>LR990649.1:9785015-14585015 GCA_905147715.2 Xestia xanthographa | reverse complement strand
TTTTATAAGTCAACAGAGAGTGCTCATCAGATTGAACAACTTTTGCTAAAACGTCATTCTTATATATATGTAAGTGTAGCTGGGCTCTTGGAGTTCCACATCAGGTGTTCCAGATCTTCAAATTTATTCTCTCAGCAGAAAATGCCCATCACGTGGAACAATTTTTGCTAAAGTACCATTTTTGTATCTCTTATAGTTCAGCTGGTCTGTTGTGGTTCTGCATCAGGTGTTCAAGTTTCCAAGATAAATTATCCGCCTATTAGCCTATATCTTGCCCAGACTTAATACCTATACAACAACAAAAAAATCATTAAAATCCGTCCAGTAGTTCCGAAGATTAGCGTGTACAAACAAACAGACCCACAGACAAACAGACACACAGACAAACAGACAAACAGATAGAATTTTTTTTTTGGATTCGTGCTCTTTTACTGTTTCTAAACCCCCCTCAATTATTATTTTTTAATATATTCAATGTACAGACACAGTTTTTCTACTGTTTTATTACAGACACAGTTTTTCTACTGTTTTATTATATGTAATTTTTTTAATATATTCAATGTACAGACACAGTTTTTCTACTGTTTTATTATATGTAATAATGTATAAAAGGTAATGAAATCCAAGATAAATTATAGCCTATATCTTGCCCAGACTTAATACCTATACAACAACAAAAAAATCATTAAAATCCGTCCAGTAGTTCCGAAGATTAGCGTGTACAAACAAACAGACCCACAGACAAACAGACACACAGACAAACAGACAGAATTTTTTTTTTGGATTCGTGCTCTTTTACTGTTTCTAAACCCCCCTCAATTTTTTTTTTTAATATATTCAATGTACAGACACAGTTTTTCTACTGTTTTATTATATGTATATATGTATATATATATATATAAAAGATAAAGATAATAATGATGATGATTGTTAACAATACATGTTATGGTAATAGGCTTATCCCCAATAAAATGGAACCAAATATACCTAACTGTCGAAATGTGGGTGTACTGTACACATCTGCATACCCCCTCAGAGCATACAGGCGTGATGTTATGTTATGATGTGGTAAAACAACAAACGTTCAAGCGATTGCAGCAATCACGACCTATTTGCTGTCTATAATTGAAGAGTTCCATTGTATTTATCCGAAGATCAACATCAGATCTTCACCAAATTTAAAAGAAACCACCGCAAAGTAATTTTCCCTCAAACAAAAAAAGAATCATTGAAATCGGTTCACAATTGGCGAAAAAAAAGCTGAACACACACAAAAAAAAAAGAAAATTCAGACGAATTGATAACCTCCTCTTTTTGGAAGTCGGTCAAAAAATCAAACAAATATTTTCTGTGACGTTTTGTTTCTAACCGTCTGTAAGCAAAATGTCTAACAGACAGATAGCAACCTAACCGAAACCGAACAGTAAGTTATTGAACATGGCCGTTAACCACGAAGCAGATTCTTATGCGGTTTTTACCTTTTTGTTTAAAAGAGGGTTTTTAAGGAGTAAAAATATAATATAACATCACGCCTGTAATCCCCAAAGGGTTGGCAGAGGTGTACTTAATAGTACACCCACATTTCGCCAGTTATGTTTAAGTCCCATGTAATAGGGGGCGAGCCTATTGCCAACAACCGGGCAGATATCCAGACTCCGTGACTGTTACTGAGAAATTCTTAATGGAAAAACCCAATAACACTTTGCCCGACCTGGGAATTGAACCTAGGATCTCATGCACAACAGTCGCTTTGGTGATGACTAGATCAAGCAACGGGGCAGTCAAAATACATTTAAATTAAAGTTACATATAAAAGAAGCGTAATGTTTTGTCAAGTAATAAAAACTGTGAAAAGCAGGGGCCGGTCGCTAGTATATTTGTAAAGTTTACTTTGAAGCTTCACTATTTCTAAAGCTTTCACTAGTTTATACAACGAGCTAGCATTGTGTGTATTCAATAAACTTGGGACGAAATACTTGCAGACCGATTTTACCTAAGGAGCTTAATATGTCAGTCAAGATTTAAGGCTACATTGAAACTATTTAAGGCTAGATTGAAACTGTTTATTCGTGAAGAGCTGCCGTCTGACGGTTGAACAGTTGAAAGCTGAAGACTATGAAGTTATCAAATGTAAATTTGACTTGAAAAAGTATAAAGAAAAAGCCAAGTGCGAGTCGAACTCGCGCATGACGGGTTCCATACCATCGCAGTAGGGGAGCCCCCTTTATTTTTTTATTATTTGTTGTTAACAACAAAAATACACATTTAGTGAAAATTTCAACTGTCTACCTATTACGTATCACGAGATACAGTCGCTGACAGACAGACGGACTGACGGACAGACAGTGGAGGCTTCGTAATAAGATCCCGACGATCCCGTTGGTTACCCTTCGAATACAAAAACTCTAAAAAACTGCCTGCGAAAACAAGTTTCTCAATTTTTTGCTGATGCGACAAGCATTTTGTCAAGAAACATATAAGTATTTCCTTCTCTTCCTAGATTCTTAGACCACGAAAATTAATAATATGTATTTTGATGTCCCAGCAATCCTAATGGCATTATTAGTTCCAATATTTGTGTTCCTACTTTAGCTCTGACAGTTATTACTGCCTTTAGTTGGCAACAACATTATTACTGTATCCCCAGCATGATTTGTAATAATGGCTTATATTATTTACAAACAGAAACTCATATTTCACACAATAGTCAGCCGTCACCAATCAAATATTATTTTCGTCGAAGTGAGTAGACAATAAATATAAACAAGTAAAGGAGCCACTAAATGAAATTGCAAATAAAGGAAAACGTCAAGTTGTACAAAGTTTAGTGCTTTCCTCACAGTTTTAATAAACAAACAAAGAAATAAGGAAAGTTTTGGCCGGAGGGTACTTATTGTTTTGCTTGACCTCGATAACCGAAATTAGACTAGCGCGGGCCAAAACAAATTTGTGAAAACACTGTGACGAATATACAACGTGTTTTATTAGAGAGACGGATTTAAAAAGTTTGTCCCCGACTATAGGACAACCACTATTGTAGATTGGTTTTATATAAATTAAATTATCATAATAATAATAACTACTTTTAGTCAAATGATTAATGATAATCGCTACATGCTTCGCTTTCGAAAAGCTTTCAGTTGACACGACAAAAGTTTGATTTTGTAACAAGTACAATTAAGTAAATTAATTTTGGTTTTCCAGAAACGTCATTGACTGATTGAACGCAAGACGTACGCACGTCTGCTACGCGCAGACAATCGCTACGCCCCTGCAACAACCGTCCCGTTCAACTCTTTGTTCTTTGCTACAATTTTTGCTACGGTCCTGACAGATAGTGAAAAAAATCACTATGTTGCTTCAAAATACTGGTTTTTACACACCGACTCATGGCTACAATCGGCAACGAAGAGTTACTTTTCCTCTTCATACAAACCAAAATAAACTAGCAACACAATAGTTCCGAGAAAGCGAAAACTAATGACAAGATCGCCTATCTCGTAGGCTTATTTTTCCCACCTAAACCATTTCGATTTGTTGCACTAATTCATTCAGTATTTCAGCGGCCATGATTGCCCGTTCGCGTGAGCGCCTCTGATAGTTTCGTGGCCGCACAAAAACTACCGGTTATCTGTACGAAATGAACGATCGAAATGAACCATAGATGCATAAATAATATAATATATATGCTTACAATATTAAATAATGGTATTCGTGACCGGCGCGGCTATTCTTTTCAACGCAGCGTTTGTTGTATGATGTATGGCGAGTTTATTATTAAATTAGACAATGCGGTGACAGTCACAAGATTTATATCACTGATTTATAATACAGGCCTTTTAGATTGAGATACGGTTCTAATGTTATTTTCAAACCACAAGGCGTATTCACATGAGCGTACTTGTCCCTACAATTTTTTGACGAAGCTTCAATACCTTTAACTTCAGAAAAGTTTTTTGCTCTGTCTTTAAACTTAAAAACATACGTTAAAAGTAAATGATGCTTAAATAATTCGCCATTAAATAAAAAGACCTAACTTAGACTATTTAATGGTGTGCTTTAAAATGTCTTACGCAAGACTACCATTAAAGTCTGCGTAGCTTAAACTGAACGAAATATCTCTGGACAATTTACCTAAATTTAACCAATTACTGACGTTATATTTTCTTAGAAAGTTTAAGTAAAGATCGCTTTTACTAACGTCCTGGTAAATTGCGGTGTCGTCCTTTATTGTAAATAAATAAATAAATGATTGGTAACTTTATTAATTTATTTATAGTCTAGGTAGATTAATTGGTATAAATGTAAATGTGTGTGTACGTGGTTGTGGGTGTGCTGCCAAAGTTTGTAACTCGAGCAAGACCGACGTAGCAGGATTCAGGAAGGATTCAAACAACGAAAATCAACGAACTTCGTAGCTAAAAGTTGTAAAGCAAAACTTTGAAAAATCGAAGGAACGAGAACTGCTCACGCTCTAAAACCTCGCAAAGTTAAACTGCCAACGTGAAATGTGCTTTAAATACAAAAATAAATGCAGAATCGTAAGTAGGTATTAATCTGAAAAGCCAGCCGATCAGATAAGTTCCCGCGTCCTACCTACGAAGGCATTGTCACAGTTGGCTGAGAGTCCGGCGCGCTTGCCAAATATGTCGCAACAGATAGCGTGCCGTCGCGTAGCCCCCGCGCCCGCGCCGCCGCCCCCTCCGCCCTCGCCCGCGCTCCGCCAAAGATTTACTACTGAAATTCTGTCACACTCCCTTCCCAACACGACGCGCCGAATGCACGTTCTATACCAACTCAGACTCCTATACAACAGTTCGGAAAGTTCGCTGATTTATTTTCAAAATTTTAAAGAACTTAACAACAAATATTTGGTTTCTTGTTGGTTTGGCTTTATACAGTATTTTCCGATTGAAGAATTTTGACGTATACGGTAACACAAAGCAACTTGCCATCGCTATATTTCAATCACCGAACCTGAAACCGTAGCGAGCACCCTGAATAGAACAGTAGGAAACTTTAAATGGTATAAAAACACGGAAATATGCAAGGGATGTGATTATGGACCGACACGGAGAACGGCTGATATGCAAACGGAAAGTTGGTGTGTGTGGTTTTAAATTTGGAAAAGTTTTTTAATTTGTTCGCTCGTTTGGGCGCGGAGTGACGAGAGTGGCGAGCTCTCCGTGGCAGCACCTAGCTTAGGTGACGGTATCATAACATTTCCCGCTCGGCTCCTGGCGGTGCACGGTCGAGTGAGCACAAAAGCGAGCGCAAGCGCCGATTCAACTATTCCGCAGCTCGACTACGTGCTCTCGGTAAATTCACGCGTCGCCTCATTATTTCGCTTCGAGTCCGCTTCCTTCTAAATAAATGTTATTAAAACGAAAAGTAATATTTTTAAAACGTCAAGTGTAACGTTTCGTTGGACTAGTGCGGCTCGGGCGCGTGCAATTAAGATTTGCACGTGTGCTTCGTTTTGTGAATGTGTTTTACGCTTTACAGAGAGTTTTTTTTAATCTTACGACTTTCAGGAGGAATTTAATAACTTTGCCGAGTTACAAGCGCGTGTGAAGCATATGCATTTACTCACGTAAATGATAAATGTTTGTGAGAATTTATTCTAAGTGCAATGGATGTTTAATTTTATAATTGTTAAAAAGTAACGCGGGTTTTTTATTGGGTAAAATTTGAAATATTCCACAGAAAACGTACTTTGAAGTAACGGTAAGACTTTACCTGTAGCTCGCATTAAATTAAAACCTATTCCTATGCGGGCCGAACGTTAAACAGGCCAACTTTTACAGGATTCGCCACTGTTATGAAACTCCTAAAAAGAGCCTGATTGAGACCAAAACTTTCTAGAATAGTAATTAGTTTCCTTCGTCTGAAAACTGCGAGATTTTCATAACCGGATAACTTTGATAAAGTTCAGTGAATTTGGTGGCTCGTGTTACACTTGCGAAGATTTGCAAGGGTTAACTCGGACCAATATAAACTGGGAGCTTTTGAAATCAATACCTGACTTGATTCTCTATTCAGATAAAAGAATTAGCTTCTATAGCTTCAATAGAGTACTTCACTTTAAGATTAGATCGAAGATACGAATAAAAGTCGATAAAACTTGCGAACTTTTCGAATAAAGATCTTCGCTTCGGCACAGATGACCTAATTTTTCAATGTTGTAAAGTTTCTTTGGAGAAACTAAGTAGTATGACTTAATAATATCTTTGTAGACGTAGCTTACTTATACGTACTAACAAAGACAAACTTAAAAGTGATTTAAATTGAAGTACTTTATAACAAAAACAAGCATTTATAAACGGTTCTATTTAACGGACCTTTAGCTACGGAAACCTTAGGATATAACTGTACCTGTACCTACTGAGATAAAACAAACTAGTAGTTTTCGAAAACGGTGTAAAACTGACAAGTTAATATATTTTTATTTTCATTCCCAATATTTTCCATCTTTTCAATTTAATTAATGTTTTTGTTTGGCTGTGTTATAGTAATCTTCACTTTCCCTAGAAACGCTTCAACTACTTAATTATAGTTAAACATTTTCAAAGACTTCATCAACACGATTCACATGTAAGGTAGTGAGTGGACCGGGGTTGCGGGACTGTTCCGGGGTTGCGGGACTGTTCGAAAGAGATACCGTGGCCCCGGAACACAAAGGGCGATGAAGAAACATGGATGGGTTTTAGTCAGTAAAAGTCTGACACTCCCTCCTGCTCCGCCCAGAGCGGAAGGAGTCATTTTATGATTTCCCATCCGAAAAAAAAAGGTAGTGAGTGGACATTATATTGTTAGTACAACCGATTCTATTAGAATCGCAAAGTACAGAAACGGTTCTATAATTTGATTCCCTCTATTAATATACATAGTGGGCCGGACCTGTAGGCGATAGGGTAAAAAAAGCGTCCATGTCTCAAAGCGTCTATTTCGAGCAAAAACCTAGGCGGTGCTTCCGTTCGCCGACAAAAGGAAATTCAATAAGAACGAATTTCCCGTGATTTACGACCACTATTTCCTCGTTAAGGCTCCGCCGGCCCTCGAGGTGTGTTGTGCTGCACGAGATTTCGTAGTAAAGACAATTCAGTTAGTACTAGATATAGAAATACCTAAGTGCGTTGTTTTAACCTTTCACGTGACCGGTATGTTCTTAGCTGAGGGAATTGTATTTTTATAGAAGATATTCTGAGAGGACGTGACGTTGTATCTCCTTTCTACGTTGAGTTGGCGTTAGTTTAACTTTGTATTTTAAAGTTTCCTTTTAAAGGTTATTTTCAGGAACTGTTCGTGTAGGTCAAAGTTTATGTATTTCTAAACCAAATATTAAGCTGTACTTCAAACTCTGTTTATTTTGGATAAATGAAGATTTATTATTAATGTGTTCGTGAAAACTCACTTACCTACAATATTAAATGTCGGAATAAGAAAACCGTAGATATCACATGAATCAATATCGAATAGACGAATAAATCCATTGTATATAAAATACGTAACAAACAAACAAAACATTTTCTCATACAATTTTCGCAGAAAAACGAAATAAATCTGTCCATAAATGTTAAGTCGATGACCCGAAATAGGTTCCAAACCGCCCAAAGCGCTTAGCTTTACCTAACTAGAGGCGAACTAAACTTGTCAATAAAATGTACCGACCTCATTTTATTGCGGGGACTCGACCCGGAAAAAAGAGTTTGGTAATCATTTTAACGTTCTATATTATATGTAGTTATTTTGTCTGATCTTTTCTGATCTGAGGCTCATTTCATGGTGATGTAACGATGTATTGAATGTTAAGGAAAGTCGGTATTTGTAGAGTACTTAGTTGATTAATTTAGTTGACCTCAAATTAATCATGTAAAAGGTAATGAGGTGGCCAACGAAATGCTAACAGAGTGGGCCGGCTACTATTATAAATAACCATCGAACTATGATTAATAAATGTCAACCTAGCACTAGCTTTGTAAATCCAGTAAAGAGGATAAGAATGCAATAATACGTTGATTTTGAACTCTTTAAAACTTACACGACCAATCACTAAATATATTTAGCGCTGAACTCGTTCATCTTCAGAGGATTCATAGAAACAAAACAATGTTTTAAATTGGTTAATTGTTAAATGTATCTTATTGATTTCTGGTGCAACCTTACACGTGAACACTTTGATCATGATGTGCAAAACCAAAGTATGGAAAAAAGGCAGCACATCCCGCCAATCTATCCCAATAGATGTCCCCGTTGCACTATCGACCTGTCATTACTTTGCAGTTTACTCTTCTATGTACATAGCACAACTCAATGAAATCGCAAACTCGATTAATTTGTCTTTTAGTAGACAGAAGCCGTCGCGGAGTCAGTTCAATCGAATAATCGATCGCTCGAACATCCCTATTGAAGTTTTATACACTGTTTTCATAAAAGGATTTAAATAGAGAATATTCGCGGCATGGAATATCCGTGTTGTTCTTGTAAATTCACAGCAGGAAACTTGACCCAATAAAATTTCCGTTTCGGTTAGTAAAAGTTCCGGTTTACGTCATAGGTATAAGTATGGCAAGCATGGTTGGAAGTATTAGATACTACGTCGATTCATTTTTGTTATAAAGAAGGTCTCGTTAGTTTGGCATCGCATACCCAGAATCTGGGTTGTGTTGTGGAAATCAGATAGGTAAGTATTATTGCTCCATGTAAAATACTTGTATTCAGCTGCATCCGATTAGACTAGAAGCCGGCCGACGAGACGATAATGATTCCGGTTCTTAGGGTATGCAGACGCCAGCACAACAAGCTAATACAATCTGTCAAATTTCTTAAGAGATTTTCAACTTTATCGCTAGAGCATTAGGTTCAAAGTTGATTGGAAAATTTTCTCAGTTTCGGGTAGCTTAATACGCTGGTGTCTGTTCATAATCCTGCACAACCTTTGGCTGATGCGACCATGATGATGACTCTAGTCAACTTCTAATAATTGCCAAAAACTTTTAGCACTTCTTTTAATTAGTTGTATCAAAGAATTGTTTATTCCTTCCGGGATTGAAAGCTTCTAGTACTTACGTGCTTGTCTTACTAAGACGCTCCTGTTAATCCGCTAACATTGTGACGGAAAAAGTTCAAATAAAGAACGCTGAAATAGGTGCAGTAGTAGAGTAGAGTGCGCTATCTTGTACTTCTTTATATCGAGGGTACTATGTGGAGTGAATGTTTCTAAAACATCGGAACAGAATCCTCAACTTTGTACCACCAATTACTGTCCCCCCAACTCACGAGCACACATTGAAATTACACAAGACCGCGACAAGATGCGTCCAGACAAATTACACCGCTTCCAAAACATTGTAAAAATGTACGCAGCCGGAAACTTCAGTGCGACCAAATAATGGGGGATAAGAACGTATGTGACGTAATTTATGTGTAAAATTTTCTCGTAAAAACTTCGCTCGCCGCGTGTTCTCTGTAACATCGAATTTTTCGAGTGGCCTCTTTCTATCGGCATGAGTATCATTAAGTCGCGATTTTAAAACGATCGCCCTTATTTTTTGTTTTGTTTACTAGGATACTCCATATATTTTGTTCCTTAAACACGCTCCTGGGAAATCCTTTGATGGCCTGAGCCTCAGGTACTCGAAAACCTTTGAGCTGTTTCGTTTGTGTGACGCGTAACAAAACACTCTTGTAAGTATTTGACAAAAATGAGGATTAGAACTTGAGGATGAGATGCCAGAGACTAATAAGGACACTGAAATTAATTACATGAGATAATCGAAAGCTTCTTCTTTTGAAATCAGTGGTCCTTCGTATATAGGATCATTTGGGATCAATAGGTAGCCATGTTGAATCGTAAAAACAATGGCGTTCTTTTTGACAGTAAAATTACAAGTGGATTTGGCGCTATAGATATACACACAGCAAGTGAAACATGTATTTCTATATAATATTATGATCTCAATATGTACAAACAAATGATATAGGTTTCGTAAAGAATATTAGCTAAATATTTCATGTTCATGTTTGAGTACTTAACGAGTAAGCTGCATGCAATATCCCTCGCATCGGACCGGTGACTATGGCGACTACAGGCCTTCAGAATTTGCTTTGAGCACTAATACCATGATACAGCGACCAATCTGCTAACGAAGTGTGTGATCATAGCAACGTTCCACAGCGCAGTACTTCGTTATAGTAGTGTAGATATACGGAAGCGGAATTCATTGGTATACCCCTTTTGTGGGCTATTTTACCCCCGAACGTACAGCTAGCAATGCATAAACCTACCAATTATCTATTGTAAGAAACTTAGACAGCTTTAAGGATACTTTAATTTTTATATTTTATACAAATCAGCTTACGAGTAGGTTTAGAATTCGATGAAGGAATTAAAACTCACGAAAACAGAAGACTAGGAAATATCGATCCAAAATTAGTGATCTTAGCCAATGACTGAGATCATACTCTGGTTTGCTTTGGCCCTCTCATAGAGAGGAGGCCGTGTCCCAGCAGTGGGAACATTAAACGGCTGATGATGATTCTCTGGCTATATATGGCTGGCCGGAGCAATTTTCAAGAACTTTTAAAGTGCTTCATCTTTATGTAGCAAACAGAATATTTTCACAAGTTTTTCAGTAACTTGCAGCAATTCAATACATCGCAGACAGAATGTCTGATGCTGGTATTGGTTTATGGACGGCGTACCTATAGAAACAAAAATCAGTAAGAATGCTTTCCACAAACATTTCTAATAAGATATTCTTGCAGGATAATCTACGAATTCGGGGAACGTGCGGAAGACAGACGTCGTCGCGCGGCGGCGCATGCACGCGATCTCTTGGCAGCCCCTCCAACACTTAGATTTACATGGCAAATGTCGGAGCTAACATAACTGCAGAAACACGCTAACTGCGGGAGAACGGGACACCGACTCACACTGCCTTCGGATTAAAATGCGGCTCCATTTGTTTGTAGTGAGGAAATCAGTGCTGTTACGAATGTCTTTGAGGCAATTTGGCATTTCATTTCGAGCTCGGGACTTAGCCGTACTCGCTTGTATGGCACTGTTTGCAACAACAATGTTGCAGCTACGATGTGGTCTTTGTTCATTATGACCTCCGCATATTTCAGTGCAGATGGCGTGCAGACCATCGTGTATTACTTAATTAGAGGTAAATTGTTCACAAATATGAAAATCATATTTTCAGTTAGTTGAACTGGGAACATTCCATGTTTTCAATGACTTTGACAAACATTAGGTAGAATAAAGTATTTAGTCTAAAACAGTAGAATATGATGCAACTAAATCAAAGATATAAGGTTAACCAACGCGTATGCAGAAAAGCACACGTTTCTGCACAGAAATCGTGGCTAACAGCGCTTAGTTTCACTAGATCCGTCATAAAGATAAGTACACACTAAAAGCTAAAGCAATTATCAGTGGAATAATCGTCAGTTTAACTAATTTAACGCAGTGCAAAAGTAATTGTGTCGGTTTGTAGGGGACCCTAATCTGGACTCATAAATAGTGGGAGCGGGCAGGCCCTTCGCAACCGCAAGCCCGGCTCTAATCGCAATACGGAGGTACTGCCTTTATATACTTGTGTATAATATCGTGACTGCTCATTAGACATGCAGTTACGATTGTATCTTTAATTAATTTGTTATTGGCTATTTATTGTATCTAATTTAATTCTGAGTTTTGCCGCTTATGTGCTCTACGCTCTAAATTCATTTACATCAAATAAATTTTGAACAAAATTCGATAATCAAATCATTTGTTTTGCTGTAGTGGTCATACATCATAGAATTTTGTTAAAAGTTTTACTTATTGTTCAAACAAAAGGTTCATAGAAATTGAGGTTTCATTGATTTCAACAGACTCACCAACGGACGGCGTCTCACCAAAACAACAAAGAGTTATTTACGGAGATGACCTTTTCCCAGTTGTCACAAAATCGTTGAAGAAAAACCTCTTAGGAATAAGGTTTTCTTCAATACAACGAAAATAGCCACCATCAATAAATTTGAAAATTCCCGGTATCACAAAAACCTCTTACTTAAGGTTTATTGAAATAAAAATACTAAAATAGCCGGCAGACATGAATTTTTAAAACCGGTACTTTTAAAATATAACGGAACGTATCAATCATGTGCTGTAAAGCAATTGAAGTGTTGTTTCGTGGCATGAATAACGTTGAAACTTTCCCTCTACAGTCTACACTCTGCAGTTCTAAAGTACGATATACATGCTTGTAAGGAGCTCAGTTCTATTGCCTCCCCAATCCTTCATAAAATTGCATGATGAGGGTTTTATACCTATTGAAATAAAATTTTATAACTTTTCCGACTGGCAAAAGGATTTATATTTTGGTATAAGTATAAGAAACATAGGTATTACTGAAAATCCTTCTAGGCTGGTTCATTTTATTAATTTTACCATATAAAAATTAGAAGAGAGACAAGATACAAGATTTAAAGACGGTAATTAAGTTTAATGATACATCTGATTTCGTCACATGACATGGCAGTGAACTTATATACCACTGCAAAAATACAGAACAAAAAGCTTAAGAAGTATTTAGTGTTTATTTTTTGACAATTTATTTTAAATTACACAACTGATATTTCTATTTAGATAAAATGTACAGGACTTATAACGGCAGACAAGTTTCTGTCCCAATTCTCACAGTTTGGCTAGCAAATCTAGTCGTATGCCGAGAAGGTGATTTATAATGAACAAACCTTAAGTGTCAACTGTGAACACAACGGTTTCCAAAGCTTGCAAAGCTTGCTTATAACTAGGACTATTTATTTAAATCAACTTGTTTACTGAAAGACAAAACAATTTGACACACGCGTTGGTAACAACGTTTGTTGACATCGTCTATTTTGCCTATTTATTTCGACATCAAATTTTTTTTGGTAGGAAATCATCAAATGACTTCTGCCGCTCTGGACGGAGCAGGAGGGTGACACTCCCTCCTGCTCCGTCCAGAGCGGGAGGAGTCACTTTACTTTAGAGACTTTTACAGACTAAAACCCATCCATGTTCCTTCATCGCCCTGTGTTCTGGGGCCATGGTATCTCTTTCGAACAGTCCCGCAGTCCCGGTAAAATTTTCGCCTTACGTTCAATAGTTTCTGTCTATCTAAAGTTTATGCTTTCAACTACAGTACAGATACTGCAAAGTAAGGCACCCTTTCCATTTTCCACATATTCCTGTTCTCATGCAACTCGGTTTAATCCTTGTGGCAGGAGTCGAGCTCGCTCCGCCATCTTCGCCTTGCTCTGCTGTTTCTAAAGCGTCAAATAGCCAAATAGGCTTGTGTCCTGAAAAAATGTAACTAGTCCCTAAGTTTTTTTTTTTTTGTTAGCCTGTGCTGTCCCACTACTGGGCAAAGGCCTCCCCCAATTCCTTCCATGTGCTCTTTTCTCGTGCCTCCTCGAACCAACAGTCCGTCAGTTAGATTTTTTTTTTTAATTTTTGACACGTATTTTTTCTTTTGTTACGTAAACCAAAATTAACGAAGACACGACGCTTTTAAAATTCTCAATACGTCACGCCGTGCTATAATTTTAGTGCGTTGTGACGTCATGAGCCCCCACTTCCGAGTTTTGATGCGTTTTATCTTTGTCAATATTCATTGATTTACAAAAACAAAAAATACGTGTCCATTATTTTCCAATTCTCTAACTGACGGACTAAACAGATTTGCAATTTATTGATGGTGGGAACTAGCCTATTGCAGGGACGTTCTAGATTTAAACCGAGACGAAGGAGCCGGTAAGCCTACCCACCTCAACGTCCACTAACGTTTTATTTCCCCTAATAATCTTTTCACTATAACGTTACAACATAAAATAAGATCACGAAAGTGTCCCTCTGTATGGGTATAGCATGGGTTGTTAAATCACGACGGCTTAGACCGGAGATGTCCCTCTTTTCTTCCAACTATCCCTTAGGACTCGAGATAAACAATGTACCGAAATCCTTTCTAAAGCCTACAGCGGTATCTGATGACTTATTTCGTCTCTTTTTATTTCACATTTATTAAGCAAAATATAGTGAGACGAATCTTGTTATGTGGATTAAAATTGCCTAAAACTTGTAAGGATATTTATTCTTATGCACAAGAATTATTTAATTGAATCTTTTGATATTTAATTAAATTCTAAGACCCATCCAGACGCAAATTAATGTATATTTTTCGAATATCCTTATTTATTATGAACCTCTTGAAAAGGAAATCAAATTATAAAGAAAACCCGCTGCGTCGCCACAATGCGTGTTCAATTTGGGTGAAACTTTTGACATCAAATCTCTAACGAGCCCAAAAAAGGCGAAAACGACAGATTTTGTGGGTAGGTAATGTGACAAATGTGAAATGGAGTCACAGACGAATCCCTCTGGAACGGGAATTCCCGATAAAAAACGCTCCATTGTCCTGCCCTCCTTATGATTGATGCAGTTTTCGCGTGTCGCCGACATCGCTCCCGTTCCCGAACGCGCGGCACGTTTGTCTGCCAACATAACACAAGAGTGTGCACTGTGCACAATCACCACACAGTCTCCGTGTCTCTAGCTGTTTCCACGAAACTTAAATGTCACTGAGGTTTGTGAATGTCACTCGTAAACAACTTTGTTACCTACTGTCTCAGTTAGACACACTAGAATTACTGTATTATTTGACGTGAATTTATTGTCGCTGGTTATGACATAATTGGGTATTGGAATTACAAACATGCAATACACCAATGGAAATACAAACCAAACAATTGCAAAATTAACGGACAATTTGGAATTTATCGTAATGCCATTCAATCCGCATGGAGATGTCTGAAGCAGCCTTCCGCCGAGGGTCGGTAACAGAACGTAAGCCGCTCTCAACAATTGCTGCTTTTGAACTCATTAAGAGAGGATTAACGTTGACTTTGAGCGATCGCATCTATTTGAGAACGGCGACGATCAGATAGAACAACGCGCTAATCAATTACTATTTGTTCAGATTCCTTTAACACCGTGTAATTAATATTGGTAACACCAACAAAAATACTAATTAACTCCCCTAAAGATTTCTGCGAAAATATAAAAGGTACAGACAAAAGCAGGGCGGATGTGTGACTGTTTATTTTTTAAACACACCAGTTTCAAAGTTTCTAGGAAACAAAAGAAGTCGAAAACAAACATAGCGACACCCCACCGCACGCATCGCCTGCGTCTCAGTAGCAATCGCAAGATAAACAAATAGGGAGAGAACTGTATTCGAAGGGATACCCTACCCTGTATGCTTGCAACTTAAAAAGCGGCTACAAAGTCGTATCTTCGAAGTTAGATTCTATCTGAAGCACTGGGGAATAGGCTAGGTACGCGGGGCTCCAGCCAGTGTCAATATTGAATCAGCACGGTTCGTGTTTGTGAGAGGAATAAATTGCGGCCAGCCACCGGAAACTGTTCGCGTCAGACGAATAATTTTCTTATCTATCTTTTTTATCTTACTTTCTTCCCCAAATAATTTGAAAGGGATCGCAGCGGCGCGTTATTTTTAATTTCTGTCATCTTTATTTAGTGTAGCGACGTTTACGATTTTTTATGTTTTGCCATTTTTCTGCTTGTGAGTGTGAATTCGTGTTTTATATCGGGATATGGTTTAAAATTGCTTAGCAACACCGCTGTTCAGTTTTAGCTTTTATGATTGAGCCTAGTTCGGCACGTACCGAAAATTAAATCTTAGTTATCAAACCTGAAGCGAACGTGACGAGACAAATTACATTGCCTTCCATAAACCAATTTCTAGACAAATACGAGAGCTTCCACTTTACTTAAATGAAAAGTAGATGCACTTTATTCTTTGTGAGCTGAATGCGTTATTGCATGACAATATTATTGGGGCAGTATAAGAGGCACTTGCGAAAGGAAATTGAAGGCAATTCAACAATCTGAAGGACGTAGTGCCTGATAATATACTTTACTGGCTCTTTGAAGAGTCCTCAGAATGCCGTGTATTCCCTTGCATATACAAGTTATGTGACTCTTACTTTTATGTAAAAACCCGTTTCATTGAAAAGGGCGAGGAGATTGGCGTCGTTGAGTGAATATGAATAATATATACTTTCCTTTAAATTTATTCGGCCGGTCAAGACGCTCTTACGATGTAGATATTGGGTAAACATTCATATCTTTGCTCGTGATGAAAGGGACCTTTGTTATCCTACGTAATTTTGATTTTGTAACGAAGACTCTTATTAAAAATGACATTGTTCGATGAACGAGAATACATTTACTAAAATATGTCTCATATTTTTCCCAAAAACTGTCATTTAGTTCACTTGACTGAATAAGATAGAAATTAAATGAGTGATCTCAGATAGCAAACAAAATTGGAAAATAAGATTATAAAAATAAAGTCTCGAATTTAGATAGTTGAATCTAAAGAAGCTATTATCTCATTTGTCATTATCTGAGCTCTTGTTTCAAATTCAATATCTTTTTTAACCTTAAACCTAAAATTGGATACCTATTGTGATTCCAAATTCAGAGAAAGATATTACAACTTTTTATAGCAATCATAAGAAAAGAAAGGGCAGACAAAAGGGCAAAGACTTTTAAGTGTAGAAGTTATCAAAAAGTGGTTAAATCGATGAAGAAAATGAAATTAAAATGAAGTTTTATTGTTGAGCGTATATTCGTATAGCGTAATAAAGGCTAAACGATCACTGGGTGTATCACTTCCAGGGCATTTGATCCGCTATCGCGCCATAAACGGGGAGGTTCGTCCCCCCCGCCTCTTCCAACGGCCACTAACTGACAGATAATACACTATAAACAATTTGTTATTGTATTCGGGCACATACATACATCGATAAAATTATTCACAAATGGAACTTTCCTACCGAATATTACAAAGGTTTTTGTATTTCCTGCAAATTGCGGCCTTCGCTTAAGATTAGGATACGAAAAGGTCTTATTTATGTCTCCTTGTTAGATTTTTCGGTGTTGCTGTTAGGCTTTTATTCTATGTATAATAGGTTTTCTACATTTGTGGGAACGATAAACGTAAACGAGTCTTTGGTTCTAAATTACTTCCACTTTCTATCGACGTCCAGTACAAAAACTAGGACAAATATCGGCGAGCCAGCAAGCTTTCAGTGTCCTTTGCGTAGCTATCAATACCTATTATAAAAATAGAAATACTTTGTGAATATTTTTGCATGTGTGTTACTCAATATTGCCTACGCAACTTGACATACAGCTAGAACATATTCTACCGTATTAGTTCTGTAACGGCACTACAAAAAGTACTACATCAAAATGGTACAAAAAGTACTACAGCGCCATCTATGACACATAATTATGAAGAACTTACATAAAAATTCTGAATCACGCTATTTATGTTATCCGACTATATAGATTATAGAAAGCTAAGTCAAAGTCAAAATTATTTATTTGCAGTAGGTAAATGTGGTACAAAATATGGTAAAGGTAATATGTATTTAGTGCAATGACACATTTCGCCATAAAATTGGCATGCAAACATTACAACAATATTACATTTAATACAGAAAAACCCGACAATAACTCTCCACCACACCCAACACCATTCTGGTCAGAGGACCCTTCCTTTTCTAAGAGGGATGAAGAACTTTACAGTTACACCCCCCCTGTTTTTTATATCCCTATAGTTCTAAGGTGCTAAAGATAACCATGGCAACAACAAGTTATCAAACTCTCCAATCATCGAAAACACCACTAAGCACAATAGACACTCCAGTAGTATCGTTTACATCGAGACAATTCCTGATCGCCATGGCAATCATTTTGCTCATAGTTTCCGCGACACAACACTTTATGGTAACCCCGAGACGCTAAGCACCGGTATAATGTCGTCTGCATATCGTAATGTGCGACAGACATACAAGTATGATAGGATATTCGTAAAGATAGACATTTTACAGGCAACAAGAGAGACGAAACTATTTGCATTTCTTCCTTTTTATGCATTTCTTCCTTCTTTGAGCTAGCTCGCATTGAATCACCGTTCACCGAAGGCCGCTGGGGCACGCTCAGCCTACGTGGAGCAATTATAAATATTGCGGGACATTACACACAGCGCCATCTAGTGCCACACTAAGCAACGAGGCTTGTGTTGTGGACACCAGATAGTTGATATACTACTTAGATACTTTTTGTTTTGTAAATACATACTTATTATACATATAAACATTCATGACTTGGAAACGAACGTCCATGCTCATCACACAAACATTTGCTCCGACCGAGATTCGAACCCGGGACCCTAAGAACGTAAGGCAGCCTGACTACCGCTGCGCCATTCGGGTCGTTTGCCTGCTGTTAATTATGCTGGTGGCTGGTATCTGCTGGATCTGGGTTGCCGATTAGAGGCCTATGTCCAGCAGTGGACTACAGTCGGCTGATGATGATAAGGTTCAAGAAGTTCGTTATTTTAAAAATCTTGCCTCTTTTGTTGACCTGCCAGTATTTCAAAGTTCACATTATAAAAAATCTTACTGGAACTGGCAAGCAGGATAAATAAGCCATACTGTGTAAATAAGTAGCTAGACTGTTTACGTAATAAAACAAGTATTTTCTTGGTACTAAATAATATTTTGGTATCATGGATTTTCCTATAGTAACACAAATCAATCGGATTAGCTCCATTAATTTGATATTTCTACGTACCTCGCAGAAAAACAAGGAATTGTTCTCTTCTTCGAATATTAGCTAATCTAAAACTTCATATAATAATGTTTTTTTTCTTGATTGGAGTACAAATCAGTTACAGAGCAAATTTTTAGTAAGTACAGAGAGAGAACAGATGTTCCTACAGCGCTACAAGGATCTATTAGAGCGTAGCCAAAATCGGAACAAACGCCGCCATCTTGTTTTTAGGGTTCCGTACCTCAGTCGGCAAAAACGGAACCCTTATAGAATCACATTGTTGTCCGTCTGTCAAGACCCTTTTTCTCAGAAAGGAGTGGAGGCAACTTAGAGCAGTCAACAACCGTTTATGTCTCATATTTTTCCATTTCACAAGGGAATCAAAAACTAGATAGGGTACTTCCTGTTTACCTAAAATCATGAAATTTGGAAAGAAGCAACTGTCTTACAGCACACGTAAATGAGAAATTTTAGTTGAAACCGTAAATTCGTAGTTGACTAACAAAATGCCTACAAGTTTAAGAAAAAGAAAGAAGCATAAAAATAAGAAAGTTTATACGGAATCCTCGGTGTGCGAGTCCAACTCGCACTTGGCCGATTTTTCAATGCATTTCACAAAACAATTTTACCAAAAGGTCTTTGAAGCTCTATAAAAGTACGTACAATCTGTTGCTCCGGACAAAATATCCAGCATTTTGTAAACAAAGAAACAAAGAGTACCTCGTAATAAGGTTTTCCATTCATCATTTGGCACAAAGCAAGAGACGAGGCGATTGGATCCCGACGGTACAACTTTTAATTAAATAGAAATGCTCTCACTCGCACTTGGAAATTTGTTACGTCTTCAAGATACCATTGTCTAACTGTATAGAATGGCCGCGATGAATAAACTAGGACTCTTAAGAAAATGCTACAGCTGTATTGAAATAAGTTCAATGAAAATGGTGGCTGAACTCAAGATCACTGTTCCTGTCCCTCAAGACTTAAGGCTATAGTCGGCCTCGTTATTTTTATAAAATATGTATTTACATATTTAATAAATAATTAATAACAGGAACTTTATTGAAATCGAAAGGAAATGCAATCTATTTGTCCGGAAAACTTTACAAGCAAGTAGACTTTTTTTTTAATTAGACAATAACAATTAATTCTCGAGCATAGCTTCAAATTGTTCGAATAGGTACTTCTATACTAGAATATTGTTAAACATACTGGATATAAAGTAGTATTCAAGATACATTGTGCATATTTTGCATGCACTTTGGAATATTAAAGGAGTTCGGAATAAATCGAAACCGTTTGAGACTGTTCTCAGTAAATATTTGTTTGCAGATGACTGTCCGTCAAATTGTCTCAATAACAAGTGGGTCCTAACTCAGTATATTTCATTCAATTTGATACGCGGTTAAAATACACTATGAAAAAAGATACAGCCAACAAAGAAATTCCTTAATAATATAACATTAAATAAAAAATAAAATAGTTCCTATGAAATATTATTATCTAATATAACAATGTTTCTCAGAATAAAGTTAAGTGACTAAAATAACTAGATGATAATGTGTAAAAAAAAGTAAAAAGTTAAAAAGAGAACTCCATTTTACATGAAGCACGTATACTTTTAACAACAAAGAGAACGCAAGCTGCTTATAAAAGCTGTTTATAAATAAATTATATATTTTCCACAACACTAAAGAACTACGTTTCACTTCATAAAAGTTAAAATACAAATTGAATGAACGACAATGGGGATATTCATAAGCATTTAATCTCTCAAATATACGGTCAAAGTTATTTTTGATCGCGAACTCAAACAAATGAAAAGTTTGTAGACACATAATTCACAAACGAATGAGGTTACTTCGCGCTGACATAAATATTATAATGTATGCCATATGTGAGCTTTTCACTTCATGAAAATTCAGACGTTTTTTCGAAAGACTATTTTATTTGAAACTTTAAAAACCACTCACACATACGCAGTTAGGTACAGTTAGATCGGGACAGTCAATTATCAATCAATAACTTTATTTCGAACAAGAGTCCATATGGGTTAGTAGCGAGTACTTAGGAGCTATGTTAGTACAACATTAAGAGAAAAATTCAATTCAAAACAACATCACATAACAGCCGAATGAATTGTACAGTCCAAATTAATTAATTAATACAATTTAATCTAATCCAATTCATTTCATTACGTTTAATTTAATTTAATCTAAATTTAATTTACCCTAAACTTAACTACTACAGAAAACAAAAAATAAACTAATTCAAATATCTTTCTTCAGCACCGGGCTCGCAGCTATGCAGGGCAGTCTGACCTCTTCATATTAACCTTCAGGATGCTGTTGGAGCCTACACGTATCCTACGCATTAGGGATGCTTCTTTTGCGCATGACATCCTCGAAACTATCTAAAATTATAATAACCTAATATTACGCAGCACCCTAATTGCATAACACACCTTCCCATCTATCACAATTCGAAGGAAATCCTTTGCATTGTATGTTTGAAAAATTCTTCTCCTCGACAATACCATTATGGAATTGTCAAAATGAAAACCATTGACATTGTGAGTGTGTAACGCCCCGCAGGACAGTTAATCTAAATCAATAAGAATTTAATAAAAGTTTTAGAAACTCAATGATTCAACGATTTTTACTTTTGTCTACGAATAAGATCGCATGATGAGGCTCGCACAAGAATACGTGGAGCTTGGCACAAGCGAAGAAGGCCTATCCAGCAGTGAGTGAAGTCGGAATATGGATGATGAGGATGAAGACTACAGTCGTTGAAGTAAGTTGTTTCAAACAGCGCAGTTGAAGTGCGCTGTTTCTGAGTCAGTTAATAAAGAATAATGAGAATAAAGAGTAATGTTGGTGATTACCGCTGAGGCGCCATTGAGACCCGAGCCGTTAGGTGAGGGTCTTAAGAGAGCCGATGACAGTAATCATCAATACACACGTGTATCATACGACATTTTTCAACACACTTGTGAAGAAAATAATACTAAAAAATCGTTTTATTATCGAAACTTTTTTAAGAACAAAGCAACTCAACCAATAAAATAAATAAAACCCTATAACTCACTTGTGAATAATAGCAATGAAAAATTCCCAGTTTGATTTACGAAGTTGCATGAAATGAGCAAGCATTTATTATTATGCTATTAATCACGATATTTTTTGTATCGAAACATTTTTAAGAACAAAGCAACTCAACCAATAAAATAAAATAAACCTATAACTCACTTGTGAATAATAGCAATGAAAAAGTCACAGTTTGATTACAGGTGTCATTATTAGTTGTTTTCAAAATATGAGTCCAAAATATATAATTATGTCGGTCTACATTAAAATTAATATAACTTCATGTTTTATTCATTTTTGTTATCTTTCTAAATAACGATAACAAGCCTCTTGTTTAAACAAAACAACTGAAAATAAATTCTCAATTGTATTCGCTCCAAATCGTTATAAAAAGGATCGTTACGGATAATTTCCCCAAAGGTTTCTCGTTTCTTCAATTTTGAGCGTAGACACAGTTATAACATACCCTGAGGTGTTTATTACAACGAATTATGAAGCCAGACACTTATTTCGAAGGCTAAGCATATTACATAGAAATTATTAAACAGTGTTCATTTACAACGAAGGAGCTTAATATTTCAAAAGGAAAATGTGTTAATTTTCCATTGTTAGTCGAAAATTCTCATGTGTGTAATGAAACAGCGGAGTAAATATATGGAAAAGTGTCTTGAATTAATTTAATTATTCGTTTGATTGCCCTTGTGTTGTGATGTGTTCATTCCAATTTAAATTGGAGTGATCTTGTCAATTTTCTTCTCAACGGCAGGTGTCCTTGCTATAGTCAAATGGCTCGTTTCCTGCTCTAATATGAGCACACTGTGATTTGTGACTTCATTTGGCCAACACGTATTTCGTGGTCTAATACCAAATTGTACAGACGCTCGAAGATCATTTGAAAAGTTGTTTGAACTTTTTGAAAATCTTGTTTGCTTTCTGTGGCTCATTACGACTCATCGAGAGTGGATGCTGAGCTATTACAGCAGAATTTCAGGTAAGTGCGTGTAATCTCCTTTGTCTTTAGTAAGTGTGATCTCAATGTTCTCAAAATCTATCCAACATTAAAAAATTGTTATCCAACATTGAGAATGTTTTCAGATTCTAAATGTTGGATAGCAAACCCGACCTGCTGAGAGATATACCCCAATCGTAACTATTTCGGCGGTTTCGTGATTCGTAATTTTATTATCTGTAATTTTAAGCGATACTTATTAATAAGGCTTATTATTCATCATCATCATCATCATCATTAGCCTATTAATGTTCCCACTGCTGAGACACAGGCCTCCTCTCTATGAGAGGGAATGGGCTATTAATATATAATCCACCACGCGGGCCCAGTGCGGGTTGGTAGATGTCACATGTCCTCGAATTTTTGGTTCTAGGACATGCCGGTTTCCTCACGATGTTTTCCTTCACCGTCTTGAGAGCAGCAGTACTTTTTTTTTATATTACAATCTAGCATAATAAGGCTAATAAGCAATTTTAATCTAACTTAATTTGCTAAAAGTATAATTATATCTAAGAGCACGTCCATTGCGTTTACTTAGCGTCTATTAAGGCGAAGTCACTTTGTTCTTGTGTCCATTTAAATAGCTAGGTACTATATTACACTCACGGTAAAGACACAATAAAATTATATTACACTACACTAACTCAAAAGGTTTAGTCTTTTTGAGCCTTCTCACTATGTCCGTGGTATCGAGGAGCTGGATGGCCTCGACATTAACATGATGATGAAGCCGATGTTCATGGGCTTCTGCTGATTATACTGTTTACGAACTCTATATTCAGGTCCCGATGGATGTCGTCCATTCTTATATACCAAGGCGCATTCACGATGTTCTTGAGTACTTTGTTCTGGAACTTTTGTATAATTTGTATATTGCTTTCTTTGGTGCAACCCCATAGTTGTATAGCATATGTCCATACTGGCATAAGGACTGATTTGTAGAGCAGGATTTTGTTAGGAACTGACAACCCGGAATGCCTTCCTAGTAGCCAGTTCATGCTTCTGTAACGAATTTCTAATTCTTCTCGTTTCTTTTTGACATGGGCTTTCCAGCGAAGCTAAGGTCATACCAAGATATTTGGCAGTGTTTTCGTACGGTACAATTTTGTTGTTTATCTACTATCGAGGACACTCCCGCCTGACCACCACTAAGCTCATTATTGCTTGCACTCGCAACATAAAAACGCTCTCTAGCCCCGCCCCGTTGACTTTGTTTAGAAAAAATGAATGAAAAGATACCGAATCGGCCGAGCGCATTGACGACGCACGCCAAACGAGAGTTATTGTTATTTTGCGCGCCAAAGTTGACGCTTTCCTAATAGGCCCAAACTTTAAGGAGGCGTGACTCGGCGCCTCCGCATGATTTAAGCGAAAAAAAATTAAAATGGTCAGGCGGAAAAGACCCCGATAGTACACTGGGTTGTGTTCTGGTTTCTTGTTAGTGAAGTCAATGTGAATGGATTTTGTTTCATTCAACTTGATCTTCCACTTTTTGGTCCAATCATAGAATTGATTTATCGCTGTTTGTACTTTTACCACAGCTTCCTTGTGACTAGATGCTGTGGACATTATTGCGGTATCATCAGCAAAAGTAGCAATAGTTGCATTTTCTAGTTCTGGTATATCACATGTGTACAATAGGTACAGGACCGGGCCTAGAACACTTCCTGGTGGTACACCAGCTTTTATTTCTTTTAGTTCAGAATAGGCATTTTATTGCCTTACTCTAAAGACTCTACCAGTTATATATGATTCTAATATACCTGCGAACTGTTTTGGCAACATAGTTCTTAGTTTATAAATCAATCCCTTGAGCCAAACTTTGTCAAAAGCCTGGGCCACATCAAAAAATACAGTAGTACATACTTTTCTATCTTCAAGAGCTTCTTCAATTACTGTTGTAATTCTATGCACCTGATCTATTGTTGAATGTTTTTCTCTGAATCCAAATTGATAGTCTGGTATAATGTTACTATTTTCTATAATAGGTTTCAGTCGTTTTAAAAGTAGTTTATCAAAAAGCTTTGACATCACTGGCAGCAAGGATAGGCCTGTATGATGATGCATCTTGCGGTGGTTTCTCCGATTTGGGGATCATGATCACTCTTCATCTGCAACCTTCCATAGGTCTGGAACATGCTTTAGTCTAAAAGAAGCATTGAGTATCTTAGTAAGTTTTACCAGGGCTTTTCTTGGCAAATTCTTTAGGATTTCCCCTGTGATACGGTCATAACCAGGGGATTTTTTCGGGCTGATGTGATCTCTGATTTCTTTAGATACTTCTTTTGGTGTTACCAGTTTTATCTCTTGGTCTACTTGTTGTAGTTGTTCCCAGTGGAGATCTTGGTCAGCGCTCTCGGTTTGTGTGAGAGCAGCGGTGATGAAATAAATTACACAAAGTAATGCGCCTGCCTGGGTTCGAACCCACGACTTACTGTTCGTAAGTCGGGGCCGCCGCCACTGGGCCACCGCTGCTCCCGGCTTATTATTATTCGTCTCAAAATATACAACGGTAGCTGTTGCACTGTGCCAATGGACCGTATGTGTTGAACATACCTACTTGCTCCAAAATATAGACCTACCAACATGATGGATGACCGACCTCATATCCGGGCTTACCCGAGCCGT
Organism: Xestia xanthographa; assembly: GCA_905147715.2. Lineage (NCBI taxonomy): Eukaryota > Metazoa > Arthropoda > Insecta > Lepidoptera > Noctuidae > Xestia > Xestia xanthographa. The sequence continues at coordinate 14,559,610 of LR990649.1, read as the reverse complement.
AATACTGCACTGCATATTGTTCTTAATTACCGTGTAAACACCATCTGTGTACCATTCAATCAAGTAATAAATTGTAGGCGCAGCCATGTACGCTGTACGGTGTATAGTTCCACTTGACATCGAAATCAATGAAGGCTGGATTCATTCTGTTTAACGAATCCGACCCAATTTGTGAAGACTCGTTATAAAAATAAAAATCATAAAATATACTCGTATAGTTGCCATTTTTATTCATATTTATGTAGAATTTCAGAAGTGATTGGATTTTTGTAGATTAAAAAAAATGGATATTGCGAGCTGAGAAGTACCTATAAATGTTTTAACTTTTTACAAAATAGTCAATCTACATCTGGGGCACGGCAGTGCCCCCGCCAAGACGTGCCAAGCGAAGCGCAACGCAAGAGCACTACCTACCTTTTCTCGAAGCGCTTCGTCGTTTTTTTGAACCCTTATAAAGTTGCAGGGTTTGGATTATATTAATATTACCAGATAGACAAAATTCTTGGGATATGTTGTCAATAGCCGACTTATTTAGCCACATATTTTGACTAAGGTGTCGTAGAGTTTGTGAAGTTAGACCTTGTAGAGTTAGGGCGTGTAGAGCTAAAAGCTTGGCTCTACATGAGATCTAATAACTTTTTCACACCACCTGCTCGAAAATGTCAAATTATATGTCAAGCAATCTTAACCTAAAGTGAGTCATTAGTGGCCGGGGGCACAGCCGGTCAATAATGTTGTACTGGATTTCATTATGACCCGCTGGTCAATAATGTGATTTGAATTTGGAATCTCACATGCTCAGCTAAATTGGCAGTAAAGCTATTCTCGATACCCTTACTACGCGTGGATGATATTCTCGATTTCCTACAAAATCATAACGACTGCTTCTTCATATCGTTGCCATGTTTTCGAAGACATAATATTGTAAGAATAATTAGATAACTACGAACCATTTTTTAAAAGGAATGGAATAACATTAAAACTGGCATTAATAATAACAAATACCGTACCGCGCCGTAATGCCTTAATAGTAATTGGCTGTAACATTAGTTAATTATTCTTACTGTTTGTTTATTTAATAAATACTTTGTTTTTCGTACTATGGCTATTATTTTCTCACAGTAGGTGTAAAAAGTAGAGTATCCTCCTCTGGGCTAAAGGTGTCTTTGCCTTGGGCTAGCTTGAATCCCTCGCTGCATTCAGGATTCTTGTATTAACTCCCTCGCTTCGCTCGTGCGTTAAACTCTTAACTCCCACGCTGCGCTTGGGAGTTAAATCCCGAATCCTTCATTGCGCTCGAGATTCAATATGACGCCCGTGACATAAGACACAACTTTAGCCCCTCGGTGCATAATCTACTATTTGACAGTGCGAGTCATACGTCTTTACATGAAAATGTTTTTGGTGGGATTTTCTTGACAAAAAACCACTTGCAAAGCTATACGTTTTCTTTCTAAATATAAACGAGGGTACCTATATATACTGACAACATTCTATTTTTTTTTTGTATTTTGCATTTTTACTCGAGAACTTGTGAATAGCAGGTAACTCCTATTTTGTCTCAACAAATTGACAGAAATGGAGAAAATTGTGTATTTAAGTAGCGTTCGTTCGCTGGAGGTACAGGTGGCCACTTAGCTACTTGTTTTGTCTACATCAAAGTGAGTTTAGTCGGAAACATCATCAATGTAGTTTCGATGGAAGGTGGTACAATACTCTGAAAATAAATCAACTACTACGAAAATTGGGGCAAATATTGGCTGGGGTACATTTTGATAGAACTCAGTTTAATTGTAAAAAAATTAAATATCGAAAATATTTAAAAAAATTACAATTAAACTGACTAATTTGCTCGTGTGAATCTGGAATGTGGAAGGAAATAAAAAACTGTTTGTGGCATTAAAAATGTGAAAGTACTTTCTTGATACATGATTCGTAGCTTTATGACTATTTCAAATTATTGTTGGCTTAATAAGGCATAATTAAATACACAACTAATTAAGTGTTTCGGTTCTAAACTTCGTAATATATAATACTATATAGCTGACCCGCGCAACTTCGTCTGAGTCACATAAATATAGCTTATAACATGTCATTTTGTGCATTCAATTACGAACAAAAACCTTTTAAAATCAATATTGCTTACCTCCCATAACATACGGCGTGATAATATGTAGCCTAAAGCCTTAGTTTACAAAGAACATTTTTGCTGAATTTCAATTCAATCTATCCAGTAGTTTTGGCGTGAAGCCGTACTATACACACAGACAAACAGACAAAAATTCTAAAAAGTCACTTTTTGTTATCAGTTACGGTTTTATAACAAAAGCCACTTATTTTTTCTTGAAAATTCTCAATGTACAGTTTTTCTTTCGTTACTGTTTTATTATATTATGTATGTCGGATTCGGTCATGAGTACGGACGGGTGAATGGATCGAAAGCGTGCAATGTGAAATAAAATAGTGTATCGCATCCAGTGTGTTTTCATAGCACGAAACCCGTCTTCTGCCCACATAAGCTCGAGCCTAGTGAAATAAATTCCTGACAACCCGACATGTATAATAGATGTTATCAAAACAGTCTTCATCGAACCATTAACCAAAACAAACAAAATTGTCTAAACGGTGTGTCCATTCTCCAACATTGACAATCCGGCTCCACAGCGACACTTCAAACTTTACCTACAATAAAATTCACAATTAAGTTAAGTAATTCAATTCGCCACAAAGACAAATTGGATTAAGTTTGATAACGAGTGGAATTCGTCTACAGGACCTATTCCCAAATAATATCCACTTAAAATTTCCAATTCGACGTTGTCTTAATAAGATGGTTACAAGTTTTCAACCTTGATTGACGAAGTAAACTAACTGAGGGGGAAACTGGAAAATTAACTTTGATAAGTAACACCCTGTATGTGCTGGAGGCAGTTTCATTAGTTTCACACCACTCACCTCACCATGCATTATGTTCCTCCATGCTGGAGGTATTTGTTAATGCCCTTTTTGTACTTCGGAAATAATTAGTACTGCACATTTGGCAGAAGTAGGTACTAGTGTTTAATAATGAAGTAAAAATAAATGAGAGCTAAAAGCTAATAAAATCATAATTTATTTGATTACATTTGTGGATGTGTCAACCGTAGTGGCAATATTTCAAAATTAACTGCAAATTTTAAGTGAACAAATGAAATATCGTAGTAAAAAATATTTGAACAACCGGATATCCAAAACACAGCTCTATGGCTGTGATGACTCTTGTATTTTTAGCTTACCTATATGACATACAATACAGGCAATCAACGTATTTGAGCATACAATACAATTAATTTTCAACAAGCTCACGCCCATTCCATGGCTCGTTTGTTCTAGGTATTCATCCGGCTGATACAAACGTCCAAAAAGGTAACAAACATGAAAATATTTATGACACAACATTTTGTTGTCATGCGTGCCCGTCCATCACTAGCTACAACAAATGGTTTCACTTAGCACAACCCTAGAAATGGCGGAAAGTTTAAATTTGACGTGACTCTATTGTTACCATTAACTAAACTATGATGTTTTATGTTTGGGATATGAAGCTTATTGTTAGAAATATAGTGTTTAGGAAGAACTTTTAGTGGTGGAGTCTAGATCCTTGAGCTTTGAGTTAACATTCCTGCCTTGAAAAGCATCCTCAGTTTCATGGCCAAAACTTGCAAACATCATCAAAATAAATCGTTTTTTTGTTAGCATACCAGTCCAGCCCTCAAACTACAGTTTGACGACTTGTGAAAAACATAATTAATTCACTTTATGCAGTAAGTAAACATCTCAATTGCGAACAAAACAAAAGTCGTAAGTATCAAAGTTCAACTATCAAAATTAATTGGAGTATGAACCATACCATCCGCAGTAACAGAGCTCGACTAACTCAAACATAAGATAACTAATCATACGATCTTGTGACCCGTGAATCAAACTTATTCGTCGGAGAAATAACACATTGTACGACATGGATACGTGATAGCGCGACAAGAATCTAAAGCGATGTTAGATAAAGATTAAGTCATCCGGTATGTGACCAAGGCGTCATCAGTTGCGTGAAAATGTGCCACGTTATCGTGTGTCGGCTCATTATGTTGATAAGGCATTGGTACATTGTCGTCGCAGGCCGCTGATACACGACATTCTCCGCGCTCGACGACGTAAAACACGAAATCGATCGCACAACACCGCCACGTTGACGAACTAAAGACAACCTTAAGTGCATATATCCATTCCGATACCGTTCGTAATGGAAGCTTTCATCGTTCAACCAGCGGAGATAAATGTACCGTGCTTGTGCAATTTGCTTTTGAAGTTTGCCTCGTGTGTGCGAACACGGTAATGCACTAAAGCACTCGTCTCGCCAATAATTTAACCATTTAAATTGAGTCTATCAATCGAGCACTAAAATATCCTACGTGATGCACACTTTCAGCTGGCTTGTTACATATTCATAAGTACATCTGTATGCACCGCCAGCCAACTCCTATTTCCACACTATGTAAGGCTTCTGAGTTTCTGACGGAGTACAGGCAACTCGCTAAAATAAGTGAACTAAGAAACTACACAACTTCATAACACAGAACTTGGAGGCTTTTCATTTATTCACGTGTTTTGTCTTGGTCTTTCGCATTTTTTTTAAAGTTAGACCAAGTTTTTAATGAAATTATTTTAATAAGAGCTACAAGTTATATTCACTTGTTACTTAGAATTACCGGCCCGCCGCATTTGTTAGGTACTTTAGTAGTTACTATGTAAGTAGTAGCTAACAGTATGCAGTAGATACTAATAAACTTAAACTAATAATTTAACGCCTGACGTAAAAGAAGTAGTGCTGCTACTAGGATTAGTTTGTTTTACGTCAACTCGACTTACATGTGGTACGACCATAGACATTGTTTTATTTTCATAAGAGTGCGTAGTCGCTGATACAAGTTTTCCGTAACACCTCTTCAAGTATGTCCTCAGCGATAGCAATGTCGATAAATTAGTAATGGGTCTACAACCTTAGCTCATCATTAGCTAACCCTTTCCATTTATCCATGATTATTCCGTCCTTACACACATAATTGAAAGGTGCGAACCAAACCATACACTCACTCACTCCCCTATGCACACACAACACACTTCCACCACATGCACACTTACACACAAACACTCATCAACTCACATACTTTCACACACAGACATACAAACACAAGTAACCCCATAACATTAAAACTTTGTTTTTATTTTTAACTTTGCTTTAATTTTATTATTTACTAGCTTCTGCCCGCGACTTCGTACGCGGAACCTGTTGCTTATGCCAGCGACAACGGGGTCGTCAAAATCGAAGATCTGATACGTCTGATGTCGAAGCGCAATTCTCTATCCGTGAAGGTCTCCGATTCGCGAGACAATGCGTGACGTTCACGATCAGCAGTCAGTCGCGCATCACGTTCCCCACTTGTCTCTAGATACCTAGAAGTCGATGTGTAGATACGCTGAAAACTCAAGCGTAATTCTCTTTCCGTGAATGTCTCCAACTCGCGAGACAATGCAGACGTTCACAATCAGCGGTCAGTCGCGCATCATTTTTTTCACTGGTCTCTAGACACCTGGATGTAGATGCGTAAATACGCAGAGAACGCAGGTGTGCTTCGCGATCCGAAGAGGTTTCCACGGAGCAAGTTGAAGCCTGATGTTCTCGAACATCATTAAGTCTCTCCTGACGCTCTTCGGTAGATTCTTGGGATCTTATGATCCTCAATCTTTTAGCTCCTTTGGAACACTGGGAAAGATTTGACCTCTTTCTAGGCATGGTTATAGTTTTATTAAAATCTAAGTGACTGCTCCGCTGCGTTACCGGGTAGGCTACCGTGCCACGTAGATAAATAGAAAAGGAAATTAAACACTAAAATAACATAAGCCGGAAGACATAGTTTTGGCCGGTAGAATCAAATTTTCAATGATACACCATTATCATCGAAAATCAGTCCTAAACTGTTACCACCTTGACCGCGTGGATATTTTATAATTATACATTGAAATTAGTGATAGCTTTGATTTCCACATCAGATATTTCTGATCTTCAATTTTTATAAGTCAACAGGAAATGCCCATCAGACCGAACAACTTTTGCTAAGACGTCATTCCTATATGTGTTATGGTGTAGCTGGGCTCTCGGAGTTCCACAACAGGTGTTACAGATCTTCGATTTTTATAAGTCAACAGAGAGTGCTCATCAGATTGAACAACTTTTGCTAAAACGTCATTCCTATATATATGTAAGTGTAGCTGGGCTCTTGGAGTTTAACATCAGGTGTTCCAGATCTTCAAATTTATTCTCTCAGCAGAAAATGCCCATCACGTGGAACAATTTTTGCTACGGTACCATTTTTGTATCTCTTATAGTTCAGCTGGTCTGTTGTGGTTCTGCATCAGGTGTTCAAGTTTCCAAGATAAATTATAGCCTATATCTTGCCCAGACTTAATACCTATACAACAACAAAAAAATCATTCAAATCCGTCCAGTAGTTCCGAAGATTAGCGTGTACAAACAAACAGACAAACAGACAGAACTTTTTTTTTGGATTCGTGCTCTATTACTGTTTCTAAACCCCCCTCAATTATTTTTTTTTTTATTATATTCAATGTACAGACACAGTTTTTTTACTGTTATTGAAATTAGTGATAGCTTTGATTTCCACATCAGATGTTTCTGATCTTCAATTTTTATAAGTCAACAGGAAATGCCCATCAGACCGAACAACTTTTGCTAAGACGTCATTCCTATATGTGTTATGGTGTAGCTGGGCTCTCGGAGTTCCACAACAGGTGTTCCAGATCTTCGATTTTTATAAGTCAACAGAGAGTGCTCATCAGATTGAACAACTTTTGCTAAAACGTCATTCCTATATATATGTAAGTGTAGCTGGGCTCTTGGAGTTCCACATCAGGTGTTCCAGATCTTCAAATTTATTCTCTCAGCAGAAAATGCCCATCACGTGGAACAATTTTTGCTGTGGTACCATTTTTGTATCTCTTATAGTTCAGCTGGTCTGTTGTGGTTCTGCATCAGGTGTTCAAGTTTCCAAGATAAATTATAGCCTATATCTTGCCCAGACTTAATACCTATACAACAACAAAAAAATCATTCAAATCCGTCCAGTAGTTCCGAAGATTAGCGTGTACAAACAAACAGACAAACAGACAAACAGACAGAACTTTTTTTTTGGATTCGTGCTCTATTACTGTTTCTAAACCCCCCTCAATTATTATTTTTTTATTATATTCAATGTACAGACACAGTTTTTTTACTGTTTTATTATATGTATGTCGGCGTCACATTGTAAACAACACGTGCATCAGGCCACGCGGTAGCGCGCTACGTCATTCGAGCCGGAGCTAAGTGAACGCTACATCGGCGTCGTAGCATGCTACGTTGTTCTCCCACCTCCTCGCTGCGGGGCGGAGTTAATGCAAGCTACGTCGTAGCGCGCTACGCTGTTACCCCACCTCCAAAACTAGCGTATAAAAGGGGCCGCACAGCGGCGAATGGGCATTCTGACTTCAGGCGTGGCCTGGTGCACAGGTTGTATTACTCTTAATTATTGTTACTCTGCTTTTCTTTATATTGTTGCTATTTTGTCTGAACTAATGTGTTACCTGTATTATTGGGTGTCATTGCTATTGTGTGAAAGTGTAATGTCAAGTAATTTGTTAGACTCAGTGTATCTGTTTGAAAAGAGTAACCATGGAGTTTCTTGCCGGTTCTTCTCCATGGAAACTACCAAGCCGAACCGTGCAATGTGAAATAAAATAGTGTATCGCATCCAGTGTGTTTTCATTAGCACGAAACCCGTCTTCTGCCCACATAAGCTCGAGCCTAGCGAAATAAAATCCTGACACAATCCCGACATGTATGTAATAATATTATCATAATTGTAATTCCTTTAGTTATTTTTTCTTTTCACTAAGTAATATGTGTTACCAAACGGCAATAACCTTGCCTGTTAACTTTGAAGCGACACTGTGAATGCTGTTAAGAGAATCCATGGCTGAACGCTGACCCCTAAAATACAGGTCCAGGCCTAGTTTGGGGGTTAGGATCAGATTTGTGGAAAGACACTCGTGTGCTTTCTTATTGTGACTGGCTTGTAACATGTATTTTTATGGTGTCAAATAAATGATTTTATTTTTATTTATTTATTTATTGGTAAGTAGTGAATAGTTGTCTGGGGTTGGTTTAACAACAGTGAAACAATTAACATTCCTCATAATTTACACAACAACGACTAAAACTATATTGAAAAAAACTAAAGCGGTACCTACACACATAAATAGCACCCCATAAACGTTCACCACGACACCTATCGCGTAGACACATCCATATTCCAGTAAAGTGGTAAAAACGATTATTAGATGCCACTTTATTCACCGAGATCACAGTGTAGGTGCAATCGCGTTGCGACTCGGGGCGGGAAAATAAATTTCAAATCATGTTAGTGCTCTGTGACACGGTCGGTGTTAGTTAATCGGAAAATATTTCTGTATCGCCCATGGGTGCAAAACGGGCCGGCTCATGCGATTTTCTCTGCGCTTTTTCCGGGCGTGGTGTAGCGAATTTTAAAATGTTATTCGGTATTCTTTATCGATTATTTGGAATGAAATATGTATTGGCGGAACGTGTTAGATGGACTAGCCTGTGTTCTGTCAAAGTGTGGAAGTCATCGAAGTGAGGAGTTGAAAATTTTTATCATTTGTGAAGTTTACCTTTTTATTTCTTTACATTATCCGCATAGCCTTTGCTAACTATGTTGGGGTCAGCTTCCAGTCTAACCGGATGCAGCTGAATACCAGTATTTTACATGGAGCGACTGTCTACCCAACCTCCACAACCCAGTTTGGACAAGACAATGATACCCCTTTGTTGGACTGGTTTTTAGACTTCCGGGCCACTGACTACCTGTAACGACTGTCAAATATCTATCAATTGACAGGCATGGAGGAAACTCGATACGTAATGAGTGGTCACCCATCCACAGACCAACCCGAACGACTGTTATTGTTTAGCCACGAGCTTCTCCTCCTTTTATTTCTTTTCACATTGACTGTAAACAGTCACAAAATCAAAAACTTTAAGTGAACAAATAGAGAATACAGAGCATTTATAAATCAAGTCTTCAATTGCATAAAAGATCAGGAAACCTTCACGGACAACTATTCTATATCTGGGTCAGCAGTCACACTCCAGAGAAACTTTGATACCAAACTTGAGACAACTTTCAAAACTAGGAATTATAGATGAAGACCTACTTTGTCGTTTTGCAGCGGTCCATAATACTTGTGTATTATGTATCAATCATCGTCGCAAATTAGCAATAATGTAGGAACACTGATAACATTTGACACGTACAAATTAACCTAGATTCAAGCATTTATGAACTGGGGCAGCTGTATGACCTAGCGCTTTAATGCTACCCATATGAAGTGTATGAAATAAAATAAACATATTCATTTCACACTACTTTAAAGTTGCTTACTATTCCTGGAAACTTGAAATTGAATTTCTCATGTCTAGGTACGTAGAGGGTAAAATTGAGTTTAATATTTTGCCTTAATTTTCGTTCTAGATATTATGTTAGTGTAAATTGAAGCTGGCTATGTATCTCTCTAAGGAGTTATGCTACGATATCATATGTAGAATTATGTAACATTATTTTCTTAGCAATATTTTATCTCTATAGAAGTGACCTTAAATAAATCCATCACGCGGGGAAGGTCGATAACTAAAAACAAGCCTCCAAAGTGAAGGTTAGAATGGCCGCTAGGGAAAAGATAGCGTGGTTTTCAACACGCATGGCCAAATATTGGTGATCTCTATACTGATGTCTTAGAATGGCAGGCATTACCCCAGGAAGCTATTATAACCAATTGCGAAACTGTAAAGCGGAGAAAACTAACAGCTATGAATACCCCAAGCCAAGTAATTGCATTAGATAGGTACATAACTAGCGCTAAAGTTGCCTAGTGTAGAGGACACTTGTCAACTAACGATTCACACATGCATAAACATACGAGGCCTGCATTAGCGACACGACGCGAATGAAAGCTTTGAATGCCATCGAAATACCTCGATATTTGCGCGGGACTCCTTCACACTCACCCCGAGGCGGGTAGATTACGTTCGTGTGATGCACACCATGCCCTGATGCAGTTCGCGACTCACACAAAACATCCGATAGTGCGCACAGTAGACTGTAATTTACCTCAAGTGGGGCACTCGCAGTGCCAGCCTGCTCCCCGTATCCCCCGTGCCCGGCGCGACGGCAATCAGCTCACGAGTGTGTGCCCCATCGCTCCCCCAAGTCTGCCTCAAAAATAACATTAGAACCCATAAACACTTCGACAGCTATGATATAGGCTTGGTATATATGCGTCAAGTTTGGCGAGACGCGTCGCAAGATAACCTTGTTGCGATTGATTTGAACGAATAAGCAAGCCGTCGTTTACTCTACAAGGAACTCCTTGTAGAGTAAACGAAGTAAGAACTGCTTTATTTAAATTCAATATCCAAGTAATCCAATTTTTATTATCCTATCGAAAGCAAAAATTAGGAAAAGGAGAATTTTCCTCGATAACAATGGAAAATTTCTAATCAGCTTTCGAAACAAAAATGCCCGAAGCTCGTCTACTTACAAATTCCAATCGAGTGCCTACTCAGATCGTTGGCCGCTTAGGATCAGAGGATTAAATAACAATCCAATATTATTATCTGAAACAGATCGTCTACGTAAGTAATAATAACAATGAAATACACATTAGATACACGCTATTTCCACTGAAAATATAAATGACTACATTTCACCCCAAGAGCGGAACAATGATGGCATAAAAAAGAAATCAAAGAATCAGAGAGAAGAAAAAGTAGATTTTCTCGCAAAACAAGCTGAATCGCCGGAAGCGACAGGCACTACTGATTCCGATTTAGAAAACAATATAAAGCTGACGATGGTTTTCCGTCCAATATTTTTCCGATAATGATGTTTTTATAACTTTACAGACTCAGTTACTCGTATGTTAGAGACCGTTCAGACCGGCTTGTCACAATGCGGGATACTTTCATGTGGAATATATCCAATTGACACATCAATGAAATAGCTAATTATATAACAGTTAGCAACGATTAAGGCAGCTATTAAAAGCGCCTTTTACGTTTCTAACAAAATAGCTAGTCGTGAGCGAGAAACATTTTCTTACACGTACAGGGGAGGGCATTAAAGCGGAGTGTCTAATTAAATTTGTTAGGTGTCAACATAAAGTTTCGTTTCGTCTGCCAGCGTCCGCTGACTTACATTTGAATCGCGCTGTTGTGAAGGCGGCTCACGTCTCGCACTGAATCAATTTCGCGTCAGGCTGAACTCCCGCCCGACAGTATGTCGACTACTTCACTTAATGTCGCCGTGTTCGATGCTCGGAATATGTACAGAAATATATCAAGTAACGTGGTTACAAGTTTACGTGATCGGCTGTACTTTTGACAGGAACCATCTTAGCGCTTTTTAGGTACTTAGGTGTGAGTGATTGTTAACTTTGACACAGGTAGACCATAGACTACTCAGAAAATTCTTGCGTAAAAGTGGTTTAGTGGTATTGAATTACATCGATAATAATTAGTTACCTTGCTATTAAAAATATATCAGGTATTAAACCCGATATTAATCACTTTACTAACCAAGGGATTATATTTTTTTATAATTAAATAAACCCCCTGAAAATATAAAATAATTTAATTAAGTTATCATTAACGCGAGTTGCACTGAAGGCAGCCGGGATGCACTCGCCACTATAACGGGGCAATAAATTCCAAATAGTGCTACTATCTCGGGTAATGTAAACGTTCTTTAGTTAATCGGAAAATATTTGGTAGCTATACCTGTCAGGAGCTGAGAATGGCTCCTTCTAGAAGCGACATAGAGGGAGAATTATAGTCTTCACGGATAAGCTGCGAGATTTTGGTAAAGTCTGTGTTTTGTGTGTAAACGCTTTTATATACCGGATGACTTTTTTATCACATTAAAACTTTATTTTTATTTTTTCCACAGCTTAGAAAAAAATGATCTATAATCAAAAAACGCTACAAATTTCAAGTAAACTTTTCATATTAGATTGTTCTAACATGAAGTAAGAGAAATTTGGAAAAAAAAATGAAAAATTTCAATTGATATTTTTTGAATTTTGTTTCGAAAAAAAAATAAGTATGCCATTTGCTACTTACTACTCCATTCACCTGTTTCAGTCACCATACCTGCAGTGCAAGTACGTAGCACTCGATTCGATACGATTCGATAAATCTGACAGTTATACTCGATAAAATGAGTTTTTAACCAATCGAAAAGTCGGATTTATCGAATCGTATTGATTCGATTGTTATCGATTGCTACGTACTTGCAGTGCTGTTTTTTTTGGATATTGATAAAAAAAGTGATCCTGTATTTAGATCTACGTATGTTTATAAAAAAATTGAATTGATAAAGAAGTAAGTCATACAGACGATAGAAAACAGAAGAAGAAGCCTGTTCTGTCCCACTGGTGGGCAAAGACCTCTCCCATTCCTTTCCTTTCCATCTCTCCCGGTGTTTTGCCTTTTCTGGCCAATTAGTCAGGAACGAGTCCAAATCGTCATGCCAGCGTTTCAATAAAAAAAAACAATGGTGTCGGTTCTGCTCTGCACAAACTAAACTTAATTTAGGCTATTGCTATCTTTTACTAAAAGGCAGTGCGAAAAAAGGACGGCTATAGCTATGAACTAAGTTAGAGATGTCAAACTAGTTTATGCCTTGCGCTTCACCGTGTTTTTAGTCGACATGTTTTTACGTGCACCCTTCATTTGTATGGAAATATTAGTTCCAACTAAATATGACAGGTCTAAATTACGTCCGTCTCTTTCTCGTTTTATTAGAGAGAAAAAGATAGCAATAGCCTAAATTAAGTTTAATTTGTGAACAATAGAATCGACACCATTATAAGACTAATTTAAGAATAAATGAGAATTTATTTTATACTATTCAAAAATAAACTTCCAGTTTAGTTGAGTTATTTTCTCTTCAGCGGGAAACTCCAAGCGCAACACTAAATACGTCAGCAAAAACCGTAAGTATTCTTTTATTAGGTCTCATAAAGTTAGCCGTAATCCGAACAAAACTGGCTTGGGTGAGAGAAGAAATCTGCATATTTACGCGGCGCTTTAAAATGTTGAGGGCTCCTGAAATGTTGGGCACCAAGAACGGTTTTCGTTGAAGTCTAAAATCCTGGTTATGGATCCCGAAAACGTTTTGATTTTGTTGTCAATCAGGAATTTGTCAGTAGCATCCACGGAGTCTGGACTACAACTGGCGAAATAAAAAAGTAAATAAAGGGTGTAAAACACCTCTTAACGAATCCGGAAGCCTACTTATTCTCCCCATCATTGCGATCATTTTTTTGTTCTATACACCATACCTGGGAACCTTCTAGTTACGGATATATTGGGGGCCAAAGTTCCAACTTTTTGACAAGTTTTTTTTTTAATACAAGTTTTTAATGTAAGGTTTTTACTTTAAACACCTCCACGACCCCCGTACTATTCAATCCATCCACCAGCACAAGGTTTTGAGTGCGTTACATTGAGTTCTATCACAAAACATGATTTTTCACATTATTAATACACATGTAAACAGGTATTTATCGCGAATTTTACCTTTGATACAAGCCCGACGTTGGTCGGCTGGTACAATCCGGTCGAAACGTCGGGCTTATATCCAAGGTGAAATTCGCGATAAATACCCGTTTACATGTGTATTATAATGTGTTCTGATCGTGAAAGTTTAAAAAAGATGATTTTTCACCCCAAAAAAAAGTCGTTTCCCAGAAATATTTTTTGCGTTAAAGTTACTTAGTTTGATGTATAGTATGCTTGGTTGACGGCTTCGTGATAGGTCTTTTACACCCTGTATGTACTTCTTCAATACGGTACGATTCATCTTGATGTGGCCGCTTCCCTGAACATTTACCTGAGCAACATGAGAACGTATAGCCTTGTAGTGCACTAGTTTGTACTAAAGTCTGCATTTGTGGGCCCCAGTGGGACTGTGAACGTTTTCAACCTCTGCTCTGAAAGCTTTGTCTTTATTTTTAGAGAACAGTGACGTTGTATCAGTAAATTGTGTTTTATTTTATTTGTAAAATTATATCAATGAAAAATCTATTCGTGACGTTTAAATACTCATTATACTAACAATTTTCTTTTGTCTGTAATTTTCATTTTCTTGACATACTGGTGTTACTGTTAAGTTTTGATGCTTTTAAGTGTTTTTTTTTTCGATAAGATAAAATTTAACCAAAGGCTACAGCCTATTAAAACTGACATGGCTGTGGTGAGACATTTCTCAGCTTGTTATTTGTTGGCAGATTTTATAACAAATAAAGTTTACTTCGAAACATGTTTATGAACCATATAAAAGTTTAAACTACCTAATATTTTTCTCATTTCCTTCCATAAAAAAGTCACGCAGTGCCTCCAACCCTCTGCAGCTATCACTCAAAGTGAGGTACATATATTAAAACTATATAGTTGAGTTGTTATCGTAGTGCAGCACAATAAAGCTTCCCCTAGGAAATTCATAAGTATTGCACACGCGAACAAAGAGCACATGCGTGCTTACTTCTAAACAATGCACGTCATCGCAGGCAGCTCAAGTGTTAACGCCGATAATATGGCGCTGGAAGACGATCTGCTCGGTTTTTTGAGGCAATTTATTAATGAAAATATTGACATCGCTAAATTTATGATTGTTTATTCATTAAAAGCGGTAAGTGTCTTTTTCTTCTTCTTAAACTTTTCTGAAGTTTCAAGTAAAATTTTTTTTCTTCTTAAACTTAAACTGGTCTGAAGTTTCAAGTTGCAAGTTAAAAATTTTACTTGCAAGTTTAACTGCAAATCAATTGTGTCATAAATCAGGGTTTATTGATTTAGTACATATCTACTGGGCACCTATCCTGTTCTCATCGTATCTTACCAACACATGAAAAATATCTCCCGTGTCAACAACTCAGATTATTTTTCTAAATAAAACTATTTTATTCGTTATGAATGTGAAACTACAAAAAAAATCTTTATAAAAATAAAGAAAAACATATTAAAACACCTCGTCAGAACGAGAAGATTGACTAATTGCAGTTACGTAGCTCCATTTTAGCGTTGCCCGGGAGTCAAACACAGGCCATGTTGGGGAGGCGGGCCCCTGACGCGGTGCCGCGCTCAGAGTAGCCCACTTAAGCAAAATTAGCTTCTTCTGTAAGCGTAAAGAACACTATCGGATGTTTTGTGCGAGCTCTGATACGCCCCCGTTTGACGTCGTCACATGAAAGGCAAGGGCGCAGACGAGTTGGTGTCCCAATTCACCTCGTTAATATCAGCCGGCACATTAACGAGGGCTGCAGAACATATATGTACACGTATGTATACCCGCACTTATTGATAGGGTTAAACAGGGATACGTTCGTGTTCTCCTTCTGTACGTGCAATGCAGTCAACTTCACATTTGAAATAAGGGGTTAAAACGTATAAATGTCAGTTTAAAGTTCGTACATTTTTACCTTTTCGCTGCAAAATAAAAGCAGCATGAAAACCATCAAAACTGCTTAGCGTTGGGAACTAGGAATATGATGTTAAAAGTTTTAAGTGAATTCACTCAGGGTTATAACTCGCACATTGAAAAAAATGTCCGTAGACTACTTGAAAACTAAAGGAAATCAGTTTCTAAATAGCGAAATTAATATCTTAAATATAAAAAAATAGAAATGAATAAATAATAATAAATAAATCTTATGAACACTAATGTTAATTCAGTGTAAGTACTTACGGGATAATATCCGTTATTTTTTTTTTGTTTCTATGAGCTCCCGATATTTCGACGCTGTTGCAAGGGTGGGACGAAAATTATTTATTATGAGCAGACAAATCTGTCTACCCTCTTTCTTAGTCTTTTATTACGCGCACTACTGGAACCCGATTGTAACTCCCGACAAAACGCACTCACGGTTTCACTAGGTTTTTCTTGATAACAGAGACGCATGTTAGAACAAAAGGAAATTACGGATATTATCCCGTAAGTATTTTAAGAGTAGTGAAAAGCCATGAAAGTCTAAAACACTGCACTAATGTAAATAGCAGTAAGACCGGGTTCCCTACTTGAAATCGAATGACGTTAGATCGAATAACACTTGCTCGAAAACGTTACCTCGATAGTACTTGAAATCGATAAATTATGAGCTCGACAGTTGACTACGTCGATGCATCAAAATCTCGAATAACTATAAACTCGAATCATCGGCAGCGCGAAGGCTCATTATCTTGAAACATCAATTCTCGACTGAACATCTAACACATTTATTCCATATTTCGTACAATAAATAAACTCAAACTCTTTATTGCATTTATGTGTACATTTAGTTGTTACATAATTATATGTAAGTAAGTTCCAACATGAAACCCGGTTAGGGCACGGCAACATGATAAGGTAGATTGGACAAAACAAACATCCAGTTAGTGGGTATACTGGATTGTAAGTTTG
The DNA here is from genome assembly GCA_905147715.2 of Xestia xanthographa. Lineage (NCBI taxonomy): Eukaryota > Metazoa > Arthropoda > Insecta > Lepidoptera > Noctuidae > Xestia > Xestia xanthographa. The sequence goes on along the minus strand of LR990649.1, from coordinate 14,542,985 downwards.
TTAACAAATACAATTATTATCGACAATGTTACTAGTATTAGGTTTATGTAGTTATTTTAATTAATATTATAAGGTTATTCAATTATTTTATTTACGTGTTTTAATTATTATAATTTTATTATTTTGTATCAGTTGTTATAATTTCATTAATTTGTATGAATTACTATATTTTATTAATTTATATTCTCTATTAAATTTATATTTTATTAAGTTGTATTAATTATTTTATATTTTATTAATTTGTTTTGTTTCGTTATGTTATGTGTAAGTGTATGTATGTGTGCGTTTTTGTGTAAGTACTATTTCAGTGGTTCTATGTAATTAGCTTTCTATCATATTCATATACTAAATACTTTATTCTAAGTATTCTGAGACCGAGTAAAAGCATTTTTGTGTTAGATATTCTTTTAATTAACCAACTTCCAAAAAGGAGGAGGTTCTCAATTCAATCGGTATTTTTTTTATTTGTGTACACCGATTACAAACATGATTTATGTGATTCTTTTTTAGTTTGATGCGGAATAGTTTTCATTTGGTCCCATAAACATTTTACATGGTTTGGCCCAGTAGTTTTCATTTTATGAATATATTTACTTCAATCGTGTGATATAATTTCATGTATGTTCACCGATTTCTCCTCCATTTGTGGAGTGATTTTCAAAATCCTCTTTTTATTTGAAAAAGTATACTTCTGAGATGGTCGCATTTAAATTTGGTGAAGATCTGATGCTGGTCTTCGGAGATATACAATGGAACTCTTCAAAACTAGACGGTAAATCGGTCGTGATTTTTGCAATCGCTTGGATGTTTATTGTTTATACAACATCATGACGTAACATCACGCCTGTATGCTATGAGGGGTACGCAGATGTGTACAATACACGTAAATTTCGACAGTTTAGATATGTTAAGTTCCATTTATTGGGGATAAGCCTATTACCATGACATGTATTGTTAACAATATAAAATAAATGCATAGCATATATTTGTATAGGCTATTACGACTAAAAATGAAAAAATAAAAAAACTTTTTGCAAAAAAAATAAAACCGACTTCAAAACACAAAAAACGTGAACACAAAAAAAGTGACCTTTTTTGATTCATTTAGTTTTTTTTTGTCACCGACTTCTGAAGCTAAAGTTATTTTTCAATTTTTTGTGTTTTGAAGTCGGTTTTATTTTTTTGCAAAAAGTTTTTTTTCTGTTAAATGCATTGAATTTGGGTTCTTTTTTTAATTTGTTCTGGTAATTTGTTGAAGATTTTTACTGCCATGTAATATGGGCTATGGTAAAGCATTTTGATCCGAGATTGTGGAAGATATAATCTATCTTTATGCCGTGTGTTTACGTTATGCATGTCTTTTGTTTTAGGGAAAATGTTGCTATTTTTAAATACAAATATGCAAAGGTCATGTATGTATATAGAAGGTAAAGTTAGGAGATTTAATTTAACAAAATATGGCTTACAGCTTTCGGTATTGTCAATATGGGCCATAACTTTACTTCTTACCTATTTGGTAAAATTTCTCAGTATTTGTAATGTTATTTTGTTACTATCATTAGTTTTCATGAATATAGTTGATTTGTATTTCTGCGCATGTATTGTTGTGTATTATATTCTAGGTACTCAAATAAAAATCCTTATTACTATTCTGTAAATCGATTAGATGGTCGGTCGAGAAATGATGTTTCGAGATTTTGATGCATCGAATAATAAGCCTTCGCGCTGCCGATGATTCGAGCTTATAGTTATTCGAGATTTTGATCGAGGTAGTGAACTGTCGAGCTCATAATTTATCGATTTAAAGTACTATCGAGGTAACGTTTTCGAGCAAGTGTTATTCGATCTAACGTCATTCGATTTCAAGTAAGGAACCCAGTAAGACCAGATACACGTAACCGAGGATAATATTTTATTTATTTGGTATATACCAACAGCAGTTTAAATACTAAGAATTAATATGAAATATTATAAAAGTGCTGGTATGCACGCCTACAACTATTATGTATGATGTGTACCTAATGAGTTACAGTACCTAATTAGGACTATCGATTAAACACGATACCAATTTCATATGACGTTTTAGGTAAGTAAATCCTTGAATATAGAAATTAGACACCTCCCGAAATCAGGGAGAAGACCTATCTTACTAACACCAACGCAAGGTCTTTATCAATTTATCAGTTTCAGTTTTAAATAAACCTGCTCAACTTAAGTTCTGGTCAGTCTAAACTCTAGTCTACATTAAGCCAACTCCGAGTTAGGTAAGCCTTTAGATACTAGATAGAACCTTAGCTAAATAATACTGGCGGGTTGAACGCGGTGAGCGTCTGCCCACAAATGGCTAACTAGCCGGGCGACTTACTTACCCTGACCCATTATGCAATGCATTTGAGCTCAATTTTATAAACTTTTTAAGCACTTAATTTGTTAAATGTTTAAAGGTGCGCTTTGTGAAACATTTAGCTAAAAGCAAGAAGTAAGTTGGTGGAGCTCAGAAAAGATTTTATGATATTCAATACGTACCTAACTACATATGTATTTATACAGAAGGATTTCCATGTAATAGGTAAAGTTTTCAAAAGAGCTTAGCAAAGGAAACATAGAGGATTATTTAGTACCTAACAAGTTCATGTCAGAGAAACGATATTTTGGGATAAAGCGGGATATGTATAGAGCTGTTTAAACACCCTCAGTACCAAATGTATAAACTGCCAGAAAACTTGAGCGAAAACATTCAGTTTACTTTTAAACTTTGTAGGGAGGATCACGGCATTGTTTGTTGGTGTTAGAACTCCGGCAAATCCACATTTATAGCAAGCGCCTGCGATTCAATTACAAGCAAAGTGCGGCAGCGGTGAGTATTGCATCGTAAACTGTCGGCCGTAAGGCGTTATGACGGCGCGCTGAGAAATAAAAGCTACGAGTCTAGAACTACCTGTGACCTCAATAACAGGAGTTTGAATAAATTTTATAATTTCTAGACTAGCGATAACCGTTTCATATCAGTTAGTTTTTATTGTAGGTTTTACCGCAGGAACGTTGAGTTTATGCAAAGGAAAATTTTACTCGGTGCAAGATAAACCTGTAAAAATAAAATTAAACTAGAACTTTCTAAGTTTTGATTAGTACATACCCTGTATTACCTCTTACAAAAATAGTGATGAGTTTAGATGTACAACATATCTCTAACCTTCTAATTAAATCCATTTAAAATTGATATCTTTCCAATTATTCGTTTCCCATTTTCCAATTACAATCGTCTTTAAAATCCGTCTGATACCTATATAAAATCGCGGTCGACCTAAAATCGCAAACAAGTTAAAAAGAGCACTAACTCCGTTACATATTTCATATAAAAATATAACAGAAAACCACTCAAGACTTCAGCGTGGAAATTATACACCTGCATCGCAACTACTTTTATTTAATTTAAAATGTTGCAAGTTACAAGTTCCCCACTAGTCGCGTGTCATGCTTTAAATGTTCCCTTTTCACTTTACGAGCTTCACTTTACTAACCAACAGTTTTCATAGGCTCTACTACACATGAATATTAGGTTTTTGCTAAAAAGGAATACCAGATTTTATAGCAAAACTCGTAAAAAAAACTTCCACTTCAGCAATAAAAAATATTATTCCAAATTCAAACTACAACTTCTTCATAATAACAATATTTACGAAATTACGAAAGAGTTTCTGAAACAAGAAAGTTTTTTGTATACGGCTTGTAAAATAAACAAGAGTGGAAAAGTTGAAGAAACCTTAATTTAGGAAAACTTACGTACGTCGATATGTATACCTATTGTAAAATGAAAATGTTATTTTAGTAGCTATACATACACTTACATTTCTTTTAGGTTTTTATTGAGCTGATTACAGTTTTCAGCCATTAGAGTGCCTACAATACCATCAATTTAACTTAAGTACCCACTTGAACCCTGATTGCGTAAAAAAGGGAAAAATATGAAACGTTTATCAAATCGCTAAGTAAATGGCCAACAGAATTACTTGAGTAATACCCGAATAAACGAGCAATACAAGCTAAAAGTCACGTTCTCCGGCCATCCGTGGCTCGTTCCCGGCAACCGAATGACCTTAACATTGTTTTCCATATCGCCTTCGCGAAAGGTCGGCATCGCAATAAATTATCAATAATCGTTTGGATTTTGTTAAACTTTCAGGATTTCGGCGCAAAGTGAAAATCCCGTTTATATTTTGATCGGTGCACGCTCCCGACGGAACCGTGCCTATAAACTGCTCCCATTGTTATTTTGTTTTGTAACAAAGTTCCCGCCTTTCGGTCGAGCCGAAACGAAAGTTACATCATTTACTAGACTACCAACAATTCACATAAATTCATAAGCCCCAAAATGAAATTTAATTCTTGCCGCCTTATCGCCGCCTCGTTTGGACTTGAATAACTATAATGGCAGCAACTATTTATACGTTATTCTATCTTTACTGATATATTGTACTGAAAAGAGCAACATTACGTTAAAACGATACTTTTATTGCGATCCCGCATATTTGATATATTAAAATGAGTTTTTTGTTGATATTACTCACACAAATTGATCTATGCTAGCTATATTGTATTTCAAAATCCTGATCAATGCAGAAACAAATCGAATCCGCAACAAAATTTAGGAGCAACATTGTGAGCAACCAATGACGTGTAGAACCATTTAATCCTACGACGAATGTCCCCCGCTGGTCAGCGAGTGAAGTTTTAAATCGATTGAATAGTGCTATCTGTGTGTGAAGTAGTAGCAATTCGTCAACGTCCCGATATAATCCCCCCTCAATGAGTCCTAAGCCGGGCTGGAGGGACGTCGCGTCATCCATCACCGCCGAGCACTAGCGAGCTACCCGCACCGCGAACCGCTAAGTCATCGCACACAAACTATTAAGTTGTTCTAAAAAACTTCAACACTAATAAATTACGGCTCAGTCTGCCTTCTGTTACGGTACAAGGACCAGTTTTACAGGCGATTGAGAAAAAGGTAGTTTTCAATTTACCTTCCAAGATTAAGTTCCTAAGAACCTAATAATGAAAGTCACGAAAGTTAAGCATTTACTTCATAACGCTTTTGTGCAGATCATCCTCGTTAAGCCTAATAGATTTTCATGTAGACAATGCAACTTCAGTGCAATAAAACGGGGGTTTTATTAATGACAAGGCTTGAAATAAATGGACAAAGTATGGGGAAGAGTCTAGTCATTGTCAGCTGTTCATCAGCTGCTACTTTCTGTTAACTTAAAGCGTCCCATCAATACTGTAGAAGGTAAAGTTATTGATGAATTTACAAAAACTTCAGAGTCGAACGATAGGATCACACTATCTTAATGATGAAACTATGGCTACAAAACTACCCAATCAGATAAGGACTCCCAAGAACTCCTTGCTCACGTCTTCTTTTTACGCGTACAAAATAAACCTTAAAAATAATAATGTCAAGAAAGTGGTATGTCTGGTCGTGTAAGTGGCGTGCACATCTGCTACCAAATCAATTTATCGTGGTTACGTGATGTTGGCTCACCGAGCCTCCATACTCGAATCTGTGTCAATGAAATACTCCTACATTACTTATCACGATTTTCCCGATACCAATAGTGGTATTTATTGAATACTCTGATCATCTATCAAGTCATATTGGACACTTGAGGAAACTTTGTTTGTTTCGTCAAATGAGATTACAAGACAAGTTTGCTGAATGTCTGCGTTGAGTTACGATCTTATGGTGTTGACTGTCCCGAAACTCGATCCACTTCCCAACTTTGAAGTGAGAAGTTGGGAACAAATAAGCGAGATTTTTTTATTCACCTCATTAACTTTGTCGTAGTGGGTTTAAGTTTTCCTATAACAAGGGGGAAGATCTATGATTATTGAGTAGGTATAAGTACCGACCCAACGAAAATAAGTACGTTACAACTTTATGAGAGCCGTCTGGTATTTGTTAGGACAGGGTGAAAGGGGAATTAATAACAAAGTAAGCCTCGGGATTCGTTAGGGAGAGGTAAACCTAACTGTCACAATATTTAACGTCTAGACAGGAAATCAGGGTGAGCGTTAATCCTGCGAATAAAGACAATGAAATCGAGCATACTTAATTTGAAGACGCACATATCCATAAACTACGAGAGTGATCTATGGTTGTTTGTTTGCTGGTTAATAGTTGTCGGGGCACGCCCACTCCGCCTACTTAACCTACCTGAAGGTGACTTCAAAATTCTGTACAACACAAACAAGTACGATCAGAAAGGCAAATAAACACGTGAGCCTTACATCAGAGATAAGAAGGTAGCAAACAAGCTGACGTCCCGGATGCGCTCCGCTCCGTCAGTTTCCGGATCCAGCAAGGGCGGAAATCCACCGCTGGCATTAACGTCGTAAACATAAGAGAACTAAAGAAATGGCTTCGCACACGACATCGCATGTGGGACATCAGATCTTTATTCTCCAACTGTTTTTTTGTTGCTTCAATGATGATGAATTTGTAAATCGTACAGAAAATTGTATCGGCCATCGTTTTCCGCCTATTTGTCGTGAACTGTCATGTGAATGGCTGGCAATTTATTGGTACGTCTGTCCGACTGCTCATAATATAAGCACGAAGTTCTTTGTCATGTATTCTGATGATTTGACGCAAAATACTGTCAGCATTTACAGCCACAATCTAATTTGTCACTTAAAGTAAACTAGATATTTTTCCTTCATCGCATAGACAAGAGAACATCTCGCTTGGCCGTAATCTCGCATAAGATTGGCGTATCTACTGGAACAATAGCTGTCTCGGTAAAGGAATGGCTGAACATAATACTCTTGTTACATGGGCTTTTAGCACGTTATACTGCGCTCTAATATGGCAAGTCAGCGTGGAAAGTTCTACTTTCCTTCCAACGCTAGGAACTCATTCGATTTCATTGTAAGTTTTATACCTGTCGAAATGTGTATTACAACCCCAATCTCCCATTACCACGGATAAAATTAAGTCATATTACCCGTGAAACGGTTACGTTTTATATTTTCTATTACATACAATCATAGCGGTTTCATAGAGCGTAGAATCCTAAAGCAATATGTTTGGATTATCCACTACTTTTCGCAGAAACTTGCGAAGTAGGATTAGGAATTTTATCTCTTAGGGTAGTATTTACTTGGTTGTGACTGTAAAAAATAGCTTTCTGGAGCCTTTAGATGCTTGTGGGTAGTGTTTTCGATCCGGGTCGCAGAGTAGCCGTAACATTGTTGTTTTAACAGCGAAGCATACCGCAAATCGTTTAATGGCGTTTTATGGCCCATTGCGAACCTCGGCTCTGTTTTATGAGTCGCTTGTCAACTCGCATTTATTGCTTTTCAAATAATCACTCGTCAAACTCATCTCCGATAAAGTTAAAATTAAATGCGATTAATAAAGCGGGATATAAAAAGTTAGTGCGTTGTGGAGGTCAGATAGGCAGTCGTTCCATGTAAAATATTTGTATTCAGCTGCATCCGGTTAGGGCTAGGCTAGACAGATGACGATGATGAAAAAGTTATTGGATATGTTACAGCAACAAAACATGGAATACTTATAGATTGTAGTTTAGCCTCAGTGAATAATGATCAATGCTCTACCTTAAAAATATACTTATCAAAGTGAGACACAAACACGGTGTGAAAATAAAGAGCCGTGCATGTATTTATAAACGGTGACCAAGTTACAGCGAAGTCAAAAAGCTTTCGAAAAATATTGGCTCCTAACAAATTCGGTTTCCGTCAAATATGCGGATAGAAACAAGATTTGTGATTGATTTCCTGGCGCATACGTTTTCTCGGCATTCAGGTGTTGAGAAAATATTGCCCGCGCACAGAGAATAAATAGTTCTTTTATTGAATCATGGTGATTGATGGCGGGGAGTAGCGTCTACACGTTGGCTGCCAACTAAATTGAATATCAATGAATTTACTACCAGGCTTTGCAAGGAAGTGGTATTTCAGTTTTGATATTTTAAAACTTTTAGCATAGCTTTTAGCCTTTAAAATGTGTAGTTGTCGGCTGTTATTGAATAAAAATATTGAAATCACTCACTGATAGACGGAGCATACATCCCATATATCATCATCATCACCATCATTTCAGCCGAAAGACGTCCACTGCTGGACATAGGCCTCCCCTAAGTGTCGTCACATTGACCGGTCCCGTGCGACTCGCATCCAGCGGATTCCCGCAACCTTCACCAGGTCATCGCTCCACCTAGTGGGAGGCCTTCCAACGCAACGTCTTCCGGCTCGCGGTCGCCACTCCAGAACTTTTCGGCCCCATCGGCCATCCGTCCCATATATATCATCCCATCCCATCTATATATATATTATGTTTTTTTTTTTAATTTTATTTCACTTTGTTTTATTGTTTGTCCAATGCGAGTTAAATAAATCCTCCTTCCTCTGTCCTCCTATATCCCTGGATCTAGAAGCATGAAATTTTGCACAAGTTCATGCATGGCATATTCAAGCATATAAGCATTATTGAAAATTCTCCCCCTAAAGGGGATGAAGTTTGCATGGTAGAACCTCATTTTTGTCCATCAGAAACACAGCTTGTTTCTTAATATTTTCCCAACTATAATAGAGCTAAATGAAATATCATTAACCTAAATTATTCGTCCTTCAACAAAGCTGATACATTGGTAAGAGGATTGGTTGGTTTAAAATTAATGAACATCATTTTGAGGGATAAATTTTCATTACGGGAAGTGGTTTCCTATCTTTTAGTCTAAGGAAATATATTCCTAGGAATTCTTGCTGAACGTAGATCATATCCATTTGCTTTATTTAACCAAAAATATTTGGTCCATTTCTATGTACACTACTTATCTTCGAATATGAATGTACAAGATAAGTGAAAAATTGAAATAGTTTTATTAGTTCTTATAACTTAGTATTTTATATAGATTTTAATAAAATAATTTCACTTAGCTATTTCTGATGTTAATACGCTTTGTATAGAGCGATAAAAAAAAAACATGCGCGGCCAGAGTGCGAGGAATAGGATATACCCTATTCCTCGCACTCTGGCCGCGCATATAATCTCTTGGATTCTAATCCAACAGACGATCTGTTTGCGGATGGATGGACGAAGATTTTATTGGCATGCCAGAAGTATTGTGAGAGGAATTTATGAAAGTGTGAACCTTTACTTTGTTATTTTGTACTTTTAGTTCTAGTTTTAGTTACTGTAATTGGTTTAGAAATATAACCGTTATAATTAAATAAATTACTTAAACCCTTTACATCTGACTGGCATGACCCTTTCAGGTTAGGTTCACAGTTCACTGCAGCTGTCTACACAACTGTAAAATAAGTTATGTTTTAGAAACTTAAACAAGTGATCCACAATGTTCTAAGCACCAATACAAGGTATTTTTTTATTAATAAAAAGAGTTTTGTATTTCATGCGTATTCCCTATTGCCATCGACTGGGTGTAAATCCAGCCTCTGTGGCTGTTTCAGATAAAATCACACACACAGTTTGCCCGACCCGGTAATCGAACCCCAGGACCTCATACGCAGCAGTCGCGCAATGAGGCAGTCACGAGTTAGGTCACCTCCTTATATTCCATAGTGTAAAGTAATACCTTCTTTAGGTACCTAGTTGTATTAAAATTATTCTGGGTACTTAATCCTGAATTTCTGCATTATTCCTTATAGGTTGACGAAAAGCGAACAATACCACTTGTTACGATCATTCTGGTTTTTAGAATAAGCCCTTGACCTTTTTGTAGGACCTTTTGTCCAAAGTAACCCTTTCAACATTTCTGTTTACAATCAATACAGGAAACTCGAAAATGGAAACGAATAAAATCGTGAAACAATCACAGAATATGTATAAGTATGTATCTACTAGCTGTTACTCGCGCCCTCGTTCGCGTGAAATGATTATAAAAATCCATACTATTCTCATATATGTCTGTATGGTGCCGGACGTAAAGAATAGCACCATCCCATATCTTCCCGTGGGTGTCGTAAGAGGCGACTAAGGGACTTACCATAGAATGGGCAGCAGCGTTCTCTGTGCTTTTGTAACAACCGCACTGCGATCGCCAACCCGCCTGCCAAGCGTGGCGATTATGGCAAAACCCGCCCTTGGGGGAGGCCTATGTCCAGCAGTGGACTTCTTTCGGCTAAAATGATGATGATGATACTATTCTCGCCAACATTTTTCATTGATGCTCCGCTCCTTTTGATCTTAGCGTGATATTATACATCTTATGTTACGTTTGCCATAATCGCCACGCTTGGCAGGCGGGTTGGCGATCGCAGTACAGTTATTACAAAAGCACAGAGAACGCTGCTGCCCATTCTCTGGTAAGTCCCTTAGTCGCCTCTTACGACACCCACGGGAAGATATGGGATGGTGCTATTCTTTACGTCCGACACCATACAGACATCCTAAGTCTTCCTATATAATTGGGCTATCTAACACAAACATAATTTTTCAATTCTAATAAGTAGTTCTTGAGATTAGCGCGTTCAACCAAACAAACTCTTCTGCTCGTAATATTAGTACAGATACTCGTACATACATATCTGCAGTCATATATAATGCAGACAATCCACAACTGCCAGAAAGTGTAAGTGCAACAGTGAGCTCGCATTCGAATCCCAACAGAACTACTTTTAATTAAATTGAGCTCTCTTACCTGCACTTGGAAACTCTTTTAAGTGATTTCGGGATAAACTTGGCAACAAACTGAAACAATACTTAGCCACTTACAATTGAAATAATATTCTTGTTACTTTGCATTTTAATAAAAACTTACATTAGGTACAACAGTTTGCAAACTCCACCTGCTTATGTAAAGTTAGTTTGTACATTATTCAAAGAAAACCGGAATGGTTTTTCTTATAAACTGCGAGAAGGTTCATGTTGTTATGAAATCTATTTATTTTGTATTGTATCAAGTCATATAACGAGAGCTCTTCTTTGAAATTAGTTAGTTGTTTTGAAAATGCTACCTTTCAATACGTTCTGGAAACATGGGTATTTCTGGAAACTAAACTTCGCTGTAGAAGCTGTGCTTGTCTTCGCTGCTATCTTTCCATTTTCATGTCACCGGAAAGAAAATTTAAATTGAAGAGAAATTTTAAGGTATTCATTTTCGAAACTAACCCAATAATACCCAAGCAAATACAAATATACGAACAAACGGTCCAATTAGATGAAAAATACCGGAACCTACTACAAAAATGAACGAACTGTTGCGATTCAATAACAAATACTCTACGGCAAGTTATGACACAAGTTCCACTAGTGCTTATAGTTCTAATAAAATCATAACGGAGCAAAAACCGTGGAGGCGGCGTAAAAACTGTAACACAATGTCGTCAAGCCACCGTGGCCGCAAAAACTTTAATGGCTTCTTTTATCGGCCATTTGTGAAGCGTAATGCTCACCTCCTTTTGTTCCTACCAGCTGTAATCTTTTAAGTATTGTTAAATTTTCATGTAAAATTCAATGGGGTCATAAATTTACGTGTATGCACTTAGGAAGCGGTGAATTATTTCGTGGTAGACTTAATTGCTTCCTTTTTCTGGTGGAAGTGTGGCTAATTGACCACGTCTGCTGTCGTTTATATACTCGGATACTTATTAATTACTTAGGGCCCAGTAGTATCACTCGATATCCTTGTGATAGAAGTAAGATATTTTTTTGTCAAAAAATGCCGTGACTGTTTCTGTAGTTTCTGTAATTCAGACTGGGCCCGAATCAGAAATGAAGACATCCGCAAGAGAACTAAGGTTACCGACGTAGCCCGAAGAATTGCCAAACTTAAGTGGCAGTGGGCAGCGCACATTGCTCGCAGAACGGATGGCCGATGGGGCCGAAAAGTTCTGGAGTGGCGACCGCGAACCGGAAGACGTTGCGTTGGAAGGCCTCCCACTAGGTGGACCGATGACCTGGTGAAGGTTGCGGGAATCCGCTGGATGCGAGTCGCACGGGACCGTTCAATGTGGCGACGCTTGGGGGAGGCCTATGTCCAGCAGTGGACGTCTTTCGGCTGAAATGATGATGATGATGATGATGAGACTGGGCCTACGTGGTGGCATTTGGAGCTCTCTTTCTCACAGAAAGGAGGCCAGTGTTCCAGTAGTCCCCAACATTTTAATCTAATTGAGCTTATACTCACTGCAGGTATCTAAGTCAAAGAAATCTTTCGAACTCGCAAATGACCATCACAGGCAGAAGATTTTTATCATCGGTGAATTTGCCAAAGGAGGCCTGGTTCTGATAATTATAATTCTCAAGGGCCTATTATTTGATATTTGTCATTATAATGTACTAATTACTCAATATTCTTATTTCTCATATTAAATGAATAGCAAATAATATAATATTAGTTGTCTTATATAAAATACAATCCACTATTAGTTCCATTAAGAATATTGGGTCTATTTCGCCATCCTATCTCTTAGGCTGACATTAACAATACCAACCATTGTTTGTATTAATCTAGATTAAGAATCCTTGTACGACTGTTATTACGGTTTCAGAAGGAGAAATTCTTAATTAATGAAGTCGTAATTAAATTTATCATTGTGTAAGTTTATCTAACAGTGTATTTTATTTTCGGATATTTTTTTGTGGTTGTTTGACTTTAGGAAGAATCTCTTTATTTAGGGCTGCCGTCAATGATTTATGGAGAAAAAAACCAATAAGGAGAAACTAAATTTATTGTATTTTGAGATTGATGTCGGTTAACCTCGATCTAGCACCATCTTTAACCTTTAGCTAGAGTAGACACAAAAAGAGCAGATTTTTTTCAGAAAAATACTCCTTTGTTTCTATATATGTTATGATAGTCTAAGGATTTATCGAGTATGTTTACCAATTCCACGTATCTCGTATCCCACCAATCACTTTCTTCATCATTCTGATATCAGCTTAAAAACGTCCACTGCTGGACATAGGCCCGTCAAACCTCTCCACATCGGCCAGTCCTATGTTTCTCGCATTCAGCGACACCTTGTGGGTGGCCTGCCAATCCTTTTATTTACAACTAGCGGACGTCACGCGGTTTCACCCTCGTAGTTCCCGTTCCCGTGAGAGTACGGGGATAAAATATAGCCTATGTTACTCAGGGTGAATGTAGGTTTCTAATGGTGAAAGAATTTTTGAAATCGGCGCTGTAGTTTCGGAGTTTATTCATTACAAACATACAAATCTTTCCTCTTTATAATATTAATTATAAATTATATATAGTGTAGATAAACTTAAATCTCCGCTTAAAATATTCCACCAACAAATCCACACAAAGAAAATAAACAACACAATGTTGCAGTAACTGTAGACTCAACAAATGAAGTGTTCTAAGCAGACAGTAAATTCTGGAAGCACATTTATCCGCTCCCCGCGTCACTGTACGTTATACCATGACACGCATTCACTGGATTAAGCTTTGCATATTCCACAGAGCCGCCTGTACTACCGAACCTAACACTGATTACATATGCAAGTGATGCAATAAATTGCCAAGTTAGCAACGGACACTTGCTCTTGCTTTTATCTAGGTAATGCGGCGAGTTTTGGGGAAAATTGTTTTAGTGGTAAAACCTTTGTACGAGTTACGCTTTTTTTTATGATGGGAAATCATCAAATGACTCCTCCTGCTCTGGGCGGAGCAGGAGGGAGTATCAGACTTTTACTGACTAAAACCCATCCATGTTCCTTCATCGCCCTTTCCCATCGGACACGGCGCGGCGGTGCTCCGCCCACGCGGAGCACACCTCCACCGTGTGCTCCACCGTGTTATCCGGTCGATCCTCGCAGTAGATGTACTGGTACGCTGCACATTGACCTTTGTGTAGTTTGAACGTCATACTCATTTATGTATATCGATATTGTTTAGGTACAATGCATTTCTCTAACTTAGCATTGTAATTATAATTTAGTAGCAACAAATCCATTAAAATGATTTGTTCCAGGTCTAGTTAAATACACACGTGGAGATACCGTGGCCCCGGAACACAAAGGGCGATGAAGGAACATGGATGCGTTTTAGTCAGTAAAAGTTTGACACTCCCTCCTGCTCCGCCCAGAGCGGGAGGAGTCATTTGATGATTTCCCATCCGAATAAAAAATGGTCTCTACTACAGTAACAAAGAAGTTTGTTTAAGGTATATTAACACATGCTGTTTAAACTAAGCTCGCGTACGCCGAAACTTGCTGAATAGCATCACTTTTGATAAATCACATAACATCACGCCTGTAATCGCCGAAGGGTTAGGCAGAGGTGTACCTAATAGTGGACCCACATTTCGCCAGTTATGTTTTAAGTCTCATGTTATAGGGGGCGAGCCTATTACTATCAATTGGGCACAGATGGCTGCTTCAAAGAAATTCCTAATAGAAAAACCTAACAACACTTTACACTAACACCCGGGAATCAAACCCAGGTCTTCATGCTCCGCAGTCGCACTAACCATTAACCACACCACTAACCATTTTTAAAAGGCCATTTTTTCTCATATTTTTCAATGGTGGTTTATCTTGCTGTGGCAAGGAGGATCCTACGTACAAATTTCCAAAGCATTTTTGCGCTATCATTCTTTGCCTCAGTCGTTGTTGGCAGCAGTCGGCGTTTTTGTCTTGCAGACATGCCAATTCCTTTTGTAATCTACTTTGATTTACCATTTTCGATTTACGCTTTTTATTGTTCTATGTGAAAAAGGTACCGAGACGAACAGAAAGTCATGTTTTTCTGCTATTTTAAACGACCATTGAATTTATGTGGCACTTTTGCATATCTGGCCTGATTAATTCTGTATCCACTTTATCTATATAAAAATGTACAGACAGCTACCCGAAACTATCAAAATATTTTCCCAACCTACCTTTAACCAGAGTCCTATTACATTTTTTTCGCAAATTTTTGATATTCACTTCCTGGATCAAATTATTTCGATCGGCTTACACGAGTCGGTAATAATAGTGATCTCCGGACGATTGTCGATTGTTATTGACGAAAATTAGAGACGAGACTGACATGAGACTGAGGAGCGAGCTGAATTGACGCAGAATTATAGTACTTTAATTTTATTTGTTGTAATTTTGTCTTATTATATTGACAAACGAAAACTAATGAAACGTATTCATTGTAGATTGAAGTTTTACATCATATTAATTTATTTGATAAATTTGAGTTTATTTGGAATATAATGGTCGCTGAATCAAGACATTTATGACTTAAATGACGCTTTTTCTACGATTTTTTCCGTGAAAACTCAAGGAATTTAAAGAAATTCTAGAACTCCAATAAACAAGTAAAACATTCAACTTATCTTTTAGTAATTTTAGCTTTTATAAGAATTGAATGTAACAATGTGAATTTGAGCGTCATCACCGACGGTTTTTCTTGCAAACTGAGTTCGTAAAATATTTATAGTAAATTACACGAAAAAAAAATGAAAATGTGTAACTCCAACTTACAAGAAAGAGAATGGCATTATCGTTATTCATAAGCAAATAATTAAAATATGTTACTGCTGCCGAAAATTACTGCGTCAAAAATCATGAATTTGCGTAAAAAGTGTAATAGGACTCTTAATGCTTTAGCGATAAAGTTGAACAATTATTAAAGAAATTTGACAGATTGTAGTAGCTTGATGTGCTCGCGTCTGTATGTATAATTAATTCGATCTTAACTCTTCAACAATATTATTATTCTTGTTTCAGCAATAGATCATTATAACATACACGACACGCGCAGAATTCTAAACGTAATACCTCCTAGCAACAAATACCCGAGGAAAACTACCTAACTTAACTAATAGAGTGGTTGTGTCGTTGTTATCGTCAACGTTAAAAAAACCTTCAGTTTTACCCCCACATTAGATCCACGTGTGTGTCGTTATAAAGTACGGTACAGACCATTTGAGCGCGCTACTCGCTACTAGGATAACATATTATAAGGGATACTGGCTCTTATTTTTATAGCAAGTGCCCCTAGTGGACTACAAATCAAGATAACAAGCGAAGATAGAGGCCAGACGGAAATATTTACACATTGTCCTATGTGTTTTATTCAGTACTGGTGAATAATCATTTACAATAGGTACCAACCTATTTACGAAACAATACTACATATACAACCTGTTTTTTTATATCCCATAACTCTAGGGTTATATTGTGTAGGTAACAATAATACTAAAACTCCTAGAATAGGTGGTCCAAAAATGCATAGTTTTGGAGATATCATCAATCATAATTAAATTAGGTCAAAAATTGTGACCAGTATGACGAATCTTTACTTTTGCGAGGTTGCCAAACTTCGCAGTAAAATAAATAGTAAAATAAAATTATGTACCTATCTAAGTTTCATTAATAAATACGAGTAATTCATTTTAATTCAAACCAATCATTCATATTTATAGCTAAGAAAATGCGATGTTGTCATATTTCACGTAAGGGGTTTTACGTTAATAATCGTGACTTTGCCGAATTATTTTGTATGAAAAATGAAAACAAAAAAGAAGGATGATTGAAACATAATTCATATGCCAGTTGATTCTTTGATATGATCTCAATCATACCCAGTTACGGGATATAAAAAACCGGCCAAGTGCGAGTCGGACTCGCGCACGAAGGGTTCCGTACCAATTATTATAAAAAAATCACGTTTGTTGTATGGAAGCCCCCCTTAAATATTAATTTTATTCTGTTTTTAGTATTTGTTGTTATAGCGGCAACAGAAATACATCATCTGTGAAAATTTCAACTGTCTAGCTGTCACGGTTCATGAGATACAGCCTGGTGACAGACAGACGGACAGACGGACAGACAGCGAAGTCTTAGTAATAGGGTTCCGTTTTTACCCTTTGGGTACGGAACCCTAAAAAACAGGTTACGTATAGGTCTTAAGTGATCATAGAAATAAATTTTCCTTGAGAAGTTTCTATCTAATCCTAACTAATATTATATAAATGCGAAAGTAAGTTTGTTTGTTACCTTTTTACACCTAAACCACTGAACCGATTATCCTGAAATTTTGCATATACGTTGTGAGGTGTACAGAAACGGAAGTAAGGTACCTTTCATCGCGAAAAAAAAGGTATTGTTGTCTTTCAAATCACGATTGAATGAATTATTACAAGCAAAGTACCTACAACCCAAATTGATTGTTAAATTATAAATGAACGCGAGCGAAGCCGCGGCAAATTCTAGTCTGCCATAAACAAACTAAGTTAGGTTTAATACTCCTATAATAACTTAATCCCTGCCTAGAATCTGAGCTGATATCGGATTAAACCATCAGCTTCACTTGTTAATAATTTCGGGAGTATACGGATCTCGATCGGGAAAAAAACAAGATATAAAATTGTTAGTTAGTTGTGTTTTCCTTGAAAAGGAGACGCCTTCCTTTTCATCAGTAACTTTGAAACGATGGTAGCGCAGCGGGTAGGGTGTGGTCACTTACTTTAATGTCCTGTTTTCCAATAATCCCGTTGATTTATGGTGACATTACAATTCGTAGAATGGCTTTTAAACTTTGAGGGAGGGGGCTAAAGCAATGTTTCTCTACATATTTTTTTTACGAAAGGAATAAAATGTTTAATTTCTCATCATACGTTACAGTGAATAGGAATTATCAAATCTAATACACAGGGTAAACATTTGTGAGAGACTGGTGCCCGAAATAGGTATACAATACCTGTGTTACGGGTCACCAGGCCCCCCAAGACTAAATAAACCGGCCAAGTGCGAGTTGAACTCGCGTGGAGAGAACCCCGTACAATGCCAAAGTCTTATATTGAGTTTGTTCGCGACGAACGTTACCAATCCAGCACATAGTGTTGCTTTATAGTTAAAAAACAGTGTAGAGTCAGTGTATGGGCAATATAGTGGTATATAACAAGTGCCTTCAGTGATTTAGAATACAGTAGTTATACAGTAATTTACAGACGCGCTAGACTCATATAAACTCGCAAGTGGAGTTTTATAGTTTAATTTAACGTTTCAGTAAAGTCCAGGTAGCCTAGGTTGCGACCTAGGCCTGGACATAGTCTTTTTTTATAACTTAGCTTTTAGATAAACCACTTAGACGAGAGTATGGCGCAGCTATATTCGACAAAAACAGAAAAAAAATGTCTTACAGATTAACAGTTGAAGGATCGTTACAGGCTGAAAAATACAGACACGAAAAAAAAAGTAACTGTTTTAGATAGGTCATGTACTCGTCTAGTATATGGCAATTATATACTTACAGTCACAGCAACAGTTTTCGTGAAATTCAGCCTGGAAGATCCTTCCTCCAGTCACTTTTGGAAAAGTTGTCTGGTTTTTGGAAATAATTTCCCCATTTTGATAAAGATATTCGTTATTTCTATGTCTGTACATAAATAACGTTATGTAGAAGTGTGGTGATGTATATAATGTGTTTAAACATAAGCTCAAAATTGTAATCTGCAGAAAGATTGTACATTTCCATAATCAAATTTTCATTAAAGTTTTCCGAAATCAGGAAGCGAAATCAGGGTCCTCGTTATAGTAAAGTTCTGGAGTAACTTAGTAAAATCAACTTTTCCTAGAATCGTAGTCATCAGTACGGCAAATATATAATAGTAACAGTGAAAAAGTAGTGCGCGAATAGTCCTGAAATCGCTTCCTGAACAGTCATGAAAGTTATAAATAAGTGTATTATTTCCCAGTAACCCCTATCCCCTCGTTAGGTCTACGCCTGAGATAGCGAAGAGTAACTACAGTTAAATAGGTGTAGGATGTCAGCGCCGTCTGGCGGCGAAGTACAGTACATGCGTGCGCCCGGTAAAAATAGGGTATAGGCAGTCCGGCACAGAGTTTACCTCTTAATTTTCAATTGATAGAATTATTATAGGTTTTCCTGTAATCTCCAAGCAATGAATTATATTTGGTATATTTTTCAAAATTTTAGGCTCAGCAGTTTCGGAGATCAGGGGGGGAATGGTCAATTTTTATCTTCTTTCATGAATAAAATCAAAACTATTTATTTCACAATAATAACAAAAATATATTTGAGATCCTCATAATGAGCCCTTTTATTTGATATATCACACAGTAAGGTTTACAAAACTTTTTTTTTTTAAATCTTAATTTGTCCCCCGAAAATGTTATTTAAAAAAATATATATGTACTTCGCCACACCATCCAACCAAATTTCTCCTGATTTGGTCCAGTAGGTTCGGAGCAAATTGTCTGTGACAGACGGATGGATAGACAGTCAGACGCACGAGTGATCCTATAAGGGGTCCGTTTTTTCATTTTTGTACGGAACCCTAAAAAACTAATTTAGATTAAAAATAAATAAAAAAATAAAATAAAATAAGTTTATTGCGTATCAATTTGGGTTACATAACATGTCGAGGAGTCTCCATTCAGACATAGAAAATGCCTGTAGTTGAAGGCTCCGCTCATTCCCTTACATCTTATAGATACAAAATAAATAGGCAATTAACAAATAGAGAAAAAAGTAAAAATAAAAAAATTAAACAAAGTACGATAAATTATATAAGCGTGTGTGCGCCCGTGGGTCTGTGTGTGTGTGTGTGAGTGTGTGTGCGTGTGTGAGTGTGTGTGAGAGAGAGATTTGAGTGTACATATTGTGTCGAACTAAGCAAATAACATCACTATATTATTTATTATTAAGTCACACGTTGCAAGAGTAACTTCTGTGTCATCATAATTTAAATTATGTAGCCACATTGCTAGTTTTTTTTTGCATTCATATTTTGTTTTATCATAAATATATTCTAGTTTATTAATTGCATTGTATAAATATTCGGAGCGTTTTTTATATTGTCTACTGGCAAATTCAGTTTTAGTTGAGGGAACGTTTACTACAAAGTGTTTCTTTCTCTTCTCTAGTATTTTAGGATCATATGGTATCTCTTTGTGCGTTTTTTTTTTTTTTTATTAATACCTTAACAACTCATGCGTGATGATTTTACTTCAGAATCGATGGCGTATTAATGTTTGAACTTTTAAACACGTTGTTTCGGTCAATTGCCAAAATAGGATAAAGCGGTTAGCGTAACCACAATGAGAGCTCAATTTGTCCGTAGCGTGACAGTTTAATTACTTTGGACTAAAATCACATAATAATAACGTTATTGACTACGAGTTTGTGCCTACCTGGTTGTTAATTATATGCATACACTAGCTGACCCACGCAACTTCGTCTGCGTCACATAAGAGAGAAAAAGCTTTCAAAAGGAACAATTTTTTCCCGTTTTTGCAACATTTTTCACTTATGCTCCGCTCCTATTAGTCGTAGCGTGATGTTATATAGCCTATAGCCTTCCTCGACAAATGACTACCCAAGACTAAAAGAATCATTCAAATCGGACCAGTTGTTCCAGAGATTAGCGCGTTCAAACAAACAAACAAACTCTTCAGCTTTATAATATTTATGCATACACTAGCTTCTGCCCGCGACTTCGTACGCGGATCCTGTTGCTTATGCCAGCGACAACGGGGTCGTCAAAATCGAAGATCTGAAACGTCTGATGTTGAATTTTAAGAGCCCGGGGACGGGAATACAACGGGATGCGCGAGACGATTCGAGACGTTCCAGATCTTTCATTTTTGTAAGTCAACAGGAAATGCCCATCAGACTAAACATTTTTATAAGTCAACAGGAAATGCCCATCAGACCAAACAACACTTGCTTAGACGTCATTCCTATGTGTTATGGTGTAGCTGGGCTCTTGGAGTTCCACAACAGGTGTTCCAGATCTTCGAGGTGTTCCAGATCTTCAAATTTATTCTCTCAGCAGAAAATGCCCATCACGTGGAACAATTTTTGCTATGGTACCATTTTTGTATCTCTTATAGTTCAGCTGGTCTGTTGTGGTTCTGCATCAGGTGTTCAAGTTTCCAAGATAAATTATAGCCTATATCTTGCCCAGACTTAATACCTATACAACAACAAAAAAATCATTCAAATCCGTCCAGTAGTTCCGAAGATTAGCGTGTACAAACAAACAGACCCACAGACAAACAGACACACAGACAAACAGACAGATTTTTTTTTTTGGATTCGTGCTCTATTGCTGTTTCTAAACCCCCCTCAATTATTTCTTTTTTAATATATTCAATGTACAGACACAGTTTTTTTACTGTTTTATTATATGTATAATATAAATATATATATATATAGAATAGATATAGATAAACATCACGCCTGTAATCCCCAAAGGGAGGGGCAGAGATGTACTTAATTAATAATGAATGAGTAATGGTCGAATGATATAATTGTAACAAAAATGATAATTTAGTCATTTAAGATAATCGTAATGAAAATGATAATGTATTACTTGAATTATAGTTTTAATGAAAATGATAATAATTTATTAACTGATCTATTGAATGATAATTGTAATGAAACTGATAATAATTTATTAACTGATCTGTTGAATGATTATTGTAATGAAAATGATAATAATTTATTCACTGATCTAATGAATGATAATTGTAATAATAATAATATAATCAATCTGGGTCTTTAAAATGTAATAATGTGGCGAATGGTAAAATATGGCTGAACTTTGATATGTCTTAACAACTATATCGTATGAAATTACCCTTATTTGCAAAATAAAATTCTATTATATTCTATTTTATTCTAATAGTACAGCCATATCTCACCAGTTATATTTTTAAGTACCATGTAATAAGAGGTGAGCTCGTGGCTAAATAATAACAGCCACTCGGGTTGATCTTTAGGTTAAGCCGTGCTTGCCTAGGATGGTCTGTGGATGGGTGACCACCGTTACATACCGAGTTTCCTCCGTGCCTCGAAAAACACGTTAAGCTGTTGATTTCGGCTGTCATTTGTAGATCTTTGACAGTCGTTACAGGTAGTCAGTGGCCCAAAAAATCTACCAGTCTTAATGCGGAAAAGTGTATTTTGCATGGCGCCTTTAATATTTAACAAACTTCCAAAGACATGGAGGGAACTAAGTGCGCACAAACTAAAAAAGCGGCTAAAATTATATCTAGTTGGGAAAGCATACTACAGTATTTTAGAATTTTTAAACGATAAAATGTAATAAATATGTAAAATTTAAAATTAGATTATAGCACAATTTAATTCAAATTTGTAATTTACTAATTTAATAATCTTTTTAGCTTCCTTTGAATGACTTTTGTTTCATAAGTTTATATTTGTATGCCCCAAAGGCCGAACATGATGGATCTTTTTGTTTATGAACAACCTGCATATCTTGTATGTATACTCATGTTTCCACAAATAAATGTCTTGTCTTGTCTTGTCTTGTCAAGGGGTATCGTATTACCCAGTAGTAACTGGGTTGTGGAGGTCAAATAGGCAGTCGCTCCATGTAAAATACTAGTATTCAGCTGCATCCGGTTAGACTGGAAGCCGACCCTACACTAGTTGGGAAAAGTCTGGGCCGATGATGTAATAAGAGGTGAGCCGATAGCCAACAACCGGGCCAAATTCAGACTTCATAGCTGCTACTGAGAAACCCAATAGCACTTTGTGAACCGGGCATCGAACCCGTAAATTATGATCCTGGAAATTCAATAATTATGTATCTGTCTACTTTTTCCAACATAGGTACCTAGTTCTTACCCGACTACGATGAAAAAAAAGGAAGGGTTCTGATTTTAGCAGTCTATGTATGTGTGTATGTTTGTATTTACGTATGTTCCACCGTAGCGCCTAAACTATTCATCCGATTTTGATGAATAAGGTGTCAATCGATTCGTTATTATGACTCGGGTAACATAGGCTACGTTTTAACCGACCTCAACAAAAGGAGGTGTTGGTTTTACCTCTCAAACCACGAATTTAATTAGAACGTGATTTTTCAGTCGTCGGGTTTTTAGTGGTAGTATTATACCACACAAATTCTTGTTATCTTCAAATAGATTTACTACCTTTTAGCCAGAAAGAAATGACATAATAGTTTTTCTCAAGAAATGAGGAAAATAAGGGGCATAATGACATAAGCGAAGAAAATAAAACAATAATTATTTTCCCTCATATCTATAAATAAATATAAAAGTTCTATCAGAAAATAATAAATGAATACTGTATTTTTATGCGACAAACTGATATATCTTCCACTCTCGTTATTTATAAAAACAGTTGGGATGTGTGTTTGTTCGGTAAACATTGATCTATCGAACTTTCCCTTTGTTTACTATAGATATAAACAAAACAATGTCGATCAGTCAAGATAGAACGTTATTCGACGAAAATTAATCCAATAAATATGTGAGTATCAACTATACATACGTAGCTGTGTATTTCCTGCAACTTGTAAGCCACGAATGTTCAGGCGCGGATACAGGATTTCCTTTAAGGGGAGGCAATTTTTGGAAAATTCATAAAAAAATTGATATACTTTTTATAATAAATGGGCGTTACTTTACAGAAATCCATGATATGCAAGATAAGAGGGGGCCGCCAGATTTTGGGCCAGGGGGGGGGAGCGTAGTGAGAAATTACGACACCTTGCCTTGGACAGGTTAGAATGGTTTCGAATGTTCATATAGGAGTTACTAGATCGAATTTTAGATAAATTCAAGAGAAAGTAGTTTGTAGAGCGACCGAAGCGAGCTCGAAAATTTTAACACTTTTCCTACCGACCTACTGGAGTTACCTGGGCCTCTTGTAGACAAAGTTAAGGCTCATGAAAAACTAGGCTTCAAGGTTTTTTACGACATTGCCTCAGATAATTATGCTATACCTAATACCATTCTATGGCATCAGGCAGGAAAAGCTTTATCCGCGCCTGCGAATGTTGAACAATCCTAGTTGGTACTTACTTATAATTTCGAACAGATTCATGAAAACTTGAATATGCTATGGAAATAGCTCAGTGGGGAAAATCATTAAAAACCTGTATAAAAACTGACAATAACTCAAATAGTCTGTTTTATGTGTATTTAACAGAGACACAGGCTCATCGTATGTATACAACGTTTATTTATCAAGAAACAGAAACATCTTATGCCAGCCTAACTCTGTGAACTGTTATGTGACATGCCTTAGCACCAAAACAGTTCCAAACATAACAAAACATCACGCCTGTATTCTCTGGAGGGTAAGACAGAGGTTTACCTCATAGAACACCCACATTTCGACAGTTATATTTAAGTCCCACGTAATTGGAGGCGAGCCTATTGCCATCAGCTGGGCACAAATGTCTGCTACAGAGAAATTCCTAATAGAAAAACACTTTGTCCGACTCGGAAATCGAACCCAGGACCTTATCCTCAGCAGTCGCGCTTTCGACCACTAGTCTACTGAGCCTGTTCAAAACTTAAACATTTTATTATTAACACTGAAAACTGGAAGAATTGCCAAACTTAAGTGGCAGTGGACAGGGCACATTGCTCGCAGAACGGATGGCCGATGGGGCCGAAAAGTTCTGGAGTGGCGACCGCGAACCGGAAGACGTTGCGTTGGAAGGCCTCCCACTAGGTGGACCGATGACCTGGTGAAGGCTGCGGGAATCCGCTGGATGCGAGTCGCACGTGACCGTTCAATGTGGCGACACTTGGGGGAGGCCTATGTCCAGCAGTGGACGTCTTTCGGCTGAAATGATGATGATGATGACTGAAAACTGGATATTTACCATGTTTACCGTTGGGTTTGAGCTCCCGATATTAGTGACCATATCAGTTTAAAAACTTTTTTCATATTTTATATTACTATAGTTGCAGCCAGTTAAGATGAGAATAGCGGTCCTTTCCCAGATATCTCTTCGTACGAACCAAAACAAATTAACCATGTATAATTTTTCATTACAAAGAATGTTGAAGATCACGATAGATGACGATTCAAGACTTGAACAGGTTTATTTTCGGTTTTCAAAGTTAAGAACTTAAATAAATGTAGGTGGGTCAATGACCGCTATTGTCATCTTAACTGGCAGCAACTATAGTGAAATGAGATTGGTCACTAAAGCAACGCCAAACCATGTTTGGCTCTAGTCATACTTTGGCACTCATTAAAATCTAGATATTAACATCCTCGTAAACTCGTATGTGTATATTTGATGTCGGCTAGTCGTGTTGTACTACCTTCCAAACATATCACCGTTAACAGATGTATTGCTGGAGAGGTTTTTCCGCCATCAACGCCAGCTTCTTCTCAGCTAGTAGCGAAGTGCGGGCCATTTTGGGGGACTGTTTTATATTATCATTGATATTGAAAATATTCTGATTCTTAGCTTAATAATGGCTTTTGATTTGATTAGAATAATTCATTGCTGAAACAACTAAATTTACCGAAAACATCCAATCGCTTTTAAGCCAGTGCAATACCAGTAGCATTGCTGCAGAGGTAGATCGAATTTGATAATGATGAATATAAATTGCAATAGCCATTGAAAGATTGAAACATTTAAAAAGTAACACATTTCAGTAGACTTTGCATAGAAATATCATGTTAAATATTATCAATCATAATAATTGAGGCACACAAGTCATACGAGCCATAAGTTCAAAACAAATAACAGTCGAGTTAATGGGTGTTGTTATTGTTTGCTGAGGGATGTGTCGGGAGTTTTACAATGTCTTGTTTACTGACGGTAATTGGCTATTTGAGCGTGCATTAATATCACGTCTGGCTGTCCACTGTCCCTAGTTATCCGGTAACAACGTCACATAATAACATAATACGCAACCTCTCTCGGCCGCCGACGTCGCGCGTCGCGTCGATGCCGGCTCACTCTCCTGTGATTAACTTCTGAATAAGGCAATTCATCCAAAGAACAAGTTTATTACTTTCAACTTCTCCGCTCAATGCGAGAAGGTCGCTGGAAATTCACTCGCACAATGGGCCCAATTACAGAAATCGTAAAGATTCGACAAATTTCACCAGTTTTCATCGTTTTTCGACACTTAATCTACTTTTGCTGAATGTCGGATATAATTATGGAAGTTTATGAATGCCAGAAACATTATTGCTGGGAGGTATTTGTATAAGAACGGTAATAACGCGTTCACGTGTGTGCGTACAATATTCTGCCATTGCTGGCTTTGTGTAAGCCCTTACAATAATTCTTATGGCTCATAAAGTTGTGCAAACTTATTATAGAAGGTAATAGCTTTGTTTACTTTTGTTTACGCATGGTTACCGCAAGTACCGTTTAGCATGCAGTGGAAGAAAATTATAGTTATAAAGAGGATGTGTATGATGTAGACGTGCTTGGTTGTTGGAACTCTTTTCTTTAACAGCGAGTCTGGCCACTCCCGCCGAACATCGCCGGCGAGCCGAGCCCCACACAATGTAGTTACAAGTTAAGACACGTCTTCTCTATTATTTATAAACGTTGTTTAAGCTTGGCGAACATTCGCCGGAAGAATTACGGCTGATTTAACTGGGACGTTGGTAGTTTTCTTCTCTTAATAAGAGTTCTTGGCTCATCTGGGAATAAAAAGTAGAGCTTATTAGTCGCTCATCGTGTTACGTGGAGTTTTAATGTGTGGGATGGTGTAATTGTACTAGTAATTGAAGGTTCTTTATTATAACATAATTTACTTTACTAAGTTAATTCGTAGAAAGCAAGTTGGTGTTAAGAACACCAACTTGCTTTCTACGAATTAACTAAATTCAACTTCTCCGCTCAATGCGAGAAGGTCGCAAGTTGGTGTTCTTACACTTTGATAATTTCATGCCGAAACTACTAAGATTATTTTTCAAGTCACGATTACTGAAAGCAAATTACCAAAAATATAAGTTTATTACTCTAACAATATAGTCATTTATATTTAAAATACCTGTATTCCATTTTGTATATTCTCCAGTTAAATCCAATCACCATTCCCCCCTCGCTTTACTACCGCTAATATAATCGTGTAAACGGAACGTTAGAACAGTCGCTGCAGTGGAATATCTAATGAATCTGTCGTGATGAAACCGCTGGGTGTTAGGCATTTGTCACAGAATACAGAGGGAACAGAAGCCTCACTGAGACAACAAGATCTTTAAAACGTGCAATGTAAAAATTGTAACACGTTTTTCAATGTCATCGACGACGGGCCTTTCCGTTTTTATTGCTATACCACAAAGCAGTATATTTAGGTACCTATGGTCTCTCACTATATTTACCTAGCCTTTTCCCAATTATGTTGGGGTCGGCTTTCAGTCTAACCGGATGCAGCTGAATACCAGTATTTTACATGGAGCGATTGCCTATCTGACCTCCACAACCCAGTTAGTACTGGGTAATACGATACCCCTTGGTAAGACTGGTTGTCAGACTTTTTGGACCACTGACCTGTAACGACTGTCAAAGATCTACAAATGACAGCCGAGATCAACAGCTTAACGTGCTTTCCGAGGCACGGAGGAAACTCGGTATGTAAGGGTGGTCACCCATCCACAGACCAACGCACGGCTTAACCTAAAGATCGACCCGAGCGGCTGTTACTATTTAGACACGAGCTCCTCATAATCGGTCTCTCACTATTATTTTTCATTCTACATGTGACAAAAAGGAGGAAATGACTCAAAATTGGTAATAAGGGGTTCAAGCTAGCCATACGTGGATGGAAGGAGGGGTCGGGTATTTCGATGTTCATTTTGTTTTTAGACTCAATAAGCGACATCAATTTATGATTGTAGGTCGCCTTCCGGTTCATTCCATATTCCTTGGCATCAGTATACACCTCGCTCGTTAACTTGACGATTGTTGTAAGCGCCGCGATTCTGTGCTTTGTTTTATGGCGCCACCGACGATGCAGCAATTTGTCAAAAGATTCAACTAAACGCTTATCCATTACCTTTACATAAAACGCTCATATCTGATGCTGCTGTTTTAATTATGCGCCGAATGTAGATCAGGATCTAGTCGTAAGGGAGTGCCGACCCTTCGGACAATGGGAGTAGGCGAAGAGGAGTGCACCTGTACTATGGCACTCTACTGTAAGAAATGCATAACATATGTGTATTTGACCTATTTACCTGTTAAATTAGTTAAACTCGCACTCATGTGTCACAAACAGGTGCGACATATTCCTTTTGAGTTCAAAATAAGCTAAATATACAATCAAGTTTATTCGAATTCAGAATTTAATATACACATTCAGTAGCTGAATGATATAACCGGAAATTGATACCAGAGTCCGGATTTGCGTCAGATGCACATTTACAAACCGTTCCCTACGTGTTTAAATTTCAAATGAAATCTCAATATTCAATTTGGAATTCATTCCGCTTATACTTACGTGTGGAAACCAGAAAAAGAAAAAAATGCTCGCGTATGCAAAAAGTCTTTATGCATTTCAAGGGTTCACCCTAACCACGGACCCGGTGGAACATGGTGGAGGAATTGAAAATAGAGCCCTTGTTATTTCGAGTACATGTGGAGTGGAATACAAAGGGGGACATTGTCTTTGGTTCGTCGTTATGCGCCGCTCCAGACGTCTGATAACAAACCGCGGGTTAGGCACTCGAGCGTAAAAAGTATTATTTTATTTGTTACCCAGTTAACTTTATTCTTGTGTAGTTGGAAGGTTGCTTGTCGTTGTAATGTTATGTATGCTTTTGTTTTTGATCGCGGTTGTACTAAGTGCGTAACCAAGCAACGACAGCAACCATAGTGCTACTCTTTTATAACCACGATTTTTGTAAAAGCTGACCACCTTTTCCTGTAAATACTATCTTAATGTGTCAAAATCACGTGTCAGAATGTTCGTACATGAACGCTAATCTCCGAAACCACCCCCCACCTCCAAAGAACTTTAATTTTGTGAATATGCATTGTTAGTTCCAGTTTTGGATCCGATAGGTGGCGCTGTGCGAAGCAGTGGCGGGTCGCTAAAACTAATATAAAAAATAAAAATATGTACAAACACTGCCTTTATTTGCTACCACTTACTGCTAATTGTGCGTTGGTTGTGGTAAGTATATAAGACTTATTTTCAGCGTTTCTGGTAAGTCTTAGAAGATTTAGGTAGGTAGGTATCAATAATGCACTTACACCTTTATTTTACTATACCTACTGAATACAATGTCGAATTGGAATATAGACAATTGCAAGATTCAATTAAAAACTGTCTTGTAGGCGTGTATAGGGGTATTCGTTATAATAATATAGCAACATTTGTTATGACGTTTGATACCATTATCTATACCTATTTATATTATACCTAAATGCGAAAGTAACTTTATCTGTATTCTTGTTTGTCTGAGAAGTTTTCACGCACGGATTTTGGCGAATTTCGCAGGGATTACTTGTATCCTAGACGTAAGTTTCTGTCGAGGTGATAATTTCAGATCGCCACACAGGTGAAGCCGCTGTTTCAAGCAAGTAAAAAAAGTTATACTATGTTGGGGTAAACGAAAGTTACTTCGTCTAGTATGTAATTGAATAATTATTTTGGAATTTCAAAGGCATCAACAAGTATGACTTATCATTTATTCATAAGTAGCCATGTAAAGACATGCCTGAAGAGATTTTCAGTGTATTTAGTGTACATAGTATCCCTGCACACTATCTGTTATGAATTGATTGGTATTATTTTAATTATTTAGTAGTATTATTATTTTGATTTCTCTTCGATGACTTATTGTTCCAAATCCAAACAAATCACACATTATATGTTTATATGTCTGCGCCCGCGTCTCTGTTCGTTAGTGTTGCCTGTGAAAGTCATGGTGGTTACGTGGGTGTAGATGTAATTATTATTTTCTTCGTATTTATTCTTCACAAATTTATATTATTTTTTCGTTTACACTTTATTGTATAGTATTTATTATTTTATCCGTATCTGACCGTGGCATCATTCTGGGCCCTATCAGAATACCAGCGCTGTAACGTTTTTTTAATGTTATAGCACCATGCTGAGATAGGGGGGGCCTTTTGGCCTAGTACAGGACCAATTTCATTTCATTTTATTTATTTTATTTTTTTCAATTTTTCTCTTTGTTTAATTTTTATTAGTTGTACTGTTGTTTTTAATTTGTGTTTTGTCCTGTGCGGGCTAATAATGCTATTTCTTCTTCTTCTTCTAATGTAGGTATTTATATCATACAGTAATCCGCAACACATGTATGTATTATTAAGTACATGACACCTAGAAAATACACGTTTTCACGTGGCCAGGTTAATTCTTTGTAATATGTATAGCTATAGATAAAACTGGACCGTACAATAAGTAGAGTCAACATAACATAACATCACGCCTGTAAATCCCGTAGGATTGGGCAGAGGTGTACCCATTACACCCACATGCCGTTATGTTTAAGTCCCATGTAATATGGGGAGCCCATCCGTCGCTGCTACTGAGAATTTCGTGACAGAAAAACCCAATAACACTTTGCCTGACCTGAGAATCGAACCCAAGACATGCTTAGCAGTCGCGCTTTCGACCACCAGACCAACTATCCAGTGCAGCAGTGGCAGTTATACAGTCAAATTATTTATTTATTTATTTATTAAAACTTTGACAGGCGGACTTTTTCTACCAGTCTACCTTAGGGTGATGCAGAGATAATACACAGTAGGTGCAATAACAGAAAAAAAAGACTAGAAAATATATTTAGCTAAAACATATATGAATAAAAAATAAAGTAAAAAGTTAAGAGAGATACAAGGAAAACTATAACAACTTAGTTTTGAGACAAATCTGCCAACTTCTTGTGAATATGCTCTCGAGCCTTCACTCTGAATGTGAAACGACTAGTCAACGTCCTGATACTCTGGGGGAGCGCATTCCAAAGGAAGACCGCCTGGACAAAGAAGGAAGATATCAAATTATCCTTTATGCTCTACCTACTAAACCACATTTTAATAAAGTCATAACAGCAGCTTGGAAAATTTACTGTTTTGTAATAATACATCGAAATAAAGATTGAGAGGTTATGCGTTTGAATCCCACTTGTGCACAAGTACATAACGGTAACATTTTAGTAGTTTTGTTTAGGTCATGCCAGTTATCCGTAACATAAAGTATAAAGTAATTAGAACGCGTGTGTTCACTTGTTACAAATCATATAAGACAAAGCGAAATATTCCACGCTAGCCAAAAATATCGTTCATTTAGCCACTCATAAAGGTAGATCGCACCTAACAAAGGATCTTCTAGTGGCGTCCATAGTAGCTAATTACACAAAGAGGAGCTCATTACACGCGGGATATTAACCGTGGCGTAATCAAAGCCTTGTTTAATATTACTACGTATATTGCGCCCTATTTATACCACGTACTGAACTTCAAGACAATATTGTTCTCGGTTTTTCGCTCAAACCTAATAGAGCACGTCTAATTTGAAATCTAGATTTAGAGAAGGAGAATTCATTTTCGGTTGGGTACAACAAACTGAACAGAGCATGCCAACTGTACTATCGAGGACACTCCCGCCTGACCACCACTAAGCTCATTTTTGCTTGCACTCGCAACATAAAAACGCTCTCTAGCCCCGCCCCGTTGACTTTGTGTAGAAAAAATGAATGAAAAGATACCGAATCGGCCGAGCGCACTGACGACGCACGCCAAACGAGAGTTATTGTTATTTTGCGCGCCAAAGTTGACGCTTTCCTAATAGGCCCAAACTTTAAGGGGGCGTGGCTCAGCGCGTCCGCATGATTTAAGCGAAAACAAATTATAATGGTCAGGCGGAAAAGACCCCCATAGTACATTAAAACATCATGTTTGTATACCTCTAGTCCCTCTAGTAGAGGAAGCTAGGAAGTATTTTTTTAAACAGTTTTACAGTAGTGGCCAGTGGGGCAGTGCACCTCATCAGCGGCGTGCCTAGGGGCTAACAAGATGGCAAGCCCCTAGGCCCTAGGCCCTTCACAAAACCCTTAAATCATGAATATAGGTTATACAGGATGACTTTTACAGTGACTTTTTTATCACTTTCCAAAAAAAAAAGGTATAATAGGTGAACGGAGTAGAAGCAAATGGCATACTTACCTAGTTATTTTTATTGTTTTTGCGAAAAGAAAAAAAAAAAAACGAAATTCAAATCATACGCGTGTTGCGCATGATTTGAAATTCGTTTTTTTTTTCAAGATTTCTCTTTCTTTGTTCTAATATGAAAAGTTTAAGTACTTGAAATTTGTAGCGTTTTTTGATGATGGATCAATTTTTTTCTAAGCTGTGGAAAAAAGAAAACAAAATTAGGTATGCGCTTGTGCTTCTACTCCGTTCACATAATATACCTACCCATTTTTTGGAAAGTGATAAAAAAGTCATCCGGTATACGGGCAAAGCTTTTGGTATTGTGTACCTCATTTGTCATGGTCAAGTGGCCAGAGACCCATGGGTGGCATAAAAACTGACACCAGGTTCTGCACTAACCACACGATAAAGAACCTAATAATAAAGAGCTAGACTACACAAATTGGAGTGTGTCAATTATGGTATCGATGACACTGTCGACTCAGTAACGCATAGCGCGCAAGGTGCGAGTAACAGCTGGTCGATAACTGTCGAAGTGTGAGGCACTCTGTTTAAGACGTTGCGCATAGTAAACCAACCAATATTCACGTATACATGTTGGGTTTGTTCGACATACTTAGGCCAAATTAAAGCACTGATTTCTTTATTAAACTTTTATTTTATTTTATTACGTCTTTGTAGCTAACATCCTTCCTTTCGCCCTGTATTCCAGTCTCCCTCTTTTCACCTTGTTTACCATTCACTTGCTTTCTCCTTCACTCCTAGACTATTTCATACTTTCATCTCTTTCATTCAACATGCTCCACATCTGTCATTCATCTCTACGTTTCATTCCAACCGTCTATCATAACATTCTGTTCCTATATACATGACAGCACTACTTACCCATCGTAAAGGGGTAAAGAGAACAGTACCTACACAATCGAAAACATAAAAAAAGTGCTAGCGACAGGCAAAATGCACACCTTCCTCCCCTTATACCAAGTCTTTACAATATTATGTTTTGCAACAATAACGTAATAGCTACATGACTTTGAACACATAAGTTGGAGCAGTTTAAAACTAATGATATATGGAACATGGGTCTGAACCAGGTTGATAGGTACACGGTACGAGTGAGCACGCGACATCGCGTTTTAGTTTCATACCACACACTTCAGGCTCCAGGTATATGCTGTGTGGCTGGGGTCGTGTTTGCAGGTGTAGAAATTCTATACCCTACTAACATTATCAACTCGAAACTAACTTTGTGTCTCTGTTAGTGTATCACGGACGAATTTCGATT
Organism: Xestia xanthographa; assembly: GCA_905147715.2. Lineage (NCBI taxonomy): Eukaryota > Metazoa > Arthropoda > Insecta > Lepidoptera > Noctuidae > Xestia > Xestia xanthographa. The sequence goes on along the minus strand of LR990649.1, from coordinate 14,509,792 downwards.
ATTGGCATGCATGTACACCATAACCTAAGTTATGTTTATTCCCGAACGTTTCCTTGGAATAATTGCTACCCTCCATGCAGGCGAAACCTTAGTTAAGTTAAGTAACCAAGTTAGTTTCTTCATAATTTCTACGGATATCAGAGTCAGTATCTCATTCTATCATTCCCTTTATACAATTTTGTATTATCATTTAAACTGAATTCCCAAAAAGCTCCTACTTTCGTATAACGCCCTTTTTCAATAATCTACAACTACTCGTATCATTATAAGCCTAACGAAGTGTATAATTATAGTAATGAAATCAATTAGAATTTCACCCAACTCAATTTGGACCCTCATATTATGTTAAAACAACAGCTGGCCACTTTACAAATATAAGTGGTTATTATATAATTTCATATTTAGAATTAACATTATTAGCAAATTATTTAAATTGTTCTCTCTGCTCGAATAACAATTTCTGCCTTATTTAAGTCTCATTTTGACCCACCTTCCGAAGAGAATATTAGTCATATGCAAGGGAATAAATCATACGTATATTATTATATCCTCATGGGATCTTCGGCGACTCTGTATGTATACGGGAAATTGCATCCGAGACCCATAGAGCGATAATTTATTAATTTGTCCGCACACACGGGTCACAGGCTCGCCTGATGAATTATTAACTGCTAGTGTCTGACAACTTGACGGAAGTAGAGGAAGTAATGAAAGGAAGAAATTACATAAATCTCTTTAGCTTCGGTATTATTTTATTCGACTTTTCCTCGAATTTCTGGACTGAATAAGATCAAAAGCGCTATAGGCTTCTTCCTGAACTTTGATAAGACCATGCCTATTACGATCATTAATTTGTGATATAATTGTATTGACTGGTTTTTTTCAAAATCAAACAAAACCTTCACTACACGTTTTTTTTAAAGGGGTTTAGAGTTTACTATCTTGACTAGATAATACTGATAAAAAAGTCTCAAAGGTCAGCAAAGGAGCAGTCTATCGTCTCAATAACATAAACAACAAACTTCACTACATATCAATAAGGTTAAGGATATAACCCATAAGGCGACAGGTTACAAATCCCCTGCCTTCCCCCGTAACCTCATAGGCTACAATGTGATCCCCAATCGACTCACTACGTGTATTGAACGAGCTATGTTCTGCTTTGTGATTCCCGGTAGAGCAGAGAGGAAAAATTGTTCTATAAGTATACACTTGGTAACGTTTGAAAACCGATATTATACGAGTATCAGTCTGCTGCAGAATTCTTTCTGAAATAAAAATTCTAGACTAGAATAATACAGAGAGCAGCGGTGGCCGAGTGGTGGCGGCCCCGATTTACTGTTCGTAAGTCGTGGCCGTCACGCCACGTAAGTCGTGGGTTCGAACCCAGACAGGCGCATTACTTTGTGTAATTTATTTCATCACCACTGCTCTCAAAACGGTGACGGACAAACATCGTGAGGAAACCGGCATGTCCTAGAACCACAAAAAATCGAAGACATGTGACATCTACCAATCCGCACTGGGCCCGCGTGGTGAATTATAGCCCATTCCATTCCATTCCCTCTCATAGAGAGGAGGCCTGTGTCCCAGCAGTGGGAACATTAATAGGCTGATGATGATGAATAAGTAATACAATTGTGCATTTAGACTGCTAAGAACATAAAAAATAAACTTCTTTTTGTTTTACTTGCAGTTAATCAAAGGTTATATTTCAGAAAAGTTTATTTTGCCATTATCTTGCTCTTATCTTTGGGGTCGGCGCAGCATGTTTTGTTCTTTAATACTTCTCTATAACTCGTCATATCAGCAGACACCTCCTCTCTTCCCATACCATCCTTTCAATCAGAAAAGTTTATATAAGCTAGTTATAATCGGCAATCATAAATGCACAATGTTAGGCAAAACTTTCCAAAGTCTGTAAATATTTCATCTATACTAATATTATAAAGAGGTAACATTTGTTTGTAAGTTTGTACGTAGGGGGAATCTCCGGAAGTAATGAACCGATTTCAAAAATTCTTTCACCATTAGAAAGCTACATTCACCCTGCGTAACATAGGCTATATTTTATCCCCGTACTCCCACGGGAACGGGAACTACGCGTGTGAAACCGCGGGACGTCCACTAGTCTAACATAAAGCGTGATTTTTTAACAGAGTACCAACCAAATAGCTTTCAGCAAATTACAGTGTTGACAGTGGCTTGTTAGCCTGTACCCTAAAGGCTTGAACTACGTACGTAACTAGTACAAATGAACGTAAACACTACCTACTGCGATACCTGAATACAGTGTCAACCATTCACTGGGAGCACTTCATACATGAATAAAGCAATTAGATAGCATACATTAACAGCCTTATTCATAAAAAATCCTTAATTGAGGTTTGATTGGTCTGTTAGCTAGCAGACTCATTAGGCTTGTTAGACGGTTGTCAAAAAGTATGATTCATAAACGCTTGCTAGCAGTCTGCTAGTTAATGAGCTGCTGATAGACGGATTAGACGCGTTATGTTGGCCATCTTGACAAATCAACAGAGACAAAAAAGTTCCGTAGCAGCAAGTAACATAATATAAAAGTTCTTGTAGTTCGTTGTAACTTTGATCAATGTTTTAATAATAGTGTATTTTTTTAATTAAGTTAAAACCAGTTTACGGTGGAAGTTTACATGGTAATGTACATCATATATTTTTTTTAGTTTTATCATTCTACTATTTTAGAACTTTAGAAGTTACAGGGGACACATTTTACCACTTTGGAAGTGTCTCTCGCGCAAACTATTCAGTTTAGAAAAAAAATGTATCAGAAACCTCAATATCATTTTTGAAGACCTATCCATAGATACCCCACACGTATGGGTTTGATGAAAACAATTTTTGAGTTTCAGTTTTAAGTATGGAAACCCCCAAAATGTATTGTTTTTTTTTTATATTTGTGTGAAAATCTTAATGCGATTCACAGAATACATCTACTTACCAAATAGTTTCGAAAACAGTGGCTGTGACATACGGACGGACAGACAGACATACATGACGAATCCATAAGGGTTCCGTTTTTTGCCATTTGGCTACGGAACCCTAAAAATGGCCTCATCGACAATTAAAAAAAATTTACAGCAATGACAGCAAATTAGCGGGAAAACACAATTTTTTACAAATACACACGAGAAAAAAGAAAATAAATAAAACAGAAATGATAAACCAATAAGAAAAGATAAAAATTTGATGATACAACCCCAAGATCAACTTTTAAAAAAAGCGAGATGTTTGTTTTCCCGCCATTTCCGATCCGCATGTTTATATTGTACCTAAGTGCAAAAAGCCGTAACTATGTTCATCATCCTAATTTTTTTTTTTCATATTTATTGTTAGTACACGTATCATCTTAACTACCTAATTAAGAGGATTTTTAAATACAAATTCCAAAAAATAATTTTTCCTGTTTTTTTTAATCTGCGTAACCCTCCTTTCACTAAAATTATCATCGGTATGGTTTTTTGCTCTTGTCAAAGTCAGCTGTTCAAATTTGCGGCCGCCATTTTGTGACTTAGCAGAGAGATAAAGGAGGGTCAACAGTCTTCTAACTTTAGCAGAGCCTTGATGGACTGATTAGCGTTAGCAGACGTTTATGAATAATGTTTTTTAGCATCGGGCCATCAAGGAACCTTCAAGGAGGCTCTAACTTTTTATGAATAAGGCTGTAAGTGTATTATGGAGAATTTTGGATTTTTCCTTATGGAATTTCTCAGTCCACGAAGTCTGGATTTCTGCCCAGTTGATGGCAATAGGCTCGATCCCTATATTATGTGGGACTTAAACTAGGACTGGCGAAATGTGGGTGCACTATTAGGTACACCTCTGCCGAACCCGTTGGGGATTACAGGCGTGATGTTATGTTGTGGAGAATAGGGAATATGCATGAATTTTCTTTTTAGGGTTCCGTACCCAAAGGGTAAAAACGGAACCCTATTACTAAGACTTCGCTGTCTGTCCGTCTGTCCGTCTGTCCGTCTGTCTGTCACCAGGCTGTATCTCATGAACCGTGACAGCTAGACAATTGAAATTTTCACAGATGATGTATTTCTGTTGCCGCTATAACAACAAATACTAAAAACAGAATCAAATCAATATTTAAGGCTCCCATACAACAACGTGATTTTTTTGCAGTTTTGTCTAGTTTTTTTAAATAATGGTACGGAACCCTTCGTGCGCGAGTCCGACTCGCACTAGGCCGGTTTTTTTTTTATTTAGTTACGGAATGTTAAAGTACTATAAAAATAATGACACAGCGAAAACAAGACATAAATCGGCCGAACTTTTGTTTCTATCTCTTTCTAGATAAACGGAATTTAGTATGGATTTTGTACGTCGATGCAGCGAATGACGTCATTCGCTTTATCGGATCTCTCTGTCTAATCAGCAGTTCAAATGCTTATAACTTAGTATTTTTTATAGATATTAAAAAAATAATTTCACTTTGCTACTTCTGATGTTATTAAGCTTAGTTTAGAGTGATAAAAAAAATCATGCATATACCCTATTTGACTATAGATGTTTCTGTTTCATCACAACTTTTGTCTATGTGTTTAACAGACTTTTGTTTACAACATCTACATGTAGGTATACATACCGACAGCACCATTAATTAAAACCGCCAGAAAATTCCATCAGACAGCAAGTTCATATTATGGAAAACAATTATTTTGACGCGACGACTTTCAAAGGGTGACACGTAACATGAAACATGACAAAGCATTGCCGTATATAATGCTGATGTACTGCATTCACCTATATCATAAAATACACAGTCTGGCGGACAATGCAGTCCTTTACAACGTAGCGTTCATTCATAGACGATATTAAATGAAATTGCAACGCAATACACTAAATTAAAACTGAGTTCAAACCGCGAGCTGTAAACGGATAAAATTTCAACAAACGTACCTATGTGACAAAAATGAAATAGTTTCAGCAAAATATTTCCAACAAAGTGTTTAATTTTTATGATAAACTTAAATTACATGCCTAAAAATATCAGCGATTATAATTATCTCTATGGCAGTTTTATATCATGATGATATTTTAAATAAACAGTTGATATGACTATACCACTTAGCTATAGTTATCATATCGAACTGTTGATCCCACTCTATTACTTATAAGTACTATAGAAACTATACCAGAATCCTTTGAATACTTCCTATACACGTAAGTCATATAATCAAAACTTTTTTGAAGATATAATAGGTTTAGACTACTTCGGATCATGGTTTTTCCTTATAATAAAACATACTGACGTTAAAAATATATGTGATAAACTTATCTCGTGCACCGCCTTACAATCTCTAAACTTTCATTTTATTTTAGTTAAAAAGAGAAGTGGGAACTATAATTACCCTTATTCCAGTTGGTTGGTTGACAATAGAATCAACACCAAAACGAGACATCTTGAGCAAAATTAAGTGAAAAAGGCGGAACAACTTTTAAAAATGTTATATAGGATCGCAGGAATCAATTTATAACGTCAATTGGACAGTGCGGTGCGGTCGGGTCGGTGCGACCCAAGCCAGAGTGGCGGCAATCCGTCAATGTCCGGAGTAAAGCCCCTTAAATGCGTTCTTAAATACGGCAGGCCGCGGCCGGCCCGCAGGCCCACGGCCCAGGCTCACGCCCACGCGCTGTCCACTCGGGTGCTCCCTACGATCGATAACATCCTTCCCTATAAAACCTATGGCTCGCCTGTTTTCACGTACGGATTATAGCATTAACTCAGGATACGACGCCATTTACTTTTTCTGTAATTTTAAGGTTTCTTTCAAGAAAATTCTTTTTAAGCCCAGTTTTCATATCTCTTTAATATTATTTCCATTCAGCATTGAGTACGTACAGAAACTTCTTCTTGGCACAAAACATCTTAAATCAAATATTATAAGCAAAAGGATCACTTCAAACTTAGGTCGTATATTTCATTTCCTTCACGTAAAAGGTTACGTGAGCAAATATTATGTAGGATTCTAGCTTTATTCTATTTACACAATCTTATGACTTTTTGAAGTTTGTTACCTCGTTCTTAAAGTTTTGTACCCTGTCGAAATGAACTCACCTTTGCTATGAAAACCAACTTAAAATCATTATATCGATATAGGTACCAATACAGCAAAGAATAATCCGGTGTCTGTATTCCGTAGATAGGTTGTATGTGCAAGAAATGAGCAAATAAATCAATTACACACCGGCAGGCGGCGCCACGGGAAATAATTGGATTTGTACTCAAGCGCCCTGGGGGCCGATCGCCGGTTTATTGTCTAACATTCCTCGATTTCACGGAAAAAACTGACAGCGCTTGAATCACCAGATATCTTCGTGAGAAATTAGATGTCGAGTTATACGGAGAAACTGTTGTTTATTTGAAGAAATCGTCTTTGTTCTCGCAACAAAGTCTATCTAAACAAATTCCCTGAGTTCCAGCCAAACTGGGTTTACAACATCACAGTAAATTGTTTCATCAGTAATCACGGGAGTTATTTAATTAAAACTGTTTCATGTAACTCATAAAACTAAGCCTGAAATCTTTGTCGCAGACGCGCGGCCGACATAGCTACGAAACTTGGCTCCAACTTGTACTTGTACCTACATTCGTTAACTAACAAGTGTAAAAGTTTTAACTACACTTCACGCGATTATGCCGGTGATACACTTACTTATACACTTACTGTATTTTGGGTAGTAAATAGAAACGGCCTTCGTTTGTGTGGATGTAGGGTGTGGTAACGTTTCAGTTATTGGAAGCTCAATGAAGATTTTTAACGACCTTTGCAAATAGCTACAAGTTCAATGGAATAAATAGACTGCCAGAGTCAAATAATTACTTATTTCAGTTGAATGAAAACATTTATATTAGGTATGCTTGATAAATAATGAATAAATCAAGAATTTGCCCAAAACCCGAAGTTATTTTATCTAGAATTTTCCCGGGCACTAAAACTTACTTGACACAGGAGATCGAGGAAAAATCAAGTCAAATCTCTAGGCACCGTTACTTTTATCACTAACAATAGAACTAGAACTCGGAAACAAACACGGAACCTCGTAAACGTAGAATCTTTCGACTTTCTTATTCCTTTACGAACTCTCATAATAGAAATTCTAAACTAGTAGAGTAGTTGATAAGTGTAATGTGAGTTAACCGTATAGTTTTCATACATCGTTACGTTTTACAAGTCTCCGGTTATTTCTCGAGACTGGCGTAAGATTCAATTAGTTTTTAACTGCAACTCATTGTGATGCTTAACCGGGAGTAACCGTGTACAGAGAGATAGGGGGGATTGGGGGATTTGGGTGGGTGATTTGGTTTTATGTTATTTGATACATCATTATTATCATCAGCCTATTCACCAGGCCTTCCTTCGTTATCACAGGCCTTCCTCAGTGCGAATTGGGTGTCACATGTCTTCGATTTTTTTGATTCTAGGACATTCCTCACGATGTTTTCCGTCACCGTTTTGAGAGCAGTGGTGATGAAATAAATTACACAAAGTAATGCGCCTGTCTGGGTTCGAACCCACGACTTACTATTTGTAAGTCAGGGCCGCCACCACTGGAGGGGGTGGAGACCTATTCCGACCACCGGTACATCCGGTTCGACGTCTCCACCCAGACCTCAAGCGCGCCGGTCCAACAGGCCCCGAGTGGTCCGCGTTGGGCGCTGAAGCAGCTGGACCGGGAGCTCCTCCTGGAAGCCTCGATCGTGCAGGCCTGGGTGACATCACCGGACAGGCCTGCCGACATAAACAATGAGGCAGGGTGGTTCCAGGAGGCCATGTCTGACATCTGCGACGTGGCAATGCCCCGCGTTCGGCCAAGAAGCGCCCGGCGTCAGGTGTACTGGTGGTCGCAAGAGCTAACGTCTCTGCGCAAAGCGTGCGTCGCTGCACGGCACCTGTACGCCAGGCATCGCAGGCTCCGCATCCGCCCACCGGATGCGGCAGCCATTGAGGCGGAGCTATATGAGGGGTACAGAGCGGCGAAGACCGCTCTCCGCGAGGCTGTCCTGCGGGCCAGGGATCTGACCCACGAGGAGATGCTGGGGACTCTCGACAGAGATCCGTGGGGGCGCCCTTACAAATTGGTGCGGGATAAACTCCGCCCCTGGGCCCCCCCACTGACGCAGAGTCTCCGGCCTGAGTTCGTGGAGGACGTGGTGAGCACTCTGTTCCCTTCGCGAGGGGATCATCCACCCCCGCCTTTGGCTCCGCCATCTGCGATGCTGGAAGCGGACCAACAGGACGACGACGACAACGCTCCAGAAGTGACTGGGGTAGACCTGAGAGTGGCGGTACGCAGGCTCAGTGCCAAAAATACCGCCCCGGGACCCGACGGCTTGCCTGGCAAAGCCTGGGTCCTGGCCTCAGAGGCTCTTGGACCCCGACTGGAGGGGCTCCTAAGCGCATGCTTGGAGAGAGGCCAGTTCCCGCTTCGTTGGAAGACGGGGAAGCTGGTCCTCATCCGGAAGCCGGGGCGCCCTGCGGACTCTCCGTCCGCATACCGGCCCGTGGTGCTGCTCGACGAGGTGGGCAAGCTCTTTGAAAGAGTCATTGCAAACCGCCTCGCCGAGCACCTTGCGGGGACTGGGCCGGACCTTGCGGAACACCAGTTTGGTTTCCGCAAGGGGCGCTCTACGGTGGACGCCATCATGCGCGTGAGAGCCCTCACGACGGGGGATGCGGTTTCCAGGGGTGGAGTTGTCTTGGCGGTGTCTCTCGACATCGTCAACGCCTTCAACTACATGCCCTGGAGCTGCATTAGGGAGGCACTCCGGTATCACCGGGTGCCAACCTACCTCCGTCGAGTGGTCGGGGACTATCTGACGGACAGAGCCGTCATCTACCCCGGTCGCAGCGGAGATTGGAACCGGTGAGAGATGTCGTGCGGTGTTCCGCAGGGATCGGTTCTAGGGCCGCCCTTGTGGAACATCGGGTACGACTGGGTGCTGCGCGCCGACCTCCCTAGCGGTGTCAGCGTAGTGTGCTACGCTGACGACACGCTGGTACAGGGGAGGTCGCACGAGGCGACGGCCGAAGCGATGACACGCGGGGTTGCGATAGTCGTTGAGAGGATCCGGCAACTGGGTCTCGAGGTGGCACTGCACAAGTCCGAGGCCATGTGCTTTCATGGGCCTCGGAATGCGCCACCTCCGGGATCCTCACTACCGGTAGGAGGGGTATCCATCGGCGTTGAGTCGACGTTAAAGTACTTGGGACTTGTCCTTGACAGCCGGTGGAACTTCGTAGAACATTTCCGACGTTTGGCCCCCAAACTGGAACGGACTGGGGCTGCCTTCAGGCGGCTCCTGCCCAATCTGGGGGGGCTGAACGCCTCCTGCCGGAGGCTCTACGCGGGAGTCGTGCGGTCAATGGCCCTTTACGGGGCCCCGGTGTGGGCGCGTTCATTGAGGCTGCGAGCCGCCGACTATTTGAACGCGCCCCAAAAGGTAGTAGCCGTAAGGCTGGCCCGGGGGTACCGTACGATCTCCCGCGAGGCGGCGAGCCTCCTTGCCGGATTGCCGCCATGGGATCTAGAGGCGATAGTCCTCGCGCGCCTACATGAATGGCGCGCGGAGGCGCTACGCCGGGGGGAAACTCCGCTGCAGCGACAAATTGTCGCTCAGCGGACAGACTTCCGGCGGGATCTCATGGCGACATGGAGAGAGCGACTGTCGCAACCCCGTGCAGGGCACGCCACGATAGTGGCGATAAGTCCCCTCTTTGAGGAGTGGCTTGAGAGACGCCACGGCGTCCTCACCTTCCGCCTGACGCAGGTCCTCACCGGACACGGAGTGTTCGGGAGGTTCCTGCACCGAATCGGGCGGGAGGAAACGCCCGGGTGCTTCCATTGTGAGGATCGACCGGAGGACACGGTGGAACACACGGTGGAGGTGTGCCCCGCGTGGGCGGAGCACCGCCGTGTCCTCGAAGCGGCGATCGGCGGCGGCGACCTCTCGCGTCCGGCCCTGGTGCAAGCCATGGTCCGGAGCGAGACGGAATGGGACGCCGTCACCTCCTTCTGCGAAGCAGTAATGCTAGAGAAGGAGGTGGCGGAACGTGAGAGGGAGAGAACCTCTCAACGTCCCGGCCGCCGCGGGAGACGCCCCTGGCGTCGGGGGCCACCACCACGTGGCCCCCGGCCACCGTAGGCGCGGGCCTGTGGACGGTGAGCTATGGGCTAGCTCGCCGTCCATCCGTCTCATGACGACAGGCCGTGTCGACGGCGCGTTCGTGTTCCACGCGCGCCTCAAAGAGAGTCAGCAAAAAGGAAGGGGTCCGTAAGGACCGATGCCTGCCGGGGTTGCGGGACTATTCGAAAGAGATACCGTGGCCCCGGAACACAAAGGGCGATGAAGGAACATGGATGGGTTTTAGTCAGTAAAAGTCTGACACTCCCTCCTGCTCCGCCCAGAGCGGCAGGGGTTATTTGATGATTTCCCATCCGAAAAAAAAAAAGGCCGCCACCACTGGGCTAACGCTGCTCTCGTTACGTTATTTGATACAAGAAGAATAGTTATTTATGATACTAGTGCGGTAAGTTGGTCTTTACAAACGCGTAGACTTTTAATTTTCATCTCATTTTCGTTATCAGCGACCCCAAAAACCACGAAAACGACACCCATGAAGAAAAAACCGAAAATTTTCGTCGGCGCCATCTTAGATTTTCATTTTGACCTTATAAAAAAAACCGTTAAGAATAGGCACGGTGCTTTACAAGGGGGTATGCGGTAAAATAGGTACTTAGGTGAGAGTACCTATTTTACCGCACGTTCCGTTGTATGGTGCGTACTTTCGAACAATGTATACAGGCTCCGTAAATGCAGTTTTTGAGCAAATGTGTTGAAAATATTTGTAAAGTCACAGGTCACAAAATGCCGTTTTGTTATGATATTCTCATTCTTATTTGTATGTTAAGTAAGGGAACGGGTAGAAAAGTGATGCATGAAATAGATTCTTCTTCTTATCGTGTGTTTGTGCCTAACCTGGTGTCAGAGTTTTTATGCCGCCCATGGGCCTCTGACTTGACTTTACATGCCGTCAAGAAATATCTTTCAGGCATGCTGGTTTCCTCACGATGTTTTTCTTCACCGAAGCAAGTGATAATTATGCAATACGCACATGCATCCGAAAAATCAGAGGTGCGTGCAATAGATTAAATACATTTATCAACTTTATATCTACGGCACACATTCAACTACTTGAAAAACGCACAAATAAAAAGCAACAAATAGCGACTTTATTAAAATTAATCTTGCTTCAATTACCCATGCCAAGAATATCAAAGTACAGTTTGCATGCGAGACGAGACCCCATCCTAAGTAGACATGCATTTTAAACGTTAATTATTTGTGAGTGCAATCACAAATTAGCTAAATCTGAATATTATGTAAATAAGTGGTGCGGGGAATGCGGGGATAATTGTGTCACTTAGGAATTAAGATACGCCGCAGGTGTAATGAGGCGCATTACTTAGGTTACGAGGTAGCGGGGAGAGTGGGGAGCCCAAATTGTAATGTAATTATGAAAAGAAAGTGTAGATGAAGTGGGTAAGGCCGGTAAGTATAACGTGTCCTGAACTCTTTATAATGTATAAGGTACTATCGAGGACACTCCCGCCTGACCACCACTAAGCTCATTTTTGCTTGCACTCGCAACATAAAAACGCTTAGCCCCGCCCCGTTGACTTTGTGTAGAAAAAATGAATGAAAAGATACCGAATCGGCCGAGCGCATTGACGACGCACGCCAAACGAGAGTTATTGTTAATTTGCGCGCCAAAGTTGACGCTTTCCGTGGCTCGGCGCCTCCGCATGATTTACGCGAAAAAAAAATTAAATGGTCAGGCGGAAAAGACCCCGATAGTACATAGTTTTTTTTTAAGTTGTTAGAAATAAAACATAAATCATTTCTTTTGAACTAAACAAGTAAAACCTCCATTTCCCAAAACAAATATAAACCGAATTCCATAAATATCATTTTTTTTTCATGCACATTACAATACCAATTCATTTTAAATCATAAGTACGAGTATATTCGATTAATTATTTCATTACATTTACAATATTTTTATACATTTACATTTTTACTAGAGACATTTAAGATTTAAATGATATTTGGTTTTAAACAATACCTACTATTTTTAAATTGATTGAAATAGTTACGTTTATGTTTAGATATTATTCTTAAATTCATGCTTTCATTTAATATTTATTATATTTGAATAAATTCCATTTGTAAACATTGACATTTCTAGTTATTCAGGTTATATTAATTTTAATTCAACTTTTCGGAATACTAAAAAAAGTATTCCGAAAAATCTTTTGAACTAACTTCATCTAAATTACATTCGCAATAACCTAGTGAAAATAATACATAAACCCATTTTTATATGCATTATTTTACAACGATCGACGTACTTACTCATGCATAACCAAGCTCTGCTAATTACAACTACAGCAGCTAGTCTCTAATAACCTAATTAGTGGAAAATTCCTCTACACATACATACACAACTAAGCATATATATACACCTATAACTTGCTTAGTTCAGTGTTTGGAGTGTTTACAACCATCTCGAATATTGACATTGTTATTAATTACAGAAACGCTGGCAAGCTGACCGCGCTAATGGAATTGCAATTCCGATCATAGACAAGATATTCAATACTCTTGAATATACTCCTATAATATAATAGACGTTGATATTCGATAGCTCTTCAACTCTTGGTGTTAAGAGGATTAGAGTAGTGCGATAGTGTTTAGAAAATTCTATATCTAGTACACCTATTGTACTATCGCTCATTAATTGATAAATAAATTGGCATCCTTCGTCCATTTTCCTTGTTATAGCCATTTCATACCTGCTGCACTGTCAAAAACTACTGTTGTGATTCAAATACACGGACCATTGATGTTAGTAATCAATTTGCTTACCTACCAAAAACTGAAAGCTTCGCTCAACAAAACCATCCAATGTCAGAACACAAACTAAAGACAACAGACACTAACTCTAATTGACTTCTACATCGTGAAAGTTATGAGTTGTTTAGAAGAAGCAGAGAAGCGAACATGAAAACCTGCTGTGAACTATTAGCCAGTACATTAACGGCTCACGACACAGCCAGGAGTTAGTCGACTAACTGAAAATTGCGGCAACAGCAGGCCACGTCGGCGGCTGCCAAACGAAGTGTGAAAATAATGGGTACACTGTAATGCGCGTCTTAAATCGACTAATGCACTCAGCGCTGTGCCCTGCTGCTCTGCCATATTTCACCAGCAAACGTTAGCATCGACGTATAACCAGCTTAATGAACTGTTGTTGCTGTTTTGCCCTTTTGAAGCTGTTTTTAAGTAAGACAGATGTACAGACGTACTCAATAATAGTATTTTAAAAATTTAAACGTTCAATCCAGTGATTTAAAAATGACGTGAGTTTGATTCAGGCATTTTGATTTAGTTGGTGTTGTGAGATTTAATTTGTGTTGTAAGATGGTCTCCTAGATTACCAAAGTATTTAATTCAGCTCTGAAAGTCCGATTAATTATATAAGTTCCTAAGTGTTTCGTTCTTCCCTCATTCCGTCGTTTGTGTCTTATTTACTTGCTAAGTCATTAATAAACTGAAGTTTAAACGGTTTATAAATACCGACGGAGTCGCGATAGGGAAAACAACAGCTTAAAGTTTCGTTTAATAAGTTAATAAATAGTAGGGTCAATAAAGAGGGTAAAATAAATAGGTTTAGACAAAATACACAACCGAACCTACATTATAGCTGACAGGTACACTTAGTATACAAGCGTTTAATTCTGTCCTTTGTCGCGTTCCGTGGAGAGGTGGCCAGTGTTTGCCCAACCAACTATTTCCGCACTGAAAACACTCCGGAAATTAAAACCAGAGAAAAGTCTCGCGGGACATTAACTCGAAGAGAGAAAGGGATTTAATTTAAAATTTGTTTCGTGGCTTATATTTGTTTGCGGAAAGATGAATAAGTGCTAGTACTTCCCCGGCCTCGACGTAAAATGCTTTCAGTGACGGTTGTTTAAAATATTCGCTCCTTAAAAGGCTACGAAATGAAAGGCTGTGCTCAAAGTAAAATAATTTATGGGAATTCTTTTTGAGAAGTTATTTTGTTTTTTTCGGAGGTGTAAATATTGTAACATTACTTTTGGGAACAGCTTTATAGCATTTCAATTAGGTTGTGATTCATTTGATGTCTTTAACTCAATCTAACTTTCCTTCTGCACTATATTTCAAGGCTTGCCGCTAGCCTTTTGCCATGAACCGGTCGAAAATCCAAACTACGAGCTGCTAGTGTGAAATTCCTGGTTAAAACACCCAATAACACTTCGCCTGATCTGGAAACCGAACCCTTAAGAACACGAAGGTTTAAGTCTTGACAGTAAACCTTGTGACCACTAGACCGACGAGACAGTTAACTAACAAACAAGTCTTCAATCATGATGAGGAAATAAGCTCTTAACACTTCAGGACCATAAACATTCACAGTTCACGTCAAAAGCTAGTTTTGTTAGTGAAGTTCTGGCAGCGCATGAGTTCATAAATCCTCTTTGTTAATCAGACGGTGCACTGTTCCATGTGCCTGTACTCACGGTCGCCCGCATTCAACTTCTTATTACCAACTTCTAACGCGATTAGCAGTTTTAGAGAATGGGACTGTTTTGGTAATCGGAAACGGTCTTTTGAATCGTAAAATTATGGTAAATAGTTCGATTAAGGCAGCCGAAACTATCAAGAGGATATGATTCAGTATGTATTACCGCAGCATGAAAACAATCTAGTATTCAAATGCAACTGGTTAGGTTGGAAGGCGACCCCAACATGTTGCGAAAAAACTCACTGATGATGACAAACTTGTCATAGCAGGTCTGTCGATACGGACCCAAATAAGCGTAACGTTCAAGTTTTATGTGTTTAAGGTTCAAAATAAATTACTTAGGCTACTATGATATTGTATTTATATCTACATATACTAGTAGCTAGACCTAGTAGCTAGAACTAGTAGCTAGACTAATAAACTATTAAACTAGTGTCTCACCTAGCCTTCCGTAGTTTGCTACGACGTAGCATGCGTAGCTTGTGTGGCCGTGACGTCATCACTGAAGGTTACGTCGTAGCAACAATATGAACCTTCTTTACAAAATCGTAAACTATTATAATTTTTACTTCGTTGATACATTAGGTATAGTATTACCAAAGCGTACTTTTTCCACTTAATCTTTTAGATGAAAGCAACCATTAAAGTTGGTCTTTGCAAGTGACATGTTTTTAATCGACATTGGTACGTAGGTACATAATCTTGAGTTCCGAGGAAAATATCAGACTTTTAAAATACGAGTTCCACGTTTGGCAATGGACAACATAAGATTCAAGAAATAATTGCTAAATAATTAAAATAAAGCCCGCAATTGAAAACAATTTAATTGTTTAAGTTTTACACACATTGAATAAATTGATCGAAACGTAAATGAAACTTACAAATATTGTGATAATGATAAACGTTACAAAAAAGATTTTGATAGATTTAAATTAATTTATCCATGACTAAACTATTGCAATACCTATATAATAATAAATATAAATCACCACAAGCAGTCTGGCTAGGTAGAAATGGAATATAATTAGATATGATTTCCATTTCTCTTATCATTAAGTACCGCCATAAGTATTGACATTCAGAAAATGAAGTCATGGTGTGATAATTGGATGACTAGCAGTAATCAAGGGTCATGGGATCATGGTGGCCACACGACTGATAAGTTTGTGTAATCATGGTGAATTATCGGGTCACATGACATTTATTAATAACACCAAACACGTCAATACCCAACTAAAGGTCACTTATAAATAAAAGAACAAGAAAGCAAATAAAAAAAAAATTGACGTAAGAAAATTGGTTTGTCCGACAGTTTATTATTTCGAAGTTCTAAGAAGGATTTTAAAAATGTTGGTTGAAGTACTTGAAGTTCCATGGACAACATTTTTTATCCACTCTGCATATTAAAATAATTTTAACCAGTTAGTTTTTTTACTTACTTTTAGTTCTCATTATTGAAAAACTGATAGTTAAAAAATGATCTTTCAATTTGAAGCTAGACCGGTCATTGGACTAGATTTGGGCTCATGGCTAAATAATAACAGCTACGAGGGTCATGGATTGATGAGTATCCATAATATATCGTGACCGCCTTGTACAGTCAGGGTCTTTTCCGCCTGACCATTTTAAAATTTATTCGCTTAAATCATGCGGAGGCCAGCCACGCCCCCTTAAAGTTTGGGCCTATTAGGAAAGCCTCAACTTTGGCGCGCAAAATAACAATAATTCTCGTTTGGCGTGCGTCGTCAGTGCGCTCGGCCGATTCAGTATCTTTTCATTCATTATTTCTAGACAAAGTCGGCGGCTAAAGGCGAAGGCATAGGGCGGGGCTAGAGAGCGTTTCTATGTTGCGAGTGCAGGCAAAAATAAGCTTAATGGTGGTCAGGCGGGAGTGTCCTCGATAGTACCTTAAAAAGAGCTGCTTATCCCGGCGAACGTTCCTAAATCTTTGACAGTCGTAACAGTCACGGATATGTATTCAGAAGTCCCAGAGGTTGACAACCACCAATACTGGTAAACGGCTGAACCAGTTAGATTAGAAGCCGACTTTAACATAGGTACGTGGCATAATGCTGATACAAATTGATATAATTTTCTAAAATAAAATGACATTAAATACTAATTCTACGGTATAATATGTAGTGACTGTGATTACTGTTGGATATGTAATATAATAACTATTTAATTATCTTATCTTTTTATTTAAGTATTTATATTTAAATGAAGTCATGGTGTAATGTTTTCTATAAACTAAATGACAAGTAGTATTTACGCGTCATAGGTTATGGGGGCTGACTTTTAGCGATAAGTACGATAGTTACCCATATTGCACGATATTTCACCATGATTGCGGGATCATGGTGAAATATCGTGCTATATGGGTAAACAACATGAAACACTTAGATAACTACTTAACTTATAGGTTGCCTACAGATATTAAGTGAACAAAGTCAGTCATATTTTTACTGACTTAAAACAACACGATGCTCCTCTACTACCTTAAGCACCTCGGTATCCGAAGTTGGTTTAGCACCTACGCAGTTCGTCACACACCCCCAGTCAAGTATTGGTCCGCATGACTTTCACGCGGAACTCGTCACCCTCTGCGGCCGTATACGGCTGTAGTTGCTCTTGAGAGGCGAGCGTAGAACGTGGCGCGCCGCGGTCTAGGGTCTGTGTCTGTCACAGTTAGGTGACAGACTCCTCAAGTCAGTTACGCGCAGGCAACACACCACTGAGGCACCATTGCGCGTCCTTTGACACCTGGCCCTGCTTTGGAAGGTAAGGGAGATTGTAACCTTTGTGACCACTGCGTCCTTGCAAAAGGTGGCAAAGGCGTCCCATACGCAATCGCCCCTGATCATGGAGGCTTGTCTGGCTTGTTGTTCCCGCAGGACTGACTGCTAGGCAAGCTCCTGCAAGTTTGGCACTCCTCCGGATTATGCTGCGCCGTGTTGCCGAAGTAGAGACTAAAATGTGTGTGCTGAACTAGGCGGTACAGTACCTGTGTCTGCTGAAAAGTAGGGCCATGCCACTTCATCAGGCACTCCTTCAGACGAGGCCTTACCACCGCTATTGCATCATGCCTTACGTTGGGTGGCGCAAGTCAGGTCAAGTCCCAATCCCAATCCACCCCTGAACTTGAGGTATTGATGCTGTACTATTTAAAACCGTGAAGTAATTTAAAACCGTAAATGAAGACGTTCCACGTTCTTTAATATTTTGGAACACATTTGAATACATGTAAATATGTATGTACCCATGCATATAGGAAAGGATCAAAAGTATTTAAGAGTAATTCACTCAGCTCACATCACTAGATTTGTTTTTAAAATTAAGTCGGCGACTGTGGTACAACGCAATATTTAAAAAAATAATGATATTCGTATGTTATGACTAAAAACTGCTATTTCATCAATAATCTAAATTTCTGAAAGGTAAATAAATCACTATGAACTTCGCATTTACTAATCCGTAGTTATGCAAAACAATACCGCTATCATTCACTATTTACAAAACAGCATTGTCATTATTTATCATATAAGTAATTACATAGATATACTGATTAGTTGATACGATCGGTGCGAGTATATAATACAAAACTATAATCCCTTGTTACCATTATTATCGCTGGCTTATTAAGTGGGGATGGCTGTGTGGCACACTTACTTACTTACGTAAAAATACTTTATTTTTAACCCGTGATTGCAAGTTTTGTTAGTGTGTTAGTGTTGTGTCTATTTGTGTCGTAGTTCAAATTTACGTCGATTTACGGGTCACTTTGGTAATCGTAAGTAAAATTAACATAAATTAGAATATAAATCTTCTTAATATAATATGCCAAAATCTGTTTCTGTATAGCATGTAGTCACATTAGGTTGTAATTGTAATTTTTCCCTTAATTAACATTTTCCGATCACACTATTTATTGTGAAGTACGTAATTTATTATTATTGTATCTATTTGATTAGTAAGTAAAAGCCGGCCGGGATCGAAAGTAACAGATCAACATCATTTACGTTGATGTTCTATTGTATTAAATCCAATCTTATCTTACTCTAATTAGTGAAAGTTTGTGAGGATGGTAGTTTATGTTTTTTATTATTCTTTCACGTAACAACTAAATAACGAATTTCGATGAGACTTTATAGTAATATAGGTCATATGCATAATAACGCAGTCATAATTTTGAAGATTTTGTGCTAAATAATAATTTAAACGGGCCGAAGCCACGGGCAGAGACTCTTAAACGTGTTTCCTGATTGTTACGTCTGCAAAAAAAATATTGATTATAGGATAACGCTCATTACCGGCTTGTTTGGCTTATTATGATAATAACGAGTAACTAGCCATCACGATTCATTTGTTATACAACAAACACATAATGACCGTGTATAAAACATGCTACCTACCTCAAAAGGCAAAATACGTATAGTATACATTATACTGAATGTCGCTATACTGATTGACTGTCTTGTATTTTTAACCGACTTCAAAAAAGGCGGAGGTTATATGTTCGTGTGTATGTATTTTTTTAGAATTATTTATTAAGATTACTTAGGTTTTTTA
The DNA here is from genome assembly GCA_905147715.2 of Xestia xanthographa. Taxonomy (NCBI): domain Eukaryota; kingdom Metazoa; phylum Arthropoda; class Insecta; order Lepidoptera; family Noctuidae; genus Xestia; species Xestia xanthographa. Next base: position 14,490,566 of record LR990649.1, on the reverse strand, counting down.
CCTATTTTGCCAGACCTCGAATATTAGTAAGATTTGGTGAAGATAAATTCTGCTGAGGTGTTGAATTAGGATTCATGACGGTCTCAAGAACAATGTTAACCTAACAATTGTTTACATTTATTATCTTTTTTTCATGAAGTCGATATGTTCCAGATTCGTAGCCATGTCTTACGATAACTTGAGGGTTTCTACTCCGAAAATAGTGGACCGGAAGTTTGTGAAGCCGCTGCTGTGTGGCCCGGGACCCTGCGACTACTGGCCTTCCGTCGCGGAGGCTCTCAGCAGACCAATCATCACACCCAATTGTGATGAATTCTATAACGTAAGTGTTTTCATAGCTTAGTCGTTAATACATTTATTTTAATGAGACTCGTGCTACTGACTTCTGTAAGAAATAAAACATCAAGTCATTACATTTAAATTGCATATTTTAAACATAGTTAAACTCAGGTTACCTAGGTCTTGACTAAAAAACACCGTTTGGTTTATAATGTAGAGCAAAGGGTTCGGGCACGTTTAATGGCTTGTTAAATGAGCTGCTTTGCAGGAAGATAACTCAAGCATTGTTTGAAGTTGATAATAATGTAATATTCTGTAGGTATTATTCTCGCAAGTATTTCCGTGATCAATAAATAGGCATAATAAACGAACTCGAGTTTTTGGTTCTTAACAGGGAACAGGTCATATTATTAGGTAGGCTTTGAATTTGGACATTTTCAGTAGTAGCCCAAAAAAATATAAGACATGTGACATCTACCAATCCGCACTGGGCCCGCGTGGTGGATTATAGCCCATTCCCTCTCATAGAGGAGGCTTGTGTCCCAGCAGTGGGAACATTAATAGGTTGATGATGATGAGTAGTAGCCCAGGGTTTAACTCGCCCCTTATAGGGGTAAAAAAAAGTAAGCCATTGCGGGACGCCTGGCAGATGTGAAACATCGAAATTATTTTGTACGAGTATGCTTAAAAAAAAGTCAATATAAAAAACAAACACATAAAATAAAAGGAAACAAACACAGAATGACTCGATTCACAATAAAAAAACTTTTTGAAAAAAAATAAAACCGACTTCAAAACACAAAAAAAGTGAAAAATAACTTTAGCTTCAGAAGTCGGTGACCTTTTTTGATTCATTTAGTTTTTTTTTTGTCACCGACTTCTGAAGCTAAAGTTATTTTTCACTTTTTTGTGTTTTGAAGTCGGTTTTATTTTTTTTCAAAAAGTTTTTTTATTTTTCCATTTTTAGTCGTATTATTCTATACAAATATATGCTATGCATTTATTTTACATTGTTAACAATACATGTCATGGTAATAGGCTTATCCCCAAGAAATGGAACTTAACATATCTAAACTGTCGAAATTTGCGTGTATTGTACACATCTGCGTACCCCTCAGAGCATACAGGCGTGATGTTACGTCATGATGTTGTATAAACAATAAAAATCCAAGCGATTGCAAAAATCACGACCGATTTACCATCTAGTTTTGAAGAGTTCCATTGTATTTCTGCGAAGACCAGCATCAGATCTTCACCAAATTTAAATGCGACCGTCTCAGGAGTATACTCTTTCAAATAAAAAATAATTTTGAGAATCACTCCACAAATGGAGGAGAAATCGGTGAACATACATGAAATTATACCACACGACTGAAGTAATTATTGAAAAAACCACATGATGAAAACGCATTGCGTGAAATGCAACGGTTAAGATTATTGTAAAAAAAGAGTAAGAGAAAACATAAAATTAAAATATACAAAATAAAGGTTGTCACATTCATAAATTCCTCTCACAATACTTCTGACAGGCCAATAAAATCTTATTCCATCCATTCGCAAACATACCTAACTGTCGAAATCTGGGTGTATTGTACACATCTGCGTACCCCCTCAGAGCATACAGGCGTGATGTTACGTCATGATATTGTATAAACAATGAACATCCAACCGATTGGAGCTATCACAGCAGATTTGCCGTCCCTTTTTGAAGAGTTCTATTGTATATCTCCGAAGATCAGCATCAGATTTTCACCAAATTAAAATGGGACCACCTCAGGAGTATACTTTTCCAAATAAAAAAAGAATTTTGAGAATCGGTCCACAAATGGGAGAGAAATCAGGTAAATTGTACACTTCTGCGTACCCCCTCAGAGCATACAGGCGTGATGTTCCGTCATGATATTGTATAAACAATGAACATCCAACCGATTGGAGCTATCACAACAGATTTGCCGTCTCTTTTTGAAGAGTTCCATTGTATATCTCCGAAGGTCAGCATCAGATCTTCACCAAATTAAAATGGGACCACCTCAGGAGTGTACTCTATCAAATGAAAAAAGAATTTTGAAAATCGGTCCACAAATGGGAGAGAAATCAGGTAACATACATAAAAAAAAAAAAAAAAATACATACACACGAACATATAACCTCCGCCTTTTTTGAAGTCGGTTAAAAATAAAATCCTTATGCTAGAATCGAACACGAAGTCACGAGATTGTAACCCAGTGCTCTGTGCCCCGAGACCAGCTGGCTTGTTGTAAATCGTGGCGAATATGTAGACCTTATGCTGCTTTAACAAGTCGGTAAAGTTCGGAATGGCCGGGTTCGTTCGCCACACTCGCCACGAATTTTTCATTTGTTTTTTTGGTTTACCCGCGCCCACATGTTTCACATCAAAAACGTGGGTGTATTGCCGATCCCTTGACCTGCCACTAGGTATACAGGTTTAATTAATTCAATAATTACTTCGCAGGTAATAGATGACATACGAACAGGTTTGCAATATGTCTTCCAAACTCAAAGTAAGCTGGTATTAGCCATGAGTGGGGCTGGCCATGCTGGTATGGAGTGCGTGATCAGCAACCTGGTACCTCCTGGGGAAACCTTGCTCGTCGCCTCCAGGGGTATTTGGGATCAGCGCGCGGAAATTATTGCCAAGAGATTAGGTAAAATTCATTTGAAATAGAAAATAGTCTTTAATGCCGTGTGGCTATAATCGGAACTAAAACTTTCATTATGTATATGTTATAGGCAATGTGTACAATGCAGGCATTCTATACAATACCTAGGAAATCTATAGAATGCCGGGGTCGTTCAGGCAATGTATGAAATGATGTTCAATGTTTAAACTATTTTACACTTTACCTAGGAAATGTATAAAATACCTAGGCATTGTATAGAATGCCAGTTGAAGCACAGGCAATGTGTATAATGAACGACCACGAGAAGGAGACACGTGTATGCGTAAGTGGTATAGGATATACTACTAGGACTTGGGGCACCCCGACGTTAGGTTAGTTAGGTTCCTTTAAACCCTGCAGACAGAAATAGAAGCCCCGCCTAGCGGGGCTCCGTCGATTTCGCTTTTTAGGCGAATATAAAGTGTCCCCCGTCCCTTCTAAATTTGGGTTGGCTTTAGTATTGTTTGGCAGGAGAAAAAAAAATGAAGTATGCCTTTTGCTTCTACTCCGTTCACCTATTGGACCCATATTTTTTTGGAAAGTGATAAAAAAAGTCATCCTGTATTTCTAATTTTTATCGATGGCGTTTTTCTGTTTCTGTATCCTGTCTGTGATACCTATCTAGATATTTGCCAGAGATTTTATTTAATTTCCTTTATCAAGCCATACCACATTGACCATACATACCACTTTTAAATTAATACATTTCGGCAAGGATCTCTTACTCAGGGGTGAAATGTATTAAAAAAACAAGATGTCCGCGTTACTTCCGATGTTGGTCATAAGGTCCACATGCAGCTATAAAATAGAATTACACATTACTTTTCTTTTATCTGAATGTTTCAGGAATTAAAACTGAAGTGACCAAAGTCCCAATGAATTCTACCTTTACCCTGGAACAACTAGAGCCTGAACTGAAGAGGTTACGACCTACTGCCCTGTTCATCACACATGGTGACTCCTCGACCGGTACAGTACAGAAAATGGAAGGCTTGGGCGATCTTTGCCACAAGTAAGTGAGGGTTGACTGGGAAATAAAATATTAACTACTTACCATTGTTAACAACAAGAATTTTCCACTAATAAAATATCAAAATAACTTTATTCACCAACTTAAAGTAGCTTTTTACTTTCTTGTGAAAAATTGTTTGCTTTATTCTATTCCGAATAAGCAAACTCCTTGCAGTGATTAGTGCTAAGAAATCTTACAGATAGCATTGATGCCCAAAAAAAAGATGTCACAAAAGTTTTTATTTCTTTTTGTGCCATCATCCGTGCCAATTTTGACTTTTCGATCGACCAGTAATTTTCCTTCCCTTTCAAATCCATTATTTACTACCTTATTTTTTAAACATTATGAAACAAAAATACCTTTTACTAAAACATGTTTATCTGGCCATTATTGCCTAAAAAAATTAAGATGCCGTAAGGTTTTTTTATTTGTTTTTTGTGGCATTCATGTTAGTTTTGATATAATTGTACCATTTATACTCTTTCTTTCTTACAATTCCTTTATTTCCTATACGTATTTAAAAATATTTATTTACCTGTGTTTTTTTGTTTGGATATCTTTGGTTAGACGTACTGAACGGTGTGTTAAAATTTGTCCATCTATTTTAATGGGACCATATATTTTACTGCAAATGAAAAACATTTTTGGTTATCACTTTCAGATACGGCGCTTTACTCCTGGTTGACACAGTAGTGTCACTCATTGGAGCCCCCTTCCTAATGGACGAATGGGGAGTCGACGCTGCGTTCACCGCCACTCAGAAAGCGTTCAGTGGCCCAGCCGGGATAGCTCCTGTGGCATTCAGCGCCCGCGCAGAGTAAGACATTTTATTCCTCAAAAATTCAAAAATATCACTTCTGTGCTGCATGGCTTTATTGTCGATAGCGATTTTTTAAACTGTCTGTTGATATTTAATTGGAAATACCTTAGTTCCAACGCCAACGCCGCCAACAGAACCATGCAGCTCTGTACTCATCACTTAACAGTAGTTCATCCGCAAAATACGTTTAACTTATATACCTATGTTTTGTAACCATGCTTTGTTTTTTTTTCAGGCAAAAGATAAATAACAGAGCCTATGACCCTGCTCCTTTCTACTTAGACGTCAAATTGTTAGCTCAACAGTGGAACTGCTATGGAGATACAAGACAGTGAGTGTTATTTCCAAACGAGTTGACTTTTAGTTAATTTGGAGGTTTTCCCTAATCAATTCTAATAATAAACTAGGCATTTACATAATAATAATAAAATAACACCAGCTAGTTTTACTATCCTACGGCTGGGCAAATACCTCTGCTCACGCAAAGAAACATCATAGTTTCCTCATCATGCATGTGTCGATCAAATCTAATTGGCGATTTCAGATTTATATCAATTATAATAAGTACTTTATAAATCTCATCTGCCTAGCTTTTTCCCAACTATGTCGGGGTCGGCTGCCAGTCTAACCGGATGCAGCTGAATACCAGTATTTTACATGGAGCGACTGCCTATCTGACCTCCACAACCCAGTTAGTGCCGGGTAATACGATACCCCTTGGTAAGACTGGTTGTCAGACTTTTTGGGCCACTGACTACCTAACGACCGTCAAAGATCTACAAATGACAGCCGGGACCAACGGCTTAACGTGCTTTCCGAGGCACGTACTTTAATATATATACGGACGCACGTACTTTAATAAATAAATAAATAAATATCGCTGGACATTAACACACAGCGCCATCTAGTGCCACACTAAGCAACGAAGCTTGTATCGTGGACACCAGATAGTTGATATACTACATATATACTTTTTTGTTTGTAAATACATACTTATTATACATATAAACATCCATGACTCGGAAACAAATGTTCATGCTCATCACACAAATATTTGCTCCAACCGGGATTCGAACCCGGACCCTAAGAACGTAAGGCAGCCTCACCACCGCTGCGCCATTCGGGTCGTCAAAAGATAAATAACAAAGCAGAGAGATATATACTGAGGTACACACATCTAAAAAAGTTTGTGATCACTTTGAAAATTCGAAATCTTTTTTGTTACGTTTTCATAAAAAAAACTAGCGGATGTCACGCGGTTGAACCCGCGTAATTCCCGTTTCCGTGGTAGTACAGGGATAAAATATAGCCTATGTTACTCAGAGTGAATGTAGCTTTCTAATGGTTGAAAGAAAGAAAGAGAAAGAATTTTTGAAATCGACGCAGTAGTTTTTGAGTTTATTCATTACAAACATACACACAAAAATACAAATCTTTCCTCTTTATAATATTAGTGTAAAAGTGTAGATAAAAAATAGGTTTTATTTTTTAATTTCAAACAGGGTATTTCTATTTAAAGAAACACACACAACAAATATATTTTCTTGATAAAGTTCTATTTAAAAAATTATATCAGCTAATGCTAGTGATCACAAACTTTTCTTGATGTAGGTATGTATGTACAGTATCAGGTCACACAGGTCCTACGATGTTACTGAAGTTGTCATTAATGTAATGTGTGACTAACAAAACAACGTTTTTTCAGATACCACCACACACTGTGTGCCCCAATGCTATGGGCTCTCCGCGCCTGTCTCCAAGAGATCACTAACGAGACCCTGCCAGCCACCTGGGCGCGCCACGCCGACAGCACGGCTTACTTCCACAAGCGACTCCAAGAGTATGGCTTCGAGTTCTTAGTACCAAAGCTAGAAGAGAGACTGTCTACTGTAACTACCGTGGTCCTTCCTGCAGGAGTTGACTATATGGACTTCGCGAGTTACTTGAGGGAAAAGTAAGTGCTGTTGTATTTCTATTGGTTCTTTGTTGATCGAAGGGTTCTTTAGAGATTGGGCCATTAAAGATTGGGGCCGTTGTTTTGTCTCTGCATTACTCTATGGCAGACTGGTTTGCAAAGCCCTAGGCATAAAGTCCGCATTTGTACGGTTATTTTTACTTATGCATTTTATGTGCTGCAAACGACGCCGGGTGTAACGTTGTCTTGGAAATCCTTGTCCTGTAAAACCAAATTTAAGTTATTTTTCAAGCCAAGTTTAATAAGACTAAGAGAAATGAATTTACAGAAACGTTGTTATTCTGCCAAATCCCATCTTTATCCTACGGATTTTTTTTTCTTACTACTATTACTACTACTACAACAGCCCATAACGTCCACTGCTGGACATAAGCCACTCCTATGATGGGAGGAATTTGCCGTAATCTCCACGCTTGGTAGGCGGATTGGAGATCGCAGTGATGAAAGACTAACAGAAAACGCTGCTGCCCATTCTCTGGTCTACGGAGGCGCAAGGTGTTCTGCCTCAGACATTAGTCGCCTTATACGACACCCGTGAGTGTAATGGGTTGGTTCTCTTCTACTCTGCCGGATACCACACGGCTTTATTTCTTACCACTTACTAATTAATTATTTTTTAAATTCAACAGGCACAATATCCTGATCCTGGAGGGCCGTGGTCCGACGCTGGGCAAAGCATTGCGCGTCGGCATCATGGGAGTCAACGCAAGAAGAGACATAGTGGACGTACTATCCGCCGCCATGGCCGATACCCTTCGAGCACTTACTCCGGCAAAATGATTGATGGAAAAAAAATACGAGTAGAAACGGCTAATCTATGTGATACTTACTTGTTTGTATTGTTTTGTTAACTATTTTCATAGTTTTAATTAATAAATCAAAGAATTCTTATTTCTTATTCTTTATTGCACACAAAATTAAAAAATATACACACAAAATTAAAATATATAGCTTATGTACAAAGGCGAGCTAATAACTTGAAGAACTTGTTTATTTGGGCAGGGTAATGTATCCATAGTATAGGTAAACCTAGGACTGGGAAAAAATTTGGTAGCACAGCGTCGAAATGAGTAAATGACTTTGTTGCAATCGGGGGAAAAACTAGATAAGGCAGGCAAAGGAGCGTGGAAATTAGTACAAAAAAGAGAGGCCTGATCATTCAGGCTCTGTATGATTACGAAGATGTATAGGGGGCAAGCCTATTGCCATCTACAGGACACTTTGGCTGCTACTGATTATACCTGATTGAAAAACCCAAAAACACTTTGTCTGACCTGGAAATCAAAATCGTACTTGCTTAGAAAGCTAGTAAGAGAACCTGCATAGTCGAAAGAACGTTAAACGTCCATAGTCCAAAGCTCCCGAAACACTGAAGACCACAACAAGTGGAGGCGCATCGCAAGGGCTACGTCATCCAAAGAAAATGCATCATCTTCAACCACGACCATTCCGTCAAGAATGCACGACTGAGGAGGAGGAGGTAGCGAACCTGCTTTCGACCACTAGACCAAGGAGGTAACCTCTGCCTAACCCTTTAAATGCCTGTAATATAGTGTTCCGCTACAGGGCAAGAGCAAGGCCTCAATATTTTCCCTCTCCTTAAGGTGCCAGTTCCTTTTGTAGAAGTCCAAATCATCCCGCCATCTCGTCATAGCTGTGTGACATTCGGAAAATGTGTCCAACTATCAGTTATCGGAACGGATGCGTTTTGTGACTTCCTTATTTGACTTTCCTGGAATGAGACTACTTTGTTCAAGTTTAACAGCCTCATCAATATTTCAAACCTCTGCCCCTGCCACTGTGCACTGTTATTACACAAAATTTACAACTCCGTGTGCATCGTAGCACACGGAGTTGGAAATCTTAATTTGAATAAAATGTTTTTTTAACATAGCGTTTTTCAGTTCCAAAATTGTCCGTACTGCCAGATTATAGGATTTTATGGATTATATAGGTATGTTACCTACGCTCTATACAACATGACTAAGAGGAATTAACGCAGAATAAAGTCAGACAGAATTTAAAAAAAAACATTTGTTTGTGAGCACCAACCAAATTATACCAGTTAGTTACCTATGTGTCTCCATTATTTAAAGAAAAATTATAGCTAGAAAACGTTCTCAGCAATCGTTAGTGAAATAGGTAAACATGACTTTCGTTTAGCGACCACAACAATGTCTTCTATCATATTTACGACAGAGGCATAACATAACTGTAAACTATAGTATCATTACAATATTATCGATATACATAAACTAATGACCCACAATTATCGCCAGTTCTCGTTAGCCACTGGTGAGGGACACATTGGCATAGCACATTATGATTAGAAACAAACAATAAGTTTATATTCGAAACAGTGATTTAAAAGTGAGTTATACAAACATTTTTTGTTTATTTTCGTATATCTTTTAGTTCTTTTAACTTTCTTTGTCCCCAAACTACGTGTAAGTTCCGATACTTATTACCTAGTTAGATATCATAACAAACATGAAGCAAGTGAAAATGTGTAAACAAACGATACTTAATATTCACGCTGCATTTCGCGGCTGCATCTCTGACAAGACGATGATATTCCTGCCGACGCCGCGGTGTTTGGAAGCGTGAAGGTCCCCGCGGCGGGTCGTTCGTCTTTCGCTCCACTGTGTCCCACCGGGAAACCGGGACCGCTTCGACAGTCGCGATGGGAATCGAATCAATTTGTCGAGACAACATTGCGCTCGTTCGATCTTCATCCCACGTCTCAGTCTTATATAACCTCGGTTCTAGCTCGGAAACGACGAACTATCATGTCAATAAGCGCGCTGCCAAATGCACTCTTGACCTCCCTTATCTGTGGCACGGTTAAACATTAAAATACATTCGGTTTTGTTTTTTTAAACGACAATACCGTGAATGAATGGTAAACTGGGATATAAAAACAATTGTTAAACCGCAGGCTAGCAACGATAGCATGTGGAACAAATATGAGGCTGGCAAGCGGCGCGAGCCTCGGGCGCGGCGCACTTGCCAAATGTGCCATCCGATAGCGCCAGAACATTGTAGCAAATTTACAACCACCCTATTAGCACTAAATCTAAACATTAACCCGATTTCGGTAACCAAACTTCACGAATACTTGCGCCGAATATCGGTCACTGAGTGCGAGATAGTTTCACTCGAGGCGAGCTTGTTCTGGCGAGCGAGCTTGTAATTGAACCTAAGTACATCTAAATGCTAATAAAACGAAAAATTAATAGGTACCTAGTTGTCTTGAGAAGACAGTATTACACACCATGAAATTACATTATATCTTAGCATGCACTTTGATCTTTAGTGTTATCTCTTTAATGACCATAAACATGACCATGTTCGAATGATATAAGATGGGGTACAAAATTATCTTGACCACAACACAACTCTATTTAGCGTGACACAGCTGGGTATTTACGTGGGATTGAGTTTCTTAATAATAATTGGAAATCAGTCGAACCTACTATTGAGTGTGAAAATCTGTCAATTACTTTTGACCGATTCCAAAAATTTTAACAATTTCTAACATTTCCATAGAAACAATATAAGGTATTTCCTATTTTAAAATGTTTTCTTTTCAATCTGACTTTACGTTAACGCATACAGTCGAAACATCAACTACTGACACATTACCTGTACGTTGATATTTCCTCTTGTGTTCACCACCACCATTGTTTCTACTCTAGTTCTTGCAAGTTTACCCAAGATGTCCTCAAACAAGTTCATAGTGCCTCCTCCGAGGATAGTGGAGCGGGAGATAGTCAAGCCGCTGCTGTGTGGACCGGGACCCTGCGACTACTGGCCTTCCGTCGCCGAGGCTCTCAGCAAGCCTGTCCTCACACCCATCTGCGATGAGCTCTTCAACGTAAGTTATAGATATTTTTATTATAAGACAAACCGCGGTCGCCCGATAATGTCAACCTTTCCAACTGTCAAAATTTACTTCCACACTAACTGTTATCCCCTAATTAACCTCGTTGAGAACTGAACTTTAAAAACCCTTCTTCAGTGTTCACTTTTGTTTTATTAAAAACTCTTGCGCAAAATTTCATGCTTCTAGACCTAGCGGTTTAGCGTGTGTAGTCTGTCAGAAGTTAAATTTTCCGCTGGCTGGGATATAATCTCAGCTGTTGCTCAGCAATTACATGTAATACTTATTATTAACTTCTAGACATCATGGCAGACTTCTTAGATTTAATTATCATTGAGAGAAGGCCGTGTCGTCATAGGCTGATGATGATGATGATTTGTACCTTGTAGTCAGTTAGACTCCTCTGGGACTACATTCATATGACAATTTGACTTTCGGGCCGTAGAAATTACGAAAAAGGTTTGTGACGTCACCTTTCTGTGCTTACTCGAATACACGCCTGTTATGTAAAAACAAAAACCTTGGTTTCTTATGTATTCAGGTGAAATTACATGAATAATAAAGTAAGGTCTCGCTCATGAGTAACAAGAATGCTGCACACCGCAATACTCCTGAGTGTTTTGAGGGGTAAACAACCTTTTTGAGTTTGTTCCCATTATATAAGGGATGGCAAACATACGGTCGACCAAGGTCAGCCCTTGTCATATCTCAAGAGTAAGCACAAATATGAGTTGACGTTTTCTTTTCATATTTTGTATTCGGACTTAATGACGCCTTCTTTCGTTGAATGCTTATTTGAAATGTGATTTTGAATAAGAAGGCTTTCATATCGTTTAGATTTTGAAGTTGTTGAATAATATGGATATAAATCTAAAATATTCTTATTTTATTGAAACATATTATATAATTATTTAATTTTATTAACAACAAACTATAAAATAATCTCTAGCTCAACTCTCTCTTGCGACATGCAGAAGAATGTAATGACTATAAAGTATTATGCAATTCTGAGTACAATTTTAGTACACTTTATGCTGTAACAGATCTACTTGCTCCTATTTAAAATAAATGGATAAGCAGACCTGTTCAATTTAATTTTAATAGAGGGGAAAGATAAAAAATACAGCTAGTTATAAAAAACTACCTAGCACGCACTCAGTTTTAAAGTTTATGCACTTAGATAGACAATAATGATTTTACCACACTGTAAGAACGGGATCAGGCGTCAGGGTAGCAGGTCGATACCGGAGTAACCTTGAAGTTGAGCTCTGAAGCAGTAGAAACGGCGGCAGCGCAGATCTCAGAGTTCACTAGGACAGCTCAGCAGCAAGACAGTGCAGAACTCAGGGCCAAACGTAGGACAGCCCTGCGAGACCAGTTGTAACAGATCTACTTGCTCCTATTTAAAATAAATGGATAAGCAAAATTGTTCAATTAAATTTTAATAGAGGGGAAAGATAAAAAATACAGCTAGTTATAAAAAACTACCTAGCACGCACTCAGTTTTAAAGTTTATGCACTTAGATGGACAATAATGAGTTTACCACACTGTAAGAACGGGAACAGGCGTCAGGGTAGCAGGTCGATACCGGAGTAACCTTGAAATTGAGCTCTGAAGCAGTAGAAACGGCGGCAGCGCAGATCTCAGAGTTCACTAGGACAGCTCAGCAGCAAGACAGTGCAGAACTCAGGGCCAAACGTAGGACAGCCCTGCGAGACCAGTAGACGGACAGGCACGTAGTTAGCCTCCGAACATCGGGAGTAGAAGTCCCAGGAGAAACTTTCGTTGGATCCCCTGGACATTTTTAAGAATCTCACCTCCAAAACCAAGCTGCTCTCTGATACTCCTCAAATCAGATTTTTGAGTAGACTTTTCAGCCGTCCGTCAGCTCGTTTTTCCCAAAGTAGTCTTCCTTTTTCAAATCTTAGTTTTCTTAGTGTCGCCATCATCTCAACTGACAAGTGTAGTCGGCCAGGACATATCCATGAGTGCGTAAATAATTTTATAATATAATTTAATATTAAGTTATTTAGTAAACAATCGTAATAATCTACAAAATATAATGGCTAAACACATATTGATAAAAATAATTTAAATTATACAAACCAAAAAGAGAAATCATAGAGCTAGACCATAGACTGAGCAGAAAGAGAATTAAAAAACTAACTGACAGTTTGACAATTTGACGCTTGACGTAAATATCACAACATGAAAATTATAATAATATTTTATTTCAGCTATTTCCAAGTTAAAGAATCGTATTTAAACCGATTTGCTGAGTGTAGATATATAAACAAATAAAAAGCATGATAAATAGTATTATGAATGGTGAATATGAAGCGTAAGTATAGCATAATACTATACAGTAGACGGACAGGCACGTAGTTAGCCTCCGAACATCGGGAGTAGAAGTCCCAGGAGAAACTTTCGTTGGATCCCCTGGGCAGTTTAAGAATCTCACCGCCAAAACCAAGCTGCTCTCTGATACTCCTCAAATCAGATTCCAGAGTAGACCTTTCAGCCGTCCGTCAGCTCGTTTCTCCCAAAGTAGTCTTCCTTTTTCAAATCTTAGTTTTCTTAGTGTCGTCATCATCTCAACTGACAAGTGTAGTCGGCCAGGACATATCCATGAGTGCGTAAATAATTTTATAATATAATTTAATATTAAGTTATTTAGTAAACAATCGTAATAATCTACAAAATATAATGGCTAAACACATATTGATAAAAATAATTTAAATTATACAAACCAAAAAGAGAAATCATAGAGCTAGACCATAGACTGAGCAGAAAGAGAATTAAAAAACTAACTGACAGTTTGACAATTTGACGCTTGACGTAAATATCACAACATGAAAATTATAATAATATTTTATTTCATCTATTTCCAAGTTAAAGAATCGTATTTAAATCGATTTGCTGAGTGTAGAAATATAAACAAATAAAAAGGATGATGAATAGTATTATGAATGGTGAATATGAAGCGTAAGTATAACATAATACTATATTTCCCCAACGACCCCGAGAAAATTTTTGGCCTAGAACAAAAATTTTGCTTAAGTTAAAGTATTACAGCATTCACAAAACTTACATAACTCATTCAAACACACCGACATCTTACGAAGTTAGGTCAGGTAGGATTCACATTCAATGATCACTACTCAACCTGATAAATCAATAACTTTAAGGCTTATTTTAGGAGTTGTAATCCGCTCGCGTCTAAAACCACTAATGAGATGAAAATAAAAAGATTTTAACAAAGGCTTATTTTTAATGGAGTTGTCATCCGCTCCTAATCAACTTTAGTTGATAGTTAGTTGACTTTTAGAGTCAATAGTTAACATGGGCTTATTTTTATGGAGTTGTCATCCGCTCCAATCAACTTTTAGAGTTGATAGTTAGTTGACTTTTAGAGTCAATAGTTAACAAGGGCTTATTTTTATGGAGTTGTCAGCCGCTCCAATTGACTTTTAGAGTCAATAGTTAACAAGGGCTTATTTTTGTGGAGTTGTCAGCCGCTCCAACCGACTTTTAGAGTCGATAGTTAACAAGGGCTTATTTTTATGGAGTTGTCATCCGCTCCAATCAACTTTTAGAGTTGATAGTTAACAAGGACTTATTTTTATGGAGTTGTCATCCGCTCCAATCAACTTTTAGAGTCAATAGAAAGAAACAAGTTAGTCATATTAACTTGAAGAAAAGAGAAGAATAGATATTAAGGAAGATTAAGAATAATCTTAAATGGTTTAAGAAGCGATGGATGAATTAAAAAAATAAATAGAGTTTTAATACGCCGAAAATAACTCTATTATAGAAGAAGGAAAGGAGAAAGAGATGAGTCGTAAATATAATACAAAAATAGCAAAAGCAAGAATATAGGGATAGCAAAAGAGGGTAAAAGAGTATAAACATGGGAGTCTACAGAATCTGATTTGTACTTGGAATACTCAAGGAGTTTAAGAGGGAAGGAGGGAAAGAGGGGTCAGGTCGGAACCGCAACACCGCAGTCAGTAAACTCTGAGTAGACCGTCAGGGCAGCTCCCGTAATACAGTAGTCGGTAAGCTCCGAGTTAAACGTCAAGGGCAGCAGTAAGTAAGCTCCGAGTAAACGTAAGGGCAGCTCCCGCAATACAGTAGCCGGTAAGCTCCGAGTAAAACGTCAAGAGAGTCTGAGTGTTGGACACGGTCCAAAAGTGTTTAAAAATTTAAGAGTAAGACACAGATTCTAAAGAAATTAAAAATCATAAATCAAGGAGAACTTATTTGTGTTGGTGGTAAAATTCGGAACTAAAGCATAAAGTTTAGTACATATGATTGCCACCGCAAAGTTTGATAAACTTTAGTACCTAGTTTTGCCACCACGCAAAGACTGGTACTCCATGCCCATAATACTCCATGGCCCGTTTGTTACCTAGCAACCGATGACAAATAACAAGTCGATATAAATATTTTGAGAGCCCACGTAACTAAACTTGTTTTGGTATGATTCCCAGATGAAATATGTATAAATATATATAATAAGTGTTTAGAAGGATAGTGAAGTATTTGTATTAACACTCCCAAGAGGCCGAAAGGGTGCCAATTATCTTTCAATAACGGTATATGTGTAGGGGTGAAGAATACCTAGATGATGTTTAGTTGTAGAAGAGTTGAGTCGAATATAGGAGAGTCTTTAACAGGAGAGCTGAAGAAGAAAAATAAGTTAGTCAATATTCAAAAGAGTAAGCCAAATAAGAAAGAAGACTAAGCCAGATAAGAAGTCCAAAAATAAATACTAGTGCTAGTTTTTTTAGAATTTTGAAAATAAATGAGTGGGTTCGAGTTGATTTTACGGGGGGCGCCAATTTGTAACAGATCTACTTGCTCCTATTTAAAATAAATGGATAAGCAGACTTGTTCAATTAAATTTTAATAGAGGGGAAAGATAAAAAATACAGCTAGTTATAAAAAACTACCTAGCACGCACTCAGTTTTAAAGTTTATGCACTTAGATGGACAATAATGAGTTTACCACACTGTAAGAACGGGATCAGGCGTCAGGATAGCAGATCGATACCGGAGTAACCTTGGAAGTTGAGCTCTGAAGCAGTAGAAACGGCGGCAGCGCAGATCTCAGAGTTCACTAGGACAGCTCAGCAGCAAGACAGTGCAGAACTCAGGGCCAGACGTAGGACAGCCCTGCGAGACCAGTAGACGGACAGGCACGTAGTTAGCCTCCGAACATCGGGAGTAGAAGTCCCAGGAGAAACTTTCGTTGGATCCCCTGGGCAGTTTAAGAATCTCACCGCCAAAACCAAGCTGCTCTCTGATACTCCTCAAATCAGATTCCAGAGTAGACCTTTCAGCCGTCCGTCAGCTCGTTTCTCCCAAAGTAGTCTTCCTTTTTCAAATCTTAGTTTTCTTAGTGTCGTCATCATCTCAACTGACAAGTGTAGTCGGCCAGGACATATCCATGAGTGCGTAAATAATTTTATAACATAATTTAATATTAAGTTATTTAGTAAACAATCGTAATAATCTACAAAATATAATGGCTAAACACATATTGATAAAAATAATTTAAATTATACAAACCAAAAAGAGAAATCATAGAGCTAGACCATAGACTGAGCAGAAAGAGAATTAAAAAACTAACTGACAGTTTGACAATTTGACGCTTGACGTAAATATCACAACATGAAAATTATAATAATATTTTATTTCAGCTATTTCCAAGTTAAAGAATCGTATTTAAATCGATTTGCTGAGTGTAGAAATATAAACAAATAAAAAGGATGATGAATAGTATTATGAATGGTGAATATGAAGCGTAAGTATAACATAATACTATATTTCCCAATTTGTAACAGATCTACTTGCTCCTATTTAAAATAAATGGATAAGCAGACCTGTTCAATTTAATTTTAATAGAGGGGAAAGATAAAAAATACAGCTAGTTATAAAAAACTACCTAGCACGCACTCAGTTTTAAAGTTTATGCACTTAGATGGACAATAATGAGTTTACCACACTGTAAGAACGGGATCAGGCGTCAGGGTAGCAGGTCGATACCGGAGTAACCTTGAAGTTGAGCTCTGAAGCAGTAGAAACGGCGGCAGCGCAGATCTCAGAGTTCACTAGGACAGCTCAGCAGCAAGACAGTGCAGAACTCAGGGCCAGACGTAGGACAGCCCTGCGAGACCAGTAGACGGACAGGCACGTAGTTAGCCTCCGAACATCGGGAGTAGAAGTCCCAGGAGAAACTTTCGTTGGATCCCCTGGGCAGTTTAAGAATCTCACCGCCAAAACCAAGCTGCTCTCTGATACTCCTCAAATCAGATTCCAGAGTAGACCTTTCAGCCGTCCGTCAGCTCGTTTCTCCCAAAGTAGTCTTCCTTTTTCAAATCTTAGTTTTCTTAGTGTCGTCATCATCTCAACTGACAAGTGTAGTCGGCCAGGACATATCCATGAGTGCGTAAATAATTTTATAATATAATTTAATATTAAGTTATTTAGTAAACAATCGTAATAATCTACAAAATATAATGGCTAAACACATATTGATAAAAATAATTTAAATTATACAAACCAAAAAGAGAAATCATAGAGCTAGACCATAGACTGAGCAGAAAGAGAATTAAAAAACTAACTGACAGTTTGACAATTTGACGCTTGACGTAAATATCACAACATGAAAATTATAATAATATTTTATTTCAGCTATTTCCAAGTTAAAGAATCGTATTTAAATCGATTTGCTGAGTGTAGAAATATAAACAAATAAAAAGGATGATGAATAGTATTATGAATGGTGAATATGAAGCGTAAGTATAACATAATACTATAATGCTCACCATTATTTTACTCTGGAAACAACCACGTTCATTACTTTGAGTTAACATTTATTATTTTAAACTCGGTACAATATGCAGCACAAAGATTGGATGACAAATGAAAACAACACAGGCGGCTGTAAATGTTAAAAAAGCCATTTAATATTTAAAAATAAAACATTTCAAATAAAACCTAATGGCTTCACATAATTTTTTGGGCTCATGTGGCCAGTATCCGTAACTGTTTACCAGGTAGATTTCACAAAGGAGGTATTATTGTCTAGGTATAATGTGTGAGAAAAATACAAAATAGTACATTTTGATACAAGTGGAGAAAGTTTGTTATTGCATTCGAGGCGGAATTAATTCCTGAGCCGTAGGCGAGGGTGTTTTTGAGCTGAGAACTGCAATAACAAATGTAAACGACGTTTTTCAATACCGTACACTTTTGAAGAAATAAAATTTAAGAACGAAAAATATTTTTGTCATGAATTATTAGGAAACTTTGATTTTAATTTTCTTTTTTTCGCGCTTTGCTTTCGCCAGGTTGAAGGAGAAGCAAAGGTATGAAGCCGCTAAACAGCCTAATATAAAAAATAGTTATTTTTTATTTTTGAATTGAATACACAAATAAACGTTAATTTGTTTTTATACGTACCTAAATATTAGTTTTAAATCATCATTTTTTCAATACACTTCCTCGAAAACAACGCACTACGATTAGGCACAATATGCAATGTATTTCACACGTGTGCGATTTTTTCCACTTTCCCGCACGTGTGCGGGAATGTAAATTGCCACAGATAACTATACCTATACTAAGTCCAAATTGGTTCAATGCCTTTAGTCTGAGGTGAATGTTTTTTTTTTATTTCGGCAAAGCACTACGCGTCTTTACGGCATAAATATTTTTTGAATATTCAAATTGTGTTTATAAATAGAATATCATAGATAAACATGATTATTAAAAACTAATAGTTACTTATAAACACAAATTAACATTTATTTGTGTTCTTAATTCAAAAACATAAAATAAATCTATTTTTTATATTATGCTGTTTAACGGCTTCATACCTTTGCCTCTCCTTCAACCTGGCGAAACCAAAGCGCGAAAAAAAAAAGAAAATGAAAATCATAGTTTCATAGTTCGTGACAAAAATATTTTTCGTTATTTTATTTTATTTCTTCAAAAGTGTATTGAAAAACGTCGTTTGATACACGTGGACATTTGTTATTGCAATTCTCGGCTCAAAAACACCCACGCCTACGGCTCGTGTGTTATAATTCCGCCTCGAATGCAATAACAAACTTTCTCCACTTGTATCAAAATGTACTATTATCTATGATATTCTATTTATAAACACAATTTTAATATTCAAAAAATATTGACGCCGTAAAGACGCATTATTGCTTTGCCGAAATTTAAAAAAAAATCACCTCCGACTATAGGCATTGAACCAATTTGGACTATATATAGGTATAGTTATGTGTGGCAATTTTCATTCCCACACACGTGTTGGAAACTGAAAAAAAACGCACGCGTGTGAAATACATTGCATGTTGAACCTAATCGTATTGCGATAAGAACCAGTTTTCGAGGAAGTATATTGAAAAAAATATAATGATGCATGCTGATGACCTGATCTTCATAATAAGAAAACAGAAAATTTACAATTTTGAAAATGGAAAGTCTTACTAAAATTGGTTGTGTATTCTTTGTTCCAGGTTCTGGATGATATTCGTGCTGGCTTACAGTACGTGTTTCAGACTCGCAGCAAATTGGTGTTAGCCATGAGTGGGTCTGGTCACACCGGCATGGAGGCTATAATCAGCAACCTGGTGGATAGTGGGGAAACACTGCTCATCGCATCCAGGGGCATATGGGATCAGCGCGCGTTTATAATAGCTAATAGATATGGTAATTTAAATTGTTCATTATAAAAACAGTCAATGATATATAAACTATAGATACGTTGTCCGCACTCTAAAATGACAACATGAAATGAAGGCAATTGCCCACATCGCGCTTAGTTACGCACCAACCTGTCGCGCGACGCTACGTTTGTTTATAATTTAATAAATCCTCTGACGTGACTGAAGATGTATATTTATCTCCCTCTCGCAACAGGCATCCCGCCGTTCGGTGTCATATTTTCTTTCTCTTTCTTCACGCTTATAAGTAGTTCTAGTATTTTCGCCGTTTTTAAGCGCCGCGATGTTGGTTCATGACGTGTCTATATATAATACGTCATTGAAAAACAGTATATTTTGTTAAAGCTCTTTTAGCGGTTGCACTTGCTAAGCATGGGGTCCTGGCTCGATTTATAAGTCGGGAAGTGTGTTATTGAGTTTTCTATATGGAATTGGTCAGTAGCAGCCCGATGTCACATAGCATGCATACCATAATCAGCCTATATTGTGCCCACTGCTGGGACAGGCTCCTCTATGAGAGGGGACGGTCAATAATCCACCACGCGGGCCCGGGCCCGGTCATAAAAAATTAAAAAAAAATCGAAATTCAAATCATACGCGTATTGCGTATGATTTGAAATTCGTTATTTTTCTTAATTGGTCAGTAGCAGCCCGATGTCGCATAGCATGCATACCATAATCAGCCTATATTGCCATTGCTGAGACACAGGCTTCTCTATGGGAGGGAACGGTCTATAATCTACCACGCGGGCCCGGGCCCGGTCATAAAAAAATCGAAAAACAAATCATACGCGTATTGCGTATGATTTGAAATTCGTTATTTTTCTTTTTTTTGTCCTAATATAAAAAGTTTACTTGAAATCTATAGCGTTTTTTGATGATGGATCAATTTTTTTCTAAGCTGTGGAAACAATAAAAAAAAACTAGGTATGCCATAAGCTTCTACTCCGTTCACCTAATATACACATTTTTTTGGAAAGTGTTAAAAAGGTCATCCGGTATTTATACCAAGCCCTTAGTGGAATCTGGCATGACGTGTTGTTACATAAGGCCCTTCTAACCCTAAAATTAGCAACTCTATTTGTGGTGGTTTAAACTTCGTTTGAAATACTGTTAGAATAAAGTTTAAAGTTCTAATCAGCTTGCACTACAAAGCGGTTGTTACGTCAGTCACTGCGGCCGAATAGTGCGAAATGAGTGGTTTTTTGCTATTTACAAAAAATCTATTGATTGGACTAAAAAAATAAAACACATAAGGCCTGCTTTATAGTAAGTTTAGTTAGTATGTAAAGTTTCATGATCTAATTTGAAGTACTTTTTGAATACCAGCGGTTTATTGTTCGATTTGGAGGTAACTTTGGATTTTTTTTCTATCAGAAAAGTTTATGGAATCGTACTTTCGTCACACATACGTAACCTAGCATTAATCCTCAACTTTACCATATATTTGTTTCAAAATTAATGCTGCAGCATTTTAGGCGTAACGGATGATCATGCTAAGCCATTTGAGGCATGTTAGGCCCTTAATGTAGGTATTTAATTCGTTGCCCCCACACTTTCATAAATGACCTTCAAAAACTTCTAGTTCTAAATTATTCCAGGCATTAAAACAGAGGTGGTCAGTGTTCCATTTGACGCCACCTTCAGTCCTGAACAGCTGGAGCCTGAACTAAAGCGATTGCGTCCAGCTGCCCTCTTCGTCACGCACGGTGACTCCTCAACCGGGACTCTGCAGAACCTTCAAGGCTTGGGTGATCTCTGCCACAAGTAAGTAAAGTACTACTGATGACCATTCATCGCTTGTATAATATTGACAGGATAACATTAGTACTGTCGATACTGTTGGTTAAAACGTTTGTGAAAATTTTAATAAAAACGAAGAAATAAAATGACGGTGTTCCTTCCGATTTAGTCACACGCATCTTGGTATAACTGTACCTATGGCTACTTATTACTCCTAGCCATTTCCTATAATTTAGACCAAAACAAAGACACAATAGTACATTTTGATACAAGTGGAGAAAGTTTGTTATTGCATTCGAGGCGGAATTATAACACCCGAGCCGTAGGCGAGGGTGTTTTTGAGCCGAGAACTGCAATAACAAATGTCCACGTGTATCAAACGCCGTTTTTCAATACAGTTTTGAAGAAATAAAATAAAATATAACGAAAAATATTTTTGTCACGAACTGAGAAACTATGATGTCAATTTTCTTTTTTTTTCGCGCTCTGCTTTCGCCAGGTTGAAGGAAGGTTGGAGAGGTAAAGGTATGAAGCCGTTAAACAGGCTAATATAAAAAATAGATTTATTTTATATTTTTGAATTCAGAACACAAATAAATGTTACTTTGTGTATAAAAGTAACTATTAGTTTTCAATAATCATGTTTATCTGTGATATTCTATTTATAAATACAATTTTTATATTCAAAAAATATTTATGCCGTAAAGACGCGTAGTGCCATGCCGAAAAAAAAAAAACGTTCACCTCAGACTATAGGCATTGAACCAATTTGGACTAAGTATGGGTATAGTTATCTGTGGCAATTTTCATTCCCGCACAGGTGCGGGAATGAAAATTGCCAAAAATTGAAAAAATTAAAAATTGTGAAAAAAACGCACACGTGTGAAAAACACTGCATGTTGTACCTAATCGTAGTGCGTTAAGGACCAGTTTTCGAGGAAGTGTATTGAAAAAACATAAACGTTGCCAAAAAAGTTCATGCACAATTAAATAGGTAAATCATAAAGAGGTGTGTAATCAAATAACATTTTAAAAACACTGGCCGGTTCTTATGAAAAAAAAAAAACAAAAGCCACATTAAATCATTATGAACAAATTAGTGAAAAAGAAAACATTAATGGCGTCACATAATTATTTTGGGCACGAATGGCCAGTTAGCACTGCGTTTAAAGAACAATAAGGAAAGAGGTTTTTATAAATGGGATTAATAAGTAAAAATATTACGTTTGTTTTTTTTTTACACACAGTTACTTTATTGTATCTAAGTCGATATTTAATTTTATTTGGTCAAAAATAGTAATATAGCTAATAATCAGATCATGATTCGTTTATAGACAATAAACTTAAGTACAAAGTGCTTATCTTTTGTCTAACCT
This sequence comes from Xestia xanthographa, assembly GCA_905147715.2. Classification (NCBI taxonomy): domain Eukaryota; kingdom Metazoa; phylum Arthropoda; class Insecta; order Lepidoptera; family Noctuidae; genus Xestia; species Xestia xanthographa. The sequence continues at coordinate 14,468,052 of LR990649.1, read as the reverse complement.
ATTTACTTAAGTTTAAACTACTTCAAACATTGTCGCAACGTGAGAGGCAAAGAGCTCGCCTTAAAAAACGCAACTCTGTTATTTGAACTAGCAAATAAGGGATAATAGAATCACCGACAATGCCTAGTAACCAGTTTAGCTGAGAGAAAGGATAACTAATAGAATAGGTACCACGTAGTTATTGAGTTAAGCCTAGGCTTGGCCAGTCGGCGCGTCTCGGATTGCTAAACGAGTGACCTAGAGAGAAAACTCGTTTTACATAATGATTACAAGCCGATTGCTTTTCAGGCCGATTCGAATAAGCTAGTTCGATTTTTAAAATCATATTGATTTTATTTGCGCTTTTTAAGTCAGGCGCTTATTTAATAGGGCTGATCATCTCTTAGCTGCCATGGTTTATTTTAACTTCTTTCTTTTTTTAAATTTTATTGTTGATTGAATCTTTTACGTTTTTCTACATCGTTTTCACATATATGTATAATCTCAACATGAATGATGTAACCAAGATCTTGTAACAATAAATTAATTGAAAAGAGCGATCAGTGAATTTCTTGCAAATTTTTCTCCATAGATATCTACGCTTTGGAATGGGTAACTACAGTACTTTCACAAGTTATTATGAATTGTGTCTGTGACTGTTGCTTCGCCTTCTTTGTTTTTCTGACATTCAACAGTACCTGTTATGGTCTAATTGAAATAAATGCTTTGAGTTTGAGTTTATGTTTGTCACTACCAGAAAACCGTTAGATTAAACACATCCCACCTAAATTAAGCGGTCACCAAACTTCAAGCAAAGGTTAGTTATCTATTCCTCCCATCTGTGCTCCCTGTCTGTCAAATTAACGAACTGTTATAAAAACCACAACCCGGGCTTTATCCAATCTGCGCTAAGCCATTCCCTGTCGACCTTTCACTTCCAAATTAAAAAAGCAGCGAACTTTAGCAGAAAAACTATTTGATTGCCCTAGGAATAAGACTGGGCCACGGGAACCGAACAATTTAATTACAGCCGTTGTCTCTTTCATTCCTGATCCTGACTTGGCTTTTTACTTAGATCTAGGTCTCTTGAATACGTTCGAGTTAAAAACTCTTTAATTGCATCCTGTGAAGGAGACTGCAATTAGCATGCAGTGAAAAATACCAAGCGCGGTAAAAGTTAAGATAAAAAGTTTTTCGGTGATTCAAAGAAGTACGGGAAACGAATAGTCGGTCTATTCGTTTTCTGTACTTCTTTAAGCGTTTCTCTTGACTTGAGTTATTTTCAACTTTTGTTATTCCTACCTGTAAAATGTCCTTTGAGGCTCAATTTGTTTTTATCTTTGGAAAACTCCTTTCACAATTTTTTGTTTCGTAATTTTCCTTCATAAAATATTGGACCACAACAGCCAACAGCTGAGTAATGAAAATAGTGTAGGGAGTTCTTCGCCCTACAATGGAACAGTATGGGCCGATAGAATAATGATAATAATATTTACAGGTATGGAACCTTGCTTCTGGCGGACACAGTGGTGTCACTGGGAGGAGTTCCGTTCTTCATGGACGAATGGGGAATCGATGGTGTGTACACCTCCACTCAGAAGGTGTTCAGTGGACCAGCTGGGATATCTCCTGTGGCATTCAGTGCACGCGCCGAGTAAGATACCTATTACATATTTTTTTTTACTTTAATTTGAATCAACAATAAATAAGTCACACACAATCTTAACGCACACAATGACGCTGATGATTACTGTGAAGTGTTTAACTTGTTTATTTTTCGGTTTTCTCTTAGGGCAAAAATCAAAAGCAGGAAGCGCGATCCTCCTTTCTACTTCGACATCAAGCTGTTGGCTCAGCAATGGAACTGCTACGGAAACACAAGAACGTAAGGAATACTTATTAACTTTGGATATGCTGTAGATCTTTTAATATAGGCAAGGTCTAAGTTATAAAAAAGCCCCTGTTAAAATTCTGATTAGCACGTTCACGGTCATTTGATTGGATCTGTGGTATTTCCCTCTATATTATTGGCTCTCAGACGCGTGCACCGCACGTCCGTTCACTACCGCAGCTGAAAGCTAACGCACTGCCCTACCATCGCACGCGCTCATGAGACGACATACTGCTTCCCTCTCTTTCACTCACAGACACTACAGGATCAAACCATGAATTAAAACTTAGAACCACGGGTCCGAAGGCATAAAACCAACCAGCTACAATCAATATAGACCACTCATAGCTTATAAGATTCTGGTTCCAATACGAGTTTTCCAATTGTTGTTACTTCGAAATTATCAATACTGAAAATGCGAAGTGGCGAGATAAAATTTCAATATTTTACAACTAAAGACTCATTTTAATGCGTATCTCCAGATACCACCACACTTTGAGTCCCCCACTCTTCTGGGCCCTCCGGTGTTGCCTCCAGGAGATCATCAAGGAAACCCTGCCCGCTTCCTGGGCCCGCCACGCCGCCACCACAGCTCGCTTCCACAAGCGCCTCCGGGAGTATACCTTCGAGTTCTTGATCCCGAAACCAGAAGACCGTCTGGCTACCGTGTCGACTGTGAAGCTGCCTAAAGGATATGATTACGTTGAATTCGTTAAATATATGAGAGCGAAGTAAGTACATAGGTTCCTTGTTCTTGGTTTAAAGGTCAATTCACACATAAAAGTACTGCAAGAGATTATCATCACCTCACCTCTTCGGCTCGTCGTCAACGAAGCCGACGCAATGCTGTCACGATACATAAAATAGTGCGTTACAGTATGCAGTTTCATAGAAATAAATCTTGAATGAGTCGAGTTGAGACGATGAAGCTGAATCCCGTGCAAGTTTGTGTGTTGTCAACATTCTGTCTGTACTTATGGTACCTTGTGAGATATAATTTTACGTCAATATGATTGCTGAAAATACCTAAATGTTCGTCTACATACATAGGTGTCGCTGAAATCTCTCTTGGTGCTGAATTTTTTGGCCATTTTCTCAACCTACTGCCCCGTCTTGGCAACTCCCTTGTTACACACGTAATATACCTCTTTTATCTTATCTGTGAGCGTAAAGACTTTATAGAAACAACAATCCGTTAAGAGATACCTACCTCCTACGTAATTATCAAAATAATCTACCACTAATAATTTTAGATTACTTGAAGACATTGATTGTGGAGTAAAATCAAGCAAGTCAGTGTTTTTAAATAGATATTTATTTATAGGAATGAATAAGGATTTTATCGAATGTCCAAAATTGATAAAGTGTTAGCGTCGCATGACTGATACATAGCAATATCGTAATCAATAAATTAGGATTATTGTTCAGGCAGCGAAGTGTGCCTATAATTTAATCCAGAAGTATGATTTTAAAGTTTAGTTTGCCTGCTAAGAGAGAGTATGGTGAGGAAACGCCTAGACCACATAGGTAAAAAAAGTTTCAGATAGGAGCCCTGAGCCCTGCTTTCAGTTTAAAAAAGGACAAAAAATAACAATGGAATATTCACCGATTTTGGTTTTCATCTCATCCTACGGGGCCTTTACCAAAACTACAAAAACAGGCTAATCTGATTTAGGTAGTGTATGTTTTACTAAATCTAACTACCTACATTGCAACATGGGACCTAAACTAAATAAGTGCACCCTTCGCGGATTGCAGACGCGATGTTATTTACGTTAAAATTATTAATAAATTCATGTTATTCTTCTACAGGCACAATATCCTGATATTCGCCGGTCTAGGCCCAACAGTGGGCAAGGCTCTGCGCATCGGCATCATGGGCGTCAACTCCACGATACAGGTCGCTGACTCGGTGGCTGAAGCCATGGCTGACACTCTACGGGCACTGAAGAAGTCTTCACTTTAATAGAATTTGTAGAAATAAGAAAAAAATTGTGGGAATACGACTCTTTGATGCTTTGTCTTTCTTCAGCACTGTAACTTTCAAAGCAGATCCAGAGATAGAAGGAATTAACTTGTTTGTTTTCTACCAGGTATAGTTAATGTAAGCTAATGTATCACTCAGACGGCTAATTTAATGTAATGGATAATTAATTAATAGACTTGCATATATTTTGTATGAAAAATAAATGCTTATATGCTAACCATAGTTTTTGTGCAAATCTAATCTGTTAGTATTAAGTGGTAAGGTTCATTTAATTGTGCAAGCCATTTTGAAGATAATTGTTCATCAATGAAGATAATGTGATTGTTCCTACCTTGAAAAATATATAGAGTTGATATAGGTACACTACCTCCCTCTTCCAGTAATGTAGACTCATTATAGTTAAAACATGGGAAAATTGAAAGACATATTTTTGTTCACAGGTTATTTATTTCATATCAATGTATGACGGTTTACAGACTATTGACTGGATGCACCTAGACAACCCAAATTATGTGTTATTATTATACCACAAATAATTTAATTACTCAAAGAAGTTAACATTTTTGAATTCAATATAAAGAGTTCTACATAAAAATAAAATGAATATCATCCCGTTAAAATACCATTACATCGGTATTCGGTATTGAATGCAGTGATTTATTAAATAGAAAAACAATGCAATACAAGCGAGTTCATAGTATTCTTCATGGCTATTAGTTATGTTATTCGCAAGCCATAGGTGACTACTTTTCTATTGTTAGATTATACAAAAAATATATTAGAACCAAGATAACTCTTGTGCTTACTCGAGTGATATTCTCGTAAAGTCAAATAAAAATAAAATAAAAGCCAATGTAACATTAAAATAATACAACAACTCCTCAAAAATTTTGACTGGACTAGAACCCACAACGAAATGTGTAATAAAATAATTTACAAGATATTTTTGGCAAATGGACTCTCTCAAAACAAAATCAAATTGCTAAAACGTGCTGTTACGGCACAATATTACCTCCAGGTCTCATCTTCACGTGATGTAAAAACTGTAGCGCGTTTAATCCAATATCAATTCGAAGAAAGCCGCCTTCAAGCGCCCGCGCATCATTTGTAAAAGGCGTCTCATTCCCTAACACATGAACGAACCTACTTAACGCTAACGTTTTTACACCTAGTGACTATGAGGCCTCGAATACAACTTATAAGTAATAAATTCCTATCATAATCAGTATTGAAAACAGACGTATCGCTAGCTACATGGCATTCACATCCATCACATCGAAACATTTGGACTAGCTTCCTTAATTACGTAACTAAATCGTTAACCTAGTAATTAAACAAAACTAGTCACGAAATTTGCGTAAAATACACCTTATCTATATTGATTTATATCGGTACAATACGTAATAGGTATCTGTGTATACAGAACATATTTAAATGTAGACTCTAGAATCGTAGTAATATTTACAAAATTTTATTTAGACAACGTACATAAGAAGGTATAAGTATTAAAACTTCATATTTCCACAAGTATCATAATATGTCACTCAACCAGTGATTATTGTCTCTATAAGCATGCGTTGATGCACAAACCACTGGGATTACAAATCATTATAATTATGTAATAATATCTTGCAGCAACATCAATTGTAATATATCGACTGTTATCGTCTATAAAATAACATTAAATAGCTCCTCTCCTGTTCACTACAACTAGATAAAATAACGCAGGTAATAGAAGTTACCGATCATTATGTGTAATGACACTCGTGTGGTATTAAATATAGATATACAAAACTAAAAGCAAATGCACAAACAAGGCGACCAATAAGATAGCATTTGTGATGGTTCATACATGATTACCTAAACGTGCGGTTATCCCGTATCATATACAATAGAGACGTAAATAAATATGCACATAAGTAGTATTATAATTTATATTTACATTTAAGAAAATATGGCACATCTGTTATCGACCGCACTCGCAATCCTTGTCTAACGACTGAGCGATCGAGCCCTACCACTAAAATAATACGAATCAGTATCGGATCATGTAATGCGCCTAAATTTTGGGTTACCATAATACCAATTAAAATACCGGTGGGTAAGTAAATATTCAACGCCGTTAAAATAATACACAGTAAAGCTACCGTCCGTCGTCGATCGACTCCGAGCCTCGCGCGGCCGACCGTCTACCGCCTGCGCACGAGTCGCGCCGCACGCCACACCGCCGCACCGCCTCACCGCGACACTATCACTCCGGTGATGACCATAACCTCCAATTGGCCAAGCCTCGTATTTTTAATTATACAATTGAATTCATTAACTCTAGTTTCGTCGGGTACCCAAAAGAGAAAACATAATTCTGTACATTTCATACTCGTGCAAACAAGAAACAAGAGTCGCGTCTTGTGCCGCACTGAAAGTTTCAGTCAGCGTGTCGTGTCGCATCGCAGTCGTTCGGTCAGTGCTGGCGCTACCGCTGACGCAATCTAAAACTAGAGACACATTCGAATCGCACGAGTACATAAAAATATGTCAGTCTATAGAGCTACGCGCTCACTCACTTAGCCTACGAGCAGTCTGGGGTATAGACGGGGTGGTCGGGCGCAGTAATACTGTGTCCGGAGAGGGGCGGGGCGCGCTCAGCTGGGCGGCGGGGGCGCGGGCCGCTCCGTGCGCGGCGCGCGCTGCCGCCGGTGCCGCGTGCACGCGCAGCACGCGTCCACGCGCCGCCGCCGTGCGCATGCTGCGCGCCCGCAGCGCTTGCGGACACACGTCACTTCTCCATCCTGGAATAGAGACAGGAAGTCACATTTAATCCAAAGATTAATCTTTCATGTGGCCCTCTTAGTAAGTTTAAACCTGACTTAAACGAGAGAAAGTCAATTTACTCGTTGTCCTTTGTTTCATCATGACCCTGGCATTCTTTATAACAGTATTTTTTTCCAGTCTACTAGTATCATAAGTTGCATCACCTTGCACCGACACGTGACGCAGCGCTGCTCCCCGTGCGAGTGGATGGACGGGTGCACCTCCTTGCCGTTGGGCAGCGGCCCGTCGGGGAACTTGCAGCCACCCTCCGCCAGGATCTCCTCAGCGGTGCGCGGCGCTCCCTGGTCTTTTGGAGTTTCTTCGTCTGGTTTCTTCGCCTTTACCTGAAGTTATTTAAACACAAATCGTGAACAATTGCGGTACTTTGAACTTTGAGGAATTGCAAGTAGCACCTGTAACCAGAAGACTACGTTAAACTTGCTATTTGGCAGTTCATGTTCAGTGGCAGCCTGTTACAGGCTGAAGATGGTGTTGTGAACAGTTATCGTGAACAAAGCTCTCGATTATCTCCAAAATGAGTTCCATTCTCACCTCTGGACATAGACGACAGCAGGCCTTCTTATCCGGCCTATACGCCTCCTTCTCGCTGCATCTCAACGGCGGACACTTCACCCTGGGGCACTGGATCTGCCGGGTGGCGAAGTTGCAGGTGCAGACGGCGCACGTGTCGTACCCGCCGGGCACCAGGTACGGGTGCCACGACGAGCCCGGTGCGTAGCTCTGTCCTGCGAGGACGCAGCTGCCGTTCTCTGACCATACCGCCGTCGTCGAGTCTGGAACAGAAAATTTTGTCTATGTAGTAGATCTTTTGGAAGGACAAGATTGTACCCTGAAATGCCATGATGGTGTGAAAATGTAATCAGAACTTGTTTATTGTCTGCTGAATTAGGTTACTATATTCCCATATTGATCTACTATAAATCGTACTTCTAATTAGACCAACCGCAAATTTCACCTGAGTTAGTATGTTCAGTTTCCATTATTTAGTCAAGATGAAGAAAACTCGTAATACTCACTGGTACAGATAGGGCAGCACTGTCCTGGCGGCTTGATTGTGGGCACGAGACAGTTGACAAGCGGGCACTGGACCGCCTCGCACTTCGGAACACCCAGCACGCACCAGCATTTTGAACAAGTCTGCAATCATTGAACAACCCTTTAAAATTTCAAACACTCACGAAATGTACTAAGTTTGTCATTAATGCATCAGACATACAGGTTCGGTAAATTGCACTCTACCGGGTGTAGGTAGTATTACTACTTGAACCTACTTGTTTGAGCTTAGTTAGGGATGGTAACATAAGCCCATGATTAAATTGGACATTTTACGATTTGGACATTTTCCGGATTGGACATTTTGAGAATTGGGCATTTTGCGAATTAGACATTTTGCGAAATGGACATTTTGCCAAATGGACATTCCGCGCCTAAACGATGTCATCTACATCTCACAACAACATCTTTCAATAACTTACTAGCTGGTTCCGGTTAGGTTGCTATTTCTGTCTGTTTGACATTTTGCTTACTGGACGGTTAGAAACAAAACGTCACGGAAACGCTTTCTTTAACTTTTTATGAATCAAGTTACAGGTAGGTAATACGGATAGGATATATTCTTTGTTTATAGAAAAACCGATAGCTACGAAAGAAGGTACATTAACCAACATTTATACGTAAGTAAGTTATAGAAAACGGCGGTAAGAAGAAGAATCTACTGTCATTATTAGAAAATTTATGGATATACCGATAACCGAAGTCTTCCATGGTTTTGAACAGCGCTAATGTCAGTTGACCAAATTACCAAAGTCCAAGATACAGAAGCTCGATAAATGATGTTTATTTTGCAAGAAGGTTTTTACAAACACTTTAACACGTCATTTTTAAAACTAGATGTGTTTCGTACCTGACTACTCTGAGAAGAAACAGCCGAAACAAACTCAGAGGTCATAGTCACTTTTGAAGTCCAGACATAACCTTGCTCAATTCACATGAGGACGATGCAAAATCTGATCTGATGATCTATGGAGAGTCTGAGATGGTCTTTTGAAGAAAGAACCACACAGGCTTGAATGGACCTGTTCAGTCAGTGCAAGCATTTGTCAGTTATTGTGTAGCTCGACTTATAACTCAAGGAGCTCAACGAAACGACGAACAATACCAAAGAAAGGACGTACCAAAGTAGGTCGCTTAAAGTACTCAAACTGCCAGACAGTAGCGGGAAAAAAAAAAAAAAAAAAAAAAATCTGACCCACATGGTCCTCACATTCACAATAATCAAATAAAATAAATAATAAGTACTTTTCATAATGAATGTTAATAAAAATCACAAAAATCATTAAATGTCACAATGATAATAAAGAGTAAAATACTTAATTACAAGTTCATCATCATCATCATCAGCCTATAATGTTCCCACTGCTGGGACACAGGCCTCCTCTCTATGAGAGGGAATGGGCTATAATCCACCACGCGGGTCCAGTGCCGATTGGTAGATGTCACATGTCTTCGATTTTTTTGGTTCTAGGACATTCCGGTTTCCTCACGATGTTTTCCTTCACCGTTTTTGAGAGCAGTGGTAATGAAATAAATTACACAAAGTAATGCGCCTGTCTGGGTTCGAACCCATGATCGTAAGTCGGGGCCGCCACCACTGGGCCACCGCTGCTCCTACATTACAAGTTACAAAAGTATTATTCTAACCTCAGTATCTGTCCAAGTTTCTCCAAGCTTGTAGAACTTATCTCTCTGCGTACAATAGTTGACGTTGAGGCGGAACAGTGAGTAGTCTGTGATCTGGTCCTCGACTGGTCCTGGAGTATACTTGGCACTGAGCTCGTTGTCCGACGTTCCTGGGACCGCTGGCAAGCACGAAGGTGGCACGCTTATCTGAAACCATAGACAAATATTGTTCAGTCCAATGCTTTTGTGTTGAAACCTTATAAGAAGCCATTGTTAGTATTTTATCCACTCACCGATTAATTTTCCAATCTATTGCAGCACAAACAAATTGTTAGTCAAATTAAATATAGGCTTAAGTCTTATCTTAATTATAAAGAGAATTAAGTTTTTTTTTCTAATTAGAATAGGTGTGGCTTATCTCTGCTGTTAGGATTTGGTTTTTTATATTCGTATTGTTTAACGATAGTCTAATGAACGAACTCATAATAAACAAATAAGACGACGCTCGATCACCAGTTTTCTTTTTAAAAAGAATATTTTGCAGTATGTCAAAAAGCCTATGCTCAGGGTACGGTTACTGTAAAACATACCATCCACACCATACCCTTAGGCTCAAACTAGTTTGACTCACCTGTGGTACTCGCATGCGCAAAATAACAGTGACATTGTCGTGCGCGCGCAGCTCCAGATATGAGGCTCCTACATGCAGCGCGACAAGCTCAGCAGCAGTGGGTTCCAGCACCCAGCCCTCTTCTCCCCCCAGCTCTCTTGCCCCGCCCTCGGTGCCTGCGTGGGACTCTAGCCACCAAGATGACCAGGAGCGAGCATTACCGCCCGTTACCACCGTCTGAAATAAAAGCAATCAGTTATTGTGGTGCTGGAAACTTAACTTTACATTAAAGCTAAGAAAAGCTAGGAAAAGCCTCGAACAGGTTAAGTTGTAAGTACAAAAACCATAAGTTCTTTACGACACACCTTTCCTTCGGGAACCGGTCCTAAAGATTTCATTTTATTTGACCGACTGAAACAATCAAAGCAATTGCCAATTGAAAGACTTACCTCATAATATAATCCACACAGCGAGTCAACGGACACCCAAGCCAGACCCGCCATGTTGGCTGGTAGCCGGACCTGTCCCGTTTTTCGCAGCAGAGCGGGACCGGACCCCGCGGCATCCGGCAGCATGCGAGATGTTAAGCGTCCATGGAGAATGGGCGGACCTGGAAAGGTAGAAAAAGGGTTTGTAAAAGTAAACAACGAATATGAATATGAACTCATAATCTGCTAGCCTAACATATCTTATTATGAAGTCATGTGTAAAGGCTTTATTGCAACATGGTCCACTTATTATACACATGAGAATTTAAAACATTATCAGGTGGCAATTGGCCATTTGCGCTCTCGGGGTAGAGTGGTTCTAATTGAAAGAACTCCAGTCAATACCAAATCAATTAAATCTCAACTAGAGACAAAGGCAATAATGGAAGGGGCCTCAAAAGCCGTCAGTCTTAATCTCCTTAATAGTTTTGTATCTCGCACAAATCTCTGTACTGACGTCGTTAATTCAGACTATTTGCTTAACAAAGCTGGGGCAGATCTTAATAGGAACAAACTCGATCAGGCATTCATATCAATTGAGTGGCCGACAAAGTACAGCGCAACATTCATTTTAATTATCCCGTCTTTTGTTGGATCATTCCCACTAGTTCTACTACACAGTTCTACGGTAGAACTAGTGGGACTTTTTTTTCACAATAGTTCTACGATTTTGTACCACCTGAAATCCTAGGACTAGTGGGAAAAACAAGTCCCACTAGTTCTACCGTAGAACTGTGTAGTAGAACTAGTGGGAATGATCCCTTTTGTTTATCTTACATGAAGAGGTATGTGACCCTTTTCGTGAAAAATAATAACGTAACTACATAAAATGACATCATGATTGTAGTCCGCGAATGGTTGGCAGAGGTCTCGGTAAGTACGGTTAACAAAGCCCAGTTAGGTAGGTTTTAGTCTTTAGGTCTCATGTAGTAGACCGGTTAGAAATACCCCGGGTATTTCTAACCGGTCTACTACTGTGACTAAGAAATTCTTAATTGAAAAACCCAAAGTGCTTTTCTCAATTTGGGAATCCAACTCTGCCAACGCCTGCAATTATTGACTTTCGGTTAAGATGCTATTGCATCTCGAGAATATTTTCGTCATCCCATCTTGAGAATATTTTCTGGTTATCAAATTCTTTTGTGTAATAAAAATTTACCAGCTGGAAAATAAGTAGAAAGCCTTACCGGTATCAGCGCTGATATGCACAGCAAGCTGGTCCTCATACAAAGGCTGAAAGATCCTGGCGCTTGGTCTGGCCAGCACTCCGATGCGGGTGTCCAGTATCTCCACCTGAGAGTGGCGCTTGCCCTGCTCCTCCACCAACGTGATCTTGGGATCTGTTATACCCAAATTGTCAACCTGAAGAGGAAGATATAAATCAATTTTAGCTAGTTTGTTGGTTCTACACGTTATAAAGGGGAAATATCTGTAAAAGACTGGACAAGAAAGGAAAGAAAATCGATGGGGTGCCGAACTGAACTGCGGGCCTAAAATGGCCGCTTTAGCAGAATCATAATAAGAATCACGTTAGAAAATTTTAGTTCTTAAAATGTACTATATACTAAAAACCATTAAGTCAATTTTAAGAATTTTTTATTTTTAACGGGATTCATATTACGGTGCTGCTAAAGCGGCCATTTTAGACCCCCTGAGCGAAACCGGAGGAACTACTTAGTTATACTGGGTTCTTGCCAGTAAACCGTGCGGCATCAGCCCACATAGAAACATGTTGGGGTCGGCTCGGCATAATTCGGGCTAATCTGATTATCGATATTCGATTTTGCTGCCCGGCAGTGCCGACTCATGTCGAAGCAAACAAGTGTGTAGCTTTATCCTGGTCTGAGGTTACGTAGACTTTATAAAATATAATTATGATTTCATCCGCTTCTCTTTAAAATAAATCTTCCCTAATGAGAAGTAACCTAATCCAAACAAAATTAAAGAAACCATTAACACTTGTGTCCAATACAAATCTAATAAATTGTGCCTCTTAACGACCTCAAGTAACCTATTAAGGAGCCTCTTTGGGCAATTTGCTTTTAAATGATAAATATCATCGGAATCATTTAAATTCCTTTAATTTAAACGAGTTAAGCCATTGGAATGATGACATATTTTTTAATTGAAAGATAATATTGAGTGGAAAAAACGATCGGATGGCGCTAATCTGAGAGCTAAAGAATGGCCTAGAACGTGTCAACATCCATTCTTAATTACTTTATGACACATACGGTGGCGCTTACACAAGTTGTAAAGGTTTCTCTAAGAGATGAGCGTTGAATTCACAATCGTTCATTACATTATCATTGCCTATTAGCTACCGTCTTGTATTCTGTTGTAATTAGCAGTAGTTTATCCGCATGTGTGTGGGTGGAGGACTTTCATTGAATGCTAATTGGTGAACGGAATCTTTGAAATGATCAGGGCGATTTTAAGTTACTGTTTTCCTCTTTAATTGATTGAAGTTATAAATTAATATGTTGGTTATATTTACCTGTATATCATAGACGAGCGATCCCTCTTTGTCGATGTAAAGCATGGCAAGTCCTTCAGGTGCCGGCGAAGCTGACAGCCTCTCGGAGACAAGAGGTGCGTTGTACACTTCACAAGCGGCCTTCTGCCTCACACTGCCCACAATCCTCCTCTCAGGAGTCCCAACAGCCTCCACAGTGAGGAGCAACCGGCCTCTTGCTAGAGACCTCAGTTCTGCGGCCGACACCGGAGTTGACACCTCCAGGACATTGAAGTCATAATGGGGTTTGCTTACCCTCTGCACCTGGAAACACACATTAATTTACCTAAGACCTGAACCCATTTTTACTCTTAAAACCTTTAAATTATTTTAAGGTAAACAACTTTTTAACAGTACTAATTTCCCGAAATAATTAACGAAATTCTTGAGAAAAAGATATGCAAAAATGAACACTGTATACAGTATTTCATGAGCTCTTAATACGTTGGCTTAATTTACGTTTATTGGTAGTAATTAGCCACTTAAGAACCTCATTAACAGAAGTCATCTGAATCGCTTCGTGTTTCAATTTGGTTATATCATGAGATAATAAAGTATTTTAGTTTGTATTAATAAGTAATATAAGGTTGTTTATAAAATTACTTGGGATTTAGAACCTGCTAGGACTTCATAAATAAAATATTTAATCGCTAAAAAAAAAAAAAAAAAAAAAAAAAAAAATATAGAATTTAATATGAATATACCTGATCAATGATGGTCTGATTTTTTTCCGGAAGTGTGAGTATCACTCTGACGAGATGTGATGTGACAGCAGTTTTGGGGAAGACTCCATTGAATACCAGAGCCAGGTAGAGACTGGGCGTGGCTCCGGCGACCGCCGTGATGACGGCAGTGCCGCCCCACCAGCCATCCTCGTACTCCATCAAGGGGTAGTCACGACAGGCACCCTCTCCGATGGAAGTAGGAGGGTGTTCCGGCTCCAAGAGTGTCGTGAACATCTCTTGTGATAAAGCTGGATACCTAAAAAGAAAGTTCCTATACTACAATTCCGATCTTAGGACTAGTTTAGGAAAAATCTCGTCTGTCATAGTGAAAAATTCTTGCGCCGTTTTCGCCGAAACTGTAATAATTACATTTCCAGATGTTAACTACCGATAAAATTATTATTTTCCTTAACTTTTTTCTACGTAAGATTAATTTATTTGTAAAAACAGGTCAAAATAATTACCATTCGTTTTCCAAGAAGTAGAATCTAATCTCGCCTATTATTTTGAAAACATCAACAGTGCCTACATATTGTGCTCAATGCACTGACTGTATCCTAATTCCTAGATATCTCGATAGCGCTAAAGCAATTAATAGTACAAATCAATTGAGTGTCCACTAACAGCAAAATGGCCTGTTATAAAACATGTACCTAGGGCTAGGTTTTTTCCCAGAATGAATTCTAATGCTGAACCTAAAGTTTTCCGTTGTTAATCACGCGGTTAATTAAATTTACAATCCAAGGCGAACAGTACCACCATTCATAGATTCCCGGGAATAATTACTGGCAGTAATATTTATTACTCCGATTTGATAGGCTGTTGGAGATTACTCATAAGGTAATATCAAGGCGGCGCCGGCGGCAAGGACAAAGTTGGTGTTCATTTAAAATTCCTATTCCTTACCTACCTGTCGATTCTGCCGCTGAGGGCGCCATCGATGGAGTTGTTCCGCGCGTCGCCCCACAGCAGCGCCACGTGCAGCTCGCCGTCACGCAGTAGCATCTTGTACTGTCGCGGCACTCGACGCCAGACGCCACACAGCTGTAAACAACCCAGATTGTTACATTTACAGCCCATAACAAGTGTTTAATGAGTGTTTACTTCAATATTTCATAGAATCAGTCGATGTAGCACAAGCAATCACTTTAATTACCTTATCAGTTTTTTCTTCATACGTTGCGTGAATCCCTGGTATTTTCTTGAGCGACTGTTCGAGTAGCACTCGCCCTTCCCTGTCGAGGAAGGCGACTGCTCGCGGCTGGTTCTGCATGGAGGGGCTGAGCAGCAAGGACCAGTAGAGGTGACGCCTGCGGAACGTGAAGCGCGCGGTGGCCACCCCCGGAGCCACCGGCACCCCTGACATGTCATCACGCCGCACACAAAGCGGAGACCGGCCAGTCAGAAACGATGCGAAATCTGGAAGATGGAGTGTGTTTATTTACCTATGTATCACACACTTATAGGTTTTTTATTTCAGGTTTTTTTTTTATGAAAACTTACATTTCATGTTTTTTTCGTCTTCTTCAGTCGTAATGACAACTGGACTATCTTCTTGGACGATATCGGGAGCTGAAACAAGGAAATGAATTTACTTAATTACATGATAGTTAGAAGCTTACATGTGTTCTATGGTGAACGATTTTTCAGTTGCTAACTAAGGTTAAGCCTGGCGGCAGGAAAAGTGTAGCCTACCATAAGCTTAGACAACGATGACAACTTTAATGAAATGCAATAGGGCACTAAAATATTATGTCCGATATCGATTTGATAATATTACTTTCCAAGTAAACGGTGAAAGGTGCTTAGACCGTAAGTATTCTATAAACGGAGATGTAGACTTGCAAAAACAAATAAAATTTGCATTTATAGGTGCAATCATAACTGCGTAAATCTAGATGGAAATTATAAGTTTCAGTAAAAAATAATGTTTCCCTGATATTAATGGGTATAAGGACTTTCTCCTGTGATGGTAGCTCATAAAATGTTGTGTGCTGTACAGTTGGATCAATTGATGGCGAGTGCGTCGGCGTCGCGGGGCCTGGTCGCCTGTTCGCAAGACCCCCGACCCTTCCATTCGGGTTGATTGGATCAAATGTTATTCAATCGTAACAGGATCGGCGCGGGCGTCTAGACGGCGACGGTAGAATTTGCGTTTTGCATAGCTTTCTTGTTGGGTCTGCTATAGACAGAAATAGAGGGAGCACTGACATTTCGCGCGACACTTTGATTGGTACCCGATTTGTCGATGTACGCTCGTTAAATGCTCGTAAACCCAAAAGCATCGGTTGCGTATTGTATTAATATATTTAATGTGTTGCCCTAACTAGAACTGAGTGCATACATTACGCGTTATTACTATCAAGTTTGGTTTAATGTGATGTAAGTCCTGATTTAATGCTTTTAGTGTTGCCGAGACTTGTAAGTTTCAAATAACTGAGGTAATAAGTCATTCAGTAAACTGGTGCGTGCCTAAGGCTTCAGCCTTACTATACTAAACTGGCTACATAGGTATTGGCCTAAAGGGCCGTTCAAGTATTACGTAAGCAGATTTATTACAATTATTTACCCCCCCCCCCCTCCCCCTTGTCAGCAAAAGTAAGCAAAGCTAGCCCCCCCCTCACTGCATTTTTCTTTTAATGTACTTAAGTATGTTCTGTTTTTTTTTTATTGATTCATGAGCAGCAGTTATAATTCTAGAAATAAGAAAATAAGCTTAGCTACTTACTCGGTTCTAAGCGTGTCTCTAAACGTATTCATTATTTGTGGGAATCCCCGAATATGCGTTTGGTTTTCAAGCATAGACAATGTGTGGGTTGCCCTTTATGTGTAAAAAAGTAAATAATTACTGCTGACGTAATCACCATCTAGACCCCCCACCCCCATGTCATCAAAAATAAGCAAAGCATAGACCCCCCCGCCCCCTATAGTGCTTACGTAATACTTGAACGGTCCCAAGTTAAAGTTTTCATGCTTCTCTTGTTTTTCCTTTTCAGCATCATTGGAGTTTGCGGTTTATTAAATAGCGTAGTTTGATCGATCAAATCTAGCAACTCAGTAGTTGGTTTCAACATAATATGCTATGTGTCTTTTTGTAAAAGTAACAGTAAGAATTGTTTCTCTTATTCTAGTTTTATACAAGTCTAAAAATGCAGTCAGGCACGGCTATAATCACAATTTTTCAGTTTTCAGCTCTCTAATTGGTCATTATGTCACTGAACTAAAATATATATAAAGCGTGCGTATGAGACGATTAGTTAAAGGGGTCATGTTAATTCCATAAGAGCAGACCTATTTACGACTAGACCTACAACTAGCTAATTTGAAAATGGAAAGTCAGTTAAAAAAAAAAACTAATCAATATCTGAAAATAAGAAATCAAAAAATATATTTTAAAATTATCCGTATTCCCTTTGTTACATCGTTTGGATACCTATCCAATGGAGCAGCTTTACCTGAGTAATCTTAGCGAAAATAGAAATCAGAAAATCGCGATTGAGTTGTTTATGGTAGGCAGTAATGTACTTATTAGCCAATGAATTGATACAGGTGTGATTATTTATATCTACCCAACAAGTATCAATAAATAATTCAAAATTAATAAACACCCGCATTAGCATAATGCACAATACCTATATTACTAACGACTCAAACACTTTACATTTTCCAATATTTTTCCATAAATTTGAAATGTCAGTTTTCAATAACTACCTGTCTTTAGAAGTAATTACTTTAATAGAATAAGTACTCCTAGTCTTAATAAACATGTAAATGTCAAATTCTAATATAATATCTATAATGGCATAATTATATTGCAGCTTGTCGATATCTGAGTTTAAGCGCATTAGTTATAGATGTGTATGTTATATGCGGCGCGAGTTAGACTAATAAATCGTGTTATCTGATCATTCGTAGTGGACAAGGGAATGACATGATAAACAAGTATATAGTGTCCAACAAACATTGTGATGAGGGGACCTGTTTACGCGACTACGTATACACGAAGTATACGCGGCCAGATTGTGATCTGGCACGCTCCGGCGCCGTTCATAATTCACTCTGTAAATTCATTACATATCCGAGACAGCCCTAAATTTATTTGCAAATGGCGCCAAGGCGGCGATGAGTAGCTCTAGGATATTTGCAAGCACAACAAAGAGTAGCGCGCACGGAGAGATGGCGGCGAGGGAATGTGCCGCCGATACCCAGGGCTGACGACACCTTGCTCGTATGTTACAGTTGATATTATGTACCGATTGGTACTCGTTACCTGCTGCACCATTAATGTCACACGTAGCCAAACTAGACTCTACGTTCCACAAGATGAATGCGTAGTTTATATTCTACTTTAAATACATCATCCCAAAGTGAGTTACAGCCCGACTGTGCAATGTTTCTGTCTAAATGTAGATCATAAACTAATTCTGTTTAACGTAATATGTACCAAATAGTATTAAAAGCTGTCTGTCCCAGTGTTTGTGTAATCGATTAACAAACATTCCACTTTGATATTTATACTATTAGTTAGAATATTACCAACGTTTTATATCTGAGCATGGAGTATGAATAAATGCAGTAAAATGTGCTGCCGGCCATTAAAATGCATTAACAGTGACAAATACCAGCGCTAGCGGCATAGTAGGACAACCGTCGACGTTTCTGTCTATGATTGTTTATTTGCTCATACATAATATCTTGTGTTTCTGGTGCCTACAAACCAGGGTTTCTCGATTTTTCTTTTGTTAACATCACACAAATAGGAAGGCTCTTACTGTCCCGTCATTTACAATTCTACTGCTCCTCGTGTCTGTTGGTATCTGGTGTTAGAGTATATTTAGTTCCGTAATGGACAGACTTTTCCTGTAAATCTCCTCATTGATCTAGTGAACTTGAATAATAATGCTGCGGTACAAGAATGCGGCTCGTGGCCAGCCCTAGTAGAGAGTGTGCGATCGTCGTCGGACACCTTTGACTCGGCCAAGCTTGGCTCACTCGTCGCGCCTGTGCCCGTATGAATATTTATGCGCTTGCATAGCGCACACTGGCGGCTCAACGAGTCAGCGCGGACAGAGCGACACGTAGCGTTTCAACCGATACCACTCATTAATGTCGTTTAGCGTAAATTTAAACTTTTAAAAGCAACCTCGAAGTCGCGACGTGCCGCGACTAGAGCCGTGATCGCTTCATTTCTAGTCTGGTCGCGGCCTATCGTTTAGTCTTCTGCGTCGCGACGAGTTTTCCAATAGCGTGATGTAACCCGGCGCCGCCGAGCCGCCACCGGCGACCCGCGCGGGCGCAGGCGACGCCCGCACCGCTTGCCGTGCACAGAAGCGCACGACGCCACTAAATCGGTTCAAAGGGGCCAGATATAAAACTCATTCGATGTCATATCACACAAACGATTGAAATTGTGCGACGGCTGCCAGATATCATGCCGCGCTGCCGCCCGGCCCGCAACAGACTCATATTGCTATATTGACTATCTGTCATTAATGAAGACGTATTCCAACAAGCGTATTATTATAGGTGATCACAAAAATCTTTTATATTTTTGATGTGCGATACATCACTCGTTAGATCGTCTTAAATTTTTTACGATGTCTAGGATGAAAATGCTTTAAAATAAATAAGGTTTTTGAACATCGTAATTTTAAGAAGAAATTTGTACAATGATAATGCAGAAATAATGATGAAGTGTCGAGGCGCCGTGTTATGGCATAACTAGCCGGGTTCTGTCACCAGCAGACGGATCAGTGCTGACAACACTGCACGGCGGATAGGTCTGTGCAGCCTGTTCAAACAACGATTGCACAATCAATCGTGTCTATATAAGACGTCTTGAGACAGCTCCATGTTTCGTACTTCCTAAGTAAGCGCCGAGCGGATTAGATAAATTATACAAATGCTTTGCATACGTTAGTGTAATTCGGTTTCTATAGAACACAGTCATATCAAGTGTCCGCAAATCGATTTATTATGCATTACGCTATGACAGGTACACGGGAGAATCATTTATCAAAATCGATCGATTTATCGAATGCAGCGGCATTTTAAATATTTACAAGTTACATGAACGTAGCATTGAACATTCAGGCGCGTCCACACATACCTTGACCTCGACTACACTGAAAAACTTCATTTACCGTGTGGGGTCGCGCCGCGCGCCGCCGGAACTATTCTGAACAAAGTGACGACGCGTCTAGTGACGTCACGCACGACGCTCCACTGAAAAGACCGTCGCTCATGTCACCTCGACATCTAAACCACGTACCTGTCACTACTTGTAACTATGCCAGAAACTTTATTCTTCATTATTTTCCCCGACAACATCGCACTGATTCATATCGGGACATTAATCTAGTAGAATCAATACTACTTCTCAATCTTACGCTAAGTACTCGACCTAATTAACCATTAACCTAAATGTTTGTCACACAAGCTCGTAGATAACATTGATATATCGCGTCACGCGTGCCATTGTTACAACTTCTAGTTACATGCGCGATTCTCTTATCAAGAGTTGTACGAAGATATCTAATGCGAATAAAAACACCGCCGCTAATTGAATTATTAATTATTTAATTATTTTCAATCTTGCCTAAATTCTCAAAGCTAGTATTTTCAAATTGTATGTACATAACAGTACGGGAGGGTTTGACAAGGTATTGAAATCAAAGCACTTTATGGTGGAGTAATCGAGTTACTTGCTCTGTAACAAAAGAATGTTATCTTAACTCAAGACTTTGTAAATTGTATTGAAGGCGCAAGCTCGATGACGAATCCGTTTGGATAATGCGTTTGGGATCATGTTTGCAGGAGTGGTGAGGATGACGCTCGGCACTGGGCGGCAGGCGGCGGCTGCGGTGCGGTGCGGTACGGGCGCGGCACCGCTCCACCGAGGCTGACAGTGCTCTTGAGCGCACGGCCCTCATTGCAAATTCCCGCAACGGCAAGCAAGTTGTTAGCAGTCGGCTTTGTGCTAATTTATAGGTTATATTCGTAATGATTGTGGCAAAGAATGTTTATGGCACAAGGCGCGGTCTTATTGTTTTCGATAGGCACGCGGCGTGGTGCTCGCCTGCTCGGGCCGCCGCGCCGCGCCGCACACACGCCTGCATAACTGTCGCGCTGTAAGAATGCAACGAGCGTTGGCTTCGATTCAACATCCATTTCCATAAAATATAATTTCGCCTCAGCGGCGGCGCTCTGAATGCATCTCGATGTGAATGTTCCAACGCGCGCGCCGCTACTTACATTAGTTGCTCGAATTGTGAAAATTAATGATAGTGACGCGAACAGCTCTACATCAGAATGCATAACAAATATTTGTTCCAAACTTAAAACTACTGGCAATCGCTTGCAGAGTTTTTATAAAACCAAACCTGCGTGGTTCTCAAGA
The DNA here is from genome assembly GCA_905147715.2 of Xestia xanthographa. Classification (NCBI taxonomy): domain Eukaryota; kingdom Metazoa; phylum Arthropoda; class Insecta; order Lepidoptera; family Noctuidae; genus Xestia; species Xestia xanthographa. Next base: position 14,446,947 of record LR990649.1, on the reverse strand, counting down.
AGAACTAAAATGGGTGTTAAGCAATGGTGTTAAGTACACGTTTGGGAAACATTGAACAAGGAGAATCGGTGCGTTCACGCCCGCGCCTGCCATGTACGGCGGCGACGTACGAGCCATTGTACTGACCGCGGTATTCCTGCGGCAGCCTATGCAGTGCCGTTTACGGACAACCGTTTACCCAAAAAAGTAGAACAACAAACCACGTCCGCGCTGTTTACAAGAGGCGCAACACTCCGGCGCATTGTCCTGCGATGCGGTGAAACGCTCGCGATTTGCATTTTACGCCTACAGCCTTGCTCGCGCCGTCGCACGTCGCCGCCAGAGACAGCACATTGTTTTGCATTACTCTCTATCTACACTAACACTTCCACATACCTATAATAATAATGAATCAATACATACGTTATCTTCATGAAAAATGAGACTTCCGACAATAACGACAATATTAAGAATGACTACTATTTTCCGATATAATTGCTTCCTGCCTAGCTGCTTTCGCTGCGAGTTAATCGCTCGTTAACTTGCACTCAGAGATAATAAGATGTGAACAAATATCAGAAACATACACCTCTTTGCGTTTTCTCCGTCACAAAGCACCCATAAAATTGTTTGTTCTTTTAACTGTATGAACACACAAACGAGACACTCGAACACCAGCGACAACGCGAGTTTCTTAGTTACTTTTAGATTTTTAAATACGTTTTAAATATTTTAGTACATCATAATTTTCAAGCGACGGCGACGCCCCGGATAACATATTGAAGGCATTATTTTTAATATATGAAGTATTAGTGCGCGTGCGACGCGGACAGATTTAGAAGGAAGTGCAGCTCTATACGCTACACAGCTTACATTCAAATTATGAAGTGCAGTGTAATGGCGGGCGATGGTCTCGTTGATGGAATTAATTAGAAATGAGGCGGACGAGTGCTGATTGGCGAATGACGGCGTATCTATCATCAGAATATCGGCAGCGCAAGGCCGCGGCGGCCGCACGATCCGCTCTGAATATACAAGTTATAAAAAATATACCACCGTGCATCATTAATTACGAGAACCATATGTTAACGAGTCATTGATACCATCTGTCAAAATCGTGATCTCCATTCATAGTATTGACAGCCCTACTTTGAAGTACAAAAGGAACTCGCGTGAGATTTTCCCTGAGCGAAATACCTAAGGTCGGATACACGACCTCCCAACCCTACGTAGAGTGCAAAAACATCATTTAATTTTGCGTTTATGCCTCCGTCTTTATCAATTTTATTGTTATATAAAATGGGTAATTCCTATATGCGTAATTCTTGAGGAGAAACCGACGTCGCCGGCGTATCCTGCCGACATAGACTTCCAGTCTTCATAATATAGTAATTACCTCCACATACGACATATATTATTAAATTATAATCACAGCACTATCTCTGTAGACTCTTTGACGATGGAGGAATATTGCTTAACAATGTAAAATACACGATAAAAATGTCTAACTTGAAAAATGTTAAATGAATAATATTTTAAGTTCTTTACATTAAAAGTAAATAAAATATTGCTCTCGTTCATGCACAAGATGGAAACTAAAACAAATATGAGAGTGACCTACTCTCATATTTGTTTTAATGAGCTCAATATATTATTACCGAGTTAAGTAACTTATGTGGCTATTTTTTTTCCATTTTAAATTTTTATGCAAATGTCATCGGTAAATCTACACTAATATTATAAAGAGGAAAGATTTGTATTTTTGCGTGTATATTTGTAACGAATAAACTCAAAAATTAATGCGCCGATTTCAAAAATTCTTTCACCAATAGAAAGCTACATTCACCTTGAGTAACATAGGCTATATTTTATCCCCGTACTCCCATGGGAACGGGAACTACGCGGGTGAAACCGGGTGACGTCTGCTAGTCGTATATTAAAAGTAAATAAAATATTGCTCTCGAGAGATTACAAACTAAAACAAAAATGAGAGTAGGTTATAATGCTTATTGTTTACTAGCGGTCGTCACGCGGTTTTACGCGCGTAGTTCCCGTTCCCGTCTGAGTACGGGGATAAAATATAGCCTATGTTACTCAGGGCGAATGTAGCTTTCTAATGGTGAAATAATTTTTGAAATCGGCGCAGTTTTTGAGTTTATTCATTACACATACACACACACACACACAAAAATACAAATCTTTCCTCTATAAAATATTAGTGTAGATTATTACCGAGTTAAGTAACTTATGTGTCAGTAGTAACTATTTTTTTTTCCATTTTCAATTTTTATGCAAATGTCTGGTAAATCGTATTTTTTACCTGTGAAGGTCATCGCTCGCACACATAGATCATCGATATTTATGTGCTAAATGGTAGAGCACAAGTATGGTACAATGAACTGATAAAGTAGGCTAATACGTGAGGACATGCACATCGCAACGTAGGTATCGCTGTGATTTTCTAACAGTACTTTGTACTTTCTGGTTCTGAGTAAGCGAAGATAATACTGCTATATCTTCCTAATTTTCGTTTGATATCCTAGAACACGTCATTATCTTTTGTATTGGGTTCACTTGGTCGAATTTAACGATAAATGATTTTTCACCAAAATTACGGTTACGGTTTTTCGCGTAGCAACCGTAGAAAATTGCTACGCATAGGCCTACGCGCGTAGTAGTACGCGTAGTTTAAATTTTTCAGTGACTTTCGTTCGTGAAAACGTTGTTTGCTCTCATTAACCTAACCTTGTGTTAACTCTAGTATTATATTCTCTTATATTAACCCAATTTATTTGAGGTCAGCGCAGCATATCTTCTTCTTCCATACCTCTCTATTACTCGTCATCTCAGAAGTCTCCTCTCCTCTCCTCTCTCCTCCTTTCCAGCCATGTCATTAGTATAATAGTTTCTTTGGTCTTCCTCTACTCTTATAGCTATCTACATTCATACCCAACATTTTCCACATTCCTCCGCATCACATGTCCATACCACGATAACCGATTACTTCACAACTTTTCAGTCACAGTCTTTTCAGTAGCCGTGTGGTATCCGGCAGAGTAGAATAGAACCAACCCATTACACTCACGGGTGTCGTATAAGGCGACTAATGTCTGAGGCAGAACACCTTGCGCCTCCGTAGACCAGAGAATGGGCAGCAGCGTTTTCTGTTAGTCTTTCATCACTGCGATCTCCAATCCGCCTGCCAAGCGTGGAGATTACGGCAAATTCCTCCCATCATGGGAGAGGCTTATGTCCAGCAGTGGACGTTATGGGCTGTTGTTGTTGTTGTTTCAGTCACCGGCGCCACTTTCAGACTTCCCCTTATGTACTCATTCCTTATTTTATCCATTCGCGTTACACCATATTGTATTATAAATATCTAAACATGTTAAATAGAAAATATTCTTGAGAAGACAATTCTTGGTTAAGATCACTTATTAGATATCAATAGACTACGTGAACAATAAGGCCATGCACAGATCCAGTCAATTCAATAAAAACAGTTTTCTCTACAGTAGGCAAAAGTGTTTTGACTACTATAGAGAAAATTGTTTTCAAAAGAATTATGCAAAACAGTGGTTTTACATAATTCTTTTCATGGAAAGATAACCTGAGTCTGAGACGGTCTTGCCTATAGTTCCGCTGCCTTAGGGCCGCGACGAGGACGAGAGACTTTTGTCGAGACGAGGGACTTTTGTCCGCCGGATAGAAATAACCGGTCCTGTTCATTGGTTGTTGTGTTGTTGTTTCGTCTATTGGTCGACAGCCATTGGGTGTTTCAAATTGTTCGCGGACAAATTATACCTCGTTTGTGCAAGCCTTTAAAGAAACAATGAAATTAATTACTAAGCGATCACGATTAGCCATCGATTACTCAATTAAACAGCAATCAAGTCACCGATTAAAATAGAAAATTTGTCACCATTTGCTACGTGATCGTCACATAACGATTAATAAATCAATTTATTTTTATTGCAACTCATTAACTAAGACCATTATTATTAGCCTTATAGGAATATAAACAATTTATTATTTTGCGTTATTATAACAGTTATGATTAAACATAACAATAATACTAATAAAAGGTAATATCCGGCTGTTGCTTGCAATTGATTTTATTGTTTTGTTGGAATTATGCGTTCTACAAGTTAAAAAATGAATATATCCGTGGTACTTTTAAAGTCGCAAAGATACAGGAAAAGCTCTGCGAAAACCGCTTGCGCTGGTACGGACATGTGATGAGACGGGATAAATGATAAATGATGTTTATTTTGCAAGTAGGTTTTTACAAACACTTATACACGTAATTTTTTTTAAACTAGATGGCGCCGGTGTTTCGTACCTGACTACTCTGAGAAGAAACAGCCGAAACAAACTCAGAGGTCATAGTCTCTTTTAATGTCCAGACAATTTTGCTCAATTCACATGAGGACTATGCAGATTAGTGTCTGAGATGGTCTTTTGAAGAAAGAACCATACAGATTTGAGTGGACCTGTCCACGCTGTGGACGCTGACCACATGACGGAAAAAGAGGCCGTGGACCACCACCAATAACCTGGCTACGAACAATAGCGAAGGACATGACACATGATGACAGCGAGCAACACAACGACAGAGACAAACCACAACCGTGCGGTGTGGCGCAGAAGTTCTAAGAAGAACTAGGAGGGCTGACCCCAAATAAATTGAGATAAAAGCCAGGAAGAAGAAGTTGGAATTATGCGTTCTACTATAGTTTTCATAGAGCGATAGTCACTCTGATAGCCTGACTATTGGGCAGAGTGAAGTTCAAATAAAGAACATCAGTAATATAACCTAATAGTGTGACCGTGTGACCATTGGACTGCCAACTCATAGGTCTCAAGTTCGAACCCAAGACACGCACCTCTGATTTTCCGGATTCATGTGCGTATTTTATAATTATCACTTACTTTGGTGAAGGAAAACATCGTGAGGAAACTAGCATGCCAGAGAGATATTTCTTGACGGAATTTATAGCAAGGTCGGAGGCTCATGGGCGGTATAAAAACTCTGCCTCCAGGTACTACACCACTAACTAACCACACAATAAAGAAGCAGGTCAAATTGTTTAGTATTTTCCTAAACACATTGCACACAACTAATAAAATGTCATCATCATCTGCCTAGCCTTTTCCCAACTATGTTGGGGTCGGCTTCCAGTTTTACCGGATGCAGCTGAATACCAGTATTTTACATGGAGCGACTGCCTAGCTGACCTCCACAACCCAGTTAGTACCGGGTAATACGATACCTCTTGGTAAGACTGGTTGTCAGACTTTCTGGTCACTGACTACCTAACGACTGTCAAAGATCTACAAATGACAGCCGGGACCAACGGCATAACGTGCTTTCCGAGGCACGGAGGAAACTCGGTATGTAATGGGTGGTCACCCATCCACAGACCAACCTAGGCAAGCACGGCTTAACCTAACGATCGGCCCGAGCGGCTGTTATTATTTAGCCACGAGCTCCCGAACTAATAAAATGTAAGTACATAAAATAAACAAACAAGGCTCAAATATAGTTGTTTAAGTTTAACAACATGTTCACACAACAGAAAATCCATTTATGGCGTGTATGGCGGTTAAAACGTTAATAAATTAATAAACATTAATTAAGTGCAGTGTTTGTTGAGCAAGTCCCCGCTAAAGCTAATGACCACACGTGGTCTAAGTCATTCGTCTTCATTAGCGTGGTTATTTTAGAATGGACCAACACTTGTTATGCCTGACTAAGTCTGGAACTCATTTATTTGTTCAGCCTAAACTAAACGGAAGATTCTGTCTTCATAATGTTTTAGTAAACGAACACTTTTTACTTCATATTATTTAAAAAAAGTAGTATGTAATATTCGTATTGTGATCATCGATAAACACAGTCAACTGATGAGCTATTTTATTATTTCCACAGATTGATATTACTTGTTGTTTTTCTATCATAATTATGTTGTAAACTGTAAGCGTCCTTCTTCAAATCATAAAATAATTTTGAATGCAAATCTAAAAGTATATTCACAAATTCCAAGTTCATAACCAAAAGAACTTTTATACTTTTTCGCGAATTTATCAAATGGAATCTTTCGTCACATCATTTATCACGACAAGGGCGCCTACTCATACTTCAAACGAACAGCTAAGCCTTCCTTTTAGCATCGCCATTGTCAGATTAAATTAAAAAATAAAAACGTTACCATTAGGGATCCTACTTAGTCGACCATGACCTTCCCACTGCCAAGGTCAGACCGCAGCGCAGACTTCAATGGCGTGATTTACCGTCTGAATATTTCCACACTTTAATCGTTGATGAACACATACAGTTAATTAATGTTGCCATACACTAGGGGTTTCCCTATCAACGGTCGAGGTTCTGCGAATCGCGAGGGAATTCAATTGCTCCATATTTTGCAATTGTAACATTCAAAGAAACTTGAATGAACACAATTGACGGTATTATCCAGTTTTCTTGCAGAACAATCGGCTATTATGATAGAGTTTATAAACAAAACTTTTATCGGAACATATAAACTTTAAAAGGCATTTGCGGGTTCGTTTGCAGAAGTCCCAATTGCCAGTATAAATTCTTAACAATTTCGTCGTTGGTAACCCTGGCACCGCCCATGCGGAACGCCGATTTAATAAATCACTGAATCATTGCGTAGGTACGCAAATGTGAGACACGAACATAGACAAAGGTCAACTGAGATTAAAAACACCGCCGGGTCATATCAACAAAACAATGATTGGAAAACAAACACAATGGACTTTGTTATGGCTCGTCAAGATGAGTCTGTTGCAGATGTATTGTTCATTCAGAACCTAATTATAAATAAATGTGCCGATACCACTTTGTAACAATGTGGAGCCTTCATACTTTAGCTTTGGTTCTGAACATTCGAATTGAGATATTAAATTATTTGTAAAAAAATATTCATTCAGTAAGTATGTTGTTGGAAAAGGGATAAAAATGTAACGAATGAAAGCTTACTCATTGGTTATCAGTTATTTATTATGCTTATGAAGACCTTTTTTTTTATAAAATATTGCTTTATTACACTGTTGCCTTTTTGAATTATTGCTATTGCTTCTTCTTCTTAGCGCGCCGATGGAAAATTTTCATTAGATATGTTTGGCCCAAAATTCAGTAATGCGAACTCCGCTTGCTGACGCAGTCATAAGATCCTCAAGTCCCATGCGGCGCATTGCTAAAGCAATGAAAATAAACGAGTTTTTTAAAAACTCTATCATCACACAAATTTTATTAAAGACAGTGTCTTCAAAGTTAAACTGTATTACTTTTAAATAGGATCGCCAACAAAACAATCAACCTTGATCTTGACAGAGTTCGAATACATTACAATAATAGCGGCAGGTCGGTTGGTTTCTGAATGGCTTCCGTTATGCTGCGCCTGCGCTTCCCGGCTCCACGGCACGGCGGCGCCCCGACGGCCATGAGCCGTGGCCATCACCGGCCAGCCACCTCCGTGACCCCCAACTAAACCACTCATCACCATTCCTAGATATTGTCTCTCACGAAGAAGCGACATCGAATAAATTAGCGACTGCCATTATAAATACTACTGTATTTTATAGCCGCAGTAAATAATTTTATATGAATATTTATTTATACATATACTGTAATTTATGTGCCTGCTCATCACATCATGTAGGTAATTACGAGAAATGATCATGAATGTCGTCACTATTGTGATACTTAATATGGTGTTGTTTACGTTCAGAGAAAACGTTGAATTGCATGGATAACACCAAAGTATTTATTTATTTATTTATGTACACACAAAATACTCAACAGCACAAGCAAGAGCACAAGGGTACTGCTTATTTTATTTAACGAAAACATTCCTGATTCGTAATTTAAAAACATTTATCACTATCACTAAACAAAGTCACCCGCGTCTGTCTGTTCCTATGTATGCTTAGATCTTTAAAACTACGCAACGTATTTTGATGCGGGTTTTTTTAATAGATAGAGTGATTTAAGAGGAAGGTTTTAGTATATAATTTGAGGGCGGGCGAAGCCGCAGGCATCAGCTAATTCTAAATGAATAGACTTACAATAAAACCTAGTTTCTGCACTCATTGACGATAGGTAGGTACTACTCTGACCAAGTAACTCGAACTCGGAAAATACAAGAAAATTATCTGGAAAATTCCTCAATGAAGATGACAATCTTCCTTACTCTTCTTGTTACGTATCAATCTATGTATACGTATATTGTATGACGTGTGTGTTATTGTAACGTATTATATCGTATGATTGTGTATAGTGTGATTTACATCATTAAACCATGAACCTACATAAGAAATAAGCGATGATTAGCCCAATTATAATGAAAACTAAAAAAAAAAATGTGTTTGTTGATGATGATTGCATTAAATATTATGTTTCAGTAAAAGTTAAAGTCTCTTGTAACTAATGTTACCAGTGTACGTAATTTATTTAGAAGAACTAAGATACAATATAGCTTCCATTACTAATTACTATAAAAACTGCATCATGTAATAAAAGTATACAAGATACTACGCTTATGTAACATATAATGTACTACACGAACTTGGCCAAGTTTTTATTCCTACATACCTAGTTACTAAAAATATTTCTACTCATGACGTCAGAATCTATTGATCATGATCTCCTGAACGATAATAGCCATAATAAATATGTAGTAGAATACTATTCTCACTTTATACACGATTCGATTAAATCATAACTAGTGTAGCTCAAGTGCTATAGACTCGATTTATGAAGACATATTTCTCGTTAGTAGTAATAGTAACTATTGATCATTATATTTTTTACCCTACTGCCAAGGAAGGGTTATGTTATAATAGTAGATTGTATGACAAGGGAGCAAAATAGTATTTTTACGGCGAGGGCGCTATTTTGATTCCAGAGCGAAGCGAAGGATTCTAGAATAGAATCTCGAGCATAGCGAGGGATTCTAAAATAGAATCCTGAGCGTAGCGAGGGATTCAAAGTACATCGCCTGAGGGAAAAATATGTTTGCTCTCAAGTCATATACTCTACTTTTCATCTCGTTCTATGAGAAAATAAATAAAAGACACTTTTATGTAATTAATGAAACTTTTTTGTAATTAATGAATAAGTTTTATTAAAAAAATGACATGAATGTAAAAAAGGTCAATTTCAAATATATATTTATATCTAATACACTGGCGAAATTTTGAAATTTATTGTCACTGTGTGTGTTTTGTTTGGGATTGATATAGTTGTGGATTTATTTATACAGAATGACATTTTTATCACTTTCAAAATAAAATGGGTATAATAGGTGAATGGAGTAGAAGCAAATGCCACACTTGGTTTTTTTTTTATTTGAACTTAAAAAAAAAATCATTTGATGTGAAATTCGATATTTTACATTTTTTGTTTTTTATTTTTCTTTCTTTGTTCTAATATGAAAAGTTTACTTTAAATTTGTAGCGTTTTTTGGTGATGGATCAACTCTTTTCTAAACTGTGGAAAAAAGAAAAACAAAACTAGGTATGCCTTAAGCTTCTACTCCATTCACCGAATATACCCATTTTTTTTGGAAAGTGATAAAAAAGTCATCCAGTATTTTGAGTGTTTGTAATCTCAGTATCTGGCTGGTGCTCAGGAAAAGGTTCCTTTGATGTAGAAGAGCGCGGTGACAACGGCATGGGCGAACTATCTGCAACTCTTAATTTGATATCTTCTACAATGCGGGTGCTGATCCCCGCACCGTACAAACACTAATTTATACAATTTTCGTTCGATTTCAATGAACGATTCATGTTCCAAATTCAAATCTCATTACTGCCCCCTAAAAAGTCTAGTGGGGGGAAAAGAGCTACTTTGCTCCCGCTAAAAGGGGAACAAAACGACACTTTTCGAATAGAAGGGATGAAAAAAAAAATATATTCTATATAAATTTGTTTATAACCACGTATGTTCCAAATGGCTGGATAGATTTCGACGCTTAATGTATCATTAGATTCGTTTAAAAACCCAAGTGTCCTTGGATAGGTGATTTAAAATAAAAATCAAAATGGCGGATTTTTAAATAGGCGCTAAACTGTAAGTTGTTAATTTTATTTTTTTCAATCAATCCTATCGAGTAGGAATGAAGGACATTACAAATATATATCTCGTAGGTAAATAATACAGTTTGTAGTCGGGTTTTTGATACTTTTAATTAAATGTTACTTGTTCCAGTATCGCGCCGAGGTCTGCACAATCACATAAAACAAACATAATCATATAAAATTAATCCCTCAAAAAGATTAACCGAGTGTGAACAACCTCTTAATTCACATTGATTATTAATCAATTTTGTTGAATAGATAAATTGTCTTTTCGTGTTGAACGCACCTATTTCAACAGACGCTTGTATTAGTTTCTTAGGCCACAGGTCAAGCCTGTAATTGCGAGAATCAATTGATTAGCATGAAAATTAATTGTCCAGCTTAGATATTACAACGATGCACACGAATTTATCGCTTCAATTATATTTGCCTATTTATTGATCTGATCGGCGGCGGGTTAAATGTGAAGGGAACAGACAAAAACGTTGTTTAACTTGTGCTAATGATTACCATAATGATTATGATGTTTATTATGACAACGATCCGTCAATTGGTTGCAGCGACGTCGTTATGCAACATTAAATGTAGCAAGTGTTGCAACTCAAGACAATTGGCGCCGGCGACTGCGAGCTTAATGTTTATCTAAATATGTAGCAAGAAATATGCTTATCGACGGGAACACAAGATAGAGAGACTGATATTTTGGTCAGATAGTTCACGATTTAAGCCTTAGTGCAGTTCTTAATACCAAACGCCGTCGAAATTGCTACTAATAGCCACTTCTAAACGTGGAATTAAATACCAAGATACTTATCTTCAGTGGCGACTAAATATCGGCATCAGGAATTCCAATATCTGACTATGATTTTGAAATTAATAACTCGTTGCCATTTATCTTGTAATCAACTAGAAACAGCTATTTAGGGCTTCTTTGCGTCTCTGCAAATTACCTTCGAGGAATTTGTGAACTAATAATACTACAGCAATAATTTGCGTTGTTTTCTCGTTCACTTCAAAAGATTTCAAGAGAAAATCAGACACATAGTGGCAGACATAAACGCGTATAATAAATTGTCACTTACAATATATTCTGAGCAAAGTGCGTGACTGTATTATGAGAACTTATTAGGGTTCCGCGGAATATTATATCGATCATCTCCGTCGGGATTACGGTCGTGAATTTATATTATGTTACAGTTACTGTCAGATAATAATCCTATTATAGTCGTTATCTATTGAAATCTGATCGTGTGACCGCCTTTATCCCAGTGTCGGGGCTATAAATCTGGTGAGACATTGTGACCTATTTGTTAGTCTTACCAGTCACGGTTGTGTTTAATCCTTTTTATTTAAATAACACTGTCAAGGCGTATATTACTCGTAAATACATGCGGGCATGTCTCTGATTCAGTTTTAAAATTAACGTTTATATACAGTACGGATTTTGAACTCTGGAGCTTCGCTCGTGGCGATAACCTTATTTTTATTGATTTAAATTCAAATCTGACTAATTACTTGGACAGATTAATGTTCAATATTATAGTAGGTAGGTACCTACATTTTAGCAACACATCTTTCTCACAAATAAATAAAATTGAAGTATCTCTTTGTAATTTCAAAATTACAGCTTTTTACTGAATGCGTAATATGAAAGTACGAGAATATACGGCACCTATAGCAAAAAAAAAACATTTCTTTTTTAATTTTCATCTGTCTGTTTATTTCGGCTATTCTCTGAAACGGCTGGACCGATTTAGACGGGACTTTTAAGGAAGTTATAAGGAGAGCATAAGGAGTATAAGGAGGTTATAACTCAGGCTACTTTTATTTTACAAAAATAATTTAGGCTTCCATGAAAAAAAATCCCCTGAAATTATTAACAAAAACCGATTAAAAAAGGAAAGTAATATTTTTATAATAATTTCACACGGACGAAGACCGCGGGCAACAGCTAGTCATTAATACATCTTAACATCAACGTAAATTTAAAGTCAACTTGCGTTCTAAACATTTAGACAATCACTCTTAAAAAAGCACATTAGCATTCTATATAACATTGTTAAGACATCAATTCTCAGAACGTACAAGTCAATCGTTGCTCGAGATACCGTTCGGTAAGTTTTAAGGATAAATCTCTCATCGCCGGCGCGCCATACTCCGACTCGTGTAGTATTCAAGGCACAATGTTTAAATGTTTATAAATTCCACTCATCGGCCTTTCGCACTAACATAGTTCAATAAACGTACATGCCATCGCATCTGTCTTACTTTATATCTAATGTTTCAAGTTTAATTTGACACGCCATATAAATGCCCGGGGCGTTCTCCACATGTTTGTCCTCCAGGTAGCTGTGTACATTTCCTCTGGAATATTTTAAAAACACGTCACAGCATCTACTTAAATCTCGACTTGACCTAATTCTCATTCAAAAATGGCTCATGAGCCAGTTGTTCTTGATCGGATGGTGCACTTACCGTAAATACGATTGAGTAGGTAATGCGATGTTTATTGATTCTGTCGATTCGCTTCCTACAAAGAATAACAGCCGAAAGCCTGTCATATTTAAGACATGAGAAGAATTCAGAGCACGTAAACAGACGCTGGTGAAATGTTAAATTAGTAAACAGTTAGTTAGAGGATGTCGCGGTCTATTCACATTCGAGTGGGGTTTAAGAAGCGGAGAGAACAGCGTTCGCGAACGACGGATCATAAAATTACATATGAACGAGTGACCGCACGGCGGCGGCGCCACATTTCTATGAACAATGAAATGGTATGGAAATGGCGCCAAACCCTCCATCATAAGCGGCGCACGCGCATGCCATAAAACTGCATGTATTAACGTTTACACTCCGTTTATGAGTTCGCCCGATTGTGTCACGTCCTTGGCTAATGACCAAGCTTTCAGTTGCTTTTGTTCGTAGTTCGTACCTGTATCTGGCGTAGGCAAATTTTTATCCCTCTTTAAATAAATATGCAAGTGTGCGTGCTTAACGTGAATGCAGAACTTAAATTAATTTTAATTATGTTCCAACTGTGTTAACTGCCTTTTAACGATTATTTCATTAAGTGGATTATGAAACTTTAATCGAAATCCATGAATCAATATGTTTACTGCTGGCTTTATTGATAGGTAATTACTAACTTGTTATACTTAAATATGCTTAGGTAAACCTCTATATTCGATATATTTATTACACGATAAACAGATAGATACATTTATAATTAGTGTGTCAACGAATTATAAACTTATTGAACAGATTTGCCAGAGTCTTTCATCTGTGCAGTTTCCCAAAAAGCTTTAAAAGGTATTTATCTAAAGAATGTCTATCTACAAAGCCAGGCTGTTTTCTCTTTAAAATCATTTTCATTCATATTCATATTCTTTATTGCACACAAATTTAAAAAAAATATACACACAAATTAAAATATATAGCTTATGTGCAAAGGCGAGCTTAACCCAGAATTGGGTTTTCTTACAGCAAACCTTATTTCTGTATTCAGAAATTCTTCATTTATCTCGTAAGAAAGCTTATATATTTACTCATTAACACCCTGATTCGTTTCAGATAATTTTCATAAACAACAACGCTCTATTGAGCAGTTTAATTAATATGAAAATTACGAAAAACATAAACTTCGCGTCAATCTACAATTTATAGCGTTAGAGACATAAAGCTCTACATTTTAATCAAAATTTCAATTGGGTATAGGAATCTATTATTATAGGTAGGTAATGATATAATAATTGGCAGATGCGAAACGCTACACAAAGCATTCTTCTACATTTGCCCCAATCCCCTAAATTCTAGCCTACGACATTATTTCCAAGTGATAGAAACACAGTATTGTGTAAATAAGAAACTTGCCAATTCGTACTTTCCTTTTAGAGCTGTGGCGCACGTGCAATCTACCGAATTTGCTTAGACCGGCCGCTGCGCAGGCGCCGGCGCCACTCCACTTTCCGAATAGCCTTCGCGTCTCGCTTGTGACCTTTTACGCACGTTATACACGCCTTACGAGTCTGTTCCACTCCTAGCTCATAAACTAATCATGGCTTAAAGCGATTAAATATACAGAAAAGCTTAGAACGCTTCCACAGTGATGCTACATATTTAGCATCTACACCATGAAGCCACACATTATAATATAAAAGTAGACATTTGAATAGCGTGATGTGGGCGCGTAATGTCAGTCATAAGTTCGTCCGAAGTGCATCGAGCTCGTACATATGTGGGCTAATCAATGATCAGCCAATATATTCAATTGCAGTGCCATTCAGTCGATGATTGGCAATTCTCAGAAATACGCTTTTGTAATAATACTCTCAGTCTGAGTTCTGAAGAGTACCGCGAGCGATAACAGTGGAGAATGTTATTACAGAATAGCAAGTGGAAGGAGAGTGATGCAATGTTGAAGATCTGAGGCTACAATGTCGTTTTCCATCATTTCCGCGACATTTTACCACGTGTAAGTATGTTAAATGCTACTATTGCGTTAGCTACTGTGACTGTGACTATAGTAGGACTCTAAAGTACACCTAGACGCATTAGTATTAGTATGGCATTTAAATATTTGTCTAGAGTCACAATGTTTGTAACAATAATATATCATTTAATTTAGGTAATAAAAGACCCATATCATAAATACCTTACAGACTAACATACATATTTATAAAAAACCACATAACCTAATTAAACTATTGAACACGAAGAGACGGCGTCATGTTGCGCCGCATGGTGTCGCGTAGCCTTCCGCGGAATCGCCGATACATGACACCCTTCGGCCAAAACTCTTCCTTGAAGAAGATCTCAATATGATGAATCGGAACTCGCAGCACGAAAGACTTAAAATTCGTGTTGTGACGCGACTCTAACTTCTCGACCCTCAAGGTCCAGCTGGTCTTCGCTCGGACATACTCCACGATTTCCTTCACCTTCTTTTCCTTTGTGTATATTCATGTGAGTAAGGGCAGCCACGGCACAGCAAGGCGTAGCTAGTAATATGAAGCGCTTATTATCTCTGAAACTTTATTGACGCACTCTCTCTACTTGATATTTACAAGTATACAAGTAATGTCGTAATAGAGGTCATTACAAAGGGCCTTTAGCTATATTCATATGATTTAGCACTACATATAGTTCAACAAGATAACGATATTGGTTCGACGACACCGCCAATGAGTGAATGTCGACAAAACCTTAAAAGCAGTATAAATACAACATTAATATCGAATAAATTTACATAATATGAATTAAATTATCAATATTACATTAAACGGACCATTTTTATGGTTCGCGCTTAACCTGTCATTGATGTTTTTAAAATATTATTAATTTGTATATTGTATAACAGATATATGACCGAAGTTTAATTTTCAGAAGAACATAACTTTTGTTAACATAATATATGTAACTTTTCTTTAATCTGAAGTTTCACTTTATCTTGAATGTACAAATTCCCGATTGAAACAGTGGACGTAATTAGTCTGCATAAATGTTCGTCTCAACAAAATTTTCAGTAACGTCGTCAACCATTATTACATGTGATTTCCACTACTTACTAAATTTTGTTTCGGGGAAGTCCCCATAGATTTACGAATGCGAGCCGCAAATTTAAGGAATTTTTCTTCTATTTTTTTCCTTGAAATAATCATTCTCCTAGCCTAGCCCCAAAATCTCAGTCCAAACAGATGCCGAAGGTACATAATAAATATCCAAAGCTTAATATAAGGGTAACTCAACATATAACTGACGAAAACATACCATATATGAACCTAAAGCTCAACCTCATTCATACATTGTAAGATATTGTAATAAATAAAAAATATATGGAGCACGCATATCGCAGTCTTTATTAATAAATCTTTTAAGTGTTTTGAGCTCCCTCACCGTACTCATATCATAGAGTATCGATGCAAACACCAGCAATTCAAGTGACGATGATAACCACCCGTGCACCATCCACAGTTGAATATGGACAGCGAGTCAAACAAATCCAGGTTTCAAACAATGAACGCAGTGGTAATTAATCGCCCGAAGTTTGTTAACGCCTACACAGAATCAATCGACGAAACAATACCGAGGCATTGTTTTTGTGAATTATTGCGCAAAACGCGACGTAGTTTTGATGTTTACTTTCCTAAATAACCATTGTTTTGGAAACTTATACGAAAGGAAATGAGTCAAACGATGAAACTGCTGGTAAGGTTCTCCTAAAACAAAACAAATTGACAAATAAAAGACTAAAAGACGTTTCAAAAAAGTCTTCTGAACAAGCTCCATTACTCAGCTCTAAATGATTCTTATGGTGATTAATAGTTTTTATTCAATACAATGACTGCTTGTTTTGAGCAAATTAAACACTTAAACCTGCCAGCTGAACATCCAAACACAAAGACAGTAACTTACTGTAAAAAAGACGGGCATCGCGCGATTGGAATTCTATATTCTATCAAGTTGATTTACTGCGTAACCCTGCCTAGTGTCTCGTGTCGTATTGTGCGAAATAAAATCAAGACTCAAGAGTCGTGCTCACATTAACCCGCATATTGCTGGCGCCACTATCTGTCACTGTTTCCATTTTATCTATCTACTTAGTAATAACAATAACAATAATGATTAGATAAAAGGATTTATCGTACGCGTTGACATCACGACGCATCACTAATGTTGCGTCTTGACAAAATTATTAATGTTCTAAAATTGTTCTTGTAACAGCCAATTAACTATAACTTACGAATGAACGCGTGCGCACTGTTGCCTGTTTGCGCAGCTTCAATCGACTGATTTGGTTTCATTTAACAAGTCTTTACCGCATCACGATTTATATAATACAAGCAGATATAACGCTTTTATTAAAAATACAGAAATAGTATTTCAAAATGTCTATGCAAGCTCTTAACAGAGTAAAACTTAAGGAAATATTTCATGAAACGCAAGTAGTACGTACGCGTTAAGTATGTGATCTGATTACAGATGATGTTTGTCGCCAGAGGTTGGGGGCCACTCAAAATATTGTAATTAGTGTAATGAAATAAGTATTCGCGTCGTAGATCGCGTGTCCTCGCGGCTCCGGCGCAGGCGGCGCCGGCCCGCGCTGGCGCCGGGCGTCGCGACGCCGCCGCCCGCCTTGTTTGCACATCGCGTATGTTCTCTATTTACGCAAGTACGTTTTTGCATTATTTCAACAAACACGTACCAAATTACGAAAATCATGACGTCAGCGAATATCCGATACTACTTGTGTTTCTGTTTTTACGACTTCGACCTTAGCCATCCTTTTAGCGAAGCGAGGTGAGAGAAATTTAACTGCGCAAACAGTTCCCAGCGGATCGCGCGAGGGAGCGTGGCCTGTAATTCGATAACTAGATATTCAACTGTCGCCTAGGTACACATAAAGAACTAAGCGACCCAGTTTAATCAAAAGATTAATGTTTAAGGTAATCAGAAGGGGTCTGGCGCCGGTGCGCGTGGTGCGCGCTCGCCGGTGGGCACGCCGAGTCACGCACAGTTCGCACTCGCACCACTAACCGCTCGCTATTACTCACGGTAAGCCTGCCCACAGCCCACAAACCGCATTCACCTAACACTGCCTCATTAGCCAACATTAAAATAATAACGGGTGCGCTTGCGGCCAACAACCATCCCCATTCAGAGCATTTAAGATAACGTCCGCCTGAATGTTGAGCCACTACAAAAGTAATCACATCTGTGTAGCTCGCGGTCGCGCATGGCGGCAGGGAGATATTTCGAATGAACGATCATCCGTGTCCACTCACGTCTACGCCCGACGTTCGTGCATCAGTGGCGCTGTTAATAAAAAGAGAGCACTTTGACATCAAAGCGTTTTACGCAGTAAACGGCGAAAAAGGCTCAAACAAAATTATGCGCCGAGGAATGTGTTGCAGCGAGAGACACCGATTTCACAAAAATAAAACGTCGATTGTGCTCGGCATCGTGCATCGGCGTGCACAAAACAAATTCCTCGGAGGCACTTGCTGTACACTGAATTAGATACACTCGTGATCGAGTGGTGAGGGGCGCGCTGCCCGCTGAACCGTGAACACCAACTGGCACAGCGCGTCGCGCACGTCGCGCACGCTGAGCACGAGCGTGCACGCCGCGTAACACACCGGTACACGCCCGGTGACGTCACGTGCGGACTATACGCAAGCTTTCAGCCGTAATTCAGAGGTTATCTTACACATACAGTTTTATACAGTTTTTTTTTTTAACCAGATATAAATAGACTTGACATTATTTACGATAACGAGACACTTAACCTTTGCATGTAACTCTGATTAATTAGGTCGTTTTATTGCAATATCAATTTAATATAGAGTACATCTTTTGAAAAATACGAGATAAAGTTATTAAATCAAAGCAAGATTGTTATGAAACAGTCGATAACACATTCAGTTAATGTAACATATCTGATGTTATTAGTAATTCACAGATTGCGCATTTCTTTAGGATTCAGTAGTTCCAGTAATGTATCAAGAGACGCATTCCTAAAACTAAAAGATGAAAGTGGAGAAAACACGTGAAATTATTGAGATGATATTACCTACTTGTAATTTCTTCTAGACTACTCTACATTTGAGGCTCATTGTTGATTTCCAGGGTGGTTACTAACCAGTATTTTTTTGACTATCGTATTTTTATATTTGGTTCCTTTTACCGTATCCACTGCAGTTATATCAACGTACGAAATACCACCCTTCCGGATAAAGCCCTCATGAGGGAACTGACATTCAGACCTTTCTAAACTTTTAATATTTGTGACTTTGCCTGTATTCTGTATTGAACAGATAGTTAACTTATTCTGTAAGTATCTCTGACTTATATATTAGCTCAAGTAAACAAGCTATTCGTGTACAAATATGCTGATGTAGTTAGCAACACAAAATTATGTTCTCAGCGCCAACACGAAATCGTCAAATCGTGGTTATACAATTCTCAAAACAAATAAATCAAAACAATTTCTTTGAAACACATATTAGCTAAGAATAACTCTAACTTCACTGACATTGCAAACGATTCCCTTGCTGATGGCGTGAAATTCATTTAGTTTATAACGACTACACCTGGCGGAGATTCAATTAAAAATCACACGTTTTTACTGTCTTCGTAAGGTACTAGGGATTTATTAAAAGCACGATAAACTATATTATTACGGCAGCCGGCCGGCACATGGCCAACTGCAGTTCTTACAAAGGCAACTGTTAATCAGATTTGATGCGTTTTATAGCAACGAGCCTATAGAGTTTATGGTCAGCTTTCAGTTCCGCCATGCCGAGCTTTAACTGCTTATAAACCATATCGGAATCACAATTAATTCATTGTGTTAGCGTCAGTCGCTTGAATTCGCTAGACATTGTGCAACCAGAACTCGAAGGAAATAGCTGCAGTAAATTCTTCAAAACATTAATCGTTCCTAATAGAACAGCCACTTTTGTTTACATTTCACGCTGTAAGCTAAATGAATCTCGACCGCGAGGAACCTATTTAACGATGAAAGTAAAAACACTGGCGAGACATTTATTGGAGCGAATATATCACATTTTTTCGTGGAATATGACTTAGTAAATATAGTAAAAGAGCGCGTACGTTGACATCGGCGATATTTGTTCGCAAAAAATGTGTGTTGTAAGTTGTGTTCGCTAAAAAGGCGAGCAGACGGCGTCGCGGCGACGGGTCGACGGCCGCGCCCGGAATAACCAGCAGCAGCAGCTATATTTGCAGCAGCGGCGCGGGCGCAGGGGGGCACCAGCGCGTGCCATTTCTGCACCACCGCCCGGTGCATCTGAGTAATGCCATTGTAATGCTCTCGATATAGTCGTAATGAGTGGACGCGGGCGGGCAGACGCGGCGTCGGCGACGTCGCCGCTGCGGCTGAGCCCGCGTGCGGTCGCAGCCTCCACGCCCGCACGCCCGTAACTCGGCACACTCTGCACCACGCACCTCGTAAATCACTATCTGTCGCCACTGGCTACGGAAGATCCCAGATAACACCATGCCAATAATTTGACAGCATTATTTATGTTTTATTGAATTGATTACGAGTTTACGAGTAAGTGGAAGATGATGATGAACTGTGTCGGGTGCGTGGCGTGGGGTGTCCATGTGTGCTGCTATACCTAATGTATATTGATGAGAGCGCCGCCGCGCTCGTGGGAGCCGCCGCGCGCCGCTCAGCGCTCGCCGCTACACTGTCATTTGTCATCGCCAGTTCCTGTCACTGCGCATACGCAACGCATACTTTCTTATTTTCTGCAATTACCTTTAAAGTCGGCAAATTTGCCGATTGCATTAAAAAAATGTACTTAATGGGATGATGAGCGGCGGCAATCAAGAATTACACCAGCCCGTACGTTAATTTCAGTGCGACATTACAAAGACGGTAATCTTAAATGTCATAATGTACTTTTAATGGTACCGGCTAAGCAGATATAATATTTCCTTTAACAGACTAAAATCAATTTAGATTCTTGGAACTTTGGACATAAAAAAAGTAGTTATGATCAGTATAAAATAATTAATTCGGTCTTAGCTGTACCTATTTCACAACCTAAAATCGTGGAAGTGTCGTGTTACACACGCGAAGCAGGTCACACCAAAATGGCATATTAATAGCGGCCATCAAAGAGTCTACATTTGCAAAAAGTCCATAAAGTTATATGTCGTCCAGTCGATTTCCACATGTGTGGACAGTTTTCGCGACAGATGGCCCATGACTCACTAACCTGTTAGCGGTCAGATACGTTTCCAATGTAATCGAGATGACAATATTTATAAATCATTTTACACTAAATTAGATAAAAAAACAAACGAAACACCACTATTAAGACAAAATTAAAGACTTTATTGGCTATTAAACGACCGCTCCTGTTTGTTAAAGTTTAGGATATCAAATATCTAGTGTATATAAGGTATGACATCAGCACCGTGTTACTATGAACATGGTTGTAAAAATGACATCATTAAGTAGGAAATGAAATTATCCAAATCACTGTTATGACGTCAGGGAAGGTCTAATGAGGCGTATATTCATTATTGGGTTTAACCTTTTGAGATGCGGTTCTTTAGATATGCAAATCGTGTCGTGAAACTGGTCGCAGTGAGCACAGGTCCATTGTGGCGGTGCGCAGGCGCAGGCGCGGAGGTGTCAGGCGATCACCTCACTTATCTCTTATTTCATTATCATGTTTACGATAACACTATCAGGACGGGTATCTCCGCGCGCGCTCCCGTGACGACTCGCCTAATTAAACAGTCACCGACCGAACTGCGCCCGCGTCATTAATATTGTTCAGGTCTCCGTCTAGATTGGCCGCAGACCTATTGCTATCATGATGCTCTTTCACGGTAGCTACAATGCGATCGATACGAATTCTGAACGTATTATTCTTCTTTGCAGAATCAACTGTAGCAATTAAACAAGCCTGAGTAGGTATCTATATACATATCAGACAAAAATATATATTTATTTCGGACTTTGGAGGTGTTCTGATCTGATGAGAGATGCATATACACATCCTATGAGTTTTTGGAATTAATTTGTCATTCTTCATATAAAATTAAAACGAGCTCGCACAAAATCTTTAATGTAATGTTTAAGATAACATTTTACGACCTTTGCAGTTTCACCAACACGTCTAAGTTCCTTACTACTAGGTATTTAGATGTCGGTGATCATTATTAGATGTGATCCAATCTCTTTTAAACTTCCGAGAATATCTAGAGTACCATCGCGTCAATCGTGTGACTTTTTGACTCTACAAATTAGGAGAGCTATTGAAAAATATGCAGTGTCATTATAATGAGCAATAATTCCTACTAGACTGAAAAAACACAGCAAATGACTTCAAGGTCTATCTTGGTTATTGTTATCTACAGTTGTCTGTTGTCAAGGCGTCAAGTGTTTAATAAAAGTGGCCAATATTTTTCCAGGAAAATATCTATACCTCTCTGACTTCTAGGGACTTTGCACAAAAGATCGAGACTTATAACTTATCTCTCGTGGAGACCAACCCTGAATTGGACTTGTTTGCTGATAAATGGAAGACGATATTGTTAGAATGTTTGTGGTTCTGTGAGAAGACCGAGTAAAAGGATTAGGTATTTAATTTAGTGTTAATGATTTTAAATACTGTACTAAATAAAAAATAAATAAATAAATAAGCTAAATGCCCGCACTTTTATTCAAATATCAAAAACAACTATTGTGTGACTTTATAATACAAATCACGAAATATAACCCTAATTGCATTACATTCTGTATTGACTGCGATGTTGACAAATCTACATAAAATAGGGTTCCAAAGAGAAAATTCCGAACTTTTTTCTTTAAAATTGTGCAGCAATAGGCTAGTTTCCACCATCAATAAATTGCAAATCTATTTAGTCCGTCAGAGTATTGAAAAATAATGGACACGTATTTTTTGTTTTTGTAAATCAATAAATATTGACAAAGATAAAACGCATCGAAACTCGAGAGTGGGGGTCGTGCCGTCATAACGCACTAAAAATTATAGCACGGCTTGACGTATCGAGAATTTTAAAAGCTTCGTCAATTTTGGTTTACGTAACAAAAGAAAAAATACGTGTCAAATAGTTTTTGATAATCTAACTGACCTGAATAGCACCATCCCATATCTTCCCGTGGATGTCGTAAGAGGCGACTAAGGGACTTACCAGAGAATGGGCAGCAGCGTTCTCTGTGCTTTTGTAACAACCGTACTGCGATCGCCAACCCGCCTGCCAAGCGTGGCGATTATGACAAAAACCTCCCTTTAGGGGAGGCCCATGTCCAGCAGTGGACGTCTTTCGGCTGAAATGATGATGATGAATCTAACTGACTAATTAGATACGTTATTTTCAGGACAACCTATTACAATTTATCTGAATTTACTCATTTGGATTTATCTTTACATAATCATCATCATCATCACATAGTACATCATCATCATATCTTTACATAGTATAAAACAAAGTCGCTCCCGTTGTCTGAACGCTTAGATCTTCCGGATTATAATGCAGTTTCCCCTTATAGAATCACTCTATCTAAGTGATTCAAGAGGAAGGTTTATAGGTTTATGCTACATTGCACCAATGCGAAGCCGGGGTGGGCCGCTAGTTTAAAATTATTTTTATTTTATTTTTAAAAATAACATTTTTACTATCAACGGACTACGGTTTATTATTTTCTATTTTTTGCAAAACTGTGGACGTTTTAGAATTCACCCCGCATTCCGGACAACAACATCAGCCCATAACGTCCACTGCTGGACATAAGCCTCTCCCATGATAGGAGGAATTTGCCGTAATCTCCACGCTTGGCAGGCGGATTGGAGATCGCAGTAATGAAAGACTAACAGAAAACGCTGCTGCCCATTCTCTGGTCTACGGAGGCGCAAGGTGTTCTGCCTCAATCATTAGTCGCCTTATACGACACCCGTGAGTGTATGGGTTGGTTTTATTTATTGCATTCCGGACACTGAGCTAAAATTCCGGGCATATGGCAACCGTATCGTTAAGGAACACATATATAGCATTGTCCGACCTAGAGAAATAAAAAGCACTCACAGTTCAAATCTCCAGGACAGGTCTTGCAGCACCTGCCGGGCAGCAGAACTGGAGTGTCACAGGAAGGTTCAGGACACTCGTTCTTGATGTTCAGGCAGTGCACTTTAGCTACCACTCGCCTTTTCTTTTGGACCTGCAACAAATCACTAGTATCAACGTCTGGTCTTCTTGGATTTTTGTTATTTATACTGTGGTCATTTTATGGTGGTTGATTTAACAATGCTGATGGCTTGCTTTAGAGTTGTAGTTTAACAGAAATCGAAAATTGAATTCTTCAGAACTAATTCATGGACTATCTTACATTTAGTTTTTACTCTCAGAAAAACGAATAGTTAAGTAATTGGAAACCCTACGTCTTATTGCCGCGTTATGGCCATTTATGGTGAAAGAATAACACACGGACACCTGGCTGGAGGCTTAACACTCAAGGCACCCAAAGGATTGTCCGCAGCAGCAAGCAGACGACAACCTCCTAGGTTGAACTGTGAGATGGCATTCACAAAAAAAAACACGGACTATTTCAGTGTTTGGGCAATTTCCTTCTTTACTTATGTATAAGATTATTTGTTTTTAGCATGTCTGCCATATAAATCATCACAAAATGAGCATAGTACAGTTGGTGCAATGTTTTGGGAATACGTACCGCAACACACTCACATTTGATGCAGTACATGACTCCGAAGGGCGGGCCCAGGTCCGCGAACCACTTGGAGCCGAGCTCCATCGCTTGTTTGCCGAATAAACATTCTGTAACAAAGACAAAGGCCGTTTAATTATGAAAAATCGGTTGTCCATAAGCTAAATACATCGTTAGAACAACAACAACAGCCCATAACGTCCACTGCTGGACATAAGCCTCTCCCACGATGGGAGGAATTTGCCGTAATCTCCACGCGTGGCAGGCGGATTGGAGATCGCAGTGATGAAAGACTAACAGAAAACGCTGCTGCCCATTCTCTGGTCTACGGAGGCGCAAGCTGTTCTGCCTCAGACATTAGTCGCCTTATACGACACCCGTGAGTGTAATGGGTTGGTTCTATTCTATCTGCCGGATACCACACGACACGGCTAAATACATCGTTAAGGCAAATGATATTAGGATGAGGGTCGACTTGTCGCCGCTTTCCATGCAGACACAAGTCTTGAAGTACATGGGGAAGCGTTACTTTAAAAGTCACTGGCGGTTTCAAATCAGCACAAATTAGCATCATTAAGTTCCTATAATATTTCTGAATATCACACATTTCAATAGATCAGAAAACGGTGCAAAACCAAGAATATATCTCGACAAAGGAAACAGCATAAGTAAACAGTGAACAGACACGATTATTTAGCTTTCTATAATAAACTTTAAACAAATACGCATACGTAGTATTACCGTTTTTTATCTCGCATGTAAGTAAATAGTGATTTGCAGCTAAGTACTTAGAAGTTGTATCGTCTGTCAATTTTTTTTATTGTCTTATTGCATTTTGTTTACGTGGATCCTGCGCAACACACTACGGGCTACGCGGAGTAGTTCTCATCTACGCGAATACGTAGCTTAATAACGTAGATATTTCGGGTTTACAAGCCGTTCATACTCCATATTATTTGATTTATAAGTTAGCAGCTATGGTGCTTCCAAGCACAGGTTAACAAGTTGCATTTACATACCGAACTCATGAGCGAACAGCTAAAAATAAAAGTTGCAGTAGTGTTAAAATGAATGTAAGTAAGTTCATACGCGACACTCTCGTTTCTATGCGAGGGAAGATCTTGAGGGTTTAGTTCTCCTTAAGAATGATGTTTTTTAGCATGCAGTCCAGACACGAGAATTGGGTCCCACAAAATGTAATACCTACTATTTAATATAGTCTTTCTTACGCACACTTTTTGAATACAAGTTGATTGCTAACGCTTAATCGGATACTTTGTGAATAATCTTCTAATGAATCGGTCACAGGGACTAAAAATCAAAAGTTTGACGTTTACGTTTTACTATTTGCACTTTTGCAGAGAATCGAACCCAGATAATACGCACATACGTACATATGAATGAACAGTTAGTTGTAATATCAGCACAACACTGGTTATTAAGTTAATGGTTTTTGCAAGATAATTAGGTAAGGGTATATTTAAATACAATTTTCCATAAATTGGCTAATTCTATAAGCTGGTGCATCAGATGTGGTTACTCCGCGTGCCCCACTAACTCCGCCTTATTTATGTTAGTTTCATGGCGTCGTAGAGGTTTCACATCACTAATTACGTAAAAACTTGTTGGTGTAGTGGTCGCAAACGGGACTGCTGAGCAAGGGGTCCCTGGGTTTGATTCCCAAGTCGGGCATACTGATATTGGATGTTTCCATCAGGAATTTCTCAGTAGCACCCACTGAGTCTGGATTTGTGCCCGGTTGATGGCAATAGGCTCGCTCCCTATTACATGGGACTTAAACATAACTGGCGAAATTTGGGTGTACTATTAGGTACACCTCTGTCTAACCCATCGGAGATTACGGACGTGATGTTATGTTATGTTATTACGTAAAAACTAGTAGATCGATTCAGTGTTCTTTTTTTCATCTACTCTTTACAAACAAAAGGGTTAAAAAAAAAGCTTGAAGTCCGAAAATCAAAGCACTTACTAAAATCTTAATATAATAGTTATATAAATTTGTCCCGTATAGCAAACCGATAGCAAGCGATTAGGTGTCGCAGATATATTCAGTATCAGATGCGTCGGGTCGATAAGGTGGCCGGCCGCTATATATAGGCGTCACTGTTATCTTCCTCTCGTAACTATTTAATTAACCTCACTCCCGAGTGCACTGATAACGAATGAGACATGGTGCGTGAGAACATATTGCTCTTGGTGCCATTTACAACTAGTAACATTAACGATAATCCAGACAGAATTTAAATTCAAACAAAACTTTTAAAATGTTACAAGCTCTGACATGTGTGGACAGTGACATGCGCCACATTTTACAGTAAAAATACAATAAGTGGTTACAGCGAATATATTAAGTGGCGAACAACTCAGAACCGGAGCTAGGCGATATGAACATGGTTGTGGCAGACGACGTCACGCGTAATGAGGAAGAAGGGTGACGCCAATGATGCGCCGGCGACCTATATTCAGGATGCAACGATCAATACGTATTGCGTTACCGACGAGATACGGCCGCCATTATCTCCATATTTTATTACAGAATTTGCACAAGTACGTCAATTTCATTAAAATTGCAAATTATGAATGCAGCTCCAAAAGTACTATTTATTATTTTTTTCCTTTCATGTGCTTGGAGTGCCAAAAAAGCATTATTTACCGCCACACCTACTCGATCGTTAAGGGCGGCGCGGGCGCAGACTGCCGACGAGCCGACGAGTGCAGACAAGCCGCGTTCACACACACCACCTATTTTATAAGCCGCGCGTGTTTCTCGACTTTTGAATGTATGTATATAAAAATATTATCTCTGACATGATTTAGGCATATAAAGTGAGGCGAGACATCGCGTAACCTTCCTTTCGTTTTCTCGGAAACGTTGGCGATGGGCCAGAAACGCTTCGCCAGGGAAATGAAGTATTGGCGACGCCCGTCTTATGCTTCTTTCACGATCTGTTTATGGAATGTACTCTATACGACCCGCTGTTTATTTTGAATTTATTATTTACATATTGGAAATTTTCACGATTTCATACTAAGTGCTAGGATTATCCATTTACCACCGGCAGGCATGCGAATTCCATCTTTTGTTTGTAAATATTTAAATCATATTTAAGTCAGTGCATTTTATTTAAGTCATTTATAATCTGCAACAAGAATTCATCATATAAGTTAAACTCATCTCCATATTATATTAATAAATTCTATCCTCTGTATGTGTCCACACATAGGTATCGTCTTGGTATAATTTGTAATCTCCAGAGCGTGGCATGTTCGGCCGGGCCCAGGGTTACCGCATTGTGTCATAGCGGCGCATAGATCACGATCAGTATGAGCCGCTTGTCAAACCAGAAGTATATGGTCGGCTCATTGAAGTGTGCGCAAGTCGCTTCAATAAATCCTCTACATAAAAGGGTTGAAAGAGGCGTGCGCCGTATTTCAGCGCGCGTGGGCAGCGCATATATTGTTCGTTCTGAATTAGCCTTAAGCAGGATATTTTGACATTCGCTCTGCCGACACGCTGACTAGTTTACACTCGCACTCCGAGTGTGGAAATACTTCACGAGACGATACCGCCGCCGCCGCACAGATTACCATTCATCATCACTAATAAATTCAACAACATCCTTCGCATCGGTGTTCCTGTTAACGAGCTGAAGAGTTGGCTTTCTTTTTATACATATACGTAGTAGTATCGTTCAGAATACGGCTCAGTATCGAGTTCGTTCCCTCGTACAGTGCGCTGCACTGCAGGGCGCGGGTGTAGGCGACTCGCCGCAGATCCGTCAATTTGCTTTGATCAGTGTATCAGTGTATCATTAGATACACACACCCACACGCTGAATGATTGCTCATTGTGCCGCCCCTTGGCGTGCACTTAGTATTACGTATACATCGGCTGTGACGCTATCATACCCAGCCCACGACTGCTAACTATAGCGGTACAATGCTGTAGCTCCATACTTTTCTTGTCGTTATTTATTTTGCACCAAACTGAGACATAAGCTTATTTGGTATCAACAATAAAGTGAAACTGTTTGTTGCCTTAAACGACTCTGCGTTTCATTTCGATGTTGCCTGTATTAGTCAAATTACATGAGCAGTCCTCGGAGCATATTACCTGTATTCCTTTTTCAGAAGTCAATGAGACGTTTTATTTTACGTCCATTGAAATGTACAAAAATAGACAGTCCCATTTTAGCTCGGCATTGCTTTAGATTATTTCTGTGGGTCGGCTGACATCGTCTCATACATAAATTCTGACAATCCCATACAAGAGCTAGTCTGGTCTATAAAAATAGTATATGTGGCATGATTCGGTAGTCGGTAGGTGTGCTCGTCCTCACTCCTCAGGTGTTGACCGAGGCGGGCGGCGCGCGGCTGTGGCCAGGCGCGAGTATTATGTAAAGCGCGGAGTATCGAGTGTCACCGACAGGTGTCTATCGCCGCTAATAAGAATAACTGTGTCGCATTGATCTGATCACTCGCTCCAATGAATCAACTGTAACACTGCCATTACGCGTTTAATAAACACATCAGTAATCTGTATGAATCAACGGCGGTCACGCGTGCATTCCCGAGCGGCGCGGCGCGTCCTCCCGGTGCAACAAATAACTTTATCTACACCCATGCTATAAATCCTCTATAAAGGTATCTGAAACAGTTAGCTTATGGCCAACATTAAAACAGCCAGTGTCTTAATAACCATTATAACACCCAAACGGGTGTTATAATGTTGTACTGAATTTCATTATGCAACTCGTTTTAAAAAAAGAACATCGAATGTGGTAGTGAATCGAACGTCTAGCACGTGCGATTCACTACCACAGCGCCGTAATTAAAAAAAAAACTTATAGGTTAATTCGAATTCACGTCGAATCCCGCCATTTTTGTTCGACATTTGGATATTAGTATTGCATTATGTACTTTGTTGTTTACAAAAATGAGTGATACAAGCTTTGTGAATTTTGATAATTGAACAATCCAAAATGTAAATAATTATATTACTACCTATACTTACACGGTTTGTTTGTAGTAAATACAAGCAATTAAACTTTCCATGAATTTACGTAGACTTCTTAGAACACTGCAACACCTTAAGGTTTCAGAACCTTTTATGGAGGATTCATATCATGGATGTAGATAAAGTCTTGTATGCAACTGTACATAATTAGGTATTAAAACACTCATGTGATACTATTATCACACTCGGCTTCGCCTCGTGTGATAAACCCACATTCGTGTTTTAATACCCCTCATTATACAACAGTTGCATAAATAACTATTATCTACACCCATGCTATAAATCCTCTATAAAGGTATCTGAAACAGTTAGCTTATGGCCAACATTAAAACAGCCAGTGTCTTAATAACCATTATAACACCCAAACGGGTGTTATAATGTTGTACTGAATTTCATTATGCAACTCGTTTTAAAAAAAGAACATCGAATGTGGTAGTGAATCGAACGTCTAGCACGTGCGATTCACTACCACAGCGCCGTAATTAAAAAAAAACTTATAGGTTTTCGAATTCACGTCGTATCCCGCCATTTTTGTTCGACATTTGGATATTAGTATTGCATTATGTACTTTGTTGTTTACAAAAATGAGTGATACAAGCTTTGTGAATTTTGATAATTGAACAATACAAAATGCAAATAATTATATTACTACCTATACACGGTTTGTTTGTAGTAAATACAAGCAATTAAACTTTCCATGAATTTACATAGACTTCTTAGAACACTGCAACACCCTATGGTTTCAGAGCCTTTTATGGAGGATTCATATCATGGATGTAGATAAAGTCTTGTATGCAACTGTACATAATTAGGTATTAAAACACTCATGTGATACTATTATCACACTCGGCTTCGCCTCGTGTGATAAACCCACATTCGTGTTTTAATACCCCTCATTATACAACAGTTGCATAAATAACTATTATGGTGTTATAATGGACCGCGTTATTTACAAAACTATAAACTACGCTATGTTCCTTAGTAACTCTAAATCCGTACAGTATTAGAAACACGCGGTTTTTTGTCGGTAGCTTATAAAACGAATTAAATTGACCGTCGGCGAGCTCCTTACTAAATTAATTGAATGTAGATAGCTGCATACTTGGCTTCACACTATTTTTGTATAACGAGGTGAACTGCACAAATAATACAAAAACGGTTGATAAAATGTGCAAAAAGACTGCGGCGCCTGACTGTATGTTAACATTATAGTGCGAATACAGAGCACAGTATATGTATTTTTATTTTTAGTTGATATTCGAGATTACTGGAGAGACTTCGAGAGCACTATTCTTGAATTTTGCTGTAACTGGTAAAGATTGAGTCAACCTATATGATACTATGAATTAGTACCTAGAAAAATAACTGATTAGTATATTAACAACATATAGGGAAGCAATCGTTCTCTAATACAGTTAGAGTGACAGCATCAATCCATTACCCGTCGGGGTGATTTTGACAGTAATTTATGACTGTAGCGGTAATTCGGAGGATCAAGATCAGCCATGGAAGTCAATCAGAATTCAATGATTATTTACTATCCACCATCACAACTTACAGAACCATCATTATTTTTATTTTCTTATGCTCATTAAGAATAATATTCGTGGAACACGGAAAACAATCATCCATAGAAAATGTAACTTACATCCTCATCCTTCGTACTTGGATGGTCATCATGTGGCCAAACTTAAAAGTACTTAAGCAATTAATTAATTAAAGGTGTAACAGATCGATAAATTATCTTAAAAGTGCCGCTACATACCTAAGCTTACAATTATCCATACATGAGCAGGTTTTTTCAAGTGTAGGTAGTGTAGAAAAATACAACATCATGTAAGTTAAAATTATGAATATTATGACAAAAATAATAATAAATGACATCATCATCACACATTAATAAATGTTAATTTACTTTAAATTCGCCAGACTGGCCGGCGAACTGTTAGTCCGCTTTGTCTCCAACACCTGCACTCAAGTTCTCAGGTTACATTCATAAATAAATATTAATTGGTCACACTTTTTCGTATGGTTACCAGAAATTAAATAATTAATTTACTTTGTGTAACCTATCAGCTGTAAAGCTGATTTCATAATTGAAATGCAAACTGCGTATTTCACTGTAGCAAAGGCGACATTAAATTCACGTAAAACGGTCTATTGAAAAAACAAAGCCTGCTAACAATGGAACCCGGTAGCACCTACAGGCATCTTGAAAGAAAATGAAAAGAAGCGACATTGTGTGATATCACAATCACTTCGGGCCGAGTTCGATAAAATTATTTCACATCAAAGGCATTGTTTCAGTATGTTACACAAAGTAGTGCAACAAATCGGAATTTCTAAGTAAGTTGCAAAATTATCATGAATGAATTTAAAAAACAAAATATCATTATTTATCATTATCATTATAAATTATTACTCTCCGTATTGTGCAAATAAACTAGTTTTTTTTTATTATTATTATTAAACGTGCGAACTGAATGAATGAGCGTCGTTTAAGAACCAGTTGAAATAATTGGCGCAATAAAAACTGTTTTATAATGTCAACTTGTGCATAATTACTGAAGGTGTGGACTATAGTCGTGAACTACGTCCTGGTAGCAAATATTACGGATATTATAATTATAATATTGAGGATATTACCAAAAAATATTGAATGATCGTTGTTCAATTTTAACTTTTTTTATTTATTTAGTTGCAAGCTCGAAACTCAAAAACGTGTTCACGGAAATGACGACCCAAAATTGCCGTTACCAATACATTAGAGACAGCGTAACATTTCTAAAAAGAAATATCAACATATTTTATTTTCAAAGGTTTTTATTTCAGCTTCTTACTTGATAAATCGAAATAAGAAGCTGGGGCTTTCAATCAGCCTGTGTAGTGTTTAATAAAATTATTACATGCACTTTATTTAACGAGGCGTGAGTCTGACAGCATCAAAACGACGCGGCGCGACGCCTGTCCCCGTTTAAACCTTTATAAAATGTCATAACTTGCGCTCCAACACAAGCGACTGACTAATGCTTTTATTTTATTCTCAGACTAGCTTGAAAAACATTCGCAAAAATACAGACGTTTGTTTTGCTATTCATTTTATTACGTAATTTAATAAAACCGTCATACCAAACAGTGAACAACAACAAAACTTTCATCTAAAGTTAGACTTTTTCTGGAAACTACTGCATGCAAAACTGTCCGTGCCAAATGATAAATGATTAATAAATTCTATAATAAAAAATGCCATAGATATCGCGTAGTTATATGCTCTTCATGTGTCATCGCTGTTGCTCCCGGCGAACAATAAATTATTTTTATAAAAAACATTTGAACGCGATGCAAGAAAAACAAACTGGTAATGCATAATTGTTATTAATAGATACAACAACAAGAA
Organism: Xestia xanthographa; assembly: GCA_905147715.2. Lineage (NCBI taxonomy): Eukaryota > Metazoa > Arthropoda > Insecta > Lepidoptera > Noctuidae > Xestia > Xestia xanthographa. The sequence goes on along the minus strand of LR990649.1, from coordinate 14,414,199 downwards.
CAACAACAACAACGGAACAAGAACGGAACAAGTTGTTGCTGCATCTTCAGTAAAAGGGTAGAAATATAATATTTACATAGTAGAACCAATTTATCGAATGATATCGGTATTGCTTCTAAAGGAATCTTGATTTCATTAATAAAATACTAATTGGCAGTTTTCTTAAGTATATTTGTGCTGCATCGCGGTCGGTATGACAGTGCGGCGACACCGAGGCGTCACCGCCTCTCGCAAAATCTGCGGGAGATGTTATCATGGCAATAGGCCGTTTTATAGTTGTGCTCGAGTGTAATCGTCCTCGCTTACATTATGTACACGGAATATGCATTGCAAGGTTGACGACATCGGCGCGGGCGCCGGCGCGCCTTCCTGCTCCTACAGACATATCCATTCCCTTTACTGACAGGCCTCCTTAACTTCTCGCCGGTGGTCCTTAACGATTCATAACCGACTTTATCCTATTTAAATTAAAGGGCACATAAATATGCTCCTCTCATATCGAGTCTGCTAGTTATTGATAGCACCGCATATTTCTCGACGGCTCGGCGCGTCCAATACCAAAAATAAATTATTTCTTTCAACATTTCTTATTTAGTTGCGATGTGTTAAATAAATTAATATGTTTGATACAGATCATTTAGATAAACTTATCAATTAAACAGATATTTAAAACATTATAATTCATTTAAAAACAAAACACGCCGCCGGTAGTAACGTCTATCAGCCGGTATCTCGGAGTATAAATTGTCTGTGTATTAATAGTCGTTTCCCTCAACTTTTATTTATTATTGTAGACTTCATTGACTGGGCCTGGCGCCTGCTTGTCGCAATTGTGACTGGTTCTTCTCGTTCTATATGTCCATAATTCAACTTATATATGTTTATTTCCAGTGTATCCTGATTAAAATGCAAGAAGGCGACGTAAAGGCCGTTTACATTGTCGAACCAATTAGTAGGAACCATAAAAATCATACAAATCATTCTCCTTCCTTATTGAGCGCTTTACGTTGTCCGGAGGCGCGCGGCGTGATGTTTATTTGCTTATAATTTCGGAACACTATTATATTGCGTCAGTTTTACGAGGTGTAGACAGCTTAAGTAGTACAAGGTGCGCTTAATGCGATGCTGGACACCATATCGGGAACCAGGCGCGAGCTTCGAGTTTCAGCGGCAGCTCTGCTCATACAAATTGTGCGCAGCTCGTTAAACCGTTCGGTCATTTAATGGCTTATTATTGAATATGATAACAAAAATGTCCAGGAGCGCGCAGTGGACGTGAGCCAACTTACTCAACAAAAATATCGTATATAATTTATTGGGTATCATTCTACGGATGCTTGGGGAGTGAGCGTGTCTTACAGTTGCACCTCATAAAAACAAACTTAAAAAATATTTTGCGAACATGTGTCGCCATCGAGCCACGGATTTAGCCGGCGATGCATATTATGTTTCTCACGGAAAATAATATATCTGTCATTTCGGAATAGTTTTCACAGAGAAAACAAATGACGGGACATTACTTTCTGTCGAAATAAAACGTCTCGTCCTTAACGTGTAGTAAGGTCATCTAACGAAATTGTGAGTAATACGCATCAAAATAGCAGCGCGCGGAGATACATGGAGATACATCGCAATTGACTTAACTACATACATTGAACCAGTATCTACATGCTACCAGCTCGTTATGTTTAGTGTTCGAACTCAAAATAAGGTAAATACATAAATGTATAAACTTGGATAAATGTGCTTTAGTGTTTGAACTGTAGATATGCTAAGTTAATTATCAAAAGAAATAATTATTATATCCTAATGCACCAATACGTCTACTCTACGTTGGTAGGCTCTTCGAATACGCGAGGATGGAATCCTTGACAAACATTGACTCCAATCGTTCAACAAAAAGTTCTGGGAAGCACTTTAGGAAGTGTCAACCCATGAATCACAAGCAGGCGCCTGCGCATGGGCAGTGGGCAATGGGCATGACCGTAAAAAAACATTGAATCGCAAATAGTTGTGTCTGCCTTCGGCTACGCCTACCCAAATCAAATACCGCCTCACTTACTCAACAGAGTTATCAATCAGACGCAAGAATGCAAATTTTAATTGTAGTCGGGGCTGGGTGTGCGTCGCGCGATATTATGATCGCAATTTATTCGCGCGAGAGCGGCGCGCATGCGCGGGGCGGACCCGTGCGCTCCGCCACCGCGGGGAGGGACAACCGCCTATTATGAATAAACTAGCTCTACTACTATGTTAATAAGACTTGAGATTTTTCCTCGGCGATTTCACCAGGCGAGTACACTCATTAATGGTTTTGTGGCACCGTTATCAGACCTAATAGAAAGCTCATAATAATCTCTGAGTAATTATGCAGACCTCCACTCTTGCGCATGTTTGCAAAAATTATGTAAAACCGCGTCCAAAATATTGTTCGGCAGAAACGTGTAGGTTTTATTAAGACCCTCATAACAATAACTAATGTAGCTAACTCACAAATTCCGGTGCCTAAGAACCCAAACGATCGTATAATATTTTATAGTTGCTCAGTTGACAGATATTCTATGTAAAAAAAAAAAGTAATTTCAATCTAATTTAATCTTGTAAATAAATTGTTGACATGTTATTACATCTAATTTGAATTGAATTTCAAGATTAAACTCAATTAAACGCGTGGGTTGTACCTACAGAGAGATAGAGCAACCGGCTAATGTCCTGAGGTACACTGAAAGCGCTACAGATTATATGTGTCACTTTTCCTTTAAAGCTCGTGTCAACTAGTTGAATATCAGATAAGGTACTGTTAGCAACATTACGAAACGTATCTTTGAACTTTCACGAGGTTCCCGGCGCGGTCCCACAGGGCGAGACATAGCGCCGCGTGGCGTGGGCTTGACCTCATTTCCTGGTCTAAATATAATTTTACTTGATCATTTAATTATATAGAGATTAATGGGCGGGCGGGGACGCCAGCGTTCACGTTAATAAACAGTAACATGGCGAAGCGTGGACTACGACTCGTCAGCATCACGCAACTGCCACGCCACTAATGCGTACGTCACGACAACGGCTCACACTTGTCTATTTCGTACGGGTCAAACAAAACACGAGCAGTGCGAGTATTTATTGAATCCAGCTTCACTTGCTGTTACGTCTGTAATGTGTAGTAAACAACTCGATTGAATATCATTACTCCCACAAACTTGCGCTTCTTAGAACAGCTCAACCAAAAAACATTGATTATTATTAGACTGCATTAGTGGACTTTAATTTGCCGCGATAAATGTCACATAAATCGTAAACTACGTTTTCGGTTTAACTGAAGTTGAATACCAAACAGAATTTAATCCTTGGTAATTTATTAGCGACCGTGTATTTTAAATTGGAACATCATCGATTCTACGAGTACTGGAGTACCTATAATTACAGGCAAATAGTATGATGTATTATTAAAGTATTAAGTCAAAAACAAGGTTAAATGACTGCATGCAGGCCTGATAATGATGGTGTCGACTGTACGTAGGCTACGCGGGTGGGCTGCTTATATACACATCCGATACATAGTTGCAAACCATGTCATTTACATCTCAAGTAATCATGTCGCCGAGCGGCACCAACTATAATTCCATTATCTTATCGATTTCGTTTTCATGTTCCCACTCAAATATCGTAAAGTTAAATCAATAAAGGCTTTGTGACGGCTCAGAAGTTGGCGCTACGCAGAAAGGAATAGAAACGACAGTTTATTCACTATTTACATTTGAATTGGATAATGCGGTGAGTACCGACTTTCCCCAGAGAACTAGCCACTTGTAGCACCACGTCTGCATCTTGAGTGTTAACAATAATATACATTGGACTATCCTGATTAAATTATCTAAAGGGAAACTGTTATTTGCACTTAGGAATACATTTATTTGATTGAACCGTATCCTCAATTCCGTAGCTGTAAGGTACCTACTTACAGTATATACATTTCCAGTAAGTGAACTAATCCATGACTATGACTTCTAGCATTTTAGTACACGTCAATAAAAACACAGTACTTGAAGTTTATCTAACAAAAATAGGACGAAGTTCTTCAAAATTTACAAATAAAAAATTTGGCAAATTGTGCTACAAAAAACAAATCTCGTAGCGGCGTAGGCCTAGCATAGTTATTTTGTTGTAGGTCCTATCTTGTACTAAACTTGGTTTCATTATAGGAACATTTCTTACCTATTAGAAAAAGTACCACTAATTTGACTAACTACCCATTAACTTCGTATTTTACACCTATCTACAGATATCTACGCTCAAGTCTACGAATCTCTTAGTTCTGCAATGTTTTTATTTTTAATTCGATTAAAACTCTTCAATTTTACCAGAAGTGTAATCAGTATGCATAATCTGAATAACGATAGTAAATATTATATTATTAAGAGTGTTTTGGCAAACTCATTAATCAGTCAAGATAATCTGAAAAGCAATAGCGGGTACACGCTCTTCACTTTTCGCGAAACTCTTATCAATGTAGTATCAAGATAAGCACCATTGTGATATAAGGAAGGAAAGACCAGTAATGTAATCACTGGAAACAATATCTACTGTATTATAAGATTACTAATTACTGTTATTAACTGAATGATTTATATTTTTGAAGAATCGTTTTGTTTTTATCATAATTATGGGAAGTTATTATTTGAGAAATGTGGCGAAAGAGCCCAGCAGCAGTTGGCCAGTGAGCTAAAAGCGTTATTTATACGTGTTTGGTGACAAGGCGTTTCTCTGCGCCCCCGCCTCTGGCTGCCCTAATTAAAATTTAAATTTAAACCCGACTTTAGGATTAATTTAGGTACCTACCTTCCTTTACCTAAACAAGATTATGATGTTATTAAGATTAAATGATTATTCAGAAAACGATAAAATTAATCTCTTTATTGGTCGAGCTTCGTGCAATATGATTATTTAAAAAAAAATGGTGACGCTTCTTGTCGACTTTACCGCATACATGACGAAGTTTTTAGAATTATGGAACGAAATTCATAACTTTTCACGCTAATTTGCAACAAAAGCTTTAAACCTTTACTACACAGTTGCTTTACCAAAGACGATATGAAATGCAAAGTTTGTGAATGTCTTCATAAATATGTATCATAAAAGAAACTACTAGTCATTCTTGGCTTCATCTAGATATTACAAGTTCTATACAGAAGGAAGCAGTATAACTGAAAATCATATGAACTTCAATGAAAAATGATTGATGTCGATCAACAAGTTTAAATACAGCATAATATGAAATAATAGGTTGTATTTATGTAGGTATTACATGAATAGCTACATTTGTATGTACTACATCATCATATTACAAGTGTAAGCTTGCTAGACTTGCACATAGTTGCAATAAGCTGCAGCAGCCCTACTGATGGCGTTGTGTGGAGTATCTCATGTCGGGCTCATGTTTCAATAGATGTCCTAGTGAGTGATACGTCAGCGGGTGTTAGGTGCAGCAGAGTGCGCGGGATCCCCGTCCGCTCGCATCAACAACGCACCTTACTTTCCTGGATAAACGCAATGACAGCACATAAAGTCGCTTCTAGTTCTAGTCAAACATACACGGACACGTTTCCCTTTCAAACTTCCACGGTCGCTAGCTAGAGAAAAACTACTGGTACAAAAGTGATTTCTATAATTAGTTTGTTGCTCAATTTAAAATAAAACGAAAAGGTGATAACAAATGGAGGGCGAAGGGCGTGTCGGCGAGTTTGAGTAATGGCCGTCGCGGGCGCTTCGCGTGTTGCGTCGCGATCGCCCCATGCGCCTGCGCTGGTGACGCGCCCGGATTTGAATACAATGCCGCGATACCTCAGGGCCGCCCGCGTGCACGCATGCATAATCCTTTGCAATTTATTTAAAATCTGCCACATTCTCCGCAAGACTGATGGCTACATCTACGAATCTGTGAACAATACGCCGACATACACCCACTCGAATGCTTTTCGTACCAATTGACCTCCATTTGCAATGAATAGTGACGCTCGAACGTCAGCTGCATCTCGAAGTTTACAAATGTTGGATTTATACAATTTTTAGGTTCAACTATACAATAAAGACGGGTGAAGTACTGTTCTCCTAGATAGGCTAAAATTTAGCCTGTGTTAAGGAGAGACAGTGCCGGTCCCCTGAATTGGCGGGTTATTATATAAAAATTGTGTGTTTAAATTTAAAATTTGAAATTTGAAACAGCATCTAAACAGGATCAGTAGTTACTGTACAAGAGTTATACAAAATAAATCCACATAGGTAAATAACAATTTACAGTAACAATACACAAATTTGATAAAAGACAATAAATTCAACCAATATTAAATTCAAAATTACAAACAAAATCACAATTACAATCAAAATTAAAAACAAAATCAAAATAGAATAAAAAAAAAATTAAAATCAAAATCAAACCAAAAATATAAACAACATTAAAATCAAAATCAATAGGAATATCAAATTAAAATATATTTTATTATTATTGATACAAAAGACATAGACTTATCTAAAGTGTATGGATATGTGTGTGCGTCAGTGTAGGTGCATTCTGCTAAGTGTGATGTGTGTATGTAAGTGTGTGTGTATATTTGTGTGTTAACATGATTACTTTGTGAGGAATAATTCAGTGTCATCATAATTGAGGTCTAAAAGGAGTGTCCGAACAGTTTTTTTACAATTGTAGGATGAGAGTTTAAAAATTGGGCTTTTTGCATTAATTTTATTATAGAGAGATGTAGCAAGATAAACAGAGAATCGTTTGACGAAAGAGGTACGTGGAGGTGGAATAGTGCAGATTCTGTCTTTCCGACGTTTAGAGATATGTCTGTACGGTGTTCTGGAATGTTGGAGTAAAACTATATGTAAAATGTACTGTTGTCGAACATTTAAAACATTCCAGGATTTATAAAGTTCGGTCGTTGGGAATAAGATAGGTCGAAAGGTGGCAACTTTAAGTATGGCTCTGTGAGCGATCTCTATAGGCTTCATCACTGTCTTTGCTGCTCCGCCCCAGCAGGAAATGCAATAGGTGACTAGTGATTGGCAGAGAGCGAAATATACATTCCGAATAACTGAAGCGTGTGCTACATGTCGCAGTGTTTTAAAAATGTAAATAAGTTTGCGTATGCGGCCGGATAGGGTATTAATATGTGATTTGAAATTTAAGTGTTTGTCAATGAATATACCAAGATATTTTATTTGATCTACTGGAGTAAGTGATGGGCACTGGCAATCCTGCTGCGACATACAACTACACGAGTGCGCTTTTAGGGACATAGAGGGATTTGGTTGGGAATTTGAATTTATAGTGAAGGTAATAAAATTTGTTTTAGTCGTATTGAGGGTCAAGGAGTGTGTATAAAGCCATCTTAGTGTGGAGTTAAATCCTTTTTGTGCAATTGACTGTAGTTCCAACCATGAGTTAGCGGTGAAAGTTATTGCAGTGTCATCTGCATAAGAAACTATTTGGGCATTTGGTATATCTAGGTTGCAGAGGTCGTTAATAAAAACAAGGAACAAAGTGGGCCCCAAAATACTTCCCTGCGGCACACCGTATTCGATAGCAACTGTATCGCTATGGTAATTATCCATAGTCACAAATTGTGAACGGTTTGTTAGGTAGCTTTTAAATAAATTAAGTTGTGGGCCCCTTACACCTATACATTCTAGCTTGAGTAAAAGGGTCGGAATGGGCACAGTGTCAAAGGCTTTCGTGAGGTCTAAGAAAATGGTCAATACCTTTTTATTATTGTCTAAATTCTTCACAATGTGATCAGTCAATTGGTGTATTGCATCATTTGTGGATTTGTTTTTACGAAAGCCAAATTGTTGTGGTGACAAAATATTATAATGCTCAAGATAGTGAATGAGTCTTTTATTTATTAAACGTTCGAGTATTTTTGATAAAGTACTAAGTACCGCTATGGGGCGGTAGTTATTTACGAGGCACCCATCGCCGCCCTTGAGAATGGGATGAATGGCTGCCTTTTTGAATGAAGTAGGAAAAATGGCTAAGTCAAAGCAAAGGTTGAAAATGTGGCATAGTATAGGTGCGAGGGATGTGGCGTAACGTTTTAAAAACAAGGTGGAGATACCATCCCAGCCGGTAGCCGCATTTGTTCGAAGCATATTTATGGTTGATATAACTTCATCAGGATCTGTCTTTTCCAACACAAATGATTTTTTGAAGTTAGATGTGAGGGGAAGTGAAAAGCGGGTAAGCGACTGTTTGTTGTGTATACTATCTGCAAGATTCTTTCCTACACTTGCAAAAAATTGGTTTACGTCATTGCATGACTGTATCGGAGATGATGAAGCTGATAACAACTGTGTGTAAGAGTGTTTGGTTTTGGTAGTATTTGTGATATTTTTAATAGTTTCCCAGAGTTTTTTTGGGTTTTTCATAGCCTTATTTAATTCTATAGAATCGTATTTTCTTTTCGCTTTTTTTAATAATGCTGTACAGAAATTTCTGTATCGTTTATAGGTGGTACTGATTATCATGTTGTCAGGCGATTGCTTGACTTTTTTATGTAGAGAGTCACGGTTACGTATACACTTCAGCAGACCTGGCGTTATCCACGGTTTTAGAGTTTGTTTCTTTGCAGATGCCTTTATTGTGGTAGTGCAGTCTTCTATGGCTTTTTTAGTTAGCCCGATAAAGGCATCTGCAGCATCATTTGGATCTATCATAGACAGAATGGGTGCGGGATCTAAACCTGCCATAACTGTGTCAAGAGCGTTGTAGTTTATTTTATTTATATATTTTGTGGAATTTGATTTAATAGTAATTTTTTTAAGGCAAAACAGAGAAGAATAATGATCCGTTACAGTTGAATCATAGACAAGTGTCAAAGGTTTGTACTTGGAGCGGATTATAAGATGGTCTAAACAGTTACTTCCTCTGGTAGGCTTCGTATGTGCAGGTAAGAAGCCATGATAAGCTAAGGTATTAAGATACTCGTGAATTCTTTTATCTGAAGAGTCATGTTTAATGTCTATGTTAATGTCTCCTGTAATGATTACAGTTTTGTAGTTAGCAAGCGACTGAAGTATTATATTGAGTGCAGAGAGGAATGTCTGAATATTATCGTTTGCGGGTGATCGGTATATGCAAAGTATTGCTACATCTGAGTCTAATTTTATTATTAAACCAGAGGCAGATCCGAAAAAGTCAGGTTCTTCGTAAGCAGATAAAAGAGTGGATTTTACATAGACGACCACTCCGTCGCTCTTATTTAAGTGTTTGGTGGTGTGATAGGTACTATAATTTTGTAGAACGGGAATGTGGTAGTTACTGGAGCATTTTAACCAACATTCAGTTAGTACTAGGAGTTCGCACTGAATATCGATACGGTGTAATAAGGTTTGTAGATCAGCAAAATTGACATTAATAGATCTGATATTTTGTGAAAGGATTTTCAATTGATATGTGGATTGCTCGATATACTTTTGTGTGTGTTCTGGGGTGCATGTGTATGTATCCGATACAGAAAAGTGGTCAACATTATCGATTAGATCATACGTTTTGTTAGACATTATAAATGTAGGTGGGTGTAATGGGGGTTGGGAATAAGGCGGTAATTACGAGGTATTAAGGCAGTAAGTGGGAATATTTGTAGTGTATGTTTAATGAGTGTGTAAAAGTTATGTTTGTGAGCGTTGTATTTGTGTGTTGTGTATAGTGTAAAATATGTCATGTTTACAATGAAAATTAGTTTTACAATTAATTCAATAAACACAGTATAAAAACGTAGAGCACATTTAGCATAAGAAGCAATAATTAGGCTAAAATAAGGGTAAAACAGGAATACTAGTCAAGCATTGTCCTTTGAATGCAGTTGGTTGAGCTGTGTTTCACTTTTTATAACTATAGACTGACTTTCTGGGTCCTTCTTCAGCATGACACGTCCGTTAGAGGTCCAACAAAATTGTATTTTGTTCGCCTTAGCATAGTTTCTAGCTAGGTAGAACAGTCGCTTGGAGGTGGTAGTCAGTTGCTCTGCTATAAATACGGGTGTATTCGGTGGCAAGCCTAGGCTAGCGGAGCTCAGTTTGTTATTAGAGTGGTGCTTGTTGTAAGCTTTGACAGCTGACAAAAAATTACTTTTGACGAGGGTATTTGTAAATTCAACTGTTATTGTAGAATTTGGGATTTCTTTTTTTGAGGGTTGACGTAGCACATCGCGTATGTCGGACACTTGTATGTTGAGTTCAAGTTGTTTTGATAACTCCAGGAAAGACTTGTATAGCATCTCCTTAGTTTCATTTGGCCTTTTTGGAACGTTACGTAGTTCAACACAAGTTTTTATAATGGAACGGTCGAAAGACTCCAGCTTGACCTCAAGCTCAGCCAACTTTGTATTCATTGAGGTTCGTTCTCTTTCGAGACCCGTTATTTTCAACTCAAGTGTAGTTAATTGGTCAGAAATGGATGTCATGGATTTTTCTATTTCGGTATTTGTTCCTTCTATGTTATTGTTTATTTGTTTAACTTCAAGGATGAGGTTTTCTAACTGGTCTGTTGGGGTTTACCCCTTGTTTTATATGTAGTGGATGCTGTTTCCAGGTCGAGGATTCGTAATATAATTGAAAACCTCTAACTTTCACGATAATTAGAATTTATTGTAAATAGCACACAGAAACACGTCGTTACAGTATCAGTTTTTAGGAGGCAAGAGACACAGTGTTGCCATGAAATAATTAAAATAGAAATCAGTGTTGTCAATAAACAAAATTAATATTCTAAATGTTACTACTCTTAACATATTGGGGGCCGCGAAATGCAAACCTCGGTTCTAGAAAATTTACTCACATAGCTAGTTGTATTTAAACATTTTAAACAAGAAAATAGCAAACTAAACTGCTAATCATGGAAGCAAAGAAAGCTTACTATAATAATATTGTGTTTAACTAAACAATTTGATAAAACTTACAGAAAGGCTCACTCAAACTCAAATAGTTTGTTTAATTATACAATTTTATAACTTACATCTTAAAACTTAAAAATAAGCTTATTAAATAGTACCTATGTTTAATAAGACAATTTTTTATAAAACTTATATCTTAAAACTTAAAAATAAGCTTATTAAATAGTATGTTTAATTAGACAATTTTTATAAAACTTACATCTTAAAACTTAAAGAAAATACACCATGGTGTTCTTGGCGTCGCAATTTAAGCTAATAACTAAATTACACATCTATGATGGCCTACGAACTTATGACACTAGGGGTATCATCACTATTAAAGGGAAACAAACAAACCTTGGTAATTGACCTAGTATGCTTTCGTTTATTTGATGTCATTACCTCAAATGCTCTTATTTTATTATCATTTCCAGGGAAAACTTGAGTTATACGACCCATAGGCCACGTGAGGGGGGGTGTATTATCATCACGAAGTAATACCAAATCACCAACTTTTACATTAGAACATTCATCTCTCCACTTTGGTCTGGACTGCAAGTTGTTGAGATAGTATTTATGCCAAGTTTTCCAAAAGGATTGTACAACTTTGTTTGTAACATTCCATAGTCTAAGCCTTGATATTGGTACCTCAGGGGAGAGGAGATCCTGCTCAGGATATGAAACTAGCGCCTTACCCGCTAAAAAATGACCTGGGGTGAGGTACGTGAAATCATCACAGTTTGTTGATTGAGGCAATAAGGGCCTAGAATTTAAAATCGCTTCTATTTGCGTGAGGACAGTACACATCTCCTCATAAGTAAGTACAGTATTTCCTATTGATCTCTTTAGGTGATGCTTGGTGCTTTTAACAGCTGCTTCCCAAAGCCCGCCAAACACAGGTGAATAGCTTGGTATAAAGTGAAAGTTAATGTTATTTTGCAAGCCATAACCATTGACCTGTGCTTGATGGTCTTGAGAGCTTATCAGCCTATACAAATTAGTCAAGTGGTTCCTTGCACCCTTGAAATTACTTGCATTATCACAAAATACGTCATGAGGGAGACCTCTCCGCGACGCGAAACGTTTGAAACAGGCAAGAAATGTTGCTGTCGTCATGTCTGATGCCAGTTCTAAATGAACAGCTTTTGTTGTAAAACAAACAAACAGGCATATGTAACCCTTTGTAATTAAAGACCGTCTTACCCTTGATTGTTTTATGTCCAAAGGTCCCGCATAATCAATACCCACTTTTTCAAATGGACGCGCTTGACTTACTCTTTGCTCCGGCAAGGAACCCATTAACTGTTTGGAAGCTTGTGCCTTTAATTTGAAGCATGTTACGCATTTGTGAACAATCTTTTTTATATGTCTAAGACCATTTATCAACCAATACTTTTCATTTATAACTGATAATAATAGCTTAGGGCCAGCATGCATAAGCCTAATGTGCTCACTTTGAATGATCATATCAGTAACACGTGATTCTTTGGGAAGAATAATAGGATGTTTTTGCGTGTATGGAATTGAAGAGTTGTGGAGACGCCCACCAACCCTAATTATGTTCTCCTTATCAAGAAATGGATGTAATGGTTTTAATGAATTATTTATATTGCTATTGTTTTTTAAAGAATTTATTTCTTTATTGAAATATTTATTTTGTTCATATTTTATTATAAACAATAAAGAGCTTTGTATTTCTTTATTTGTTAAGAAATTTGTTTGAATTCTTTCAGTTTTATTCTTAGCTTTACAGTTTTTATAAAAACGCCAGATGTATGCTAGTATCCTAGTCATTTTGTGTATACTTGAATACCTCTCAAACAGATCAAATATATTTTGTGCAACTGGATAAGCGATGGCACTGGAAAGCGCTGTGTCAACATTTGTTTTAATTTCAGGAATGCTGTCAGGTAAGTCAAATTTATTTTCAAACTTATACTCATGGTTTTGTAAGAATGTTGGACCGCTCCACCACAACGTGTTGTCCGCCAGCGCCTGGGGGGCTACGCCCCGCGTGATCAGGTCTGCAGGATTATCGTTTGTGGACACATAATGCCAAGTCCACCCGGCCGTCAACTTAGCCACAACCTGAACCCTGTTTGCCACATAAGCATTTAGCTGAGTTATCTGAGTACCAATCCATGCTAAGACGATTTGCGAGTCTGTAAATAAATACACGTTTTCCACGCTTAGCTTTAAGCTTATAGCTTTGTGAACTTTCACTGTTAATTTTGCAAGCAGCAGTGCAGCATTCAGTTCCAGTCGTGGCACAGTTAGTGGCTTGTTAAGCGGGTTCACTCGGGACTTGGAACACAGTAAGTATAAGCTTGCCTCCTAAAAACTGATACTGTAACGACGTGTTTCTGTGTGCTATTTACAATAAATTCTAATTATCGTGAAAGTTAGAGGTTTTCAATTATATTACGAATCCTCGACCTGGAAACAGCATCCACTACATATAAAACAAGGGGTAAACCCCAACAGGTCCATGCGAGTATTTTGTGAGCATATCATACTGTGCAACATATTCTTGATTTCCTTTTTAAAGTCGTCCAAGCCATCATTCACCTCAGTCGTTGGAGGACAACGCCGCTTACATCTTTGACTTTGAGTAATTTTTGTAACGGGATTGATTGGGAGTCCATCGTCGTCGTTTAATTTTAATAAGTCCGATTCGGAACGTGATGGAGATTGTTGCTTATTTGGTGATGTTTTCGTTAATTTAGGCATTATATGAGTTGGGTATTCTCAGTAATATTAGAACAGCTGTTGACAATTTACAAAAAGTGAAACGTCTCAGTGAGATTTGAACTCGCGGCACGTCGTTTCCTCGTGTAGCGCCTCAGACCGCTAGGCTAAGAGCGCTGTTGTTAACTTGGCGAAATTGATGTTCTGTTGGTTCTTATAACAAAAACTCAACAAGGTCTATGACCGCTAATTTGAAAGCAAGGTCACGCGCGGAGTGTCACTGCCCGATAATCACAACACTTATAACGAACTTTTTAGAGCTTGAAATGTTATTATTGTTTTGTTTTACGCACTTTATTGTATTTTCACTGATAATTTGCGTTTCTTGTGACAATTTAATACTGTTTAACATAAAATAGACAGTTAAAACAAGTTTTTTACTTTTAAATTGATTTTTAGACACAGAGCGTACACAAACACGACCGATCGCGAGCACGTCGGGAGGGGGGGGGGAAGTTATTGACTCCTCACTCATTTTTTATTGCGGCCTATAAGGATTACATTCAAGGCTGTGTCGCCACCATGACATCGTCTGGTTATGCAGACCGTATATGACAATGAAGTCTCGGTAACCGCAGTTACTCGTTAAGAGAAATGCCCGCATAAACATGTCTGAAATGAAGATTAACTCCCTGTTGAATAGTTTGAAATATTAGCCCGGCTCGAGTGGTGACTGTGGGTGTCGCTACGAACGCCAACTACACGGAGCCCACTCGTCTTGCTGCGCGCACGCACCGTTCATCTTGCTGGAGGTAGCTCATCCTGAACCCTAACATTACGTGCATTATTATGTCATGTAAATGTTCGCAACGCTATGTTGCTCATGCATATGTAATTTGCATCATAGTGAAACATACTTCAGTGTTTGTTTCGACTGCCGACGTCAAATAACAAAGGAACTGATGACCAGTCGACCTTTAGCTTGGACAATTATCTGCAGTGACGCAATGCTCGCTCGGCAGTCGGCACCTAGACGTTCTGAACTCAGTATTGCTCCATCTGGACATCGGCCATGGTACAATATTGGTCATAAAGCGAGCAAAAAACTCGTAGACAATGAAAGGAGGCGAGAGGCCGGTGTTGCGTCCTCGATAGCTGCGCGGCGGCGGCGGCAGCAGCGTCGGCCCGACCAGTGCCTATTTGGGAGCAGAGGGCTCCCTATTTGGAAGGCTGCGTTTCGAGTCGAGATCGATATCGAGCGGCCAGCCGGCGCGGGCGCAGCGATGCGACGCCACCCGTCAACGAGCCGTCACTCTCGCGCAACCTCTTTTATCGTTATTTTACATTACCTACACCACTACACATAGACCACTACATCATCTACAAACGGACGTTTTTTCGAACGCGAGAGCAATATATTTATAAGAATATATATATTGCTCTCGCGTTCGAAATTGTTTCCATTCAACTCAGAAATATTTATATTCTCTTAAAACAATCGATAACCGTAACCTAAATTCGAAGTAAGTACACAATTCAGTTAACAACTACGTAAAACCAATCCAAGTATAAATTATTTAACTGTTAAATGTAGATCGATATAGTTTAGCTACGTAACACAGATAATACGTTAGAACCTTATATACGTATAGTAGATGATCTCAGGAGGTTGTAAATATACCATCACGAATATTATTTTTGCACCTATGTGAACAGCACGACTTAACACTTCGGATAATAGAGGATATACATACAATAAATATATTAACTACTAACTTCTTGTATCCATGAAAGGTCTGTTTCTAAGGGAACGATATGCAATACATTTCTATATTTGTAACTACGAGATCTTGATAAAAAATTCTATGATTGATTATTTCAAATTTATCACAATTAACTAATCATATTCTCAGATTATATTATTGTGTATTGAATGTTATCAACTGTCTTATCAAATTAAACAAACGTTATTTAGTGAGTCAAGCGGTAAATGAGCGAATTTGCAAGGTCGGTCATTATTTACTATCTTTGTTTGCAGTTGTAAAATGAAAAGGACGTAATGGCGGCGGTGTGTACACTGTCTGTAAGCTCGTACGGACATGAGGCCATCAGGCCACCCATCACTTCGTCTACAAGTGGGTCTACATACAAAACTGTATTGTGTTTAGTTTAGGATGAGTAACGAACATACGAGGAGCTCATACCTGTATATCAACGTCTATTTTGCTGTGACCGAATAAACACCGTCCTAACAGTTTTCGACGCATTCTGTTATATCATCAAATACCTCGTAAAATGTCTGAGCATTCACGTAAAATGTTCTAATAAATTTATGGACTAACATACATTAGGTCGTTAAAAATCACACAAATTTCAAGACAATTTATTCGGTGTTGAAATAAAAGACAGTAGGCCTGCTTGTTTACTTCTGGTTTCTGATCTTCCTTGAACGGCTGAATTCTAGTCGCGTAACATATTATTCTCAGAGCTTTGTGCGTTTACAAAATCATATAAATATTCATTTATAATGACGCGAGTTTGAGTTAAAATAACAGCAAATCAAGTTGCTGCTCCAATATTAGAAATGGCTGTCCTGTTCACTAATAGTCGTTAATTACAGTCTAGTTTCCGCTGACATTACCAGAGGATATTTTATTAGCGTCAGCTACAACTGGCTACATCGCCGCTAGGAGGGAACGCCTCCTCGAGCAAACATGAATGGTCTCAGTGCAGATATTCGAAGCAATTAAATGCGTGCGCATTTCATGCGAATCGTACTTTGGGTCGGCGGTTGGCAAAGCGAACTTTGCTAATGCGAGTGGGTATTAAAAAGCATGGTCATATTTATAACGTGACGTGAAACCGCTGCGGCGCAGGCGGCGCGGGCGGCGCGGCAGTTGCGCGTGCGCGTGCCGTTAAGCTGAATGAGTGCTCGTTAAAAAGCAACCCGCCGTGTAATTAGCAGCCGGCACTACATAAGCCAATGAAAATAAAACAAAGTCGCCATGTCCCACGGCCCCGGGCGCCTCGTGACTGCTCTCACGGATCCATCACGAAATTTTACACTCGCACTGCATCTTATTAAGTGTTATGAAAGGCCTCTTGTAAGTGACAGTGCCTTTTAAGGCAACCCAACGCCCTATGCGATACCGGCTGACCATTTATGCTGCATGCGGTTCTTTACGTATGTGTAACTAAATTTTGCTCAAGTTGTTATGAGAAATGAAACCAACTACCTTCTAGCTTATCTTGGGTTTTTAGGTTTACAACGGCAACGTGTGATTTAACGGAAAATTCGAGTGGAAAATGAGTAGAGTGATAAATAAAATGGTACGGCCAGTGACTGGACAATTTTATTTCACTTTAAGAGCAGATTGCAACTCTATTTATGGTGGTTCACACTTCGTTTGTAATACTGTTAGAATAAAGTTCTAATCAGCTTGCACTACAAAGCGGTTGTTACGTCAGTCACTGCGGCCGAATAGTGCGAAATGAGTGGTTTTTATTCTTTATAAAATCAAATTTTCGTCTTTTGGAAAAAATAAAAAAAACATAAGACCTGCTTTATAGTTAGTTCAGTTAGTATGCAAAGTTTCATGATCTAATTTGAAGTACTTTTTGAATACCAACGGTTTATTGTTCGATTTGGAGGTAACTTTGGGATTTTTATTTATCGAGAAAATTTTATGAAATCGTGTTTTCGCAAAACATAATACCTAACATTAATCCTCAACTTTACCATATATTTATTCCAAAATTAATGCTGCAGTATTTTAGGCGTAACGGAGGATCATGCTAAGCCATTTGAGGTAGTATAGGCCCTTAAAGAGGGATTCCTTTACAGCTGAACTTCAGGGTAGGTCCTGCTGACCAAACAAGTTCTGAAACATTTTAATAAATAGACCTATATGTCTATGCTATATGTATACTTTGAAGGTATTTTTAGCTGTAACATAACATAAGTCTTTAAAACTAGTGTCAGCAACCGGTATCCACATCAGGCAACAGCAAACATACCTGCATTACTTAAGATAACAATTCAATCAAAAGATTGATCAGTATGTACGTTAAACGAGACGTAAATAGGAAAACGCAGCTGCCGGGGGCGGCTATTATCGCGTCAGAAAGAGCGAGTTTTATCTCTCAATTTAGTGATAATTTCATAAAGCGGCGCGGGCGGCGCAGGCGGCGCCGGCGCACGGCGTCTCGCGCCCGGGAGGTCCGCACTTGCATCGCTTAAGGTAACACTAATTGCAAACCGCTTTAAGGACGCTGATCGATAACACGATAATGTCTTTAATGCCGGTCTTGTGTCGGCTCTGAACATTGCATTTTGTCTTGTCGACTCACTAAAATAATTATCGCTCCTCACATGTGCCGTAACTTACATGCACGAACAGTATGGGGCCCAATAAACGTGAATTTACTCGACATACCGTCATACAACGCAGGGTCATTAGATTTGTTAGCGCTGTCGGCGCATAAATCCTAAGATCCCTCGTTTGGTATGCGACATACCAGTCGTTTAAGATGGAACTGATATGAGTAAGGCGCAAGGTGCCGCGTGCCTTCACGCCCTTCGGAACACTCAAACACGGTTTTTTTCTGCGTATTTTGCAAGTATGTAACTAAGTATAACCCCAAAGATTAGATACCACCATAAATCGACGATTTATAAGTTGTTATGTTTTATAATCTTTACAAGTAAATCAATGAGTCTCTAGGAGACACCAAGCCAACAAAATTAAATACAGAAGTAAAAGTAACCGTAAACAAAAGCTTCCAGGAAAAAATACAGTAAGTGAATGGAGTTCGGTTAGAGTCAGATGTGAGCAAAATACTAAAGTCAAGGAGTGTGAGCATGTACCGACCGAGGACGACACAAAAAGTAAGGCAAATTCTTGCGTACAAAAACTTAAGAAACCTTGTATTTAAAACTGCATTTCAACGCAAGTTTCTGAATATCATACAATTCTTTTACATAAAATGCTAACGACCTAAATAAAACTGTTTAATATGTACGTAATGTACGCATCTATAGTATCTCGTATGAGCGGGAGGCGTGAGAGCGTGGAACAATTTAGCACGGCCGCAAGAGAGCACAAATTGCAACCAGTTGCATAACATGCATTATTTAAACGCGACAACCTTATAAGAAAGTATTAATGTGATAGAGACTACGTACGTCGCATGCGGTGAGTCAGAGCGAGCTCAATGACCCCCGCTCACCCGCCGACGCATACTATTCCTGTACTGCCATGCACTACATTGCTTAATTTCGAAACATTAGCTAACTTTCAAAAATCACAATTAGTGTCAATCATAATCAGTACAATCCTCGCATACAACTTCCTCCTTGACCCGGCTGCCAACAAGAGCGGTCTGCACCACGCCGGCGCAGGCAGACCGCCATCGACACTATTTATGTACAATTGTTATAAATGATCTCATCAAAGGTCTACGTACTCTCGTAAACAAAATTAGTTCAGGCGACCTTCGAAAAAAGCGTTTGCCTATATATTATGTCCCGCACTATGAATTGTATAGTGAGTCATGGAACATTTCCCAAACGCTCGTCTATGATACGACACCGGAGGCTTATCGCGTCAGGCCTCGCGCGGCATCAGGCGGACAGGATCGTGTCAGTACATCATTCATCAGCTGGCCGCAAACGTGTAAATTTGCATACGAGCACGAGTGCAGTCTCGCGGGCGTCGACTGGAATTAAAGAGGGTCGAGAGAGCCGATCTCGTGTCGATACTGTCACATGACTAATGGAGCAGGCGCCGATCACAGATATCGACAAATAAAAATATGGCTGGGCCACCGCCGCCGCACCGCGCCGTGCCGCGCCGCGCAGCGTTCCCACAGCGCGCGAGTGACTCACTGCGACACAACTTGTCACTTGCGGCCGACACGTTGACGTCTCGATCATTGTAACGGATCACACATCCACACTTATCGATATCATTATTTACCAACAACAATTTGACAGCAACACGATAGTGCTGAAGTCAGCTGAAGCCGGGAAGGTGACACATCAGGTGAAAGATTGAGCGCAACAACTGAAAGTCAAGATCAACAGCACTTTTTCATTGATAAGTCTTTTCTGGAATCCAGCTTAACAACTGCAGTTGTTAAGCTATGATAGATCACAACCATATAGGACGTGTTCCACGGTGCATTACTTCACCATGTAACATAGGCTAAAATTAGGTCTCATAATTATAATTTATCTTCGAGAGTGAACACCGGAACTTCAATCTATAACCTCTAAATCTGTAGACAGCATAATAATACCGCTTGGTGACTGAAATCGGTCTCGGCCCTATGGTTTAGTATCTATTATAAATATTTCAGCGATATTAAAATAAATCATTGTTGCGATTAGCCCCAATTTCTATTACCGACTCCCTGCCAAAGATATTAATAAAATTAATGTTTAAATGTAAAAAAATACTTAGGTCTTTTCTTGACCCAAAAAAAAACTTTTCTTTATGAATTAATACATATTACAGCGGAATTAACTCGTTAATGCAATTCATAACGTGCGTTGGGCAGTTTAGTTGTTAGGCGGTGCGCCTTGGGCGGGGGCGACCTTCTACGGTGGGACGGTAACTAGAGGTCAATGACTCTCTTCCATTTATCATTGTTATGCAACTATACGACATTCAGGTGTCAGATGGTGGAAATGGACTTATCTATTTACTCTGAAACGTTATCGCGACGGGAAATTTTATCTCTCGCACTAATAGTTCCGAGGAAAATTATATCTTTAAAAAAAAAAAGTAAATGAAATGTAAATCTTTGAAACACTTTTATGTTACACATAAATTATGTGGTATAAAATAGGTGTTTTCATGAATCATTCTCTAAATATTTTCACATAAAAAATAGACCATCAAGTTTCTGCTGGGCTGGCCTTCTTCTAGTAACGTCGCGCGGGTCCTGTCTAACATCTCAGTCGTTTATCGACGATAAGTAAATCAGATACTTATATCAATGATACTTGCAGCTAGAAAGTGCTCGACGGATTTGAATGGTAGAAGATCAACCTATCATAAAAAGTAATGAGCACTGTCAACGAGCGTGGTTAGTAAAAGTCAGGTTTAAATGTAATTAGGGAAACTGTTTACGTAGTTAACGTCATTGTTTGTCAGTCCGGAAAGTTTGACGTACATGAGTAGGCAAGCTCGTGAAATAGATTACGTTTACGAGGTCTAGCGGAAACGCGTCTCGCTCTCATTAAGCGGAGTCCGGGACCTTGCCAACTGTGAGTGCAGGCGCTGGTCGGGCTGGTCCGGCTGCAGCAGAGGCGCGCGGGTGACGGCGGTGGCGGCGGCGCGGACAGACGCATCCGCAGCGTCGCGTGACGCGCCATCACCACTAAATATATCGGCGTGACAATGAGACACTTCGCCGCCGCCCGCCGCGCGATAATTGCCTAAAACTGAAAGTACTAAACTTCTCCATTCACCCGCCTTTGTCAGCCTTAATAAAAGGAGGTTCAACAACCTAGCCCAGAACACGAATGACGCCTCGTCTAGATATATGCGGTATGCGGTTAATATCTACTGAGATCGAAATAAATCGCTAGGATTATTGCCAAGTGGAAAATCATTATACCTAATATATTGGACGCGTGGAATTCACTTTGACAATATTTTGACAGTGTGCGGTCTAGGAGCTTTAGTTTAGAGCCGCACGCTACGAATAGCGGCCGAGACTTTTATCATTATTTTTATTTTCTTAACGTTTTCTAATAGTGATTCATCGGATTCTGCTTAAGGATCTATTTTGATGTGGCTATTAATGTGACCGAGTATTGTTATTTTGGGCCTACTAGAATGAGCGTAGATTAGAATAGAGATGAAAGTTTTTGTGCGTTTCGCCACATGCTGGTGTCGGCGTCGAATGTATTAGTGTGTCGTCAGAGTAGGCGTGCCCTTTATCTGCGCTCGCGAGTGGAGCCGCAGCGCTGCGCCCGCGCCGCGCTCCGCCGCGAGAGAAACGGGCGCCGCCGGTGCCCATCTAAGGAGCGCAACTGTACAACCGGACCGACTGCCCCCTATTTAGACTGATCAGCCCGTAATTTTGACTTGACATCTTAGCGCAGGCTCTCGTCTTAGCCAACTTAGCGCGAAAATTAGCAACAATGATTGTAGCACACGAATACGTAGTCAAAGACATTATGTTATGAAAGCTATTTCATGAAACTGCATCTGTTACTAGTACTTCTTATTAGCAACTCATCATAAGATATGCACAAGTTCATAAAACAACAACTTTACTTGCAAGTTGCACGATCAACTAAAGCTCGGCGCCTAAGTGTGATTAGCATAAACATTGGCTTTAATCAATGCTGCTGATACAACTCATAAACTAATACGTTGGAAAGGCATGAAGTGCATGTCATGACACCGACATAAAATTGTATTCGACAAATTGTACAGTTGGTACACAGCTCAAACTATTTCTAAATGAGCTAGGTAAGGAAAGTTTGAAGTTTGCAACCAAAACCTAGTTTGTCGCGGTAGTGAATCTTTCTTGAAAAGCGTTTCCAACTTTCTGTATTTGTGACTTGATTTTGTGGCATAGATACCATTCAATATTCCGATGCAACTCGATAGGCAGGTAAGTACTTCACGCTCGACGATTTGTTTTCAGTACTCACAAAGCATGTCTACATTGTATTCTTTCTGGAACATCGAACATGAACACTGTAAAACAATGGTTTATAGCAGGAAAACATTCATCAAGCGCGAGGCTGTGCTTGCAGCGCCCCTGTCACGAGGTCGACGCACTGTCATTACGTACGTTATGTACGATACATATGTATCACATATGCCATACGCCAAACGCACTACTACAGATGTTCCAGTTTTTTCGCTAAGTATCCTGGGAGCGAGCGCGACTCCGCGTCGCTCAATTATCTCCACAATATAGGATTAGTAAAGAATGCCCTCGAGCTGCGGCCCGCAGACAGCGAGACGACCGTTGATACTCTACACCGCAATCAATCGCTCCTGTTTCTAACTACACACTACACGTGCACACACTATTATGTACTCGGACACTATTATAAATAGCTGCGCCACGACTGTATTAGCTGCAGTCCAAATGACTGAACACTATCCTGATTGTAAACTATGCTACATTTACATATTTTAAAACAATGGAAGGATGATCGCAATCATTTAAATGAAATACCAGTGATAGATTGCACTCGAAGTTTTTCATAGGTGTTCAATACTTGTAGAAAGACGTATACATAATATCTACCAAACGAACGAAAGAACTTTACGGTGCAGAATCTCAAACAGGGATGTGTTTGAGATTCTGCACCGTATTGACTAAATATAAAGTTTTCCTGAAAGCCTAACGAAAACGTAGTCTAATTAAAAGTGCCAACGAAAATAATATATGAAGAGTCATCTGATACGGCAGATAAGAGAACTGATCACAACTCACACTCACAGTGCAGACATATGACAATCAATTAAGATGGCCTGCCTGCCTACTTCCACACATAAGCTCTATAATACTTTACTTTGTATCAAAGTGAACACAGACTCTCAAGTGTCATTGCTGTCAGGAAAGATAATAACGTAACTGCATACTTTGTGTAACAGCTCTAAGTCGTTTGACAACATAACTTAAAATACTCACGCATAAGGACATAGTTTACACACATAGGCACTTACAGGCTTTGCGCTCAAGAGCTTGGATATGAAAGTCACACTAGCATTTTATCCAAACACGTTTCGCGACCGATTGAGAAGAGTGCTCGGATCCATTACGTGCTGCGTGAATAAACAAACTGTCGTCACTCGATTATCGCCATTAGTGCATCAGGAATAAGTGTGAGGTTCGAAAGCGCGAGACAGTCGTGTTTGTTGTCGACGCTCGAACAGCTCCGGCAATGGCCAATCTCTAGGAAATTGACATTCGGCGCCAAAAGGAGCCCTGTGAGTGATTGTGAGTGCACCATTTGGCGCGAACTGAGCGCGGCTAAATATTTATCGAGTCTGTTGGATTCATAAATGGCAGCTTGTTTGTGTGTGTATTTAGAAATACTCATCGGCGATGGATTTATCCAAATGTTAGCGTTAATATAAAAACATTTGTTGTACACCTATGTATATAAAGACAGTGAAAAATTTAACGCAAATAACAATACTTTTTAATGAACGCATGTTATCCGACAAAGCACCGCCATATGGAAGTTATCGACCCGCTCCTAGTTTCCATTCATTAATTTGTATTATTTTACCAATCAACCATAACAGTAGTTGATTAAGCTATGAATGTTTACTTTTCCTGAACACGAATGCCAACATCAGACCGCATCTTCATACCGGCACGTCGACAAAGCTCTTTTATGATAATATACAATATACAACTAATAAAGCAAACAAATGTGTACCAACAGAAGATATAGAAATAATAAAGTGCTCATCTTTTGTTTTCTCAAGCTAATGCAAACGATTCTCATGCCAATTGGTACTGTAAAGAAAATTAACTTCTAAACAAATAATCAACTGTGGAGCAGTCACATCCTGTCAGTTTTTATTTGCGATGTCAGTCGGTCTGTTTGTTTGCTACCAGTTAGTCAACTGTGATATGAGTATATTTGTAAGAAACAGGGAAATTTTATTATAGGCACGTTTGACGGGTTTCAGAACCTACTTTTTATTTGTCAAGGTGATACGTACGCAACAAGAACAGCATGAATGCATACAAAAAATATTTCGTCGGCTTTTAATTCGCATCAATTTACATAGTAGCTTTTTAAATAATGCAAAAATATTTTTACCGAAATAATAAATTAAAAACCGGCCAAGTGCGAGTCGGACTCGCGCACGAAGGGCCAATTATTATAAAAAAATCACGTTTGTTGTATGGGAGCCCCCCTTAAATATTAATTTTATTCTGTTTTTAGTATTTGTTGTTATAGCGGCAACAGAAATACATCGTCTGTGAAAATTTCAACTGTCTAGCTGTCACGGTTCATGAGATACAGCCTGGTGACAGACATACGGACAGACGGACAGACGGACAGACAGCGAAGTCTTAGTAATAGGGTTCCGTTTTTACCCTTTGGGTACGGAACCCTAAAAATGGACTAAAGAAAACAGCCTATTATTATTGATTGAATAAAATAATGAAGGGTAGGTAAAACTTATATTTTTAAATTATTAATTTGGTTGTTTTAAAAATGTCGGCACGAAAAGACTAAATAGAGGAAGTTATTCAAAATTATCTTTAGATTCTCGAGAGCTAATTTATAATTCATAACACAATGAATTAAAACTCTACAAGCATTATGTTTTAAACGTTTTAGTGCTCTTCTTAGCAGATTCCATTTCAGCATTAGCGCACGCGACCGATATGCAGCGTCCGCGTAGCGGCTGTGTTGCGTAGCGACTACGCATCGAAACGTTTCGTAGCGTCTACGTCTACTTTGGGATGAAACAAAGCGAAATAGAACAGATATCATTTATTTTTTTTGTTATTTGTTTTGTTTTGTTTTTTTTTGTTTTGCTTTTAAACAACTGATAGGCGGGGGCTCTGCATTGCCAATATATTTTAGTTGGAACGATTGGGACAAAATATGCATAACATAGCATTACATCACGCCTATAATCCCAGAAAGGTTAGACAGAGGTATAACTAATAGTACATGCATCCACATTTCGCCAGTTATGTTTAAGTCGCATGTAATAGCGGGCAAACCTACTGCCATTAACTGGGCACAAATATAGACTCCGTGGCTGCTAATGAGAAATTTCTCAAGGAAACAATCAATATCACTTTGTCCGACCTGGTAATCGAACCTAAGACTTCATGCTCAGCAGTTGCATTTGCAACCACTAAACCAATGAGGCAGCCATTAAATTTGAAAGCATTTTGTGACTTAGATAGAGTTGCGGAAATATAAACTAATGCATTAATGAGTGGACAAGCGATACAAATATTTATTCAGGTAACTGGTGACTATTCGATAAGTTAAGAATAAAATTCCGCTACATAACGTAAATCTGCAGTTGAGTAATTCCTAGTCACACATAGACACTACGATAAGAACACCTTTGCATTATTATAATGAATTGCTAATTTATTCGCGTGTATGTAGTAAACAAATGACGACGCCTCGTCACACCTGTGATCAATCAATTAACTTATTAACTCAGTATTGCTCAACGATCAAGTCAATCGAACCTATTGTCCAGCGAGTAATAGAAATGTCCTCCATGACCTAACCACAGTACTCAGTGTCCTAATTAACTCCGGTCCACTACGCACATTTATATCGCACGTTAGTTTTAACTCAAACACTAAAGGGTCTCGTTATTCATTCCCCAGTATGAATAATTAAAATATTGCGCAGTGAACTCTGATGTTTACGAGACAATCGCATGCAAATTACTTACTCGTACACGAGTGTTATATGTAATTTGTATCATGTTAATTATTACTACAACTGTTCTTATCTTCGGGCTGATGAAATTTTATACCCTTGTCGCGAGCGCGCGGACGTAAAGCCACCGACATTATTAGCTTTGCTTACATTCAAAGTGCCAGTGAAGAAAATTTAAAGAAGTTAGATTTTATGCGTCATAACTAAGTATCCCATGTCGGTGTTGAGGATTGACAAACGGGCGGTGTAAGGTTGCGCTTGCTAGGCGCGAGTAGCGGGCGCTGGCGCCGCGCGGCGCGGCGGATGCACGTGCGCGGCTCAATGGGCTAGCGTGCTGAAGCGCGGCTTGCACTTCCGACTCGCATTCATTCCCGCGCCATTCATACAACTGCGTCATTCATTTAATTCAAGTTCATAACGAGACCCGTACGTGGGAGGAGCTTCGTAAGTCGGCCGACACACCCGCGCCCCGCTCGAGAGCGACATATTACATTATCCAAAACTTTTATAATCGATAAAGATAAACAGAGTCGTTTGCGGGATCCGGACGCTCCTCGCTGAAAATGTCCATAAAATAAATCGGATCGCTCAAAGTTCCGAATTGCATTTATCGTTTCTCCGTATTCAATCTCGGACGCTTTAAATTCTCCAAGGTGCGCAATATTTCACGGGTTCTTAAGAGTAAACTTCTAATTAAATGCCGGCGGTGGCATCTCCGACACCGGACGTGCTCCTTAGGGGCCCGGACAGCTACAAAATGATCGAATTTAAGGATCAAGACAAGGTGTAGGTGGCATGCAGCGCGCCATGAGCGGCGCGGTGAGGCGGCGCGGCGCGGCGGCCGCGTGGCGCCGAGATGGTATCGCCGCGGCGTGGCGTCCTTCTACCGTGCGATACTTTTCTAACTTTTTGGTTTGGCGGGTCGCGCGGGGGCATATTGTGTGCAATTGTAGCACGCGAGGGCACCGCAGGCCGACGACCCGTTCGGGCTCGCTCCGTATAATCCGACAGCATTATGGGCGACCCGGCGCCTTTGTAGGCTACCGGCTTAATGAGGGCCGTGGGTGGCTTATGACACGTCAGGATCTGATCATAAAGGTGCCAAAAATTCTACCTGCGCGGACGACATTCCTATCTCACGCCTTTGAAAATTAATGTCTATTGTCTGCGGATGCTGGCAGGAGGCGTCAGGGATTAGGAATGACACGATGTTATTTATTTCCAGAGGACACATGACTAAGTCTGGTGCGATTAAAATATATTGAATTATTAGTGTTCCGATGTGGCGATGACTCCTGGCGAAGCGGCGGCGTTTAATTGAGATGTATGCACTCAAATTCTTTGACCCCAATTAATTTCGTGGAAGTGAGTTCGTCGGGCGTTAATTAAATGCGCTAATATTTGTGCGCGGAACACGCAGCGGTCAAACGCCATGTTCATTGTAATTGTAGATGACATCTAAGTCGCTTGCACAGATAGCACAAAAAGAGCTTTCTCCAATCAAAGCACCTCATGTTGGCCGTAAACCTAGTGTACAGTACAGGCTGCTAACAATACAGATAAACCACCAAAAAACAAATGTAATCGTTTTTACTTAAGCGTGCACAAGGATCAAGGAACCTCACATTTCGCACGCTAAATATTTTAATTTCTATGAATTTTGCGTTAGTCTCTTTTATCATCAGATAAAAGTTTAATGGTTTTATTCCGGTTTTCGTCTTGCACGTAGTAAAACATATTGTGGTTGTGTAGTAGAATGATGTGACTTGTATACGGTGCGATGATGTGCATGTACTTATGTAGCCCTCGGGTAATGCAATTTGAGTGCAATGGTAATGATGTGACGTCAGTCAGCGGGTCGTTTGTTACGCCCAGCTTCGCTGCGGGGCAATGAACCAGCGACTGAATTGGACGTAAGTGTCCTGCGACGCTGCGCCCGCGCCACGGACATAACGCAACCCAACCACGATTTACGACATTACGAGTGACGCCATGCAATATGATTGTAACTTGCAAAATTAACTTTACTTCGTCAAAGTACTGCAAGTCGGCACCGTTCACATAAGGCTACATATAGTCCTAATGGTGATGATAGTCTATAAATCTATCAATTGCGTTTGATGCGCATCTATACGAGGTAATAATGTATGGAAGACGCATTAAGTAATGTACTGTACAGCGCAGCTCACATCTACTTAGCTACTTGTTTGGTATGCCACTTTTTATATCCTATCTAGATCCGATAAAGTACTCCGTAGGTATACACAGGTACGAACAGTTTATTCAAATGACCTACCAGTAGAATTCCGATACAGGAGAAGGCGATTGTAAAATAATACTAGTAGGTAAAGCGACAATTAGTGAACGATATCGGAGCGCGGCGGTGCGCGGGGCAGCGGTGTTACAATGAGGCGCAATCAAGCGCGAGTACATTTTCATTCCACGCGCGATGCGACTGCGTGCACGCAAACAATCTTATATAATATTTGCGTATAAATGCGCATTTAAAACATTCCACAAATAAGGGTTGGGTATCCGCTAATAACTCGCATACTTTACAACTTCACATTTTGCGTTTGAGAGCCCAGATTGTTATCTAGCGCAATGCGACGAGCATATGG
This sequence comes from Xestia xanthographa, assembly GCA_905147715.2. Classification (NCBI taxonomy): domain Eukaryota; kingdom Metazoa; phylum Arthropoda; class Insecta; order Lepidoptera; family Noctuidae; genus Xestia; species Xestia xanthographa. The sequence continues at coordinate 14,385,541 of LR990649.1, read as the reverse complement.
CCTCTAACGTCCAAAACATGGCTAATTATGTATTTTATTGTTTTAATTGTGAGGATTTATTACTTAGGTAGGGAGTTTTCACACGTAAAACTGAATAGGAACATAATTTTAATCTTAATTACGATATGAGTCGCTTGACTTCATATGGTCATTATTTTAACCGCGATACAAAAAAATGTGATTGACATCAAAAGTAAACAAAGAACTCCTTTATCTTACATTTCATTTCTTGACCGCAATGTTGGTCACCTAACGTCATGGAAAAATTATAAAATGAAACATTTCAGTACATTTTTTTTTTTAAGATTCAAGATGTCTCTTCGTGATGAATGTGAGGAGTAACTTGAGTTGTATTATTGTATATATTTTAGTTAAATTTCATGATTGTGTGATAGATAGAGTACTTTATGTGGCCTACCCAAAGTCGCAAAAGGTCCTTTCTATGGGATTCTTCGTGGGGTCGTTGAGCTCCTAAGTTCTGAGTTGAGCTCCATGTTTACTGATTATGTATCAGTATCTGGACAGGTCCACTCAGACCTGGGTTAGTTCTTCACAACATCATTTTAGACGAGAACCTGCATGATCCACACATGATCTAACCAAAACAATGTCTGGACTTTAAAAGAGACAGACCTCTGAGATTGTTCGGCTGTTTCTTTACAAAATAGTCAGATAGAACACAAAGCCCTCATCTAGTGTGTAAAAATATTTTAATAACCTTCTGAAATATAATTATTATTATATTAATATAATTATATATTTATAATACCTTCTGAAATGGATATTATTTATTATAACATCACGCGGCACGGATTTGGCAGAGACGTTTCGCTAGTTACCGATATCTATGTGTCCCTTGACAATCCCACAGAGAGATACCGAGAGCAATGCTCGGCATCTCTCTACGGGACCGGGTTAGAATGAGGACATTCGGAAAAGCACCCACAACAGTCACTGACATCGGTAAGAGAGTTGCGCAGCTGAAGTGGCAGTGGGCCGGTCACAATTGTCGCAGACACGACAACAGATGGAGCCATAAAGTCCTATTCTGGAGACCCTGAACAGGAAGCTGAAGCGTAGGCAGACCAGCTGCCAGATGGTCGGATGACATAAAAAAGACGGCAGGTCCGTCCTGGACCAGAACCGCCGCATCCAGAAGCGAATGGAGGACCATGCAAGAGGCATATGGCCAGCAGTGGACGCAAATGTGCTGAGAAGAAGAAGTGTTTCTTGAAATAGGTGAAGAATCAAGATAGACAAAGTAAGAATACACTGAATCAAGGATTGTTTTGATCCATATACTGAGTAATGACGAATGACAACTCTTCACGATAATCATAATAATTATAAGATCAGAAAAGCATAAAGCATAATTATAATACGAGTATTGTTCCTGCTAATAGGTATATCTAACACCTAGCATTAGAGAACTTCAGGTCATCATTTGGACTACGACAACGGCTGCATTATAATGGGTAAAATTGGAAGAAGGAAATTGTGTGACGATACAACGCTATATGGTGAAATCTTAGAAAAACATGTAGGTACAGCTGAAACACTAAAATAAAAAATCATCACAATAATATAATAATAATATCTTTTTTTGCTTCTAAAAACTATAAAGAGCTTTAACCAATGACAATACCTAAGTACCAATGCTGAACATATATTATGATAATATTGTAATACCAAATGATTTGGAAAGAGTAACCATGGAATTTTTGCCGGTTCTTCTCCATAGTCTATGGAGAAAAACCGGCAAAAAATTCTAGAAAACGACCAACCCGAACCGTGCACCTTTTTTCGACGGGTTTTATGTGAAATCAATATTTTGATTTTAATGGGAGTAGGTAGGTAGGTACTAACTGGTTCATTTCGACTTGGAGCAGGGAAGAAACACAACGATCTATAAGGAATGGAATCGTTTTAACGGAAACTTCGTGAATCGGGGGGCAGCGGCTGGCTAGACGTGTAATACAATACAAATACAAATGACATCAGAACCCAAGGCAATCACCGGCACGGACTAAAAGTCAAAGTAACAACAAATTTCGAATACCTATCCGCTATCAAGAGTATAAAAAGTATTTTTGATGGCACGCCGCTCTCGGGTTAAAAGATCAGACCGATAAGGTTCGATCATAGTGTTAAAAATAACAATGCGCCAAGTGTACTTTTATTTTCATGTTTATTAACGATCCGTGATGCTTTGGTCAGCACTTCCTGTTGCTCACGTTTTTTATTTGGGACCAACAAATGTTGTTAAAACGCAATTTCGTCTCTTTTAGAGCCGTATGGGGAATTTCCATAAGTTTCCAAAACGCAGGAAAACCAGAACCGAATTTTACAATTGGATTATTTCATGACTTTAAGTTGAACTTAACATAAAGAAGTAAATATTTATACTAACTATAACTACACGAGCTGTTATCAATTTGTACAATCTAAGTTGCATAAATACATATTGTGTAGATAAGTATATAAATAAATGTTAAGTGCCTGTCTGAGAATTTATACTAAAATAGTTGTAGTGTCGAGGTTTTTATAACAAAAAATTTCGCGTCTAACATAAATAATGATTAGGAAAATTATACCCATCTGCCTCATAAATTGAGCCTATTGTCCCTAAGACCCTTTCCAAGAATACGCCTGGCTGTTGGTAGCATATAATATCAATAGTTTTATTTGCCCTATTTTTAACGCAAAGTATTGGTGGTCCGATATATTTGGTGTGGCAGTAAACATCATCATTGGAAGCCCTCGGAGTGAAGTAAGGTGGATAGTAAACTTACCCTACGGTCGTTCCATTTAGCACCGATGAAAAGGAACTACTAGGCTTACAAATTTGACAGTACCATGAGCTGACGTATTCAAGTTGCTGGTGTCAGTCAGAAGGTCATTGGAGCGGTGCGGCCCCTGTACCGATTAAGAAATTACCACTGTCGAATACGAAGACAATGCTTGTTTAGTCCTTAATTTTTCCAATCATCGATTACGGTTATGTTAGCTACTATGATCTGAATGCAGATCTCCTCGATAAACTTGACAGTCTTCTCAATAACTGCATTCGGTTCGTTTTCAATCTGCGTAAATATGAAAGAAAGAAATCACGTCTGCGCACACCGGTCACTTCTAAAGTGGTCCTATCTAAATATAGGTATATATTAATATTATTTATAGTTTATGATTGGTATTTGCTAACTATATATTAAATAAATATTAAATCCACAATTTTCTCAATTGCACCTACCAAATTTTATCTCTGTCCCAAAGGTGGACTGGTAAAGAATACCATTGGCATTAAGTCCGCTCTCTGCACATTATGTGTGTTTATTTAACAGCATATTTACAACTGTGCAGATATTTACAAAACACCCATATTTTAGAATAGGTACACAGTGGGTACACAAGTGTAATCTATCGATCATTACTGAATTGATAACCGCGTCACAATCAATCAGAAATGTGACATTCGAAGTTGTCAGGTGACGAGCGGCCATTGCTGCCGTTCCGCGTTGTTTTCGTTTGTACTACAGTTACGCAAGCCTCCAACCTGAAATTAGCGCGCCCTTTCAGCTGACACCCACTGCTATCGCACGTCACGCGTTTGTGACGAACAGCACTCTGTGTGTACTTTTTAGTACTAAAAACTACTTTAAAGTTTTAAGAGCTTTTTCAAGAGTTCACCCGGAACCCGGCAGAATTATATAAATCGAGCCAAAAGGGTCGTCAAAATGTCCACAATGGCTTGAAAATTTCGCGTCACGTCACGTCTTGTCTCGGTCGCCTGTCTAGACATCACAGACGAACACAACTTTTTTCTCTTCTCGGTAATACAATTTTTGGCAGACTTGTTAATACAATCTTGGCAAACGTTTGTAACTTTTATCACGTCCGGAAAATGAATGAAAGCTGTCGCCGTGAGTCACGTCGGCTTCGAGCGGGACTTAGAAAGTCCTTGCTGTCTATTCCAATGATTAAAGTAATGACATCAGTCGCGGACGCAAGGTTAAAGCTGTAAACTTAATTAGACGTGATCTTTTAATCTTACATCTATTAAATTATTTACAGTGCAATGACGAAAATTCAAACAGCACACTAACCTTCAGTTGGCAAACGATATTTTTTTAATTCTTTAAAATAACTTGATGCAATAGAATGCCTCCTTCAAGTGCATTGTTTAATATGGCAATAAGAGGAGACATAAATAGGTAATAAACTAAAAGGCTAAACTAACATAATATGTACATAAAATCTTAGGTGTGTCTGAAGCAATCGTCATATACAATACGATAAGATTGTGAAATCATACGACATTGATATTCACGTACATGTGCTCCGTGTATCTGATGATGATATAACTATTGAAAGACAATACAACTTTATGAAATCATGCTTTATGCGATTTTATTTTCCACTTTCGACCTTGTGATAATATTTTGATATTACTCGTACCTACTAAAACCTTATCTGATTTGGGTTTAATTCATCATTAAGTGTGAGTAACTGAAACATGAAAAAATAAGATTTCTTTAATATAAGATGTTATCTCAATATTAACTCTATTTATGTTAAAATTTACAAAATAAATTAAGCTTTTTTAGCATTAAATGTTATTGTTGTACATTTTAATGTAGACGGTTTTTCTTTCTGAAATGTAGTTTGATAGAGTATATTTACAGAGCATTTTTAATTTGTGGTTAACCTCTTTCGTCATAGAGAGTATATACCTAACTAGCAGCATTTTCCACTTCGTTCTAATTAGAGATAACCCGCTTATCTTTCTACTTTTTAGATTTATTATGCAATTTTCTACATTTCCTTATATTCTAGAAACTACAGTAAGAAACTAATTTTTCATGAAAATATCCCAGCACACGGCCAACCGATGCTGATGTGTGTGGAAAATAATGTTGATACGTTGTACCTACATATAATTTCAATAAAATACAATTATGAAAGATTTTCCTTGCTACACAATTACCTAGTTGTTTAAAGTTTATCACTAAATCCAGTTCCGTCGGCGCGAAAATCATTCAGAGCGATCCATTGACAGAAATTGATTAAGTAACAAATATTTACGAGATTACCATTGACGAGTCTTTGTCCGATAACAGATTATTCATTGTATCAATCTCCGAAAATAGAACCTCTTAACAATTCTCAGTTTGTTGATATTGTTAAGACGAAAGTCAGCGGCTCACGTGGTATTGTTTTTATTATCCCTGAGTACCGAAGCTGGTATCGGCTCCACTGATAACGATACGAGCATCGATAAACAATTTAAAGCACAAACGGTTTGCTAGTCAACTGTGTGATACTAATGCGTACGTGCGTTTTAATTGATCTAGTAGTTGGTGACCGGTGCGGAAACGTCGGAATGTAATTATTTACATAAACACACGGGCCTACAGCCGCTCACTGGTTCCCTGGGTGAGCGAGCGCGCTCCGCAGCTGAGTCGCGGCGGCCGGCTCGCTGACGCTGGCCAGATGAACAAGATCGATGTGCATTTAATTACGTCGGCCGGCATCGTTGGCAGCGCGTGCGGTGCATGATGCACACGCGGTGCGTGATGCGGGCGATGCGGCACTCACCGGCGGGGCGGGTGGTGCGGCGCGCGGGCTCGTCCTCGCGCAGGTCGGGCGCGTGGCGGCGCGCGGCGGCCGGGTCCAGCGCGCCCAGCGCCGCCAGCGCCAGCAGCAGCAGCGCGCGCAGCATGGCGCCGCACTGTGTCTCACGAATGGACCGCTCCCGGCCACGAGCTCACTATTTCGGCCGCGCGCGGTTGGTTCGAGCGGAGGTGCAGCGAGCGCAGGTTCGCGATCGTAGCGCGCGACTCGGAGGCGTCGTCGTAGCGCGACGGCTGAGCCGGACTGAGACGAGCGCCGCGCGATTTCCCGGCTGATGCGGCGAGGGGGCCGGCGCGCCCCTCGTGGAAAACGCGGCAATAGCGCGGTGCGGGCGGGGAAAATGCAGCGCTGTCATCCGCCCGCCCCGCCCGTCGCGCCGCCCGCCGAACCATCACACCATTATTAAGTGCCGATCATTATGACAACTTATTAATCCCTACTACTTCTATATGGTTTTAAGCAAAAACATTACATTATGTTTTTACACAGATAGACATATTAAACTTGAAAGACTGAAACCTAACTGACATTTTAAATAAGTGCCTAAATATGTGTATATAGAATTCGTCCCAGCAATAAAAGATAGAAGACCTCTATTAAACTTTTGTTTCTAACGCCAGCTAATGTTTTGAAGGAGAGCCATTAGTTTAAAAAATCTGAATTTATTGCAAACTACGTGCAAAAACAACGTATGAATTTTGTAAAAATGTGTCTGTGCATTCAAGACATCTGAAATATGTGTCTACGGTGAAGAATGAGTAGAAGCCAAAACAATATGTTTCGCGAGTCTTGTCGGGGTATTAAAAAACACATACATTAATGATACAATGTTAATAAGATTTTTATTCTCATTTGTTATCTTTAATCATCGGGCAACAAAACAAACAACCATCAAGCTTTACGTAAATGTAGTATGAAGTTGCGAGAAGTCAGTTTGTGATGTATTTTTAAACATGTTTACGATTATTATAATCATATCTAATAGACCAAATATTTTTTGTGAGCAACATCAACATTGGTCGTTATATTAAAAAGAAACATTTATTAATAGGTCTAATATAACCCTTATCTACTGCCGTCTACAAAATAGTAGATGTAAATATAACATAAAATCTAAGATTTATCGAAAGCTTTAGTACTTTTGAACAAATGTTTTGTTTCTGTATGAATTTACTGTGGAATTGAGTTATCCCCGATTTTACGAGTCCACGGAATTAAACGTCTGTCATTAAAAGAAAACACAAATTGTTATTGCTTGCTTTGTCTGACCGCCGCGCGCCTTTGCTCAGTGCGTCGAATTCAGACATGTTGAACACATTCATAAGAATTTACAGAATTATTTACATATATTTGGTGCAGAACTGTATTTGGCAGCAGGCCCAACTAGTCGTATAATAAATATTTCATATCTTTAGAATATAAACTGGAATATCAATACTTGGTACAATGCTAGTGATTCGCTGTAAAACTGTTAACGTCATGAGTGATGTGAAAGTTTATAAATAATTATTATGAGTATTATGACCTCGTACTGACTCCGGCGATATTGAACGACTAGACGTAGAATCAGTTACCTAGATATAGGATAGACGAGCTACCTATGTAGACTGTTCAAAAATATGTGTCTGGATTCTGGAATAATCTCAAGTACCTAATATTTTACAATCTGAGGGAATAATCACTAACTCTAGATATCTAATTTCATCAAGTTTTAAGCAGCATTTGACAGACAACCTTTATTACCTAAAATTAATTGTTCAAAAAGCTGTTATTTTAGACCGCCACTATTGGTTCGAGTATTATGTTACTGCAACAATAAATCTCATCGTGCAAATGAAATTCTGTGGTAGTGACTCACTGCAAAATGAAAGTATACTTTACAGTAAGTGCCTGCTTATTGGCAAATCCAGATAAAGCAGTAGATCAGCGCAAGATACTCCAATAAATTCTAGAACATTAAATAAATCCTAGAATAAATTATGAGATTGTAAATGAAGGAGTTTAGATGTTTGTTCAACAACCGCACCCTAGAGATACTTAAATGGCTGAAAGGATAAGATTATTTATTGTTTCAAAATTAGATAAAGATGCTGCTTCGGTAACTAAACTTATTAAGAACAGTATATTGATGATTTTGAAGCACCAATACCTACGCAATGGTGTTTCAACGGGACTTTGGGGCCTTTAGCCTTTTCCCAACTATGCTGGTGTCGACTTCTAGTGTGACCAGATGCAGCGGAGTACATGGAGCGACCGCCTATCTGACCTCCACAACCAAGTTAGTACCGGGTAATACGATATCTCTTGGTTAGAATGGTTGTCACTTTTGGGCCACCGGCCACTGACCACATGTAACGACTATCAAAAATCTACCACTGACAGCCGGGACCAACGGCTTAACGTGCTTTCCGACGCACGGAAGAAATTCGGTATGTAATGAGTGGTCACCCATCCACGGACCACCCTAGGCAAGCAAGGCTTAACCTAAAGATCGACCCGAGCGGCTGTTTTATTTAGCCACAAGGGCTTTGTTTGCAAAGCAAATATAAAACTTGAAACGCGCCATGAAATTCAGAAATAAGCATTAATTGCTCCATAAATATTGATGGTCACATAACTTGAAAAAATATAGGGAATAGCTGTTTTTTAAAAAAAAAAAACATTATATTTTATTTCACTTAAGCCTACCTACATGAGCACATAGAAAACATCGAGTAAAGGTGCACATGGTTCTAATTGGTCTTTTGTTTCTTATGGAGAAGAACACTAATACTAACTATTTGGTTTTACAATGTTATTATGTTACAGCGTCATTACTAAGTACGGGAGTAGGGCGTGCAAAACCGGATTTCCGGTTTTGGTTAAAACCGGAAACAGGACAAAATTTACGGATTTTTGAAAACCGGGTTTGGGAGTCAAAACCGGAGTTAACACCGGTTTTCCCGTTATTCAATTACATTTTGATTTAAATCAACTTTTTTCGAACGAGAGTCATCAAATAAATCCGAACGCAACCTACACCCTCTTACACTTCTCCCTCCGCGAGTCGCGGCCCCCGCACCCACGAAGCGACTCCTGCGACCCGATCCCGCATGCCCAAACTCAAACCTTACCTTAAACTTTTCCCAAACCCAATGGTGCTGTGCTGACATATCTGCGACTATTACAAACTTATTGCAGCAGCTAAAATATAAGCTCAAGGACTCTGATACCATCGCCGTAGTTGTCTCCGAGTAGTCCGTGCCATCGTTATCGTTATCATCTGACGCTGAAGTTGTAGCTGATGAGCTAACTCTTCAAGAGCAGCTTGATAAGGAATTGGATAAATGCAGGAAAACCTCCAAGAATCGGTCTTATTTCGACCTTGCATGGTTTGTCAAAGTAGAACAAGCCATGTATGAAAGCATGACGTAACTATTTGATGTGTACAAGTGTTGAGAGTGGGAAAGCCTTTTCGAGTGCTGGGTACTTTTGCAACAAAATAAGAAGTACGCTACGATCTGATAAAATGTTAGATGCACTTCTATTCTTATGAACAAATTATCAAGAACAGCGGTCTCATGGAAAAAAATATTATTGTTTATTTAAATTAGTGTACGGTACACAGTTGTTTTGATCTCGTTTTATAGTCAAATATGAATCCTTTAATGTTGTTAGTAGTCCATAATTAATGAGCTCAAGATTAAAACAATCGAGACGTTTTTTTGAATCTTTTCGATTTCTTAATGATTCGGTACTATGCATGTTATTATATTGTCTTAAAACATTTCTTTTGGAGAATTAATGTGGATTGTACGTTTGTTGAGTTTCCCCAATATAACACCGTAAGTTAACAGTGGGTACACATTACCAAAATACGCATTTCTTGTAACACTTGGATTTGTAGTTTCTGCCAAAACTGACAATGCGATTAGAGATACCACAAACTTACTTGTTGTTGATTTGATCTCAGTTAGTTAATCTTTATATTATTTTAAGTTCATGTTATCCATATTCCAAACTATTAATGCGGTCTTCTTGGTATTGGCATAAATGGTTGATTAAAAAGAGGTTTGATACAATTTGTTTTATTTGTGTATCTGAAAATATTGTTTTGTTGTTAAAATTCAACTACCTATGTATAAAAAAAAAATGTTGTCAAAACCGGGGCTAACACCGGTTTCCGGTTTTGGGCCCTCAAACCCGGATTTCAAAACCGGTTTTGAAGACCTTCCGGTTTTTCACGCCCTATACGGGAGGACAACGTAGGCCTGACAGCAAATAGTCACGTAAACGTAAAACAATACCTATAGAAAAATAACAAAAAATCAAATCAAAATCAAATCAAAAATGTTTATTTGTTAGGACATGGTACACATAGATGTTACAATATTGGTTCCAGCATATCCTGCCATAATATGGCGTACAAATATTTTTATACAAAAACAAAGCTTATGTCACTAACCCAGAATCAGAATGTTTATTTGTTAAAGTAGGTGTTACCCGTGTTACAGAGTGCAACATATCGAAACATCTAGGTATCTTTACATGTATGAGGATCAGAGCGTAAAATGCGTCTGACGTGGTACACAGCGCCGCAATATGGCTGACTGCTGGCGTCGACCGGGAGAGGTTTTCAAGATCTCAACCGGCCGAAAGCGAAGTGTGCTGAGACAAGATCACTTGATGAAACCAGGAATGTGCTACCTTACATGCTGGTGGGCAGGAATAGGTACCCATTTGAAGCTGGCTGGCTGTGTGACTCCGTGCTTGAAAGCTTGAGGAAGTGATGTTGATGATGATGACGCGTGACGGTGTCCTGTCATTTCAACGAAAACCATTTTACAATTTTTCATTTGATAAGTAACGATTGGCAAAAACCTTTGGTCATTATTATCATAATTTTACAACTAGTTTGGTAAATAATTCACTTAAAAAATTTTTTTTTTTTTTTGTTTCATTTTATATTTATGTAAATCAAACAACGGCAACGTTTGAAATAAAAACATTTCATATTGCATTTTTAATAGGTACGTTGAGGAGCTCGTGGCTAAATAATAACAGCCACTCGGGTCGATCTTTAGGTTAAGCCGTGCTTGCCTAGGTTGGTTTGTGGATGGGTGACCACCCATTACATACCGAGTTTCCTCCGTGCCTCGGAAAGCACGTTAGGCCGTTGGTCCCGGTTGTCATTTGTAGATCTTTGACAGTGGTTAGGTAGTCAGAGGCCCAAAAAGTCTGACAACCAGTCTTACCAAGGGGTATCGTATTACCCAGTACTAACTGGGTCCGCCTATGTACCACTCTTGTACATGAAGTTTAAATAAATAAATAAATAGGCAGTCGCTCCATGGAAAATACTGGTATTGAGGTACGCAATTTCCTAAAATTGAAACTCATCAAACAGGTTAATTTTAAGTAATAAAACAAATAGGTTGTAAACTAAAAAAATGACAAAAGAATTTTAGTCAAACATTAGTGAACCCGCAGTTGCTTCAAAGTATGAGCTCGCACGCTACGCAACAAACTATGAACTACGCGCTACGCTATACAGAAGGAGCTACACTCTACGCGCTACGCTACACTATAAGCTGCGCCTTTCGCGTAGCTTTAGCTACGGCGACGGACGGCGCGTCTACCATACCTACTTATACTTGGTACCATCTCACAAAAGGTTTCCACAACTCAATTAATAAATTTTATTAAGACTTTTGACTTATACCTATACCTAAATGGAAATATTATACTGAATGAGATATTTACCAAGTAACAGTAACCTACCTAGTATTTTCCTATTTACGTTTCTGTTATCTTACTTTACACAAAGTTGTGTGTTGGATTGTGACGTCATAACAATGATATGAATTAATGTTGTTAAGTACATTTAAGGCTCGAGTAGATGACTAATGGTTTTATTGTTCGAACTTCGTTCTGTTTAGCGTTTCAATTAATCTAATGTTGTAAGTAGGCTTCCGAACTAAGATTGACTGTATCGTAATGGCTGACGCTATGGTCGGGTCGCACTGCATTCGTAAAAATCCTTCTACATTATTTTGGCCATTTTGCAAGAACTATCGCACCATTGCAGAGCAGTAGGCAGGGGAGGGTCACCCTCCCCCCCCCCAAACCCCCCACCAATACATCCGTTGTGGAGTAGGTACCTACGAACTCTTTTCATGAAATTATAATAAGATCAAAATGCACCCCCTGTATAATCTGCCCCAAGATCGTGATGTTTAAGGGTGAACCCAGCATTTTTATTCAGGTTAACCCCTCCCCAGCCCCGAAACATTTGCAATTTGTTCCGAACAATGCACAGAGATTGTAAAAATGCATCCGGAGACTAAAACTCAGGTTACCTATAGGTCCCCATACTTAACAAATAACTATGGCGTACCACAGAGGACTGTGCTAGCCCCGATATTGTTTCTAGCTTATATAAACGAATTGCCAGAATCAACGGATCAGTATACCGTATTATTCGCAGATGATACCACTGTATTAGTATATATAATATAATAATAATAAAATTTCTCGGAATAAATATTGATAACTTTGTAACTGAAAATCTCACGATATTGTTTGTAAAAAAAATCACGAATTCGTTTACGCACTTTATAAAATATTTCAAAAAATACTAATAAAGAAACGGCATTAATGGTCTATCACAGTCATGTATGTTCGGTATTGAGGTATGGGTTAATCATATGGGGAAACTCTACAGACGCCCAGAGAGCTTTTATAGCCCAGAAAAAATGCATTAGGTCAATCTTTGGTCTCAAGTGGTCTGATTCGTGCCGGCCAGTGTTCACTGATAAGCGTCTACTTACACTTCCATCGAATTGTATAAATTCCTTAGAAACCACCTTTCACTTTTTGAGCAGGATGATAAGGCCCAATTTAAAAGGAAAATAGTACAAAAACCCCTGGTAGTACCTCGAAGCAGATTAAAGTTATGTGACAGAAACTGCTACGCCATGACGGTGAAAATTCATAATAAACGACCGGAAAAAATAAGAAAAATGAATAACTTAGAATTTAAAAGAACTTTAACCAATTGGCTTTGTGACAGATGTACTGTACAGTTTGTACTGTTTTTCACTACTTTATACTTTTTACTGTTGAACAAAAATAAAGTATACAAAATACTGTTTTTAGCGCATACATTAATTGATATCCATAAATATTGTGTTCAAAAAGTCCAAAAACCTAAGCCCAGCCCACAGTCCTCGTTTTTGAACGAAACTTCAAGTCAAACTGTCAAGCAAGTTCAGAACTAACTTTTTTCTTATGATCTTTTTTTTGTTTGGTTTATAATAAAAAGTTATGTATAAGTGTTATTAGTGCACAGAAGATGGAAAGTGAATATAACACTAAAGACGAATTTAAAAACATTAGAAAGATTGTTTCCTATCTGCTATCTGTTCCTGCCACTTCAACATATACAGAAAGGGTTTAATACCGACTTCAAACAGGAGGAGGTTCTCAATTCGATTGGTTTTTTTTATGTATGTACACCGATTACGCAGAGATTTATGATCCGATTTACGTGATTTTTATTTAGTTTGATGCGAAATAGTTGCCATTTGGTCCCATAAAAAATTAACATAGTTTGGCCCAAGAGTTTTCATTTTATGAACATTCTTGCTTCAGTCCTGTGGAATAATTTCATGTATGTTCACAGATTTCTCCTCCATTTGTGGAGCGACTCTCAAAATTCTTTTTTTATATGAAAGAGTATACTTCTGAGATGCTCGCATTTAAATTTGGTGAAGATCTGATGCTGATCTTCGGAGATATACAATGGAACTCTTCAAAACTAGAAGGTAAATCGGTCGTGATTACTGTAATCGCTTAGATGTTTATTGTTTATACAACATCATGACGTAACATCACGCCTGTATGCTCTGAGGGGTACGCAGATGTGTACAATACACTCAAATTTCGACAGTTGAGGTATGTTATGTTCCATTTATTGGGGATAAGCCTATTACCATAACATGTATTGTTAACAATGTAAAATATATGCATAACAAATATTTGTATAGGATGTTAGAACCAAAAATGGAAATTAAAAAAAATCTTACTGCAAAAAAAATAAAACCGACTTCAAAAAACACAAAACACAAAAAATTGAAAAATAATTTTAGCTTCAGAAGTCGGTGACAAAAAAAAACTAAATGAATCAAACGAAGGCCACCGACTTCAGAAGCTAAAGTTATTTTTCACTTTTTTGTATTTTGTGTTTTTTGAAGTCGGTTTTATTTTTTTTTGCAAAAAGTTTTTTTATAAAGAATGAGAAGAATGCGGTGTGGCGGGATGATAGAAATAGAGCCAGCTTAATTAAGTTTGATAAAAAATGGGCTTTTCATTTATTTTCATTTTAATTATAATAATTGTAATGAGGCTTAAAAAGCCTTCAAAAATGATAGTACATTGATTAGTTATGCAAGAAAAAAAAATGTATTTAAAACTTTGAAAAAATAAATACTGTTCATTTTCCTAGAATACTGTTTATTTTCCTTTTCAGACCTAAATATACTTTATTTCTTGCAAAAAAATTGGCAACCCTAGACAGATGTTTTTATTCAATAGATGATTATTTAAATTTTAAACAGACATCAATGTAAATAAATTAACGAAGACTTATATTGGCATTATTTATAAATTTATTAATACATTGATGAATTGTCGTAACCATGAAATATAATTTTACTCCTAATAATAGCTAATTTACTAACTACCTACTTATTTTAATAATTATTTTTTATAATGTAATTAATTAATGTTCCTAACTAATATTAATCGAAGCAAGACTGTAAATTCTATTATGCAATGATATTCTAATAAAAAGATATGTTATACATCTACAAAACCACAGAAAAAAGTGTGCCGCGGGGGAGAGCCAGCTCACATACACGCAGTGACGCAGAATAAAGGGAAAACAGGCCAATTGGCCTGTTTTCGAGTCTTCACGATTGCGCGCTCACAACATATCTGTGTAATAGAATATCATTGCTATTATGTATGAAAATGATGTGTACCTATATTGTGTATGACTATTGATATACACTGATATTATTATGCATGTACTAGAAATATTTGCACGACTGATAAGTCGAATATAGTGAAACTAAAATTATTTTACCATATTATGTAAGCACCAATGATATTCTAATAAACAGATATGTTATACACCTACAAAACCGGCGGCGAGCGGAGAGCCAGCTCACATACACGCAGTGACGCAGAATAAAGGAAACACAGGCCAATTGGCCTGTTTTCGAGTCTTCACGATTGCGCGCTCACAACATATCTTTTTAATAGAATATCATTGGAAATTAAATTTATTTATTTGCCAGAATATAGGTGCTTACTATATTCTGGCAAATAAATAAATTTCATTTCATTTTTTTAATCAAACATATACCTAATAATATAAACAATGTGTGTGCAGCTTCGGGAAAAGAATCCGATAGGCTAACAGCGATCAAGGACCCCAATCTCAAATTCTCAATAAGAATAAGGCGAGAATCATTGATTTATTTATATAATGAATGATTTATACATAGTAGTAATATATATGTCAATGGCGAGAATAGTACAAATACAAGTGGAGAAAGTTTGTTATTGCAACCGAGACGGAATTAACTCCCGAGCCGTAGGCGAGGGTGCTTTTGAGCCGAGAACTGCAATAACAAATGTCCACGTGTATGAAACGACGTTTTTCAATACACTTTTGAAGAAATAAAATAAAAGAACGAAAAATATTTTTGTCATGAATTATTAGGAAACTATGATTTTAATTTTCTTTTTTTCTGCGCTTTGCTTTCGCCAGGTTGAAGGAGAAGCAAAGGAATGAAGCCGCTAAACAGCCTAATATAAAAAATTGTTTTTTTTTTTTTATATTTTTGAATTTAGATCACAAATAAATGTTAATTTGTATAGAAAAATAAATATTAGTTTTAAATAATCATGTTTATCTATGATATTCTATTTATAAACACAATTTGAATATTCAAAAAATATTTACGCCGTAAAGACGAATTATTGCTTTGCCGAAATTAAAAAAATAAACATTCACCTCCCACTATAGGCATTGAAATAATTTGGACTAAGTATCTGTGGCAATTTTCATTCTCGCACACGTGTTGGAAAATAAAAAAAATCGCACGGGTGTGAATTACATTGTACCATGTTGTACCTAATCGTAGTGCGATAAGAACTAGTTTTCGAGGAAGTGTATTGAAATAGTACATTTTGATACAAATGGAGAAAGTTTGTTATTGCTTTCGAGGCGGAATTATAACACCCGAGCCGTAGGCAAGCGTGTTTTTGAGCAGAGAATTGCAATAACAAATGTCCACGTGTATCAAACGACGTTTTTCAATACACTTTTGAAGAAATAAAATAAAATAACGAATAATATTTTTGTCACGAACTATGAATTCTATGATTTAAATTTTCTTTTTTTTTCGCGCTTTGGTCTCGCCAGGTTGAAAGAGAGGCAATGGTATGAAGCCGTTAAACAGCCTAATATAAAAAATAGATTTATTTTATATTTTTGAATTCAGAACACAAATAAATGTTAATTTGTGTATAAAAGTAACTATTAGCTTTAAATAATCATGTTTATCTATGATATTCTATTTATAAACACAATTTGAATATTCAAAAAATTTTTATGCCGTAAAGACGCGTAGTCGGCGTAGTGCTTTGCAAAAATTAAAAAAAAAACATTCACCTCAGACTATAGGCATTGAACCAATTTGGACTAAGTTATCTGTGGCAATTTTCATTCCCGCACACGTGCGGGAAAGTGGAAAAAATCGCACGCGTGTGAAATACATTGCAAGTTGTACCCAATCGTAGTGCGTTAAGGACCAGTTTTCGAGGAAGTGTATTGAAAAAATTATTCCAACATAGGGAAAGGGATTCTCCGTACAAAATGAATTCGACTTTTTCTTCTTGAATAATGCTTCTAGCTAGAGGTTTTTTTTTGTTTTTTTTTTTTTTAATCAAGGTGGCTGTCGGTTATAGGTTTCTGTCATTTCCTTTTTTCTGCATTAATAAGTAAAGAAAACATGACCCTCCAAAAATGATCACAAAATATGCTCCATTTTTACCCCTGGGATGTCGCACTCAACGGGGGCAGATTTGACGGCCGCACTCGATGTCGCACTGTGCAGGATTGAATCCGGAGCGAGGTGATCCGGCAAACGCCAAATTTTGTCGATATAGCTCATGTTAGCCGTAAAATCAAGAATCGACGCGAGTGTGATTATCGCCGTCTCACTGATGACTGTCGGAGTCGACGTGTTTTTGATTTTGAGTCGAGACCATGAGGAATCGGCGACGACGATCCTCGAAGGGTAGCTGGTAGCAACTTTATTAGAATTGCCGAGTATCTAGCTGATGAGGCCCAGTTCTTTAAAAAAAAGCTGACCATAATCTATATAAAAAACAAGAAGGTAGACAAGATAAAGAATGACATCTCGCATAGTGGTCCCTTAGTACGTAAGAGATTTCATTGAAAAACTGTTACTGAAAAAAAAGTTGGTTGTTGCCAACTGTTTATTATTAAATTAATTATTATTATTAATTAAAAATTGTTAAGTATTAAAAATTGTTTATTATTCATTAAATTAATTTATCGTATATATAGCGTTTAAACAATTCATTAAATTAATTTGATAAATTAATTAAATTAATTTATCAAATTAATTAAATTAATTTATCAAATTAATTTAATGAATTGTTTAAACGCCTATTTCTTCGCGCATCTTTCGGCTGAAATGATGATGGTTGGGTCAATTGCATCATTCGAATGCATGTATCTTAAAGCGCCTGCTCCTACGATTATAGCAACAACACAAAAAAGAAGCCATTCGATTAAATAACCGTTAATAATCGTGCTAATTGTATGCACATGTTTACATGAGATGGGAGCTGTACGCCCGGTTTAGTTCCATCTCATCTGGTGATGGTAGGGCCTGATCTATTGCTATTTGAGTTGCACTGAATTATTTTTAAACTAATACTAGGTACTAAAAGAGGTCCGGGGCTGCGGGACTGTTCGAAAGAGATACCGCGGCCCTGGAACACAAAGGGCTAAGAAGAACATGGGTGAGTTTTAGTCAGTACCACTCACTCCCGCTCCGCCCAGAGTGGGAAAAAAGAAAAACAGGTAGGTATCAAAAGAGGTGGTGGTGGTACAGATCCAATGTAGGCAGAGCCGTCTCTAGCCCATGTAGCGCCCGTGTGCACATTGACATTACCCTAGCGCCCCCAAGTAAGCACGCGGTCAAAATAGAATGGGTACAAAGTACAAATAACAGCACATCAAGTTACCACAAACTGACAAATTTCCTCAATGGATAATATAGGTAGGTACTCTATTGTTTGGAGATTAAATTTTTTAGAAGAAATTTGTCGGCTTTGGATACCATGATGTGCTTTTGTCTGTGTTTAGAATTATACAGGTGTTCTGGTGTTTACCCTAACAAACCAAAGCGTACCCATTGTAATGTTACAATGGGTACGCTTTGGTTTGTTAGGGTAAACACCAGAACACCCTGTATATATAAAATAACTGTTATACTGTTGTGTTATTCTACAAATGTTAGAAGAGCTCCAGATGCTATACCAAATGTATGCAAGGCGGACCTATTTTTACGTTGGTCATTGAAAGTGTCGCGGCCGGCCAACGCGCGCGCCGAGTGAGGCTCCGTAGCGAGCGGCACTCGGCGCCCCCTAGGGCCGCTGCGCCCGTGTGCAACGCACACCCTGCACACTAGGTAAAGACGGCCCTGAATGTAGGTATCTTTGGTTGGCCATGTGTGGGTGGTTATGACACCTCGCGGAATCATGGTAGCAGTCGCATGTTTAGCAGTCTACGGTGCCAACTTAATAGGCAGGTTGGTACTACCACTTAAAATCTAACTGCTAGGAATCAGCTAGGGCTTCTCTATACCTGTGAAGACTGGAAAGGAAACGACTGGACCGTAATTTGTCTGCCACACAATTCCAGTTCGGTTTAAAAAGGTCTACCTAACTACGTTATGCGTTCAAGATTTTGTTACTCATTTTGTTACATTGCCGATTCAACCACCACCGTAACGTAAGTTTAGGCCGTCAACACTCTCTGTTACTTGGGCAAACCTAATAATTTGCTAGCTATCTTGTTAGTCTAGCTAGTGGTTGCAAGCGCGATTGATTCCCAGATCGGGCAGTGTTGTTTTCCCATCAGAAATTGCCCTTTGTTCCCGTACAGTTACATGAGCGATGAGATACACCATTGTGTTACACTGTTACCCATTGGCAGAAAATATCCTGACAAGTAAAACTGTAACTCAAAATCAAAAATTTCCACTTACCCATTATTTATCACTAACTAAAAAAAACACTGTATTCAGTCTAGACATAATCTTGCTCAACTCACATGAGAACTATGCAGATTAGTGTCTGAGATGGTCTTTTGAAGAAAGAACCATACAGATTTGATTGGACCTGTCCAGTCAATGCAAGTATTTGTCAGTTATCGTGTAGCTCTACTTTTAGCTCAAGGATCTCAACGAAACGACGAAGAAAGGACATCTGGGTAGGTCGCTTAGTGTCCGTATGGAAGTGGAGAGACAATCTTCGACGAGCGGCTGACAACAGTTGCATATTAGTTGCAGAGGATCATGTGAAATAGCGTGTGATTGGAGGCCTATGTCCCAGCACTGGGCTGCCTAAACACCCAGATCCAATATTATTATAGTTTGCTGGACGTGAGACACGAATGAACTTAATTGTTTCTTTCCATACCGAATTCACATAGGTACCGCCGGGTACACACGAGCCACTATTTCGTGACTAGGCCCATCGAGAGTTGAACTGCATACCACTTCCATAGCAAATTGTTTGATCTTTACAGATTAGCGACTGCCACCGTTTTTACTAAGTTTTTAAGAACAAGAGGTAGGATAGACTAGCCACTCCACTCACCACTCGCAACCAGTTCTATTGTCCTAGCGTACAAAAACATCACATAACCGTTTTGAGTGTGGCTGACACTGGCAGAGCCACCATCAGGGATTTTAATTTTGATAACACAAAAATTTTATCGCTAATTAGTCGCCAAATATCAGATTTGGTCGGTCACTGGTTCAAAAGATGTAAGGGTGGCCCTGCTGGAGAGAAGCTTACCCAGCAGGGCCAGATTTATATCTCAAAAACTAGGGCACCTAGCGAAGATATGTTTTCTCCCATTTACTCGCTAATTAGTCGAAATTACAGATTTAATCGGGTCCTAGTTCAGAAGATATAATGAGTTCAATTATTAAGGTATAGTCCAAGAGCTAGATCGAAGAGCTCACGAAAAATTGCCAAGAAAAAGTATTTCTATTAATATGTGTAATATACTTCTAGTTTTATCGGTCTAAAGTCTTTAGAAATGACCGAGAGAGGTGTACCGGTGTACTTGGTTGTACCACTGTATAGGGAAATTGAATTCTTTAATATATTTTTAATGACACACCGACTGAATCTGTAACTTGGCGACTAATTTCGACTAATTAGCGAGTAAATATGGGAGAAAACATCTTCGCTAGGTGCCCTAGTTTTTGAGATATAAATGTGGCCCTGCTGGGGTAAGCTCTCTCCAGCAGGGCCACCTATAAACCCTTATATCTTTTGAACCAGTGACCGACCAATTCTGATATTTGGCGACTAATTTCGACTAATTAGCGAGTAAATATGGGAGAAAACAGATCTTCGCTAGGTGCCCTAGTTTTTGAGATATTAATGTGGCTCTGCTGGGGTAGGCTCTCTCCAGCAGGGCCACCTATAAACCCTTATATCTTTTGAACCAGTGACCGACCAAATCTGATATTTGGCGACTAATTTCGACTAATTAGCGACTAAATTTTTGTGTTATCAAAATTAAAAACCCTGATGGTGGCTCAGCCACACCCGTTTCGACAGACATGGTGATAAAAATGGCATCGCGCATAACGTGGTGATATGATCAAATTTTAAAAATGGTCTTCAATATATATTTTTAAAGTGACATGGTCACTAACACTAAAAACGGGATATTTACTATGTTTACTATTCCGTACGTATCCCGTTTTCAGTGCTAATGATAATGATGGTCTTCAATGTTTTTGCTCCAGTCTAGTGAGAGACGGAGTCAAGCACTTATGATATAGCAAACAGTCCTGTATCCTAACAAAAACGGACGGACGGACAGATGGTATAGGATCCTTTAAATGAGGTGTCAATATCTTCAATGTGTAAAATGAGGTGTCAATATCTACAATGTGTAAAATGAGGTGTCAATATCTTCAATGTGTAAAATGATGTTAGTCGACTTTTCTTGCTGACTACCTGTACCTTCATGCCGTCACTTTCTGATGATGTTAGGAACTCTTGTGCCTCGATCATTAGAGTTCTGCTAACAAGGTTTATTAGCTGGCTTCTGTAGTTTACCGCGTGTTAAAAGTTCAGAAATATTAAATCAAAAAATGAAACATTCGTGAGGATAAATTTTATTCCATAATACAGCATAAGATAAACCGGAATGTCACAATTCGCATTTTCATTATTTCTTGTTTTTCATAAAAATAAAAAAGAACCTCCTTCCATCACACTTGCCACAAAGTTACTGTTTCAACATTTTTTTCTAAATTATTATAAAAATGCTAAGTTACAATTAATTGTGTAGAGCATGTATGTACCACTGAGAATTCTGAGCACTGTTCCCTGTAGGCGGAAACACTTCTCAAAATGACACCGTTTATCTAATACATATTTATACCTAAATTACAAATTAATCTTGGTTCGTCATGAGAAGCTGTTGACTGTAAATGCAGGTCAATCACAACGAGCCGTATGAATAAGCGAGAATTGTACGAAATGGTTTTGGATGTAAAATACATAACAGCTTAAACTACCTAAATAACTTCCATAAAAATAAACTACCGTCGTTATAATAGGTCAGGTGATATTAATGCACAAAACTGGTGAAGAACTTGGGATTTCAACAGCCCAGTCACAAAGCGGTGTATAGGACGCGTGCGCGGTGCAGAGCAGTCGCCGCGCACGCCGGTGACCGATAGACCCTACGCTTCCGAATACTGCTTGCTACTGCACCTACCTACGCAACGTAAACTGTAGGTCACTAGTATGATAAACTAAATAATTAAAGTCATCAATTGTGAATTAACTTTAAATACTTTATTGCGACAACTTATTCCACATAGTATACATATAAAACATGTTATGATGTGATTCACTTTATCACGAGTCAGCTACAAACCTATCCACATCACAATGCACGATCATTCAGCGAGTCTAGGTACCACCGTTTTGCTCCTTCGAATATTTTTATATTGAAAACAAATCTGCAATAATTTTGTATCGTCTTTACACACTATTTTTTTTGTTCAACGTCGTCAGGGATCGATCAAACAGCGCATTCTAATAACGTGGACCCTAACACCACATCGCTAAGTAGCGTGGTTTATTTGTACACTTACCACCCAATACCAAAATTAATTTTAAACGTTGTATGAACGCAAGTGGTTCGGAGTGAATGCGATGCTCGATCGGTCACCGGGTGACGCATATCAGTAATGCATTCGCAGGTTAACTCACATAATACATTGTATTCAATATTCAATAGCAAATAAAGTTAACATATCTTAAACCATAGTCTCTTTCAGTAATCAGATTTGTCTGTGAGTTGGTAGCGCACATGCGGTTAGCGGTTGGCGTTCTTGAGTTGGTTGGAGAGCCAGTCCAGGCCCTCGTACAGGCCGTCGCCGGAAGTGGCGCACGTCGCCTGGATGTACCAGTTGCGGTTGCGCAATGAGTGCAGGCCCAGCTTGTCTGTTATCTCAGCTGCGTTCATTGCGTTTGGCAGATCCTAGCAACACAACATTGTATTAGTCCATGTAATAGGGTAGATGACAAAAAAATCTAATTAGTCCGTCAGTTAATTAGATTATCAAAAAATATTTGACCCGTATTTTTTCTTTTGTTACGTAAACCAAAATTGACGTACAATACGGCCGACGTATCTTGGCGAGTCCGAACTTCGCGCAGAAGGTTGCGCAATAACTGTTTTGAGGAACCAAATGGTGGCATGAGGCGACGTGCGGGGGGCGGTGGTCTAGGCTAGAGATTGACCAAACATAAACACAATCGACTCTTTATTCAATATAATATCGTAATCGATTAGTTTTAAATAGAATTAATTGATTTTTGTTTATTTAGGATATTAAACGAAATAGATATTATTATAGTGTATTTTGTTTGTGCTTAAACGGGATTTCAATTGAAATTAAAAAAAAAAACTTATTAAATTTTATTTTCTCGGTTGAAAGACATGATTTACATAAAATATAAGTTATCTATTAACGACTACTTGAGTAACGACTATTTGAGAAAATTTAAAACCTCATTAAAAAATTAAAAATAAATATATTTTTTGACTTAATTTTAATCGATTTGAATAAAAATCGATTAAACAGCACCCTCAGGAACGCGTATTGGACATCCCTATTTGATTACTTCGTGAAGCTTCGTGCTTATTCGGCAATGCTCGGTACACGGTAATATGTCTCACTCACACGTTAGCATTGGTGTCGTTTTCGTGTCACTATCTCTGTCTTGAGTACAGTCGGTTATAAAAGTTTTCGTTGTTATTGTTGTGAATTATTTATTATTGGTTATTATTATTGTTTAGTTTTTTTGTTTAGTGTTAAGTTTGTTCTATTTGCGGTATTTGCAAGTGTCAGTTGGCACTTATATTATTCGCCAAATATGCCAACCAAAGCATATTATGGTTATTTTATTCGTACATTGGTTTATAAAAAATAAAGACAATAACAGTTTTCTTCACGAGTGTACATGCGCTAAAGTTCGCAGAGCCTATGTTCAGACTCGCCAAGATACATCGGCCGTATTGTAGATACGACGCTTTTAAAATTCTCAATATGTCACGCCGTGGTATAATTTTTAATGCGTTCTGACGTCACGCACTAGTTTTCAGTCACTCCCCGAGTTTTGATGAGTTACAAAGATACAAAGACAAAGATACAAACAAACACAAACTCTCTTTGTCATGAGACAAAGATATTTGTCAATATTTATTGATTTACAAAAACAAAAAATACGTGTCGTTTATTTTCCAATACTCTAACTGACGGACTAAATAGATTTGCAATTTGTTGATCACCATCATCATCATCATCATTCATCATTTCAGCCGCAAGACGTCCACTACTGCTGGACATGGGCCTCCCCCAAAGGAGGGTTTTTGCCATAAGCGCCACGCTTGGCAGGCGGGTTGGCGATCGCAGTGCGGTTGTTACAAAAGCACAGAGAACGCTGCTACCCATTCTCAGGTAAGTTCCTTAGTCGCCTCTTACGACACCCACGGGAAGATATGGGATGGTGCTATTCTTTACGTCCGACACCATACAGAACTTGACTACACTATTGGTTAGATTTTGACTTGACAGACTATTGGTTAGATTTACAATGTGTTGATCACCATCAACACATTGTAAATCTAACCAGTACAGTTTCCACCGAAACTAGCCTATTTTATGACATTTAAATGGAACACATGCTAATATTAGAATAATTTGAATCAACTACTGATTTAAGTAATCACATAGAAACATTAATTATTAAAACAAAAGGATAAATATAATTGTGCTATGCTTTAAAAACCACTTCGAAAACCTTTAAAAAAATAAATGCTGGTAATATTTTGAGAAGGTGAATATTGTTTCATAAAATATGCATCTGAGGTAGGTACCTGTTTGTTTGCAAAGATCAGAAGTACAGCATCCCGTAGTTCGTCTTCACTTAACATTCGCATGAGCTCCTCGCGTGCTTCGCCGATACGCTCTCGATCATTACTGTCTACTACAAAGATGAGACCCTGAAAGTTTACAAAACCCTGAGTTTACAAAACCGTAATGGAAGGCAAAACATTCTTGCAAAAGCACGAATGTGTAAACATTGGTGATAGTTTCGCGGCAAATGGCGAGCCCACCGATCACACATTTGCTTCGCTATTCGCTTCGCAATGTAGGTACGCAATATGTTTATCAGATAGAAGGTTTATTATGCCATACATTTTTGTGCACACCAAATTTTAAATAATAAGCCGCCGCTATGGGCTATCAAGGTCTACTTAATATTAGGACTACCTACTCCTATTTATGATAAAAAAATATTTATTTTTGGCCAGACGAGACATTTTGAAATTTGTTTTTTGATTTACTTATCGGTTGTTTAATTTGCAAAACTGTTCCCCAAATACCAATGTTTCAATATACTCATTAAATATGACTGTGCAGGCGATTCTTATCACCTAAATATCGCCTTCATGTTATAATCCTATGAATAATTATTATCAAAACAATAAACGCCAAGGTTAACGCGTTCGACTAATCTAACATACATACTAGACAACTTTACATTCGGCCTATCAACTTTACTATGTTAATTAAAATGGTCATAATACGCATCAACATTTAAACTACGCGCAAAATTAAATACTTATTTATTAAATAACTCGTGGCTGCAATTAATTTGAATGTTTAAATGTCAATAGGACATGCAAACACTTGGATTATTATCAGTCTGCTCAAACTGGTGAGTCACCAAAATTACAGATAGCATACTAATACGAATACTAATCTCGTCTTCTCAGTTTAAAATTCAATTGATAAAATGCTTCTTGCTCAAATTACCTACATTGATACCAAACAATATGTTGGATGGCTAACATTTTACAGTCTGCTATAACAATTAGTACAGGTCCCGTCACGTAAAAAGAACGCATTTTTTTTTTCAGCCTATTCCAAAGTACTAAGCAGCTAGTAAAGTACCTATTATGATTCTACAATAAAACAATGGCCTAGTACTTTAGGACGCAACTGTATTACGTGTGCAGACAAATCCCCTCCACTGCCGCTCAGAATTATTTTTACATGATAGCACCTAAACCAGTCCCCATTAAAGGGATAAACTTGACCTGAAGTTTTACTAATTAATATTACAATCATTTCATAAATAGAACTTAATTTATGTTTATTTGGGCAGTGTGATTAAAAAAGCACTAAGAAAGAATTGTCAATTAAAAACATCACATCAGCCATACCATACCTAAACAAACATAGTTCCAATGCTTGTACAAAGGTTATAATTATTCAAACACTAAGTTGACACAAAGATTTGTAACTTGACACGAAGATTTAATTTTGTAACTTGACACAAAGACTTAGGCCAAAATTAAATAACTGATAAAAACCCAAGAAGATTATTATAAATTGTAATGAAAACATAACAAAGAATATAGTAATTGTTGAACCATGTTCCTTGCTCATATATGCTATTATAAGTCGGAAAAATTATAAGAGAGAGCTTATGGTTTGAACGATACTCAAGTGAAATCAGCTGTAAGTTTTAGTTAAACACAATGACCTACTTTCACAAATGTGTGATTGTCCACAAGAGACACTCTCCTGGCACTATTCATTATCTCCAATACAGATGATGGATAATTAAGTGACAAAAAAATTCAACAACTGGCCTAAGCTTAAAACTTTTTACCTAAAACCTTATTAATAAACCTAATTATTTGTCCTTATTCCGTTTTTACCCCCATACTTGAATATTAACAGTCAATAGTACTCAGTGGCCGAAAAAGTCTTACAACCAGTCTTACCAAAGTTGTATCATATTACCCAGTATGAACTGGGTTGTGGAGGTCAGAGAGGCAGTTGCTCCATGTAAAATGGTACTCAGCTGCATCCGGTTAGACTGGAAGCCAACCCCAAAATAGTTGGGAAAAAGCTAGGCAGATGATGACCCCCACACTTGAATATTAACATTTTATATGTGTACTTATTTGTGATAATTCGTAAAAATCTAAGATTTAGGACCATCTCATAAAAAGTATTATTTCATTATGATTTATTTGGATTTATTACGTTTTTAATGTAACTACAAGTAAAAACAGTAAACATTGCACTGACCTGTGTGTTCTGGAAGTAATGCCTCCACAGTGGCCTAATTTTGTCCTGACCGCCCACGTCCCACACGGTGAAACTGATGTTTTTGTATTCTACAGTCTCCACATTGAATCCTGGAAACAGATTAATGAAGATGATGAAATACCAATCACTGATCACACAATTATTAGGAAAACGAACAAGAAGTTCATGTAGCAGTAATAATATCTTTTATAAATTAACCTGAACTGTAAAATCATTATTATGCGAGTCAGCAATCATTCTCCTAAGACTGATTCGCCATTGGACTGTTCGTCGACAGGATGATTAATTTATTTCTGTTTCCCCAGCAGGGTCTTTCACCTATGGACATGAAAGGTTATGTTGGTGAAATGTCCATAGGTGAAAGACCCTGCTGGGGAAACGGAAATAAATGAATCATCCTGTCGACGAACAGTCCAATGGTGAATCGGTCTTAGAAGAACAGTTGCTGAATCTTATTATGCAACACCATTTTTATTGGTTTTAATAAAGTTTTTATTGATAGTAATGCAATTTCATATTTGAATTCTTGGTAATCTATAACATAATTTTGACTGGATTGATTTTGTAAGAGCATTTCAGTAGTATTTTCTTAGCTAAGTGGGTGTAACAAATTTGTATGAATCATTGTTGTCTACAAAACATCAGTACTTACGAAATTCAAATAGTTCTGATTTGCTAATGCAGTGCACTCAACAGTATCAAATAATTATTGAAAACAGCTAAAGAAAAGGGCATGAACAATCTTTCTTGCAAGTCTTTACAAAATGCTCATGAGTCGGAAAAACATGGTTAAAAAAAAATGTTTCTTCCGTCTTATAGCAAGATAACAAATAGTTAAGTAATTCGTTATCTTTGCATTATAACAATTTTGAACAAAATTTAACGAGATTAAAATCAATACAAAAGCAATTAGCCATATTGTACTGCCAACATAGCAAATTACAAATGTTGATAGTCTTAGAGCACTTCACGGGATCAGGGCATTTCATTTACTTGGAACATATGGACAGAGGAAATTAAAAATCCAAAAGATAATGATTTTGTGTCATCATAGATGATGTAATTAAACAAAGGGTCAAATCAATTATCACATAACAATAAAGCATGAAATACTCACCAATCGTGGGAATAGTCGTAACAATTTCGCCTAATTTAAGTTTGTATAGGATTGTGGTTTTACCAGCAGCATCCAAACCGACCATCAATATTCTCATTTCCTTTTTGCCAAATAGGCCTTTAAATAAATTCGCGAACATATTCCCCATTTTGAAGCTTTGCGGTTAGTCTGAAATAACAAAATAATATTAGAAATTTAACATTTTACCCGTACTGAGTCATCCGTCAAGTCTGCACGTTATTTCAATCAATGATAATGACATGGCAGGTCCACTGAAATTTGACGTAGACTGTTTTCTATCCTAGTTTCACAGGACGATAAAACTTGGGTTGTAAACGATGCAACAATTCAATTACAACTATTTAATTAACACTAGCTACAAATACAATGACCAGCAGGGATGATTTACAACAAAGATTGACCGACACCGCTGTTGGTCTCTCCTGCGGTCACCACCCTCAGTTTATAAAGTATACAAAACACAATTTATAGCTCTAATAGGGTAATCCGACATAAGGGACGGTTAATATAAATAAACAGATGAATTACTTACATTTTCTGATACCAATTTCAACACAATCAAGAAAAAAAGCTTTAAATCAGTAGATTCTATACAATTCGCTCGATGTCAAAATGGCGGCGAACGTGGAAGTTGTTCGTGCCTATGCCACGTATTGGAATAAAGTGGCCAGTGACAATAAAAATATAACAATGTAAACTTCACATTTGTAGAGATCTCTGAGAAATATTTTTTTTTTTAGGTACAGACCGAAGTACAGTACGTATCAATGCAATTTATTTTATCAACATAAACAGAAATTTTATTGAAGATACAATTGAGCTTTTTGGGTTTTATTGTTATCACTTCGCCAGCGACTTCGTCCGCAAAAAATCTAACTCGGTTATTGCATGACCTAAATGTAATATTTCAACCAGTGAAATAATTTTTAAAATTGGACCATTAGTTCCGGAGATTACCCCCTACATACAAACTTACAAACAAACTTTACCTCTCTTTAATACTAATCCAAATAATATAGATTACACAGGTACCGCGTTCCCACCGGCGGAGTATCGGGATAATGTAGTCTTTGATCGGTACTATTGTATCAGGTAAAGTAACCGGACACAGTTCTATGACTTTCGAGATTGCGTGAAGACTGAATGGTAAACAATTTTTCTTGAAACGGGCTTTATAGGTATTTTCTATGGATACGGTGACTAACAATGACGTGGCTTAAAGACTTCCTTCCACCATCATGTTTATGAGTAACAAAATCTTAAACGCATTTAATGCAACGTGGCACGGAATAACGGAAAGCTCGTTTTCCTTTTTTATTCTTTAAATGAATACTTTCGCTTAGTACTCCTATGTCAAATTCCCTCAAATTCAAATTGTCTCATTAGTAAACATCAATCAAAGCAAGGCCTAGTTTATTGTATGTCCAATAATACCGGGGTATATACGAATATACCCGACGAACTTTTTATGATGGGTAGAAGAGGACGACCTCTTTTAACCATCATAAAAAGTTCGTCGGTGTTTTAATAGAAAGATTCTTAGTTCACCCGCCGAACACTCAGCTAGTCTGGGAGGAAGGAGTAAGCACTCATTATTCACTATTTTGGGCTAAGCTTCAAGAGTACTATCAGGGTATTGTTTAGTTATGTAAGTAGATATATACGTATGTACGTCGGAGGAATGACGAATAGCTCAAGATTGCATAATTTAACTACAAACGACTGCCTCCTCTCCCTCTCTAACTTGAAAAATAGTGTGCATACCAGCTTTTTCCACATGTCCCCAAAAGTCCAGAGATAGTGCTATGTTTTAGGTAATTCATTGAATATGGCCTGCAATGCAATGGGTACTGCAGCTATTTTTATTTTGTAAGGTAAGGCAGAAACCGCTACTCACTCCGAGTAGCGGTTTCTGCCTTAGTTTCACATAATTGTATCTAAAGTTTAGTATGGTTCGGTTCAAACTTATTGGTGGCTCGGAAGTTAGCTGCAAGTGACGGTCTGATAAACAGACAAAACGATGGGTCATCTGCGCCCCGTTGATACCAAAAATTTAAAAAGTTTGAACATAACTATACATAACTTGTACCCGCGACTTCGTCCGCATAAAGTTAAAACATAAATTATCACTCTGCGAAATCGGATCAGTTCAAGATTTTTATAAATCGACAGACGAGTAATTTTGAAGGCAGCCTCATCACATTCAAAATTTACCTCTGTGGCAGTGTTGCCAGATCCAATTTTAAAAAATCCGTAGGGCTATGTGAGTACTGGCAGGGAACGTGCACAACGACGGTGCTGCCAACTGGCGTCGCCAATCCGAATCTTGTGCTCTATTAATGCTTGACATTGACTTTTCTAACAAGTAAACAGAATTAATTTTATAGTGAAAATTAATTAACTAATCATAATGCATTGTTGCATTTCTGGATGTAGGTACCAATACATCCACAAAAATGAAAATAAATCAATTAGCGTAAAATTCTATTACTTTCCAAAGAATACTACTATCATACCATGTTTTGGTGAAAAACGCAAAAAATTGATAAACGCAGTAAAGAAAAATATTTGAAAACAACTTGTTTTTGTTACACTCTGCATTGAAAAGGCCCTCAAAATCAACCGTCCATGCAAACATACCAGAACCATTTAAGTATACTTCACCATACACGTGTTCTACTAGACCGCACTAAAGTTCACACCGAATATCCCTCAACAGTTAATCAAAGACTCTACATGTACTCAGAATATAAACATGGTTATACCCACAGTAATGTTTTTAGTTGCCTGCACTCCTTTGGTTTTTTAAGTTTTGTTTCTAAATGCTACGGACTGCATTTGATTGATTGCTATATCAAATGATTGTGAATTAATTGATTTGTTAGAGCCTGGAGATAGGTACTGTTCTCGCAGATAAAGGATTCCCTTCCATTATAACATGAGTTGAAAATAAGAAAGCTATCTTAGTTATGCCAGCCACCATGTCTTCATGCACCACAATTTTCATCAGAAAGTAAATGAAAGATATAAAATTCATATTATTAAACATTTATATTTACGCTGACGATCGTTATTGATAGACCGGAACTCATACTTTGTGCCTTTTAGCTTATTCAAAAATAATATAATTGAAGAGATCATTTTGTTTACGTAAATGAGGGATTTTCTTTTTAGTTGTTCCCTAGTCGCTGGATAGATGGCGCTAGGAGTAAGTATGATAATGCAAGGAACGGAACCTAAAAAAACTGATTTTAACAAAGCGCGAGAAATGTTGGTTATTGTCGGAAGGTTAAGCAAATGAAAGTGTCAGTCAACGAGAGTATGTGACGTGACACAATGTTTATTTTTTCAAGCGTTTTGGCTTTGGCATAGTAAGTTCAACGCCATCTATAGAGTTCTTGGAAACTAAGTTTTTTTTTAAAACCTCAAAAGGAAAACCTCTCATTGAAAGCACGATGAGAATATGACAAGTCTTTTGTCGATCAGTGCTGCCACCTATAGTTCCTGCACGTGCGTTCCCTATAGGCACTGCATTGTCGTTGATAAAATTACCTTAGTTACAAATAACAGTCGTGTCAAATAAAAGTTATATTTTCAGTCATAGTATATTTATTGAATAAATCCCTCACAAATTGGTAGCAGATAGCAGAGCGTGGTTCCTATTTGAAAATATGAAAAATGGCATCAACTACGAGTTATCGCAGTATAGAACCTTTGACCAAAACAAATTATGATACTTGGTGTTTGCAAGCACAAGCGGTCCTGATAAAAAAATATTATTGGGATATCGTAAGCGGCGAGAAAACGTTACCACCAGCTACGGATGCGGCGGCGAGATCGGCGTTCAACAAACAGGACTTGAAGGCAAGAGCTGAAATTCTACTTTTATTGTCGCCATCTGAATTAAAACAAATTAAAGTATGCGAAACATCTAAAGCTGTATGGGACAAATTAAAAGCTACTTATCAAAGCACAGGGCCTGCAAGAAAAGCCACATTATTAAAACAGTTGGTTCTAAAGCGAATGACCATAGGAGAGGATATACATGACCACATAAATAATTTCATGGACATCGTGGATAAACTCGCAGATATGGATATAAAAGTACCTCCAGAACTGCTTAGCTTATTGCTTCTCTACAGTTTGCCAACAACATTTGAAAACTTTAGAATAGCTATCGAATCTCGAGACACCCTGCCTAATCCTGAAGATCGAAAAATAAAGATTCTGGAGGAATACCAAGCAAGGAGTGGAAATGATCAGTCTGAAAGCTCAGAAGCATACCAAATCAAGAAAATCAAAAAAAGATTGTACTGCAAGAGTTGTAAAAAGAAAGGCCACACTATCGAGACATGTTGGGGCAAGAAGAAAAATACAAATAAAAAAGAGGACAGAAGCAAATACAATTTTAACGTTTGTCTAAGCACCGTAAATTCAGACGCTGATAAAAATGTCTGGTGTCTAGATAGCGGCTGCTCATCACACATGTGCGGTGACGAATCTATGTTTTCTACCATGACCACTGAAAATGGCACCCTAAAGTTGGCGTCAGAAAAATATACCAGTACAATTCAAGGCAAAGGAAGAGTTACAATCAGTACCGATAAAAATGGCTACAATTTTAATGACACCCTATATGTTCCTGATATTTCAGTAAACCTTTTATCCGTCGCCAAGATAACGGATAGAAGTAATACGGTTGTTTTTGAAAAAGAGAAAGCCTACGTCGTAGAAAAAACCGGCAAACCGATACTGACAGCTCGAAAAAGAGATGGACTCTACTACTTTGAATCTGGACGTAAAGCGACTGCAAACTACACACCAAAAAAGGACAATAACATCATGGAATGGCATCGCAAACTTGGCCACATAAACGAAAAAGATTTAAAGAAAATGGCTAAAGATAACCTTATGTATGGTTTAAATTTAAATAACGAAGACATGGAAACATGTGAGCCCTGCATCAAAGGCAAATTGTCCAGGTTACCGTTCGTAAGACATGATGATTTATACACAACCGATAACCTGGAAATAATCCATAGCGACGTTTGTGGACCTTTTGAATGTGATACACTGGCGGGATCAAAGTACTATGTTACTTTCACAGACGACTTTAGTCGCTATTGTCACATCTATTTCATTAAAAGAAAGAGTGACGTATTCAACGTTTTCAAAGAATACAAAAATGAAGTTGAGACGTTCCATAATAAGAAAATAAAGAACCTGCAGACGGACAATGGCACAGAATACCGCAACAAGGAGTTCGACGACTTTCTCAAATCGCATGGCATCAAAAGGAGATTGACCACAGTTTACACCCCTCAACAAAATGGGATTAGCGAGAGGAAGAATAGATCCATATTAGATAAAGCCAGATGTCTGTTAATCGACGCCAAGGCACCTAAAAAGCTCTGGGCGGATGCGGTAGCAACCGCAAACTACCTTATTAACCGTAGCCCTTCCAAAGCACTGAATGGCGAAACTCCATTCAAGAAATGGCTAGGCCGAACGCCATGTGGACATCATCTTTACGTGTATGGCAGGAAGACCTTTGTTTTGAAAAAGAACAAGAGAGGCAAACTGACCCAGAATGCCAAAGAAGGCGTTTTTATGGGGTACTCAATGACCTCAAAGGCTTACAGAGTGTACATACCCGAAGACGATGATGTAGTGATAAGCAGGGACATAAAAGTCATAGACAAGATGTACTTCGAAGATGAAAGTCAAAACTATGATAAACTTATTAAAGAAAAGGAACATTCTCAAATACCTGAAAACAAAAACAATGATAAAAGGGTACAACAAATAGAAATTGAAATAACAGAGAATGAAAAGGAAAATTTATTACAAAATTTCAATGAGCAAGAAGATGAAGTTTCTTCCGTAGAAGAAATAGAATCTTACGATGATGCATCAGAAGTTGTAGAAATACCCGAAAATGGGAGGCCGCATAGAGAGAGGCGTCCACCCGCGTGGACCAGAGATTTTATTCTGGACCAGACTGAAGAAACTCACTTAGTCTCGGAGATATCCTATATATCCGATGAAAATGAAGATGATGAATACTGGCATGTTGCTATAAAAGCCGAGATTAGAGCACATGTTAAGAATGGAACAAAATAGGAAAGAAGGACAAAGACATGAAAGAAGTGGACTACAAAATGGTCCTAAGAAACAAAATAGGACCTGACAACAGTATCACAAAGAAAGCCAGACTTGTAGCACGGGGTTTCACTCAGCGACCAGGTGTTGACTACAACGAAACATACGCTCCTGTAGCTAAACTAAGTTCGATAAGATCTGTTGTTGGAATAGCCATGGAAGAAGGTATGAAGTTGAACCAGATGGACGTTACAACGGCGTACCTGAATGGCGAACTAGAAGAAAAGATAGTCATGAAATATCCTGATTATTTAGAAGAATATCTGACTGAAATCATGGTTGATGAAAGCAAACAAGAAAATTTAACTTTGTACCACAAAACAAAGAATATGCTAAATTATATAAGTAACAATCAAAAAGGGAAAGTTTGTCATCTCATAAAAGCTTTATACGGACTCAAACAGGCAGGGAGGCAATGGTACAAGAAACTCGACACAGAGTTAAAGAACATAGGTTTCAAAGCATCAGAAGCTGACCCATGCCTATACTTACTAGAGAAAAGAGGAGTTAAAGTCATAATAATTATCTATGTCGACGATTTATTAATTGCCTATTCATGTCCTAGAAAGCTCCAAGAGATAAAAGACCTGCTAAATACGAAATTTGAGTTAAAGGACTAGGAACACCTAAGCGTCTTATAGGGATAGACGTTATTTATAAGAGAGATGCAATCAAACTGAACCAGGAGAAGTTCATAGAAGACACTCTTAAAAAATTCAAAATGGAAGATTGCAAGTCCACGTCTACACCCATAGAACCAGGTCTCAAACTAGAAAAAGGAGGAAGAGATGAAAGGAATGATCTACCCTACAAAAATTTGATTGGCACACTCATGTATCTGGCAGTGGCAACTCGGCCCGATATAATGTTTGCTATTAGCTATCTCTCTCAATTCAATGATTGTTACGGAGAAGAGCATTTCAAATGTGCAAAAAGAGTGCTGCGATATTTAAAGGGAACAAAAAGCGTTGGTCTTATGTTCAGAAAAACTGGCCAAAAATTACATGGCATGGCTGACGCAGATTGGGGCGCATGCAAACTCGACCGAAAGTCTTTTTCAGGCTGTTGTTATAAATATGCTGGAACGGCTATAAGCTGGATGTCGAAGAAACAAAAGAGTGTGGCGCTATCGACTGCCGAAGCGGAATATGTTGCCTTGACTGAAGCTGCAAAAGAGGCCATTCACTTGAAAAATCTATTCAAAGATCTTGGGGCCAACTATGAAAGCATAGTCATATTAAACGAGAACCAAGCTGCCCTCAAGTTAAGCCAGAACACAATGGTCACTCCCAAGTCTAAGCACATTGACTTAAAAATGCATCTTATATGAAATTGCATAACGGACGGAGTGATACAGGTCAAGTATCTGCAAACCGAAGATATGGAGGCAGATATCTTAACCAAAGCTCTAGCCGGCTCGCGGTTATTGAAATTGCGGTGCGGTTTAGGAGTTTCCTGAACTCCTAATTACCACGACGATGCTGTGAAGAGGAGTGTGAGTACTGGCCATCAGTACCAATAGGCACTGCATTGTCGTTGATAAAATTACCTTATTTACAAATAACAGTCGTCTCAAATAAAAGTTATATTTTCAGTCATAGTATATTTAATTGAATAAATCCCTCACAGGCTACTCTCAAAAATCCGTAGAAGTCCGTAAATTGCCTCTACAAAAATCCGTAGACCTACGGACATTTTTTAAAGCTAAACCTGATTATTTATAGGTGGACTGACCTTAGACCAAATTCCTTGCCGGTAAAGAAATTGAAAAAATCTGCGGGAAAATCGAAAAGACAAAGGAAAACACAATTTTTTAATAGTAGTTTTTAGGGTTCCGTACCCAAAGGGTAAAAACGGAACCCTATTACTAAGACTTCGCTGTCTGTCCGTCTGTCCATCCATCTGTCCGTCTGTCTGTCACCAGGCTGTATCTCATGAACCGTGACAGCTAGACAGTAGAAATTTTCACAGATGTTGTTTTTCTGTTGCCGCTATAACAACAAATACTAAATATAGTCAATGGTACGGAACCCATTCGTGTGCGAGTCCGACTCGCACTTGGCCGGTTTTTAATTTTTTTATTTAATTATCTAAATATATAAAAGAAGAAACTGACTGACTGACTGATTGACTGACTGACTGACTCATCTATCAACGCGCAGCCCAAACCGCTGGGTCTACAGCCAAAAGGAAAAAAAAAAAAAGGTTAAAAAAAAAAAAAGAAAAAAAACAAAAAAAGGGCAAAGGGGTAAAGGTTTGGCTGGGTGTGCCAAATTTGGAACTGTAGACCCAGCGGGACCCCTAGACCACATAAGGAACCTTCCTTATGTGGTCTAGGGGTGCACTAAGAAAGGATTTTTCAAAATTCATCCCCTAAGGAAGTTAAACGGGGCTCCAAAGTTTGTATGGGGAAACAAGATTAGTTAAACTATTTTATTCGAAACTTCACAGGAGTGCTCCTATTAATAAATGAGTAGAAACGGGTTTCAGGTTTTTTCAGAATTCAACCCCTAAAAGGGGGAAATGGGGTGACAAAGTCTACAAATCAATGCACAGCCCAAACCGCTGAGTCTAGCGATTCCAAATTTGGCACTTTGGTTCCTTATGTGGTCTAGGGTTTACAAAGAAAGGATTATTCAAAATTCATCCCCCAGAGGGTAAAACGGGGCTCCAAAGTTTGTATGGGGAAACAAGATTAGTTAGACTATTTTATTCGAAACTTCACAAGAGTGCTCCTATTGATAAATGAGTAGAAACGGGTTTCAGGTTTTTTCAGAATTCAACCCCTAAAAGGGGGAAATGGGGTGACAAAGTCTACAAATCAATGCACAGCCCAAACCGCTGAGTCTAGCGATTCCAAATTTGGCACTTTGGTTCCTTATGTGGTCTAGGGTTTACAAAGAAAGGATTATTCAAAATTCATCCCCCAGAGGGTAAAACGGGGCTCCAAAGTTTGTATGGGGAAACAAGATTAGTTAGACTATTTTATTCGAAACTTCACAAGAGTGCTCCTATTGATAAATGAGTAGAAACGGGTTTCAGGTTTTTTCAGAATTCAACCCCTAAGAGGGGGAAATAGGGTGGCAAAGTATAAAAATCAATGTACAGCCCAAACCGCTGAGTCTAGAGACTCCAAATCTGGCACATAGGTTCTTTATGAGGACTAGGGGTGCACTAAGAAAGGATTTTTATTAAATCACTCCCTAAGGGGTTGAAAGGGGGGTCCAAAAACAACGATTTTAAGATTTAATGTGGCGGACCTGAAATACCATCATTCCCTGTTGGGGTGCGATAGGGTTGAAATGTCTAAAAATCAATATGGGTGTCGATACCGAGATTATCGGGGGTGCTGATTACGAAAATTGCATTTATTTTGAGATCCAGAAGATGCCGGATTCGACTTCTATACAGGGTTATTGTCGATTTATTGTGATGATTGTGATAACGATGATGATGATTGTGATAATGATGATGATGATTGCGATGGTGATTTTGATTACGATGATAATGATTGTAATTACGATGATAAAGATTGTGATTACTATGATAATAACTTTGATAACGATGATGGCGATTGTGATAGTGATTGTGACAGTGATGGTGATTGTGATAGTGACGGTGATTGTGATGGTGATAGCGATGGTTGTGATAACAGGGATGGAGATTGTGATGATGATGATTATGATTCAGATGATAATGATTGTGATCACGATGATAATGATTGTGAATGTGATAATGATGATGGTGATTGTGATAGTGATTGTGATGGTGATGGTGATTGTGATAGTGATTGTGATAGTGACGGCGATTGTGATGGTGATAGCGATGGTAAAGGTGATTGTGATTGTGATAGTGATGGTGATTGTGATAATGATGAAGATGATTGTGATTACGATAACAATGATTGTGATAACGAGGTAAGAGATTGTGTTTGTGATTGTAATGGTGATTGTGATTGTGATAGTGATGGTGATTGTGATGGTGACTGTGATGGTGATTGTGATGGTGATTGTGATGGTGATGGTGATTTTGATGGTGATTGTGATGGTAATTGTGATTGTGATGATGATTGTGATGGTGATTGTGATGGTGATTGTGATGGTGATTGTGATGGTGATTGTGATGGTGATTGTGATGGTGATTGTGATGGTGATTGTGATGGTGATTGTGATGGTGATTTTGATGGTGATTGTGATGGTGATTGTGATGGTGATTGTGATGGTGATTGTGATGGTGATTGTGATGGTGATTGTGATGGTGATTGTGATGGTGATTGTGATGGTGATTGTGATTGTGATGGTGACTGTGATGGTGATTGTGATGGTGATTGTGATTACGATGATAATGGTTGTGATAACGATGATTTTGATTGTGATAGTGATTTTGATGGTAATTGTGATGATGACGGTGATTGTGATAGTAACGGTGATTGTGGTGGTGATAGCGATGGTGATGGGGATTGTGATGATGATTGTGATTGTGATGGTGATTGAGATGGTGTTTGTGATAATGATTGTGATAATGATGGTGGTTGTGATAGTGATGGTGATTGTGATAGTGATTTTCATTGTGATTGTGATGGTGATGGTGATGGTGATGGTGATGGTGATTGTGATAGTGATTGTGATAGTGACGGTGATTGTGATGGTGATAGCGATGGTAAAGGTGATTGTGATTTTGACAGCGATGGTGATTGTGATAATGATGAAGATGATTGTGATTACGATAACAATGATTGTGGTAACGAGGTAAGTGATTGTGATAGTGATTGCGATGGTGATTGTGATGGTGATGGTGATTGGGATTGTGATTGTAATTGTGATTTTAATGGTGATTGTGATAATAATTGTGATAATGATGGTGGTTGTGACAGTGATGGTGATTGTAATAGTGATTTTGATGGTGATTGTGATGGTGATTGTGATGGTGATGGTGATGGTGATTGTGATAGTGATTGTGATAGTGACGGTGATTGTGATGGTGATAGCGATCGTAAAGGTGATTGTGATTGTGACAGTGATGGTGATTGTGATAATGATGAAGATGATTGTGATTACGATAACAATGACTGTGATAACGAGGTAAGTGATTGTGATAGTGATTGCGATAGTGATTGTGATGGTGATGGTGATTGGGATTGGGATTGCGATTGTAATGGTGATTGTGATTGTGATAGCGATGGTGATTGTGATTGTGTTAGTGATGGTGATTGTGATTGTGATTAAATGGTGATTGTGATGGTGATTGTGATAATGATTGTGATTACGATGATAATGGTTGTGATAACGATGATGATGAAAAATCACTATCACAATAGTGATTTTGATGGTAATTGTGATGGTGATGGTGATTGTGATAGTGACGGTGATTGTGACGGTGATTGAGATGGTGATTGTGATAATGATTGTGATAATGATGGTGGTTGTGATAGTGATGGTGATTGAGATAATGATGGTGACTGTGATAGTGATGGTGATTGTGATAATGGTGGTGGTTGTGATAGTGATGGTGATTGTGATGATAATAATAAATTGTGATGATTATAAAATTTGGCACATAGATAGTTCATAACTTGGATTAACATGTAGGACACTATTTATCCCTTTAGTATGATTCAGTGGGACAGTTACCAAAATCCACGCGGGCGAAGCCGCGGGCAACAGCTATCTAAATATATAAAAGAAGAAACTGACTGACTGACTGACTGACTGACTGACTCATCTATCAACGCACAGCCCAAACCGCTGGGTCTACAGATTCCAAATTTGGCAAGTAGGTTTCTTATGTGGTCTAGGGGTGCACTAAGAAAGGATTTTTCAAAATTCACCCCCTAAGGGGGTGAAACGGGGCTCCAAAGTTTGTATGGGGAAACAAGATTAGTTAGACTATTTTATTTGAAACTTCACAGGAGTGCTCCTATTGATAAATGAGTAGAAACGGGTTTCAGGGTTTTTCAGAATTCAACCCCTGAGAGGGGGAAATGGGGTGGCAAAGTATAAAAATCAATGAACAGCCCAAACCGCTGAGTCTAGAAATTCCAAATTTGGCACATTGGTTCCTTATGTGGTCTAAGGGTGCACTAAGAAAGAATTTTTCAAAATTCACCCCCTAAGGGGATTAAACGGGGCTCCAAAATTTGTATGGGGAAACAAAATTAGTTAGACTATTTTATTCGAAACTTCACAGGAGTACTCCTATCGATAAATGAGTTAACATTTGTGTTTCAGGTTTTTTCAGACTTCAACCCCTAAAGGGGGAAATGGGGTAACAAAGCCTGAAATTCAACATAGGTATTGTTTTTATGGTGAATTGGGTCGGGTTTATTAGAAAAACAACGATTTTAAGATTTAATTTGGCAGACCTGAAATACTACCATTCCCTGTTGGGGTGCGATGGGGTTGAAATGTCTAAAAATCAATATGGGTGTCGATACCGAGATTATCAGGGGTGCTGATTACGAAAATGGCATTTATTTTGAGATCGAGATGATAATGATTGTGATTACGATGACGATGATTGTGATAATGATGATTTTGATTACGATGATAATTATTGTGATTACGATGATAATTATTGTGATTACGATGATGATGATTGTGATAGTGACGGTGATTGTGATGGTGATAGCAATGGTTGTGATAACGAGGATGGAGATTGTGATGATAATGATTGTGATTACGATGATAATGATTGTAATAACGATGATGGTAATTATGATAGTGATTTTGATAGTGATTGTGATGGTGATTGTGATGGTGATGGTGATGGTGATTGTGATGGTGATGGTGATTGTGATGGTGATGGTGATTGTGATAATGATGGTGACTGTGATAGTGATGGTGATTGTGATAATGATTGTGATAATGATGGTGGTTGTGATAGAGATGGTGATGATTGTGAAGATGATGATTGTGATAATGATAATGATGATGGTGATTGTGATAGTGATTGTGATGGTGATGGTTATTGTGATGGTGGTTGTGATGGTGATTGTGAGAGTGATGGTGTTTGTGATGGTTATGGTGATTGTGATGATGATGGTGATTGTGATTGTGATTGTGA
This sequence comes from Xestia xanthographa, assembly GCA_905147715.2. Classification (NCBI taxonomy): domain Eukaryota; kingdom Metazoa; phylum Arthropoda; class Insecta; order Lepidoptera; family Noctuidae; genus Xestia; species Xestia xanthographa. The sequence goes on along the minus strand of LR990649.1, from coordinate 14,344,504 downwards.
TTGTGATAGTGATATTAGTGATGGTGATTGTGATAATGATTGAGATTACGATGATAATGATTATGACTATGATAATTTTTGTGATGACGAGGATGGAGATTGTAATGATGATGATTGTGATTACGATGATAATGGGTGTGATTGCCATGAGATTGTCATGGCGATTGTGATTGCAATTGCGATTACGATTGTGATTGCGTTTGCTATTGCGATTGCGATGATAATGATTGTGATAATGATGATGGTGATTGTGATAGTGATTTTGATGGTAATTGAGATGGTGATGGTTATTGTGATAGTGACAGTGATTGTGAAGGAGATAGCGATGGTGATGGGGATTGTGATGGTGATGGTGATTGTGATAGCGATTGTAATGGTGATTGTGATGGTGATTGTGATAATTATTGTGATAATGATGGTGATTGTGATAGTGATTGTGATGGTGATTGTGATAATGATGTTGACTGTGATAGTGATGGTGATTGTGATAATGATGGTGGTTGTGATAGTGATGGTGATTGTGATAATGATGGTGGTTGTGATAGTGATGGTGATTGTGATGATAATAATAAATTGTGATGATTATGAAATTTGGTACATAGATAGGTTATAACCTGGATTATGTTAATCCGCTATCCAGGACACTATTTATCCCTTTAGTATGATTCAGTGGGACAGTTACCGAACTGCACGCGGGCGAAGCCGCGGGCAACAGCTAGTATCATTATAATTGTCGGTCTCATTCTCAGTAACATTTGTAACTATACTGTTGTTCCGATTCGTAGGACTACCTTTTTTTTAGGAGCTAAATTTCGTTATAAGCAAATTTTACTTAATTTGAATATCCGTAGATTTGCGAATAAAATCCGTATTTCCGTAGACAAGTCATAAAGTCCGTAGATCTACGGACAAATCCGTAGGTCTACAGAGTGTTTAATAAATGAGTTATGCGTGCTGTGGTGGGGGATGCGCGGTGGAGGCTCCATAGAGTAAAATAAGTATTTAGAGGGCACTCTCACCATAGTGTTCTGTGACTCTCACTCTCAGTCTAGTTCACCCGTAGCTACAGCACGTCTAACGCAGTAATATTGGAAACAATGTTTTATTGTACAACCCAACCCGGAACAAAGACACCACACACACTGTTAAATGGTGGTTTTACTCTAAATCCTATATGCCTCCTTTATCTCAAAAGAGATAGAAACAAAAGTTTAAACCCGTATGCTCCCGGCCGTGCCTCCAGAGGCACGGTGCATTGTTATTTTAATTGTGTCTGTAATTGCGGGTATTGAAGTGTTAAATGGATATAACTTTTGTGTTGTTTGGCCGCCCGGCCGATTTGTGTCTTGTTTTCGCTTTTTGTCATTATTTTTATAGTACTTTAAGATTCCGTATCGAAATAAAAAAAAGCATATTCTCTATTCTGGCAAACTACCTAAACTCAATGTCAAACTGATAGGCGTCAAAAACCATTGTCAAAAACCAAAAACTCACTGACGTATAAATTAGGTTTCTATGTCAGTGTATAAATTATAGGATTTATACGTCAGTGCAAAAACTCAACGTCAACGTCGAGACGTGTCTGAGCCATAGGTCTGAGCATAGAGTATAGGGAACGTGCAGGAACTATAGGTGGCAGCACTAAACGACAAAAGAGACACTATGCGGACAGTAAAGGAAACTTATGCTGTCACGCAAATCTCTTCAAAAGTATTATTTTTGATTATGCTAAAAGGTATAAAACATGGGTTCCGGTCTATCAATAATGTTCGTCAGCGTAACATGAATGTTGACCAATATGAATTTTGTATGTTTCGTTTACTTTCTCTGATGAAAATTGTGGTGCATGAAGAAACGGTGGCATAAACAACTTTCTTATTTTCAACACATGTTTTAATGGAAGGGAATCCTTTATTAGCGAGAACAGTATCTCCAGGCTATAACAAATCAATCCACAATCATTTGTTATAAGCAATCACTACAACGCCCTCCGTAGCATTTAGATAAAAACTTAGGAAACCACAAGGATTGCAGCCAATTAAAAACTTTATTGTTTACCCATGTTTATAATCTGAGTTCATGTGGAGACTGTTGAGGAATATTCGGTGTGAACTTCAGTGCAGTCTGGAACGCCCTCCGTAGCATTTAGATACAAAACTTATGAAACCACAAGGAGTGCGGCCAACTAAAAACTTTATTGTATACCAATGTTTATATCTGAGCACATGTGGACTCTTTGTTCAACTGTTGAGCAAGGTTGAGGAATATTCGGTATGAACTTCAGTGCAGTCTAATCCATAATCATTTGTTATAAGCAATCACTAGAACGCCCTCCGTAGCATTTAGATACAAAACTTATGAAACCACAAGGAGTGCAGCCAACTAAAAACTTTATTGTATAACCATGTTTATAATCTGAGTACATGTGGACTCTTTGTTTAACTGTTGAGGAAATATTCGGTGTGAACTTCAGTGCAGTCTAATATGTGTGTTCGCTGAAGTATGGTACGCCAGTACCATTTAATGTTTGCTTGGACGGTTGATTTTGAAGGCTATTGAACTTTTTCTATGCAGAGTGTAACAAAAAAAATTGTGTTCAAATATTTTTCTTACTGCATTTATCCATTTTTTGCGTTTTTCACTTAAACATGGTATGAGAGTACTATTCTTTGGAAAGTAATAGAATTTTATTAAATTTACGCTATTTGATTAATTTTCATTTTTGTGGATGTATTGGTACATCCAGAAATGCAACAATGCATTATGATTAGCTAGAATAATCATTTTCAATAATAAAATTAATTCTGTTTACTTGTTTTACATGTCAATGTCAAGTATTAGTAGAGCACAAGATTCGGATTGGTGACGCCAGTTGGCAGCACCGTCGTTGTGCACGTTCCCTTAGTAATCTAAAGGGAAGTCTGAGTCAGTGTTGCCAATCGTACGATTTAAATCATATTTATACGACCTTTTTGGCTCTTGTACGATGTACGATCGATCGAGTAATCGAAATCGTACGCAAAATATACGATCTTTTCAAATCATATACCCATCACAAAGTAAAAATAGATGACAAATACAATTATTTTTATATATCGTCGTTGATAATCCAATACCGCGTAACTAACATTGTTAATAAACCGCGGATGTACAAAAAACCAAAAATGAGATTACGCGGCTCTATCAAGGTAGACTGAAGACAACTTTTATCCATAAACAAATTCAAGATTTTAAATCTGTATCTATGGAAATGACACCTAATCACGGTTTAATCTGAGTTTTAGAATACACTGTAACTTTTCTCTTATATCTAGAATTATAAAAATTCAATTATAAATCTTAATGCTAAATGTTGATTCATGTTAAATGATAAATATTGATTTAGTAATTATAATAACATTCCGTTTTAAAATTATATACTTTGTTTTTTTTGTAATTTCATTACGTACTATTTTTTCCTAAAAATGTTGACAAAATACCTACGATGTTTTCTAATCCATGGTACGATCATCCAAAAATAAAGTTAGCAACACTGGTCTGAGTTGCCAGTGGAGTTGTCCACACAGAACACATATACTCTAGGAGGTTGTCCATGAGTTACCTGACAGGCAGCGTTGCCGGCGCGGAACTTTTGTTCCGAATTCGGAACTTTGAAGCCCTTGGCGGAACTTTTGCGGAACCTCAGCTTTGGCGGAACTTTTCGGAACTTTGGCATACACCAACCAACACACAACAAGCGACATTGGAATGACATTGTCATAATTTTATTACAATTATTACCCATCATCATTTATCGTAGACTTGGCGTTATGGACTAAGTTTCCTTTGCCTAAAATAATAAAGTATAAATTATTTTCGTTCACTGACATGTATTGTACCCCACAGATGTAAAATACCACAGAGAGTGTACCCCTAGAAATCAATATTTTCGTTGGTGTTTCGTTTTTGATTTGGTGTTGACAATTTGGGGATATGAAGAACAGGGTGTAAGTAAAGCTCTTCATCCCCCATAGAAAAGGGAGGATCCTCCGACCAGACAGGTGTTATGTCTGGTGGGCCACTGCCCGACAGTTGTTGTCGGGTTCTCATATATAGTCTCAAGTCGCGGATAAAGTTGCTTGCGCGATGTAGGATTTTAACGGTTGGTTCATCTGCTTTGTCAGATGGCGCTGTAGTACTTTTTGTAGTGCCGCTACAACAACATGCTAACACAAATGTTTTATAGATTTTTTTTTCAGATCGTCTGTACTGTGGTTGTAATGAATTAATATATCATGGTAAAAAAAAAAAAATCTGTATGTTTTATTTTCGTTCTTTTTTTTTTTCACTCAGGCGGAACTTATCGGAACTTTTCAGATGAGGAATCGGAATAAATCGAAACTTGTTGCCGGCAACACTGCTGACAGGCCTGACACTGACAGTCGCAATACAACAAATAAATCCATGCACATAATTTTTTTTCACTCCCAAAGTCACAAAAATAGTTGGATTAGTTGGTACAATACTTTGTTAATAAGAAAGCCCGAAGCATTAAGCAGGGATGTGTACACCATAAATAGGTGTGTGCAGAACATTATCATGGAAATTCTAGAGGATATTGGTATGAAAGCTTGGTTATCGCAGTCTCCGAAGTACACAACGTTTAGGATAAATAAATTAAAAACGTTTGACGTACATGTTCTTCAAGATTTTCTAACTGCTGTAAGTTATTTTAGGGTCAGAGGGATCTTATGGCTATTTAAAATTGCACATATATTGGACTTAAATGAAAGACATGTCTTTAGACCGGCTAACGAGATGATTTGGCTGACACAGCTGACAGTAACTTTTTTTTTTTATTCACAGCAAAGAAAAGAGCTTCACGCAACACACATACCAGATTTTTATTTCATAAGACCAGATTGTCTCTTACTTGGGCAATGGCCTGATGAAGTTACTTTGGAAGCTACTGGAAAGGAAGTCATAGTGGATGCTCTGTGTGCAGCAGCAGTATTGAGAGGAGCTCATGTTTTTGCACCAGGGATCATGGGTCTACCTGTTAGTGAGTAGTCTATGTATACTACATTTTTTTAAATAGAAAATCAATTTGTGATCTTTACAAATTGCACAAAATATAAGATAGTGTAATTTAGAAATTACATCCGAGGTTATGCAATCATTAAATTTTGTAAGTACATAAATTTAAACCAACAGACTCATTGGGGATCTTAAATTCTTATTTGGTATCATAAAAAATATAATTTAAAAAAATTGCTTTTTTCCCCACTATATTATTTCACTCTATTATTGCCCCACTGCTGGGCTCCTGCTCCTGCTGACCTACAATACTAGCTATAGATAAAAGAAAATATTGTTTTCAGACTGCCAGTTAGGAGACAGAGTTGACATTTATGGAGATTTAGAAGGCCATTGTAAACGGGGTCTCAAAGTACAATATGAAGGCAAAAAGCAATATGTGGGAACAGGGTATCTGAAAATGTTACGAGCAAATTTATTTGACAACAGTGTTCAACCCAGGTATATAGAGATACTAGCTGTTGCCCGCGACTTCGTCCGCGTGGTAGCTAACATCAGACATCGGAAAGGATACAAACCAATCACTCAAGATCATGGCTGACTGTTTGATTCACTGACTAATCAATCAACACAAAGCTAAAACTGCTGGGTCTAGAAGCATGAAGTTTTGCACAAACATAAAGTGTCTATGAAAAATTTCTTTGTAAACAACACTCTTAACCATTTTAGTGGATGGAGCTTAAATAACCAGACCGCAAGTCGATTCCCGCGAATTTCAGAGTTTGGCCTTGTGATTATTATTTATTGTCATGGCAAAGCAAACTTTCAGATGAAACAGAAGTCGCTTACATTTAAACGGCATATCATAGGGAATCAACGCTATACGCGGCACAAATACTGTTTCTCATTGCATATAGTTTTGGTGGTAGTAAATACCGAAGTAACATAACAGGTGTGCTGACAGGCAGCGAGAGCTTATGATATGGTGGAGGCCATGTGCTTTCATGGGCCTCGAAATGCGCCACCGTCGGGATCCCTATTGACAGTAGGAGGGGTTTCCATTGGCGTCGAGTCCACGATGAAGTACTTAGGACTTGACCTCGACAGTCGGTGGAACTTCGTAGAACACTTCCAACGTTTGGATCCCAAACTGGAACTGGCCGGGGTTGCCTTCAAGTGGCTCTTGCTCAACCTCTACGGCGTCGGGGGCCATTTGTTGGCCCCCGGCCACATTAGGCGCGCGCCTGTGGAAGGTGAGCAATGGGCTAGCTCACCGTCTTTTGACGTTTGTGTTCCACGCGCCTCAAAGCAAAGAAGGGGTCCGCAAGGCCCGATGCTTGCGGCGCACAGAGGGGTATTTGAGGCAAAAAACCGGTCAAAACTATATAAGGGCCTATAACATGTCAGTGTAAAATAATAAAAACAAAATGGATTTATTAGTAAAAAAATACATCAAAAATTTTTTTAGAAAAAACAAAAAAGTGTAACGAGCTGCTGTCCATTTCTGCTTAAAACTCGTCTTAAAATGCCTCAATGAACAAGACAAAAAAATCCTGTCTCCTGCTGGAAATGAAGTCAATTGAATCAATTTTCCGAAGTAGGTACCTACAAAATAAACAAACAAAAAAATTTTTTTCGAAAACACATACCTACTAACTTAAAAATTAAAAAAAAATATTTAGGGTATGTTGGGGGATGATTTTTTTTCAGTTTCTGCAAGACAAAGGATCAAACTTTATTACTATGTCTAAAATGTAGGGCGACAAAGACCGGCACATAAACAAAAACACTATGTTATAAAATTTTATTTAAAAAAATGTTTTTAAAAAGGGAATTTGCAAATTAACTTTATATAGTAAAACTTGAGGAGAAATGAATTGTAATATATTTTATTACAAAGTACATACCTTCAACTTCCATATCCAACATGGTATTTTGACGTTATTCACCCCACGAAGCCAAGTTATCACGAGAAATATTTAAAATAATCGAACGCCGAGAACAATGACAACCGTAACACAAAATGACTGGGTTCTGACTGACAGTGCGGCCAGACCGCGCAGGTAGAGTGGGTTTGGGGGCAGCCCTTTGATAAACCGGTTATTGTACTTCATGAAACACGCATTGTTTGTATCATTTAGTTAATTTTAGAAAAACCACTTATGACCGGTTTTTTGCATCAAATACCCCTTAATGCGGCGTTGCGGGACTGTTCGAAAGAGATCACGCGGCCCTGGAGAACACAAAGGGCTAAGAAGGAATTTGGATGGGTTTTAGTCAGTAAAAGTCTGACACTCTTTTCCGCTCCGCCCAGAGCGGGAGCAGCCATTTGATGACTCCGATCCGAAAAAAAAAAAAAAAAAAAGGTAGCATGTTGCTCATAAACCTCATTTTCAAGACTAACTTCTGAAATTCTGAATCATCGCATCCTTCTTTTTGTGCCTGAAAATCCTTAATAACTGCGTAAATATGTCTTTTTCAGTCTCGCTAAAATAACTAACTGAATTTGCTTTCAGAATTACACAATCGTCAGTTTAGGATTTACTCCTGTTTTTTCGGATGGGAAATCATCAAATGACTCCTCCCGCTCTGGGCGGAGCAGGAGGGAGTGTCAGGCAAAAATGGGGTTGAAAGTTTGTACGAAACTTCGTCATTTTCGACTTTATAAATGTAAAAATCAATATATGAGCCCTTGGTAAGAGAAAAGTGGTTTTTTGTGAGTGTAAAATAGGGGATGAAAGTTAGTAAGAAACTTTTTCATTTTTGAAGTTAGAATTGTAAAAATTAGTAGGTGAGCACATACATGGTTAGAAATAAAAGTATACTGTATCACTTCTTTGGAACATCAGTTTTTTTTTTAATAGTGATACAGTACACTTTTTTTGTCGAGGAGCTCGTGGCTAAATAATAACAGCCGCTCGGGTCGATCGTTAGGTTAAGCCGTGCTTGCCTAGGTTGGTCTGTGGATGGGTGACCACCCATTACATACCGAGTTTTCTCTGTGCCTCGGAAAGCACGTTAAGCCGTTGGTCCCGGCTGTCATTTGTAGATCTTTGACAGTCGTTAGGTAGTCAGGGGCCCAATAAGTCTGACAACCAGTCTTACCAAGGGGTATCGTATTACCCGGTACTGACTGGGTTGTGGAGGTCAGATAGGCAGTCGCTCCATGTAAAATACTGGTATTCAGCTGCATCCGGTAAAACTGGAAGCCGACCCCAATATAGTTGGGAAAAGGCTAGGCAGATGATGACAGTAAACTTTTGTCATCATTATCACAATCATCATCATCGTTACCACAATCATCGTCATCATTATCACAATCATCATCATCGTTATCACAATCAATACAATAAATCAACCTGTATAGAAGTGGAATCCGCCATCTTCTGGATCTCAAAATAAATACCTTATTCGTAATCAGCACCCCTAATAATCTCGGAATCGACACCTATAATTGATTTTTAGACATTTTAACCCCATCGCACCCCAACAGGGGATGATGGTATTTCAGGTCCGCCACATTAAATCTTAGTACACTCCACCCGATACACCGTACAAACAATAACCATGTTGATTTTCAGACTTTGTCACCCCATTTCCCCATTTAGGGGTTAAATTCTGAAAAAACCTTGAACACAAAATGTTAACTAATTTATCGATAGGTGTACTGTGAAGTTTCGAATAAAACAGTCTTAACTAATCTTGTTTCCCCATACAAACTTTCGACTCCCGTTTCACCCCCTTAGGAGGTAAATTTTGAAAAATCCTTTCTTAGTGCACTCTTATACCTCATAAGGAACCTATGTGCCAAATTTGGAATCTCTAGACTCTGTGGTTTGGGCTGTGTATTGATTTTTAGACTGTCACCCCATTTCCCCCTCTTAGGGGTTGAATTCTGAAAAAACCTGACACCTGCTTCTACTCATTTATCAATCGGAGTACTCCTGCAAAGTTTCTAATAAAATAGTCTAACCAATCGTGTTTCCCCATACAAACTTTGGAGCCCCGTTTCACCCCCTTAGGGGGTGAATTTTGAAAAATCCTTTCTTAGTGCACCCCTAGACCACATAAGGAACCTACTTGTCAAATTTGGAATGTGTAGACCCCGAAAAACAAAATTTCATCCCTCTTTACACCCCCTTAAGGGTAGAAATTCTAACAACACCGTTGCGTTAGCTTCCGACCATAAGGGTGATATTAAATTAAGTGATTTTTATTTCGAATATTAAAGACTTTCCATACACAACTTAATCCCCCTTTTTAACCCTTACGGGGTAGAATTATCAAAAACGTCGAGACACGTATAAGTTAATTTTAAATCATCAGCCTAAACACAAAATTTGAAGATCCTAACTTTAAAGCTGACGGTCTTTCATATAAACTTCCATCCCCTATTTTAACCCTTTAGGAGTGGAATTCCCAAAAACCCTTTCTTAGTGAATACTTACTCTTTACAAAGAACATACCCTCCAAATTTCATGTCTCTAGGACCAGCGGTTTGGGCTGTGCGTTGATATGTCACCCAGTCAGTCAGTCAGTTTATCATTTTATATTATAGCTGTTGCCCGCGGCTTCGCCCGCGTGCAGTTCGGTAACTGTCCCACTGAATCATACTAAAGGGATAAATGGTGTCCTACATGTTAATCCAGGTTATAAACTATCTATGTGCCAAATTTCATAATCACAATTTATTATTATCATCACAATCACCATCACTATCACAACCGACATCACTATCACAACCACCATCATTATCAAAATCGTTATCACAATTACCATCACTATCAAAACCACCATCATTATCACAATCACGATCACTATCACAGTCACCAACATTATCACAATCACCATCACTATCACAACCACCATCATTATCACAATCATCATCACAATCACAATCACCATCACCATCAAAATCCCCATCACCATCGCTATCACCATCACAATCACTGTCACTATCACAATCACCATCACCATCACAATTACCATCAAAATCACAATCACCATCACTATCACTTCACTATCACCATCACCATCACAATCTCGATCACAATCACTATCATCATTTTAACAATCATTATCATCGTAATCACAATCATCATCATCACAATCTCCATCCTCGTCCTCACAATCATTATCATCGTAATCTCAATCATTTTCATAATCACAAACATCATGATCACAATCGCCATCACTATCACAACCACAATCATTATCACAATCATCATCACTATCACAATCACTATCACTACCACTATCACTATCACAATCACAATCAGCATCACAATCACCTTTACCATCACCATTACAATCACCATCACAATCACTATCACAATCATTATCATCGTAATCACAATCACCTTCATCATTATCACCATCACTGTCACAATCACAATCCCCATCACCATCGCTATCACCATCACAATCACCGTCACTATCACAATCACCATCACCATCAAAATCACAATCACCATCATCGTTATCACAATCACCATCACAATCATCATCACAATCACCATCACGATCACAATCACTATCATCATTTTAACAATCATTATCATCATTTTAACAATCATTATCATCGTAATCACAACCACTATCATCGTAATCACAATCATCGTCATCACAACCTCCATCCTCGTCATCACAATCATTATCATCGTAATCACAATCGTTATCATCGTAATCTCAATCATTATTATCTTAGTCACAATAATCATGATCACAATCGCCATCACTATCACAACCACAATCATTATCACAATCACCATCATTATCACCATCACAATCACCATCAAAATCACTATCACAATCACCATCATCGTTACCTATCACAACCATTATCATCGTAAATTCGTAATCACAATCATTATCATCATAATCATAATCATCATCATCACAATCTCCATCCTCGTTATCACAACCATCGCTATCACCATCACAATCACCGTCACTATCACAATCGCCATCACTATCACAATCACTATCACAATCACCATCATCGTTATCAAACTCATTATCATCGTAATCACAATCATCATCGTTATTATAAAAATCATCATCATCGTTATCACAATCATCACAATAGATCAACAATAACCCAGAATAGAAGTTGAATCCGCCATCTTCTGGATCTCAAAATAAATGCCAATTTCGACATCAGCACCCATGATAATCTCGGTTTCGACACCCATATTGATTTTTAGATATTTCAACCCCATCGCACCCCAACAGGGAATGATGGTAATTCAGGTCCGCCACATTAAAATCGTGTAATACACCCAACCCAATTCACCATACAAACAATACCTATGTTGAATTTCAGGCTTTGTTACCCCATTTCCCCCTTTAGGGGTTGAATTCTGAAAAAACCTGAAACACAAATATTAACTCATTTATCGATAGGAGTACTCCTGTTAAGTTTCCAATAAAGTCTAACTAATCTTATTTTCCCACGTAATCTTTGGACCCCCCTTTCAACCCCTTAGGGGGTGATTTAATAAAAATCCTTTCTTAGTACACCCCTAGTCCTCATAAAGAACCTATGTGCCAGATTTGGAATCTCTAGACTCAGCGGTTTGGGCTGTACATTGATTTTTATACTTTGCCACCCCATTTCCCCCTCTTAGGGGTTGAATTCTGAACAAACCTGAAACCCGTTTTTACTCATTTCTCGATAGGAGTACTCCTGTGAAGTTTCGAATAAAACAGTCTAACTAATCTTGTTGTTTCCCCATACAAACTTTGGAGCCCCGTTTAACCCCCGGCGATGAATTTTGAAAAATCCTTTCTTAGTGCATCTTTAAACCACATAAGAAACCAATGTGCCAAATTTGGAATCCCTAGACTCAGCGGCTTGGGCTGTGCATTGATTTTTAGACTTTGTCACCCCATTTCCCCCTCTTAGGGGTAGAATTCTGAAAAATCCTGAAACCCGTTTCTACTCATTTATTAATAGGAGCACGTCCTTTGAAGTTTCAAATAAAATAGTCTAACTAATCTTGTTTCCCCATACAAACTTTGGAGCCCCGTTTAGCCCCCTTAGGGGGTGAATTTTGAAAAATCCTTTCTTAGAGCACCCCTAGACTACATACGGAACCTACATGCCAAATTTGGAATCTGTAGACCCAGCGGTTTGGGCTGTGCGTTGATAGATGAGTCAGTCAGTCAGTCACTTTCTTTCTTCTTTTATATATTTAGATTGCAAGACTACATTTTAATAAGCTTCTTTTAACTTGTATTTTTTTAAACCTTTTGACCCAGGCCTCTCTACGCCAAGCCACAATTTCCCCTACCATTTTGTCACATATTTGTGTTGTTTGGCGTAAAGGTCACGTGGTTGATTGTCACGTATATGTGACTATGGTGGTCATAACATAAGGTTAAATATTTTTTGCTCCTCTGCCTGGTTGGTCTAGTTGTCGCAAGCACAACTGCTAAGCATGAGGTCCTGCATTTGGTCCCCAGGTCAGGCAGTGTTTGGATTTTTCCATCAGGAATCTCTCAGTAGCATCCACAGAGTCTGGATTTGTGTCTTATTGATGTCAATAGGCTCTCTCCCTATTATAATTATTTTGGAACTTGAACGGAACTGACGAAATGTTGATGTATACTTCGGTTCAAACTTAATGGCGGCTCAGTAGTTAGCTGCGGTCTGCACATTATACAGACAAAACGATGCGTCATCTGCGCCCCATTGATACTTAAAAGAACATCTAATGTAACTACATTAGATGTTCCGAATCGCCATAAAGTTTAAAGCGCTATTCCTGCGCAGACCGTCACTCGCAGCTAACTTCCGAGCCGCCATTAAGTTTGAACCAAACTATACTATTGGTTACACCTCTGCCTAACCCTTTGGGGATTACACTTGTGGTAAGATGTTATGTTATTCTCTGCAAGAGTATAAAAGTAAATACTTCCACTAAAATATAGCCAATTAAGACCAAGTTTCCTAAATGCATCTATCATAATAACATGGAACATTAATTTCAGTGGTATAGCAGTTCATACTATTCTGCCCACATCCAAGTTGCCAGTAGTGAATGAAACTATATATTGTAAAGGAGAAGTACTCCTACAAAACCTGCCTTCTATTATCTGTGGTTGGGTTGTGGATGCTCAGCCCAATGAATATATTTTGGATATGTGTGCAGCTCCTGGCAATAAAACTACACATTTAGCTGAAATGTCTAATGATCAAGTAAGTATTTTAATCTTTTGAACACCACTGTCACATATACGTGACAAGCAAGTGTGTGCCCTGTACGCCAAACGACACAAATATGTGACAAAATGGTAGGTGACATTGTAGATTGGCGTGGAGGATATACGCATGTGTTTATGTTCTAGCGTTCAAAAAGTTAACAGCCATTATATTGTCAACACGACTAACGGCTTTGCTGCAATACTCACCTATTGATGTCTATTTCAGGCATTTATAACAGCATTAGATAAGACACCACAGAAAGCTGCAAAAATCAAGGAAAGCTGTGAAATCCAAGGAGTGTCTTGTGTTACCGCATATGCCTTTGACTCCACCAAGTGCTGCTCAGAAGACAGTAAAGGTGTCAACAGTGGACCTCCTTTTCCACCAAACAGTTTTGGTAAAGTGCTATTGGATGCCCCTTGCAGTGGATTGGGACAAAGGCCACAATTAATTAACAAAATGACTCCAAAAATGATAGGTTCATATAAGTTTGTTCAAAGGAAATTATTTGCTGAAGTAAGTCTAAATTTCAAACACTGTTTTAAGCTTTCACAGTTTATAACTAGTAAGTTTGTATATTTCTTTGAAAAATATGCTTAGATTACGCTCCACACCCACACTAAATCCAATCAAATGTTAAATGTTATTTTCCTGTGTTGTACAAGTTCCCGGCACGTAAGTTGGCAAGGTTTTTGCGTAGTGGGGGCAAGTTCGCGCATCGTGCACTTAGTGGAACAAAAAACTGGTCACTTTTATTGATTGTCATTATGGTTATTGCCGTAATTTATTTTTAATCATGTAGTTAAACAAGCAGAGGAATTCGTGACATTTAATAGGTGTTATAAATAAAATATTATATGCATTTTTTTTATTAAGTAAAAAAAATATTATTATTAAAAATTATAGGTCTCGTCACTATCGGTTAATAATACTGTTACCCCCCTGGCATCAAATTAGAACTACCACCTGAGCTGGCATGTAATAAACGTAACAAAAACTAAATTTAAAACAATAACAACAACTCGCAACAAAAACTAAATTTAAAACAATAACAATAACTCGTAACAAAAACTTAATTTAAAACTAAAACTGAACTCGTAACAAAAAGTGAACAAAAACAAAGGGTACAACTTTCGTGCACGCAAGTGTAATCGGGAGCGAACGGAATGCAGACGCGGTGCGGGAGGCAAGGATCGACTGACACCAATCGCGCGCTGTGATCGGCGCTACGTCATACCCCGCGTCCCGCTTGACCACCAAAGAGACCTAAAGAACGACTTCTGCGCATCTAACGACTCTTGCCAAGTTACGTGCCGGGGACTTGTATACTGTGTACACAACACATAGATAAATAAACATGTGTAATTTTAGTAAATCACTTTATAGGCAGTCAAAGTATTAAAACTGGGTGGGTTGTTGGTCTACAGTACATGCACTACCACAGTAGAAGAAAATGAAGGAATGGTTGCATGGGCTCTTGAAAAGTTCCCATGCTTACAATTAGTACCTGCAGAACCAATTCATGGTGGACCAGGGTTACCTAACAAAGGTCTTAATGATGAACAAAGGTTTGTTAAAAACGTTTTTATTATTAAAACGTTAGAAATACATTTCCTTAACAGTATTGGCAAGAATCACTTGTTTGATTAAATTTTTGAATAATATTAACAACAATAATTTTAAATGTAATTTAAACAATGTGTTTTGTTACTGAGTGTATCTTACTGGCACTAAACTATCACAGTATTTATTTAGTAACAAACTATTATTTTCAGATTATTGGTGCAAAGATTTGGTCCAGAAAACGATGAACTTAGACCAGTGGAACCTATATACAGGGACTCAATAGGTTTCTTTATAGCGGCATTTATAAAACTACCATGAACAAAAATAAACATATAAAATTAAAACATCTTTTTGTTTCCTACATGATTACAACTGAGTACTTCTAAATATTGAGTGATAGTAGAGTCGTATAATATGTCTGGATATATCTATTGTGATAAAGATTACCCACTATAAATTAAAAATGCCTTTTTAAGAAATGCATTTTAATTAACTATGCACTTTCACGTCAATTGAGTAAGAAAGCGATCATAATGTTCCTATGTATTTAGTTTGTTAAAACTTCTCACTATAATACTAATAATTCTCTGTAATTGTATCCAACTAATATGTATAAAAAAAATACTAAAAAATACTGTAGTTTTCAAAAGGCACTATTTGTACTGGTATAAATGTTAAGATATCTTGCTGTAACTTATTTTCCCATAAAACATTACTTTAGATATTTTATTTTTACTTGTAACATGATGACAGCTATTTTAAGCAATTTCGCGGAAGTTTATTTAACCCCGACGATAACATTACAAAAAAACGCACAATACTTTGTTAACAAAATCTTTTTTAAATACAACACGTCAATCATGTAAAAAGGTATTTGCACATTTTAGTTAGGAACTGTCTACTTTATATTGAGTTGTTTGTACTTGCAATTGAATCACCTTTGAAAAACGCCCGTTAAACCTAGACAGACATCTAAAGGTGAATGCAGACTTAGCCGCATCGCAGTCGCCGCATTCGAAATTTTCTATGCAATCTCGCACACAGGCAGACACAGATTGCACACAGACACAGATTGCATAGAACTTTTATACGAAGAATTGGAATGCGGCGACTGCGGTGCGACTAAGTCTGCGTTCACCTTCAGTAACTACTTAGGGCCATAATTTATACAAAACATTCGAATTAATATTAATCTGGAGTAGGTCCTACTTTACAAAGTTTCGATGCGAACCCACAAGCCACCCTGCGCCTTCAGCAACAGAGACCGCTTATCGAACTGAATGGGGTCAACAGTCTTCTCACACGTGGAGAATTTGAAGTTCTTAATGAGTTCAACCATCGCCAGTTTCGCTGATATCATCGCGAATCTCAGACCTGTAACGACGAGATAAGGAAATATAATTATTATTTTAATTAAGTAGTATAGTTGTTATTGCAGATAAGCATTGGAATCTGTACAGGAAAGTTGATGATCGGTCTAGTGCCACAAAATTAAGTCGTCACTTTGGCGCGGCAACGAATAATGTGTTTTTTTTTCTTTTTTAACCTGTATTCTGGGTGCGTTTACATAATTATATTTAAGGTTGAACCTCATCTGGCAGCACGGAATCGCACTTTTCCACGCTCCTATCCTATTCTGACGCGCAGAATCGAAGTTGCAGGGAGGGGCCCTACTCCCTAACGCTTCGTCCGTATATTCGGATCTATCCGTCTCTCTCGCGCACTTCTGCAGAGATGAGTACGAGTGAGAGAGACGGATAGATCCGAATATACGGACGAAGCGTTAAGGGAGTAGGACCTCTGCATCGACGATGCGATCGACAGCATGAGGTACTATCGAGAACACTCCCGCCTGACCACCACTAAGCTCATTTTTGTTTGCACTCGCAACATAAAAACGCTCTCTAGCCCCGCCCCGTTGACTTTGTGTAGAAAAAATGAATGAATAAAAAAGATACCGAATCGGCCGAGCGCATTGACGACGCACGCCAAACGAGAGTTATTGTTATTTTGCGCGCCAAAGTTGACGCTTTCCTAATAGGCCCAAACTTTAAGGGGGCGTGGGTCGGCGCCTCCACATGATTTAAGCGAAAAAAAAAAAATGGTCAGGCGGAAAAGACCCCGATAGTACAACCCTTAAACACACATACACAAACAGCCAGACCCGGAACAACTACCTGTAGGCCAGACAAATATTCGTTCGAATCGAACACGCGACAAGCAACACTACGCATTTATATTATAAACACCATGTTGATTGTTCTCAAGCAAAACAAGTTATGTGGGTTAGTAAGGCCGCTAATTTCTAAGCTTACCTATACAATTTCTGGGACCTGCACCAAAAGCCAGGTACAAATGAGATGCTCTGTCTTTCTTGTCTTCATTCATAAAACGTTCCGGCCTGAACTCTTTCGGCTCTGGGTAATACTCTGGGTCCATGTGAATACCGTACAAAGGTATGGCAACTACATTACCAGGCTCCAGCTTTATAGATGATCCAGGTATAGTATATGGCTTTGTACAAACTCTGTCCACCCTGGCTAGTGGAGGAAACAAGCGCAATGTTTCTGAAAAAAAAAACAATTTGATTAAATAAACACTTTAGGCTCAGCGCACACCGGGTGCGGGGGAGGAGCGGGGAGGCGCAGCGGAGCGCGTTTGAAGACAAAAATTAATATAAACCTTAACTACCTTGATATACGGTCAATCTATACATATAATAAATCTGTAGAAAAGTCATTTTTGTACATTGAAGAAATTGAAACAAAAAATAGCCAGCGTGTGAAAAGATAAGTAACAGAACCCATTTCCATCATTTTTGAAATTTTTGTCTGTTTGTCTGTTTGTTTGTGCGCACATCACGTAAAATCTACGAATTCAATGCTGACTATGTTTATACATAAAAATTGTGTGTAACTTGGGGTATGATTTAGTGTTTGTTTCATTGAAATCGGTTAATTCTATCAAAAGATATATGAACTTAAAGTTTTCAAGAAGAACTAATCATCAATAATGTAAGATACATACATGCAGCGACATCTGTTGAACTAAAATGATACCAATGACTAAAAATGTGCTCACCACAGTCATAACTTTTAAATCGACTGACCAGCTTTAAAAAAAATTTATAGCATAGGTAATATACTTTAGCAGTTTAACATTTTGGTCGATAGACGGCGTTGTTTATTTCACTCCATTTTCTGAATTGAATGACCCTCACCCGTGTCAGTTGCCTATTTTTTGTTTTTTTTTTTTTCGGATGGGAAATCATCAAATGACTCCTCCTGCTCTGGGCGGAGCAGGAGGGAGTGGCAGACTTTTACTGACTAAAACCCAGCCATGTTCCTTCATCGCCCTTTTGTTCCGGGGCCACGGTATCTCTTTCGAACAGTCCCGCAACCCCGGCAGACATCGGTCCTTGCGGATCGGCCCTTCCTTTTTGCTGACTCTCTTTTAGGCGCCGACACGGCCTGTCGTCATGAGACGGACGGACGGCGAGCTAGCCCATAGCCCACCGTCCAAAGGCCCGCGCCTACGGCGGCCGGGGGCCACGTGGTTGCCCCGGAAGCCCGGGGCGTCTGCCGCGGCGGCCGGGACGTTGAGAGGTTCTCTCCCTCTCACGTTCCGCCACCTCCTTCTCTAGCATTACTGCTTCGCAGAAGGAGGTGATGGCGTCCCATTCCGTCTCGCTCCGGACCATGGCTTGCACCAGGGCCGGACGCGAGAGGTCGCCGCCGCAAACGTGTAAGTTGCCTCAAGATTGGTTTTTTAACCGACGAAACAAAAAGAAGGCAGTTCTCAATTCGACGCGTATTTTTTTTATATATGACCACGGATAACTTTTACAGAGAAGTGCGTACATGGTCCTTTTGTTTGTAAAAAGCGTAGGTACATCTCAAAGTTGGTCCCATTTATAATTGAAAAATCGTGTTTGGGCTAATTTCTTGCACCTTTGATAAGAACTTTCGACCTAGCTGGAGTATGACTGTCATCGAGTGTCTAAGGATGAAGGAGGTGGCGGAACGTGAGAGGGAGAGAACCTCTAAACGTCCCGGCCGCCGCGGGAGACGCCACCACGTGGTCCCCGGCCACCGTACGCGCGGGCCTGTGGACGGTGGGCTATGGGCTAGCTCGCCGTCCGTCTGTCTCATGACAACAGGCCGTGTCGACGGCACGTTCGTGTTCGACGCGCGCCTCAAAGAGAGTCAACAATAGGAAGGGGTCCGCAAGGGCCGATGCCTGCCGGGGTTGCGGGACTGTTCTAAAGAGATACCGTGGCCCCGGAACACAAAGGGCGATGAAGGAACATGGATGGGTTTAGTCAGTAAAAGTATGACACTGCCTCCTGGTCCGCCCAGAGCGGGAGGAGTCATTTGATGATTTCCCATCCGAAAAAAAAAGGCTGTCGAGGTAAGCCCTTTTTTGGAAAAACATAAGTAGATTATTTTAGCGATTAATGCAAATATATCGAAGAAATTAAATTGATACCCACTTGGATCTACGTAGGTATATATCTACTAATATTATAAAGCTAAAGAAATTTTGGTTGGTTGAACGCGCTAATTACAGGAAAACTTTTAGTGTTGAATAGTTATCGAGGATGGCTATAGGTTATCTAACATCACGCTATAATTAAAAGGAGCGGAGCATCAATGATAAATGTTGCAAAAACAAGGAAAATTTTTTTTTTTCGAGAGCTTCCTTTGCGGGCGCTGCATAAACGGTTAAAGTTGCGCAACAATCATGTATTAGGGAATTGTTCGTTTTAAAGCGTTCTAAAAAAACCGCGATAGCATTATGTCTATCTTTCAAGGTTGACTCCACTCTCTCTAACCCTCTCTCTCTCATGTGACGCAGACGAAGTTGCGCGGGTCAGCTAGTATAAGAATAAATTCGCACGCGGTACTCGGAGCGCCCTCAAGCTACTACAAGAGCATGCGCGCGACCGTATATCAAGGTAGTTAAGGTTTATAATATTAAATTGTTGTCTTCAAATGCGCTCCGCTGCGCCTTACAGTGGCTTTAGAATGCTAAAGTCAATGCGATTATTTCATGATCTTTCGTAAGTTCATATTTCCCTCTCCCACCACACTGCAAAAACTCGCATAGCAATCAATAATCTACTATATAAAAATAAGTCGGGTTTTCCTTCCTGACGCTATAACTCCAGAACGCACGAACCGATTTCCACGGTTTTGCATTCGTTGGAAAGGTCTCGGGCTCCGTGAGGTTTATAGCAATAGGTAGGTAAGTAGGTAGGCAGTAGGTAGGTAGCTCATGTGACGCAGACGAAGTTGCGTGGGTCAGCTAGTGCATAATAATTATTGCGCGCCTTACGTAAACATAAAAGTAGGTCTTATTATCTAGAACAAACCAATTAAATAAGTAAGAGAGTATAAGTTATCACCATAATGTATAGCAATACTAAATAGCACGCACGTGTAACATTGTTTATTTGGTGCATAATTGAGCGTATTTAGAAATGTTATTTACCCAACAAAAATCCTTCCAGGTAGTGCAACTGCGCAAGAAGATCGTAGTCTAATTCTTTTCCATCAGTCATTTCTTTCACATGGGCCCGCAGTTTGTCCTGCAGTTCAGGCTTTGTGGCCAGGACGTGAATGGCAAAGGACAGCAAGGTACTCGAGGTCTCATAACCAGCGATAAGGAACAGTAATAACTGCGCGTCTACAGTGTCCTCATCAAGATCTGTAAAATTTGAATGTATAGTAAGTATGATTGTATAGTTCCTGCATTCACTAACATCATTGTACGTCTTCGTAATTAAAATGACGCGTCCTCGTGTAAAACTCGCGTCAAATAAAAAGAGTGTTGAAGGGTGGCGCTACTTGTCTCCACCGAACACATAATAGTACATTATGATATACATAAGTGCGGTAAGTTGAAAATTACAGCTGCGGCGATATTGCTAGCCCGAGCGTAGGCGAGGGCTGTAATAAAGCAGAGGCTGTAATTATCAAAGCGCACGCATGTCATACGACGTCTTATAACATATTTGCGAGGAAATAAAATAAAACTCGGACTTCTTGTTCACAAATTAGCGATGCGCGCGCATCAGCGCTTTTTTTAAGGCAACGACACAACAAACAGCCAGTATTATTACTAATAAAGTAAATTAATATTTTTGTGATTTTGTTACAGATAAATGGTTGTAATTTATTGTCAAAATTAATTAAATTAAATAATTAAATGTTTATTTATTATGTTTCATCTCCCACAGTTAATTTTATTAATAAAATGTTGACCACTTTTCTGACATAAAAACTTAGCTAAGATTTAAAAAAAGTACCGTTCCTTTTTGCCGGAGCATCTTGATAAACCGTGCGTTGTACATTACATTACTGCACAAGTACGTAATGAGATACATTACGATATTGAAATGGGTGAAATAAGAGACCCTTTACGATGTTAGTTCCTATTTTGGCCACCGCTCTTTTTACGTGACGCCAAGATTACCTACCCACCTATTTGTAAATGATGGTACACTAGTTACACTACATAAAATATTTGCAATATGATACTACGTAGGTATGTTGTGTGTTAATTATTTAAAAATAATATGAATGCATAGTTTAATTAGCTCTGAAAAGACGTCTTAGACAAAATTTAACATTCAAACATATTAAATCAGTTATCTGTCGAATACGTAGGAGTACATAAAACTACTTACGAATATCAGAATTCGTTTTTTCGGCTTCATTTCTTTCCTTCTCTGAAAAATCAATCAATATTTGGAGGAAATCACTCTTCCTGAAAACAAATAAGAGATATATAAGAATAAAATAACGTAGGTATCTTGGTATCATTTTCTAATGTTTATTTGGTGAAAAAGAAAATATCGAAGAGAAAAACAGCCAGTCCTAGAACCATAAATTCGAAGACTGACTGACTTCTACAAATCCGCTGCCTGCCTGGTTGATGGGACTACTCACACTTATTCAGCTCTATTCAGCTTATGCCCATAAAAAACAACGATTTTGTATGAGACGCGTACGCGTCGCGTGCGCTGAACGGATGCGTACGCGTCTCATACAAAATCGTTGTTTCCTATGGGCATAAACTGAATAGAGCTGAATAAGTGTGAGTGGTCCCTTATGACTAGTTCCCTCTCATAGATGTTGATTTTATGCGTATATGTATTTCTATAAACCTACATATTATTATAATAGTTACTTCCAATATTGAATATATTAATAACTTACTTAACGCCAGATTTTCGTCGTTCAGCTTTTGCTGCTTTCAAAATCCTTACCAACTCCTTTGCAGAAGCCAAATTCAGAAATGAAAAGTTTAAATACTTAATCATTTGCGGCATAAATATGAGGAAGAAGAATAACATCAGTCTTTTGTACATAGGCATGTAGTCAAACTTCTCAGCCACCTGGAATTATATTTTTTTTTTACCATTAGCTAGCTGTGCACAGAATGTCCACCAATCTATCAAATAAGTACAGTAAAACAGGGCTATTTGGGTTTTATGGGGCTATTTGGTCCCTTATAAACCAAAATGTTATTCGGTATTTCCACCATGATTTTTTCAGTATTAGCCAATCAAAATGTAAGTGTAAAATAACTTCTACCATACACCAACCGACAGTTATCGATATTTTTGTTCGAAATTCTAGGTCATCTCAAATAGCCCCCAAAACCCAAATTGCCCCGTTGTACGGTATTTAAATTAATCCTTATTGGTGATCAATAAACTGAGTTAAGGTCGTGGCACACTACACAAGCACCGCACCGGCACCGCTCCAACCCAGCAATTAACTTGCCATTCAAATTAGAGCACTAAATCGTGTGTCATAAAATATATTTTATAATGTCTGTATGAAAAAGCTTACGGCGGGCGGTCAGCGCGCTTGCCGCTACCATACGACTCGAATCGCGGGCGACTCGGAGTCGGCGCGCGGACCGCGGGTGGTCGG
This sequence comes from Xestia xanthographa, assembly GCA_905147715.2. Classification (NCBI taxonomy): domain Eukaryota; kingdom Metazoa; phylum Arthropoda; class Insecta; order Lepidoptera; family Noctuidae; genus Xestia; species Xestia xanthographa. The sequence goes on along the minus strand of LR990649.1, from coordinate 14,321,767 downwards.
CGCGCCGCCATCGTGCGGACCGCCTGCTTACGGCGCATCGACTCCCGAGTTGCCCGCGAAACAATGTCGTAAACAAATGCAGCAAGCTCATAGTCCGGGAGATAGCGTTGCAAACAAAAAAGTCATGAAACTTTTTTCATTTAAATAGTTTACATCATACTGAGCTTAAAAAAATCGTCAGCTGCATGGTGGAGGGGGGATTATGCATCAGCCGCTTGCATAAACTTGTAAAAGAAACACGTAAAATAAAGTTACAGTACGCCGGATGAAAAACAAAGTGATTGTTTAAATTATCAAAAGGACGAAAACAACAATCAGCTGCGTGAGTAGCGGTGGACAGACCGTCAGCTGACGCATAACAGTTAGAAATATTGGCGCATTGCTACTACGCTGTCTCTTTTTAAACTGTAAAGTAAAGGGTGTTAGTGGGGTAGGTAAATTAATCCACGAATCCACTTAACATAAAAATAATTATAATTACTAGACATAATAAGGGTTAGGTAGGTCTATGGTCACCATTTCTTTTTTCAGCACTTCCGTAACTTACCAATCCTCAAGCCACCGTGGGTGCGTCAGATGACGCTGGGTTCACTTATCAGTCATTCGAGATCACAACCTAAATTGCAACGCTAGCTCCCGGACTATCCCGGCCACTGCGCGGACCGCGAGCTTGCGCCTCGCGGACGGCGCGCGGCCCGCGGTTGGACGGCGCGCCGTAGCCTAAATTCGAGGCAACGCCGGGCAACAGCTGTGCTGGTGCGGTGCTGGTGCAGTGCTTGTGTAGTGTGTTATGACCTTAAAGCCACCATTTTTATTTTTAAAACATTTGAAGATTACCATTTCTATAATATTTGAAACAGTCATGTCTACTTACATTGAAGAAATGTGCATTCTCATCGGACAAAGCATCACACTTGATTCCAAATGCACATGCCCCAATTACTTCTAACGTGAAATGCCCTATTGTTTTCTTCATCTCAACGTCTTTCTTATCTATAAATGATCAAATATATGAAGTTAAATCATGTTGTTTAACAAGTTTATCATGTATTCTTAGTAAATATTGAATAATGTGTAATGCAATTGTGTCTTCTGTAGGAGCACCTCCATCCTGCACAAAGTCTATGCATGCATAGGTCTGTGTGTTTTAAATCTTGTCTTACTACTATTACAAAATATGCAAAAGTTTGTGACCATGGGTGAATGTATGTATGTTTGGACGGATGTTTGTTACTTTTTCATGCAAAAACTATTGAACAGATTTGGATGAAACTTGGCACACAGATAGTTTATAACCTGGTTATCTATTTTTATCCCGGTACTATGATCCTGTGTGATGATAAAATAAACTGTTATCTATTCTTGTTGGGACACAGTGAAGGTAATAATTATGTCATTGTGATAATGTTCCTTGTTCTAAACAAAGTACACAAGATAGCATTATGCAACCATTGTCTCATTCAATGGGGAAGGCTGGTCAAAGCTGATTGTAGATGGCGCGTCCATAGCTTAGACCCAATCTGACCAATGAGGTCAAACTACTTTGAAATATAAAATGACATTGACAGAATTTCAACCAATGACGATGTTTGGTTCATGCAATGCTAGCGTCATTAGTTCCACAAGTTGCCCGTCCCATTAATGCTAAATACTAAGTGTGCCAGATTTTATTCAAAGCCAATCAATTTATAATGTATGATTGAGTAACAAACATGACAACAGACTTTCACATTTTATAAATAAGTATTGATTGGCCCAATGGCCCCTTAGAAGTTATCTTAGTAGAATAGAATATAGATTTTTAAAATACGTATTTATCTTACCATATTGCTTCAAAAATTCAACCATTTGCTTTGAACATAGCTGTATGAGTGGCAGCATATTTCTTAAACGTGCTGAACTGAACACCGGTGTTAAAGTGCTGCGAACACCCTTCCATTCTGATCCCTGAAAAAAGGAGTTTCAACTGTATTTTTTTTTGTTAAAAAATATGTTTATTGAAGTAGTTTTTGTCATATCATCTTGGGTTTTTGTATTTGTTTGTTTTTAATTGACTATTTAGCTTAAAAGCCTACGAAATTGTCTATATTTTTTTAATAAACTAGGCAAACAACATTCCGCAGTAATAAAACTCAGTTGTAAAGCTAAAGATATCAGGCTTCAACTCAAGTCAAGCAATAGGTTTTTACTTGCTATATTACATCATCTTCTTGTTTAATTATAAATAGTAGATTGTATCATAAGGGAGCAAAAAATATTTTTACGGCGAGGGCGCTTTTTTGAATCCAGAGCGAAGTGAGGGATTCTAGAGTAGAATCCCGAGCGTAGCGAGGGATTCTTTAATAGAATCCTGAACGTAGCGAGGGATTCAAAATACTTCGCCCGAGCCAAAAATATATTTTGCGCCCGAGTGCTACACATGAGAAAATAAAAAGGCGCCTAATAATTTTAACCGACTTCAAAAAGGAGGAGGTAATTCGACTGTTTTTTTTTATGTATTTACACCGATTACGCTGATATTTATGAGCCGATTGACGTGATTATTCTTTAGTTTGATGCGGAATAGTTGCCATTTGGTCCTATAAAAATGTAACATAGTTTGGCCCAGTAGTTTTCATTTTATGAACATTTTTACTTCAGTCGTGTGGTCTAATTTCAACATCTAAAATAAATGCATATCTAATATTTGTATAGGATATTACAACAAAAAATGGAAAAATAAAAAAACTTTTTTGCAAAAAATAAAACCGACTTCACAAAACACAAAAACTTTAAAAATAACTTTAGCTTCAGAAGTCGGTGACAAAAAAAACTAAATGAATCAAACAAAGGTCACCGACTTCTGAAGATCTAAAGTTATTTTTCACTTTATTATGTTTTTTATTCACTGTCACTTGAAGAACTCATTTTTCAAAACAAAACCATGAATTTCTAACAATTCATGAAAATTGACGAAAACGCGGTCTGTAGTTCGCGCGTTTTTAATTTGATTTCTTTTTTTTATTCAGTCGGCGCGGCGGACGGCGGCGCCACTGGGCCGTCGTACCAGCCAGTCTTCATTCAAACAATATTTGCGTTCGATTTCTTTCGGCGCTGAACACTAAGAAGTTCCAAATTCAAAAAGTGCGCCGCAATTATCTTTGCGGCGCACTTTTTGAATTTGGAACATCTATAAAGAGGATTAAAAACTCATTACTGCCCGCTAAAAGTTTCTTATAGAAAACACCACCTTTGGGTGCACTTAAAGGCGAACCAAGTCGTCCTTTTCGAATAGATGGGATGAAAAAGGAATATACAGGGTGTTTGGCTTATGGACCGACACGATTTATTCAGGGATTTTGGAGATCATTAGCTAGGTTCTACCCATACACCCTATGTTCTAAATGTCATGGTTGGTTACATATGTTTTTTTTTTCAAATGAAAAAAATATCCAAAAAGTTTCCTTTAATTCCTAATAACTTTTTCGTTTGTGAGTGTAATGGCACAAAATAAATTTTGTTGTATTCTCCAAAGTCTTCCTAATCTAAATAAATCTTTGTTTGATAGAACTGGTTTGAAAAAAAAAATCTTACGAGCTACCAAAGTTATTTTCTTTTTTAAATGTGTGAAATTGTACAATTTCAAAATTTATTATAAAAAAAAACTAAAAGCCATTTTGAACTTAGCTTTATTTAAAAAAGTTCTTTAGTTGATACCCTTTCTAACGGTATGCTACATGTCACAAAGAACAATTCATTAAGTAGTCAAAATGTTAGTTAGGAGAGCCAGGATTAAGAAAAGACTTATAAATTTTATTTTGTTTTTATAAACTAAAGTTATAAATCTTGTTCAAATTTGATTCAAATTAACCCAATATTTATTTTGTGCCATTACACCCACAAACGAAAAAGTTATTTCGAATCAAAGGAAACATTTCCGGTATTTTTTTCAATAAAAAAAAATAGCATATGTAACCAACCGTGACATTTGGGACATATGATGTATGGGTAATATTGGGTTAATTTGAATCAAATTTAAACAAGATTTATAACTTTAGTTTATAAACACAAATTAAAATTTATAAGTTTTTCTTAATCCTGGCTCTCCTAACTAACATTTTGACTACTTAATGAATTGTTCTTTGTGACATGTAGCATACCGTTAGAAAGGGTATCAACTAAAGAACTTTTTCAAATAAAGCTAAGTTCAAAATGGCTTTTAGTTTTTTTTTAAATAAATTTTGAAGTTGTACAATTTCATACATTTAAAAAAGAAAATAAGTTTGGTAGCTCGTAACAAATTTTCTTGAAACCAGTTCTATCAAACAAAGATTTATTTAAATTAGGAAGACTTTGGAGAATACAACAAAATTTATTTTGTGCCATTACACTCACAAACAAAAAAGTTATTTGTAATTAAAGGAAACATTTTGGGTACTTTTTTCATTTGAAAAAAAAAAACATATGTAACCAACCATGACATTTAGGTCATAAAGTGTATGGGTAGAACCTAGCTAATGACCTCTCAAATCCCTGGAAAAATTGTGTCGGTCTATAAGCCAAACACCCTGTATATTTTTTTTTCTAACAGACATTGGACCTAGAAAGTAATATAAATGATGAATATAATTAAAAACCTTTAAGTTTAGAAGTGACCGACTCCAGAACTTGGGCTCTTTTGCATTCAATGAGATCCGGTCAGTGAAGTAATCAAAATCTCGTATTGTTATCGCCTTGACTAGATCCGGATCCAAAATAGTTAATAGAGGCCTTCTTCCTTCAAATAATCCTGTATTCAAACAAAATAATATTTTAAAGTAACTACTTATTTAACAATACAATCATAATTTTGAAACAAGTAAAGGTTTATTTTAGTTTTTCAGCACTGAGAATACAGATAAATATTACTTCAAACAATAGGTTCTCTCCTACAATTCCTTACAATAAGTTTTTTTTAGAACCATGCTCAGAATATTGATAAAAACAATAATGGCCTTTGTTCAGCATAATAACTACTAAAAGCTAGCTGCGGCAAATGTCGGTATTCAAAATAACAACAATGAAACCTTCATTGTCACTAGTACCATTAACAGTTCCATGATGGAACTAGTGTTGTTTTTTATAACCACTAGTTCCATTTTGGAAGAATCTGAAAATAATGGAACTAGTGTTGTTTTTTTTTTACAGTAGTTCCAATAGTAAGATTAAAATCATCATCATCATCAGATTAAACTAAAAAAAAAAATTGTTAGGTCACAGCACAATGTAAATGCGTTTCTCTACAGAAAAAAATAAACAATTTCTATTCAAAAACAAAAAAACTGTAGTGTAAGTATATAAATATATTTATCGTATGATCTTAAAAAATGGCTCAGAGTATCAATAACTTATTTTATTTTTTTTAATCTTTGTTTATTTTATAGAGGGTTTGATCAGACAAACTTAAATCTAAGCAAAAAGCTCAAACTCACCTCCATACCGGTGTCCTTTAAAGTTATTATAAGCTTCTAATTGAAATTCATGAAATGATTGTGTGCCTCTTAATCTGGGTCCCAGATTACCTAACAATATCACTGGTTTCTTAAATGGGATGCCTTTCTTTTCGAAAAAGTCAAAAGTGCTTGTATAGTAAAAATATAAGCAAAATAAAATGGTAAGGAATAAGAGCAATTTCCAGTCTTCTAAAATAAATAATATCAACTTCTTGGAGCCACTGAAATATTCCATGATGTCAGAGGCTACTTCTGAACTCAGTCAGAACTTCAGAAGTCAGAAAAGTCTGGAAATTGTCGAAAGACAAATCACTAAACTGTGAACATTTATGAATTACTTTTGTTAGATACAAACAAAACAAGAATACAATAGGACAACCAACAAAAAGCTCGAAATATCAATAAAATTAGCAACAAACTCAGCTGTCTTGCTTGACAGTTGTCACTGAAGGAAGCAAAGCTGCAACAAAGCATCAAAGTAAACAAAGTGTCATGTCAAGTGCAAGTCAATGTCCTCTATTTCTTTCTATCTCTATGATGTCCTCTCCCAGCACTGATTGCCAGAAGTAAAAAAAATAGTTTTCCACGAAAACAAACTAGTGTGGAAGTTATATGTTTCTATTGATGCTGGTTGAGACCACAGAATAAATATGGATTTATACTGTGGCTGTAAAGGCTGCTTTACACCGGGGCAACACTGTCACGCTGTGTCTGCCACATGACGCAAGTTGTTGCCATGCCGCACGATTCTCGCCACAACGTGCAACATTTTAAATTATTGTAGCATGCGGCTTAGTGGCATGCTGCTATGCCGCACAGTGTTGCCCCGGGTGTAAAGCAGACGATGTACCTTTCCCTAATGTGTGTGTGACTTTGTGTTCCTCTAATGTTCCCAGTGTTGCCACCTTAGCCCTTTTCGGGCTAGATCTAGCACTTTACTGTGGGTAAACTCGTTTTTTCATGCTTTAGCCCGAAAAGAGCAATCTAGCCCTTTTCAAGCAATTCGAAAACTTCGCACCGCGATTACTAAGTTATGAAACAATGCGCGCCATGTAGTATAGATTTTGTCAGTTCCTACCACTTCAATACCCGCAATTACAGACATAATTAAAATAACAATGCACCGTGCCTCTGGAGGCACGGCCGGGAGCATACGGGTTAACACTAATTGGGTGGTATGGTTTTGTTATGGTAACATCGTTTGTGAATGTTTTGATTTCTGCTTCGGCAGATATGATTTTGGAAGATTCTGATGAAGACTCTAATTTTTACACATTAAACGAATGACGGTGAACACTGCGCAGCAAATGTCGTATTTTTAATGGTAGCTGATACTATTATATATCATAATTATCCTTGTGAACCGTGCTTCATTATTTTGTCAACGTAAATTCGTTTTGGAATCTCGAAGTTGCAGTATTTCGCCCGTGAAAAAGTAGGTATTTCCGTTGTGAACTATGGCGGCGTAACTATTTTTTAGCTATACATTATGATTTGGAGTATATAATTAAAGTATTACATTTTGATTTCTAGATAAGTAGATTTCGTATCTAATCAGCTTGACAACAGTATTTTTGAAATTGCTCTAGGACTTGTAGTTTTTGAGCTACCGGTGTTTTTATCGGAACGGGCAGAAAATGTTTTGAAAACTAGCCACAATTGTTGCATGTTGCGCGGTTGAGGGATTTGCAATCCCGCGCGTCGCGCGGTGGAGAGGCTTCTAATAAGATTTTGCACTTTCTCAAATTACTTTACCTAATATGTTTCAAATAAACAATTTTTAACCTTTTGCATTTGTATTTATGTTTTTAGCCTTTTCTAGCTCCTCTTTTGATGGCATTAATGCCAAATCTAGCTCTTTCTAGCTTTTCCGACTGCACCTTTTCAAAAACCAAGGTGGCAACACTGAATGTTCCTGTCAAAGTATCGAATGGAGATAAGGAGGAAAATTACCTACTGATTTCGGTTGGAGTTAAAATAACTAAGTATTAAATTATTTTAGTGTTTGCAAAAATCTGGATTGCGATACAACTAACGATATTAATTGTAAACCACGTAAAGATGGGCAAAACATCCAAAGATAAAAGGGATATTTATTATAGGTTAGCTAAAGAAGAAGGCTGGCGTGCAAGAAGTGCTTTTAAATTATTACAAATTAATGAAGAACACAATATATTCAATGGTGTAACACGCGCTGTAGATCTCTGCGCGGCCCCTGGCAGTTGGAGTCAGGTACTGACAAAAAAATTGCGGCAAAATGCCAGAAGTATTGACGATGTTAAAATTGTTGCTGTAGACCTACAAGCCATGGCCGCGTTACCTGGTGTAATACAGATACAGGGTGATATTACAAAACTTTCCACTGCTAATGCTATCATTCAGGAATTTGAAGGACTTAAAGCTGACCTAGTAGTTTGTGATGGAGCCCCAGATGTAACAGGATTGCATGACATTGATGAATATGTACAGTCACAGCTGTTATTAGCAGCACTCAATATAACAACTCATGTGTTAAAGATTGGAGGTGTATTTGTGGCTAAAATATTCCGAGGGGAAGATGTTTCTCTTTTATATTCCCAGCTGAAGCAATTTTTTGAATATGTAACAGTGTCCAAACCAAGGAGTTCGAGAAACTCCAGCATAGAAGCTTTTGTTGTCTGTCAAAACTATCAGCCACCTGAAGGATACATTCCAAATATGGTGAATCCTCTGTTAGATCACAAATATTGTGATTTCAATCAATTTACAGGTCCTAACAGGTTCATAGTACCATTTAATGCGTGTGGAGATTTGAGCGCCTATGATTCTGATACATCATATTCACTGTTAGAGGGCCAAACAACATATGAATTTAAAGAGCCTGTACAAAGTCCTATAAATCCCCCATATAAAGAAATACTAGAAAAAACTAAAAATATGAAATTAGAAAATACTCCAGGATCCTCAAAATAATTGCAGTCGTCAAAAGAAAAAGCTTTGTAAACTTACATGATCTTACTTCACCTTAATGTCTACTATGGGAATGGAAATAAGTTTTACACATTATGTTAAAATAAATGAATATATCATATTTTAATGTTTTATTTCACTGTAAGTATTTGCAGACATTTTGGCATAATTTTTCTTAAGAGCAAGCGAAGAGCCTATACATGTATTCAAAATCCTAAAATGTGAACTATTAGGTATGGTTCACTCTCGAATTGTTCTAGTTTCTTGAAAATCAGTAAAGTACATCTGCATAATAATGCTACGTCGTATCGCGAAGCCAATCGTGCATGATGTAAATATGTCGTGTACCAATACGTGGCGGCGATGAGGTACGCTATGAACGCTAAGCTACGCCGTACTACGAGCTACGCTATGAACGCTAAGCTACGCCGTACTACGAGCTACGCCGACTTCGAGCTACGCCGACTACGAGCTACGCCGACTACGAGCTACGCCGACTACGAGCTACGCCGACTACGAGCTACGCCGACTACGAGCTACGCCGACTACGAGCTACGCCGACTACGAGCTACGCCGACTACGAACTACGCCGACTACGAGCTACGCCGAATACGAGCTACGCCGTACTACGAGCTACGCTGACTGAGCTACGCCGTGCTACGATCTACGCCGTACTACGAGCTACGCCGTACTACGAGCTACGCCGTGCTACGAGCTAGCCGTATTTCGTAGTACGACGCTTGATGCTATGCAAATGCATAACCTACGTGGGGCCTTAGATCATGCTACAAGGCTTTGCACATCGCCCGAAGTACGATGCATGATGCACTACGTTACGCAACGCCACATGACAAGTGCCATGCTAAACCGAATCCCGTAGTACAAAGCGCGTATGATACGATGCATTTATTATGTTCGTCTTTTGACGCGACTACGCCGTAGCTCGTAGTACAAAGCTCAATACATGCTACACCGTAGCCTTTACGTGTGACGCGTTTGCGTCATAACGCGTATTAAAGGCTGTCCCCCTTTTCTGGCTAGTCCCTGGTGCACCTAAGAGTATATATATTCTGTGCTGGTGCAACACAAAGTATAATGTACTCTGTGGTGCAACACTCAGTGCGTTACCCAACCGCCTAAACTAGGGATGGCGAACCTTTATGGATCAACGTGCCATTTTTTCTAAAGAAGTGTTTATTGAGACCATAGACGTGCCGTCAAATAATTTTGACTCTGTGATTATAGCTCTTATTAGGGTTGTAAGATCTCAATTAGAGATTAGCATAGTTAAATGAAAATATACTTAGTTAATAATTATCGGTGGCGTGCCTCAGACACGCGTGCCATTTTGGTTCGCCATCCCTGGCCTAAGTCATGCTACGCCGTAGCCTTGTCGCGTCCTGACGCGAATGTAAATAAATAATTGTAAATAATAGAAATTACCTGGCAATATTAACTCAATAGAGTAACGCATCACAATGAGATCTCGATCTACTTTATGATGAAGACAAACATTTTTGTCTATGGTAAGTTTTCTTGTAAAAGAAATATCGTAGAGTCGGCCATTTGGTTGGTGTCTCGACAACGGAAGGATCGCTCTCTAAGAATTGATTCAAAGCTAAGTAGCCTAAGTGGCCTAAGTGCCTAAGTAGCCTAAGTGGCCTAAGTGCCTAAGTAGCTTGAGAAGCTAGATAACTAAATGGCTTAGAAAAATAAGTAATATAAAGACTAAAGCATATATTACCCAAAGTAGTATAAGTAGCTCTGAATATGCCGATTAGCTGCTGATGATGCTTGTAGATCATTAGATATGATGTAGAACAAGTATCGCTGTAATAATAGTCTGTGCCGAGCCAGCTTCGTTCGCGGGGGGGTAAGGCAAGACTAGCTTATATTGTAGGCGTGCATGGCGTGAGGAAGTTAGTCCCTAAAAGAGGTAGTTACGGGTGATTGCAATCACGGGGTAGCTTACCTACAAGAGGATCAGCAAGGCCAAAACGCCGACCTGATAAGCTGGCTAATGTGTATGCCGCCAAGAAGTCAGAGGCAGAAAAGTGCGAGGGTTGGCCAAGAGGGTCTGAACTCAAGCAACTGCCTGGCAGGAAACGTGCGAGGGTTGGCCAAGAGGGTCTGAACTCGAGCAACTGCCTAGAACCGGGAATGAGTGCGTGGGTTGGTTAAGAGAGAGTCACACCTGTTAAGCGTCTTCCTGGATGGGTAATGTATGATTCGCTGACTGGTCATACATGCTTCCTTATGGTGCATGAGTATGTTAATAATGCTTGGTTATATTTGCAGCTTAGAAGAGGTAGTATAGTCACGGGCCAGATCAGTTGCCTTTGACGATGCTCCTCGCCCGTGGTACAGAAGTAGTTAGTATCAACGGGCATTACACCTACAGATGGTGGACCACCGCGGCTGGCAGCTTGCTTGGTTGTGAGGCGAGGCGGCAGCCGGGGCGAGTCAGATTTGTGGAAGGAGGTGAAATAGGGGCGAGAGCAAATAAAGCGAGGTATGATACTTGATATATGGATGCATTATGGTATCCAACATTATTCGTACGCCTGCTTATGTGAGCGAACCCAAGGCACAATGATATTACATACCCCATAGGACTTACATAATAGAGCAGGGGCGTTACGAAAAGCCTGTTGTGCAATACGACACGATACGATGTTTTACGATGGTTGAACTCGTACAAAAGCTGATGTGGCGGTGGTGTGGTGGAATTTCGTTTAATGTAAAGCAAACCTAGATCATGAAGGGAGTCAAAAATATTAAATCTTCCTAAATAATACTCTGTCTGTATGGTGTAGTCGGACGTAAAGAATAGCACCATCCCATATCTTTCCGTGGGTGTCGTAAGAGGCGACTAAGGGACTTACCAGAGAATGGGCAGGAGCGTTCTCTATGCTTTTGTAACAATCGTACTGCGATCGCCAACCCGCCTGCCAAGCGTGGCGATTATGGCAAAACCCCCCCTTTGGGGGAGGCCTATGCCCGGCAGTCTTTCGGCTGAAATGATGATGAATAATACTCATCATCTGCCTGGCCTTTTCCCAACTACGCTGCTGGGGTCGGCTTCCAGTCTAACCGGATGCAACTGAATACTAGCTTAATAATACTGGCAACAGAAAAAAAATAGTAGGTACTATAGACACCACCAAACAGTAAAATACTTATTTCCGGTTGTTATCTATTCTGTATTCTACTTTTTGCTTATTTCAAAAGAGACACAGACACCGCTATGGAATAACCATTTCCAGATTTTCATGATAACCAAAATTTTCATGCAAAATTTTACACTTTAGTGTTATGTGTACATCTTCCACAATTTAAGTAATTAACTAATTATAAATTTTTAGTTATTCACGATGGGGAAGTTTGTGTTGCCATCAGTTAAGAGAATTCTCCAAACTAAGGTAGGTGATCGTTTTCAGCATCCATTATAATAGTCCAAGATCCCAGGATCGCTTGCCCGCCAGTCCTTATTTATTTTCTGATTTACAAAATCTCGAGTAGTGTTCTGTGTTAGTATGTAAACGTAAACGGCCAGACGATTTAAAGACCCGAAAAATTAACGTTATGTTATTATAGTCTTATATTAATTTTATACGGAGCAGTGCCTTCGCCAGGTGCTGATTTAACGTACAAAGGAGCAAAGAGCTTCATACTTTTAATTTCCCTAGAATTACATCATATACGTATCTAAGAACTTGAAAGTTCAATCACCTCAGTTTTTCTTATTGTGAGATACTCATTGAAATTCTGCACCTGGAAAAAGCAGGTGAAGTCAGTTCTTAGGGTTTCGAGGTACTACTTACTTACCTTTTAAAAATATAGGCACACCAATAAGCTAAGTTAGTAGCCTATATATAGTACATAACTAGGATTATACTTTTAACTACGAGTTTTATAATTTGGGGACCTATGCCTGTGTAAGTAAATTATTTAATCATTTATTTCTAGACCATATACGACAAGCACGATCCAATATGGGTAATTCTAGAAAAAGAAATGAAAGAAAATAGCGCCATCAAACCATACAACGAAAAAGTAGGAAAATGGCTTAAATTTCTTAAGGAATTGAGATATCATTACTACTGTGAAGGTAAGCTGAATCTTGTACTTGTGGGACCTACGCACTTATGATGATATCCAAGATAGAACATACAAGAGATCCGCACGCGAAGTAGGCTCATGTGCGCTTCTATTTAAAGTAAAATCAAAAAGCACCACTATGTGGCGGGACCAAGGCCATAGCTACGGGGAGGAATCATAGGGCATTGTTCAATATCCTGCCTTAAAATATCAATGCCCTAGACCTACCTTAAAAAATACCGTCGTTAAAAGTGCTTGGTAGTGTAACCTCTGCAATGGACAGCGGCTTTGCAACACTTGTTGCACGCCCGTCATCAGTTAACAGCGGCATGCAACATGTGTTGCACGTGGCTTTTTGAAGATATTTTAAATACGTAGACCACAGAACGCCACCTGCTACGTCGCTAACGTACTATCCTTTTTTTTCGGATGGGAAATCATCAAATGAGCGTCCGCTCTTTGGCGGAGTGGAAGTCAGACTTTCACTGACTAAAACCTATCCATGTTCCTTCCTAGCCCTTTGTGTTCCAGGGCCGCGGTATCTCTTTCGAACAGTCCCGCAGCCCTGGCAGGCATCGGCCCTTGCCTGACATCTCTTTGAGGCGCGCATGGACCACGAACGCGCCGTCGACACGGCCTATACGGACGGCGAGCTAGCCCACTACTCACCGGCGTCGGCAGGCCCGCGACCTGCTACGATCCTTACACCTTTTGCCTCGTCCACGTCCATACATCTATTCTTACACGCACCTCGGTTGCGAGTACTACGCACCTGACCTTTGTGAAGAACCTCACCAATAACCTCCAAGTAATTCCGAATTAACCACGGTTTGTCACAATCAAGAAAAAAAAAACCCTTCCAAGTGCGAGTTGGACACACAGAGTTCCGTAGCACCAAACAATATAATGACAATATTTTTAACGCTCATTATTTTGTCAAACGCTGTCTATTGGAACCATCCAAGATAAACTTTAAAGGTTGTGACGGGTTCCGTTCCACCAAAATATTTATAATAATCCTTCTTTTATTTTACATGATAGATATAATTACTTGGATTTACGGAATTGTAAAAAGAGCGCTTAATATATTTTAAAACGGTATGAACAAAGGAAAGAGCTTTGAATTTATATAATTCAATATTTTTTGTAGCTAAAAAAAAGGAAAGAAGGTTACAAAAGGAAGTTGGCCCTCGATGGTACGTCGAACTCTCGATTCAGCAGAAGGAAGTTCTATCACATGTGAAACCGGATATCCACCAGGACTTATTAGAAGACATACCTCGTCGCATGCGCAAGAATTTATCTGATCTCGGAATAACGTCCAAGATTCCAAAAAGCGTATTGATGCGTGCGATGGATGCCTCCATTCATGATCCTGGACTTTTCTTTTGGAGACTGTACGAAGATATTTATAAGAAATCGCCTAGTGAATTACTGGGAGGTTTGTTAATACAATGCTACGTTGTAGATGGGGGCTTATATTGCCAAAGTTAGTCTCACTGCAGGCTTCAGTTGCAGCGGTCATTCGTTGTCCATGTTAAATAGTACAGTTCGTCACCGGCATAGTGCCGAGCAATTTTCAGCTAGGTTTAGTACGTTTGGGCCTTGGGTTCGATCCCCAGGTCGGGGCGGGTTTTTCATTTAGGAACTTCTCAACAGCAGCCTAAGGCTCTTGATTTGTACCCGACTGTTGGCAACGGGCCCTCCCCTATTATTACAAGTAAAAATTAAGACTGTTTACGTATACACCCACATTTCGCCAATTATGTAATGGGGCGAGCCTATTAGTCATCAACCAACTAATACCTTGAGTTTTAGGTGCACCAAACAGCTGCGTCTATTTCTTCGATGAAGATAGCCGTTATGCTCTGTTTTATGTACTGAAGACTAGGTGTTAATACGTGTTTTTAATTTTAGAATACGACACGGACGCCAGGATCATTATGTCATGCTTAGTGTTCATTGATATGGAGGAGTGTGTAGAAACACTACACCGTACGACTTATTACAAGAAACCTATGCCAATAGAACGACCACCACGTGAGTACTTAAAAGTAATTTCGAGTACCTATGTATCTACCAGGTACGCCAGCACATTAAGCTACTGTCAAATATCTGTAATAGATTTTCAACTTTATACCTAAAGTATAAGGTTCAAGGTTGATTGGGAGAAGACAGTTTCGAGTAGCTTGATGTGCCGTCTGTACCTAGCTAACCCACAAAAAACATTTTCATGTAAAATGTTGCCAAGACGAGACCATATGACTCGCTCTGTCAAAAAAGTTACCAGATCTCATGTAGAACCAAGCTTCTAACTCTACCTCCCTAACTCTACAAGGTCTCAGCGGTAATGGTCAAAATGGCTTGACCATTACCGCTACATTCACATGGGCGCATAAGGTGAAAAATGTATCCACTGTTCATTACATGACGGTACATGTCATGTGTCAATAATCTAAGTTATGCTGACGGTATGGTGCTGATGAGCGCTTCGGTCTGCGGCCTTAGAAAGCTGTTGCGGATATGCGAGGAATATGCTTGTGGTCACGGTTTATTGTATAATGTAAATAAGAGCCAGTGTATGATTTTTGAGACCGCCAGTGCAAAATGTCCGGAAAGCATACCTCCGGTCAGGCTCAATGGGGTTCCTCTGGAAAGGGTTCACCAGTTTACATACTTGGGGCATGTTTTGACTGTCGACCTCAAGGATCACGCAGGCATGGAACGGGAGCGGAGGGCGTTGTCTGTTAGAGCTAACATATGATCGCCCGCAGATTTGCGCGGTGCTCTAAGGACGTTAAGGCTACGCTGTTTAGAGCGTACTACACATCGCTGTACTCATGTAGTCTGTGGGCTCACTACTCTAATAGAAGTTACAGCGCCATCCGCGTCCAGTACAATAATGCGTTCAGGGCGGTGATGGGGCTACCCCGATACTGCAGCGCCTCGGGTATGTTCGCTGAGGCGCGTACCGATTGCTTTCACGCGACCTTGCGCAAGCGCGCCGCGTCCTTGGTGCGTAGGGTACGGGATAGCCCCAACATTGTGCTAGCGATGATTGCAGGAAGACTGGATTGCCCCTTCATCCGGCATTGTTCCAGCAGACATGTTGCTGTACCAGTGTCGGAGAGAAGGTATTAATTTCATTATTATTCAATTCAATTATGTATTTATTTTGACTTCGTTTCATTTTATTTTAATTTTAAATTTACGATTTATTTTTTATTTAATTTAATTTAATTTGTTTATCTATTCTGATTGTTATTGACTGACTTAGATTTTGGATTTAATTTAATTTAATTTGTTGTTTTAATTTGTGTTGTCTATTTAATTTAATTCTTTGATTGAGTCTGATTTTATTTAATTTTATTGCAATGATGTTTTTATCTTTTATTATTTTGTATTTGGCAATGGGTGTTATTTACCTGAAATAAATGATTTTATATTATACTAGCTGTTGCCCGCGGCTTCGCCCGCGTAAAGTTCGGTAATTGTCCCACTGAACCATAATAAAGGGATAAATAGTATCCTACATGTTAATCCAGGTTATAAACTATGTATGTGCCAAATTTCATAATAATCACAATTTATTATTACCATCAAAATCACCATCACTATCACAACCACCATCACTATCACTATCACAATCACAATCACTATCACAATCACTATCACAATCACTATCACAAAATATCACAATCACTATCACAATCACAATCACTATCACTATCACTATCACTATCACAATCACAATCACCATCACCATCACTATCACTATCACAATCACAAACACTATCACAATCACTATCACAATAACTATCACAATAACTATCACAATCACTATCACAATCACTATCACAATCACTATCACAATCACTATCACAATCACTATCACTATCACTATCACAATCACTATCACAATCACTATCACAATCACTATCACAATCACTATCACAATCACTATCACAATCACTATCACAATCACAATCACTATGACAATCACTATGACAATCACTATCACAATCACTATGACAATCACTATCACAATCACAATCACTATCACAATCACCATCATCGTTATCACAATCATTATCATCGTAATCGCAATCATTATCATTGTAATCACAATCACCATCACTATCACAATCACCATCATTAACACAATCACACCCACCATCACATTCACAATCGCTATCCTCGTTATCACAATCATTATCATCGTAATCACAATCATCTTCGTCATTATCACTATCACCATCACAATCACCGTCACCATCACAATCACCATCAAAATCACTATCACAATCACCATCACCGTTTTCACAATAATGGTCGTCGTAATTACCATCATTATCATCGTAATAACAATCATTATTATCTCAATCACAATCATCATGATCACAATCGCCGTCACTATCACAAAATCAAGTTAAAACAATCACAATCACCATCTCAATCATTCTCGCAATCACTATCCTCATTATCACAATCATTATCATCGTAATCACAATCACCATCACCATCACAATCACTCTCACAATCACTATCCTCGTTATCACAATCATTATCATCGTAATCACAATCATCTTCATCATTATCACCGTGACTGTCATAATCACAATCACCATCGCTATCACCATCACAATCACCATCAAAATCACTATCACAATCACCATCATCGTTACTACAATCATTATCATCGTAATCACAATCATTATCATCATTATCACAATCTTCATCGTAATCACAATCATCATCATCATAATCATCAGCATCATTATCACAATCATCGTCATTGTTATCACAATCATCACAATAAATCAACAATAACCCTGTATAGAAGTCGAATCCGCCATCTTCTGGATCTCAAAATAAATGCCATTTTCGTAATCAGCGCCCCTGATAATCTCGGTATCGACACCCATATTGATTTTTAGACATTTCAACCCCATCGCACCCCAACAGGGAATGATTGTATTTCAGGTCCGCCACACTAAATCTTAAAATCGTTGTTTTTGTATTACACCCGACCCAGTTTACCATAAAAACAATACCTATGTTGAATTTCAGGCTTTGTTACCCCATTTCCCCCTTTAGGGGTTGAATTCTGAAAAAACCTGAAACACAAATGTTAACTCATTTATTGATTGGAGTACTCCTGTTAAGTTTCGAATAAAGTAGTCTTACTAATCTTATTTCCCCATGTAATCTTTGGACTCCCGTTCCAACCCCTAAGGGGGTTAATTTTGAAAAATCCTTTCTTAATGCACCCCTAAACCTCATAAAGAACCTTTGTGCCAAATTTGGAATCTCTAGACTCAGCGGTTTGGGCTGTGCATTGATTTTTATACTTTGCCACCCCATTTCCCCCTCTTAGGGGTTGAATTCTGAAAAAACCTGAAACCCGTTTCTACTCATTTATCAATAGGAGCACTCCTGTGAAGTTTCAAATAAAATAGTCTAACTAATTTTGTTTCCCCATACAAACTTTGGAACCCCGTTTAACCCCCATAGGGGGTGAATTTTGAAAAATCCTTTCTTAGTGCTCCCCTAGACCACATAAGGAACCTACTTGTCAAATTTGGAATCTCTAGACTCAGCGGTTTGGGCTGTGCATTGATTTTTATACTTTGCCACCCCATTTCCCCCTCTTAGGGGTTGAATTCTGAAAAACCCTGAAACCCGTTTCTACTCATTTATCAATAGGAGCACTCCTGTGAAGTTTCGAATAAAATAGTCTAACTAATCTTGTTTCCCCATACAAACTTTGGAGCCCCGTTTAACCCCCTTAGGGGGTGAATTTTGAAAAATCCTTTCTTAGTGCACCCCTAGACTACCTAAGGAACCTACTTGCCAAATTTGGAATCTGTAGACCCAGCGGTTTGGGCTGTGCGTTGATAGATGAGTCAGTCAGTCAGTCAGTCAGTCAGTCAGTCAATCAGTCAGTCAGTCAGTCAGTTTCTTCTTTTATATATTTAGATTATTACTTTTCTGTTCTAACAGAAAAGATGTGTGTGTGTGTGTGTGTGTGATGTGTGTGTTATAATATGTTGTCTTGCAGTAACGAAACGGACAAGCCACATATTTTGACTAAGGTGTAGAGCTCGTAAAGTTCGACCTTGTAGAGTCAGGGCGTGTAGAGTTAGAAGCTTTACTCTACATGAGATCTGATAACTTTTTGGCAGTGCGAGTATGGTCTCGTTTAAAATGTTTTTAGTGGGATTTCATTTCTTATTGTACCTAAGTTGTTTGTGACAAGAAAAAGTGTGGTGTATTTCTTGCTGATCTGAAGTGTTTGTACTATCGAGGACACTCCCGCCTGACCACCACTAAACTCATTTTTGCTTGCACTCGCAACATTAAAACGCTCTCTAGCCCCGCCCCGTTGACTTTGTATAGAAATAATGAATCAAAAGATACCGAATCTGCCGAGCGCACTGACGACGCATGCCAAACGAGAGTTATTGTTATTTTGCGCGCCAAAGTTAGGGCTTTCCTAATAGGCCCAAACTTTAAGGGGGCGTGGCTCGGCGCCTCCGCATGTTTTAAGCGAAAAAAAATTAAAATGGTCAGTCGGAAAAGACCCCGACTGTACATATAGTAAAAGAGCAATGTCAAAGCTATTCCTAATTAGTGATGTTGAAGTCCAATTATTGTTTATAGCAAAGAATAAATACTATCAACCGAAAGTGAGATACGGTGAATACCTACAAAGGATGCACATTCCCCTTTACACCAACGTTAAACCTAAGAAGGAGGCAAAACCGTTGCCTCTCGGCAATAAGTTGAAACTAAGGAGTGAAGAGGTGAGTTTTTATTTACGTATTACGTTACGAACATAATTATTTTGGAGCCCATACTATGGGCTCCAAAATAATTATGTTCGTAACGTAATACCCCATAGCTATCTAAGTAGTTATGAATCTCCATCTACATTATTTATTTGTGCTGTTACAGTCAGTATCTGTTTAATATGTTTTGGGTCCCAGTCCGGGTCTGATTGCAGTGGACACAATCGCATAAATTTTCTTGCAAACTGAAGCTTTTAACACACGTGCGTAGCCTCTCCGTGCGCGTGTGGTGGGTTTGGCCACTTTTATGCTGAATTGGCAACATTTGCCTGCTGTCAGAAAACTTAATGAAGCTGACCGAAACCTCAAAATTTTGTGTACTTGACTGACTCATTACTATACGTATACTTAGGCCCGTATTAATAAACGTCCCTCAACATCGTACTCAAGAGCGTTATCACTTGATACGCCATTATGACGTCATCAGCATATCAAGATTGTTGCTAATTAATAGACACCCTCTCCGCAGCTAAGCGCGCGGATTTGCAAATACCGTAACCGCTCACATGCAAAAATTTTTGCAAGTTTTCAAAACATTTTCTGCCCGATCCGATAAAAACACCTGTAGCTCAAAAACTACAAGTCCTAGAGCAATTACAAAAATACTGTTGTCAAGCTGATTAGATAAGGAATCTACTTATCTAGAAATCAAAATGAAATACTTTAATTATATACTCCAAGTCATAATGTATAGCAAAAAATAGTTACAAAAACTGATATTTCGCTAGAAATATCAGTTTTCTCTTAGTTTTTTATCCATTTTAACATTAAAGAAATAAACTAGACTATATTTCCTTTCCAACAAGACCACAATCTCATTTATAGCTCAATAGCATCATATCTAAATATACTTATGAAACTAGATACTCACTGTTTGTTTACATCTGGGAACTAATTTTTGGCAGCCGGTGTTGGATGAAAAAACACACAAACCCACATGTTTTTTGGTGTAGATAGTTGAACAATCTAATCACCTCACTAATTAAGCACTGCTTTTCCCATTTCACACACGTTTTAGTCACTAAATCACGTATTTCTTCACACAACACAATCACTATAGGTACATATAATAACTACTTTTTCACGGGCGAAATATTGCAACTTCGAGATTCCAAAACGAATTTACGTTGACAAAATAATGAAGCACAGTTCTCAAGGATAATTTTGATATATAATAGTATCAGCTACCATTAAAAATACCAGAGTTATCACGACATTTGCTGCGGAGGTAAATTCGAGTGTTCACCGTCTGTCAAATGAAAGTTGTTTTTTTTTTCGGCAAGTTGTCTATGGAGTAGTGTTGCGATGTTCGATTTTATTATTGAGGAATTTAGTAACGAATTGAACACAGAGGTATAAGTTCTAGAGGAGACAGTTTTAGACGGTTTTTAATGCAGTTTTTTTTGAGGCGGGTGCGCGCCATACAAATGTACTAGATAGCTATCAAGTGTAATGCAGCCATAACGCAAATGACCCAGATAGCTGCGGAGAGGACTTAGGTACAGTATCTCAATAACTAAGATCAGCTCCTCACCTAGCTGTACTTGAGAGATTGACCTCGTGAACGATGACGTCACATTGAACGAAGTATTGAATGAGACTTCTCGGATTTCATTATTGTTATGTCAAAAGATGTAAAACTTTTGAATTATTTACTTTTATTTCTTTAAATCTTTAATGAATAGCGCTAATACACGTTCTATAGTTGATTGCTACCCAATAAAGTGCTAAATTTTTGTAAAGGTAGGGTATTACTAAAGGTAGGGTATTACTTGTATTACTAAAGGGTATTTACTTCCGAATACGACATAGGTAATTGTTTACTACTTAACTCAATAGGCTAAAACATAATGCAATGTAGCGTCAGTGTCAAAAAAAAGGAACGCCAAACTTAAGCATCTGTTTGTTTACCAGCTCAAATATCTCCTCGAGGTAGGTACCTATTTTGTGTGCAGAAGGTCTAATAGTTTTGATACTCTGGATAAGATATTTGAAACCGTAGGTTGTGATAAATGTATGTGTGGTCACCACAATCAAGCTGAAATATAAATTAAGTACAGGTCTCCCAAAGTGATAATGCACATAGAAATCTTCGTCACTGTTCGGCAACGGTCGTATTCCCCGAGCGTCGGAAGACGATATGTATATAGAGTGGTTAAGTGCATTTTCTTCATGCATAATTTAGTAGAATTATGTGTTTTGTGCTAAAAGAGATAAATATTGATTTATCAGTAACGAAATTGATTCGATAATTCGATGTAAGTAAATAGCGAGGAAAACGACACGATTGCGAATATGCTACAATCTTTGTTGAATTGATTTACTTCTTCATACTGAAGCTGGTGTAATGATGGAAGAAAAGAAGATTTGAATAATACAAGGTTTATACTAGAAGAAGAAAAAATGGTTTTCAAACACAGGTTTACATTAAAATCTAATCATTAAAATCTCAGTTCTTAAAACATGTATAGAACGTAGGTATTTTTAATATTAAAAAACGTGAAAAATGTTAGTGTATTTACCTATTTTACAAAATAAACTATTTCAATTTGAGTAAGATAATTCAAGTTGAAATTAAATTCAACTTTGAAAACAAAACCAAGAAGGGTGTGTAATAGCAGCACTATATAATTCCACACAGAGAGAACACGTGCAGTCACCACCAATATATAAAGACGACTGACAGACCTTTGACTGACCGGCGACAGCCGCCGACCGCCCGAATTGTTTTCAATTGTTTCACATGATTTGACATAATATGACATTGACTCCTGTTTCTTTCGAACAAGGTACAAAACGCAAGTGCATTGTTTAGGGCTCTCTCCGATTCAATGATTCGGGTGTTTCCGGGAACACGACAATTGGCGAAGATTTGCATGCGCATTATTAATTTGGGAGTACTGTAAGTAAGTACCTACGTAAGGTACATTGAATCATATGAATTAATGGCTTTCCGTTCGTATTAGGTAGTTAATTACTTACAACATTACATACTAACCTGAAATGACGCTATTGCATAAAACCTTAGTTAAAAGAACGGCTATTTCCGGGGAAATAATAAAAATAATGTTTTTTTTTATTAATGTTACTTTCACTGACTCTTGAACATCTGAATCGCTTTTTTTAATTTTCTCTAGGTACTTAAGAGGGCTATTACAAATTTTCTTGTTTTTGAGTGTTTTAAGAGTCTAGCACTCAAATATAAGAAAAATTTTGATTTTTATTTTGAGCACTCCATAGAGAATTAATCAAACTTTCTCGGGCATATATCTTTTTTAATTTTGTGGCCATATCTAAACCATAATCACACTTCTAAAATCTCAGTTTAGAAGTGTGATTATGGTTTAGATATGGCCACAAAATTAAAAAAGATATATGCCCGAGAAAGTTTGATTAATTCTCTATGGAGTGCTCAAAATAAAAATCAAAATTTTTCTTATATTTGAGTGCTAGACTCTTAAAACACTCAAAAACAAGAAAATTTGTAATAGCCCTCTTAAGTCAAAAGGATTTGAAGCATCCCATAAATAAACCTTTGGTAAACAAAATCGCAAAGGCCACAAAATATCGTCATAGTAATCTATTTCATCGTAATAATTAATATCACTCAAAATATTTTCAAATTCCATGCTCCGCGCCACGCTAATCACATCTTAAGTCATGGTCCGTCTGCACTCACGATATAGCATCTTAAGAACCCGTACCCAATGTATACTTAAGTACCGAGTTTCGTTTATTAATCAGTCCATCACTCAGTTGATGACATAAACCTAATCCGCAACTTGAGAACATAAACAATCACGTTTATTAATACGATCAGGATCTCAACATACATATCAAGTGCGGTCTCTTGGGCTGAGTAACGTTTATTAATACGGGCCTTAGTACCTAGGTACTCTTAAACGTTTTTGCTATTCATTCTCACTATAAGTACTTTATTTATTTACAGAGTTATGAGAAATTGTGCATGAATAGAGATTTCGTGAGTACATGTCTAAATGTAACGGTTTATTACAAACATATTATTTTTTTATTATTAAGATTGATCCTTTTAAAATGACAAAACTTTATTATTGATTTATTTAATCTTATTTCATAGTTGACTAAACGTCAAGATAGAAATAAAAAGGCGAAACAACAAGAGAGAATTTGTAAATATAAGTTCTGGGAACCACCAAGTACTCTGCGTTAGTACCCATTTTTTTTTATTATTTTTTTTTTAGTTAGGCTGAGCTGTCCCACTCTTGGGCAGAGGCCTTCTCCCATTCCATCCACTTTTCTCGGTGTTGCGCCTCTTCTCGCCAATTAACGAGAAAGCCATCCAAGGTGTCCCGCCATTTTCTCGTCGGTCTGCCGCGACCCCGTGTAGCTCTCTCTATTACTAGGTACTACTACAACAGCCCATAACGTCCACTGCTGGACATAAGCCTCTCCCATGATGGGAGGAATTTTCCGTAATCTCCACGCTTGGCAGGCGGATTGGAGATCGCAGTGATGAAAGACTAACAGAAAACGCTGCTGCCCATTCTCTGGTCTATACGGAGGCGCAAGGTGTTCTGCCTCAGACATTAGTCGCCTTATACGACACCCGTGAGTGTAATGGGTTGGTTTTATTCTACTCTGCCGGATACCACACGGCTAGCTCGCTAGGCACAGCTCTCTCAGGGCTCCAGTTTTGTGACTCATTGGGGCTCATTTTCGTAATCAGCGTCCTCGATAACCATGAAAACGACACCCATGACGGAAAATCTTAAATTTTCCTCGGCGCCATCTTGGATTTTAATTTTGACCTCTTTTTTGTAATCAGCGACTACGAAAACCATGAAAACGACACCCATGATGGAAAAACCAAATATTTTTCTCGCCGCCATCTTGGATTTTCATTTTGAGCTCATTTTCGTAATCAGCGTCCTCGATAACCATGAAAACGACACCCATGACGGAATATCTAAAATTTTCCTCGGCGCCATCTTGGATTTTAATTTTGACCTCTTTTTTGTAATCAGCGACTACGAAAACCATGAAAACGACACCCATGATGGAAAAACCAAATATTTTTCTCGCCGCCATCTTGGATTTTCATTTTGACCTCATTTTCGTAAACAGCAACCCCGAAAACCATGAAAACGACACCCATGACGGAAAAACCGAAAATTTTCGTCGCCGCCATCTTGGATTTTCATTTTGACCTCATTTTCATTATCAGCGACCCCGAAACCATGACAGAAAAACCAAAAAAAAAAACTTCAAGTTTTATACTTGAAGTTTTGTTTTTTGTTTTTTTTTTTGTTTTTTGTTTTTTTTTGAACAGGCGTGAATGTTTACAGAGTGAACCTCAGTGGCCATTATTAAGTCGCACAAAAGTCTAGTCGCACAAGTGTCCTTCGCGCAAATGTCCTACCTACTAGCTATCAATCTAGCTATCTAACAACCTGTCCGAATTAACCGGTAGGTAACCTACCTACCGGTTAATTCGGACAGGTTGTATAATAATTAAAATAATTTCGGACAAAAACAATGCACTATTACTAATATCTTTAGGGTTCATAAAGACGAGCGGCACGTTGCCAACTGCAGATAAACTGCAGCCGTCGCGGCGTCGCCACCTGTCGACGGCTGCCGTCGACGCCACAACTGCAAGCGTCGACGGCAGCCGTCGACGCGCCGGCGGCAGCCGCCGACACCACAACTGCAAGCGTCGACGGCAGCCGTCGACGCACCGGGGCAGCCGTCGACACTACAACTGCAAGCGTCGACGGCAGCCGTCGACATATGTCGTCGGCTGCAGTTGGCAACGTGCCGCTCGTCTGTAAGAACCCTAAGACTGATCAGCGCCTGGAAAATTCCCCATTAAAATAATTATAAAAAAACATTTTTTTTTTAATTTAACTGTCTTGATTGCCAGTCTATTGACTATTCGCTGATTTAATTTATGTATAAAGCTCCTTTATGTTATTATTTTATGGTATAGCTATTTCTCTTACAATTCGAGACTAACTTTTACCATAAACCATAATTATCCTATCAATACGAGAAAGGAGTGGGTCACCAAAGCACTACATTATACATTTATATTCTATGGTATTTTGTATCATAACTTTGGAATCTTGCCTTGAAAAACCTACTCCATTGTAAATACTATTACATAAAATTTTCCAGGTAATACTGATCCAAAGATGGTTGCTTATGTAAATAAACTGCGCATGTTAAAGATAAAAGCGAAGCCTCGGTACACTGCACCTTACCAAAACGTGCAGTTCCTGATCGGAGGCGTCTCCTTTATCGGAGGAAGGCCACGTTACATGCTCACCAGTAAGTATTGTCTCACTTAGGTGTCGCCCCGCCAGCGCTCAAGTCAAATCACTGTATTTAATCTACCCACATTAGGGCTGCCATTCGTCTTGTTACACCGGGACATGTCCCGATTTATGTCCCGATCAATTAGAAATTGGTCCTGGTTTAGAAGTACGCCGTTCTTTCGTTATTTCGTGGGGTACACAGCAGTGCTATGACTTGCGAGCTCGTTTCCTTATTTCGTATTTGTATTCATGTGATCAAAAGAAAGCATTATTTGCGAAAAGAAAATTAAGCTCGCTTCGCCCGCTAACCTATCCTGCGCATTCCTAGGTACCTACTTTTGGCTATGTCACCGTTAGGCTGCGGTTCCACTGAAGCGGAGCGGAGCGCGATTCAGTAATCATATGGCTTGAAATCCACATCTGTTCTCCACTCTTGCCATGTGATTGGTGAATCGCGCTCCGCTTCAGTGGAACCGCAGCCTTAGGCCCGGACTCCACCTAAGTGGAGATGAGCGGAGCAGAGACGAGACGTGCGGAAACCGACTAATCACATTGGTTGAAAATGTTGAAATAGGCGTAACATCTCTCGACTCTCGCTCGTGTGATTGGTCCTCTCCGCTTTGGTGAGGCCGAGCCTTAGTTTAAAATACTTGGACGTCACGAAATGTATTCTACCCTTTAACTGATATTTCTATTCTATTCCAATTTCCAATGTCCTCGGCCGGCATTTCATCCGCCCAAACCTACATAGATGCATATGAATCACATTATAGAATCAATCCCTTCTAGACGAATATTGTAAGAAGCGATTTCGAACCGAGGTAGTTCTGAACTACGTTATGAACGAAATTATTCGCAAACTTTTTTTGATATGTGTACTTATGTACTTTAAATCTTCGTCATGTCATTAGAAATAAACATTATAGACATCCAATTTTTAACAGACTTCTAAAACGCAGAAGGCAGTACTCTATTTGGCTTTATTTAATGTTTGTTACCTCATAACTCCGTGATTAATTTTGATTTGTTTAGACGTTGCTGTAATGCCAACGGGTTACATCGCTATTAACGATGGCATAGCTGTATGTAAAGGAGATAACGTCACATGCATAGACGGCTATTGGAAATACCCGAGAGAGTACATAGAAAAATGTGACAGCACATGCGACTGTATCACCAAATGGTATTTATGTTTTTTTCTTCGTTTTAAATTTTCATGCGTATTTTATTCACGACCTGCAGGTATTACGTACCTATCTCTGTTGACAACTCGAAATGATAGTAACTGGGCTCAGTGTCCATCAAATAACTGTTAAAAGATTAGTTTCGTGTTATGTATGACCAGTCACGATCAAATATGACGTCATCGGTGCCCATCGTGGCTGATAGTCACCGTAACTCATTTTGACAGACGCTTTCATATCGATTATTCTAATACTTATTGCGATTATGTAAGCATAGTGGACCTCAAATTGATTACAACTGAGTTTTTAAGTGGCTTTCGTGAAAGACGTTACACCGTACCCGGGCTGTTAGTCACCGTAAAGTGATATCCACTCTATGTAATACGTAATACCAAGATTTTGACATTCTCGGTTGTCATGAAAGTTCGGTGTACAACCGAAGCTTGATAGTCACTGGAGATCAAAAATATACGTAACAGCCCTACATCCAGCCCTACATTCAGCCGCGCATGGCTGGTTCGAGATGGCGTGGTGCATGAAAAGAGTAGGTAGTTGGAAAGATATGAGGAAGGCCTTTACCGAACAGCGGGACATAAAAATCTTATTGATGTAGTATCAAATTTCTTAGAGCAGTTTCAGACTGGCGTATTTTTCTGTGGGTATAAGCTTTTCTCGGCTTACGCGCTTACACATGCGGCACATTTTGCGCTTCATTCAACGCTTGTACAAGTTGCGCGTGTGGCAAAAGGCACATACACGCGCTTCCAAAACGAGCTTATAATACGCTAATCTGAAACCAGCTGCCCTGAGGTAGGTGGTTTCCGCTAGATGGAAGAAAATAATTAACACTAGGCCTAAGCCTATGTGAGACGCAGGTGGCGCGGGTTCACGCAGCGCAGGGCTGAGCATTTTGTAATGCATCAACCTCCATAAGAGCCTACACTACCTCAAATTAGCAACTCTATTTGTGGTGGTTCAAATTTCGTCTGAAATACTGTTAGAATAAGGTTCTAATCAGCTGCACTACAAAGTGAAATGCGAAATGAGTGGTTTTTATTCTTTATAAAATCAAATTTTCGTCTTTTGGAAAAAATAAAAAAACATAAGTCCTGCTTTATAGTTAGTTCAGTTAGTATGCAAAGTTTCATGATCTAATTTGAAGTACTTTTTGAATACCAGCGGTTTATGGTTCGATTTGGAGGTAACTTTGGATTTTTTTTCTATCGAGAAAATTTTATTTAATCGTGTTTTCGCCAAACACAAGACCTAACATTAATCCTCAACTTTACCATTTATTTATTTCAAAATTAATGCTGCAGTATTTTAGGCGTAACGGAGGATCATGCTAAGCCATTTGAGGTAGTATAGCATAGGCCCTTAAAGCTATATACGCTGTGGCGCAGGCACATGTGACGCAGACATGCGTCTGTCCTGCTCTGCGCCTCGTTACAGGTGGATTTCTGCGCGACGCGTGCATTTGTTTTTTTACCGCTAATTTTAAATTTTGTTACAATGACAGCATTGAATTGAATTAATGCGTTGAGAACCTTGTTTGTATGATACTAATCATCTAGAATCTACAACATCGAGTGTAGAGTCTCCGATCTTGATAGGAGTGGGTGTGACATGGGCATTCAACATGACCTTGGTTTTGTCTGTTCATTTTAAGACCCACTCTTCCGGATGCTCTACTGAGGTCATCGGGCATTGTACTGCGGTCCTCCATGGTAAAAAAAATCTTACTTACTTAATATAACCTGTAATTTATAGGGAGCCCGCCGTTATGAAGTTTTTGAAGGATGCCAAATGTAAATGTGGCCATTTATATGATTTCTACAACGAGCAACTAAGCAATAAGGAAAAATATTTCTATCCGCCCACGAGACATGGACCGTTATGGATAGATACAGCTAAAATCTTTCAAATGGACCCCATGGAAGATTTCATTAAAGACACTTTTGCCGTCGCAGTTAAATCGACTGACACTACGGTGAGACCTTCGAATACGTACATATTAGTATGCATTATTACCATGATACCCAGTGACTGTGAATGACTGAAATCGGTGAATGTTAAGATGCACCGATGAATGCCAATGGGGAGTCACACAGTGGAACGAATGGCCAGCATAGCTGGTTCCCAACATGGTCATTGGTTGAAAATGTGGTATGTCATTTTAATATTTCAAAATAGCTTAACCTCATTGGTCAGATTGAGACCAGCTATGGTGGCGCCATCTTAGATTATCTTTACCTGTGTTGTGTTGTGTTTGCCCCATTGAGGTTTATTATCCGTTACCTACTCCTAACATTAATTTTGTTTACAGCCTGTACAATCAGAGCCCACTTTAAATGCGTCTGGACTGAAGAAAAGAGAGCTTCTCGCGGTATAATTATTTAACTTTCTTCTGATTTTTCAATTTTGCTACCCGTTATTAAAATGGCATTTAACAATTACAGGCATTTTTGGCCGATCTTTCGGATACTGCGCTCATGATTCCTCACTTACCCCAAGCAAATCTGTTGAACAATCTGCAGGAGTGGGCTAGAGCACGAGTGAGAGGCAAATTGAAACTAAAGAGCCACAGTCAGTTAAATACCTAATTACCTTTTTACACGTCTTTTTTATAGGTTCCTTTTTAGGGTTCCGTAGTCAACTAGGAACCTTTAACCCCCCCACCCCTGAACCCGCTCCAAAAGTAAAAAACAATGTGTCCCCTGAACCATAAGTTTAGAAAATATGAAAAAAATCTGAAAAGTAGAACTTTATAAGGACTTTCTAGGAAAATCATTTTGAACTTGATGGAAACAACAGTTTTTGTAGAAAAAAGATAAAAAGTTGTACAAAATAATTTCTGGACTAAGTTTGTAGTATATTCGTATATGCAAGCATTTTTACATAATGGATACCTTTAAACTCATAAGTGGGAACACTTATTGTGACGGACGGGAAACTACGGAAACCTACACTGAGCGTGGCCGGACGACACGCTCTTGGCCGGTTTTTAAATAAGGTATTAAGACTTAATGCATCATGATGCTGATCGACACAGTTTCATGTATTTCATTGTATGGGGGAAAATAATCCAGAACTTGACCAAAAAAATGCTGAAATTTATTTAAATAAAAAGAAATTTCCACAGTATCTCTTATAGATCCGGATTTCCCCTTTGGTCCAACTTAAAACAATTACCTACTCTCTATAACTTGCGACCCATAAAGTAAGATCTTTATTGTTTATCTGCAGAACAAATGTTACTACAGTCCCAGCGACGATGGCTCGACTTGAAGCATATGGACTTCAGAGCCCGGGCATTCAGAATTCCGTTCACTTTGAAGCAATTGCAGCATATAAACTGGTCACATCGAAAATCGATACAGAAATTGGTAAAGATATTTTTTGCTTAAAATGACACTCCGCTTTTCATAGGGAAGCTAAATCTGGGGATTGGTGCCCAACAAGTGTTGAAACTATTTCAAACTGTCCCAAC
Source organism: Xestia xanthographa (assembly GCA_905147715.2). Lineage (NCBI taxonomy): Eukaryota > Metazoa > Arthropoda > Insecta > Lepidoptera > Noctuidae > Xestia > Xestia xanthographa. Next base: position 14,291,422 of record LR990649.1, on the reverse strand, counting down.
TCCAATTCAACGTAACGTTAACGTGATGCATACCAATACTTAAGATACCATAAAAACCTGTGTAGCAAAAAAGGAATGTTATAGTCTAAGATCCCGCCTAAGGCCGACCTTTATTCATCTGCTTACTGAATGTTTTTTTTTTCAATCTTAAATTGGTACATAAATAAACAAACACATTAAGAATAATTTGTTTGATGAAATAAAGTCTATTTAAGGTGCGACAACTGAGTCTTGACCGATTTTACGTAGCACCTAATACCATCGTGTCTATAATAAAATTATCTCTAAATAGAGATAATTTCGTTGATTTCGTCAACCAACATAGGTACATCAAACTAACTCTACGCGACAATGATTGCTGGGAAACGACTTTTTTTTTTGGTGTGAATAAATACGTTTTACGGTAGAACTTAATGCAACGCACTCAAAACATTGTGCCGATGGATGGATTGAATAGTACGGGAGTCGTAGAGGTGTTTAAAGTAAAAATCTTACAATAAAAACTTTTATTAAAAAAAAAACTTGTCAAAATGTTAGAATTTGACCCCCAATATCTCCGTAACTAGAAGGTTCCCAGGTATGCTGTAGAATAAAAAAAAAAAAAAGAAAATATAAACTATTAAAAAACAAGCTTTTATTACTTATTAATAAAAATAACTAAAAAGTTAAAAAACAATTTAAACCTGATAAGAAAAATAAAAGCGTGTTACATTTTTTAGCATAGGTACACACCTTCATTATTTTTCATTTTCAATCAAAATCTAACACGCTTAATAAGTAATAAAAGCTTGTTTATTAAAAGTTTTTTTTTCTTTTAATTTTATTTTTAACTTTTATAGAATTTTTATGTTCATGTTGTTCCCACAAGTCTAGGACAAAAACGGTCCATCCTCCGAGAGGTCCATTGTAGAGGGATAAGGGCTTCAGTACAACAGGGTTAGATCTGATACCCTGAGGCGCAAGCGCAACGTTAGCGATATGACATATTTATACACCCTCATACTATTCAACCCTGCACGTGCTCACCTTGGCATTGGGTCATCCATCTAATCAAAAACAATCCACATTCATAACAAACGGAAAGAACGAACGAATGAACTTACTTTCCCAAAGATGGGTGTCGCATATTCACGTCCACCAAACCACCACCACTCACACTCACCACCCATTAAAAACAATCCACCCATCAAGACGAATCAAACTCGACACGGCAGTGATGCTTAATTACTGAGTTCCTATGGCCACCTTTCTGCTCCACCATCGGACCCTGTTACCATCTAGCGCCAAAGTACTCCTCAAGATGAATCAAACGAGCCCAAACTCGATAGGGTTATGTCGTTTAATTACCGAGTTCCTATGACCATCTTCCAGCTCTATCATCAGACCCTGGTTACCATCTAGCATCAAAGTACTGTTCAAGACAGATCAAACGAGTCTAAACTCGATGGCGTTGTGTCATTTAAGAGGGCCCTTCCCGGCCCGCCTTTCGTCAACGCGAGCATGGTTGAAAAGCTTGTTGTTTCATCCAGAGCCACAGCGGTGGTATTCTTTCAAGTCCCCTGTCTTACCTAGCCCCGAACCCGCACTACTTGCTTCCCGCGCACCTCATACCGCCTAACGCGAGGACATTGAACGAAAAATATTGTTCAAAAATTTATAAAACTTGTTCCAGGAAATACGTGTTTTTAGTCTTACCAAGTATGTGAAATAAATATTTGTTATTTAGAATCTCCACTACATTTGCAAGGCTTTTATCAGGATGCTTTCTTTACTTTTACAACTTATAAGTACATTATGAACGGCCAAAGTTGAGGTAAAAGTTGTGAAAAACAGCAATTTTTGGAGGCTTATACTGATTTTTTTTCTACATTTTTTTATTTTCTGCTTCGATAGAAGCCTAGATATAGTCCACAAGATACCTATTAGTTCAAAAAATTCAAAGATATATGTCTAACAACGGCATAATCACGCACGAGCTATTGTCAAAATTCTCGTGAAAAGTATGGCGGGTTGGCCGCTCTTAATTACCGAGTTCCTATGTCCACAGACCCAGGTTACCATTTAGGACCAAAGTACTCTTCAAAACGAATGAAACGAACCCAAACTCGATGGGGTTATGTCGTTTTTTATCGGAGATCCTATGTCCACCTTCCAGCTTGATCATCAAACTCTGGTTACCATTTAGGACCAAAGTACTCTTCAAAACGAATGAAACGAACCCAAACTCGATGGGGTTATGTCGTTTTTTATCGGAGTTCCTATGGCCACCTTCCAGCTTCATCATCAAACCCTAGATACCACCTAAAAACAAAGTACTCATCAAGACCAATCAAACGAGTCCAAATTCGATGGGGTTATGTTGTTTTATAACGGAGTTCCTATGGCCACCTTCTAGCTCCATCATCCGACCCTGGATACCATCTAAATACAAAGTACGCATCAAGACCAATCAAACGAGTCCAAAGTCGATGGGGTTAAGTCGTTTTATAACGGAGTTCCTATGGCCACCTTCCAGCTCCATCATCAGACTCTGGATACCATCTAAAGACAAAGTACTCATCAAGAAGAATCAAACGAGTCCAAATTCGATGGGTTTGCGTCATTTCATTACACGAGTTCCTATGGCCACCTTCTAGCTCTATCTTATTCAGCTCCATGTTATCATAATGTTATATTGCCCCGCGATATACATATGCGTGCAAAATTTTAGCTCAATCAGTATCCAGGAAGTGGATCAAATTTAACTTGAAAGATTTGATTACAGACAAACACCGGGAAAGGTGAAACTAAATAAAAGCTTGCAAAAATGATCGCAATGAAGCGGAGAACAAGTGCATTTCGGCTTCGTTAAGAGGTTTTATACACCGTTAATAACCTCCTCCTTTTTTGAAGTCGGTTAAATACATTAATTTTCATCAATAGTTTCCGCCATATTGCCAATAGTCATTGGGCGACTGCATTCAGACATGTCTATGTCACCGTCAAATTGTAAAACCCGTTAGATTGTAATCTATCTAGCGAGATTGTCAACTCTCGAAAGATTGTCAACTCACAACTGATCATACTGCTTACACTTTAACGCATTATTTTTCGGTAGTTTATAATCTATCGAAGCAAAACAGTAAAATTGTGAAATGCATGCGATGGAACTCACCTCGCGCGCTGATTGGGTGAACGGAAAATGTATGTCATTTACGTTGTGTTCGGTGACTATCACTTACTTATTTATCATTCCAACAGTATCAGATGGCGTCTATGAAAATTTTTCTTTTAATTTTCATGGTTTTCGTGGTCGCGAAAATGAGGCCGTAATGAAAATCCAAGATGGCGCCAGGGAAAATTTTTGGATTTTTCGTCATGGCTGTCGTTTTCGTGGTTATCGGGGTCGCTGATAACGAAAATGAGGTCAAAATGAGAATTCAAGATGGCGCCAGGGAATTTTTTTGGATTTTCCGTCACGGGTACAATTTTCGTGGTTTTTGGGGTCGCTGATAAGTAACGAAAATAAGGTCAACTGATATAAAGGCCTTACATGTCTGTTAGTTTTATAGTTCTAATAAACATTATACGACGTTTTTGCTAGTTGGGACAGTACTGGTTCGCTACATCACCAGATTTTTAAGTGGAGTTGGGTGGTGAATGTAAACTTTTTTTATAAAAACGAACACCAAAATGTCATTTATATAGAATATTTAAAAAGTATATTGTTTGTTTTTTTTTTCAGTTTACAATTTTATTGGAAGATTTTTGTTCAAGAAATAGGCAGAGTCAGGTTGAACAAACACGACTTTGGTGGCCTACAACAAAATATGACTATTACCCTAACAAACCGTTCTTGTAAGTATTGTATTGTTTAACATGCTGGTGTCCGCAACTCCACGTTCAAAGCGCGTATTTTGCGTGCGGTTCTTGTGAGTAAAACCATAACAAAAATACCTACAGCCTCGTCATAGTGGGTGTAGGTTAAGAAGGTTGGACCTGCCTACGGCCCAACTACCTTACCTCTGACTGAATCATGGCAAAAAACTATTCGTCAGCCTGTATTATTATTACAATTATAAAAATTAGGGGTGAAATTCTACTTGTGTGGGGTGTTTATCGACTGCTCTTAAAAAATGCAAAGTACAAAGAACATTTAACGAAAATTGGTTTGAATAAGATTTGATGTTTAGCTTTACCAGCTAAGAGACTTTTTCGTGAAACTGCAGCAGTAACTTTGTTTTTTTTTTTATAAAAAAAATACCCTTGAGTGAGCGTTAAAAATATTCTTATTACTTAAATAGTTTGGCGCGAATCCGCCTCTCACTTAGCCAGTTCTAAGTTAATTCGTTTTTCAGGGACATATTCTTCACTTATATGCCAGGAAGAAAGAAAGATAGCTACTGGGTCAACCCCTACAGCTCGGACAATACTCCTAAACATGGAGGTAAAACGTGTCCTTTGGGAAACTAATCTGATTGAAACTGCTGGAAACTACAAACGCTCACAAACGCATCAAACAGTACAAAAGAATCAAATACTTATTCACAATCGCATCTCACACTCTCAATCTGTCCCTCCCGCTTTAGCTAAAAGAGAGAAGTTTTGGAAGATGAATTTGTTAACAAACATAATTATTGAACACCCTAACTAAGGTTAAAAACAAACCTACCTACCTAAGGTTAAACCTACCTAAGGTTTATGCATAACACAGTATCTGCTGTTTGGCGCCAAACTTGCCCCAGTTTTTCGAACAATATTGAGAGTTAACAATATCGAGCGAAAATTACAAATTCTATAGTTGCTGCCAGTTAAGATCGTAATAGTGGTCATTGCCCTTTCCCTAATATCTCTTCGTACGAACCAAAACAAATGAACCATGTATCGTTCATTACAAAAAAAAGTTGAAGATCTCGATAGATGACGATTCAAGACTTGAACAGGCTTATTTTTGGATTTCAAAGTTAAGAACTTCAATAAATGTAGGTGGGTCAATGACCGCTATTGCGATCTTAAATGGCAGCAATTATATAAGTGTCGATAGTCGAGTGCAATTATACAAAAAGGTGGAACGGTGATCGGATTTTCATTGGACTTTTTTTATTGAGTTCTTTCTTAAAGGTACAAAAGTCGCGGCACGAAAGTCTAGCGGTGAACGAAACGTGGAGGGGATATCTGCGCATGTTATACGACTGGAGAGCCAATCGGCGCAACGCACGCCCCAAGACATTCTTATTTTTTACTTCTGCGCAATAACGGTCACCGCTAGACTTTCGTGCCGCGACCTGTATGAAGAAAGAAAAAAAAATCGCCGCTTGCGACTTTTTTGGCTAATTGCACTCGGCTACGTATGAGTTAAGTGTACGAGTTCTAGAAAGCAAAAATAGTGTGTTTTTTTTTTATTTGAATTCATTGTTTCTGTTGGCTAAGTAATGTTTTGTAATAATTTAATGTAAAGTTGTTGTAGGTTGTACAAATCAAACTATTGTTGAGTCACTTAAACAAATATAAAATAAAAACGGAATAAATTGAATGATTCACTGATTTTTATTTATACTTACACATTTTTGCTGATGCGGTTTTGCGACAAATTGACCCTGGACTCCGATGAATGCCCAATGTACCAGATAGTGTGCCGCATGTTTTTTTGGTCCTTGAAAGCTAGAATGACATCGTTAGGAGGCGGTCTTATTGGTAAATAGCTTGGTGAATATATTATAAAAATTGACAAAATTGTCTCTAGTAATTAATGGGATCTGACGCAGAATGTCTATTCGAAAAATGTCCATCAATCACGTAGTCTCTCCCCCCCCCCCCCCGGGTGAGGCACATGATACCAGCTATTCTCAGTAGTTCGGTTTATTTAGTCCGGTCACCGGACTGGTGAGACTTTTCGTCTCAGCAGTTCGTGGATGTAATACGACCGGACTATTGAGCCTGATAGTTCGGTATCGATATCGGACCTGCACTAGTAAAGGGACACATTACACAGTCCACCGGCAGGCGGTCATTCATAAAAACTGTCAAAAACTGTATGTATGATCGCCTGCCGGCGGACTGCCAGCGACATATGTTCCCCAGAAAGAGAAAGTAAGTTTGTAGCGGGTATGATAAAAACGTAGGCTCAATATAAACAATGAGTTTATTCCACGAACAATGTTGTTTACAAATAATGGCTTAACTAGATACGACGTTTATAAAAACTACACGATACGTTCCCAGCCAGTTCGTGACGCGAGGTGCGTCACGAAACAAGAAGGATACGTCACCGTGGAGGGCGAGGGGAGAGGGGCGTCTAGGCTAGGCGAGCTCTTCCAATGCGTGGAAACAGCGGCGCGCTAACGTAGACTGAGTGCTCGTTTTTTTTTTTAGGAGGGACCACTCGCAGTTGCAACTCTAGACGGTTGCTTGACTGCTTAACCGGACAATCCTGTGGTGGCCAAAAATTACTTTAAGGCCCCCAGCCAGGGCTTACAAACTAACAGGAATTACACATTAAATGAACCGTCACTAAGGGCACCCCCTGTGGGGTTCGGGCCTCGGCTTAGTGGGTCATTGACAAGAGGGCAGCAAGGGACAACAACAGGCTGGGTCGGATCATTAATTGGCTCATCGAGCATGTCGGGCTGGGGTCGGGCAGTGATGTTACTGGGGGGTCGCGGGGGTCCACGCCGGCGGGACCGGATTCGCGGTTTAAATCGGTTTTTGTATTTGTACCTACGTAGTGTACTCGTTTCCCTACAGCTCTCTTGATAAAGGGTGATGGGATCATCGGGAGTGACAAGGGTAAGTCTGGGTCTACGAATCCTAGATATGTTAGAGGGGGCATAACTGGCTGCTGAGGAGATCAGCGGATTAGGGTGTTTTTCGGCTGAATCGAAAAAGCCCTTGGTCAGACGTTTCATGTACTGCATCATGGTGGGGATTTTGAGATCAACGTGGAGTTGCTCATTCCTAACGTAAGGTGGGGCACCTGTGGCCTTTCGCAAGAACCTATTCTGGAGGGTCTGCATCTTATGAAGATGGTAGGGTTTGGTGTGCGCAAAAACGGGACATGCGAAAGTCATGATAGGCCTGATGCACGCGGTGTAAATACGCAATTTGCACTTGAGTGACAATTTGCTACGTGCGTTCAGAATATAGTGAAGCCTACCGAGAGCAAAGGCGGCACGCGAACGCACCGTCTTTATGTGCTCACTAAAGTTAAGACGTCGGTCTAGGATAACACCCAAGTACTTGGCTCGCTTCGCCCAAGGAATCGGCTTGCCAAGCATGGTGATCGGACTGGACTGAGTGCTCGTGGCCGCGGCGTCCGTTTATATAGGCGAGGCGGCGGCCTAACGTTGTGTGCGTGAGTCACATCTCGACACAGTAGTGTTGTGTGGCGCGTAGCTGTAGGCGTTCCGCGTTCGGTGGTGCTACAGGCTCCCCCTCTGGATGCGAAGTCGCCCCGACGAGTGGCCAGTCAAGATGGATGGTCCACCAACGAAGCTGGGCGCGACCCGCGTCGCCGTGGTCGTCCTCGTCCACGAGAGGGCGGAGTGGCGCCCTCAGGGTTAGGCCTAGGTTTAGGCGGACGCCCGCGTTTCTTCAGTGGGCGCACCGGCGGACGAAGTGGGCTTGCCGCATGGCCTTGGAACGGTGTCAAGGCAGATGTATGATACACTCCAAGAGGTTTATCTGGAGCAGTGGGATCTGAAATCAGATAAGATGAAGCACCATGGCGTGCTAGGATTAGATAGGGACCATCCCTGCGAGGACAGAATTTAGCGCTTATTCCTCGAGCAGCATTACTGATTGGATGGGTAGTTGCTAATACCAGGTCACCGGGAGTGTAACCAGGATCTTCTCTACGTCCTTGGTCTGCCATCTTCTTCCTGCGTTCTTCTAAATTCTCTCTGACATCTCTAGCCTTGTCCAGCGTATTGGCGACTAGTAGTAACTTCGGCGTAATTTCAGGCACAAAATTCTCAGACAGTAAAATCTGACGAAAGTCGTGAGCATTGTCATCCGGAGTACGCAGTTCTCGTGCAAATGTCAAATACGCTGGTGTTTGTCCTGTAGTGAGGCAGGTTGCGGTATTCATCGCAAACCGTATGCTGGGTAACATATCACTCCAACTTCCATGTTCATCTCCTACTAAAATGGCCAGTTGTGTCTTCAAATCTCTGTTTTTCCTTTCCACCGGGTTTGCTGCCGGGTGATACACTGGTGTGAATGTGTGCTTTATTCGCAGACAAAAGGTTAACTGTTGCATTACAGCACTCACAAATTGGGGTCCATTGTCGCTTATCAGGCGTCTGGGCACACCGTACCGAATGAAAACCTCGTTCATCAAAACTGTCGCACAATTTTCAGCGCTGGCAGTTTCCAAAGCAAATAATTCTATCCATCCAGTAGCGATATCTTCAGCTATCAATATCCATGTCTTGCCGCTAGTCGTTGACGGCAAAGGTCCAAACAAGTCAAAGGCGAGGGTTTCGAAACGTTGGTTCACGGGCGTGGTTTGGAGCAAACCAGCTGGTTTCAGGTTGGACGGCTTAAATCTCTGGCATGCAACACAGTTCTTAACATATGCTTCGATATATTTTCTCATACCCTTCCAATGATATCGCTTCGAGATGCGTTGATATGTCTTATCAGCGCCATAATGCCCCGCCAAAGGGTCATCGTGGTATACTGAAAGAAGGTTTGCCCATTCATGTTGAGGAACTACGAGTTGAGCCTCATCTGAGTCATCCGACGGGTGATATCGGTACAACAACCCGTTGTTCATGACGTAGCCTTTGTTGCTCCAGTACACGGCATTATCTTTACGATCTGCATCCTCTAAGGCAGTTACGATGCTAGTGATGTGTTCATCCTTTAGCTGTTCTGCCCTAATTTCAGATGTTGGTCTCTGCGGCATATCCACGGCCATGCTACACACTCCACAGGTGTTTTCGGTGCTTTCATCGCAAATAGGCCTGGACAGCGTGTCTGCAACCACATTCGTCCTACCGGGTGTATACTTGATAGTAATATCATACGCCTGTATCTGCAAAGCCCATCTAGCTAATCGACCAGTTGGAGACCGTAACGACATCAACCACCTCAAGGCTTGATGGTCCGTAACCACTGTTACTGGGAGACCTTCAATGTATCCACGGAATTTTTTGATCGCCCAAACTACTGCGAGAGCCTCCCTCTCGGTTGTTGAATAATTGCGTTCTGCAGGGATCATCAGCCTACTGGCGTATTCGACGGGATGCTCGTCCTGTCCCTCCCCCTGCACTAGAACTGCTCCAAGTGCATAGTTACTTGCATCACTTTTGATGATGTAGCCTCTCGTCTCGTCGGCTTGACGTAACACAGGGGTGGATGTAAGACGTATTTTGAGCTCTTGATAAGACTGCTCCTGTTCCGCTGACCAAGTCCATACCGCGTTTTTCTTAGTTAAACGGGAGAGTGGTTCACTGATTCCGGCAAAGTTTGGTATGAATCGCCTGTACCAGGAACAGGTCTGCAGGAACGTCATCAGATGCTTCAAATTCTTGGGTGCTGGGTTGGCTAGTATTGCTGCTACCTTCTCAGGATCAGCCTTCAGACCCTCTGGAGTAATAATGTGCCCTAAATACTTAATTGTTGAGCAACAAAATCGGCACTTACTAAAATTTACATGAAGGTTGCTTTCTTTCAGCTTGCTCAGCACCTTACCCAAATCCGTTAGGTGTTCTTGATAGGTAGACGAAAAAATGATTAGATCGTCTAGGTACGCCAGCATCTTCACATTCTCCAAGCTCACTCGAATCCTGTCTATCAGACGCTGGAATGTAGAGGGTGCGTTGCGAAGTCCAAAAGGCATCCTCTTGAAACGGTACATACCGAATGGAGTTATAAATGACGTCTTGTCTTGATCCTCGAGCTTTACTTTCACTTGCCAGTAGCCAGCGCGTAAATCCAGGGTCGACATGAAAGGCGTTGGCTTAGCAGCATGAAGCAGATCATCAATGCGAGGGATAGGATACTTGTCGGGGACCGTTATGGCATTAAGTCTACGGTAATCAACGCAAACTCGTACTGAACCGTCCTTCTTTGGTACCATGACAACGGGTGCAGACCAGGGTGATGAGCATGCTTCAATTACTCCACTGTCCAACATCTTCTTTACCTCATTCTTCAACACAGCCATGCGCGACGGTGAGAGGCGGTATGGAGGTACAGAAACGGGGTTATGCACACCTGTGTCGATGCAGTGTTCAGCGAGGGTGGTCGGTTCTCCACCTTCACTGAAAACTTCTTGATAATCCCATAGCACTTCCATCAGCTGTGACTTTTGAGTCGCGTCCAGCGTATCCGATGAGACCTCTTCAACTTCCAAAGATCCAATTTCAACATCATTGCTGCTATTACTTTGGTCGCTAGGGAAAAGTGCCTTGGAGTGTGGAGATAGTTCACACGGAGCATCGTGAAGCTGCATTTGGGCATCACGGACCATAAAGTCGACGAACCTTGGAGAATACCCATCGAATAATGGTCGGGATCGTTTCCTTGGAATAGGAGACAGCTCAATTGGCACTACGCGATATGGCATCGTGTTTGTAGTGCAGGCACTCGTGGTCGGGAATGCTGGTTCTCCGCTGGATAATGGACTGCCAGTTGCTGTGGTGCAAGCACTGGATTGTGGCAGTGCCGGTTCCAGTACGCCTTCGTGGCGTGGAGTTATCGATAGAGGAGAAATAAATTCAGGCAGCTCGACATCTTTTAACATAGACCGTAACTGAGGATCAAAATAAACGGGCGTAGCCTCTACTTTGGCCATTGATATCTCCTCATCATCTTCATCTTGGAGGTCGAAGATGTCATCAGGGTAATCCTCGAAATAACATGTCTTCTGTGGAACATTAAGTACCATCTTGGCATCTTCTATAAAGCCGACACCCAACAGTGTGCGAGACTCTCGAGCTTCCGGGAACACGATAAAATTCGTTTGCACAACACGGTAACAGACACTGACGGGTGCATTTACAGTCAAAACGTCTCTCGTAGTCTTCGTGCCGTCAGCCAGTTTCACCACAAACTGTTGTGTGTGGAATGCAAAACCGAGTCTTCGTAGGCATTTGTACAGCGTGTATGATGCAACGCTGGCCTTTGCGCAAGTATCCACGTAAGCACTGCCGGTTATTTTGCCTATGGCAATACCAATAACCGGCCTAGGGCGTACATCTGCTTGAGGATTAAAGGAACAAAAACTTACTTCAGTCTTTTCCTTTGGCACAGCCTTGGCGCAGGTTGTGCACTTTGACCGGACCACTCCCGGTGTACCACATCCGTAACATGAAAACTTTGGTGTAGAAGGTGATGGCGCTTGGGTGCCTATAGCGGCATTTGCAGACGCCGGTTTCGTGGCGGAAGTGCCAGTACCAGAAGCGAGATCCTTCTTCTCTTTCTTCCGACATGTCTCAATTGAGTGCCCAGGCAATCGACAGTACGTGCAACGCTTCTTTTTGAATGACGCCTTTTCTGACTCTTTTCCCTTGTCTGTCTCTTTTTCTGGCATCTCCTTTTCAACCAGGAGCTCTTCCACTCCTCTGGCTGCCTTCACTAGGGCATCAAGGGTATTGACAGTCTCGCGTGGCAATTTTACCTTTATTTTGTACCTCAATTGCCCGTATATCATGTCAATTTGTTGGGTCTCTGTGTGTGGCTCTGGCATTTGAGCAATAAGTGCCCTCTTCTTAGCCACAAACACTTCCGTTAGCTCATCCTCACCTTGTTTGATGTTGACAACGTTCTGGTACAGCTGGTAGGCAGGTCTTTTGGGAGCAAAGGCGTGGTGAACTCTTGACACAAACTCCTCCCATGTTTTTACCTGTTCCTTGATCCCATTCCACCAGGTGGCTGCCTCTTCCCTCAAGATTAAGGGGATACTCATGATCGCATCTTCGTCGGAGATCTGTTCTACGGACTTGAACACTGAAGCCGCAGCAAGAAAAGATTCCACTGATTCAGTGTCTCTGGCACCATTAAAACTAACCTTGCAAGTGGTGAAAGACCCTCGTCGCTGTTGGTTACCAATCACTGACAGTAACTTCTCGAATTGTTCAGTTGACAAATTCATGGTCGTTTGCGGTTCCTCCTTTATTCTTCTTCGTAATCTTGATTTAGGGCTAGCCTGCTTCCGGGCCTTTACGTTGAGCGCCAGATTGTAGCGGGTATGATAAAAACGTAGGCTCAATATAAACAATGAGTTTATTCCACGAACAATGTTGTTTACAAATAATGGCTTAACTAGATACGACGTTTATAAAAACTACACGATACGTTCCCAGCCAGTTCATCCTTCTTGTTTCGTGACGCACCTCGCGTCACGAAACAAGAAGGATACGTCACCGTGGAGGGCGAGGGGAGAGGGGCGTCTAGGCTAGGCGAGCTCTTCCAATGCGTGGAAACAGCGGCGCGCTAACGTAGACTGAGTGCTCGTGGTTTTTTTTTTTTTTTTTTTTTTTTTTTTTTTTTTATTTTTTTTTTTTTTTTTTTTAGGAGGGACCACTCGCAGTTGCAACTCTAGACGGTTGCTTGACTGCTTAACCGGACAATCCTGTGGTGGCCAAAAATTACTTTAAGGCCCCCAGCCAGGGCTTACAAACTAACAGGAATTACACATTAAATGAACCGTCACTAAGGGCACCCCCTGTGGGGTTCGGACCTCGGCTTAGTGGGTCATTGACAGGAGGGCAGCAAGGGACAACAACAGGCTGGGTCGGATCATTAATTGGCTCATCGAGCATGTCGGGCTGGACTGAGTGCTCGACTGTCGACGTCATGACCAAAGCCAAAAAAATTGCGGTCGCAGAGAAAATTGACAAATCTAAAAATGTAAGTAAAGAAGTTTGGAATGTAATTAATGACCGCACAAACAGATTTAAAAAAGTGCAACAGGAACCACTCTTATTAAAACTTAATGATCAAATCCTAGACTCGCCAACTGCCGTCGCTAACATGTTAGCAAAACAATTCAACCATAATTGTGATTCAGCTGAAATTAAGATGGAAGAAGCTTTATTGCTTCTTCAACATAGTTGTGAAAGGGTTACAAATGATATGTCACTCACGCCTACTACACCCAAAGAAATAACTCAAATAATTAAAACTATGAAAAACAAGCACTCCAGTGGATATGACGAAATTCCTATTGCTATTCTTAAAGAACACATAAAAATATTGGCTGGGCCACTGTCCACATTCATTAACAACTGCCTTGAGCAGGGTATTTTTCCGGAACAATTAAAAATTGCAAAGGTTGTGCCAGTTTATAAAAAGGGTTCAAAATCGGACCCTAAAAATTACAGACCCATATCGCTTCTACCGACAATTTCAAAAAATTTTGAAAAAATTTTGAAATCTCGGCTATTGACTCATCTTCATATAAATAAAGTTCTACATGATAGACAGTTCGGTTACCAGAAAGGAATTGGCACTGGAGATGCGTTTTACAAACTTTTAGATGATGTGACTTGTAAAATAAATAATAAATTAAGGGTAGCTGGTATTTTTCTGGATTTATCTTCTGCATTTGATACGATAGATCACAACCTACTTATTGTCAAACTAAATTATTATGGTGTCAGAGGCAGAGCCCTTCAATTATTTACATCGTATTTAAGAAATAGGAAAATGTATGTAGAAACCAGCTCTACAGAACAAAATGGACAACGGAAAACATACCAATCATCCATGATTAATATTACCACGGGCGTACCGCAGGGTTCCATATTGGGTCCAATTCTGTTTATTATTTTCACTAATGATTTAATAAATTATATAAAAATAAAAATTCCAGACATTAACCTCGTAGTCTTTGCAGATGACACTAACGCTGTAGCAGGGGCGAAAAGTATTGGTGAACTGACAGATAAGGTCAATACTACATTAGCAGCATTTCAGTTTTGGTTCAATACAAATAGATTAATAATAAATGTTAAAAAAACGAACATCATGTTGTTTCGTACCACTGCAGGCAATAAGGATAACATGGACATAACCCTCAACAATGAAAAGATTGAATTAGTGAAAGACGTCAAATTTCTGGGTATCCATTTAGATGATTTGCTGAACTGGAAAAAGGAGCTAGCACACATAGACTCCACTATATCATCTGCGTGTTATGCGTTGAGGAAATTGAGAGACGAAATAAATACAGAACAGTTAAAGATGGTATATTATGCTCTTGTCGAATCCAGACTTCGGTACAGTATACAGTTCTGGGGGAAAAGCTACGGTTATAATCCTCAACGAGCCTTCATTCTCCAAAAAAGAGCAATACGTATTATTGTCAGAATTTCACAAAGAGAAAGCTGTCGATCTCATTTTAAGCGTTTAAATATTCTAACAGTGCCCAGCTTATACATACTTGTTTTGTTAGTTAATTTTAAAAAATATGCCCATGAATTCGAGTCTGAGGAAGAAAGAACAGTCAGGGAAAACACTCGTAGGAAGGATTTTAAAAATAAACTAGTACCTAATTTCAGCATTGTCAAGCATAGCCCTCATTACCAAGCTGTACAAATATTTAATAGACTGCCAGCGGACTTAAAAATCTTGTTTTACACTAGCTCTTTTAAGGCTAAGCTAAAAGCATTTCTGTTGGATAAAAATTTGTACTCAGTAGACGAACTTTAATTTATAATTCCAATTTTCTATAAAAAAATGCTATTTATTGTTTTTGGTACTCATGTATTTTTTGTTTAATCTTGTATGTTTTGTTTTTAATTTTTGCTGCATGTTTTCTGCATGCCACTTTAGAATTTATATATTATTATTATTAATTATGATCTATGTAATGTATCAAACACAATTTAAATTGTTCCTGATAAATAAATAAATAAACTGGAATTCGCTGCGCCCCCGCCAGGGGGCGCGGCAGGCGGTATCAGGGCTATGCCCTCTGACCGCGGCGGCCATACCTCGGCCCGTAAAAACGGACCCGTCTTTGGGTTGGACATTGTCCAAAACTTGATGGGCGCATGACATGCGCCCATGTGTGTGGTTGCTGTATTGTGACTGTAGGCGCGCCACAGCGCTGTTGCACAGCGCTGCTTTCTTCACAGTGCCCCGGCGGTCCGTCTCCGCCGGGTGAGACCCCCGGTTATCCGAGGGAAGCCCAGCGGGAGACAACCAGCGACAGAGGCACCGACTTACAGCGCACCTACAGTGGATGTGTGATTCCCGCCCGCCCCACTAGCTAGAGCTAGCCGGCAGTGGTACGGGCTGCGGAAACGATGTGTGTGTGTGGGCGGTATTGTATGTGTAACACCGCCCATGTGTGCGTTTTCCGCGGGCCCGAGGGCCGCGTCCACGCGTGTGTCTACGTGCTTGTAGAGGAGTGCATGTGTGGTCATGGCTGCGCGCCCTGCCTATATTAACTTAGAACAAGTCGCGCAGCCGGGTGTGCGTAATGTGTGTGGAGTCATATTGTGCAGGTAAGCTGCGTGTAGCGAGGAACAGCTTACCTGGGTCCATCCGGTGGTGAAGGCGGCGGAGGGGGGGCGACCATGCATTGTTGGTCGCGGACGCTCCTGAGTCATCCTTGACGGTCTATCCACTATACAAGGAGAGTAACGCAGCTAGGCCGTCAAGGACGACCAGTTCCACGTCCTGACCCTGCCTGATGGCACTAATTAGGTCCATCAGCAGCTGGATGGCGCGGGCTGTGAACTCCTTCTGGGCTTCTGGGCCGGCGGATTGGTGATGCCGCGCTCGGCATCGGATTCTTCCTGTTGTAGGGCCGTGGACCGCGCTATGCCAGCGCCGGCTGTCGGCCCTACCATCTTCTTCACCTCGGGCTGCGTTGGAGCCGCAGCCGGGGTCACAGCCCGCTCCAGGGTCGGAGGCAGGTCGCCCGGTTGTTCTCCCTCAGGTGCGGTGGGGGGCGCGGGTACCTTACCCTTGCCCCCTCGCTTCCTCTTCTTTCCCCTCCGCCGCTTCGAGGAGGGGGGAGCTTCTCCCCTGTTGGTGGGCCCGTTGGCCGCCGCCATCAGCGACACGCCTTGGGCCTCGGTGGTGGCCACTTCTGATGGCCCCTCGGCAACCGTGGTCGGTCGCCGTGAGGCGGTAATGGCGGCGACTGTGCCCGCTCGCCTGTTAGCCCTTATCTCTGCCTGGAAAGAAGGGCACTTGATGTTGTTGGCGGGATGCTCGCCCCCGCAGTTGGCGCACGTAGCTGGTGCGTCACGTGGGCGGGGGCAGTCCCGCGCTGAGTGCCCCTCTCCGCAGCGGACACAGGCGAGCGGTCGGTGGCAGTGGTGTGATGAGTGCCTCCACTTCTGGCACCGGTGGCACTGGCCGGGCCCACGCTTGCCCCGCCAGGCTTCTATCTTGACACCCCTCATGTATAAAAACACGGAGGTGTCAAAGATCCTGCGTACGTCGGGCGTCCTCTTGAGTACGGCGTGGAACACGCAGCCGGGTCGTCCCTGGCTCGCCTTGATGTGGCGAACGTACTCCGGCTCGTATCCCAACGCGCGGAGCTCCTCCTCGATCTCCTGTGGAGTGGTGTCAACGGGCAGCCCCCTGATGGCCACCTTGCAACTTCGCTCCGCCGGCAGCGAGTAGGCATACCAGGAAGTGCCGTCCTCCTTCTCCAGGCCAGTCAAGTAGCGCTGGACCACCCTATATTCGAGTTCACTCTCTGGAGTGAACCGAATTCCAGTGCCAAATGGTTGGGCACTGGGGAGGTGACCCAGCTCTTCCTTGAGGGCCCTGAAGTGGGCGGCCCATCCTGGCAGCTTTTCCACCGTCAGCGGAGGATACCTCGGCCGCTTCTGCGACTTTGGCTTGGGCTGCGTGGCGGCCGTGTCACGGGGGGCCGCAAGCTGTGAGGGAGAGACAGCGTTGTCTACACTCACCCCATGCTGCGTCCCTGCTTTCGTCGGCGTCGGTAGTGGTGAGGGGGGAGGCGTGCGGCGGGTGGCCTCCGCATAGGTAGGCGACCCGATATCGGCCTGCCCTCCCCGCGGCAGCGCGTGGTCGCGCCGCGGCGGCGGGTCGAGGCAATACCGCTTCGCCTCCTCCTCGGACTCGTCCGTGCTGCGGCGCCGTCTCTGGGGTCGTGACTCCGGCCGGAGGTCTGAGCCATAACCCCTCGACGGCGACGGTGCCAATCCTGGTGTGCGCCTCCCTTGCGCACTCGGCCCCGAATCATCCGACCTCGCAGACGCGAGCGACATGCTCGAGCCGGCTCGCGACGAGCATGCCGACCGTTCTGCTGGTGAGTCGTAGGCCGAGGCACGAGGGGGCGCCGGCGATGCGGGCACCTGGGGCGCCAGTAGAGCCTGGCGCGCTCCCGGTGCCAGCCTGGGGTCCCGGCTGGAGAGCCTCGCCACGGACGCGGCCCCGGAGGGCGCAGTCAACGCGGCGGAGCGTGCAGCCGTGGCGGCGCGTTGTTGCACGGCGGGGCGCGCAGGTGGCGCTGGTGCCGGCACTGGGGTGGCCACTAAGGTGCGTGGCAGCGGAGTGGGCGACACGGGCGCGGGCACGCGCCACGGAATCGCGGGCACTTGCACGGGCGGCGCGGGATTGCGCACAGCCACATGCGTGGGAGCGGCGGCGCGCAGTTGCGGCGCACGGCCTGTGTTCACAGCGGCAGTGAGGGGGGCGGGTGCCTGAGATGGAACCGGGCGGGGCGCGGACGGGCGCACAGACTCGGCGTGCGGTTGGCTCGGCGGTGGCGCCGGCGCAGCACGCGCAGGCGCCGGTGACGTCGACGGGCCACGCGCATCGGCAGCCGCGCCTCGACTCGCCCCGACCCCTTCCCTCTCCGCCCGGGCTTCGGATGATCTCTTCTTCCGCCTGGAGGCAGCGGACCTCTTCTTTCCGGTCGTCTTCCTCTCCTCACTACGAGGGGGGGGGGGGGGGGGCGGGCGGCGCTGGATCGGGCAGCACGAAGCCGATGTTCGGCATCGATACCGTCCGTTCCAGCGCCCAGAGACGAGCCTCGTAGTCGGCGTCGCCGTGACCGGACGAGTCACGGGCGCCGGACATCTTCTTCTTTTATGGCTTCTGATGGTTGTGGGCTCGCGATCGCAGGCAGCGCCCAAGGGCGCCGGGCAGCGTCGACGACTCACCCTGTGCTCGCACCGGTGCTGGGCACTTGCGCGAACACAGGGAAAGTGAAGGTGGTTGCGATCCGCGCGAGCGGAAGTTTTCGGCAAGTACCCCCAAGTTGGTTCACTTTACCGAAAACTTCCTCCGTAGTCCGTCTGCGGCGCTGTACAGTAGCGGCGGACGTCTGCAGTGGACCACTGGCCCTGAGTGCTCGTGGCCGCGGCGTCCGTTTATATAGGCGAGGCGGCGGCCTAACGTTGTGTGCGTGAGTCACATCTCGACACAGTAGTGTTGTGTGGCGCGTAGCTGTAGGCGTTCCGCGTTCGGTGGTGCTACAAGTTGAAATAAAAATAGATTTGTATTAACATTACATCTCTAAAAAAACAATCAATTAGGCAGTACTAAGTAACTAACGAAAAGTACTAGGCTAGCATGAATCCAAGATGGTATTTAAATGTTCAATGCTTGTTAAATGATACCTCTCAGGTCCGAAGGATCCGTAAATGGCACAAATAACGAACATGCCTTGAGCCCCGCTGTACCGTTTACGGAACAAATCTAAAGGGTTAATTAAAACATTTTTCAAAAATAACTTCTACCTCTAAACCGTTTCCGAATTTTTTCACTCTATGTCCAACTAGTAGTCGATTCAAACGATACCAAACTTTAGTAACATTCTAAACGAGGCATCACTATAAAAAAAAAAGAAGCGCGTCAGTCGTTGAAACGTCAGTGTAGGTAAACATTGGGTCCCGCTCGAGTGATTTATTATGTTTTTGTTTAGTTAAGTGGTTGAAAACTTTGTGAAGTGAATGTTTATTACCTTATTATTGTATAATGCTACTTTGTAGCAAGATATTTACGTAGAACAATGAACCAAAATTATTTTGTGAGCCAACAAAATTTTGGTAGAACGATTTTTTTGTCAACATGGCGTGAACAATTGAAAATGTGAATTTGACTGTTATAAAATGAAATATGGTCTTGGAAACAGCAAAAACAAGGTAAGTAATAATCATAATTCATTATTTACTATAAGAATAAGCATACATATTCATATTTATATAGATTTCAAGTGTTTTCAAATCGAGGTCAATGACAATAAAATGACAGTTCGCCGTATACCTACGAGTTTTTTGTTACAATCTAGTTGAAATCTGATTAGAATGTATCAGTAAGACTCTTATATGAATTATGTATTAGGTTACTTGTGTATTTGTTACATTGGTTCTAATGTATGGAATAATTTAATGTAATTTAATTAATATTGACATGCCTAGTGATCTTATTCTTTCAATGTTTCTCCGATTATTTTTTCAAATTGTATGTAGTAGATTATTTATTTTTTGTATAATATGAATCTATTGTTTTTGACTGTAAACCATAATTTAATTTAATTTATTTTTAAAATTCATTAGATAACAATTTAATTAATGTTTGCATGCCTAAAGGTAGATTGTACAAGGCTCACCCATTTTACTGTAACAACTTATTTTATGTACCTGCAATCTATGCGAATAAATTTGACTTTGACTTTGACTTTGACTTAAAGTTTCGTGTAAATTGAATCAGTATTTTTACCAAAAATAAATAAAATACTTAGCGCGGCAAATTCTCATATGTCATCTATCTCATATCCTTTGTTTATAATACTGAAGTGGTTTACAAGTGTTGTTTATATAATAAAACACTAGTATGTTTCAAAACGATTCTGAGAATGTTTACGGCTTAAGATAAGACCGACTATAACGCGAGCGATAAGAGTTTCAAGAGGCGAGGTCGGGTGACTCATGCGATGACGTAATGCGGCTGCGACGGCGGAGCGGGAGGGGAGTTAATCGTTTTTTTGCGCGGCGTCTGAGAGGTTAATGTATTTATTCAATAGACCGTTTTAAATTAAAATACATACCTACCAACATAACATACCACCTTGAACTCATGCCAGCCTAGTACCTACTTTTTGGGGTCATCATCATCATCATCAGCATATCCCGCTGCACTGGGACACAAGCCTCCTCTCTATGAGAGGGATTGGGCTATAATCCACCTTGCGGGCCCTGGTGCGGATTGGTAGACATGACGTGAGATCTCACGTCATTGCTTCGATTTTTTTTTGGTTCTAGGACATGCCGGTTTCCTGTTCCTCACGAAGTTTTCCTTCACCGTTTTGAGAGCAGCGGTGATGAAATAAATTACCTACACAAAGTAATGCGCCTGCCTGGATTTGCACTAGGGTTGCCACCCGTACTATTGTACCTACTATATTATAGAGAAAAATAATAAAGAACGAAAAATACTAGGTATATTTTTATCCCTAATTCAACTGTCGCGTTTTCAGTGTGACTGGAAGTTTGAAACGTACCCGCAGCACTGCACGGGAAATTTAGTCAATAAATTAAACATTGATGTTAATAATTTGTATTCAGAAATTATTATTGTAAATGAGTTTATTTCAAGAATAAGCGAAGAACAGGTGTTTTTATTTAAAAACACTACACAAGCGCAAGCGAGGAGCAATAACAAATAGGTAAAGCTACAGGATGACTTTTTTATCACTTTCCAAAAAAAATGGGTACCGTAAAATGGGGTGAATAGACACAACTTTCAACTTCTACACTGATTTTCTTACATATTTTGTATGAAAGCTGTTATCAAAGAATTTTTCGAATTGCGAGTCTCGTTTTAATTTACCAAATAGTTATTCTTTAATTATACATAAATTTGAGAATTATTTGTGAAAAAAGAAAAAGTAGGTCGTTTCTATTTACCTTGAAACTGGGGTCAAAAGATACGACTGAGGGGTGAATAGAGAAAAAACTCTAGGGTTGTCAAAATCAACTTTTATTGTACTTACGTACCTAACTACTACCTACTTATTTTGAAGAATAAGACTTTTTGCAAATGTACCCACAATTAGGGCCTTTTTGGAATGAGGCTAATCGCAAATAAATCTTTAAACGGTCTAAAATATTTATCTCAGAAATCCAGAAAATGTTAAATTAAATTGACCAAAGCCGTTGAAGATAAGAAATCTAAATTTCAAATTAAAGTGTCACAGAAAAACATTTTAAATAAAAAAATTAAATGAAAACTGTCATGATGAAAAAATATTCGATTGACAACCCTGAAAATCATGTTTCTATTAACCTCTTTCTCGTTGCTATTAAGCCCTCACTCATATCTATTCACCCCTTTCTTCGTTTCTATTGACCCTAAAGGCGTTTCTAATCACCCCCCACTCGGTTCTATTCACCTCGAATTCAGTAAAAAAATACTAAGTCTCGATTTTAATAAAAAATAAGTACAAAATGATGGAATATTGATACTCACCTTTTTATTCCTAATAGATGAGAAACTTAACTATCCAAGTATGCAAATTGACAAAGAGATAACAGTGAAGAACTTGATGTTTTTTTAAAAGTTTTACACAGTCAATAAACACTTGTACGCAGAGGTTCACTTCAACAGCCTTTTTCTCTATGTCAATAGACTTGACGTAAATTTTAGGGTTGCCAGAATGAAGGAAAAATGTTGCAGCGTTATTAAAAGTGGGAATAAAGATATTTTAACAGAATAAAGAGCAACTAGAACGACCATAATCAAGTTCTCAGATTTGTTTCTATACACCCCGCGATTTCTATTCACCCCATTTTACGGTATGGTGAACAGAGTAGAAGCAAATGGCATAATATTTTTTTATTTTGCGAATACAAATTTTAAAAAAAATCGAAATTTAAATCATACAGGTCGCGGCACGAAAGTCTAGCGGTGACCGTTATTGCGCAGAAGTAAAAAATAAGAATGTCTTGGGGCGTGCGTTGCGCCGATTGACTCTCCAGTCGTATAACATGCGCAGATATCCCCTCGACGAAACCTCGGTAAAACTCAATGTACCGCGGTCAAAACATTGTGCTGATGGATGGATTGAATAGTACGGGAATCGTGGAGTTGTTTAAAAATCGGACATTTTAAAAACATGCATTTACAAAAAACTCGTCGAAAAGTTGGATTTTTTAGCATCTCCTACAATGATATTATAAAGAAAGATACGCCATGTTCATACTGAATGGCGTTCAGATAGCGTTGCGTTGTTATTATAAGTACTAACTTAAACGTTTATAGTAATCTAAAACTACGACAGCGATAGATAATACGGAACGTATAAGATAGAAAGAGATAGCTAGTTTTAGTGTGTTGCGCTTGAAGTACACGAGAGTATCATAGAATTTGTCGATTCACCACAGAAGAGACATTGAATATAACAATAGGCAAGCGCGTGGGGTGCACGCTTGGTATAATTATTATTTATTATTTCTAAGACAGTTACCAATGTACAGCTACTGCGAAGGAAAATTAATCTTTTTACAATATACATAAATTATATTTTAGATACTATCGAATATTTGTATCAAATTTCTGAAGACAATTTATTAATATTTATAGTTTATTTATATTCGCAGTACGTAGTAGCTGTTAGTTACGTTGGCGACTATCATAAAAATGAAATAAATGTGTAGGATTTTGAATAATTAATAATATACTTCAACACAAGCGCCTGTGACAATAGTGGTATAATTCTTATATTGGTAATGAATGATGTTTTAAATAAAACAACAAACAAAATTGAATTCTATTTATTAAAAGGAAAACAAGGATTTTTGTATTTACGACGTCTTAACAAGGTGTTCCTATGGTTCATAATGTTATTAGTCCCTATAATAAAATGAACACTAAATAATTTGACGCTTGAGTCCTTTTGGAGTCATATATTTATCATCTTCTTTAAAATGTGCCGAACAAATCATGCTACATTTACTAGGTCACTAGTCAGGTTCACTTCTTTCCGCCATAACTATGCTAACCCATTTATTTTTTATTAACTCATCACTTGGAAATCTGTACAATAGTAAAACATTATGAGAAAATATGTTTTATCTAGGTACTTACATTACTACGTACATTCCAATTTTACTAATAAAATATATGACAGGCCGTTATTACTAATCTCATTCTATATAATTTTAATCATAAAAAATTGAAACCGCAACGCTATATATTGTGCCTGCCATTTCGCTTCTGTTTGATTAATCTATGACCACCAATGACGGATGCTATTTGTCTCTGTCACGCAGCAGCTTGCTATCCTATTCTCTATCCTTTTCGAACCATCATGTCAATAATACGAAATTTATTTGAAAATGAGGAATAACTCGTGAAAAAAATACAAAATTGATATATTTTATTATACTTACTTGTGGTATGTCACTCCACAACTCTTATTTTTCTTGGCACCATAGTTTTTGCACTTTCGAAATACACAACTTGGCATTTTAGTTACGCCGCGCACTCACGTTACCTCGCTCGCTGTTATAACCCGACTAAATCAAAGTGCAACAATTGTGTTACTTTGTCCTCAACAATTTGTGCGTGCTAGTGCGATATCTACCTCTTTTTACTATATAATATCATTGATCTCCTAAATATTTTTCTATCATCTCATATTATATTCGTTCGTTTTTCATTTAAAAAGGGTTTCTTTTATCTGAGATTTAATCTCATTACATTCGTTCGTTTTTCATTTAAAAAAGAGTTTCTTTTATCCGAGATTTAAATGTTTTTTGTAAATGTTTTCCATGCATATGGAAAAGAGCCTTTATTACTCCCATCTACAAAAGTGGAGATAAAGCCAACATTGAAAATTATCGACCTGTTTCTATTCTATCCACCTTGTCTAAGCTTTTCGAGAATTTAGTACACAGTAATTTGTTTCCACACCTGAGACCCTGAGACCTGAGATCTCATCATTCCCGAACAGCATGGCTTTGTTCAGTCTCGATCTACCACTACAAACAAACTTAATGATTTTTACACAATTTTTATTTGAAAATATGGATAAAAGGCACGCAGGTTGATGCTGTGTATACTGATTTTCGGAAGGCTTTCGACAAGGTGGACCACAAACTGCTTTTGGACAAAATTGCCTTCAACGGCATCAGAGGGAATTTGTTTAGATGGTTTGTGTCGTACATTTCCACAGAACACAGAAGATTGTCATCAATGGATACGAGTCTGATTACACAGTTGTCGAATCCGGCGTGCCCCAAGGTTCAGTCTTGGGTCCTTTATTGTTTATCTTATTCATTAACGACATAAAGTCCTGTATAGTTAACTCTAAATTTCTCATGTACGCCGATGACATCAAAATGTTTAAATGCTGTATTATACAAGTATGCAGGACTGCTTGCTATTACAAGAAGATCTATGCAGACTTTCGCAATATTGTCTTGAGAATAAACTTTACCTCAGTTTACCAAAATGTCATTATATTTGTTTTACCAAAAATAAAACAAGTATTAAATTCCCCTACACACAATGACATAAATTTGAATAAAACTGATTGTACGCGTGATCTTGGCGTACTACTTGATAGTAAGTTACATTTTGACATACATATTGACAACATCTTTCAGATGTATGCATTGTGTATGGGTTCATAATGCGGTCTTGTAAAGAATTTAAAAAGACTTCTACTTTCCTCTTCTTGTATAAAACTTTAGTCCGTTCTCAGTTGGAAAATACGCGGTGCCCATTTGGAGCCCATTTTACGAAAAATATAAGCACAGACTATGAGACTAGAAATGGTACACGGTACACAAAAAAATTCTTCGCACTACACATTATAAGTGTTACCATACCAAGATTTCCTATGCAGATCTGATGAAACAGTACAATATATTAAGCTTGGAGCACAGGCGTTCACTGCTGATGGTTATGATGCTGTACGGCATATGCAACAATAGGTTTAATTGTATGGAACTTTCAAATAAACTATGTTATGTAGTACCTAGGACTGTTAATCGGCGGGAAGTGCGGGCAACCCGCTTGTTCTACACAGAGAAGTGTAGAACAAATGCTGGGGAGAGAGCTCCACTCCGCCGATTATTAGAAATGTACAACTTGCATTTTATAAATTTAGATATTTTCGCTCATAATTAGAACAAATTTAGAAAAATAGCTATTGAATTACTTTAGGCCTATTATGTAACTTTCTGATATCCAGTGACTAACAAGCTTCGGTTGTACACCGAACTTTGTTGACAACCGTGAATGTCATATTATTGGTATTATGTATCACACTGAATGGATATCACTTTACGGTGATTAACAGCGCGCTACGCCTAAGCTGTTGACCACTCTATTTTTTATCGACTATTAAGCGGCTAAGTTAAGTAGCGCCCGTTGAGCGTTACAGTACTTGGTTATACGGAACATTTTATAATAAGCGGTTTATCTAACATGTGACATTACTGACTTGTTATTGTAAATAAATATGTTTACTTACAAATAACTTCTTTATTTGTTATAGGGACCGATAATGTATGACTTGGAATGTGTTAAGTTGTTGTGCAAGCCTGGATAAATTGTGATAACTCCATTCGATAACCGGCTGTCAACTTTTGGACTGTGAATTTGAATTCTTCGAACCTGGGGAGTATTCTGTTTTAATTTACGTATTAATGTTGTATAATTTACATACTATAAAGTACACAGACACCGAGCGACGTCCTAGTAAACACCAGCTACGTTTACGTCTCATTTTGCTTGAAAAATTGTGAACGCAAATTCGAGGACGAAAACTCTTGCCCAGACTTATAACATTCACTACAAACCCTACTTCACACCTTAATATGGTGTCTCTAATACCTATGCTCTGAATATTATAACTAAACCACTTAGTTCATAATTAAAGAACATGTTTAAACTTTGTTCCCACGTAAAACTCATGTTCATATCAATCCTTGAATCATATCAAAGTAAATGTAAAAATAGCCTTTCCCTAAAGTGTTGACTGTAGCATGTTTGAGCATATTAAATCAAATTTAAAATTAATAGAAAATTAATTTTAAGTTATTTTTCCATACTTACCTTTATTTTTTCATTTAATATTTTACTCCATTCTAACTTCAAAACTCCTACTTTCTCAAGGTTATAAGAAACATAATATTCTCTTAACTTACTCAGCTGTTTCTTGTCACATTTCAGGTGTTGGTTTATCGTAATCAGGCAATATGATGACCTGCGAAGCTACGTTCATGACATGAGTGAGAAACTTAAGAGCAGAGCTGACGGAGCTAGATTCATCTAGAAATTAGTGAGCAAGCTACTGCGGGACAGGAAGGAAGTGAAGTTGAAATTTAGTCAATAGTAAACAAAAACACTCAACTGAAGAGCCAGCTTACTGAACTTCACACCCAACACATAGGACGAGATACTGGACTAGATCACCATCTCCGTCAACTAGTGTCTGGTTTTCAGCAATACCATGACACTCATGACTGAAACGAATATTTGAACTAGAAGCAGAATAATTATTGTGCAAGGCACATAACACCATTAAAGCCAGCAAAGAGATCACTAACACCAATAACCTGTACAATGAGCTGATTGATGGTGTATCCGGACTGGAGTGCGAGCAGCCCACAATTTGAACCCCACCCAAAGTAGTAATATCATAGTGTATTCTGATGGACTTGGAACCGGTTTTGGATCATCAACCGTTCTAAACATACAGTGTTGGTAGTACGTAATAATTAGTAGTAGTATGTAGTATAATTCAAATAAATAAAGTTAGTACAGGATTATTATTTGTCTTTTTTTTCCAATATGTTTCACAAAACAAATATATAACATGAATATAGAAAAGTGAAGTTAAGGCTGATGCTCTAGAGTAGCCCGCGAAATTCGAATTTTCTTACGTTTTTTGCAATTAGCAGGCCCGTGTTAGGTCGTATGTTGATTAAAATATTATTCGCAGCTGTAAGACGTATGTAGTTACAGAATTATAATCATCAAAATCATCAATACAACTCTCCACGTTCATAAAGGTGTAGAAATAACTTTTTCTGCTTTTTTTTTGTTTCCTACACTGCTAATTGCAAAAAACGTAAGAAATTTTGAATTTCGCGGGCTACCCTAGAGCATTCACCTTAAAGTAAGGCCCAGCTCAAAAGTATTACGAGCTACTAATAAAACTATTTATCTCTAATTAATTAATTAAGCCTTTTCATTTATAACTACAAGGATCTTTTGGCGCGTGGCTGAAATCAGAACTAACGATACCATTCCGATTAGTTTATTAGCAACTAATATTAATACAAGAAAATAAATATTTTAGAACATCACAAGCTATCTAAACAATAAAACAACAAAAGACAATGTTT
This sequence comes from Xestia xanthographa, assembly GCA_905147715.2. Taxonomy (NCBI): domain Eukaryota; kingdom Metazoa; phylum Arthropoda; class Insecta; order Lepidoptera; family Noctuidae; genus Xestia; species Xestia xanthographa. The sequence continues at coordinate 14,264,138 of LR990649.1, read as the reverse complement.
GCACAGAAATCGGCATAGGTGTATATCACAAAACCTTATAAAACACTACCTATGAGTAACGTCTATCACGATAGCAACTTCACACTCAGTTGTTATCAATTTGATGTCCATTATGCTTACATAATCGCAATATTAGAAGTATCGATACGAAAGCATCTGTCAAAATGATTTACGGTGACTAACAGCCACTATGTTCACCAATGACGTCATATTTGATCGCGTTTGGTCATACATAATACGAAACTAACCTTTTGACAGTTAATTGATATACACTGAGCCCAGTTGCTATCAATTCGAGCTGTCAACAGAGATACATAATAGCCCTGCTGGTCATCCTTATCGATGGCTGCTTCTTGCTGATGCTATGTTGTGATCTGATTGGTGACTACATACTAGATCTGGACGGGTAGCGCAGTCTAGAGTTGGTCTGTGTGACCATTCGGGTTTATAAGCTTTTTTATTTTTATCTTCTTACTGTCCCTTTCCGTATACGTCCGTTTCCTTATTTCTTTTAATTCGATATTATTCCGTGGCCAATAGTGTGGGTTATGCGTTTGTTAACTATTAGACTTAAGCTAACTATTAATATTACAACGTGTAACTGTTTTTTGTCCCAAATAAAAAAAATAAAAAAAAAGTAATAAATTTAGATTTGGTGGGTTTGTAGAAATCCAAATTTCTGAAATCTGGCATCGTCCTAGCGCCTTAAAAAAATCCAAGGTGGCAACACTGGCTAGTTATCTGTCAATGTCAAATGTGCGAAAGAAATTGTCAAATGTCAATGACAATTTGTCAGTATTGTCAAAATCAAAACATTTCGGAATTACGACGCAGACGAGAGAACAATAAGATTAAAAAATGTCGAGGCAAGCTATACAAGTAGGCACAAAGACTGTAAGGCCAGTACTCTCCGTAACCCATGGGGAGGCAAAAATGAGAGTGCTAAACCTGTATAAGGCCTGGTATCGCCAAATCCCGTACTTGCGTGAGTGGCCTGTTATGTCATCAATGCTGTTTCTTACTGTCTAGTGCTGGATGTGGAGTTCTAATCATCCCTCTAAGAGTTCTAATGAGGTGTTCTATAGAAGCAACTTCTTTAAAACGCCTCATTATATAAAAGCATGAAATGTTGAAAAGTAATTTGCTTGTTTATTTTGTACTGATTGTGATGGGATGATTATATCCATCATAAACAACATTCATAACTTTAGATATCATAACAGTTGAATACATTTTGTATGACCTTTTCAGTTATGGACTATGATATTCCAAAGACAGAAGATGCATGCCGTGCCAAGCTGAAGGAATTGTTTCTGAAAAACAAAAATGTGACCGATATTAGAGTTATTGATATGCTGGTTATCAAGGTATCTAATCTTACTATTTCATTTACATTGAGAATTTTTAGTACTAATAAGCCTATTGCTATTGACCTCTGTATTATTTAGTTAGTTAAAATTAGAAAGGTTTTGATTATCTAAGAAATCTAAAGTAGAACTCAATTAATTCTAAACTGAAATACTATTCACACTTGTCTATGAAATCTGGGCCTAATACTAACAGGTTTAAAATATATCTCAATAGTTGCTTTTACTGAGGACTACTCTTCATACTAAAACACCCAAGTACCTGAATTATTAGAAAACAGAGATAGAGCCATGAGAAGTATAGAATAGAATATTATTTACTATGTACGGTTGTCATAGCTATTTGGTTTATATTTTACAATGTAATTGCATGTTAAAATGTAAACTAAATAGCTTGGTTGACCATACATACATCAAAATTAAAACACAGCTGTTTTATAATATTGCTAATTCTATGGTTATAATGGTGGTCTTATCGCTGATAGTGATATCTTTCAGACAACCTTTAGATGGACTGTAGTGTACAAACATAAAATATAATAGAAATATGTTGTGTTTTATGTATTTTACCAAAGATTTGACAAAGTAGTCAAACTAATAATGAACCTAGTTTAGGCAATTCAATTTTGTCTGTCTCTCAGTATGGATCTAGGAATGGGTCCTGAGGGGTAAGGAGCTGTTCCTTATAGACATGGCCATAAGCCATAGACCCCGGAACAATCTATCAATGATTCAAACTCATTTTTTTCGATATAATTAATTAATTAATTCGACAATCAAATTTATTTTCAATTAATTGCCAAATTCGATTTTTAGTTGCTTTGAAATCAATAAATAGTTGAGTCATTGGGTTGAATAAACAGTGACGTCAGCGTTGGCTATTGCCATACAAAATCTATGAGACAACCGCATTTTGACAGCTGTTAAAAAGTATCTCAATTGATTGGTGTGTCATCTACCCCATTAGGTGACATAGCTTATGAGGCTGCTGGAGTGGCACAAAATAGATGCAACTCTTTGCACCATCTTGTTGTTGTTTATGGGGCAGTGGAAGACAGTAATTTTCTATCCAAAATGTCGGCAGATTCTTGGGAACAACGAACCAATGAGGAATGAGCGAGGAATATTTCAGGGTGATAGTTTGAGCCCGCTTTGGTTTTGCTTGGCCTTATATCCTATGAGCACACTGCTGAAGGATTCAGGTCTAGGCTACTAATTGAGGAAGCGTGGCCAGGTTTTATCTCACCTCCTTTACATGGATGACTTGAAAACCTTTGTGCCCCCAGCAATTTACGTCTGATGGAGCTTCTCAAGTTAACTAAAACGCTTATGGAACGTTTAATTAGTGCCCTAACTGCTGTCAATGTGCCCCCACATAAAAAATGTGTGCCCCCTGTCGTTTTGGAAATAAACGGAAAAAACGATTCCTGCTGGGGTAACGTTTTTCTAGCAGGAAAATTCTAAACGAATGATCGGAGAGAGAAACATTGTGCATGTAGCTTATGTTAGTGCCACAATGTGCCCCCAAAAATAAAATGTGTGCCCCTTCAGGTTTTCGAGATATTGCGTTTCCTGCTGGAGTAACGTTTTGCAGAATCGTATATCTCTGAAACCATTGTATGTGCCCCTGTAGAATAAACATACACGAGTAGCTCTTAATGTGTGCCCCTTAGTGCCCCAATTAGATTTAAGAAAATATTTCTAATTTCCAAGTTATCGCGGTTTTATGAAAACTTGAAAAAACAACGCAGCGCCTAAATGAGACAAGGTATAAGCGCGCTGAAAACTGTATTCTGTCCGTCTTGACACTAATAATAACCATACAAAGTTTCAAAACTGTTCATGCATGCGTTTTTGAATTATCTTGTTATAAGTCAAAACGATGGTCAGTAGTTTAGAATATAAAACTGATGCGATATATCATTAAAATATGTCAGAATAATTTCATATACTTAATTTGTTTTTGGTTTATTTTACTATAAAATTACAATATAATTAGATAGGTACAATATAAACTTCTAAAAGTTTAATTGTTTTTAGGGTTCCGTACCCAAAGGGTAAAAACGGAACCCTATTACTAAGACTTCGCTGTCTGTCCATCTGTCCGTCTGTCTGTCACCAGGCTGTATCTCATGAACCGTGACAGCTAGACAGTTGAAATTTTCACAGATGATGTATTTCTGTTGCCGCTATAACAACAAATACTAAATATAGTCAATGGTACGGAACCCTTCGTGTGCGAGTCCGACTCGCACTTGGCCGGTTCTACTTTTAATAAATGGACCTAAATGATCCATGTATATTGCGTGAAATATTGCGTTTACCTTGGGAATTGGGCTTAGGTACCCCAATTTTTTATTTATTCTTTTCAATAATTGAACAATTATTCTTCACGATATCTCGAGATTGGTCATCACTGTCTAATCTCATGTGCGTTGCGAGCAGTAAGCAACCCGCCCCCTCACCCCTGTCGCGGCTAAGGCGCGGCCAACTAGTTCCGCGCGCACTATAGTACTGGGAGGTACACCTCTGCCTAACTCTTCTCTCTCTGGGATTACATGAGTGATGTTATATTACATAGGAATGTTTAATTTTCAGGGCCAGATGGAACTCAAGGAAACAGTAGAACAGTGGAAACAGAAGGGCCACATTATGACCTACTTCAAGCCTACGGAAGAACCCAAACCCAAAGATTTCCTTTCAAAATTCTTCAATAGCAATGAATAAACGAATAGGGAAAATGTAAATAGTCAAATGTGCGCTAAGTTATAACAATATGTTACGAAATAGAGAATTCAGATCATGATTATCTCAGTTTTCATTCAGGGTGGTACCATGACATCTTAAAGCAGGATTGTTTTATTGTCATTCCAGTGAGGGAAAGCGACAGCGCTATGCAGGGTGTCTAGCGCCATCTCTTTCCCACACTAGAATAAGAATAAAAAATGGTAGACCACCAGTTTGTTGCTTAAAATACAATGATATTATATAGTAAAAAAAAGAGGTAGATATCGCACTAGCACGCACAAATTGTTGAGGACAAAGTGATACAATTGTTGCACTTTGATAGCTAGCTATCTCTTTCTATCTTATACGTTCCGTATTATCTATCGCTGTCGTAGTTTTAAATTACTCGCAACGATATCTGAACGCCATTCAGTATGAACATGGCGTATCTTCTTTATAATATCATTGTTAAAATACCTATTCCTCTATTATCTATGTAACCAACTCGCTTTATTCTAAATATCCCGCCACGTTGATCTTGTGCTCACAAATGTTACTGCTGGGCATTCCTGAGTTAGCTGAGGGTTCGATTCCCAAGTCAGACACAGTGTTATTGGGTTTTTTCATCAGGAGTTTCTCAGTAGCAGCTGGGGATTCCTAAAACCTGGCGGAAGCCAATGGTGTCGATTCTGTTGTGCACAAACAAAACTTAATTTAGGCTATTGCTATCTTTTGCTAAAAGGCAGTGCGAAAAAAGGAAGGCTATAGCTATGAACTAAGTTAGAGATGTCAAACTAGTCTATGCCTTGCGCTTCACCGTGTTTTAGTCGACATGTTTTTACGTGCATCCTTTATTTGTATGTAAATATTTAGTTCCAACTAAATTTGACAGCTCTAAATTACGTCTGTCTCTTTGTTTTATTAGAGAGAAAAGATACAATAGTCTAAATTAAGTTTAGTTTTTGCACAACAATCGACTCCAATGCCTAATGCCTGTTTTCACCAACACTAGGCTATTTCTGTCTTTTTCTCTCTATTATAACGAGAAAGAGAAGGACGTAATTTAGAGCTGTCAAATTTAGTCGGAACTAATATTTCCATACAATTGAAGGGTGCACGTAAAAACATGTCGACTAAAAACACTGTGAAGCGCAAGGCATTGGTGCCGATTCCCCTGTTCAGAAACTAAACTAAATTTAAGTTGAATGCATCTTTTTCTTTCTATTTCATTATGAAAAGGACAGAAGATAAATATTAGTTTAATCCTGTCAAATTAGTCAGCACCTGACGTAATCTGATGTAATTTTAGTAGTCAACTTTTTAATCGCGTCTAAAACTTGTATGGCGCTGATTAATTTGACAGAACATAACTAAAATTTATCTTCTGTCCTTTTCTTAATGAAACAGAAAGAAAAAGATGCACTGAACTTAAATTTAGTTTCGTTTGTGAACAAGGGAATCGGCACCATTGACTAGTTTGACATCTCTAACTTAGTTCATAGCTATAGCTGTCCTTTTCTCGCACTGCCTGTTAGTAAAAGATAGCAATAGCCTAAATTAAGTTTGTGCACAACAGAATCGACACCAATATCTGATAAAATCTCTGCTAAGGGACATCAATAGCTCGTACAGCATTCCATTCGGAGGTACTTTCATTCTTCTCGGCCAGACGACGAGACGGACAGGAGACGGCGACGACGACGGTAGGACGTGTGGCTGACTCTGGCAGAGCCACCTTAGGACCCCATCACGTTTTTAAAATCAATAAAAAAATCTTGTCTGGGTCTGGAGAAGAAATGGTGCATGTTTTTATATAGGTGTTACGGTGACAAATCACCAGAGGGCGCTGCAGCAAACATTGTTTGTGCAAATCCATGTTACCATTTTTCTCCAAAACTACTAGTCCGATTTTGATGCAGTTTTCAGTTATGGGTTCGGGTTTGATTATTGCATGTTCTTATATAGGTGTAACAGTGAGTTACGGCGTATAACTCACCAGGCGGCGCTGCAGCAAACATTGTGCAAAACCAAAAATACTAGTCCGGTTTTGATGCAGTTTGTGGTTGATTAGTGAGGGTTCTTGAATAAGTTACGGTAGTAACGCAGTAACAAAACTGTACGGTAGCAGAGAGGCGTATCTTCCATAGGGTCATTCGGGCGAACGCCCGGACCACATACATAATATCTACGTATGCTCTGTAAAAAGTTTCAAATAAAAAGCAAAATTAAAAATATTGAAAAACCCACGACGTTTAAAAAGTAATTGAAAAAAGATAAAATAATTAAAAAAACCCAAGAATATCCGTCGGGGGCTGCCATCTTTATTTTAAATTTCATCTACATAAATAAAAATCTCGTGTCACATTGTTTGTTATCGAAGTCCTCCGAAATGGCTTGACCGATTTTTTTGTGTATATTTGGTAGGTCAGAGAACAAGTTGTAGGCTATTTTTATACCCTGACAAGGCTGGTTCACGCTGACGAAGTCGCGGGCAACAGCTAGTTGTAAATAAAAATAAGTATCATCATCAACTTCAACTGACGTCAAGGTCCCCACCGTTAGGGTAGGTATATAAATGTTCTGTGGTCCCCACTGTAGGGTCAGAGCTATTGCACTCCGTGTGTAGGCATGAGATAATTACCTACCGCTTCGCGCATATTGAATATAATATGCAAGCTCTCTAGGGCGGTCGCGCTCCAGCCGTGCGTAACTGAGCTGCGTACGTACGCTTCGGTAAGTTTTCGCGCTCTTTTGACCTTGCGTCGCGTACCTACCTACTCGTACTTCGTGTTTGTTAACTGACCGATTTATTGATCATTAATCATTACTAGTGAAAATGACAAGCCGGATAAACTGTTGCTGTTAATAAATGTGGAAAAAATTGTATTTTTTATATAAATTTCACTGCTCCATGTCCATGCTTCCCATCAGAGTTTATTTTAAAATTACCTATTTGTTAGATTTCGCATTTATGCTGCTATTAAATTTAGTAAGTAATCGTAATTTTAGAGAAGGCAAGATATATATGAGACATTATAATATAGTAAAACAATTGTAATTATAAAAGTTTTAATTAATATTTAAATAATAATACATTAAAATACATATATATGGTTGGCGAATATATATTATTCGCCAACCCGCCTGCCAAGCTTGGCGATTATGGCAAAACCCCCCATTGGGGGAGGACCATGTCCAGCAGTGGACGTCTTACGGCTGAAATGATGATGATGATGACATTAAAATACAAAAATGTTGGTAGTATTTTATTTTGAGTACTTGAGGCAACCCTACCGACTGACCATTAAGCAGTGAGACGCCGAATAAAATACGCTAACGCGTAGCGTCAAGGCACAATTTAGATCGAGAGGGCCCAGTTTAGGTATTTATAATGTCGGCTTTCTTCAAGATCAAAGGAGTGCAACTTCTGTACGCTAGTACTATTATCTATTCTGTGGTAGGGGCACGGCTAGGGTTGCCAACCATACTGTTAAAAACAGTAATATACTGTTTTTCACTACATTATACTTTTTACTGTTGAACAAAAAGAAAGTAGGTATACAAAATACTGTTTTCAGAATTAAAATTTTCGGTAGGTAATTAATTAAAAGAGGCGGCACAGAATAAAAAGTACAAGTGTGGCGGGAAGACAGAAATAGAGCTACAATCAATTTAATAAAAAAATGAGATCCTTATTTATTTTAGTTTTGATTGTGGCAAGGCTTATGACACAGTAAAAATATGGACCTATGAAGCTTTTAAAAATAATACAAAACTTATAACTTGTGCGACAAGCACTAAAAATATGGGTTTAAAACGTTAAAAAAATACTGTTATTTTTTCTAAAATACTGTTTATTTTCCTTCTCAGACCCAAATATACTTTATTTCTTGCAAAAAAAGTTTGCAACCCTAGGCACGGCCTACCCATTATGGGTGTAAGTATAGGGCTAAAAAATCTCCAATTATTCACGTTACTATAAAACTGCAAACCGATATTCTTGGGTTTTTTAAATTATTTTATCCTTTTTCAATTACTTTTAACCGTCGCCTCGCGGATTTTATTTAATTATAGGAATACCCTACGGCCTAATAGAACCCTACGGCCTACATAGATTTGGTTGGCGCCAAAATGAACCATTTTGTTTTTTTTTAAACACCTAAAAATATGTAAGGACACTTGGGTTTTTGAGATGAATCTAATGATTCGTCGAAATCCATGCAGCCATTTGTAACATACGAGGTTATAAAGAAACACAAAATACGCGCGAAAAACACAACCCTTCCTCGGCAGCCCGCTAAAACACAACCTTATAGGTACACATTCTTAATGTGTACCTTTAAGGTAAGGTTAGGTGTACGTGTACGTGTGTATGTGTACTTATTCTAAGTACTTATTCAATCCATGATTTATACACCGTCCCCCTCTCTCTCCCGTCAGCCCCGACATTGGAGCACCAAAAGATCCAGCACAGTAAAACAAAATGTAACTGTCAAACTGTCAGCCCACATGTGTAAACAGCGAATGTCAGTCATTTTAAATTAGCGAAATTGTCTGTTTTCACAAAGCTACGAAAACCCACAAATCAGCAAAATGTCACAACAAGCTACTAGAGTTGTGAGACCGTTGATGTCCAAGGATTTCGCTGATGCTCGCAGACGGGCAATCGGACTGTATAGGGCTTTTTATAGATATATTCCGTACATCAGTAAGTAATACGTACACCTACTCAACTGAGCTAATTAACAAAATGTAACTAATAACGATGTAGTACAAGATAATTGCTCTGTTAAGAAGATGCGGTGTGAGGCCCAAGGCCATAAAATTGAATGACAAGAATATGCGCTGCGCTTCTTGCGTGTTATCGAAAGAAATGTATTGGGGGAGGCCCTTGTCCATCTTATGTGGGATAGAATATACCTACCTGCTTAGGTACCTATACCTGAATAAAAAAAATCGGAGCAGTCCTTGGGGACTGCCGATAGAAGTGAAAACATGAAAACAAAAAGTACACAGGTTGTAGCACTGGTTATGCCCCGCGCATGCCTATGTGGTGCTACGCCATAGCGGATCCTACGAAGCGTGTCCGCACGTTCGTGACGTGACGTGACGATGAGTTCAATGTTTTTCCTTCACCCAAAAAGTGCTCAACGCGCCTAGAGAAGTTTTCACTTCAAAAATGGCATAAATCGGGACCATTTGAATCTCAGAGAAGTAAAATAGTCTGATAAGGCATCCCTACCTAATATCTATAGCTATATATATACGTACAATTTCACTTTTAGTTAAATACTTCGACATTCCGAAAAATGAAGATGATTGTAAATGGAAGCTGAGGGAGTATTTTTATAAGAACTCCTGCGTCACTGATGTGAGAATCGTAGACTTACTGGTGATCAAGGTAACCGTTATGTCATATACTAGGGTATCGGTGATACTATTTTATTTATCTTTCTTGCATCCTATCAAAACGTGTTTGCAATGGCAGATGTATGACATTTCATACAACTGCTATAGGTACAGTACCTAAATTACTTGTATTACCTAGGTATACACTTGGTACCTACCTATTTACATACTCTTATAGAAAGGTAAGAGGGTTTAGTAAATTTACTGGAGGTATGTAGGTAAGGTATTTTTCTAGATGTTCGTACATCTTTTAAAACTAGGTAGGTACAGAATTTAACTTCAGTCCCCACCTCCCCACTTGTGATAAGACGCAGGAGTGACGGCATTAGGAAAGGAAGAAAAATTGTTTTAAATGCTCCACTGACTGGGCTAAAACGACGCCAAATTGTTTAAATGCTCCACTGACTGGGCTAAATCGACGCCAAATTTCAGCCAAAAGCAAATCTTAAAGTATAACGTCGTAAGCAGTGATAGCTAGGCGTGGGCGAATTGGGCCCCCACCCACAGTCTCGCACGTAAAGGGGCCTCGCGAGGCCCCTTTTGCGATGCCCCAAGACTTTACCACATAGATATGACTAAATTAATTTGATCACAAGCGTATTTGTTTGGGGCCTCACAAGAAGCCCCTCTTAGGCGCGACTGCGTGGGTTGTCACATATTTCTGTCGTTGGCGTACAGGGCATGGGTTTGCTTGTCACGTATATGTGACAATGGCGTTCAAAAGATTAAAATCTTGAGTTAAGAACTAGGTCAAAACTGTTAATTAATACCAGTTTATGATTACAGGGCTACATAGAGCTTAAAGAAGTAACTCATCAATGGCAGCAGAAGGGTCATGTGATGAACCACTGGAAACCAACTATTGACCCTAAGCCGTCTGACTTTCTTTCCAAGTTCTTCACCAGCCCTAACTAAAAATCATCACCATCTTGCTGCCCTGATCCCATGTTACTTGTGGACGGCGTAGCAAGTTTTTTTCTCTCATTCTCCCCTGACGACCATCACGTAATCATTTACACCTTTTTCCTTCATACTCACTTCTCAGCCTCACACAATCCATCCATCGTTTCCTACTAAAACTAAATAAATAATAAATTCAAGATTTACTAAGCACTTTCATTCCACATCACATGCCTTTTGAAGGCTCATCAAGGATATAAATAATAGTCTTGTCAACTGAAACCTGCAACAATCTAATTAGTCCGTCAGTTAGATCATCAAAAAATATTTGACCCGTAATTTTTTCTTTTGTTACGTAAACCAAAATTGACGAAGATACGACGCTTTTAAAATTCTCAATACGTCACGTCGTGGCATATAATTTTTAGTGCGTTCTGACGCCATGCGCCACGAGCCACCACTCACGAGTTTTGATGCGTTTTATCTTTGTCAATATTGATTGATTTACAAAAACAAAAAATACGTTTCCATTATTTTCCAACGCTCTAACTGACGGACTAAATAGATTTGTAATTTATTGAAGGTGGAATTTTTAATGTATAGGTTTAGGTTAGTAGGTATTTATTTACATGGCTAAAAAAATACATATTTACCAATAACTTGTATCTAAATATAATAATGTATAGGTTTAGGTTAGTAGGTATTTATTTACATGGCTAAAAAAATACATATTTACCAATATTGTTTGTTTGTAATGAATAGGCTCAAAAACTACTGGACCGATTTAAAAAATTCTTTCAACATTCGAAAGCTACATTATCCACGAGTAACATAGGCTATATTTTATTCCCGTACTCCTACGGGAACGGGAACTACGCGGGTGAAACCGCGGGAAGTCCGCTAGTATCTAAATATTTTCTCATACATGTAAAGGTAAGTTGTTTCACGTTATGTGTATGAATTAAGCATGTAAAATCAACTACTTGGTAAATAATGACCTACGACGTATGATTGACCCTGTAAATACGCATTTTACACAATATTCCACATTATCTATGTACTTTTAAATGTGTTTTTTGGTACGATATTAACTACTCCATAGATCTATGACTAATTGACCACATGTGACTGTTCCTAAATCTATACATATAATAAATCTGTAGAAAAATAGTTTTTGTACATCGAAAATATTTTGAAAAAAAAATTGCCGGGTTGTTAAAGGATAAGCAACAGAACACATTTCCAGCATTTTTGGAATTTTTGTCTGTTTGTCTGTTTGTATGATCAAGCATCACGTAAAATTTACATAACCAATGTAGATAACTTTTATACATAAAAATAGTGTGTAACTTGGGGTGTTATTTAGTTTTTGTTTCATTGAAATCGGTTAATTCTATCAAAAGATCTAAGAACTTAAAGTTTTCAAGAAGAACTAATCATCAAATGTAAGATACATACATGCAGCGACATCTGTTGAACTAAAATGGTACCAGTGACTAAAAATGTGCTCACCACATAACTTTCAAATCTACTGATCGGCTTTAAAAAAAAATATAGCATAATATACTTTAGCATTTTAACATTTTGGTCGATAGATGGCTATGATCATTTCACTCTATTTTCTGAATCGAATGACCCTCGCCCGTGTCAGTTGCCTCAAGATTGTTTTTCCGACAAAACAAAAGAAGGAAGTTCTCAATTCGACGCGTATTTTTTTTTATATATGACCACGGATAACTTTTACAGAGAAGTCCCTACATGGTCCTTTTTTTTGTGAAAAGCGTAGGTACATATCAAAGTTGATCCCATTTATAATTGAAAACTCGTGTTTGGGCTAATTTCTTGCACCTTTGATGAGAACTTTCGACCTAGCTGAAGTATGACTGTCATCGAGTGTCTAAGGATGAAGACGTAAGGCTGTCGAGGCAATGGGCGGAGCACCGCCGTCTCCTTGAAGCGGCGATTGGCGGCGGCGACCTCTCGCGTCCGGCCCTGGTTCAAGCCATGGTCCGGAGCGAGACGGAATGGGACGCCGTCACCTACTTCTGCGAAGCAGTAATGCTAGAGAAGGAGGTGGTGGAACGTGAGAGGGAGAGAACCTCGCAGCGTCCCGGCCACCGCCGAGACGCCCCGGGCGTCGGGGACCACCACGTGGCCCCGGCCACCGTAGGCGCGGGCCTGTGGACGGTGGGCTATGGGCTAGCTCGCCGTCCCTCCGTCTCATGACGACAGGCCGTGTCGACGGCGCGTTCGTGTTCCACGTGCGCCTCAAAGAGAGTCAGCATTCAGCAAAAAGGAAGGGGTCCGTAAGGACCGATGCCTGCTGGGGTTGCGGGGCTGTTCGAAAGAGATACCGTGGCCCCGGAACACAAAGGGCGATTATGGAACATGGATGGGTTTTAGTCAGTAAAAGTCTGACACTCCCTCCTGCTCCGCCCAGAGTGGCAGGAGTCATTTGATGATTTCCCATCCGAAAAAAAGAAAGGCTGTCGAGGCAAGCCCTTTTTTGGAAAAACATAAGTAGATTATTTTAGCGATTAATGCAAATATATTCGAAAAAATTGTTACCCACTTGGATCAATATCTAATAATATTATAAAGCTAAAGAGTTTGTTTGGTTGGTTGAATGCGCTAATTACAGAAACTACTGGTTCGAATAATAAAAAAAAAAACTTTTAGTGTTGAATAGTTGTCGAGGACGGCTAAGTATAGGTTATCTAACATCACGCTATAATTAAAAGGAGCGGAGCATCAATAATAAATGTTGCAAAAACAAGGAACATTTATTTCTTTTGAAAGCTTCCTTTACGGGCGCTGCATAAACGGTTAAAGTTACGCAACATACAATCATGTATTAGAGAATTGTTCATTTTAAAACGTTCTAAAAAAAAACCGCGATAGCATTATGTCTATCTTTTAAGGTCACACTCTCTCTAACCCTCTCTCTCTCATGTGACGCAGACGAAGTTGCGCGGGTCAGCTAGTTACTGATAAAATTTTCGTTTTTTCTAATTCTTGCTAATATTAGTATTTTGGTCAGTTTCCCCCGAATAGTCATAGATCTATGGAGTAGTTAATATCGTACCAAAAAACACATTTAATGTTATGTTATGTTATGTAGGTACCTATCTGGTACAATATTACTATTGTAACAGATTGCTATTGTAATAGATAGGTACATAACATAACATCACGCCTGTAATCCACGAAGGCTTGGGCAGAGGTATACCTAATAGTACACCCACATTTCGCCAGTTGTGTTAAAGTCCCCTGTAAAAGTGGGGGACCCTATTGCCATCAACCGAACACAAATCTAGACTCCGTGTCTGCTATTGAGAAATTTTAAATGGAAAAATACAACAACATTTTGACAGACCTGGGGATCGAACCCAGGACCAGTTAGTTGCGTGTGCGAACACTAGACCAACTAAGCACTAAGCAGTCTTATCGAATCTAGACTCTAGACTCGACAACAAATAAATGATCGCAATGATTGGAAGAACAAGTTAGTGCCTTTCGGCTTCGTTAAGTCTTTTTACACCCTTTAATAAATATCTTTATAATTTGCAGCCGTTTAAACCTGTTTCAAAAATAAATATATCAGTTAGGTACTCATACCACTTTAATTCATAAATATAACAATTCTGGTGTAACTTATCATTCACAACCATAAAATTACAATATTACTTTATTAATATTATATTATTGTAAGTAGACAATCTGCATTCCAACATAACATTTGTAAGGGTAAGTACCTAAGTGGGCGTTTCCATTATTTTATAGATAAGTAAATGATCGAATTTAAAGTAGGTCTTAATTTCGATTAATTACTTATTTAAAAATGGTTCTTGGTGGAATCGGAGACCATGAATTCTTTTATAAATGAAAACGACATAGGTACCTAATGTACTAACTTGCTAAGTTCTTAAAGCTATAAAGAGTAAGTAAATAGTATGCAATATAATATATGATTTTACAAATATTTTAGTAATAGTTTAGCAGTTCAATTAATATATAGGTAGGTACGTAAATATTTGTACTGACATTTTCTTTACTGTTGAATCAAATAGGTATATATACTTAAAATAGTACTCTGTTGTGTTGTAGATAAGTAATGTCTTTTATTACAAAGTTTATGATACTTAGGCTTTTTTTTATTATATTCAACAAACAAATTACGTATGCAAAATATATAGTTACATAAATCATTTGATATAATAAATATTTAATTATACATAACATATATCCTAAATTAGTTACTACATTAGATATTGGTTATTTTTATAAATTACAAAATTACTGCTATTTACAACAAGTTAAACAGGTGTCGACTGCTGGGTAGTGGGTACTTCCTCAGGATCTGCGAGCATGCCCTGTGCTCGTGGGTGCAACTCTTGGCAGGACCACCACAGCCGACTCTCGCGATCAGATCAGGACCACTCGGCGCCGGCCGCTCATCATTAACACTACCATTATATCTAGTGAGGTCTTGTTCAGCGAGGTACACGTTACAACAGCATCTTAACAAACTCTGCAATTATAAAATTATAGAGGTTCAAATAAGCCTGATCCAAAAAATGAGAAGCTTAAATTTATCTTTCACCCTGGGCCCTGGCCACTTGTACAGGAGTCACCATTGCTCTGGTAGGTACCTTCTAATCTATCCTTCAACGAGTGAAGATCAAGTTATAAATCAACATTCATGTACCTTAAGTGTGACTAGTAATCCTTTTAACTTGGTTTGAGAAGGTTCTCAGAGCAGCACCCCTATCCAAGTTGACAATCTACAATCGTTAACGCTAGTAAAAAAAAACTATTTAAATGAATGGGAATGACTATCATCTACGTTAAATCAAATCACGTGATCAACACAAACGAATAGAAAATTCGTAGACAAGTTTACATCGTTCAAAATGATAGAATAGAATGTTATCGTTCCTACAATGTTGATCGCTAAACTCTGGTAGGAACGCTCACCATAGACTAAAGTGTAGGTTTTTTCTACAGACATTAGAAAACGAGCGATTGACTCAGTCGTGTCAACTTGTCTACCAATTTAGCGCTTTCTACAATAGCTTACGCCGAGGCGTTTACGACTGTAGAAAGAGAATCGATACGAAACGTTTGTAACTTGGCTAGGCCTGCAAAAGTCATGCCGAAAAGAGAAAAAAAATGAAAAGTAACCAGCAAAACGGACGGATCAAGTAGATATCGGTTTGCAAGTGTTAACTGCTTTCTCGGCTCTTGTTTGGACCTCGACTGTAACAAAAGGTAGGGTACCTTCATAGTCAATCCTGCCGTCGTGGTCGATGTCCCCGAGCGCCAGCACCTGGTTGAGCTGCGCGTCGGTCACCGGCTCGCCGATCATCTCCAGCGCCGAGCGGAGCTCGTCCCGGGTGATGTACCCGTTGTCGTCGCGGTCGAACACCCTGGAACAATAACAACGAAACTTTAACATGAAGATTCATTCAGTATTGCGGTGTTAGACACCAAAGCTCTCAACCACTCTGAAAATTTGGCCAAAATCGGCTAGATGGCATCATCATCATTCATCATTATTCCGAATCGGTGTGGAATGTTTTGCCTTAAAAGTAGGACATCCTTCAGCCGGGCACGTGGATTTGTCTGGCTGTCCTGTTCTGTGATTTTCTGACTGCCTCGTTGTTGTAGTTATCACAAGCGCATGTGCTGAGTATGAGAATTCCGGGTCGGATATATAAATATGGGCGTATGGATATATAATATTTATTTATTAATTTCGAAATAGTACATTTTGATACAAGTGGAGAAAGTTTGTTATTGCAATCGAGGCGGAATTATAACACACGAGCCGTAGGTAGGCGAGGGTGTTTTTGAGCCGAGAATTTCAATAACAAATGTCCACGTGTATCAAACGACGTTTTTCAATACACTTTTGAAGAAATACAATAAAATAACGAATAGTATTTTTGTCACGAACTATGAAACTATGATTTACTATTTCTTTTCTTTTTTCGCGCTTTGGTCTCGCCAGGTTGAACGAGAGGCAATGGTATGAAGCCGTTATACAGCCTAATATAAAAAATCGATTTATTTTATATTTTTGAATTCAGAACACAAATAAATGTTAATTTGTGTATAAAAGTAACTATTAGTTTTAAATAATCATGTTTATCTATGATATTCTATTTATAAACACAATTAGAATATTAAGTATATAGTATAGTAATAAGTAATAAGTATAGTAGTATAGTAATAAGAAGACTATCGAAGACATTTCGCTTGTCAACCACCACATTTTGAGCTTTCCAAGTTACGAGAGTCACTACTGTAGAA
This sequence comes from Xestia xanthographa, assembly GCA_905147715.2. Classification (NCBI taxonomy): domain Eukaryota; kingdom Metazoa; phylum Arthropoda; class Insecta; order Lepidoptera; family Noctuidae; genus Xestia; species Xestia xanthographa. The sequence goes on along the minus strand of LR990649.1, from coordinate 14,247,420 downwards.
ATTGAACTGGTAAGAAATATCTAGCTGCTGACCTTTCAATTGCTAAAATGTACAGAGAGTATAAAAACACTTCTTCAAACCCTGTCTCGTTAAAATTATATGCCAAATGCTTTCACGACCTCAATCTGTCGTTTAAGCAACCATCGAAAGACACATGCAACACGTGCGATGTGTTGAACGCTAAAATTAAAGTTGCAGATGAAGACCGCAAAATTAATTTAACTGCTGAATTAGCTGAACACCAACATCAAACTGATAAAGCTTATGCTGAAAAACGTGTGGATAAAGAGAATGTCAAAGCAGATTCGTCTGTTAGGACATTTGAATTTGACCTCCAGCAGTGCTTGCCGACACCATATTTAAAAACATCTGTCTCGTTTTACAAACGACAGCTTTGGTCTTTTAATTTAACAGTGCATGATATAGCAACTAATGAGGCTACCTGCTACATGTGGGACGAGACAATAGGAGCTCGAGGAGCAAACCAAATTGCCTCATGTTTGTAGCACTTCTGCAACAGTTTGCCATTGGAAGTCAAAGAACTGATTTTTTATTCGGATACTTGTGGTGGCCAAAACAAAAACAATGTCGTGGCAATGATGTTCATGTTTTTGCTACATAATCATCCGACGCTGCAAAAGATACACCACAAATTCCTCCTCAGTGGGCACACACATGAGTGTGACTCTGACCATGCGATTATAGAAAAAACTAAAAATGTCCTCACACAGATGAGGATCAGTCATTTATATGATTGGGTGCAGCTGGTGAGGACTTGCAAAGTTCAGAAACCATTCAAGGTCGTGGTAATGACTGTAAGTGATTTCTTGGATTATGCTGAATTAAAATCCAAGAAAGGACCCTTTTCTGTCAAAAAGCTGGACGATTCTGGAGACAAATTTCTGTGGCAACCAATTAAATGGCTGCAATATGATAAAAACAGCGTAGGAAAAATTAATTACAAGAAAAGCCTGGATCGCGAACCCCCTTTCAAATCAGTCAATTTTCGGAAAAGAGTAAAAACCACCTTAGATATCTTTAAGTTGAGCCTAATCTCCAAGGAAGCTTTGCCAATCAGTGCAGAGAAAAAAAAGGATATAATGGACATGATTGACCTGATTGACGACTCGTTCAAAGAGTTTTATATTAATATAAAAACTGTCGGTGATGTCTCTGCATCTACTGATCCAGATTTGGACGAAGACAACCCAGATTCTGGGGTCTAATAAAAATAATTATATGAATGGTAATGTCGTCTAAATGGGAGTGATTAATGGGTTTTCGACGAGGTTATGGAGTCAATTTTTTTGTTATTTGTGTTAGTAACATACTTGTATCTGTATGAAGTTGTTTAGAGTCCAATAAAACAATTTTCTATTTTGTTTTTTTTTTTTATTGCAAAAACGATACGAAACTGGTAGGTTCGTGGTGTTTCAATTAATTATATTTATTTTGTTTTTATTTCACATTGCTTGATTTGAGTGAGTAGTAGGTACCTATTTCAGCAAATCAAATATTTTTTTGTTTGTCATCTGTTTGCTATGCAATTAAAATAATGTGTTTGTCATTAAAATAACATTGTTTTCCTAATAACACTCCCCACTCAGAAGGTGAATAAGTTGATAACTGTTGGTGAACAAGTTGACAACTTGGTGAATAAGTTGATAACTCGTTGGTGAACGACTTGACAAGTCTATTATTATGCAATCTATGGGGAATTTCATTTATTTATTGTCATCATATAAAAGATGGCATAAAATAACCTCTAAAACAACTAAAACACATAAGTTAAACCAATTTACCGATTTACCAGAAGACGTCAAAACTTTAAAATGGCCGCTCTGACAATTTACAATTTTAGACATGTCAACATATTCACGCCAGCCACGGAGTTATCTGTGGCAATTTTCATTCCCGCACACGTGCGGGAAAGTGGAAAAAATCGCACGCGTGTGAAATACATTGCATGTTGTACCTAATCGTAGTGCGTTAAGGACCAGTTTTCGAGGAAGTGTACTGAAAAATATTTTTTGGGTTTTTTCCATTTTCACGCACGTGTGCGGGGATGAAAATTGCCACAGATAACTACTTATATGTACCTATACTTAGTCCAAATTGGTTCAATGCTTAGTCTGAGGTGAATTTTTTTTATTTTATTTCGGCAAGCGCTACGCGTCTTTACGGCATAAATATTTTTTGAATATTAAATTTGTATTTATAAATAGAATATCATAGATAAACATGATTATTAAAAACGAATAGTTATTTTTATACAAAAGTTAACATATAATTGTGTTCTTTTCAATTCAAAAATATAAAAAAAAAAAACTATTTTTTATATTAGGCTGTTTAACGGCTTCATCATACCTTTGCCTCTCCTTCAACCTGGTGAAAGCAGACGCGAAAAAAAAAGAAAATTAAAATCATAGTTTCTTAGTTCGTGACAAAAATATGTTTCGTTATATTTTATTTTATTTCTTCAAAAGTGTATTGAAAAACGTCGTTTGATACACGTGGACATTTGTTATTGCAGTTCTTGGGTCAAAAACACCCTTGTCCTCGGCTCGGGTGTTATAATTCTGCCTCGAATGCAATAACAAACTTTCTCCACTTGTATCAAAATGTACTATTACTAATGGAAAACTACCAGTACTCCAGTGTCATAGCCTATATATTTAAATTATTAAAAAAATCATATTCATTATTGTTATTATTTTTATTATTTATAAAATATTTGAATTTGAATTTATATATTTAATTAAAACGTTCCGATAATTTCCTACCATAACGCGAGCAAAGTCTCGGGCAAAGTAATATGAATGGAACTCACTTAAATGCTGCGAGTAGGTCTCGTGTGATCTCCTCCTCGGAGTCGCCGCCGATCGCCGCCACGTCCATGCCTTGTATTGCTTGTATCTTCGTCACCCACTGCATGAAGTCGTTCTCATCTATTAGGCCGTTACCTGCAATTGAAACAATAACTTATAAGTGTGAAGCTAAATAAAACCCAAAAGCTACGTTATCACAATTCGATGCCCTGAAAGCTAAGCTATACACGTTTATTTTTAACTGAAACGCCATCGTATTCTCGTGTACGGGATTTGGGTCCGTCTTTTCTGCCGTTTTACCTAAATGATGGCTATAATATCAACTAGAATTCATTCCTAAGACAATACGAACAAAACCTTTAGTCACAAAATATTCAAGAAAATTAACAAGAGCGTGACAGCCAGCCGTTTCATGAAAATTACGACGAAAATAATACCAAGCAATGTACCGGTGATTGGTGAGTCCCTTATTTTGAGTTGACATCATACTAATAAGACCTTTTTTGGTAGTCAGCCAGGGTCTTACCAGACCACGCCACAGATTGATTGATAATAGCAACGAAACTGGACTGTGGAAGTTCTATTCAAGTACCTACCTTACCTATAAAGGTAGGTAGGTCTTCTTAATCACGTGTTTATGTTTATACATAAACACGTGATTAAGAAGAAAAATCCTAACTTTATTTTGTAAGGAGGTGCAAAACACACTTTGGTATAAAATCTTACATAAAATATAACAGAATAAGTAGAAAACAAAAAGTATGCCGTGTTACCCCACTGTAAAGCCCTACAAAACGTAAACAGTTACACGTTTTAACGACTTTCTTTCGTAATGTGTTCCGTCATACAACCCGAATAATGTTACCCTCCTACAAAAACCTTTTTGGGGTCACTGATAAAGATTTACGACAAAATAAACGCATACGCCAGCCACGACCATATTATTAAAACAATATTAAATCGTGCCCAAATAATATGTAACAAAATGTTATGTGACAATTAACAAAAGGGCTTTAAGTCGTTAAATCTTAATTAACGCGGTGGCAGGAAGAGTCGTTAAAGTGATGACGTCAGCAGTTCACCCTCTGCTCACAGAGCACAGCATTAGCTCCAGTTAATTATAACAGTCATTATCAATGTTTAGTCATAAAGTCAGACCTCGTCATTCATAAACTTTTTTTTATTGTAGGCAGTCTTAACGTTCGCAATATATTTTTATGTTGCTTACTAAGATTACTGTTCATTCGTGCTAATAAACTAAAATAACTAACCCTGTATTTAATTCGGTGCTCATTTACAACCTGTGTATACCTTCTGAGGTAATTTATTTAAATTTATACAAAGCGTGCCAGATGTGCAAGCACTTTTAAAGGCAGCGCGGCTTACGTAGACAAGAACGAGGGAATTTAGCGGCACCTGTGGCTGCGCTGCACCTTTATTGTCTAGAATTTTTCCCGACGAAACCTTTTCTTGTTTATTTAAAAAGGTTAGCATTATCCCGTAGTACCTACATACATGTATGACTGGCTCGAATTTGAATGTTCATACAGTTAGCCGTGTGGTATCCGGCGGAGTAGAATAGAACCAGCCCATTACACTCACGGGTGTCGTATAAGCCGACTAATGTCTGAGGCAGAACACCTTGCGCCTCCGTAGACCTGAGAATGGGCAGCAGCGTTTTCTGTTAGTCTTTCATCACTGCGATCTCCAATCCGCCTGCCAAGTGTGAAGATTACGGCAAATTCCTCCCATCATGGGAGAGGCTTATTATGTCCAGCAGTGGACGCAGTGGCGGATTTACACATTTGCCGCCAGTAGGCTTTTCAAATTTTGCCGCCCCTACTGACCTCTACACAATGTGTTAGAGGTCCTTTAGGATTGTTTTTACAACCCAAAAATTTTGTTAAGATTACCCAAGAAATAGTTTTTGGGTAAATTCCTGAGCTAAGCGAAAATTTTAACACTACCTTGAACAGGCTAGAATTGATTCAATCTTGATACTTACGAGTTACTTGTTCGACTCACAGGTAAAGGCAAGAGTAAGTTGGCTGCAAGAGCGAGCGAAGCGAGCTCGAAAATTTGTACACTTTACCTACCTTGGACATGTTAGAATTGTTTCAACCTACCAGAGTTACTTGGGTGACTTATAGACAAAGATAAGATTCAAGAGAAGCTAGTCTGCAAGAGCGAGCAAGGCGAGCACGAACATTTATACATCTTGCCTCGAGTAAATTCAGATAGTTATAAGGTTTGAGATCAAAATATCCACATGCTATGCAACCTTGCGTATGTATGCTATAATTGCCTATTAGGGCCTCGGGGCAAGGGGCTCCTAATTTATTTCAGCCTCTGTTTATACCGATCGATCGAGAAGTTTTTCGCAGGGTAAGTACGAACCGCGCGCGTTTGTTTAAAGAAAATGTGTAAGTTTGTAGCGATAGTAAAAGTACTCAGAGGCTCATTTATAACATTAAAACACACGCTACAATTTGTTACGTCTAATACCAATTCTGTGGCATCAGGCAGGAAAAAGCTGCCCCTGGCGACGCCCATGTTACCTATTATAGCTTCGACACACTTGTCTTGATTCCATGGCGAAATACAATAATAATTTTAAAGAAATTCTTAAACATGGGCATCTGGACTCTCTCTCTTTTAGCCTGAATTTGAACCTTCACTTAATAGTTTATTGTTCCAAAAAAACCTTCCACACTAACAATTTACTGCCGTTTCCAGTTTTTGTAAATGTAAAATTATTCCCGTCGCTTGTTTTCAATAAACGCGATTCAATAAGTTGTAGAAAAAATCATCAAACTGGTGAAACATCTAGTACTTATTGAATTGCTTGTCTGGACCTAATAGCATTTAGGAATATAATTATGAATGTATTCATTTCTGTAACACTTAAAAATAAAACTGGCTCATATTTGCCGCCCCTAAAATCTGCCGCCCTAGGCTCCAGCCTACTCAGCCTATTGGTAAATCCGCCACTGAGTGGACGTTATGGGCTGTTGTTGTTGTATACAGTTAGCTTGATTGACTGCAATAATATAAATCACAGCTCAGATCGTGACTTATAGCATTAAGGCTTAATAGACAGTTTTTGTATCGTGTTCAGAATGTTAACCTCGTGGAGGCTTGGATGCAATCTGATTGGATCAAGAGATTATCAGGGTGCGATGCTAGATATAGCGGGCGTGGCGTGGGCTGCCCCACTCCCGCGATAGCGGCTCGGAAGCCCTGAACTGTCTCCAAGTAATTTAATATGTTTTACTCGTTTCCATTCTTATCTTTTCACAACTGATAAGGTTATCACCAATTTCAGGAAATAATGTCGGGCTTCCCATAATTATTTTGCGTATCGAGACTACGATAATAGTTCTTAGTTAAAATGTACGTGTGTATAGGCTTATATGCATTTGGCAAGATGTCCGAATCTAAATAATAAATCATTAACCCTCGTGCCATACAGTCAATTGTTTTTCAATACACTTCCTCGAAAACTGGTTCTTAACGCACTACGATTAGGTACAACATGCAATGTATTTCACACGCGTGCGATTTTTTCCACTTTCCCGCACGTGTGCAGGAATGAAAATTGCCACAGATAACTATACCTATACTTGGTCCAAATTGATTCAATGCCTATAGTCTGAGGTGAATGTTTTTTTTTTTTAATTTTTGCAAAGCACTACGCGTCTTTACGGCATAAATATTATTTGAATATTCAAATTGTGTTTATAAATAGAATATCATAGATAAACATGATTAAGTATTTAAAACTAATAGTTACTTTTATACACAAATTAACATTTATTGGTGTTCTGAATTCAAAAATATAAAATAAATCTATTTTTTATATTAGGCTGTCTAGCGGCTTCATACCATTGCCTCTCTTTCAACTTGGCGAGGCAAAGCGCGAAAAAAAAAGAAAATTTAAATCATAGTTTCATAGTTCGTGACAAAAAAAATATTCGTTATTTTATTTTATTTCTTCAAAAGTGTATTGAAAAACGTCGTTTGATACACGTGGACATTTGTTATTGCAATTCTCGGCTCAAAAACACCCTCGCCTACGGCTCGGGAGTAATAATTCCGCCTCGATTGCAATAACAAACTTTCTCCACTTGTATCAAAATGTACTATTGTTTATTTACCATTGTACATACCAAGGAAATAAATAGTAAGTAAGTAGACTGCGGTTTTTAGGAGCAATAAAACCAAGACATGCTTTATTTATAAGTTTTGTTAGCAACCATAAAGCCGTCAATCACTTAGCTTACGACGCAAGTCTGCAATACTAAAAGTCTGAGTATTTCTGGGGGCACGCAAAGTAATGAAGCAAGTTATATAGGCAATTAGGCACTCCAGTGGTGAGTGATCAAGTAGAACTTTATCAAGTACGTCACGAAGACGAGGAAAAGCGCAGGTAGGTACCGTAAGTGCCGGCGGGTGAGGGTCGCGCGCGCCGGAAGACGCCGCCTTACGCGCGCACGCCATTTTACAATAACCCTCTAAATTAACTGCCTCATCGATTTAATCAGGTTTTGTTTATTCATGCTGTTACATAAAACTTGCTCACGCAGTATTCAAATGAAGCTAATAAGTAGATACCAATAATTTTCATAGTCCCTGAATATTTACGCCGACATTCTTTCGCCAATTACTAAATATGACGCGATATATCAACGTAATGTATGCAGCTTTTAATTTTAACGTCTGATGCTCTCTGTATACTTTGTAAGTAGCAATTTGTAGTCACAGTACATTTGCTGACATAAAACAGTGTAATATCTCAGCGAGTTTATTATACTTGTATCAAAAAACATGTGCTATGTTGGCAGCAATTCAATGTAAGTAAAAATATGTTTAGTATAAGTGCCTATACATACATCTAGTTAATTTAGATCCGTGCACTTAGATCTAGGCACTTTACGACATGTTTAAAATACAGTATCCTCACCACTAATGAGGTCGTAAAAAGCGTTTATTTCCTAAAAACACACATCCATCCCCTTTCTAGGGTTCTAAAGCTAGTAATTTCTACTCCGTCATGAATTCGTTCCAAGGTTAAGCGAAGGAAATTGCCCGTAGATAAATGACATTATCGTCTCGAATTTTCATATGTAAGCCTCCGTAACCGCAACATATGTATGATGCGTGCGTGCCTACCAAACGATATTGAGTCATAAAACACGACGATCGTACATAAATATTTATTTAAGCGTATAAAGTCAAATCAACTTGTTAAAGAAAACAACTTGTTGGGAACAGTTTGGTTTGTTGTTATGGAAAAGGGCTTCAGCTTTCATACAATGTGTAGGTACTTTTTCTTTATAGAAAAAACAACTTTGCTGAACATAGTTATAATACGCTAAATCTTCACTTTTTACATCTTTATGTTAATGCAGTAGTTAGTAGTAAGTACCTTTAACTTTAGATAGTTAAATATCCCCATAATACAGTGATTTGCTATATTACATAGAAAGATAATGGCGACCCTGTCTGCCATGATCGACAGGCCGGTCGGTGGCGTGTCATTTGCGAGCAAACGGCAACGATTTACGCCCATCGCTCCATTAACAAGTTTGATGGACTTCTTGCATGCGAGCTGAACGTGGGACGTAATTTTCGTGACGTCAGCTGTGTTGGCTAGCCAACCGCAAACATAATAGAAACAAACACTGTGTGCCTTGACAATGTCAGCATTAGATGATTAATTACTGCTCTACTCTTGCACTAGTTATGATAATATTCACATGGTGGTTTAAGATAAACCTAGTAGAGTTTAATGTCAAAGGTGCGCCAGACGCGTATTACTACACTCCACATATTACATTCAAAACACTTCGGAAGGTTCGGGATTCTGATAGGATTGTCAAACCAGATAAAAGAGTAATTCTAAACGTTAGAAGAAAGTAATTACGTTGGGAAGAAAATTCAATGCAGAATTATACGTGCGGGTCCTCACTCGCCTTAACGATACAGTAATCTCTGAGGACGCGATGTCAATATAAACGTGGAAGTACTGACCAGTTTTACTGGCGTCCTTGATGAGCTCAGCGATGAGGTCGTCGTGCACGGTGATGCCGAGGTTGCGCAGCATGAACTGCAGCTCAGCCGGCGTCACGTGCCCGTCGCTGTCGCGGTCCAGCAGACCGAACGCCGTGCGCAGATCTGGAACAACATATTTGTCAGTTAGTTACTTAATGCTATCGGTGGTCATAAGACCAGTGATGCACCGCTTGCAGTGCTCTACATCGCATCAGTGTCCTACATTACCTGATCCCTCTTCCATATGATGTGGGGAAAAAGCGTGAGGGTATTGTAGGGCACTGACTGCACGTTGGCATTTAGCAGTACATTGTTGTAAACTGAGTTGGCATAATTATTTATCACATACACATTAGAATCACATATAACCAAAATAAATAAATGTTGATGGATGACGATTGGCAGGGGAGAATGGAAGAAAAAAACGTGTTGTGCCGATCCCAATTAACATGGGACAAGGGATGAAGACGATGTTGGTGATATTATACATACCTAAAAGATTGATATAACGAAAAGCACGGCGATTTATTAGTTCAGCGAGCTATGAGCGGGTATTGATACACCGTATTTTAAAATTACCAAGGTCGAAAGTGGCAAACATTCAATTCAACGAAAACACTAAAGTTTTCAAAGTATAGCTCAAAAACAGAAACAAGTAAGTAGGACAAAATATATCCTATGATGTAAGTGTTTCGTAACAGAATCAGGAAAATGGAACACCCATGTAAAAATATTGTAGCTCGAAGCTTATGTCACAACCCCTATTTACTTGTTCCGCGTAGTATCGAACATTTTTGGCTGTATTGAACGCAACATCTGTAAATGTTGAAAATGTAACTGATACTAAACATTTTATGAACTTTCCAAGTATTGAATTCGGGCCTTGGTACTACAAATTGCAAATGCAGTATTAATCTGCTACGGCGTAGCAAGTTGTCTTTTTAACCGACTTCCAAAAAGAGGAGGTTATCAATTCGTCTGAAAGTTTTTTTTTTGTATGTATATTCAGCGATATCTTCACCAAATGTGAACCGATTTCTATGATTCTTTTTTTGTTTGGAGGAAAATTAGTTCGCGGTGGTCCGATTGTGATGGTGGTTTAAATTTGGTGAAGATCTAATGCTGATCTTCGGAGATATTTGCTATCATTTATATTGAAGAGTTCCCTAAAAATAAAAACCCTTTTTTGCAAAAAATAAAGCCGACTTAAAAAAAAAACAAAAAAAATAATATGTAAAATAACTACCTTCACAAGTCGGTGGCAAAAGAAAACTGAATCAAACAAACAAAAGTCACCGACATCTGAAGCTAAAGTTATTTATCACTTTTTTTAGGTTTTTGAAGTCGGTTTTATTTTTTGCAAAAAAGTTTTTCATTTCACAAAAATGCTACGGCGTAGCAACTTAGCAAGAGTCTCGTTCAGTTGTAAGTTACAATATTTAAAGTAATGTTATGGCGTATAGCAAGACTCCATTTCATTTCAAGTTTCAAAATAATAAATGCGTAGCAGCTGCGATGGAATCTAAATATGAACTCATATTTAGATTCCATCGCAGCTGCTACTCATGTCAAGTTAAGAGTGCAGTGTTATGTGATTAGTGTAAGATTTCAAGTAGCAATAAAGTCCAGAGTAGCGTTAACATTGTAACTTATAAGCTCAAACTTCACTGAAACGCAACCAAGCTATTTAATATGCGCCTGGAATTATATTTTCCAAGACTTACGAGTCCTCTCGCAGACAACGTTTGAGATTGGCTCAGAATTTTCAGAGAGGTTGCAAAAATAAAAACGTTACTTTTTGACTGTCGGGAGACATGGCACATAAAAAAGTTAAGGTACTTTACTAAGGAACCTACACGACATGTGTACACAAATACGTGCTGATGTTACCACGCCACAACCGAAGTAAATATGTGTAATTTATCAAATAACACGAAGCAACACACAAGATAGAAGAATAACTTCAGGTACTCACAGAAATCATTACCCTTATTCAAAGCCATCACAGTTACAATATTAGATATTAAAATTACTAGATCTCGTTATATTTTGTTACTCGTATTTCGGGCACATCTTACAGTTATCACTACTTGTATCTAGATGTGCCCTACCGCTATCTACAACGTGTTTTCACTAAAACTGTCGTCTCGTCTCGTCATATACATACCGGCAATATTGACAAAAGATTAAACAACGCTGCGTGTACCTGTTTTATCTCAGCACTAAATTATTTTGAGCCATCGCTATCTAGATATGGCTTTAGAAAAGAAAACATCAACAGACAGGCACATAGAGAGGAGTTTGGAAACTCTTACATGAAAATCGTCGGAACTGAAAATATGTGGTGAAAAACAACTGTTCGTTTTGTACAGGATATTTGTTGGGGCAGCAGGTAACTTTCAACATGTTAGTTGTACATTATGCTTCTTCGATTTCGAATTGTTTATTCTATACATGGTAGGGACACCGACGGCGACGCTCTAATTGACTATGTATTCAGTACATAATTCTGAAATCATAAAAAAAAAACTGTTCCATACATTTTGACCATGTAGGACTGCAGTTTTGTAGAAAACAGCTGTTTGTTTTTGAAAAACTTACTTACGTATAACTGTCAGTTAATATAGGACTCTCGTATAGGTATCGGTGTTTCTATAAACAAAGTTAAAACCTATCCACGTCACCTACCTGTCACTTTATTCATAGAAAAATCAAAAACAGTTTTTCTGTGACGTTTTGTTTCTTTCGGCCGGTATACAAAATGTCAATCAGACAGAGATAGCAACCTACCGATACCTGTTGGTAGGTTATTGAAAATCCCTGTATATGTCTATAGAGGGGTACATTCAGAATGGCACATAAAAAACCTTTTCAATACACTTCCTCGAAAACTGGTCCACGCACTACGATTAGGTACAACATGCAATGTATTTCACACGCGTGCGATTTTTTCCACTTTCCCGCACGTGTGCGGGAATGAAAATTGCCACAGATAACTATACCTATACTAAGTCCAAATTGGTTCAATGCCTATAGTCTGAGGTGAATGTTTTTTTTTTAATTTCGGCAAAGCACTACGCGTCTTTATGGTATGCATATTTTTTGAATATTCAAATTGTGTTATATATATATATATATAGAATATCATAGATAAACATAATTATTAAAAACTAATAATTATTTTTATACACAAATTAACATTTATTTGTGTTCTTAATTCAAAAATATAAAATAAATCAATTTTTTATATTAGGCTGTTTAACGGCTTCATACCTTTGCGTCTCCTTCAACCTGGCGAAACTAAGCGCGAAAAAAAAGAAAATGAAAATCATAGTTTCTTAGTTCGTGACAAAATTATTTTTCATTATTTTATTTTATTTCTTCAAAAGTGTATTGAAAAACGTCGTTTGATACACGTGGACATTTGTTATTGCAATTATCGGCTCAAAAACACCCTCGCCTACGGCTCGTGTGTTATAATTCCGCCTCGAATGCAATAACAAACTTTCTCCACTTGTATCAAAATGTACTATTTGAATACATTACCACGTATTCAATAGGTTTTTTTACACACCTCCTAAAACGGTATACCTACCGTTTTAGGAGGTGTCCTTTCCATCCTGTTTAATGACCATCGCTCATAATGAGCTTTAGCAAGAAAAGTCAGGAAATATACCGTGACCAAAACACAGTAAAGTTTATTGTTTCAATGAAACGTTGAAACTCTACACATTATTCAAGATCATTTTCAAATCCTTTTATCTTTTTCTGACCGTTCTTTAATCTTGTAAGTCATTTTTAGATGGCTTGTTACGAGCAGTCGACATGAGGTCATTTCCGAATTCTACGCTTACTTATATTTAGCGGAGACATCTATCAGACTGCTGTGTCTTCACAACGACGTGTCTATGCGGGAATCGATGTGAATTAAACCAACCCAATCTTTAAGAGAATTGGAGACGGCGACGGTAGCGCATTTCTCAATTCTCACGTGATATGTGTTTTTTCCCTCTCATAGAGAGGAGGCCTGTGTCCCAGCAGTGGGAACATTAATAGGCTAATGATGATGATGATGATACGTTTCTAATCGCACACCTTTTACTTAATGTAAATCATTGTTGCCATGGCAGGTATAACCTGGCTGGCACATGAGCGTGGTGATTGGCACAAACAAAAAAAGCCTACCCCAGTAGTGGGTGAAGTCTGTCTGTGGATCATCATCATCAACATATCAGTCCGGAATAAGCCACTGCTGCGTATCTAGGCCTCCCCATTTTCATGCCACACTTCCCGGTTCTGTGCGTGGGCTGTGGATTATGATGATAAAATTATAATTGTTCAAGTTTACAAATTAAATATTAAGAACATTAGTCATCATCTGCCTAGCCTTTTTCCCAAATATGTTGGGGTCGGCTTCCAGTCTAACCGGATGCAGCTGAATACCAGTATTTTACTCGGAGCGACTGCCTATCTGACCTCCACAACCCAGTTAGTACTGGCTAATACGATACTCTTTGGTAAGGCTGGATGTCAGACATTTGGAGCCACTCACTACCTGTAACGACTGTCAAAGATCTACAAATGACAGTCGGGACCAACAGCTTAACATGCTTTCCGAGGCACGGAGGAAACTTAGTAAGTATGTAAGGGTCACCCATCCACAGACCAACCTAGGCAAGCACAGCTTAACCTAAAGATTGACCCGAGCGGCTGTTATTATTTAGCCACGAGCTCCTTCAAATATTAAGAACATAGTAAAGTCAGTAATGTGTGACCGCTTAGCAACTCGTTACATTAGAACACACATTATATAGGAATGTTGGTGATAATGACCAGCGAACTCTAAACACCGCATTATTCCGGGCATTTCGCCCCGTTCCACAAATATCACCCACCTATTCGATGTTCTACGAAATGAGATTTTTTTACGTGACTCCGACTCATTTTCTTTGAATTATTTGATTATTTTAAAAGTTCCTAGTATTGCAGATGCTAGTGCTCGTCGTGTATTACAGATCAAATATTAATAGATGACGAGAACAATAACATTTTATAATACCCACATTGGTAATAGGTGTACGGTCGATCAAGCTATTTGGTTTACATTTTACAATGTAATTTGTGGGTTAAACTGTAAACCAAATAGCTTGTTCGACCGTACATCTATACTATTAATATTAATCTAAATATATAAAAGAAGAAACTGACTGACTCATCTATCAACGCACAGCCCAAACCGCTGGGTCTACAGATTCCAAATTTGGCAAGTAGGTTCCTTATGTGGTCTAGGGGTGCACTAAGAAAGGATTTTTCAAAATTCACCCCCTAAGGGGGTTAAAGGGGGCTCCAAAGTTTGTATGGGGAATCAAGATTAGTTAGACTATTTTATTCGAAACTTCACAGGAGTGCTCCTATTGATAAATGAGTAGAAACGGGTTTCAGGTTTTTTCAGAATTCAACCCCTAAGAGGGCGAAATGGGGTGGCAAAGAATAAAAATCAATGCACAGCCCAAACCACTGAGTCTAGAGTTTCCAAATTTAGCACATTAGTTCCTTATGTGGTCTAGGGGTGCACTAAGAAAGGATTTTTCAAAATTCACCCCCTAAGGGGGTTAAACGGGGCTCCAAAGTTAGTATGGGGAAACAAGATTAGTTAGACTATTTTATTCGAAACTTCACAGGAGTGCTCCTATTGATAAATGAGTAGAAAGAGGTTTCCGGTTTTTTCAGAATTCAACCCCTAAGAGGGGGCAATGGGGTGGCAAAGTATAAAAATCAATGCACAGCCCAAACCACTGAGTCTAGAGATTCCAAATATGGCACATAGGTTCTTTATGAGGTTTAGGGGTGCATTAAGGAAGGATTTTTCAAAATTAACCCCCTGAGGGGTTGAAACGGGGGTCCAAAGATTACATGGGGAAATAAGATTAGTTAGACTACTTTATTCGAAACCTAACAGGAAACTCCTATCGATAAATGAGTTAACATTTGTGTTTCAGGTTTTTTCAGAATTCAACCCCTAAAGGGGGAAATGGGGTAACAAAGCCTGAAATTCAACATAGGTATTGTTTGTATGGTGAATTGGGTCGGGTGTATTACAAAAACAATGATTTTAAGATTTAATGTGGTGGACCTGAATTACCATCATTCTCTGTTGGGGTGCGATGGGGTTGAAATGTTTAAAAATCAATATGGGTGTCGAAACCGAGATTATCAGGGGTGCTGATTTCGAAAATGGCATTTATTTTGAGATCCAGAAGATTGGGGATTCGACTTCTATACAGGGTTATTGTTGATTTATTATGATGATTGTGATAACGATGATGATGATTGTTATAAAGATGATGATTGTGATTATGATGATAATGATTGTGATTGACCCGACACTATACCGAAGACATCCCGGACGTCAGCCTGTACGAGATTAGGATGGCTCTGAAGCAGCTCAAAAACAACAAGGCACCGGGTGATGACGGAATTACGGCCGAACTCCTGAAGGCGGGTGGAAAACCGGTACTTAAGGCCCTTCAGAAGCTGTTTAATTCCGTCATACTTGAGGGGAAAACGCCACAGGCATGGTGCAGGGGTGTGGTGGTGCTCTTCTTCAAAAAGGGTGACAATGTCCGGCTGAAGAATTATAGGCCCATCTCACTTCTAAGCCATGTCTACAAGTTGTTTTCTAGAGTCATCACGAATCGTCTCGCGCGCAGGTTTGACGATTTCCAGCCACTCGAACAAGCCGGTTTCCGAAAAGGCTTTAGCACCGTGGACCACATACATACGCTGCGGCAAGTTATACAGAAGACCGAAGAGTATAACCTGCCTCTCTGTTTAGCGTTTGTGGACTACGAGAAAGCCTTCGATTCGATCGAGACCTGGGCTGTACTGCAGTCTCTCCAACGGTGCCAAATCGATTATCGGTACATCGAGGTGTTGAAGTGTTTGTACAAAAACGCCACCATGTCAGTCCGACTTCAGGACCAAGCCTCGAAACCTATCCTCCTGCAGCGAGGTGTGAGACAGGGAGACGTCATATCTCCGAAACTGTTCACCGCTGCACTGGAGGATGTCTTCAAGGTTCTGGACTGGAGAGGGCTAGGCATCAACGTCAATGGCGAGTACATCACTCACCTTCGGTTTGCCGATGATATAGTGGTAAAGGCTGAGACCATGGAGGACCTCAGTACAATGCTCGATGACCTCAGTAGAGCTTCCGGAAGAGTGGGTCTAAAAATGAACATGGACAAGACTAAGGTCATATTGAATGCCCATGTCACACCCACTCCTATCAAGATCGGAGACTCTACTCTCGAAGTTGTAGACGATTATGTGTACCTGGGACAAACGGTCCAGTTAGGTAGGTCTAACTTCGAGAAAGAGGTCAATCGTCGAATCCGACTCGGTTGGGCAGCGTTCGGGAAATTGCGCGGTATCTTCTCGTCCAACCTACCGCAGTGTCTCAAGACGAAAGTCTATGACCAGTGTGTGTTGCCAGTGATTACATACGGGACCGAAACGTGGTCGCTCACAATGGGCCTCATCAGAAAGCTTAAAGTCACCCAAAGGGCAATGGAGAGGGCTATGCTCGGAGTTTCCTTACGCGATCGAATCAGAAATGAAGACATCCGCAAGAGAACAAAGGTTACCGACGTAGCCCGAAGAATTGCCAAACTTAAGTGGCAGTGGGCAGGGCACATTGCTCGCAGAACGGATGGCCGATGGGGCCGAAAAGTTCTGGAGTGGCGACCCCGAACCGGAAGACGTTGCGTTGGAAGGCCTCCCACTAGGTGGACCGATGACCTGGTGAAGGTTGCAGGAATCCGCTGGATGCGAGTCGCACGGGACCGGTCAATGTGGCGACACTTGGGGGAGGCCTATGTCCAGCAGTGGACGTCTTTCGGCTGAAATGATGATGATGAATGATGATTGTGATTACGATGATGATGATTGTGATAGTGATGGCTATTGTGATAGTGACGGTGATTGTAATGGTGATAGCGATGGTTGTGATAACGAGGATGGAGATTGTGATAATGATGATTATGATTAAGATGATAATGATTGTGATTACGATGATAATGATTGTGATAACGATGATGGTGATTGTGATAGTGATTTTGATGGTTATTGTGATGGTGATGGTGATTGTGATAGTGACGGTGATTGTGATAGCGATGGTGATTGTGATTGTGACAGTGATGGTGATTGTGATAACGATGAAGATGATTGTGATTACGATGATAATGATTGTGATAACGAGGTTAATGATTTTGATAATGATTGATTGATTGATTTTGATGGTGATTGTGATAGTAATGGTGATTGTGATAGTGATGGTAATTGTGATAATGATTGTGGTTGTGATAGTGATGGCGATTGTGATCATGATGATTGTGATTAAGATGATGATGATTGAGATTACGATGATAATGATTGTGATTACGATGATAATGATTGTGATTACGATGATAATGATTATGATGACGAGAATGGAGATTGTGATGATGATGATTGTGATTACGATGGTAGTGGTTAAGATTACGATTGCTAAAATGATGATAGTGATTGTGATCGTGATTGTTATGGTGATTGTGATGAAGATAGTGATGGTGATTGTGATTGTGATGGTGATAGTGATTGTGATAGTGATGGAGATTGTGATTGTGATAATGATTGTGATTACGATGATGATGATTGTGATTACGATGATGATGATGATTGTGATAAAGATGATGGTGATTGTGATAGTGATTTTGATGGTGATGGTGATTGTGATAGTGACTGTGATGGTGACGGTGATTGTGATGGTGATTGTGGTTGTGACAGTGATTGTGATAGTGACGGTGATTGTGATGGTGATAGCGATGGTGATGGTGATTGTGATTGTGACAGTGATGGTGACAATGATGAAGGTGATTTTGATTACGATAATAATGATTGTGATAGTGATTGTGGTGGTGATTGTAATGGTGATTGTAATAGTGATAGTCATAGTTATAGTGATTGTGATCGAGATTGTGATGGTGATTGTGATGGTGATAGCGATGGTGATTGTGATTATGATGGTGATTGTGATGGTGATGGTGATTGTGATTATGATGGTGATGGTGATGGTGATGATTATTGTGATGGTGATCGTGATGGTGATAGTGATTGTGACTGTGATAAAGATGGTGAATGTGATTGTGACAGTGATGGTGATTGTGATAATAATGATGATGATTGTGATTACGATGATAATGATTGTGATAACGAAGATGGAGATTGTGATGTTGATGATTGTGATTATGATAACAATGGTTGTGATTAACATGATAATGATTGTGATAATGATGGTGATAGTGATGGTGATTGTTATAATGATGGTGGTTGTGTTAGTGATGGTGATTGTGATCATGATGGTGATTGTGATAATGATGGTGGTTGTCATAGTGATGGTGATTGTGATGATAATAATTGTGAAGATTATGAAATTTGGCACATAGATGGTTTATAACCTGGATTAAAATGTAGGACACTATTTATCCCTTTAGTATGATCCAGTGGGATAGTTCCCGACCCTGACGCGGGCGAAGCCGCGGGCAATAGCTAGTAATATTATAAAGAGGTAACATTTGTTTGTAAGTTTGTATGTTTGTAAGTTTGTATGTAGGGCGTAATCTCCGGAAGTAATGAACCGATTTCAAAAATTCTTTGACCATTACAAAGCTACATTCACATACAACATAGGCTAAGTAAAATTAATTTGCCTGGATTGCAGGTCCATAAAGTAAGATGTAAGCGAAAGATCGTGAATTCTCAGCATAACTGTAACAACTACAAGCATAGATAATGGAATAATAAACACGCAACAACATTACGCCTATATTTCTTTTACCCTCTGCGTTCCCACTTTGTCGTGACGACACATAATCGTGTAGTTTTAAGTGTCATGGTTTGTGTATTTAAATGAAGGTGTTCACATATAAGACGACGTGATTACTGTCGTCCACCACTTTTGCCAGCTAAAAACCAACGATAAATTAATCGTCACGACATAGTGGGAACGCGGCTTAAGAGTTAGGCAGAGGTGATCTATAGACTCTATAGTACACCTTTAAGGTCCTTCTAACCCTAAAATTAGCAACTCTTTGTGGTGGTTCAAACTTCGTTTGAAAAACTGTTAGAATAAAGTTCTAATCAGCTTGCACTACAAAGCGGTTGTTACGTCAGTCACTGCGGCCGAATAGTGCGAAATAAGTGTTTTTTTGCGATTTACAAAAAATCTATTGATTGAATTAAAAAAATAAAACACATACGACCTGCTTTATAGTTAGTTCAGTTAGTATGCAAAGTTTCATGATCTAATTTGAAGAACTTTTTGAATACCAGCGGTTTATTGTTCGATTTGGAGGTAACTTTGGTTTTTTTTTTTCTATCGAGAAAAGTTTATGGAATCGTGTTTTCGTCACACATAGGATAACATTAATCCTCAACTTTACCATATATTTATTTAAAAATTAAAGCTGCAGTATTTTAGGCGTAACGGAGGATTATGCTAAGCCATTTGAGGGGGTATAGGCCCTTAAGTCACCAGTTATTTTTAAGTTCCATGAGCGGGATCAATTTACTAAAGAGCCGTAATAGCGGGCGTGTCTATTGCCATCAAACAAATGATCCTGGCTGTTAGTGAGAAAGTCCATTTAGAAACCCAAGATTTTTAGAGAAATACTGTAAGAATCTGGTTCGACCGGGGAATCGAAACCAGACGAGGCAGTTTGAGTGATAAATCCGTGATGATCAGTTTTACTGTCAAATGCTATTTCAGCTTATTTCAAAATGCTTTCAGTTTGGTCAATCCAAACACAAAAGAGAATTAACAGCGGATTTACTAATCGGAGACTTAATCAAATGTTCTACAGTCAGGATTACGCCTGGCATTGAAAATAGAAATAAAATAGTACGAAAACACAAAACCTTGGATATGTTTACAAATGTTTGCTTGCAGATTATAATTTTGATTGATAAAATGTTTAGGGAAGAATAACTGTTTGTGTATACTAGTATATGCGATAAATAGTTGACGAAGCTGATGTTAACATAGGGTTGCCATACGTCCGAAATTTTGCGGGAGGAATTCTAAAACATCTGGGATTACCAAAAACTAGAACCATCTATGATAATATTTTTAAGGAAATCAATATAAGAAACAAATCACTTATTTGTACAGATATACAGGGTGTAAACAGACTCATCATGAAGCCGTCATCCAAGTATTCTTTACATCAAACTAAGTAACTTTACGCAAACATTATCGCTAGGAACCAACTTTTTTTTTGGGTGTTTATCATGTTTTGTGGTAGAACTCGACGATGTAACGCACGCAAACACAACTTCTACTGTGTAGAACAAAAAAATGATCGCAATGACGGGTAGAACTAAGTGCTTTTCGGCTTTGTTAAGTCTTTTTACACCCTTTATAAAGTTAAGTAACTTTATGATTTATATTTTGAGAACACCGCAATGTTCTGTAACAAACCTTTTTGTATAATAATATATCGTTGTAAAAAAATAGGAGTTCTTACAGGGGAAAGAAAAGTCCGGAATTTTCTTCAAATGGCCAAAAATTTCCGAATAAATCTTATTTGTGGATCTGGGAACCCTATCTGTTTACATAGGGTTACGTTTTAGTATTGTTATCGTGTAAATACTGCGTTACATGTAAACATGTAGGAAATGGGTTTTATACACTGGCAGCGGTTTGGACAAGTAGAAATAAACACAAGGAAAATTTCGTCCGTAGGTCATGATCAGAAATATCATCGTCGAGTACCTACATTTATAATACAGTAAATTTTATGGAAAAATCTGTACCTACATTCCAAATAAAATACCTATTTTGTATCGTAAGAGATGAAACAGGCAGATGAAGCAATAATGTTAGGTAATTACTTTTGTCAAATTTTCCGTGTTCAGACCAACAAAGCGAGTTGACGGAGATTTAGTAAAGTCAATTACTCAATGCGTCAACAACTTGAACTGAGGTGCAGAGAGATAAATAATAAGACGTAAAAACAGTAACCAACCATGTCGTGAGAAGACAAAATCATTTTCAGACTGAAAATAATTTCATAACAACGTCGTAGCCATCGTTATGAGAAACATGGGCTAATGCTTCAAAACATGATATCAACGAAGAACGATTCTGTTGTCGTTCATTACACTCATTATTTGCTACAAGACTCCTATCTAGCTATACCTTTTTTTTTGTTCACGGGGGGAACAGAAGGTGACTGTTCTTTTGGGGTAAGACCGGGGAGTGTGGGATTTGTACCTCACTAAAACCACCCCGGTGGTCACCATCCACACATAGGGGGAGGCACCTTCATAAAAAACCTGTCACAGTCTAACTATAGATAGATAGGTACCGTAATTGCATGAAAATCCACAGGTTTAAGTTTTTAAACTGACATGGTCACATTTACATTTTCATTAACACTAAAGACGTGATATTTTTCATTCGTAAACACCCACCCGCAGTAACTTCAGTTTATCCGAGATCATGGTGCATACAACAGCGCCGAAATATAGGGAATTCAAAATGAATACTAAACATGGTTAATATTCCGGTTATTCAGAAACACGACCATATGAAGACAGCACTATAATTGGCAACTCGATTACCGCTGGAAAGTTCCATCTTTGAGAAACTTTTCTAGTTGCAAAGTCTCACTTTGTGACAGGGCCTGTAATATCAAGCGATAAAAGAATTTAAAAGAAGCAGCAAGTACTATCTTCGACACTAGAAAGTTGACGCCGTAAAAACAGTTTGGAAAATCTCTCACGTTTAATAATTTTTCCGTAGAATACGCAGGGCCGGATCTAGGGGGGGGCAAGCCGGGGCCCATGCCCCGGGCGGCAAGTTTAGGGGGCGGCAAATTCAAGCTTGGCAGACATAATATGGTCAAAGTTGCGATAATGATGAGTTGTAACGATACAACTCATTGATTTCTGTTGAAGACTGCAAAACTGTTCCTGTTGAAGAAGAAGGAGCGCCCTACACCCCATATGCATACTAGCCCATCGATTTAGATCTCTCTCTTCTGAGGAAAGACGTAAAATTTTCGAGCTCGCTTCGCTCGCTCTTACAGCCTAATTTCTCTTGAATTTTGACTTTGTCCATAAGTCACCTAAGTAACTCCGGTAGTTCGAAACAATTCTAACCTGTCCAAGGTAGGTAAACTGTTAAGTTTTCGAACTGGCTTCGCTTGCTTTTTAGACTACTTTCTTTAGACTTTGCCTAAAAGTCGTCCAAGTAATTCCTGTATGAAGGATCAAAACAATTCAAACCTGTCCAAAGCAAGGTGTCAAAAAATTTTCGAGCTCGCTTCGCTCGCTCATGCAGTCAAGTTCTTCTTAAATCTTAACTTTGAAAGTCCACCAAGTAACTCCTGTATGAAGTGACGAAATACTGTTTTAAGCTTTCACGGTTCATAACTATACTACAAATGTCCGTGATTATTTATTATTTTGAGCTCCCGATATTAAAATCACGGAAGATATCCCGTAAGTGACATTTGTAGTATAGTGAGTGACGAAATAATTCTAATCTGTCCAAAGTAGGATGTTAAAATTTTCGAGCTCGCTTCGCTCGCTCTTAGAGTCTTAGTTCCTCTTTCTCATTCAATTGTCTCCCTAAATTGATTTAGTAGCATCTATTTAAGAATCTAATTTTCATTTAGTGCCTAACCTTTTCAAATAACTCTTCAAAACCTAAACTAACCAATCCGAGGTCACGGAGGTGCTAACGTTTTTGAAGTGGCTATATACACTTCAGCTACATCCGTAAATAGTAAACTTACAAATCGCACCCTTCCGATAGGCCCCCCTTCTGGCCCAAAAGCTGGCGACGCCCTTGGCCAGGCGCCAAGTAGTATTAGCCCAGGGCCCAACAAACTCACGGTCCACCCCTGGGCCTATGGCCATCATTAGGCGTCTGATGGGTGAAATAATGATAATGATAAAAATAAAAATATAGACGGGCGGGGGCGGCATTTCTTAGTTTTTGCCCCGCCTCGAAAAATTTCAAGATCCGGGGCTGAGAATACGAGTACTAAGCCTGTTGAGTAAGATACCTATAGCATATCAAGTATTATTGCGTATCAGACATGAAACTTGAAATTTAAGTGATGTATAGGTATAGAAATAACGATTAAACAAATAAACACATTTGATAAAATACCTGTGCTACTTCGCGGCACGCACGTGGTGTGCACGCATGCATTTAGTCTGATTGCGTTATTGTATTATTTC
The DNA here is from genome assembly GCA_905147715.2 of Xestia xanthographa. Taxonomy (NCBI): domain Eukaryota; kingdom Metazoa; phylum Arthropoda; class Insecta; order Lepidoptera; family Noctuidae; genus Xestia; species Xestia xanthographa. Next base: position 14,224,246 of record LR990649.1, on the reverse strand, counting down.
TAAATGTAAAATATTCATTTATTTCAAAGTAATCCGCATTTTTATTAAAGCCATAAGTTAATCGGATCGTAACTACTAATTTATTAAATCAATCCTTGTCGAATTTAATATCTTTCGCATTCAAATCTGCCCACCCACTCAATATACATTAATCAGCGTGGTTAATCGTTGATTACTATAAATAAAACATCTGCAATGACGTCCCGTGTCTTGGTACCGTTCGTGTTCAAATGAATCAGCAATTAACCACTGTCATGATTAGCTTATCTATTCATTGTTGATGAGATCTCTCTATAAAGTCATTGAATGTTTCAACAAACAATAGATAGCAAGCTCGCATTGTACGATCATCAAATTTATTGTGCTTCATTCTTCCTCTTGGCTTTGCAACAAGATAAGATTCGTTGCTCACCATGTCATCGCTTTTATCGACCAAAGTAAAGTAAAATCTGATGCACCGAAAATAGATGTTGTTTTTCAAAAATTTTGATTTGCTTCGTCACTTTCTGCCGCAGTTATGGGTTTTTCCCAACTCTACTTATATTGATATCAAAAGCATAGTAGGTATTATAAGTCTTTAGATACTACATGACTCACCTACCTTTTATAAAGAAAAAGTAAACAAACAAAGAAGTAAAATGTAACCAATGTTATAATGGACGTTCATGGAAGTGACGACAATAATTCTGATTGATGTCAAACAACACAAAGGTAAACAACAGCTCGTCATAGATATAGTGCCACACTCTGCCACAAACTGCCACCGAACTGCCAACTAGTGTGGGTGGATGAATCGTTCATACAATTAGCCCAAACCCACATTTTTCAGGTCAATCCATGAGGCGATAAAATGTAAACATCAATTAAAATATGTATCAAGTTATGACGAGCTTTTAATGAAAACCACTAAAGATATAAATACGTATAATGTATCAAAACTTTTATAAGATTTATTTTTAGGAAATATATTATATTTTAAAGAATATCTTCGGAAAATGTCATTGCGAGTACGAGTAAATTGTGAAATAAATATAAATTCATCTGAAAAATGGGTACTTTTTCTTTTGAATAATATCCAAACTTTTGAGTAATGATCGTTATTTACAAAGTTCTGTCTTGCCGTGTCGCTGTTGAAACTTCAAAAGATGATACATTAGTCGAAAACTGAATTTTAAAAAGTATAGGTAACACTCACTGTTGAGCATAGCTTCGCTGGGCGCGGGGACTACGGGCCGGTCGTCCACCGGCGACTGCTTTTTCTTATTCTTTTTCTCATCTTCCTGCTGTGAATCAAACAGTGCACTGTTATCAGACATACACACGATTATGAACACTATCTCACAATATATTTTCTACACAATCTAAGTGCACTGCCAACGCGCAGTGTTTATTAACAAGTAATGTAAAAAAATAATGCTAACTGATACTGATTTTTTTTATCAATTTGCTGGTGTTATCAATCTTGTCATTCGTTTTATCGGACTATTGTCTGATCAATAAAGCGTGCTTATCTAGTGAAAATAATAATAAGTTTATCTACACAGTCATGGTGTTAAATGAGTGATTTAGGGAATGGGTATGATGATGCAAGTGATGGGACGTACATGACTCATGGTCGGGAAGATTATAGTTACGTCGACGACGGGCAGCGCCTCTGGATGTAGTCGACGTAGAGAAATGGACTGTTCTGGCGATGGCAGACGATGCACTATTTATAGGAGCATGTCATTACCATTGTGATCTTTAAATGTAACACGTTACTACTGCATTTGGCTCTCAGTCTACCTGCCCACGTAATAATACATGCCCACCTAATAATACTTGCCTACCTACCTATGCTTCCTACATACAATGTTAATAGATACGTAACGCCTACTTTAAGTGCGAAATTAGAGTCCTTATTAATTACCAAAACTTGGAGCTATAATTGTATTAGAATGTATCTGCCAAAACAGTACATAAATACTATCTTTCAAGTTTTTTAGAACAAATGATTGCTGTCTTATTAAATGCTACAGATAATATGTAAATAAATGCATATAATGGGACTACAGGCATTTTAAAACATGAAGCTATTTATTGCATTATGTAGCGCAAAATGATGAACACCTCATGTTCTTCTCACCTACTTAGGTATTGTGAAAATAATTGTAAAGGATTTAGACAGCGTTCAGGAACGGCCAGTGAACTTAAATGTTGTGTGACATCACACACTATTAGTTACATGATATTATTAATATAATGTTTATGGACAGCTCTTGAAAGCGATAAAATGTAAGTACCTTAATTTAACATTTGGTAAGAACATACCTAATCAATTAAATTTTAGAATGGTAGGTACTGCAAGTTGGTGCACTACTTTGTTTTTCATGTAGCTACTTCGGGAACTATACCATGAAGTATGCAGCGTGACCTCGACATAAAGGCGCGTAAGTACCCAAGTTCGGCGGAAGTCTGCGGGACCTTCGCGGAGTTTTACATAAAGCGCTGGAATCGTCCGGGAGAGAGTATAGCGCTTCCGGGACCTCGGCAAGTGCACATAACGTTGAGATACTTTTACACTTCTATTATGTACCTATGGCTTACATTTTTCATCTATTTACAAACATGTTGTTAGTTATCATTTCTTTGTCACTGTGGGTTTTCACAAGATTGTCGCTGTCTTGATAAGGTGTATGTCTCATGATAATTCTATTTGGATCGTGATGAAGTGAAAGGTATGGAGACCTGCAGCCTTGAGAAAACCTACTATCATATGGATGATAACTACCCAAGTTAAATAGACCTCTGGGCTACGATTTGGTCATGCATACCTAAAATCTTTCACGAACTTTATAAAGAGAGAGCGAGAGATTGTATGGTTCCTGAAATATGTAGCAGATATAAATTACTGTGAACGTCATAAAGTCAGAAGTAGGTAATAAAACTAACGCAAGCTGCCATACTTTACGATTAAATACTGCATTATTGTGGTACTATGTAGTGGAGTACCTACTAGAATCAAATTAACGTTGAAAATATATGTGGCATTTAAGGCACCCTCGATCTCTGCCCCCATTCTGGCCATTATTAATTATTTGTATGGCCTGAAATACCTTCTCATCTACGACGATAATAAGCAATGAAGAAAATATTGTTAAAACAGGAATGATCGTATAAAATAAAAGATAAGCAGATCTCTCCGTCAGACAACAAACAGTTCAGTCGTGAAAATACAAACACGTTTGTTTTACTGTTATGGGGCGGTAGGTATTTTCCATTTAATCTGTATTCAGTGTAATATTTACAATAATGAACTATTTATAATAAATTAGATTTAGGCATTCCATGTAACCTTGACATAACATGCGCGTGATCACCGCGCCTCATGCCAATTTGTTCATATTGGCTGATAACCATGCCAAATCGTATTAAAGTGACTTGTGACGACCTAATTAAATACAAGCGCACTCAAATCAATGAGAAAATATGCTTTTGTAAACAAACAACACCGAATAAGAAACTGCGCTCGCGCTCTTCAGTTTTTATTTGGATAAATTACGACTACAAAATTATTTATGAGCTAATAATATTAACCGTAAATCATAAGTACGGATATAAATAGTATAGCAAATATAGCAAAGATTTTATTCGAAAGCTCACTAACATTGACCCAATCTTTACCTTCATGAATGTGCTATGGGAAATGAGATTTTTTATAAAGGAAAAGTAGTCTAAATAAAAATAAATGCGTAATGATTGATAGAGATATTAGTAGGTAGCAGAAAGCATGGTGGGGTGCGAGTGTGACCGAGCGAAGTTCGCATTGAAATAACTCGTGTCGCGCTTGGCACGGCATCAACTCGCGACGGGCCAGTAAACACCTAGCGCTTTGTGAAAAAATGTGACATGCTCAACTCTCTGTAGGTAAATAAACCGAAGCTGTGATGTATCGGGCTCAAGATGTGTAGTGCACGCCGCTTCAAAGAGCTCGTTAAATCAACTCGTTTCATTGTTAAACAAACTCGCATTGAAACAAGGCGATCCTAAAATTAAAACCGTTTTCCGAAAGCATTACATTTGCTAGATTGCGCACGAAAATAATTGTACAAGAATAATTATAACAGTATGAGGTATTGAGCCGCATTGACCCAATTGTACGAAGTTCACAACAAATAGACAAAGCGCCTTGAGTGCCGGAGCTTTCTGATAATGAGAATTCTTATTTGATTTGGCATTCAGTGTACACTCCACGCGGCACTCCATTATACCCACGTTTGCTAAATTAAACGGCGATGTTGACAGTTACATGAATACACCGTTTATCACATGCGCCAAAATAAATAAAAGAATGTTAATTCATATAAAAACATTGCAGTCGACCTTTAAATAGCTTGCTGTGTCATACGGCCAATGACCATAGGTAAATTAGAAGGCCGTCCATCGGTTGGTACTGTTGGTAGCAACAGTACTGTAGCACCTAGCTAACATGTTCGACCCTTTACAACAATGTAGCACGGACCGCTACATAAGCAACTCAAAACCTTCAAATAAATGACCAAAGCTGGAGAGGAATGTTTCAAATTACATAGTTGTGAAATGTTCGCGAACATACGTTGCATACTCTGGACTCAGTAGCGTTGGTGAGCGACGCTTTGAAAGATTCTTTACATTTCAGACGAAAAGACAAATGTCATAGGTATGTTATCCAGGGATTCTTGGCGAAACCGCACTAAACATTAAAATACGACTGTGACATTGCCAGTTTATTTTGTTCTTGTTTACGTTACGTAGCTGTGAAAGACCTTCGTTAGAGTTTCACCTAGAAAACAAATGCAATGCAGAGTAGTCGGTGTTACGGAGACAGCGCGCAATTTTTGCGAGCAAGTTTTTACCGAATGAAATTAATTTCTAATTGTTGTTTAATATGCACTGATTACCCAAATCAGGTTTCGATGTGGTATGAAATTACTTTTTTAATTTTTTTTTTTACAAATTGGATAACTGTAATTTGGGTTCCCCCATTTCTGGAGTTGCTGACGTGCAGATTCTTGCTGTGCTATGATGAAACAATTATTTTATAAGATTTTCAGCCGATATAAAAACTTCGCCGTACTATTACGATATTACTGAAAATCTTATTTAAATTTACCTACTTATTGTTAAACAGATATGGTATAAACAAATGGCAGTGTTAATAAGATATTACTGAATACTATGAGTATGGATAGATCTACTACAACTTTAATTAAATCAAAGAAATAAACTCACTTTTCTTCTGCTTCTCGACGTAGTAGCCATGCCCTGTAAAGACAGAAATAATAACATTAACATTAAATAATCTTTATGGTTTTAAGTTATTATGCCTTATTTTTGAAAAAAATATTTTCAATTCACAGTGAGAAAGTTCTGACAAATTAATTAAAGCTCATAATTTGCCTCAACGCAACGCAACCGTGAAACGTCCACCACTACACTCAAGTTCACTCAACTACTCTACCAAAATGTCACAAACTCAAAACTTACAATAATTACTGGAATTACACCTGTCCTTATCAACCAAATGAGTGGGTGAGTAACTATATATCTTAATGGGTTCTCCGTTACTTAGGTAATTACAGAACGTGGATTTCATTACGATCTCTTTGAACCACTTCAATTCACAGAGAAGTGATTTGATACCTTTGTTGCTAACAGTATTCTTGATTTCCATATTCTGCAATATCAATAATCCTCGGAAACTTGCTCTCGCAAATTTTCAGGAAAACGTGCAAGTTAATGCGAAACGGGTACTACAGTGATTATAAATTTTCAAAAACAATAATATTTTGATAGATATTACTGAAACTACTGGAAACTGTAAAAAAAATAGTTTTTTCAAAGAGATTTTCCTTTGTAAAAGTACTGTTTTATTACAAAACATTTTCTTGTAAATTTATGTTATTATTAAATGTATGATCATTAATCTGTTAGAGCAGACGGAGCGAAAGTACTAATTTAGTGTTTAACGATCACTTTTAACTGTTTATATTGCTTTTAAAACCACTATTATCGTAATTCAAGTGTCACTAAATGCTTTATTTCGAGTTATTCAGGTAATTAACCAGTCCCTTTTAAATAAACGGCCTGTCTAGCAGATATTGTTCACTAATGTTTCGCAGAATATTCACCACAATGTTATGAGAAAGCTTTTAAAATATTAAACGTTTCGCTAGATATTCCTTACATACAGGTTAATTAAAATGATTGATCGTTTACTAAATTGCTTAGATGAATTCTGGAAATCGTTTTCATTATGAAAAACCTAATTTCTTAAGGCGAAGTAGTAAAATATGCCACTGTTATGGCAGGAAACAATTCATTAGTTAGGTAACATTTCGCTATGAAGTCCGAGATGCCGGTAGTTTTTAACAAAATTTTCATAGCTACTCAGGTTATGTAAATAATATCCTAACGTGTCATAATTCATGGTAGGTACCTTACTTTTTAAATTGGCCTTTTTCCAAAATAAACTGGAAGATTATAGGTATAAAACACGCTACCTATAGCAAAGCTGCCTGCTCAGTGTTTATGAGATTTCTGATTTATTACACCTAAAACTCAAAATGCAAGTTTAAATAACTTTTTTTAAACTATAAATCGCATAATATCGAGTTCATTAGAAGAGGTAGCATCAGTTGCCAGTTATTATTCTTTAAAATATATTCTCAAAGCCGTAACACGTCAAACATATTTGTGATCATTAAAATAGCATTACATGTGCTAATATTAGAAGATACAGGTACTCCGGCTTCCTGTACAGACACATGTCAACGACCTTCCGTATGTAGGTCAAGGTTATCGAACAAGGAGCCAGATCATTGTTATTCAGATAAGTTGCGCTCTCCTAATTGATCGAAGTTATTACACCATTGGTATTCCAAAGGCTTTTGAACTTTTACGCGCACCAAGATTACTTATCGCGTTTACCATATGAATTTTAAGTACTTTTACTGTAATACTTTTTATGACAGAGAGCGGATTTCATGCAAAATATGCTGCAAAAAAATGTAAAAGTGTTTGAATTTTTACAAAAATGTGAGCAGAAAAGACTTACGCAACTCGCGAAACGCTGTAACCCGACACGTATGTTCCGGAACAAGACGTGCCCCCAATGACAGCGCACATTCATAGTCAACCAGTTCCCGTTAACCTGGCCGTGTTCTTGATTTCGGGACTAGTTCCAATCAGAAATAGCAGGAGCAGTGGCCGAGTTCCCCGATTGTGTTCTCAGTTTTCTATTTATAATGTTCCAAATGTACCGGCTGATACGAAACACTGTCCAATGCTATTCCCACTGCACAACCGGTAACGATTTACTAATACAAGTTATTTATCTTCAGTTTTACAGAGACGCGTGCTTCTTTCTCATGCGACCAATTTGGATTCGGCTCAACATAACAAATCCTACGCATTTTTAAAAAGGTTCATCTACAACGTATGTAGTGAGGCCGAATGTAAAACTCTTCACATTATCTGAAATCATAATTTAAATGCTAAACAGATGGCACACACTTTCGAGTATTGCCACACAAAATTACGGCCAAGTGTGAATCGAATGATGCGGTCGGCAATGCCGTAGACTCTAAGAACCCTCTACGGCGTAGACCCTCTACGGCGTAGAGGGTCTACGCCGTAGGCTGTCTACGCCGGAAGCTACGACTGACTACTAGTAAATTATATCATGTATTTGTTTGCGCAAAATATAAAGCAATTATAGCTTTATCTAACATTAGAAGTCATCAATATTAATTACGATAAATCAACCAATTTGTTACTGCCAAGTGGTGGTTATTACACCACTTTGATTTAGATTTTTACAACAAATAAAATTAGACGGCATTGTTCCGTATATAGAAACCATCTGGGTTTCGTAAATTGGGTTTCTACATTCTTTGTACGAAACCCTAAAAACTAATGTACGGCAATCCGCAACGTAAATCACTTTGATTTTAGAATGCTTTGATGCTTCGAGACATCGAAAAGGAGTTCGGATAAAAAGACTAATACTTTTTGCTCATTTAAATTAGAAGGAAAACGGCAAAGGTTTTGTTTCAGTATCAGGAAAACATAAACTAAACAACCAACCAAGTGGTTTCGTAGCAAAACACCTTTTCGTAGCACTTTATAGTCCCTAAAAAGCGCTACGGTATGTGCTACGGGAAAGGCTACGCGCTACGACTGATAGTCAGGTACTGGACGAATTGTTTTGATTATCCTCGGAATTAAAGTATGCATGATACGAGTACCATAAGAAGACTTAAATTATTTTGAATGGTGACCAAATATAGATAAGTCAAGGGAAGTGTTTGAATAAAAAATGGAACATTAGTGAAAGAGCTAAGCTGGTTTTTTCAGCTATTTTAGCTGGACATGAAATTATAAGGAACACTCTAAGAGAAAAGAAAATGTTTATACAAAGATAACACTATCAACTATAGTTGGTGCCAGTTAAGATCGCAAAAGAGGTCATTGACCCACCTACATTTATAAAGGTTCTTAACTATGAAATCCAAAAATAAGCCTGTTCAAGTCTGGAATCGTCATCTATCGTGATCTTCAACATTTTTTGTAATGAAAAACGATACATGGATTATTTGTTTCGGTTCGTACGAAGAGATATTAGGGAAAGGGCAATGACCGCTATTCTCATCTTAACTGGCACCAACTATAGTCACAGTCCTGGTTGTTAGGGGCGATTAATTCATGTAAACATGACCATGTTGTCTGAATACCTTGCAATTTTGCTTGATGTCAGATATTAATATAGATGACAAATTCATCGAAGTGTACTAAAAATAGGCATTATTTTTGGGTTCAGTTAATATATTTGCGTTTAAGGAGGTGAAACAAAAGAAAGAGTTAAGCTAAGTAAGAATGAAAACCTTGTAAGAATTAAACTATGTTAAGAATTAAACTATGTATAATGTACGTATATCTACTAAATTAATTATTTTTTGTAAATACCTCAACAAGAGTCAGCATTTGGCAGCAACATTGAAAAAATTAACCAAGATTCACAAAACCTTCCACTATTGGCAACAATTATATGACACACCGCAAAATTCGATCGATAACTACACGAATATTCTGTAAACAGACAATTTAGTTCTAAACATCAGACTTGTTATATTCCGAACAACTTTTATACAAGTTCTATTAGCATACAAACTGCTGTCTGAGCCAAGACGCGATAAAATGAACCTTTTTATATAATGTAATAATTAATATGAGTGTTATGACGGCGCCAAGTTTAAGGTTCTATCGGAAGTTCTTTATGGTGATTGAAGAAATCGCGTGGCAGCTAGTGGCACGTCACCGATCGATGCGGTCAAACCGTTGGACCAACCTTGCACCACGATCAAACACATAAATATACCTTCGTATATTGACAAGTTATACCGACTTAGCTAACAGGTGCCTCCTTGGGAACATTGTCTTACATAGTAACACGTCCCATTATAATCAAGACTTCTTTGATAGAACTGAACAGAAAGATTATTTACTAACATTGCCTAAGCAAAATTAATGTCTCTTATCCACTAATTTTGTATGTGTAGTTGAAGATAGTTTTTCTTATACGTGATGAGGTTAATTTTAAGATTTATAAAACAAGAAGAAAGTTTAAGTTTTTCAGGTGGTTTGGTACGTTTTTTGCCGAGTAAGCAATAGATGCCTCAGCTTTGATGCAATCGGGTTATATTTTAAAATTAAATAGTTAGAATCGAATACGAAAACAAACATCACACCTCTACTATTTCAAATAGCTTCGGTCAACCGGCACAGACACCGGCTCGCCGGCCGCCGCATCCGGACTTATAAACAAACCGCACTAATTGCAGCAAGCCGACAAACTATCTCAACACAATATCTGACGAATAATTCCTCAAAACTTTCATTGTATCCGATGCGTTTCAGAGAGCCACTGTATCACAACACAGGATTTTTAATAAAACACCAACACTTTCAAATATCATCGACTCCATTTGTTATTTGCGCAGTTTAGTTGTAAATACGGAAATGCCATCGGTTAGAATAGCAAGTGCTAGGTTAGTTCTGTACCTATGCCTTGTGGTGCGGAGTGGAGCGAGCGGTTGCGGCGCGGTGCGGCGCGGTCCGGTGCTGGTGTCGGCACGAGTGGTGCCGGTGGTGGCCGCAGGGTTGCTGAGGAGCACGAGCCGGTGTCGCACGGCCTTTGTACGTCGCACCAGGCGGGCGTTTAATGCGCGGATATTTCTGTAGATCACAGCCATCGGACAAATCGCGACCGTGCGACCCGGCCTCAACGAGCACTCTAATTATAAACTTGTTTATATTTTTTATTCCCTCCATGACTTTTATTCTGATTCCTCACTGATGTCTAGCGGCGGACGCCGAGGCCTCGCTCCTCGACCTCGGGGTTCACGTGTGCCTCAAAATACATCGCAACGCGACACTTCTTCGATTCTCGTAATTTATCGAGAACGGATTAAACATTTCGGCGCCAAAATACGTTTTGGACGACGGTGGGGTGTCATAAACAATAAATGGCGAGTAGGTGTGTAGGTGTTGGATTGTTGGAGTGTGCGGCGCGTGTGGTGCGCGTGGTGGGTACGTACCGAGAGCGTGTCAGAGAGCGCGGAGCAGAAGGCGCTGAAGCCGTGCGCGGGCGGGCTGGGCGGCGGGCTGCCGCTCGCCCGGTCCATGGCGTGTGCGGCGTGCGGCGTGGCGGACACTCGCCCAGCACTGCCGCCGCCGCGCACTAACGCGCCCTCGCGTTACATAAACCTCGCGGCTAGCCCGCTGCCCGCTCCCACCTGTCTGTTGTCGCTACGTCTTGGCATCACATGCGAACCACAACAATAACACTAAATAATTATAGAAATACTATTTTAAGCTCACTCAACGCCGACTCAGACTAATTTGTAGCACTTTATCTTAACATGGCATTTGATTTTAAGCAGACATGAGAACAGACTGGGTTAGTGATGTTATTCTTTGATTTACACGTTACAGTTCGAATCACTTCCCCTCCCATTCATTTTGTCGTTTCATAGACAATACTCCAAGGCTACAGTGGATGGTTCCTACTTTCATGTATGGGTGGGTAGGTAGGTAGGTAGGTGCCTGCCTGCCTGCGTGGGCTCATAATGAGTAATGACTTGTCAAGGGTGACCTGTTCGACCGAACATTTGACTTTAGCATGAAACCGCATTCTTTTACGCCGAAAACGTAATTGCCTTTTATCGAAGGTATAATGTTTAATAAACTCTTGCCTACGTTATAGGATCCTAAAAGGTCACAACTAATGTTTTAAGCATACCAATAGCTGCTTAATTAATATTAGGATTTCTCGGAAAATCCAATGAGCATCGAAAACACCCAATTGTAATAAAGTCATACAAAAATTCAATAGAGCCTACAATCTGCCTACAGCAGAAAACGAGAATAAGCTTGCATGGGGCTCGGCAAAAATTGCTTTCGTGTATTCCCTGCAGCCCTGATAAAGAACATAACAATAACATTAGGGTGGCCTTCGACCGCTACCCTTAATTTTAATCAGGCTTTGAACACAATGAAAACTGCTTTCGTTATATTTTATTGGTAAATTATGCCGCCTCATTGGTGTAGTTAGTTCACTCGTTTTGAATTATGAGGTCACGCAATAAAGCAAATAGAATGCGACCCTTTGTCATTACATTTTTTTTATTTTAATAAATTTGTTTTGATTAGATTTTACACTGGATATGATTTTACTTTAGTCTGGTAAGTTTTATTTATGGACTTTTGTTTGGTTGAACTAAAAAGTGAATAATCAAATCCAAATGGTTGCGAATGGCAGCTGACCTTATGTTCACCTCCAAAATCCAAAGTGGAATTAGCTTCAAAGCATTTACTTTTCACATAACGCCTTTGTAACCACACTCTTGTCCAAGTGATTTATCATACTCCTCAAGATAAACAAACACTCCATAGAAAAATATTTGATTTCCAACGCGACTGCTGTAAATGTTCAGTTAAACACCTGTTTACACACTTCGGTAATGTTTTATGTCGTCACGACTTTCCACAACAGTCTTTACGATCATCTTTAATGGTCTCACATTCATATGTTACAATATTTATAATTAATTTAAATTATTTGATTTTTTTTTTAAGTTTTAGATGCGTATTTGTTATTTATGATCTAAATAACTCTTCGTAATCGTTAATAATGTTTAGTGGAATGTGTTGTGGAAAGAATAGGATAGTTTTTATTGCAATTCTTCAAATAGTTTTAAATTTTTATTTGTTGGCACAATGTGGAAGAGTGAAAAGAGTGGTTGGAGGTACGGACGTCTACTGTGGTAAAGCATTTTTCCTTTTCCGTTTCGTAATCTACATAAACTTGTAGTCAGTGGCCCAAAAAGTCTGACAACCAGTCTTACCAAGAGGTATCGTATTACCCAGTACTAACTGGATTGTGGAAGTCGCTCTAGGCAGTCGCTCCATGTAAAATACTGGTATTCAGCTGCATCCGGTTAAACTGGAAGCCGACCCCAACATAGTTGGGAAAAGGCTAGTGAATCTACCTATACTTGTGATTCCCCCCAGATTCATCATCATCATCATTCTCTGGCCCTTATCCCAATTCATTTGGGGTCGGCGCAGCATGACTTCTTCTTCAATATACATATATACTACATACATATATATACAGGGTGTAAAAGACCTCATCACGAAGCCGTCAACCAAGCATTCTGGGGCCCAATTCTGTAACTTTGTGTTAAGCAACACGCCATTGACACTCTATCGACACACTACAGACAATAAGTTGCCACTGTTCCAAATTTGGTATTCTGCAAAAACTTCAATGGCGTTTCAGTGGTGTCTCAGTAGTGTGTCGATAGTGTGGCGGTTTATATAAACATTTTCAGTGTTTTCGTTGTTCGATGGCTTCACAATGGCGGTTCGATGGCCAAAACACTTTTTAAACATGATAGACACAACTTTCAAATACACTTAAAATATTTACAGACTACCGTAACTTTGGCCATCATGATGACATTGACACATTATAGTGGAGCAGAATACCAATTATTACAATAGTCTTCTATGGCGTTTTAATGAATGGCACTACAGTGGTAATTCAATGACCATAGATAATTTGTAGAATACCAAATGTCAATGAATAACCTATCGAGACACTACTTACACACTACCGACACACTATTGACAAGTTGGTAATTTTACAGAATTGGGCCCCTGTACATCAAACTAAGTAACTTTACGCAAAAATTATTGCTGGGAAATGTTTTTTTTTTGGGGTGAAAAATCATGTTTTCTGGTAGAACTCAATGTAACTCACTCAAAACATTGTGCTGGTGGATGGATTGAATAGTACGGGGGTCGTGGAGGTGTTTAAAGTAAAAATCTTACATTGAAAACTTGTATTTAAAAAAAAAAACTTGTCAAAAAGTTGTAACTTTGACCCCCAATATCTCCGTAACTAGAAGGTTCCCAGGTATGGTGTAGAACAAAAAAAATGTTCGCAATGATGAGGAGAACAAGTGTCTTTCGGCTTCGTTAAGAGGTGTTTTACACCCTTTATATTTCTCATCATCTCAGCAGTCCCCTCCTTTCTAGCCATATCATCCTTCACGCAGATTAACAACCGAAAAATAAATTCATCTCAAATTTTCCTTTAAAATGGTAACGATTAATAATTACGATGAAAGTCCTATGTCTCGTCAATGACGTATTATTTATAGACACGTCATGAACCAACATCGCGGCGCTTAAAAACGGCGAAAATACTAGAACTACTTAGAAGCGTGAAGAAAGAGAAAGAAAATATGACACCGAACGGCGGGATACCTGTTGCGAGAGGGAGATAAATATACATCTTCAGTCACGTCACAGGATTTATTAAATTATAAACAAACGTAGCGTCGCGCGACAGGTTGGTGCGTAACTAAGCGCGATGTGGCCAATTGGCTTCATTTCATGTTGTCATTTTAGAGTGCGGACAACGTATCTATAGTTTATATATCATTGTGTCTCGTATCAAAAGTTAGATACGTAATGTTTCGAATTACCCACAATATGTTTAGATAGGTTTAGTTACTGCCTGTAAATACCACTTTCATCTAAAATCACCCCCGCATCACAAGCAGCAGGTCAATGTATCACGTTGCTGTATGATTTGAAACTCGTGTCGTTTTTTGTTGTCTTCATGTAGCTAAGCGTTGCACGTAGGTACACGACGTGACACGCTTAGCTGTCTTGTTTATCATACGACATCACACGAGTAAGTTGTAGAAAAGCCTCGTCATAAAGAGTTATGACGTCGAACTCTCGATAATTTGTAAATGTTGTCGATTCTGTAGTGCACAAACGAAACTTAATTTAGGCTATTGCTATCTTTTACTAAAAGGCAGTGCGAGAAAAGGACGGCGCGGCGGTGAACTAAGTTGGAGATGTCAAACTAGTTTATGCCTTGCGCTTCACCGTGTTTTTAGTCGACATGTTTTTACGTGCACCCTTCATTTGTATGAAAATATTAGTTCCAACTAAATTTGACAGCTCTAAATTACGTCCGTCTCTTTATCGTTTTATTAGATAGAAAAAGATAGCAATAGCCTAAATTAAGTTTAGTTTGTCCACAACAGAATCGACACCAATGATTCGTTTTGGGGTCTAAGGATACGTTATTGATCCAAAAAGCAAGAAACCAGAAATATACTGGTGTGCTTTACGTAGAACCCACATTTAGACTTAAGAACCGCAAACCAAGTATAGGTAGGTACATGGGAATCGAATCCGAGACCGCAAGGTTACCAGCCTCACTTACACTACAAGGCACTTAGAACACGATACCTGATAGGTTTGCCTTATACCAGGGTGCTATTCGTATAAACCTCTAGTACAAAATGTTCAGTTAGGTATAAATAACTCTAAAGGACCCTACAGCGTATTTTATTTACCTATGTTAATATTACCTACAAACCTTGCACCGATAAGACTATATTGAAGAAAGCTGATTTCCCTGAGGAGTGCAGAGGTCAGGCGGTAAACACAGTATAACAAAAAGCCGCAATATCAAACACTAGCTGACCCGCGCAACTTCGTCTGCGTCACATAATATAGCTGTTCCCCGCGGTTTCACCCTCGCTGCTCAGCACCTGTTGGTCGTAGCGTGATGTTATATAGCCTATAGCCTTCCTCAAGAAATGGACTATCCAACACTAAAAGAATTTTCCAATTCCAACCAGTAGTCCCTGAGATTAGCGCGTTCAAACAAACAAACAAACTCTTCAGCTTTATAATATTAGTATAGATAAAGGATCTCACACTGCGTTTATTAAATACAGTGGAAAACTAGAGGTATCAAAGCAAGGATAAATATTACGTTCTGTAGGAACCTTTTAGACGCAAAGAAAAATATAACTGCTAGCGGCTATAATGCTTAGCAGTTAGCACGTACTGCAACGAAACGCTGCTAGCGGCTTTGACCCGCCGGAAATTGTACTTAACGGGAATTTAAAAATGGTTAATTTTAAAAATATATCATGTTTAGTTTCCGGTAAAACCTATTTTTTTAGTCCTCCGTGACCCCTCCCTTCTTATTTGGTCCCACTTACATATCTTATTGATAGAACAATTACCCATGAGAATAAACTTAATAAACAGGGAAAATCTGCGTTTCGCACTTAGTAGATATGTAAGTACGTGGTTAGCCGTTTTCATATACATATTCCAATACCAACGACGCGCGGCGTTCCAACATCGCATAGTGCAGGGTTCCCAAACTTATCAGATCGCGGCGCACTAACAGGTTTAATATTTTCCCTCGGCGCCTTAGCTAGTCGAAAAAGCAGAGTTTTTATATTAGTGTTGACACACAAGACTACATTTGAAAATCTGGCTTCGCATAAATAAGATGTTGCAAGAGGAATGAGAATTGTTAGAGGTTTTGAATTTAAAGTTAGATATTAATTTTGGATCAATATTCAAAACTCCACCAAATCAGAACACGTGGATCTTGTTTTAAGGCTGCTGTCGCAAGAGTTCAATGAGACTCTTCTTCTTACGAAATGAATTCTGGTGGAGCAATGTGCGGCGGGGCTCCTTTTTACTCTCTACGGCACGTTATCTATTCTGTGCTACGGCGCACCAGGGCGCCGCCGCGCCGCGGCACACAGTTTGGGAGCCCCTGGCATAGTGCGTACTATACTAAGCCTAAGCTAATCCCGGCTTTGAACTTGTGTATGGTGCATGTGAGAGATTGCTATAAACACGTCATCTGAGTTCTTTGTAGAACAGCTAATACAATGACTTATGAAAGTCACGCCAACAGCCGATTCGATTCACGAAATTCCATCGTGATAAGTGCTAAAATCAGAAATCGTAACTAATTTAATACACAACGTCTGAATCGTTATATTTAACTTTCATGAAACATTTTTAACTAACTTCAGCCCGCGACTTCAACCGAGAAATGATTCTTGTTTAAAGGCTCGGCGCAAATGGGCCACCAACCACAGCCACCGGTAGCCAGCGACAAGCTTGTCGCTGGCTGGTGCCACACGCTTTTTCATATATATTTAGTTGAAACTCGCCGCACACGTGTGGTCGGTGGCGGCCACTCGCTACAGCAGTGTCGGCGACTCGCGGTAGCGCGCGACAGCCACCGGTGTCTGGTGCAGGCGCGGATACAGGAGGGGGGGCAATGGGTGCAATTGCCCCCCCCTGAACTGGACCAAATACGTCATTAGCCAAGCTTGAACTAATTTGACGGAATTGAAACTAAATATTCTAGTTGTATATCTTGTCATGGGCGTCGCGCGTCGCCAGGACGAGGCAGCTGCCCCAAGAGGCTCAGGATTTTTAAAAGTTATAGGTAGCTTTCCCTGCCTGATGCCATAGAATGGCATGCCATGCCATGGAATGACGTAATAAATTCTAGCGTAAA
Organism: Xestia xanthographa; assembly: GCA_905147715.2. Lineage (NCBI taxonomy): Eukaryota > Metazoa > Arthropoda > Insecta > Lepidoptera > Noctuidae > Xestia > Xestia xanthographa. Next base: position 14,207,295 of record LR990649.1, on the reverse strand, counting down.
ATGCAATCACTTATATTACCCTGCGAAAATCATTTATCAAAAAGGCTCCTTTTTTCTACCTCTGGATTGGCACTCCTACCTATTGGATTTTTGAATGATCGATCTATACAATAGACAGAGCCTGAAATAAATTAGGAGCCCCTTGCCCCAAGGCCTTATATATATGTGCAAATTAAGCATAGTTATCTGAGGCAATGTTGTAAAAAATTTCGAGCTCGCTACGCTCGCTCTTGAAGCCTAGTTTTTCATGAGTCTTAACTTTGTCCATAAGAGGCCCAGGTAACTCCAGTAGGTCGGTAGAAAAAAGTGATAAAATTTTCGAGCTCGCTTCGCTCGCTCTACAAACTAAGGGTCAGAGTTCCAACTTTTTGACAAGTTTTTTTTTTAATACAAGTTTTTAATGTAAGATTTTTACTTTAAACAGCTCCACGACCCCCGTACTATTCAATCCATCCATCAGCACAATGTTTTGAGTGCGTTACATTGAGTTCTACCACAAAACATGATTTACCACCCCAAAAAAAAAGTCGTTTCCCAGCAATAATTTTTGGGTTTATCTAAAATTCGACCAAGTAACTCCTGTATGAACGTTCGAAACCATTCTAACCTGTCTAAGGCAAGGTGTAAGAATTTCTCGCTACGCTCCCCCCCAGCATAAAAGCTGGCGGCCCCCTTGTATATTATTATCATGGATTTCTGTAAAATAACACCCATTTATTATCAAAAGTTAACCAATTTTTTTTTTTTAAGAATTTTCAAAAAATTGCCCCCCGTTAAAGGAAATCCTGTATCCGCGCCTGGTCTGGTGGCCCGTTTGCGCGGAGCCTAAGGCGATAGCAACAGCTAAATTAGCAACTCTATTTGTGGTAGTTCAAACTTCGTCTGAAATACTGTTAGAATAAAGTTCTAATCAGCTTGCACTACAAAGTGGTTGTTACGTCACTCACTGCGGGCCGAATAGTGCGAAATGAGTGGTTTTTTGCGATTTACAAAAAATCTATTGATTGGACTAAAAAAGTAAAACACTATGATGCTATTATGTTGCTTGTAAAATTATTTGCCAAAAAATAAGAATAATCGCGTGTATTTTAGTATGGTTTTTACTCGTTAAAATAAATTTTTAGAGATAAGATTATTAGATTATGAGATTATTAGACAGAGGGTAATTGGTACTAACACTAGATAATAAGTTATTTAATATTATGTTACTAACACTCTATGGATCTTTTTGTGTCCGAAATAAAATAAATTATTATTATTATTATTTCCTTTATTCATTTATAAACAAATTTGTTACATTTTTAAATATTAATTAAAAAATATATAAAAAACATTTAAAAATATAAAAAATTGTAGCCCACCGGTATCGGGAACAGGGTCCAAGCTACCGGCGGTCGGGGCTCCAGAGAGAGGAACCTCCTAACAATACGAGCCGTGTCCAGGAGTACCGCTTTCTGAATCAAGCCCTTGATCCAGCTGCCTAACGAGAGCCTCCTCAAGTATTGATCGAGGCTCTTGGCAATTAAGCCATGGGCTGATACGACTATAAGCACAATGATTGCTGAGTCCACTTCCCACATGTCAACAACCTCGCGAGCCAAGTCAAGATACTTATTATTTATTATTATTATTATTATTTCTATCGATTAAAATTACTTGTATTGTTTTCGAAACACTATCGTACTAGCTAAGATCCTGAAGAATATCATATATTTTTCTGGTTTTGTTTATTGCAGTGAATCATGATGTGCTTTTTTGCATTATAAAACTCGCATTTAGCTCATGTAATCGCCCTAAGGACTCCTGTAATCTGCCCACTAAACCGTGCCATACCATGACCGTGCTATGAGCGTATCAGGCTAAAATAAACGCTCACCATGTGTTCCACGATTTTTTTAAAATTACCAATGAAAAATTTTGATGTGGGTATTTAGAATGATGTAGTAATGTGCGTCGGTATAAGCCTATGACACTCGGATATAATGTAGCTCCCATTACAGATTTTTCGAAATAGGACCAGTAATTTGGAAAATGACCTCCAACATCCGAATTAACAAACATACAAACTTTACTCATTATAATATTAATCAAGATAAAGATTATTTTAATGTAGACAAACCTCTAATATTTTCTTAGGCACACAACCCAGCATAGCATCACTACGGAACTCAAGCAGTCTCCGCCACTTATGTGGGGCCACGCTTCTGTCACAACACTACGCTCTGACGGCGGCCCACTGTGTGCTGAAAGATGAAGAGCAGTATGTTTTGCAGCTGAACAACTACTGCGTCGAGAGTGATAACCCACCGCCTAGAGCCGAGGTGTTACAGATAATCAGACACCAGCAGTATGATACGTAAGTGAGTAGTGTAAGTATTTGTAAAAAAAAACTAGCGGACGTCACGCGGTTTTACCTGCGTAGTTCCCGTTCCCGTGGGAGTACGGGGATTACTACAGGGTGTAAAAGACCTCATCACGAAGCCGTCAACCAAGCATTCTGTACATCAAACTAAGTAACTTCACGCAAAAAATATTGCTGGGAAACAACTTTATTGTTATGGGTGTAAAATCATTTTTTGTGGTAGAACTCAATGTAACATTGTGCTGATGGATGGATTGAATAGTAGGGGGGTCGTGGAGGTGTTAAGTAATAATCTTACATTAAAAACTTGTATTTAAAAAAAAAAAACTTGTCAAAAAGTTGGAAGTTTGACCCCCAATATCTCCGCAACTAGAAGATTCCCAGGTATGGTGTAGAACAAAATAATGATCGCAATGACGGGGAGAACAAGTGCCTTTCGGCTTAGTTAAGAGGTGTTTTACACCCTTTATAGCCCATGTTACTCAGGGTGAATGTAGCTTTCTAATGGTGAATTTTCGAAAAGAATTATTAAAATCGGCGCAGTAGTTTTTGACTTTATTCATTACAAACATACACACGAAAATACAAATCTTTCCTCTTTATAATATTAGTATAGTTATAGAGATCCTTAGTATAAAACAAAGTCGCTTCCCGCTGTCTGTCAGTGCCTATGTATGCTTTTACTTTACTTAAGTTAAATTTCACACAGATACGCATTATACAATAATGTAAAATTATATTTGCATGCCCTAAAAAGGCAAAATATGGTTTGTGCCTAAACCACCAACTTTAACATCTGGAAACACCTGTATTTTAAGCAAATAAATAATTCTTATTCTAGATCTTTAAAACTACGCAACGGATTTTGATGCGGGTTTTTTTAAATATAATATGAGGGTTGCAAGAGGAAGGTTTATCTACTTTGCACCCGTGCGAAGCTGGGGCGGGTCGCTAGTTATTTAATAAATATAACACTGTTCTACTACTAGTAATGCTAAGACAGAGAAAACTCCGAAAGTATATAAAACGACGACATACCTTTGTAGTAGCTAGACCTACCCTAAGGTGTTACCATGCTGAGAAAGCAGTGTGCTTCGCAGTTTTCTTTGTACCTAAGTAGCTATTATGTTTTAAAATCACAATACAAGTTGCATAACAGCAGACGGGATCAATATCTAAATCGCCTTACATGGTACAAAATAATTCCAGTAAAAAAGTGCAGCGATAACAAACAGCGGGCCCGCGCCGCAGCGGGATTATGATTGGATTCAGTCAGCGCTTCAGCACCACGTTTGTCACGTTGTATGGTTTCAGGATCACGAGAGGGCATGATGTGGCTTTGTTGCGGATCGCACTACATCTCGATGACGTCACCTGGCTAAACCGCTCTCTCTTGCCCACATCTTCGTTCGGGATATCAGGTGATTGACTGATAGCATAAAGACGTAGAGCATGTGTAAGGAAGCTTAAGTGAGGTCAATAACATATATAAGTCGGTAGGTTTATGTCGTAAAAATACATTCAAAGAGGAATTCCATTTGAATATTCACAATAAATCTTTGTGCTAAACTGCTAATACAGCAACTTTATATTTTACTTATTTATTTTTCACCTCTGTGTTACGCTTTTATAGAGCTTCAAGGGCAATAGTTACGATAAAATTAAAATATTTAAAGCGTGTAAATCTCAATTTAATCCTACGTTGCATTATATTTAAATATAAAACACATCTGCAGTTATTAAGGTAGGATAAGGTCACATTAATATTGTTACGTCGTACCCATACCTACAATACAAGTAGCTTCTAATAGTAGGTACCTACAACTAAGTAGGTAGGTAGTAGTAGGTATGTATCGAATGATGTAGGTACAAATTCGCAAACTACCTATAAAATACATCAGGAAGTTGTCATTGTAATTTCGACCGTACGCCCAGGGCATAAAGTACCTATTTCTTTCCTTTGTACAAAAGTTGTGGAAGTTTCTCGTAGGACAATGACCTAGTATGAATTGACTAGAAGATTCTGGATCTTTCTCAAACGTTCGGTCGTCATATAAATAGTCGACGTGTTTGCGGGAGCAGGCAGTATCATTTTGGCTACAGTACGGGACGAATCAAAGTGAACTAGTGAGTGCGATATCTAAGCGAATAGTGATCAGTAGTGTACTTGTGATTGAGTTTGAAGTGTTTTGTGATTATTAAAGTTATTCAGTTGTTTCATCGGTAGTAATTAATTTATCCCATACCCAGCTCGTAACAATTTGGTGCCAGAAGTGAGGGATAAATTATGCCAGTTCTACCAAAGGACAACACGGACGGTATCCGTACCAGGAGTCAGCGACAGCAGGACATGGACCAAAGGCGGTTTGGAGACTCTCCGACACAGACACCGGCTGGAGTCCAGCCTACGTCAGTGCCAGTCGCTGGTCCATCCGGAGTTTCTCCAGCATCAGTAGCGCCAGACTTGTCAGCTTTAATGGCGCTGCTGCAGGAGCAGGCTCGCCGTCAAGAGGAGCAGGCTCGCCGTCAAGAGGAGCAGTCTCGCCAGTTACAGGAGCAGTTGCAACGAGATAAGGAGGAGCAGGCTCGCCGCCAAGAGGAGCAGGCTCGCCGTCAAGAGGAGCAGGCTCGCCGTCAAGAGGAGCAGGCTCGCCGTCAAGAGGAGCAGTCTCGCCAGTTACAGGAGCAGTTGCAACGAGATAAGGAGGAGCAGGCTCGCCGCCAAGAGGAGCAGGCTCGCCAGTTACAGGAGCAGTTGCAACGAGATAAGGAGGAGCAGGCTCGCCGTCAAGAGGAGCAGGCTCGCCAGTTACAGGAGCAGTTGCAACGAGATAAAGAGGAGCAGGCTCGCCGTCAAGAAGAACAGATGATCCTCATAAAGGATCTTCATTCAACTTTTGGCAAAGAGCTGAAGGTAATGAAGGATCAGGTTCACCAGCATGAGAATCGCATCTCAGAAGCCGAAGTTCAGATCGCTGGGGTGAAGAAGGCTTTGGAAGAACTGAAGACTGGAGATGTGACTGTGGCTTCAGTAGTTCCTGCACCTTCAGCGCGGGGCTTTAAGGTGCCTCCATTCGATGGAACATCTTCGTGGTCGGCGTATAAAATTCAATTTGAGGCCGTTATGAAGGCGAATGGATGGACAAAATCTCAAGCCATGACCGCGCTCACTTTGGGCCTCCGAGACCAGGCCCTCAACATTCTTGAAGCGCTTGGCAAGGATGTGACCTACGAACAGCTGCTGGAGGCGTTAGAGTCCAGATACGGCGACGCGCACCTGGAGCACGTATTTCGTGCTAAGTTGAAGGATCGTGTCCAGCGTAGTGCCGAGAACCTACAGCAGTGGGCCCTGGAAGTTGAAAAGTTGGTTCGGAAAGCATACCAGTCTACCCCTGCACTGATCGATGGGAATCTGGTACAAGCGTTCGTTGATGGAATACGTGACTTAGAAGTTAGAGCCGCCGTGAGACTTGGGCATCATGAAACATTGAAGGACGCCTTAGCCCATGCTTTAGAAGTAGAGGCAGTGAGGCAAGACCATCGAACACACTACGTCAGAGAGGTTGTGGTATCTCCTGTACGCGACCGTGCGAAAAGGTACAGCCCTAGGTGCTACAGTGGTAGAGAGAGGGATCATCTTCGGTCAAACTCTCCAAAGCAAGTGTTGGTATCACCTGTACGCCAGCGTTCGCAAAGGCACAGCCCTAAGTGTTACAATTGTGGAGAAAGGGGTCATCTTCGGTCAAGCTGTCCTAAGCGCAGCACACCGAGAGAAGACCAATCCCTGCAAGGAAAAGTGACTGGAATGGCTGCCCAGCAACAGTGGAGAAACCACAGCAAAACAGATGAACCGTCGAGAAGACCTTTGCCTGAAGACTGTAAGCACTGTGCCCGGCAAGAGACTAAGGAAGTAGTGCCCGTGAGGATTCTAAGAACGGATCTCAGCGATGAATGGAAGGTAACCATACAACAGGCTCAGCACAATGACTCGGATATCAAACCGATCTTCGAGTGGATCAAAGCTGGTGCTCCTAAACCCAAGTGGAGTGATGTGGCTGCGATGAGTTCCATCACGAAGAGTTATTGGGCGCAGTGGAACAGCTTGGTGATCCATGATGGAGTCTTGTGCCGTAAATGGGAAAACGCTCGAGGGGACAGCTGTCATCTACAAATGGTTGTCCCTAAAGCTAAGGTACCGGATGTTTTACGGCTGTACCATGATGGATGTTCGGGAGGACATATGGGGGTAAAAAGGACTTTACTAAAAATTCGAGAACGCTTTTACTGGATCCACTGTCGAGATGATGTGGAGGACTGGTGTCGCAAATGTACCAGTTGTGCGGCCGTGAAAGGACCCGAAACACGCAGCAGAGGAGCATTAAAAGTGTACAACGTTGGAGCCCCTTGGGAACGGATAGCACTAGACGTTGCGGGACCATTTCCAGAAAGTGAGAGCGGAAACAAGTACTTCTTGGTGGTCATGGATTACTTCACAAAGTGGCCAGAAGTCTTCGCCATTCCTAATCAAGAAGCTACAACTGTCGCAGATAAATTGGTTCAGGAATTCTTCTGTCGTTTTGGAGTACCCTTAGAAATACACAGCGATCAAGGAAGGAATTTCGAATCGCAAGTATTTCAGGAGACTTGTTGATTAATGGGTACCCACAAAACCAGAACCACCTCTTACCACCCACAATCTGATGGAATGGTGGAACGATTCAACCAAACGTTGGAAAGATATCTGGCAAAAGTCGTGGAAAGCAGACAAAGGGATTGGGACAAGCACATACAGCCGTTTCTTCTGTCCTACCGCAGCGCAGTCCACGAAAGTACGACTGTGACGCCCGCCTTCGCGAACTTTGGAAGGGAATTACGGTTGCCTGCAGATTTAATCACTGGAACTCCCCCTGATGCTCCACGCAGTGTAACAGATTACGCAAATGACTTGCGTAACAAGTTGAATGATGTTTATGAGCATATTAGACAATCCGGCCAACAGATGTCTGTGAAGATGAAGACCCGTTACGACCGGAAGGCAAATAGTAGGGGTTTCGACGAGAGTTCACTGGTGTGGTTGCATAACCCAGTACGGAGCAAAGGGAAGTCTCCGAAATTACAAGCAAACTGGGATGGACCATACCGAGTCGTGACTAGGATCAACGATGTCACCTACCGAATACAGAAGGGTCCACGAGGTGCGCCTAAGATTGTCCATGTAGACCGATTGGCGCGATACTACGGGCCTAATGATGCTCGGGACGAGCATGTCTAAGGAGGGGGCAGTGTTACGTCGTACCCATACCTACAATACAAGTAGCTTCTAATAGTAGGTACCTACAACTAAGTAGGTAGGTAGTAGTAGGTATGTATCGAATGATGTAGGTACAAATTCGCAAACTACCTATAAAATACATCAGGAAGTTGTCATTGTAATTTCGACCGTACGCCCAGGGCATAAAGTACCTATTTCTTTCCTTTGTACAAAAGTTGTGGAAGTTTCTCGTAGGACAATGACCTAGTATGAATTGACTAGAAGATTCTGGATCTTTCTCAAACGTTCGGTCGTCATATAAATAGTCGACGTGTTTGCGGGAGCAGGCAGTATCATTTTGGCTACAGTACGGGACGAATCAAAGTGAACTAGTGAGTGCGATATCTAAGCGAATAGTGATCAGTAGTGTACTTGTGATTGAGTTTGAAGTGTTTTGTGATTATTAAAGTTATTCAGTTGTTTCATCGGTAGTAATTAATTTATCCCATACCCAGCTCGTAACAATATTTAGATCGTCTAGTTCAGATATTATTCAAGTACTAGCTGACCCGCGCAACTTCGTCTGCGGTACATAATAAGAGAAAGAGAGAAAGGGTTAGGTTAGGTTAGACCACCTTAAAAGATAGACATCATTATGTTATCGCGGACTGTTTTTTAACTTTTTAAGAAGAACAATTCTGTCATTTATGATTATTGCGTAAACGGTTAAAGATTCCCAAAAGGAATCTCCAGTTTTTTTGCAATATTTTTCTTTGATGCTCCGCTCCTATTGGTTGTGGCGTGATGTTTTATATCGTATAACCTTCCTCGATAACTGGGCTATCCAACACTAATAGATACTTTTAAGTCGAACCAGTAGGCATAGCCAAGTTACAAACGTTTCATATCGATTCTATTTCTACAATCGTAAACCTCTCGGTTTCAGCGATTGTAGATAGCGCTAAAATGGTAGCCAAGTTGACACGACTGAGTCGATCGCTCGTTCTCTAATGTCTGTAGAAAAAACCTACACGTAAGTCTATGGTGAGCGTTCCTACCAAAGAGTATTGCGATCAACATTATAGAAACGATATCTATTCTATCATTTTGAACGATTTATAAATATTTTCTAGTCTTTTTTTCTATTATTGCACCTACTGTGTACTATCTCTGCATCACCTTATGGTAGACTGGTAGAAAATGCCCAAGGCATTAAGTCCGCCTTTGTACAGTTTTTTACTTGTGCATAAAGTTTTAATAAAGAATTAAATGTAAACTTGTCTACGAATTCAGTAGTTCGTGAAATTAGCGCGTTCAACCATCCAAACAAACTCTTCAGTTTTATAATATTAGTATAGACTCAAGTAGGTAACAATTTAATTTCTCAGAAATATTTGCGTTAATCGCTAAAATATTCTAAGTACTTATATTTTTCCAAATAAGGGCTTCCCTCGACAGCCTTACGTTTTCATCCTTAGACACTCGATGACGTCTAAAGTTCTCATCAAGGAACACAAAATGAGCCGAAACACGATAAAACTCCATTAAACTATTGCGGATCTCTCGCAACTGCCTTCCCTCTCCAACGTCAGACCTTCTTTGATAGTCATACCCACCCAGGTCTAAAGTTCTCATCAAGGTTCATCAAAATGAGCACAAACACGATATAGATGCTGTAAACTCTGAGAACCTCTTGCAACTGCCTTCCGTCTCCATCGTTAGAATATCGATGACAGTCATACTCCAGCCAGAGTTAAAGTTCTCATCAAGAGCATGAAATGAGCCTAAGAACGATATTCTTCTTGTTTATCGTGTGGTTAGTGCCTAACCTGGTGTCAGAGTTTTTATGCCGTCCAATGGCCTCTGACTTGGAGGCGCTAAGCCGGGGGGAAACTCCGCTGCCGCGGAAAATTGTCGCTCAGCGGACAGACTTCCGGCGGGATCTCATGGCGACATGGAGAGAGCGACTGTCGCAACCCCGTGCAGGGCACGCCACAATAGTGGTGATAAGTCCCCTCTTTGAGGAGTGGCTTGAGCGACGCCACGGCGTCCTCCCCTTCCGCCTGACGCAGGTCCTCACCGGACACGGTTGTTTCGGGAGGTTCCTGCACCGAATCGGGCGGGAGGAAACGCCCGGATGTTTCCATTGCGAGGATCGACCGGAGGACACGGTGGAGCACACGGTAGAAGTTTGCCCCGCGTGGGCGGAGCACCGCCGTGTCCTCGAAGCGGCGATTGGCGGCGGCGACCTCTCGCGTCCGGCCCTGGTTTAAGCCATGGTCCGGAGCGAGACGGAATGGGACGCCATCACCTCCTTCTGCTAAGCAGTAATGCTAGAGAAGGAGGTGGCGTGAGAAGGAGAGAACCTCACAGCGTCGCGGAAGTCGCCCCGGACATCCCGTCGCCCGGCTACCGTAGGCGCGGGCCCGTGGACGTCGGGCTATGGCGTAGCTCGCCGTCAGTCCGTCTCATGACGACAGGCCGTGTCGACGGCGCGTTCGCGTTCCACGCGCGCCTCAAAGAGAGTCGGCAAAAAGGAAGGGGTCCGCAAGGACGGAGGCCTGCCGGGGTTGCGGGACTGTTCGAAAGTGATACCCCAGAACACAAAGGGCGATGAAGGAACATGGATGGGTCAGTAAAAGTCTGACACTCCCTCCTGCTCCGCCCAGAGCGGGAGGATTCATTTGGTGATTTCCCATCCAAAAAAAAAGGGCCTCTGACTTGGTTTTACTTGCCGTCGACAAATATCTCTCAGGCATGCTGGTTTCCTCACGATGGTTTTCTTCACCGAAGCAAGTGATAATTATACAAAACGCACATGAATCCGAAAAATCAGAAGTGCATGACTTGGGTTCGAACACGATTTTTTTCAATTTTATATGGGACCAACTTTGAGATATACGCTTTTCACTAAAAAAGAATCATGCAAATCGGACCTCTCTGGAAAAAGTTATGCGTCATCATCATCATCATCCACAGCCTGAATTCACCCACTGCTGGGTATAGGCCTCTTCTGTTTGTGCTAAGTTCCACGCTCTTTCCGTTCCTAGGACGCCACCCGGTCACAGCTTTACTCCACCTACGATCACCGCGCCTTGCTAGGTGTCCTGCCCAACTCCATTACACAGCTGACACGGGCGAATGACAGTATTTATCATTCTTTCATAATAATCTTAACACTGCGATTCAGAAAATGGAGTTAATTTAAACTGCTAAAATATATGCTTGGAAAGCGATCGACTTGCTTTCCATGCATACAAAAGCTCCACGTCTACAGATTTACTAAATGATAGATTTATATTAATAAATATAGATAAATTTTGATTGAAATAAATTATTCCCTAAGCGGTGTTTATATGGTTTAAAAAAACTAAAAGTATGTATAAACTATGTAGTAATGATTTCGAAACCTTAAAGCTTTAAAAAAAAACAAAATACTTAGTTACAAAAAGCGAAAACTGGATGGGGATCGAACATGCGAACCTAAGTTATTATCTTACAGCATTAAACAAATCAAAATTAATACAAAAAGTGAGTCTTGACTGAGGCTCGAACTTGCGAAACACTGCTCACAGGGCGGTCGCTGTCGCCGTCGGGCTATTTGTTCTAGTGACAAAAGGTTCAAAATAGCTGTTCTATTGCAACGTATGTTATGGCAATTGTCAGTTGTCAAACAGTTAAATAATATTGACGAAATGCAATATTGCTCACCCCGTAAGTTATTAGCGTAATAATATATAGCCTATGTCCTTCCCCAGGTTGAAATATATCTCCTTGCCAAATTTTATTACGATCCGATCAGCCGTTTAGTCGTGAAAAGGTAGCAAACAAACAAACAGAGTTACTTTCGCATTTATAATATTAGTATGGATATAAGTAAGTTTAATACCCCGCTCCTTTATAAAAATAGCGTGATTATTATGTTCCTAGAGTAAAATATTTATTAACATGTTATTTTGTGCATTCAATTATTTTGTCCATTCAATTACAAACAAAAACCTTTTAAAATCAATATTGCTTACCTCCCATAACATAAGGCGTGATAATATGTAGCCTAAAGCCTTCCTTGGTTTACAAAGAACATTTTTGCCGAATTTCAATTCAATCTATGCAGTAGTTTTGGCGTGAAGCCGTACCATACACACAGACAAACAGACAAACAGACAAAAATTCTAAAAAGTCACTTTTTGTCATCAGTTACGTTTTTCTAACAAAAGCCACTTATATTTTCTCGAAAATTCTCAATGTACAGTTTTTCTTTCGTTACTGTTTTATTATATGTATAGATTTCAAGTCCTTTATTGGAGGCCGTCGACCGCTTTTCAGGTGAATGTACAATATACGGGTACGGGTTCAAAGATGTGGATACAATGGAGACTTCGGAGCGACTGTTGGCGGGCACGCTAAGGATAGTTTCGTTGGACGAGTGCACGGAAGCCCTGGGCGCACACCTAGCTCCGCGACACGACAGCGGGATGATGTGCGCTGTTGGCGACGGTGTCGACGCCTGCCAGGTACCGTCAGGCTATAACTAATTAACTCAATACGTCTTCATTACTCTCCCTAAATATAAATACAAGTGCAGTAGGTATCTTATTAAAATTACCTACCTAACTATTACTTTGGGGAGGATAAACAAATCGTATTTATTTATCTATCTAAATATATAAAAGAAGAAACTGACTGACTGACTGACTGACTGACTGACTGATTGACTGACTGACTGACTGACTGACTGACTCATCTATCAACGCACAGCCCAAACCGCTGGGTCCACAGATTCCAAATTTGGCAAGTAGGTTCCTTATGTGGTCTAGGGGTGCACTAAGAAAGGATTTTTCAAAATTCATCCCCTAAGGGGGTTAAATGGGGCTCCAAAGTTTGTATGGGGAAACAAGATTAGTAAGACTATTTTATTCGAAACTTCACAGGAGTGCTCCTATTGATAAATGAGTAGAAATGGGTTTCAGGTTTTTTCAGAATTCAACCCCTAAGAGGGGGAAATGGGGTGGCAAAGTATAAAAATCAATGCACAGCCCAAACCGCTGAGTCTAGAGATTCCAAATTTGGCAAGTAGGTTCCTTATGTGGTCTAGGGGTGCACTAAGAAAGGATTTTTCAAAATTAACCCCTAAGGGGGTTAAACGGGAATCCAAAGTTTGTATGGGTAAAACAAGATTAGTTAGACTATTTTATTCGAAACTTCACAGGAGTGCTCCTATTGATAAATGAGTAAAAACGGGTTTCAGGTTTTTTCAGAATTCATCCCCTAATAGGGGGAAATGGGGTGACAAAGTATAAAAATCAATGCACAGCCCAAACCGCTGATTCTAGAGATTCCAAATTTGGCACAAAGGTTTTTTATGAGGTTTAGGGGTGCATTAAGAAAGGATTTTTCAAAATTCACCCCCTTGGGGGTCGGAACGGGAGTCTAAAGATTACGTGGGGAAATAAGATTAGTTAGACTACTTTATTCGAAACTTAACAGGAGTACTCCTATCGATAAATGAGTTAACGTTTGTGTTTCAGTTTTTTTTTCAGAATTCAACCCCTAAAGGGGGAAATGGGGTAACAAAGCCTGAAATTCAACATAGGTATTGTTTTTATGGTGAATTGGGTCGGGTGTATTACAAAAACAACGATTTAAGGATTTAATGTGGCAGACCTGAAATACTACCATTTCCTGTTGGGGTGCGATGGGGTTGAAATGCCTAAAAATCAATATGGGTGTCGATGCCGAGATTATCAGAGGTGCTGATTACGAAAATGGCATTTATTTTGAGATCCAGATGATAATGATTGTGATTACGATGATAATGATTGTGATAATGATGACGATGATTGTGATGATGATGATATTGATTATGATGATAATGATTGTGATTACGATGATGATGATTGTGATAATGATGATTGTGATAACGATGATAATGATTGTGATTACAATGATAATAAGTGTGATAACGATGATGGTGATTGTGATAGTGATTGTGATTGTAATGGTAATTGTGACAGTGACGGTGATTGTGATGGTAATAGCGATGGTTGTGATAACGAGGACAGAGATTGTGATGATGATGATTGTGATTAAGATGATAATGATTGTGATTACGATGATAATGATTGTGATAACGATGATGGTGATTGTGATAGTGATTTTGATGGTGATTGTGATGGTGATGGTGATTGTGATGGTGATTGTGAAAGTGGTAGTGATTGTGATGGTGATAGCGATGGTGATGGTGATTGTGATTGTGATTGTGACAGTGATGGTGATTGTAATAATGATGTAGATTATTGTGAATACTATGATAATGATTGTGATAACGAGGGTAGTGATTGTGATGGTGATGGTGATGGTGATTGTGATAGTGTTGGTGATTGTGATTATGATGGTGATTGTGATAATGATTGTGGTTGAGATAGTGATGGCGATTGTGATCATGATGATTGTGATTAAGATGATAGTGATTGTGATTACGATGATAATGATTGTGATTACGATTATAATGATTGTGATGACGAGGATGGAGTTTGTGATGATGATGATTGTGAATACGATGATAATGATTGTGATAACGATGATGGTGAGTGTGATACTGATTTTGATGTTGATTGTGATGGTGATGATGATTGTGATAGTTATTCTGAGAGTGGTGGTGATTGTGATGGTGATAGCGATGGTGTTTGTGATGGTGATTGTGATGGTAATTGTGATGGTGATTGTGATGGTGATTGTGATGGTCATTGTGACGGTGATTGTGATGGTGATTGTGATGGTGATTGTGATGGTGATGGTGATTGTGATGGTGATTGTGATGGTGATTGTGATGGTGATTGTGATGGTGATGGTGATGGTGATTGTGATGGTCATGGTGATGGTGATTGTGATGGTGATTGTGATGGTGATTGTGATGGTGATTGTGACGGTGATTGTGATGGTGATTGGGATGGTGATTGTGATGGTGATTTTGATGGTGATTGTGATGGTGATTGTGATTGTGATTGTGATGGTGATTGTTATGGTGATTGTGATGGTGATTGTGATGGTGATTGTGATGGTGATTGTGATGGTGATTGTGATGGTGATTGTGATGGTGATTGTGATGGTGATTGTGATGGTTATTGTGATGGTGATGGTGATTGTGATGGTGATTGTGACGGTGATTGTGATGGTGATTGGGATGGTGATTGTGATGGTGATTTTGATGGTGATTGTGATGGTGATTGTGATTGTGATTGTGATGGTGATTGTTATGGATATTGTAATGGTGATTGTGATGGTGATTGTGATGGTGATTGTGATGGTGATTGTGATGGTGATTGTGATGGTGATTGTGATGGTGATTGTGATGGTTATTGTGATGGTGATGGTGATTGTGATGGTAATTGTGATGGTGATTGTGATGGTTATTGTGATGGTGATTGTGATGGTGATTGTGATGGTGATTTTGATGGTGATTGTGATGGTGATTGTGATGGTGATTTTGATGGTGATTGTGATGGTGATTGTGATGGTGATTGTGATGGTGATTGTGATGGTGAGTGTGATAATGACTGTGATTACGATGATAATTATTGTGATAACGATGATAATTATTGTGATAACGATGATGGTGATTGTGATGGTGATTGTGATGGTAATTGTGATGGTGATTGTGATGGTGATTGTGATAGTGATTGTGATTGTGATAGTGATGGTGATTGTGATTGTTATGGTGATTGTGATGGTGATTGTGATGGTGATTGTGATGGTCATTGTGATGGTGATGGTGATTGTGATAGTGATTGTGATGGTCATTGTGATGGTGATTGTGATGATGATTGTGATTGTGATGGTGATTGTGATGATGATGGTGATTGTGATGGTGACTGTGATAGTGATTGTGATGGTGATTGTGATGGTGATTGTGATTGTTATGGTGATTGTGATAATGATTGTGGTAATTATGGTGGTTGTGTTAATGATGATAATTGGTGATAATGATGGTGATTGTGATAGTGATGGTGATGGGGATTGTGATGGTGATTGTGATAGTGATAGTGATGGTGATTGTGATAATGATGGCGGTTGTGATAGTGATGGTGATTGCGATAATAATAATTGTGATGATTATGAAATGTGGCACATAGATAGTTACCTGGATTAATATGGAGGACACGAGGACACTATTATCCCTTTAGTATGATCCAGTGGGACAGTTACCGAACTTCACGCGGGCGAAGCCGCGGGCAACAGCTAGTCTAAATATATAAAAGAAGAAACTGACTGACTGACTGACTCATCTATCAACGCACAGCCCAAACCGCTGGGTCTACAGATTCCAAATTTGGCATGTAGGTTCCTTATGTAGTCTAGGGGTGCACTAAGAAAGGATTTTACAAAATACACCCCTTAGGTGGGTTAAACGGGGCTCCAAAGTTTGTATGGGGAAACAAGATTAGTTAGACTATTTTGTTTAAAACTTCACAGGAGTGCTCCTATTAATAAATGAGTAGAAACGGGTTTCAGGTTTTTTCAGAATTCAACCCCTAAGAGAGGGAGATGGGGTGACAAAGTCTAAAAATCAATGCACACCCCAAACCACTGAGACTAGAGATTCCAAATTTGGCACATTGGTTCCTTATGTGGTCTAGGGGTGCACTAAGAAAGGATTTTTCAAAACTCTACCCCTATGGGGGTTATACGGGGCTCCAAAGTTTGTATGGGGAAACAAGATTAGTTAGACTATTTTATCGAAACTTCATAGGAGTGCTCCTATTATACTGATTTTGATAGTGACGGTGATTGTGATGGTGATAGCGATGGTGATGGTGATTGTGATTGTGACAGTGATGGTGATGGTGATTGTGATAACGATGAAGATGATTGTGATAACGAGGATAGTGATTGTGATAGTGATTGTGATGGTGATTGTGATGGTTATGGTGATTCTTGTGATAGTGATAGTGATGGTGATTGTGGTTGTGATAGTGATGGCGATTGTGATCATGATGATTGTGATTAAGATGATAATTATTGTGATTACGATGATAATGATTGTGATTACGATGATAATGATTGTGATGACGAGGATGGAGATTGTGATGACGATGATTGTGATTGTGATCGTGATTGTGATGATGATTGTGATAGTGATTGTGATTGTGATGGTGATAGCGATGCTGATGGGGATTGTGATGGTGGTTGTGATAGTGATGGTGATTATGATAATAATAAATTGTGATGATTATGAAATTTGTCACATAGATAATTTATAACCTGGATTAACATGTAGGACACTACATTTATCCCTTTAGTATGATTCAGTGGGACAGTTACCGAAATTCACGCGGGCGGAGCCGCGGGCAACAGCTAGTCTATAGATAAAGAAGTAGATTACCTACACCGATTTGTGACACACATACCTACCCATACTTAAACAAGTAGTAGTTTGCGTGCGTAACGAGGCGAGGGCGTCATTAACCGGAAAAGTACCTAAGATACATAAATAAGTAAATTATCGTACCGTAGAATTTTGGTGGATTTGTGGGTGGGGTTGAGACTTAAATATTGTATGTAGGTAGCTATGCTCAACTATCTAAGTATCTATAGTAGACTGTGCAAAATACGTTCCCTTGCCGTGCCGTCGCGAACGGCGGGAAAATGTTATTAACGTATTGATGAGGCGGGTGAAAGGCCTGAAAAGTTAAAAACTACAAGATTGTGTGCCTACTGTTGAACTTTACCCCTGTTCTGTTACCTACATTGTGGTTTTACGGACTAGAGGCAGTAAATTCAACTTTTGTTTGTATTTATTTGCCAATTTAGCCACCCAAACGACTGGGACGGGAGGATTAGCCAGTTTCGAAGCTCAAGTCAAGATTGCGAGCATTTTGCGAGGTATAGAATCATTTGTTAAAGAGTTTATCGAAATCTGTTTCGGCTTGAGTTTAGATATCTTCGGTCATAAATCTTGTTTCTAATGTGTTTTTAATGCGTTACGTCGTTTGCTAGTTAGATACCTACTAGCTAGATTACTAAGTAGAAACCTGCCTACTGGGTCGACACATGGTCGCTTTTATGGTGTAGGTTAGGTACGTAAATACGTACGAACGGTAGACCAATCAAACTATACACAACCAGTTTATACGGATCTCTCATTGTACTGGAAATCTAGAAAATGCGAGGCCATGTTATACTGAAAAATATACAGTGGCGTGGCGGGGTCGGGTGTAACCCTCACCCGCACCGGGTGCCACCCTCTTAGGGGTGACACCCGACCGTGAACATCACTAGTGCCACCTATAAAAAATCGTAAAACTGTGGCAGATTACATAACCATCACTACAGTCCTTTCGCTGTAGGAAGGTAGAGGTGACATTAGATGTGCCGTTCCTTTTCAATATTGGACGTTACCTTGATTTACAATCTTGACTGAATATTTTAGCTGCACCCTGTGAACAAAGCATGCATATGTTGCTTACGCCTTGTGTCTTCCATCGTCAGGGCTTTAAGCAGGGGGAGGGTGCGAAATCTTGGGTAAATACAGAGAAACTAATCTATCCGAGGCGGAAAGCAAAAATTTTCGAACTCGCTTCGCTCGCTCGTAGGTACAGTGTCGAGCAAAAGTCCAGTGGCAATCTCATAAAGCAATAGCTTGACGTTTAGTTTGACTTACGACCTTCTGCTTTCAAGAAAATAGACATTGTCGTCAACAAGTAATTGTAGTTCAAAATTTCAACATGGACACATAAGTCAAGATAGCCTAGCGGTTAGGCACGTGCGGATCTATGATGAACGAATCAGTAAGACGTGAGTTCAAATCTCACATTGTTCATCATCATCATTCATCATTTCAGCCGAAAGACGTCCACTGCTGGACATGGGTCTCTTCTAAAGGGGGGTTTTGCCATAATCGCCACGCTTGGCAGGCGGGTTGGCGATCGCAGTACGGTTGTTACAAAAGCACAGAGAACGCTGCTGCCCATTCTCTGGTAAGTCCTTTAGTCGCCTCTTACGACACCCACGGGAAGATAATTATGGGATGGTGCTATTCTTTACGTCCGACACCATACATACGATTCACATTGATTCACATTGTTACTTTTAGACTTTTTGTAAGTTTTTACCAGTTTTTATACTCAATTGGAAGTAATGGAACAGAAATATTATATTCTATAACTTGTTCGCTTTGTTCACACATTCCGTGAAGTTGAAAGGTAGATCATAGAAAAATAAGTAAGGAGTTTAGATTTATGTGAGGTAGACATGAGATTTATGAATATTTAACTTGACCGGAATGAATGTTTTCGTTTGGTTGAAGTTGTTGGTTAGTGACGTGTGGTTTAATAGATAGCGGTATTGTTGTTGCAAAATGCAGGCAAATATTAATATTGAGGCGAGGGCGACTATTTATCGCGCTGCATAAGTGGTCTTAATAGAACACAAATATCTGAAGAAACCGGACTTTGTGAGTACTTTATTTATGAATAATTGTAACTTAAACTTTTATTAGAAATTAAAATCTAATATTATTGTTAATTTATTTGGTGACATAAGGACTAATTAATTGTTTTTTATTGTAACTTAAACTTTTATTAGAAATTCAAACCTAATGTTATTGTTAATTTCTTTGGTGACCTAAGGATTAATTAATTGTTTTTTAAATCCATCATGAGGCCTAAAAGATAACTATTTAGTGTTTATTTATAAATGCAGAGTGAATGATCACTTTAGTATTTTGTTCTACAGGTGCCTAACATAACTTTTTTTTTGTTCTAGAGGAATATTGTAAGTCGTTGGATAAAAAAGTATGAGGAAGAGCCTTGCTAGTCGACAGCGAAGTGGAATGCCGTCGCTTGTTAGCGAAGCGCAGCGACGCCATAATAATATGGTAGGCCAGTATGAAACAAATGGTTTCACGCCTATGAGACACTTTGCGGAATTATTTGAATTGTTAACAACACATTGCATGGCGGTGTGGGAAAATTTAAGAGGAAGGAACCGGAATATATCAAAATATTGTGGGGTCCAGGCGCAAACGTCTACTTGACTGCATCGAAAAGAATGGGAGTTATACAAAATATCAATCCTAGTGTTTTCATTTGAATTAGACGTGTAACAAAATATTATTTAGTTGTTAATGTTTAGTTGTTTACTTATCCGTATGTAATGATCTTAAATTGTGGTTTAGTTTCAATCTTCTTTTCTTCAAGAAAATGAACACTTAAAACCTCAATGCGTGTTACATTTATTGTGACGTCACATAAAAAAAATATGTTCATAAAGTCTAAATCATACTTATATTAGTTTTCAATAAACTGCTAAATACCGATACCTATTAATGAATGGGTATCAACAATTATATTTATGAGATTAGAATATCCTTTCCTTGATAAGTTATTGTGAATTGACTTAGAGTAAGTGGGTATACAATAAAAAATCGAACGATTACAAGAGAACTTCTTTTAACTAGATAGGAATGTGACGTTAAAATTCTCATTAAAGTTTTTTTTTTTATAATTTTATAAATAAATAAAACGAATAGGTAAACATTTTTGTTATCATTTAACACGACTTTTTTATTTGCACCTTCCAACACCGAAAAGATAATACACAATCACTTAAATGGTTAAATAATATAACGATGTGTTTTTAATTAATATTTAACTTCTTAAAAAAAAAAAACAAAATACCTAACAAATTTTTGCATAAAAAAATAAAAATACAAATATAAATATGGTTACAAAGATACAAAAGACCCACACGTTGGTAACGGGATTCGAACTCGGAACTCATAAAATCGTGAAGCCGCTGCTTTACCCAAACAGTTATCAATACTTATTAATTAGGCGTGAATTTTAGCTATTGTATGGTAAGAACAGGTCGCCACACAAATAAGAGTGTTTGCTGCGTGTATAACAAAAGAGACGGAAATATGTTTTTTTGTTATGTGGAGTGCGACGCGACGATCTGCGGCAGTGGGCGAATTCTGGTGTGCGTACTGTATTGAGACCATTTAGTACGGTCTACTAACTTAAAATAGCAATCGTTTAGAATTAAAATTGTTTTATTTATTTAACGTTTTAGTTACTTACCAACTATCGAACGGGTTGTAGGTTATCACCCGCTCTCACTCAATTTACGCGCGAGAAACAAACGGCTCGGCACAAGGCGCACGCTGCGACGCGCGCTCGCTCTAGCGACAGCAACACCCTGTATATATCCGCGAATATCCTAAATTATTCGAGCTCGTTTCGCTTGTTCAGATGTCTAATGTCCTTAGCGTTATAAGCTTTTCTTTACAAATAGGCACAATAAGCCTTTTTTCTATAAAAAGGGCAAAAGAAAACCTATCAAGTTCGAGGTGGGTGCTAAAATTTTCAAGCACGTTACGCTACGGTCGCTCTTCCATCCCATTTTTTTCGATTGATAGTCTTTTCTGTATAAATCGACAAAATTACTCCTTGTACGAATAGACTAACGAAATCTAACATATCCGAGGTGGAGTGCAAAAATTGTCGAGCTTGTTTTAATGGAACTGAAGCTGCACCCCCGGGAATAATCCTGCCGGCGCCTGTGGTTTCATACATCGTTGATTAATAATAAAACAATGTATAAAAAATAATTTGTAATTTAATATTTTAATAAAACATAAATTATAAAATAACTACACTACAACAACAACTACACACTACAACTACTTTTTTTTTGGGGTGACAGCATTTCCGCACCGGGTGCCACCCATGCTCGCTACGCCACTGAATGTATAGCTTTATGTGTCGTCGTATGTACTTGAGTAACGTATCAGTTGGTTAAACAGTTTGTCTTTAATTTCTAGGGTGATTCGGGGAGCCCATTGATTTGCTCTGGAGGGGTGATCGAAGCGATTAGTAGTTACGGCACGAGCTGCGCAGTACCAGGCCTTCCAGGAGTTTACGCTAGCATCGGATCGCACTTGCCATGGATACGAGCGCTGATGCAACATGAATGATTAAATGCTTTTTTACTTACTACGTATCATTTTTTATAAAGAACATAGGTATGTACCTATCCTATACAAGGTGTAAACGGACCCTTCACGAAGCCGTAAACCAAGCATTCTGTACCTACATCAAACCAAGTAGGCTCTACGCAAAAATTATTGCTGAGAATTAAGACTTAAAAAAAAAAACACATTTATGGTAGGATGCAATGTAACGCAGTCAAACATTGTGCTGATGAATGCATGGAATAGTACGGAAACTCGTGGTGGTATTTAAAGTTACTTTATTTTATTTTATAACAGAAACACAAATATCGCTACTTTAACACCCATTATAATCTCCTTCTTCTTCAACCTTCGGCCACCCAATCCTAAGTGTATGTCTCTTCCAAATCTCTCCACTTTTGGCGGTTTGGTGTCATGGCTAAAATAATAAAAGTTACAATAAAAGTAGGTAATTTACAGCTGCGGCCCAAGGTGTAAACTTTAGCCTCTTGGTCTTTTCATACTTATGAAGCGCTCAATCTTAATTGTTCGTCCAAAATTAGTAGGTAGCCCTCAGAACACGGTAACTTGTCACATTTCCGGTTCACAGGAAAGGTTAATGGTTTGATCTTGATAGGGAATAGGAAGTTCAATAAAACCAATATTAATGAGAAACAATCATTATATTCGATCGACAACACATAACGGAAAGTTACATTTGAAACATAAATCGCAATAATACATAAGTAGTACATTTATAGCCGTTTTGTGACCTAACAATTCCAATTATGTACAATATTAACGATAACTTTGCGGACGCCATAATTTCAATAGTTTCGAGGATAAAAAAAGTTCATAAGCATTGTTGACAGTACTAATAATAAATCTAAGACCGAGCTATCAAGCGTAACGTATTAAACAAATAGAGGCAAACTTTCAAACACAAACACTAGCCAAACAGCCAGCCAACGCCAACGTGTGTGACGAATCGGACAAGTGACGAATCGATCAACTGACGATTCACTGGTCCATGTTGATTGTCTTCCATTCGCATGCTTACTATTTGCACCTGATCTAAGATGCAGTGACACTTAGCGGACCGGACTGCCGATACCAGACTTTCGCAGATAAGTTAAATAAGTTTAGTCCACTTGGTTCGATCGCACCTTTATCTGATTAATTAGATTGAAGCTATAAACACGTGTTGACAGCTATTGGCTGGCTCACATAAGATGGTAGTAACTTATTTTGTACTTAATATCTCAAGAGTATAAAATTAAATATCGTTCGCTCAGCAAGCAAGCAATTACAATAATAAATATTTATTCAAGGTTCAAGCTCAACTTTCATTAAACATAACTATTATTACATCAAGTCATATTTATAGCCATCTAATATAGAAACCAGTATCTTTTAGAGAACTTTGGTCAATAGTTTATATTTCTAGAACATTAAACCGTATATTGCACACATAACACGCATATAACTACATCTTACAACACATAGTTTAATATTCATATCATCTTCTTAGATGTAACTATGATAATTGTCCAGTTTATTCGACGTACCCGTTTATTTCTTACTTAGTACAAACTTCTGTAGATAATTCGACATTATTTAAATACAACCATTTTCTAAGTAAAGGCCTTTTCAAAGGTTTCTAGTTAACACACAATAAAGACAACATACTAATAACATCTACAACATTTAACATAAAGTCATCTAAAACATACATTAACTAACATATATGTGAAGATTTAATTTAAAGAATGTAATATAGGAATATAGATCCCCTGGGGGTTCACACAGTCAGATTAGGAAGAAGTTACATAAATACAGAAGTATAAAAATTGCCTCAATATTACGATATACCTGAGGCCGAAGTCTTGGTTCGATAATTTTTTTAAGTCAATAAAAATAATTGAAAAAACAGTGATACACTTACAAAGTTATCTATATGGCTATACATTGGGAACAATTTCCCTCTCCCAAAGTCAATCTCAAAAAATACACCAGTACATCAACAAGTATACTTTTTCATATACTACTTGACTACTTTATATCTAAGGTGCCTTTGTTCTGAAATCAGTACACATACTATACACATACATAGAAAAAAGATACTTGGACTATTCGAGTTTTTTTGCAATAATGATATATTAGTTGCATTTATATAAGAGTTTTAGGGACACTGGGTTTGAAAAGGCACCTTCAACCGCATATCCCTTTTTTTCAGTGTCAACTTTGTCACGCTCATTCGCCACTGTTATGTGCTACATACCATTCTCACATCAAGCAGGGATCCAACTCTATCTCCCTAGAATAAGGTATCCCTTAGGTTATTAATTTTTATTAAATAATATTGTCTAGCTAACACCATTTTGAACATGAGTAATAACTTACACGTAAAACAACTAGGAACAATTTTTTTTCTAATTAATTGTGAAATCATAAAGAAAGACCGTAATGGAAGATATAACTTCGAAGGCAATAGGTGAACACATCAAGTCAACAAAATCAAACCTTGTCGTGACAGCAAGATGAGATCAATAACACCATTTTGAACATGAGTAATAACTTACACGTAAAACAACTAGGAACAATTTTTTTTCTAATTAATTGTGAAATCATAAAGAAAGACCGTAATGGAAGATATAACTTCGAAGGCAATAGGTGAACACATCAAGTCAACAAAATCAAACCTTGTCGTGACAGCAAGATGAGATCAAAATCAAAGTCATTCTAAAGGGCTTGACACCAGTCTCATACATTTAAAAGCTTGTTATGCATTTTCAAGCTAAGGAATGCAGATTTAACTAGAATATATTAAACTACTTTGTTCTAAAATTCCAAAACAGCCTTGTCGACTCGTCAAGAATATTGTAAACACCAAGATCTACTTAACGGACCAGTGTTCAAGCCTTTGCTTTGCAGTGGACAACTTAAGACCAGTTGAACCACGTCCGACCTTCAGCTCCAGGAGTGCTGCTCGTACTCTTCGGCGATTTAGGGGTCTTGGGAGTTTGTGGTTTGGAAGAGTCTGAGTTTTTGTCCTCATTGGATGCCTCGACTGCCTCCGTAGTGGATTTCAACTGAAACAAATGATTGAGAATGTAATAAAGTATTCCCGCGTTGGTCTGGTCGCAAGTAAAACTGCTGTCCAACCAGGGTAGTTGGGCGAAGTGTTATTGGGTCATCGGCAACTGGTTCGAACCGTACCACATGTTATTTAAATATAAGCCTGCCTACCCCTTCACGGAAACAGGTGTATATTACGTTGCAAAGTATCCACACTACCGTATACATTTAATATCGCTATCGAGGCAATGAAATATCGCTAGTAATATTTGCTGTTAACCTTATCTAGTACTAAAATGAATAGAATGTTAAACACATTTGCTCGCGGCCGCCTGATAACGTACCTTCATATTAGTTTTCACTTGCATTTCACGTTCGTAGTCCCTCACGTCGTCTAAGGTCATGTTGAACCAATCGTCCATCCAGGCAAACGCCTGGCGATGACCAAGCAACAGGATTTCGCGAATCGTCTGAAAATTTAGTTTGTAGACACTTGAGTCAGCAATCTTTATTTGCATAAAAGTAAAACAGATACATAAAACAAAACAACATTTAACAAACTTGAGGCCACTTTTAAATTTATTTATATATCTCTCACATCTACCATTGTATGAATAAGATACAAATAACATTGTCTGAGGCTACCGCAATAATTATTATTAAATTATAATTTTCTCATGTGCCATGCCCTATAATAATTTTAAGACTTGTTTATGCATTAAAGTCACGCGCATCTTCAATCTACTAGTTCTATATTAGGAAGAGCTACCGCAAGTCATGCCATGGCCTCAAGTCTGCTTTTACAATAGTGTCAGAATGGTCTATCATTGATTTCATAATTGTTGATTTTGACAAGTTCGGTAATCTACTAATATGATGGCGTCATTATGGCTTTCCAATGGTCAACCACTGACACTCCATTGAAAGAAATGGCATAGAATGGTAATCTCGTACATAAAGTCAAATGAATGACGGGTGCTATTTACTAACTTCTTACTACTTCAGATTGCGTAAAACACTAATAAATAGAAGTAAAAATATATAGTAATGAAATCTGGCGGGTTTTATAATAATGCCAATACGACCATGTCATTCTATTACAAGACCATTGACCAACCAATGGTCGACCATTATTTAGCAGATTACGAACTTTTAGCAAAATGACAATGGGATGAGTATGGGATCGTGTTGGAATGACGAATTTATAAAAATAGCAGACTTGGGCCCCAGGTCGGTTTAGAATTACATTAAAGAAGTCTAAAATGAACTCACTCCTTGGACATACTCCTCAACCCTGGTCTGCAGGCCCCACACCTCAAACTTGACACTGACAGCCTTGTAACAGCACATAATAGGCTGGTGGGTGTCCCTCCAGCCCTCCACGAGGGGACCTCGACCCGTCTTCTCCGACTTGAAGAACTTTGGGTCTTCCGCCTCCTTGTAATGATGCGGTTTGATCTCATCATAAGCTATGTCTAAGAAGTCAACCTCTCTTTGTTCTAGTTCTTCTGGAGTCATGCCCAGACACTAGAAAAGAAAAAAATATTGTGTACTCTTTGTGTACTCTAAAGTTGTCTTTGATAGCCAAACATTCTGGTTCAATAACTTACATTTTCTGTAGTCCCATTGTTATCTTCATATCTTGTTTGAATTGAGATAGCAAACTTTGGAATAAAGGAGCACTGGAAAAATAAACATATATATAAATAAATAAATTTATTCATTTGAATTTATTATAAACCCATTTTTATAAATTGATATAAATTTTAAAACCTGGAAATAAAATACTTACTGTATATTCTGTAAAGATTCAGCAACATGAAAAAGATAAAAAAAGTTAATAATCGGAAGTATTTCTTTAGTAATCATAAGGATTTAAGTAAATGTATCAACTTTTATTTCAATAGTTATTTTAAAATGCATGTTTACACTTTATTCAACAAAAGATTAGGTCAATATGTTACAAGGAAAAATAATTTTAACTTAATAATTTTTATTAGCAATACAAACATGGGGGCAAACCATATTGTAGTTTTAGATTATATTGTTTAAGATTTCTTATTTACCTGTAATTGTGTAAGGGTAATAATTCCATGCTTTTTCAGTGACATAAAATATTTTTGGTATAAGAGACTGGACCCAATATGGTAAGTGACTGTAAAACAAGGAAAAAGGAAATATTGTTAAATGTACATTTTATACAGATATTGTGCTTTTATGCAAGAATTTAAAATAATTCAAGTTATACATTTATTTGTATTAAGTAACACCTTGTAGGTAGTAACTGAGTCAAAACATGCTTCCTAATATTGAAAGAAACTATATTATTTCTACTGACTCAGTTCAATGTTTATCTAAACTAAAATTATAAAGAGAAAAGATTAAATTTTTTGTTTGTTTGTTACGATTTAATTCAAGAACTACTCAACTGAAAAATTCTTTCACCGTTAGAAAGCTACATTTTCACCGAGTAACATAAGCTATAAATTATATTGATATCATGCAAATTAGCCGAGCTATCTCAATTTTCGCGGACGAAGTCGCGGGCTAAGTGTTAGCATTGTATAAATAGAAAAAAATCTGTCATACCGCGGTGATAAATGCATATATTTTAATCTTATCTGCCCAAGATTAGATAATAAATTTAAAAGTGTATTTCCGGATTAAATTATGCCACACCCAGTATGGATCTAACTAAATGCAAGGTTTTAGAAAGACCCAGCAAATGAATGTAAACAAAATGTATCTTCACATAACAAAGACTGAAAGATTAAGAATTAAACTTTGTACGCCATATTTAACAAATCACACACCTAGATAAATGGATTCTCTTCTCGGTATACTGTCCCACTCCGTTGATTTCATCAGTGACTTGCTCATTGGCCACCACCTCCACTCCTTCACCATTGCTGGACTGCTCGAAGCTATGCCGTGCTATCATGTACAGCTGACCAATGCGGTACTAGAATAAAGCATAACACCCATACAGAATTACACATGTTTGCAATAAGTTCTCTTTATGCTACCAGACTGTTTATATAACTTATAACCATGAACTTTAAGCCTCAGGCTTCCATGAGTTGCAATTAACGATAAGATGTGATCAATAATTATAATGATAAAAGGTTCAGCCGATAGCAGTGCCCTGCAGTTTAGTCTAGTGAACCATTTGAGATAGTACAAACAGAAAACTAATGCGCACTGCAGACATCAATCTGCAGCCATACATATGCAATGTTATAGCTAACTATTAATCAAATACTAATATTTCCAAGGCCGTTTTAGTCGTAAATACAACCGATTTATCAAAGACATAAAATACGCCATTGTATGTATTTTAGCAGGTAATGTTTTCAGTTGGTTACGCTTTTGAAATTCATAAAATGTACACATAGTTTCTGTAATAAAATGAAAATCGTGCGTATCACAAAATAGTAAAATTAATTTGAAAGAGTACCTCCTCCACTGTCATCGGCATACAAATTCTGAATTCCTTTGTTAACACCATTTTCTTAACTTTATCAAATAAAATAAAACACTATTTCATTAAACGATAACAAATTCTGAATCCAGAAAACGCACAAATTCACGAAATTAATATATTTCGCAAAATAATCACAGTTCAATGCAGTTGACAATTTAATGACGTTGACATCTCAACGAATGAACGACAACGAACATTGATTACAGATTATAAATACTCTAGGCACAGAATAGATAATAGTACTAATAGCGTAGAAGTCGCACTCCTTTGATCTTGAAGAAAGCCGTCATTATAAATACCTAAACTGGACCCGCTCGATCTAAATTGTGCCTTGACGCCACGCGTTAGCGTATTTTATTCGGCGTCTCACTGCTTACGGCTGATTCTCAAGGGTAGTCCGCGAAATTCAAATTTTCTCACGTTTTTAGGGTTCCGTACCCAAAGGGTAAAAACGGAACCCTATTACTAAGACTTCGCTGTCTGTCCGTCTGTCTGTCACCAGGCTGTATCTCATGAACCGTGACAGCTAGAGAGTTGAAATTTTCACAGATGATGTATTTCTGTTGCCGCTATAACAACAAATACTAAAAACAGAATAAAATTAATATTTAAGGGGGGCTCCCATACAACAAACGTGATTTTTTTATAATAATTGGTACGGAACCCTTCGTGCGCGAGTCCGACTCGCACTTGGCCGGTTTTTGCAATTTGCAGGCCAGTGCTAGGTTGTATGTTGATTAAAATATTGTTCGCGACTCTAAGACGTATGAAGTTACAGAATTATAATCATCAAAATGATCAATACAACCCTCCAAGTTCATAAAGGTGCAGGAATGATTTTGACCTTGCTAAAATCATATAATAGTAGATTATACAACAAGTGAATAAAAAAGGAATTTAGTTCGAGGTACGAAGTTGGATCCCGAGAGCAGCGAAGGATTCTAGAGTAGAATCACGAGCGTAGCGAGGGATTCTAGATTAGAATCCTGAGCGGAGCGAGGGATACAAGTACCGAGATAAATTTTTTATTCACGTGTTGTGTACTCTACTTTTTACTATTGACTGTGAGAAAACAAAAAGGAGCATGGTATTTATATTTATCAGTTTTTATTATATAATCAGTATTATAACAACAAATTAAAATTAAAAATGTATAGTAAAATTAGAACAATTTTAAAAATTTAGTGTTTTAGGCTGGTTTGGCTTTTAAAAACTGTTGTATTAGACAACACTTGGGTATTTGGCAAAATCGCCGTATTTTGTGGTTGTTGTTGCTGAGACAGCTGTAATGTAGTTGTTTCACAACCTTTCGATGTAGAAGGGCGCGCCGGAGATAGTGGCGCAGAAGGCTCAACAGCAGACGGTTTTAGATTTATACAACTATCCGGCTGCATCTTTTCGATTTATTTTCAATTGAATCCTCGATATAACTTTCTGCTACTGTGCTGGACCTCCACCCTCCGTGGCGATTTAGTTCTATAAGATCAGCACCTGAATTTGCTAAAAGGGTGACAGAGCTTCTGCGGTAGCAATGTCCTGTGTACTTTTCGGGATTCGATAGATTTAAGAAACTGGCAATCTCTTTTGGCATCGCACCTATTTTGTTGATTCCAATAGGTTGCCGAGTACATTTTCCGCCATGGTATTGTAAGAAAAACCTGTCGGATTTTGTAATGGGCCGTAAAGCTTGATATTTTTCGACGATTTTTACGTATTCTTGGCGTATTACAAACTATATTCTACAAACTATGTTCTATCAATTTTAGTTTTCGTATCAGTTAAAACGATAAGTAATAAATTATCCGAGTGTTTTTGGATGTCGTTTATAGTTATCTGTAATAATTCATTACTGCGACAGGCTCCATTCACGCCGGAAATTGCACAACCTGTGAACAATAATTTAAAAAATATGTATTGACAGGAAAACCTTAGAAGCACAGTAGGTTTGTAAATAAATATACGTAATTATATTAAGTAGGTACTTACTTTTACGGCCAGAAAACTGTGGTCAGGCGCATCATTTAGAAAACGTTCAATGTTTTCGGAGCTAAGCACTCTAGATTTCTTTGGCTTATTACCTTCGGATAGCCGTTTTAAGTATGTCACTAACTTTGAGTAGTTTGAAATATCAATGTTGTGTTTGATTCTCACTGTGGCTTCTATCATAGAATATATACTTCAAAGTGTCGACGGCTTCTTAGTCTTGGTTAATTCATTGAAATAGTTAAGAAATATATATGCACTCAGAGAAGGAATTGGCGCCATTCGTGGTTTTCCAGTCGCAGAACAAATTGTATGTTTTCAGGTACAACTCCCGAGATTTTGGCGGCAACAAATCATCTACTAATGAGCTTTAGAACGAAATGATTCCGGAGTCAGTCTCTCATTTTCGATATCGAAAGAACTCATTTTATTATAATTACATATGTTAATAGATTTTCCAATAACACAAAACAACCACAATATCAGATAAAAAAGAACGTAACTAAATTGGCGGTTTTTTTTTTTTTTATTTGGAATAGAATAGCTCCATTAAGCCTCCCAGTACGTACTTTCAGCAGCAGCGTTTTTTTTTTGTACGTAATTCGTGTTTGTTCCAAATTCAAAATGTCTTTATTCACTCAGTGAGTAAAAGAGAGTTTTATTCACTGTTATCGATGAATAAAATGCCCTTTTTCGAGTGGCAATGGTAAAAACACCTTTATGAACTTTGAGGGTATTTATGATTTTGATGCATATAAATCTGTAACTATATGTCTATGTGTGTGTGTGTGTGTGTGTGTATGTGTGTGTGTGTGTATATGTGTGTGTGTGTGTGTGTGTGTGTGTGTGTGTGTGTATATGTGTCTGTGTGTGTGTGTGTGTGTGTGTGTGTGTGTGTGTGTGTATGTGTGTGTATGTGTATGTGTGTCTATGTGTGCTGTGTGTGTGTATGTGTATGTGTCTGTGTGTCTGTCTGTCTGTGTGTGTGTGTCTGTAGTCTTAGAACCGCGAATAATATTCTAATCAACATACAACCTAGCACTGGCCTGTAAATTGCAAAAATTGTAAAAAAAATGAATTTCGCGGGCTACCCTGGAGCATTCACCTTTAATGGTCAGTCGGTAGGGTTGCCTCAAGAACTCAAAATAAAATACTACCAACCAATGATATTCTAACAAACAGATATGTTATACACCTACAAAACCACCGAAAAAAGTGTGCCGCGGGGGAGAGCCAGCTCACATACACGCAGTGACGCAGAATAAAGGAAAAACAGGCCAATTGACACGTTTTCGAGTCTTCACGATTGCGCACTCATAACATATCTGTATGTTATACACCTACAAAACCACCGAAAAAAGTGTGCCGCGGGGGAGAGCCAGCTCACATACACGCAGTGACGCAGAATAAAGGAAAAACAGGCCAATTGACACGTTTTCGAGTCTTCACGATTGCGCGCTCTGTTTAATTAAATATCATTGCTACCAACATTTTTGTATTTGTAATAATTAAATGTTAATTAAATCTTCTAAAATTACAATTGTTATACTCTATGATGTCTCATATATCTTGCCTTCTCTAAAATTACGATTACTTATTAAATTTAATTGCAGCATAAATGCGAAATCTAACAAATAAGTAATTTTAAAATAAACTCTGATGCGAAACATGGACATGGAGTAGTGAAATTTATATAAAAATACAATTTTTTTCTACATTTATTAACAGCAACAGTTTATCCGGCTTGTCATTTTCACTAGTAATGATTAATGATCAATAAATCAGTCAGTTAACAAACACGAAGTACGAGTACGAGGTACATACGCGACGCAAGGTCGAAAAATTTATGCGGCATACGTACGCAGTTACGCACAGCTGGAGCGCGACAGCCGACAGCCCTATAGAGCTTGCGTATTCAATATGCGCGATGCAGTAGGTAATTATCTCATGCCTACACACGGAGTGCAAGAGCGCAGCTCTAGGGAGACATTGATTGACTGGTTCATGTTCTCTATGGACTGGTGTGACTGTGAATGCGAATGTAAGCCATTGAATGTAAGCCGATGAATGATTGATCTTTGCTGAGCACCCGGACAAAATGGGGTGGGCAACTGTGGAAATAATGACGCTAGCATCGCATGAACCCAAACATCGTCATTCGTTGAAAACCTGTCAATGTAATTTTATATTTCAATATATTTTGACTTCATTGGTCAGATTGGGTCTAAGCTATGGACGCGCCATCTACAATCAGCTTTGACCAGCATTCCCCATTGGAACTACAGCCGTCATTTTAGGAGCCTATACTACCTCAGATTAGCAACCCTATTTGTGGTGGTTCAAACTTCGTTTGTAATGCAGTTAGAATAACGTTCTAATCAGCTTGCAAAGCGGTTGTTACGTCAGTCACTGCGGCCAAATAGTGCGAAATTAGTGGTTTTTATTCTTTACTAGCTGTTGCCCGCGGCTCCGCCCGCGTGAAGTTCGGTAACTGACCCGTGGAATCATACTAAAGGGATATATACATGTTAATTCAGGTTATAAACTATCTATGTGCCAAATTTCATAATCATCGCAATTAAAATCAACACAATCACAATCACAATCACAATCACTATCACTATCACAATCACTATCACTATCACTATCACTTTCACAATCACAATCACAATCACTATCACAATCACTATCACTATCACTATCACAATCACTATCACAATCACTATTTTAATCACTATAACTATCACAATCACAATCACAATCACAATCACAATCACAATCACTATCACTATCACAATCACTATCACAATCACTATCACAATCACAATCACAATCACTATCCCTATCACAATCACTATCACAATCATAATTACAATCACAATCACAACCACTATCACTATCACAGTCACTATCACAATCACTACCACAATCACAATCACAATCACTAACACGATCACAATCACAATCACAATTACAATCACAATCACAATCACGATCACGATCACTATCACTATCACAGTCACTATCACTATCACTATCACAATCACTATCACAATCACTATCACAAACACTGTCACAATCACTATCACTATCACAATCACCATCACTATCACAATCACTATCACAATCACCATCATATCAATCAACCATAACCCTGTATAGAAGTCGAATCCGACATCTTCTGGATCTCAAAATAAATGCCATAGTCGTAATCAGCACCCCTGATAATCTCGGAATCAACACCCATATTGATTTTTAGACATTTCAACCCCATCGCACTCCAACAGGGGATGATGGTATTTCAGGTCCACTGCATTCAATCTTAAAATCGTTGTTTTTGTAATACACCCGATGACCCGACCCGATACACCATACAATCATCATCATCATGGGGTTTTGGTTTCCGCACTTAGTCCTTAAAGTGGACCATTGTGCGTGAGCCGTGGTGGCCGTTTACTCCAACCAGCCCACCTCCCTCCAGAAGCAGATCAAACTTCCCGGTCTTCTCAGGGCGTCCGCAAGGGATCTTGGTGTACCCAAGGTCTCCTCGCGAATCTTGGTAACGCCAGTGCACTCAAGGAGCACATGGGCCACCGTTTCCTCCGCCTCCATGCACGCTCTGCATAGAGGACTGTCAGTGATTCCTAGGGTGTGGAAGTGTTTATTTAGTGAACAGTGTCTAGTGATGGTCCCCGCCACCAGTTGTAGGCTATCTCTGTCCAGGCGCAGAAGGCGCCTGGTCAGCTTTGTGTCAAGGGATGGCATGGCTTCCTTGGATTGCCTACACCCTGGTGCCGAGGTCCACCATTTCTCCGCTTGTATTCGAGTGTGTTCCCTTAACCAGCTTCTTAGTTGCTTGAAGGGAATAGGCACAATGGGCTCGGGTCCGCAGGGTTTTGTGCTGGATCCTCTTCTGGCAAGCTCATCAGCCGCATCGTTCCCAAGTGATCCACTGTGACCTTTGATCCATTGTAGTGTTACCGTTGTTTTGGTTTAGTACCGTGATTCGTTCTAGGGCATTGTGGCATTCTATTATCAGTCTCGACGTTATCTGAGTACTCTTTAAGGATTGAAGGACTGAGGCACTGTCGGATATTATTCGAATATTGGTATCCGTAACCTCTCTGGCCTCTAAAGCGTGTGCCGCTTGGATGATACCCACACACTCTGCCTGGTAAACAGAGTCGAGTATTCCAAGGGGTTTGGCTATTTTAATGTTTAGGTCGTCGGAGAACACCCCGAAACCTGTCCCGTCGTCGGTTTTTGATCCATCAGTGTAGATTCTTAGCTCGTTCGTACCTGAGTAGTCATACAACTCCACTGTGAGCTCTATGTTGTAGTGTTTTTGGAAGCAGTGGGTCTTCAGGATTCTGTCGCTGGGTGATGCCATCATGGGCTGTTGTTTGATAGCATCTGCTCTGATGCGTGTGTGTTTGATTCTGGAATCGTTACTGTTGTGTATGCGCGTACCGCGCCCCTCCCCGCGCCCTCCCCGCGCCGCGCGCGATGCATGAGCGTCATCTAGCAATAAACAGTGCGTTGCTAACCAGCGATCGTTTCACTTGTCCGTGCGTATCATCGACCCATCCTCATACTTAACAGTGGCGACGAGTTTTACCCACAATTATTAATTATCAAGATGTCTAGTGTACAGTTTGGAATTTTACATAGTTTTGACCATAATACACAGACGTGGAAAACATACAAAGGTCGCATTGCCCAATATTTTGTGGCAAATGATATCAACGGAAAATCAGATCCTGCAGGCGAGAAGAGAAAAGCGATTCTTCTCAGCGCACTCACCGAGGGTACCTACAAGTTGGTAACGGACTTGGTACTCCCAAAAGACGTTGCAGAGGTACCCTATGAAGATATTTTGTCAAGATTGGACGATCATTTCACCCCCAAGATCGTTGGGTTTGGCGAGCGTCATAAATTTTACGCGGCAACTCAACAAGCGGGGGAAACTCACTCGCAGTGGGCGGCGAGACTACGGGGCCTCACAGAAAAATGTAATTTCCTCAATGTGGAAGAGGCGCTCCGTGACAAGTTCATTATGGGGTTGCAGCCAGGACGTGAAAAGGAGAAGTTATACACGAAGGACCTCACCGACCTCACGTTGACCAAGGTCGTAGAGATGGCAGAAAACTTGAGCTGTGCGCACGCTGCCGCTGTGGCCAGCGCAGCCGCGCCGTCACAGACGTCCACGCCAGACCAGCTTTTCAAGATCAACAGTGAGAAAAGTGTAACAAAAGTGAAATGTGGGGTGTGTGGGTACACAAATCACAAATCGGCCGAGTGTAAATTTGCTAATTACGTCTGCAAAAAGTGTAACGTAAAAGGCCATTTACGTAAAATGTGCAAGAAAGTGAACTACGTACAGGTGGATGGCGGTGACAAGGGTGAGGATGACGATGACGGTGAGCTCTTTTATATCCGTTCATTCAGGGGAGAACCCATGATAGAAACTATTTATTTAAATAATATTCCATTTCAATTCGAAGTAGACAGCGGCTCCGCGGTAACCGTAGTATCTGAATATTTTCAAAAAAGATATCTTAAAGATGTGCCATTATCAAACAGCCGTAAACAACTGAGGACGTACAATGGGGGCAAAATAGTGTGTATAGGTACAATGCGGTTACCTATACGCTATGCGGATCAAACGCACACTATTGTCGTGTACGTAGTTCGCGACGGAGGCCCCCCGCTTCTGGGCAGAGATTTTATAGCACAGTTTAATTTACATTTAATACCGGTTAATTACTGCACAGATTCAGATGTATCCGTCAAAGATTTGCAATTGCAATATCCAAAATTATTTTCAGACACATTAGGTACCTTTAACAAATACAAAATCAAATTATTGTTAAAAGAAGGCGCAAAGCCGGTTTTTTGTAAGGCACGCCCAGTAGCGTTTGCGTTACGGGATAAGGTCGAAAAAGAAATCGATAGATTGGTCGAATTAGGTATTCTTGAACCTATAGAATATTCGGAATACGCTTCACCGATAGTCCCAGTTTTAAAACGGAATGGGACAGTGAGGTTGTGTGCAGATTACTCCATAAGTATAAACAGACAATTATTAGTGGAACAATATCCGTTACCCACAACTAGCGAATTATTTTCAAGAATTCATGGGGGTCAGCAGTTTAGCAAGCTCGACTTATCAATGGCTTATAACCAATTTGTTCTAGATAACGAGTCGAAAAACATAACGTGCATAAACACAAATCGCGGCCTATATAGATTTACGCGTTTAGTGTTTGGGTTAGCCAGCGCGCCGTCCATTTTCCAGCGCGCGATCGAGTGCTTGCTATCCGGTTTAGATGGAGTGTTGTGCCTGCTTGATGATATTTTAGTAACGGGAAAGGATAGGCAGGAACATTTAGAAAAATTGAACTTGGTTTTAAAGCGCTTAGAGGACGCAGGGTTAACATTACAAAAAGAAAAATGTAGTTTTTTCCAGGACGAAATCAGTTATTTAGGTTATATTATTACTAAGGACGGTCTAAAAAAATCTCCGGAAAAAATTAAGGCCATGTTAGAAGCTCCAGTTCCCTCAAATATTAATGAGTTACAGTCGTTCTTGGGACTAATTAACTACTACAGGAATTTCGTACCAAATGCGTCCACTATTCTCAATCCATTATATAACTTATTAAAAAAGGGCTCTAAGTGGGCCTGGACTGAGGAACACGATAAGGCATTTAAAACAATAAAAAACTTAATGACATCGGAACAAGTCCTTGCACATTTTGACCCGAACGCCCGAATAATATTAACTGTAGACGCTTCTCCAAGTGGGTTGGGAGCAGTCCTCTCACAAGTAGGTTTAGACCGTATCGAAAGACCGATTTCATTTATGTCGCGTACCTTAAACTCAGCGGAAAAACGATACGCACAAATTCAAAAAGAAGCAACCGCCATTATTTACGGCGTGCGACGATTTCATCAGTATTTGTATGGCAGATCTGAACCGTTTATTTTACGAACGGATCACAAGCCCCTATTAGCTATTTTTGGGCCTGATAAGGGAATACCAGAGATGTCAGCAAATAGACTACAACGTTATGCGTTGTTCCTAAGTAGTTACAACTATAAAATAGAATATGTGCGCAGCACGGATAACAGTGCGGACTATTTTTCCCGCGCGAGCCTGCCGCGCGCGATGCATGCGTGTGCGTGCATCGAGCAATGTAAGTGCTGCGATTGCGAAGTAGCACACGACCGGGCGACTTATGTTTGTTTTGTTGTGGATGGAAGTATGCCCGTGACGTTAGATAAATTGCGCGAGGAAACAAAGGGTGACGTAGTTTTAAGGCAAGTGATAGACTTTATCTCGAACGGTTGGCCGCCAAAGGTAAACGACTTAAGGTTAAAACCGTTTCACATGTGTAGAACACAATTATCTCTTGAGAATGGGTGCGTAATGAGAGGTCACAAGGTGGTCATACCCACAAGCTTATACCGAATAATTCTTAAAGAATTACATTCTTCGCATTTAGGGATAGTTAAAACAAAGGCCGAAGCTCGATCAAGATTTTGGTTTCCGGGAATCGATCAAGCAGTAGAAACAATGATAGCTTCTTGCGATGTGTGTATTCAGCTGCGCCCTTCACCACCACGAGCGCCGCTGGCCCATTGGGAGTTTCCACCATGTCCCTTTTACAGAATACACATAGACTTCCTTGGTCCAATTAAAGGTTGTGTTTATTTAATAGCAGTCGACGCGCACACTAAGTGGGTAGAAGTATATAATATGAATACGGCTACGACTTCGACTGCAGTTATAGGGAACGTGCAGGAACTATAGGTGGCAGCACTAATCGACAAAAGAGACACTATGCGGACAGAAAAGGCAACTTATCACTTCTCATTGTGCTTTCAATTTACCTATATAAAATTGTCTCTTCAATTATATTATTTTTGAATATGCTAAAAGGTATAAAATATGAGTTCCGGTTTATCAATAACGATCGTCAGCGTAATATAAATGTTTAATAATATGAATTTTATATCTTTCGTTTACTTTCTGATGAAAATTGTGGTGTATGAAAACATGGTGGCTGGCATAACTAAGATAGCTTTCTTATTTTCAACACATGTTATAATGGAAGGGAATCCTTTATCAGCGAGAACAGTATCTCCAGGCTCTAATAAATCAATTAGTTCACAATCATTTGATGAAGCAATCAAAATGCA
Organism: Xestia xanthographa; assembly: GCA_905147715.2. Classification (NCBI taxonomy): domain Eukaryota; kingdom Metazoa; phylum Arthropoda; class Insecta; order Lepidoptera; family Noctuidae; genus Xestia; species Xestia xanthographa. The sequence continues at coordinate 14,168,981 of LR990649.1, read as the reverse complement.
GTCCGTAGCATTTAGATACAAAACTTAAAAAACCAAAGGAGTGCAGCCGACTAAAAACATTATTGTGGGTATAACCATGTTTATATTCTGAGTACATGTGGAGTCTTTGATTAGCTGTTGAGGGATATTCGGTGTGAACTTTAGTGCGGTCTAGTAGAACACGTGTATGGTGAAGTATAAATGGTTCTGGTATGTTTGCATGGAACGGTTGATTTTGAGGGCCTTTTCAATGCAGAGTGTAACAAAAACAAGTTGTTTTCAAATATTTTTCTTTACTGCGTTTATCCATTTTTTGCGTTTTTCACCAAAACATGGTATGATAGTAGTATTCTTTGGAAAGTAATAGAATTTTACGCTAATTGATTTATTTTCATTTTTGTGGATGTATTTGTACCTACATCCAGACATGCAACAATGTATTATGATTAGTTAATTAATGTTCACTATAAAATTAATTTTGTTTACTTGTTAGAAAAGTCTATGTCAAGCATTAGAGCACAAGATTCGGATTGGCGACGCCAGTTGGCAGCACCGTCGTTGTGCACGTTTCCTATTGGGAAGCTATATGAATTTATGTCACGATTCGGAGTACCGAAAACAATAGTAAGCGATAATGGCACAGCTTTTTGTTCACGGGAATTTGAACTATTTTGCGAGACTAACGGAATTTCTCACATGACCTCACCGGTATATCACCCGCCGAGCAACGGCCAAGCCGAAAGTTTAGTTAAAGTAGTTAAAAAAGGAATAAAATCATGTCTTATGTCGAGCCATAGCGCGAAAGAATCATCGATAAAATTACTAAAATATCTTATGGATTATCGTAATTCGGTTCACACTGCAACTGGGTTATCCCCAGCTCAATTGGTTTATGGGCACAAGTTAAGGTTGCGTTTAGATATGATTAACCCAAAGTCATCGGCACCCTCGTCACCGTCTGTATCCGATCACGTAAAAAATCAACAGTGTACGCAAATTAAGCAACAAAGGAAAAATAAAACGATTTTTTTTAAATTAAACGATATTGTATTGTATAAAAAGTACGTGAACAAAGCAAACTATACATGGTGTAAGGGCATCATAATAAAAAGAATAGGTAAAGTTTTGTATCTGATAAAAGATCTCGATGATTCAGAAAGTTACAAAAGACACATAAATCAGCTGATGCTTTATAAAGGAACACGAAACAATAATGAGCATAATGAACAGAATCCGATAATAAACTTACCTGGGTCGTCTCCGCTGCCATCATCTTCGCCGCCGCCGTCGCCTCCTCCAACACCGCCGCCGCAGTCGTCGCATTCGTCAACTACATCTGGAACAGCTGTACCCCAGCCCGAGCTCGACTTACCAAACCTCCTTCCTGGCAGTTCAATCAGAGGGAGAAGAGAAGAATGGAAAGAAGGAAGTACGTCTTCGTCGCTGAGGGAGGACAAGTCTGAGGCTTCCCCCCCGGTTGATGAGCAAGAGCAGCAAACTGTCTCGAATGATGCAGATGTTGGAACAACGGAGAGACATTCGGACTCTGAAGATGAGTTCCAAGAAGCAGAAACCGACACCCAAGAGTCAGAACGAGATAACTCAATAACTGTTGCACCAAAGAGATCATTACGAAATCGCCCCGTGATTTGCTTTAAAAAGTATTTTTAGTATTGTATAGTATACCTAGATATAGCATAGCATTAATTGTAGTTTTAAGATTCTTGATTGTAGAGGAGTTTTGTAATAGAGGGAGGAATGTTGTGTATGCGCGTACCGCGCCCCTCCCCGCGCCCTCCCCGCGCCGCGCGCGATGCATGAGCGTCATCTAGCAATAAACAGTGCGTTGCTAACCAGCGATCGTTTCACTTGTCCGTGCGTATCATCGACCCATCCTCATACTTAACAGTTACTTAGGGTGCCAGATACTTCGAGTCTGAAAATCGCTATAGCCGCCTCCTCTCTTACGACGAGATGTAGAGGTGGTAGCCCCAGCATCGCCTGTAAGGCAGCAGTGGGGGAAGTTCTCATGCTGCCGGTGATTGCTACGCAGGCAAACCTTTGTAGTTTCTCGAGATCCTTTTGGTTCGTGCTTAGGTTGGTCCTGGGCCACCAAACTAAAGAGCCGTATGTGATGATTGGTCGGATAACTGTGGTGTATAGCCAGTAGGTGATTTTGGGGCTTATGCCCCAATTTCTCCCGAGGAGTCTCTTACATTGCCATAAGGCTATACTGGCTTTTGTGATGGTGTATTCGGTGTGTTTTGCCCAGTTCAGCTGCTTGTCCAAAAAGATACCCAGGTACTTGGTTTCAGTCGATAGGCTTAGGGTTGTCCCAAAGAAGCTTGGTAATTGTATCGTTGCTAGCTTCCTTTTCTTTGTGAAGAGGACGAGTTCGGTTTTGGTAGGGTTCACTGCTAGTCTGTATTCCTTGCACCAGTCTTCTACTATCCTTAGGGCTTGGCGCATAAGGTTGCATAGTGTGTTTTCGTGTGTGCCGATTATTATTTATTTTATGGTCAGATCATCGGCATAGCCCACCGTGTAGTAGCCTCTGCTGTTGAGACGTTTGATGAGGCTGTCTACTACGAGGTTCCATAGTAGTGGCGAAAGGACCCCGCCTTGGGGGCAGCCCTTCGCCACTATTGCTCTGGTGGTGTCGTTTACCGTAACTTGTACGGCTCTTAGTCGGAGCATATTTGTGACCCATCCTCGCAGGGTCGAGTCCACACCGTGTTCCTCGAGGGCTGCGTTGATGCTATGGAAGACGGTTTTGTCAAAAGCGCCTTCTATGTCAATGAAGACGGCTAGTGAGGAGCCTTTGTGGTCCACTGCACATTCGATCTTGGAGATCACACTGTGCAGCGCAGATTCTGTTGATTTTCCTGAGGAATACGCGTGTTGTTGTCTGTGGAGTGGTCGCTCCCGAAGAGGTCCGTCCCGAATGTGTCGATCACAGAGTCACTCGAGGGTTTTCAGTAGGAAAGATGTTAGGCTTATTGGTCTGTACGCCTTAGGTTGTGTGTAATCTGGTTTGCCTGGTTTAGGGATGAAATTAACTTTTACCTCTCGCCATGCAAGGGGTATGTATTTTTGTGCTATGCAGGCTCGGTAGATGGCGGTCAGCCACGGCGTTAGGACGTCTACTCCCCATTGTAGCAGGGCGGGGAAAATTTCGTCTAAGCCTGCGGATTTATATGGTTTAAAAGTCTTTATTGCCCATTTTATTCTCTCTGCGGTTACTATGGTGCGGGCTCTGGCCCAGTCTTGATCATTTGGTGTGTGCGTTGGCTCACTTGCCCAGGTTCTGTCCTCAGAGAGATTGCAGTCTGGGAAGTGGGTTTCCAAAAGGACTTTACTTGTTTCGTGGTCCGACTTGGTGTAAGAGTTATCTGGGGTTTTCAGCGACCCGAGGGTGCGGTCCTGATCAGTGGATAGGATCTTTCTCACACGCGCGGCTTCGCTGTTCGATTCAATTTCTTCGCAGAATTTCCGCCAGGCAGCCCTGCTGGCATTCCTGACTTGTTTTTTGAAGGTGTATTGTGTTTTCTTGTATGAGTCCCAGTCTTCTGGTAGCCTGGAATTTTTGGCTCTGTTGAATTGTTTGCGCATGGTGTGCCTGAGCTTACTAAGTTCCGCATTCCACCAGGAGTTACCCTTGCTCTTGGTGCTTGGATCTTTTAATTTGCAGCAGGCGTGGTAGGCCTCAATTATAAATTCTGAGAGTTTTGTCACTGTTTCTTCAAGTTGTTTGGGGTCTGTTAGAATACTGGGCGTTTGGTGCTGCGCTAATAGGGAGGCCAACAGTCGTTTGTAGCCGGGTACGTTGGTACGGCGTGGATTGCGTCTAGGATCTGGTTTTTTAAAATTAGCTACTAATGAGAAGCGAATCCTTCTATGGTCAGAGCAGGAAGGCTCGTTGGATACGTGCCAGTCAGAGATAAGTTTTGCCGCGCATTCCGAAGCCAGCGTTAGATCAATGATCGTTTGTCCGCGGGATGTGACCCAAGTGGGTTCCGAGCCGCGGTTTGCGATGTTAAGGTTAGTGGAGAACAAATATGTGCATAGTACCTCACCTCTATTGTTGGCTTTATTGCAACCCCAAAGCGGGTGATGGGCGTTCGAGTCCGTGCAGATGACCAGGTCCAGGTCCTCACAGCGTCAGCATCAGCCATCGCTGTTCTGGCCATCTCCTCCTCCAGTTGCGTCATCGTCAGATCATGTTCAGTCGGTGCCGGTTTCGTCTGTTCGGTGTCGTTGTCAGTCTGGGTGTCGGAGGGATGGGTTTTGGGGAAAAAGCGCACGTATATCGACCCAAGTAGGTACGATATCCGTCGCTCCCTCCCCAAGACCTTTTCGGCCTCGTCCGGTGGGATACCCAGGGTCAGATAAGTCCCGTAGTTATCCCCACCGACCGATGTCGCCCTGTACAGGGACCATCTACCGATGGCGTACCAGGGGTTCTGGCAGGTCAAAATCGTCTGCAGCAGCTCTATTTCCCCATTGTACCTGGGTACGAAGAGCGCTGCTCGAACCCGGGTTGGTACGTCGGATTGTCTCATGACTGTCAGTGTCAAGTCGGTGTTCGGCAGTCTTATCTTAGGCACGTTCTGGGTCAGCCAAGTCAGGGCGTTGTCGTCTTCGCACCACATGTGCACCGTGCCATCCGCTACCCTTGGGTAACCGCGGAAGGCTGGGACTTTGGTGGGGTCAGTTCGACACGTGTCCACTATCAGGTCTTCAAGGCTGAGCTTGATGTGCTCTCCCTCGTCAGTCGTCATGTCTCGAGTTGAAGGCGAGAGGCAGATCGCTACGGCGAGTCGCGCAGGGATATCCTTTGTGGCCCGCGCGTAGGTTCTCTGCTCCCCTTGAGCAGGCTGGGTTCTAACACGCTTGGCGTCCCCCTGGAGCGTACTCGGCGAAGCCGTGTCGTCCGGGCGCTCCCTCTTCGCCGCTCCCTGGCCACTTGGACCGGGTTGTGGTTCTGAGGGGCTTGGCACAGCGTTTTGTGCCAGGGACAGCCGGCGCAGGAACCCAGCCCGCTTGCCTCGCTTCTGTCTAGTTCGGGGTCGGTCTACAGTCATCTCGTTGCGGTTCCGGTCGTTTCCTCCGGATGGTCCTGGTGCGGGCAGGAGCTTTGCGCTCTGGGTTTCCCCTTCGCGTGCTGTTCCTTGCCCGCTCGTTTCCGCGTCCGACTGCTGTTCGCGCAGGGTTTCCCCTTCGCGTGTCTGTAGCCGGTCGCGTACTCCCTTACAACTAACCGCTTGTGCTTCGCGCAGGCTATTGCCTTCGCGGATCTTGCGCAAACGGTTGTTGAGTTCTCTCTCTCTGTTCCGGATCTTTCCGCGCTTTGTTTTCAGCATACGTACTTCGTCCACAGAGATGAAACCAGAACCAGCAGATTCCGCTTCCTTTCCCGTCCCGAGAGAGTTTATGTCTTTCAACCTTGCCTCGATCTTCTCGCGCTGAAGTGCCAGCGCGCGGAGTTCGCTGCTAAGGCTGGAGAGTCGAGCTTTGTCACTGTCGTTGTCAGGATTGTTCGTTACACTGTTCCGAACGATGCTCTGTTGCCAGGCCCTCGTGGAAGGTGTAACAGTCGTCAGAGTATTTGTCGCGGAAGTCGCAGTCGTGTTAGAGTCGTTAGGCGCAGAAGGCGCAGCCCTTGTTGAGTCTTGTGGCGCGTGAGCCGCAGCCAGAGATGTCGGCGCTAAAGCAGCCAGCCGCGCAGAAGGCGCGGCGCTAGAAGGCAGATTGGTGCCCCCCCCCAGATTACGGTGGGGGCAGACCGACGGCCGGAGTCGGTGTGGGATTCCCCGTTGCCGGGACCCACCTGGGGAATTTTACTTTTTCCACTCTGCATGATTTGGGGTTTGTGGGCTTTTTTGGAGTTGAGGTTACCCGTCCTCAAGGATCGAAGGGAGAAAAAGGAAAAGGAGGGAAGGACTGGGCGTAGGATCATAGGAGTGGGGTGTGGGATTACCCTATGCCTGGGATTTTGGCTTTCGGGAAAGTGCGAGATAAAGCGCCTGGGGGTTTTTGTTGCGTCTGTTTCTTATGGAATCAGACCAAGAACAGGGTGGCAAGCTCGTGAAGGTGAATCCCCCAGACTTGCCTTGAGGATCTACACGACCGTACACCATACAAACAATAACCATGTTGATTTTCAGACTTTGTCACCCCATTTCCCATTTTGTCCATTGTCCATTTTGTGTTGAATTCTGAAAAAAAACTGTAACCCGTTTCTCCTCATTTATCAATAGGAGTACTCCTGTGAAGTTTCTAATATGATCTAATCTTGTTTCCCCATACAACAAACTTTGCAGCCCTGTTTCACCCCTTTAGGAGGTGAATTTTAAAAATCCCCTTCAAAATGCACCCATAGACCACTTATGAAACCAAAAAAAATAATCCCAAAAATTGAAAAAATTCCCAAAAAAAAATCGAAATCCATCCATCCATCCATTCCAATTTCCAAATTTGGTATCTGTAGACCCAGCGGTTTGGGCTGTGTTGATAAGTCAGTCAGTCAGTTTCTTCTTTTATATATTTAGAAGATTTGAATTCAAAATTAAGCTTCAAACTTCATCCCCCTTTTCACACCCTTGTGGGTTGAAATTAAAAAAAAAACAACAACCATGTACGTTGTGTTAGTTTCCAAACTTATGAAGAATTTATTAGAGATTTTAATTTAAAAAATAAAAAACTTTAATTAAAAACTAAATTTCATCCCCCTTTGAATTGAAATTCTAACAACACCGTTGCGTTAGCTTCCAACCATACGCCTAGATAATAAATTTTATGATTTTTACTTCGAAAATTAAGGATTACACAACTTCATCCCCCTTTTTAACCCTTTGGGGTGGAATTATCAAAAACGCTGAGACACGTATAGATTTATTTTTAATCGTCAGCCTAAACATTTAAATCCTAACTTTAAAACTGACGAACTTTCATACACAACTTCATCCCCCTTTTTTAAACCTTTGGGGGTAGAATTATCAAAAACGCTGAGACACGTATTAATTAATTTTCACTTTTCAGCCTAAACACAAAATTTGAAGACCCAACTTTAAAACTGACGGACTTTCATACAAACTTTCATCCCCTATTTAACTCCCTTAGGGGTTGAATTTCAAACAATCCTTCCTTATTCCTTGTCTACATTACAAAGGAAACCTCTGTGCAAAATTTCAGCTTTCTAGGTCTAAGGGTTTGGGCTGGGCGTTGATGAATCAGTCAGTCAGTCAGTCAGTCAGGCCTTTTGTTTTTATTTATATAGATAAAATCAAATTTTCGTCTTTTGGAAAAAATAAACAACATAAGACCTGCTTTATAGTTAGTTCAGTTAGTATGCAGAGTTTCGTGATCTGATTTGAAGTACTTTTTGAATACCAGCGGTTTATTGTTCGATTTGGAGGTAACTTTGGGATTTTTTTCTATCGAGGAAATTTTATGAAATCGTGTTTTCGCCAAACATAAGACCTAACATTAATCCTCAACTTTACCATATATTTATTTCAAAATGAATGCTGCAGTATTTTAGGCGTAACGGAGGATCATGCTAAGCCATTTGAGGTAGTATAGACCATTAAGAACGTCATGCCGCTTGTCCGCCAATCCCAAAGAGTACCTATAGTAATAAATTGGCCAATCCCATGCCAATCCGCGTTGCGGCTGTCAGCTGTGACAAGTCAGTGATTTGGTGATGCACATTTGGAAACTTATAAGCCGATGCATTACGGCTGATGCTCCAGGGTAGCCCACGAAATTCAAATTAAAAAAAAAAAAAAGAAAAAAAAACCGTTTATTTTTATAAAGGTGGAAAAATTACTTTTCCAAGGTCAAAATCATTCTTGCACCTTTATGAACTTGGGGGGTTGTATTGATAATTTTGATGATTATAATTCTGTAACTTATGTTTTACAGTCGCAAACAATATTTTAATCAACATACAACCTAGCACTGGCCTGCAAATTGCAGAAAACGTAAGAAAATTTGAATTTCGCGGGCTACCCTGAAGCATTCATCATAAAGAAAGGAATCTTAAATGGCGGCTTGTACTTGCGTTGACAGATAGTACAGTTAGCATATAATATTTTAAATCAAAGTTTTTTTCTCAAATTAAAAATTATAAAAACAAGACCGGGTCGTATTAATTTCAAACTAGCTTCTGCCAGCGGCTTCGCCCGCGTGAAAAGGGAAATTTGAAAGAACATTTTTTTTCTTTAAAATACTTGATGACTTAAACACTATTTGACGTGTATCAATATGCATAATCTTCCCTCGCTTTCGAGAAGACACAATTACTGTCTCCGCATAGTCCACACGACCAAACAACGAAACTTAACAATAAAAAAAAACAAAAGCAATTGGCAAATCGAGACTATTTTTTTTCAGCTGACGGTACGCGCGAGAGTTAGTATAGACGGCACTAATGTACGAGCGAGAGAACATGATAAGCGCCTCCAAGATTCCTTCCTTTCTCTAATGAACCGGGTTTATACATAAAATTCATAGCAGCTATATTTAAATATTGTATTTTTTAATATTTCAGTAAATATTATTTTACTTTTCGTACATTATTACCTACCTACTATTACTTTATACCCTACTAGCTGTTGCCCGCGGCTTCGCCCGCGTGTAGTTCGGTAACTGTCCCACTGGATCATACTGAAAGGATAAATAGTGTCCTACATGTTAATCCAGGTCTAAAACTATCTATGTGCCAAATTTCATAATAATCATAATTATTTTCATCACAATCACCATCACTATCACAACCACCATCACAATCACCATAACAATCACTAACACAATCACCACCTTCATTATCACAAACATAATCACAATTATCACAATCACCATCACTATCACAATCACCATCACAATCACCACCACAATCGCCATCACAATCACCATCACAATCACCATCCCAATCAACATCACAATCATTATCCCAATCACCATCATTATCACAATCACTATCACAACCACCATCATTATCACAATCATTATCACAATCACCCTCACAATTACCATCACCATCACAATCACCATCACAATCACCATCAAAATCACTATCACAATTACCATCATCATTATCACAATCATTAACACAATCACAATCACTATCACAATCATTAACACAATCACTATCACTATCATTATCACAATCACCATCACAATCACCATCACTAACACTAACACAAACACCATCACAATCAAAGTCAAAGTCAAATTTATTTGCATAGATTGCAGGTACATAAAATAAGTTGTTACAGTAAAAATCACCTTCATCATTATCACAATCAGTATCATCGTAATCACAACCATTATCATCGTAATCACAATCTCCATACTCGTTACCACAATCATTATCATCGTAATCACAATAATCATCATCATATCACAATCACCATCACTGTCACAATCACCATCACCATCGCTGTCACCATCACAATCACCGTCACTATCACAATCACCATCACCTTCACAATCACCATCACCATCATCGTTATCACAATCATCATTATGGTTATCACAAGCATCATCACTGTCATCGTAATCACAATCATTATAATCTTAATCACAATCACCATCACTATCACAACCACCATCATTATCCCAATCACCATCATTATCACAGTCACAATCACTATCACCATCACAATAACCATCATCATCGCTATCACCATCACAATCACCGTAACTGTCACAATCACAATCACTATCACAATCACCATCATCGTTATCACAATCATCATCTTCGTAATCACAATCATTATCACCGTAATCACAATCATCACCATCATTACCACAATCACCATCATTATTATCACAATCAACACAATAAATCAACAGTAACCCTGTATAGAAGTCTAATTCGCCATCTTCTGGATCTCAAAATAAATGCCATATTCGTAATCAGCACGCCTGATAATCTCGGTATCGACACCCATATTGATTTTTGGACATTTCAACCCCATCGCACCCCAACAGGGAATGATAGTATTTCAGGTCCGCCACATTTAATCTTAAAATCGTTGTTTTTGTAATACACCCGACCCAATTCACCATAAAAACTATACCTATGTTGAATTTCAGGCTTTGTTACCCCATTTCCCCCTTTAGGGGTTGAATTCTGAAAAAACCTGAAGCACAAATGTTAACTCATTTATTGATAGGAGTACTCTTGTTAAGTTTCGAATAAAGTAGTCTAACTAATCTTATTTGCCCATGTAATCTTTGGACCCCCGTTTAACCCCCTTTTTTTTTTTTTTTTTTTTTTCGGACGGGAAATCATCAAATAACCCCTCCCGCTCTGGGCGGAGCAGGAGGGAGTGTCAGACTTTTACTGACTAAAACCCATCCATGTTCCTTCATCGCCCTTTGTGTTCCGGGGCCACGGTATCTCTTTCGAATAGTCCCGCAACCCCGGCAGGCATCGGTCCTTACGGACCCCTTCCTTTTTGCTGACTCTCTTTGAGGCGCGCGTGGAACACGAACGCGCCGTCGACACGGCCTGTCGTCATGAGACGGACGGACGGCGAGCTAGCCCATAGCTCACCGTCCACAGGCCCGCGCCTACGGTGGCCGGGGGCCACGTGGTGGTGGCCCCCGACGCCCGGGGCGTCTCCCGCGGCGGCCGGGACGTTGAGAGGTTCGCTCCCTCTCACGTTCCGCCACCTCCTTCTCTAGCATTACTGCTTCGCAGAAGGAGGTGACGGCGTCCCATTCCGTCTCGCTCCGGACCATGGCTTGCACCAGGGCCGGACGCGAGAGGTCGCCGCCGCCGATCGCCGCTTCGAGGACACGGCGGTGCTCCGCCCACGCGGGGCACACCTCCACCGTGTGTTCCACCGTGTCCTCCGGTCGATCCTCACAATGGAAGCACCCGGGCGTTTCCTCCCGCCCGATTCGGTGCAGGAACCTCCCGAACACTCCGTGTCCGGTGAGGACCTGCGTCAGGCGGAAGGTGAGGACGCCGTGGCGTCTCTCAAGCCACTCCTCAAAGAGGGGACTTATCGCCACTATTGTGGCGTGCCCTGCACGGGGTTGCGACAGTCGCTCTCTCCATGTCGCCATGAGATCCCGCCGGAAGTCTGTCCGCTGAGCGACAATTTGTCGCTGCAGCGGAGTTTCCCCCCGGCGTAGCGTCTCCGCGCGCCATTCATGCAGGCGCGCGAGGACTATCGCCTCCAGATCCCATGGCGGCAATCCGGCAAGGAGGCTCGCCGCCTCGCGGGCAATCGTGCGGTAGCCCCGGGCCAGCCTTACGGCTACTACCTTTTGGGGCGCGTTCAGGTAGTGGGCGGCACGCCGCCTCAAAGAACGCGCCCACACCGGGGCCCCGTAAAGGGCCATGGACCGCACGACTCCCGCGTAGAGCCTCCGGCAGGAGGCGTTCGGCCCCCCCAGGTTGGGCAGGAGCCGCCTGAAGGCAGCCCCAGTCCGTTCCAGTTTGGGGGCCAAACGTCGGAAGTGCTCCACGAAGTTCCACCGGCTGTCGAGGACGAGTCCTAGGTACTTCAAAGTCGACTCGACACCGATGGATACCCCTCCTACCGTGAGTAAGGATCCCGGAGGTGGCGCATTCCGAGGCCCATGAAAGCACATGGCCTCGGACTTGTGCAATGCCACCTCGAGACCCAGTTGACCCAATATCCCGTTTAACCCCCTTAGGAGGTGAATTTTGAAAAGTTCTTTCTTAGTGCACCCCTAGACCACATAAGGAACCAATGTGCCAAATTTGGAATCTCTAGACGGCGGTTTGGGCTGTGCATTGATTTTTACACTTTGTCACCCCATTAACCCCCTCTTAGGGGTTGAATTCTGAAAAAACCTGAAACCCGTTTCTACTCATTTATCAATAGGAGCACTCCTGTGAAGTTTCGAATAAAATAATCTAACTAATCTTGTTTCCCCATACAAACTTTGGAGCTCTGTTTAACCCCCTTAGGGGATGAATTTTGAAAAATCCTTTCTTAGTGCACCCCTAGACCACATAAGGAACCTACTTGCCAAATTTGGAATCTGTAGACCCAGCGGTTTGGGCTGTGCGTTGATAGATGAGTCAGTCAGTCAGTCAGTTTCTTCTTTTATATATTTAGATACTATTACATTCTTAAGATTTAAGACGGACTTGAAAGACTGCCTCGTGTTTTACTTGTGTGCGTTTCGATAGCGCAACCACAGCGTTTTTTTTTTAAACCTTCAAGATTTTGTAAAAAATTGTAAAAGTTGATTCCCAAAACCATAATTTTGTTAAAGTTGGTGACGCCATCTCGTAACCATGCTTGTTGCAACTCTTCTACTTTCATATGACGTAGATCATAGGAACAGGCGACGATATATCCCTTTCCCTCCTTTCATTGCGCTCGCCTGCCGAATTATTTATTTATTTATTTATTTATAAAAACTTTATGCACAAGCAAAAAAAACTGGCTGTCTGTAAAGTCGGTTTACGGACGATAATTTTACGTGACAACGACTTTGAGTGGTAAAATAAACTTTTTATGTCTGTCTCTCTCGCTCTTAGGCGGGACGCGTGCCTCTCACTCGCTCTCATTGTAAGCCGCATAACGTGACCCAGTTTCTTGAAGTGTCACCCGGCAAACCAATTTATAAGACGTTGTCACGTCAAAACTGTACAAAGGCGGACTTAATGCCTCAATTATCGAGGCGAGAGTCAAGTTCGTAATAGACTTCCGTCGAGTGTGCTGCATCGCGCCGCACCGTACGTTCACCGCACCGGGCTGCGCTGGTATTAGGGCTTGCAATATCCGTTTATTTTTACTATCAGGATAATACGGATATCAATATTTTACTATCCGGATAATGCGGATAATACGGATATTTTTTAGTTTTTATCTATACTAATATTATAAAGAGGTAACATTTGTTTGTAAGTTTGTATGTAAGGGGTAATCTCCGGAAGTAATGAACCAATTTTAAAAATTGTTTCACTGGTAGAAAGCTACATTATTCGTGAGTGCTATAGGTTTTATTTTATTTCCGTACTCCCACGGAAACGGGAACTACGCGGGTGAAACCGTGGGACGTCAGCTAGTCCTAAATAAAACTAATAAACTTGTGTAACACGTTTTAATCAGTCTATCAAGCAAAAAGACAAAGAAATAATAAACTATACCAATATTTCAAGTAACAATCACTTGACTACTTCACTCTCTAAAATTTTACATTTAAAACCCGATACCACACACAAATAATTTGTATCTATTCTTTTCATACTCCAATTCCCAAATTTCCAAATTCTCCATATTCCAATGAAAATGAGATCTTACATTTATCACAAAATCCTAATCAAATCAACCAATTTAAAACATACCTAATTATTAAACAAAAATATCACTTTAGAACAAGAACTGGTTTTAAGTGAGAAGCGACCGTGCGTGCGATACAATACAATACAATCTTGAAAATACGTGCAGTAGGGATGTAAGTTTAACTTTAACAAGTGGTCAAAGTTGTTATGATCTCTGTCACTAAATGGACTTATTGTGTTGTGATTTGTGAAGTGAATAAACAATTGCAAGAGTGATTAGCTCTATATTAAAATAATAAATAACGTAATAACAGTTATGTACTTTGCAGATGACAGCTTTTTATTTAATATTTAAAATAGAAATACAACTATCCGTATTATCCGAAAAATCCGGATAATGATGCAAGTAAAATCCGGATTTGATAATCGGCCGATATCCGGATAATACGGTGGATATAAACGTTCGCATCACGACCGCGCTGCGTATACGCAGCCTGCAGGTCAAACCGCCTTCCGCCGGAATCGTGATATACTACCGCAGCGGCCCCGGGGCCATCCGCGACCTGGTGCACCAGAAGACACTCACAACGAGTGTTTCCATCAATCGCTGGCACCGTCATCGCCAGCCGCGTCATCGAGGCACCACGCGGTCCAGGGACAAGGTAGGTGAGCTTAATATCCATCTCCACCCAAACAATTGTCGCTTGTTCGTGTCATTTTGATTCCCCGAGACGATAATCAGAATCTTCCATACAGTCCACTAATAAATAATCCCCATTTCTCAAAATAAATTATATTTCCAAAATCGTCTTTTAGATTGGTGAATTTACCCACCAAAAGTTGTGGTTAAAAAGTTATAAGAGTTTGAACGTGGCCGCGCCATCGAAACGCGGAGAATTGCGCGGCCACGGAGATCTTTTAAAACTAAGGGTGGCAGACTGCAGAGACCTGAAATTTAGTTATTTATTCCACTTTGCACCTACCACACGGCAACTACTACACATGCAGTTCAGTAATAGATACGCAGTCGCGCACACACCCGCATCTCTTAAAACTGAACATACTTCACAATCAATTATAAACCTTATGTATGACATCAAAGACAGCGTGTACACAGTACAAATATGTACAGTACCGAAACTAAGCCTAGTTGAAGCTCACAGCTTCTTTAAATTAAATTAACACACAAAAATTGTTTTAAATTAACACACAAAAATTTGAAGAACTATAGATCTTTAACTTTGTCATTACGGTGTAACCTTTTACAAGTTTTGGCGGAAGCGAACCGCGGTTGGACGATTACGTTTCGTGCGCTCCGCTCGTCGAAGCGGGCGCGCTTGCCACCGCCGCCGCGCCGCAGCGCAGGTGGCGCGCGGGCAGGGCTCATGAGTGGCTGCGAACCGTACTGCGTTTCACCCCGATAATGCGTGTGATACTCAGGAATTAAAAACTATTACACGAAAAACCATTACCGTTGGAAGGAATGAAGGGAGGCCTTTGCCCAGCAGTGGGACAATACAGGCTAGATATAATAATAATACATGGAAAATAATACAAATATTACTTAAAAAAATCTTCGTTATTACAATTTTTACAGAAAAATACTTTCTTCTGCTACGACACGTTCGAAATACTTTATTATTGAATTTAATTGTGTAATAAATTCAAACCGTCGTATACCGCGCTGTACGGGCAGCAGCTCCGCACACTGAGATGTAGTATGTAGATGGACGAATCACACGGGATGTGTACAGGGAATAAAATCACTGTTTTGTGTCCGTAAATGATTGACCGTTTATTATGTAAAACATTAAAATATATAATACAAAAAGTAGGTGACTTGTGGCGGGCGTAATAGCCTAGTCAGCGAATGTAAATAAATCTGTGAATTTAGCAACTGCTAGTTCAGGTAAAAACTAAAACAATAAATATCATGTGGCGATGCTCGTACATCCTGCCAACTATAAAAGTACAAATAACAAATAAAATGTACTATCACAAAGTATGTAAATAAAGTTATTAGCAGGTTCTACGCTCGCCGCTAACGGGTATTGGCGACGTTTCGCGATCCACCTTGTTGCTGTTAGGAAGATGTCCGGGGGCCTCTTCTAGTGCATTTGTTTGTCCTTTCCCAGGAAGATCCCGTTGAGTATGACTTGGTACCATTTCGATCTCTTCCTGGTGCGCCTGCGTTGCTGTTCTGCTTCCTTGAGGTGTCTACCTCAAGCAGAGGCAGCGTGCTTTTATTTGAAAGTATACCCATATGCTGAATATTGTTGCACAGGTTATCATACAGCCGTACAGGACATAGTGATGTTGCGCCGCCTCCACGGAACTAACTATTTGGATGTCTTGCTGTTCTTTAACCAGCTCAATTTTTCTCTTATGACCCTTTAGTTGTTCTTCATGTGTTTCAATTTCCATGTTTGTTATGTTTGTAATTTGACTGTTGCTTCTTAATAGTTCGTTTAGGTTTATCTCTGGTACGTCGATCTCTTGCTCATTTCCTAAATCCATTGTGCTTTGCATATTGTAGTGCGAATGAATTAGATGTTTATCGCCGCGCATTATGCAACCTGCCGCTAAGGTGATTACGCCAGTATTTTGTAGTGTTTGTGACGTAATTCCAGCTGGACAGAAAATGCGCATAGTGCGTTCCTCGCAACACGTAAACAACCAAGCCCCTTTGCTGTGTAGTTTTTTCCATTCGTTGCTGCAACTTGATACCTCAGTGCGGCAGGTTGATACTCCTCGATTGTTTATTATGTCAGCTTCGCACATTTTTGTGGCTGCTTTTATGCCGTAAATAGGTAAGTCAAGGTTACATAGAAGCAGCTGATTTGTGTTGATGATAGATGTTGTTGATCCAGTGATATCATCGATCATGTCCATTTTCAAGTTAACGGCTATGTATTGAGTTGTTGGTATAATGTTAATCATGGAGGCTCCCTTTATGTTGCGGATTGGGATGACTTCGGTTAGTTCATATTGTTCGTCTGCTACTAACGGGATTTTCACTTCGAAAATAATGAATTCTTCGGTTAGTTTTCCTTGCACACTTGCTAGTTTATACATCTCCCGGATGCACTTGAATTTGTTTGAGCAGGGTAGTGATAATCCTTTTGGTACTTGTCCCGATATGATGTTCAACTGTTTTTCGAATGCATCGGGTTTCAGCAAATGAGTGTCGACTTTGCCGTGGCGAAGATCTGTAACTAGGTTGATCAACATGTCTTGTATTCTCCGCAAGTTTGCTACCATCATGTTTGCGGCAAGTGCTGTAGCAGTAAGGAATGTTGCTTGGTCGTGTTCGGTTTTCAGTTGTTGCAGCGAGTCTCTGAGACTTTTGTTGATGACGATGAACTGTCGGTTCATTACTTGCTCGTTCCTCTTCAGGAGGTTGTATTCCCCTTCGATTATTGAAGTATGTTGTTTGTACAGATTGAGCAAGTGGTCTTCATTGCTGTGTAGTAGTTTGATGTCGTTGTGGTATTTTTCGGCAAATTTGTCATCAAGGACACCAAAGAGAGCGTTGGCAATGTTCCCAATTCCGTTGATGAAACCTCGCTTAGTGCGTCTTCCATGGTCAGATTGTAGTATTTCGTTGTAGTGTTTGAGCTCGTTTAGTTCGTGCTCGAGTTGTGTGGATATAGTCAAGTACGCTATATTCAGTTTACAAAGTCCATGTAGTTGCTGGACGTATTGTTCAACGGCAGAAATGCTTTTCCAGTAAGTCGACATGTTGTAGTACACCACCAGTCTCCATTCATCTTGTATTATCTGTAAGTCTGCGGCTTTGTCAAAGTATACAAGACGGGTAGGGTCTAGGGTTGTTACATTGACGAGTTGTTGCATGGACGGTGTCACGCACGTAACCATGAGTATTAGTAACGTGCTTAGGTACCTTGAGGACGTTACAGCTGGAAACTCCCTTCCGTTCCTGTCTAGGGCTCACCCGACGTTGTCGTTGTGATGTTGATGAAGTCGCCTCTGGTTGTTTATTGTTTGATGGTTTCGTTGGTTTGTTTTCGGTATTATTCCCTGTTTCAATGGGTAGCCGGGACAATTTTGTTACGGGTCTCTTCATTATGTTGGATTTTGTTTTGAGCGTGACGACTCGTACTAAATTATCTGGTCCAGGGTGCGTCTCTATAACTCGCCCTAATAACTATCGGGTGGGAGCCATTTGTTCTTCCTTTATAAGGACGACGTCATCCACTTCAATGTTGTGTGTTGGGGTTTGCCATTTTCCTCGTAGCTGTAACGTTTGTAGGTAGTCTTTGGACCATTTCTTCCAAAATTCCTTGTACATGTTTTCTGTCAAGCGCCATTGTAAAGTTAACTGACTGTTATCACCCTCTGACGTCATTGGAGGTGCCAGTACCGGTCCACCGACTAAAAAGTGGCCTGGTGTCAAGTAATCGATGTCGTCGAGGTCGTTTGTTAGAGCGACAAGTGGCCTCGAGTTGAGGCAGGCTTCAATTTGTGTTAGTAAAGTATTAAATTCTTCGTACGTAAGCTTTTGTTCACCAAGAACTCGTTTAAGGTGGTGTTTCATACTCTTGACTGCAGCTTTCCACAATCCTCCCGCGGTTGGCCAAGATGGGGCGTTAAAGTGCCATTCGATGCCATCCTCGAAAGTGCTGTTAATGAGGTCGTCGTAGACTAGAAGCTGCATCGCTTCCTGGCGTTCTTTGGTTAGTGCTTTTGCTGCTCCGACGAAGTTCGTTCCGTTGTCACTGTAGATATGTTTTGGCGTTCCTCGTCGTGCGCATAGCCGCTTCAGTGCTGCGAGGAATGTTACAGTGCTGAGATCTGACACCAGTTCAAGGTGGGTAGCTTTTGTACATAGACAAATGAAGATCGCAATGTAGGCCTTAACTGTTTTAATGCCCTGACCTTTGTTAGCCTTTATTTCAACGTGTCCCGTGAAATCTACGCCTGTGTGTGTGAATGGCCGTGACGGTGTAACTCGAGACGAAGTATTATATTATCTGTGCTCGAGGTGTTGGTAAGTCTGCCATTTGCTGATTACTGCGTTGCGTTTTGTAGCGATGACAGGTGACACATTTATTTAGTTGCTTCTTGATTGGTTTCATGCCGCCAAGTATCCAATATTTGTTACGAAGGTGTCCCAAAGTAAGCCTGGAACCGCCGTGGAGAGTATTCTTGTGGGCTTGGTCAATCAAGAGCTCTGACAGCTTGTGATTGTTTGTTAGAATTATCGGATGTTTTTGGGAGTTGCTTAACTTGGCATGTTCAAGTCTTCCTCCCATTCGAAGAATGCCTTGTGCGTCTAGTATAGGGCTCAAACTCAACAGTTTGCTTGTGGCCCGTACCCTATTATGTTTGTTTAGGTACGCTATTTCCTCGGCAAAGGCATTGTTCTGTGCAGTTTTGACGAGCAGGTGTTGAGTCTGCACTATGTCCTCTGTAGTTAAGTGTGACATGCGGTTGGCTCTTGTTACGTCACGCGAGTTGTTTATGAATCGTATGATCCAGCTGATGACTCGGGTTGCATAAGTCATTGAGCTGTATATTTGCAGTAGTTGCTCGATGAGTGGCGCATGTTTTGTTTGTATTGCGCATATTTGACCTAGTTTCCTCTGCTCTTCGTTCGTTGTAAACATTTCTTTTTTGGGTATGTTGTTGTTTTGAAGCCAAGTAGGGGCTTTCCACCACAGTTCGTGACCTATTAAGTCTGATGGTGAGATTCCTCTGCTTGCGCAGTCCGCTGGATTATCTTCGGACTTGACATGTTTCCAGAAGATGAATGGAGTTATTTGAGTTATTTGTGTGACTCTATTGGCTACGAAACTCTTCCAGCGACACACGTCCCCATGTAGCCAGCCAAGCACCACCATAGAGTTGGTCCAGCAATGTATGGTGACTGTCTGCGAGTTGATCGAGTTTCTAACTTTTTCAATCAGGCGAGCTAGTAGTAATGTACCACATAACTCCAGTCGTGGCAGAGAAATAGGGTTTTTCTGTGGGGCTAATTTTGTTTTAGCTGCTACTAGCCTGATCATCTGTTGACCTTCTTTATCAGTGGACTTGCAATATATAACGCATCCGTAAGCTCTCTCAGATGCATCACAGAAGCCATGAAGTTCGAAGGGTTTTTGGGTGTTGCCGACCCAGCGTGGAATGGTTATGTGGTGTATGTGTGCGAGCTGACTGCGGAATTGTTCCCATTCTTGCTATATATTCGGTGGGAGTTCATCATCCCAGCTCGTTGTTGTTGA
Organism: Xestia xanthographa; assembly: GCA_905147715.2. Lineage (NCBI taxonomy): Eukaryota > Metazoa > Arthropoda > Insecta > Lepidoptera > Noctuidae > Xestia > Xestia xanthographa. The sequence continues at coordinate 14,149,472 of LR990649.1, read as the reverse complement.
CCATGCATGTTGAAAAATTAGCTTGGCTTTCACTGTAACCGGTGATAGCCAGCCAAGTGGGTCGTACAGTTTTGATATGTCCGACAATAGTGAGCGTTTTGTGTTGACGTCACGTTTGTTGCAGAGTGATATTTGTTTGTAAGTAAACTCATCTGTGCTCGGTGTGTCCGGCTCTGTGCACTTTTTCATATGTTGTAGTGCTTTGTATTCGTCGATGAAAGCCTTGTAGTTAGAAGCGAGGGTTACGTTTCTAGTTAAACGGTTTTCCAGCTGCTTGAATTGTGCGACTGCTTGAGGCTTTGATCGTCCCAAATTTTGTTCGAAGTTGGTCTTCATGGGGATTTTAACTTCGTATCGCCCGTCTTCTAGTGTTTCAGTTGTGTCAGTATACAGATACAGCCTCTCGCAGTACTCCTCCTTGACACATGTAGATTTGTCGTCCGACGTTGTCTCTTCAATTTCCCAAAAGCGAGAGATTTCGTTTGTGTCTAACCACGACATGACAGTTGAAAGTATTCGTGTTTCCAACTAATATCCAGCCGAGCTTAGTTTGTTGTGCTATAGGTTCGTATATGTTTCCTCGAATGATGCTGCTCATGACTATGTCGCCATATACTCCGGCGTCTAGCAGAATGTCAATCGGCCTTGATAAGTTGAAATGTGGGTCGGCCAGGTTAATGTTTTCTATGTGAGGCCAATCTTGTTTTTCGAAGGAGTAGTTAAGTAGTTTAGCCATTACTAGTGCCGGCGTTGAAAACTCGTAATCTCCGTAAAGGGACTTACAGTCCAACTGAACGGTCCCGTTGCTCTGGCTGGCAAATGTTCCGATTCCCGACACAGTTGAGTTGTGGTTGCGTCGCGGGAGGCCAAGTCGTTGCACAGGCACAGCAGATTCTGTAATAAGGTTCAGTTGGGAGCCTTGATCTAGGAGACATCTGAGTACGGTGTAAGTTCCATCTGCAGCTTTTACTTTAAACTGTACTGTAGCTAGTAGAACTTCGTTGAAATTTCCGGACACGTGATTAGCTTTTCGCTGCAAGTTGTTGTTAGTCACGTTGTCGGTCAGTTGACTTGACGACAGTGTCGCTGACGTAGAATCACGAGCTAGGTCATGTAGCGTGGTGTGGTGTGCGCCGTTGCAGACTTTGCACCTTTTTTGCGAGTTGCATTTCTTTCCATTGTGCGGATACATGCAGTTTTTGCAAATATTCAATTGCTCAATTGTCCTAATTTTTATGTCTCTCTCTTTGCAGTAGAGCAAGATGTGGCTTGTTTTACAAACAGGACAATTTCTGTCGGAGCTTGTATGGTTCGCCTTGGGATAGCGTCTGTATTTGTTGTACGCATCCCTTTGTACTGTTGTCAACGAGCTCCCTTTGTTTGGGGACGCGTCGGCATCTGTTTGTTTGTTTGGTTTGTTTGTTTTCTTCACCACTGATTCCAGCGCCGTGAACTTCCCTTCGATGAACTGGATGAATTCTTTGAAATCGGGAAGCCCTCTTGGACTCTTCCTTGCCTCCATGGGCTCCATGTAATCAGAATAGGTCTGTGTGTCCAGTTTTCCCGTCAGGATATGCACCAAAATCGGGTCCCATGTTGTCGTGTCGATGCCCAAGTTACGCAACGCGTGCACGGTTTCGAGACTGGTGTCGTGTAGGCGCTTCAACTCGTAGGCGTTTTGATGTTGAATCGTATGTTGACTCATCAAAACTTGCATTTGTTTGGTGAAGAGCAACTGCAAGTTATTGTACCTATGGTGGAGAATTTCCCAGCAGGAGTCGTAGTTGCTTTCGGAAAAAGGTAAATGTTGCACCAGGCGCTCAGCCTCCCCTTTTAGCTTCCCTTTCAGGTGTTGCATCTTCTGCCCCTTCGAGAGGGAAGGGTTGTTGTGGATGGCCGCAATGTATAGGTCAAGGAATGTTGGCCATTGTGTGTAGTTACCAGAGAATATCGGTATTTCGATCCTCGGCGCGCTGTCCCGTTGTTGGACAGCGAGGTTGAGCTTGCGGTTAAGATCCCGCTTTGTGCACTCGTACGTTTCTTCATACTGCGAGAACTCAAGCTCGTAGTTAACGTCGCTACCGACGAGAATTTTGTCGAGCTGCCAGTGTATTTCATCAATCATCCTCCATCGAGATTCGAGGGTCCTGAGCTTGTCTTTTATATCCCATTTCTCGCTAATGTCAGCAGTACGAAGGTTGTTGGTGAAACGGGAGAAGGCTCTGAAGTTAGTTGCTTGTTGCGTTTTGAGCTCGTCTGATTTTGAAAGGACTCCAGTGTTCTTGTTCTCTTCAACTTGGTGACCCGCGGGTTCCACAGTGTAGGTAGCCCATGTTTGCAGCTTATGTTGTATGCTTGAGTATTCCTCCTTGACCTTGTCATACACCTTTGTAATATAGTATATGTCGGTCCGGTCCGTTGCGCCTTGTAGTACGCCATGGTTCATCTCGAACTCGTTCCAGTGCGCCTGGAGAGTATCCAGTCTACCCCGGATGTATGTTGCGGTTTTGCGATCAGGGCCATCCTTTCCGAAGTTGACACCAATTTTCCGGATGCCCTCTGCGATGATTCCCTTGAGAAGTTCTTGTTGTCTAGCGTCCATAGTTGTTGTACGAGTATGTATGCGTATTGTGGATGGACGTTAGCCCTGTTGACTTCACTGTTGAATTGTTAGGATGTAGTTCCCGAACCACCCAATGTTGATGTTTCCTGTGGCGATCACAGGGTCCGAAGGAATCTCTCCGTACGATATTGTGCGCCTTCTCAATCTGACTGGGGCGATCCGCTTGTGGAAGACCAGTCAAACCGATTCGCTATCGTAAGTAGAAACACTTCGTTCCTGTGCGGCTTGTAGCACTGTTTGCTCCAGGAGTGGCGATCCGGCTCGAAGGACCAAAAATGTACGGGCAGCAGCTCCGCACACTGAGATGTAGTATGTAGATGGACGAATCACACGGGATGTGTACAGGGAATAAAATCACTGTTTTGTGTTCGTAAATGATTGACCGTTTATTATGTAAAACATTAAAATATATAATACAAAAAGTAGCTGACTTGTGGCGGGCGTAATAGCCTAGTCAGCGAATGTAAATAAATCTGTGAATTTAGCAACTGCTAGTTCAGGTAAAAACTAAAACAATAAATATCATGTGGCGATGCTCGTACACGCGCAATACATTCGTGGTATTTTTAAAAAGATAGGGAGATATAAACTTATACATGACCACTCGACTCGGTGCCGCGCTACTGACAGCACCGCAACGTCCACTCGGGGCACATCTCGGAGGCCCCGTCGATGAACATGTGAGTGTGAGTGTGCGGTTACGAGCGTATGTAGGTAGTTTCCCTACTGTCCATATTTATATTGTGGCGTGTATTTAAGGCCCGGTCACACCGGATGCGTTGTGTGACGTGACGCGTGCACGCATCAGTTGTAATGTATGAAACTGTAAGAAAGATGCCAGACCAGATGCGAGACGTGTGCACGCGCGTCACTCACGCACGCAGAGCCGCATCTACTAACAAACCGAGTCCGCGCGCGTGTGTAGAGGAATGGCAACGTCGCACACGCGCCTGCAGTGATGACGTTGTATTATATGGCGCTCCCTGTTAGATGTCAGACCGGGCACGCACGCACACGCAACGGTCATTGCTACACGTACGCACGCATGGCAGGTTGTATTTATTTACAAATACAATATAGTTTAAGAGTGTTTTTTTTCGCAATGGAGACAATTTTATAGGAAAAACTCATAGAATTATGATATTCACTGCGTTCCTCTCTTCTATTATTAATATCATGGAAAGTCTTTTTGTAGCAGCAGAAGATTCTTGGCATAGTAGCAACAATAACGCTTCTTCATCAGAAGAACTGCTGTTGTCTAAAATCTTTTCGCCAAATGCTCTCAACTCAATATGGGTGCTGACAATGTGGCTCGTACGCGCGTGTTGCAGTAATCAGTCACTAACGTCACAATATAAATACTTTACAAAAGTTGGTTACGCATTTCTCAATTATGCTGTAAAATAATCAAAATACATTTAATAACATCGATCTTTCAACCGAATAGCAATATTTAAGTAATTCGTCAATCGACATTGTCGATAGCCTACGTTAGTAGATCTGCACAAGCAGATGTGCTTGTAATATTTCGCGGATGAATCACGTAGTACGGCCGCTGCTTCTTGGAACGAGTTAGTCATCACTAACTCATCGTAAGAAGCAGCGGCCGTACTACGTGATTCATCTGCGAAATATTATCGTTTTGTGATTTTTACATTACTTGTTCAGTCACTTAGCGACAAACTTAAGTAGTGGTTAAGGAGTAATGTATCTAATGCAAAAATAGTAGTCGCTGAACTGTCGCTGTGATATTTGAAAACAAAAATACCAGTAAGTAAAAGCAAGACATATTTTAGGATTTGTTGTATTTCATGATTTTAAAGATAAATACACCTAATAAAATACTTGTACTTACATTATGATAAGTAATTCAGTGATCAACAAAGTTTAGGTTTATGCTTCGGTTTTTACAAAAACCCCTGAACAACACGGAATTGCTATAAGTTGTCACGATCGCGGTCGAAAGCACACTAGTTCGCGGAGACAGCCATTTGCCTATGGCATGGTCAATTGTGCATGTCGTGCGGACACCGACACGCCCCCTTGCCACTTCTCCTGTTTTTTATATTTCTGTGATTTTGTATCAACTTTCACGTTTTTTTTACAAAATCTTGGCATATTTTTTTTTTAATCGCCGTGGTCGCGCCATCGAAATGCACACGTTTTACTTCCCTTTTTTCTTGGGGAGTTTCTAAAACGTGCAATAAAATCACCACACTAGCGACTAGCGACGCCCTCAGGTGAACAGATAAGTTGGTGGCACTGGCACTGTAACTTACTAAACTCATGTTTTACAAATAAATATTACTTTATCTTTAAAAATAAATGGCAGTTGGAAGGCCGTTAAAGTATTTTACTCTTTGGGAAAAATGCTCCTTGTTTAATAGAGATTTTATCGCTGTCCTATCTATCATTGACAGTCAATAATCATTCATAAAAATACATAGGCAACTTAGGCATCTTTAAGCAGTTGTGTGATCAACTCTTATCTGAACTCTGAGAAAGATATTTTCAATTCCTGTCTGCACTACCAGGATACAGCCATAGTATATCTAATTAAAAGAATTGATTCAATACAATACGTATTTAATATAACATAGGCTTAATAGACAAAAACAGATGCTAAATCATCATAATCATAAGTTCTCTTTAAGAATAAATCTAATAAAGATACTCCAGATATATTACATAGACCTGTATTTATCGGTAGGGCTGTTAAGTTGATGTATAAAGATTGGCCAGGCTCTAATGGTCCGAGTTTCTTATTTGAAATGCCACACCAAAGAAGACTAGAATCCTGAAGTGAGCGTAGTTTTAGAATTAAGTCTAGGGTCCTCTCACTAGCATTGACTATTTTGCATTGGAAATCAAAAGGCTCCTCTACAGACACCTTACTGGGTAATTTTTCAAATGTAAGCCTTATATCTCCATAGTCAGGTGTCATTCTCTGCAATTGACTAGTTTGCAACCGCCCCTTTTCACCCAAGTTTGACCTCCACACAATATCCAGTTTTCCAATATTTTTAGCAGCTGCCAATAGTTTTATTTCCTTTGAAATATTCTCTCTTGGTGTCAAACAGTAGAGGTACTGACAGCTTTCTTGTGGTTGAAGTAAAGTGACTTCTCCAAATACAGAAACTCCATTATCAACTTCATTCAATGATTTCACATTAAACTGTTGAGAGCTTTCCAAAGAGACCTGCTCTAATATGATAGGTCCAGATGTTATGTTTTGTACTTGAGCTTCAAGATAGACATCATCTGACTCAGCATTGTAAAACTTAGTCTTCACATCCAGTGGTTTCATTACTTCAAACTTAAAGAATTTTCTAAATGATGCCAGTGTGTTATAGTTAGACATATATGTTACTTCACAGACAAGAATATGTGTGCCAAGATCCTTGACTTCATGGTGTATGACATCACTTAGTGTTTCATCTACATCAAGCATTGTAGGAGAGAGGTTCTGTTGAGTACTTAGTAATATTCTCTGTGAGTTTGTCTGCAAATCAGCTTTTATGGACACACTTTGCACAGGATTATTTGTTTCATTGTGTACGCAAACATAACAGGAAAACGTTTCTCCAAGATAAATGTTCCCGAAACTTTGTGGGAGTAATAAGAACTGGCCTGCAGAGAGGGTTTCCATTTGGTTGACAGAAGTGGCATCGTCTTTGAGGTAATTGTTTAATATATTCCCTGGTAAGTCTTTAGAATCACAAGTTACGATTTTTGGGCTTATTAGAGCAGGTTTGGTCAACCTCATCACTTTTAATGCCACTAGATGCTCCACCACTTCCTTGGGATCCATTTTATAGTTCGATAAGATAATAAACACAACAATGTGGTAGCAACGCAGCGTATCACACCCTCTTTCTAGTGCAGTAAATTAAGTTTTAATAAATTACTAAAAATCCCGTACGTAACAGTAAGATATCGATTTGCATGATTCCAATGTACTCTGTGATTCCAGTGTTGTCAAAGTGTGTCAACCAGTGTCAAGTTGTCAACTCATCAACAGCTGTCAGAGTTAGTGCGAGTTGGTGCGAATCTCAAATGGTGCGAGTGCGATCCATAGAGATAGAAAGAAAGTGTTGATTGCTGTCAAAGTCACGTCAGGATGACAGACAACGGCAACCGTAGACAGTAGACTTTGCGCGCGGTGGAACGCGAACGCAGCAGTGTTGCCAACCGTACGATTTAAATTGAGTAAGAAAATATATTTTTAGAAAGAAAAAAAAACATAATAAATTTTGTCTACTACATCGGTGACCGCAGTGAGTCGCAATGGCGTGCGCGCCTGCGTGGGAGGAAACAGCGGGCTGCACGCAGCCCGCTATGTAAAAATGTGTTTTCTCCCATACAAAAAAAACAAAACTTTTTTTTCTCACCCATGGAGCTACTAAATACCATCCATACGTTTAATATGACTTATAGGGTGGCATACCAGAGCCATTGAAATTTTTAGTTTTTGAATTCCTGACTTTTAGTTTAAAAGGAGCTCGATTTCCAGACACTGTGCGGCGGTGGCGGCGAGTGCGGCGCCATCGGAGATTGCGGTGCCAGCGGGTGGAGAGTGCGGCGAGCGCTACCTGGCGCTCATGTAGGACGCCCACAGAGTACATTTTTATATAGAGGACGCCATCGACACAGATGCAATGCCGCACAGTGTTGCCCCGGTGTAAAGCAGCCTTTAAATAAACAAAATTACGTCAACACACCGCGCCATTTCTTGCGTCATCGTCATCGTGTTAGCGTTAGTGTCACATTTCAAGTGATTACGAGCTAAGTATTTGTTATTGTAATAACCTTTCAATGTTCGTGAGAAGTTTTACTATCGTATTATGTTATAGCAAATTAGGTTTCGAGTCGCAAAGTTGCAGTATTTCGCATGTGAAAATGCCGTAGATATATATACATAAAGTGATTCTGAAGTGTGAAGAAATAAGGGATTTAGTGATTAAGAGCCATTTCACGTTTTCGCGCAAATTTCTAAGACTTTAGTCGCCTAAATTACCATCTTAGAGAACACCCTGGCATTTTTAATACATGTTAAAAATAGATCAGTTTTTCTTATTGACACTTAATGTAACACATTTACAAAAACTATTTTTTTAGTATGTAGTGATTAATCTCCCACAACTGGTTTACTAAAAAATCTTCGCAGAGTCAATTTCAGACTCCTAATACTATCATAAATATTTTTAAATTTCACTCATGAAAATACACAAAGCATCAGACATATACTTTTGTCGACAAATAATGTACTAGAATATCGATAATTAATAACATTAATTAGTAAAAAAATATTTAAGGGGACCAAAAAGAGCAAAAAAATCACGTTTGTTGTATGGGAGCCCCCATACAACAAACGTGATTTTTTTGCTCTTTTTTGATAATAATGGTACGGAACCCTTCGTGCGCGAGTCCGACTCGCACTTGGCCGGTTTTTTAAAGGAACTCGGTAGTAAATTTTTGAGAGGAATCAATTTAGATGGCCATCGACACGGAAGAAGTTTATGAACAAAGCAAATAGATGCAATTCATGATATATCATAGATACACACACCTACACAGAGTAGGTATCCTTAAAAAAAATCTTTCAACTCTGAGAGCATAATCAGTCGATCAAAAGTAAGAATATGAAAAAACCTCGTTACTGAAAAATACTGTTAACGCTTGAATTTAATGTATTTAGTAGTTAAGGAACCAGAAAGAGTATGCGCTTCGAAATCAAGATTATCATGTTTATCAACCTACCTACCTACTAAATATCTAGTTTTAAAAATGACGTGTAAAAGTGTTTGTAAAAACCAACTTGCAAAATAAACATCATTTATCATTTATAATAAAAAGTATAATAATATAGTATATTATGATGCAAGTAAGTTGCAAGTACGAGGCTGTGAGTTGCAGCCCGAGCCGCAGGCGAGGGCGTAAATCAGCCGAATGTCTAGTGAGCAAGTTGCTCACGAGTTTCATACGCACTTTTTCAACACACTTGCGAGGAAAAAACAAACATGCAGCAACAAATGCGATACAAACAAAATATGAATATTATGGGAAATGGCGCGCAAGTTTTTTTTTTTGCACTCGCCAAATGTAAGGTGATACTTAAAGCCTTAAAGCCTACTTCGAAATTATAATTTTAGTGATAAAATACAAATAATTTCACCTATAACAAATTATTGTAAATTATAAATAATTTGATGAAATGTTTTTCCGTCTTAATTATGGACACATTAATTATTTATTCCAAAAATTTAAATGGGTTTTCAGCGACATAAAACCTCTTTGTTGTTACAAAAAAAAACTGTATTACCCGGTTAAATTGAAAATGCTCTGTGTACTCGCATATTGATGTGCCTCCGGAAAACATACAGCATTGTTTATGAAGAAGCAGTGTTTATTTGGCCTTTTGCGCGGTCAATCGTACGGATAATTTAGTTTAACTTAATGATAATAGATGGCGTAACTATCGCCGATGTTGTATTTAATCTGTGCCAGCTAGGACGCGGGAACCGCTGTCACTTTTCGAATTCATAGCGTTGTGTACTTTCGCCGCGAGCGGTCGAAATCCAAAAATATTCGGTTAATCGTTTAACCTTTTAAAATACTTATTGCACATTGTGTCAGACATTTTAATATTGCATTAATTGTTGGTTGTATTTTTAATCCTAACATTAAAATAACGGTTTTATCGTTATGAATCCCGGGCCGAGTTACGAACCCGAAGAGGCCACCGCCGCCGGGGCCATCGGTCGATCGTTTCGAGCTCGCCGACTTCCGAGAGGGATCAAGAAAAGGAGGACTCCTCGTGCGCTAGCAGTTCATCGGACAGCGAAGCCAAACGAGAGGAACCTCTACGCAAGAAACAAAAGCGGGATTCACAGGTAACGGTCGATCTTCGGATCGACGCGTTATACAACCAGGTCAGTTTTAAAACTTTTTAATGCACCAAAATTACGTGCCGAATCCTGATGTGAACACATTAAGTGACGTTATAGAACAAGCAACATCTGCTTGATGATTTTGTGACTAATCCATCTATAGAAACGCGTAGGTCGTTGGATTCAAATCGGCTGATGAATAACGCATAGGTCAGTTAATAAGTTTGTAGCATTTTAACACCGACACGTGGCAACATATCCGTTCTATGAAGGCATTAGTAGAAATGCTGGCGTACCCGGGCTTTTTCAATTTAAAAATTAACGACGAACTGTGTTGTCTAAACAAAGGAAAAGATTTCCTGGCCCCAAGGGACGAAATCATGGCTGCTACTACTAACGCCTTGTTACATCGAAGAGAGGTTTTACAATCCGTATAAAGGGTATTATTGATTGGGCTCACTATAACCCTGCCGAGTTAAAATCCGATAACAATTTTAACAACATTTTTTAAACATTCGGTAATGAGTCGTCCTCTTATAAATTTTCTGAACAAACCTTACAAATTAATTTGCGGTAAAAGAGCCGAATGCATTGAAACTATTTCCGAAATTCCGGATAAAAGTGTGCAACCTGCGCTTAGTAAAATACCTCATAATGAAGAATTTTTATTTCACAAAACGTATGTCTCTTATCCAGTCCCTCGGAGGGCTTATCTTCTGGTTATCACCACCACAGGCTCAAAAAAGGAACAAAATAATAATTTTCGTGATACCCACAAAAAACAACATTCATTTCGAAACAAAGATGGAAAAAAGTGACTACCCGATACGTTTCAGGGGAGGTAATTTACTATGTTCAAGAACCGTTGGCAAGCACTGGGTGCAAACAAATTCATAATCTCAGAAGTTTCGGGGTTCCGCATACCCCTTTACATAAAACCTGCTCTGTTGCTAACAAGAAGGATCATGACGCAATATGCAACCAAACCATCACCTGGAATGTCTCAGATAATCAAAGATCTATCGGATCAAGATGTTTTGCAAATTCGCGGAAATACCCGTTTACACGTGTATTATAATGTGTTTTGCAACTAGTTTCCGAAAAAATGCCCAGTTTTATCTCCAAGCTTTTTCTACGGAAGAAAAGCGACGGATCGATGCGCCCAATTTTCGATCTTCGAAAATTGAACAAATTTATCAGAACGAAACGTTTTTGTCTGATTTCTCATGCGTCAGTCCCAGATTTCCTCCAACCTGGAGACTGGATGATAAAAATAGATATTTCCCAGGCTTACTTTTACCTACGGGCAGCAAAATCTCAAATCTCACCGGCCGTTCTTAAGAATCAGATACAAAGACGAAACGAGAACGAATACGAGATGACACATGTTTACCGTTCGGGCTGGCTTCAACGCCACACCTATTTTCCTCCGTAACTTGCTGGGTCGCGGAGACCTTGCGAGCAAAGGGATGTTGAGTGCCAGTCTACCTAGACGACTTCCTTTTGGTCAACCAAGACCAATCCAAGTTATGTCTTCAGGCTGCGGAAGCCGTGAGGCACTTGGAACACCGGGCTGGCAAATTAACTACCAAAAATCTGTTTTACTGGGTCGCGGAGACCTTGCGAGCGAAGGGATGTCGAGTGCTAGTCTACTTCCTTTTGGTCAATCAAGACCAATCCAAGTTATGTCTTCAGGCTGCGGAAGCCGTAAGGCACTTGGAACACCGGACTGGCAAATTAACTACCAAAAATCTGTTTTACTGGGTCGCGGAGACCTTGCGAGCGAAGGGATGTCGAGTGCTAGTCTACCTAGACGACTTCCTTTTGGTCAACCAAGACCAATCCAAGTTATGTCTTCAGGCTGCGGAAGCCGTGAGGCACTTGGAACACCGGGCTGGCAAATTAACTACCAAAAATCTGTTTTACTGGGTCGCGGAGACCTTGCGAGCGAAGGGATGTCGAGTGCTAGTCTACCTAGACGACTTCCTTTTGGTCAACCAAGACCAATACAAGTTATGTCTTCAGGCTGCGGAAGCCGTGAGGCACTTGGAACACCTGGGCCGGCAAATCAACTACCAAAAATCTGTTTTGGTGCCAACTCAAGATTTGGAGTACCTTGGCATACGTTGGCAAACAGCCGTAAATACATTGTCCCTGCCAATAAAAAGGGCTATTGCCTCAAGTTGTGTATCAAGAGATAATGTGGTGGCGCGGAGCCACAAGTCACACATTGCCTATAGGGAACGTGCAGGAACTATAGGTGGCAGCACTAATCGACAAAAGAGACACTATGCGGACAGAAAAGGAAACTTATCACTTCTCATCGTGCTTTCAATTTACTACAAAATTGTCTCTTCAATTATATTATTTTTGAATATGCTAAAAGGTATAAAATATGAGTTCCGCTCTATCAATAACGATCGTCAGCGTAATATAAATGTTTAATAGTAGGTATGAATTTTATATCTTTCGTTTACTTTCTGATGAAAATTGTGGTGTATGAAGACATGGTGGCTGACATAACTAAGATAGGTAGCTTTCTTGTTTTCGACACATGTTATAATGGAAGGGAATCCTTTATCAGCGAGAACAGTATCTCCAGGCTCTAATAAATCAATTAGTTCACAATCATTTGATCAAGCAATCAATAAAATGCTCCGCTCCGTAGCATTTAGATACAAAACTTAAAAAACCAAAGGAGTGCTGCCAACTAAAAACATTATTGTGGGTATAACCATGTTTATATTCCGAGTACATGTGGAGTCTTTGATTAACTGTTGAGGGATATTCGGTGTGAACTTCAGTGCGGTCTAGTAGAACACGTGTATGGTGAAGTATAAATGGTTCTGGTATGTTTGCATGGATGGTTGATTTTGAGGGCCTTTTCAATGCAGAGTGTAACAAAAACAAGTTGTTTTCAAATATTTTTCTTTACTGCGTTTATCCATTTTTTGCGTTTTTCACCAAAACATGGTATGATATTAGTATTCTTTGGAAAGTAATAGAATTTTACGCTAATTGATTTATTTTCATTTTTGTGGATGTATTGGTACCTACATCCAGAAATGCAACAATGCATTATGATTAGTTAATTAATTTTCACTATAAAATTAATTCTGTTTACTTGTTAGAAAAGTCAATGTCAAGCATTAATAGAGCACAAGATTCGGATTGGCGAAGCCAGTTGGCAGCACCGTCGTTGTGCACGTTCCCTATATACAAAAAGCCTGCTACCCATTTCCTTGCGACGGACGCTTCGGATTGGGGTTGGGTTGCCCACATGGACGGAAATCAGTTGTCAGGTCATGGGCAACTCTCCAAAAACGATAGCACTGCAACAAAAAGGAGCTAGCTATATGCAGTAATAGTGGCAATCGGAATGAATGCGCAGACGTTGCAGAACTCCCACATGCTGATTCAATCAGACAACCGGACCATGATTGCATACTTCCGAAAGGAGGAAGGCACCAGATCATTGGGGTTACTGGCCCTAACCTTCAAACTGTTACATCTCACGGTTAAGTTCAACATAATCAGCCCATTATCTTCCGGGGAGATACAATATAATAGAGGACAGACTATCACGGGGTAAACAACCCGCGGAATGGCATCTTCGATCTCGAGCAACAGCGGCAGTCTTTCAGAAGTGTTAGCCTTCCACAAATCGACTTATATATATACGTATAGCGACACAAGCAACCGCGGTAGTAAAAAACTACGTATTCAATCGGCAAGCTATATGTATAGATGCCTTCAGCAGACCATGGACCCATAGACTAGTGTGGGTGTTTCCACCTTCACCCTCCCTCCACCCTCCACCACTGAAATCCAGAGCCATCCACTCACACGATATTTTGAACCTGTCGGAGACCATGATAGATGTTATGATGATGTGGGGGGGGGGGGGGGGTGCCCAAATAATAGATTGGTCCACACAAGAAAAATATCTACTAAAGAAGAGCTGGCAACGCACAACTTTGTCGACACTTACGCGGGGGTTGAGATTGTGCTCTTACTCTCACTTAAACCCAAAATTTCAAAAACCTGCTGAAATCGCTTAATTCTTAACGTTTCTCTTTCTCAAAGAAAATTTGTCCTACGTACAGTACTATCCTTGTCCACAAATCGGCAGCAAACCCCTAAGGCAATAAGAGTGGCTAAACCAAAAAGAAACATGGCCTTCGTTCACGCGAGATCCACGTATCGTACTAAATTGGCTCTCATCAACTGTACCTAAAGGCACACTGTTCGATTTAGCACGTCGAACAGCCACAATTTTATTGCTAGAATCAGGCTGTAGGGTTCATGAACTTGCCGAAAATTTTAAATGACAGTTTTTTGGATGACGGTGACAATATCTAATTAATACCTGCATTTGGGTCGAAAACCAATACACATTATTATCATCAGTCCGCGTAGAAACTTTTACAACATAATGATAAAAACATATGACCTGTAACTTTAGTTATGCCTCTAAATTAACTGAAGTTATCAATTTAGACAATCTTTTTATCACTATATTTAGTAACACTAAAGCTGCCTCACGCACTGTAATTAGGAACTGGGTACGTACAGTTCTCAGAGATAGTGGCATTCATGCATCTCCGGGAAGCTGTAGGTCAGCAGTACCAAGCGTCCTTAAATTGGTTAGATAATCAACCAATTGATATTTTATCATGGGGTAATTGGGAAATCATCCAATATCTTCTTCAATCATTACTGACGTGAAATTGAATTCCGTAGATACTGTCGTAATTCATTGTTCAATACATTTACTTCTACTTAGATAACTAGAATTTGATTTATTCCTAGAACATCTAAACCGTTATTATTGATACCTTTATCTGATAAGCTCACATTCTGATTGTGATAAATTATTATTGCTGTAACTGTTTAATTCTCAGGATAGATATTTGATTATCATCATAGCGTTGTGTTTTACCTATAATGTTTCACCAGCAGATAACAAACACGTCTTCATAAACAATGCTGTATGTTTTCCGGAGGCACATCAATATAACGGTTTTACATAAAAATAAAACCGATATTATGTGCCGAGAGGGAAAACATACAGCATTGTAGGAAGTTCTTCCTGGTGAAGACTATGAATTCGAAAAGTGACAGCGGTTCCCGCGTCCTAGCTGGCACAGATTAAATACAACATCGGCGATAGTTACGCCATCTATTATCATTAAGTTAAACTAAATTATCCGTACGATTGACCGCGCAAAAGGCCAAGTATACACTGCTTCTTCATAAACAATGCTGTATGTTTTCCCTCTCGGCACATAATATCGGTTTTATTTTTATGTAAAACCGTTATATTATTTGCAGTCAGGTACCTACTAAATTAACATTGTAGGCATAATAATAATTGTATTATGCACTAGTGTGTAATATTATTGCACACATTAGGCTCACTTTATGACCAAGTGTGTTGAAAAATATGTAATAGAAACATACACGTAAAAACATATTTACATAACATATATTTGTGTTTTATTAGTTTAGAAGGGTTTAATAGATTAAAGACTGAATAAATAAATTACATATTTGCCTAAATCTCAAACCAAGGTGCATTACGATTGTAACGGCCCAAGATTGTTTAGTCCGTCTTGATACTCGCGCTGCACTGTTCGCGTTGTGTAAATGTGGATAGCTACGCACACATACACAAAGCTGCGGTCTTTTACCTAAACTCGAGCGTTGAGGTTGAGGTGATTAGATTGTTCAACTATCTACACCAAAAAACAAGTGGTTTTGTGTTTTTTTTTCGTCCAACAGCGGCTGGCAATAATTAGTACCCAGTTGTAAACAAACAGTGAGTATCTAGTTTGTAATGAATGTTTCGATATGATGCTAATGAGATATTAATGATATTATTGTCTTATTGGAAAGGTAATATAAGCTAGTTTATTTTGAAATAATAAAAAATGGTAAAAAAGATAAAAGTTATTGATCAAATTAATATTGTAATAGCAACATAACCGTTTTTAGCACTGTTTTTTAAGTTCTACATTATTTTTGGATTATCAAATTATATTGTCTTGATTTTTAGTTTAATAGTTTCCATAACTATTCTGCTATTCGCTGTAAATTGTTAATAGCTATAACTCTTGTAGTTTGCGATCGTCAAGTGTTTTTGTATAACGTGTCAAATTACGTGCAAATATTTCGCGAGCATGCGCGGTTCATGCCGTCGCGTTTCGAATTTTGTCATTAACGCTGTCAGCACTATTCAGAGGTTAAAATACAAAAATGTTGGTAGTATGTTATTTTGAGTTCTTGAGGCAACCCTACCGACTGACCATTAAGCAGTGAGACATAAAATACGCTAACGCGTAGCGTCAAGGCACAATCTAGATCGAGCCCCGTATTCAGTTGATGGTAATCGTAACTTTTGCGACTAAGTATGTACAATTTGACAGATAGGTTAAAAATTATTGGACACATTCATAAAAATACAAAAAAGTTTAGCTCTTTCATGTCTTCTTCTTGTTTTTTTTTAACCGTTCTACCGTTTAACCGTTCGACCACATATTTTTTTTTTTATGAGTGTTCGCGGATAACTTCGTCGTTTATGAACCGATTTAGATGATTATTTTTTTGTTGGAAAGGAGATATCCCAAGAGTGGTACCATGATAAAGAAAACAGGGTCTGATGATGCCATCCTAGAGAAATCGAGGAGAACCTTCGAAAATCGTACTGGTGGTGGTGACTAGTGCGTTTATAATTTTTTTCATTAGGTATTTTAAAGCACTACAATTTATTGCAGGTCTGGAGTCGATCTGATGATGGAGCCGAAAGACAGTCGAGGGAACTCCTCAACGATTTACATCAATTACCTGGTGTTTGGGCTTGACTAATTTGTATTGATGAAAACTTTACACATAAATGGGTTGTGACTGTCATTAGAGGTCTGATGATGAAGACGAAGGACAGTCAAAGAAACTCCTCAACGTTTTACAGTAGCTACTTTGTGTTAGAAGTCAATTCATTTCTATTGATGAGAACTATGCACCCATATGGGTTATAACTGCCATTACAGGTCTGATGATGGAGACCATAGATAGTCCACGGAATTCCTCAACGATTTACAGCAGTTACCTTTTGTTGTACTTCAAAGTGAAGTTTGCCTTGAAGACTAAAAATGGAAAAATAAAAAAACTTTTTTGATAAAAATTAAAACCGACTTCAAAAAAAAACTTGAAAAATAACTTTAGCTTCAGAAGTCGGTGACAAAAAAACTAAATCAATCAAACAAAGGTCACCGACTTCTGAAGCTAAAGTTATTTTTCACGTTTTTTTAAGTCGATTTTATTTTTTGCAAAATAGTTTTTTTTTTATAATATCAAAAATTTATTTAATTTGTCCTCTATTTTTACTTCGGTATGATGATTTGAAAAGGTCGAATATTTAGCGTACGATTTCGATTACTCGATCGTACATCGTACAAGAGCCAAAAAGGTCGTATAAATACGATTTAAAAGTACAGTTGGCAACACTGGCACCACCACTATATTATTATGACGAATTGTGTTTTTTTTTTCTTTCTAAATATTTATTTATTTACTCAACCCAAACGAACGGGACTGGTCAAACTAGGGATATTTTTTTCCGGCGTTTACTAGAAATCATCAACAATGACAAGTCAGTCAATCAGGTTACAAATTCACAGGATAAAAGAAAATAGAGGTCACAATAACAAAATACGTGTTCGGCGGTTCTCTCCTTACTTTCTTGGGGCCAATCGAAGGGGTCAAACATTTTAATTTTGAATGAATGAATGTATATTTATTCAAGTATCCATGACTCAAAAGGTGTTATTAAAAGTTACGAATATGTTAGTAAACACTAAAGCATCAAACATACAATACAACAAATAATGGTGAATTACTGCTGCGACAAACCATGAGTAATTGCACAGCAACGACTCACATAAACACAGTCCAGGCGACTGGCAATCATGCTTAGGATACTGTTGGTGCTACCCCACACCCTGCGCACCAGGGAGGCGCACCTTTTACGCATTGTAGCATAAAAACAATCCACATCCACATCTGCGAACATCCCCGACGCACTACAGAAGCGAGGCAGCACCAGCATCCTAAACGCGTTAATATACTGAACGCGGAGAGCACTGTACGATCTTTGCTTACCCCTAACCCACAGGCTGCACGTGTAAAAAGAAGTACCTACAGTACGCTTGAAGTAGCGTGATCTTGTCTGGAAGTGAGCAGTGTGCAAACCTGCGAGCCAACATGTTCGCTCTAACCGACAATACCCTCCGCTCACGTTCAACGTCATCATCGTCCCTAAAGTCAGGGGTCAATATATAACCAAGGTATTTAAAATTCTGTGCTCACTGCAAAGGTGTGCCATACAGTAGTACAGAAGGCACCCTGTCAGGGCTTTTACCCTCAGCCTTAAAGACCATGAACACAGACTTTTTACAAGCCAAACCATGTACTTTGGCAAAGGCTTCACATTTTGGACCGTACACAGTATTGCCAGAATAGAAAAATAATTAAAATAAAAAAATGTCTTCTACGTTATCTGTCATGTCATGTCACATAGATAAGTAGTTATGTCTGTCAATTTTCTGCCAGTTTGGAGTTTGTAGATTTTGGGAATTTTTAAGTTTTATATTACATACTTCTCTTTAATTTAATCGTAAAGGAGTGTTTGTGAACTACAAATATCATTTACTCTGCTGAAAGAAATTTATTTCAGGGTTAAATGACGATAAGCTTTCGCACAGTTTAATAAAATTGACTGTAATCACAATAACGAATGTTCTGAACAATTCTGATGTGGCCCAATCATGTCGATTCGAACTGTGACTTTGTTATCTTAGCTAATTTCATTTTGAACGTTGAAGTGTGAAAACGGAAACAAAATTGTACTAAAAATGGCCTATCAGACGCTTCTCCAGGAGTACATGCTCATACCTCCAGTGACCAGGGCATATACCACGGCTTGTGTTGTTACTACGTTAGCTGTCGTAAGATTCTTATTTGTTTGTTTTTTTTTTTAATTATACGTGTCATTTGCTGAGTCACTACAACTTTTTTGTATCAACATTTAGTACCTAAATACTTTTAGGAATTTACGATAGCTTTGGTAAAACTAATGGCGATAACAATTTCTTCTGTTTCAGCAACTGGACCTAGTCTCACCATTTCAGTTATATTTTAATCCTAATCTTATACTTAAGAAATACCAATTATGGAGGCTAATAAGCACATTTCTATTCTTTGGGAATTTAGGATTCAACTTTTTCTTCAATATGATATTCACCTACAGATATTGTAGGATGTTAGAAGAGGGCTCTTTTAGAGGAAGAACTGCTGATTTTGTTGTTATGTTCGTGTTTGGAGGTGTCCTCATGATTGTATCCTTTTTACTTCAAATTATTCAACATTAAGCTTTTCTAACTTGCCTAAATTACTACAAGATCTTGTTTGTTGTTGAATTGGTTGACACTGAAAAATGTTTGCATGGTACATAGAAAACTTACAAAGCAGGAAAACGCAAATCAATTTCAGTGATGTAATAGTTGGCTCACAACTGTATAATCATTGCCAATTAGACATAAAGCCAAATATTTTTAAATTTCCTTAACAGTGTTTATATCAGCTGTGTGCTTTCTTTGTGAATTTATTATTTTTAGGACAAGCATTTACTATAATGATTGTGTATGTATGGTCAAGAAGAAACGTCTTTGTGAGAATGAATTTCTTTGGTCTCATGAACTTTCAGGTACTGATTATGTTTACTATTTTTTTTTACTAGAATGACTTTTAGTGCACTGAATGACAACTGTCTTTACTGATTTTTATTATTGGTAACACAAGTTTGTGTCTACTTCTACACAGATAGTTATAAACTTCATAATTTTTCGTTGATATTTTATCTACAAATTGTTTTAATTCAAATGTAACCAATTTTCTTTTCAGGCTCCGTACCTTCCCTGGGTGTTACTGGGTTTCTCCGTGCTACTTGGTAATGCAATATCAGTAGACTTGGTGGGTATGGCTATTGGCCATATATATTTCTTTATGGAGGATGTACTACCAAGACAGAATGGGGGTCAAAAAATCCTGAAGACACCAAAGTTTTTGTAAGTGGTAATTTTATTCCAAAACTCTGTTCATAAGTTTTGAAATTATTTTCAACTAGCGGACGTCATGTGGTGTCACCCGCATAGTTCCCGTTCCTGTTCCCCCTGTTGTACAGGGATAAAATGTAGCCTATATTACTCAGGGTGAATGTAGCTTTCTAATGGTGAAAGAATTTTTTTAAATTGGTGCAGTAGTTTTTGAGTTTATCACTACAAACATACACACACATAAAAATACAAATCTTTCCTCTTTATAATATTAGTGTAGATAAAATACTGAGTTGAAAAAGGAAACATTTTGAATACCAATATATTAACACATGCATGCACTACTTTCAGGAAAAAGTTATTTGATCCCGCCCCAGAGCCAGACTATGGCCCACTCCCGGAGCTGGATAACATGCGACCAGGAGGTTACGACTGGCGTCGCCGTGCTAATGAAGACGAGGATGCTAGATAAGCTACCTCTTGGTTACTGAGTTAAGATGCAATTTCGAAGCCAAAACATTTATTTAAGAATTTATAATGATTTCTACTGTCTTTTGATGCATTGCTCTTTATAAAAAATAATATTTTCTATTTAAATACAAATAACTCCATAGTAATCAATGAGCAGAACCTTAAGGCAGAGCGCACACCGCTGGAGGCGCAGCGGAGCGCATTTGAACACAACAATTTAATATAATCCTTAACTACCTTGATATACGGTCAATATAGGAATAATTTCTCACGCGGTACTCTGAGCGCCCTCAAGCTACTGTACTACTGAGCATGCGTGCGACCATGTATCAAGGTAAGGTTAGGTTAAGGTTTATATTAAATTATTGTCTTCAAATGCGCTCCGCTGAGCCTCCAGCGGTATCCGCTGGGATTCTATCCTAATTTTTCCTAGACCTAACAATATTATTATATAAAACTTATCATTCTTTGAAGGTCTTAGTGCTATTGATATTTAATTTGAAAGACCAAGCAATATGTTTTTCATGGGTAATGGATTATTGTTTATCATATATTGAAAACGTTGTATGAATTTGTACAAAACGAATGCCGACGTGATTACGATTTCGTCGTTAGCATTGAATCAATGGTATTTTGTGTAAAAAGTTTATTGTTAAGGGTCTGTTAATTGTGAATACAAATGATTGATTAATATTAATTTGTTTTAGTATTAGGTACTTAGCAGTACATGAAAATCTATAACTTCAGATTTTGCATTTTGTTCATAATATTATCAGCCTATTACTGTCTCACTGTTGGCCTCTTTTCATACATACTTCTTACGTCATGTTATCGTGAAATCAGCGAGTTTGTTGGTTTGTTTGCTCTAACTAACCTGATATTATAAAAATGTACATGAACATCATTGAATTGCTCTAAAGAAACATATTATAATCTAGTTGTATTAAGTACCTTTTATGGTTCCTCTTGTACCCACTCTACATTTGCGTGGAGGTTTTTCAGACTAATAATAATATCTGCCAAATTTCGTCCAGATCCGTTCAGCCGTTTTGGCATGATTGAGTACTGAGATCCATCTATCCCAACTTCCGCATTTATATAATAGTAGTAAGATTATGTTCTAAGGCTTTAATCATTGAATTATCGTAGCATAATCTATACTAATATTATAAAGCTGAAGAGTTTGTTTGTTTGAACGCGCTAATCTCTGGAACTACTGGTCCGATTTGAATGATTATTTCAGTGTTGGGTAGTCCATTTATCGAGGAAGGCTATAGGCTATATAACATCACGCTGCAACCAAAAGGAGCGGAGCATAAATGAAAAATATTGCAAAAACGGGGAAAAATGTATTCCTTTTGTGAGCTGTTTCTCTTTATGTGACGCAGACGAAGTTGCGTCAGCGTGGGTCAGCTAGTTAATGTATATAGTCATTCATCTTAACCAGGACCTTAGTGTGGTGTTTCCTACCTATAAGCAGTAGAATATTTTATCACAGGGATGGTTTTACATCGGGTGATGTAATCAAAGATTAGATCGTAATCAGAATCGTTTATTCTACATTCACGTAATCTCATGGTGAACTTTAAAAACACAATTACAGTTGATAAGTCCAAGTCAATAAGCAATGATAAGCGTTTGATCAATGACTACTTACAGCCAATACCTTGACATACTTGGTAATCTACTGTCAAGATATCTCTCTGCTACTGAATTGTATATACAAATTGTAAGCCACGTCTAACCTGGCTGACCAATTTGGTATCTCTCGACTCTAGAACTCTCACTAAATTGGTTAGGTACACGACGATTGGAGATTAAGGTCACGTCACGAACCCACGACTAAAACGAAACTTACAAATGGGATAACGCTACTTTTTTTTAGGTAATATTTAGAAATATCACAGCTCGCGATAAACTAATTACAGAGCAATGAATGAGAGCTCCACCAGTTTAATTTAACCCGCAAAGTCATTTCTATTATTAAAATATACGCCAAATGCACTTTACATTATAATAATGATTTCTAATTAAGCAAGTTATTACGTGTATCTCGTATCATATTAAATTATAAAAGCTGCGTCAATGTTTAAATTAAAGTTTGAAAAAAAAAAACATACAATCATACACATATAATTTACATAAAAATTTATAAATGAACTTAATGTCTTAAAATAGAACCGTTAGTTGTGATCGTTTCAAACATAGTTTCGTAACATTATTAAAACTACTAGTAACAACAAGAAAAGTATCTCTAGTTGTATTCAGTCTTCATTCAAACTCTCACACTCAATTCCAAAACGCAGTTGATTGTGAAATCAAATATATACTCATCAACTTTGTAATCACACAATAAAAAACTATATTCTACTATTTTACAATATTGGGCCAACAAAATCAAAATTATGATGGCGGCATGATATTTTTCACGTTAAATACAGTTTGTTCTCAAGAAAAACATCACAGTTATCTAGTACACAATGCGTTGACCCGTACGCGTGCTGACTAACTTTCAGTGCTCTTACAATGTGTATTATCAATTTTTACAACACCTCCCGTTTTTACTAATACTAGCAACACCTGAATAAATACCGAAATATTAATGCACAGTGTGCATTTCAACTCTTAGCCCTGAGCCGAGGGTTGAAAATACAACAGAGCGCTTTTATTTGGGCACATTAGGTGTCGCCTATTTGTAGTGAAGTTGTTTTCAATGAATACTCGTTGCGATAAATGATTTTTGACTAACATCAAATTAGTTTTAATTGACTTTTTATAAGACGACTAATAAGTCAACAGTACATACAGTCCAAGCAAACCTTTAAGTTGCAAAATCAGACGTAAAATATCTGATAAAGAACTGTAGGTATTCTATCAAATTGGGTGGCGAAGGCAAAGTAAGTCTCAGATGGCGCCACTATAGTTGGTCTCAATCTGACCAATGAGGTTAAGCTATTTTGACATATAAAATGACATTACCACATATCAACCAATGACGATGTTTGGGTACCAGCTATGCTAGCGCCATTAGTTCCACAGTTTCCTTCCCCATTGTAGTAAGATTGTGTCGTAAAATAAAAGATAGTAGAAGTAGGTCTGTCAGTTGTTTTAAAGATTACTAATGTCGGTCACGGATTACTTTTGATGACCCAAGTAGGTACACTCAGAATTCTCGCAAATCTTTCACCAAATAAACGGCACTTTGTTGTTTTAGCATTACAACAACATCAACATCAAACACCTTCGTGTAAATCACAATAATTTAGAAGCAAAACAGTCAGATCATGGTGTGATATCTCGGAATAAACAATTCTATTTGACAACTAACTAACATAGGTAGACAGAATCAAGCTTAGGAGGTGACCTATCGATGTCTCTACATGACCTGGCCTGTACCTAACAACAGCATACAACAACTTTTGAGATCATACAGAAATATCTAGTATAGCGAAAACTGAAGTTATTATAGTACAATAAGTATTTACACACTACTATGCACAATGTAATAATTAAATGACAAATATACAAAACAGATTTTCAGAAACACATCTGTCTGGTAAATTATCGCAATGAATCAAAGGCACCTCCTTCACTTTTAACCAAATACATTCAAAAATAATTACAGATCAATTACGAAAAAGGAGTCAAAACTTCATTTTTTTTGGCTTCGTTGTTTATCACTATTATTTAACTAAATTTTGTAGTAATCTTGAACAAAAAATGTACCTAGAATCTAGCTACATAAATCACATGGGGACATTTTCATAGCGCTACAATAGCAAGTAGCACCGTTATGTCGTCCGGTTTTCCCCCTGCGAACAAAATATAGAATTAGTTGACGCGGCATTCCTGATGTTGAAATTTCTAAAGACTTAACTCATTAGTTTGCTTTTATTTTATCTAAAATCATGAAAATCAATTCAGACAAATAATAATATTTTAGCAATCACTTTGAAACCTATTTTAAATTACGATTGTTAGTTGTTACTCACCAATGGCATCGATGCCATTCTGTCGTGCGCTCTTGGCGAAGGGCGACATGTAGCAGCCATCAAAGGACAGGTTGCGCGCCATCCACGCGATGGAGTTGGCGACGGCCTGCAGCCGCTTTGCCTCGCCGGCGAGACCCTCCGCGCGCCGCATCTCCGCCACCAGCACTGGCTCGGGGACGTTGTCGAACACGCCGTCCGTCGCCACCAGGATCACGTCACCGCACTCCACTGTGAACTCTGACGTATCCGCTGATTCTGGCCTATAAAATGGAGAAGTTCTGAATCAATAAAACATCACAAAATACAGAGCCGTCTCTAGCCCATATGCAAACATTACCCTAGCCCCCCCTAGTTATCGCGCGGTCAAAATGGAATGGGTACAAAGTACAAGTAACAGCACATCAACTTACCACAAACTGACAAATTTCCCCAATGGATAATTATACTCTATTGTTTGGAGATTAAATTTGAAGAAAAACTTGTCGGTTTTGGATACCATGATGTGCTGTTGTCTGTGTTTAGAATTATACAGGATGTTCTGTCGTTTACCCTAACAAGCCAAAACGTACCCATGTTAACATGCCTTGCTTTGCTGTAATTCTACAAATGTAAGAAGAGCTCCAGATGCTATACAAAATGTATGCAAAGCGGAGCTCTTTTTACGTTGGTCATTGAAAGTGCCGCGGCCGGGCAACGCGCGCGCGCCCGTGTGCAACGCACACCCTGGAAGTGTACGACAAATAAGTGTAACTCGACATCATTATATTTTGTCAGGGCCGTCTTTACCTAGTGACGTACCTACTACTTTTGGACCTTTTAAACACATACACAGAGATGTGATATACTAATAAACGTAGCGTGATCTTGAAGGTTCCGTGTGTCGACTGTCGACCAGTCCAATCTTATCCCGGATAGCGGGTGCACGTACCCTTGAAGTGGTTCATCTACTGTACTGATAATTTGGTGGGTTTATTTTAAATCCTAACTAGTGTTTCTAGGGAACACCACATAGTGAGGTAAAGACGGCCCTGACAAAATAATGATGTCGAGTTATACTTATTTTTTGACCTTTTAAACACACACTACATAATTATTTAAAATACAAAAAATATTAATTGTCATAAATATTAGCTACGACATTTTAATGACAGAGAAATGATACATTTGCCAAATCTAAAGTTTTCGTCGGCCTTTTAAGTGTTAATTGACACTTTGGAGTCGTGATGAACCAGTTCATTTTCCCTATTATAAACTTATAAATAGTGATAGTTACTAATTACAAAAACCCCCAATGAGAATGACTGGCAGACAGGTAAACACTTCATAATTGTTTAGTACATGTTTTCCTCCTATCCTTGCTGGCTTGCAAGAGTTTGATACTTAATGATGACCGACACCATTAACAGATATCTTTTACCCTCAATAAATAAGAGTAAAAGTGGTCCGATCCATCCATGCAGTAATGTAATCATGATCACTATGTAAACAACGCACTGTGAATGCAGCGATAATGAGTATGATGTTGAATGTACACTATTTTACGTGGACAGTGTGAATGTTATCAAGTGGTACCGTCGCTCGGTCGCAGCATGACTGCGTGACAGACAGACCTTCCTGATTATTCTTAGCCGTAGTAAAAGACAAACGGAGTGTCCAAGAACTTATTGGTTAATTTTTCGCAGCTCCATATTTATATTTTAGAACGGCTCCAGCAGTTATGGTTAGTTCAGTACTAAAATTCATGATTAAGTATGAAGAAACATGTCTATCTCTAGCAAACTCAACTCTGCATTATAGCTTTAAGATGTAGGTACTTGTACGTAGGCACATTGGACTCTATTCAATAGTATTCATACATAAGAACTATCACAGCTACACTACCCGTTCTTGTTACTACATGCTTCTAAAAGGACGCAATTTAGAATAAATACATAACTAAATAATAACGAGAAGAACAACAGAGCACCTTGCCAGAGTAAAAAAAACATACATTGGACTTTATTCTTGTTCACACTATATAGATAACTGCGAGCGTAGTACATAATTGGGGCGCTAAAACGTAACCACTCAATTCTAGGATGAATCGTACAGGTAGGTGTATAGAAGGTGTTAGGTGTATATTATTTACTATCTAAACAGTTATAACAATTGATGTTTATAAATAAATAGTGACGACAGTGTGTCGTTTATTTGATGTGAATGACGTAGTTAAATAATAGTGTCAACAACCTCACAGCTATTCCATTCTTACATTGTGACGTCATTACAATCATCTCGTGATTCGGGTTACACGTCGAGATTTATTTTAAAAGTTTTAATCAAAATCTTTCGTTTATCCTGCCAATAATAATAATAAACAAGTAAACACAATTCCATAAATTTTAAGAGAACGCGCAAGTTTAAAGACCTGGCAAATATCCAATGAGCTAAAAATTCTAATATTAGTGCATACAGAAATACAACAGCTGTATGTGGAATGAGCACATGACTACTAGTCTCGTGGTTGAAGCATAATGAGTCTTATGACTGCGCAAACTAAATCCGGATCAGATTAGATATAACGTATATTTCATGTTTTCTAACTGCTAATTGTTTTGATAAGGAAAACCTCACTCTTCAGCTAGTTAAGAAGAATTTTAATGCGGTGTTATTTGACATTTTAATCACTTCTGACCAGCAAACGTGATTGTACAAGGTCATGAAAGTTCATTAGTGTGCTCATTTTTAATGAGTGAATAAAACTGTTACGTTATGTTGACAGTGTTTGTAAATAGAATTTGTTTGTAAACTTTTACTTCGGTTCTTCAACACATGCTCGATTGGCAATTAAATTAAAAAAAATAGAGACTATAAGTCCATAATAGCAGTAAGTCTCTAATATAACGGTTTTTATTTTTGTAGTGCTCATTTTAAGAAGTGCTATTTTGAGAAGTGCACATTTTGCTTTGTGCACATTCTGCTTCAAACCCTATAGCACAGTATCACTCAATATAGCTCAAGTATTGTTACATAATATCATCATCATCTGCCTTTCCCCTTGCTTTTTCCGAACAGGTTCGGACACTGAATATCAGAATTCTACATGGCAACATTGTAACAAAAAGACATTGAAAATGTGACACGATACCTAGGTACTATGAGCTCGGACGAATTCTCACCACCACTACAACTCTTTTTGCTTGCAGCATTCGGCCGCTAATCAACCAGTAGCATCGCAGCATCTGATCCCTTGTTTTTGTTAACGAAAAAAAATATATATATACTTTATAAAAATATATATATATACTTATATACTTTATTAAAAAAATATATATATACAAAAATAAGACCGATAATAGTTCTTCTTCGTGTCGATTGGTACATCACGATTCATAGGAGTAACTTTCATCGTTGTATGTATGTTGTGAGCTGAGCTAGACTACACAATGTAACTCAATTACATAAACCGCTCGGTGCCACCTACCCAATAGACGTTTCTCTAGTTTATACTGCTCCATAGCAGTAATTCGGACAGACGAAATGATAATGTAAATTAGCCTGGCAGGAGGACGAATACAGCAAAACGAATTTAGGTACAAAGCTGCAGCGTTTTAAAAACTGTCGTTATCAGTTTCGAAAATTGATTTGGCACGACACCAAATGAAAACTGTCAACAATACGCAGCAACGAGTTTTCTCCCCAACTATCGTAGAATGCCCGACATTCTTATGGCAAAAGTAAGCATAGGGCAGTTTAATTTAGTATTGTGAGGAAAGATATACTGAAACATGATTGAGTTACCCATAAGACACATTATATATTTTATTATATACTATCGGTATTGAAGTAACCTTTCGCTCTAATTCTGATTTTATCATCAAGAAATTATGACGCACTATACTTATTTTATCAAATAAGTAAACGCGAGATAAACATATAAATAACAATCCCTGGGCATCCAGTACAATGTCATTTTAAAATAATCTTGATTATAAATAAATATCTTCATTTCGCGTAGTCGTAGTTTACCTCAAATATTGTACTATAAGAACATTATTTTAATTTCAATTTCGTCTAGTGGCCAAAAGTGCTACTATACGGAGCATGCATGAGGTTTGATTCCTATGTCAGGCAGTGTTATTGGGCTTTTCCATCAGGGATTTTTCAATGGCAGATCCAGAATTAGGAGACATAACTGGCAATATGGACGTACTAAGTTACAGTTCTACCCTTCCCTTTCCCCTTCTTTTCCCTTTGTAAATTGTATTCAGTTGCAAATAAAACATAACAAACAGAAGATGGATTGTATATCTCGTGTCGCAAAAAAAACCGTTGCGTCTACCTAAAATACGATGGTTTCTGTCACATGAAATTCGTGTCATCTCTATCCTTACACTATGAATGTTTTCAGAAGTGATACTTTCAAATGCAAATACGATTTCTCAATACAAGGAGCCTGTTATGTTATGCTGAAATGTTTGGAAGTATACCTGTCACTTAGCACATTCCGGTCGTGGCCGGGCGGCGGCAAGCTGAGCTGGTAGGGCGTGTTGAAGTAGTGCTGCTGCTCATGCGAGCGGTGCACCACTCGGCCGCCGCGCACCACCATGTACCCGCTGTCGCCGATGTTGGCCGCGCGCATCACGCTCTCCGACCGGTCTAGGATCATCACACATGCCGTGCTGCTTCCTATAACAAGCAATATGCCAATGTAAAAACTAAGCTAATACATGTTGGATTTTTATCACTATTAGGAAAAGTAAAAGCCTTGGTTTATTTTTATCCAGTCTTATCGTCTTATCATATTTTACTATATTTTTTTATTGAATTAAAGTAAATATGAAAATGGATAAGTAAACAACAAGATACAGGAAGTCTAAGTATAAATAAAAATACATATATCATGAATGTAGCTACCTAGAGGTACAGCATTTATCAGTAATTTATTTTCTTTAGCACAGCACTACAGTTCATTGTTTGCTATTTAACTCAGAAAAATAAAAGAGGACTTTGTATTGTTCAATTGAGACAGTTGTCTCCATTATAAATATTGTTAAACTAGTATTGAACATATCTGTAATTAAATTCTACATACATACTGCAAAAGTGCAGTCTATCTGTGTCTAATTTGGTCAAGGTGAGCCTTTTCTCAGGCCAGTTATGCATGGCTAGGACAGATAACTAAGAACTATCAGAAGAAAACTAATTAAATAGATGTCAGCATTGATTGATAAGATTGTTAATGATCCTGCATTTGATATGACTACTCATAATGGTTTTCTAATCAGTCAGTGTTTACTGTTATTGAATATTTACAGCAAATGCTGTGAATATTAGTATATTGAGAAGTAACTCATTTACAAGTAATGTCAAAAAAGAGTATCTTATTTGTGAATGACAGTGAATGTAAACATTTTTAGCTTTCCACCAGGTATGAAATCAATATTTATTTACAATCATTGTCTAATACTAAACTTTTAAAACCTAGGAAACACATGTCTTCACTACCAGAATACCTAGCACATTCACATCATGTTTATTGTTGTCTGTTTGTGAATACCAAAAGTTTTTACAAACCTAGTATTGGTTTCTTATGTTCCAATAATTCGTAATAGGACTTTGCCAGCAGGTCCCCTGGCTCTGACATCTTGAAGTGCCCCATCTGGACGAGCCTCTCGCATGTCCTCATGAGGTACGAGGAGAACTCGCCGGGGTCGATACCGTAAGCACGCCATCCTCCTACACCATCTGCCACACCTATACAACATAACTTGTTAGTGTTATCAACATTGCTATTGAACAAAAAAAAAACAAAAAAAACATAAAAATTATTAAAGTAAACAACATTTCTGCTAAACCTGAGGTACCACAAAAAATTATAAGCAACTAAAAAGAGGATTAAAAGTTATTACAAACATAATGATATGTGAGGTCATCACATATTTAATGTTCAGAACACCTTCAAGATGGTATTAGGATAAATATTTGTATGCTAAATACATAAATAAATACAATAGTTTCCTCTTGAGGTGATCTCAGCAGGGTTTTACCAAGTCAGTATACTTAAGACCAGAGCATAAAGGTTCCTGTCTCATGCCCATGTTTTTGGTAGAAATAGGTAACTAAACTAGCCAGCAAATAACCGCAGTTATGACTAACATGCAATTGACAAAAATCTATATTTATAACAATATGTTAGAGAACTATTCAATTCATACACACCAACAAGCAAATGAAATCATCAATTTAATTTGTTTGTTGATGTGTGTGAATTTGTAGACAATGATAATTGTCTCCTATATTTTGTGTCTTAAATTGGACGTAGTTATGCAAAATGGATCCAACCCACAAAACTCGTATTTTGAGTTAATGTCATAAATGGCATCTACACATCAACTTTCGTATATGCAAAAAATATCCAAGCCGCAAAGTAAGCTTTTTTTAATGAAAAACACAGATGCTATTGATACCAACAGAATATTAAGCATTTCCGTAGAGTTCAAATAGAACCATGAGCCATGGTAACCTAGATAACGGGTTTTAAAAGATCCAAACTACTTTGGATCTGTATAGTAAATCGATTTTTACCTATAAAACAGGGACCATGCCATTTGAATCTTTTTTGCAAATTAGTATTTTGGTAAAAATTATAAAATGCAAAAAGGAACCACAGCGCATGGTTCCGGAATAATTTAGAAAAGTATATTGTAAATTAGATTCATGCACTATGGTAACTTTTTGTATAAATAAATTCCTTTGTTTGAGGTATCCATGTTGCATGATTCCCAAAAAAATGATTCAAGTTATAGAACCATGATGTAAGGTTATTTTTTGACTAAAAGGAAAAATAATTTAGTGTAGATGGTCCGAATAAAACTTTAAATTAAAGCGTTTTAGAAAATCAAAATTATTGAAAATAAAAGGAAATTGATCGTTAAAAGTGCAAGTAAAATCGGTTTATCGATTATTTTTTCCATAGATCTTCTCATTCACATCACTAGTTTGTGTCGGAAATATTGCACACTTTCGTAAACCGCTAGTAGTTCGCGATGATACGCCGGCCATAAGACTTGTTGGGGATCCAGTTTTTTACTAAAGAAGGCGATGGGCTGCCATTCATCCTTGACGCGTTGCTGCAGACACGCACCTATTTGAGCGCTAGATGCGTCTGTGAAAAGACCCAAAGGTACACTGCATATGGGATGTGCTAGTAACGTAGCGTTGGCTAGGCTATCCCTTAAAGTATAGAATCTTTGCTCCAGATCTTGGGTCCACGGAACTGGTATAGCTCCTTTACCTTTTATTGCTGTTATTGCTTCGATCAAAGGTGCTTGAAGTTCTGCTGTATGGGGCAAAAAACGACGGTAATAGTTTATCATTCCGAGAAAACGGCGGAGACCGCTAACCGTTTTTGGCAGGATATACTCCCGCAGAGCATTGACTCGTTCCGTGGGAGGATGTGTACCTTCTGCGTTTATGGTGTAACTCAAGAATGTCACTTCTGATTTTCCCAAATTGCACTTTGAGGGATTTACTACCACCCCGTAGTCTTGTAACCGTTGAAATATTATCTGTAAGTGCCGAGCGTGGTCCGTGGTATTTTGCGAGTAAACCAAAATGTCATCTATATACGCGAAACAGAAATCCAGTCCCTGAACGACTTCATCAATAAATCGTTGGAACGTTTGACCTGCGTTCCTCAACCCGAAGGTCATATAGGGGAATTCAAACAAGCCAAATGGTGTTATAATGGCGGTTTTGCACACATCCTCTTCGTGGACCGAGATTTGTTGGTACGCTTTAACTAAATCTAGTGTGCTAAAAACAGTAGATCCCGCGAGGTTGTGGTTGAAGTCCCCTATATGCCGTACTGGATATCGGTCAGGAACAGTCCGATCATTTAGGGCGCGATAGTCCCCGCATGGACGCCAGGTGTTGTCCCGCTTTTGAGCTAGGTGCAAAGGAGATGACCACGGGCTTTTCGAAGGTCTTGCTGTTCCGCACTGCACCATCTCATGGAACTCCTTCCTTGCTATCTTAAGTTTTTCCGGCCCGAGACGGCGGGCGAGGACGACATGAAACCGGTTGTCCATCAGTCGTTTTTATGTGATGCACGGTACAGTGTTTCACAGTTCTAGGAAGCCCAGGTGGTCGCGTGATGCTGGGAAATTCTTTAAGGATGGTGTCGAAGGGTGAGCTACTTGTGATCCCTACTGCTTTGACACTGGCCTGATCAATGGATGCTATCGTGACATGGACCGAGAGGCCGGTTTTTCCGTCAATCAATCTTTTGTTCTTGCAGTCGGGAAGGAGATGATAATGGGCGAGAAAATCTGAGCCGATAATAGCTGTTTCGACGTCAGCAATAATGAATCGCCAGGTGAAGTCCCGGCGTAAACCTAGGTTGAGCGACAGTGTTGTCCCACCGTAAGTTTTGATAACGCTGTTATTAGCCGCGTTAAGACTGTAGCTATCTGGTCTAAGTCTGCTTTGAATAAGGCGGCGAGGATAGCAACAGACATCCGACCCCGTGTCTATGAAAAATTTGCATTTAGAATGGGCGTCTGTTATAAACAATCGGCGACTAGATAGAGAGCAGTCAGCGGTCGTCGCTGTTACTGACCGCCTTGGGAGTTTTCCGCTTGTCTATTCCAGCTGCATGGTTCGTTGCATTTTTCTGCTTTGTCCTTGTAGACTCTATGATACCAACACAACTGAGGTTCGTTTCGCCCGCGAGAGTCACGTGATCTGGATCTATTCGAGCTGTTTGATCTGTTCGAGCTGTTTGATCTGTTAAAGTCCCTACCTCTTCCTGTCAAGGCTGCGACTTGCCTCGTTAGTTCTTCCAAGCAGGTGGTGAGTCTGAGCATTTCAGCTGAAGTTTGTATAGGGGCAGAAGTAGCAGAGGCAGCATAGACAGCTGGAGTTATTGGCACTGGAGTTACTTCAAGAATTTTGTCCGCTAGATCAGCGAGTTTATCCAACGGCAGATCCGCTTGTGCCGTAATAATTGCTTGAATGTGGCACGGTAAGCGACGCAACCACAATAAAATAGCCTTAATATTCTTGTAAGTGTTTTACTGCCTCAACCTATAACTAAAAGATCCAACCGACATTTTTAATATTGTAAAAAAGAACCAAAGAGATTTTTACTGAAAATAAGTACATTTTATTCACATGAAATTTATTAAAATAATTATATCAGATAGAATATAAAATTACCCAATAATTTAGTGGAATTTCAAAACAAACTACAGTCTTGTTATTTTGATATATCAATTTTACTAAAACTCCAATTTTCTCAAAAGTAAGTTTTTGTGGCTGGATCCATTTTGCATAACTACGTCCAATTATGACTAACATAATGAGGTAGGTCAAGTCCTCACATATGAATAAGATGATAGTGGAAGATCCTCAGCCCCAGAGCATCTCTGGGGTGAAGGAATACCATTAAACAGTAAAAACCTTTTTTATTCTATTCCATTAACAAAATAATGTCTTACAAAATGTCTTGTCTGCGAGACAAATGGTTATGAATATTTTTCTTATTACACATGTTTATGAATTTAGGGGTAAAAGATATACACAGAAATTGCAATGATATAGCTTATAATGGCGAGCTTAACTCAGGATTGGGTTTTCTTACAACTTACTTCCATTGCGAGTTTTGGAAAAGAGGATATACCTGAGTATTTTTTTTCTCAAACTGTTGATGACTTTCTGATAAACGTTATTATATATTTGTTTACCATGATCACTGAACTGTCTACTTCTTATCAAAGTAGAACATGATTTGTCACAGTAAACACTATAAGAATAAAATAACTTGAGACAAAACACATACCATCTCATTAATGCAATGATTGATTAATCAAGTGATTAGTTATTTATTGTACAATCAGGCATGTTTCATTTTTAATTAGTAATAAGAAAGAAAAAAATATATATATATATTCACAAAAATAATACCAAGCAATGTAATGAAATCACAATATGTTTTGTTTGTAAATGTAATATTAACATAGTTTTCCTTGTGGCTCGAAATAAATAATATAAAATGTAGTGTTTTTTATATATAAATTACAAAAATTTGTTTAATTTTGCTTTGGTAAAACCACAAAGTATTTGTCTAAGATAATTTAGTTATATTCTCATCGCTTACTTGAATGTAGGAATCAAG
The DNA here is from genome assembly GCA_905147715.2 of Xestia xanthographa. Taxonomy (NCBI): domain Eukaryota; kingdom Metazoa; phylum Arthropoda; class Insecta; order Lepidoptera; family Noctuidae; genus Xestia; species Xestia xanthographa. Next base: position 14,115,225 of record LR990649.1, on the reverse strand, counting down.
TTAACAATACAGTAAATCAATTTTGAATTGGTTGATGGCTAAAAAAGCCACAAGTAGAACGTACTAAGTTTCTATAACATGACACACCTTCGTGATATTGAAATTAAACAAAAATTATTAAAAGCGATGATAGTAAGTTCAGAAAATAAGCTCAATCGTCTTACCAATAACATCCGCGTTGCTGGAATTGGCGGAGAACCATGCGTCGTCACCGAACTGTCCTTTGCGCGTTCTTCCATTAGCAATGTCTTTGGGAAAACCACACACAACTGATACTAAATAGGGGTGTTTTGTCGTCGAAACATTTAATTCAGTAGCACTTGAGAAATTCGAAAGTCCATTTCGTAAAGCACGTGATAGCAGTCTCCCTGTCCAGAAAATAGACTGCATCATTCATTAGTTGAATCGTACTTTGACACCAGCCTTTCACAAGAGATCAGAAGAAACTAACGAAACCATTTTTAGAGAACAACAACACTTATGTATGTGTCATATTTATCTACAACATAAATTTAAAATGAAGTTTTATTACGTATCTCCAATTTTAGTATTACATTTGTCTCGTGACTGAAGAACGCGAACGATCATGAACATTGGACAGGCAGCCATAGATACGCCATAGAGAGTAGAGTAGAGATTGAGAATTTGAGAAGCACAGAACATATATACTTGTTGAGAAGAATCCAAAAGAATATGGATAAAAAAACATTTCGACACATTTTCTGCTGTGGCAATTTTGTTTTGTAACTGTTGTTTAGTAACCGTTGTTTTGATCACTTGTCTTCGTAGACTTTGCAGCTTTGACTTCCTGGCTAATTAATGTTAAAAACGAAGAATAGGTATTGTCATGAAGTAAATAACTTAGTACTGCTAAATAGTATTTCAAGTTTAAGAAGAAGCCGTCGATGTATTACTTGCCTTACTTCTTACGTCAAAAGCCAACTAGAACCAATTTGAACTTTAGTTGTATTAACTCAGCGCCTATAAACGCATGAGCGCCCTTTGATTGGCGTACAATATTGATCCATAAACAATAAGCTTAGTCTGACGTTTCAAACGGATCTATGGAAAAGGAAGGCGTTGTAGAACCATCAGAAGAAATCTCATCTTTTCCGAATAATTGTAATGACGGCCGCTAATTGATTAGTTGTAATTCAACGCCGATTTACAATTTTATCATCTTAAACGTTAGTGATAGTATTTTGAAGACAATATTTCAATTATAAGTGTAAAGAACAGGCATAAAACTGGTGTTCGATAAGTCACTTGGCAATATGCCTGCCGTCAGGGGAGATGGAATGCGAGGGCTCGCAGTCTTCATATCAGACATAAGAAATTGTAAAAGCAAAGAAGCGGAAATTAAGAGGATCAATAAAGAACTGGCCAATATAAGAAGTAAGTTCAAAGGTGACAAAACCCTCGATGGCTATCAAAAAAAGAAATATGTATGTAAACTTTTATTTATCTTTTTGCTGGGTCATGATATCGACTTTGGTCATATGGAAGCAGTCAACTTACTTTCATCCAACAAATATTCCGAAAAACAAATAGGCTATTTGTTCATATCGGTTCTGGTCAACACCAACAGTGATCTAATTAAGCTTATCATCCAGAGCATTAAAAATGACCTGCAGTCACGTAATCCTATACACGTAAACTTGGCTCTGCAATGTATCGCCAACATTGGCAGCAAAGACATGGCAGAAGCATTTGGCACAGAAATCCCTAAGCTTCTTGTCTCAGGAGATACAATGGATGTGGTGAAGCAATCTGCTGCTCTTTGCCTGTTAAGACTGTTCAGGAAGTCACCTGAAATAATTCCTGGAGGTGAGTGGACTTCACGCATCATCCACCTTTTGAATGACCCACACATGGGTGTTGTAACAGCAGCAACATCTCTTATTGATGCCCTTGTTAAAAAGAATCCAGAAGAGTACAAAGGTTGTGTAACACTAGCAGTTGCTAGACTGAGTAGGATTGTTACTGCCAGTTACACAGATCTTCAAGATTATACATATTACTTTGTGCCAGCACCTTGGCTTTCAGTCAAACTCTTGCGCCTGCTGCAGAATTACACTCCACCATCTGAAGAGCCTGGTGTCAGAGGTCGCCTATCGGAATGTTTGGAAACCATTTTTAATAAGGCCCAAGAACCTCCCAAATCTAAAAAAGTACAGCATTCAAATGCTAAGAACGCAGTATTGTTTGAGGCCATAAGCCTAATTATACATAATGACAGTGAACCTAATTTGCTTGTTCGGGCATGCAATCAACTTGGCCAATTCCTTAGCAACCGTGAGACTAATCTAAGATACTTGGCTCTTGAGTCTATGTGCCATCTTGCTACATCTGAATTTTCTCATGAGGCTGTCAAAAAACATCAAGAAGTTGTTATCCTATCTATGAAAATGGAAAAAGACGTCTCAGTTCGACAGCAAGCTGTGGACTTGCTATATGCAATGTGTGATAAAACAAATGCTGAAGAAATTGTCCAGGAGATGTTAGCTTATTTAGAAACTGCTGACTATTCAATAAGGGAAGAGATGGTTTTGAAAGTAGCCATTTTGGCTGAGAGATATGCTACAGATTTCACCTGGTATGTTGATGTGATTCTCAATCTTATAAGAATTGCTGGAGATTATGTTTCGGAAGAAGTTTGGTACAGAGTCATTCAGATTGTAATCAACAGAGAAGAAGTTCAGGGCTATGCTGCAAAAACTGTATTTGAAGCACTACAAGCACCAACTTGTCATGAAAATATGGTTAAGGTTGGAGGATACATACTTGGAGAGTTTGGCAATTTGATTGCTGGAGATACAAGATCTTCACCTCAAGTTCAATTTGAGTTGCTACACTCAAAATACCACTTATGCTCAGCAGCAACAAGAGCACTTCTGTTGTCTACATACATCAAACTTGTCAATCTCTTCCCAGAAATTAAAAATCGTGTTCAAGAAGTATTTCGTGCTGACTCCAACTTACGTTCCTCTGATGTTGAATTACAACAAAGGGCTTCTGAGTATCTACAGTTGAGTATTGTAGCTAGTGCTGATGTTTTAGCCACAGTACTGGAAGAAATGCCTGCTTTCCCAGAAAGGGAATCTTCTATTCTGGCTGTTTTGAAAAAGAAGAAACCTGGGCGCATACCAGATGATGTCAGAGAATCAAAGAGTCCCCAGCCCACAGCAGTACCTACTGCAGTGATGAACTCTACAAATAATACAAACAACTCGAGTGCTGATTTGCTGGGACTGTCTACACCTCCAGGAACTACAGCTCCAGCAACTGGAAATGGCTTGCTTGATGTACTTGGAGATCTGTATACAGCCCCAAAAATCAGTCCAAGCACTGTACAACAAAACAACATCAAAAAATTCTTATTCAAGAATAATGGAGTCCTCTTTGAAAATGACCTAATCCAGATTGGAGTCAAAAGCGAATTCAGGCAGAATTTGGGACGGATTGGTTTATTCTATGGCAACAAAACTCAGTTCCCCATTCAGACTGTGCGTCCTGAACTGCACTGGACTGATTTGCATAAGCTGAATGTGCAGATGAAGCCCATGGAACCAATATTAGAAGCAGGTGCTCAAATCCAGCAAATGCTTACTGCTGAATGCATTGAAGATTTCATTGATGCTCCAAGTATGTCTGTTTCATTTGTGTACAATAATGTACCCCAAAAAATCACTATGAAACTACCACTCACATTGAACAAATTCTTTGAACCAACTGAAATGAATGGTGAGTCATTCTTTGCCAGATGGAAAAACTTAGGAGGGGAACAACAGCGAGCACAAAAGATATTCAAAGCTTCAGGTTCTATTGACATACCCGCGACGCGCACCAAATTAGCTGGGTTTGGTATGCAGTTGCTAGATGGAATTGATCCAAATCCTGATAACTTTGTGTGTGCTGGTATTGTTCACACCAGAGTGCAGCAAGTAGGATGTCTTATGAGATTGGAACCCAACAAACAAGCTCAAATGTTTAGACTGACTGTAAGATCTAGCAAGGAAACAGTCTCACATGAAATTTGCAATCTGCTAGCAGATCAATTTTAAGTTTAGTTTAAAGAAACCATGAAATATGAACAACATTGTTAGACAATGAAGTTGGTGTAATAGTCGCCTAGAAGTTCACAGTCACTTTACATGTAGAGTTGGTAATATAATAATGCGTACAATTCGGAAAATATTTGAAGCAAAACACTTGTGAACTTTGCACTGAACTTAGAATGAAATGAAACCTCTTGTGTACAATTTTGAATTTATTTTATTGCTAATATAGAGTTAGGTGTTTTGTAAACCCAGATTTATTTTAATTAACATTTAAACTGCGATTTATAAGATTTGATAAGATGTTCAAAAGACAAGGAATACTTACTTTCATGGTATTACAATAATATATTCAATATTATAATATGCTAAGAATTTACCTAATTCATCGCGTTTTGTAAAGCAATACACTTCCATTCGCAAAACCTAATTTGATATTAGTAGTAGTATAATAAAAGATAATGTATTATTAATTTGTCATCTGTAAAAACGTATCATGATCTGCAGCATACATGATCAATTTTGCAATGTGTTTACATAATATTTTATGTGTGTTTTTTAACAACATCTGCACCAAATACTGCTTGTTTTGTATATATAGAGGATAAATGAAATTCTCATGCATTACTTCATGGTTGATAGTGTCTTGTTTGGGCGATGAATAGGTAGCTATTTAGTGTCACACATAATACTGTTGTCTCGCATATTTCTAGGTATATTCAAATGTATTTACGGTATAATAATATAGAAAATTATAATTCATACCAAAGTAACTATTTGGCTGTTAATGTCAACATGTATCAAAATTTCGATTGGTTCAGTTAGTATTATACTCATCAGTAGCTTTGCTGGTTGGTGTAAAAAAAGTTAAAAACAAACATAACAAAAATTGCTTATTCAATGAATATTAACTAATACTGGTGAGTATAATATTTTTGTCTGTAAAATTATCTAATGTAACTATCAAATATTATGAAATATAATATTGTTTCCAGTTAGCCTTGTATGTAGTATTTAACATTCATTGTTACACTATTAGATTCATTGCAATATTGTAATACAAACCTGGGGGTCTAAAATGGCCGCTTTAGCAGAATCCACGAAGAATCTTAGTACGAGTCACGTTAAAAAAATTAAATTCTTAAATGGGCTTTATGCCTATGAACATAAAGTCCATTTTAAGAATTTTAAATTTTTAACGTGATTCATATTACGATTCTGATAAAGCGGCCATTTTAGAGCCCCTGTTTATTTTGACTATAATGTTCCTGCTTACTCATAGTAAATTATATAAACGCCATTAATATCTCCAAATGGAAGCTGATATACAGTATTAACTTTGGTTATAAAATCCTTTTTATTTAATCTTCATCATTATCTTACAAGTTTTCCATAATATAACCAGGAAGAAGATCGTAAGCCTGGGTCTCCCTCTAATATACCTACTTACCTTTAATACGTTCTCCATGCATTAGTCTCTTTTTTTGTACATAAACTAAAATTTCTAAAACCCAACAGTATCATGTTTTTCTTTCCTATTTTACACTACTCGACAGTTGAACTTACAAGAACTTGACTAGCATTGTAGTGATAAAAATACATCTGTAATCAACATTGCCATCATGACTGGTGCTTCTCAATATTTAAAAAATATTATAATTTACCTACTTCACAAACATTCCTATAATAATATGATAGGCCTATTTTTATTGTTTTTAAAGTAATTTATTATTTTTGAGTCATTGTGTTAATGGCTTTGTACTACATTATAACTTATTTTTGAAATATTATCCCAATGAATATTAAATGGTACCAGTTTCTGATTTGACAACCAATGCTGTAAATTAAACTTGTGGGTTAGTATATCAGCTTCATACTCATGACATCGTAATTGTACTTGTTTGTTAGAGATTAATTAAAATGTGTTGGTGTGTGTCTTGAGTATACATGTTTTGAGTCGATAGTAGGAATCTCACAAACCTAGAAGATTTTATTTTCATATGTACCACAAAATAGAGTTTAGTTATAGGAACTTTAGTATTAAAATGTTGTTATAAATTTATTAGTAGCAAGCATGCTAAGTTTTCTTTGCATGGTAGGTTTGTTAAGAGAACATTAATAATAAATTAATATATCATTATAAACGTTTTTATTAATCTTGTTAAGAATGTGGTACCCTTACCATTGTATGTATATTATGAAATTTATAGAATGTATTTGATACATGTACACTTCGTATATATGTGTGTTTATCAAAAATGTAATATATCACAAAGTGGGTGTGATTCTGTAACAGATAGATGTTTGTTCTTGCGCTTCAAAACCCATTAATGTAACTCTTAAATAAAATATTTATCCAATACGTATTTTGTGCGTTTTTATTTAAAGAAGAATACGGAAGTCCAACCAGTTTTTAATGTAAACATAAAATAATAAGTATTTACTTATATTCTGAAATAATCCTAAGAGTACACTTAAATAATATTAACTTTTTTTTCTAATCAAACCATTCTTCCACATTTGGCGAATTCTCCAATACATCATTTGATTCACTGTAACAAATAAAAAAAAGGCATGGATTATTATTTATTGGCTAGGTACAGTTCTATCACATTTTTTTTTTCATCCGACTGATTATTGTCAAAATCACAATGAAGATCCTCAAGCAATCATAGTCCCCAAATTTTGGGCTTTTACTGAGAAATTCTTAGTGGAAAATTCCAATACTACTGCTAGATCTGGGAATCGAATCCAGGATCCCACGCTCAACAGTCGCGCTTGCAACCACAAGACCAATATGGCAATTAAACGGAAAATCGGGAAAACAGCATGCACCTTCGACCAATGACTACTAGCTCGTGTCAGCGGTTTCGCTCGCGATATGTTCGAAAATTATCCCAAGCGAACGTCCTATTTAATAAATTCTTTGGAATCGGATCAGTATTTCCGACAATTACCCCCTACACCCAAACTTCTTTTATAATATTAAGCCCGGCTTCCACCGCAACGGAGCGGACCCATTAGGCTGCGTTTCCACGGATGCAGAGCGGAGACGAGCTGTGCCGCGATTCACCAATCACATGGCTTGAAATCCATATCTCTTCTCCACTCCTGCCATGTGATTGGTGAATCGCGGCACAGATCGTCTCCGCTCCGCCTCAGTGGAACCGCAGCCTTACGGCCACAGCCAAGAGCGGCGCGGCAAGCGGCGATAACAAAATATGGTAGACAACATAAAGTATGCCACAGTGCGCGTTGCTGGTAGTAGCTGTGGTATCTTTGTGACTTCTTTTACCTCGCAACAGAAAACTGCTTATACAGTGCAACATAAAAGAGTAGAAATTAAATATTTGGGAACAAAAAATTTTCATTTTCTGGCAACATCTAAAATGAGTGCTTGAGCTGTCAATTCTTCTCAATCGGTTTCGTTTTTCAATAGAATTTTGGTTTTTGTGTGTTATTTCTGAGTGTGGACAGGAATACAGTATACAGTAATTCGTGGATGTGCCCGTGAAATCATTTATCAAGTTTTCATACGGTGTTTGACCGAATTACACAAGCTGGGAAGCTACTATCCTACTTCGAAGATGTTTGCCATCGTTCAGCAGATTTTACTTGTAAGTAACTATTGAAAGTTGCAGTAAATATTAATTACAAACGATTAATACATTCAGGGAACAAAATTTTCGATCGTAATAGTATTTACAAATTAGTTTTTTGAGATTTTTGAGGTTATGCTAAGATAAACAAATACCGTTGTGGTTATAGCGCGAATTAACAACATTGATAGTAAGGCAACAACATATTATTTGCGTACTACCAAATACGTTTTTTGCTATACCATTGTTGAAGCAACCGACTAATGGAAAGAAACAATTTAAAAATATTTTCACGATATGAACATATTTGCGCGGGACTTTTTTCGTCGGACTGACAGCAGTTATATTATTTATGAAGATAGAGCACTAATTTAAAGTTGTGTCTATAAGCTTATGTTAATAACATGCTTTGTTTGTTTTAGGTGTTTCTATAAGCACAGTGCCTAGAATTGTGCAAAACGGCGGGAAATTCTCGACTCCAGCTATACACAGAAAGGGTCGTCCCTCATACATAATATATATTTGAGTGAACTTGTAGTTTTATTATTATTACGTACCAAATCTATTTATTATCTACGAGGAACTTATTGAAAGCAATGAATTAATAAACATACTTATTTAAAATGATTATTTTCTCATTATTTATAGCTATTAGACCAATAATACTATTCAAGTATCAAGATCAGCTAGATCGTACTAACTGGGTTGCCACCTGAGCGATCGCAGCGCCCTCATTTATTTTCTACTCTTTTATGTCGCACTGTATGTGTTTCCACCAACGAGTTGAGCGGAAATTACTCAGCGGGCAAAAAGAGTTAAAATGAGCTCGCTCTGCATGTTTCATTTCTCTATTGCGGAATAGAGTCGCGGAATCAGACGACTAAACTCGTATCTTGGTGGAAACACAAACCTATTTTATGAAACCAAGTCCGCTTCGCTTAGCCATTTCCGGCTCATTCTCTTTCTCGGGAAACCGTGCTTTAGTACAGACTGGCAACAAGACGAGTTGTAAAAGCTTTTATGACCTTTGAGAAGATCATTTGTGTGGCGCAGGTATTATAGCGTAATTATCCCAGGCAGTGATGTGAACTCGCTTCGCTCGCTCTTGCAGCCTACTTTTTCTTAAGTCTTAACTTTGTCCTTATGAGGCCCAGGTAATTCTAGTAGGTCGAAACAATTCTAACCTGTTCAAGGTAGGTAGTGTTAAACTTTTCGAGCTCGCTTCGCTCGCTCTTGCAGCCTACTTTTTCTTAAGTCTTAACTTTGTCATTATGAGGCCCAGGTAATTCTAGTAGGTCGAAACAATTCTAACCTGTTCAAGGTAGGTAGTGTTAAAATTTTCGAGCTCGCTTCGCTCGCTCGTTTTTGCAGCCTACTTTTTCTTAAGTCTTAACTTTGTCCATAAGAGGCCCAGGCAATTCCATCTTTACCATAAGGGCACACGGGGCACGTGCCCAGGGCCTCGCGACCCAAGGGGGCCCCCAAGTTCCTGTAACTTATATCCCAGGCAGGACCGCCGGCTACTAAAATTTTCGAGCTTGCTCCGCTCGCTTTGGCATCTAGCTTTTCGGCATAAGTCAATACTTACAAATACTTTATAGGATGTTGTTTAGAGGCGGAAAACCTTAATTTGCAACAAAACAGAAAAATCTGTTTAATTTCCTTTCTCCTGGCATTATTTGACTGATAATTGTATGCCATTAATGTTTGTTTGCTATAAAGTAGTAAATGAAACTTTCCTTTGGCACTCAAGGGAAAAATACATTTGTCCGCCGCTAAAAAAAACACCCGTTAATTTTGTCAAGAAAACCTAAAATATCCGAGGCGCGAGGGGTGCAAAAAATTCCATCTCGCTTTGATCGCTCTTGCATCTCACAAGGGCCCCATTATTCTCAAGTGCCCAGGGCCTTCAAATGGTTAAAGACGGCCCTGGGCCCAGGTAATTCTAGTAGGTCGAAACAATTCTAACCTGTTCAAGGTAGGTAGAAAATTTAGCTCGAAAATTTTAACACTACCTACCTTGAACAGGTTAGAATTGTTTCGACCTACTAGAATTACCTGGGCCTCATAATGACAAAGTTAAGACTTAAGAAAAAGTAGGCTGCAAGAGCGAGCGAAGCGAGCTCGAAAAGTTTAACACTACCTACCTTGAACAGGTTAGAATTGTTTCGACCTACTAGAATTACCTGGGCCTCATAAGGACAAAGTTAAGACTTAAGAAAAAGTAGGCTGCAAGAGCGAGCGAAGCGAGTTCACATCACTGCCTGGGATAATTACGCTATAATACCTGCGCCACACAAATGATCTTCTCAAAGGTCATAAAAGCTTTTACAACTCGTCTTGTTGCCAGTCTGTACTAAAGCACGGTTTCCCGAGAAACAGAATGAGCCGGAAATGGCTAAGCGAAGCGGACTTGGTTTCATAAAATAGGTTTGTGTTTCCACCAAGATACGAGTTTAGTCGTCTGATTCCGCGACTCTATTCCGCAATAGAGAAATGAAACATGCAGAGCGAGCTCATTTTAACTCTTTTTGCCCGCTGAGTAATTTCCGCTCAACTCGTTGGTGGAAACACATACAGTGCGACATAAAAGAGTAGAAAATAAATGAGGGCGCTGCGGACGGAAGCCATACTGGTGGTCACTGAGGAGCGCATTGTCTTCGAGGTATGCTAGCAGCTTATTGTTAAGTACCCTTTCCATCACTTTGCACAATATGGAGGTAATGGCGATTGGTCTATAATTGGCAGGATCGGCACGGTTACCCTTTTTGGGCACTGGCTGCACATTAGCCAGCTTCCAGGACTCCGGCACCACTCCGATTTTTAGAGAGAGGCGAAACAAGCGTGTTAAAATAGGAGACAACTCAGGAGCACAGCTCTTCAGGACTCTTGCGGGTATTCCGTCAGGACCGCTGGCTTTGTTCACATCTAGACTGCACAGGGCCTTACGGACCTCTTTAATGTGGATTGAGATCTCCGGCATTGCGGAGCCACAGTGAGGTATGTTGGGCGGAATGTTACGAGGCCGTATCTAGGCGCGAATTTTCGGCAAAGATGGGCAAACAGATTTGCCTTGTCTTGCGCGGTATGAGCCAGCGTTCCATCAGGCTTCAGCATAGGAGGCAGCGTTGGACGGCAGAAGTTCGTCTCGACCGATTTAGACAGGGACTAGAACTTCTTGCTACCCGAAGGGTAGGACCGCTAGGACACCAGTTTGGCCCCAATTCGTCCAACATGATCAAAACGCGCCTTTCGTAACACCCGTTTGCATTCTTTGGCGGCTAATTGTACGCTCTTTTCAGTACGCGTGTACCCTGACTATTGCACCAGCTGTTACTACGCGCCGAAGCCCAGGCCTGGTATGCTTGCTCTTTGAGCATATCGGCTTGCGCACAAGACGCGTTGTACCAGGGTTGAGCCTCGCAGCCAAGTAAGACGTCAGAGAATGGGATAAAATATTCCATTCCCTGGCGAATCACGTCAACAATTCGGTATGTAAAGTATTTTTCAGGTATTTTTTTAATATTTTTATATCGAAAAACATTTAATTTTAAGCCACTATTTTAAAGCGTTTTTTTTCCAAGTAACAGTTTTTTTTAAATTATTTTTTAAAGTATTATTCGTGATGACGTCATTTCATAGACTGAATAGCTTTAAGCCTTTGCTACGTTTTCAGCACATACAAAAAAAACCGGCCAAGTGCGAGTCGGACTCGCACACGAAGGGTTCCGTACCATTGACTATATATATTTAGTATTTGTTGTTATAGCGGCAACTGAAATACATCATCTGTGAAAATTTCAACTGTCTAGCTGTCACGGTTCATGAGATACAGCCTGGTGACAGACAGACGGACAGACAGCGAAGTCTTAGTAATAGGGTTCCGTTTTTACCCTTTGGGTACGGAACCCTAAAAACACTAATAGATAACTACAAACTTCACATTGACAACAGTTGTCACTTGACAGATACGATTTTTTATTTTGTTGTGAAATTTGAATGCTCTGATCGTGGCTGTGATGTGAACTTTTAGTTGGGAGTTAGTTTTCCTACGATTTTTAGCAAATTTAATTTCTATCCATTATCCGTGCTGCGTATCCGTGCAATGAATCTGTCATCGACAACTGGTACTAAATGCTTCGTACCGTCAAGTAGAAACACTAACAAATAGCATTTATACTAATCCAAACAATAGGCAGGCAGTTCCGTAAAGCGTGCAATGGTCGATCAATGTTGCAGTAAGTATCAAAGTCCAACGGGAAAGCAAGGTGCGTGTACAAAGAATTAAGGGCGCGTTTGCATTTCAGGCAAAATTATGCTGTTTTTCGGTACATTTCATGGCATAACCAAACAAAATTCAATATAACTATTGACTACCTCGTATAGATTGGTTCTTCATCTTCAAATGCTAGGTACTAGATCATGGAAAATTTTAGTTTTTTATAATGTAAAATCGATCTGTCGTTGTCATTTTTCACAAAATTAACGATACCGGGTTGAGTTTAGGTACATTTTTTGTGCTATTATTAACATATTTTACTATTTCTAAAAATACTATTTGTTGGCAAACATATTCAATTCTTAATGCTAGGATTTTTTAAAAATCTAAATGCTTTATATAGTCGCAGAAAAAATGAAAACCGAAACTTATTTTTTCACATTTTTTTCTCTTCTGGATGAATCTTAATCGATTGCGTTAGGGGTTATTTTATTTTTGATACCCGTCTTGATTTATTGCAAAGTATTTCGAATGAAACTAGTCCGCGCGCGACCTCCGTCGAGAGTGGACACGTATCGCCTGTTTGGAGCGCCTCGAGTTGAAAAAGATCGCTGTACAAACACAAAATATTCGATAAACCAAATTTGATACTTCACATTCTTCACAAGGTAGATTTTTATTCTATTTTATTTCGCTATAAAAAGTATGTAAGTAGGGTTTCTAAAAGCCTATTCGTCCTGAACTTGGAGTGACCTGAAGGTGTACTTCGGTGACTGCTACTGGAACTCCTTGACGTGCTGTACTAGGTGAGCCGAGTTTGGGCTCGTTTTGTTAGTTATGATAAGACCTTACCTCCGGACTTGATGAAGTGACCTGCAGGTGTACTTCGGTGACTGCTACTGGATCTCCTTCACGTGTTGTACTAGGTGAGCCGAGTTTGGGCTCGTTTTGTTATTATGATAAGACCTTTCCTCCGGAGCTGATGGAGTGACCTAAAGGTGTACTTTGGTGAGCTACTAGAACTCCTCGACGTGTTGTACTAGGTGAGCCGAGTTTGGGCTCGTTTTGCTAGTTATGATGAGACCTTACCTCCGGAGCTGATGGAGTGACCTGAAGGTGTACTTCGGTGAGCTACTGGAACTCCTTGAAGAGTTGTACTAGGTGAGCCAAGTTTGGGCTCGTTTTGTTAGTTATAATGTGACATTACCTCCGGACTTGATGGAATGACCTGAAGGTGTACTTCGGTGAGCTACTGGAACTCCTTGACGTGTTGTACTAGGTGAGCCGAGTTTGGGCTCGTTTTGTTAGTTATGATGAGACCTTACCTCCGGACCTGATGGAGTGACCTGAAGGTGTACTCCGGTGAGCTACTGGAACTCCTTGACGTGTTGTACTAGGTGAGCCGAGTTTGGGCTCGTTTTGTTAGTTATGATGTGACATTACCTCTGGACTTGATGGAATGAACTGAAGGTGTACTTCGGTGAGCTACTGGAACTCCTTGACGTGTTGTACTAGATGAGCCGAGTTTGGGCTCGTTTTGTTAGTTATGATGAGACCTTGCCTCCGGACCTGATGGAGTGACCTGAATGTGTACTTCGCTGAGGTCCTGGAACTCCTTGACGTGTTGTACTAGGTGAGCCGAGTTTGGGCTCGTATTGTTAGTTATGATGAGACCTTACCTCCGGACCTGATGGAGTTACCTGAATGTGTACTTCGGTGAGGTACTGGAACTCCTTGACGTGTTGCACTAGGTGAGCCAAGTTTGGGCTCGTTTTGTTAGTTATGATGTGACATTACCTCCGGACTTGATGGAATGACCTGAAGGTGCACTTCGGTGAGCTACTGGAACTCCTTGACGTGTTGTGCTAGGTGAGCCGAGTTTGATTGACCCCAGATAGGCAAAAAATATAAAGCTCATAATAAAAAATTTAAAACGTTTTTTCATAATTATGAAAGTACCTACACCTTTAGGTCACTCATCAAGTCCGGAGCCAAGGTCTCATCATAACTAACAAAATGAACTAAAACTCGGCTCACCTAGTACAACACGTCAAGGAGTTCCAGTAGCAGTCACCAAAGTACACTTGCAGGTCACTCCATCAGGTCCGGAGGTAAGGGCTCATCATAACTAACAAAATGAGCCCAAACTCGGCTCACCTAGTACAAAACGTCAAGGAGTTCAAGTACCTCACCGAAGTACACATTCAGGTCATTCCATCAGGTCCGGAGGTAAGGTCTCATCATAACTAACAAAACAAGCCCAAACTCGGCTCATCATAACTAACAAAATGAGCCCAACTCGGCTCACCTAGTATAACACGTCAAGGAGTTCCAGTAGCTCACCGAAGTACACCTTCAGGTCATTCCATCAAGTCCGGAGGTAATGTCACATCATAACTAACAAAACGAGCCCAAACTTGGCTTACCTAGTGCAACACGTCAAGGAGTTCCAGTACCTCACCGAAGTACACATTCAGGTCACTCCATCAGGTCCAAAGGTAAGGGCTCATCATAACTAACAAAATGAGCCCAAATTCGGCTCACCTAGTACAACACGTCGAGGAGTTCCAGTAGCAGTCACCGAAGTACACCTGCAGGTCACTTCATCAGGTCCGGTGGTAAGGTCTCATCATAACTAACAAAACGAGTCCAAACTCGGCTCACCTAGTACAACAAGTCAAGAAGTTCCAGTAGTAGTCACCAAAGTACACCTGCAGGTTACTCCATCAGGTCGAAAGGTAAGGTCTCATCATAACTAACAATACGAGCCCAAACTCTCCTCACCTAGTACAACACGTCAAGAAGTTCCAGTAGCAGTCACTGAAGCACACCTTCAGGTCACTCCATCAAGTCCGGAGGTAATTCGTAAAAATATAAAGAGCAAAAATATTTTTGTTGTAGGTACCTAACCTAACATAATTTTATTACAAAGAAATACGTAAAAAAAAATGAATCATTCAAAGTATCGAAATGTGTTCACTTGACTACTATTCTCGCAGTTAGTCGTGCGTACACTTGTGTGTATGACCCGTGTCAATGTAGTAGTTCGATTCTGTACCTATCAATTTTGCAAACGCGTCCTTAACGTAGAGAAAAAGAAATTATGGCAGCGCGCGATCCATCCATAATAACTAGCATTGACACTGACGGTATGACACAGTGCTGCTAACTTTATTTTTTAGAAGATCGTACCATGGACTGGAAAAGATCGTGTTTTGCTAACATTTCAAGGAAAAAAATAGTACGTAATGAAATTTCAATAAAAAAACGTAAATAAAACGTATGTAATTATAATTTTGAACCAATCAATATTTATCATCTAAGGAACATGAATTAACATTTAGCATTAAGATTTATAACTGAATTTTATATTTTTAGATATGAGAAAAGTTACTCGTATATTCTAAAACTCAGATGAAACCGTTACTAGGTGTCATTTCCATAGATACAGATTTAAAATCTCGAATTTGTATACGGATAAAAGTTGTCCTCTACCTTGATGCTCTGATGCTAACAATTCTCGATTTCATTTGATTGAAATCGTAACTTTTGCGATATGTATGTACAATTTGACAAATAGATTAAAAATTATTGGATGCATTCATAAATACAAAAAAGTTTAGGTCGTTCATGTCTTCTGCTTGTTTTTTTTTAAATATCAAAAATTAATTTAATTTATCATATATTTTTACTTCGTTATGGTGATGGCCTGATGGGTATATGATTTGAAAAGATCGTATATTTTGCATACGATTTCGATTACTCGATCGTACATCGTACGAGAACCAAAAAGATCGTATAAATACGATTTAAATCGTACGGTTGGCAACACTGGTATGACAGACTAACAGTTTTTTTTTAATTTATCATGAAAAGGACGAAGGAAGTAGTCAGGGGCCGGATTAACCCTATCAGGGCCCCTAGGCGATGCAATTCTCGGGGCCCCTTTCATTACTTTTTAACCGACTTCAAAAAAGGAGGTTTCCCAATTCGACCGTGTAAGTATATTATATATATTTTTTACGTTTGTTCGCGAGCCGTTTATGAACCGATTTTGATGATAATTTTTTTGTTAGAACGGAGATATCCCAAGGGTGGTACCATGATAAGGAAACCGGATCTGATGAAGGAATCCCAGAGAAATCGAGGGAAACTTTCGAAAATTGTAGTGGCGACTAGTGCGTTTGTTAATTTTTTCATTAAGTATTTTAAAGCACTACTATTTAATGAAGGCCTGGAGTCGATCTGGGCCGGCAAGTCTACATCCAAGATGCGTTTTTCTCGCAAGCATCATCATTGCAACCAAATTTATTCGTTAGTACGATTTACAGCAATTACCTAGTGTTTAGGCTTGATTAATTTGTATTGATGAGAACTTTACACTTAGATGGGTTGTGACTGGCATTAGGGGTCTGATGATGAAGACGAAGGACAGTCAAGGGAACTTCTCAACGTTTTACAGTAGCTACCTTGTGTTTGGACTTAATTAATTTCTATTAATGAGAATGTTTGCACCCATATGGGTTATAAATAAGTACCATTACAGGTCTGATGTTGGAGACCATAGACAGTCGAGGGAATTCCTCAACGATTTACATCCGTTAACAGTTTTTGGGCTTACTTCATACGGTTCAATATGCCAAAATGTTCAGTTCGTACAAAAGTAATACCTAATTTAGATTAAAGTTTGCATGGCATATATTATTTACTAATTTAATTGTTTATTACTTATAAATTTTACTGTTTTATTTGTTTTCTCTGTACTGGAACGCTGTGTCTCCCTCTTAGAGGTGGGCGTTAATAGCTGCGACACAGTTTTGTAACTAATGTGGCTATTTACGTACGCAATCAATTTGTAAAATGTGTTTTTGTTCCAATAAAGATTTATTATTATTATTATTATTTGTATTAGGGTACTACAACTAAAAAAAAAAAAAAACCTTTTTTGTAAAAAATAAAATCGACTTCAAAAAAACAAAAAAAAAAAAAAAAAAAACTGAATCAAACAAACAAGTCTGTTGTGTGTTCTGAAGCTAAAATTATTTTTCACTTTTTTGTTTTTTGAAGTTAGTTTTTTATTTTTTTAAATACATTTTTTCTATTCCAAAAGTCTAGTCGATCAGATGGACTCCTTTGGTATCCTGTTACTTCAATCTCTTATGTGATATCGCAATAACATAGTTACTTTGACTTGATGCTACAGCATCACCTCACATACCTGACTCATTGCTTTCATTGAAATGATTTATAGTTATTAAGCCAGGTCTCATGATGGAGCAAGAAAGAGAAATGAGACGCGACGCGTTTATTTTAAATTTAATCTTAATTCAATAAAATGCAATAAACGACAGAAAATAGTTTTGTGAAGTACCTGCAATAAGTTTAAATAGTAACTCTTCTAACTTTTTTAGAAACAAAATCGTTTAAAACATCTTGGAAGTTGATCTTTTCAAAAACATCATTTTCAATCGCCATTATCGATACAATGTTAGGTACAATGTTGTCTGTCCCCGCATCCTCTAAATTGTAAGATGAAGTTAATCTCCCTTGTGACTTACGATAGGAATAAATGTGAGAAAACGTTCTGCTACTACTCCATTTGACGAAACGTATCTCAGCACTACAGTCAACCGATTGGTATGAGATATGTTTGGTGTCGAATCGACGCTTATTGAACAATATATGGCTTCAATAATTTCATTAATAATAAATTTTAAATGATCTAGATCCTAAATGCATTTATTATGTTATAAATCTTATAGTTTAAACAACTTAACTATATTAAGGTTATTTATTCCATTTTCCTAGCTAAATACTACTAATTGGTTTTATGTTTTTTTATGTAGTTTTATTAAGAAATATTTAAAAATGTCAAAAATATGTGTTTAAATGAATAAACGAATTTTAAAACCTTAATACTTCCTAATATTTCAATAAGTTCCTCGCAAATCGTAAAACGAATTTTAAAACCTTAATACTTCCTAATATTTCAATAAGTTCCTCGCAAATCGTAAAGACAACTATGATTTTCTTCCTTTTTTAACACTACCATATTTTTCAGTGGCGAAGCTAGTCCTGGTAGGGCCCTGTATCAATTTTTTTGGGGGCCCTTTGAACCCGAGTGCGGCGAAGTCCAAATAAAACCGGCCAAGTGCGAGTCGGACTCGCGCACGAAGGGTTCCGTACCAATATCTATACATTAGACAAAACGGCAAAAAAATCACGTTTGTTGTATGGGAGCCCCCCTTAAATATTTATTTTATTCTGTTTTTAGTATTTGTTGTTATAGCGGCAACAGAAATACATCATCTGTGAAAATTTTAACTGTCTAGCTGTCACGGTTCATGAGATACAGCCTGGTGACAGACAGACGGACAGACGGCGAAGTCTTAGTAATAGGGTTCCGTTTTTACCCTTTGGGTACGGAACCCTAAAAAGGAGAAAATCACAAATGCGAACTAAGGAACGGATCGTACTCCACGAGTAGTTCTAAAATTCCCAAGTAGTTGTCATTGTGTTGAGAACCAACAGTTTCAACATAGCCACGTAATGGTAATCCACGGGATGATAAAAATTTAATCACTAAACAAATTTTCAAAAAAATCGTTCGATGAAACGTCGCACTTGGCCGGTTTTTTTTCTTGGTGCGTGCACGGGGGCCCCTAGTCGTTGCGGGGCCCCTAGGCAGTTGCCTAATTCGCCTTATGGGTAATCCGGCCCTGAGTAGTCTGTTCAGGCTACGTTATGACGTCATTTAGAGGTCAAACGAAAGTCAAATGGTTACAAGTATTATTGTGAAAATAAACACAATCTTGTGATATAGAAAGGTGAAAATAGAAAAAAAAAACATAAGACCCTCAAATCTCCAAATGGTTTTGGAATCAGCATAGGTTAATTAGGGTTCCGAACCCAAAGGTTAAAAACGGAACCCTATTACTAAGACTTCGCTGTCTGTCCGTCTGTCTGTCACCAGGCTGTATCTCATGAACCGTGACAGCTAGACAGTTGAAATTTTCACAGATGATGTATTTCTGTTGCCGCTATAACAACAAATACTAAAAACAGAATAAAATAAATATTTAAGGGGGGCTCCCATACAACAAACGTGATTTTTTTGCAGTTTTGTCTAATGTTTTTAAATAATGGTACGGAACCCTTCGTGCGCGAGTCCGACTCGCACTTGGCCAGTTTTTTTTTTATTTACTTTACATATCGAATTGAGTTAGCGCAGTCGGAAGGGTTGTGCGAAAAGAAGCAAGTCTGCCGCCATGGGTAAGGAGCAAAGAAATGCCGCATCTCGTCCCAGTCTGCTGATCCGTACTTCCAAACTCGCCTCGTGCCTCTAGGGCTTAAATCTGAGGGAGAACAGGAAGACAAGCATTTCACCAGACAGCGGTCTGACGATCCGAGCAAAGCCCAGACCGATACAGAGTGCCTGTCTGGATCTGTCGTCAGCAGAAGGTCTAAGCAGTTGGGTGTGTGGCTATCAACATCCGGAACGCGGGTAGCTTGACCAACCAGCTGGTGGAGATCTAGCGATATCGCAAACTTGCACGCCTCACTTCCAGCATGGTCAGTTTTCTGGTACGGGAACAACCAATCCTTATGGTGGGCATTAAAATCCCCCAGAAAGACAAGCTCCGCTGTCGGATACCTGTGTTGGGCCAATTCAGCTGCCTGTGTAAGATGTTCAAAGAGTCTAGTTGTCTCCAGATCACCGCTGTGCGACCTGTAAACACCGACGTAAATAGTTTTAAGAGAGCCGGTGTCCCCGAACCCGCAACCTCATAGCAGCGGAGACGTTGACCGCATATGTCATCGCGAACGTACACACAGACCCCAGCCTGCTTCTTAAACTTATGTTCAAGTGAGTAAACCGGGTAGTTGAGGTACGCCACGTCTAACGGGGTCGCTAACTTGGTCTCCGTCAAAAAGAACAATTGCGGCTTCTCGGTCTCAAGGTGGTGATGGACCGGATTGATATTTGAGTGCAATCCACGGATGTTAGAGAATTGCACTGTTAGCGGGAGGAAGTGCCGCCGTTGTTTAAACTTATTCATTTTGTTTTTACGCTTCATGGGTTTAGAGAGTTTTTTAAAGGAATTCTACAGAAGGCGAGGCGAGTCCGGTTTATACAGCTCCCACGGGCAAAGTTCGACAATAAGGAAACTCACTTGGAGACTGCCGGGGACGCCCGAACCGAACTTTGTTCGACGACACGACCTTCCTCACTGCCTCTATACACCTTGGTGCTGCCTGCTGAGCTCCTCATCGCTGTCACTGTGGTGAAGCTGGCAGCAGCCTTGGTCACTAGTCACTACGGCCTGTCATGGAACCGAAGTGCGGGCCAATTTGCGTGGAACGCGAACATAAGCAACATCCATCGACGAGCTCTTGTCACCGTCGGCGTTTCAGATGTTTTAGAATCAATGGCTTGGCACGCGACGATGGCAAAATACCTAACGTCAAGTCTTTGTTTCCTTGGAAGATGAGTAGACCTTTAGTGGACACATCTTCTCCCCACATCTTCTTCCTTCTTCTCTCTCTTCTTCTTTCTTATTCTTATTCTTCCTTACGCCATCACATCTTCCAAGCTCATCGTGCTGTGTTGACGTTGCCGCTGCGGCTACAGAGAACCTCAAGAGGCATAAATATAGTAACCTTTGTGGAAACTATATTTTCGAGCCGTTTGGGGTTGAAACTCTGGGGCCGTGAAATTTCCTTAAACAGGCTGTGAGCACTCGGGCCCCACGGCCCGTGGGGTACAATGCCTAGTTAGCGCTTCCCTTGACCCAAGGGCTGGCATTTACCTAGGCCAGACGCTAAGTGTTGCCATACAATGTGGCAACGCCGCACAGTGGATCGAAAATCGAGTTTCAGACATAGACCACTTACAATTTTTCCCCGTTTTCTGGCTGGAAACCAAGGCAGACCAGTTAAAGAAGCCCCAAAATTATCATATTTTTACACCTGAGGTGATTCTGACGCGAAAATATTTTATTTTCAATAAAAAATGTATGGACGAAAACAGATAAATCCATTTTAATCGAGACTCGTGAGAGTGCGCAATATATCCTTTGGTATGATTTTAGTCCTTATTTTTTACTATTTTTTGACATATCGCACGACCGTCGCACTCGACGGACTTTGGGTGAAAAAAAAACAAACGTTTCTTTTAATTATTATTTCTTCTTATTCCGAGTGTTTACAGTATGTAACGCTCATAAGTGGTATTTGACATTCGGCCTGTTGCTTGAAGCGTACTACTGCCTTCCTAATGACAGTTTACCTGCTAATCCGTAATTTTATAATGTTACCTTTTAAAGTTCGCGGCGAGGCCGTTTCCGATAAAATAGTTTGGTACACAGGTGGTTAGAATATAGGATACTTTTCATCCTGGGATAATTTCCGACCTCCATTTAGGCGAAGTCACGTTCAACAGCTAGTCATTTTATAACAATCAGTCTCAGATTCTCAAGTTTTCAATAATTACCACGTTTCGAATTACCTGTCAAGTGATGGATCATTGCTAAACATCTCAGTTGGCACAGTAGGGGGCGCGCGCTCTGGTAACAGTTCCATGTACGACTGCCGAGACTGTAGGTGGCGCTCCACTTCCTCGGGAGTCATGTGACCATCACCAGCTGACAGGCCGAAACCCAGCGCCGGTGAAACTTTGGACAGCATTGAACCACCAGACTGGTGCTGGAAAAAATTACAAGGATTTCAACATAAATATTTATTCTTATTGTATTTTTTTTAATATCTATTCTTTTTTGAAGAAGTTGACTATAAATACTGTTCTACTTTATTGCTGACTGTAAGCTCATGGTTATTTTATGTTTCGGAAGTTGACTGCAAAATTTAAATTGTCCATAAATTTAATCCTTTGACAACTGTATGAAATTTATTTAACTGAAGTCCCTACTTCAGTTAAATTAATTTACTCATTAGTAAAGCGGTAAAGCTGATAAACAACTAATTTTCCTAACTGTACATCATGTTATCTTGTCAGCTTGGAACATTTTTTATCAATAACTAAAGTCCCCGTCACAAACAGCTATAATTTTTGTAAATAATGAACTTCTACCAAGTTACGTAGCGACAATTTAATCAACAAGAAATAATCCCAAATTCAATCAACTCAAAGTAACATACGTGTTATACGAAGCTAACGAGCAATTTCACTTGGTCGGGTTATATGTTAGCGATATAAAGCGCTGTCGTCTAATGTTTTGTGGTACTTGAACGCGTCTGACTTCATGGAACGTAAACATTTGGGCCGCCGTTTTGAAGTAAG
The DNA here is from genome assembly GCA_905147715.2 of Xestia xanthographa. Classification (NCBI taxonomy): domain Eukaryota; kingdom Metazoa; phylum Arthropoda; class Insecta; order Lepidoptera; family Noctuidae; genus Xestia; species Xestia xanthographa. Next base: position 14,093,049 of record LR990649.1, on the reverse strand, counting down.
TTCACGGTGACGCTGTCAATGCTGTCATTTTTTTGTATTTGATCCAAAGGTTGCGAACCCGAATGTGTGTTTACAAAATTTATAGCTTCTCGTGACGGGGACTTTAGCGAACGTCACGCGGTTTCCCCGTTCCCGTGGGAGTACCGGGATAAAATATAGCCTATGTCACTCAGGGTGAATGTAGCTTTCTAATGGTGAAAGAATTTTTGAAATCGGTTCATTACTTCCGGAGATTACCCCTACATACAAACTTACAAACAAATGTTACCTCTTTATAATATTATTATTATTTTCCTTTATTCATTTAGAAACAAATTTGTTACATTTTTTAATATTAATTAAAAATATATATAAAAAAAACATTTAAAAATATAAAAAATTGTAGCCCACCGGTATCGGGAACAGGGTCCAAGCTACCGGCGGTCAGGGCTCCAGAGAGAGGAACCTCCTAACAATACGAGCCGTGTCCAGGAGTACCGCTTTCTGAATCAAGCCCTTGATCCAGCTGCCTAACGAGAGCCTCCTCAGGTATTGATCGAGGCTCTTGGCAATTAAGCCATGGGCTGATACGACTATCGGCACAATGATTGCTGAGTCCACTTCCCACATGTCAACAACCTCGCGAGCCAAGTCAAGATACTTGATATTATTATTATTATAGTATAGATATAGATTACTTGTTAAATATTGGTACAGCACTTACAAGATGACTAGCATTCGGTGGCTTCTTTGGAACAGTTGCCCTTTTTCTCTTTATTGCACTAGAACCCTTAACTGAAGAGCTTGCTGACATATTCTGGTTGGCAGCATTGGCTTCCATTTTCTTTCTGTAAATACAATAAAGTAATATAACACTCCATGTCATCATCATCATCATCATCAGCCTATTAATGTTCCCACTGCTGGGACACAGGCCTCCTCTCTATGAGAGGGAATGGGCTATAATCCACCACGCGGGCCCACTGCGGATTGGTAGATGTCACATGTCTTTTCGAATTTTTTGGTTCTAGGACATGCCGGTTTCCTCACGATGTTTTCCTTCACCGTTTTGAGAGCAGCGGTGATTAAATAAATTACACAAAGTAATGCGCCTGCCTGAGTTCGAACCCACGTCTTACTATTCGTAAGTCGGGGCCGCCACCACTGGGCCACCGCTGCTCCACACACACACACTCCATGTACTGAATTATAATTGATGTAGGTGTAGGATGTAATTTAACATGTTATAAAACATGGCTATCGAACATTTTTTAGTAGAAAATTCAGCAAAGAACTGAAAGTTTATTAAAACGTTTGCTGCGGTAGGTATCAGGTTGATTACATCCGAAGCTCAACTTTCCCTGGTAAAACATACTGTACTTTCCGCTGGTATAGATATATTTGGTCTCCCTATGAATATGAATGAGACGGTTAGTGTTTTGAAAAAAAATATCGGGTCTGAAGCAAAAATTTTTACGTCTAGTGCGTTTAGCGGTTCTAAACGGCCAGGTGCCCGATAGGCGCACTAGATTTCATGCTAGTTGAGCTAGTCACGTTCGTGTGTTTAGAATAGTTTTTAAGCAAATGAGAAGAGAAGTGAATGGAACGTGAAGCAATTCAAGAAAGTGTTGTTTACGTCATGTGAGGATGAAAAATCAACGACAGAGTAGGTAAGTGAAGGTTCTTCAAGACAAATAATATTGGGTGAGCGGAATATAATTATCTGATAATTTCATTTCATGTTTTTTTTTTCTTTTTTCTTTGTTTAATTTTTTTTTGTCAGTTGTACTGTTAATTTAACCATCTTAATTTGTGTTTTGTCCTGTGCTGGCTAATTAATACTTTTTCTTTCTATAATGTATTACTAGCCTGTCAACTGGTCACATATAATAAGTCCTACAAACTGCATCCATCAATCCCCAGCCACCAGACTCACCCACACCATCAACCAGTACAGCTCAGAGTGAAGGAAAACAAATTATACAAAAACACAAAATTATACATTTTATCGCTATCAATAATATTTTATCATCCACAACACTAAAAATATATCTACACGTCTTTTACTAACCAGTGCGGATAACGGGTCGTAAAGGTCCGACTGGCAATCCCTTTTTTATTTACAAATAAACCATTAAGTGGATCTACCTACGATTTCAGCCTTTTATTGAGTGTTTATTTGTCAACATTTTGCTATAAAACTTTTTTGCAAAAAATAAAACCGACTTCAAAAAACACGAAAAAGTGAAAAATAACTTTAGCTTCAGAAGTCGGTGACCTTTGTTTGATTGATTTAGTTTGTTTGTCACCGACTTCTGAAGCTAAAGTTATTTTTCACTTTTTCGTGTTTTTTGAAGTCGGTTTTATTTTTTGTAAAAAAGTTTTTTATTTATGTATTTTTAGTTGTTCCCAAACAAATATTTGCAATGAATTTATTTGACATTGTTACCAATACATGTTATGGTAATAGGCATGAGCAGTGGTGGCCCAGTGGTGGCGGCCCCGACTTACTAACAGTAACTGGTAGGTTCGAAACCTGGCAGTCGTATTACTTTGTGTAATTTATTTCATCACCACTGCTCTCAAAATGGTGAAGGAAAACATCGTGAGGAAACCGGCATGTCCTAGTACCAAAACATTTGAAGACATGTGACATGTGTTGTACACATCTGCGTACCCCCTCAGAGCATACAGGCGTGATGTTACGTCATGATGTTGTATAAACAATAAACATCCAAGCGATTGCAACATTCACGGCACATTTGCCGTCTATTTTTGAAGAGTTCCATTGTATATCTCCGAAGATCTGCATCAGATGTTCACAAAATTAATTTTAATTAAATGGGACCACACGGGAAGCACTAGCTTTCAAATAAAAAAAGAATCATCAAAATCGGTTCACCCAGTCAAAAGTTCTGAGGTAACAAACACAAAAAAAAAAAAAAAAATACCGTCGAATTGAGAAGCTCCTCTTTTTGGAAGTCGGTTGAAAAGAATATGCTTTAATCATTATACCTATAAAGATAAGTCCTCCTAAACAGATGGAAGTCGAACGGATCTTTTCGACCCAGCAAAGCACTGGGAATTAATCGTGCTGCGGCTATAATAGACCCCATGCCGCACCAACTGAAAGTCATCCAATTTGACTAACGCAATGAACATGTTACTTAATCTGAATGCACCCTAAGAAAGCAGACTTGGAATTGCCATAAAGAATAGTTAACCTACCACTGCGTTAACCTGAAAAGTAAAATGCATGTTCCAAGTATCTGGTGTCACTCAATAATTTACAATATTATGATATAATAATCAATGTGTACTATGGGGGTCTTTTCCGCCTGACCATTTTAAAATTATTTTGCTTAAATCATGCGGAGCCGCCGAGCCACGCCCCCTTAAAGTTTGGGCCTATTAGGAAAGCGTCAACTTTGGCGCGCAAAATAACAATAACTCTCGTTTGGCGTGCGTCGTCAATGCGCTCGGCCGATTCGGTATCTTTTCATTCATTTTTTCTACACAAAGTCAACGGGGCGGGGCTAGAGAGCGTTTTTATGTTGCAAGTGCAAGCAAAAATGAGCTTAGTGGTGGTCAGGCGGGAGTGTCCTCGATAGTACCTATGTATTATTTGATGTTTAGACTAGGACTGGTAGAATGGGGAAGACCGTTACTCAGCAGGAGGAAATAAAGGTTTACTTATAAAAAGTTTTCTTTATCTACCTTTTAACATCCATGCGATAGTATTCAGGATCGTCTGAAGATTCCGTGTCATCACTCTCTGATGTGGTACTTTCTGGTTTCTCATACTGCAACAGACGGTCAAGCAGAAAACTGCGGTCTCTTGATACCTTCAACAGTCTTTTTTGACTACATCTCAGGGCATCTTGAAAACATTCATTCTCCTGAAAAGAGACAAAACCATTGGTAGGTTATAAAATGCTATAATATTCAATAATATGTATCACAGCTAATCATAGTCTAGCAATAATTTATAGACAGGCAGACATCATAAACAAAACAGAGGCAGAAGAAGTTAGTATTATTATTAGTAGGTGAGGGTGTATGAAAGGACAAAAGGTATTGGATAAGCAAAGGTGTGGATGTGTTTATGATTTGGGTTAGTTTTTAATTTACATTACTACCTAATACTAGGAATGTATCACTGAGCTTACATAAATGAGATACTTGAGTTTCTTTTTTAATGCGATGTACTGCACCCTGTAATTGGGTTCTGGTTCAGGCTCACTGCTGCTGTCACTCGAATATTCCTTGTGAGAGTCACGCGCTTGCGGGGGCTCCGCTGGAGCGTTATTGCTCACACTGGCCTCGGTTGCTTGCATGTTTGCTATAGAGCGGCAGTACCACCCGTCTAGCATTTTCTGTAATATAATATATCAACAAACGTTTAGACAAACAATAACAGAAATTATAGGATTCATTCAAGTTTTCCTAATTTCGGTTAAAAATAATTCATTTGGTGCAGTAATTATTCATATCAGGCGGGTCTGTTGCTCTCTTCGGATAACAAACAAAATTATATCCATTATAAATGACTGATTGTTTAAAACAGCCCAGTAATACAACCTTAGAATAATTTTCCGACGCCAGTATAAAAACTGTGGTAAACACCTAAGAAAATAGTTTATTTTCCTTACAAAATTGCTTTTTCAATGGATTATTTTGGTTACGTTTGCATTCGGATGTTGCTTTGTTTGACATTTTTAGAGAGGTTGCCAGTATTCAAGAATGTCGAAGAAAAGAAAACTAGAAAATTATGTTTGAAACATTTGACGTCTTTGACATTTACATTCTCTACAGCGCATGCGAGACAAAGAATGAGATTATCACTTCACAGCCATGAACGAAAATTCAATGTTTTTGAGAATGCGAAAGTGAGCTCGAAAATTGGGGTCTGCTGACTCGGTTAGCATAGATTTATGTGTGGTTTTCATGAATGAATACAAGAGCTCGAGAGCGACAGCTAGCTTAAGGGCCTACCCCATGGCACACTAGCGCCACTTTAGTAAAAAAATCAGAACTCGTTAAATACACAATTAATATAAAATCTGATAGACCAAATCAATCTTTTGGTCTTCTAAGTTATTTACGTCTGCCTATCTCATTGAAACATAGCTCGCTGTCGTTACAGATACAAAATGGAAAAAAACGGCCGTTTTTAGCAATTTTTCTAACTGTAACTACAGTGAAGTATATTTTAATGAATTAAATAGACGTCAATAATCTAGAACTTTATAGCATTGATTTTGTCTATCAGATTTTATATTATATTTGTATTTAACGAGTTCTGATTTTTTTACTAAAGTGGCGCTAGTGTGCCATGGGGTAGGCCCTTAAAATAATAAATTAGCCTAAGTATGTAGTTAAGTCCCCCTCTAAAGTGCGACATAAAAGAATAGAAAATAAATGAGGGCGCCACAATCGGTCAGGTGGCAACCCAGTTAGTACGACCTTGCTGATTTTGATACTTGAATAGTATTATTGGTTTATTAGCTATGAATAAGGACGACCCTTTCTGTGTTTAGCTGGTGTCGAGAATTACCCGCCGTTTTGCACTATTCTGCGCACTGTGCTTACAGAAACACCTAAAACAAAGCATGGTAATAACATAAACTTATAATACAACTTTAAACTAGTGCTTTTATCTTCATAATATAACTGCTGTCAGTCCGACGAAAAAAGTCCCACGCATATATTTATAACGTGAAAATATTTTAAAATTGTTTCTTTCCAATATTCGGTTGCTTCAACAAATATGGTATGGCAAAAAACGTATTTGGTAATACGCAATTAAATTTCATTAAATGTTTTTGCCTTACTCTCAACGTTGTTAAGTCGCGCTATAACTACAACGGTATTTGTTTATCTTAGCATAACCTCAAAAATGGTAGACAACTAATTTGTAAATACTATCTAAATCGAAAATTTTGCTCCCTGAATGTAATAATCTGAATGAAATAATAATCTGAGTAATAATCTGAATGTAATGATGTAATAATCGTTTGTAATTAACGTTTACTGCAACTTTCAATAGTTGCTTACCAGTAAAATCTGCTGTACGATGGCAAACATCTTCGAAATAGAATAGCAGCTTCCCAGCTTGTAATTCGGTCAAACACCACATGAAAACTTAAACATTATTTCACGGGCACCTCCATGAATTACCTTATTCATGATATGTCGCTGTTTTCCTGTCCACACTCAGAAATAACACACAAAAACCAAAATTCTAATGAAAAACGAAACCGCTCGAGAAGAATTGACAGCTCAAGTACTCATTTTAGATGTTGCCAGAAAATGAAAAATTTTAGTTCCTAATTATTTAATTTCTACTCTTTTATGTCGTACTGTACTTTTGAGACGGTGCCAGCAACATTGTCGTTATCATTAATAACAGTGGCAAATACTGATTAGATTTGAAATTTGGTAAACCGTCCTCGCTCGCCTATCCTACTTTGATCACCCAAAGTAGGATAGGCGAGCGAAGAATAAGTAGGTAGGTAGGTGGGTAGGTAGGAGGTCTAAGTAGATGCTCTGTGGGCCAAAGACTTATTATTTATTATGTTAGGTGCCATGCAGTAGCAAGATTTCTACAAGGTGGGTTACGCACAATGACAAGATCCTCAGCACCACTCAGCAACAAGTAAAAAAACTCGGTAATTTTTTTTGACGTGACAACGTCTTATAAATTGGTTTGCCGGGTGACACTTCAAGAAACTGGGTAAGGCCTTTTGTCCACCGCCGCCGTCACCGGAACGTCAACGAGAACGAGATGACGGCGCCGAAGTACTGATACATTGACTACTATAGCCGCGTGTCCACCGCAAGTCCGTCACCCGAGCACCGTCATCCTATATATCCATATAAACTCGGCCCGAAATAATCTCGTTCTCGGTGACGGTCCGGTGACGGCGGCGGTGGACAAACGGCCTAATGCTCCTCCGCTCACGTTATGCGCTCACAATGAGAGCGAGTGAGAGGCACGCGTCCCGCCTAAGAGCGAGAGAGACAGACATAAAAAGTTTATTTTACCACTCAAAGTCGTTGTCACGTAAAACTTTCGCCCGTATACCGACTTTACAGGCAACCAATTTTTGTAATTTAATTTAGAACGCTTCGGAAATGCCATCAAATAGACGTCATTGATTTAAAAATTGTATGGGTTGCCGGTAGATGTCTCTATTGAAGAACAGGATAGATGATACTACGTACAAAGTAATAAGTTCAACATAGCTTGCTGCGTATTCATGAAAACGTCAAACATCTTTTTTTACATAGACAGCAACGTATGATAAATTCCAGGCGAAGTTCTTGCCTTGGAAATGACGTTTTTTTTCTAGTACGACCACACTATAAACCTATAATATTATGTACGCACAACACTATCTGAAGATTTGATAAGAAGTTGTGTATTTTAAATTTTGACGGGTTATACTAAATTTCGAAATCTTGTTAGTCCAAATTGAACCTTAAGTCTACCGCATGTGTTCTTTCAGCTGAGTGGAGCCGTGTTCGTTGCGGTCAATCTGAACCGGATTGATTCCTCGTGTTGTGATGGCTCTCGGTAGTGAAGTGAATGATAACTCCACAAAAAATGCTCCTCAAAAAGTGAAAAAATGTCCAGCGAACAATACCGTGAGCGACAAGAGTGGCAGTGGTAATGGTAACAATGGTAAGTAATAAATGGTCATGCCCTCAGTTATGTAACATTGAGAACGGTTTTTAGAGCTACTATTAGTTTTCCATTTTATATTAATTGCTTGTTCATAATATTGCATTTTGGTCATGTGACTTCATTGGATAAATCATGTGATCCATTGATTTTTACGAAAACGCTATGCATTTTCATGACATGCGTACTACTGTAATTTCATAAATTTGTACCTATGCATTTAATTTAAAATCTTTGACATTGGTTTTGTTTTGGCCGTAGGGATTTTAATACATGAGACCTTGGTGCACATTGTTTGAAATATAAATTATTACACAACTTCTCATTAGAGTTACATAGTCATACATTCTTAAAAGCTATGTTTTTAACTTGGCATTGTAAGTCCACTTACCCTGTTCAATACTGTCTTGTTATCAGCTAATTCTTATTGGAAAGGCAAATATATGAATTATGTTTCTAGATACTTTGATAATAGTAGTAGGGACGTTACTGCTATGATTGATTGGGAATTCAGGCTTATACAATGTATAATGGCATTATTCTCAACAATACAATCATAGTGACCTATAATGACCTCCACTACATTTTATTATTTAACGTTTTTGGTAGGTGAGTTGTGATAATTTGTATTTTATAAATCAACACATCTCTGCCTAGTGATTTGTATTGTTCAAGAATAAATTATACTTTTGACTTGCCATACTCATTAAGTTTTACTGCCATTCATACAAATTTGAATGTGGAAACATTGTTCAGAATTTGTAAGATAATAAATTACTTTGAATACTTTCTCAATTACTACTTATTCAATTAAACTAACTGCCTTTATTAGAAACATACTTCTTAATGGCTGGGGCTTTAAGAAAAACAAATAATAAACTGAAGAATGTCAGGACTAAATACCTTGGTCTAAGCAAGGCTAAGTATTTATCTATATAATATTTTTATTTTGTACTTTATTTTATCACTGGTGAATGGAAGTTTAATGTGAAAAATATATCTGATAATAATATTTTTATAACCACTACAGAGATAATGCTATACAGAATATGTTACGTACATGTACTTTCAGTTACTGACCTCACCTAGTTCTCTGAAGACGCTGGGTTATCACATTGCGTTATATTCATTGCTATAAGGGCAAATCATTGATTAGCATTGATTTATTTATTCTTGGTTTTTTAAACATGCTGTTTGATTGAGTAAAGAGTTCATTTTAATTTACAGGTAGGTATGATATAAAAAATCATTCCGTTTACAAAAGTCCATTAAATATGTAAAAAAATGCAAAAAAATATTAATCAAAATAATTATTGCTTCTGCTATTGATGAGGTAGAAAAAACCTGTTGTTACATTTTAGAATATTTTATTGCACAATATGCAGGTTCTATAGTGACTTGCACTTATTTATTACAATATTATGTCTCGTATAGTAGTGTACTGCACATAGTGTACAACAATCTTCATCTAAATTGACCTAGTTTCTTGACAAGTACAAATATTTTGTTTAGTGTAAACAGATAGATGTAGCTCCGGCATGATGAATTTTTTTTTGTCATTGATATTCATTTTAGTACTCATTGATCTAGTTACAGTATCGTAAATTATATTTTTGAAAAAATCAAAAAAAAAAACTTTGTATTCATATTATCATAATGACTGTGCTTGTGTTTTTTTTCTTTCGGATGCTTAGTGCTCTATGTGCTTTTTTAATTTTATAATATTTCATTTTTATTCCTTGCACCCCAATCCATTTTAACAGGCATTACTTATTTGAATGGAAAAATCGGAAGTCTCAAACAAACCTCATATTTAAGTATTTAGTCTTTTATGAAAGTTTAGTTCCTAAACAGGGATTTGCAAGTTTTTAGACAGTCACATGATTTTAAAAAGAATGATAAAATAAGCAGAGCAAAGATAAATTATAATTCTAAAAAAAATTTACATTACAACAATGGACTTGTTCATCAATCAACATTCAATTGGGGAAGCCCTATGTTGGTGTGATCTTGATTGCCCTACTTTAATTGATGTAAGGAATAGTACGTAAAAAAGAATAAGGGTGTGGTGTACACGTATTAAAGATTACACGCATTATCGTCATGTCGATGACGGAAGTTCAAATTTTGGACATCAGTATCGACCTGTTTTTCGATACAGTATTTTTTGTACCTATGTAAAAGTTATCTACATTAGATAACTTTTATCACAAATATTGACAGACATTGGAAAGATAGATTAGTAGTAAATATACGTATTATGTATATTTATTTAATAATAAAAAGATTGAAACTTTTTACAGAAGTGGATTTTGCTCGAACGCTGAACTCCAAGTTATTAAATGGCGCCAGCAATTTTCTCTAAATAACTAACACAAAAAATTGTTAGCTTCGACTCCAAAAAGTCTGATAGGTAGTACCACAATGAATTTGAATAATATTGCACTTGGCGCCCAATTCGATTTCTTAAGAACTGGTGTCTGAGGAATTTAGGCCAAACTAGTCTAGTCTGTATGTTAAGCGCATTGGAAAATATCAGATCTAAGAGAAAACATTTCCTCGAGATATTTTTTCTAATCGTTTCACGCGTATATTCCTAGGAATAAGCTATCAACCCGGAACACAAACGACTTCGACAGGGATTTCCGCTCTTCAGGTACCTGTAATATATTACAGGTACCTATCTACCTGAAGAGTGAATGAAGGTCCAAAACATTTTGTGCATTATTAAGTTGTTTTATGCTGCCTTTACAACAGATCACAGAGTCCTTTTATATCAACAGATCCAATGTTACATTCAGTGGCGTAGCTATAATTTCGGGGGTGCATCTTCCGTTCCATTCAAACAAGCTCCAGAATTTTTGCACTCCACCTCGGATATGTTAGGTTTCGTTTGTCTATTCGTAGAAGGAGTAGCGTAGCGAGCTTTAAAATACGTTGTCTGGTCTTGTATTATATAGTGTATTATCTATGGTCTGGTCATAAGTTTTGTCACGTTTTGGAAAGTTAAATAAATGACACAATGAGTCACGCACTATAACCATTTATTTTGCAAATGAAAGGGGGTATAAAATACAGATTTAAACCACATTAAAATTATTCGAAATGTCCTCCTCTTGCTTTGATACAAGCCTTCAATCTCAAGGCCAGTCATCAATCGAAGCACGCACGACGTTCATGTCGATATCGGCGATTGCTTTAATCAGGGATGCTTTATGTGACTCCAAGTTGCGATGTGGTTTAGCACAGACCTTCTCCTCTAAGTGCTGCCATATTTTGTAATCCAAGGGATTCAAATCTGGACTGGATGAGGGCCAATCCTCATGCCTGATAAAGTCGATTTCACGGGTCGTGAGCCAGTTTTGGGTACTTTTCGCCTTGTGAGCCGGCGCAGAATCCTGCTGGAATACCCAGTGCCTGTTTTCAAACATTGTTTGTGAAAGAGGTTCCTTCCACAATGTTTGTTAGAACTGTGTTTTGATATACGAGGGCACTGGTTTTCACTCCTTTTTCACAAAAAAACACCTCCGTTGGGCCCAAATAGGACACCCCAAGCCAAACCATGAATGCCGAAGGGTGATGACCACGCTGAACACGTGGCACACGTCTGCTCGCTTCTTCACTAGAGTGTGCATACACTTTATCATTTTGTTTGTTGAAACTCTCCTCAACATTAAAAATTTTTTCGTCCGAAAAAAGTATTTCGCGGTACTTTTTTCCCGCGTACCGCCTTAACAAAACACGGCTTCTTTCGAGTCTGATTTTCTTCAGCCGTGCGTTAAGAAGATGTGCTGTTTTTTTTCTATAAGCACGCAGTCCTAGGTCTTCATTCAACACCCTTTTAACAGTAGTTCTGCTTAGTCCCATCTGCAGAGACAACAATTTTTGCTTGCGGACAGGATAACGTTGGATTCGCACCTTCACTGCTTTGATGACCGCTGGAGTCCGAACAGTACGAGGTCGACCGCTCCTTTGTTTGTCTTCTAATCTTAAATCTTCCCCGAATCGTTTGATAGTACCATAGATAAATATGGATAGTGCGATAAATAAATCTCAGTGGAATTTTCAAATTTTTCAGCAGTTTCAAAATCTCAGTTGGCGCGTGACCGCAACGATGCAATGCAATAACTGCGACTCTGCCTTCTTTGCGCGTCCACTCCATTTAAAAAAATGAACTTTTTATTTTCTTTAAATATTCATATTTCGAATGCTTCTTTAAATATTCATATTTCGAATTTTCCTCGGCTTGCATTCTAAATTCGAAATTTTACCTATGTGACAGAACTTATGGCCCGACTACGTAGCACCAACCTCGAACTTGAAAGGGTTTCTTTTCCCCTATTATAGAAATAAGGCTTATTGTGTTTATTTATAAAGAAAAACTTATAAACGCAAAGGACATTAGACATCTGAACGAGCGAATCGATTTCGAATAATTTAGGATAGTCTCTGATATACCTACCTATGTATAATTGGGTTATTTTTGTTCAAATAAACAACTACGATGAAAGGAGTACGAGCGAGCGTAGCGAGCTCATGCCTCACATGATAATTAGGTAATTCATCAAATTACTTAAAACCATTATTTTAGGTTAAGGGCCTATACTACCTCAAATGGCTTAGCATGATCCTCCATTACGCCTAAAATACTGCAGCATTAATTTTGAAATAAATATATGGTAAAGTTGAGGATTAATGTTAGGTCTTATGTTTGGCGAAAACACGATTTCATAAAAAAATCTCTATAGAAAAAAATCCCAAAGTTACCTCCAAATCGAACAATAAACCGCTGGTATTCAAAAAGTACTTCAAATTAGATCATGAAACTTTGCATACTAACTGAACTAACTATAAAGCAGGTCTTATGTTTTTTATTTTTTCCAAAAGACGAAAATTTGATTTTATAAAGAATAAAAACCACTCATTTCGCACTATTCGGCCGCAGTGACTGACGTAACAACCGCTTTGTAGTGCAAGCTGATTAGAACGTTATTCTAACAGTATTACACACGAAGTTTGAACCACCACAAATAGAGTTGCTAATCTGAGTTAGTATAGGCTCTTAAGACCTAAAAGAATGGTTTGTTCTTATTTATAAAGCCTGGTCGGTTAACCAGCCTTTGAGTTTAAAAGCATTATCAGACGCTCAAGATAACATCCGGTAACCGGTTTTATACCGATGGACTAGGGTCCATGTTAGGGCATAGACTAACTTTCCGGATTTAGATAGGGTGTACACCCGGGTGTGTGTGTGGGTCATAGGTGGTACTAGTGCGGGCCGCCCCCCCCCCAGCTACGCCACTGGTTACATTACAGCGAGCGCGCATGAAATAGTACATTGTTACCCTAGCGGTGAAAGTAAGACGGGGATTGGTGCCCGAGCGAAGCGAGGGCGCTAATACACACATCAACACGGTCTAGGGATATTTCATACTCAATTAAATAACTCGAAAAGTACTGGCCGCATTGGAATCTTTTATACACCGATTTGTTTGTAATTTATCTCAGACTAATTCCAAATTCAAATTTTTGAAAATTCTTTTGTTTCGGTGGCATAAAAATGTCTTGATGTATAGGAGAGGGAATTTTCATTTGTGCGAAATTTAGAAAACAATACGAATTACGTTTAGTTACAGTTTTTTTTCATTTTTAAACGAAAGATAAAGTTAAAATTGAGGTATTGTAGCCATGCAACGCCGACATTTGACGAGGGCGGAGATGTTACGAGCTGTGGGAATGCTGGAAGCTGGATCTGTTCAGCGTAATGTTGCTGAGGCCATAGGGACCCATCAAAATGTAATTTCAAGATTGTGGACACGCTATCGTGCCACAGGTGAAGTAGCGGAGAGGCACCGGGGGCCAAGTCGCATCACTACCCCCAGACAAGACCGATTTTTGCAAATTACTGCGCGAGCACAACCAAATGCAACGGCGACTCAATTGGTCCAAAGGCTGCGAGTGGAACACCAAGTGCTTGTGAGTGACCAAACTGTAAGAAGGCGACTGCATGAAAGCAATCTACGCTCTCTTAGACCACTCCGGGTCCCACCTTTACGGAGAGGCAATCGTGGACGACGATTAGAATGGGTTCGGAACCACGTGGACTGGGGCCGTGACCAATGGTCCAATGTGCTGTTCACGGATGAATCCAGGTTCGGCTTCCATCCAAATTCACGAAGGACGCGTGTTTGGCGAGTTCCTGGACGATGGAGCCGTCTCCAGAACCCTCAGGAAGTTCACCCATACCAAGGAGGAACAATTATGGTTTGGGCAGGAATTCGTCTTGGAGGACGGACGGATCTCGTTTGGGTGCGGGGCAATATGACGGCAGAACGATACGTCCAACAGGTGCTGGGGCCCGTAATCTTGCCCCACAGAACACAAATGGGGCAAGATTTCCTGCTCATGCACGACAATGCCCGGGCACACACGGCGAGAACGGTAGCAGCTTGGTTACATACACATAATGTTAGGGCCTTAGACTGGCCTGCTCAATCGCCAGATCTAAATCCCATTGAGCATGCGTGGGATATGCTGCAAAGAAGAGCTCTGAAGGAAGTTCCTGAAAATCTGGCTACAGAAGATCAACTTTTTGCGCACCTCAGAAGGACATGGGACAATATTCCGCAGCAAGACATTGACAACCTTGTTCTGAGCATGCCGAATCGTTGCCGATGTGTTATGAACATCATGGGCGCTTTCTCAGACTACTAACTTCAAGTTTATAAACACAAATTAAATGATTTTTCTATTTTTTTCAGTTTTTACTCACAAATTAAAAGTTCATTCATATACGGTTTCCGTCTATGCTTCATTTTTTTTCCATAAAATCCTGATGTTTTAATCTATACCTTAACCATTATTAAAAAATGGTAGAATATTAAATAACGTATCTTTTAAATATATACATGTCATATAAATAATTAACAAATTCGAATTTAATAGTAATTCGCTTTTTTAAAAATATCCCTAGACCGTGTTGATGTGTGTAGTTCGAGGGACTAAATAAGTCTTTAACCCGAGGTAAACACTGTGCTTTTCATTACGAATACAATGAAAGTAAAAAAAAAAACATACAACTCGAAAAAACTAATGAAGATCGGAATTCGAATTGTCGCTTTCCCACCTATTTTGCTTTTTTTTTCTGTGGCCGGCCAGCTATTCACCTATTATTCATTTTCATCATATTTTTCCCAAATCTATGTTATTTTAAAGAAATAGTTGAAACTTAATTATAATATATTTAAAATCATATATTCTTTAATTAATACTTGACTTTATGTTATTTCAATTTTACATCGTGGCTGTATAGAAAGATGGAATATGGTTAAATAGAAAAAATTAACCAGTTTTTTTTTTTAATATGACAGCTGTCAGTTGAAAACGATTCTCCCTAGGGCTGAAAAGTATTACTTTCAACCCGCTCTTCAGGCAACTTCAGACCTACTTTCAGAGTATGAGTAATGAAAAATTTTTTTCACCTCAGCACCTGAAACAAGCAGGTTTTGCTGTTTACAGACTGAGCAAAATTCGATTTTGCTGCGAGCGTGAGACAAAGTAATTTTTTTTTTTTTTTTTTTAATACGAGAACTATGCAGGTCTGTCTACTCACAAAATTCGAAAGATTACAACTTCACTTTGTTCTGTTTTTTTTCACTTCGATACGAAAAAAACGAGAGACAGAAACAAGTCGAAACGAAATTCAATTTTCAAATTCCATATCCAGCTAGTACTTAGGCCCAAAAAAGAAACAAACAATAAAACGTTCGGATACCGATATTGTAAATCGATAACCGTACATTGGAAATCACGTGTTTAGGTTATAAATGGAAAATTGTTATATTTCGAATAATCGAATTAATTTTTTATAATTAAATCAAGATGAAGAATGTTGAAGAAAAAAATACGAAGTTTATCATGGATCTACTAATTTATAGTTTTCACAATCTTTAAGATTGAGACAGAATACCGCGAGTGTACTTTCAGAACGCATTAAAAAAATAGCGGGATTCAAATTTTTATTGTTTTATTCTCTGTTACGCTAGCAATGATTAGGTCTAATGTACGCTAGCTACAAAGTACAATAAAATTTGGATAATAAAGTAATAATAATACAGTAATAATAATGAATAAATATGAGTGAGTCCAGTGACGAAGTCTGCTATTTAACACCCGAAGAATTGAAGCATAATGTAAAAAATGCAGAATTAAGTTTCCTGCCTGAAAAGTCTCGCGGAAAATATCTAAAAACTTATGATATTTTTAAGCAATGTAGATTTACAAAGGGAGCAAACACTTTTTCGGAGACTGCACTGTTATCGTACTCCATCGAATTATCACAAACTAGGCAACCTGCCAACCATCTACAATGTGGAGTATTTACTCAATGTTGAAAGCCACAATAAAAACAATACCACATTTTTTTTTTTTTGACGACCTGATTGGCGCAGCGAGGTGAGGTGCAGACAGTGAGGCTGCCTTACGTTCTTAGGGTCCCGGGAGCAAATGTTTGTGTGATGAGCATGGACATTTGTTTCCGAGTCATGGATGTTTATATGTATAATAAGTATGTATTTACAAACAAAAAGTATCTATGTAGTATTATCAACTATCTGGTGTCCACGACACAAGCCTCGTTGCTTAGTGTGGCACTAGATGGCGCTGTGTGTAATGTCCAGCAATTTTTATTTATTTATTTTTTTATTTTCGCCCGCTAACATTATAGCGGTGTGGTGGTTTAATTTTTATCATGTTGTTTTTTTTACCTTTAGGTATATGTTCTCGCTGCTGAGGTGAAAAGTTGTATGTGTTACACGAGACCAAAGTTATTCGCATCTCGTGTCTTTGAATCCCTCGCTACGCTCAGGATTCTAAACTAGAATCACTCGCTAGAATCTAAATCCTGCGCTTACTCGGGATTAAAAATTAACACTCGCAGCAAAAACCCACTTTGCTCTCTTGTTGCACAAATAACTATTCCAGATTCAATATAATGACGAAACAAGAAAAAAAATCCGAAAAAGAAAAACCCGAAAAATAAAACCGAACTACTTCACGGAAAATACGACTTGTTTGTCGAAAGAAATCGTATAGGACGTGTCTAGGGTTACCATCTGACCGGATAAATCCGGTCTTGACCGGATTTTTAATGCCAATACCGGACTTCGCCCGGATTTTGTGCCAGACCGGATTTTTCAACTCATGCCGGACGAAAGAATGAAACAGACTATCAGTTGAGTCCGTTAGAGCCATCGTACTTACGAATTATAACTGGGAAGATTATTTGTGAGCAATTCTTAAATCAATTTTTTGCGGTCTAAACCATATTTTAAAAGCTATTTCTAGTACTTAATAAAAAACATAATTAACACTTTTACGTTTATCTTTTGATTACTGAACATTATTTATTGTTTTTTTTTCTAACTTTGAATAAAAAAATCAGTTTTTTGTTTGATCGTGGGTAAACTTTAGGCTTGACCGGACTTTTTGTCGAAAATCAGGATTTTTCATCCTCCAAGACCGGATTTCCGATTTTAGGCCCTGGTAACCCTAGACGTGTCAGCATTTGGTACCTATGCTTGGACAGAGTTTTTATCATCTGCTGTCATGTCAATGCCCATGACCTTTCATGAATTAAAAGTGGAGGCTGCACTATCGATATTTGGATTCGGTTCACTGAGCGAAGTATGCAGCTCTTTGAAGCGAAAAAGGTAACGCGCGCAATAACTGTAATGAAGCCTCAGTAGCCGTTAGAACAATAAGAGACTAGGTACACCTCTCTAGCTCTTATAAAGAATTAAACCTTCTATTGGTGCAAAGAGCGATAGCATAATCGGTATGGCCATAAATATAGGTAGAAGAAAAAAATCTTGGTTTGCGAACTAGCAACTGGCAAACTGTTAATGTATTCGACCGTGAGTGGCGACCCGGAAGGTAGCTGTGGTCGAGTGATTTTCATCTCATTTCAGTCTATGTTAGTGTCCGGTAAATGCCTACAGGTTTAATAACCAGTATTATCAATATGCTGAGCCTGAGTACAAATTGAAAATTCATTGTATATTCAACAAGTTTTAAGTAAACAATACAATACCAACAGCTAAAGACAGATTTGTCTAGCATGCATCACTAGTACCCAAGGATCGCCGCCGCCATCGCTTTCTGGGGAATGACTAGTTTGTAAAGGATACGAATTCATTGGACCAACTTTCAGAAACTCCTGAAAGATGTATTCTGGCTGGTTGAAATCAAATTTTGAGCAAGCTGCCTAGTTCTTGTAAACACAAGGAAGACTGCTTGAATTGAAAGAAGAGAAAACTCGACGTACTGGCTTTCTCTTATCCAATGACACGTTTTCTGAGTTCTTATTTGGGACTTATCCTAAAACGATGCTAGTCATCAGTAACTCTTCAGTGTTTCTGTTTCATCACTAAGGCAAAAAGTTGCTGATTGATGACTTTACGAAATACAGATCTTTTTAGTTAGAGCAAGCAAGATGAATATCTAAACGACCTCCACTAGGGCCGTCTGTCATTATGTCATTTTTTTGGGGAACAATTTACTTGGTAGTTCGTAAGCATGAAACATGTGTATGTCATGTGCTGTCTCACTGTCTGTTACCGTGGCAGGTTATAATTATCTATCTACCCTTCAAGCTAACGTATACTCATGATACGTAGGTACTTGTCTACATATCTGACGATAGACGTACACCGTACTTATATGTATTATCGATCAGTGAATTTATGAACAGCATGCTCGCCAACGATTTATTCTTGCGTAGTCTTTTATAGGGTTAAGAGGTTAAAAAAGCATCATGTCATAATGTTACCTTATCATCACAATGTATTGCTTTATTCTGAGCTGTTACGACGGAAAAAATAAGCGAGTGTGGTTATGATTGATCCGTTAGTACACAAACGTAGGTCTTGATAACGGTTTATGTGATGTGATTTCTGCTCAAAGATAAGAATGACTATTGAGTATCGGCTGATAGATAAATCCTAAGCTAATGCCCGCTCTCACTAACACTAGGCGTCACTTAAGAATGCCTAAAAGCTCATTGGCGGATTTTAACACTGCACAGCAGCGCCGAAAGTAATTTGGTACAAGAATTTAATAGTATTTACGCATTCATTTAGGAGACGCCATAAGATAACTGAATTTTATAATTGTCATGCACCATTTTACATGTGGCGACACTTGGGGGAGGCCTCCTATGTCCAGCAGTGGACGTTTTTCCACTGAAATGATGATGATTTTATATTTATACTTACTAGCGGACGTCACGCGGTTTCGCCCGCGTAGTTCCTGTTCCCGTGGTACGGCGATAAAATATAGCCTATGTTACTTGTATAGCTGTCCATTGCTGAAATAATTTTTCAAATCGGTCTAGTGTTTTTAAGTTTATTCGTTACATATAAAAATACAAATCTTTCCTCTTTATAATATTAGTATAGATTATACGATAGTTACTTAGTTACGCACAGTTGAGTTGAGAACTTAAGGTTCGAGAAGATGAAACCGTAATAATAACACGGTACGGTACTGTAGTCGGTACGGATGAGATTTAAAAAGCTCCTTCCTGACTGGCATTCGTTTTATCGTTTAGTGATAATTCGTGTCGTGTTACGGAATTTGTATGTTGCCTCAAACGTCGCGTTGTCGTGAGCTCCCAATTTGAAGTAATAACACGTTGCTCAATAACAGCACCTTGCAGTATGTTGACTGGAAATTCGTTTGATATTTGTTGAAAATATTACCTCGAAGTCTTAAAAAGGTACCTATTTGGTTATTTCTGGGCTAAACTCGGGCCCTAGTTCCCTGTTGCGAACTTGCGATATATTATAACTGATGTAAGTAACAATGTAGTGTCCGAAGCTGTGCTGCGGCTGCGATCCAAGCAAATAGAGGTCTACTTGGCAGTTTGTTTAATAGGCCTTTAATGAACACGTCAGGCGTTTACGTTAGTTGAAATTAAACTGTTCCGTCAATTTAATTCAGTATGGCCGGAAATACTTTAATGCTTACCAAATGGAGCAAGAGGGTCAACTAAAAAAGTTGATTTAAGTCCACATTTTAAGGCGAGTCCTTTTTGACGAAGATATCCTGATTCCTGCCAGTCAAAAATTTATCGACAAAACAATTTTCGTTTTTGTCATTTATATTCATGAGTTACGGGTATGTAATAAACTGTCCCTGTTCATTGCCTATACCCGTTTATTGATCCTGTATTACAGCACAATTTCATCATTCGCACGTGTTGTTTGTTCCTTACTTACAGTTCAGAATGAAACGAAGGAAATGATTATAAATTCATAATAATACAAAGGCAACTTATACTTTCTATTCTTGACACCACCATTTGCACTTTGTAAAATAATAGGACTGTAAAAATGGATCGCTTTACAACGTATTCTTACTTCCTTCACTATTTGTGGAAGACAAACTTTATTTCTATTTATACTTTTATTCACATGGTAACGAAGTTCAACCACCTTTCAGAATCCAAAAAGGTTAGTGATTTCGTAATGTTAGCGTAGATAACGTAATATTAATTAGGATTGCATTATGTACCTACCTTCTTTGTAGAAAAAAACAAACTTGGCCGTTATTTAAAAACTGCTGAAATGTCAAGGCAATGTAACTGTATGTCAAATTATTTTTTGTAGGAGCTTCTGAAAAAATAACATGTTCGCATTTAGTATCTACTGAATATTTTTTTCAAAATTTGTACTGCGGACAATATGTATATTTGAACATAGATGTGCGATTATGTTTAGAGATTGCCTCGTAAGTATATAGGATACAAAGGTAAGGTCAAGGAATGAGAGCACAAAATAATCGATGATCTGAGGTTAAATATTCAACCATCGTCGCCGGCGCTGACGAGCTTGTTACTGTTTGCATAATTCATTGATCCATTCAGTTCAGTAGCTGCTCGAACCGTGGCCAACAGACGCGGTGTTTATCTGAATTTGAAATCAACATTTTCGCCGATGCGTCTTGCTTGACGTCAACCTTTCAATAAAATATTCTACATTATTGGCATTTTTATAAGTCCGGGAAATTAATTGTTAACCATCCGTTATATTTAACTCATTCTTTTACGGTTGTATAAAATCTCTGTAACAATGCAAATTATGGTTGGAGTGGTAACAATTTGCTTAATAATTTCTTCGATGGTACATTTAGCTAGATAACTGCAAATCGTGAGCTCCACACTTTGTGTAAGGATGGAGACTTGTCAGACATTAGTATTATTATACTACTTCAGTCTTGTCAACTGTGCAAGATATTTGCGAATCTATGTTGAACCTATCTAGTCGGTGGAATTCAAAATATAATTCGTACAGACAAATCAAAAGCTTGTAAGTAGACAGTAAATAAATAAATCTGTGGTTAGGACTGGTAGCTAGATATCTTATTGTATGATTCTAGTAGTCATCTTCGTTAGTCCCTGTCCCTATAACAATGTATTTGCGCAGCATGTCTTCTTTTTCCATACGCCTCTATAGACGTCATCTCATGAGTCACCCCCTTTCTACCCATATCATCTGTCACACAGTTCATCCATTATCTTGTTTAATCTTCCCGTATTACTCTTATTCCTAAAGCTATCCACATTATGCTCTAAACTTTCCTCCCGACATTTTACTCATTCCTCAGCCTCACATGCTTATAATTGTGATGTTTCTATGATTATAGTAGTACCGAATGATCGTTTTAACGCGAGTTTATGGACGCTGAAACTGAAACGTACTACGTACAGCGCATCCAAATGTTTTCGCATTCGGGTTAACGGAGACACTTGATCACCTCATGACAGGCATAGGACGTGAGACACATGTTGTTGAACGACAGCAAACGAAAGAAATGGTGTCAGCGGCAGTTATCAAGAATTTTGATTTTCTACTTATCTTGAGTCCCCAGGCGCTATGTGGTTATCTTGTTTGGTAAAGGTATGGAAGATAACATCATTTTGGTGATAAAATTTATCTTCCCGTTTTCGTATAAGAATAATAATTATTTTACTACTTTATAACATTTTCTGTGTAAAGCCTTTTAAAGATTAAAATGATGAAGTGATGGTCTTATAAATAGTGCGATGAGGTTCATGCAAGTGCAAGTGCATATCCCCATCTTGTACTACACGTACAGAATTTTGAAATTATCTTTTTAATTTTGGCGGCGCAGTCGTTATCAGCATAATGATAATTAAATGTATTATGCTAGTGTTATCACTGCCTTATGAATCACACAAAATAAGTGTTAATGGGTCAATCTAGTTTATACTAACTATGTGAGATTGTGTGAGAATAGTATACTGTTCTCATGAGGATGTTGTTGAATTAAATGCAAATCATAAATATACGCACCGCCGTAAACCTACGTCGTAAAGCAACAATTTATCCAGCATAAATCATGTTTCTAAGCGCCTCGTTTTACTTAACTATTTGCTCTCTGTAAAATACATAGCATTTATTCTTGCAACGCAGTTATAGGAACATACGATTTACTGTAATAAATCGGTCTCGTTCAAGAGATACCTATATAAAAACAAATACGCGGTCAAACCGAGTTTGCGCGTAAGTTGGTGTTGCGTATGGACAACATCGATGGCGTCTATTGTTGGCGGCATCCCGTTGCCATCTATTATTGACTCGACGCTGGAGATAGTTGGCGGTGCGCCAGCGCAGACCACGTGTGTGCCCGTCACGGGACGAGACATGCGCGTTTGAGTCCAGCCAGTGCGCTCGCCCCTTGCGCGCACGTCTCGCTCCCGTGTGCGCTTACTACCGCTGTTAGCCTAAAAACCTGTTTTGATGCCTGTTTTTACACAAATGATCCACGGCAACTACGGTTATACATAGAAATAACGAGTACATACTCAAATTGTTGCTCTACATAAGAGCACTTAGTGCTATTATAAACCAGGCTTACCTATACACCCAATGATAATAATTATGATCAGCATAGCAAACTATAAGATGCTAAATAACTTTCAAGTTGATTTTGAAAGATAATTACCAAGGTAACAATATTTCCTTGTTGTAGCTGAAAAACAAGATAAACAATCGGCAAAAATGAAGAATGATAAGAAGGAAGTTTGCATAAAGCCGGTGGTTTGTAGTAATGGGCACGCGAGTACGCCTAACGGGCGAACGGAAGATGAGGGCGATGCCGGCAGCGCGCCGGCACCACGTGTGTCGTATGCGGCTGCGGCGCGCAAACCACCCTCGCCACAAACCAACAACACACCCGCGCCATTCCCCCCTAGTACAGGTTACTATAACACTTGACAATTCATTCCCGTTCGATGTGTCATTTTATATCTGAGGGCATTGTATTTGTATGATTCTATAGTAGCATTATCATCTTGACTTGTTACTCTAATAAATGTAATAACACTTTACAGATTCACAGAAGATAAAGACTAATGGTGAGAAGTTGTCACAACCAAAATCCGGACTTTGTACAATGAAAGTAAATGGAGAAGGTCCTACGCAGATGTGCTTAGGCAGTAATGATAGTAAAGATGATAAAATAGGTACCAAAGAACCAATAGTAAACGGCACAGACAAAACTGATACCATTGTCAATGGTGAAACACAAAAAGAATTAGATTGTGATATTAGTAGTAGTGATAATACTAAAGTAGTTTCTAATGGAATTAACAGTCACTCCGATGATCCTAAAACTAATAAGGCTGAAGAAAAACCTGAAGTAATAAAACTGGTTTGTCCCAATAAGCCTGAAGGAAAACAAGCATCAGAAAACAAGAAAGATAAAAAGACAAAAATGACGGATAAATCTGGTGATTCGGAAAAGAAAAAGGAATCGGCAAAAGACAAAAACACTGACAAGAAAAAAGATACAAAAGATGATGCCACAGTGTGTAAAATTGACGGCGCGGATAAAGTAAATGGAGAAAGTAGTAATAAAGTGTTGAATGGAGAAGGAGACAGAGAGTCTTCTCCAAGTGAAGATGGAGATGAGAAGAAGCGGGATGCTGAAGTTGTGTTCATTCAGGACATGGGCTTTACTGTGAAGATTGTAAGCCCTGGAGCCGAGCCATTAGACATTCAGGTGAGAGCTTCTCAAGTGTGAAGGAAATTAGCAATTTAGTATACTTTTAGTATCATTCGAAGATATTGATTTATTATAATTCTATTTTATAGGTTTCTAGTATGGAACTTGTACAAGAAATCCATCAAGTATTGATGGATCGCGAAGACTCGTGTCACAGGACATGCTTCTCTTTACAATTAGATGGCGTCACTCTGGACAACTTTGCGGAGCTCAAGAACATTGAAGGATTGAAAGAGGGGTCTGTCATAAAAGTACGTAGTCATTTTATTTTACAAACTTTCTATGCATGAGTATAGGAAATCTATAAGTCTTATATTTTAAGGAAGAAGTTTTAGGTGCCTAAAACAAAAGACAATTTAAATGTTTTTTGTAGGTGGTTGAAGAACCATACACAATGCGTGAGGCTCGCATCCACGTCCGTCATGTCCGCGATCTTCTCAAGTCCATAGACTACACAGATGCTTACGCCGGTCAAGAATGCAGTTCCTTAGCCTTCCTCAACGTCATCACACAAGGAGACATTTTAGGTAAACTTAAAACTAGTATTGTTTTAAACAAATCTATTTGCATATCTAAAAGTATTTTTAATGAATAATTTAAACGAGTCCCTGAATGGACGTAAGGGCAAGATAGAATTAGCACATAATACGACATCTTTATTATTCGTCTTATTACAGTTATTACTTATACGAACGTATGATTTAATATTGCTAACAGTGCATTTGTCACGGCACGTAAACAAACCATGCATATAAAATAAATGCATTGTCTATTGATGCTATGCAAACTATTATGTCAGAGTAGATTAAGTTTAATGCTGATAATGTTATTGTTTTATAGAAAAGAAAAAGTCCCGACCTGAGAGTGTAGATTGCACTCCTCCAGACTACATAATGCCGGGCAGCACCGAGCGACCACTGCTGCCACTGCACCCAGGACTTACCAAAGAAAATAAGGCTCCACAATGCTTGAAGGTAAATTTGTGAAATGGGAATGAGCTTTCGCACAACTTATAGTAAATTTTACAAACTGACAATAAGAAACAATATATTGGAAGTTCACAAAACCAACACTTGAAAGACAGCAATCCGTTTCGCAATTGTAAACTAATTAAACCGGGAGTTCCGGTACTGCGTGTTACTAACTACAGGCAGACATATACAGGCTGTAAAAGACCTCATCACGAAGCCGTCAACCAAGCATTCTGTACATCAAACTAAGTAACTTTACGCAAAAATTATTGCTGGGAAACGACTTTTTTTTGGGGGTGAAAAATCATGTTTTGTGGTAGAACTCAATGTAACGCACTCAAAACATTGTGCTGATGAATGGATTGAATAGTACGGGGGTCGTGGAGGCGTTTAAAATAAAAATCTTACATCAAAAACTTGTATTAAAAAAAAAAAAAACTTGTAAAAAAGTTGGAACTTTGAACCCCAATATCTCCGTAACTAGAAGGTTCCCAGGTATGGTGTAGAACAAAAAAAAACGATCGCAATGACGAGGAGAACAAGTGCCTTTCGGCTTCGTTAAGAGGTGTTTTACACCCTTTATACCAGTTATTAACATTATGATAGACGATTTAACTCGATGACGTTTGATGCCAGGTCCTGACAACGTCGGGCTGGAACCCGCCGCCAGGGCCGCGCAAGATGTGCGGAGACCTGCTCTACTTGCATGTGGTCACGCTCGAAGACCGCCACTTTCACATCACGGCGTGTCCCAGAGGATTCTACCTTAACCAGTAATTATTATATCCTTTTAACTAATAAACACGTGGTTTTCCTCACCACGAGTAGGCCGTCCAATAGAGCCTGCGGCAGGCTCTATTGGATGGCAACACAACTTGAGTTTGTTATTCATTTATGGACATTCTATTTGAATTTTCCTCATATGGATCGTAGTGTCGGCTACTGAAATATGTTCAGATAATGAATCAGATGTCTGGCTGTAACAAAGCCTTATAGTTTCAATACTGTCACCTAATTAACTTATTTATGAAACACGTTTGGATCTCGATATCTGTGAGTTGTATTGCTGAAGTGAAGATAACACACATCGCTGGTCAAATTCCATGTAGATGTAATAATTTGTCTGTAGTTATCTTAATAATCCCATGAGGACATGAGGTGACTGATTAAATTGAAGTAGATATGTTTTATAGCTACGTCATGATATTGCGGTATTCGTAAGTTACAATGTTTACTTTCCAGTTTAAATATGTTATAGCTATATTATTAGCATTTGTAAAAATGCTCTTTTGGCCATAGCAAACAATTTACCTTTAGGATCGGCGATTTGGCCACTGCATCACGGCTACGTTGTCCCGTGTCTGCTATGGCCAACAACCTACACAGCAACACCATGCACAAGACAACACCACCAGCATCAGCACCTTTTATGGACAAGTACTATCGGGGTCTTTTCCGCCTGACCATTTTAATTTTTTTTCGCTTAAAACATGCGGAGAAGCCGCGAGCAACTTTGGCGCGCAAAATAACAATAAGTTACGTTTGGCGTGCGTCGTCAGTGATCTCGGCCGATTCGGTATCTTTTCATTCATTATTTCTATACGAAGTCAACGGGGCGGGGCTAGAGAGCGTTTCTATGTTGCGAGTGCAAGCAAAAATTAGCTTAGTGGTAGTCAGGCGGGAGTGTCCTCGATAGTACCTACATAGCAGCATTAGCCGTAGATCCGATGACCGTTGGGGTAGACGTGTTCTTGAGTGGAGACCGCGAAGCGGCACGCGTAAGGGGTGGGACGCCCTCGGGCTCGGTGGAGCAACTGAATGAGAGATGCCGAGAATCGAGTTGAGTGGCGTGCGATTGAAGAGGCCTATGTCCAGCAGTGGACTGTGGTAGGCTGATGATGAACAAGTACAATTTACGAACACGCGGAGGGTCTTCCTTGCATAATACAGGATTACTTAACGCTAAAATATTGGTTAGCGCCTGATATCAACGTTAATCCTCTTGGTCATTAGGCTTCTATTCAAATGGGTCGACGGCTGCCAAAATTGTCGTGAGCCTATGTCGTCTTTAACGACAACAGGGTATGACTGACCTAATTCTAATTAAAATGTACTAATATGTACAGGTCTACAGAAGAAGTGTTCACGCCCCGGCCGGCGACGCCATCGCTGCTATGTCACTCGCTGATCGAGTTGCTGAGCATAGTGTCGCCGGCGTTCAAGCGCAACTTCGCGATGGTGCAGAAGAAGCGCATGCAGAAGCATCCCTTCGAGAGGGTAGCCACGCCGTACCAGGTGTACCAATGGGCTTCCCCCATTCTTGACCATACCGTTGATGCCATTCGCGCCGAAGACAGTAAGTTTTACTTAGCTACTATAAATTGGGTATATGCAAGGTTTTTTTATCACTCTAAACAAAGCGTATTAACATCAGAAATAGCAAAGTGAAATTATTTTTTAATATCTATAAAAAATACTAAGTTATAAGCATTTGAAACTGCTGATTAGACAGAGAGATCCGATAAAGCGAATGACGTCATTCTCTGCATCGACGTACAAACTCCATACTAAATTCCGTTTATCTAGAAAGAGATAGAAACAAAAGTTTAAATGGTTATAACTTTTGTGTTGTTTGGCCGATTTATGTCTTGTTTTCGCTTTTTGTCATTATTTTTATAGTACTTTAACATTCCGTATCGAAATAAAAAATAATGCATATTCCCTATTGCAATCCGAATTTCAACTCCCCTTTTAAACGAATTACTTTATAGTCATACACCACGATAAAACCGGCCAAGTGCGAGCCGGACTCGCGCATGAAGGGTTCTGTACCACCTTAGTAGGGGAGCAACCTTTAATTTTATTATTATTGTAATAACGGCAACATTAATTTTATTATTATTGTAATAGCGGCAACAGAAATACATCATCTGTGAAAACTTCAACTGTCTAGCTATCATGGTTCGTGAGATACAGCCTGGTGACAGGCAGACAGACAGACAGTGGACATAAAAAGTACCTTATGTATTATTAATTACATAATTAATTCAGCTCATGGTTTATCCACTTGCCAAATCACGTCTAAATTCTTTGTGCCAAGTTTGAGTGATGGTGTTTCAAACTTTTAGGTACTATAGGTATTTATATTAGAGCGGAATTTTGCTTTTTTGTTTTTAATGATTACTGAATTATCCCAGGTACCTTATATTGTTTTCGCACGCATAAGGAAAATTAAATACTTATTGATGTTTCTATGGCTGTATTTTCCTTCCTTAAGCCCCGTTAAATTTTGAATGGAGCAATAATAATACTTAGATTTACTCACTTGCTTTATACTATACCTACTGAGAGTTTCCCTATCGCAAATATGTCCTTGTTACACAGCAAATTAATTCCATGCTGTGTTATCTATGGGGGATATTTCAGCGACTGGGGAATTCTCGGGAACAGTAACACACACACACACGTTATTACAACACACGAATGTAGAAAACACACATAATTCAGGTTGTCTTGACTCGGCACAGCCGGGCTGCATAACAGAATATAATTATGTTAATGTAAGTTTCGGAAAAAAGTCGTCTTTATCCTGAATTCTAAACTATCTTAGATATTTATCAAAGTTATTCATTCTATAGTCGTACAATCCCAAAACGTATAATTTTACATAATCACAAAACATTGGGAAAATCATTTGAAAGCCAAATAAACCGTCATGCATAAACGGACGCAACTAATTCCCGTAATGAAAATGACATTGTAATGCGCGAGGGAATAGCTGAACATATTTACATGAACTTTGTTCGACGGAGTCTATGCATTATTATTTGTATGCAGCATAATTGCATGTTGCTCCGTTCAAAATGTGGCGTTCCAATTAGGAACACTACAGCTTCCATTCAACATGTCATGAACAAAAGCGTTTAATAAGTACTTTATTGTATTTTTTTTCAATGATTTGTCATACATTTTTCCACTTCTCATACACAAAAGTTGACAACCATTGTCAATCTTATAACTAAAACGGTGATTAAGTCTAATACCGTCTTACTTGGTTGACACGAAAATTATATACGATGGACAGAATTTATAAGGCTTACGAAATGAATAAAGTTCCTGATTTCAAATAATCAACAATAAGTCTATTATTATTATTAATAATACTTAAGATGGCTTATGAAATGTTTTTTTAATGAAGGCTACAAAAGCATAGAAGTTTCTGGCTCATCCTACTGCTGGGCGAATGACTTCCGTCTACCGTTAATTTGAACCAGTATTTATGATATTTGTTCAGCTCGATCTACCAATAACGTGCCTTGTCTTATTTATTTAACATTGTCCCTCAGCATTCTCGTCAAAGTTGGGTTACGAGGAGCACATTCCCGGCCAGACCCGCGACTGGAACGAGGAGTTGCAGACAACGCGCGAACTGCCGCGCTCCACTCTACCGGAACGCTTGCTGCGCGAGCGAGCCATCTTCAAGGTTAGTAGCACACTTGTAATATACTCATTACACATGCGAGCAACGCACGCAACTTGTTAAGTAACTTTCATTGACAGATT
Source organism: Xestia xanthographa (assembly GCA_905147715.2). Lineage (NCBI taxonomy): Eukaryota > Metazoa > Arthropoda > Insecta > Lepidoptera > Noctuidae > Xestia > Xestia xanthographa. Next base: position 14,063,760 of record LR990649.1, on the reverse strand, counting down.
CATTATTAATGACGTTCACGGGTGTGCTATTTAGTTTACAGTTGCTTTTATAACCATTGAACATGCGAAGATGTATATTTACTGGTGATAGTTGTTGACCTTTTAGGCTTTTCAGTATTTATATTTCTAAGAAAAATGCGGTTTAACCTCGGGATCATACACGTAATAAATTATATACTTAATGAACAAAAGAAACAGTTAACTTGAATGTATCATACAGGAATAGACCCAAAATATGTCATACACAATGGAATTGCGCCAATAAACGCATATGAAATAGCCATTTACTCAACGGTACTAAACTTGAGTCAACATGGGTTGGTTAATGTGTAATAATGGTGGTTTTATTACTATTTGACTGAAAAGTTTTGGTCGGTTTCCTGTCGGGAGTAATTCAAATATGAAATTTTGTTGGTATCAAAACTTAGGAGATTTTAAATAAGACGTGTTGTCCTGCATTAGCTTATCATCGTCAATATAACACAGGTGCACAGTGACTTCGTGGCGGCTGCGACCCGCGGCGCGATGGCCGTGGTGGACGGCAACGTGATGGCCATCAACCCTGGCGAAGAGCCCAAGATGCAGATGTTCATATGGAACAACATATTCTTCTCTCTTGGCTTCGATGTTCGCGACCACTACAAGGATCTAGGCGGCGATGCAGCGGCCTTCGTTGCACCCGTGAGTTCTAATTATCATAAAAATCATCTTTCAGAATCATCTTGCAAAATACGAGGATTAGCAAGTTGGTAATTAAACATATTATGTTACTCGCAGAAGAAGAAACAGATTATGCATTTTAACAACATTCTCAGACGTATTGAGCAAACTGTATGTAAAACTTAGTCGAGTCTCAATTTGACCTTTTACATTTAGTAGCAAATCTAATTTGCTATTATAATGTAGCAAAAATAACAGTTGTACGACAAAAAAACGTTCTATGTAACTTCTTTATCACAATCTAACTCAAAATAGAGGTGACCCTAAAGGTGAGCTACCATTTTGAATTTTAATGCATGATTCTGAATACGAGTTATCGAGTACTCTGTATGGATTTAGAGGGTTATGAAGTCACCTTAACTCTTCATGCGTGATAATCTTCTGGCCTTTGTTTCTTATCATGCGGGGTGGGTGTAACACATTTTTCTTCCATTCTCCCTTGTCAGCCCTCACACTATCATTTACTCCTTTTTCATGTGAAACATCTATAGGCGCGGGTAAACCAAAAAAACAAATGAAAAATTCGTGGCGAGCGTGGCGATCGAACACGGCCCGAACAATCCCGAAGATTACCGACCTGTTGAAGCAGCATAAGATCTACATATTCGCCACCATCCATTTACCACAAGCCAGCTGGTCTCGGGGCACGGAGTGCTGGGTTACAATCTCGTGACTTCGAGTTCTCAGCATAAGGATTTTCTTTTTGTGAATCGAGTCATTTTATTTTGTTTGTTTTTTATATTGACTTTTTTTAAAAGAATATATTATTGCTTGTAGAAAATAATTTCGATGTTTCCCATCTGCCCGGCGTCTCGCGACGCGACGGCTCACTTTTTTTTCTTTTATCTACACCCATGCTATAAATCCTCTATAAAAGTATCTGAAACAGTTAGCTTATTGCCAACATTAAAACAACCAGTATCATAATAACCATTATAACATCCAAACGGGTGTTATAATGTTGTACTGAATTTCATTATGCAACTCGTTTTAAAAAAAGAACATTGTCTAGCACGTGCGATTCACTACCACAGCGCCGTAATTAAAAAAAAAGTTATAGGTTAATTCGAATTCACGTCGTATCCCGCCATTTTTGTTCGACATTTGGATATTAGTATTGCATTATGTACTTTGTTGTTTACAAAAGTGAGTGATACAAGCTTTGTGAATTTTGATAATTGAACAATCCAAAATGTAAATAATTATATTACTACCTATACACGGTTTGTTTGTATTAAATACAAGCAATTAAACTTTCCATGAATTTACATAGACTTCTTAGAACACTGCAACACCCTATGGTTTCAGAACCTTTTATGGAGGATTCATATCATGGATGTAGATAAAGTCTTGTATGCAACTGTACATAATTAGGTATTAAAACACTCATGTGATACTATTATCACACTCGGCTTCGCCTCGTGTGATAAACCCACATTCGTGTTTTAATACCCCTCATTATACAACAGTTGCATAAATAACTATTATCTACACCCATGCTATAAATCCTCTATAAAGGTATCTGAAACAGTTAGCTTATGGCCAACATTAAAACAGCCAGTGTCATGATAACCATTATAACACCCAAACGGGTGTTATAATGTTGTACTGAATTTCATTATGCAACTCGTTTTAAAAAAAGAACATCGAATGTGGTAGTGAATCGAACGTCTAGCACGTGCGATTCACTACCACAGCGCCGTAATTAAAAATAAAACTTATAGGTTAATTCGAATTCACGTCGTATCCCGCCATTTTCGTTCGACATTTGGATATTATTAGTATTGCATTATGTACTTTGTTGTTTACAAAAACGAGTGATACAAGCTTTGTGAATTTTGATAATTGAACAATCCAAAATGTAAATAATTATATTACTACCTATACACGGTTTGTTTGTAGTAAATACAAGCAATTAAACTTTCCATGAATAATTTACATAGACTTCTTAGAACACTGCAACACCCTATGGTTTCAGAACCTTTTATGGAGGATTCATATCATGGATGTAGATAAAGTCTTGTATGCAACTGTACATAATTAGGTATTAAAACACTCATGTGATACTATTATCACACTCGGCTTCGCCTCGTGTGATAAACCCACATTCGTGTTTTAATACCCCTCATTATACAACAGTTGCATAAATAACTATTAAATCATTGATGTTGTTTTATATAACAGCGCAACGATCTCCAAGGGGTCCGTGTATACAGCGCGGTGGACACAGCCGGGCTGCACACCCTGGGCACCGTGGTGGTGGACTACCGCGGCTACCGCGTCACGGCGCAGTCCATCATCCCCGGCATCCTGGAGAAGGAACAGGAGCAGAGCGTCGTGTATGGCAGCATCGACTTCGGTACCACGGTGCTCTCGCACCCCAAGTATATGGAGCTGGTGAGTTATATATTTACCTTAGTATTGAGACAGGCATACGAACTACGAACACTCGAACAGTAGTAAAGAAATAAATAAATATCTTCGTACATTACTCACAGCGCCATCTAGTGCCACACTAAGCAACGAGGCTTGTGTCGTTGTCACCAGATAGTTGATATACTACACAGATACTTTTTTTTGTTTGTAAATACATACTTATTATACATATAAACATCCATGACTCGGAAACAAATGTCCATGCTCATCACACAAACATTTGCTCCTACCGGGATCCGAACCCGGGACCCTCCGTAAGAACGTAAGACAGCCCCACTACCGCTGCACCAGTCGGGACGATTTAATCATACTGCTTAGCTTATAAAATCACACTATTAAATATCTAGCAGGAAGAGCCTACTGCTTAAACTTTTGTCTGTAAACGATTTCCTGGTTATATCTACTTCTGAAAATAGCCTCCTAACCAAGGCAAACTGGCAATTAATTCTCGCACTATTCGCTGGTTACTTACAAGCGAATTGTGCGTGAGAATTATTTGTAAATAAACATCTTGGTGATCCAGAAAGAGGTGGCGATACGGCTTGGACGCAAACCGCGAGGGCTGGTTCGTGGTTGCGCGGGATAAGAGATCTTGGAAAGACTTGGGGAGGCCTTTTCGCATCAGAAGGACAGAATAGGCTAGAGAGACAAAAATAATCGTAGACCGAGGCGATCAGGAAAATAATCTTATTTCTTATCATCTTTATTGTTGTATAGCTAAGCAAAGCGGGTCAGCAGTTGAAGATAATGCCGCACTCGGTGATCAGCGCCAATGGAGACACCGTTGAGTTGTGCTCTAGCGTCGAGTGCAAGGGCATCATCGGCAACGATGGCCGACACTACATCCTGGATCTGCTGCGCACCTTCCCGCCTGATGTCAACTTCCTGCAGCGTGAGTAGGATTTACCTATTGTAAAATCATGTTTAATTTAATTTTAAGTTAGTTGACAAATTACATACTTACGCGAACACCGCGCATTAACATCCAACCTACTCTTACTTTGTTGTGATCGGTACTCAAAAAAACTTTTATTGTTACCAAATCTGTGTGTTTACGTCAACTCACCTAACTCCCAACTACTTACTTGCCACTTCTTACTTCAACTGCAAGTATAAGGTGCCGACTACTACGGGATCTTACATTTAATGGTCCTTCGAGCCGGATGAATACTTGTAATTTGCTGGCTTGTATTTGCGGCTGAAGTAAAAGGAGTATGTAAGGATTGTAGCAGATAACGTTTTGTAGTTTCTGCCTACCCCATGGGAAAAAAGCGTAAGTTTATGTACAGTCGTGGTCTTTTCCGCCTGGTCAGTTAATTTTTGTTTCGCTTAAATTATGCGGAGGCGCCGAGTCACGCCCCCTTAAAGTTTAGGCCTATTAGGAAAGCGTCAATTTGGCGCGTAAAATAACAATAACTCTCGTTTGGCGTGCGTCGTCAGTGCGCTCGGCCGATCGGTACTGTCTTTTATTCATTATTTCTATACACCGTCAACGGGGCGGGGCAAGAGAGCGTTTCTGTTGTAAGTGCAAGCAAAAATTAGCTTAGTGGTGATCAGGCGGGAATGTCCACGATAGTACATAAACTTATGTCATATTTGTTCGATGCAAAGTGGTGAGGCCAAAAAAAACGCATAAACGATGTAAGTCTAGCGAATCAATAAAATTCATGACGAAAATATTCAATAATGCGAGATAAGCGCGCAATTTCGGCTTGAAGTCTAACATGTAATTTAAAATGAATTGTTGGCGTAAACATTACGGACTTTCCTTTGTGTATTGTTCTGTTGAGTAACACAAATAAACAAAGACAACTAAGGGTTTTAGGTGTTTTCAACTAAGGGGTAACGTATTTAATTTCGTTTCAGTGGAAGACGACGAACTGAGGGAGGACATCAAAACAATGGGCTTCCCAATCATCCACAAGCACAAACTATGTTGCCTTAGACAGGAATTAGTTGATAGTTTTGTCGAGTAAGTCATATTTTAACATCCGAAATTGTAAATATTATTTTCTATGAACAAACTTTAACAATACATGACGTGTTTCAGGGCACGTTATTTCATGTTCATCCGCTATGCCGCCTTCCACCTACAACAGTTGAGTGCGAAGCGTCAGCGCGACAATGCCGCACAAAAATCTATAGAAGGCACGGAGACCGATACCAAGGAAGCTACCAATGAGACTGAACCTAAAGAAGTAAAGCAAGACACCAAGAGCCAAGAAAAAGAGGTTAAGGACAAAAAACAAAAGAAGGAAGATAAGAAAGAGAAGGAAAGTGACAAAAAGGAAGCAACAAAAGAGACAAAAGATGCTGAAGATGATAAAGTTGTGCCAAAATCTGAGAAAAAAGAGGATGAGCTGCTTCTGAATGAGAATTATTCTGAAATTGACACCGATGTCGCTCAGAAGATTGTAGAGAGCATAACAGATTCTATCTGTAGCGGAGGAGATAAACAAGAAACTGATTGTAAGTATATTATGGTGAAAGCGTCATGGTAGCCCGCGAAATTCAAATTGTCTTACGTTTTTACTATGCTCTTGAAAAAGTCATTGCTAGACCTTTATGAATTTGGCAGGGTTGTATTGATGATTTTGATTGATTCTATAACTACATACACATCATTTTGAAAAATCAAAATCTTATAATCTCTTTTTTATAAAAAATAATTCAAACAGGGTATTTCTATTTAAAGAAAACACAACAAAGATTTTTTCTTGATTTTTTTTTCAATTTAAAAAGTTGTACCAGCTTATGCTAGTGATCACAAACTTTTGTTGATGTGTGTACGTCTTACAGTCGCGAACAATATTTTAATCAACATACAAATAGCACTGGTCTGCAAGTTGCAAAAAACGTAAGAAAATTTGTTTTTCGCGGGCTACCCTGGAGCATCAGCCTGAACTGCTACCTACCTGACTTGATTCTGACGTTGAATTATTGATTATAATTTATGTGGAGCATAAAAAAAATATCACTCGATTCGGTTATCCATGTGACTGTTGCCCGTCAGCAGGCGAACGTTCCCGCGCGGTAGTGGCGGCGGCGGCGCGCGCCGTGGCGTCGCTGAAGGAGTCGGAGTTCGACGTGCGCTTCAACCCCGACGTGTACTCCGCCGGCATCAAGCACGCCGCCGAGCCCGAGCAGCTCGCCAAGCAGAGGCACCTCGTCAAAGAGGCGGCGGCTTTCTTGCTTACCACGCAGATACCGGCCTTCGTGAGTATTTTTATTCCATTTTTCTTCTGCTGAATCTTAATTCCGGTAACATAAACTAGTGATTTTATCTTCATAATATAACTGCTGTCAGTCCGACGAAAAAAGTCCCGCGCATATGTTCATAACGTGAAAATATTTTAAAATTGTTTCTTTCCACTAGTTGGTTGCTTCAACAAATATGGTACAGCAAAAAACGTATTTGGTAACACTAACACGCAATCGTTTTTGCCTTACTATCAACGTTGTTTAGTCGCGCTATAACTACAACGATATTTGTTTATCTTAGCATAACCTCAAAAATGGTAGACAACTAATTTGTAAATACTTTTTAGATCGAAATTTTGCTCCCTGAATGTAATAAACGTTTGTAAATAACGTTTACTGCAACTTTCAATAGTCCTTACCAGTCAAATTTGCTGTACGATGGCATAGCTTGTAATTCGGCCAAACAAAAAAAAAAAAAATGAAAAATTTTATTTCCCAAATATTTAATTTCTAGTCTTTTTTATGTCGCACTGTATATTAGATACCCAGTTGGTAAGGTAGGCTTTGCCTAATGGGGTTGTTTCCCGGAAATTTCGCCGCAAGATGGCGCTGATAGTTTGTTACCAGTCAAAAGTTTTTGATATATACGTGTGCATTGTGTGGACGATTTTTTAAGTATTTGCGTGTTTTTTTTACTCACTTTGTGTTGCTGTACAATGTATGATACCTGGCTTATCATCCAGTTGAAGGAGAAATTGAAAAAAACGAGGAGCAACGTAACAAGGAAAGAAAACGGAGCTTGTCGAAAAGTACATTATATTTAACATTTTATCGACTTAGAGCTGTTTTCTGGGAAATATTATGGTTCTATAAGTTGTAAAATAAACTTTACTCACTAACTTTTTGCTTTTTAATGATCTAATGATGAACAAACTAAGTTCGTCGGTATCGTTGGTTACATGTTACAAAATGTAAGGTTATTTGAAAAGAACCCATTTTTTCGTCAGCTTACGACAGAAATTTCAACTTCGACAGTGTGTGTAACAGTCCTGAAGTGGTCTCGTAGTCTGTTTCGTTGAAATGTTTCCCACATAACCACGAAAAATAACTTGATTTGTTTTTTTTTAGTTTTAGTGCCTTTTCCCACTTTCTCTTCATGCGCAAATTTCTTGGAAATGTGACAACGCCTATTTCTTTGCATCCAAAGGCTACACAACGACCCATAATATTGAAAAAAGTCACAAAATATTAAGATATTGTTCAATTTATATGGAGTTTGACAGTTTGTTTGTAACAAACAGTCAGCGCCATCTACGTGGAACTATTTGACAGTTTTCTTCCCCATTGCCTCTTAGGAGCGCACGCCCATGATCAAACACCATACCCCAAACTGAACCGTTTTTTAAGAACTTTATTACGTTTACTACTAACCGTACCGTACCGTACCGTACCGTATTAACGTTTACTACTACCTGGGAGCCTTTTATAATTTTCTTTTCTATTAATTATAATAATAAGTATTATACCTTGTTGGATAGCTGAAGAAACGTAGATATTTATAAGCACATCTGCAGCATATCTGCCGTAGACTTTTTTTTTTAATATGCCTGTAACAAAAAAATACTTTTTACGAATTGATTCCTTTTTCTAACCTTAAATCTACGAAGACGATCCAGTTTGTTTAGTTACTTGCAATTTTCGTGTTGAGAATAATAAAACATCTACCACACAATCAAATAAATTAGAGGCACAAATTACAAGATAATTGGACAATAGACAAGACAACAGACATTTTTTTACGAAACTTAGGTTAAGAGCCATTTCACGTTTTCACGCAAATTTCTAAGACTTTAGTCGCCTAAATTACCATCTTAGCGAACACCCTGGCATTTTTTAATACATGTTAAAAATAGATCAGTTTTTCTTATTGACACTTAATGTAACACATTTACAAAAAACTTATTTGTTTACTATGTAGTGATTAATCTCCCACAACTAGTTTACTAAAAAATCTTCGCAGAGTCAATATCAGACTCCTAATTCTATCATAAATATTTATAAATTTCACTCAAAACAATACACAAAGCATCAGACATATACTTTTGTCGACACATAATGTACTAGAATAACGATAATTAATAACATAAATTAGTAAAAAAATAAAGTCATAGGTAAATTTTTACGTTTTATACTGCTATTTTATCGTGATTTTTTGGTTTGAATAAAGCGTAATTACATTGAAAAAAGAATGTAAAAATAAACTATGTTCTTTTACTAAACTAATTCCAAAGTTTTATTAAAATCAATTCATTTAATCAGATACAATATAATTTTTAACTTCACTCTAAATTAGAATAAATTACGACGTATAAGCGAGCACCGATTAGTACGGCCCGAGCGCCCATCGACGAAGGACCTGTGCCATTTTTTTCCGCGTCCCGATTTTCGAGCGTATCTATTGTAAACGCATTTTTATACTACGACTACAACATTTTGATTCTTTTTTTTTCATTAGGTTAGAATTTCGTTTTATATCAAGTAAAGTATTATTTTAGTAGTTTGTAAATGAATAGTTATATTTCTGTTTTATTAGTTATAGCAATGGGGCGTAAGGGTTGTATTATCATTGTGTCAATATACGGAAAGAATAAAAGAAAAAAGAAACAGAAGCGAGGTGGATATTATTTATATTTGCAATTCATATACATAGTTATCGATCACGTAAGGTGAAAGCGCAAGGGTAGCCCGCGAAATTCAAAATTTCTAAAGACTATTTCATTGATGATTTGATTGTAACTCCGCAAATCCATTATTTGCTACGATCGCGAATCATATTTTGTTCAACATACAACCTGACACTGACATATAAATTTTCTTTTCTTAACATATATGTAATTATATCGACATGGAATATAGAATCGTAATTACAATTTGAAGGGTTTGAAAACACTTAACACTCCTTTAAAAATATTTGGGGTCCGAAATTTGATAGCTATTTTGTTTTCATTTTAGAATGAGAAATCGCGTGAATCGAGTAGAGGAGGGTAGTACTTTTAGAAGAGACGCCGCCGTGCAGGGTACTAGTGGAAAGTCTGATTCAATAAAATTGATTGTTTTAGTTACAACTAGCTGTGCCCGCGGCTTCGCTCACGTCAGCGCGTATTCTTTTGGCATTATCAGGGAACATTACATGAGAACGTGAAGTCGTAGTATATTCCTGACATCTTCTACAAAACAACATACTAATAAACTGGCTGACTGTTAATTTTAATTAAAACTTGTTAGTAAGTACTTCTTTTTTTTAATACCTATTATAGGAACTCGTAGTAAATTTTTGAGGGAAAATAAATTTTTGCCCCTAGAAGCTCAGGATTTTTAAAAGTTATAGCTTTTCCTGCCTGATGCTATAGAATGGTGTTATATCATAATTCTCTGAGGCAATGTTGTAAAAAATTTCGAGCTCGCTGCGCTCGCTCTTGAAACCTAGGTTTTCATGAGTCTTAACTTTGTCTATAAGAGGGTCAGGTAACTCCAGTAGGTCGGTAGAAAAAGAGTTAAAATTTTCAAGCTTCGCTCGCTCTACAGACTACTTTCTCTTGAATTTGTCTAAAATTCGACCAAGAAACCTATATGAACGTTCGAAACCATTGTAACCTGTCCAAGGCAAGGTGTCGTAAGAATTTCTCGCTACGCTCCGCCCCCCCCCCCCGGCCCAAAAGCTGGCTGCCCCCTTGTATCTTGCATATCATGGATTTCTGTAAAGTAACGCCCATTTGTTATAAAAAGTTTATCAATTTTTTTAATTAATTTTCTAAAAATTGCCCCCCCCCCTAAAATAAATCCTGTATCCGCGCCTGAAGCTGTGGGTTGCAGCACGAGCCATAGGCGAGGGCGTAAATCAGCCGAGTGTCTAGTGAGCAAGTTGCTCACGAGTTTCATACGAGCTTTTTCAACACACTTGCGAGGAAAAAACAAACATGTACTTATTGCAAAAATCGTTAATTATTTACCTCACAGCAACAAATGCGATACAAACAAAATTATGGGAAATGGCGCGCAAGTTTTTTTTTTTGCATGCGCCAACTGTAAGGTGATACTTATAGCCATACAGCCTACTTCGAAATTATAATTTTAGTGATAAAATACAAATACATTTCACCTATAACAAATTATTGTAAATTATAAATAATTTGATATTAATAAATGTTTTTCCGTCTTAATTATGGACACATTAATTATTTATTCCAAAAATGTTAATGGATTTTCAGCGACATAAAACCTCTTTGTGGTGACAAAAACAAAACTGTATTACCCGGTTAAATTGAAAATGCTCTGTGTACTCGCATATTATTTGCAGTTAGGTACCTACTAACTTAACATTGTAGGCATAATTCTATTATGCACGTGTGTGTTCGGTATAAGGCCTTAATAACGATGTAATAAGGCTCCCTTTACGAGCAAGTGTGTTGAAAAATATGTAATAGAAACATACACATAAAAAACATATTTACATAACATATATTTGTGTTTTATTAGTTTAGAAGGGTTTAATAGATTAAAGACTCAATAAATAAATTATATTTTTGCCTAAATCTCAAACCAAGGTGCATTACGATTATAACGGCCCAAGATTGTTTAGTCCGTCTCGACACTCGCGCTGCATTGTTCGCGTTGTGTAAGTGTGGATAGCTACGCACACATACACAAAGCTGCGGTCTTTTACCTAAACTCGAGCGTTTAAATTTTGTGAAATGGCTCTTAAGTTCGTGAATGAAGTTCCGTCACGACAGTCAGCGTCACGACACGCCCTGACACGTAAAGCTGGAAACACACTTACGTATCGGGGCGTGTCGTGCTCTGGCGTTATTTCTGAAGAGTACATATCAAACGTGCTTAATGTTTTCTTCGGATTCAGATAGTGATTTTGATGAAGACCTTCAATTTCTCTTAACAATGAAACTTCTTGAGGTAGAAAAAAAGAAAAGAAGGTACTGGGTTCACCCTATAAACAGAGGGAGACAACAAAGGTGAATTTCATCGTCTTTTTAAAGAATTAGAGAGTGACGAAAGGAATTTTCATCATTACTTAAGAATGAACAAAGCACAATATGAGGAAGTCATTCACTGATTGGCGGAGACATAAAAATATATGTACTCAATATTTTATTTTATTACTTTGTATCATATAAAACTTTTCGTTTACGTACAAGTTAAATAAGCTCGTCAGTCATTTTTCACACGCTGCAAACAAGTGTCCGCTCGCGCTACGAGCCACGTGGTATAGAAACTGGTTGCCTGTTGTGTCGTGTCGCATCATAACCTCCACCACCGCTCTGGCGCAATCGGTGGCGAGCAGTCAGCGCCACGACAGTACGCGTCACGACTCGACACAACCTACAAATATGTCTCTAACCATACTAAATGTATGAAACCGATATGCTTCTGGCGCGTCACGACACTCCCCGACATGTAAGTGTGTTTCCGGCTTTAGTTTTCAAAGTAAAAAAAAATATGTGGGTGGAACCTTCTTCGAAATCTATTTCCTCCTGTGGTTTGCCGAAGGGGTTTTTTTTTCCATATGTGTGAAGTTCTGAATAATACAGTACCATTTTCCAGGTCCGCGAGTGCCTGGAGCACACGTCGGCGCCGATGGACGGCGCGGGGCTGACGGAGGCGCTGCACGCGCGCGGCGTCAACGTGCGCTACCTGGGCCGCGTGGCCGCCGCGCTGCGCCCGCACGCGCCGCTCGCCTACCTGCACGCCATCGCCGTCGGGGAGCTGCTGCTGCGGGCCGCCAAGCACATCTACACGGCTTACCTTCAGGTTAGTACTCGATGCAGTGGTGCAAGTACGTAGCACTCGATTCGATACGATTCGATAAATCTGACAGTTATTCTCGATAAAATGAGTTTTTAACCAATCGAAAAGTCGGATTTATCGAATCGTATCGATTCGATCGTTATCGATTGCTACGTACTTGCAGTGCAGATACGAGTATAGCAGTGGTGATGCTTGCTGTTTATATATATACATTGTACCTATTCGTGTAAAATTAATTTGCTATTGTAAAATATCATCATTCTCTTGCCCCCTTATCCCAATTCATTTGGGGTCTATGGGGGGTTGCTATTGTAAAATAATCTTTATTTAAATTTTTAATCTGTAAATTTTACCGATAATAGTGTCAGCTAAGAATAAAACTTGCCGCTGGGCTTCAACTTTTTTTTATTTGAAGCCCGTTTGCAAGTTTGGTTTGAAGTCCGTAATGTTGTTTTTTTTCAATAGCCTGAAATAGTGACGTATGATTTTTGTCGCTGCAGGGCTGCGAGGCGATGTGCATCGGCGCGGGCGTGGCGCACTTCCTGAACTGCCTGGTGGGCGCGTGCGCCAGCCCGGCCGTGAGCGCGGCGGAGGGGCCGGGCGCGGCGCGGGGCGGGGCGCGCGGGGGGCGGGGCCGGCGCGCGCGCAGGCACGCCCCGCCTCCCGACCCGCACCCCGACTGGCACAACCTCACGCCCAAGACCCTCTTCACGCAGATCAAGCATGAGCTTAAAGTCAGTATATGAAGATTGTCATCGAGAACTTGAATTAAATATAAAATCATGTTTATTGTGTTCGTAGTAATTGGTTGTCGACCTCAACACTATTGAAGCTAGACAGCTGATATGACTCGTTACATATACGTGGCAATACTTGATTTAACAATGTTTTTACAGGCGTACTGGGGTTACGAACTTAACGCCGACAGTATGGATTCTGTTATAGAGAAACATGGTTTACAGAAAATTTCACTTCTCAGGTAACTTATTTCTTTACGATTTTGTTAGCCTCTTCTGAAGCATAGTTCAAAATTAAATAACGTTCATTTTTATTACAGATCTTTCGCGCTGAAAGCAGGCCTACAGTTGATGTTACGCGAATTTGACTTTGACAGCAAGAACAAGGCGCCGTTCACTGCGAACGATATCATGAATATATTCCCAGTCGTCAAACATATCAATCCACGAGTAAGTAAAAATAAAATACCGAATTCAAAAGACTAAAAACTCCTATCTCAGACTTTCTTAGGATTAGACGTTTCTCACAAAAAAAATATTCTGCAGGCCTCCGATGCATACAACTTCTACACGACCGGTCAGAACAAGATTCAGGCAGGCGCGGTATCCGAAGGTCACGAGTTAATCGCTGAAGCGCTGAACCTACTCAACAACGTGTACGGAGCGATGCACAGCGAGATAGCGCAGTGTCTCCGCATGGTGGCGCGACTGTGCTACGTCACCGGAGAACATAGAGACGCGATGGCATACCAGCAGAAAGCTGTGCTCATGTCCGAGCGGGTCAATGGAATTGATCATCCGTATACGATTACTGAATATGTAAGTAGTGCTTGATATTTTAATTTTTTTTTTTCGCCCCGTAATGCAAATTTACCTATTGTATAGCCATTGAAATGTGAACCTACTTGTCTTCTGATATACATTCGTATTTCCATCACATACAAAATCCCAAAACAATCTCTTACATTTATGTACCGAACTACAGTAACAGCACAGATAATATAATCAGATAATATAATACTTCGTACAGATACCCAATCCCATACAAAGAAATGACACCTCCCTAAGTCAGGTAATTGCTCGGGTTATTTTTTGGTTTCCATTACTTCAACAGATGGCAGCACCAGCGTCTCACTAATTGCCGCAAAATCGAGTTTTACAACGCCATCTAGGAGTCCACCATCACATCACCTAGGTAGATACAGAGTGGAATCGATTTCGATGATATCGAAACTAGATGGCGCTGTTTTTATATAGATTCTCACCAACGCACCATGATCCGTGCCTTCAAGGACGAGTAGGTAATAATAATACAAAAAACCGGTCATGTGCGAGTCGGACTCGCGCACAAAGGGTTCCGTACTCTCCTATTATGTATACAACATTAGACAAAACGGCAGAAAAACACGTTTGTTGTGTGAGAGCCTCCCATAAATATTTATTTTATTTTGATTTAACTATTTATTTTTAAATTGAATACACAACTAAATATTGTATGAATATTTGAAGCGTTTATCTGTTGCCGTTATTAATAATGAGCAAAAAACGGCAAAAAAATCAAGTTTGTTGTAAGTGAGCCCCTCTGAAATATTAATGTTATTCTGTTTTTTGTGTATTTGTTGTTATAGCGTCAACAGAAATACATCATCTGTGAAAATTTCAACTGTCTAGCTATCACGGTTCATGGCATACAGCCTGGTGACAAACAGACGGACGGACGAACAGTGGAGTCTTAGTAATAGGGTCCCGTTTAACCCTTTGGGTACGGAACCGTCAAAATGTCTTGAGTGGGCAAAACAGTTTCATTTATGTGAGTGAGCTAGCAATATACACGCTGCGGCGAATGAATCTTTGTGTTTTTGAGTATTTCAATGCATACGGAGCCCTCTTACATGTCGGCGCCGGCGTTACGCTAATATAGGTATTTTACGCACCGAGCGGGCGGCGACCAACGCAAGCGATACATTCATTCATAATATCTATTCACTCGCTCGCACTAAGATATTGCGAATATAGCGACGAAATGATCTTGATCCACTGTAATACAAGTTTTCGGTGAACGGAAAAACTTTTAATGTGATATTTTTATGTTATTTAATATTATTATAATTCGTATTACTTAAAATATTTTTCACTAATTATTAAAGTGTTGATACATAAATATTCTAATTGTGACGCAGTAACCGAGCGTTGATAACCAACATCTGTAACATAGTGGTCTGGAAATCGTGCTTCAGAACTCATAGTCGAAATAATTATGGTACTATCGATACTATGAAAGTACGTGATATATTTTAAAAGAGAATAAAGTCCGCGATATTCGTATTATTTTAACGTTTCAATTACTGCTACATTTTAAATACGCGGTTAGAAACGAACGCGTTGAAAACGAACGTGTTTTCCAAGCAATCAGGTTTTAAATAGGTAAAAGGATAATTTAGCTTCAGAAATTTCTGCTCCCTAGGCAGACAAATATCTTTGTCTAACTTTTATGTGCACCTACGTAAATAAATAAATAGTACACAGGTTAACAAGTAAACAGGTTTTAACGTGTTTAAATAAATAATTATTTTATTTGGTGCTTCAATTACCATGTTTTTCAACGATCAAAACTGCAGTCGTAGTTTACGATGTTCTAGGATGCACACAAAAGCAGCGTCTATACGGCAAGACGCACACCACGATAATACCGACACGAGGAAACGCCAGGGTAGCCCGCGAAATTTTATTTTGCAATACAATGCGCATGTCAGTGTCAGCCTGTATGTTGAACAAAATATGTAGGTATGATTCGCGACCGCATGTATTTACAGAATTATCATCATCATCATCATCATCAGCTTATTAATATTTCCACTGCTGGGGCACAGGCCTCCTCTCTATGAGAGGGAATGGGCTATATATAATCCACCACGCGGGCCCAGCGCGGATTGGTAGATGTCACATGTTGAATCGAATTTTTTGGTTCTAGGCCATGCCGGTTTCCTCACGATGTTTTCCTTCACCGTTTCTAGAGGAGTGGTGATGAAATAAATTACGCAAAGTAATGCGCCTGTCTGGGTTCGAACCCACGTCTTACTGTTCGTAAGTCGGAGCCGCCACCACTGGGCCACCGCTGCTCTTCATGTCATTAAAAATGAATCGATAAAAATCACGTTAAAAATTTAAAATTCTTAAAATGGAATTTATAGTTATAACAATAAAGTCCATTTTAAGAATTTAAATTTTTCATAATAATAAGAATCACGTTAAAGAAATTAATGTGGTGATGAAATTAATTACACAATGCGCCTGTCTGGGTTCGAACCCACGACTTACTGTTCGTAAGTCGGGGCCGCCACCACTGGGCCACCGCTGCTAATTAAAATCGTCAATACATTCCCATTTAATAACTATTTAATGAAAAGATCATTCAATGGGTTAAAAATGAAATTAGAGGGTTGTATTGATGATTTTAATGATTACAATTCTGTAACTAGGTACCTACATACCTACATGTTACGGCCGCGAATCATATTTTTTAATTAAAAAGGTGACAAAACGTAAGATAAATTTACTAGTGTGCCATTTGCGCAGCTTTACGTTAGATGTTCCGAGCCGCTATAAAGTAGACCGTCACTTGCAGCACAGAATAGAAAATAGTGTACTAGCTTGCAGCTCATAATACTTAAATAGGTATCTATAGTTAATTACCTACTCAAATAATTCAAATCGCTTGTAATTTAATTTAGTTACTGCAGCAAGGAAATAAAATGAAATAGGAAGGTACCTAGTAGAAGTAGGATGAAAGATGGAAATAGGTACTAGCAGTACTAGCACAGTACTAGGTAGCTACATACATTGTTTTTGTTTACTTGCTAAGTATAATAATTATTATTGGCGCCAAATAGAATAGTACCTACCTATTCTATTATGCATTTTGCAGTGCACTGCTCGATCTATTTCTAGCTTGTTATTAACACGACGACTATCGAACTTCTACAATTTTTTTTTTATAATTTAGGATTACTTTGGACAAAATTAGCGAAATACCTACTTACTTCATATATAAAGAAGGCAAACCTACAAAATTGAATAGTCAAACGAACTTACCTGTAAGTGAAGTTCGACGGTAATTATGCTTGTTGTTGTATTGTCCTCGATGATTAGGAAAACTAGTGTAGTCTCGGCTTTAGTCTGCGACGTCACATAAAGTTTAAAGATAAAAAACTTATTTTCGAACGCAACCATAGGTATGTTGCCAGCTGCCTCTGTAAACTATCTTCATTAAGTTCATAGCAATTTATTGGTTTTACAACATACTAGGGTCTATGCTCATATATAGCAATGAAAGTTTGGGTCGGGTGGGACTAATCATCTTCGGACAATACAACAACAAGCATAATTACCGTCGAACTTCACTTACAGGTAAGTTCGTTTGACTATTCAATTATACTTGTTGTTGTATTGTCCTCGATGATTAGGAAAACTAGTGTAGATGTTTAAAGCTCAGTTGTAAAATCAATAAACATTTATATTTTATAAAACAAATAACCAATTATTTATTTTTAAAAGTTTTGTAGAGACCACTTTAGTTACTCTACTAAGTTAGCATTTTTACATTTTAATGTTTAATCATATTCAGTGTTATTTAAAATTGCTTCAGAGAAGCTTCTATTATTTACTTTAGTTCTAGTTTAATCATATTCAGTGTTATTTAAAATTGCTTCAGAGAAGCTTCTATTATTTACTTTAGTTCTATTATAAAAGGAGATGTATCATTTTTGTCTATGAGATGTACGATCAAACATATGAACATTCGTGAATTTAATCCTGATTTCTTGTGCACGCAAAATAATATTTTTTAAATGATTGCCTTATTCTATTAAACATGGCGTCTCATAGTTTGCATTTCGATTTCGTTCTGAAAACATGTCACATCAAAGCATAAATAACGTAGACGTTAAATGTGGAAGATAAGCGTTCTTATACTATTAATAATTTTTATTATTCTCTTATCTATATTTTTTGACTAATTTTATGCAACTGTGGAGCTATAATCGCTAAACAAAAAATACTTGTTTATTTTACTTTTCTGAAGTGTACTTCTAAACGAATAAATCAAATGACATCTTGTGTTTGACAATTTCTATGATGTAAACGTCATATCTACAACCTGTCATAATTGTCACGATTAACGTCAAACATTTTTATTGTGTGCATAAAAAACACTTTATAAAAAAATACTTTGTTCTATTAAGAGCTTAGTTTCCAAGCTTTCATAAGTGGTACAGGTTATGGACGGAGTCCCATACAAAAAAAAAAAAAAAAAAGATTTCGTTTTCTTTAGCAGAAGTTGTTGACTCTCCAGACCAAACCAGCTGCTCGTCTAAAATCCTCTACATTAACCCCCTTGCTGAAGACTGCTGATGTTTCATGGCGGGTACTGTGCGTTGAGAATGTACTAATGTCAATTCCACTCTCTTCCATAGCTTTTTGGACCCAACAGCTGATTGTACTAGAGCATCACAGCTCTAAATGGCTTCTTTGTATATATGAATAAATTAGTACAGTCCCGTGGACCTTCTGCTAATTTTAAATAATTAACCACAGCTGTAGCTGGGCATACCTACTCCTATTCTAGTGTGAAAAGGTCAGTTAAAAAAGGTTGGCATCTGTTTGGCCCTGAAGTTTTAATCAACTTATCAATCCTAATAGTAATAGTCTTGTTTAATCATTATATTATTAATTAGATGAATTGTTTGTGCCCTTTCACCTGTGGCTAACAATAATAAAGTTACAGCTTTCTTGGTAACAATTTGTTTATGTAATCTAATAAAAACTGTAAACATCCCAAGTATTATTATATTTGGGTTTCGGTCTTAACTCAAATAAAAAACCACTGCAGTCTTTTGATCTTGTCATCTGTACCTATTTGTGGTCCTATAATTTAGAGATAGACCTGATCTAAAAGAATTCAAACTTCCATAGGAAAAAACCTTCATTAAACCTCAAAATGAGGTACTGAATAACTTCAGTGTTGGCAGGCTGGGTCATGCTTATATTTGAATTACAGTATTCTGCCCCGGACGATACAATTGCAGGCGAATATTGATTCACATGTACTTTTTAGATATTGAATTCATCACAATATCAACAGCTACATTACTACTTCCAAATTCTATAAATATTTTCTCGATAATACTCCTGCCACCAATTCCAGTTTTTTTTTGTGAAGTGGGTGTAACAACCTGGAATTATGCAAGGTGAGATCTCTAGAAGCTTGAAAAAATAACAGGTTCCTATATCAACAATCTATTAAATAATAGGAACCATGGTTGAGTAACCCAATGGGGAACTACTATAATACCAGTTGCTTTTAAATCTGTAATTATCTTTTCTATAGTTTTAAAAAACCATTGAAAATGGTGGGAAAGCATAGGATAAATGATATTGAGACCAATGCAAAGTGAATGCATTTACCGCTACAGCCCCTGGATTTGGGTGCCATGATACATAACTATGACACTATGTGTTGGTCTGTGATACAGATAAATCAATTGAAGTTTCACCAAATAAGGATAATTATAATATTAGATAATTCCCATTTTGTACTAGTTCCTTTCTATATAGAGTTCTTTGGTATTTATGGTAGCAAAACCCATAAATTTCTAGATTCACATAATTGCTAAATATTTCTAGAAATTTTATGTAAGTGAAGATATTGAGCTTCTAATCTATTTATGTATGATACTGCAATCATATCAATTCTTATCGAAATTTCTCTTGAAACTGTTAAATTATTAATTTTTGGGATTTTTTCCACAGGCCGCTGCGCTGGCTATGTTTATAGACCACCATGTGAGATCCCATATACATTTAATATTCAATGTAGTGTTTTTATCATGATTATCAAGTACTTAGTGTATATAATCTAATACTTGATGGCTGGACAACCATATTTTAAAGTTATAGCAACCTGAGCTATAGATCTAACTTTAATTTGACTTTTATCAAATAACTCTTTTAATAACTTAGAACAATTATTTCTTTTCTCTTCAGTGATGTTATGAGTCATGTCAATAGTATTGAAAAATAAGCCTAGAAATGTACAGTGTTGTCTAGGTATGAAATCACAATTCTGTAAGTAATTATAAATGCAATTTTTTCTAATAAATTGACCATTGATTGCATGTTTTCTAAACATATAGCTATTTCCTATTATGGAAAGAACATCTCAATATATAACTGATATAAGGCCTCTCTCTCATAGGGAAGCCATATTTGTTAATATTTCAAATGTATTAGGTATCTTTATGATCCAATGTGACAAGAAAGTCATTTGTCTGTAGAAAATTTCCATATTGTTCGGTTTCAACTTGAAAAAACTCAGTTTTAACAAAAGTGTTCAATTTTTTAAATTGAAGATAAAATGGAAAGTTCCATTTCTCTTTTTAACCAGGAAAATTAATTATATATAATGTTATATATAATAGCTTAGTATCCAATCACATAAATCTGCCCACCTGTCAGTTTATTTGCGATGGTGATGATTTCTCCTGGCCTCCCACGTTCTGTCTGCTGCTGGTGTCTTTGATGACGGCCCCCCCCCTCCTCTTTACTTCTGCCCAAAGGGGGCCCCACCAGTTTGAAGTTTTATTATTAGTTTTATGAAGGGAACCCATGCACTCTGTCCAGGAGTGAATGTTTTTGCTTCAGTCATCTTTAATTCTTGACCGGATCTCTTGACTGGGAAGGTTTTCACCAAAAAAAAATGTGTTTCTGTCGCTGATTGCTACAGAAAATCTTTCAAGTCTTTGTTGATTACTGACAATAAGAGGGATCTACGTCCCCTAGTATCTAAATGTATTGAATCACATAACAGAATTGAAGCTTCATTTAACTTTTGATGTCTATCTTCCGTCCCTGAGTATTCTGTAAACACATTTGAAGGCATGAGCCTAAAAATGCCAGGGCTGTTGAAGCTTTTTGTATCAATTGGTCTTGACTTTTGGATACATCATTCACTGCAGTGCTCACCTCCGGGTTTAATAAAGGTGGTAAATTTTGTTTTAGATTAGAGCTATCCTTTGAGCTATCTGTTTAAATATGTGGATCAACACCTAATATTTCAAGCACTTTATTATCTAATATTCTTCATGTGGCACCTCTTATTCAATCAATTCAAGCACTGTGTTTACAACCTTTGCATCTGGTTGAAGCTCTCTGAATTCTGGGTAATAATTCTCAACCGACAACGGGAGGATATTTACAAGTGACTGTGGAGGGACATTTTCACTGTCTTCACCCCTATTAGGAGACCTCCTTGTATGTGTTATTTCAACTTTTGGAAGAAAGACTTATTGAATGTTGTAAAAAAACAACATTAAACTTAATAACCATGTAAGTTCCCGCAGAACTTCCCTTGAAGGTTATAATAAAACAGTCAACCGCGTGTGTTCCTAAAGAACACCCCCCAGGTTGCTAAGTTCACGACATAGCCATTGTAGACCACGTACGCCCCCGCAGGACGTCCCACAGGCCAGGCAAGTCGTTCACAATATCCATTTTGGACCTCATGGTTCCGTTCCCAGTTCCAACAGAACGCCGATCATGCTATTAGCTTACCTACATTATGGGTAGCTGTTTTAGACTCACTGAGTCACTGCACACCGTTTTGGCGCCAACGTGGCAGGCACGCCGTTTGTTGCAAACACGTACAATTCGTGCAAAGCGCAAGGCACAAGCAACTCAAAAAACACATGTTATCGATGTAGCAATAATTTACACATAGAAACAGAGCCCTGGGCCCTTAATTCCATTTCTTCTGCAGGAGGCAAAACGAATTAATGGAAACACAAATTAAAGCGGTGAAGCCATCTTTTTCCCTTAGGACGTTCATCACTCGAATCACAATTTATTTCATGCTTTTCACTCGAAAAACTCTTTAAGTAATTTTGATTTTGTCGACACAGACTTTCTTTTTCCCATTTTAGGGCACTTTTTAAACTAATAAAGAACATAATTAATCGGAAAAGGTGACGCCGTTACTAGACATAAAATCCGAATGAAGATAGTTTACAGAGGCAGCTGGCAACATACCTATGGTTGCGTTCGAAAATAAGTTTTTTATCTTTAAACTTTATGTGACGTCGCAGACTAAAGCCGAGACTACACTAGTTTTCCTAATCATCGAGGACAATACAACAACAAGTATAATTATGCTCAATATAATATTTTTTGAGCTATCGATAACCTTTGACAAAACTTAGCCCTATGGCCCTAATGTACCTTTTTTGGGACGTAAATTACATTTGCTTATTGATAGTTTTCTCAGAATATAACGCCAATCCATAAACCGACAATAAAACCGCATTCAGTAGGTAGGTAGGTAGGTAGGTATAATGGGTGCAAGTTTGTAGAGCGCGTAAGCAAACCTAGGAATTGTTTTTTTGTATTCAAAAGCTTTGTTTATTCTTTTCAATGGAGATTTTTATCAATTGTTACACCTACAAATTTTAGTCTACTTTTGTTTTCTCTCTTTTACCTATTGGGGTTGGTGATAGTGATGTTAAACGTTGAATGAAAAATAACTTTTGTTTTATTTAGGTTAGTTTTAGAGACGTTATAAACCGATCCTTGATAATTAATGTTAGGGTTTGGTGATGTCAAACGTTGAATGAAAAACATAACTTTCGGCGTTGTTTTTAAATGATGCTGTTACCTGTTGTCCGCGATTCGACCTTCGTGAAATAATTACAAAAATAGTAAGTACAGCGAACTATTTAAATCGAACCTATTTTGTTAAAAATGACAGTCTTTTTTTTGCAAGAAGACTTAATTAATTATTATTCTAAAATAAAAGTAGTCTTCATTGATGTATTAGAAGGCGGCCTCCGAACAGCTATCTGCCAGTTGTCCCATCAAACGCCGAAACACAGGCAGACAGACAAAGACAAAAATTAAAAAAACAATGTAGGTACCTATTCATTCAGTAAAAAGACACACTTCAATATTATTTATTTGTTTAGATTCTCTTAATCGCACATTGAATATGACATCGCACCTTGCATTCAAGGACAAGTAATAACAATAGGTACCTACACTAACAAAAAATATCTCGCTCGAGTTTTTACTGTGCTCAAGTTGTGCTAGCTGTGCAACAGTTTAATTTGTGTGAGTGATAGCTCACAAACAAAACTGTTTCGTTCCGCGTGTGAGGTAAATTGAGTAAAACGCCATCTATACAAAATAGCTCTAAACAGAATGATCTACAGATGGCTGACTTTTGAAAACTTTATCAATCTAAGGATTCGGATTGAAGTAAAAGGCCTCCTTTATCTTTTTTGTTGAAATAACGTGTTTTATGAGTGTAAATAGATAAATTAGCATTAAACAGGGAACATTTGAATTTTTGCTAATCTTATTTCGGCCGAAATCTACCGTTTAACGCATTTTAGTGATTGTCAATTTCATTACTGTTACCTATGCTGCCATCTATTGATTTTTTTCAAGACTAATTATAATTTGTTCGGGTTGAGACCCCATGGTAACAGTAAAGAAAGAAAAACTGTACATTGAAAATTTTCAAGAAAAACTAAGTGGCTTTTGTTAGAAAAACGTAACTGATTACAAAAGTGACTTTTTAGAATTTTTGTCTGTTTGTCTGTGTGTATGGTACTGCTTCACGCCAAAACTACTGGATGGATTGAATTGAAATTCAGCAAAAAAGTTGTTTGTAAACCAAGGAAGGCTTTAGGCTACATATTATCACGCCGTATGTTATGGGAGGTACGCAATATTGATTTTAAAAGGTTTTTTGTTCGTAATTGAATGCACAAAATGACATGTTATAAGCTATATTATGTGACGCAGACGAAGTTGCGCGGGTCGGCTAGTTCGGGCAATAATAAGGTAAACTCTGCTAAAAGTATATTTTGTTTCCAGTCACATTTGGCGTTGTACTGCTTCGCTAACGGCCAAGTGAGCACAGCGCTGAAGCTGCTGTACCGCGCACGTTATCTAGCACTACTAGTCTGCGGCGAGAATCATCCGGAAATGGCGTTACTTGATGTAAGTTTGTCAAATAATTGCTTATGTCACCAGCAGTAAGGATTTTTTTTCGGATGGGTAATCATAAAATGACTCCTCCCGCTCTGAGCGGAGCAGGAGAGAGTGTCAGACTTTTACTGACTAAAACCCATCCATGTTCCTTTATCGCCCTTTGTGTTCCGGGGACACGGTATCTCTTTCGAACAGTCCCGCAACCCCGGCAGGCATCGGCCCTTGCGGACCCCTTCCTATTGCTGACTCTCTTTGAACGCGCCTTCAGCAGCAAGGATCAAGTTAAATAAATTAAGTAGGTAAATATATAAACAGAAGAGAATAAAATATTGCGCCGCCTTCGAGTAATATAAGAGAGGACAAGGGTAGGAAAAAGAAACCGTCTCGTTTCGTCGAGTTATGCGAACATAATTGTAGGGAACAGCAGATTTTTTTTCGCGATTCAGGGTTTGGTCTTATAGTAAAAGTTGTTCATAAGGATGAGTACAATGACCGGTCGAAGTTAGTCGATATCGTCCGGAAACACGGTGTATAACATAAACATTGGGATTCGAGCAACGCATGCACAATAGCATACATGTAAAGGCCTCTATATAAGTTTCGGTCGGTGTAACGTGTTCGTCGCTCCGCAGAGCAACATCGCGCTGATCCTGCACGCGGTGGGCGAGTACGAGCTGTCGCTGCGCTTCGCGGAGCGCGCCCTGAGTGTGACGTGCGCGACGCACGGCGCGCGCTCGCTGAAGGCGGCCGTGGCGCGCCACCTGCTGGCGCGCACGCTGTCCTGTCTGGGCGACTTCCGCGCCGCGCTGCAGCACGAGAAGGAGACCTACTCCATCTATAAGCAACTGGTATGTGCCCTGTGCCCTGTGCCCCTTATGAGTGTGACGTGCGCGACGCACGGCGCGCGCTCGCTGAAGGCGGCCGTGGCGCGCCACCTGCTGGCGCGCACGCTGTCCTGTCTGGGCGACTTCCGCGCCGCGCTGCAGCACGAGAAGGAGACCTACTCCATCTATAAGCAACTGGTATGTGCCCTGTGCCCTGTGCCCCTTATGAGTGTGACGTGCGCGACGCACGGCGCGCGCTCGCTGAAGGCGGCCGTGGCGCGCCACCTGCTGGCGCGCACGCTGTCCTGTCTGGGCGACTTCCGCGCCGCGCTGCAGCACGAGAAGGAGACCTACTCCATCTATAAGCAACTGGTATGTGCCCTGTGCCCTGTGCCCCTTATGAGTGTGACGTGCGCGACGCACGGCGCGCGCTCGCTGAAGGCGGCCGTGGCGCGCCACCTGCTGGCGCGCACGCTGTCCTGTCTGGGCGACTTCCGCGCCGCGCTGCAGCACGAGAAGGAGACCTACTCCATCTATAAGCAACTGGTATGTGCCCTGTGCCCGTTATGCGCCATCATTTTATGTCTTAGCCTTTCACAATTTCACTAATTTGGAATTCTACCTCAAGACAAACCATGCTGAGATACGACAATAGGGATGATGACTGACTAAAAAAAGGCATACATACAATAAACGATCCACCAGATTTAGCAAAATGTAATGGCAAAAAAAACACTTTTGAAGTAAATGATCACCAAAATGAATCCCCATTTTTTTATCGTGAAATTAGAACCAAAAATTTTTTTTTAGTTAATGACCACCAGAAATTGAAATGATGCACTTGTAACCGAGTCGAGGGAGACCTGATGAGCTATTCACAACGCTTCGATTCCATTCCGATTCGAAAAGTCGTATGTCTATCTCGCTCGTTTTCTTAATGCCAAAAAAATATACTTATGACTTTCCGAATCGAATCGAAGCGTTGTGAATAGCTATGCCGGTCGACGGAGCCCCGCTCCGCGGGCCTTCTACTACTGAATGGTTTATAAAAAAATAACCTAACCTAATCTGTCCGTGTCGGGGTGCCCCAAGTCGGCCTAGGCAAAACTAGTTTGTCATCCACCACCAAAATTTGGTGCTCAATTTACTAAATTTGGTGATCAATTGGTTTTTTGAGGTGATGGATGTGGTCACAAAGTTATTTATGGTGGTCATTATATTTTCCCCCTAAAAAAACTATGGTACTGTTTAGTCCGTCAGTTATCGATTATCGAAAAATATTGGATACGTGTTTTTTGTTTTGTCAAATTAATAAAAATTGACGAAGATAAAACGTTTCGATCGAAGAAGAAAACGAGAAATCTATCTGACGGACTAATTCGTTTTTTTTTCTAATTAGTCAATAGGCCTTGCCCAGATTTTTAAGTTCCTATGTAAAAAACGGAAACACTTTTTTTGGAAATACTTTTCTTTTTGTTTGTTTCAAACAACCATTTGTTCTATATCCATATGCTTAATGTTACCGCAGCTGGGCGAGAAGCACGAGAAGACCCGCGAATCGTCGGAGTGCCTGCGGCACCTGACGCAGCAGGCGGTGGTGCTGCAGAAGCGCCTGGCGGAGGCGTACGCCCGCGCTCCACACGCTGCACCCGCGCCGCCGCCGCTGCACATCCAGCCGCCCGGCATGGCGTCCGTCATCGACATGCTCAACCTCATCAACGGCATACTCTTCGTGCAGATCAGGTACATGCTTTACTATTCTGGAGATACCGGATAAGATGACCTGCGCTGGTTACTAGACTGGCCGATGTGACTCATATCAAGGGCCTATACTACCTCAAATGGCATAGCATGATCCTCCGTTACGCCTAAAATACTGCAGCATTAATTTTGAAATAAATATATGGTAAAGTTGAGGATTAATGTTAGGTCTTATGTTTGGCGAAAACACGATTTCATAAAATTTTCTCTATAGAATAAAATCCCAAAGTTACCTCCAAATCGAACAATAAACCGCTGGTATTCAAAAAGTACTTTAAATTACATCATGAAACTTTGCATACTAACTGAACTAACTATAAAGCAGGTCTTATGTTTCTTATTTTTTCCAAACGAAAATTTAATTTTATAAAGAATAAAAACCACTCATTTCGCACTATTCGGCCGCAGTGACTGACGTAACAACCGCTTTGTAGTGCAAGCTGATTAGAACGTTATTCTAACAGCATTACAAACGAAGTTTGAACCACCACAAATAGAGTTGCTAATCTGAGGTAGTATAGGCTCTTAACATCTCTAAGGAGACTCGCCAAAGTATGAAATAATTTTCCATCTAATCAATTCTCAATATTTCCCAGTCCGCAAGACATCGAGCAATTTAAGGCAGAAATAGAGAAAAGACAGCTAAAGGAGCTGCCTATCCCCGGCGTGCTGAGCGAGCTGGCCAGGCCGTCGGACGAGAAGGCGCAGGAGACGGAGAGTTGAGCTCGGGCCCCTCGCTGCGCCACCTCAAGTTCCACTCATATTGGACATTTAACTATATACATTGTTACTTTAATATAATTATTGATTGATGATATTGTTCCTTATCTATGAATGTATGCGGTAGTGAATAGTGTGCTAAGGTTTGATGTAGATTTTTTTGTTAGAAAATTTTGAGGATATTATTTTGATCAAATAATTAAGTGTTATTTGGAATGAATTCTCGCGGAGTGCGGTAGTTGATGCATGTGCGTACATTTCGCTCAAATCACGCCGATCTAGTTTTAATTTTACGCTTCCGTTTGGAATTCACAATTTTATTCTACACCCAAAGTAGTGCAATTTCAAGTAGTGATAATAGCAATAAGTTTTGGTTGTGAACCTGAGACCGTGTGCGTCGCTATGTTATGGTAACTGGTGCTACTGCCAATTTGTCCTTCGTATATATTTTAATGGTTTTATGAATTGTTATTGTCGAGTATTATTATTATTTTTTAACTAGTACGGGAGTATATTGTTGAAACACCTGTAGCAGTAGACATTCAGTTATATTGTGATTGAAATGTAACAGGACTTACGGGCCGAGTCTGCGACTTGCGAGCTGCGGAGTCAGTTGATGTCCATTAACAAACTGCATGCAAAATTGGATTAGTTTATAAAGAACAACTCGAATGGGCTTCGCTCGATTCTTACAAACACTGCCTTAAATGTTTACATTTTAGTTTCAGGTGTAGTTGTTAGTGCCATAATAAGAATGTAGTGCATGTAAGTTTGTGTAATTGTTTTTCTTTAGTCTGTGATATAGCATGTTTATCATCGAGTGACTTGCCTTTTTATGCAATAAATAAATTGTAACTGGACTATATAGTTTCGGCTTCCATGTCTGTTTGGTATGTAAAGTAAGATCTAATCAACAAAGTGTAATATAATGAATTATGATACTAATAATAAATTGTCGTCGTTATAATGTTAATATACGAGCCTTGTGAAAGAAACACGTAACTACGGTGTATTCATGTTATACTTCTATAATATAAATCAACTATTCTTATAATGGTATTGATATGTTGTCAGTGACGCCAAATGAACAAGTGTTTATGAATGAGTGTTTTGGGATAAATGTATTTTGTGACTTTATCTTTCGAAATCAGCAGTACTATTGTCAAACAGTGTCCGCTGCATATCCGAATAAGCTTTGTTGAGTGACTTATAACTTGTTAAACTTCACTTAAACCATCGAAACATTAGCTTTCAATTATTTATTATGAGATGTCTTTATTTGTGTCAAATATTACGATATATTTATTATAACTTATAGTCAAAAATTATAATAAAAGATGTCAATAACCGTTGGCAATAATCGTGGTTAATTTTTAACTGTTCATTATGTAAAATCTAATATAATAGCGTAACTTTTTTAGTTTGCAAAGATTGTGCTTATGAGTCAATTCTGTCAATTAGGTTACATTTGTATTCTAAATATTTCGGGGCATACTTTGTGTATGTGAAATGTATAGGTACTACTGATACTGTTACCACTCACTTTTATAGTAATAGATTGCACGTTATTGCGTATCGATACAGTCGTTTCCCAATCCAGACTATCGTCAGAGCCATGCCTGTTTTAGATGTGAAATTATATCGTTACACATCACTAACATATATTTATTCTATCAATATCGATATTACTTGTCGATAGAATGATGTGTGTTGTCAAACATGGAGAAAGAACGACGATAAGTCTGCAGTTATTTAACCTCCGTCAAAATCAGTGATTTTTATTCTCGCTACAAGAAGATAGCTATTTGGTTGGTTCTGTCAGAGGTATAATTACTGAAAGGACTATAATCGATACGCACATCGTACTGTGCTCGTTAGCTAAATATATAAAAATGTTGTTCGATGAAGTACGTGCCTAAGCAAACAATAATCAATCGTTGTTGTTACATTTCTTTAACAATATGATGACCATGTAAATACGGCGCTGTTCGTAGTATGAATAAAAAATCGTTTTTAAAAAAGCTTCGTTTTATTTATTTATTATTATTTAACTTGTAACAAACACGGCGACAACTCTCCCAACAGTGACCAACATGCGTCACAATATTTTCTGGTCGGCAGTCGCGAGTTGGTTTACCGATTTCCATATTGGCTACTGCACTTTGCACTTTCTGCCACAGTGATGCTAGTGTGAATGTATGCATTTATTTCTCCACAGTTCGCATCTGTTGTATGCTGAGCTATCTTCCGAAGCGATCGTGTCTCTAGTGGCGTCTTCCTCTTTACCTTTTCCTCTTTTTAATACGACTGGCTATTTCGCGGTGAGCGACTGGTAGAGTTATACCTTCCAGTGGTCATTCCTACTATGTCGTGACGTGTGACTGACACTGGCTTGGCCACCATCAGGGATTTTAATTTTGATAACACGAAAATTTCGCTAATTAGTCGAAATTTGTCCCCAAATATCAGAATTTGTCGGTCACTGGTTCAAAAGATATAAGGGTTTATAGGTGGCCGATCTGGAGAGTCTCCCCAGGTTGGCCACATGTATATCTCAAAAACTAGGGCACCTAGCGAAGATCTGTTTTCTCCCATATTTTGTCGCCATTTAGTCGAAATTTGTCGCCAAGTCACAAATTTAATCGGGTCTTAGCTTAGAAGATTTAATGAGTTCAATGGGGTTGTTTCCCGCAAATTTCACCGCAAGATGGCGCTGATAGTTTGTTACCTGTCAAAAGTTTTTGATATAAACTTAAGAGCCATTTCACAAAATTTAAACGCTCGAGTTTAGGTAAAAGACCGCAGTTTTGTGTATGTGTGCGTAGCTATCCACACTTACACAACGCGAACAATGCAGCGCGAGTGTCGAGACGGACTAAACAATCTTGGGCCGTTATAATCGTAATGCACCTTGGTTTGAGATTTAGGCAAAAATATAATTTATTTATTGAGTCTTTAATCTATTAACCCTTATTCAAATAAAGGTATATATATTACCACATCGTGTTTTTTTAAATAATGCACTCTAACTTTTAATACGGTAACACTAAAGGTATAAATATCACATATTTATAATCTATAATAATTTGTTTATCTATTTTATTTCATTTGACAACCTGTCAACGTCATTTGTCACTGTAAGGTAATGTCAAAGTTGACTCAACGGTTTTGTTGTGAAAAAAGTCGAGTTTTTGGCGGGTGTTTACAGAAATTTTAAAAGTTCGTTCAAGAAAAAATCTGATAGGTACTTTTTCGACGCAAATTCCAAAACTATAACATATTTTGACTAATCTCACGTGTTAGCAGCATTTCCAATTGACTTATTCATATAATTTAGATGTTTCAAATATGTGGTAAATATCTTACCCTTGTCCGATCCCACTTTGAAAAATATCAGATTATCTATATAAAAATCGGTTGTATTTTTGTATATTTTTTTTTGGACTGCAAAAAGATAAATAAATATTTTGAGAAGTTCATATAAAGTTCTTACGTAACGTGTCAATTAATACTTTAATTATTTCAGATATTCAATATGTCAAAGAAAATAAATTTAAATGAAAAAAGTAAAGTATTAATATAAGCAATACTATAAGATAGGTAATATGCAATACTAATAAAAAAATATTAAAAATAAAATGTTTCATTTCCAAAATATAAAATAAATATTATAAGTAGAACCAAGAGGAAGTCACTAGTCAAGAAACGAAAATTAAACCGTAACGGACAATGGTAACAATTTTACCACCAACATCAAAAATTTTGTAGTCATGAACGGATAATGGTAAATTATTTACCACCAGAAAAACTACCCCATCCCCTATTCTTTTTTAAATTTTGTTTTAAAATATGAAATCAGTGACCCTCAATTACCTAAAATACAATGCAACCTTAAAAAAAAAATGCATACCGGCTCGCGTTTGTTTAAGGGTTAAACCCTTCTAAACTAATAAAACACAAATATATGTTATGTAAATATGTTTTTTATGTGTATGTTTCTATTACATATTTTTCAACACAATTGCTCGTAAAGTGAGCCTTATTACATCGTTATTAAGGCCTTATACCGAACACACACGTGCATAATAGAATTATGCCTACAATGTTAAGTTAGTAGGTACCTAACTGCAAATAATATGCGAGTACACAGAGCATTTTCAATTTAACCGGGTAATACAGTTTTGTTTTTGTCACCACAAAGAGGTTTTATGTCGCTGAAAATCCATTAACATTTTTGGAATAAATAATTAATGTATCCATAATTAAGACGGAAAAACATTTATTAATATCAAATTATTTATAATTTACAATAATTTGTTATAGGTGAAATGTATTTGTATTTTATCACTAAAATTATAATTTCGAAGTAAGCTATACAGCTTACTTCGAAATTATAATTTGCATGCGCCAAATGTAAGGTGATACTTATAGCCGTATGGCTATAAGTATCACCTTACATTTGGCGCATGCAAAAAAAAAATACTTGCGCGCCATTTCCTATAATTTTGTTTGTATTGCATTTGTTGCTGTGAGGTAAATAATTAACGATTTTTGCAATAAGTACATGTTTGTTTTTTCCTCGCAAGTGTGTTGAAAAAGCTCGTATGAAACTCGTGAGCAACTTGCTCACTAGACACTCGGCTGATTTACACCCTCGCCTATGGCTCGGGCTGCAACCCACAGCTTCAGGCGCGGATACAGGATTTATTTAAGGGGGGGGGGGGGGGGGGGGGCAATTTTTAGAAAATTAATTAAAAAAATTGATAAACTTTTTATAACAAATGGGCGTTACTTTACAGAAATCCATGATATGCAAGATACAAGGGGGCAGCCAGCTTTTGGGCCAGGGGGGGCGGAGCGTAGCGAGAAATTCTTACCACACCTTGCCTTGGACAGGTTACAATGGTTTCGAACGTTCATATAGGTTTCTTGGTCGAATTTTAGACAAATTCAAGAGAAAGTAGTCTGTAGAGCGTGCGAAGCGAGCTTGAAAATTTTAACTCTTTTTCTACCGACCTACTGGAGTTACCTGGGCCTCTTATAGACAAAGTTAAGACTCATGAAAACCTAGGTTTCAAGAGCGAGCGCAGCGAGCTCGAAATTTTTTACAACATTGCCTCAGATAATTTTGATATAACACCATTCTATAGCATCAGGCAGGAAAAGCTAACACAAAAAAAACTTAAAACGCGTTTTAACGCTAAAACTTTTAAAAATCCTGAGCTTCTAGGGGCAAAAATTTATTTCTCCTCAAAAATTTACTACGAGTTCCTATAATAGGTATTAAAAAAAAGAAGTACTAACTAACAAGTTTTAATTAAAATTAACAGTAAGCCAGTTTTTTAGTATGTTGTTTTGTAGAAGATGTCAGGAATATACTACGACTTCACGTTCTCATGTAATGTTCCCTGATAATGCCAAAAGAATACGCGCTGACGTGAGCGAAACCGCGGGCACAGCTAGTTGTAACTAAAACAATCAATTTTATTGAATCAGACTTTCCACTAGTACCCTGCACGGCGTCTCTTCTAAAAGTACTACCCTCCTCTACTCGATTCACGCGATTTCTCATTCTAAAATGAAAACAAAATAGCTATCAAATTTCGGACCCCAAATATTTTTAAAGGAGTGTTAAGTGTTTTCAAACCCTTCAAATTGTAATTACGGTTCTATATTCCATGTCGATATAATTACATATATGTTAAGAAAAGAAAATTTATATGTCAGTGTCAGGTTGTATGTTGAACAAAATATGATTCGCGATCGTAGCAAATAATGGATTTGCGGAGTTACAATCAAATCATCAATGAAATAGTCTTTAGAAATTTTGAATTTCGCGGGCTACCCTTGCGCTTTCACCTTACGTGATCGTTAACTATGTATATGAATTGCAAATATAAATAATATCCACCTCGCTTCTGTTTCTTTTTTCTTTTATTCTTTCCGTATATTGACACAATGATAATACAACCTAAGGGTTGCGCCCCATTGCTATAACTAATAAAACAGAAATATAACTATTCATTTACAAACTACTAAAATAATACTTTACTTGATATAAAACGAAATTCTAACCTAATGAAAAAAAAATACAAAGAGAATCAAAATGTTGTAGTCGTAGTATAACAATGCGTTTACAATAGATACGCTCGAAAATCGGGACGCGGAAAAAATGGCACAGGTCCTTCGTCGATGGGCGCTCGGGCCGTACTAATCGGTGCTCGCTTATACGTCGTAATTTATTCTAATTTAGAGTGAAGTTAAAAATTATATTGTATCTGATTAAATGAATTGATTTTAATAAAACTTTGGAATTAGTTTAGTAAAAGAACATAGTTTATTTTTACATTCTTTTTTCAATGTAATTACGCTTTATTCAAACCAAAAAATCACGATAAAATAGCAGTATAAAACGTAAAAATTGACCTATGACTTTATTTTTTTACTAATTAATGTTATTAATTATCGTTATTCTAGTACATTATGTGTCGACAAAAGTATATGTCTGATGCTTTGTGTATTGTTTTGAGTGAAATTTATAAATATTTATGATAGAATTAGGAGTCTGAAATTGACTCTGCGAAGATTTTTTAATAAACTAGTTGTGGGAGATTAATCACTACATAGTAAACAAATAAGTTTTTTGTAAATGTGTTACATTAAGTGTCAATAAGAAAAACTGATCTATTTTTAACATGTATTCAAAAATGCCAGGGTGTTCGCTAAGATGGTAATTTAGGCGACTAAAGTCTTAGAAATTTGCGTGAAAACGTGAAATGGCTCTTAAGCATTGTGTGGACGATTTTTTAAGTATTTGCGTGTTTTTTTTACTCAATTTGTGTTGCTGCACAATGTATGCTACCTGGCGTATCACCCAGTTGAAGGAGAAATTGAAAAAATAAAGAGCAATGCAACAAGGATAGAAAGCGGTGCTTGTCGAAAAGTACATTATATTTAACATTTTATCGACTTTTAGCTGTTTTTAATGATCTAATGATAAATAAACTAAGGTACGATACATCATTAGTTACATGTAACAAAATGTAAGGTTATTTGAAAAGAACCCATTTTTTATTCACAGGTTGGAAGCTTACGACAGAAATTTCAACTTCGACAGTGTTTGTAACAGTCCTGAAGCGGTCTCGTAGTCTGTTTCGTTGAAATGTTTCCCACATAACCTCGAATAATTACTTGTATTGTTTTTTTTTTAGCTTCAGTGCCTTTTCCCGTTTTCTCTTCATGCGCAATTTTCTTGGAAATGTGACAACGCCTATTTCTTTGCATCCAAAGGCTACACAACGACCCCTAATATTGAAAAAAGTCACAAAATAATAAGATATTGTTAAATTTCTATGGCGTTTGACAGTTTGTTTGTAACAAACAGTCAGCGCCATCTACGTGGAACTATTTGACAGTTTTCTTCCCCAGTATAGTCCAAGAGCTAGATCGAATGAACTGTCTAAATTCTTACGATCTATCTCTAGAACTATACCATACTAATTGCACTCATTATATCTAACGATACTACGATTAATTTTTCGTTGGTTTTTAGTTGGCAAAAGTGGTGCACGACAGTATTTGCGTCGTCCTATAGGTGAACACCTCCATTTAAATACACAAGTCACGACACTTAAAACCCACACGATTATCTGTCGTCACGACATAGTGGGAACGGGGCCTAAGAAGGGGTATAGGTTTTTAGCATACCGTAAGGCCCAGCGCACACCGCTGGAAGAGCAGCGCAGCGCATTTGAAGACAACAATTTAATATAAACCTTAACTACCTTGATATACAGTCGCGCGCATGCTTGAGGGTGCTCCGAGTACCGCATGCGAATTTATTCTTATATTGACCGTATATCAAGGTAGTTAAGGTTTATATTAAATTGTTGTCTTCAAATGCGCTGCGCTGCGCCTCCAGCGGTGTGCGCTGGGCCTAACGATGCGACACGTTTCGTTTAGCGCTATGTCGATCTCTTTAGCACGGGCAGAATGCTACAGTAAACGAGTGAATTACCAGGCAGAATGAGAAAGACAGGCCAGTGTAGTAAGAACCTGCATTGAGGTTGGAATGGATAGCTTTGTGACGTCACATTTTCTTGTTCATATTCCACATGTTGGAAACCAAAAACGAACTTATTACAAGCTAGACGCTGATAAACATGATAACTAATAAAATACTGCAAGATAACACATAAACATTTGATGTTAAAGTAGTCTTGCTACATGCATGTAAGTCAATAAATTAAAATTAATGTTCTGGTAAGCTGTAAATGATTACCAATATAAATAAAAAAAGGTTGTACTTAAATGAGTACTTAATTTAGCCCAACAGGGACAAGTCTACACATATAGCTATAGACCAGAAGATTGCCTTCTCAGTTTTGAGTCTAATGTCGGGTACAAATAGTTATTGATTTCATGCTGACTTCGACTAGTAAGTACTAGTAACTCCTCCAACTAAGCTAAAAAATGCTTTCGTTAAAAGTGGATTTACCCTAACAGCGCAGCGGGTGTGGATCTGGAGCCCTACTAACGCTTCGTCCGTATATTCGGATCTATCCGTCTCTCTCGCGCACGTTTGCAGATGAGTGCGAGTGACAGAGACGGGTAGATCCGAATATACGGACGAAGCGTTAGGGAGTAAGGCCCCTGACACGAGCACTAGTTGCCATTCGAACTATTGCCAACACACTCTAAATCCCTATGCTTTTTAGCTGTCTTATATTGCATTTTCAACATTCGGGCATCTTCGGTTAATGTCGGCAGGGGGCGTTACTTCCGCGCGCGTGGCCTAGGCCGGGGCCGCGCGCGGGGCCGGGGCCGCGGCCGGCGCCGCCGTGCGCGCGACGAGCGGCCGCGCTCCAGCTGCGCCGCCACTAGCTCCCCCAGCGCTCCACGCTCCGCCAGCATGGATAGGAACGTGCAGATGAACTCGTCGTAGTTGTGTGTGCGACGGCAGTCGTCCACCTACAAACAGTAATTTATAGAGTTAGTTAATGTCATATACATTCTAAAATTGTCTTAGCTAGCGGCAGTAAACTACATTGTTGTAAGAGTAAGGCTGGAGCCGGTTTTAGAAATTGGAGTGCTATCAAATAAAGGGTGTAAAACACCTCTTAACGAAGCCGAAAGGCACTTGTTCTCCTCGTCATTGCGATATTTTTTTTTGTTTTAAACCTATACATACATACTTGGGAACCTTCTAGTTACGGAGATATTGGGAATCAAAGTTCCAACTTTTTGACATGTTTTTATTTAAATACAAGTTTTTAATGTAAGATTTTTACTTTAAACACCTTCACGACCCCAGTACTATTCAATCCATCCATCAGCACAATGTTTTAAGTGCGTTACATGGAGTTTTACCACAAAACATGATTTGTCAACAAAAAAAAAAGTCGTTTCCCAGCAATAATTTTTGCATAAAGTTACTTAGTTTGATGTACAGAATGCTTGGTCGACAGCTTCGTGATGAGGTCTTTTACACCCTGTATATTTTAATTCATCATCTTATTATCCAGAACCAAATTTGACCGGCAATAATTTCATGTGAACATACAAAATACTGATAATAATTATGTTACCTTATACATATCCCTCTTATCATTCTCATCATTGAGTGCCTGCTGACATAGCTGCACTTCGTTCACAATGCTGCTCATCAAAGCGTTCAGTTCAGAGTGTGTGAGCAACAGCTTCCTTAGTTTGATTGGCTGATCCGGCTCGGTCTCACAACAAACTAGTATGGGAGAATCATTGCTCTTTACCAGGGCTGTGATAGACGTGGGGTAAAGCTGAAACATACAACAAAAACTTTATGATAATGGAATTTGAAACTGAACTAAAAGATGTAAAAGATAAGTAAATAATAAATATCGCTAGACATAACACACAGCGCCATCACTACATAGATACTTTTTGTTTCCAAATACCTACTTATCTACACTAATATTATAAAGAGGAAAGATTTGTATGTTTGTAATGAATAAACTCAAAAACTACTGCGCCGATTTCAAAAATTCTTTCAACATTAGAAAGCTACATTCGCCCTGAGTAATATAGGCCTATATTTTATCCCCGTACTCCCACGAGAACGGGAACTACGCTGGTGAAACCGCGTGACGTCCGCTAGTTATACATATAAACATCCATGACTCAAATATCCATGCTCATCATATAAACATTTGCTCTTACCAGGATTCGAACCCGGGACCCCAAGAACGTAAGGCAGCCTCACTATCGCTGCACCATTCGGGTCGTCAAGATGTAAAACCACTGGAGGAAACGAGGAGTTAAAGGGGTTGACGATTTTAACAGTGGACTGACCTGATCCACTAGGCTTTGGCCACCCAATGGACGGATATATCTGGCGCGAAGCCAGGACAAGACATAAACAATATAGGTCTTTATCCTCAGGATTGAGGGACTGAAAATAAAGATAGACAGAGCACTTTACTCTCTCTGCATACTTACATCTCCTACTATTTGATTGTCTCTGTTGATTGTTATGAACTTCACAATTACGCCCTGCTCTACAGGATCAACTGAAAACAGGGATACATTTTTATTATATTTTAATTTTGATTCCAAAAAGAAAAATAAATCACATTTTAATGACGACAACCTGAAGAAGTCAGTTTGTGAGTATGGTCAATGGGATTGTTAGACTGTGGCCAACTTAAGTATCAGTTTAGATAGTCACCTAAAATAATACTGCTGTCTTGGTGTGGACGATCATTAGCTCCAATCTCTATGGTAATAGGACGAGTGTAGTCCACATCATACAACTGCAATTGTGACGACTCTAAAGCAGTCAGTATCGTCTCCTCACTGATCTGTACTATGTTTTCGTTGAGAGAGTTTTCATTGCTGCCTTCTGACAACAATTCACCATGTTCTGTGGAAATGAGTTTTTTGATATTGAACAAGATTATACACTAAAAGCTCATTAGAGTTATTGTGCTGTGTGGTTTAGATGTAGGTTCAGACTATCAAAGTGGACAAGAACATGGGTGGAAAAAATGGAGTGTTCATATACTAATTGCATCAGTCAATGGGATATTTTATATGAATCCAGTTTTTTTTTTATGTTTTTATGTCTTGCATGAATAAAAAAAGCATTATGAATAATTTTACCTGGTAAACCATACTTTGCCATTTCTCAATAATAATATGGAGCATTTATCTAGATTTATGTTTATGAAATCCATTTCTAGAAACTAATTTTATTGTGATGGGCCTGATTTACCAATCTTCTGTAGTCATGAATTTTCATTAATTTTGGGAAATAATACTAATAAACAACAATATATGTATATATGTATGTATGTATATGTAATATATGTATGCAAATGTGCGATAAGGAAGATGATTAATTATACCATTAATTTCTCTGCGTTTTGATAGCAAATGTCGCATATGTTTGCCGATCTTTGAGATTGCTTCCTTTAGCCTCTTCTGATTCAGTTCAAGTGCATTTAGCCTCTGTGTCAGTGCTAACCTTCTGTCAGGCACAACTGCCATCAGGTTGAACCTGTAATGGTTAGGAAAAAGGCTAATAAAGAAGGATCTTGACTTATCTTCCTCATCTTCTTGACTTATCATGTTACTTGGGATCGGCATAACACATTTTTGTCTACCAATGGCCATTTTGACCTATTTTTTTACTATCCTAGGTTGTGTCCCACTGCTAGGCAAAGGCCTCTCCTTTCTCCTTCCATACCTATGCATCCTGTGTGATCTCTGGCCATGTTTCATCTCACATAGAGCTACATAAGGACTGATGGGATGAACTGAGTCAGGCCAATAATAAATGATGTATAATAAATAATATTACATTTCTACCTGATCTCAATTCTTAAGGACTAATATACCTGGAAGCACAATGGAATATCATTGCTGGATATGAGTTGAAGTAATTATTTTCAAATTGAATTAGTGTTTTCTATTGGGAGGCTATCTTATAAAAATAAGACTATAAGCATGACTTGTGACATAACAACTATTATGAATAATTAAAGAATTTTCAAATCTTATTATACCTTATATCATGCACTTGTTCACCAGCATCTCTGCCAAGCCTCACAGCCATGACTCTCCTAAACTTATCAGTCCAGTCCTCATCAGATGCCCATGGCCCATGATCGGTAGGATATGGTTTCAGGCCATCCAGCTCAAACAAATGCCCATTAATGGGCACAAAACATACAAAGTGGTAAGCTTCACCTGGAAGAATGACAAAATCTATGACTTCATTCTTAGTAGGTGCAGTCAATAAATAAAATAGTCTCCAAATTGGTTATGAAGTGTGAAGGGCAAAGATAATTTTTTATCTATCTACTTACTAATCTCTTTTATTTACTGTTGCTGCTCAATTAATAACAAATAATCACTGTTTCTAAATCTTATGTTTACCTGTAAAGCGTCCAGTGGGAACTCCTGCATTTTTATCAGCCTTTTTCCTAGCTTGTGGTATGGCATGTGAGTTGTGAGCACAGGCCAACTCTGGGGTGTTCCCAATGGCCCAGCCTTTGTTCTCAGGGTTCATTCCAAGAGTGTGGTGCTGTTTAGTGAATGGATAACAATAGAGGTTTAAGTATGTAAACAACAATGTAACATTTGCATTGTTTGAGAAAACAAAGATTATTTACCTTTAATCTGCTCAGTGTTTCTCCTAAATGAAGATTAGGATAGTTCAATAATATGGATAGCAAGGCATGAGTGGCACAACTGTTTGGAACCATTTGCTGTGCGAAAAATATGTTGTTTATAGTCTCCTCATCGCGTACGAAACTTTCAATCTGTTCCACGAATTTCCTGCGGGAACGTCTCTCTTCAATCCATCGAAATAAGAATATAAACCCGTAGACTGGGCTTTCGAAAGGTTTGTGTAAGTCATAAATCTCTTCTACCTGAACCCCTTTTACTCCGAAGTCCTCCAACAATAGGGTAAACAAGCCCGGGTCGCTCTCTAACTCGAGCCATCCCTCTATCAGACTGTTTATCTCTACCGGCATATTTTTCATAGATGATGATTTTTTGGACGTAGTGCAGCCAAAACTTTTTGTTTATTATGTTTTAATAACCAAACCGACGTTAAAATGAATATTTAATCCCCCGGATCTTCCCAACAAGGAGTTCATTGTTGTCGTTTGTCAAAATGTCAAGTGTAAGTGTCACTGTCATGTCGCCCATGTCAATGTCACAAAACTGTCATAGATAGGGCGCGACTACACGTTTGTGCAAGGCGACACGAAATGGAATCTGTTATTACTAATTCGAATAATAGTCACATTCTTGTGACATTATAGATGCAGTCAAACAGGGCAGAAAGGACTGTGAACTGGCTGTGGAGACCGGAATTTGACAGGTATTCCAGTATTTACAATGATAATACCTAGCGGCCGAGCACAAATCGACATTCCTGGGAGAATGAGAATTTCTGTTGAAAAGACAATGAGTTTCCCCAAAATTATACATCACGGGATCTTTTCGCGTTTAAAAACAGGGACATAAATAAAGGTAGGTATTGCTGGTGATTTGTGACTCAAAATTGAAAATACAAGGTGGCGGTAGTTACAATTTTGGTCACAAGCCAAAATATCTCTAAGCGCAAACACACAGGTGCGTTACAAGTGTTACCGCCCAAATTAATACAGTTTAATAGACCCACCCACTGCACTCCTGATCTGACCCACGTCTGACCTGCACTAATTCTCTGCGTGTTTTGCACTTTATTCTCATCAGTCTCAACGAGGCGATAAAACAAATTGCGATGGTACCGTACACAAGGGCGCCGAGCGTTTTCACCGAATATATTCAGTTATGTACTTTGAGATCAAAATGTTCCATTGTTTGCAACCATATGTATGTAGGTATGCCATAATTACATAATAAGGCCTCGGGGCAACCTCGGGGGGACCTTAGGAGAGCAGTGGTGGCCCAGTGGTGGCGGCTCCGACTTACGAACAGTAAGTCGTGGGTTCGAACCCAGACAGGCGCATTACTTTGTGTAATTTATTTCATTACCACTGCTCTCAAAACGGTGAAGGAAAACATCGTGAGGAAACCGCGGCGGCATGTCCTAGAACCAAAAATTCGAAGACATGTGACATCTACCAATCCGCACTGGGCCCGCGTGGTGGATTATAGCCTATTCCCTCTCATTGAGAGGAGGCCATGTCCCAGCAATGGGAACATTATAGGCTGATGATGTGGCATCAGGCTCGCAAAGTTATATTATAACGTACACACATCAAAAAAAGTTTGTGATCACTAGCATAAGCTGATATATATACGTAATTATTTAAATTGAAATTTATCAAGAAAAAAACTTTGTTGTGATGCCTTGTTTGAAATTAAAAAATAAAACTATTTTTTATCTACACTTCTACACTTAATATTATAAAGAGGAAAGATTTGTATTTTTGTGTGTATGTTTGTAATGAATAAACTCAAAAAGTACTGCGCCGATTTCAAAAATTCTTTCACCATTAGAAAGCTACATTCACTCTGAGTAACATAGGCTATATTTTATCCCCGTACTACCACGGGGGGAGACTCTCTCCAGATCGGCCACTTAGAAGCCCTTATATCTTTTGAACCAGTGACCGACAAATTCTGATATTAGGCGACAAATTTCGACAAATTAGCGACTTAATTTTTGTGTTATCAAAACTAAAATCCCTGATGGTGGCCAAGCCAGTGTCAGTCACACGAATTACGCGGGTGAAACCGCGTGACGTCCGCTAGTTTTTTTTTAATGAAAATGTAACAAAAAGATTTCGAATTTTCAAAGTGATCACAAACTTTTTTTGATGTGTGTATATATTATAACTACAAATTTAATTATTAATCAAATAGGCCGGCTATACGGCTATATATTGGTACCTATAGCAAACATCACGCCTGTACTTCACCGAAGGGCCCGGCCGAGGTGTACGGTGTACCATATGCATAGTACACCGGCCCGGGTACACCCACATTTCAATTATGTTTAATGTTAATTTCCAATTATGTTTATGTCTCATATAATAAGGAGTGTGCCTATAGCCATCCACCGAGCATAAATCTAAACTAAATTAGAGAAATTTCTAATGAAAAAAACCAATAACACTGCCCGACCTGGGAATCGAACCCAGGACCTTACGCTCAGCTGTAAGTGCTGTAACA
The DNA here is from genome assembly GCA_905147715.2 of Xestia xanthographa. Taxonomy (NCBI): domain Eukaryota; kingdom Metazoa; phylum Arthropoda; class Insecta; order Lepidoptera; family Noctuidae; genus Xestia; species Xestia xanthographa. The sequence goes on along the minus strand of LR990649.1, from coordinate 14,021,324 downwards.
CTTGCGGTTGCAAGTGTGCCTATAGCCATCCACCGAGCATAAATCTAAACTAAATTAGAGAAATTTCTAATGAAAAAAACCAATAACACTGCCCGACCTGGGAATCGAACCCAGGACCTTACGCTCAGCTGTAAGTGCTGTAACACTTGCGGTTGCAAGTGTGCCTATAGCCATCCACCGAGCATAAATCTAAACTAAATTAGAGAAATTTCTAATGAAAAAAACCAATAACACTGCCCGACCTGGGAATCGAACCCAGGACCTTACGCTCAGCTGTAAGTGCTGTAACACTTGCGGTTGCAATTGTTACAGCACTTACAGCTGACGACGCTCTTACACGACGACAGACGCACTGCAGTGTTACTAGACCAACAACTAGTAACAACAGTAATACTACAAGACAAATTATTTACGACTTGTAGGCAAGTTTTTAAGAAACAGGTATACACAGCCTATTGAGGAAAGTATGATGAAACTATACTCATATTTTCCTACCATTTACAGGTTGCAGCCCTTATCTGCATCCACCTCCCGCATCTCTGATCCAATAGAACAAATAAGGTTGGCACAGGTATCTAACGTAGGTACCTATATCGTGTAGGAAATATCACAAATAAAACATTTGTTCTTTCAACAACATTTATTTTTTTGTTTATATACACTCTTATCTTCCGAACTTTGTACAATGTACAAATAATAAATGCACAACTTCAGCATTGTAAAATCCTCATAAAGACTTGCAGGCACGCGCTATTTGAATCAATTTATTATTAGCACACGATTTAAGTTTAAGTTATTTATAAACAGTATTGGTCCCATTTTATAATCATTCGAAAGCACTCGGCTATATATAACGTCAACGATGATTTTATTAATGTATTTTGCTTTTAATGCAATTATATTCCTAGAGTTGTTAGGCCACGAGATCCGGTATGAAAAATATTCTCGAGTCTTTCAAAATCTATGTTCCTAATCGATTATCAACTCGTTAGTATCCGATCAAATTGGTTTCGATTTCGTATCTTGACTGCATTATTAACTTCAAATCAACTGCAAATAACATGCCAATCGTTAATATAAATACATGTATATTTTTTTAGAAGTTTGCATTTGGCATATTGACTAGCACATACTCTAATGTAAGAGCTTCATTATGCAAGTTTCTGTCTATTTAAATTTAATAAGCACTTATAATGCAGAGCGTCACTTTGTTCGAAATCTTTAAGTTGTGCAATCAGAATATGTACAAATTACAAATTATTATGCATGACTGGATAATCTAACAGAATATTTAAGTAAATATGCTTTAATTTGAAGACTAGAATAGATAAATCGGAACAGGAAACAATAATACCTCCACTAAGATTATAACGCGATAGTCAACTAAAACGATGACACTAACGGTCATAAGTTCATAACACAACAAGCTAACAATCAGTTGGAAATATCAAATCTACTCATTTATTATTCAAACATCATTGTTCCAACAACATTTCTAATTCGTCAGATGCTGTAAGGTTCATCTATCCGATGATTGTGTTAGTGTACATTCTTTTGCGTCAAGCAAAGTGACAGTAGTGTGTCTCATATCTACAGGCTCGTGAGCAAACTATAAGCTAAAGAACAGTTGTATTTGAAAACAACTGATGTGCAGTCACACCAGTGGGAGCATTCAGAGCTCTTCAATAAATGGCACAGTGACGTAGGACACTACTACTGCTTGTATACTAATAATTGATCATGAACAGATATGTATGGACGCCTCTCGTCAGCTGGACGACCCGCTCCACGCAGGCGTTCCGGTGACTTATCCTACTTTACAATTATTTGGAACCACAGAGGTGCTCTGTATGGAACACAATTTATAACATAATTATTGGAAGAGTTTTTACTTAACTGCCTAACTATAGGTACATATTTAACAAAAGGCTATTTTACAAAATTTAATAATTATGTACAGAGCAGGAAATAAGTAACTAATAATAACTTCCCTATTATCACATAAGTACGCAACGCTCTTACTCGACCACCTACATTCATTATAAAACGATAGTTTCATGTTAGGATATGTACGTACAATATAAATATAATACCATGACATTGTTGGGACGTCAACAATGTGGACTAATTGCTATATACGAGTCTCATCACATGAAACAGCAGTCGATTTAAAGTAACAAAGTTGTCCGGCCGGGCTTTCATCTGATGGTGTGTGTAGGGTTGTAGGGCGGCGGCGGCGTCTTGGGGATCTGCGACCGGTGGATGGGGGCGATGGCGGACAGCGGGGTGGGGGGCAGCTCGTCGGGCTGGCCGGGGATGACGGCCACGTCCGAGAGCAGCGGCGGCGGCAGCTCGTGCCGGGCGCTGCTGGTGGCGGGCAGCAGCCGCGCGGGGTTCAGCTTGATGGCGTCGTCGTAGGTCGGCGGGGCTCCCGCCACCGTGTCGTAGTCTGGAGGCTTTTGCTGCATTGTTTCCTCATCCGGCATCGATATTACGTGGATGGGATCGTCAATCTGAAATTGTTAATAATAATCGTTAAATACTGTTAATAATAATCGTTAAATACTGTTAAAAATATAATAACTTACTGGGCATAAAGTTTCATAGTACCAAAATCGGATTAAACTTGTTTGTAATTATAATTTTACATAGCTACATCATGCTATGCAACGCTACACGTTGCTACGAATTGCTACACGTTTGAGTGCTACGTGATGCTACACGGTGCTACGCGACGCTACGCTAGGCTACGCGATTTGCTACGCCGATTTATCCCAGGATCTGGATTTATGTTTTTCAAATGTGTATCTAAGGTGAGAAATTGCAAAAGAATACTCACTTGGTGTGTGTCAGGTGACGCGCGGTCAGTCTGCGGCTGCCTCGCGGGCGACTGCAGCCAGCAACACATGGCGGCGCAGATGAGCAGCGCTCCTGCCACGATGCAGGCCACGCCCACGTAGCGCACGGGCTCCGCGTAGTCCTCGGCCAGACCCAGCCAGTTGATCAGCGCGCCGGCGCACAGCAACACCATGCCGTACCTGTACGGCCTCTGTGATTGTCTGCCTTCGTCTAGGGACATGCCTGGAAAAAAAGAAAAAAAAAAACATTAATTATTTTGTATTGTTATAAAAAAGATGGGTGCTTGACTCCACGTTGTTGAGCTCTACTGAATATCCGGCATGATTAGACTTAGGACTCGAAGAGGCTATGGTTAATGGTAATGGTTAATAATACGATGGTGTCTTAATACATTTTTTCTGAGGCAGTGGTTAGTGAATTACTTTCGCTTTTGTTTCATTTAGCGACATTTTGCTGTCGGTCACAGAAGTAGGTAGTTGCGGAAGCTCGAAACTGTTAACTCATCAAATGGTGGAAAGTGTATAGCATGTAGTTTACTGGGGCAATGACACGCCGTAATAACGGGATTGTATATTTACGAACCGGTGATCGAAACGAAAGTTGGGAAAGTTCACAATTAGATGACACGAAAGGTGGATTGTTCTAAATGTGGGTTGTTCAAAGATCCGTGAGCGTGATTATGGACAGGTCATAGAAGAAACAATTGTTTTTGCGAGGTGGCGTTGAGGAATACTTTTATAAGAGATAATTTCGAGGTGCTCGAGCGTCGATGATCGAGGTTAGCGTGAAGACAATGGTCTCTCTGGAGAAGTGGGTCAAGTTCGCGACGTGCGCTGGAGTGGCGCCGAGCGGTCACGCACGCGGGATGGGGGGCAGGGGTTCACCGGACCAGTCGGATGACACGCGTACCAACACATCAATTCATTTAGGTATATGTCTATAAATCGTTATTGGTAAATGGGATCTTTATTACACAAACGATTTACTCATACAGAAAACGGCTAAATTCGAGTTGAGGTGAAAAATTTAAGATGTTTATAGCTTCATGATTGAATTACAAACTTTTTACTAGATTTCGTCAAATTGCTATCTTATATTCCGCATTAGGCCTTGCTATGGTACGGAAACATGACATTATTTCATGATCGTTGTTTACGATAGAAATCAAGCATCTGAAGGTATAATGCCAGCCGAATAAGCGGAACATTTGACACTGTAAAAAACATGACGATACCATTGACACGCAAGGAATGTTTTATGGGTTTTGACAACCTGATAATAATGTAGCAATACGAGCAGTAATTGTCCCCTAATAGTGTGTACGTTTGTATTGGAGTGTTGCAGTCATGCAAACTTCAGGTGATAAGGTTTGATTGCTTTATGTTATTGCGTTCTCAATTATCAAAACCGTACCTATATACTCTTACACGGTGTAACGATCGGTTAAAAACGGTCGAATGCACCCACTGAATCATGTCTCAAAACGTGCGTTTGATATATTGTGATAATAACGTTTGTAAGTACTTAGCATAAGGGTTATTCCAGAAGTATTGAAGACGGGATATTTATTAGATAGATTTCGTTGAAATAGGTGAACGTACCTATCTTATGAATTGAAATAATGACGGATCAAAGGTCACCAGAGTTTATCACGTAATAGGGTTAGTTTTAGTAATTACATTTTCTTATCATAATTTGACTAGGATTAGGCGAGTGCCTTTTCTAGATCATGAAAGTGGCTTATATTAATGGCATTACTCACAAATGGCTGATTGTCCTCTCCCTCGTAAGTCTGTTTCGTAGGGCCCGTACGGATATATTGTACCCAAAGCCATATTTCTTTAATGTTAGTTAATTATAGCTAAGTAATATGATTTTATTCGTAAACTATACTGAATTATACAAAAGAACGCAAAATTCTTTCTTGTTCTATCAATGCGACGTCACAGTTGTTTTTCAAGTACCTACAAAGTTATTTTTTAGTTACTTAGATATGTAAATGTGCACTTCATCTCGATAATCAGATATAACTGAACAAAAATCACTAAGAGCAAGCAATCTTATCGGTTATTCGTCGTCAGACCATATATTGATATGATTGTGGGTCAACATCATGACAATGAATTATTTTTTGCAATGGTCTTTTAACAACAGCACGTCGAGATACCACACTAATTTTTTAATGGATCTTTTAAGTCAACTCATTCGCTGAGGGGGTAAACCAGTTTAATACCTTTGGCAATGTCGAAGTAAGGATAACCCTCTTACTGAAAGGTAAGGGTTTTGGATTATGATAATCATTGTCAGATTTAAAGTATCGGGCCACTGCAGCCCGGTAACACTTGTAAGCGGTCTTTTCGCCCACTCGCGCGGGGTAGGGCTTCGGTGTCGCGGTCGCGCCGTTTCGTTAAAGCGATAATATTCGATAAATGGATTAAGCCTACACAATAGTTGACTAACCGTGTTCCTACTATTGTTATTTTTAATAATAGGAATGGCACCATTGAAACAGCATTCTATTGCTGTGGCTATCTATCTATTTCACACTTCACAAAGATAGTAAAGAAAAAAACAAAGTTCCAAAATTATCATTGAGCGCATTCGTGAAATTTTTCAATAGGCAGTGGCTTAGTTTCTACATAAATCATCGTCAACTCTTAGTTATCTTATCAATGAAATGTTGTGCGTCTCACGAATGCACAAACTAAATGTGTATAATTATATGTCAGACTAGTTGAAGCTAACATTAATAGACGCAAAAAATAATAATATGCATAGCGTCTAATTTTACGCATTCATACATTTGCAGCTTAGCAAGGTCTCAGCATTTTTTCAATAGTACACGCAATTAACGACCTACTTATTATCCGTTTCTGGTTTGCTTTGAGTTTTTTTCGTTAGCTGTTAAAGTTGCAAATACTTGAACTAAATTTTCAAAGTGCTCTATGTGATTGATGAATGAAAATTCAAAAAGCCTGCTAAAAACTAAGGTACACATTTTCAACTTGTATTTGTATTTCAACTTCTGATTGTCCCGCCTCCTCTTCAAGGAGAGGAAGTGGGGGATTAAAATTACTGGCCCAGTGTACATAGTTATTTGTTTTAAAGCGGTAATAACTTAGGTGCGGTAATCCATTTATTTTGGCCTCGCACTAATGTTTGTTTCACCGCACCGACTCGTAATGAAATATTATCATCTACTGATATAAATAACACGTGTAAGTGTTAGTAAACCATCTACATTATGTTTTTTGTCATTATCATCTTAAACAAAATATTAGTCTTTATGTTTTCTTTGGGAAAACCCAACATTTCTTTGTGTATGTCCCTTTCTACATTCGAACATTCCACTTTAAGATTGTATTTGATTTCTGTCTGCAAGTCTAGAGATTAGAGATTAGTTTCTGTATAAGTAACGTGACCATTTTTTTTATCAAAACGGGACATAGGTTTTTCTTAATTTTTTTTTATTAGTCAGGCCGATTCATGAAGAACTACCATTTGATTTTGATTTTGTTTTTTTTTTTGATGCTCACCAATTCCATACATTTTGGCGAGTTTAAGTAGTGAAATCAAACTACACTGGGTTTTTTCAGAAGTTACACAATTTGTTCGTTCATGAAAATATTCTTTCTACTGGTACATTTGTACCAGGCAGACATAAACGTATTCAATTAAGCTACAAAAGGTTTTATGTTTGAGATTAAATTATTGGTGTGAAAGTGTTTGACCACTTCCACCCATCTATTTTCCGTCGCAACGTTCTTGTCCCATTCAGTTACCTTTTGAGAAGTATGTAGTTTGTGATCAGTGAAAATTCGTCAAATACTTCTGTATCTTTAGTACTCTCAATATATCCCTTTTCAATAAATACATCCAATGTGTTTTGAATGTCTTAGAAAGACATTTTTTTATTATATATATATATATGACCCACGCAACTTCGTCTGCGTCACATAAGAGAGAAAAAGCTAACAAAAGGAATACATTTTCCCCGTTTTTGCAACATTTTTCATTTATGCTCCGCTCCTTTTGGCCGTAGCGTGATGTTATATAGCCTATAACCTTCCTCAATAAATGGGCTATCCAACACAAAAATATTTTTTCATTTCCAACCAGTAGTTCCTGAGATTAGCGCGTTCAAACAAACAAACAAACTCTTCAGCTTTATAATATTAGTATAGTCAGTATAGTATAGATAATAAAAAAATGTCTTCCTACCCGTTTTCAATTTCTCGTTTGCAATTTCTTTGCAGTTTATGAAAACGGGTCAATTTTGTGTCCCGAGGCTTCTTTCGGGGACACCGGGACCGAGAACCGAAAAACGAGATAGTCCCGTTCAAAACGGGACGTATGGATGGTTACGTTATGTATAAGACACATTTGAAATCGTCATTGTTTTTCAATGATTATTCATTGAAAAACAATGACGATTTCAAATACAACATAAAAACAATCAGATGCTATTCATTTTCAATATTTAAATCATTCACTCAGCGGGCCCACTGGCTAATTTGTACATAAATGGAAAACCATACAAGTAACAACAGGCCCGGTTCCGATAGATAGCTTAAAGCTAACACCTTATTCCCCGTTTCTGAAAGCCAATTTAATTAAATCCTTTTCAATTGACTTGATGGCTGTTCTGATCTCTGTCAACGTACCTACACGTTACATCAGTTAACGCGACGACAGATTGTTAGTTAATTGTTGTGTTGGGCCTATAAACCCGTCCAGAAAAGTCGTCAGACCACCACGCAAGTACCTACCTACATAAGCAAGTAGCATTAAACAACTTAAGCAAAAAGTGAGTATAGGTAGGTATTGAGTATGCAAAGTAAGGCTATCTAGCTGATTGTGATTTTTTAATTCCCACGACTGCCTATCCAATGACATGACATAGTTATCGACCGATGCATATAGTTTCGCGAAATGCTTTGTCATCTATTTAAACATGCGCTGCAAAATTGCCTACTCGAAATAGATATATGAGGGTTACTAGCTAGCACAGCTAGCTAGCCTGTAGCTCGTTATGTTTGTTGTGGGTACAAATCACGTCTTTTGATAAGCCAATAAAATTGAATAGGAGTGATATCGTTTGCCTACTGTGTAAAAAAGAAACGCCTCAATCCATTGAGAATTAAAAAGTGAAAAAGTCCTTAATTGTTTACGAAACCCCTACATCAGACTTATCTTTTAGCTTGACAGTTAATCTTCGTGATGTGTCTGTTAATCCGTCAGTCTGTCTATCATTTCCATCTTATTTAATAAAACGCATTATATATAGTATCGTTAATTTATTAGTAGAAACGTTTTCATGTGGATCGGTTATTTTTGTTGGGCCATATAAAACCTGTTGAAGTAGTTGATTATTTCTAGTTTCAGGTTAATGCGATTTTTATTAGCATCTAGTTTATTTATTGAAATAACATTTCAATAAAGAAACGATTAGCTTTTCAGATCAGATTTTTAAAAAACTGACGTGCAAACTTCTTGTTACCGGGCCGAAGAACCTCAAAATACGATTCGAGGAATGACATTTTAGATGTAACAAACAGGATCTAAATCCACCTTCTATTCATCTCAAACGGCTGCAACATAATATTAAGAAACTTTATTAAGATAAAACAGCACTGCAAGTACGTAGCAATCGATAACGATCGAATCGATATGATTCGATAAATCCGACTTTTCGATTGGTTAAAAACTCATTTTATCGAGAATAACTGTCAGATTTATCGAATCGTATCGAATCGAGTGCTACGTACTTGCACTGCAGATTCGAATATATTAGATACTGCCCGAAATCAAGCTTAGCATTATTACGCAGAAATGGCGGAGTGAAAAATAACCAAGAATCATGACAGTGACACTTCACGGTCAAAACAGTTGACTCTAGGATTTGAGATAACTTTCTCAATGCCAAAAGCAATTTTATTTACATTACTATACGCAACTTCGTCTGCGTCACATGAGAGAGAGAGAGGGTTAGAGAGAGTGTGAGTCAACCTGCTATCGCGGATTTTTTTAGCACGTTTTAAGAGGAATAATTCCCTCATACATGATTGTTGCGTAACTTTAACCGTTTATGCAGCGCTCGCAACGGAAGCTCTCAAAAGAAATAAATTTTCCCTGTTTTTGTAATATTTATCATTAGTGCTCTGCTCCTTTTAGTTGTAGCGTGATGTTAGATAACCTATAGCTGTCCTTGATAAATGGACTATCCAACACTAAAAGATTTTTTTAATTCGAACCAGTAGTTCCTGTGATTAGCTCGTTCAACCAACCAAACAAACTCTTGAGCTTGCTATGTAAATTTTCAAAGCAGCATCATGTAGATTAATCTAGAGTACCTTATGCTATATAAACTTTTTTTAAACCAGTCAGTCGATTTAAAAGTTATCTGGTGAGTACATTTTTAGTCATTGGTACCATTTTAGTACAGTAGATGTCGCTGCATCTTACATTTGATTATTAGTTCTTCTTTAATACTTTAAATTCATATATCTTTTGATAGAATTAACCGATTATGATGAAACAAAAACTAAATAATACCTCAAGATACGCACAATTTATATGTATAAAAGTTATCTTCATTGATTTCGTAAATTTTACGTGATGCTTGATCATCGAAACAGACACACAGATAAACAGACAAAAATTCAATAAACGCTGGAAATGAGTTCTGTTGGTTATCCTTTCACACCCTGGCAATTTTTTTTCGAAATATTTTCGATGTACTTAAATGAATTTTCTACAGATTTATTATATGTATAGATCGTAACGATTTCTCGAACAGATATAGATATTTCGTTTCGAGTTTTGGCGGCATTCAATCGAATTTAGAGGCAAAAAGTATATTGAATATGGTCACGCAACGACATTGGCCAGTGAGAAGAATCATAATGACGTCATTGATTTAGGAATATTATTTTTAACAATTTTTTAGTGCATTGTGACAATTGTCTGCAAACCATGTCGGTGATCGGCAGTGACCGAAAAGTTCAGTGAACCAACACGAAAAAAGTGGTCTATTTTAAAACTCAACCAAGATACCTACCTACCTAGTTATTTACTTCACTTTTGGCTCAGCGTTCAAAAATCATTCTTGAAATATCTTCGTTTGCTTTGTTTTGATAACATTCAGCGTTGTAATTTCAGGAAAACAAAGACAGAATATCTAACAGTTTAGGTATTTGTCGTCTCAGTACGTCTATTCATCCGATTTTCGCCAAAATAAAATAAGAAAAAGGAATGCCGGAATGCCCAGTACCTAACTAATTAAAAACGTCTGGATAAACAATATACCTACTGTACGGAACGACCGCGTCAGTGGAAACTTTAGTGAGTATTTTCATCATTTCGGGTTATCATGATATGCGAGAATATCATCTTAGGTAGGTATTTAATTCAAATATCTGACGTATGTATTTGTGAAGCCGACGTTTGTAGATATGCATGATATAGATTGGTATTTATACCTAGTGGTGACTAAATCTGTCTGAGACTTCTTATTTACATAATAAGTAGGTAGATATGTTTATCAGTATTGTGTCTAATGTATTCATAATTATTTTCACTTATCATTCTTACTACAAGTAGGTATTTATGTTTGATCTGGGTAAGTTTAGTTCAAAAGTCGCTGAACTACGGTTCATTGTTACAGAAGTTAATTTTGAGTCGAGTCTGGCGTCTCTTACGGTAAAAATTGACACTTTCTCTTTTACGTTGATATTTAAAATTTAGAATTGGAAACTGGCTGAAAAGTTAGCACTATATTTCCTATCGTTGAAATCAGTTTATTCTTTAAGTGTGGTGTTATCTGTCTATCAACGAAATATGCGAAGAGAGAAGCTCAGAAATCTTGAGCTAGAATATAACTAGTAGCAGAAGGATACAGCCACACTGTAGTCATGTAACATGACTAGTGGACAAGGTTTCCACAACCCCTGGCATACCACAGCATATCGCATTACCGCCGGCGACATGTGGTCTCCACTCATTACATTATTGTATACCGCGGTTGCTCGCCACCGCAGTGCAGCTGGATAATATACCCATCTAAGTAAGTACTACGATATACCAGACTCAGGTATATATATGAGGGCATGGACGTGTAATGTAGTAGCAGTAGCTGAATGTTGTTGTTGTATTGTAGGTAATTGTTGTTGGGTTCTTGTAATTTTTTACCTTCTATTGTTTTATGGCGCAGCAAACCGCGAAAGCAAAACGTTGTTATATTTGTAAAGAACATTATTCATACAAATGATAATTTAATTACTAAAATATGATATGAAAGAAAACATTTATAATTAGTAATTCATTGTTGTTATAAATGTACAAAACAATCTATTTGTTGATTAATTCTTTTTTTCAAGTTGACATTTGGCACGTTTGACGACGCATTGAAGCGTTCCGATACATGTGAAGTTTTAAGATTTTTGTTATTATCCTTACGATAATTAGGTTCCTACCGCCCGTGTATACCTAAGTACATCATTTTTCCTTGATATCGGTCTAGGTCTTTCCAGAAATATTCCTAATAAACAGAATAAACGTCCTTCTTTATTAAGAGTTTTATTTAAATTATGATAAACAAATCAAATTTACATAATTATATGTATAATAAATATTTACGTATTACATAATGTTACATCGTTGCGTATCTTACATAATTTGTTTACATCGGGTTTTTGTTACTGTTAAATAAAAACAACTATACGCATTGACACAAAGAACTATATACTTAATCGTTTAAGTAGGTACCTACAATAAAGATAAATGCTAAAATTGCGTCAATGTAATCTAGAAACAGACTGTGTAAAGTTAATCTAGGTAGGTAGGTACATATTATCATCGTGAATTTTCATTAGTGAGATAAACTTAGCATATTTCTAAATACGCACATTTAATCGCAGGCTGCTCATGCTGCGGCATACTTCAAAAAGGTCATTATTAAATACTGTGGTATACATAGAGCATCAAACTGAACAACTGTTTGTATAGACCGACGACTAACATCGAAATCGCGGGAAAATAATCTCTGTACCTACTCATACCTACTCCTACAGGTAGTTGTTCTGGGTCTGCCTGTGCGTGTTTTTAAATGTTTGTAAACGTACTTACGATACAGGAGAAAATCCTAGACAGGGGCAAGGTTTAAAAAAAATCCATATCTGTATAATCATACTGAAACACGCTGTTTAATGTACGAGTTTTTTTAATCCTTTGTTTCGCTATCTTACAATGGTTATTCATAGCATCCTTAAAGCATCCGTAATCAATACAATAAATATTCCGAATTAGTTACAATTACAAATAAACAATCATCGCCCTTAAAGATAGAGATATACCTACTATATTAGCAGTTATTACCGACCAACATTTAAATTCTGAAGCGCGCTGATAACGGAAGGCTTGCCACTTGACACCGTTACATTGTTTTGTTGTCGATAACCTTTGATTCACGTTTTCAATGAACCTGTCTAAGAGGGGCCTCCCCTAACCAAAGCCGGGGCTTTGACCGCTCCTGGTTTAGGGAGCCGGTTCGCGAACGCACCCAACATTTCAGCTCTACACGGGTTGGTGTTGATGTGAACCTTTGTTTTGTTTGTGTCATGGGACTAGCGAGGAGTTGGAAGGAGCCCTTTTTCATAGACAAAACATTTTGTATTAGTGGACTGTTTTATAACTTTATTGTTGGAAGACATTCAGAATGGCAGCTGCGATTGCCGGGGCTGCGGGACTGTTCGAAAGAGATACCGTGGCCCTGGAAAAGGGAGATGAAGGAACATGGATGGGTTTTAGTCAGTAAAAGTCTGACACTCTCTCCTGCTGCACCCAGAGCGGGAGGAGACATTTGATGATTTCACATCCAAAAAAACAAATGTCGTGATTTATAGTTCGTTTACGGATGTCAGTTTGATGAACGATAACTATCTAACCTCCACAGGGTTAGATAATAATCGTTAACGTAAAAATGCCAAGCCTATTCCTATTCTATTCACGATGGCATTAAATAATTTGTAGCTTTCTTACTTTCTAAACCTTTTTTGTTCGGAGGCTCTGCCATTTTTCATGCAAGAAACGCTAATGTGGTCGATTAATTATAATTTCTGTCATTTTAAAGAAAGCTTTTTGTGTACTGAGTGTATTGGATGAAAACAATCTGCAAAACTTGACAAGTTACTCGTAACTAAGTGATCACCCGGAACCATAATTATTCTCGTAGCACGGTCTACGAAATAGGACAGCGTAGGCGCCGTCTGGTCTACGAAAAATAGGACACTTATCTTTTAACGTGGGCGGTCTACGAGAAACGATACCATATCAATGCTACGTAGTTTGCCACGTGGGTTAGATATCGACCTAATTTGGAAGTTTAGGGATTAATGTGGATATCATTTATTGTTTTATCAAGATTAATAACACCCACTACAGTGTATCAGCGCTTTTAGCTTTAGCGAACATTTCTGTGTATCTGCTACAACTTGCAGTATTTACTTATCAAAGGTACTTGAAAGAGTTGTTTGTCTCACTCTTTATATGGGCAAGCGACACATGATATCAAATGTGGGTGTACGTCGACTGGATAAGGAACCTAAATCATTTGCGTATGAAATGCGTTTGCGCAAATGTCAGATCCACATTTATTGTGCGTAGCTACGAACACGGAAGTTATTCTATTCTAAGATGTGGTTGAGAATATACCATTTGAGATTTATCAAAATTATTTAGATCCTTTATGTGACAGACAGTATTTATAGCAAAGTATGTGACTATACTAGTTTAGTTTTAAATACATACGTATTTCCGCATTAACTGTTCCTCATTTGTTTCTAATATGACTTAAAAAACCAGAATGTGGTTGGCCGAAGCGGTCGCCAAAATGTCATTTGGAATGCCACTTCAAATATATACCTACTGTCAGAATTCTGTACTTTTTATCAGAATTGGGACAGGGAAATCATTTAAAATATCGAATGTTAAGTCTCATCCATCCGTACCTACTTTAGAATATTTTGTTACACGTGGCTAGGGCGTGCAAAACCGGAAGGTCTTCAAAACCGGTTTTGAATTCCGGGTTTGAGGGCCCAAAACCGAAAACCGGTGTTAGCCCCGGTTTTGGCAACATTTTTTTCTTATATACATAGTTGAATTTTAACAACAAAACAATATTTTCAGATACACAAATAAAACAAATTGTTTCAAACCTCTTTTTAATCATCCATTTATGCCAATACCAAGAAGACTACATTAATAGTTTGGAATATGGATAACATGAACTTAAAATAATATAAAGATTAACTAACTGAGATCAAATCAACAACAAGTTTGTGGTGTCTCTAATCGCATTGTCAGTTTTGGCAAAAACTACAAATCCAAGTGTTACGAGTCGGGAATCCAATCCCGCAAACGCGGGATCCCGCAAATGCGGGATCCCGCACCTTTTTTGCGGGTTCAGAAATGCGGGATTACACCCGCGGGATCCCGGAGATTTGCGGGATTGAAAAAAATATATATTTAAGAAAAATGGGCTCAGGCGACTATCTTATTATTTATAAGACACCTCAGCACAGCTTATTAATAAGTGATTTAACAACTTTCCCATAGAACTCGTGATTTTTATGTAGAATTTGTATGGAAAATAATTTTGATTCAGTTCTTAACTTACAGCTAAATAAGTTTTGAATTTCTATTTTGTGTCGCATGATCGGAAGTCGGAACGGAACTAGGGATTTCCCTACGGTGCACGGGGATTTACCTTCGCGCGCGGTCAAGTGTCAAAGAAAGTTATTGCGTCATAGCGTCTTACTTGTGATGTGAAAAGGTTACATAACGTACGCGAGACAAATCTTTTTTTTTTATCAAATTGTTAAGAGCACGTTTCGAGTGAAAAATACAGTTTAATATTAAAAATGAGTGTCAATTTAGTTTACAAAGAGTATAAAAGCTCGAGTGAAGTGTGGAAACATTTTTTAAGAGCAGAAAATGGATGTCTTTCATTTCACTACATAAAACAAAAATAATAGTAAATAAAAGCAATGCCGCAAATCCCGCGGGATCCGCGGGATTGATGACCTTGATCCCGCATGCTTGCGGGATCGAGATTTTGATGCGGGATTGGATTCCCTAGTTACGAGAAATGCGTATTTTGGAAATGTGTACCCACTGTTAATTTCATCATCATCATCATCAGCCTATTAATGTTCCCACTGCTGGGACACAGGCCTCCTCTCTATGAGAGGGAATGGGCGATAATCCACCACGCGGGCCCAGTGCGGATTGGTAGATGTCACATGTCTTCGAATTTTTGGTTCTAGTACATGCCGGTTTCCTCACGATGTTTTCCTTCACCGTTTTGAGGGCAGCGGTGTTGAAATAAATTACACAAAGTAATGCGCCTGTCTGGGTTCGAACCCACGACTTACTGTTCGTAAGTCGGGGCCGCCACCACTGGGCCACCGCTGCTCCCCCCCACTGTTAACTTACGGTGTTATATTGGGGGAACTCGACAAACGTACAATTCACATTAATTCTTCAAAAGAAATGTTTTAAGACAATATATAACATGCATAGTACCGACTACCGAATCATTAAGAAATCAGCACATAACAAATAAGCGGGGGTCGCGGAGGGAGAAGTGTAAGAGGGTGTAGGTTGCGTTCGGATTTATTTGATGACTCTCAATTGAAGATTTCTTAATTAAGTGCGTTCGAAAAAAGTCGATTTAAATCAAAATGTAATTCAATAACGGGAAAACCGGTGTTAACTCCGGTTTTGACGCTCAAACCCGGTTTTCAAAAATCCGTAAATTTTGTCCGGTTTCCGGTTTTTACCAAAACCGGAAAACCGGTTTTGCACCCCCGACACGTGGCACTGAAATATGAAGTTTTAATCGCAATGTTGCATTATCACTAACCAGAAAGCTTTTTATAGATTGATTTATTTTAATAGTGATCCCAATGTCCATCAGAACTGTGGTTTCGGCTTTCAAACACTTTCAACCAACACCAGCAGCCGTACCTACTAATTAGACTGATGTTATGAGATGAAAGACATGGAAAGACCTTTGTTTTGTCCATGTCCGGTCCACACATCATTGCACAGTTTAGGCATATCTTACCTGAAACAAAAGAACAGACACATTAGTATTTCGTCAGCTTTTGTAACAAAAGAGGTGGTATTACTATTAAAACGGTGGTTACGCCATCTTGCTCCGTACAATAGCGGTAGGGCAATTTGTGTGGGCTGTGGGGTCGCAAGGGATTGTGCGCGGCCAGGCGGCGCACGCGCCGTGAAACTATAGCGGTGCTCTGCGCGTGCGCATCCTCCGTGACTCTATTATTGTGATTCTCAAAGCTTCTGATGCCTATCAGCAAAACTAAACAGTTTCTTTTTTAGATGTGCATTGAAAGATTGTAGACTAAATTGTATATTTTTCATCGTTGGATTTTACATAAAATCTTGATTATTAAATTACGTATTGTTAATAAAAATTGCGCGCTTTGTTGCGGTCTTGTAGAAGCACAATTATCTTCCACTTAGAGTCGAGTGATTCTTGGAAAATAATTGGTGCTACAGGTATCATTACAGTAAGTAAGGTTTTTTCGCTATTATGGTAAAGGTAGGAAATTGTAAAAGGCTGCATTGCCCACGAAGTATCCAACGAATATAATGTTGTCCTAGGACTTGTTTCATGTTAAATATAAGTTGATTCAAATCAAACAATAAATAAAGATTAAACATATCCGTTAGTAAGTAAACAGCATACTTACATTTAAATTGTAATTATTGTTTCGGAGACAACAAAAAAAGATGTTTAGTTTTAATAAGATTTATTAAATTCTTACTTATGTGACTGGATTATTTTTTTTACAGACTTATCTAATCAAATAAATAAAACTGAAGTGTCTTTTTGTAATTTCAAAATAACAGCTTTTTACTGAATGCATATGAAAGTAATATGATAATTATAACAAAACAATATTTTTCTAAATATTTGTCAGTCTGTCTTTCTTTGTTTGATCCGGCTAATCTTCGAAACGGCTGGACCGATTTTGACGGGGTGCTATAAGGTACTAACTGAACTTACCTCGTAACTTAACTTACTGGGTAACTTAGGTTACTTTCATTTTAGAAAAAGGATTAGGGTTACGTGCAAAAAAATTAAAACCCTGAAATTGTTAACAAAATCCGATTAATAATTTCACACGGACAAACGTCGCGGAAAACAGCTAAGTATACATAAGCAATGATAGAATAACGTGTTATGTACACTACTCAAACGAAGTTTCATCATAATTCGAGTAGTTTCTTCATATAAGATATGAGATATGTGCCACCTTTATTTAGATTTGCTACGATAACAGATGAGCAAAAGTAAATCGCAAATTCTTTTGTGAAAACAAACATGATATGGCCGTTATTCATGTCCATGGTGATACGGACATACCTACCAGCGTAAACAAAAAATATAAATTAAAGTCTTTCTTGTAAAATTCTTATTACTTCGTTTGTTTAGCTTGTGCTATGACCTTCTACTTATACGGTGATGTCGCAATTCAATGACTTTATACCGGCACCCGCCTTCATGTCGTATGTTACTGAATAGATACTATATTAACAAATCTGAGACATTTGACAACCTTAGTCGTATAGCACACACAGGTGAAAATATTTGTGTAGCTAACAATAGAGTGGAGTGATCAGAAATGTCAAGTGTAAGTACGTGAGCGTACTATTTGTGTGCTATTGTTTTATTTCTAGAATTCATCTGCCTAGCCTTTTCCCAACTATGTTGGGCTCGGCTTCCAGTCTAACCGGATGTAGCTGAATACCAGTATTTTACATGGAGCGACTGCCTATCTGACCTCCACAACCCAGTTAGTACCGGGTAATACGATACCCCTTGGTAAGACTGGTTGTCAGACTTTTTGGGCCACTGACTACCTAACGACTGTCAAAGATCTACAAATGACAGCCGGGACCAACGGCTTAACGTGCTTTCCGAGGCACGGAGGAAACTCGGTATGTAATGGGCGGTCACCCATCCACAGACCAACCTAGGCAAGCACAACTTAACCTAACGATCGACCCGAGCGGCTGTTATTATTTAGCCACGAGCTCCTCCGATTTCTAGAATTAAAATCGATAAAAGCGGTACTTTACTGAAGGGAACGAAAACTACGTATTCAACTTCTAAACGTTATAATTAAGTATTAATAGCTGACGTATGGCGTGTTTAACCACTCAAATAGCTTGAAGGCGTGCGCAGAGCCGTTAACCTTTCGACCCGGAAACGATATATTGCCTTAACCTTCGCTGTGGTCACAAGCCCAAAGCCCCGGCCCCGACTGCTTGTGAACCTTTTACTGCAGCGCGCAACTACAACCCGCGCACGCGCAGCTGTGCTTAATGCGCATAACTTCGACGTAGACGCAAAACAGAACGTGCTTCCGACCTGACGGATACGTAAACATTCTTACACGTACTTAAATAACACATTATTTTGACTGGAGCCAGTCAATGGGCAATTTGCTATAAGTTTACATTGGTGTCGATTCTGTTGTGCACAATTTAAACTTAATTTAGGCTATTGCTATCTTTTACTAAAAGGCAGCGCGAGAAAAGGTAGGCTATAGCTATGAACTAAGTTAGAGATGTCAAACTAGTTTATGCCTTGCACTTCACCGTGTTTTTTTTAGTCGACATGTTTTTACGTGCACCCTTCTCTTGTATGGAAATATTAGTTCCAATTAAATTTAATTTTGACAGTACTAAATTACGTCCGTCTCTTTTCTTGTTTTAATTCAGTTTAGTTTGTGCACAACAGAATCGACACCATTGTAGACCAAGTTAACTCTGTAAAACCAGCCCGCTTAGCATGAACGCCGTAGACACGAAAGAGAATCGACAAATCTTTTGTTCACCTGTCATTTTGTCGATTTAATGACAGATGAACAAAAGATTTGTCGTTTCTCTTTCGTGTCTACGGCGTTCATGCTAAGCGGGCAGTGGTTGGCGAGTTACTTTCTACACAGGGAGCACATTGCGTCGGTGAGTACTACATCATCTAAGGAGTCGGGAAACTTTGCACTCAAGTGCGGTAACGCGACCATTTATCTTATAATGGCCAGGGGCACTCCGCTTTCAGCAACCGCTGAGAATATCAATGGCATCATAAGCATAATGGATTTAGTCTTCTGTACGCGTCTTGCCACCCATAATCGGAGTCTGCACTTTCACTTGAATTATGATGTCCTCCTTTTAAGGATGCGTTGTCACGACAAAGTTACAAATAAATGTTTAATATTCTAGATAAAGCGCGTAAAGTTCATATGTTTTTAGGTTAGTGGGAACAAGAAAAACGTACTAAGATATCGTTGTCAAAACCGCATCTTTTAATTTAGTGATTCTAAATATTTGAATGGCAGTAGAAATCTCTTTTAACTGGCAAAGTTGTATTGAACCTTGAAAATTGAACTCTTTTCTAAAAGTTGAATTTCGTTTTTTGTCGTCGTAAGTAAACTATAGCTTACACGAGTATTTCATTTATAATGATTTCGTTGTCGGCACAAAAACTGTGATCACAGCGATCATAATAAAAAAAACACTGCTTTTCAGTACTCGATGCTGTAAAAATAGATTAAATCTGCTGTGCGGTAGTTTTTGCTGCTGATCCGATTAGATTGAAGGTAAACAACATCACCTTGACAGAAAGAGAGGCGGCGGTGAAAAATTAACTTTGATTACACCAACAAAACACGGACTCGAACATTTGTTAGTAATGTGAAGCTTTGCAGCTCTCATGTCATTTTATTTTTTTGCTTCTGATATCAACTATATTTGTTATTTTAATTCGTTGTTTTATTTAATTTTTATTTAATTTAAGTTTGTATTGTGCCATTGACATTAATTGATTTGATCTGACATTTATTTGTTTCTAATGTTTTAATTATTTTTGTCATTGAATTAATTTTTTTTTGTTTTAATTATTCAATCAGCTGACTAAAATTGACAAAACTGTTGTTTATGTTTTGTATCTGATATGGGTCAATGACCTGAAATAAATTAATTTTATTTTTTATTTTTTGCGATTGTTGTTCGCACCTACCGGTATTGTTTTTCCTCCAGTAAAAACCTTAAAGGTGGAAGGAAACAAACTACAAGGAAAAGTATGAGTAGGTGTTATATCTAAGTTCATTAGTTGTATGAGTGCAAGTTATGTGTGTGTTAGTCATTCATGGGAATCTTATTTAATTCTTTTACCCGCAAGTTTTTCCTGAAGCATATAACATAAACCTACGTGTGAAAAAATAGGCAATAAAAAACGTGTAATCTGAAATAATAAATAAAAAATGTCTCATATAAATATATAAATTGTACATTTATACTCAGAATGTCTGATACATAAAACTACTATTTCGAATTGTTTTTCTAAACTCCTTTCCTTAAGTTTAAAGATTGAAAACTGGATCTACTTTGAGTTCATAAATTACCTTCTGATTCACGAATTATTGCGTAATTTTGCTCCAACTTTTGGTGACTAATAATAAGTAAAAAGTTAATAGTTTTTATACCTGTGTAATCCAAACCGTTCCGGTATGAATATGATTGATTATTTAGCCGATATCTAAGCGAAAACCTTAGTTGTCGTTACCTCGAATTAACTATGTATGTAAAATTGTATTAAATGCATGCCCATGTTTGCATGGCTTATACAGCTCGTTGCATTAGGACGAAAAAGGCGTAAGCGCCGCACGCCCGCAGTACCTACATCCGGCTGCGGCCCAAGGAGAACTTTCCATCAACCATCAACCATATGTCTACATTAACTACTCGTTGTCCATTCTAACATTAATATAATGGTAGTATCCTTCAAAAACATGATATGAACTGATAAAATGTAAAATAAATCGAACTCTTTCCAGATCACGCATGTTTGGATGTCTGCCAAAATACTTGTTGTATGTTGTTTTTAAATACGTTTTCATTCGAGAAACCCCGAGACCAGTCATCTGTTTGCCTAACTCTTAATCGGCGTTTTATTCGACCACAACAACTCTGTTGTACATTCTATTGATGTAGGTTATTGAGAGACCTTCTTAATGTAGGTATCTATAGAAACCACATCTGTTATGTCGTTGTGGAATAAACCCTCTTTTTTTTTTTTTCGGACGGGAAATCATCAAATGACTCCTCCCGCTCTGGGCGGAGCAGGAGGGAGTGTCAGACTTTTACTGACTAAAACCCATCCATGTTCCTTCATCGCCCTTTGTGTTCCGGGGCCACGGTATCTCTTTCGAACAGTCCCGCAACCCCGGCAGGCATCGGTCCTTACGGACGGTTTATGTGGAATAAACCCTTAATTCTGAAAGCAAGGCTGTTTTAATATAACATCTATGATCCTGAAAATCTCTGACAGGCAGATTCAGTTGACGGATTTACGTTTTGCGAATCTTATGTTCTGCGGTTGGGTAGGTTATACGCTACACATTTAGTAGGACCGTACTACACAAAAACTTGATAAAAAACTAAGCAATATCGGTTATATACCCAATTGCGATTATTTAGTACTAGCTTCTGCTAGCCTTCGCCAGCGTGAAGTTTGATAATTGTCCCATGGGATCTTACTACCGGGATAAAAAGTATCCTATGTGTTAATCCAAGTTATAAACTATCTGTGTGCAAAATTTCATCCTAATCCGTTCAGTAGCTTTTGCGTGAAAGAGTAACAAACATCCATACATCTTTACATACAAACTTTCCCATTAGTAGGATTACAGGTGATATTGTTTAAATAGCTAACTTCTGTACTGTGTGGTACTTGCACATGCGTATAAAGGGTGTAAAACACCTCTTAACGTAGCCGAAAGGCACTTGTTCTCCTAGTCATTGCGATATTTTTTTTGTTCTACACCATACCTGGGAACCTTCTAGTTACGGAGTTATTGGGGGTCAAAGTTACAAGTTTTTTTTTAAATACATGTTTTTATTGTAATATTTTTACTTTAAACACCTCCACGACCCCTATACTATTCAATCCATCGATCAGCACAATGTTTTGAGTGCGTTACATTGAGTTCTACCACAAAACATGATGTTTCACCCCAAAAAAAAAGTCGTTTCCCAGCAATAATTTTTGCGTAAAGTTACTTAGTTTAATGTACCTACAGAATGCTTGGCTGACGGCTTCGTGATGAGGTCTTTTACACCCTTTATAGGAATACAGTCTAGGTTCAATTCGTTACATAAGCATGTAACAATAATTATAAATGGTAAGCATGTATTGCATAGCGTGTGACTTTGTTTTGGTCTCTGCAACGCTTGAAACGAGCGTCCATAGTTACCGATAACGCGTTACAAGTGCAAAGTTTCAAATTGATTGTAATTGTGATTTGTGTAGGAAGGATATTAACAAAACCTGTGTGAATATTTGGACAACCTTCTGTTTTAAGTTTTTCTTTGTTGACAAAGACAATAAAGGTATCGTGTCCTGGTACATACGCGTGACAAAATTGGCAGGTGGCTATATTAAAGCATTTTTCGTATCTATAGATGTTAACTATAAAGTTTGTCGCAAATATTCGTATCTTAGGTTTGTTTATCTAAGGTCAAATACATCCTATCTTCTTTGCTTGTTTCAGTTAGTTTCTGAAGAAAATTACAGTCACGACATGCGAAAGTTAAACTAGAGTAGAAAGTGTTTGACTTAGTCATACACACCGCGGTCTGCAAAATTTTCTCATGACACCAAAAGAAGCGTTGGTGATTACAATAATAACTGTACCTACGTATATTGAAAATGCTCAATAGTTCGCATGACAAGAACTGAAAGTATTCTTCAATTCGTCGCAGGTACGGATATAAAGATGAGTTTGATCGACATCATCAAGCAGGTAATCAAAGAGAAAATGCGTAAAATCACCCCGAGTGAGGTCGAACTGCTATAATGATGGACACATTGCACAACTTGTCAAATGTCTGTCGTAACCATAATCTACAGGTAATGTTCTCAAAAGAGTCCGTTATTTGAACAGCATCCGTAACCGTCGTTTTTTATAATGTCTGTATGATGATTCACATTTAGGTATCTTCTGGGAACTAAGATGAGAGTAGCCGGAAAACTTGTAGCGCGAGTGTATTATCTGCATAATATTGTATTGTAACTGTTTGAAATTAATATCTGTGAAGCTTCGCTAATCAATTTCCTGGTAAGAAACTGAAATGATGTGGATGTAGGTATGTGTATATGTATAAGGAAAATCTGTTCGATTATTATGTTTAAACTTTTAAAATGTCTTATTCTTAAATTACGAAAACCTGTTCTACTTTTATAATAGTTCAGGTAAAAAAAAAATTCGAATAGTCTAGGTACCTGTTGAGTTTCCGAAGGCTGTTAAAATATACTGGTAAATTCTTATTTCGTCTCACAATCACAATAAATTGCACTTAAAAACACAGCAGTAAAGACACTTCTCTTAAATAACGTAACAATTAAAAACAGATTTGTGACGTCAGAGAACACTTATGTATTGCCAGATATCAGTTAATTGTGTTGATAAGGAGCACTAGACATTGGCAGCGACCGGTTGTGACGGGGGGCGAGGTACGTATGGAGGTGTGTGGCGGAGCTCCACACATTTGTACCGCATGAGGCTCGCCAGCTAACAGCCGGCACCGGCGCCAGCTCCGTGACGTCATGCGTGACGCGCGCACTAAACACCCCCAAGTTTCACCAAATTACGTCACAGCACACACGTTGGGGATATCTCCGTGCCTTACTCTTAATCTACCACTACTGGGTCAACTGACCTTTACATATAATTTATGAATTTAATTATGTATATTTTCCTAAACGAATAATATTTTGCTGTTTTATCATACCGGCTTTAAATATTGTGTGGTTTTTTTTTGTCGCGGGAGGCCCCAGACTGGTAGTAACAAATTAACAATGTTATCGACGCCTTATGTTAAACTTATTATTATGTTTGCTGATATAAATTGGTCGAATTTAATTTAAACGGCCGGCCTAACTAGGATTGGATATTTTGCACAAGATCGAGAGTAAATAAATACATTAATTTCAGGCTTTTTCAGAAAAAATAAACCTGCAAGTAGTGAGTCGCCCGTAACTATGTTATATTGTATGACTTTGATTTACATTGAAAAGGCTCATTGGTTTTTAGCATAAATTATAATCCGCAATGTACACAAGGGTATGACATAAACACTATTATTATGTTTGTATATATTTAAGAGGAATCATGATTAACCGTAATTTCCTTGGAGCAGTGTTTGTCTTCATGCACTCCGTCACGTACCTATTGGTGTTGCTGTACATAGTTTCATATTTTCTATACAGGAACGTTCAGTTATTACTGGATGCCCCGAGTTTTCACATTTCAGAAATAAATTTCTCTTCTAATGCAGATCCACATTTGGATCCTAACGTTTCAAACTAGTTATAATGATCGCTAAACTAAATATAGGAAGTTTTGATAATTGAGAACCAGTTCTAATGTGTTGTTTTCGTAATTGAGACTTGGAGGTACTTAGTGTTATTTTCCTGTGCAAGTTGTTTATATGCTGCGGGTTTTAACGCCTTTTATTGCCTGTATTATCATAACAATTTTCCGTACTTATAATGTATCTACACTGCAAACATATAGGATAATAAACCATGTATGTTAAAGATATGCACTAATTCGAAACGTAAGACAAAGATATAATTCAAATTTATTTTCACAGATTTTCTCTCCACTTCTTTTAGTCTCTAGATACCTAGGTACATATTAATATTTCAAAATTTCAAATGAACTTATCAAGAATTTCCGTGAATGCGGCGTCATTTTACGAGATCCGGTATTATCCTCGCAAGTTTTATCAGACATAGTCAACCGGTGAACATTTAATTTAACAAATCTAAGGTAGTTTTAGTTAGTACCTTTGTATATATTTATGTACATTATGTACATTATAAGTCGAGGAGCTCGTGGCTAAATAATAACAGCCGCTCGGGTCGATCATTAGGTTAAGCTGTGCTTGCCTAGGTTGGTCTGTGGATGGGTGACCACCCATACATACCGAGTTTTCTCCGTGCCTCGGAAAGCATGTTAAGCCGTTGGTCCCGGCTTTCATATGTAGATCTTTGACAGTCGTTAGGTAGTCAGAGGCCCAAAAAGTCTGACAACCAGTCTTACCAAGGGGTATCGTATTACCCGGCACTAACTGGGTTGTGGAGGTCAGATAGGCAGTCGCTCCATGTAAAATACTGGTATTCAGCTGCATCCGGTAAGACTGGAAGCCGACCCCAACATAGTTGGGAAAAGGCTAGGCAGATGATGATGTACATTATAAGTATTTCATTCTAATCCCTACAACATTGTTGACTTATTAATCGATGTGTGGGTACGCCAGGAATAGAAACAATTAGTAAGTACGTTGTAGCAGTAAGAAAAAGGATTTAAAACAAGTTGTTATTATCGCACTGAAGGCCAATTTATGTGCGATATCAGGTACATATATCATCCACTTAATCCTTATACGATATAATTATACTTTGACTCAGAATGGAAATTTTGCGACAATTCTATTTAGGACGAAATGTGCTAATTTTCAGGCGCCTAAACCTCACTTTTTACCTAATATACGCTAATAACGCAAATCAGTTTTTTAAGTCATATTAATAAACTTAAAAATATACTTGATAATTTTCATTCTTTTGACATTTTCGTTCTAAAAATATGGTCTTGGATTTTTTGGATAAGTATTACTGAATGTCTCGTTATAATTTGGTTTGCACGAGTTTCCCGCCCCAGCACGGCGATGAAAAAAAAAATGGTATTAAAATTGAGATGAAATTTTAAATAAAATTTAATACAATTTACGAAATGTACGAAAATGACTTCGCCTCACGTATCACAATATACTTGTTTTTGTTGATCGAACTCTCTTGTCTGTCGACATGATTAACGTAAATGGAAATATATATTTAGAATGCTTAATAAGTAATTAGTTGGCTAATGGAGACTCCGCGACACTGCACCGACGAGAATGGCAGGCGTGCTGTTGCTACTTGCACCTCATACGTAGAGTAGAGACACGACGGAGCGCTGTGCGTGGACTGCGCTGTACAACTACTCGGGCTCAGCTCTATTTCTGCTCGTGTTAATGACTTCATACAGATACACTCGCCAGTTGACATTTAGGTCATTCTATTACGGTGTTTATTATGTTTTCTATATTTTTCACGTATTGGAGACAAAGAGGTAAAAGCCCCGCGCGAATTAGCGTCTGCGTCGTTGTTAAAGTCAATGTAAACAAAACCTAAATGTAAGTTTCACCTTGGCTGTCCTACGAGTAAATTGCGTTTCGTTTGAGTTCAGTGCAGTGTCACTTTGCTTTGAATCGGTGTTAATGGAAATACGTATAGAATGGAGACAGGTGCAATGGGCATTTCGCGAACGATCATGTGAATGAACACAGTACATTGTTAGTTTATAGCCTGTTCCGGTGACCCAGTTCTTCAATAGCATAAAACCGTGTTCATTCTTATTAGACAACTAAGCTTTTAAAAAGTTTGCTAGTTATTATGTAGAAACTATTGTTACCTGTAGATGTACCTATTTCATTAACAGAGCTGATGTTGCCTTATGTTGCCTAAAGGGAGGCCTGACTGTCAGAGCTCTCTCTCTTCAGATGCTGATTTAAAACACGACTAGACCGCATGCTGTATTTAAACACAATAAAACGCAGGCAACAAGTAAAACTGAATAAAAAAATAAAACCGGCGATACTTATAACAACATTTTTAAGTTAAACGGTTTCATTGAAAAAATAAAGGTAATAATAATTTTCTAAAAGTTAAATAAAAAAAAATTCGTTAGGTCCTAGGTAGGTACCAGTTTTTTTTTTTATCACTGGACATTACACACAGTGCCATTTAGTGCCATAATAACCAACGACGCTTGTCGTGGACACCAGATACTTGATATATGGGTACTAAATAGTACTTTTTTTTTCTACATTCCACTTTCCTCATTTCATTTCGTTAGTTAGTAATGTTAGTATTCCTCATTCTCTTTTAATATAGTTTACATTATTCTACTAGTCAAGCCCTTTCATTTGATATCCATAATGAGAGAGTTTTGAAAAAAATATGTTATCCGCCATTTTGTGGCGGCGGCCATCTTGGACCGATTTTCATCAAACAAAACTAAGAAAACTCCCGACTAATTAACCTTTCAAACAAAATCAAAAACGGTTCATCCGTTAGGGAGCTACGATGCCACAGACAGACACACACACAGACACGTCAAACTTATAACACCCCGTCGTTTTTACTTCGGGGGTTAATAAATGAAGTACACACGCACGTGCGATTAGTACTGTAGATGTACTGAAACAAAAGTGATAAAAAAAGATCTAGAATACTTATTTTTTTTTATTATTATCATTTATTTCAGGCATTAACCCATATAGCTCAATACATACTTATTACATAAATTACACTATAACTAATTCACATGACATTACATTATTAAATAGGTGAATCTCAAAACATGACCGCAACTGCAACGTTATGTAAAACGCTGCAGGTAATGCGGTCTCAGTAATAAGGTTATTAAGAAGCTCGAACACTTAACTTCGGTAATTACCGATATGTAAAGAGTGTGACCGACTCCATTTAGACTTATTAATTAAATGATTAGCAACATTGATCATAACTGCCAGGTTTGATTTCACTGAAGGTGAGGTTTTCTTCAAAGTGAATGAGAGGATAGGTGGTTTTATTGCATTTACATAATAAGTGATGGCAGGTAAAAAAAACATAACCTTCGACGAAAAAAAGGAAAATCAATATTTTAAAATATGTAGGTAAAACAAGGCATAGTATTTCATTGTCCGCCAAACCAAAAAAAATGACGACCTCAATATACAAGAAATACAACTAGTCGCGATACAATATCGGAAATAGGGGTGTGATAAATGATTTCGAAAAGTGAAACACCGAATGTGACGTCCCCGTAAGTTTACGAATACGAAACACCTAACACCGAATGCACGCTACCTCGAAAAACCTAACGCCGTAGCCATGGGATCTTGAATAACTAAATCCCTAATTTCACCTATTCTAAACACTTAACAACGAATGCACACTACCAAGAAAAACTGAACACCGTAGCCACGCGATCTAGAATAACTACACCACGAAAAGTTCTCAAACATGCTTGGAAATTTTAGCATTATTTTGACAACCTTCTTCGAGTTAATAATTTTATTAATGAGAATCAAGAAACCAAAAGAGCAAAGAAAAAAATAGGGAAGAAAAAATAAAAAAAAACATTTGAAAAAAAATGGAAACAATGAACTTAATCATATTGTTAGACGGTCTTGCACACTTGTGCTATTTTAAACGATAACTGAGCTCATATTGCCCATATCCCCATATATCCTCATATTTCCCATGGAACAAAATAATTATTTGGTTGATTGACACATAATATGACATAATATAAGTTTTTTTTTCTCAATTATTAATGTTTGTTTTGGTTGATTGTAAGTTTGATTTGGTTGATTGTTTAATGATTAAAGACTTTTTACGATGACTTTTCGAGATTTAGTTATTCTAGATCGCGTGGCTACGGTGTTCAGTTTTTCTTGGTAGTGTGCATTCGTTGTTAAGTGTTTAGAATAGGTGAAATTAGGGATTTAGTTATTCGAGATCCCATGGCTACGGCGTTAGGTTTTTCGAGGTAGCGTGCATTCGGTGTTAAGTGTTTCGTATTCGTAAACTTACGGGGACGTCACCTTCGGTGTTTCACTTTTCGAAATCATGTATCACACCCCGGAAATAGATACTGCGCGTTGCAGTTGGAGAATTCGCAACCTCTTAGTTAGGTCATTTACCAGCACATTAATACGCACAATATTTCTGTATCTATTCTATTATTTACCTATAAGTACATCAATACGCCTGAATACGGGCCCGAAAACTTTATGAACTAATAACAACCATTTTATTAAATTGTCGAATGAACGTTGCCTCTTTCACTGGCTATTACTAAAGATTATTATTTTATTCCCCCACTTTTGTGTGAAACGGCAGGTCAATCGATAACGTGTCGCATTAAAAATGTATATATTCCATAGAGTGGAGTAGGTAATCCATCGATCACTTGTTCGAGTCGGTGACATTAGACATGAGCATTAGCACAATAATGGAGATGTTTCGCAGCGACAACTACACGCATCAGAAGATTCAGAAGCAAAACACACAGAATTCGAGAATTCAACGTCAGAAATTGTCAATATTGGATTTCATATGCGCATAATTAACCACTCTACACTATGACAATTATTAAGCGACTATGTTAGTTTTATAATTTACGTATATAGGCTAATAAACGCAAACTTTTTTAATATTAATAATCAGGCTTTGCTCAGCATTAAATGGTTTGATAAATTAGTTAAAGATTATAATAATGAAGCAATAACACAATAAATGATTTCGTGAATGACATACAACAATTTTGTTCAAGAAAACAAGACGGAGGCCTACCGACCGTGAAAAAGCAACATAAACCAAAATTTTGAAAATATCTAAATGAGTGTAGATCTTATGGATTTTAGTTTTTCCCAAGGACTCCTTGTGATATCCTATCGGATCAGACACGCACATAGATATAATTGTTCATTGTTTCAAGTTAACGAGCATGTGCAATCAGTGTACATCAGAACTACTTCAGCGGTCACATTTTGTAACGCACAGGTATTTAGAGCGGTCGTGGTCGATATACAGTGAATTATGAAAACCTTATTAGTAGGTTTTGTTTTTGGTGTTATATTAATATTGTTAAACGGTAATTATCGCACCATTATCTGTAGATTAAGTCGCATATATATAGAAATTGCATTCCTTGGCTCTCATTGTACATTTTATGTTGACGTTCAACTAGTGCTGTTTCTCGCCTATATAGTCGGAATAAATGACTTTTGACTTGTTGGGCTTTCATATGAGTTTTTCAGGGTTCCGTAACCGAAGGGTAACCAACGGGATTACGGGACCCTGTTACTAAGCCTCCGCTGTCCGTCCGTCTATCTGTCAGTGGGCTGTATCTCATGACACAGCTCATGATACTGATTTTTTGAGCTTTGAGTCACGTAAAATGAGTTGCGGAATTTACGCTGTATTCAAATTCATACCCATCTCAGGGAAAAAGTGTCGCCGTGTGGTACAACTCATTTTGCGTCGCGATGTGGTACAAAAAAATACGCTCGTTGGGCCTCAGCCTAATAGGTAGACAGTTGAAATTTGAGACTCGACTCGGCAGTAAGCATTTAAATATAGGTAAACGTTATGTCGCGTTCCTTACGGTAGAATTTTCAAGGATTAATGTTTAGTGTACGACGCATGATCTATGCATGCTTTACTGCGAGACGAATCTTGCGTCAGATGCGAAGACCTTTATCCTACTTTTGTTGGTCTTATGTCATCTGAGAGCAAGGTGCTGGGTTTCTATACCTACAAGTCTAGACCATACTTAGTAGGGTGTTATTAAAAACAATGATAACTTCAGTTTCAGAACACCATGTGTCCCAAGGTCAGACTTCTGATGATGTAGACAGTTTTTTTGTACCAATTGAAATGGATCCAGTAATCCGTGGACAATGGAACAACTCCGGTTGCTTAAACGATGTGCTGAATTGCTGGGAACTTACCAAGTTGGTTTCTTTTACTACTTGAATAAAAAATAACTTAGAAATATTTAAAGTTGTAGCCCACTGTTACAAGGAGTAAGGGAGTCCAAGCCACCCGTTATCACGCTCCAGGGAGACCGACCTCCTAACAATGCGCGCCGTATCCCGAAGTATCGCTCTTTGAATTGGCCCATGATCTAGCTGTGTTTTTCAACCTATTTCATGACACGACCCCCTTAGTATGAAAAAATATTTGGCGACCCCCGACCTTCCACTTTTTTTTTATTTATTTTATTATATTACAAATTTTAAATACTTTCAAAATTTTTATGCATTTGGATTATTAGCATTCGGATAATAGTAGATTATGCACCGAGGGGCTAAAGTTGTGTCTTATGTCACGGGCGTCATATTGAATCTTGAGCGCAATGAAGGATTCGGGATTTAACTCCCGAGCGCAGCAAGGGAGTTAAGAGTTTAACTCACGAGCGAAGCGAGGGAGTTAATACAAGAATCCTGAATGCAGCGAGGGATTCAAGCTAGCCCAAGGCAAAGACACCTTTAGTCCAGAGGAGGATACTCTACTTTTTACACCTACTGTGAGAAAATAATAGCCATAGTACGAAAAACAAAGTATTTATGAAATAAACAAACAGTAAGAATAATTAACTAATGTTACAGCCAATTACTATTACGGTATTACCACGGTAATATTATGATACAGTAGTGTAACTCGGCCGCATGATAGAAATAAATGCCTACAGCCGCGCGGTACGTAAACATGCGTTAGGGCTGCCCGTCTCCAGCATTTTAATTACATTTACCTACTTTCTGTTTCTATTTAGTTTTGTGATTGTAAATATCCTTTTTATATAAATAAATTAAATACTTTGTATATTGAATAGGAAGTGTTCAATAAAAATGCGTGTTGTTTTTTTATTGGTAGATTGTTCGAAAAACAAATCGGGCTTATAAATTTGCGACCGAAAAATATTTGCGCCTCGACTGAGTCGTACGAAATGCTTTATTGTTAAATTTTAAAGTATAGGCACCGAAGTTTTAACACAAGCGTAAGTAGGTAGGTACCTACCGTATCATGATTCATTCAGAACCGCATATAACTACCTATTTCACTCGTCTCAATAACTTTCCGTTACTCTATTCGCTTTATTTATTAATCCAAACACCTTTTTTTTCGTGAGATAAAAGGAAATACTTATCCATTAAAAAGACACACATTATGTACCTACCTACTAGTAAGTAATAGTACATTGTTACCCTAGGGGTGAAAGTAACTTATTTAGTCCCGAGACGGGGTTTGGTGCCCGAGCGAAGCGAGGGCGCTAATTGTTCGAGGGACTAAATAAGTCTTTAACCCGAGGTAAACACTGTGCTTTTCATTACGAATACAAGGAAAGTAAAAAAAAAAAACATACAACTCGAAAAAACTAATGAAGATCGGAATTCGAATGGGGTAGATGACACACCAATCAATTGAGATACTTTTTAAGAGCTGTCAAAACGCGGTTCTCTAATAGACTTTGTATGGCAATAGCCTACTGTGACGTCACTGTTTATTCAACTCAATGACTCGACTATTTATTGATTTCAAAGCAACTAAAAATCGAATTTGGCAATTAATTGAAAATAAATCGGGTTTTCAGGTCCAAAATAAAGGGTTTTTTAAGAGAAAGGTGTCTTGGAATGAGGGATTTTCTTTTTAGCTCTTCCCTAGTCGCTGGATAGATGGCGCTAGGTGTAAGTATGATAATGCAAGGAACGGAACCTAAAAAAACTGATTTTAACAAAGCGCGAGAAATGTTGGTTATATTCGGAAGGTTAAGCAAATGAAAGTGTCAGTCAACGAGAGTATGTGACGTGACACAATGGTTTTTATTCAAGCGTTTTGGCTCTGGCATAGTAACTTCAACGCCATCTATAGAGTTCTTGGAAACTAAGTTTTTTTTTAAAACCTCAAAAGGAAAACCTCTCATTATTGTTTTATGGTGTCATCTACCCTATTGCCGCTTTCCCACCTATTTTGCTTTTTTTTTCTGTGGTCGGCCAGCTATTCAGCCAATACCTATTTTTCATTTTCATCATCGAAAAATGGTAAATATTTTTCCCAAATCTATGTTATTTTAAAGAAATAGTTGAAACTTAATTATAATAAAGATATTTGAAATATATATATTCTTTAATTAATACTTAACTTTATGTTATTTCAATTTTACATCGTGGCTGTATAGAAAGTTGGAACATGGTTCAATAGAAAAATGAACCATTTTTTTTTAATAATTTGACAGCTGTCAGTTGAAAACGATTCTCCCTAGGGCTGAAAAGTATTACTTTCAACCCGCTCCTCAGGCAACTTCAGACCTACTTTCAGAGTATGAGTAATGAAAAATTATTTTATAGTCTTACCTTTCAGAGTTTCCAGGTAATTTAAAAAAAAACTTATGTCTGGATGCGTTATTGACGAATTCATACAACCAAAAACAGCACAATATTTCCTACTCGTCATATTAACTGATTTTTAGAGAAAAAATCGCGCGGTTATTGTTAAAAAAACAACACACCGTCCGTTCGACACTGCGGTACAGCCGTGACTGTCTGAGCCCCAAGTGCACCCTTAGATCGAGGCGCGTAGGTATAGCTCGCGTTTCGTCCGTTTCTATGAAGTCGGAATACTGTATCATAATACTACTGTG
This sequence comes from Xestia xanthographa, assembly GCA_905147715.2. Classification (NCBI taxonomy): domain Eukaryota; kingdom Metazoa; phylum Arthropoda; class Insecta; order Lepidoptera; family Noctuidae; genus Xestia; species Xestia xanthographa. The sequence goes on along the minus strand of LR990649.1, from coordinate 13,988,049 downwards.
GTATTACGGCGCGGTACGGTATTTGTTATTATTAATGCCAGTTTTAATGTTATTCCATTCCTTTTAAAAAATGGTTCGTAGTTATCTAATTATTCTTACAATATTATGTCTTCGAAAACATGGCAACGATATGAAGAAGCAGTCGTTATGATTTTGTAGGAAATCGAGAATCTCATCCACGCGTAGTAAGGGTATCGAGAATAGCTTTCCTCTTTCTGGCACCAAAGGGTTTTTGTTTGTACTATACTGCCAATTTAGCTGAGCATGTGAGATTCCAAATTCAAATCACATTATTGACCAGCGGGTCATAATGAAATCCAGTACAACATTATTGACCGGCTGTGCCCCCGGCCACTAATGACTCACTTTAGGTTAAGGTTGCTTGACATATAATTTGACATTTTCGAGCAGGTGGTGTGAAAATATATTTTATACTACACTTGCTTAGTAAGTGTACCAATACTACCCCACTAAAAGGCTTGAAAGCTGTTCATTAAACCTTCTCAAAAATCTAGGCAGTTATATTGTATGGAATTTCATTACTGCCCTGAAAATCAGGGTAGTAATGCATTACTAACGCGTTTTTCTTTTTTAAAGTCTTGATGACATTGGCAATCAAACAATGATATTCTAACAACCAGATATGTTATACACCTACAAAACCACCGAAAAAAGTGTGCCGCGGGGGAGAGCCAGCTCACATACATGCAGTGACGCAGAATAAAGGCAAAACAGGCCAATTGGCGCGTTTTCGAGTCTTCACGATTGCGCGCTCATAACATATCTGTTTAATTGAATATAATTGCAATCAAACGATTTAATTTTACCATATGGAGGCGTTTTTACCTTCTCTAACGTCTTCTGGCGCAAAAACTGTTTGACGCGCTAAAATTTATAAAAATCGTATTTTGTAGAGACAATTTTCTTGGTAAAGTTTGTCAATACCTATAACTTTTTAATAAAATGCTTTTTTTGCTCATCATCATCATCATCATCAGCCTATTAATGTTCCCACTGCTGGGACACAGGCCTCCTCTCTATGAGAGTTTTTTGCTATTTTGTCTTTATTTCTTTGTGCTTAAAAGTGCCAGTGTAGTATAAAGCAGTAACTCACTCACTCGAGGGTAAGTACAGATTACTATACTCGTGTGGTTCACGGCCCTCCGCTTCGCGTCGGGCCTCAAATGCACACTCGATTATAATCTGTGCCTTACTCCCCTTGGTGAATAAATAGCTAATGTAAGTAGGTATTTACCACATTTTTTTTTTTAATTTTTGAATTCGTATAAATCTCAATGTAGCAGTAACTGATCCACGATGGGACAAATTAGTTAATGACAAACAAGCGAAACCTCAATAAGATGGATGAGTACTAATAGGTTTTTATTTTGTTAATTTGTATGAACATACAAATCTTTATCTACACCCATGCTATAAATCCTCTATAAAGGTATCTGAAACAGTTAGCTTATGGCCAACATTAAAACAGCCAGTGTCATTATAACCATTATAACACCCAAACGGGTGTTATAATGTTGTACTGAATTTCATTATGCAACTCGTTTTAAAAAAAGAACATCGAATGTGGTAGTGAATCGAACGTCTAGCACGTGCGATTCACTACCACAGCGCCGTAATTTAAAAAAAAAACTTATAGGTTAATTCGAATTCACGTCGTATCCCGCCATTTTTGTTCGACATTTGGATATTAGTATTGCATTATGTACTCGTACTTTGTTGTTTACAAAAATGAGTGATACAAGCTTTGTGAATTTTGATAATTGAACAATCCAAAATGTAAATAATTATATTACTTCTTATACACGGTTTGTTTGTATTAAATACAAGCAATTAAACTTTCCATGAATTTACATAGACTTCTTAGAACACTGCAACACCCTATGGTTTCAGAACCTTTTATGGAGGATTCATATCATGGATGTAGATAAAGTCTTGTATGCAACTGTACATAATTAGGTATTAAAACACTCATGTGATACTATTATCACACTCGGCTTCGCCTCGTGTGATAAACCCACATTCGTGTTTTAATACCCCTCATTATACAACAGTTGCATAAATAACTATTATATCCTTTAGTTAACATTTTCTTAATAAATCTATATTTCTAGGCTTTATTGTTTTATTTATTGAGGTAGTTTTCGAGACCTCTTGCGACCCCCTATAGAGGCTACCCCCCGGGGGGTCGCGACCCACAGGTTGAAAAACACTGATCTAGCTGCCAAACGAGAGACGTTGGTCGAGCTCTTGGTAAATAAACCATTGAGTTGGGTGTCACAACTAAGTTTTTACTAATATAGGTCGAAAACAGAGTCATTCCTTAATAGCATTCAGAATATTACATCAAAATGATAATTTACTTCTCTATCTAATTTATTTGGGCGTCTTATGTTCTTGCAGAGCTGACATTCTATGCCAACACGAAAAATATAAGAGTTCAATATGTGATTTCTGGAGAGACAGTTGTGATGACAGTTCTGGACCAATAGACCGTGAGTTAATTTAGTTTTTCTCCAAACAGTTATATTCAGCACTAGTTAGGGACTAACTAGGGATATAAAGCCCCTGTGAACTTCGACATCTTTCCCTTGAATGCTAGTTATAAAAAAATATCAATACGATTTTATTCTTTATTTATTCATTACGATCTTTATTATTTTCCTAACAAAGTATTGTTCCGAGATTAAAGTTTCTAAACCGAACGTATAAGATCTTTCATACAAACTGTATTCGCACTCTTCACCACGATAGAAGTTGATTTTTGAAAAACCCAACACGCCACTCGCTTGTTACGGGTCCGCATTTTGTGTGAAAAAAAAAGTTACAGGCAGGAGCGCCTTTAACGTGTTTGTTTCTTTTGTTTTGTGCATTTTATAAGCTTTATTACTTTTATTTTTTATTTATTATTCAACTTGCCTCGTTAGTATGTGTTGGTCAAATCTTGCAACTGAATTTCAAACCAGTTTCCCTCTAACGATTGACCTGAAATTTTGCACACACCTTTGGTTCTGGTGATAATATTTTTTATGACAGACAAAACTTAATCCTGCAGCCAGGATAGTCTCCTCACGAAAGAAATCTTCAATCTTTAATAGCGCGGTCATGAAACTTTGTATACGCGTTCAATTTTGATAGATAAAGATGATTTTTAACATGACCTCATCCTGCAGCCAGGATCTTTTCCGTAAAAGGGAACTCCTTAACAGATAACGGCACGGATACGAAAATTTGTAGAAAAAAATTGGCTTAAAACAAACGCAAAGCTTTCATAAAAGCTTGTCGCGTATAGTTTTTCTTTTGCCATTACCATTCGCGCGACAAGCTTTAAAAAGGTTTATTTTCTTCTTTTCAGTGCATTTTTATAAAAGTTTTTTTTTTTTTTATATTATTTTATTGATTAAATAATTTTATCGTGGTTTAATTCAGAACTAAACCCTGCACTAGACTAGGGAATACCCTAGTCTAGGTAATAACCTATGTCTACCCTTGGTTACTGTAACCTGGGCAGAATTACTTTGAAGTTACAAAAATGTGAGTGTTTGACATGTTGGTATTGTTTCAGCTACGTACGAAGGAGAATTTACCTTGTTTCAAAATAATTGTGAGAGATATAGATGGAATCCGACTTAGTATGAATGTCACCTATACCTATGTATTTAAAATAATCTTTGTTTATAATTTGTAGGTTTTTAATTTATCGATGAATTTTATACGAAATACATCGCAAGTCTTTAATTTGGTTTTGATTTAATGAAAAACGGTACCATTTTGTTAATGTGAAACAGACTTATCATTACATAATAATATATATTATGCAGTTGGTTTTTTTTTTTTTTTATGTGACTAGCACTTCGCCCGCGGCTTCGTCCGCGAAAATTGTGATAACTCGGCTAATTTGCATGATATAACAAATGTTCCTATCGGATCAACTAAATGTTTGATTCGTTGGGAACAAAAAATAGTTGATCCGTTTCAGTGATCGGTTTTAATTGATCGGAGTGGAAAACGAGTTTATAACCTATGTTACTCGGTAAAGATGTAGCTTTCTAATGGTGTAATAAGTTCTTGAGTTAAATCGTAACAAACAAACAAAAAATCAAATCTTTCCTCTTTATTTTAGACAGACTAGCGGACATCACGCGGTTTCACCAACATAGTTTCCGTTCCCGTGGGAGTACGGGGATAAAATATAGCCTATGTTACTAAGTAAAGACGTGGCTTTCTAATGGTGAAAGAATTTTTAAAAACGGTCGCGTAGTTAGTCGAGGTAGAGAGTTAAATAAATATTTTATAATATTAGTATAGATAGATAGTTTAGTTAGATAGGTAAATGTCTACGCAATATAAAATCTTCATCGGTAATAAATAAGGTATAATATATTATGGTGATGACACAAATTATTTTATTTATTTAGCTAATTCTGTCTCACTGCTGGGCAATGACCTCCCCTAATTCCGTCCATGTGCTCTTATGGCCGGGCCTCCTCGGACCAGCCCTCACGATACGCGTCCAGATCGACTCGTCACCTCTTTCTGGGCCGGTCTTGGCAGCGCCGTCCGTCTTCCAGTGACCATTGTATGGAGACTTTTGCCCAGTGGTCATCGTGCATGCGACTGACGTGACCCGCCCAATCCCATTTTAGCCTAGCAGCCTTCATGCTTTCAACGACATCCACTATGCCCGTTTTGAAACGCAGCGTGGTGTTTCGAACCTTGTATGGTCTTTTAACTCCCAGAATTGCATTCCATTGCCCTTTGGCAAACTCCAAGGTCTAACCTTCTGAGACTCGGTGAGTGACCAGGTCTGAACTAAATAAAAACCAATTCATAGTCTGTTAAATTTTTACTTTTCATTGGTTTTCTATAGAAAGAGGACCACTGACCAATATCAGTCAATGTAGGTGAGGATGGTTGTCATTTAGGACCTCATGACATCTTGACATTTGTCTAGAAGGGTACGATCAGCAGGTTGACAGTATACACACGGTTATAATAAGGGACGACGGGGGTCCAATGCCCGGGTCAGTCGAACCGGACGTTTTAAAAACTTTCCGTGGGAAGAGTTAATTATTCATGTGTAAATTCATTATTCTGGTCTAGGGCTACCATCCATCCGTATTTGTATAAACATGACCGGTTTTTTGACCCTTCGGCCGGATTTAATCAAAGCTAAGTTGACTCTCTAGACTTTTCACCATATGGGGATTTTTAAGAAATAAAAATAAAACAACAAAGACTACCGATACAGAAAGTTTAAAATGATTTTTTTATGGACTTGCGAATGTCCTGTTTTTTTCAGGACTATTCAAGTTTTGAATAAATGTCCTTCTTAGAAACCTCATTTTAAAACTCGGCATCTGTTTTCAATGACAAGGCTGAAACAAGACAAACCATTTGAGTTGGAAGCGCCAGGGACCAGGCGAGCTCTCGTCCTAACGTCCAACACGTATCCATTTACAGCATTATAATAATTAAAATCATCAATACAACCCTCGAAGTTCACTTAATCCCATTGAATAACTATTAATTAAAAAGTACCACTGACCTGACCTGCAAATTGCAAAAAACGTAAGAAAATTTAATTTTCGCGGGCTACCCTTTTATGAATATCAATTAGTTGCAGCCAGTAGCAAAAGTAGTTATGACTGACCAATACGCTCTGGTGAGTAAACGGGTACAGTCATGCAGTAAGTCCCGTTCCTACTGCTGTTCTGAAATATTTATCTTGTTTCAGCCAACACTACAAAGAGGCATAAAATCTTCTCGGAAATGTACTGTTTGTCTAAAGTTCTAGCAACAAACAAAGCAAAGTAGGTGTATGTACTCAGACAATAAGTATTTGGTAGTGATTAACCTGAAACTGGAACTTACGTATCATGGATTTTACGCATCATGTGATTTTTGAGATGGGTACTATGTCTGGGCTGTGAGTGTACACCTTTGCAGCGATGGATAAATCCTTCAGCTTAATCTAATTCTCGCATAAAACATGGCTTCGATGAGGCGTAGTGCCAACGTAATGTCTTCCGATGGCTTCACGTACGAGAGTTGTTGCTAGTCATAACAAATTATTAGTTATAGCAAACGTAAACATTCTTATTTGCTTTCATAATGTAAGTTTTATAAAACCATACTTGCTGTCCTGTATGGATCAGAATGTTGGGCCACAAAAGGGAGGAATGAAAGGCAATAACATATGACTGCAATGAGAATGCAAAGTGGGATGTCTGGTGTAACGCGACTGGATAAAACAAGGAATGTACATGAGAGGAAGTCTGAAAGTGGCGCCGGTGTCTGAGAAGTTGTGGAGTAATCGGTTATCGTGGTAGGGACATGTGATGCGGAGGAATGTGGAAAATGTAGTGAGGAGAATGTTGAGTATGAATGTGAGAGTGTTGAGATGATATGGCTAGAAAGGCGGTGACTGCTGAGATACAACAACAACAACAGCCCATAACGTCCACTGCTGGACATGAGCTTCTCCCATGATGGGACGAATTTACCGTAATCTCCACGCATGGCAGGCGGATTGGAGATCACAGTAATGAAAGAGTAACTGAAAACGAGCTGAGATAACGAGAAGGTTATAGAGAAGTATGGAAGAACAAGACATGCTGCGCCGATCCCAAATAAATTTTATTATTTGATCTCTACGAACGTCAGGCAACAAACGAAAACGAAATAGGAAAGCGTTCCTAAACTAAGTTCTAAAGTTCGTTTCAGTCTGACTGGACACAGCTGAGTATCCGTATTTTACATGAAGTGACTGCCCATCTGACCTCCACAACCCATATAGTATTGGGCAATACCTTATGACCCCTTGGTAAGACTGGTTATCAGACTTTCGGACCACCTGTTACGGCTGTCAAAGATCTAGAAAATGACACAGAACTCCGTCATTCATCTCACTTTTGGGAAAAGGCTAGGCAGGTGGTGATGGTGTCTCCTTGGCATTGACAAGACTGTGTCAGAAAATCTAACATTCTAGTAAAGGCATAACGAAACCTGAACGATACAACATGCTGCATTTCATGCTGTTGTAGGTTTTCCTGTTACTTATTGCCTGAAAGATTTGGAAGGCTAAGGAGCAATTTATGGCAATTTTAAAGCCTTGGTAATACAGCTGCAAAATTTTCAAATGTTTCGTGGCGAGGTGGCGTGGGCAGAAGGCTGCTGCTGATGTTACATGGACATCTTCTATGGGAGAATTCTTATCGTTAACATCTCAGAGATCCTATGCAGCAGTTAGCAACTACAGAAATAAAGCTGGAGTTTCATGTAGATATTATAAATTAACATACACCGAAAGCAAAGTGGTTGGAAAGATACTTCAGGCTTCAGAATGCAAAGCGGATTATAAATAAATCAAATTGTACGTTACAATTAGCAGGATCTTGTGAAAAGAAATAAGTATTTTTAGTTCGTACTAATGAAGAGATGTCGAAAAGCAAATTGTTAAGAGTAATTTTAGATTTTGAAATATTTTGCGTAAATAAAGTAAGTTAGTATACTTAGCTAATAGACTTTTTTCATCAAAACTGCTAACCAGTACACATGAAAATACACTAACAGTTTGCAATCAGTGTTAAATATTGGTTTAGTCGACGTCAACGTGTCTCATCGTGGTAGGTAGGACATAATCACATAATGGAGGAATCGATCGGACGAGCTCGTCCATCACCGCGCGTTGTGGCTTCGCGTCATTAGAAATCAGGACTACGTTTGTACAACAGGTAAATGTGACATTTCCTTTTAATAATAGACCGTGGTATTTTTTTAAATTAATTATTTGTAAAGTAATCTTTAAACTAAGCATTATGTACCTAGTATCTACATCAAACTAAGTAACCCTACGCAAAAAATATTGCTGGGAAACGACTTTCTTTTTTGTAGTGAAAAATTACGTTTTACGGTGAAACTCAATGTAGCGCACAAAACATTGCGCTGATGGACGCTTTGAATAGTAAAGGGTTCATGGAGGTAGGTAATGAAAGTAAAGTTATTACCTTAAAAACAAGTATCTTTTAAAAAAAAAAAAAAACTTGTGAAATATTTGAACTTTGACCTCCAATATCTCAATATCAATAGTAAGGTCCGCAGTACAAAAAAAATAAATCGCGATGACGCGTAGAACAAGTGCCTTTCGGCTTCGTTTTAGACCCTTTATAACGTAAGCCATAAGTCTGAGTTTACTGTAAATACTTTGTGACAGTCGCCATTGCGTCCATGCAAATACAACTGGTAAAGTTGTAAATATAATTTTATTTTCCAGATTGAAAATAAACTTATATTTCCGAAAATTCAGTTGAGCGTTTTCATGACTTTTTATTTGAAAGAAAGAAAAATATTTATTTGGTGCAGGCACATGACGTGCATAAAAACTTAGAAAAAATAAACAGAAAACATACAGCGTATAACAGACATTTAAAATATAACAGAACGGAATAGAAAAAAAAAATGTTGACAGACAAACAGGTTAAACTACTCAGTATGATTATTTGTATGTGATTAGAATATTTAAATCACTCAATGACGGTTAATTAAAGGACCTTAATTTGAAAAAAGGCTGATCATTGAAAACTTACCCTGTATCTTTCTGTATATTAAGGTGGAAGCGAAGAATTTGTAGCTCAGTGTCAGGTTGTATGTTGATGAAAATATGAAGCGCGCAAGTAACACGTATGCACGTAGTTACAGAATTAACATCATTAAAATCTTCAAATACATCTAAGTTCATTTGACCCCATTGAATGACTTTCTTGAAATAGTTATTTAATGGGGTTAAATGAATAATGAATGTCCCACATTGTCCCGCACAGAGTACCACATTACACTGACCTGCGATTGAAAAAAAAAGGTAAGAAAAATTTGAACTTCGCAGGCTACCCTGACGTCATCATCATCTGCCTAGTCTTTTCCCAACTATGTTGGGGTCGGCTTCCAGTTTTACCGGATGCACCTGAATACAAGTAGTTTACATGGAGCGACTACCCATCTGACCTCCACAACCCAGTTAGTACCGGGTAATACAATATCCCTTGGTAAGACTGGTTGTCACACTTTTTGGGCCTCTGACTACCAAACGACTGTCAAAGATCTACAAATGACAGCCGGGACCAACGGCTTGACGTGCTTTCCGAGGCACGGAGGAAACTCGGTATGTAATGGGTGGTCATCCATCCACAGACCAACCTAGGCAAGCACGGCTTAACCTAACGATCGACTCGAGCGGCTGTTATTATTTAGCCTCGAGCGGACGTCCATTTTAAGAAATTCAACTAATCAGAATAAACATAGGTAAGTAAGGTAGCCCGAACCGTTAACTATTTACCACCGTTAATGTATTCTCGCGATATTTACACACCTAGGTGAAAACTTTATATTTTATAAAGTGTAGTTGAAACTGGGTTTTCTAAACTGTGTTATACTAGAATATTATCTAGAGATTTATGATAAAAACCGTTGCAAGTTAATAACGATGTTCGGGTATTCGGCCTCAATCAATCAGCTATTACCCATGACCTATATATTTTGTGAATGGGTTAATTCAGGCTACATTAATAACGGGGACCACTTAAATTGGACATAGTAATAATATATTTAGTTATACCAAGAAGCCCAATCACAGGCTTTCAAAGAATATAACGAGTAGCTTTTAGGTACAGACGCCATCATACAGCTACCTGAAACTGTCCAACTTTCCTAACGAACCTTGAACCTTATGCTTTAGCGATAAAGATGAAAATGTATAGAATAGAATTTAATTTTGCAATTAATATGGGTAATACAATATAGTTGTTATAACTTATCAAAGTTCAGCCATATTTTGCCATTCGCGGCATGCAAACATTTACATTATTTATGAAACATATACTTTCAATCCAAAGAGACCAGAATGGTTACAATTATCATTCAATAGATCAGCTAATAAATTATTATCATTTTCATTACAATTATCATTAAATTACTAAATTATCATTTTTGTTACAATTATATCATTCAATTAATAAAATATCATTATTATTGAAATTAAACAAAAAATAATACTCCTAAACATCACCGTATTTAAATGGCGTCTGTACCTTCTTAAAAGTAGACGAACAATGTAACAGCATTATCAGCAATTAATTCCTATCAAAAATAATCATCAATCTGTTAATTTAAATGGTTTTCTTAATCTGTAAAAAGTTTTTTGTTCTATTTAATAATCGAATGAAAGTTGCTGTCCTTGATTGAAGTCGTTGGTGGTCTGATACATCGAGCCATCGAGCAATTTACTGCAGTTTAGCAGAACGGGTCATAGGCCAGACAGATGCAACGAGATCACAATTGTACGGACAAGCAACGTATTCTGTGAATCAAGACAATTAATTAGATTTACGTTGGTTTATCTATTTATTTAGTAAGTAGGTATGTGGTTTTTCAAGAAAACCGTATTAGTACATTGTTACCCTAGGGGTGAAAGTAACTTATTTAGTCCCGAGACGGGGTTTGGTGCCCGAGCGAAGCGAGGGCGCCAATAGTTCGAGGGACTAAATAAGTCTTTAACCCGAGGTAAACACTATGCTTTTCATTACGAATACAAGGAAAGTAAAAATAAAAACAACAAGTGAAGATCGGATTGCCGCTTTCCCGCCTATTTTGCTTTTTTTTCTGTGGCCGGCCAGCTATTCAGCCATTATCTATTTTTCATTTTCATCATCGAAAAAATGGTAAATATTTTGCCGAAATCTGTTATTTTAAAGAAATAGTTCAAACTTAATTATACAAAAGGTAAAAAAAATATTTAAAAATTATAATTCTTTAATTAATACTTAACTTTATGTTATTTCCATTTTACATCATGGCTGTATAGAAGGTTGGAACATGGTTCAATAGAAAAATGAACAATTTTTTTTAATAATTTGACAGCTGTCAGTTGAAAACGATTCTCCCCAGGGCTGAAAAGTATTACTTTCAACCCGCTCCTCAGGCAACTTCAGACCTACTTTAAGAGTATGAGTAATGAAATAGTACATTGTTACCCTAGGGGTGAAAGTAACTTATTTAGTCCCGAGACGGGGTTTGGTGCCCGAGCGAAGCGAGGGCGCTAATAGTTCGAGGGACTAAATAAGTCTTTAACCCGAGGTAAACACTGTGCTTTTCATTACAAATACAAGGAAAGTAAAAATAAAAACACTCAATCAACAAGTGAAGATCGGATTGCCGCTTTCCCGCCTATTTTGCTTTTTTATTCTGTGGCCGGCCAGCTATTCAGCCATTACCTATTTTTCATTTTCATCATCGAAAAAATGGTAAATATTTTGCCGAAATCTGTGTTATTTTAAAGAAATTGTTGAAACTTACCTAATTATAATAAAGTTATTTAAAAAAAAGATATATTCTCAAATTAAGGCGCTGTCAACACCAAAATCGCGCACACTGTCTATTTGTATGGGAGTAAACGAGACGTCACTATTACTGGGCGGCCAGTTTTTAGAAGAAAATAATGAATAAATATTGAAATAAAAAAAAGTGTGGATTATTTTTGAAATATGACTCGCTAGCGGTTTAGGTTTAATATGTTGACTTCATGTTTTTAATTGCAGACCCATACGTCAAAAAAGTAAAGACGTAGAACCGTTATTGACGATTTTAAGACCAATTTTTGCAATTATTTTCTATCGAGCCGATTTCGTCAAATTATGTATCGAGTCCGTCCACGGTATTTGAAATATGATGAATATTAATATATATTTTATTTGATGTGCTAGAAAAAATGGTTTTTCTTAAAAAAACTGCTTAAATAACATCAATTTCAACAAATTAAGTGTTGTCAGCCCCTTAATACTTAATAAAAACATAAATCAACTCGAAAAAACAAATGAAGGTCGGTTTGCCGCTTTCCCGCCTCTTTTTTTTTTGGCGGGCCAGCTATTCACCATTACATAAGTACCTATTTTTCCAATGGTAAATATTTTGCCCAAATCTATGTTATTTTAAAGAAATAGTTCAAACTTAATTATACCACAGGTAATTTATTTATTTAAAAAATATAAATCTTTAATTATTACTTAACTTTATGTTATTTCCATTTTACATCGTGGCTGTATAGAAGGTTGGAACATGGTTCAATAGAAAAATTATCTTTTTTTTTTAAAATAATTTGACATCTGTCAGTTGAAAACGATTCTCCCTAGGGCTGAAAAGTATTACTTTCAACCCGCTCCTCAGGCAACTTCAGACCTACTTTCAGAGTATGAGTAATGAAAAATAATTTACTAGCAAAAGCTAGTAAATTATTTTGCGAGCGAATTTGCTAGACAAAAATCTAGCAAATTCGCTCGCGTTAGTTTAGAATTTGACAATCAATTCGGGTTGTACTCTGCTTGTAATTATTCAACCATGATTCGAAAGACACCTGGCGCCATCTTTATTCATAAGAAATTTATTGTTGTTTTCCTCGGGAACAGCCATTTTTTTGGGATGATAAATAGGTGAGTTCGTTTCTGTGCACCTGACAACGTATTTATGCAAAATTTTAGGATGACTAGTTCAGTGGTTTATGCGTTAAAAGGTAACAAACAAACTGACTTTCGCATTTAAAATATTAGTTAGGATTAGTTGGTATTTTATTCCATCCTACATAATATGTGTGCAATTTTTCACAGATTTAGTACACAAACTACTATTGAAAAAAAGATTAAAAAAAAACAATAAAATATTTGAAATGGCTGCCCAGTAAGGTTTAACTATATGTCCGATCCATCAATGTTATACGATTTTTTTTTTTATATATAAAATGCGCCTACTCTTGACCTCAATCTTGTCCTGAGGACAGTGATGAGGTCAACGACGGAACGAGTTAACCCAAAACAAGCCTATTAACTCGCGACTTAAATAGATTGGGGTCATTTGAACTTGGGAACACCGACGTGGGCAGGGAATTCCGATATGTTTTACCTCTGGGGCTATACTTATTGACATACTAATTACACTGTTTTAGACTTTCACGGTTTTTCACTACACTTAAAGTACTTACGGGATAATAACCGTGATTTTCTTTTGATTTTATGAGCTCCAATCAAAAGAAAATCACGGATATTATAGTAAGTACTTTAAGCTATTGATCGAAGACTTTAAGTATACATTACAGTCCAACGTGTCATCTCTTTGTGTTCACAAGTCGCGGAACTGGACAGGTCGCAAGAGCCGTCGCGTCGCTCACCTTCACCCGGTCGTGTCATTTACAAACTTGATTTCATACAGCTCATCAAAATTGCTATCATAAGTGCCTCTACAGGTTGGCCCAACGCGCCAATCGATAGAATCTTCTTTATTTTGTAAATAACAAGCTTTGAATGCGTTGCCTACGTCAAGCGGACGAAATGTTTCGTCGCCAATACAAACGGGTGTGAAGAGCCACTAAATGTTTTGCACCAATATTGCACCCACACGTGTACCGCGTGTACTGAGCTCTCAATTACCCGTCTGAACCACGTGACATTGACATAAATCAGATAGTTATGTAACAATCAAAATGCTCCATAAACTATGATCACTTTAGAGCGCTCAAACAGCCTCAGACATTCTCCGAGCGTCCACTACTACAAACAAGGTATTGTTTTGTCTTATGAATGAGACATCATTTTAATAATCAATATCAACCATTTGAATGATCGCTGCTTCATGTGGGACAATTTATTTATTAGTGTGATCGGTCATTCGAAATTTTTCTGTATGTCGCTCAGTATAAAACGCCCAAGAAGTACCTAGTTACGCTTTTAATATTTTGACTTGAGTAGAGCTCTTATCTTTTAAACAATCTTCAGCGTAGCTTTTATTGAATGTTACAAATATTTGTGCACGTTACGGAATCCCGTTTATTTTTATAATTTCAATTTATGCATAGACTTGCTTGCACCACAAATGACTAAATGCATTTAGCTCTTTAAATATTGATACCTTTTTTCCGTCTTTCCCCGACTGACAGAAACAGAAATATTTCTTTTTTAATACGTACTACGAAAAACATATTTAGTGATTTGTTGTGGAAGCGGGCGATAACTTATATAAAATTTTCTTTTTTACTACTTAATATAGATTAAGATTAGATTGATTGAATTTGATATTTTTAGTTTTATTAAAAATATTCTAGTTTGCTGAACAAATTGAATGGAATGAAGGAGTGACAATCAATACATTAATCAAAATTTGCATTTAACACATCGATCTTAAACCTTGAAATGTGCTTCCTGAGCCGTGGTCGGCTCGTCGACTCGTGTCGTGGTTCATTTTATGGTCATCTTAAAATTTTATTGCAACCACATTGTCTCGATACTGACGTCACTGCAGAACCGGTTTATCAAGTTTTTGTGAGATTATCTGAGATTGGTTTTTTTTTTGGCAATAATTGTCTAGATAACCCAAAGGATAAACCCTAAGTTTAGTAAGCTTAGTTCACATAGCCAGAGCTAACGCATCAACTTGTAAAAATATTGAGCTAAGGTTAAGTCTTGGTCGTCAACCTGCTTTAGTATGAAAACGCATAGAGCTAAGTTTGAGACGGTTGACCGGCTCCGCGGCGGCGGCGTAGCGACGCAGGCGCAGTCACGAGCGCGCAGTGTGACCAATGAATCCGTCGTGGTGACGATTTCGAACAAACCGATCGCCTGTGACCGATTGCACCTGATCAGAAATAATAATTCTGATGACGACATCATTTGAAGCGCTGAAAGCGATACAACAGTGCAACTCGGGCAAAAGCTTTTAATTACAACCGACACGAAAGGTTACTTTGCAATGTCATCATCATCATCATCATCATCATCATCATCATCATCATTTTAGCCGAAAGATGTCCACTGTTGGACATAGACCTCCCCCAAAGGGGGGTTTTTGCCATAATCGCCACGCTTGGCAGGCGGGTTGGCGATCGCAGTGCGATTTTTACAAAAGCCAGAGAACGCTGCTGCCCATTCTCCGGTAAGTCCCTTAGTCGCCTCTTACGACACCCACGGGAAGATATGGGATGGTGCTATTCTTTACGTCCGACACCATACAGAAAAATAGTATATTTCATTACAAGTGCGGAAAGGCTGTCATTGCAAAGAGTTCCGACAAATGTCTACCCGAGCCGAGGCGCAGCCGAAGGCGAGGGTTGACAGTCGGAACAAGTTGCAATGACGGTTCCGCAGGTGTACTGAACGACTATTTTTAATACAGTTGCGAAAAAATGAAGCAATTAATAAAATAATAAAAACCTCGACCATAACGTAGACGGTTTTAATTTTGTTGAGAGTTCGGAGAAGTATGCCAACATAACATTTTCTGAAAAACTATTTGCTTTTTTCTCTTCTCTCCACGCAATAAATTCGTCGTATGTAGATATATATGTAACGACTTTTTGACTTTTCCGGTAAAATGTTCTCCGAAGCATTTTGTGCAATTATACTGAGTTCTGGTGGTGTTAATTTAAAAAAAATAGGGTCGAAATTACTCATTTTGTGCAACAAACAACTAAACTCGCAAAGAAATTTTGCGGAAAATGGCGCCACCCGTAGAATATAAGCAAAGTTTTTTTTTCTTTACCCATTTTGGTAGGCAAAAGTTTTTTTTTATTGTTATGAAATGAAATTTAATGAGATGAAATGAAATGAAACCTAACCTAACTCATTCAATTAAATCATTAAATCTGATATTCTATATATTCTATTCTATTCTGATAGCTTCTTTTTAGAAATATACGTATTTGTATGAATCACAAAAACTCTTTAGTAAAAACTTCATGGTTGGTTTTTCTTTTTAATAGACATTATTTTGACAGTTGGGAAAGAGAACGCACGAGTTCGGGAAAGGTAAAAAAAAGCACTAGTATGTAATAGCCCACATCCCGAACGCTATACGTCCCTGCAATACACCACTTTTTGAGCAACTGTATTAAAAAGGTTCTTTGCACTGTAAGGGTATCGATATAGAGTGCCTCGTCCTATGATCGGTCGTGGACCCACTGGGCCCCAACGTTAAATAACGTTAATCCAATTATGGTGTCATTTTAAAAAGCAAAGCACGTTTTTAATCAAACAAAAGCAGATTACTTTTAGCTCGAATCAGGGCTAAAGATGCGTTTAAACCAAACGAACAAATCCCGATAGAGTTAGCTTGTTGCTCTTTGTTCCATGAAAACTTTCTTACTCGTAGAAAAACTTTTCCGAAAAGCGTCATAAGTTTTTTATTAGACTTTGTCTTTCATATCTCCCATGGTTGTAATAAAGATAATACTACAAACAGAAAGAGTTGCAATAAATGACTAATATCTGCATTTTGCGTATCATAGTGACAACAAACTTGCCTATTATTATACTAACATGTGATAAGCGAAACGAAAACCCAAGTGTTCTATTGTCAATGATATCATTTTATGGAACACGGGGTTTTTAATCCAGATTACAACTGCAATTAAGGAAATAACCAGCTTTTCCTAACGAACTCGTGACTCTTAGGTATTAACAAACAATTCAAAAGAACATTAGTTCCATAAAG
This sequence comes from Xestia xanthographa, assembly GCA_905147715.2. NCBI lineage: Eukaryota > Metazoa > Arthropoda > Insecta > Lepidoptera > Noctuidae > Xestia > Xestia xanthographa. Next base: position 13,971,507 of record LR990649.1, on the reverse strand, counting down.
CAGTCTATTCCCTGACGCGTTGAAATGAATATTGCATAGCACGGATATTATTCCTACAGGATTTCATTTGAAAGGCTTCCGTGTGAACGTGAGATTGGCATCTACGTATGTAGGTCTAGGTACATAGGTACCTACATTCTAAAGTATTTTCTTAATGTTTTATTAGGATTAAACATAAAGAAAAAAATCTCTGTCAATACATATGTAACATTAAAAATATTTTGTAGTATTGGAGATTGAAAACACATACAATGAAATTTAATGTACTAGGTACCTATTTAATCTTATTTTTTCATTTCAATGGAAAGCATTTGTTATACGTCATAGATAAAAGGCGGATCCCTAAACCAAATGTAATTGTATATTGTATTGGAAGGTGCTTAATGTAAAGTAAAGCAACAAGTGAACACTTTCACCACAGACAGTCAACCGCCCGCCAGTGGTAAATCTTTGACATTGAGCTGACCCCGGCGAAGTACCTACGCAGTTTCCATAGGATAAGTAGCATAATAGGCCAGGTTACGCTGGAGTGCATAGTTACATACTTCTGTACATATCTTCCTAGACCTTAAAAAGTGGCTGGGCAGCCTGGATGAGGCAAGCGAGGGACAGGGTGTCCGGGCTCAGCCTGGGAGTGGCCTAAGTCCAGCAGTGGACTGCAATAGACTGATTTGATAATGACATTAAAGATAGGAGGTACATTAAATACACAAAAAACCGGCCAAGTGCGAGTCGGACTCGCGCATGAAGTATTGCGTCATCACACAAACATTTGCTCCTACTGGGATTCGAACCCGGGACCCTAAGAACGTAAGGCAGCCTCACTACCGCTGCGCCAATTGGGTCGTCAGAATAAAAATAAAAGTAAAATGAAAGTGGAACACTCTATACAGGGTTAGTTTTCAGTGACCAGCCAAAATTTAAAATTAAGATCTAGATATCAAACCAAAAGTACATTTTAAATATTATTGTGGAAAAATATAAAATGAAATAATAGCATTCATTTGAAAGTGTCCTAAAAATTTCCTAAATCATAAACCTAGTGGGAATCAATGCACTTGTGTGCATGCATGCATCACCGCCAAATGTATGTGTGTGCTAATTGCTACTTATCTACCTATATTTAACCTATATTTTATTTTTCTTTTGTGCTCAGTAAACAAATGTTGATGAGATTATTGATTACATAAAATCATACGTTTTAATAACCACACTTAACAATATCAGAAAAAAATAATAGCTAACTGGTGTGCGATAACAATGGTACTCTACTTAGGTAAAATGGGTAAGTATTTTTTATTTACGCAACCGTGAATAATTTCAAAATATCTATTGGAAATGAAAAATATTAGATATAAAAGGTACGAGGTTTCTATACCATTCTCTTATTTTTTTATCTGAAACTACCTACATACATTCTCTATCAAAAAATAAATATCTTCTAACTATTACTTATCATATAGTTTCATGGAAGAACAATATTATTAAGATCAACATGACGATAAGCCGTCACTACCTATCTTGTATTTGTGTTGTGCATAACGCGCAAAATAGATTGAATAACAATGGGATTAACATTTATTCAACAATATTTATTATACAGTTAGTATTACCACGATACACAATCAAGATGAAAAGAACAATGCTTTGGTATGTCGATTAGTAATTACAGTAGAGAAGCGTGGTTGAGTTGGTTGATATAGATTTTTTTGCGGCCTCGGCCTCGGTGAGTAGGGTTTACCTAAGAAATATTCATACGAGCCAATCTACACTTCTACACTAATATTATAAAGAGGAAACATTTGTATGTTTGTGTGTGTGTATGTTTGTAATGAATAAACTCAAAAACTACTGCGCCGATTTAAAAAATGCTTTCACCATTAGAAAGCTACATTCACCCTAAGTAACATAGGCTATATTTTATTCCCGTACTCCCACGGGAACGGGAACTACGCGGGTGAAACTGTGTGACGTCCGCTAGTACTATATACATTTAGGAAGTTTCTAAAAGCTCACGCACTACACGGCCACTCTCACACAAAAGACTTATTGTTTTCGAGTTGGTCCGTGGCCTTTTCACGGGTTTCATACTAAAAAATGCCTTCTAATTCGATAGAACAGGAGTTAAAAATGATATAAATGAAGACAGAGTTATTTTTAATGTCACAAATGTTTGGAAGTGTTGGCACGTAATCAAAGTAAGAGAAATCGTAGGGATCGACACGCACCTCTGCCTTGACGAAACAGTGGGTAGGTACAGTTTCCCGCTACTTATTCCGCTAGTTAAAAACAAAAAGGTCGCTGTGAAGCAATTAACGATTAGTGGTTATCGTCGCCTTGAATGCTGCTTATTGATTTCAATAACATTTCAACACTTGACAAGAGGTTTTGAGTCTTGATCCCAAATATTTGCAACAGGGATGTTACGAAGCTTCGACTCAGACTCTGATTCCGGTTCCGGTTCCGACTCCGACAAACCAAATTTAAAAGCTCCGACTTCGGTTCCGATAAAACCACCTCCGTAACATCCCTGATTTGCAACACAAAAGTGACTACAGTTGTTTTGTAAACTCATTGAATAATCTAACGAGAAGCTAGCAAGTTAATTGATTCTTAGCACGTCCTGTGCCGGCTGGCATTGTACCACAACATGCCAAACATGCTTCAATGTTACCGCACAACATAAACAAAGCTCCTTCTACACGGAGATTAGCTGCGGGAAATAATTGCTCACGTTACGTCAGCGGCCCACTTTCCGTCAGGGAAAAGTCGGCCCACCTTGTGAACTGTTGATAAATTGTGTTTCATTAGCGCATCATCAACAGGACTTGTATTTCTGTGCGAGTTATATAAAAGCATCGTTTATAAGGCGAAAGCTGAGTCGTCCAAATAAGTTATTTGCCAAGATTTTGTTGGAATTCTCATAATTTTCCACCAGTAATTTTCTATGATTCTGTTATTACAAAGTTTTAAAGTTGTGGTTGGGTTGTTTTTAATTATATTATGACAAAATGTTCTTCATAAAGGTATAATAAAACTGTCTGTGCAAGTAGGTAGGTTCATATCAGACTATCTTGTTCAATGTCAAGGCGTGACAATGGCAGCAGTAAAGTAACCGTATCGTAAAATAATTACCAACAAGGGTTAAATGTGAGGGAATCTTACTTCAAGATTAAGTTTCTCGTATCGAAGGAAGAATGATGATCAGTAGTATATGAATCATGTTCATGATAATTAGAGACAGCCTATCCGTCAACAGTTCTGTAGTAGTAAGTATCTGCACTAAACACAACGGCTTCATTAATGGAGATAATCAAAGTTTATTCATATCTATACTTCTATACTAATATTATAAAGAGATAACATTTGTTTGTAAGTCTGTATGTTTGTATGTAGGGGGTAATCTCCGGAAGTAATGAACCAATTTTAAAAATTGTTTCACTGGTAGAAAGCTACATTATTCGTGAGTGCTATAGGCTATATTTTATTCCCGTACTCCCACGGGAACGGGAACTACGCGGGTGAAACCGCGGGTGAAACCGCGGGACGTCAGCTAGTTTTATATAAAAGTTTTCTGTATTTTATAATATGTTTTCTGACAATAATGTAAGTACAGTTTGACGTAGTGTGAATTTTGAACGAGTAGGTATAAAATTTGTAAGTATTATACCTACTCATACACACGGAAGCCTGTGGGCTTCCGTGTGTTCCCAGTTTATCAGTCCCATTCCCATAATATCCCATCCCATGCAAGTATACAGTGGCGAATTCAAACGAGGCACGACTCGGCACGAGACACATCATTCTATCACCCTGTGAGCGTCAACTGTGTTTTATATTGTTTGCAGGTTACAGGTTAGCAAACTGTCGTTTAGCACTAATTAACATTTAATCTGGCTAATTCGGAGCTGCATGAGGCTTGGACATGATTTATTCTAATGTTTGACAATATCTACGAAAGCGCAAATGATGGTAGTTTTTTTTGTTTTTGCAGAGATCAAGATTATTATTGTTCCACCCAGCAAATGTTAATTTACAGCTGTTCTTCCTAATTCGACTTTCTGCAATGAAGCATAGAATAAGATCAATTTATTTACATTCGATCCATTGATTCTTGAAACTCATAGGTACTAGGATTCCCTGTTTATGAGTTCCAAGCTCCTACACCACGTTCTGTTTACCTTTTTATTGTTAGAACAAATAATTTTCTTCCAATCCTTTCTATATTTAAATAGTACATTTTGATACAAGTGGAGAAAGTTTGTTATTGCATTCGAGGCGGAATTATAACACACGAGCCGTAGGCGAGGGTGTTTTTGAGCCGAGAATTGCAATTACAAATGTCCACGTGTATCAAACGACGTTTTTCAATACACTTTTGAAGAAATAAAATATAATAACGTAAAATATTTTTGTCACGAACTAAGAAACTATGTTCTTTTTTCGTTTTTTTTTTTCCCGCTTTAATTTCGCCAGGTTGAAGGAGAGGCAACGGTATGAAGCTGCTAAACAGCCTTATATAAAAAATAGATTTATTTTATATTTTTGAATTTAGAACACAAATAAATGTTCATTTGTGTAGAAAAGTAACTATTAGTTTTTAATAATCATGTTTATCTATGATATTCTATTTATAAACACAATTTGAATATTCAAAAAATATTTATGCCGTCAAGACGCGTGGTACTTTGCCGAAATTTAAAAAAAAAATCACCTCAGACTATAGGCATTGAACCACTTTGGACTAAGTACAGGTATAGTTATCTGTGGCAATTTTCATTCCCGCACACGTGCGGGAAAGTGGAAATAATCGCACGCGTGTGAAATACATTGCATGTTGTACCTAACCGTAGTGCGTTATGGACCAGTTTTCGAGGAAGTGTATTGAAAAAAATATAGAAGGGCAATACCTACACCTACACAGTCAAAATGAACAATGAACAGCTGTTTTTTTTAATAATCGACGAATAATTTCTATGTGGGGGGGCTCAGAATGATGTACAGAGTACGTGGTAACTATTTTCGCGTCGCCCCTCCCACCCCGTTTAACCTAATTATAAATATGACGTCCCTCATTGCGAAAAATCTAATAAGTGTCTGTCTTATTAAGGTCGAGAACTCGAGATTGAGTGATGAGCCTGTTACTTGTAACACTAACATTAAATTAAAACAGCCGGGCCAAGAGCTATTGTTTTAAGAATTAATCGAGTTTATGAGAACTGACCGCGACTGCAATGTTATATTTTGAAGGTCACTAGTGTTCTTATTATAACGCTTACCGTTATAACTAAATGTGTTAGTAGCATGCGAGTTTCTTCATTACTGTATCTACTGTAAATCTGTTAACATGTTGTGTATATAAAGTATGGATTCGCATCCGCGGAAACCAGTGAAAGACTACGTCATCTCTTTATTAAATTAATGAACCAATCCATCTCTTATTATTTAGCTATCTTTAATTATGGCAAATCTCAGGAAGCAAGAATATTGGGTTTAGTCCCATCTCGGCACCTTCCCATCTCGGCACCCATGAATTAATTTATCATCTTTACGAAAAATTCCCATCTCGGCACTCCGTCATTAGTCGTTGCTAAGTACAGTCATCAAAAAATGGATACACTGTATCAGTATAGTGAGTAAATCAAATTGACTCAAAACTAAAAAATGTAAAAAACGTACCTATAAAATAAGTTTTATAGCAATTAGTTGACCCCCTTTGCAGTTATTTTATATTTTATTTTGTTTGAGCGAAGTAAATAAAATTTAAAGAATTGCAAAGGGGGATCAGCTAATTGCTATGACTGTACAGTGAACGCGTAATCAAGCCTACTCGTATCATTTAGTACCAGTATGAAAGTCCTCAAAGTATGGACGCCCTTTTGCCTACGTCACGGTTATACTGATTAAACGTTAATTGTACATAATAACTGTTGATTTTTGTAATATGTTTTTACATAATTGCTGGAAAGATTTTAAAACAATTATTCCTACGAACCGTGAATTTTTCATATATTTTAAAATTTGTTATGTTACTGCCAAGGCAGAGATAATGGAGCCTCTAAAAAGTGATTCAAGGGCTTGTCTGTGAAAATGGTAATTTAAAAAGAAACAAAAGTGATTTAATAAATAATAAAGTTGATTTACTTACTATACTGATACTGTGTTTCCGTTTCTTTTTGTGTACCTTGAAATGATTCATGAGAGGGTGCCGAAATGGGAATTTTTCGTAGACAAGATAAATAAATTCATGGGTGCCGAGATGGGAAGATGCCGAGATGGGAATAAACCGAATATTGGGACCAAACTTATCTTTGTTCTTGGGAAATTCCCAAAACATTGCTTTTACGTACCGAACACACAGTAGTTATGACATAAATGGTAATTAAATCTTACCCCAACTTTAAAAGGCCATACCTCATTCCTTAACCGTGATAGCCAAATGCTCTCGTTTCCGTTGAGCGGCCAAGCGAAACCGCGGCCAAATCTAGTCTACGGCAGACCGTTCAACTTATTTTGACCTTACTATCGTGACATGAAAGAAACAAAATTTACATACATTTCTATGGCAACGAAGAACCCAACACTATTACAAGTAATGGTTCGACACTTAATATTTATTAATAAATCAAAATGTGATATTTGACTGAATAACGTTCTATTTTAGCCCGACTAACGATGTTTATACGGCATACATTAATGATTCCCACGCGTAAAACGTCTTGAATAAATTAGAAAAGTGGATTTACAGTTTTGTCTATGGTATTAACGTAAATATGACCTAGAATGTTATAGGATGACCGCCATACAATCAAGACCACACTAAACAATTAAGGCAAAACCAGTAGCAAGCTAGTCGGCCAAAATAACATCAAATCTCAATTATTTTAATATCCTTCTTTATTAGGTAAATCTTTGCATTTTAAACTTTTAGGATTCGAAATCTTGTTTAGAACACTCAACTGCGCACACAACGGCGCCATGTGCATCGATAGGTTACATTTCTTAATCCAACAGGCATTTACAAACTTGCTGCATTTTATAAAAGAAAAGCTTTCAATAAAAGGCAAAAGGTTGGTAAGGTACCTTTGTGAAAAGGTCTACATGAAACTGAGTTAAACATGAAAGAAATATCACAGCTCGAAGCACAATTTAAAACCCCTACTTTAAAAGATTGAAACGAGATTTAGCTGCTTCAATGCTTTGTAAGTTAACCTCATTGTTTGTGAAACATACTGTCGATGTGGGAAATAGAATATTCCATTCATATTGGATTACTCTGGCAACAGTGTCAAGGTGTAACGTGATGCTTCAGGTCAGATCTGCTGGTAAACCCGTTCAGTAGGCGGAGTTGCTACGTGGACGTAGAAGTTCAGCACAGTGACGTCAGAAACCTTGAGAGTATCAGAGTACATTCACTCAACTAAATCCTTCCGAAGCCAGGCATACCCGGACGTATATACCTACATATAGTTGTATTATAATAATGGCGATAGTGATCAATCGTGACGTGACTGTAGTTCGTGTTGTGAAATGTATGTGAATGTACTTTTTGGTTCACGATTTGACATTAAAACGGTTTGCTGTTATCTTTTCATCGAATAATTATATGTATGTAGCTAGCTACCACATGTAGCTCGGTGGTTGAAAGCGTAGCAATCATTCGTGAGGTTCCACGTTCGATGCTCGTAGGAGGCGCAATAGGGTTATCTACTATCAAGAACTTTTTAGATACAATATTGATCAAGGTTGGAATATCTATATCTATACTTCTATACTAATATTATAAAGAGGTAACATTTGTTTGTAAGTTTGTATGTAGGGGGTAATCTCCGGAAGTAATGAACCAATTTTTTAAATTGTTTCACTGGTAGAAAGCTACATTATTCGTGAGTGCGTATTTTATTCCCGTACTCCCACGGGAACGGGAACTACGCGGGTGAAACCGCGGGACGTCAGCTAGTAATGAATAGAGCCGTAGCCCGTAACATCCAAATCTGAACTTTTTAAACTCTTAAAAGTTTTTGACGAAGACATTTACTTAGCGATGACTAATTACAAGGTTGTGCTACACAATCATAAATACCAAATGTCATTAAAGCCTTCATAATACATGAGAGACATGATCACATTATCATTCATACCGAGTCCCTCTTTGTTATTGTTTAGTTAGGCGCTAGTGGCTAGCCAAACTACTGATGCCCTCACTACTACTATTACCTTGGCAACTTCGCTTGTTTACATTTTTCGATAACAGTAGTATTGGAAATGTTTTAGATGTACTTGAGCTTAGTGGTGGTCAGGCGGGAGTGTCCTCGATAGTATATTAATCTTAAATTATATTAATTTCCATGTTCCATTGATAAGGTTGCATTTACGACTGACGGCTGATGCTGTAAATAAGCGGGTACACAAGTTCAGTAAACAACTGATCAATCATTTCCTTTGAATATAAAACCACCTATAAACATGTAAGCTGCTAATTATTTCCTTTATTAGGTGCATAGTTTACATATTGTAATTAAAGCCTCGTTGTTTCCTTAAAGTAAATCTTGCAATACAAGTGTAGCTACTCAAGTCAATTTATGTATGGGCACGGACCCAATTAGTTTCTGATACAATATGGACGTTGACGTGCCTCTTAATTCAGACAATCTTTAAGATTCAATCGGTTTGATCGTCTCTTTTTGAAATATCGTGTCATCTGAGCATCGTTCGTGGACACGATTTCACTTTATATTGTCAAACAAGTTTAATAAAGTTTTTGCCAACAGTGGTGGTTTAGAAAGGAATAGGGCGCTTGTACACCAGCGGCACGCATTAGAAAGTAGCCGAGGATCTCACCTGCTCCGAATGAGTTCTTCCAGAAGTCGCAAAACTTGCTGCACGCACACATATCGACGTACGTCACTTCGCACTAGTGCCAATGTATTTTTAAACTTCACTTGTACAGTTTCGCAATCCTTCAGCCGGTGCGCATTCACACGATCGCGTTAATGTAGACAGCTGAGAAAAACTTTATTCATGTTATAGTAAACAGCGGCGGCGTAAACATGTCAGCTAGCGGCTCAGATGCTCGTTTGTGTACCGTTGGAGCGTAGAAAGCGAGCGCGCGTGGTCGGGGCCGTGGCGGCGGGCATCGTCCGAGCGAGCGAGCGGGGTAGAGCGCGACGTGCGACCGGTGCGGGCGCCCTCGTGCGACTGCCGCTGCCGAGTTCAGCCGACCGGAGCCCCCAGCCTCGCGCCGGCATCGGCAACCACTTCACTCGGATATAATAAAACCGAGGAAATGCACAGATTTCGCGAGCAACGATGTGATTATTAGCGCTGATTGACAGAATCGATTCGACGAAACCAAAGGCGCTGAAAAACGCAGAAAAGTATACGTCCACAGATGGTTTACATACGTAATTTCCGTGTGTAAGCAAGTAGTTCTACTCTACTAATTTATCGAACAAATTATTTCTTTATTAGTTTACCTACGCTCCACCGCCGCCGTTTCGTGCGCTTATCACAAGAAGTTGAAATTAAATATTTTTACCGCGATTTATTTTGGGTATCGGTATATTAGATGTAGTGAATGTAAACAAGTAATAACATAAATTACGAGACAATAAAATCTTGTCCGAATATTGTGGTACAAAAGAGTTCAACGCTCTACGAATGTCTACGGCCGTACGTGAGTCCGGAAGCGTGATCACAATGCCTAATATAGGCACTGGTACATTATTGTATATTGGGCTTTTATTTAAACATTCTTTACATATTTACCTTCAGCAATTTTAATACAAAATGCCGTCAAAAAACTGTGGTACTTAACGTTTTTATTTAAATATGTACGGAACTTTCGTCGCGTTACTTCGATTAATAATTATAGTAAAGGTAGACGTGATTTTTTAAAACTAATATGCAGTTTTAACCTAATGTCGCATTTGTATCCGTCTGATCGACAAATCTTTTGATAGGTATCTACGAACACTGCTAACTCCGCAAGAACATAATTTCTACCACAATAACCAGGTTTCCCAACCTCCAGATCCACTTTTCATCGACACACGGATCCAAACATCGAGGTCTGTACCGGTTTTTGTGTCTCGGCTTACAACTGATCGTGCCGCGCACTTCTACGCAGGTTTACGTTAAATTCCTATAAAATACTAAGAAATACTGGCTCAAAAGGAGGTAATTAGGTACAATTACATTTTTTTTTTATGTATAGTCATACTTTCGTTTAGATCTGATGTGATCGGTTCGAATGTAACATAATATTATTACTAAACTTTTCTAATCGTTTAAAACATGCGTCCATTGTGTTTTTATCTCACGAATACACGTGGTATTTGTGGCGAATTTTTGCAACCTGCGTACATCTACTTGCCTCACAGCCACGTAGTATGTAATGCGCAGCAGTTCCCTGGAACAATACCCGTAGCAGACCATTGGAAACTACGCGTAGCAGGTCCGTAGCACACTACGCGTAGCTGATTTATAACCTGTAATGCGTAGCAGAACGTAGCACACTACGCGTAGCCGACTTATAGACTGTGACGCGTAGCAGACCATAGCACACCACGCGTAGCCGTTTTATTAAACGGCTACGCGTAGTGTGCTACGTTACAGGTTATTACCTGTAACGTACCAGACCGTAGCGTGTAACGCGTAGCAAACCGAGGCCATATAAACGCGTAGCAGATCCCTAGCGCAATACGCGTAGTCCCATGCGTGTAAATCGACTACGTGTGACTTGCTGTGATTAGCTGCGGTCGTAACACCCACCACCGAACTAAGAACGGTACCTAATAAACTATTTTTTGAAAACATTTTTTATTGAATTTTGAATTTGTACCGGCCTACGATTCAAGCAATGCAATGATCCCAGCAACCCCTTACGCAGAAGCAACAATTACGTCACCTACCATCAGCATCACGTCTGCTATGAACATCAGCTTGTATATGTTTACCAACACTGCGATGGTCCATTCATCGTGTGTGACTGTTCTATGCGTGGCAGGAAAACAGATGATACATATCTACAGCCTTTTTTCTAATCAACAGTTCATAAGAAATGTTTTTCAGTGATACTGATTCACGGTATTGTAAACGTCCGTGCATGACAGCGTTATTGTTCTAGTGATTATTCGCATTTCGTATAATGGGAGAGTATTCTCTGTATGTACAGTCGGGGTCTTTTCCGCCTGACCATTTTAAATTTTTTTCGCGTAGAACATGCGGAGGCGCCGAGCCACGCCCTTTAAAGTTTGGGTCTATTAGGAAAGCCTCAACTTTGGCGCGCAAAATAACAATAACTCTCGTTTGGCGTGCGTCGTCAGTGCGCTCGGCCGATTCGGTATATTTTCATTCATTATTTCTATACAAAGTCAACGGGGCCGCGGGGCGGGGCTAGAGAGCGTTTCTATGTTGCGAGTGCAAGCGATAATAAGCTTAGTGGTGGTCAGGCGGGAGTGTCCTCGATAGTACGTTTATACGTACACCTGCTTATGTGAAGGGCACCAAATTAATGGAAGTCTATTTAAAAAAAATATTTAGTTAGTTCTTCTTCTTTCTATGAAGAAAAAGCTCACAGGAACAGAATAATAATAACCGATTTCCAAAAAAAGACTAAAAAGTGGAAAATAACTTTACTTTTGAAGGTCAACAAAGACAATGAAACCAATTAAAGTCACCGACTTTTTTAGTTTTTATTTTATCTTTATTAGTTGTGGTATCTCACACAAATCCTTGTCAAATATAAATTTTACATTATAACTAAAAGTTCTTAGCACATCATCCACAGAGACGAAGAAGAGACGCGGAGAAACCGGTGTATACAGACTTGACTTGACTTTTTTATCACTTCAAAAAAATGGGTATAATAGGTGAACGAAGTAGAAGCAAATGGCTGGCATACTTAGTTCTTTTTTTTGCAAAAAAAAAAACAAAAAAAAAAACGAAATTCAAATCATACACGTATTGCGATGTTTGAAATTCGATTTTTTCTTATTTTTTTCAAAATTTCTCATTCTTTGTTCTAATATGAAAAGTTTACATCATATTTGTAGCGTTTTTTTATGATGGATCAATTATTTTCTAAGCTGTGAAAAAAAGAAAAAAAAAGTAGGTATGCCACAAGTTTCTACTCCGTTCACCTAATATACCCATTTTTTTTTTTGGAAAGTGATAAAAATGTCATCCGGTATAGTATGAAAAAAAAATTCTGGTGGAATACATTCCTCCTCCTTTTTTAAAAGTCGGTTAAAAAGCTCAGTTAAACTAGTAATAGAATAGTGGTTATTCTTAAAGGCGTGGGGTACAATTTCAGCATGAAAGAAGTCGGTTAAAAATATGTAGCAAAACAAGACCATTCATAAAACAAAAAATATCCTTTGTGACGTGTGATTTATACGATTAAGTGGTTTATTATCATAAATAATATCACGCAATCCATATCGCGGAAGAACCAAACACCAATAATTTGTTAACCGGCTTCCAAAAGGAGGGGGTTATCAATTCGTAAATGTGTTTTTTTAATAGCATCACATAAAGTAATCAAAAGACTTCCGTATTTATTTTTACAATAAATTACCGAGTTTATAATCTTACGTGAATGAATAACCAAAAAAAGATAAATACTTTAATACCCGACATGGCGACAGTATGAGTCAGTTTGCACTGTGTTAGTAATTTAGTCGAGCGGTAATGTAGGTAATTATGTTACAGTATGACCTCTGTTTAAGTTTATTATATAACAAGCATTTAGTTGATCTAAGGTGAAACTGACAATTAACTCTAGTCAGTGGTCATGCCTCTGATTCTATGTCGTATTTGACATGAAACTTGACCTTTAAATAAAAAGAAACAATTAGCGGTGAATAATTTTCGCAAAGTTTTGCTATCGATTTTGACTTAAGAGTCATACGTATAATCATCATCTGACTAGCCTTTTCCCAACTATGTTGGGGTCGGCTTCCAGTCTAACCGGATGCAGCTGAATATCAGGAGCGACTGTCTACCTGACCTCCACAACCCAGTTAGTACTGGGTAATACGATACCCCTTGGTAAGACTGGTTGGACAGACTTTTTGGGCCACTGACTACCTGTAACGACTGTCAAAGATCTACAAATGACAGCCGGGACCAACAGCTTAACGTGCTTTCCGAGGCACGGAGGAAACTCGGTATGTAAGGGTGGCACCCATCCGGGGTTGCGGGACTATTCGAAAGAGATACCGTGGCCCCGGAACACAAAGGGCGATGAAGGAACATGGATGGGTTTTAGTCAGTAAAAGTCTGACACTCCCTCCTGCTCCGCCCAGAGCGGGAGGAGTCATTTGATGATTTCCCACCCGAAAAAAAAAAAAAAAAAAGGTTTGGACCCATCCACAGACCGACCTAGGCAAGCACGGCTTAACCTAAAGATCGACCCGAGCGGCTGTTATTATTAAGAGTCATACATAATATTAGAAGGTTTTTTTAAGTATTTATAGACCGGGTACAGATTATTATAAAGTAAGTATTATAGATTCACGTGTCAGTAGTTGCACGGCTTCGCGGGTATTAAATGTCTTCTAGGCTAAACGATTTTCTTCTAAATTAACTTAGGCGAACCCGATGCACGTTTTTTTAAGAAAGACTTTATATTGATCTTAATTGGATCGATCTTAATTGACGCTTTTTAAACTTAGTGGGTAGTAAAAAAACTCAAATAGTTATAACCGTTTTTAAACCATTTCAAATATGAGTAGAATTTACTTCCTGAAAAAATATTTTCAAAAAGATATGAATTACACCCCTGGTAGTAATGTGTATTATTAAACAATATGAAAATATATATGAATATTCATGTAGACAGTAATAAATTAACACGTGAAGAAAGAAAATCCTACATGAATCGTGTGAAATGCCCATTTGTCACCGCTAAACATTTTTATTTAACTAATCCGATGACCCAAGGCAACAATATCGCTAGGGAAATAATAATTACATATTTAATTAACAGATAGTAAATACTAACCAGATTACCAGACGTCTACTAACTATATTGACAAGTTATAGATTTTGCAATTAAATTAAATTAAGCCGTGTGATATCCGGCAGAGTAGAATAGAACCAACCCATTACAGTCACGGGTGTCGTATAAGCCGACTAATGTCTGAGCACAGTCTGAGGCAGAACACCTTGCGCCTCCGTAGACCAGAGAATGAGCAGCAGCATTTTCTGTTAGTCTTTCATCACTGCGATCTCCAATCTGCCTGCCAAGCGTGGAGATTACGCCAAATTCCTCCCATCATGGGAGAGGTTTATGTCCAGCAGTGGACGTTATGGGCTGTTGTTGTTGTTGAATATGACGACCCGATTGGCGCAGCGGTAGTGAGGCTGCCTTACGTTCTTAGGGTCCCGGGTTCGAATCCCGGTCGGTGCAAATGTTTGTGTGATGAGCATGGACATTTGTTTCCGAGTCATGGATGTTTATATGTATAATAAGTATGTATTTACAAACAAAAAGTATATATGTAGTATATCAACTATCTGGTGTCCACGACACAAGCCTCGTTGCTTAGTGTGGCACTAGATGGCGCTGTGTGCAATGTCCAGCAATATTTATATTTATATTTAATATGCAAAACATAGTCAGTAAGCCTACGTGTACCTATGTGTATTGTATCGATCGAAGGCCACTCCGTCTCTTATAGAAATCGGGAAGTGTTCTCCGATGACGTAGTGCCTTACGGCCGCCTCGCAACAGACGGCTTTAAAACTGTTAATAAGCTTGATAAATATCGCTAATGAATGAATGAGTATACATCCTTATCCGTACTTATTCTCAGTACTTACTCCAATAGTTTAGTTTATGTCAGTGTGGATATTTACTGTGTACTTGATTGTCTATCTTTGCCTACAATCTTGGCTGATTCAGGATTCCTATTGGTATCGGCATGTTAAAAATACAGAGAACTAGCAACTTATCATAATTTTATTTCAATATTTAAATGCCATTTGCTATCAATACTATTTATTTTATAAAATAAGCTTCTTCATGCTCTAATGAAAAGAAACCAATAAAAAGTTGGAATGTAAAAAAATACGGCAAAATCCCCCACTGATCTTTCAAAGTAGGTAAGATAACGCGGTATGTTTAATTTTAATTAAATTCATCTAATTATCAATTCAACAACATACTTAAGGTGGATGCTCAAGGGTATAGCCCGCGAAATTCAAATTTTCTTACGTTTTTTGCAATTTGCAGGCCAGTGCTAGGTTGTATGTTGATTAAAATTTTGTTTGCGACTGTAAGACGTATGTAGTTACAGAATTATATTCATCAAAATCATCAATACCACCCACAAAGTTCATAATGGTGGAAAAATTACTTTTCCAAGGTCAAAATCATTCTTGCACCTTTATGAACTTGGAGGGTTGTATTGATGATTTTGATGATTATAATTGTTTTACTACATACGTCTTACAGTCGCAAACAATATTTTAATCAACATACAACCTAGCACTGGCCTGCAAATTGCAAAAAACGTAAGAAAATTTGAATTTCGCGGGCTACCCTTGAGCATCCACCTTAAGTTGTTTGCATTGATACTATGTTGAATCTCCACAGACTACATAGATCGTATGTTTTATTCATATTTATTTTTATCGGTCGAATGTCGTGAATGAAACCAGTTTCTCATTGTTACTTGAGTATAAAACTGTAATTGGAATAACATACCGTCCTACGCATTTATCTTGAGCAGCACAACACAACATAATTAACTAAAGGAAAAAAAAATCGCTCACCCTACCAAGGTTAGGTAATGACCAACATTTAATAAAAAAAATACCTGACGCGTAATTTGTAAGGTTTGGACTGATTGTAAACCGATTATTAACTTTTACTTCAATAGAAGTTTATAATCAATCATGTATGAAAATAAGGGTTTTGGCCCTTTATAACCCATGTCATATTAAATGCATCATAATACCCAAATGTCTTCACAAAAAATGGTTGTCTGTAAAGTCGGTTTACGGACGATAATTTTACATGATAACGTCATTTTTCATGATATTAGTGAATTTAACTTAAAAAGCAAAACTTAATCCCCCTTTTCACCCCCTTAAGGATTGAAATTTTAACAACACCGTTGCGTTAACTTCCAACTATATGCCCAGATATTAAATTTTGTGATTTTTACTTCGAAAATTAAGGACTTTCCATACACAACTTCATCCCCTTTTGGGGGTGGAATTATCAAAAACGCTGAGACACGTTAAATTTATTTTCAATCGTCAGCCTAAACACAAAATTTTATAAGATCCTACTTTAAAACTGACGGACTTTCATACAAACTTTCATCCCCTATTTAACTCCTTTAGGCAAGGAAATTTTCGAAATTCAACATTTCGAAAATTTCCTTGTCTACATTATAAAGGGAACCACTGTGCAAAATTTCAGTTTTCTAGGTCCAAGGGTTTGGGCTGGGCGTTGATCGGATCGGTACGGTGCGGTGTGACACTTTTTCATCGATTTATAAGACGTTATCACGTCAAAAGGTATGTAGGCAAAGAAATTTCAAGAGCTCAGCGACCACCTTGGTCTTGGTTGACGATAACCTCTTGATTCCGAGGTTCAATGTCGCCACATTAAATGTTGTGTACTACAATCGTACTGATATCTAGAAAGCCGGAGACAACCCCGACTGCGGAGATAAGCCCGAGGTATCAGGAATGTGGGAAGAGAATAATAGTTGACTCTTATAGATATTTCTGTAGGTCATTTGCCTCCACTATTGTAGTGGCTGCAAGAGTGCCCACTGAGAGTTCACTGTTTTTATATTTGATTTCCCAGGTTAACTTTGCGTTTTGAATATGCTCATGAAAATCTCTGTAACAAGTCTATTCTGAATAGCAAGTGGCTATGAAGCCTGAAAATATCGTTATTGATTCTTGGATTGAGGACACCAAAACCGCCAACGAACACCACACTACAGGAACAGTGTTTTATTTATATTTTTTTGCATCGCATCTATCGTGTTTCGAAAATACGGAAATCTGAGACTGTGGAAGCAAGGGACTATGTAGGGACTGTGGGTGTTCCTAGATCCTAGAGGTCATATTCGCTTCCTACACCTAGAAACAATAATAGCAAAGTATGCACCAGGGGGATAAAGCAGTATCAACGCCACGAGCGCTATTTTGAATCACAAACGCAGCGACGGATTCTAGGGCTCCCGAACGGAGTGAGGTAGCTTTGAGTTGACTCCTGAGCGTAGTGAGGGAGTTGTGAAAAAGTTTTACTAATGTTTGTATGTTTGTTGTGGCGAAATGTGGGTGTACTATTCGGTACACCTCTGCCTAACCCTTCAGGGATTACAGGCTTGATGTTACGTAATGTTTTCATAAAACCTCGTCTCCATAGCGCGACTTACAACAAGTACGCTATTACAAATTTATAATATCTGTGCTACGAGCAATGCATGATGAGCAACTCAGCATGTTCGAGTGCTATTACTGCGCGTACGCACGTACAATAAACCAACGAAAATTGCTGATCGTTTTGGAATTTTAATAATGCATATTTTAGAATCTTCATTATTCAAATATATACCGTAATATTGTTACAAGTCCATATCTACTAATATTGTATTATAAGAGAAGTTTGTAAGTTTAGATGGGACAATCTTCGGAACTATACTTATCCGATTACGGAAATTCTTTCACTAATGGGAAGTTACATTTTCCCCGACTGTAGGCTATTTAAAACGTTCCTAAGGGTTCCTAAGTTCCTTTTTCCAACTTCAATGACGCCGAAGCCGAGAAAAAAAGCTAGTAATTTATATTATGCCATGCCAGTATTTTTTTGATTTTTATTATGATAAACGTTGCCCACAATATGAATTTCTCCTGTATCGTGGGTGCGATTACAAACATTGAAACTCAGACACACAAACAACCTGACCCGGAGCAACTATCTGTAGGCCACACAAATATTTGTTTGGTACGGGAATCGAACCTGCGACACACAGCGCAGCAGGCATTCGCTCTGCTCAGCCACTGCGCCAACCGCCGAACCGCGCCATCAAAGTATACATAATTATACATTCATAAAGCTTGCAAACTTACTTCCAAACTAACTGTGAACAGATGAACGGTTGTTCCACACGTTTTCAAGACACAGCTTTGTAATTTACTCAAAAGTGTATCTGCGTATATTTTTTTGAAGATTCAATGAAACGAACATTGTAAACAGGATATACATTTTATAGCAACGAAAATAAATAACACGTTAGTTAGTTATTTTAAGCGGACTTTGATGAAACATTTATTTAGCATCTTTGTTATTGAAGCTGATTCATTTGGCCTGTAATTGTAACTTGCGCTTCGATGTTCCAGTTCTTTTTAAAACTGTATCGTTGCTTTAAACATTGGTTAATAACACATAACATCACGCCTTGTAATCCCAGAAGGTTGGGGCAGAGATGTACCTAATAGAACACCCATATTGTGCCAGTTTTCAACCGACTTCCAAAAAGAGGAGGTTCTCAATTCGACTGTTTTTTTTTTTTGTGTTTGTTACCTCAGAACTTTCGACTGGGTGAACCGATTTTGATGATTCTTTTTTTATTTGAAAGCTGGTGCTTCCCGTGTGTGCTGATGTCTCATTTAAATTTGGTAAAGATCTGATGCTGATCTTCGGAGATATACAATGGAACTCTTCAAAAATAGACGGCAAATCTGCAGTGATTGCTGGAATCGCTTGGATGTTTATTATTTATGCCACATCATGACGTAACATCACGCCTGTATACTCTGAGGGGGTAGGCAGATTTGTAGGTACAGTACACCCAGATTTCGACAGTTAGGTATGTTCAGTTCCATTTATTGGGGATAAGCCTATTACCATGATTACCATGCCTTGTTACCAATGTAAAATAAATTCATGGCAAAAATTTGTTTGGGAACAATTAAAAAAGGAAAGTTTTTTTATTTCAGTCGCATGTAATTAGGGGTGGTTCTCAGTAGCAGCCACGGAGTCTGGATTTGTACTTGATTGATTGTTTATCATTAATTTAATAACAAAGCAGAACAACGTCGAACTAAATCGATAAATAAGAATATATACTAATATTATAAAAGGCAAAATTGGTTTGAAAGTTTCTATATAGGGGATAATCTTCGGATATACTGATCCGATTCTGAAAATATGCTACATTATCCCCGAGGGTCATAGGCTACATTTTAAACGTTTCTGTGAGAAAAATTCTGTATATAACAGGAGTGAAGCCGCGAGCAAAAGTTAGTAAGATTTTATACTTAAGACATGTAATTAGGAATAACAAAAAAAAACGATTAAGAAATCACGGGTTGAGGTCACAATAAAGCTGAACGCAGACCGAGACGGCATAGCAAGGGATTTCATTTTTTAACAATGGACAATCAAATGAGTCGATATAGAAATACGTCATAAATTGCTATCATCATCATCATCATATCAGCCGAAAGACGTCCACTGTTAGACATAGGCCTCCCCCAAAGGACGGTTTTTGCCATAATCGCCACGCTTGGCAGGCGGGTTGGCGATCGCAGTGCGGTTGTTACAAAAGCACAGAGAACGCTGCTGCCCATTCTCTGGTAAGTCCCTTAGTCGCCTCTTACGACACCCACGGGAAGATATGGGATGGTGCTATTCTTTACGTCCGACACCATACAGACATATAAATTATATTTATATAAATTGCTATGCTTTAAAATTATCCAATCAAATTATTTAATTATCCAAAGGGATTTGTATTGAAAGACGCGCCACGGTCGTATTTCTATATCAATACGTTTGAATGTCCATTGGCAAAAATTTAAATCCCTTGCCATGCTGTCGCGGTCTACGTTCAGCATAAGGTAGTAAGGTACATTCCCGTTTACTTAAAGATGTTTTGCATAATATGTGAAATTAAATGATAAGATAGTAAATTGTTATGTTGCGTATACCAAGGAATTAAATCAACTTTTCTGATAGTGGGGGAAAATATTGTACAAATATGTTTTTTTCACGTCAATTTTATACATTTTAATAAGTTTATTTCTATAATATCGGTGGAAATAAGCTGAGCTACTTAATATGTAATTTGATAGCTTTTTTATTATTATTGGAATGAGACTCTTTAATAAAACTAGAAATACAGACCAATAAACGACAAATACATTAATTATAAACCAGTATTTGTCTAATCTAAAATAACTATAATTATTACTTTTTTTTTTAAACTGTCATGGGTCACTTACATTATCATTAACACTGAAAACTGGATAATATCGGGAACTCAAAACAAATAGTAACCATTGTAAATATATCGTTTTTAACTTGCCGTGTATATATTATTATGTTCGTATATATAATTTTTATTTATTCAATTAAGGTTCACCAACAGTTGTTACAGATATTATACAGATAGAAACATACAAGTAATTGTGTCTTAAATCTAACTGCACAACCAATTACAGGCAAACACCACATGAAAAATGCTCTTTGTATTTATAAATTTAATTTTAAAGGCTTGATGTCCTTAGATTCTAGATAACTATATTAAATTATATTAAATACAAATACTAATTACGTCTGACAAACGTCGATATTGAGTCTGCGTGGATGTCAACCAGGTCGCTGCGTTCGTTTATGAGTTTGCACATAATAGGTAGGTATACATAAACTAGCCAGATACTTATTAATTTAACACACCTACCTATAGTCATATGACGTCATAGATAATGGTCTGTTAATTGAGTGGCTTACTTGTAAATATTGGAACAGAAAATTGATACGTAAGGCCGACTGCCTACTTGATGTACAGTCGTGGTCTTTTCCACCTGACCAGTTAAAATTTTTAATGCTTAAATCATGCGTAAGCGCCGAGCCACGCCCCCTTAAAGTTGGGGCCTATTAGGAAAGCGTCAACTTTGACGCGCAAAATAACAATAACTCTCATTTGGCGAGCGTCGTCAGTGCGCTCGGCCGATTCGGTATCTTTTCATTCATTAATTCTATACAAAGTCAACGGGGCGGGGCTAGAGAGCGTTTCTATGTTGCGAGTGCAAGCAAATATTTGCTTAATGGTCAGGCGGGAGTGTCCTCGATAGTACCTTCTGTTTTAAACACACGGTAACCTATACCGGGAAGTCACCCAAAGGGGTTGTTGCCAGGAACAACTTATAGCTTTCTCATTAAGTAAATCGTATGAAATTGTCAAAGTATAACAATTCAGTAAAAATGATGTTTGACTGCAATAAAGAGCGATATTTCATAATTTCATTATGTAGATAAATTGATCAAAACAATAATCACTGTACCGGTCAATGTAGCGACACTTGGAGGGCCTATGTCCAGCAGTCTACGTCTTTGGCTGAAATGATGATGATCAAAATGGCTGGACAACTATTTTCGACGTTGTCAACTACGAGTATATGCACAGTGTTGGCGACGGTCAACCTTTTTATATCTTTTTCTTTTTTATTTATTTTTGAAATGTATTTTTTAGAAGAATATTGTTTTTCCTTTTGTTTTATCGTTCGTTGTGTCACAGTAGTAGAAAAGAGCAGACGTGTCTTATTAGTAAGTGCTATAAAACGTGTTTTTGTGTTATAATATTGGGTAAGTAAACAGTAATATTAATACATCGTTTTATTTGCCCACCTTCCCCGACCAGCAATATTCCTATAATAGTCCTTCAAAATTAACATTGGTCCTTCGCCGGATAAATTTATCGGGTAAGATGGGCGGGTACGAAACACGATCAAAAACTGCAAAGCAGCCTGTTCATGATACCCAAGTGGCAGGAACTAGCAGTGGTGAACCAGTGCAAGAAATAAGAACGCCGGGGCCTCACCGCCAGCAAGTAGCGTCGGCCGAAAAAATTAGAGGCGCTCTTCTGGTAGCTTCCGACGTTCCCCACCAGACCATGGTTCCCCACGCCAGAACGCCGACTGCGCCAGGCAGCCGGTCATCTGTTTATTCCGCAAATACGGTAAAAGCAAAAATACTAGCCGCTGAGGCACTTCATGCACGTCGCCTTGCAGATATAGCCGCACATGAAGAAAATGTCCAACTAGAACTTGTGCAACGCCAAGAAAAGTTGCTGCAAGTTCGAAAAAACCTCGAACAAAAAGCCGCCGAGCTAGATCTACAATCACAATTAGCTTCCATAGAAGTAGAAAGCCGTAGTAGCAGCCGTCGTAGCATTCATAGCTACCATAGCAATAATAACGACGTAGAAATGTGGTTGGAGAATAATAACGAGTCTGTACCTAACCACATTAAAATGAATAATTTATGTGTCCAGGTTGAAGTGCCTACTATTGATAGTGCAGACCATACAAGAGCTTATGTTGCCACGGGGGCGGTGACCACTGTCACCTCAGTTCCTCCCGCCGTAACTTCGTTGCTGCCTGCGGCGCCCGTGCCCTCAGGGACACTACGGGGCACTACTCCGTTCGGAGCGACGACAGAGCCAGTTGCCTACGCAGTGACAGCTGCGCCCGGTGCTGGCCAGCTACCAGGATCTTTGCCTTTCAATACACTACCTACCCATTCACCAGTTAGATTAGGTACACTCTCTTCACAAAACAATTATAACATAAATAATAAAATTAATAATAGTGGTCAGGCTAATCACTCTCGACAAAACGACTTTAGGTACTTGGCTGAGGTCATCGCTGGCCTAAACGTCGATAAGAAGAAACATCAGGTGAGTGACCTTAAAATACCAATTTTTGATGGCCGTGTCCTAGACTGGGTTCTTTTTAAAAGGACTTACGAGCAAAGCAAAAGCGCCTTCACACCTTCAGAAAATTTGGCAAGGTTAAGTTACGCCCTAAGGGGGGCCGCGCGAGACCATGCCGGCGCCTTTCTGGCCTCTTGCGAAGACCCAGACGAAATTGTGAGGGCACTTGAGTTGAGGTTTGCTCGTCCTGAACAAATAGTCCTCAACGAATTGGCACAGGTCAGGGAACTGCCAAAGTTAAATACCATCGAAGGTGGCAAAGACCTTTGCCAGTTCGCTTGCCGAGTGCGTAGGTGTGTTGAAACTATTCGCTCATTGAACCAACACGAGTATCTGGCTTCCCCGGAACTCTCGAACACTATTGTTGGCAAAATGAGTTCGCTCCTACGCGCTAGGTGGGCAGACTATGCTATGCAGCATCATAGTGAATCTAGGTTCAGGCTTGAACTCATTGCAGATTTTCTGAATCGCGAAGCTGAAATTCATACAAAATTTGGTTTTATTTCGGATTCTATCCTTCAACGCGACACTGTCAAACCGACAGACAGAAATCCGTCAAAATTTAAAACCATAGACAAAGTTCATGCATGTACCGGGGTCTATGAGCAAAAAGATCGTCACTCAGATGACAGTGACGACGATAAAAATTCATCCGCGGAGGATTGTTATACTACCTCCACGCGGCAAAACTTTTCAAAAGCGAAGGCAACGCTACCTGTTGTCAAAACTCTGAGCCACGAACTACCATGTGGGTTCTGTCAAAAAGGTTTTCACGAGATTGTCAAATGTGATAAGTTTCTAATGCTCACTTTAAATCAGAGATGGCAGTGGGTACTAGAAAACAAGGTTTGCAAAAAATGTTTAGTGAGAGGCGCACATCGGTACAAATTCTGTAAGGTTAAATGTGACGTGCAGAATTGTAAGTACAGTCGTAGCCATAATACATTGCTTCACGGACAATCGCAAGCGAAATACTTAGCTCACGTTTCCGAACAATCCGTAACCGAAGATCGTTCTTTAGATTCTAAAGTCGCGACTCGTCAGGCAGAGATAGTAGCCCACCATTCTACTCAGGATCCTCGTCCATTACTAAAAATAATTGCTGTATCCTTGATAGGCCCTAAAAGTACGTTCGAGACTTACGCCTTATTAGATGACGGAAGCACTGCTTCTCTAATAGACTCACAGGTAGCCGAAAATATAGGAGCTGCTGGCCCTTCAGGACACATTCGTGTGAATTGTATCGGTGGCCTTTCAAAAGAGTCTGCAGTTAACTTCGTCAGTTTAAAAATTAAGGGTCGGGATAGTTCTGACATTCACGAAATAACCAACGTTCGCGCCATGCCTAACTTGGGCATTTCTCATCAAAGTGCCTCTATGGATGTTATTTCGCGTTACTCACATTTATCTGATTTAGCTGATGAGCTCTGTTACGAGGACGCGAAGCCTACTATCATTATCGGTGCTGATAATTGGCACCTTACGATCGCGCATAACATTCGCAAAGGCACAAGATCGCAGCCAGTAGCAACACTTACGGCTCTTGGATGGGTTTTATATGGTTTTACGTCCAGTAAAACAAATCCTGTTCAGTTTGTAAATCACATCGCGGACGATACTAGTTTTTCGGAACAGGAATCACTCGAAGCTATCATAAAAGAAAATTACAAAATTGATTCGATAGGCATTATTAAAAAAGATTATCGTACTAACGAACAGCAGCGTGCCTTAAAATTGTTGGAGGATACTACTAGCAGGCTTCCATCTGGTCGTTTTCAAACTGGATTATTGTGGCGACAAGACATATGCTGTGTGCCTAATAGCTTGAATCTGGCCCTATCACGTTTTAGTTCTCTAGAACGAAAGTTTGCAAGGGATCCAGCATACGCAGACTCTTATCGCCAAAATGTCCAGGCTATGCTAGCCAAGGGTTACGCAGAGCTTTGTCATGAACCTCCAAACACAGCAGGGATAACGTGGTACCTTCCTCATTTCGGCGTTGTACATCCTCAGAAATTAAAGCTTAGAATTGTACATGACGCGGCGGCAAAGTGTGAAGGTGTCAGTTTTAACTCGCTATTATTATCTGGCCCTGACCTTTGACAAAATCTTGTAGCTATTTTGATGCGCTTTCGAGAGGGTTGCGTAGCGCTTAATGCTGACATAAGAGAGATGTTTCCTCAAGTCAAAATTCGCGAAGAAGACCGCGATGCGCAACGCTTTCTTTGGCGAGACAAACCCTCGGTTGCACAATCATCAGCACTATCATTGCCACCTATTCAACATTATCGCATGACATCAATGATCTTCGGCGCGACTTCTAGTCCTTGCACTGCTTTGTACCTTAAAAACAAAAATGCCCTAGAGGTTCGTAACCAGTACCCTGAGGCCGTTCATGCCATTGTAGAGAACCACTACATGGACGACTATTTGGGCTCTGTAGATACAATTGACGAAGCAGCACGTCTCGCTGCTGACATCGTCAAGGTCCATCAAAGAGCGTGTTTCGACATGAGGTCATGGATCTCTAACAAACCCGGTGCATTGTCATTAATCCCATTTGACCTTCATGCAAAAACTCTACACGTAGGACTTGGATCATCATCTGCATCAAATCCATCTAATCATGTCAAAATTCTTGGCCTATCATGGAATACCTTGGAAGACAATTTACATTTTCGAACGGGATTACCAGAAACATTACCAATGCCGCTTTCGAAGCGAAAAGCACTTTCTGTTTTGATGAAAGTATACGATCCTCTCGGTTTCCTATGTCCCATTGTCATCCAAGGTCGTATCTTATTTCAAGAGCTGTGGAGAACAGGCATATCATGGGATCAGAAGTTATCTCCAGAGCTCTTTGAAATGGACATCCTGGTTTGCAGATCTCTCTAAGTTGACAACCGGTTCCATTACTCGCTGGTATCAGACATTACATGAAGGGAAGCCTCTCACCAGGGAACTCCACGTCTTTGCTGACGCTAGCGAGCATGCGTACGTTTGTGTAGCTTACTGGCGCCTTACTTACGCTAATAAGCAAGTGGAGCTCTCTTTGATTGGCGGCAAAGCCCGTCTCGCGCCCATTAAACCAGTGTCAATACCTCGATTAGAACTGCAAGCCGCGCTCATTGCAGCAAGATTCGCAAATTTCATCACTGATTCTCACAAACATAAGCCAGACCAGATTTATTTTTGGTCTGACTCAATGACTGTTCTCAGGTGGTTGCGTAGCGACGCTCGAACTTTTAAGCCTTTTGTCGCGCATAGGGTTGGAGAGATAACAGAGATAACAGACATCTCTCGTTGGCGATATGTTCCAACTTCCTCAAACGTCGCGGACGACGCTACGCGCCATAATCATATTTCATTCGACACATCTGCTCGTTGGTTTACCGGGCCCCCATTTCTTTTATCGTCCCCTCATCTGTGGCCTTGTGAACCATGCGAGAACGTGCTACTACCTCCTGAAGAATTAAAACGTAGTCCTCAAATTACCCAGGAGCTAGTAGGACAAATAAATGAGCACCCGCCGCAGTCACTACTTTCACCAGTAGTTGCGGAACCCTCGCGATTTTCAGAGTGGATTCGTCTAGTAAGATCCACGGCGCGTGTTCAACAATTTGTAGATATTGTTCGGTCTCGTCTTGGAAACAAACAACCAAATTCAAAATTAATGCAAAGAAATGACATGTCCTTTGCACGAAAATTTCCACCCTTGAATGCCGATCTCTTAAAAGCCGCAGAAAGGCGACTTCTGTCACGAGCGCAAATAGACTCTTTCCCAGAAGAACTAAAGAGTATTGCTGGATCATCGCCCATGCCAAAGGAATCTCGCCTAAAAAACCTAGAGCTTGTTTTGGGAGAGAGAGGTCTTCTCAGATTATCCGGACGTATCTGCCGAGTTAAAAACACCTCACAAGAAGTCAACCCCGTTGTTCTCGATGGCCGACACCCAATAGTTCGTATGTTGATCCGACATTACCACAAGAAGGCAGCCCACGCGAATAATGAGCTTGTCGTAAACGAACTTCGTCGCAGCTACCACATCGTCGGACTGCGACCCAATGTCAAAACTGTCGCAAAGGTCTGCAACTTTTGCCGAATCCGGAAAGCCTTGCCTATCACGCCACTACTCGGTGATCTTCCAGAAGCAAGGCTAGCGCATCACGAGAAGCTTTTCACACACGTGGGCGTAGACTATTTTGGCCCCGTGATTGTAACCCTGGGACGTCGCACAGAGAAAAAGTATGTGGCTTTATTCACCTGTATGACAGTTCGAGCGGTTCATATTGAAATCGTTGGGAGTCTCTCTACAGACGCCGCAATAATGGCCTTGCGAAGATTTATCGCCAGACGTGGCTGCCCAGTTAAGATTTATTCCGATAACGGAACAGCCTTCGTCGGTGCCAAGAACAAGCTTGATGAATTATATGATATCAAGATTCAAGACTTCGTTGCCAATAGAGGTATACATTGGCAATTTATACCACCAGGCTCGCCTTTTATGGGAGGATGTTGGGAGAGATTGGTCCGAAGCATAAAAACAGCAATATCCGTCACTTTGAAACAACGCTCTCCCACAGAAGAAGTGCTACACACATTTCTTCTGGAAGCCGAATCTTTAGTGAACTCTCGCCCATTAACACATGTCCCCGTGAATCCGGGTGAGGAACAAGCGCTAACACCTTTCCACTTCATTCTTGGCAGAGCTTCAACGGAGCCGCCACTACGCCAATTAACAGACGCTGATCTGATTCGCCGCGCCAACTGGAAGAAAGGCCTCCGGTTAGCTGACCATTTCTGGCGCAGGTGGGTCGAAGACTATCTGCCGACGCTCGTCCCGAGACAAAAGGTCAGATCAACGACCGAATCACCGATCCGTCAAATAGCAGTGGGTGATCTTGTCTTGGTTGCGGATGGATCCCTGCCCAGAGGGACCTGGCCAAGAGGGCGTGTGGAAGCAGTCTGGCCCGGGCACGACGGTGTAGTGAGAGTGGTTGATGTCACTACGAAAGGGGGAACGCTAAGGCGACCGGTGCGGAAGTTGGCGGTTTTGGACCTGGAATGACCGTCACCGCCCCATTATTGGTGTTAGCACACCGCGGGCCGCCATGTTGGCGACGGTCAACCTTTTTATATCTTTTTCTTTTTTATTTATTTTTGAAATGTATTTTTTAGAAGAATATTGTTTTTCCTTTTGTTTTATCGTTCGTTGTGTCACAGTAGTAGAAAAGAGCAGACGTGTCTTATTAGTAAGTGCTATAAAACGTGTTTTTGTGTTATAATATTGGGTAAGTAAACAGTAATATTAATACATCGTTTTATTTGCCCACCTTCCCCGACCAGCAATATTCCTATAATAGTCTTTCAAAATTAACACACAGTATAAAATTAAATAGTTATATCGATATTAATAAGACAGGAAACGTGATACTCTATAACATTTTGTTTCATACAAAACTTGTTTGTATTGATACCAGTTATCGATTAATATAGATATTATGTATCCGTCAGGACCGCGGGTGTATAACTTGCAAATAGATCAAAAATAAACTATTTAAATGTACGTAAAATGTTCGTTTTTATACTAAAATAACTATAAATGTACGAGTCTGTATGCCTAGCAAACATCATTTTAAAGTGAGCCGCCATCCTGACGTCAGGTTGGCGGGTGTATTTTAATTCCAATAACTTATTTCAAATTTGATATTAGGAATCAAATGTTCGTCAAATGTACGTATAGGAACACTAATCAAAAATTTCTTAAATGTTATACGAGCTCTGATATTGTAAAATGAAAGTGAGCCGCCATCCTGACGTCAGGTTGGCGGGTGTATTTTAATTCAATTAACTTTTTTCAAATTTGACACTAGTAATTAAATGTACGTCAAATGTACGATAAGGGACACTAATTAAAAACTTCTTAAATGTTATACAAGCTCTGATATTGTAATACGAATGTGAGCCGCCACCCTGGCCTCAGAATGGCGAGTTGATTCTAAACCAATCAAACTATTTTGATTTTCTGGACTTCTATTTAATGTTGGCTTCAAATCATCAATCGTGTAATGTTTATTGAATCTTATACATATACTAAAATCTTAATAATACTGACTACTGGTCGAGAATAACGAAATATGAATGATTTGCTATTATGTTGTCCCAACTCGGAATACCTGACTTTGGCGTTTTCAAATAAAGCTTAGCTTAGGTAAGTACCTATTGCAATCATTATATTTAAACACATCATACAAATATAATATTTCGAAGTCTATAAATTCGACTACGATAGTATTATGAAATCCCTCATAGTGCCTGTTTAAACTGAATGGCCATTGCTATGAAGGCGTATCTCTTGATATTTTCGTCAGGAAAAACGTGGTAACAAATAAGGTTTTTATTCTACCTAAGAAGCTATAGTAATTACCTACATATTTTCCTCATAAGCAGTTCCTACTAAGCTACGAATCTGTTAATAGTCACATAGACTAACAATAGTCTTATGACATTATCTATCTATAGATAATAAATCTGTAGAAAAATATTTTTTGTACATCGAGAATATTTAAAAAAAAAATTGCCAGGGTGTGTAAGAATAACCAACAGAATTCATTTCCAGCATTTTTGGAATTTTTGTCTGTTTGTCTGTTTATCTGTTTGTCTGTTTCGATGATCAAGCATCACGTAAAATATACGAAACCAATACAGATACCTTTTATACATAAAAATTGATCATCTATCTTGAGGTATTATTTAGTTTTTGTTTCATCGCAATCGGTTAATTCTATCAGAAGATATACGAATCTAAAGTGTTCAAGAAGAAATAATCAAAAAATGTAAGATGCAGCGACATCTATTGTGCTAGAATGGTACTAATGACTAAAAATGTGCTCACCACATAACTTTTAAATTGACTGACCAGCTTTACAGTCATCATCATCATCATCAGCCTATTAATGTTCCCACTGCTGGGACACAGGCCTCCTCTCTGAGAGGGAATGGGCTATAATCCACCACGCGGGCCCAGTGCGGATTGATGTTTTCTTTCACCGTTTTGAGAGCAGCAGTGATGAAATAAATTACACAAAGTTTTTTTTTTTTTTTCGGATGGGAAATCATCAAATGACTCCTCCCGCTCTGGGCGGAGCAGGAGGGAGTGTCAGACTTTTACTGACTAAAACCCATCCATGTTCCTTCATAGCCCTTTGCGTTCCGGGGCCACGGTATCGCTTTCGAACAGTCCCGCAACCCCGGCAGCCA
Source organism: Xestia xanthographa (assembly GCA_905147715.2). Lineage (NCBI taxonomy): Eukaryota > Metazoa > Arthropoda > Insecta > Lepidoptera > Noctuidae > Xestia > Xestia xanthographa. The sequence goes on along the minus strand of LR990649.1, from coordinate 13,941,493 downwards.
TCGGCCCTTGCGGACCCCTTCCTATTGCTGACTCTCTTTGAGGCGCGCGTGGAACACGAACGCGCCATCGACACGGCCTGTCGTCATGAGACGGACGGACGGCGAGCTAGCCCATAGCCCACCGTCCACAGGCCCGCGCCTACGGTATTATTAAATTGTTGTCTTCAAATGTGCTCCGCTGCGCCTCCAGCAGTGTGTGCTGGGCCTAACACTTCTTAGTGCTATAAACCCATGTTTCATCATTACGATTAAAAAGCTATATTCAGCCTAATCGATACTCGCAATGGAATCGAGTTTGGAAAAAGAAATGAGACGGAATAAAAACTCCTTGGTATAATTTCAAATTAATATTTATTTAATTTTGATATTACCAATTTACACTATAGTAGCGGCCCGTCCCGGCTTCGCACGGGTGGGTCGGGTGGACGGTTCCCCTAATTCCACCCCCCGTCCCCATGTATACAGATACATCTAAGTAAACCTTCCCCTTGAATCACTCTATCTGAAACTCATTGATAGGAGAAAATTACCGTTGAACTAGCAGCGTAAAGAAAAAATCTGAAAACAAACAACCAGTCTTACCAAGGGGTATCGTATTACCCAGTACTAACTGGGTTGTGGAGGTCAGATAGGCATTCGCTCAATGTAAAATACTGGTATTCAGCTGCATCTGGTAAGACTGGAAGCCGACCCCAACACAGTTGGGAAAAGGCTAGGCAGCAGTGTACTTTTTTGAAATATCAAAAGGTTGTATATAGATTACCCGTTGCTAGCGTGACGATTTGGACTCTTCTTTCTTCACTGATTGGCCATTGAAGGTAAAATACTGAAAGAGTTGGAAAGGAATGGGGAGTCCTTTGCCCAGCAGTGTAACAGAATTGATTAAACAATCTAACACAACTCAGCCGTACTATACACATTTTTTAGGATAAATATAATTAATCTTTGGCGGATCAAACTATGTTTTTACTATACCTACCAAGATCCTTGGCATATTTTTTATTGCTTGGATGTATATCGATATCCAACCAAAAAAAAAAACAATAAATTATCAAACGAATTTAAATAAATTCACTAATAAACTTGAAGAGCGAGTGCATTCCTAATTTAAATTTTGATGTGGAAAAAATCGGCGCGAAATTAGCCATAAATCAATCTGTGCTGTATAATTTTTGGTTGGTTTTAGTAGGTACCTAGCTACTACTTTACTACTAATACTAAGTTAATACAGTGCTAGTGAATACTTTAAATACTGTTCGAAATGCAGCGAGGAAAAAAGAGTTTAGTATCATTAGAAGTCAATCGGCATTCGTCAATATTAATAATGTTCCGTTAGAACTAATACTTAATAACAATATTTATTACAATATAATAGGAGTTCTTGAATAACCTTCAAGCTTATATACTAAGCTAGAAGGTACATCTTCACGGACTCCTTATTATGATGCAATTGGGCACTTTAGAGCGCATTCATATATAGTAGTGATGATGGTATATGGATGTGCTATGACGATTTAAAGCCAAGACTAAAGTCCTGCAATGGTAATAGCCCATTGCATTCTATAAGTTCAAATGTAATAAAAATTAGTTTGATGATGAATGATGTTTGTTTAATGAATTTAGTTTGTTGCGCTTGAAATTTGTAAGTTTGTTTGTTTGATTTTATGTTTTATTTGATTTGTTGTTTTTTTTTGTAGTTCGGTTTCTTTGATTGAGTAAAATGATTAATATGAAAATTAAATAACTATTGGAAACTATACCAAGGGATTTTTATTCCGTCTCATATTTTTTTTCCAAACTCGATTCCATTGCGAGTATCGATTAGGCTGCATATAACTTTACATGGGTTTACGGTCAGCACTAAGAAGTGTCATGTTGCAACCATGTTGCAACATAGTTTTTTTTTGTAAGACTTTGACACGATCAAAGTCTTTCTACGTACTTACTTTTAACCACAGAACGCTTTTAACGTACTTTTGATAATGGCAAAAATAACAACGCAGATAGAATGTTACTGTTTTTATTTTGCCTTTTTGAGTTTTATTAGCAAACGAAAAGTTTGTCTATGTACATTATTTCCAGCGCATCTAATTACCAATTTTTCGGAAGGGTGTAGTTACTTACTGTAGACATATTTGGCAATAGACTGACGCCGATTTACCGACCTCAACACGTTATTGGAGATAATAGCTACAAACTTATCGTAAAAATCATTTTTCAATATGAAATCAAATGCTGAAAGTTCACGAAAATTCTTCAATTTGATGACAATTTGCATAAACCCACCGACTCAGCTGATGTGTCATGTGTCAAAATCTCGTCGTGCATCATAGTGGTTATTGTTTTTATTCAGAATAATGACATAAGACTATTGTTAGTCTATGCGACTATTAACAGATTCGTAGCTTAGTAGGAACTGCTTATGAGGAAAATATGTAATTACTATAGCTTCTTAGGTAGAATAAAAACCTTATTTATGTTACCACGTTTTTCCTGACGAAAATATCAAGAGATACGCCTTCATAGCAATGGCCATTCAGTTTAAACAGGCACTTTGAGGGATTTCATAATACTATCGTAGTCGAATTTATAGACTTCGAAATATTATATTTGTATGATGTGTTTAAATATAATGATTGCAATAGGTACTTACCTAAGCTAAGCTTTATTTGAAAACGCCAAAGTCAGGTATTCCGAGTTGGGACAACATAATAGCAAATCATTCATATTTCGTTATTCTCGACCAGTAGTCAGTATTATTAAGATTTTAGTATATGTATAAGATTCAATAAACATTACACGATTGATGATTTGAAGCCAACATTAAATAGAAGTCCAGAAAATCAAAATAGTTTGATTGGTTTAGAATCAACTCGCCATTCTGAGGCCAGGGTGGCGGCTCACATTCGTATTACAATATCAGAGCTTGTATAACATTTAAGAAGTTTATAATTAGTGTCCCATAACGTACATTTGACGTACATTTAATTACTAGTGTCAAATTTGAAAAAAGTTAATTGAATTAAAATACACCCGCCAACCTGACGTCAGGATGGCGGCTCACTTTCATTTTACAATATCAGAGCTCGTATAGCATTTAAGAAATTTTTGATTAGTGTTCCTATACGTACATTTGACGAACATTTGATTCCTAATATCAAATTTGAAATAAGTTATTGGAATTAAAATACACCCGCCAACCTGACGTCAGGATGGCGGCTCACTTTAAAATGATGTTTGTTAGGCATACAGACTCGTACATTTATAGTTATTTTAGTATAAAAACGAACATTTTACGTACATTTAAATAGTTTATTTTTGATCTATTTGCAAGTTATACACCCGCGGTCCTGACGGATACAAATCTATTTTTTTGAAATTCTGTCGTGGTCTACTTGCTTATTTCACCTGGGTGGACCGCGGGCACTTTTTCTTGCCCGTGGATCACCTAAATGATGAGGAATATGCAAATAAAAAATGTCTATTGGCCACGGTCCACCTAAAATTAATTCCACGGAAATAAAATCGTCTTCTTGATCCTGATTCTGTCATTTTACTACAGTTGAAAAATGATTGCCGAAAGAACAAATGAAAATCGAATAAACAAATTAATACGGAAAAAAACTTTAATTCATAAAATAATGATTTACCATTGAGACAATCAACGTAACTTCTCCAAAGCGAGTCCCACAGAAATGTCTTTGTTTACCAATTCTAATTGTATTTCTATTATATGGTCATCATCAGTTATACAGGGTGTCCGGTAAATAATGGATAACCTTGAAATGGCTTATGCCTTTTGATTTTATGTAGTTTTAAACCTTCATAATATTTTCGGCCGGCATAAGCGGCAAAAATGCAGTCAGTCAGTGTTTTAATGTTAAATCCATTACATGAATGAAAAATTGACGGTAAAGTCACAGCTCAATCAAAGTAATGTGATCTTACCAAGGAGGATAATTATTCCTCTCATCAGCATCATAATTTCAGCCGAAAGACGTCCACTGCTGGACATAGGCCACCCCAAGTGTCGCCACATTGACCGGTCCCGTGCGACTCACATCCAGCAGATTCCCGCAACCTTCACCAGGTCATCGGTCCACCTAGTGGAAGCCCTTCAAAGCAACGTCTTCTGGGTGGTCGCAACTCCAGAACGTTTCGGCCCCATCGGCCATCCGATCTGCGAGCAATGTGCCCTGCCCACTGCCACTTAAGTTTGGCAATTATTCGGGCTACGTCGATAACCTTGGTTTTTTTGCGATGTCTTTCATTCTGATTGTCATTTCTGATTCGATCGCGCAAAGAAACTCCGAGCATAGCCCTCTCCTTTGTGTGACTTTAAGCCTTCTGATGAGGCCCATTGTGAGCGACCACGTTTCGGTCCCGTATGTAATCACTGGCAACACACACTGACTTTCATCTTGAGACACTGCGGTAAGTTGGACGAGAAGATACCGCGCAACTTTCCAAATGCTGCCCAGCCGAGTCGGATTCGACGATTGAAGGAAAGTGATTACAATAATATTATAAAGGTGGACCCCCGGCAAGAAAAAGTGCCTGTAGTCCACCCCGGTGAACCAAGCAGGTGGACCACGACCGAATCCCGAAAATTTTCTATTCTAATCAACCGAACAATGATATTATTGGCTGAATTCATCATTCTTAAACGTTTAATTATTACGTATTGCCATGGAGGTCATTGAAAAAAATAGTGGCCAAGTCTTTCTGTACGAAAATTATCAATATACGAAATAGTCTAAGATCCCTTGAAGAACGACCTTCACCGAGCTGGTTAATGGATGAAAACTGTTTTATATCAAATTAAATATGTCAAAAAATATATTGCAAATGGGTTGTCTAAAAATTTCAGTCCAGATATAATTTTTATTTTTTTTCAACATTTCACTGGTTTGGCTAATAAACAAATTCCATACCAATCGAAAGTACGAAACCTGTAAAATATGTAAACGTTAGGTTAAGCTAACGTTTGCATTCTATAGGCTTCATAATTTTTGCATATTCTATAGCCTATAGAATATGCAAACCTTAAATTAGGTTAACCGGTCAACCTAACATTTGCATATATTCTATAGGCTTCATACTTTCAATTGGTATGGAATTTGTCTATTAAGCAAACCAGAAAAATGTTAAAAAAATATATATTAATTTGCTAATTAATCATATTCTGGACTGAAATTTTTTAGACAACCCATTTGCAATATATATTTTGACATATTTAATTTGATCTAAAACACTTTTCATTCATTAACCAGCTCGGTGAAGGTCGTTTTTCAAGGGATCCTATACTAAAATATACTTTTGGTTTGATATATTTTACGTTTTTTATTTTACGTTTCTAATTTTCCTGATATTTAAACCTCATTAATTCATAATCACGGAGTCTGATGTTTGAACGTTTTGTTACGTCTCTTATGGATTAATACGTCAAGCAATTAGACATAGTTTTATTGAAATATAAGGCAGTATTGTGAAAGACCTAAGACGTTCTAAGCACTATTTTGTAGTAACAGCAAAGACCAAGTCTCTAAGTGTTATCGTTAAAATTAGGGCTTAAGTTAAAGAAACTATTGATAAATGCGAATGTGGTGCATTAATAGACCATCTATATCTAAGCATCAATACTTAAGTCATAGATTTGTTCGGCGCACGACTATAAGTTTTAAAAAAATATCTCAATCTATCGTCTACCACATAAGTTACTGCCCTATAACGTGACAAAACAAACAAAAAAATGGCCTTCACATTCACGACTCGACTTATTAACTCGATACTTACGTTGTTTTCCGGTTAAGATCTAGTCGTTATCAATTAACGTCATAGTTCTAATTTATTAATAGGACAACCCCAGATAATTCCAGCCAGAATCAAAAGTAGCGAGATTCAGAAAAGAGTCGCAATGCCGAGGAGAAACGATTCAACGTTGTTAGTTCTATGTTCTAGTACATACCTAGCTGGCAGACGTGGAAATGTGGTGTGGCAGCCATGGCACCACGCATACTATCCTGACTATCCGACCTGCGTCGCCAAGTCTCATCACTTACCTGAAACAATATCATTAAAACATTATAATAAATAAAGGACTTGCGTCAAAAAGAAGCTGAAGAAGAAGCTTGATGGAATTTCAAGTCTTAAGTAGGTACTCAGCCCGCCTCGCGCGCCTGAATCACGCCTAAATAAAACCGCGCTCTTGGATTTTCAACGTTAAAAATCCAATAGCGCGGTTTTATTTAGGCGTTCATGGTGTCACCAGGTATAAAAACGGACATTATTAAATGAATGAACTGTAAATGTAAGCCGAAATTACTTGGCAGAAATATCGGCGCGGCTTTTTTCCTTCAGACTGTTCGAAAGAGATACCGTGGCCCCGGAACACAAAGGGCGGTGAAGGAACATGGATGGGTTTTAGTCAGTAAAAGTCTGACACTTCCTCCTGTTCCGCCCAGAGCGGGAGGAGTCATTTGATGATTTCCCAACCGAAAAAAAAAAGGTATTAACAATAAAAATAGAAATTTTCATGTCAGATGAAGCACTTGAGTTTTCCGTCACCTAAGGTTCAGCCTGAGGTCCTAGACAAATGGCAGTCGCCTTCAATGCGTGTCGTATTTCTGTAACGACATTCAACAGGACCGATACAAGATTTTCTTATATAATCCTTCATAAGTCATAACTAATCTTATAAATGAAAGTAGGTTTGTTTGGTGCCTTTTCAGTCTTTTCACGACGATAGCACTAAACTGATTATCCTGAAATTTCGCATATACCTACGATGCAGGTGCACAGAAATGGACATGGGACCTTTCATCCTGAATAAAGTAGTGTTCCCGAGGAAAACAATTATTACGTTCTTTTGATAATAGATGGCGCCACGAGTCCTTCGAATCATGGTTGAATTATACTATATAAAGCTCGATTACCACTCACTGACTCACTGACTCATTGACATAATTGTTCTCCCAGATGGTGGATGGGGAGGTGGGTATATTTTGACAAATTCATAAACAAGTAACTCCCGCGAGTATGGAAAAAGTGCCAAACCTCCCCTTTTCGCCCCCCTTGCTCCCCCTACCTATCGTATCTCGGAAACAAAGAGACCCGTATTTTTTTCTTTTTACGGATTCGTATAGAGGAGGCTCGGGAAAGTAATAACCAGTTTTCAAAGTTGCCCCCCTTGCCCCCCTTTTCACCCCCTTTAGGCGGATCTCAGAAATTCAGAGACTTGGAACATTTTTTTTTTCAGATTCGTGTAAAGGGGCAACGCGTTAGTCAAAATCATTTTTCAAAACTCCCTACTCTCCCCCCCTTCACCCCTCCCCCCATCGTATCTCGGAAACTAGGGCACGTAGCGGCTTTTTGATTTTTACTATAAATTATTAATGAGGAGCGTTTAAATTTGTATACGGAGGGTATCCTCCCCTCCCCAACCTCCCCTAAAAATAAAAGGGCTATAACTTCGCAACGGTCAGAGATAGCCATTATGTGTTTGAACAAATATTATAGTAGGCGTCGAAACCTAACTGGTGGTAGGTAGGTTCTGAGTGGAGCGAACCTGCGAGACCGAGGGGAGCGAAGGGGGGAGGTGGCGAGCGAAGCGAGCCGGCGACCTCCGCAGCGTAACGAAGGTTGAGTGGGTGAAGCGTAACTCAGGCCGACGACAAGCAAACTTTAGGGTAGTGTTTTTTTTTATGGGACTGAGTTTTTAAATACGGTTTTTTACTATAAATTACTTTATTTTATTTGGTTTTTATAAGTAATTTTTTTTAAATTGGTTTTTGGGTTTTCATACTGATATAGGGGTAGTTGTAACGGATTTTCCAATTATTTTAAGGATTCCTATTAATTCTCAAAATTTTATGATGGTAAGGAATACTTCTCAAGAACACGACAACACGCGAGCTGCGCGCAGCTCGCGCACCCACGCAAATACTAGTTATATTATAACAAGCAGATACAACCCGAATTAAAAGCTAATAGTTTTTAGTTTTGCTGGAACAATGATATTTTATCTAAGAAGACTGATGATTCGTTACACTAAGGTCATACATTATGTTCCATCTCAAAGTATACCGTGGCAATATAAAACAGCCGCTAATTCGATCGAACATGTAATATTTTGAGGTGACAACTTTTCGACGACTATAGACCACAAAACAGAATAAAATAAAAAACTTGTTCACTTATCATATTTGGCTGGCTATGAATCTGCTCTGCTTTCGCACAGTTTTTGATACAGTCGTACGTAATGTCATCCCCCCTTAAACCCCATAAGCAAATACATTTTCAAAAATATATATATTAAGTATTTACATAAACCGTAGCTAAAAATATAGATCCTACATTAAAAATCCATCTCGTCTAGTTTTATTTTTCAGGGAGAAAAAGAGATACGCCTGAATGGGGTAAATACCGCTAGCCTTTCCTCTTAAGAGGTCCTTGATACTGCCCAGATCGCCCAGGAGTGACATTTTTACAAGCTCAGCACTGTGACATGTGGTCTTCAAAATAAAAGTCGGTTATTTAATCCTAGTCAAAACTCTTTTGAACTGTTCAAACAGGTTACCGTTTATTTCTTGCATTAAAATTCATAACACGTTTTGCATGCTGTAATTATGATGTTTCCATCTTTACATTATTCACGCTAAAAATGAATCATGAACACAAAGACACGACGCACGATTCGTACCCTACTATAAGGAACTCCTAACCGTCATTTAAAACAAAATATAAAACCATATCGTACTTCTGACTCTTGAGGATCGGAACATTATGAGACATGACGTCTATACTCGATGGTAATTACCTTCTTCTGAAGAATCCATTACTACGTTGAGGAATCCGATTTTGTCAAACAAACACACTCACAATTTCGCCACATTGCACAGCACAATGCACGCTTCCACTACTACCAACTAAATGCGAACTTAGTGTATTTGTGAGCAGTATAGATACTGCAGGCTTATAGATATTAAAACCTGTATTCGTGATTCAAGCTTTTGACCTTCCTTAACGATCGAAATGTTATTGGTTTAGAATTTTGGCCTCAAATTAAAAACGGATTGAAGCTGATGCCCTAAGCTAGACCGCTAAGATTTTTTTTGAATTAGCCAAAATCATCATTTCAAATGATATGTTTTTTTTGCAATATGGAGCTCTGATTTTAGTTGAGTTGCAGTAAAAAAACGATGCGCTCGTAACAAATAGGTATGTGTACTTAAATAGTTACAGATTATATCAATAGGTAGTATTGGCGTTTTGGCCATTATCTAGAAATTCTGCTCAGACTGCTATAAAGAGTTTGTCACAATTGACTGGGTTTTTTTTAATCCTTCCCTGCCTTAAGAACTATGGAAATTGCCGTGCCCATGCTACCATGCCCACCGATTTAATCCGTACTTCCAGGGGCTCCTATACAGGGTGTAAAAGACCTCATCACGAAGCCGTCAACCAAGCATTCTGTACATCAAACTAAGTAACTTTACGCAAAAATTATTGTTGGGAAACGACTTTTTTTTTGGGGTGAAAAATCATGTTTTGTGGTAGAACTCAATGTAACGCACTCAAAACATTGTGCTGATCGATGGATTGAATAGTACGGAGGTCGTGGAGGTGTTTAACGTAAAAATCATACATTAAAAACTTGTATTTTCAAAAAAACTTGTCAAAAAGTTGGAACTTTGACCCCCAATATCTCCGTAACTAGAAGGTTCCCAGGTATGGTGTAAAACAAAAAAATTATCGCAATGACGGGGAGAACAAGTGCCTTTCAGCTTCGTTAAGAGGTTTTTTACATCCTTTATATAAAGATACCTTACGTAAGTCTATGAGTGCATCTCCCTCACAAATACCTACCAGGCTAACATGAATAGCGAGGACAAATAATACAACACCTGACCGCTTGAGTTCGATAACAATTACTAGTAATGTGTAATGAGAGCATGCTCTTGTATTACAATGGTGGCGTAATTACTTAACGGATACCTTTTGTTTTTAGAGCCTTCAATCATGTAATAAATAAACTGTGCTAGTATATGGAGGACGCAGTTTTCTTTGAATCGTGATGTAATAATGTTTTCCAATAATTTCTTAAGTACCTATGATAAGAAAATTACTTACGTCATAGTTCAGGATTTTTAATTAATGAAGTAGGTGTGTACGTCACATGATAAGATGATGAAGAATTTTGATTTTTTGACAAACTACTCGGATCGTTACTTTTTATAAGGCGCTTCTTAAGCGCAAGCCACACCGCCAGCTGTGGGCGAGCGAGCGAGGCGGAGGAGGCCCTTTTCATACTTCGTTCGGCTCATTTGATAGTTCGCGCTGTGAACCAAAGTATGAAAAAAGGTGAAACGATGTCTCGTCCGCTTCGCTCGCTCGCTCACTGGCTGGCGCTCTATCCTGCGCTTTATAGGTACCTGTATCAAACATCTTTTTGAAGAAAACCAGTAATGTCTTTTTTTAGGGTTTCGTAATCCTGACAAGGAACCCTTATAGTTTCATCATGTCCGTCTCTGTCTGTCCGAGATTTTGCTAAGAAACCGTTAGTACTAGAAAGCTATAATTTTGTAGGGGTGTGTAAATCAATTACGCCGACAAAGTGGTAATAGTACATTTTGATACAAGTGGAGAAAGTTTGTTATTGCATTCGAGGCGGAATTATAACACCCGAGCCGTAGGCGAGGGTGTTTTTGAGCCGAGAACTGCAATAACAATGTCCACGTGTATCAAACGACGTTTTTCAATACACTTTTGAAGAAATAAAATAAATATAACGAAAAATATCTTTGTCACGAACTAAGAAACTATGATTTTAATTTTCTTTTTTTTTCGCGCTCTGCTTTCGCCAAGTTGAAGGAGAGGCAAAGGTATGAAGCCGTCAAGCCGTTAAACAGCCTAATATAAAAAATGATTTATTTTATATTTTTGAATTCAGAACACAAGTAAATGTTAATTTGTGTACAAAAATAACTATTAGTTTTTAATAATCATGTTTATCTATGATATTCTATTTATAAACACAATTTTAATATTCAAAAAATATTTATGCCGTAAAGACGCGTAGTGCTTTGCTGAAATTAAAAAAAAAAAAAACATTCACCTCAGACTATAGGCATTGAACCAATTTGGACTAAGTATAGGTATAGTTATCTGTGGCAATTTTCATTCCCGCACACGTGCGGGAAAATGGAAAAAAACGCACGTGTGTGAAATACATTGCATGTTGTGCCCAATCGTAGTGCGTTAGGGTCCAGTTTTCGAGGAAGTGTTTTGAAAAATATTTTTTTGGATGATGTGTGAAGTGGGGATGAAAATGTTTTTCTTCGTCTACCCCATCGTGTTGGGCAGCATTGAATATGTCTTTTAAAATGATTTAGGGGTTGCTAATCCTATTTTTCGATTTAATGCTCCATTTACGAAATATTAAACTTTAAACTCTAAAAGCTAAACTGCTGACTTGAAAAATCTGGAAAAATTCATGATGATGGTGCATTTCATGAACTTTAAAGAAACAATGTAGCGGTTAAGATAACTTTTTTAGTTAAGCAGTAATAGTCGTTGAGCTTAGGTGTTGGATAATTTTGTACCAAATTATACAAAATCCTTTAAAGCGACGACCTTTTAAGTCATTTGGAAGTGACGACCTACTACGGAACCCTACACTGCGCGTGGTCCGACACGCATTTGGCCGGTTTTACCTTATAACTTATTTTGAATAACCGCTCTTGCAAAACATGATCCAAATGATTTAAAATGCTCACATTCAAAAAAACTCATTCTCCTGTCTTTATCCCAGTTCATTTTGGATCGGAGTAGGTAAAGCACAACGCAACTTTTTTCTAAATGCAATCAAAACAGTTGTTCAATACCGCAGTAGACATCCAACTAAACCTGTTCCGAACTCAGGGCCTACTACCTCAAATGGCTTATCATGATCCTCCGTTACGCCTAAAATACTGCAGCATTAATTTTGAAATAAATATATAGTAAAGTTGAGGATTAGAATGTTAGGTCTTATGTTTGGCGAAAACACGATTCCGTAAAATTTTCTCGATAGAAAAAAATACCAAAGTTACCTCCAAATCGAACAATAAACCGCTGGTATTCAAAAAGTACTTCAAATTAGATCATGAAACTTTGCATAACAAATGTATTCCCCCTTTTTTTTCTTTTTTTTGCATTTATAACAATATTATTTTTTCATAAAATCAAGGTCTAGGTACTGTAAACACGTCCCTGTCATTTCCCTGTCCCTGTTAGTTCCCAATAGTTTCTTCAAATATCTACCTCGCAGGCCCAGGCCCTGTTTCCCTCTTAATTAATGAAAGCTTATCTATTCGATGGTACATTAGCAGCGCTTTTTGTTTGATATCCTGACAAGTTACGTTACTGAATAATCAGTACCTAAATAGTTGGCGTGATAGTTTAGGATCAATAAAATATATGGTCGTGTTGAAGACACGAAGAGACAGAAGTGAGTTTAAAATTTAAATATTTAATAACTATAACGGATTAACTTACTGCGAGTTAATCGGAGGTCTTCAGTCACCGAAGAATAGTAATGAAAAATGAAAGAAATTAATTGGAAACGATTGTATTTCCTTCTATTAATTAAATTCATATAGACAATTATCTGATTGAATTTCATTAATTAAATAAACGTTTGAGTACCTACTTTTTATAATTAAGAAACCAATCAGTCAAACAAGGTTTTCTAGTTAATGATTAAGGATAAATTTTAGCATTGTGAAACTGATCGTAAGTCTATAATTTAATAATAATCACAAAACATAATCAATTCGTGCTATGAAACAGTTTTGTGACTGACCGACAGACAGAAAATGCACATTGCATTGCAGACCCTAAACCACTGAAGATAGAAATGTTTTTGAAGAAAGTTTTTCACCTGACCGGGGTGAGCAAACGAATGGCGCGGTCAAACGCAGGACGATCATAGGTGGTTTACCATAATTAACTCTTTTGAGAAGACGTTAAAAGACTTACATGACGCCGGTTCTACGACTTATTTTTACAACTGGATACGTAAATAAATAAAAAATATCCTCCATTATGACGAAAATGCCCCATGTTCGAAGAAATCACTAAAATCGTAGAAGGAAAACCAAGCTATAAAGTATCAACGTAACTATCGAGTATCCACGAGAATCTCCACATGGTGTTTTCGCGTAGTTTCCTAGTAACAGCCAAAATACCTACCCACCAGCAATCAGGGAATGTTGTTTATTTATAAAGTCGGGTTAGAGCGATGCGTTCAACTGGTCGACTGCAAACGAAAACCTTGACTCACTCTCTAAATAGATAGCTTGTGGATAGTTTGAACTCATAAACTTATAGGAGTATCGTATCTGGCTGAAATTCGTGTCGAGTTCGGATAATATCTGCGGTCTAAAGCTTTGAAGTGTTTAAATTTCATGACTTTGATAAAAAACACAACAGTTATTTATAACCGTGAAAGTCTAAAACAGTACAACAGTTATTTATCTTAATAGGTCCTTTAAAGTGCTCGTTGCCACTAGGTCAAGAATAGTCCGATCTAGTTTGATAAAATTAGTGCCTATTATAGAATTAGATTGCGTTAAAGGTGTGGATAGAAATAAAATGTTCTCGGCGACTTCAGTCAGAATGAAGACTTTCCCCAAAACGTTATCGTAAAAATACAAAGACTATCCCATAGTCTTTGTATTTTTCACGAACGTTTTCAAAGCCCCAGCTTTGAAAACGTTCGTGAGTGTGAGGCCTAATTCCTATCACCGTATCGTACTCTGATAGAAACCATTATTGAGATTAATTACTATTTCTCGAAGGCAATAAAATAAAAATTAAAACGCAATCAAGTGCCATTAAGATAGTGTGGTCATGGTACGTCGATGCTACAGTAATGATCATAGTTTTATCTATGATACGTTGTAAGTACGGTCGACCAAGCTATACAAAAAGTCAGTTTACTATATATGGTTTACATTTTACAATGTAAATTGCATATTAAAATGTTGTAAGAAAAATAAAAATGAGAATGTTGTTACATTGCTGATCTTCATTAAGACAGTCGTCGGTCCAATAACATGTGACGTTTCGCAAGAAAAGCATTAATATACTAGTATTTTAAGTTAGCAATAAGAATTGTATGTTATAGTTGGACATTAATAAAAGGAACTTTGGAATTAACAGTCGTTTCCATATGCCACCTATCCCTACGGAAACACTTCAATGTAAACCAAATAGATTGGTCGATCCGTTTCGCAAGAAAAGCATTAATATTCTAGTATTTTAAGTTAGCAATAAGAATTGTATGTTATAGTTGGGCATTAACGAAAGGAACTTTGGAATTAACAGTCGTTTCCATATGCCACCTATCCCTACGGAAACACTTCAATGTAAACCAAATAGATTGGTCGATCCGTTTCGCAAGAAAAGCATTAATATTCTAGTATTTTAAGTTAGCAATAAGAATTGTATGTTATAGTTGGGCATTAACAAAAGGAACTTTGGAATTAACAGTCGTTTCCATATGCCACCTATCCCTACGGAAACACTTCAATGTAAACCAAATAGATTGGTCGATCCGTTTCGCAAGAAAAGCATTAATATTCTAGTATTTTAAGTTAGCAATAAGAATTGTATGTTATAGTTGGGCATTAACAAAAGAAACTTTGGAATTAACAGTCGTTTCCATATGCCAGCTATCCCTACGGAAACACTTCAATGTAAACCAAATAGATTGGTCGATCCGTTTCGCAAGAAAAGCATTAATATTCTAGTATTTTAAGTTAGCAATAAGAATTGTATGTTATAGTTGGGCATTAACAAAAGGAACTTTGGAATTAACAGTCGTTTCCATATGCCACCTATCCCTACGGAAACACTTCAATGTAAACCAAATAGATTGGTCAATCCGTTTCGCAAGAAAAGCATTAATATTCTAGTATTTTAAGTTAGCAATAAGAATTGTATGTTATAGTTGGGCATTAACGAAAGGAACTTTGGAATTAACAGTCGTTTCCATATGCCACCTATCCCTACGGAAACACTTCAATGTAAACCAAATAGATTGGTCGATCCGTTCCGCAAGAAAAGCATTAATATTCTAGTATTTTAAGTTAGCAATAAGAATTGTATGTTATAGTTGGGCATTAATAAAAGGAACTTTGGAATTAACAGTCGTTTCCATATGCCACCTATCCCTACGGAAACACTTCAATGTAAACCAAATAGATTGGTCGATCCGTTCCGCAAGAAAAGCATTAAAATTCTAGTATTTTAAGTTAGCAATAAGAATTGTATGTTATAGTTGGGCATTAATAAAAGGAACTTTGGAATTAACAGTCGTTTCCATATGCCACCTATCCCTACGGAAAAACTTCAATGTAAACCAAATAGATTGGTCGATCGTACACGGATGTCCAGTTCTCCCCTGATCAAATGCACTTAAAACATTATGTAATAATGATGATAACCCTTGTGTAAGAGCATCGGAGTTAAATAAACATCGAACATTTTCAATTGAACTACGTCTATATACTTGCATAAAGTGTCCAATAGGTTAAGAAACACTTTGTTGTGTAGTTCAAGTAAAAAATGTATTTAGGTATAAACATTGCTAACATAGCTGGATGTACATGACTGCTTGTTACACTGAAATTGTATTCAATTTGAATACCTATCATTACATTTACTTGAAACCAATCTGAACAGTCAGAAAAAGACATTGCTAAATAAATTAGAAAACCGGTTTTGTGAATCATCATATATGTACGATCCCTCTGTGGAGAGGTAGTTATATGATCCTAAAGCTAAACTTTGCGTTAAATCAACAAACCAACTGTTAAATTAAAAGGGACATCAAACTGTGCCCGCATTTCTCAGGCCACCTGAAACGAATAGGACCTGCAATGTACTAACGGTACAACAACCATGGCCTAAATACTTATTAACAGATTCGTAAAACTAAAACCCAAACACGAGTCGAGAGCCGAGTCTTTTGAGGAAGGCATTTTCAACCAAACAGTATTCTGTTTTTGTAAAAAGAAATACGTATAAAATTTCTTCAGCCCATACCGCAGATATTATGATGGATCGAATAAGCAAACATTAGTACAATCTTCCTTTACATTTAATTGCTAAGCACTGTACCTTTTTTTTCAAAAGCGAACTTCGCTGGCGACTGAGATACGAATTCAATCGGCAATGTTTGATTAGACATTTTTCAATTAAAAGCACTGCACTACTGCGATGGATATTGCTTGACCCGCCATCACCGGCATGGCTGGCGTCGCCCGCTCCACAAAGGAATAAATTAAATAGCCTCGCTAGGGAACTGTCTACTGACAATAACTTATATTGAAACCGAACTATTACCTTAATCGATAGTCGGTATTGGTTAGAAAGTAAATTGTTTATTCTTACAGCAAAAATATCAGCCGCACACAACTGGTAAGTAACAAAACAACAGTTTCACTAAAAATATCGTCTGCGGTAAAGTACGGTGGTAATGGATCCACAGTATTTATTTAGAGGTAATTTTCTGAAAATTTCCTCAGTCATTGAACCGAAACTGTGACTCGCTTACGGTCAAAAATATCAAAAGAAAACGGGGCGGTCTTTGTTCTATACTATTCCAATTATTCATCCACAACAAAGGAAATGATTGGTTGATTTGAAATCCATGGCTTGAATAATAGATTGTTAATGCGCGGCAAATGACAGGTGCGTTGTGATATTTGAATGTGAACTATCGATGCAGCTAACTGTTGTAAATTAAGTACTTTAATATTGTTTGTTCTGTGTACAAAGTCTGGTTTTATTGCATTTTTTTCAATGATGACTAAACTGTTATTGTTGTGACTAAGAAATCTTGTTGGTGTAATAATACATATAACATATAAACATGCGATATTATTGATTACATATGCAGGAAAATGAAAAAAAACAACGACGGCATTATTTAAACAAAAAAAAAATCTCAATATTTTTTTTAATTTCTGTAAAACTTGCAATACTTACTCGTGTTTCTACATTATGTTTACAGTTCGACTGATTTTCCGGAACCTACATAAATGGGGATGAATAATAATAAATGAACGGGACTAGCCGGTCCCGTTCATTTATTATTATTCATCATTTTGGCCATTTTGTGATAACATGTGTGGGCAATAGAAGAAATTTGTTTCGGAACTTCAGTGTAATAAGAAATAAAAGGTAATTTTAGTACGACATAGGAAGAAACTCGTTAGTTCCGGCGAGGATTGATTGGAGTCAACCCTCGCTACTCAACCCTACCGCGTCGGGGGTAACGTACTGACCTGAATAGATTTTCCTCGATTGTCGGAGGGTTCACTACGGCCTTTAGCCGTTCAATACTAGAGCGATAACTTTTGATATTGAGTGAGATCAATATCTGTTATTATTTCATTAAAAATAGATATAATACGGAATAAAAAAAACTCACCTTCAAAGACACTAGGAAACTTACTTTAACTTAGATTCTTCTCACACGTGATAAATAAGGTATGAAAATATTCCCATGTGAAACATTTAAAATGGTTAAAATTGGAAGACATATTTTTAAATAAAAAGTTAGGAAGTAAAAAGGCCTTGTTATGGGCAGTATCTAACCAAGAATAGAAATAATATTCAGCTACAGGTATTGTTTAAAAAAAACACTACGAAAGCCGAAGAAAACTTGGTTAGTTAGGACATTATAATTTACTTTCTCAATATTTGAAACTGAATGCTAAGTACGTACCATTACAACAGACACCAAGTACCCAATTTAGCACTTTATTATGTTATTAAGGCAAAATTCACAGATAACATCAAAAAACCAACAGATTTTTCATTACAAACAGATGAAAATGAAGATGGCGGGGCGCGGAAATGAAAGATACCTACCCAACACGTTTTACCAACTGACTTTACGAACGACTAATGACGAACTTGATGTTCTGAAGTGTTAATGACGAAAGAGATAGAAATACACATGATTATCTATCTTACGTATATTCATTGTAACTTATTGTCTTGGTTTTTATGAACATAGTTTTAGCTCTTCCTTAGTCCAAATAGAATTAGTCGGAAATAAAACTAACCATCGTTTAAAAAATAAAATTAATCATCATCTAAGGGACCAGGGAGCCACCGCCGGTGGCTCCCTGGTAGATTTTTTCCTTTTCAACAACTAATAATGTGCTTCAACATAGAAAATTATGTAACAACTTGTTAAATCTAGGTAATGATAACACAGGTATTCTGTAGCAATTGTCGCACGGTGTTCATTTAAAACGCAAATTACGGATATTTGCTGATGTTTTACAGACCAAAACACCTTAGTAATTAAGATAAAGTATCCCATTTCAATTAAGAGCGAATTTAGCTGTTGCGTTTCTTTATTTAAGGTTCTATACAGGGTGGAGCAGTAGACTGATCAATGTGAATTCGTGCACATGGCTGCGGCTTTAACCAAACTTCCCGAGCAGGACCTTTTCTAAAATTATACCGACGCCCAATCGATATACCCACACTTCCCTGTGCCGTCTAGACAGACGTATGCACACCTACTCTAATATTATACTTTTTACGCCACCTACAAGTAGGTACCTAATTGTGTGAAATTAACGCAACAGACTGTATACGCGTTCCGTGTTGACATACCCGAACAATATTTTCTCGTGCGATAGGTAGTGTGATATATAGCCTAATTGTGCTCCAATTTTGGAGAGATAAGAGACGGTAAACAAAACACGTTCCATGCGCTAGTATTAACTACGATTAACTTTGAATTACTGAACCGTGTTGCGAGTTTACTTATATTAAGTGTAAAGAGGCGTAAATTGCAGCTGTTTCTATACGAATAAGGTATTAAAACAGTTAGTCGGCGGGCTCTTACCGTTAATTCGCCGGTCAGACAGTGTATCCTCCTCGTCCCACCAGGGCTGGTCTAGAATCCTGCGCGTCGGCGGACGGTCGAAGTTCCCGTAATATTGAAACTCCATTTTAAGCACTTATCGTCTATGTAAACACTACTTTCTTCTGCAGAATTTTAATTACACAGACACTGTAGGCATACACAAACACCACGCCACTTTAAACGCTTATGCGATACTGATTTGTTATTAAGTCTTCGCGACCAGACACAAATGAGATAAACGATTGACGCTGAATAATAACAGCATATAGGGTCATTATTATTGACAATAGTACGGTAAGTCGCTCGTTTGTCACCGAGTCGTCGCGCGTCGTGATAACGCCCGCCTCGCCGTTGTTCTCACTCACCTTCTGTGTAGGATGTCTGTGTGTTTGTTATGTGAACAACCGCCAGCAAACACTATGCCAGCCACTTGCACAAATATAAGGAAAGGAGATCCTGTTAGATTGCCTCTATCGTCGCTATGTTTTATTGAACGTGAATACTTATTGCGTTTTTATTGGATTCTAGGAAATAGTTATCAATGTTTTTATAACTTGTGTGAGAGCTAGATGTTTTAAGACCTGACTGACGGTGTTACACTTTTTTAATTGGGTAAGTATAGTTATCTTGTGTGCTTAGCTCGCTCGACCTTAATTGTCACATGAAAATCGGCCACGCTTGACGAAAAATGATAAGGAAAATGACTCCTCAAATTTAGAAGTTCTTACTACAATTGGGTCAATATCGCGCTCTACATAGGTAAGTCTTTAATTAAAAAATGTGTAAGCCTTTCTTCTGATTGTATTGAATTCATCTGGGGGCACGGTAGTGGCCCCGCCAAGACGAGTCAAACGAAGGCGCAACGGCCAAGCCACATATTTTGACTATGAGGTGTAGAGTTTGTGAAGTTAGACCTTGTAGAGTTAGGGCGTGGCTCTACATGAGATCTGATAACTTTTTGACAGTGCGAGTCATATGGTCTCAACTTGGCAAACGTCTTGGCTAGGTTTTAAATGAAAATGTTTTTGGTGGGATTATTATATCCCAACATCAGTAGATAAAGCCGTAGCCACATGACACGCTTCCATGTCCTATCTGCTTACATACGACTGAAATTGATTTAAATTGGTAAGTTCTTCGACCATAATACCATCAACACAATTTCTAAAAATTTGTTTGTTCTAGGCTAGGATCAAAAATGTATTGTTTTCAGAAATATAATTCGATATAATTATGTATTAGGTACGTTTATACTAACTACTACTAACTACTAATTACTGTTCTATGTTTTTTTCGAAAAACATAGAACAGTAATTGAATCTGTGTCTATGATTGGTACAATTATTCTTTTTTTTTGCATTTGATCGCACTGTATAATTAGAACGTGCATTTGTTTAGGTATATACGCAGTTTAATACCAGTATGTTAATATGGTAGTCTCGCTGAAGTGTTTATAGTTATTCTGTAACCCCCTTCGTCATAAACGCGAAATAAAGTTATACTTTGCATACGTTTATTCCGCCATATTCTTTGAAAATATATATAATACATAGTTAATCTGAAGTTTATACTGATTGTGCCTGAACTTAGCGTCCAATTATTTAATACTATGGGGATAAAAGCGCAATTATACTATAAATTATCGAACCTAACGTCCTGAAAGTAAAGTAGCACAAAGGTCAGAACTAAGTACATTCTGTAACTGATGATAGTTTTACAGACACGTCAGTTATTTTCATTCTATTTGTGGAGCTATTGTGATGGGACACGCCACTTAACACTTCATTGCAGACGCATCGGCACTATTGACGGCAATATGCTAACTACGCGAACGTGTGCAACCTATAATACATAATGTTGACATACTCAATTTTATACTTAAACGATATCAGACGCTTCACTTTGGCCTATCATTCTAAGTAGGTACATCTTTCACTAGAAGTTCACCCAAACTCACAAATAGAATTAAAATGAGAGTTGAAAAACTTTTTTTTTATTGTCTATTCAAAAGAGCCTGTAACAGGTTTATTCGAAATAAATGTTTTGAGTTTAGGTTTGAGTGAAAATAATAATAGGATCGCCCTTCATTACATGGGACTTAAACATAACTGAAGAACCTGAACCTGAACCTGAAGTCCTAGTGAAGGTTGCGGGACTCCGCTGGATGCGAGTCGCATGGGGCCGGTCAATGTGGCGACACTTGGGGGAGGCCTATGTCCAGCAGTGGACGTCTTTCGGCTGAAATGATGATGATGATGAAACATAACTGGCGAAATGTGAGTGTACTTGTTAAGTACACCTCTGCTTTACCCTTTGGGGATTATAAGACGTGATGTTACCTATGTTATGAAAAGTGCATTCATAAAATGAACCCTTTCAATGGTATTGATCGCAGAATATTGTAAAAGAAGCAGATGAACGTTGATGCCTATGTGGTTGCTGGTCTCACTCGAGTGAACCATTCACTGGAATGAGGCGTCTGATATTGGCTTTACATGAACTACGATCGCTAACGCAGTCAGAACTCTTAGAATACGTCAGTTTACTAAAACAATTGCATGCAACAAAAATAACTCTACAATCGAAATTGCATTTTCAGCACTTAATTAGACCGTGTTTGGATTGTACAGCTCTAGATTGTATTCTATTTACTATGTATTGAATACAAGGCAAAACAAGAGTTAGGTACCAAGACTATGTTGATTTGAGCTGGTATCTAAGTTAGATTAGAAGGTTGTATTTTTTTCAACTTGAAATCATTTAAGATTAAAAAAAAAACTGACTTCGATGAAAATAATACTAACCAGAGACTTAATGAATCCATAGTGTTAGTCATTGCTTTCATTCATCTCAGGGGTGACATTATGTGAAGTGAGAATTTTCATGGAAATAACAATGTTTTCTGATTATCTATACTAATATTATAAAGAGGTAAACTTTGTTTGTTTGTTTGTTTGTAATGAATAGGCTCAAAAACTACTGGACCGATTTAAAAAATTCTTTCACCATTCGAAAGCTACATTATCCACGAGTAACATAGGCTATATTTTATCCCCGTACTCCCACGGGAACGGGAACTACGCGGGTGTAACCGCGGGACGTCCGCTAGTTACTAATATGGTCGTTGATGTTGGTCACCTTTATCAACCTTTCCTTGTATTAAAGAGGTTCGTTCAACCGAGTAACCGAGAAGGAAATCTTGTAATTAACTGACGAATAAAAATGTACCTACATAGATAGTGTAAGTTTATCTAAATGTAGTTTTACAACTATTTGCAATCTTAAGTACTTGATTCATTGTCTGTGTCTGTACATAATGTGCAACAATTGTTTACAGTCATATTTAAGCTACGTAGCAAGTATTTAAGTTACCGTTATCAATGATAATGCAATGACGTTTTGTATGGTTGTATTTAATTAATTCATTCTTCGATAATAAATCACAACGGGTTGTCACGTCATTGTGATATGTTCTCGTCGGATCGTCATTTGTTTACTGGTGTTTATAATTTGTAAATAACCTCTAGAAGTTTATTCTTACTATCTGAACTCTGACAGAACGCGTTGCCAACCATTCTACAAGATGTACCTACCTCATTAAATAAGTTAATAGCACATACATTAAATATAATGTATTTTATTAATACTTACTTGGATTCATTTTAATTACTCAGGGGACCGCAAAATGAAGATTGCGCTTTTGTGTTGCTACGTATATTATATATTGCCGTGCAGCAATCTAGTTTTATGTAGGTGAAGTTTGATTTGCTGTGAATAATATTGAAATAATTTATTCAGTTATTAAATTGAATTTGAAAGGGCTGTAAATACATGACATGTATTTTGACGTGTATTTTATTATTTTTTACTTTTTATTTATTATTTTATGTGACATTTACTGATTTGACATGAATACTTATTTTATTAAATATTTTACTTTTTTTATTATAATTGTGACATTTAATGATTTTTGTGATTTTTATTTCTGTTTTTTTATTAATTTGAAAAGAACTTGTTATTATTTTTATTTGATTATTGTGAATGTGGGGACCATCTGGGTCACATTTTTATTTTTTTGTTTGTTTTTTCCCACAACTGTCTGGCAGTTTGAGTACTATAAGCGACCTACGCCAAATGTCCTTTCTTTGGTATTGTTCATCGTGTCGTTGAGCTCCTTGAGAGGTCAAGCTACACTTTACTGACAAATGCTTGCACTGACTGGACAGGTCCACTCAAATCTGTATGGTTCTTTCTTCATAAGACCATCTCAGACACAAATCTGCATAGTCATCATATGAATTGAGCAAGATTATGTGTCTGGACTTCAAAGACCTCTGAGTTTGTTTCGGCTGTTTCTTCTCAGAGTAGTCAGGTAAGAAACACCGGCCCCATCTAGTTTTGACGTGTAAAAGTGTTTGTAAGAATCTACTTGCAAAGTAAACATAATTTATCATTTATCAGTTTAAGACATAATAGCTTAAGGCGCTACCGAGCAAACGATCCGTAATTCCAAAATAATTGCATTCGCTTGATCCCTTACTGCATCGTTATTACTTATCCTTCAGTTATGCAATTAATATGTAAGATATTTAAGGATTCACTCAATACATCGTACGCTTTAGAAACACGATTACTTTTAGTTTCCTCGATAGAAAAAAAATCCAAAGTAATCTCTAAAAAACAAAATAAACCCTAAGTACGGCGTAAATACTTCACGGAAGATCATCAGATTTTGAATAATAACAAAACTACATGTTTCCTATAACGTATACGTTTTACATTTTCGAAATGTGTCTTTGTTTGAATATTATGAAGGAAATACCTAAATTAGCGTGCGTGCCGCCCGTTCTAACCAGAGCCGCCACGCTTCCCCCCTATCCGCTTTAGTCCTGCTTCGGCTGTTGGACGGGGAGCTTGTGTCGCTTGTTGATTTTTGCGGCGCGCCATAGAAATATAATTTATTAAATTTCGACTTTCGGACCGCGATCGTAACAACAACAACGTGACGGCTGTACTATTTTTGCAATAAATACATTGCTCTTTGACCACTACGTAAGTTTGTCGCTAAGTCACTGGACAAGCAATGTAAAAATCACACAACGATACTTCATTAGGCGGATACTTCGCGTAGTACAGCCGCTTCTTCTTGCGACTAGTTAGGGATGTGCGTGTGGAGATCCACTGACGTAGGCTGTCGACAATATCGACTGACGAATGAAATATTGCTATTTTAGTCGATTTTTTTTTAATTTGTCAAACGTTTTAACCCGGTTGGAATATCGATTTGTAATAATGTTTTTACGTATTTTGATTATTTTACAGCATAGAGAAACGCGTAACCTACTTTCGTAAAGTAAGTTAATTAAATTTGAGGTTAAATCGGTGGAGTGTTTTTGGCTTTGAATTATCGTATATTATGCCTAATCCTCGTGCTACTAACTACTGTTTCAATAGGCCATGACAGCCTAAATCAGTGGTCGGCAACCTTTTGGCAGGCAAGGGCCACAAGGTGGCAAAATAAACTAAAGGCGGGCCGCACTTGTGATATTAACTTTATAAGGCCAATATACCTACGTATCATACCCATAGAAAAAATGAAAAGCGCTTGTTGAGGTTGCACTTGTCGCGGGCTCAAAACTCACTGTTGCGCGTGCCCAAAAAGCACGCTGTCTCACCTGGCATCGTGCCCGACAGAATGAGCTCAGTGAGATGCAAGATAATTCATAGTAAAAGGTGCCTAAAAAAATATTTTTCGACCTTTAAGAACTTTGAAGGTTGTATTGATGATTTTGATGAATATAATTCTGTAACTACATACGTCTTACAACCGCGAATAATATTTTAATCAACATACAACCTAGCACTGGCCTGCGAATTGCAAAAAACGTAAGAAAATTTAAAATTTCGCGGGTTACCCTGGAGCATCAGCCTTAATGGCTTTTTATTTTACTATTCTGTTTCCTGTTGTGCTGTTCTGTGTTGTGTGTGTGTAAAATTATTATTGAGACAAAACGATATCATGTATAACTTTGGAGTTTGTAATGTACAGTATCCAACAGTGGAGTAATTCCCTCCCGAAATTTCTATGGAAAAAATATCGGCTACCTTAAGGCTGGATTCCCACTATACGGTCGATTGTGGTTTGTTCATGCATTTATTTTATTTTGATAATTATAACTTATTTAAAAATCTTTTACGGGCCGCAAGTGAGACGGCCGCGGGTTGCCGACCGCTGGGTTAAACCAACGTAACCGGATATTTTATTGTTTTAATTTACTTATTAATATATTTTTTAGCTACATATTGTTTATTTTTATTATAATATTATTTTCCGGACATTATTTTTTATCTAATTATTTTCAGGATCCCAAAAAAATAATTGTACAATTATAAATGGAAGATTCGATATCTTTCCGATTTAGTCAATCACTAGCGTACAGTGCTTTTGCGGGTGTGCCTTACGCACACATACGTGGAGCACATAGAATACCTAAAATCTATTAGCGCCAGAAGCTCGGCCCGCTCTTAAGTTCTACCGGAGATACAAATTCCTTTTCAAGGAGTTTAATATCATAAGCTCGATACATGTTCTCCCACGGCCTTGTGATAAGAGACACGCTTTAATGGAATTACAATAATCCCAATATTTTGACGTAAGTAGACGAATGATCGATTAATGGAATATTAATGACAGTGATTATTGTATTCAACAATCAAATAGAAAAACTTGTTTCACTTTGAATCTAGGCTTCGTTAATATTTTATCAGCTACTAGATACTTATTCAAGTTGATCTACCTTTAAGGTTAAACTCGGTTGGTTGAATTATACGTGGCTAAGGGCAACCAGTCCCACAAACCTCAATAGCTTAATGGTGTCGAACAATTTACAGCATATGTTAAAATTAAGTAGTCGAGGTCTTTTAGGCTACGTATACGAGAATTATAGGGGCTCTTATCGTTGGACTCGTTTACTTTAGATGCATTTTTTGCAATTGCAATTAAAGTATCTAATTATTGGTAAACTATTTGCAAAACGATGTGAGTATGAATTTTAGTTTTGGTAAAGTTGAAAACGATATTATGAATTGTTACCAAGAAGAATAGAAAACAAAAATAAAATACAGTCGAATTGAGAACCTCCTCGTTTCGGAAGTCGGTTGAAAAATATGTGAGTTACGAGTAGATTAGATAATAAGAATTAAAAGAATGATTGGAAACTGTTCTGTAACTTTCGTGTCGATATTTTTGTGTAATTAAAATGATTGATTAACTTGATTTATTCAATAAAGAGCCAGAAAAAGATTCAAATAGCTTACAAAAATATTTAAGGTAGAAAAGGATATTTTGTTACGGGAAAAAATAATAGTAATAATTTCTTGAATTTCAAAAACTGTCGAAAGATAACAGCTAAGTACTTCTAGGTACCTATTTATGTCAGTAAAACCTTAAACTTTTCATTTAAGTTGTAAGAGCTTTTTTATTACTTAGATTAGAAAAAACTGTCTGTAAATACTTAAATTTTTGCTGATTATTTACGAAAACGAAAATTAATGACACTGATTTCCATGCGCTCAAATCATGCATTATTTGAAGCATCATAAAACATAGTACTCACGATGGCATTTCTACAACCTCCGTACATAATATTGAAGACGCGGTACACTATCACACCGTTTTATTATTCGTCGGTATCAGCCTAGCGTTTGTTCGGCGCGTGTTAGTCTACTATAGACTATGGAGGAGCTGCCATTATAAGTAACTTCGTGAAGTAAGTATCTCGCGCCGGTCTCGCGACGGACTTGCGACCGTGTTCCGTTTCGCACAACTGACGAATTTTAGCGGACAGCGATCGCGTTAGGTGCCTAATTCTGTATTGATAAGCAATATAAACTGAAATTCGTGACAACGTAAAATGTTTTGTTTCAAAGTAGGTGCGACCGGTTTTTCTCGTTTCACACAATACATGTTTCTTTCTACTTCAACAAATAGTCGAATTTCATTCGTGTTTATGGTACGATACGTTTTTCTTGAAGGAAAATCATAATTTTCATATATCACACGCTTAAAACTGTTTACCGGCCATAGGTGAGAAGAGCGTATCGACACACAGTTATAAATAATCCTAAAAAATAATAAGCGAATACGGCGTGAAGTAGATATGTATTTAAATAAGAAAAAAAAAAGTTATAATCTCGCTTAGACCTGATATAATCATAGTCTATGCCTGCAACCTACATGGTGAAGAACTTCTAATCGTTTCACATGTGTGTTAAACAAACACAAATAGTAACATTTTGACAACGACATTTAATATTATGATACAATATAACTTTAAAAAACTGCCACGTCACTAACTACGCCTCTATTATACGAGATTGATTGTAAATTGGACAAGTGACGGTAGTTTACCGATATAATTACGAATGTGTGCACAAAGTGTAATCAAACACCTAATATTTAATAAAAACACCCTTATTGACTGCTCGTGACAGGCGTCATACAGGTGTGAAACGAGTTCCGTATGCAATGTGCGAATTTTATCACAATAGAACACACAAGTAACTGACTAAAATCTAACAAACTTGTCATCATTATTATTATTGGTAATGCAAATATTACTATCTGCTAATTTGCGTATTAATTGTATAATTTATGAATCTTGAACACGTTGACATTTAAATTACTTATACAACATTGATTACTTGGCAAAACTGTTGTTATTTGAAACTCTTGGTTCATGCGATTCTGATTTCTAATAGTGTGCGTTATTTTATTAGTGCATATTTTATGGAATTCGATAAAAAAGTCTCAACGAGTTGATACGTTGTAGGGTAGGTTACAAAGTACATACTATTAAACTTTACATCCTACCTAACAAAGCTTTTACTACTTGCTGATGTCGAAATTAATTAAAAAAGAGTCTCCTTAGTATTTTGTAAAAAAATATATATATATATTTATCGCAGTAAACAAGATCATATGACTATCAACGGTGACACAGACACACAGTGTGTGCCATGTGTCTACAACGTATACATATATGTAGGTATCATAAAAAGTTATAAGTACCTAACTAAACTAGATTTCAGCAACCTCATTAAATCTAAGACAGGTAATTGTTTTACATATTTACTTTACACTTTATCAGGGTACGTAAAGCGCAGTGGAATTATTTTTTACGTCACATTATTTAGTTATGACTTAGCAAATATATAGCAAAATCTCTGTATATATAAGTATTTGATCTTAAATTCAACAAGGCACACGTTAAGTGAACAATTATGTAGATAAGTTATCTATTAACGTTTTATTGTTAACGAGGAAAATTGCTGAAGAGTAGGTACATTGTAGGTACCTGTGCACTTATAGGTACTTTCTCCGCCATTTGAGCCTAGTTCAAGTCTAGTGCGATGACGTAACACACATGACGTGTACACGAGAGTCCTGCCGGCTTCATGAAAGTTTCTTAGGAAAATATTTGGAATTTTCCTTGAACGAGTAATTACATACAAACATACTCTTTCCTTTCGTGGAAATGTTTAGTTTGAAAACCTGTTGATAAGTAACTTTATAAAACAACATTATGACGTTTATTTTCAGTAATATTTACATTATTTACATACTAACTCTATAATAGCAATAAAAATATTTACAAGTATCAAAAAGGGTTACAGGGCGTCGAAAAATTCGAGTGCCCACCTAGTTTTTCGAGAAATCGTCAAACGGTTGGTCGACTGTTCACGTGACCAGAGGGCGGGCCTATTTTTTGGCCAAAGAATCAGCATTGCCATCCAACGTGGCAATGCTGCCAGCCTTCTGGGCACGTTTCCTGTTGACAGCGATGTGGACGAATTATGACGTTAAATTTCTAGGCAGTCTTTAAAGTTTAGATGTTTCGTACGAAATGTAATAGTGTTGATACTTTACCACAAAACGTAACGATTGTACTACTGAGTTCACTGACGACTGTCAGCCACTTTTCACCCCTTTGCCTTAAGGTTGAAAAGTGGTCGACAGTCAGGAACTCTCATCATCATCATCTGCCTAGCCTTTTCCCAACTATGTTGGGGTCGGCTTCCAGTCTAACCGGATGCAGCTGAGTATCAGTATTTTACATGGAGCGACTGCCTATCTGACCTCCACAACCCAGTTCATACTGGGTAATACGATACCGCTTTGGTAAGACTGAAACTTACCACTTTTCTGACTGTTCAGTCACGAACTCTAAAGGGTGTAAAAACCTCCTACTGAATCCGAAAGGCCGTCATTGCGATATTTTTTTTGTTCTAAACCATACCTGGGAACCTTCTAGTTACGGAGATATTGGGGGTCAAAGTTTCAACTTTTTTTTTAATACAAGTTTTTTTAATGTATCACAACCCCCGTACTATTCAATCCATCTATCAGCACAATGTTTTAAGTGCGTTACGTTGAGTCCTAACGAAAATTCAGATTATTCACCCCAAAAAAAAAGTCATTGCCTGGCAAATTTTGTAGGGTTACTCAGTTTGATCATTGATGTACAGAATGCTTGGTTGACGGCTTTGCGAAGAGTTTGTTTACACCCTGTATAGTACCTATAGTCAGTGTCTGCTTTATTGTACCGCTTTGTCCCACTGTACTATTTTTAGGAGAGTTGAGGAAATTCCCCATGGGCCGGGCCTATACATACCTATACAATTATCTATAACTTACTGCATATAATTATAGTCTTTGAAACACGACCCAAACATTGTTTAAAGGAAAAACATACATATAAACGTAAGAGTAAGGCCAAATACACATTATGATACTGGTCACGCATGGTTGACCAATTGATGTTAAGGTTTCTATCCAATCAGGCAGGATTGACCCTTTTACACCTGAACCATTTTGTGTGGACCCGAGAAACTGCGAGAGAGTGAAATATGGGCATGGACTTCATGTGGGCAATACATACTTTTCTTTTTCATAACATAATATCACGGCTGTAGTGAAGGGTTAGGCAGAGAACCAAATTGTAAACCCACATTTCGCCAGTAATGTTTGAGTTCAATATAAATGGGGGGCGACCCAATTACCATCAATCGGGGTCAAATCCAGACTCCTGATGGAAAAACCTAATAACACTAATCCCGCCCTAGAAATCGAACCCCAGGACCTTACGCTCTGGGTGTTAGTTATTCTAAGCAGTCGTTAATTATTAAAAATATTTCGGAATCATCAGGCTCAAGAGGACATTGCAGGATGAACTGGACTTCATCGATATCAACACTGGTCCCAACTAGAGATAGATAAAGATGTGGAATGGGAGTAGGGACACTTTAGCCCTGCAGAGGGAAAATCATGGCTAACAATAATCGTCTAAGATCCCGTACAGAACGACCTTCACCGAGCTGGTCAATGGATGAAAAGTATTTTATATCAAATTAAATATGTCACTAAATACAATTGCAAATGGGTTGACTAAAAAATTTCAGTCGAGAATACATAATAATAACGTTCTTTATGGGATCCTATACTATAATAATCAGGAAAATGAAAGCATCTTTACCATTCGTAGCTGTTGGCATCATCAGGGGATCTACTCTCTAAGTCCGTCAACGAAGATACGGTGCCCGAACGAGAGTAATTTATACTTTCAAATGAACACTTCTATTTTCGGATTCATGAGTTTTAAAAACACATCGGGAGTATTCGGGAGTAAAGGACAGATGACCAATAGTGATGTCATTCATTTTTAGTTCTGGGGGTCTAAAATGGCCGCTTTAGCAGAATCGTTTTGTGAATCACGTTAAAAATTTAAAATTGTTAAAATAGACTTTATTGTTATTGACATAAAGTCCGTTTTAAGAATTTAAATGTTTTAACGTGATTCATGCTAAGATTCTGCGTAGGATCTGTTAAAGCGGCCATTTTAGACCCGCGGGCCTCTACCGAATCTTATGTCCGTAAGTGATACGGAATTACGGAGTAGGAAAAGACCGTAACGAAACGAAATTACGGATTTCGTACTTAGAGAGACCTCCAAGTTCTGCCAACCCTCAGAGAAAAACGATGTGAGTTTATGTTTGGATGTGTCATTCTTCTTCTTCTAGAATCGATGACGACTCAGATTTTGTCCATCCAAGTCCTGAAGGGTGCAGTTACGGGCATAACAGGTGTGGCAGTGAGAAGCCATCTACACTAATATTATAAAGATTTGTATTTTTGTGTGTATATTTGTTATGAATAAACTCAAAAACTACTGCGCCGATTTCAAAAAATATTTCACCATTTAGAAAGCTACATTCACTCTGAGTAACATAGGCTATATTTTATCCCCGTACTCTCACGGGTCGCGGTTCGCGGTTCACCGCGGTTTCACCCGCGTAGTTCCCGCGGGTGAAACCGCGTGACATCCGCTAGTCTTAAATAAAGCAGTAGAGGGTGGACAGGCAAGCGAGAGGTCGTGACGTCGACCCCTTCCCGTTGCAATAGGCACCAGCCTGAGACAACTCAGTAAAGGAAACGAACAAATTTACTCTACTTGGAGTTACCAGTTTTTTGCGCAAAACACATTGCCTTGCTTAAAAGGGCCTTTAAATTAATGTCGTTAACATACCCGTGTACCTACCTACTACCACTGCCGCTACCGCTAGTAACCGCTAGTACCGCTACCAATCCTACTACCACTAGTAATACGGGTATTGCCCATTGCATTTGTTACTACCGCGGCAGTAAGTTGTTAGATGGGAAATTAAAGAAATATACCGTGTTTCTACTTACGATCGTAAGAGCCGCAGGCGTGCTCTACATCCAAGTTGTTGCATCAAAATTGTATTTATTTCTTTCTCAAGCATTTTTTTAATTTCCCGTCTAACAACTTACCACTGCTGTAGTAACTGACGCAATGGAATTACCCGTATTACTACTAGTGGTAGTAGCACGGGTACGTCACGAAAATTAATTAAAACCGAAGGAAACTCCTGAAACATTTTATAAGCTGTAATTGACAAAAAGGGCTGTGAGAAATCAAAAGTATATATTTTTTTATTAGAGTTGAACCCCGCAATAGAACATAAAGAAGACAAGAGGTTACATAAGTAACCAACTACAAGTTGCTGAAAGTCAAAATTTCCACAGAAACACAGTTCACCGACCTTTATCATGATGGCATTCAGATTTATTTACTTTTTACATGATTGTACTTATCTATAGAAACTTAAATCTTTTCATTGCGTTGAGCACCTACATCGGAGTAGTGATATATACGTATATGTTGTATGTTTAACTAGGACTTGGGTATTCATACCGCTCATAGTTAAAATACAAAGTGCACCTAAACACTTTAAATAACCTAGTGTTTGATTTCGGTATTGATAACAACTGCCTCGACAAAAGTATTGTCGACCTTCGTGGTCCTGGCAGATTTGATGGTAATAATAACTATAGGCTGATGCTTCTATGGCCT
This sequence comes from Xestia xanthographa, assembly GCA_905147715.2. NCBI lineage: Eukaryota > Metazoa > Arthropoda > Insecta > Lepidoptera > Noctuidae > Xestia > Xestia xanthographa. The sequence continues at coordinate 13,909,120 of LR990649.1, read as the reverse complement.
GATATACCTAGTATATATGATAAAAGCCCGTAATATGACAAATCCCATATTTTAACAAGTACCTGTGTGAAGTAATATATATTTTTTTAATCATATTTTTTTAAGGGTTAAATTGTGCCAGATACATCGTCGATGACAAGACATTCCTTGCGTTTTCATGAAGAACATATAATCTCTCCATCATTGCGAGCATTTTTTTTGTTCTGGACCATACCTATGATGATGGTTCATTTACTGTTCGTGCCGTACGCCTTTGGAATTTGCTTCCACACTCCTTGCGGGATAGCCCGTCGTTAGATGTGTTCGAGAAAAGAATAAAATAACATTTCCTGTCAACATGATTATAGTTTGTAAATAGTGTTTTTTAAGTGTATATATATATATTGTATGTATTGCGTATATTATATTGTATGTATTAGTTTAGTGTATAAAATAAGTTAATTTAAGTTTTTAACTGTATTGTTTGTGCACATAAGTATATCCTCTTCTGCAAATCTCGCAACAGAAATAAGGTTTTCTGTAAGAAAACCCAATTCTGGGTTAAGCTCGCCGTTGTACATAAAGCTATATATTTTAATTTGTGTGTATATTTTTTAATTTTGTGTGCAATATAGAATAAGAATACCTTCTGATTATGGAGACATTGGAGGTCAAAGTTTAACTTTTTCACATCTTTTTTTTACATACAGGTTTTTAGTGTTATAACTTTAATTTCAATACCTACCTCAATGACCTCTGTACTACTCAATGCATCCATTAGCACAATGTTTTGAGTGCGTTACATTGAGTCCTACCGTAAAGCACTATAATTATTCACACTAAAAAATGAAGTTATTTCCCAGCAATAATTTTTGTTACAGTTTACTCGTAGTTTGATGTACAGAATGCTTAATTGACGGCTTCGTGAAAAGAAAATCATGACACGTGCTTTCTTTGCCAGCAGAATTCTGTCCAGTCTTGTTCCATATAAGTGAACGCAAAATAGGTACAAGTGACTATTTTATCACTTTCCAAAAAAAATAGTATAATAGGTGAACGAAGTAGAAGCAAATGGCATACATAGTCCTCCTACATAGTACTTTTGGAAAGTGATAAAAAAGTCATGGGGTATACTGTGACGCACTTTCATCAAATCTCCAAATCAACTCTACCAAATCATGACGCATGCTTTCTTTGTCCGCAAGCAAGGTCTGTTAAAGACCTTATTATTGATCTTAATCTGATAAACGGTCACTGTCGTGGCCTTGAGAACGAAAGTGCTAAATTAGTGGCCATTAAATTCACCTGACCTTCACCTCGGGCTGTACCGAGATTGGAGTTTACGATACGAATAAAAGTAACTAACCAAGTCCAAGTAAATGTGCTCACGCGGAGACCACTGAAAATATACATTACAATTTTGAGACTTTTGTCAATTTTAAGTCTTTAGACAATAATTCTAACATTATACAGGGTGTTAGGGCATCGATGCGCAAAGCGCACCAAGAATTCAGTTAATTAAAAAGTAGCTGTTTCATACATTTTGCCTGTGAAAGTTTGGAACTTTTGTAAGAAACCGCATACTGTTTTTACGCCTTAGTTAGTGTATAGAATCATTAACTGATTTCATGGTGAAAATTTAAACGCTTATTCACATTATCTTAGTGACAAGTGTATGATGCTAGCTGCTTTAAAGCAGTTTCTTTCAGTTTGTACGAGAGACACGAAGATTGTAAACAAGGATAAAATAATTAAAATGAGGTACCTACCAACCTTACATAGATTGATAGGTACCTCATTTTAATTATTTTACCTACAGTCGTTGACACGGAGCACAAATTTTATGTTGGGATCATACGTGAATATCCTACGACTACTATGTACTGTCCATACAGTTAAAAACAAATAATTCAGAATGACTGTCGAGTGATCGAAACATTATACTTAGTCACAATCAGTTCTTATCACGGTGCTGAAGACCATGTAAGCGCAAGCATTTACTGGGTGGAATTTTTCAATGCCACATGGAGGGAATGTGCTCTAAATACTGGAGATAGCAAATTTTACTCAAAGGAACTTTACTTTTTTGCATGAATCGATAGGGTCAATAATATGGATCAAATCTCTATAACAGACATGATAAATTAAATGAAGGGAAAGCTATGAAATCTAAACTTATAAATTCTAAATTCAATAAGATAAAACACAGTACAGAATTTTATTTTTTCGAACTTTAGTCGGTTGGATACCTGAGTGTGGCAAGCGAATTTTCGAAAAACTGTGAATGCAGATTTGTTCCTTTTTAAAAATAAAGCAATTTGAGTAAAATTTGCTATCTCCAGTATTTAGAGTATTTTCCCTCTAGGTGGCATTGAAAAATTAAACTCTATATATCCCTATATATAGAGTTGAATTTTTCAATGTAAAACATCTCTTAACGAAGCAAAAAGGCGCTTGTTCTCCTCGTCATTGCGGTATTTTTTTTTGTTCTACACCATGCCTGGATTACCTGGGAACCTTCTATTTACGGAGATATTGGGGGTTAAACTTCCAACTGTTTGGCAAGTTTTTTTTTAATACAAGTTTTTAATGGAAGATTTTTACTTTAAACACCTCCACGACCCCCGTACTATTCAATCCATCCATCAGCACAATGTTTTGAGTGCGTTACATTGAGTTTGACCACAAAACATGATTTTTCACCCCAAAAAAAAGTCGTTTCCCAGCAATAATGTTTGCGTAAAGTTACTTAGTTTGATGTACGGAAAGCTTGGTTGACGGCTTCGTGATGAGATCTTTTACACCCTGTATATAAGACCTCTGCGTGATACCTAACTGTTGAAATATGACTGTACCGTGTACGTCCACGAGCACTAATATGTACATAGGTACTTATATGTAGGCAGGTACACTAGCAAAGCTTACGATTTCAACTTTGAGATAAGACCTACTTCGTAAAAGTATGGCTTCCAAAATACTATGTTCGTGAAAACGTAAAAGGTCAATCAATACAGCAGGAGAAAATTACTTTTAAAAATTACTTCGTGTCGTGTATAAATATTAATGTTTGTGACTGTACATTGTGTACATATTGACATCTTTATCTACCCCTTGGGCAACACTCACTGGTGTGAAGTCATGTACATCTATAATTGAGCACAGCAGAATAGAATCAGGCGTGAATTCTGCACTTTAACCAACGCCATATATTTTGATGGGACCTGAGCGGTGTGACACGACACTCCACTCTTCGGTCGAGGCAGCATGTGCTATTTCCGGAGATAACAGCTGGTAAATTAGGACTGACAGGTTGATGCCGAAACTGAAGCCTCTCCAAAACTTTTCGTGTATTTGCTTGGTATGACGACACATTGCACTCATTCATGGTGCAAGAGTGTGTCTCGTGTTTTTGTGGATCCTGTTTCCTCATGGTAAAAAAACATGCTACACGTAAACCAACGAACCCTTTACATAACACGTTTAACTATCGATCGACCACTAACCACACGTCCACTAAACACACAGACACATCAAATTGAGCACCAATATGCACAACTACAATAATTACTTCGGAACACAGTAACATAAGGAGCTGTATGTATATTTACATCTACCTGAAATACTTTAAAATAATGTCAAAATGCTTACCGTCATCGTCTTTCCCCATTCCCAGCACGTACGCACTTCTCAGGAGGTGACCCATTCTTGAAGATTAAAACTTACGATGCTGACTTTGTGCAAATTTTCGAGTGTGCAAAAATAAATGAATCTTTACATCTAATATACTAACAACACTATAAACACGATTATGAACTTTTAAAAGGATAATAAAAATCTAGAACTAGGCAAAAAGAAATTACCGCGCAAGTCGGTGAAAACGATAAAGGGCTACATCTCTGTAGATAAAATTGATTAATTCGCTTTCGTAATAGAAGAAAGCCAATGAATGTAGCTAGTAGCGTCACCACTCCACAAATGCTGTAAACTGAGCGCTAACCGAAATTATAGGTCGAGCTAAGAAAACGAACAGAGAACGTAATGGAGTAGCAACGACGATATCTATTTTGTATCAGCTCGGTATATGAACATCTTTGATATGTTACTTGGGTCTTTCGAATTGTTTTAAAAAAAAAACATCAGAAAGGTAAAAGATGTCAAAATGTGTCTAATTATTTATAATACTTATCCTCAATTAAACTTTTAGTGAATTTCATGTCTAAAAAGCATAGGTATACCTAACGCTAAGGTATATTGTCCACTTTTATTTGTTCCTTTTTATTTTAATTCTGGATAAATTAGCTGTCAACCCACTGAAAACATCCAAAAGCATCCCAAAACTCTTAACCCAAAAGTTAAATTAATCTTTGAAAAACATCCGACACTTCTGTCATCATTAAATATTATCAAAACATTTTTATGTATGTTGAGAAAACCATCATAAAAAATAAAATCAACATGGCCGATTCCACAGTAGCCGTCGTTCCGTCGTCAGATGTTGACATAAGCAAGGGAACAATGAAGCTATCTGGCATGCGCGTGCGCAGTCGAGGCGCGCATGCAAACACTGCCACTCCGAGATATCAGTGCGAGCTATAGCGGAATTTGCTACTGAAATTTGGTGCTAAAAACTGTAAGCCGTAAGGTGATCTCCTCTGAAAAGAATAGGCAAGTTCTTGACTGAAATACCTACTTCAGACTTATTGTATGATAGAAGTGTAGGGGTACAAACAGAGGGATAGACAGTAGAATCTCATCGTGAATAGACTTGCCTACCTTTTTTTTTTTTCGGATGGGAAATCATCAAATGACTCCTCCCGCTCTGGGCGGAGCAGGAGGGTGTCAGACTTTTACTGACTAAAACCCATCCATGTTCCTTCATCGCCCTTTGTGTTCCGGGGCCACGGTATCTCTTTCGAACAGTCCCGCAACCCCGGAGACTTTCATACCTAACAGTAGATCTCTACCTAGGTCTCGACCTCTTGATTCGAGATACCGGTGTGATTTTCGCAGTTCCACAAAGTTCCTCGGTCAAAAATTGTGGAGATAAAGATTGAGTTTACTTGTAACTGGCACTACTAACAACGAACGTCTTTTCATGATAAATCTAACAATCGGTTTCTAAATGATGTAATTATTTGAATTTGAGAACATGTCAAGCTCTATTTTATCAGCATTCCTTTGAAGAAATTGTGAAAGCTAAATTAGAGTTTTACAGGTTCTCAACTTCAAATACTCAAGTTAGGTAGTTTTTAAGTTATCAAAAGATTACCTTCCGTTTCATATTGTTTTGTCAATGAATATCATGAACTGTTATAATTACAACACGTACGTAATCGAATAATTATATACCAAATAGGAAGGTACGGTACCCTCAACGTTGAAATCGCTCAGCTTGTCCCTTGGACTGGCGACTTATGTTTACACTACTATGTCTCTTACATTTACAACCGGCAATATACTTATATTTATTATTTTAGGACTCCCCCAAGGTCGCCATCTTTAAATAAAAGTTTACTTTAAAAAATATTTATGTCCCCTACTAAGTACCTTATAGCTATTATAGGATTGATAAATGATAAATACGTACTTAACTATTTTTTATCTAAATAGTTGTCATGTTACGTACTGTTGGCAACTAAACGCCACATAAATGTAATGATTATTTAATAGATTTACAATTCGATGTTCAAGTCTTTGCGCTGTGCTGAATGTGCTGATTATTGAAAATCCATCAATGCGCTTTTGTTTGCCTGCCCATTGCATTAAGGTGGAACAGTGAACCAGTTTTGTTCCCTAGGTGATGCATACAGTTAACATTAGGTACGTGATAAATTCACCCGAATAACCTTGTGGTAGGTACCACAAGGTTATTCGGGTGAATTTACTATTCGACATCATACATAGGTATGTACCTTACGATTTACGAAAAAGATATAATAAATATTGAGATACCTACTCTAAATTTGCGCAATGTATAGAGAATATTCAACTAGACATTCTAGCATGTTCGTTACGATTACGAAGACACTCAGTTTTGCATCAGGAAACCTCTCGTGGTTGTGGACTTGTATTTTACTTCTGGACTCGTGGTTCTAAGTTCGATTATCAAGGTACTCCATAAGTTGTATATAACAATATAACATCATGCCTGTAATCCCTCAAAGGTTGGGTAGAGGTACGCTTATAAGAAGTACCAGATAGTACGTACACTTACATTTCGTCAGTTATGTTTAAGTCCCAAGTAGAGCATTAGTAGAAGTGGTGGTCAAGACTAACTGGCCACAAATTCTAACTCCAGACTAAGTGCTAATGAGATTTTTCAATTCAATTCAATTCATTCATTTATTTCATCAAATATGGTAGGTACATGAAGTTTTTAAATAAAATATTTAGTAACACACATATGGCCAATACATAGCATGCAATAGTACAGATTTTTTACTAGGTAATTACATTTTTTTTTAGTTTAAGTCCACATAACAGTTAAATATGTCGGTGCTTTATACTATAAAATTTACAGGGACACTTTTGAAAGAACTCATCTAACGAATAAAAACACTCTTCTAACAACCACTTCCGCAACGCAACACAAAACTTATTGAAGGGTAGTTGAGTAATTGACCTAGGTAAAGCATTATAAATTAGGGGGGGGAGCTATATAAACGCAGCTCCGCGCGAAAAAGTTCTAGCTTTGGAACAGGCATTTCAAAATCTAAATGTGTAGGTTTCCTTTTATTTGCGTTATCTTTCCGTTCAAATAGTTCAGGGTTGGACCTCACAAACCTGGCAACTTCGTAAATATAAATGCATGGGACCGTCAGTAGATTGTGCGACTTGAATATAGGCCTGCATGAGTCAGACCACTGCATTTTGAATATTGCACGAATACTTACACTTCTTTTGGGCAATGAAGATCTTCGCTATTTCGGAAGTTTCCCCACACAACTATACCATATCGTATTACTGAGCAAACGTATACGTGATACACCATTATGGCGGTACGCAAAGATGTAATAACTGTAATTCTTTTCAAAGCAAATACAAATTGATTGATTTTTTTTTAATTATTTCTATGTGATTCTTCCAAGTGAAATGCTCATAAGTGTTACACCAAGGAATTTTGCATTTTTCTGATAGAAAACTCAATAACACTTTGTCCGACCTGAGAATACAACCCAAAACCTTCACAGCGTTTGTGAACACTAGACCACCAAGGAAGTAGATAGGCAATTTGTCTTACGTAATAAAAGCATGGAGATCACCTCGCCTACGAGGTACTTATCTACGTAATGAGGCACCATAGCCCTGCTGCCGTCTGTATCCCTGCTCATAAGCAAAACACATTGTTCATTGATTTTCATTGCTAGATTGGGTAGGAAGGTACTACTAAGGAAATAACAGTTCACTCATCAGGAATACAACAGTTTTCATTCACATTGTAGTGGAGGAATTTACTCTTTGCAAACCCTTAGATATTTTACTATCTTCTAGCAAGGCGATACAAAATGCCTACCTACAGACTTACTTCATATATAAGCACAAATGGATAAATGTGAAATTTTCGAATATACATCGTTTCGGAAATGTGCTTAGCAGAAAGTAAATTGAGCGTGAAATGACAGCCGGGAGCACGCGGCGCCTTGCTTCACAAATTTGGGTCAATTTTCGTCAGAAGCAGGGATACGGCACCCGGGCCCTTCCTTCCGTGTTCTATTTATAACTGTTAGCCGTAAACCGAAATAGGTGTTATAATAATAAATATGCACGTCAATATAGCATGACAGGTTGTTGCGTAAAGTTATAACGTGCATATTTCAGGATGACATAAAGTTTTTATTGTGTTTCACGCGTAATATCCGTATCTTTGTTTACCAACTCTACTCCGGTGTTGAAGATTGCAGATTTTCATGAGAGATTTCTCAGCCGAGGCTCTCTTATTCCACCGCAGCTTGAATATTGCTGATCGTAGCATTACATCGGGTTACCTAGGTACCTGACTAAAGTTAGAGGTGTGATTGGGTGATTACTACTTAACTGAAAACTGAAGAGAATGAAGCCTAGCTTCTAACGGCACGTAAGTTTAATTATTAACATGTTAAACTTTTCTTAGGTAGATAGGTAGTCTGTACAAGAGTGCCAACGTGGTAGATCTAGGTCTAGATAGGTGATGATTCGATAAGTAAAGCACTATAAGGGTAGGCTAATCCACGTAATTTCATGACACGCCGCAGTTCAGTTACGTTTTGTTTTTACTGACTCTAGCAGCACTTAAACTAATCCCTAAATATTGCACTGTCGGACGAGTTTCAACGGTAGGTACCGCTCGCTTTGCTCGCTCAGCTCTCTTTGCTCGCTCAGCTCTCTTTGCTCGCTCAGCTATCTTTGCTCGCTCAGCTCTCTTTGCTCGCTCAGCTCGTGCGTTTTGTTACTGTTCTAACCTAACCCCTTTTGGTCGGGGTGCTACCTAGGTACTTATTGCGTCCATCTCGACTCGCACATGGTAGGTACCTAACTAGGTCATACTAGTTCTAACCTGCCTGAACTACCTATTTGGTCCTGAGTTATTTAGCCCGCCCGTCTTTCTTTAGATATCTTTAGGTAGGTATATTACCAACGCATGTTGGTGAATCCTTAGATTGACTGGTCAATATTTACCATACACGGGCTTTTACAGTAACATATAGGTCCCAACACTTCTTTTGTTACACGTTGTTCGTTGTATTGTCGTAGATAGGTGTTTGATACTAGGCTGCTAATCCAGGCTAGGCTATACTAGAATATTCAGGTAACAATTTGTTTAGCCCAAATGAATGTCAGTGACATCTTTGTCTCGATAAGTGGATATTACACGGCGCAAGCTAGCTGTTATATATTTTTTTAAACTAGGTGTTCCATACATTTTCGTCGTGGTAAGTATTTCACTGAATTAAGGGGACTACAGGGTCTACAGGAGCTAAACGCGAGTTTTATAATGCACAAAAGCATACGAACCACTGCAATAAACAAAACAAGAAAAATATATGACTTCAGGATATATGCTAGTACGATAGTGTTTTGAAAACATATAACTAATTTTACTCGATAAAAATCAAATCACGAATTTTTCTCTCAAAATTTCTTTTAACGATTAAAAACCATACTAAAATACATGCGATCATGCTGATTTTTTGGCAAATAATTCTACAAGCAACATAGTGTTTTATTTTTTATATAACTCATTTCGCACTATTCGGCCCGCAGTAACTCAAAATAAAAAAATCAAAATCAAAGCATTTATTTCAAGTAAGCCAGTTACAGGCACTTTTGAATTGTCGAAACAAAGATGAAAATTAAATGTAGCTACAGTCCCAGTCACAAGACATAAAAACTGTGAAAGTACTGTAGTTGGTAGTTGCCCATTCCCTAGCGTAGATCTCTATGGAGAAGAACGGGCAAGAAACTCCATGGACACTCTTTTAAATCAGAATATTGTTACAAAATCTTGGTTACATCATTCACGTTGAGATGGTATATTATGTGAGAACAATGTAGCAAGATGTGCACGGTAAAAGTGTCCACAGCAAAAACACACAAACAAAAAAAAAAAATACAATTCAAAATAATTCATTCAAATAAGCCATGGCAACCAAGAGATGACCAGTCACAACTGACAGCGCCCGTTCACGGACATGACCATTGACTTATAAGTAGATGGACTGGAAATACCTACAAAAAAAAGGTGCCACAAAATTTCTCATAAAATGGCTGCACATGATAGGGATGTACCAATTAGGGAATATCATTGACTTGAGAAGTAGATGGACTGGAAATACCTACAAAAAAAAGGTGCCACAAAATTTCTCATAAAATGGCTGCCAATGATAGGGATGTACCAATTATGGAATATAGTGTTACTATAACAAGTATCGATACTAATACGACATAATAGTTTTACGAGTCTTACTAGATATCACGTTGGAATCATATTTATAATTTACTAAGCACTTCGCCCGCGAAAATTGTGATAGCTCGGCTAATTTGCATGGCATCAATATAATTTATATCCTATGTTACTCGGTAAAAATGTAGCTTTATAATGGTACTTAAAATAATTTTTAACAGTAGTTCTTGAGTTAAATCGTAACAAACACACAAACAAAAAAGCAAATCTTTCCTCTATATTATTATAGCATAGATTCTTAGTCTGTTGTAACAAAAAAATGAGTAAGTTTAATGCTCCTCTGATATCTGACCGTTAATTAATGTAGTGTTTTTTCTGCACAGAATTTATAAACAATTTTAGTCGCATCACTTTTGCGCTTCCGCTTATTTTATATCTGGTTTGTAGCTTCTAGTAGGTATGCGGACTAGGTTTGCCAGATACAGTAATTTCATTTCCTGGCTAATTCGAAGGATACTAATTTGGTGGGTACGAAAATAGTTATTGGTCTTTGTAAATTGCATTTCTTGTAATATTTTACAAACATACCAATACACCTAGGTATGTCAAAAATTAACTTACCAGCTTTAATTGCTCATACTATGCAGATTATTTTTAAATATGAAAACACAAACATTAATTGAGTATCGCACCTCGTTTTTAGTTATTCATTAAATAAAACTTCGGTAAAAATCAACATGTGTTTTATTTATTCAATAAACATTTTGTATGAAAACAACAATATGCATATCAAAATAAAACTTAAACTACCTATTCATTTCTAAACAATGTTAGTTTGTTCAAAAACTGCTTTCCGAGCCACGCAGGAAACTCGGTATGTAATGGGTGGTCACCCATCCACAGTCCAACCTAGGCAAACACGCAAACTTTGCAAGAAGGCCAGCGAATCGTAAAACGGTCGACTTCTAAGTAGATGGAGACATAGGTACCTCTTTGTGCATTGTTTCCACAATTAGATGGGGTAGCTGCAATGGATGCCTCCATTGCAGCTACCCCATCTAATTGTGGTATAGATACAGTAGATGTACAAGAAACATCCGATTTTTTAACGTTGCTCGTCTCACAGAAAACATATGGCTCTTGATGTTGTTTTTTGATGGATGCCTGAAAAAAATAGGAATTTCGTTATGCAATATTTGTTTTGTATTGTGTAACGGGCTGGTGTCCGTAACTCCACGTCAAATTCGTCAGTCAAAACGCGTACCTAATTTGCGTGCGAACAATAATAATCATATATTTTCTAACCGATTAGCACACGTATGTACTATACCGATATCGTACCAGCACAGCGAAGGAACTAGTATCGGAAAATATTACAGCAACGGTACTACACTATTCCACCATGACATATTATTGTAAACAAACGAATGAAATTATGAAATTAAAAAAAGGTCTGTTGGACCAAAATAAGCCCAAATATGAACACTACAGCCATAAATTCACGATCCCTTAGCATTTTTTTCCTCAAAAGTGTATTACTATGTGTAATAATTCATGAAAACCGGCTACTAACCTGTGCAAAGACAATTGAGGTTGATTTTCCTTCTTTCTTGCACCACACTTCATAACACAACACGCAGGCATGTTGAATAGCTGTTTTCCACCATATACGTGCAATTTTAAAGATAAACTCTTCGTAATTTTCTCACAAATATCAATAAATGCAAAAGTAAACACTCATTTGACAGCAGAACTACCACAAAACTCGTCGCATAATATGGCGGATACGGCACTTACCTACAACTGTTACTACGTCACAACAAAATGTTGTCATTATGAGCAACAGCTGAAATATTGTTGTCTCTTTTATCAAATACGATTACCACATTAGATAGAATGAAGCAAAACGATATTTCACATTCTGTTTCATATTTCACTCACATTTGTCTATGCAAATGTAGGTATAGAATATCGGGGCCCCTCCATATTTCTTTCTATCTCTATGGGGAATATAGTGTTACTATAACAAGTATCGATACTAATACTACATAATAGTTTTACGAGTCATATTATATATCACGTTTGAATCATATTTATAATTTACTAAGCACTTCTAAAAGAAAATTGTGATAGCTCGGCTAATTTGCATGACATCAATATAATTTATATCCTATGTTACTCGGTAAAGATGTAGCATTCTAATGGTAAAAGAATTTTTATAGTAGTTCTTGAGTTAATTGTAACAAACACACAAATAAAAAATCAAATCTTTCCTCTAGATTATTTTTTAAATATGAAAACACAAACATTAATTGAGTATCGCACCTCGTTTTTAGTTATTCATTAAATAAAACTTCAGTAAAAATCAACATGTGTTTTATTCATTCAATAAACATTTGGTATGAAAACAACAATATGCATATCAAAATAAAACTTAAACTACCTATTAATTTCTAAACAATGTTAGTTTGTTCAAAAACTGCTTTCCGAGGCACGAAGGAAACTCGGTATGTAATAGGTGGTCACCCATCCACAGTCCAACCTAAGCAAACACGAACACTTTGCAAGAATACCAGCGAATCGTAAAACGGTCGACTTCTGAGTAGATGGATACATTCCTCTTTGTGCATTGTTTACACAATTAGAAGGGGTAACTGCAATCACAGAAAACATATAACTCTTGATGTTGTTTTTTGATGGATGCCGGAAAAAAATAGGAATTTCGTTATGTAATATTTGTTTTGTATTGTGTAACGGGCTGGTGTCCGTAACTCCACGTCAAATTTGTCAGTCAAAACGCGTAAGTACCTAATTTGCGTGCGAACAATAAAAATCATATTTTTTCGAACCGATTAGCACACGTATGTACTATACCGATATCGTACCAGCACAGCGAAGGAACTAGTATCGGAAAATATTACAGCAACGGTACTACACTATTCCATCATGACATATTATTGTAAACAAACGAATGAAATTATGAAATTAAATAAAGGTCTGTTGGACGAAAATAAGCCCAAATATGGACACTACAGCCATAAATTCACGATCCCTTAGCATTTTTTTCATCAAAAGTGTATTACTATGTGTAATAATTCATGAAAACCGGCTACTAACCTATGCAAAGACAATTTAAGTTGATTTTCCTTCTTTCTTGCACCACACTTCATAACACAACACGCAGGCATGTTGAATAGCTGTTTTCCACCATATACGTGCAATTTTAAAGATAAACTCTTCGTAAATTTTTCACAAATCTCAATAAATGCAAAAGTAAACACTCATTTGACAGCAGAACTACCACAAAACTCGTCGCATAATATGGCGGATACGGCACTTACCTACAACTGTTACTACGTCACAACAAAATGTTGTCATTATGAGCAACAGCTGAAATATTGTTGTCTCTTTTATCAAATACGATTACCACATTCGATAGAATGAAGCAAAACGATATTTCACATTCTGTTTCGTATTTCACTCACATTTGTCTATGCAAATGTAGGTATAGAATATCGGGGCCCCTCCATATTTCTTTCTATCTCTATGGACATGACGCATGGATCAGCACCATTCAACTCAACCATTTTGAAGGGAACTAAATGATCCGACACATGCGCCACCATCAGCGAGACAATTGAGTGAGCATGACATACTCCAAACCGCCAGGGCACATTCAAGTCAAGAAAAGACGTAGGTTTCCAGTGAATGATAGCTTTCTAGTACATAGTACTCACACAATATGGGCTATGCATTTATATAATACTAAAGAGATTGATTCTATACAATGCAAAGATAGTTGTACAATCTTCAGCAGCTCCAACAATACAATTTAATGCTATCAATTTATGCGCCCCTGTCCATGTGGAGCAGGACCAGCATTGAGCCAAGCATTTTTATCAGCGATATAATCGCTCAACTTGTAATATGCTTGCTTACATAGTGTGCGTTTAATGCATGTTTTAAATTTCGTCTCATTCAGTTCAAGAATACTTTGTGGAATTTTATTATAGCATCTCAAACAGTACCCCATGAAAGATGAGTCTACTTTAGCGAGTCTGAAACCTGGCTGAACTAGTTGGTCCCTATTTCTAGTACTGTAATTATGTCTGTCACCCCTTTTACCAAAAAGGTGCAGATTTTTTCTGACGTACATTATGTTTTCGTAGATGTATTGACAATGTACCGTCATGATGCCAATATCCTTAAACAGTTCCCTTAGAGAATCGCGCCTACGAAGATTGTATACGGCTTTTCTGCAGAATAAATATAGACTCAATATCAGCAGCCCGTCCCCACAGCAAAATGCCATAAGACATTATACTATGAAAGTAACTAAAATAAACCTAGCGGTATCTACATCAGTATACTGACGGATTTTTCTAATGGCATAGGCTGCTGAACTTAGCCGCCCCGCAAGAGATGTCAAATGAGAACCCCATTGTAGCCTTGAATCAAGCGTAATCCCCAGGAAAACCGTTTTATCTACGAATTCAAGTTTCTCTTTATTCAATATTATATCACAATCACTACTTTTAACATTCGGTAAAGCAAATCTTATGCATTTGGTTTTTTTTTCATTTAATACCAAATTGTTTGCTGTGAACCAATTTTGGACCTGAAGTAGGGCATTATTCACGTCATCTAGATTTTGGGCCCGCCTATTTATCTTAAAAATTAGGGAAGTGTCATCAGCAAATAACACCATATTTTGAGGTTGGTTTTTCAGTAAATAGGGTAGATCATTTATATATACTAGAAAAAGAAAAGGACCCAATATTGAGCCTTGTGGAACCCCCATTTTTACTTTTAACCCCTGTGAATTAACACCATTTATTTGAACATGTTGTTGTCTATCATTCAAATAAGATTTTACCAAACTAAGTGCAAGTTTACCCAGTCCGTAATGCTCAAGTTTCCAAAGTAATGTGTCGTGATTTACGCAATCAAACGCTTTGGAGAGGTCACAAAAAATTCCTATGGCGTCTTGTGACTCTTCCCACGCAGTAAATATGTGCTTTAATAAGGTTACACCGGCGTCAGTTGTACAACGTCCCTTGGTGAAGCCATACTGTTGATCATGTAAGATTCTGTTGGTGTTAAAATGATAGAGCATTTGATTAAGCATTACTTTTTCAAAAACCTTGCTAAAAACTGGTAACACGGATACAGGTCTATAATTATTAGTATCTTTACTGTCCCCGGATTTGAAAAGAGGTATGACTTTACTGTATTTCATTAAAACAGGGAAAACTCCTTGGTCTACACATAAATTAAAAATTAAAGCTAAATATGGGGCTATAGTCTCAATTAGGGATGTATGTACAAACTTTGACAAACATTCCCCATAGATCTTCGGTTAGTTTGATTTTTATTTGCCGGAAAGTTTTAATAACAATCATAGGGTTAATGTGTTTAAATTTAAATTCAACCAGGCAGCCAGACACATTCGCCTTTAATAACCCAATTGAGAGTTCAGGTGAGGAAATAAGAGCCTCCGTTGTTTTTTGTGGTATATCGGTAAAGAACTTTACAAATTCTTGAGCTACTTCCTGATTAGAGCTTTTAGGACCACATGCTGTATCTAATGTGTAGCTAGTGTTACGTATTTTCTTCCTGTTAGTCTCGTTATTTATAACTTTCCAAACTGTCTTTATTTTATTTTCTGCTGTTTTGATCTTGTTGCTAATGTGCAGTGCTTTAGCAACCTTGCATGTATTTCTAAAAATGTTTGAATACTTAGCAACATACTTGTTGAAAGTTTCAGTGTTTATAAAAGGCTTAAGGCCATAAAGCTCAAATAGTCTTTCCCTACTTTTTCTGATACCTCTAGTTGCCCAATCACTAAATATGAATTTAGGGCAAATACTTTTTGTCTTCTTTTCAAAAGTTTTATTGAATTCCGTGTGAACTATTGAAAAGAAACGATCATACAATTGATCTATATTAATATCATCAAGGCCCATAACGCTTAACTTGTTCTGTAGCAAAATATTATACCTATTTAATCTGCTAGAAGTTATAGGTCTAAATTGAACTTTTTGCGATGGGGGTGTATTACACCTGAAGGTTACAGTTTGTCCGCTATGGTCAGAGGGTAGACAATTTACTATTGCTTTATCTAAGTAATCACAATCGCAGAAAATATTATCTATACAAGTAGCAGAAGATGCAGTGACTCTGGTAGGTTCTGTAAAAGTGTTGGTCAAGTCAAATGACTTAATAGTTATTTATGCAACTGTTGTATAATGAGGGGTATTAAAACACGAATGTGGGTTTATCACACGAGGCGAAGCCGAGTGTGATAATAGTATCACATGAGTGTTTTAATACCTAATTATGTACAGTTGCATACAAGACTTTATCTACATCCATGATATGAATCCTCCATAAAAGGTTCTGAAACCATAGGGTGTTGCAGTGTTCTAAGAAGTCTATGTAAATTCATGGAAAGTTTAATT
This sequence comes from Xestia xanthographa, assembly GCA_905147715.2. Taxonomy (NCBI): domain Eukaryota; kingdom Metazoa; phylum Arthropoda; class Insecta; order Lepidoptera; family Noctuidae; genus Xestia; species Xestia xanthographa. Next base: position 13,892,800 of record LR990649.1, on the reverse strand, counting down.
GCTTGTATTTACTACAAACAAACCGTGTATAGGTAGTAATATAATTATTTACATTTTGTATTGTTCAATTATCAAAATTCACAAAGCTTGTATCACTCATTTTTGTAAACAACAAAGTACATAATGCAATACTAATATCCAAATGTCGAACAAAAATGGCGGGATACGACGTGAATTCGAATTAACCTATAAGTTTTTTTTTTAATTACGGCGCTGTGGTAGTGAATCGCACGTGCTAGACGTTCGATTCACTACCACATTCGATGTTCTTTTTTTAAAACGAGTTGCATAATGAAATTCAGTACAACATTATAACACCCGTTTGGGTGTTATAATGGTTATTAAGACACTGGCTGTTTTAATGTTGGCCATAAGCTAACTGTTTCAGATACCTTTATAGAGGATTTATAGCATGGGTGTAGATAAAAAGATTTAATAAGCGACTGCTATTTGCACATTCTTCTAAAATATTGATATTAAAATCACCACAAATAATTGTAGATTTATTACTGACTGCAAGTTTTGCCATCACATCTTCCATTATTGATTCAAATAAAGAAAAGTTTTGATAGTTTGGGGGTCTACACACACACAATTACATGCTTATCTAGCTCAACACAGGACAGTTCAACGCAATGTTCAACCGAGAGACCTACTATGTCATTACGTTGCTTATATTTAAAACAATTTCTTATTAATATTAGGGAACCTCCACGAAGCATACTTTTACGGTTAAAGCAGCTACCCACCATATAGTTCTCATAATTGATAAGCATTTGGTAATCCTTAAGCCAATGTTCAGTAAAACAAATAATGTCAAACTTACTATTTTCTAAAAACAATTCAATTTCTAATAATTTGGAAGAAATGCCTTGGATATTTTGGTGGAATAATTTCAAAGTGTTCTGCTGAGGCCCTTTTTTACTAACTAATTGAGTGCAAGAAGATACGTTGGTAGGATTAACAATATTGTTAATCGTACCTCCTGTTGTCTCATTTCCTAGTTTAAATAATTTTTTGGAGTGAGGCTGGCGACACCCGTACCATCCTCAGACAACAAGACCCTATCACTAATACTAATATACCCTAATTGGGAATTCTCCACGGTGACACATGGATCCTCCTCAGTACAATGTTTGTAAACATTTATAGCACTAGTGCTATATTCACTTAAAGTCACCTGTATATTAGTATTACTACTAATAGTCGCAGTGTTAATAATAGAACTAAACTTAGACATACTATTTATGTCTGTGTGAATATTATAAGCTAATAGCCGAGCTATTTTGTGTCTACATCTAATAGGTAGATACACCTTACCCCGTGTCGACTTCAGTTTACCAACAATAGTGTTGATATCCAGATATATAAGTCTGTCACTACGACTGACGTAACAACCACTTTGTAGTGCAAGCAGATTAGAACTTTATTCCAATAGAATTTCAAACGAAGTTTGAACCACCACAAATAGGGTTGCTAATTTAGCACCTGTAGTCGCCTTAAGTAAGAATCAGCTATTTATTTATTTTTGGCTAATCCATGGAACTACACTCCCAGCGAATTCCACGCTGGGAGTGTAGTTCGATCGATAGAGATAGAACCACCACCCTCTCAACCCTCTGTACGTACATCAACTACCTACCTACTACTCAGTACCACCTTGCAGACATACGATTTGTGCGATTTGTGACGACGCCGTGTGGTATCCACGCCGCGCACCGTGTGGTATCCGGCAGAGTAGAATAGAACCAACCCATTACACTCACGGGTGTCGTAAAAGGCGACTAATGTCTGAGGCAGAACACCTTGCGCCTCCGTAGACCAGAGAATGGGCAGCAGCGTTTTCTGTTAGTCTTTCATCACTCCGATCTCCAATCCGCCTGCCAAGCGTGGTGATTACGACAAATCCCCCCATCACGGGAGAGGCTTATGTCCAGCAGTGGACGTTATGGGCTGTTGTTGTTGTTGTTGGAGGATTTGAGGCATGTTAGGATGTAGCTAAAATCCCCTGTTAGAACATATTCAATAACAGAAGGAAGATTTCTCTCACATAATATGAAATCCTACCAAAAACATTTTCATGTAAAATGTTGCCAAGACGAGACCATATATAATAATAATAATAATAAATGTTTTATTTGCAACCCTTCTTACAATTGGTCTTATTCTAAGGTGTACATCATAGTGACTTAAAATAGGAGAATGGACATTGGATTACAATTTCATTGGATACTGTAGCTAGGGCTTATATTAGGCAAATTAAGTAATAAGTATCCCTGACTCCGAAAATAGGCATAACCTGTATCTTCAGAGTCAGTGGTTCCTTCTTGGGGTCTTGTCAGCCGTTACAATGTTGAGTAGTAAGGTAAACAAAAATATATTTTTTTTAAATTTGCAAACAAAGATGTAAAAATAATAGATGTAAAAGGGTTATCTACTAGGTATCGAAACATTAAATATCGAAAAGTGTATGGAAAAGGTGTTGCCATAAGTGTGTGTGAGTGTTCGTGAATGTGTGAGTGTGTTTGGGTGGGGGTGTATATAGTGTGGGTGTGTGTGGAGGTGTTATGGGGAGCTGTAATCGGAGGTAACGTGTTATGTAATCCGCGAGAGTAATTTTTCAGTTTCGTCGTATGTCAAATTTAGTAAATAATTAGTGACTTTTCTTTTTAGGTTAAATTGGTTTAACGTGTGTATATTTATGGATTTGTTAAAGCTGTTATATAATTTAGACGCCAAAAAAGAGTATTGTCGTGTCGCAAAGCTTGTTCTAATTTGGGTATAGTTACAAATGGGTTTCCCGCTACGCCCTATTCTATTTTTAGCATGTGGAAGAGAGGCATGTTTTCTGAGTATTGTGCGTAGGATGAAGAGTTTCCTTACAGAGAGACATTTGCAGTCTTTATATACTTAGTGTCAGAGTTGGGTATCGTCGAGGTTTGTAGGTCATGACTTTTAATAAAGCCCTTTGCGCTCTTTCGAGGCCCAACACCGCGGTTTTATCAGTGCCACCCCAAATGGGGATACAGTAGGAGAGAATAGACTGGCACAAGGCAAGGTATACTAGTCTCATCGTGTCCATATCGGCTACATCGCGGAGGTTTTTGAAAATGTAAATGAGTCGCCTCAGTCGGGTTTTCAATATTCCTAAATGCGTGTGCCAGTCCAGTCTTTCATCTATGTGAACACCCAGGTATTTGGTATTGGATACCAACGTAAGAGGGAGACATGTACAAGGGAAGGATGAATCCTGACATACGTGTGCAGTTAAAGAAGCTTCCGCGGCCCGGGGTGCAGATTTAGCGGTGATTCTAAAGGCAATTGCTTTTGTCTTTGAAATATTGAGGGTCAGCAAATTGACAGAAAGCCATGCCATTACTGTTCTAAGTGAGGTTTCAGCATTGAGTTTGGCCGTTTTCCAGTCAGTACCATAGGCGAGTAGCACAGTATCGTCTGCATACATAAACGTGTCACAATATTGTAGTTTTAGGTTGCATAGATCGTTTACATATAACAGGAAGAGTGATGGCGAAATAATGCTACCCTGTGGGACGCCATAACTTATAATTTTCTCGCTGCTGATGACCGAATTAATTTTAACGCACTGTCATCACTGTCATCTGTAAGGAAATCTTGAAAGATGTTTAGTGCATTTTCCCGTATGCCGGCGGCTTCCATTTTGCGGATAAGGATGGGAATAGAGACGGTATCGAAGGCCTTTGATAGGTCTAGAAAGACGGCAAAACTTTTCATCCTGGAGTCCATTTTTTTTGTAACTTGATCAGTAAAGTTTGCTACGGCATCCTCCGTGGAGATGCCCGGTCGGAAACCGTGTTGATTTGATGCTATTATATTATATTTTCGAAAAAAATTAACTAAATTGTTGTTTAGGATGCGTTCCAAAATTTTTGAAAGTGTTGTGAGTACGGATATCGGCCTGTAATTTGATACGACGTCTCTATTCCCGTCCTTATGGATAGGGTGAACGAGGGCCTTCTTAAATGCACGTGGGAAGGTGCCTGTATTTATCGCTAGGTTGCATATGTGCGTGATTGGCGGTACCAATGTGTTTTTACACATTTTTATGATTTTTGAAGAGATGCCGTCCCATCCGACTGCGCAATCCCCTTTGAGAGACATAATAATACGATCTACTTCTTCGTGGTTGACTTCTGGGATGACTAGAGAATTAGGTTGCGAGTTGAAGTTTTCGGACAAAGGAATGTTGGAGTTCACATCTCAAGACAAATAGCCCTATGGAAATTAATGGTAATGCGGTCATCTGATATTAATTACATAGATTTGCAAATGAGGTAGGGAGTTCGTTTTGGAAAGGGATAGTACCTAAAGCTAAGATTCGATCAAAATAATATTCGAAATGGATTAGTGTAGGTACCTGTCTTCGGATCGATAGTCTTGTTTTAGCGAAAACAAAACAAGGTGCGATTTGGTTACTCACTGTATGACGTCTATGAGGGTTCCGAATTCCGATTCGCACACTATACTATTTCTAGTGCGAGCGAGACAGAGTATTACAGTCGTGACTATAGCACAGTTAGCGAAAGCCCTAAGTTGTCAGATGAAAAACAAATATTTTTAATTTTGTCATATCGGTCTACATCACGATCACGAATCCACGATCGACGCTCCAACTCCAAGGGTGTTGTAGTGTGAGCATTCAATTTTTATGTCAATTTTTAAGTAAAAATAGGACTTACGATATTTTTATCTTACTCTGTGGATTGGTAGGTACCTAGTAGGTACTTATTTTATAGCTGGCTGTAAAACCTGTATTTTTCAAAATGACGGACTCCTTTCTTGTGTCCGAACCTCTTTATACTTGATATTTTCTTCCGTTACTGAGAAAAACACAGAGAACAAAGCGATCTTAAATCGGTACCGTATTTTTATTTTTGAGGTGGACTGGTGGAGCCGGTACCACTGTCACTTAGGTGTTGGAAAGAGATGGATGGAGGGAGAGGACAGCAGGAGTAAGATTTAAAGAATGCTGAGAGATCGCGGTGGGCCACCAGTTGAGCTATTCACAATGCTTCGATTCGATTTCGATTCGACAAGTCGTAGGTCTTTTTTTGGCATTACGAAAGCGAGCGAGATAGACGTACGACTTTCCGAATCGAAATCGATCCGAAAAGTTGTGAATAGCTATGCAGATCCCTAAAAATAATACACACCTTGTTTGTTATAGTGGCACCTTTTTTGTTTTATTATTTATTACTTAAGACTAACCGCACAGTCTACAGTTAGTTCTAGACTGTGCTAGTAACTATGCGCTATTCTGCGCTAATTGTTACATTTAAATTCGCAAGTAATTACTTATGAAAAAAAGAAAGAGTTTCTATTATAACTTGTACATCGAACAGACAAAAGATTAAATATTATTTTACTCATGTATCAGCGCCTTATTGATTATGACAGACACATATCCATATTTGAGTTACTTAGACTTATAAACACAGACAAAAAAACAACAAAAACCACAATAAAGACCATCAAGAACAATGTCTCCCATGAAATCAATTTGTGTAACTAATTCTCAGACAACAGAACAATGACTCCCATTAAATCAATTTGTGTAACTAATTCTCAGACAACAGTCAAATTAAAAAAGTTATAACTACTTATCCTTAATTCTAAGAATAAACCAAATAGCAGATACACCTAGTGTGTAAAAAAACAAAATAATTATACCTGTCAACGGTAAGTTCTTAATCCTTACTGTAGTAAATGCAAAATACCAAAAACGAAAAAACCAAAATATTAAATTTTACAATATTTTAATTTTTCGAAAACGAAATGGTTATTTTTTATTACTTTTGGTTTCCTATCACAATGTTATCCTATTCATAAAAACATTTGTAGCGGCACTACAAAAAGTACTACAGCAAACAGAACAAAAAGTAGTACAGCGCCATCTATGACACAGATGAAGAACTAACTGCGAAACACGTCAGAATTCCTACAGTCATTCATTCATAGCCATTAGTTTCACAGTTGCCATCCCCATTGTATCAATTTATTAAAGTTTAGAGTCTAATAAACAACATATATTTTTGCACATTTATATTCACTCATCAAAGAGGAGTTTTATGGAGAAAACCACTCGTTAGCAGATACCACCCCTGTAACTTGAAAACATCACATTTAATTTAATTATATAAAAGGTAAACCAGCTTCGGAGAATAAGAATGCAGTTTCAGTTGAGAGGAAAGGAGTAGGCGCCAATGAAGCACCGTAAATAAGTCTATTGCGTTCGTCTCTGTCGTGGGCAACGTTTTCTGAAAAGAAATACGCACTATAATTAGTTTTGTAAAAATAATAAAATATAATTATTGATAATTATAATCATCATCATCATTATCATCATCAGCTTATTAATGTGAACACTGCTGGGACACAGGCCCCCCTCTATGAGAGGGAATGGGCTATAATCCACCACGCGGGCCCAGTGCGGATTGGTAGATGTCACATGTCTTCGTTTTTTTTTTTTTTGGTTCTAGGACATGACAGTTTCCTCACGACATTTTCCTTCACCGTTACCTAATTAGTTGTGTAAAAATACTAAAATATAGATATTGATTTAATGCCCTAACACCAATCACCTGACACCTGCAAATATTATGGCACACTATTGGAGCTCTTTGTTCAGCGCTGAGAGTTGAAAATCCACCAGTGTTAGTGGAAATGGGCATTAGTCTCTATGCCATCAAACTGTCACACCTCCTGCATCTTTCAGGATTTTAATGAAGCGAATGACATCTGTTCCATTTCCAATTACAGGATTTCATTTGCAAACCTTTTGTATTCTTTTGACTGATCATGCAATTTAGGACAATGCGTTACGAGATACAAACTACACATTCCGATAATACCTAGGTATTTGTATTGATCCATGGATTTATCGTATTTGTTCGTATCAATTAAAAAAATACGGAGTATACATCCTGCTTTAATGAAACTGTTACATAAGTATCAGATTTGATTGAGCATCACTAGTATGTACCTGTATACAAAAACATGAGGAAGAAGTTATGATACAAATAGTAATTTTTCCTATCATCGACTTTTAAACAGAACAGAACCTATTGCTGAAAGCTCAAACATTCTGACATTAATTCTAAAAGAAGTTCCTAAAGAAAAAATAATACTAACCTATTACATTTTCCAATAATTTATATTCTGTTTTCAACAGTTTACCCAAATCGTCTAATTTCGCGGCTACCATTTTGACCGACCATGTTGTCAGCACAGGCTCATCACTGGGATTCAATTTTGCTAGTGCTTGTAGCCGATATCCCAACTCTGTCACTTCTGTAACAATACAATGATGGATTTATAGAGAACTAGCTTTTGCCCACAACATACTCTGCATTGACTTGATTACAGGGATAAAAGATTAAAAATAAATAAATATTGCTGGACATTACACACAGCGCCATCTAATGCCACACTAAGCAACGAGGCTTGTGTCGTAGACACGATAGTTGATATACTACATAGATACTGTTGGTTTGTAAATACATACTTATTATACATATAAACATCTATGACTCGGAAACAAATGTCCATGCTCATCACACAATCATTTGCTCCGACCGGGATTCGAACCCGGGAAGGGTCCCGGGTTCGAATCCCGGTCGGAGCAAATGTTGTTCTTAGGGAAGAACGTAAGGCAGTCTCACTACCGCTGCGCCATTCGGGTCGTCAAAAAAAAAACGAATGTAAATATCTACATATTTCGACAGAAGGCATTATGGGAAAACATGTTTTATTCACACTGCTACCGCATTTAAATATATTTGCTGTTGGTAACATTAACATTACAAAATCAGGCCATCATTGACCATCTGAGGGTCTTACGATATCTCTTGAAGACAAACAATGCAACTCCTCAAGGGATGGGAATAAGTTTACCATGTTTAAAGATATTTGCTGTTGGTAATATTAAGGGGATGTCAACACCATAATGCGCTCACACTGTACCGGAGTAAACGAGAGCGAGAGACGGCCAGGTTTTAGATGGAAATAATGAATAAAATAATATTAAAATAAAAAAAGTGTGGATTATTTGTAAAATGTGACTCGTTAGCGGTTTAGGTATGAATATGTTGACTTCATGTTTTTAATTGCAGACCATACGTCATAAAAATAACGACAGAACCGTTTAATGATGGCTAAATGACGGCTCTTTGCAATTATTTTCAATCGAGCCGATTTCGTCCAATTATGAATCGAGTCCGTCCACGGTCTTTGAAATCATCATCATCATCTGCCTAGCCTTTTCCCAACTATGTTGGGGTCGGCTTCCAGTCTAACCGGATGCAGCTGAATACCAGTATTTTACATGGAGCAACTGCTTAACTGACCTCCACAACCCAGTTAGTACCGGTACCGGGTAATACGATACCCCTTGGTAAGACTGGTTGTCAGACTTTTTGGGCCTCTGACTACCTAACGACTGTCAAAGATCTACAAATGACAGCCGGGACCAACGGTCTTTGAAATATGATGAATATTAACATATAATTACATTTAACATAATATTAACAAATACTTACTTTTTTCTTAAAAAAAAACATCAATTAGGTGTTGTCAGCCCCATAACATTTGACCATTCGAGGGTCTGAAGATGTCTTTTGGAGACAAAAAATGCAACTTCTCAATGGATTAGAATAATTTAACTGAGTTATTTTGAGCGGGTTATTGTACATTCGCCACAAAGTTAATTCGCTACTTTTTTGTAAACTCCATACATTGAAAGTGTATTCGTCACATGCATAAAAAATATGTAAATTCGTCACAAGTCTTCATAGGTACATAATTTGTGTATAAAGTACTGGTAGCAAATAAAGTTATTGGTTTTTAGCGCTTGAAATGAAAATGATTTTTTAAAATCTTTCTTTTCTCCTGCGCTCCTGCACATGCTATTAGGGAACGCAATCCGGACTATCCGTAATCCGAATAATCCGGAAATCCGTACATTTGTACTCGAATTCCAAATCCGGATTTGAAAATTGTATCCGGATTTTATAAATTGTAATTTGGGGGCTAAATTATCGCGCGAATATTCGTGTCGCCGCTGGGGAATAAGTCTATTTGTCTTTATTTTTGATCTCCAGAGTTTATTTTAATTTGTACCTATTATTTATTTTACTAACGTTACTCTGCACGTGAGTCACAGACTGATTATTTTAATAATAAGAATATTAGGGCTATAACATTAGAGGCCCGTAAATTGTTGACGGCATATCGAATGCATCACAAATGAATTAATGAGTTATGATTTATCACCCACGTTCTTTGGTTATGAGACTGTATATTCCGCGGAAGTGGGGTCGAGGCTTTTTAAACGCTAGGACTCTCCCCATTCGTGAGATATGCAGTCTCAGGGAATATTTCCTAGAAACCGACATTGGAATGGATCGAGATGTGGTCGCGATGGACAACGGCCTCACCCCGCTCTCTTTAGCTAAAGAGAACTGGCGCAAATTTGTAGTGCAGGGAAGTATGGCAGAGTAAGGAGCTTCCTTTCCGGGCCCTGCATGGGCCCGATGTAGACCTATCAGCGTCTGTAGCCTATCTACGTTCCGAAGACCTATTCGGAGAAACAGAAGGTTTTGTCTGTGCAATTATGGATGAAGTCAAGATGACGAAGAGTTATTGTGAAGGACGGCACGGTTGATATATGTCGGGCGTGCCATTCCATAGACACAACCTTGTCGACAGGATTATCCATCAGCAACTTGCTCTAACATACAGCATTGTGGAATCGGAAGTGCTGTATTGGTATGTGCCCGACCAGTTCTCGAAAATGGCAGTATCACACTGTACTAGGATCAATCCATCATCACTGACAGGACTATTGTTGCCAATATGCCTGATATAGTGGTGGTGGAGCGATCAGAGCGGCGCGCAATGATTGTTGACATACCGGTCCCGCATGATGAGAACCTCGTGAAAGCCGAGAAAGATAAGTAAATCAAGTATCTTGGCTTGGCTCGCGAGGTTGCCGACATGTGGGATGTGGACTCAGCGATCATTGTGCCGATAGTCGAATCAGCAGATGGCTTAATTGCCAAGAGCCTCGATCAATACCTAAAGAGGCTCTCGTTAGGCAGCTGGATCAAGGGCTTGATTCAGAAAGCGGTACTCCTGGACACGGTGAGTATTGTGCGGAGGTTCCTCTCTCTGGAGCCCTGACCGCTGCGCCGCGCCGGTAGCTTAGACCCTGTTCCCGATACCAGTGGGCTACTATTTTTTTATATTTTTAAACGTTTTTTTTTTTAAATATCATTTTGAATAGTAATGTTCAAAAAAGTAAAACATATGTATAGAAATGAATAAAGGAATTAGAATATTATGGCTATAACACCAAAATTATGGCATATAATTTGTATAATTCCAAATAACAAAAATTATCTAAATATATAAAAGAAGAAACTGACTGACTGACTGATTGACTGACTGACTGACTCATCTATCAACGCACAGCCCAAACCGCTGGGTCTACAGATTCCAAATTTGGCAAGTAGGTTCCTTAGATAGTCTAGGGGTGCACTAAGAAAGGATTTTTCAAAATTCACCCCCTAAGGGGGTTAAACGGGGCTCCAAAGTTTGTATGGGGAAACAAGATTAGTTAGTCTAATTTGTTCGAAACTTCATAGGAGTGCTCCTATTGATAAATGAGTAGAAACGGGTTTCAGGGTTTTTCAGAATTCAACCCCTAAGAGGGGGAAATGGGGTGGTAAAGTATAAAAATCAATGCACAGCCCAAACCGCTGAGTCTAGAGATTCCAAATTTGGCAAGTAGGTTCCTTATGTGGTCTAGGGTTGCACTAAGAAAGGATTTTTCATAATTCAACCCCTAAGGGGGTTAAACGGGGCTCCAAAGTTGAAAACAAGATTAGTTAGACTATTTTATTCGAAACTTCACAGGAGTGCTCCTATTGATAAATGAGTAGAAATGGGTTTCAGGTTTTTTCAGAATTCAACCCTTAAGAGGGGGAAATGGTGTGGCAAAGTATAAAAATCAATGCACAGCCCAAACCGCTGAGTCTAGAGATTCCAAATTTGGCAAGTAGGTTCCTTATGTGGTCTAGGGTTGCACTAAGAAAGGATTTTTCATAATTCAACCCCTAAGGGGGTTAAACGGGGCTCCAAAGTTGAAAACAAGATTAGTTAGACTATTTTATTCGAAACTTCACAGGAGTGCTCCTATTGATAAATGAGTAGAAATGGGTTTCAGGTTTTTTCAGAATTCAACCCCTAAGAGGGGGAAATGGGGTGGCAAATTATAAAAATCAATGCACAGCCCAAACCGCTGAGTCTAGAGATTCCAAATTTGGCACTTGCCAAATTTGTGCTCCCCTAGACCACATAAGGAACCTACTTAGGTTCCTTATGTGGTCTAGGGGAGCACTAAGAAAGGATTTTTCAAAATTCACCCCCTATGGGGGTTAAACGGGGCTCCAAAGTTTGTATTCGGAAACAAGATTAGTTAGACTATTTTATTCGAAACTTCACAGGAGTGCTCCTATTGATAAATGAGTAGAAACGGTATTCAGGTTTTTTCAGAATTCAACCCCTAAGAGGGGAAAATGGAGTGGCAAAGTATAAAAATCAATGCTCAGCCCAAACCGCTGAGTCTAGAGATTCCAAATTTGGCACAAAGGTTCTTTATGAGGGCATTAAGGGTGCATTAAGAAAGGATTTTTCAAAATTAACCCCCTTAGGGGTTGGAACGAGAGTCCAAAGATTACATGGGGAAATAAGATTAGTTAGACTACTTTATTCGAAACTTAACAGGAGTACTCGAATCAATAAATGAGTTAACATTTGTGTTTCAGGTTTTTTCAGAATTCTACCCCTAAAGGGGGAAATGGGGTAACAAAGCCTGAAATTCAACATAGGTATTGTTTTTATGGTAAACTGGGTCGGGTGTAATACAAAAACAACGATTTTAAGATTTAGTGTGGCGGACCTGAAATACAATCATTCCCTGTTGGGGTGCGATGGGGTTGAAATGTCTAAAAATCAATATGGGTGTCGATACCGAGATTATCAGGGGCGCTGATTACGAAAATGGCATTTATTTTGAGATCCAGAAGATGGCGGATTCGACTTCTATACAGGGTTATTGTTGATTTATTGTGATGATTGTGATAACGATGACGATGATTGTGATAATGATGCTGATGATTATGATGATGATGATTGTGATTACGATGAAGATTGTGATAATGATGATTAAGATGATAATGATTGTGATTACGATGATAATGATTGTAGTAACGATGATGGTGATTGTGATAGTGATTTTGATGGTGATTGTGATGGTGATAGCGATGGTGATGGTGATTGTGATTATGACAGTAACGGTGATAATGATGAAGATGATTGTAATTACGATGATAATGATTGTGATAACGAGGATAGTGATTGTGAGAGTGATTGTGATAGTGATTTTGATGGTGATTGTGATGGTCATTGTGATAGTGACGGTGATTGTGATAGTGATAGCGATGGTGATGGTCATTGTGATTGTGACAGCAACGATGATAATGATGAAGATGATTGTGATTACGATGATAATGATTGTGATAACGAGGATAGTGATTGCGAGAATGATTGTGATGGTGATTGTGATTGTTTTAACTTGATTTTGTGATAGTGACGGTGATTGTGATCATGATGATTGTGATTGAGATGATAATGATTGTTATTACGATGATAATGATTGTTATTACGATGATAATGATTGTAATTACGACGATAATTATTGTGAAAACGATATTGGTGATTGTGATAGTGATTTTGATGGTGATTGTGATGGTGTTTGTGATAGTGACGGTGATTGTGATGGTGATAGTGATGGTGATTGTGATTGTGACAGAGATGGTGATTGTGATAATGACGAAGATGATGGTGATTACGATGATAATGATTGTGATTACGATGATAATGATTGTGATAACGAGGATAGCGATTGTGAATGTGATGGTGGGTGTGATTGTGTTAATGATGGTGATTGTGATAGTGATGGTGATTGTGATAATGATTGTGGTTGTGATAGTGATGGCGATTGTTATCATGATGATTGTGATTACAATGATAATGATTGTGAAAACGATGATGGTGATTGTGATAGTGATAGTGATAGTGATAGTGATAGTGATAGTGATAGTGACGGTGATTGTGATGGTGATAGCGATGGTTGTGATAACGAGGATGGAGATTGTGATGATGATGATTATGATTAAGATGATAATGATTGTGATTACGATGATAATGAGTTTGATAACGATGATGGTGATTGTGATAGTGATTTGATTGTGATTGTGATGGTTATTTTGATAGTGACGGTGATTGTGATGGTGATAGCCATGGTGATCGTGATTGTGACAGTAATAGTAATGGTGATTGTGATAGTGATAGTAATGGTGATTGTGATAATGATTGTGGTTGTGATAGTGATGGCAATTGTGATCATGATGATTGTGATTAAGATGATAATGATTGAGATTACGATGATGATGATTGTGATAACGATGATGGTGATTGTGATAGTGATTTTAATGGTGATGGTGATTGTAATAGTGACGGTGATTGTGATGGTGATAGCGATGGTGATGGTGATTGTGATTGTGACAGTGATGGTGATAATGATGAAAGTGATTGTGATTACGATGATAATGATTGTGATTGTGATGGTGATTGTAATGGTGATGTGACGGTGATTGTGATGGTGATTGTGATTGTGATAGTGATAGCGATGGTGATTGTGATATTGATAGTGATAGTGATGGTGATTGTGATAATGATTGTGGTTGTGAAGTTGATGGCAATTGTGATTATGATTGTGATTAAGATGAAAATTATTGAGATTACGATGATAATGATTGTGATGACGAGGATGGGGATTGTGATGATGATGATTGTGATTACGATGATAATGATTGTTAAAATGATGATAGTGATTGTGATAGTGATTGTGATCGATATTGTGATTTAGATGGTGATTGTGATGGTGATGGTGATTGTGATAGTGATGGTGATTGTGATAACGATGATGGTGATTGTGATAGTGATTTTAATAGTTATTGTGATGGTGATGATGATTGTGATAGTGACGGTGATTGTGATGGTGATAGTGATGGTGATGGGTATTGTGATGGTGATTGTGATTGTGATGATGATTGTGATGGTGATTGCGATGATGATTGTGATAATGATTGTGATAATGATGGTGGTTGTGATAGTAATGGTGATTGTGATAATGACTGTGATAATGATGGTGGTTGTGATAGTGATGGTGATTGTGATAATGATGGTGGTTGTGATAGTGTTGGTGATTGTGATGATAATAATTAATTGTGATTATTATGAAATTTGGCACATAGATAGTTTATAACCTAAATTAACATGTAGGACACTATTTATCCCTTTAGTATGATTCAGTGGGACAGTTATCGAACTGCACGCGGGCGAAGCCGCGGGCAACAGCTAGTACTCAATACGTTTATTGCATTCCACAATGTGAACTTAGGTGGTAGGTACATAAAGACATACATTCGTTTTGGAGCATTGTGGGCCCTGTCGGGCATAACAACATAAAAATTAGGAGGAGGGCTATTATAGATATTTGTTAACAATTTTAATATTAATCTACTCTTTCGTTTTGTGTAGGTAGGTAGGCTGATAACTAATTGTGTACATATAATTTTTACCACTCATATATTGGATTTAAACATTAATATTTATTTTAATTATACATATATTATTATTATCATTGGTAATTATAAATAAATTATTATTGCGTTTTTTGATATTATATTGTTTATTTATTCAATTTATCATTTAAATATTCATGTACATTATAATAACATTTGCAGATTAGAAGTTGTTCTAATTTATTTATAAAGATATTAAATTTTTGTTCATTTTTAATTTCATCAGGTAGTTTATTATATATATCACGGCAGGGAAAGCCTAGAGGAGCACTCTGCCCAAATATTGGTGCCATCCGCCGCCAATCCACCTTTGTCTTTCAGTCTCTACTTCTCTAGCCATCATATCGCCATGCGACACCTACAATTCTTCATTGTTGGTAGATAAGTACCTAGGTGGGTATTTGAAATCACACACAGCACTTGACTCAAATTCCAAACGTTTATTTCTATGAAACCATTTAGGTACAGAAACTGACTAACTTTTAACGTTCACTTCATTAAACACTTATAATTACATAGTATTTCAATTGTTTTTGCTAATCGTAGGATAACGTGACTGCTCGTCGCTCATGCGTCCATTCTTCTGTGTGGGCGGAAGTCCTCCACACAGTACAGGTAACTCATTACATAATAAGTTCATTAAAACTTCCAAACAATACTAGAGTAATTCATAATTAATCATTTTAATAATTAAACAATACCAATATTCACAAATGCAAAGGTTTTATCAAGATATAGCTAATTAGTCGCTTCAATACTTTTTACAACAATATTCAATCTTTTAAAACCATTTCCGGCAAATCAAAGTATTTAGTACAAAGAACACCTACGAAGTCTTTCACTAATAAATTGTTCTGTAAAATAATCTTGTTACTTTTTAGTTTGTAATTTAGTTAGATAATCTGATTTAATTGTAGTTTCAAATTATTAATTGATTTATTGATTAAATCGTATTCGGCCTGTAGTGTTGCCTCATAAAAATGTTGTGTCAAAATGAACAATAATAATATTACAAATCCAATGTCATAAAATACTTGCTTATCATAATTTTAACTATAGATTTAGCTAAAGACTTACTGAGTCTTTAGCTAGACTTTTGTTTAATAAATTACTATTTGAAACCACGAACTATCTAAGTACTAGGTAAGCCAATAGATGGCGCTTAATTCATCTGTCAATTAATTAAGTTCTATGTAATAATTGTACTGCCAAGCAGAGATGGCAGGTTCACCAGTTTTATCAGGGAATAGAATTATGAGTGCTATTAATTAGATTAAATCTTAGCAGATAGAGCCTGTTGCGGCGACATATATTTTAACTGACATTAATAAAGTGCTTGTGGAGTGAATTTTTAGCTTTGAACCTGGTTGGTTTAGTCTGTTTTTGTGTCGTAGTGTGTAGCGAGTCTGTATGTTTTCGCGTGTAGTAAAGAGTTTTTGATTATTTCTAACAAATTTGCACATTTCCAAGATATATATGCAAGGTAGGGTTAGAAGTTTATGTTCTTGTAAATGGGGTTTGCAGCTGTCTGTGTTATCTATGTTAACTAGTATTCTAATCAGTCGTTTTTGTAGTATGAATAGTGTTGATGCGTCTGTACTATTTCCCCATAATATTACGCCGTAGTTTAACCATGCGTATGCATAGGCATAATACGTAACCAGAGCAGTGGAGAGATTTGTGGATTTTTTTATTTCACGGAGGCATAGGCAAATTTTGATAGCTTTGACCTGATTTTTTTAATACCTATGTGATTTACAATTTAAATGTGTATCTATGGATAAGCCGAGTAGGTTGAATTCTTTTACTGTTTCAATTTTTGCGTCGTTGTAAATAAATGTTAAGTCTAAAGGGGTTTTCTGACGTAGATGGAAGGACATGATTTTAGTTTTATTGAAATTTAATTCAAGGTTGTGTTCTGTCATCCAAGTTATTTTTTTATTAAGTATGCTTGTAAGTATTTCGGTTAAGTTGGTATTGTCGTGGCAAGAAGTTAGTACTGAGATATCGTCGGCAAACAGAACACATGATTCATTTATTATTGTAGGGAGGTCATTTATATAGATGATAAATAAGAGGCATCCAATAACACTCCCTTGGGGGATTGAGGCGTTAATTTGCTTGCTATCTGACCGAATGTATTGGAGTTGTTTTTCATGTTCGTTGTAGTATTCTACTTCGACTTGGTGTTCTCTATTTTCCAAATATGATTTGAACCATTCGTAAGATTTTCCGCGGATCCCTATTCCTTGTAGCTTGTTAAGTAGAATGTCGAATTGCACCTTATCGTCTCATTTGCATCGTATCGGCTTTTGTCATGTCTAATAGTATACCTACAGCATATTTTTTCTTATCAATTATATTTATGGCTTCCTGGATAAAATTATATACTGCTAGAACTGTAGAGTGGTTTTTTCGGAAACCATTCTGGGATTCATGAAAAATTTTATATTTTTCGCAAAACGAATAGACGCGATTACACATCGCTTTCTCGAATACTTTCGAGGCTGTAGGTAAAAGAGCAATAGGGCGGTAATTAGAGGGGACGGTTTTTGAGTCTTTTTTGTGAATTGGCTTTATAATGGCTTTTTTTAGGTAGTTCGGAAATCTTCCTTCCTCAATCAAAAAATCCTATGATTTGTTTTTTTTTTAACTCATTTACACAAATATAAGAAGTCATATTAATAAACTAATGGATAGATTTGTTTATTTTCATGAAAAATCCGTAAAATCCGGATAATCCGGATTGGACCAAAAATCCGTTCTTAAAAATCCGGATTTTAAAACAGAGCGGATTTGCATTCCCTACATGCTATTACACGCTCGTTTGCTCGCTGTATCTATCTCTTTCTAGCCGTACTGCAGCAGCGGAGCAAGGCGAAAAGGCAGCCACTGGCATTCTTTTCGAGGAAGCCCAGCCCTTCGCAGAGGAAGTAGAGCCCGTACGATCAAGAGCTGTTGGCAACATAGGTACGAAGCAATCAGGTCCTTCCGTTTCATTTCCCGAAATTCGAATAATCAGTTTTTTTCCGACTGTTTCGTATAGATAAATGTTAGTAGTGGATTGTAGTGCAAGTTTTTTCGTTGGTAGTAAAATAGAAAAACAATAAAGTTTTGGAGTACTGTTTCAAAACTATTTTTATGACGTAAATACTGTTTCAAGGACTGTACGATTACTACTAACGATAGACGTGACTGGAGGAGGTTCGGAGAAGTTAGTAGTGGAAGATTTTTTAGAGGATTAAAAAAAAATGATTCGAAGCTCTTAAGTTGAGTCAAACTTTTTCGGAGCGATATTTACTGGATAAAGTCTGTTTGAAGATGAATACAATTACGACAAACGTTAGAATATTGACTGAGGCGAGTTCGTAGAGGTTAGTAGTGAAAAAAATTTCGATAGTTAGAAGTAAAGATACAAGTCGATTAGCAGCTGCAGGCAAATCAGCATATTGGAATAAATATATATTTAGTTGTAAGAAAAACTGTGATATTTTATGTAGACGTAAATTAACATTAAAAAACCGGATTATTATTGAGATTTAATTATGCAATACTTGTTTATTAATTAGGCGTGTCACGCAGGTCACGCTGTCCTTGACAACGCGGCCTTAAAAACGAACAAAACCAGACAATATTAGCGTATATTTTAGCTGTAAGTAGAACTGTGAATTTCGGTGATTAAGAAAAATAAAGAAATAACGTTATAATTTACTTATTGTTTGATTTTTCTGCTATCTGTACGGACATAAACAATATGGCGAATTTTCCTTCATAAAAATAGAGTTGTGGCGAGTTTACACATACTTTTTTTCGTGGCGAATTAACTTTGTGGCGAATGTACAATAACCCTTTTGAGCCACGTAAGAGAGGCATCTGTTCAGGTCCAAACATATTATATTGTATGAGGGTAGTGAAAAAAACCTAATGTAAACCCAACGCGCTTGTCATTACTACTATTTTAATTTTCATTTCATTTTCAACTGAAATCCAGATAAACATTTAATTGTTTGCGCCTTTAAACGAATGTTCAAAATATTTTGCTAGCAAGTTATGATTTTTGGTAGTTTTAAACTCAAAAACCGGCCAAGTGCGAGTTGAACTCGCATGGAGAGGGTTCCGTACAATGGAACTCGCATGGAGAGGATTCCGTACAATGCCAAAGTCTTATACTTATTGAGTTTACCACTTTATTTTCAATTGATAGAATTCTTATAGGTTTTCCTGTAACCTACAAGCAATGAACTAAGAATATTTTGTATTTTTTTTCAAAATTTTAGGCTCAGTAGTTTCGGAGATCGGGGGGGATGGTCAATTTACGTGTCTTTTATGAAAAAAAAAATCAAAACGTAGGTATTTATTTTACAATAATAACAAAAATATATTTGAGATCCTCATAACGAGCCTTTTCATTTGATATATGACACAGTAAGGTTTGCAAAACATTTTTTTTATTAAAAAAAAAAGAAATATTTACTTTGCATATCTGTGTTTGGGTCATAGGATTACACCATTCTACCAAATTTCACCTTTTGGTCCAGTAGATTCGGAGCAAATTGGCTGTGACAGATGGACAAACAGACAGATAGATGCATGAGTGATCCTATAAGGGTTCCTTTAGGGGTTTTTCATATTTTATACAGAACCCTAAAAATAGCAGCCAGTTAATTGTAGACCTTTGTTGTAACCGTTATAGTGTTCAAGATTTTATTTACATTTAAAAGGCTGTTTTTTTAGTATTATGCTGGAAACAGTTTAAATAAAACTATGATAGTTATTATTTTCAGACATAAATAGCAGCAGAAGGGTTAATTGTAGACTCTCATTGTAATACTAAAGAAATTTTAGGGTGTCATTTCCCGTAAGGTAATGGTTTTTTTTTCTGGTCAGGCCCTTTTTTTTGGTATGTTTTGAATGTCCTTTCATCCAAATCTGTATAGCCATTTTTGAGTGCCAACTAGCCATTTTTGAGTGATAACTTTCGCATTTAAAAGCTACTTTTTTACATAGAGAATCCGATACAATACAACCTTAAATGAATTACAAAATAACAAAAATAAAACGGGCTAAACAATAGGCTAAATGAAGACTAAAACTAAGTGTCAAATATATCATATATCCACAACGATAATAGGACACTTGGGCGTCAAAGTACCTACTCCTTCACACTGTTGTCATACATGAACCATATTGTCATATATGCCCAATAGACTGGTAGCATTGCCACATGCCCAGAAGGCAGTGGCACTTTTTGGCCAAAGAAAGAGCCAACCCTCTGGTTAGTGTCAACCAGTAAGTGAAAGATTTCCTTAAAAACAAGCCACACACTCAGGCCCCATGTCTCAAGCGTTTCAACCCGGATCTCAGCAGTGCCCGCACAGCCTGACGTGCATGCAACGTGACATCTCACGTACGTAATACGCATTGGGGCTGGCTTGCGCCATCGCGCAAGGGTTTCGAAACAGGTTGCGCGGCGCCACACCCACACCTACCAACCTTCCAAGGCCCAACTTCATGCCACCCAGTGCCCTGTTTATCAAAATTTACAAGTCTACACGTTCACAAGTTACACTTTACAAGGAAGTTTTTACAAGGTCGTGTAAATTACGTTTATCAAAGAAAATCTACAGGGCTTGTAAAACTGAAGACTTGTAGGTTCTACTTGTAAGTTCTAAAATCAAAAATGTATGCCGCATTCTTTTTCCGTATTTTTTTTGTTTTTAATTGAATTCTTTGAATGAGGGATTTTCTTTTAGCTGTTCCCTAGTCGCTGGATAGCTGGCGCTAGGAGTAAGTATGATAATGCAAGGAACGGAACCTAAAAAAACTGATTTTAACAAAGCGCGAGAAATGTAGGTTATATTCGGAAGGTTAAGCCTTTGATTATATAATGTCTAGATGGAGCGTCAAGTGCGCGCAAACGTGTCAAAAAATATCAGCCAACTGTTGGCTTACAAGTCCTTACCCGCCGATTAGTGCCGATCGTGCCGCTTGGGCGTCACCACGTATTACGCGCGCTAAGTAATAAACAAATAACAGCGATAAAATGACGGTATGTGCTATTAAACTGTGCCGGAATTATACAGGAAGGGTAAAAAATACCAAGCACATCGCCTATCATCGATAAGTAACCAAAAAACGATATATTTCTGTTTTGTTTTTATGAACATAAAATTACGCCATATTTTATCAGTGTTGCCAGTTTCTTTTTTTCATTCTCCCAACTTAACGTCATTTTTTGTGGGTAAATTAGTTAGTCTAGGGTTACGTTTATAATTATTATTTAGTTGGTCTACTTTATTTATCGATTTTAAAAAAGGTGGAGTTTATAAATTCGTATTAAGTCTTTCTTTATATGATTTTGAAGTCGATGCCAAGTAAAACTTGTTATTATATTAGCTAGGTAAATAATTTACTTGATACCTACTACATGTTCACATTTTAGTCATTATTATCTGACCCACGCAACATCGTCTGCGTCACATGAGCTTACCTACCTACCTACTATCTACCTACCTATTACCTACCTACCTACCTACTACCTTCCTACCTACTACCTGCCTACCACCTACCTACCTACCTACCTACCAACCTACCTTCTACCTACCTATTTCTCACCGTTTAAACCTTCCGTGAACTTCCACAAACAATTCAAGACCAAAATTAGCCAAATCGGTCGAGCCGTTTTCGAGTTTTAGAGCGACGAACGGCAATTCATTTAAATATATATATTATTAATAACTGGCACTGAGTATTAAATCGGTAATTTAACCTCCATTTTTATTCCTTGGATAAAAGTTATCTGACTAATGAATAATCAGCCCTTATCAAACGATTATTGAATGAGTAGAATATGGTGATCAACATAACATCTTATTTTTTAGAATACCCAATAATCCTATTATCAGGAATCGATGGATAGATCGCATTCAAAAAAGCCGCGGAGATGCCACGTGGAAACCAACAAAAACTAATGTAGTTTGAGAAACTACTGCAGAGAGAAAAAGATAGAAATAGTCTAATTTTAGTTTAGTTTGTGAATAAGGGAATCGGCACAATTGTAATACTAATTTAATTAACTTACCTGATTTAATACAACATTCAACAACTCTATTTAAATTTACTTAATAAAAAGACAGTACTAAAACTGAATAATACCTACTACATACGAATCATTCCCCCTGCGTCGAATCCCTTTACGTCGACTCGTGAAACAAATGACATCTGTTTTAAAAAGTTTACGCTTGACCACGAGATTGGAAAAGTACACATATAACAAAAAGTGAATCGCTTTTATTTGCAAATAAAATTATATTTATTTTACACAAATTATACATTTAATGTTTTAGGAGACAACAAGGCTATTCTAAATTAATTTATCTAATTAATATCTAATATGTATTGACTGAAATCTTCTTTTTGGTGACCAAAGTACCTACTAGGCTTGCATACATTCAAGGGAGTCTACCTCATGTTCT
This sequence comes from Xestia xanthographa, assembly GCA_905147715.2. Classification (NCBI taxonomy): domain Eukaryota; kingdom Metazoa; phylum Arthropoda; class Insecta; order Lepidoptera; family Noctuidae; genus Xestia; species Xestia xanthographa. Next base: position 13,870,578 of record LR990649.1, on the reverse strand, counting down.
GTGGTCTACCTACATATTGTACATAATTGAAATAAAGGTTAAACTAATTATCGAAATACCATCTTCAATAATTCAATTCATGGAAGTTTAGTACTTTTTGTCTGTTTACTGCACAGATCTTGTGCAAAACGTAAACGGAAAAAAAGTCGTTTCCGCAGCATCTTTTGCGTAGTCAACGAAGTATTCTTTACATCAAACTAAGTAATTAGTTTGATGTACAGAATACTTCGTTGACAGCTTCGTGAAGGGTCCGTTTACACCCTGTATTAAAGATAGTTTTTTCTGTTTACGACACGTTGCGCTTAAATTCTTTACCCTAACAAAAGTACTACATCATCAGCCTACAGCAGTCCACTGCTGGACATAGGCCTCCTCAATTGCACGGCATTCAACTCGATTCTCAGCAACTCTCATCCATTTGCTACCAGCCACCCTGCCAGCCAGCCTGAGGGCATTCCCACCTTTATACGCTTGCCGATTCGCGTTCTCCACTCAACTACACGTGTATCCCAATGTTTATCGGTTATATGGCCGGTCCATTGCCACTTCAGCTTACATATTCTGTGAGCTATGTCGACAACTCTGGTTCTGTGACAGATCACCTCGTTCCAAATGCGATTTCTCAGAGAGACTCCAGGCATAGCCTGTTCCATAGCTCGCCGAACGACCTTGAATGTATGGACCAGCCGAGCCGTGAGTGCTCACATTCTGGCCCCGTAAGTCATAACAGGCAGGACGCTACTCTTTAGGCTCTGTGGATTACGTGACGAGTAGACCCGAAGAAGTTTTCCAAATGCCCAGCTGCCCAGCGCAGCTGAATTCTTCTGTTAGTCTCCCTCTTCAAGTTGTTACAACCAAACTGCAGAGTTTGGCCAAGGTAGACATATTCTGGCATTGCCAAAGTTCGAGGCCATGTGCTTTAATGTGTAATTCCCAGGCCGGGAATGCGCCACCGCCGGGATCCTTACTGACGGTAGAAGGGGTATCCATCGGCACCGAGTCGACTTTGAAGTACCGAGGACTCGTCGTCGACAGCCGGTGGATCTTGTACCAATATTTCTCCATGGTAGCAGAGCGTGGTTGCGATCTGAGACCAATGCGTATTGAATAATCAACTAGGCCATCCAGCATCTGCTGCAATTCATGCAGCGATCCAGCCAACAAAAGTACTAGGCTAGCAGGAATTCAAGATGGTATTTGAATCACAAGTTAACTGTAACAATATTAAACAGTAAGTAGTTACCTACACCTACTCAGATACCAGGAACGTAAAAATACACAACTCCTTGAACTTATGCTAGCCTAGTACTTTTTGGTGGGCTATTAATGTGTTATTTAAAATACGGATAACCGGATGAACAAAATAACTTTATTAATTAAAAAGCCGTATTTCGTTTTAAATGTGACTGTACTCTGTGACAGCTATGTCGAGGTGAAACAAAAGACAGTGCATCAGAACCAAGAAAAATCACAAGTCGACATAAAGGGATTCGACGCAGGGGGAATGATTCCTACATACATACACCTAAGACTTATCTTATTTAATTAGTCTATTATTTTTAATATGTGACTTAGGGGAGAATTATTGTACTAGCTGGTAACATTATTCACGCACACAGAGACACAGTTTGACAGTGTAAAACACCGCCTGCACGCACACAGGCTTGAAATTGTTGGCTCGTTTTTTATGTTTTGATTGTAGGGCGACGCTCCATCTAGACATTATATAATCAAAGGGTTAAGCAAATGAAAGTGTCAGTCAACAAGAGTATGTGACGTGACACAATGTTTTTTTTTTCAAGCGTTTTGGCTTTGGCACCAACTATCATAGTAAGTTCAACGCCATCTATAGAGTTCTTGGAAACTAAGTTTTTTTTTAAAACCTCAAAAGGAAAACCTCTCATTGAATTATCCCTTCTTAAACGCATGGCTGAATGGTATATTGCCTGTGCCTAATATTGATAGAGAAGGAAAACATCGTGAGGAAACCGGCATGTCCTAGAACCAAAAAATTCGAAGACATGTGACATCTACCAATCCGCACTGGGCCCGCGTGGTGGATTATAGCCCATTCCCTCTCATAGAGAGGAGGCCTGTGTCCCAGCAGTGGGAACATTAATAGGCTGATGATGATGATGAATATTGATGGGACATTAAAAAAAAAGTAGGAGCGACAAAGTATTCCCTTCGCCTTTTATTTATAAATTGAAATTCGCCGCAAGGTTTTGCGATTTATTGAAAAATGATTAGAAATGATAATAAAATAACGGTTTTATAGGTCGCGGCACGAAAGTCTAGCGGTGACCGTTATTGCGCAGGGCGTGCGTTGCGCCGATTGGCTCTCCAGTCGTACAACATGCGCAGATATCCCCTCCACGTTTCGTTCAGCGCTAGACTTACGTGCCGCGACCTGTACAACTGATTCGCGACAAAAAGACATTTAGTGTATTTAGCGACAGGATGTCCAAGGGAGGAGCTCGTGGCTAAATAATAACAGCCGCTCGGGTCGATCGTTAGGTTAAGCCGTGCTTGCCTAGGTTGATCTGTGGATGGGTGACCGCCCATTACATACCGAGTTTCGTCCGTGCCTCGGAAAGCACGTTAAGCCGTTGGTCCCAGCTGTCATTTGTAGATCTTTGACAGTCGTTAGGTAGTCAGAGGCCCGAAAAGTCTGACAACCAGTCTTACCAAGGGGTATCGTATTACCCGGTACTAACTGGGTTGTGGAGGTCAGATAGGTAGTCGCTCCATGTAAAATACTGGTATTCAGCTGCATCCGGTAAAACTGGAAGCCGACCCCAACACAGTTGGGAAAAGGCTAGGCAGATGATGAGCGACAGGATGTCCAAGCAAAAAGAAAATAGAAGAGTGGAAGAATATTTTAATTACATGTCAGTCTGGTTTCTGCCGGAAAAGATTACACCTATGTCCGAGATACATTTTACTCAAATTTAAAAATGTATTACGGTAGGTACTAAGCATTACACTTGTAAGACGGAATGGAGAGTCACCGGACACTCAGGATTTCCTATGATTTTCTACAAATTGTAACTTACAAGGGATTTTTGATGAACAAAATGACGACTACAGGTGTAAAAATATACTTGTTAAATAAAATAATGACCCTTGTTACTTGTAATTTACACGTGTCAAAACTACACGTGTAAATTATAAACACATTTTTGTAATAATAATTTTTTTTTACAGGAAAATTGCTTGTAATACAAGGCTTGTAAGTTTTGATAAACAGGGCACTGGTCTTTTTCTGTAGTCACGTAGCAGATTGGTTCTAAATCTTGTGTTTGGTACGACGACGACGGTGCTAGCAAGGGCTCGACGAATGTGCCCTGCAATGTGACCTGCGCTGCTGTAGCAGGGCAGGCCATGGTGTCAAAGGCTGTCTACAGCTTCACCAGAGTAACACCGATGCGAAACAACACATGGTGAGCCTAAGCGTAGATTAGTAACATTCACATTTTAATATTGTTAAGAGTTGGTATACTCTTTGAAGGTGAAGCTATATGGAACCTTCATGAGTAGAATGACTACTGACAAGCATCAAGAAAAATAATAAGATGTCTGTCACTTCTTTAAAATATTTCTTCATATAAAAATGTGTAAAATATAATTAAAGTTATTTTATGTCGTTTAAGCCTCTCCTGTTTTTACTTTATTATGGTAGCAGAGCGGTGAGTTGCCTGAGGCTGAATTTTTTATGGGTGGATAGCAAAATAAAGTAAGAATCTTGAATTTTACGTAAAAGTCGATCTGTACCTAAGATATTAGTAAAATTTACGATCGTCATCATGCAGTCTGTAGCTGGGGCAAGGATCGAAATAAACAAATTGGACGGACAGAATTGGCCTACGTGGAAGTTTATGATAACAAGATTGCTTAAAAGTGATCCTGGTACAATTGATGTCATAAAGGGTACAACTAAAATGCCCACTCACCCAGGAGCATTGGCCACACCCGAAAAGTTAGAAACATTTAAAAAGGAGTCAACAAATTTTGAAACATTAGACAATACTGCACAATTAGTAATTTCGTCAAACATGAGTGAGGATATGTTACACAAAGTAATGCGATTCAGTACAGCAAAGGACATGTGGGATGAACTTGTGAGGCTATACGACGGAGCTACAGAAGATAAGAGCTACGACTTATGCATGAAGTTCTTCAGCTACCAAAAGGATCCTGAGCATGACATGACCACACATATATCTGCAATAAAATCATTATTCTACGACCTGAATACTGAATTAGAAGGAAACGATTTACCAGTAATCCTAGTCATTTGTAAGATACTGGATACACTTCCGGAACAGTATTTTGCATTTAAGTCAAGTTGGCTTTTGATGGCAAAACAGGATAGACACATTGAGAATCTAACGATACATTTATGTGCCTATGAAAGAGCGCTACTAAATAGAGTGTAGTACTAATGTGAAAGCTCTTGTAGTAAAATCTGAGAGGAGTAAGAAGAACTTTCACAAAAAGCAATTAAAGTGTAAATATTGCGGACAGGTCGGTCACATTGTCAAAAAATGTCATAAATGGATTTCCGACGGGAGACCACTAAAGAATTCGACCAGTAGTGTGAACAACATGAATTTAACAATTCTGTCAGTTGAAGATACAACAGAAGCAGATAAAAATAGTTGGTACGTAGACAATGGCGCAACTAGTCATGTTACGAATAGGTCTGACTTATTTGAAAGCTTTGAATATTTTCAAAATAATCACACTGTTACTACAGTATCTGGACAGACAATCAATGCTATTGGCAAAGGAACAATACGTCTCAATGCTGATGTAAATGGACGAGTCGAACAGCTTCTTTTAAAAGATGTGTGGTATATTCCAGCATTACAAAGAAGTTTTTTTCAGTTCTTGCTGCTCAAGACAAACTACAGAATAGTACATTTGAATCCCGCACAGAATCATGTACATTGAAGGAAAACGGTAAAGAAATAGTGAACGGGAAGCGAAGAAAGCTTGGAGGGCTTTATATACTTAATGTTAAAATTGTCACATCAAAGCAAGAAGTAAACCTTGTCTCAAATTCACAATCGTTACAATTGTATCATGAACGTTTAGGACATCAGAATAAAAAACATGTAAAAAAGGTAGTAGAAAAGGAATTTGGCTTAAAATTGGACTATAATACAGAACTATGTGAAGGTGTGCGGGGCGGCTAAGTTCAGCAGCCTATGCCATTAGATTAATCCGTCAGTATACTGATGTAGATACCGCTAGACTGGTTTATTTTAGTTACTTTCATAGTATAATGTCTTATGGCATTTTGCTGTGGGGACGGGCTGCAGATATTGAGTCTATATTTATTCTGCAGAAAAGAGCCATCAGAGCCGTATACAATCTTCGTAGGCACGATTCTCTAAGGGAACTGTTTAAGGATATTGGCATCATGACGGCACATTGTCAATACATCTACGAAAACATAATGTACGTCAGAAAAAATCTGCACCTTTTTGGTAAAAGGGGTGACAGACATAATTACAGTACTAGAAATAGGGACCAACTAGTTCAGCCAGGTTTCAGACTCGCTAAAGTTGACTCATCTTTCATGGGGTACTGTTTGAGATCATCATCATCATCATCATCATTTCAGCCGAAAGACGTCCACTGCTGGACATAGGCCTCCCCCAAGTGTCGCCACATTGACCGGTCCCGTGCGATTCGCATTAAGCGGATTCCTGCAACCTTCACCAGGTCATCGGTCCACCTAGTGGGAGGCCTTCCAACGCAACGTCTTCCGGTTCGCGGTCGCCACTCCAGAACTTTTCGGCCCCATCGGCCATCCATCTGTTTGAGATGCTATAATAAAATTCCACAAAGTATTCTTGAACTGAATGAGACGAAATTTAAAACATGCATTAAACGCACACTATGTAAGCAAGCATATTACAAGTTGAGCGATTATATCGCTGATAAAAATGCTTGGCTCAATGCTGGTCCTGCTCCACATGGACAGGGGCGCATAAATTGATAGCATTAAATTGTATTGTTGGAGCTGCTGAAGATTGTACAACTATCTTTGCATTGTATAGATTCAATCTCTTTAGTATTATATAAATGCATAGCCCATATTGTGTGAGTACTATGTACTATAATTAAGCTATCATTCACTGGAAACCTACGTCTTTTCTTGACTTGAATGTGCCCTGGCGGTTTGGAGTATGTCATGCTCACTCAATTGTCTCGCTGATGGTGGCGCATGTGTCGGATCATTTAGTTCCCTTCAAAATGGTTGAGTTGAACGGTGCTGATCCATGCGTCATGTCCGTGAACGGGCGCTGTCAGTTGTGACTGGTCATCTCTTGGTTGCCATGGCTTATTTGAATGAATTATTTTGAATTGTATTTTTTTTTTGTTTGTGTGTTTTTGCTGTGGACATTTTACCGTGCACATCTTGCTACATTGTTCTCACATACATAATATACCATCTCAACGTGAATGATGTACTTAACCAAGATTTTGTAACAATATTCTGATTTAAAAGAGTGTCCATGGAGTTTCTTGCCCGTTCTTCTCCCTATGGAGAAGAACGGGCAAGAAACTCCATGGACACTCTTTCCCACTCTTACACAGTACTTTCACAGTTTTTATGTCTTGTGACTGGGACTGTAGCTACATTTAATTTTCATCTTTGTTTCGACAATTCAAAAGTGCCTGTAACTGGCTTACTTGAAATAAATGCTTTGATTTTGATTTTGGTTGTATCAATGGCAAAGCACACAGGTTGAAATTCGGAACACGAGAACGAGCGACAAAACCTGGAGAGCTTATTCACTCTGATGTATGTGGATCATTTATGTACTCAATTTCCAAATTTCGATACTTTGTTCTTTTCAAAGACGACTACTCTCGATATCGTCATGTCTACTTCATGAGAAACAAAAGCGAAGTTCACAGCAACCTTAAACAGTTTCTAGCTGAGATAAGAACCGCTGGACATGTTGTTCAAAACTTCCTAAGCGATAATGGAGGAGAATTTGATAATGCCCAGGTATGCAATACACTTCGACAGAACAAAATGGATGCTCGGAACGAGATAACAGGACTATAGTTGAAACTGCTAAGGCAATCATGCATGCTCATGATGTAATACCACAAGGTCTTTGGGCGGAATTAATAAATACTTCCGTCTACATACTTAATCGAACGGGACCGACAACCTTTGAGGGAAAGTCACCTTTCGAGTTATTTTTTGGAAAGAAACCAGGCATCAAACACTTGAGGATTATTGGATCGACGTGTTATGCACACATACCTAAACAAAGACGGAAGAAACTTTGTAAGAAAGCCGAAAAAGGAATTCTTATTGGGTATGATGGGGATGATGGCTACCGTATATGGTCTAAAGAAAATTATAGGCTTATCAGATCAAGAGATGTGATTTTTGATGAACGCCCCCTCATAGAAAAACCTATAAATCAGACTGCAGTGGATGAGGCACCTAAGGTAGACAAAAACAGTTTTGTTATACCAATGCCCTCTATTGAACCAGAGTTACAGCCTATCATACCAGAAGAAGATTCACAGATGGTACACGAACAAGAAACTGTTGAATCAAATAATATACCGATTGATCCAATTAATGAATCTGTTAACTTCGAAACTGCTGAGTCTGGCTCTGATGTTGACGGTACTTCATCAACGGGAAGTATTTTACCGTATGAACATGTTCCAGAAAGAATGACTTTAAGAGATCGTTCAACAATCAAACCTCCTGATAGATTTGATGAATTTGTTCTTAATTGTGTTGAAAAGGTCTATAATCATGAAGAAGAACCAAAGACGTTCAAAGATGCGATGAAGTCTGTTGATAAAAATAAATGGCGCAATGCTATGGATGATGAAATAAGTTCCCTGAAAGATAACGAAACTTGGGACTTAATGCAATTGCCCAAAGGACGCAAAGCCATTTCAACTAAATGGGTTTACAAGATGAAACGAAACTCGAACGGAAATATCGAGAAGTATAAAGCCAGACTAGTAGCTGTTGGTTATTCTCAAAAGAAAGGCGTTGACTATGAGAAAACATTTAGTCCAGTCGCAAAAATGAGCTCAATCAGGACGTTACTAAGTATTGCTGCTCGAGACAGTATGATCCTTGCGCAATTTGATGTGTCAACTGCATTTCTTGGTAGTTTAAATGAGGAAATTTACGTCAAACAGCCAGAAGGATATAACGATGAAACTAGCAGTGTGCAAATTAAAACGCAGTTTATATGGACTTAATTAAACAAGCACCATTGTGTTGGAACAATTGCATAAAAGGCTTTTTTTTAGAAACAGGGTTCAAACAAGAAGAAGATCCTTGTATATTCTCTATGAAAAAGGGAGAAAGCAGGCTACTTCTAGCCCTATATGTTGTAATGTGTATGTCTTTTACATGGTTTTTTACTTACATTTTTGGATATTATTAACCTGAAAATTTAAGCATTCGTCCTCCCTAGGTAGCTTCATGGTCATTTATTGGAGGCTTAGCAACGGCTTTGGCCTTTTTACCTTGTAATTAATGTTATTTAAGTTTTTATCTTTATTAAATCTTTGTTTACTTTTGTGATGTCAGTTAGTGGCAACCCTAGTTTTATTTTTAATTTATTGCTGGAGCTAGTTGTAGGTTGTATAGGAAAATCACATCGACCTCATTAGATTTTCTTTTTAATTAATTCAAATTTTAAAATGTCAATTATCTGGAGTTGACAGGAGCCTGGTGGTGGAATGGGCAGTCTACGTTCAGAGCTGAGAGCAGGAAGACATCTGAGAAGCTCTATAAAAGTATATTTAAAGGGCAGTTACCCTTATGTTCTGTTTTAAGTCGGCCTCTCTCCGTGCCGCACCCTCACCTAGAACACCTGGAAACCTTGATGCTTGAGCTGCACAAGCCTGATGATGAAGATTTGATGCTCCTCGGCCCTCCTCCACGGTCGGAAGACAGATGTCCTCGGCCCTCCTCCTACGGCCTGAGGATTGACGGTCCTCGGCCGTCCACCACCGTCTGAAGACGGATGCCCTCGGCCCTTCTCTTAGGCCTGAGAGTTGATGGTTCCTCGGTCCTCCTCCACAGTCTGAAGACGGACGTTCTTCAGTTATTTATTCCATTCTGCGTTCATCTTCAGTATTTTCCGCCAGCTTCACTGGTATTAGTGATTTAAGTAGCTCCAGCTTTTAGGTAAGGATCTTTGTTAATAAATTCTTATAACTCGTCCCCTTGTCTATTTCTTTTAATAGTGCTCCCCTCCAGACTGAATGTTAGGTAGGTGAGTGCTCAGAGTGACCTTACAGTTTTGTGGATCCTATCCAGGAAAATGTAACGTTACAATGTTGACGATAGCATAATTGCTAGCACGTCACAGGCACTAATCGATGTTTTTCTCGAAAATTTAAAGAAGCGCCAAAATAACGAAAGGCCCAAAATAACAAAGATTCCTTTTACTTCCTAGGACTTGAAATAAAGAAAGAGGAAGATTGTATCAAAATACATCAAGGTGCCTACACTAATAAGGTAGGTACTTGAAAAATTTTGTATGCAGAATAGTAAGGCTGCTGCTACACCGATAGTCAAAGATTCCGAATTGAGAGATGATGCTGGAGGAGACAATTAGTTTCCTTATAGAGAAGCGGTTGTAGCCCTTGCATATTTGATGGTGGGCACAAGGCCCGATATAGCTTACGCTCTTAGTGTTGCTTCCAGACACTTAGAAGCTCCTACAAAAAGAGATATCACAAAAGTAAAAAGAATATTTCTTTTGAATGGTACTCGAGATTACTGCATTACATACAGAAAAGGCACGCAGAAAGAACTGGTCTGTTACAGCGATGCGGATCATGGTGGTGATCCTGACACTGGAAGGTCAACTTCAGGACTTGTATGTGTTTACGGAGGTCCAATATCATGGAGAAGCAAATTACAGACATCAGTTGCGATCTCTAGCACAGAAGCCGAAATTGTAGCTGCAAGTGAAGCTGCAAGAGAAATAATATGGGTTAAAAGGTTGATTGAAGGCATAGAGCAATCACGCAATCTGCAATCTGTTCTCCACGTGGATAAGAGTCTGCCATCAAGCTGGCTCTGAATCCTGTCGCCAATTACACCTTAGTGACGAATATCTGAATCTAAAATACCCTATGTCTCTGAAATAAGCCCAGGTGCGATATGATTTGAATCTATCGACCATTGGGAACATATTAACTGGTTTCTACTGAATAACGGTTACCGAATTATCAACGCAATGATAATTCTGGGTGTCCTCCCAAAGTGGCCTCCAACCTCCCCTTATAGCCCGAGCCTCGCATCTGGTTTAACGGTCTGATTTGGTATCATTTCTGAATCTGATCACTGGTAAAACAATACACACAAGACAATAACATTTGGATAGCAATATAAACTGAATATCTGATCAACTGGTCAATCTGAAGACACACATGCCCTGAGTAATACCAAGTTTGCTCACCCGTGTACTGCTAGCTCCGACCCTCAGGCCCAATTGCCACGGTGCGCGCGCGCGCGATCCACCGCCGCGTGCTACCCCCTCCTTGTCTCACCTCACGCCACGTCTTAACTAATTAATATTTGTATGTACCTATAGGCTATATTACTTCGCTTTCGCGACAGAATCCAACATATGAGTTCCACAATAGAACCAAGCATATAAAGCTACAACACTTCTTTATACGAGAAGCCATAGCTGATGGGACTATGATGATTGCAAAGATTGGTACAGAAAACCAAATTGCTGATATGTTTACTAAGGCACTGTATAAGCCAAGGCTGGCTATGCTTTGTCGTGGGATTGGCCTGCATGTTTAAAGACTGCATTCATTTCCTAGCTTCAAGAGAAGATGTTAAGAGTTGGTATACTCTTTGAAGGTGAAGCTATATGGAACCTTCATGAGTAGAATGACTACTGACAAGCATCAAGAAAAATAATAAGATGTCTGTCACTTCTTTAAAATATTTTTTCATATAAAAATGTGTAAAATATAATTAAAGTTATTTTATGCCGTTTCCTCTCCTGGTTTTACTTTAATAAATATTAGCATTTATAATACTAGTAGGATATCGAAATTAAATAAGGAAAGGGTACAACAAATGAAATCTATAATATAATCAATCAAATTACCACAATTATTGATTCCAACAAAGGGTACAACAAATGAAATCTATACTAATATTATAAAGCTGAAGAGTTTGTTTGTTTATTCGTTTGAACGCGCTAATCTCAGGAACTACTGGTTGGAATTGAAAAATTATTTTTGTGTTGGATAGCCCATTTATTGAGGAAGGTTATAGGCTATATAACATCACGCTACGACCAAAAGGAGCGGAGCATAAATGAAAGATGTTGCAAAAACGGGGAAAATGTATTCCTTTTGTTAGCTTTTTCTCTCTTATGTGACGCAGACGAAGTTGCGTGGGTCAGCTAGTCTATAATATAATCAATCAAATTACCACAATTATTGATTCCAACAAATCAAAGACTTCCTAAGTTGGAATCTATTGAAAGACAACATCATAAGGTCCGGTCGGCAGGTATGACTATAGAATGCAATGAATACTTACCCTCATAAATGTCCCCCATATCACCCAAAATCTCCATTAAATTTTCCATTAATGGTTGGAGCTCGCGCGGAAAGTAGTCCGGCTCATACTGGGGCAAATTTAAGGCATAGATCACTTTACAGACATTGTAACTTCTCTCTCGATATTTTTTCCAGCCCATTATTAGAAGGTGGAATCTTGCGATGTGGGAATACACAGTCCTCGATAGTTCATGTTGTTGAGCCGTTTTTGGTGTTTCTAAAATGATAAAGTTTATATTAGTTGGTTGTTTTCATCACAGGTGTTTTATCTAGTCCTGATTAAACATACCTCTAGGTGTAAAATTTGTTGTTGTTGTTGTTAACGTCCCTGATATGGGTTCAGGAAGTTCTGCTTCTGGTACAGGACCTTTGTGTTCATGATTGCCGGGTTTAAAAATTGATTTAAAAATTGAAGGCTGAACGGCAGACATTCTTTTGTTCTTTGTTCACGGAACTTGGGGAAAACAAACCCAATTCTGATCACAAGACTCACAAGGAGGTTTTCCAAAGCTCACTGCTCAGTCCTGCAGGGGAAAGGCGTCGTCTTATGTTATCTATTGATTTGTTTGTGATGGTTGCATATTAGAAATTAGTTTAACGTCCACATTCAGCTAAAGTATTATACTCACAGAACATTAATTAAAAATCTCGCGAGGGAATATCACTACTTCACAAAACATGAAAACAAACAAAACAAACGAAATCGACTTAGCGCGACCCACAGAATATATTTATTCTACAGACACAGAAACTAATTTGACCACATAACCACAGAACATATCACAGAATGGAACATAATATATGTACCGTAAAGGCTGCTTTACACGGGGCAACACTGTGCGGCATTGCAGCATGCCACAAGGCCGTATGCTACAATAATTAAAATGTTGAACATTGTGGCAAGAATCGTGCGGCATGGCAACAACTTTCGTGGTGTGGCAGACTGTCGCAGCCAGTCACAGCTTCTATCCAAACACAATGGATTCCATGCCACATTTTTGGTGCGTCATACAGTTTATGTTATGTTTTACGATGCTTTGAAAATTAGCTAGGCATGATGTTGCCTCGGCGTAAATTAGGCTGCCGCATACCGCAATTGCCGTTTATGTTGGTTATTTGTACCATACCACAAGATGTGTCATTGTGCCATGCTGCAATGCTGCACAGTGTTGCCCCAGTCCACTTTGCAGCGTCGATAGCGCCAAACGCGTATATTTTTCGCAACGAACCGCTCCCACCGCGCTAACGATTTGCGAATTTTTCGCAAAAATTCGCAATTCTATAAAAACACTTGTCGATCGCAAACTACAAGAGATATAGCTATATAAACTCTACATTGAATAGCTGAATAGATATGGAACCTATTTAACCAAAAATAAAGATAAATAATTATAATTTGATACCCTAAAAATTATGTAGAACTTGATTCACACCGATAAAAACGGACATTTCGCTAATAAATTATTCATTTGTGGTTAAACTATTAACTTTTTTACTATTTTTTAATATTTAAAAATAAACTAGATTATATTACCTTTCCAATAAGACCTTAATCTAATTAATAGCTTATTAGCATCATATCAAAATAATTATATGAAACTAGGTACTCACTGTTTGTTTACATCTGGAACTAAAGTTGTCAGTCGCTGTTTGGACGAAAAAACACACAAAACTACTTGTTTTTTGGTGTAGATAGTTGAGCAATCTAATCACCTCACTAATTAAACACTAGTTTTCCCATTTCACACACGTTTTAATCACTAAATCACGTATTTCTTCACACTAAACAATCACTGTAGGTACATATAACTACTGCATTTTCACAGGCGAAATACTGCAATTTTGCGATTCGGAACCTAATTTGTGTTATCATAATACGATAGCACAACTTCTCACGAACATTTTAAGGTATAACACTGTTTTCCAATAACAAACACATAACTCGTAATTACTTGAAGTGTGACACTAACGCTAAAACGATGACGTAAAAAATGGCGCGCTCCGTTGACGTAAGTTTGTTACTTTCATTGTGACACTTGTTGACGGATGATAGCTATGGTTTTTGGTATAGAGTTGAGGAATATTGTAGAGATGGGAAGTAAAGCAGCCTATTCACGAATAAAGCCCGTTTTTTCGATTATTAAATGATTAATTGACGGGGTATTTTATAAATGTTAATGGGGAATTAAGGTACCCGGACGCGGTTGGGGGTACGCACCTCCTGGGTATGTAGGGTACCCGGACGCTGTTCGGTGGAGCAACCTTAACGGGCAGACACACACATACAGTTTTGATAGCTGACCTCCCCGGGACTCATGTCCACAGAGTACAAATAGTCAGATATAAAATCAGAATAGTCTAGAGAGTCAAAATAGTCTGTTATTAACTTTCCATGCCTGCAATATTAGCAGAGACCAGCCATTAGGGTAGCCCGCGAGACGTAAGAAAATTTGATTTTCGCGGGCTAGCTGGAGCATCCACCTGAGGAATAGTGTAAAACCCAATGAGGGATTTTCTTTTTAGCTCTTCCCTAGTCGCTGAATAGATGGCGCTGAACTTAGTATGTTAATGCCATTTCTTTTTTCATCATGTTTGTTATTCTTTGAATTTATTTTGCCATAATTTTTAGTACTCAAAACATTTGCACGCCATAGTATGTGGCAAACATGTCTGAACAAATTTTTATTTTATGTCATCCTACATTTTTTTTTAATACCTCAAAAAGAAAACCTAACATTACCGCTTTGCCCGACCGGAATTGAACACAGGACCCAGTCTCAGCAGTCGTGGTTGTGATCACAAGATCAACTGGCAGTCAAAATTAAAAACTTATTGGAATGTTATAGGAAAGTATAAATTTAAAAATAAATGTACCTTTCTCGCCAGTGGCGCCATCTGGTGAGCTCAAAAACGATGGCCCTCTGTAATCTGTATTGAAACCGTCATAATATGATAATATGATGGAAGAGTAACTTCAAACAAAATATTTTTGATAGACGGCCCCACGACGTATGTTTTCTTTGAACAGCTAGTTTGTTCTTTAACATAACAAAGTTATGACTGGGTAGGTTGTCAACGCTCGTCTCTAATTGGCTAAGCAACGCATGGTAGCAATGGCATCATTGGCGCTGGAAATGAACACATGACATTAGTTTGACGGGCTGTAAGAATTGTCAAAGTGGCCAATTTATATAAAAAATAGCAATGAAAAATTTGAATATGTTTTATTATGTATTTGTTATTTCTTTTGCGTTTGATGTAGATGCCAACAAAAAGTTCACGATTATATTAACATAAAATGGCTCAAACGACTATCATACAAAGAAAGAAAAAAAGAAAGAGAGAAAAAAATATTTGGCACATGCCATAATTATGTACAATATTATACACACAGGAAAGTACTCAAAAAAAAACACACAGATATATACAGGATGTAAAAGACCTCATCACGAAGCCGTCAACATTATGTACACCAAACTAAGTAACTTTACGCAAAAAATATTGCTGGGAGACGACTTTTTTTTGGGGAGGAAAATTATTTTTTGTAGAACTCATTGTAACGCACTCAAAACATTGTGGTGATGGATGGATTGTATAGTATCGGGGTCGTGGAGGTGTTTAAAGTAAAAATCTTACATTAAAAACTTGTATTTAAAAAAAAAGTTGGAACTTTGACCCCCAATATCTCCGTAACTAGAAGGTTCCCAGGTATAGCGTAGAACAAAAAAATGATCGCAATGACGAGAAGAACAAGTGCCTTTCGGCTTCGTTAAGGGGTGTTTTACACCCCTTATATATATATGTGTGTGTGTGTGTTTTTGTGTGTGTATTATATATACTAGTTGCTGTTAGAGCGAACATAACAGCTTGCAGGTTTTCACGATGGTCGAAGGAAGCAAAAAACCAATGATATTCTAATAAACAGATATGTTATACACCTACAAAACCACCGAAAAAAGTGTTCTGCGGGGGAGAGCCAGCTCACATACACGCAGTGACGCAGAATAAAGGAAAAATAGGCCAATTGGCTCGTTTTCGAGTCTTCACGATTGCGCGCTCATAACATATCTGTTTAATAGAATATCATTACAAAAACACTCTTTTCAGAGCCTATTGCACCTGTGTTTATTCGAGCGCCCTGTGGGCTAACTATACTCAAAAACAGTACAGCACTCTACGAGTCCAATGAGGGATTTTCTTTTTAGCTCCTCCCTAGTTGCTGGATAGATGGCGCTAGGAGTTAGTATGATAATGCAAGGAACGGAACCTAAAAAAACTGATTTTAACAAAGCGCGAGAAAACTAGGTTATATTCGGAAGGTTAAGCAAATGAAAGTGTCAGTCAACGAGAGTATGTGACGTGACACAATGTTTTTTTTTCCAAGAGTTTTGGCTTTGGCACCAACTGTCATAGTAAGTTCAACGCCATCTATGGAGTTCTTGGAAACTAAGTTATTTTTTAATACCTCAAAAAGAAAACCTCTCATTCAACAATGCCTACAGGATGTTGTTGGGGTAGTCAGTGACCCAAAAAGTCTGACAACCAGTCTTACCAAGGGGTATCGTATTACGCAGTACCTACCAACTGGGTTGTGGAGGTACAATGTAGTGACAATGGCAAGAAAATGAAATAATCATAACACATTGTTCATTATCTGTCCCTGTTTTCTATTTTACGATAAAATCTTGAATAAATGATAATGAGGGATTTTCTTTTTGGCTCTTCCCTAGTCGCTGGATAGATGGCGCTAGGAGTAAGTATGATAGTGCAAGGAACGGAACCTAAAAAAAACTGATTTTAACAAAGTGCCAGAAATGTTGGTTATATTCGGAAGTTTAAGCAATGAAAGTGTCAGTCAACGAGAGTATGTGACGTGACACAATGTTTTTTTTTTCAAGCGTTTTGGCTTTGGCATAGCAAGTTCAACGCCATCTATAGAGTTCTTGGAAACTAAGTTTTTTTTTAAAACCTCAAAAGGAAAACCTCTCATTATTAAATATTTTTTATGTACAGTGCGACATAAAAGAGTAGAAAATAAATGAGGGCGCCACAATCGGTCAGGTGGCAACCCAGTTAGTACGACCTTGCTGATTTTGATACTTGAATAGTATTATTGGTTTATTAGCTATGAATAATGAGTAAATAATTATTTTAAATAAATATGTGTATTATTTCATTGCTTTCAATAAGTTCCGCGTAGATCATAGATTTGGTACGTAATAGTAATAAAACTACAAGTTCACTCATATATAATAAGAAGGACTTCGAGGGACGAGTCTTTCTGTGTTTAGCTGGTGTCGAGAATTACCCGCCGTTTTGCACAATTCTGCGCACTGTTCTTACAGAAACACCTAAAACAAACAAAGCATGGTATTAACATAAACTTATAATACAACTTTAAACTAGTGCTTATAGCTTCCTAATAATATAACTGCTGTCAGTCCGACGAAAAAAGTCCCGCGCATATGTTCATAACGTGAAAATATTTTAAAATTGTTTCTTTCCACTAGTCGGTTGCTTCAACAAATATGGTATGGTAAAAAACGTATTTGGTAATACGCAATTAAATTTCATTAAATGTTTTTGCCTTACTATCAACGTTGTTAAGTCGCGCTATAACTACAATAGTATTTGTTTATCTTAGCATAACCTCAAAAATGGTAGACAACTAATTTGTAAATACTATTTAGATCGAACATGTTGCTCCCTGAATGAATTACAACATACCTTGCTTGACTTTCTTCCAGAATTTTTATCTTTAAATCATCAGGATCGGGCAATGTGTCCCTTGATTCGATGGCGATACGAAAGTTTTCAAAATTCGTTGGCAGACTGTATAACATCATTATACTGAGCAGTTCCGGTGGTATATTTAAGTCCATATCCACGAGCTTGTCCACAATGTCCATAAAGTTATTTAAGTGGTCGCGGATATCTTCCTCATTAGTCATGCGCTTTAGAACCAGTTGCTTTAATAAAGTTGCCTTTCTTGCGGGCCCAGTGCTCTGGTAAATGGCTTTTAACTTGTCCCAAATAGCTTTAGCTGACGTACAAATCTTTATTTGTTTTAACTCGGATGGTGACAAAAGAAGAAAAATTTCAGCCCTTGCCTTTAAGTCTTCCTTCTCGTACGCCGCTCTTTCCGCCGCATCTGCCTTTGGCGATAATGTTTTTTCGCCGCTGACGATTTCCCAATAGTCATTTTTTATGAGGACGGCCTGGGCTTGTAAGCACCAGGTGTCATAATTGGATTTTGTCAGTGGTTCTATATTGCGGATAGATGCCATTTCGTATCTCATGGAAACACGGAAAAAATAACCACGCTCTGCTACCAATTGATGGGGTATATTGATACTAGCATTGTATTGAAGATAAATTACTTTAATTATAAGAACTATTGCGATTGACAATATTCTTTTTACACGACAAATTGACACAACACATTTTGTTCTAATCAGTCTCTTTGGTTTAACCGACAGTGCGGTGGCCAGTACTCACAATTTCCCGCCGTTTTGCACAATTCTAGGCACTGTGCTTACAGAAACACCTAAAACAAACAAAGCATGTTATTAACATAAGCTTATAGACACAACTTTAAATTAGTGCTCTATCTTCATAAATAATATAACTGCTGTCAGTCCGACGAAAAAAGTCCCGCGCAAATATGTTCATAACGTGAAAATATTTTTAAATTGTTTCTTTCCATTAGTCGGTTGCTTCAACAAATATGGTATAGCAAAAAACGTATTTGGTAATACGCAAATAATATGTTGTTGCCTTACTATCAATGTTGTTAAGTCGCGCTATAACCACAACGGTATTTGTTTATCTTAGCATAACCTCAAAAATCTCAAAAAACTAATTTGTAAATACTATTACGATCGAAAATTTTGTTCCCTGAATGTATTAATCGTTTGTAATTAATATTTACTACAACTTTCAATAGTTACTTACAAGTAAAATCTGCTGAACGATGGCAAACATCTTCGAAGTAGGATAGTAGCTTTCCAGCTTGTGTAATTCGGTCAAACACCGTATGAAAACTTGATAAATGATTTCACGGGCACATCCACGAATTACCTTATTCACGATATGTCGCTGTATTCCTGTCCACACTCAGAAATAACACACAAAAACCAAAATTCTATTGAAAAACGAAACCGATTGAGAAGAATTGACAGCTCAAGCACTCATTTTAGATGTTGCCAGAAAATGAAAAATTTTAGTTCCCAAATATTTAATTTCTACTCTTTTATGTCGCACTGTATGAGTTATTATTTATTATTTCTAATTTTAATTTGTTGACTGCCAATTTAGTTTTTAAGTAATAAGTAGTGAAATCAAATTATTAGAAAAATAAAAATAAGACAAAACACAACACACACCGGTTGTGTGTTTGTCTTATTTTTCTAATAATTTGATTTAATGTAGATAATGCATAAATGATATTATATGATGAATATATGATCCAACTGTTGATTGAAATAAAAGGAATTGAATTGAATTAATTTACTTATTCCATCGGGCATAACACCATCCCCATATAAAAAAATTGATCCATGTTTACAATTAATATAAAAATAATGTTGTAGTTTAGGGGCTGCTTACAGGTGATAACTAATTCCAGCATTTTTATTATGTAGTTGAGGTCGATCTATGCACCATTTCACTGCGCAAGAAGGCATAATTTACAGTTTTAAACTGAACAAAATACTAACAATAACATGTGCTGCCACAGCCGAAATAACAATGATATTTTAGTAAACAGATATGTATACACCTACAAAACCAGCGAAAAAAGTGTGCCGCGGGGGAGAGCCAGCTCACATACACGTAGTGACGCAGAATAAAGGAAAAACAGGCCAATTGGCTCGTTTCCGAGTCTTCACGATTGCGCCCTCACAATATATCTGTTTAATAGAATATCATTGCGAACTAAACTGCCTACCGAAACACAATCTGCGTTGGGTCAGTATAGGGAACGTGCACAACGACGGTGGTGCCAACTGGCGTCACCAATCCGAATCATGTACCAAATTAATACTTGACATTGACATGTAAAACAAGTAAACAGAATTAATTTTATTATTGAAAATGATTATTCTAGCTAATCATAATCCATTGTTGCATTTCTGGATGTACCAATACATCCACAAAAATGAAAATTAATCAAATAGCGTAAAATAATAAAATTCTATTACTTTCCAAAGAATAGTACTCTCATACCATGTTTAAGTGAAAAACGCAAAAAATGGATAAATGCAGTAAGAAACATATTTGAAAACAATTTGTTTTTGTTACACTCTGCATTGAAAAAGTTCAATGGCCTTCAAAATCAACCGTCCAAGCAAACATGCCAAGTACAATTTAAACTTCAGCGAACACACACATTAGACTGCATTGAAGTTCACATCGAATATTCCTCAACAGTTACACAAAGAGTCCACATGTACTCAGATTATAAACATGGTTATACAATAAAGTTTTTAGTTGGCGGCACTCCTTGTGGTTTCATAAGTTTTGTATCTAAATGCTACGGAGGGCGTTCTAGTGATTGCTAATAACAAAATATGGGTGTGGATTAGACTGCACTGAAGTTCACACCGAATATTCCTCAACAGTTAAACAAAGAGTCCACATGTGTTCGGATTATAAACATTGGTATACAAATAAGTTTTTACTTAGCCGCACTCCTTGTGGTTTCACAAGTTTTGTATCTAAATGCTACGGAGGGCGTTCCAGACTGCACTGAAGTTCACACCGAATATTCCCCAACAGTCTCCACATGAACTCAGATTATAAACATGGATATACAATAAAGTTTTTAGTTGGCTGCACTCCTTGAGGTTTCCTAAGTTTTGTATCTAAATGCTACGGAGGGCGTTATAGTGATTGCATAACAAATGATTGTGGATTGATTTGTTATAGCCTGGAGATACTGTTCTTGCTGATAAAGGATTCCCTTCCATTAAAACATGTGTTGAAAATAAGAAAGTTGTTTTAACCACCATTTTTTCATGAACCACAATTTTCATCAGAGAAAGTAAACGAAACATACAAAATTCATATTGGTCAACATTCATGTTACGCTGACGATCACTATTGATAGACCGAAACCCATGTTTTATACCTTAAAACATAATCAAAAATAATACTTTTGAAGAGATTTGCGTGACAGGTGACAGCATAAGTTTCCTTTACTGTCCGCATAGTGTCTCTTTTGTCGTTTAGTGCTGCCACCTATAGTTCCTGCACGTTCCCTATCGGGCGCTAGGAATGCTTCTATGTTTTTTTCGTTCACCGTAATACCCTCATTAAGGTGAATGCTTCAGGGTAGCCCGCGAAACTCAAATTTTCTTATTTTTTTTTGCAATTTGCAGGCCAGTGCTAGGTTGTATGTTGATTAAAATATTGTTTGCGATTGTAAGACGTATGTAGTTACAGAATTATATTCATCAAATCATCAATACAACCCTCAAAGTTCATAAAGGTGAAAAAAATACTTTTCCAAGGTCAAAATCATTCTTGCACCTTTATGAACTTGGAGGGTTGTATTGATGATTTTGATGATTATAATTGTGTTACTA
The DNA here is from genome assembly GCA_905147715.2 of Xestia xanthographa. Classification (NCBI taxonomy): domain Eukaryota; kingdom Metazoa; phylum Arthropoda; class Insecta; order Lepidoptera; family Noctuidae; genus Xestia; species Xestia xanthographa. Next base: position 13,849,378 of record LR990649.1, on the reverse strand, counting down.
GTCTACATACATCTTACAGCCGCGAATAATATTTTAATCTACATATAACCTAGCACTGGCCTGCAAATTGCAAAAAACGTAAGAAAATTTGAATTTCGCGGGCTACCTTTGAGCATCCATCCACCATAAAGCCTCTTACTTTGATAATCTGCTACAGCTGAAGAGACATAACTTGTCTTGTCAATGTTTTCGTTTTTTGTGTATGACGTTTGAGTTTTGTCTGTCACTGTTCAACTTGTCATCTTTATCTAAATACATTTTCTTCAGATAATAAATTTACTTTTATTCCTAATAAAAGCCTCTCATCGTTTCTGCAAACGCTTCACTGCAAAGGCAGTACTCTGCTACAATCACAGAACACTTATTATACTCTAGCTACAATTAGCGAAAACATTACTAATGTCTTGCTACACCATTAACCGATAGCAACAAGTTATGTGCTAGCATTGAGCTATTACTACTACGTATAGAGAAGACAGCGCGAACAAAATTTGTGCAACAAGCGCGGCAGTGCGGGGCGCGCGGGGGGCGGCTAATGAGTCATAGAATAGATGCGATGTCACCGTTAAGAGGCGACACTTTGTTTATATTCTGCCTATTTCATTGGGTACCCGTTACGTGCACATTGTTTGACTTACAATTTTTGTTATAATATTTATTTTAGGTATAGGTAAACTGACTTTACTCTGCGGAACAAATAATATATTCTGGCATATATACCTACCTATACTAACTGGTTCAGTCAGGGTTATGGGAAGTCTCATTCTTAAACAAATTGTATTCCTAAATAAATAATAATTTTATTTCAGGCCTTTACTTTGTACAAACAATTAATCAATTAAAACCAAACAATCTAAAAATCTAAAAAAACAATTATGCACGTAGCTAATTGATTTTCTTCTTTCATGAATTTACCTTCCTTCAATTAATAACCACAGTCTATTCTTTTCTAAATGTGTAAGATTATTATTTTCCACTGTAAAAATATACGTCAGGTAATACTATCTACACGACTTGTTAGTTGTTAGTGTTGTTACACAGCCAATGTCACTTCTTAAATTTTTAGTCTATGACAAATGACGCAAAATGGCGTCCGCTAAATATTTTGCTCGAATTACATTATAAAAATGATCATCTAGTTACTTACCGATGGAAAGTTATTCCTTTGCACTTTGCCGTGTTGCTTGAATTATTAGTGCAATATCGTAACACACACGTAGCCATATTTGTTGAATTTTCACGTTTTATTGCTTAAATAACAAACAAGACTTAAAGCGCTCAAGAGCGAGCAAGCGACTGAGTGGGTTGTAGCCAGCTGGCTGAGTTTGAACGGAGCACAGATTTTGTTCGCGCTGTCTTCTCTATACGTAGTAGTAATAGCTCAATGTGTGCTAGCGGAAAAGTGGAAATGTGCGAAAAAGTGGAAAATTTAAGTACAAAGGTACAAATTGTACCACTTCAAGGCAAGAATAACTGGGATACCTAAAATATCCATCCTGCATAACTATACCAGATGCATTGGATATAGTAGAAGGAAGATGTACGAGACCCGTGTTGCCAGCAGGTGGAGGAGACGCAGAAGTTATTGCATTTAGAACGAAACTAGCGCGTTTTATACAGGCAGAGAATAATGCTACGATCCTGCTTTCAACAAATTTGAACGAAGATGTCGTTAGAAAGGTAATGTCATTTACATGCATGTCCAAGAGAAGTATGGCTAGAACTACATCGGTTATTTGACGGAGATAATGAGAATCGAGCTTATAATCTCTGCCTAAATTTCTTCGGATTTAAACTAAATACTTCTGATGATATGGCCACACATATTTGCAAATTGAAGACTCTCTGGTGTCATTTGATTAAAGAGATTGGTAAAGATAATCACAATATGAAACTACCAGAAATATTCCTCATTTGTAAAATTCTGGATACATTCGATCAGAAATACTTTGAATTTAAATCAAGTTGGTTGTTGTTAGCCAAAGAACAGAGGACGGTCGAAGGATTAACAAGTAACCTTTGCGCTCATGAGAAGTCACTTCAAAAGAAAAATGGTGAATCAAGTGAAGAGGTATTAGTGACGAGTACGACAAAGAATAGCACCATTCGTAAAGGAAAGAAGAATAAGGATAAGCATATTAGATGCAATTACTGCCATGAGATGGGACATCGAGTAAGATCCTGCTAAAGACAGTAATAACAAGACATCTTCAAGTCAAAGTGCGAATATGGCTATTATGAGTGTGGATGTCATGGCATTCGTAGCGCAAGATAAAGAATCATGGTACGTGGACAATGGCGCAACTAGTCACGTGACCAACAGGAGTGACCTGTTCCAAACATTCCAACAGTTTGACGAGATCCAAGGTGTTACTACAGCGAATGGTAACATTGTTGAAGCAAGAGGCAAAGGAACAATATATTTGGAAGCAGATGTCAAAGGGAATATTGCGAACATAGCACTCACGGACGTTTGGTATGTACCAGAGATACAGCGAAGTCTGTATTCTGTGCTAGCTATGCATGACAAACAGAGGAATAGCAAGTTCGTTTCGACCCCGGAAACTTGCGAAGTAATTTTGAATGGGGAAGTAGCAGTTGTTAGCAAACGTAATCACGGTGGAGGGCTTTTTAAGTTGAAAGTTCGCAACGTCTTGCCACCGGTACCTGTACTTGCTACTACAACAACTGATTTGATGCAGCTCTACCATGAAAGATTAGCGCATTAAAACAAAAGGCACGTTAAGGAAGTCATTCAAAGAGAGTTAGGATTGACACTTCCTATAAATAAAGAATCGTGTTTATTTATTTTTTCCGGATACTGCATGGTTTATTGCATGAGAAACAAAAGCGAAGTCAAAGACAAATTTACCATAATGCTACAAGAAGCGACGGTCACAGGACATGTAATCAAAACACTGCTGAGTGATAACGGAACTGAGTTTGACAACAAGGAAGTCAGAGATATTTTTAACAAAAAAGGAATTAAGCAACGTCTTGTTATGCCGTACACGCCAGAGCAGAATGGCTGTAGCGAGCGCCAAAACAGGACATTAGTAGAAACCGTAAGAACATTGATGAATGCTCAGAGAGAACTGCCAAAAGCATTGTGGGCGGAACTTATTATGACAGCTGCTTATATTTTAAACCGAGCAGGTGCTACTAAAGAGAAAGACAAGTCACCTAATGAGTTATGGTTTGGGAAAAAGCCTAATATAAAGCATCTTAGAATCATTGGAAGTACAGTGTCGACCAAAAGTCCAGTGGCAATCTCACAAAGCAATAGCTTGACGTTTAGTTTGACTTACGACCTTCTACTTTCAAGAAAATAAATATTGTCGTCTACAAGTAATTGTAGTTCAAAATTTCAACATGGAAACTTAAATCAAGATAGCCTAGCGGTTAGGCGCGTGCAGATCTATGAACGAAACAACAAGCCGTGTGTTCAAATCTCACATTGTTACTTTTAGACTTTTTGTAAGATTTTACCAGTTTTTATACTCAATTGGAAGTAATGGAACAGAAATATTATATTCTTTATCTTGTTCGCTTTGTTCACACATTCCGTGAAGTTGAAAGGTAGATCATAGAAAAATAAGTAAGGAGTTTAGATTTATGTGAGGTAGACATGAGATTTATGAATATTTAACTTGACCGGAATGAATGTTTTCGTTTGGTTGAAGTTGTTGGTTAGTGACGTGTGGTTTAATAGATAGCGGTATTGTTATTGCAAAATGCAGGCAAATAATTGAGGCGAGGGCGGCTATTTATCGCGCTGCATAAGTGGTCTTAATAGAACACAAATATCTGAAGAAACCGTACTTTGTGAGTACTTTATTTATGAATAATTGTAACTTAAACTTTTATTAGAAACTAGCTGTTGCTCGCGGCTTCGCCCGCGTGCAGTTCGGTAACTGTCTCACTGAATCATACTAAAGGGATAAATAGTGTCCTACATGTTAATCCAGGTTATAAACTATCTATGTGCCAAATTTCATAATCATCACAATTTATTATTATCATCACAATCACTATCACAACCACTATCACTATCACAACCACCATCATTATCACAATCACCATCACTATTAAAACCACCATCATTATCATTATCACAATCGTTATCACAGTCACAATCACTATCACAGTCACCAACATTATCACAATCACCATCACTATCACAACCACCATCATTATCACAATCATTATCACAATCATCATCACAATCACCATCACCAACACAATCCCCATCACCATCGCTATCACCATCACAATCACCATCACAATCTCGATCACAATCACAATCACAATAATCACTATCACAATCACTATCACTATCATCATTTTAACAATCATTATCATCGTAATCACAATCACCATCATCGCAAACTCCATCCTCGTCATCAAGATCATTATCATCGTAATCTCAATCATTTTCATAATCACAAACATCATGATCACAATCGCCATCACTATCACAACCACAATCATTAACACAATCACCATCACTATCACTATCACTATCACTATCACCATCACTATCACTACCACTATCACTATCACAATCACCATCACAATCACCATTACCATCACCATTACAATCACCATCACCATCACAATCACTATCACAATCATTATCATCGTAATCACAATCACCTTCATCATTATCACCATCACAATCACAATCACCATCATCATCGCTATCACCATCACAATCACCGTCACTATCACAATCACTGTCACAATCACCATCACCATCAAAATCACAATCACCATCACAATCACCATCACAATCACCATTACAATCACCATCACAATCACCATCACAATCACCATCACAATCACCATCACAATCATCATCACAATCACAATCACCATCACGATCACAATCACTATCATCATTTTAACAATCATTATCATCGTAATCACAACCACTATCATCGTAATCACAATCATCGTCATCACAATCTCCATCCTCGTCATCACAATCATTATCATCGTAATCACAATCGTTATCATCGTAATCTCAATCATTATCATCTTAATCACAATAATCATGATCAAAATCGCCATCACTATCACAACCACAATCATTATCACAATCACCATCACAATCACTATCACCATCATAATCACCATCACAATCATTATTACAATCACTAGCCTCGTTATCACAATCATCATCATTACAATCATCATCATCATTATAACAATCATCATCATCGTTATCAAAATCATCACAATAAATCAACAATAACCCAGAATAGAAGTTGAATCCGCCATCTTCTGGATCTCAAAATAAATGCCATTTTCGACATCAGCGCCCCTGATAATCTCGGTTTCGACACCCATATTGATTTTTAGACATTTCAACCCCATCGCACCCCAACAGGGAATGATGGTAATTCAGGTCCGCCACATTAAATCTTAAAATCGTTGTTTTTGTATTACACCCAACCCAATTCACCGTACAAACAATACCTATGTTGAATTTCAGGCTTTGTTACCCCATTTCCCCCTTTAGGGGTTGAATTCTGAAAAATCCTGAAACCCGTTTCTACTCATTTATTAATAGGAGCATTCCTGTGAAGTTTCGAATAAAATAGTCTAACTAATCTTGTTTCCCCATACAAACTTTGGAGCCCCGTTTAACCCCCTTAGGGGGTGAATTTTGAAAAATCCTTTCTTAGTGCACCCCTAGACCACATAAGGAACCTACATGCCAAATTTGGAATCTGTAGACCCAGCGGTTTGGGCTGTGCGTTGATAGATGAGTCAGTCAGTCAGTCAGTTTCTTCTTTTATATATTTAGATTAAAATCTAATATTATTGTTAATTTATTTGATGACTTAGGGACTAATTAATTGTTTTTTTATTGTAACTTAAACTTTTATTAGAAATTCAAACCTAATGTTATTGTTATTCTTTGGTGACATAAGGATTAAAAAAATGTTTTTTAAATTCATCATGAGGCCTAAAAGATAAATAATTAGTGTTTATTTATAAATGCAGAGTGAATGATCACTTTAGTATTTTGTTCTACAGGTGCCTAACATTACTTTTTTTTGTTCTAGAGGAATATTGTAAGTCGTTGGATAAAAAAGTATGAGGAAGAATAGCCTTGCTAGTCGACAGCGAAGTGGAAGGCCGTCGCTTGTTAGCGAAGCGCAGCGACGCCATAATAATATGGTAGGCCAGTATGAAACAAATGGTTTCACGCCTACGAGACACTGCGGAATTATTTGAATTGTTAACAACACATTGCATGGCGGTGTGGGAAAATTTAAGAGGAAGGAACCGGAATATATCAAAATATTGTGGGGTCCAGGCGCAAACGTCTACTTGACTGCATCGAAAATAATGAAAGTTATACAAAATATCAATCCTAGTGTTTTAATTTGAATTAGACGTTGTAACAGAATATTATTTAGTTGTTAATATTTAGTTGTTTACTTATCCGTAATTATGTAATGATCTTAAATTGAGGTTTAGTTTCAATCTTCTTTTCTTCAAGAAAATGAACACATAAACTATAATCTCAATGCGTGTTACATTTATTGTGACGTCACATAAAAAAATATGTTTATAAAGTCTAAATCATACTTATATTAGTTTTCAATAAACTCTGCTAAATACCGATACCTATTAATAAATGGGTATCAACAATTTTATTTATAAGATTAGAATATCCTTTCCTTGTTATGTTATTGTGAATTGACTTAGAGTAAGTGGGTATACAATAAAAAATCGAACGATTACAAGAGAACTTATTTTAACTAGATAGGAATGTGACGTTAAAATTTTTATTAAAGTTTTTTTTTATAATTTTATAAATAAACAAAACGAATAAACATTTTTGTTATCATTTAACACGACTTTTTTATTTGCACCTTCCAACACCGAAAAGATAATACACAATCACTTAAATGGTTAAATAATATAACGATGGGTTTTTAATTAATATTTAACTTCTTTAAAAAAAAACAAAATTCTTAGCAAATTTTTGCATAAAAATAAAAATATAAATATGGTTACAAAGATACAAAAGACCCACACATTGGTAATGGGATTCGAACTCGGAACTCATAAATCGTGAAGCCGCTGCTTTACCCAGAAACGCAGTATAAAGTTGACAATCTGATCCGATCCAGAGATGTTATCTTCGAAGAGACATAGGTGTCTCTTCTTCTTTGTCTGGGACTTGCAGAATCTACCGAGCAATCGAAAAGCTCTGCCATGTAAATCGATTTATAGAGTAAAAACCCACCCTTACGGCACAATAGAAAAGTATAAAGCCCGTCTAGTCGTAAAAGGGTTTAAGCAGAAGAAAGGTTTTAACTATAACGAAACGTTCAGCCCAGTAGCAAGGTTAGCAACTATAAGATCTTTGCTCAGCATTGCAGCAAGAGAGAGACTTCATCTTATTCAGTTCGATGTTGCAACAGCTTTCCTCAATGGAAATTTAACGGAAGAGATTTATATGAAACAGCCAGAAGGCTTTGAAGATGGAACATCCAGAGTATGTCGTCTAAATAAAAGCCTCTATGGTTTGAAGCAGGCACCACGGTGCTGGAACTACTGTTTTACAGAAATACTTCAAGACAAGCGACGCTGATCCATGCCTTTATACCAAAATCTTAGGAGATAAGAAAATCTTAATAGCACTACGTGGACGATGGCTTAGTTGCAGCGAGTGATGAGAACCTTGCAAAGAGTTTCATCAATGACCTAGAAAAGATTTTGACGATTACTAGCAAACCAGTTTCATACTATCTGGGGTTAGAGATAGAACAAATGACGGACGGCTCGATTTTCATTAAGCAATTTTTCAAAATTCAATATGAATTACTGTAACCCAGTATCAACTCCTTTACAGAAAGAAGGAACTATTGAAAAAGGGAAAGCTGACAAAGAATCACAATCATTCCCCTATAGAGAAGCAGTAGGCTCGCTCGCTTACTTGATGGTGGGCACTCGCCCTGATCTGGCTTATGCTGTAGGATTGGCTTCGAGGAGCTTAGAAAAGCCAACATCTAGCGACTGGCGTATGGTTAAGCACATAATGAGATATTTGAAAGGCACATCATCCAGAGGAATAATGTATGTTCATGATGCAAATTCTCCTAACCAAATAAAAGCCTACAGTGATGCTGATCATGCTGGATGCTTGAAAACAGGTCGCTCTACCACTGGAGTATTGTGTTTAATTTTCAAGAGGAGCAATCTCCTGGATGAGCCAACGACAAGCTTCAGTTGCCATTAGCACTACAGAAGCTGAGCTTGTGGCAGCAAGCGAAGCGGCAAGAGAGCTAATTTGGCTAAAGAGACTGTTCAAAGACTTGAATGGCCAACAAGAAATACCAGTTTTGTTCGTGGACAACGAAGCCGCGGTGAAATTGGCACATAATCCAGAATTTCACCGTAGGACCAAACACATTCGTGTGAGGCACTTCTTCGTAAGGGAACTTGTGCTTCAAAACGACATCGTAGTCGAGAGGACGAGCTTTGCTACCCAGCTAGCAGACTTCCTTACTAAGGCCCTACCCAGACCCAGATTATAGGACCTAGTTCAGAAATTGGCTTTGACGGATAAACCATATGGTCTACTATCAGCTGAGGGAAAGTATTAAAGCCTCTTAATTTGATAATCTGCTACAGCTGAAGACAATGAGATTTTCCAATAGAGACGTCATAATACTGATTATAAAGAAACTAGTATTTGCTTGGGTGCGCGAGCTGCGCGCAGCTCGCGTGTCGTCGTGTTCTTGAGACGTATTCCATACCCTTATAAATTTTGAGAATCCATAAGAATCCTTAAACGAATTGGAAAAACCGTTACAACTACCCCTAGATCAGTATGAAAACCCTTAAGAACCCCTAAAACATTATAAAATTAATATAAAAAAAAAAACCTAATAAAATAAAAGAAAAAACCTTACTTAAAAACTGAGACCCATAAAAAAAAGCCGTCCCTAAAGTTTGCTTGTCGTCGGCCTGAGTTACGCTTCACCCACTCAACCTTCGTTACGCTGCGGAGGTCGCCGGCTCGCTTCGCTCGCCACCTCCCCCCTTCGCTCCACTCGGTCTCGCAGGTTCGCTCCACTCAGAACCTACCTACCACCAGACAGGTTTCGACGCCTACTATAATATTTGTTAAAACACCCAATGACTATCTCTAACCGTTACGAAGTTACAGCCCTTTCAGTTTTAGGGGAGGTTGGGGAGGGGAGGAAATGGTATACAAATTTTTAATTTCAACGCCCCTCAATAGTTTTAGGTAAGAATTAAAACATTTTTCAGTAGAAAAAAAAGGGGTGAAAAGGGGGGGGGGGGTGAAGTGGGGGAGAGTGGGCCGTTTTTCGAAAAATGAATTTGACTATCGCGTTGCCCCTTTATATGAATCTGAAAAAAAAAATGTTCCAAGTCTCTCAACTTCCGAGATCCGCCTAAAGGGGGGAGAAGGGGGAAAAAGGGGTCAATTTTGAAAACTGGTTTTTACTTCTCCGAGCCTCCTCTATACGAATCCGTAAAAAAAGAAAAATACGGGTCTCTTTGTTTCCGAGATACGATAGAGAGGGGGAGGAAGGGGGGCGAAAAGGGGAAGTTTGGCACTTTTCCCATACTCGCGGGAGTTACTTGTTTACGAATCTGTCAAAATATACCCACCTCCCCATCCACCATCTGGGAGAACAATTATGTCAGTCAGTCAGTGAGTGAGTGAGTGGTAATCGAGCTTTATATAGTATAACTAGTTTTTGCGTGGATGCGCGCGCAGCTCGCGTGTTGTCGTGTTCTTGAGAAGTATTCCTCACCATCATAAAATTTTGAGAATCCATAGGAATCCTTAAAATAATTGGATAATCCGTTACAACTACCCCTATCAGTATGTAAACCCATAAGAACCCCTAAAACATTATAAAATTAATTTAAAAAAAAAACCTAATAATATAAAAGTAAAAAACCTTACTTAAAAACTGACACCCATTAAAAAAAACATAACCCTAAAATTGCTTGTCGTCTCCCCTGAGTTACGCTTCACCCACTCGACCTTCGTTACGCTACGGAGGTCGCCGGCTCGCTTCGCTCGCCACCTCCCCCCTTCGCTCCACTCGGGATTTACCACCACCAGACAGGTTTCGACGCCTACTTTAATATTTGTTCAAACACATAATGGCTATCTCTGACCGTTACGAAGTTATAGCCCTTTTATTTTTAGGGGAGGTTGGGGAGTGAAGGATACCCTCCGTGTACAAATTTAAACGCTCCTCAATAATAATTTATGGTAAAAATTAAAAAGCCGCTACGTGTCCTAGATTCCGAGATACGATGGGGAGAGGGGTGAAGGGGGAGAGAGTGGGGAGTTTTGAAACATGATTTTGACTAACTCTAGGCCCCTTCTTACGAATCTGAAAAAAAAATGTTCCAAGTCTCTCAACTTCCAAGATCCGCCTTAAGGGGGTGAAAAGGGGGGCAAAGGGGGCAGCTTTGAAAACTGTTTTTTACTTTTCCGAGCCTCTTCTATACGAATCTGAAAGAAAAAATGTTCCAAGTCTCTCAATTTCTGAGATCCGCCTAAAGGGGGTGAAAAGGGGGGCAAGGGGGGCAGCTTTGAAAACTGGTTATTACTTTGCCGAGCTTCCTCTATACGAATCTGAAAAAAAAAATGTTCCAAGTCTCATAACCTCTGAGATCCGCCTAAAAGGGGTGAAAAGGGGGGCAAGGGGGGCAATTTTGAAAACTGGTTTTTACTTTCCCGAGCCTCCTCTATACGAATCTGAAAACAAAAACGTTCCAAATCCCTTGGTTTCCGAGATACGATAGAGGGAGGTGAGAAGGGGGGCGAAAAGGGGAGGTTTGGCACTTTTCCCATACTCGCGAGAGTCACTTGTTTACGAATCTGTCAAAATATACCCACCTCCCCATCCACCATCTGGGAGAACAATGATGTCAGTCAGTGAGTGGTAATCGAGCTTTATATAGTATAATAACTAGTATTTGCGTGGGTGCGCGAGCTGCGCGCAGCTCGCGTGTTGCCGTGTTCTTGAGAAGTATTCCTTACCATCATAAAATTTTGAGAATCCATAGAAATCCTTGAAATAATTGGAAAATCCGTTACAACTACCCCTATGTCAGTATGAAAACCCTTAAGAACCCCTAAAACATTATACAATTATTATTTTTTTAAAAACCTAATAATATAAAAGTAAAAAACCTTACTTAAAAACTGAGGACCCATTAAAAAAAACATAACCCTAAAGCTGCTTGTCGTCGCCCCTAAGTTACGCTTCACCCACTCGACCTTCGTTACGCTACGGAGGTCGCCGGCTCGCTTCGCTCGCCACCTCCCCCCTTCTCTCCACTCGGTCTCGCAAGTTCGCTCCACTCAGAACCTACGTACCTACCACCAGACAGGTTTCGACGCCTACTATAATATTTGTTCAAACACATAATGGCTATCTCTGACCGTTACGAAGTTATAGCCCTTTTATTTTTAGGGGAGGTTGGGGAGTGAAGGATACCCTCCGTATACAAATTTAAACGCTCCTCAATAATATTTTTGGTAAAAATTAAAAAGCCACTATGTGTCCTAGATTCCGAGATACGATAGGGAGAGGGGTGAAGGGGGGGAGAGTGGGGAGTTTTGAAAAATGATTTTGACTAACTCTAGGCCCCTTCTTACGAATCTGAAAAAAAAGTTGTTCCAAGTCTCTCAACTTCCGAGATCCACCTCAAGGGGGGAGAAGGGGGAAAACGGGGTCAATTTTGAAAACTGCTTCTTACTTTTTCGAGCCTCTTCTATACGAATCTAAAAAAAATGTTCCAAGTCTCTTAACTTCCGAGATCCGCCTTAAGGGGGTGAAAAGTTGGGCAAGGGGGGCAACTTTGAAAACTGGTTTTTACTTTGCCAAGCTTCCTCTATACAAATCTGTAAAAAAAAAAGTTCCAAGTCTCTTAACTTCCGAGATCCGCCTTAAGGGGGTGAAAAGGGGGGCAAGGGGGGCAACTTTGAAAACTGGTTTTTACTTTCCCAGGCCTCCTCTATACGAATCTGAAAAAAAAAATGTTCCAAGTCTCTTAACTTCCGAGATCCGCCTAAAGGGGGGAGAAGGGGGAAAAAAGGGTCAATTTCGAAAACTGGTTTTTACATTCTCGAGTTTCCTCTATACGAATCCGTAAAAAACGAAAAATACGTGTCTCTTTGTTTCCGAGATACGATAGGGAGGGGAAGGAAGGGGGGCGAAAAGGGGAGGTTTGGCACTTTTCCCATACTCGCGGGAGTTACTTGTTTACGAATCTGTCAAAATATACCCACCTCCCCATCCACCATCTGGGAGAACAATTATGTCAGTGAGTCAGTCAGTCAGTCAGTGAGTGGTAATCGAGCTTTATATAGTATAATAACTAGTATTTGCGTGGGTGCGCGAGCTGCGCGCAGCTCGCGTGTTGTCGTGTTCTTGGGAAGTATTCCTTACCATCATAAAATTTTGAGAATCCATAGGAATGCTTAAAATAATTGGAAAAACCGTTACAACTACCCCTAAATCAGTATGAAAACCTTAAGAACCCCTAAATCAGTATGAAAACCCTTAAGAACCCCTAAAACATTCTAAAAACCCATTAAAAAAACACTACCCTAAAGTTTGCTTGTCGTCGCCCTGAGTTACGCTTCACCCACTCAACCTTCGCTACGCTGCGGAGGTCGCCGGCTCGCTTCGCTCGCCACCTCCCCCCTCCGCTCCACTCGGTCTCGCAGGTTCGCTCCACTCAGAACCTACCACCACCGGACAGGTTTCGACGCCTACTATAATATTTGTTCAAGCACCCAATGGCTATCTCTAACCGTTACGAAGTTACAGCCCTTTCAATTTTAGGGGAGGTTGGGGAGGGGAGGATACCCTCCGTTTACAAATTTAAACGCTCCTCATTAATAATTTATAGTAAAAATCAAAAAGCCGCTACGTGTCCTAGTTTCCGAGATACGATGGGGGGAGGCTGAAGGGGGGAGAGTGGGGAGTTTTGATAAATGATTTTGACTAAGGCGTTGCCCCTTTATATGAATCTGAAAAAAAAAATGTTCCAAGTCTCTCAACTTCCGAGATCCGCCTAAAGGGGGGAGAAGGGGGATAAGTGGGTCAACTTTTGAAAACTGGTTTTTACTTTCCCGAGCCTCCTCTATACGAATCCGTAAAAAACAAAAAATATGGGTCTCTTAGTTTCCGAGATACGATAGGGAGGGGGAGGAAGGGGGGCGAAAAGGGGAGGTTTGGCACTTTTCCCATACTCGTGGGAGTTACTTGTATACGAATCTGTCAAAATAGACCCACCTCCCCATCCACCATCTGGGAGAACAATTATGTCAGTGAGTCAGTCAGTCAGTCAGTGAGTGGTAATCGAGCTTTATATAGTATAACTAGTATTTGCTTGGGTGCGCGATCTGCGCGCAGCTCGCGTGTCGTCGTGTTCTTGAGACGTATTCCATACCCTTATAAATTTTGAGAATCCATAAGAATCCTTAAACGAATTGGAAAAACCGTTACAACTACCCCTAGATCAGTATGAAAACCCTTAAGAACCCCTAAAACATTATAAAATTAATATAAAAAAAAAACCTTATAAAATAAAAGTAAAAAACCTTACTTAAAAACTGAGACCCATAAAAAAAAGCATTCCCTAAAGTTTGCTTGTCGTCGGCCTGAGTTACGCTTCACCCACTCAACCTTCGTTACGCTGCGGAGGTCGCCGGCTCGCTTCGCTCGCCACCTCCCCCCTTCGCTCCACTCGGTCTCGCAGGTTCGCTCCACTCAGAACCTACCTACCACCAGACAGGTTTCGACGCCTACTATAATATTTGTTAAAACACCCAATGGCTATCTCTAACCGTTACGAAGTTACAGCCCTTTCAGTTTTAGGGGAGGTTGGGGAGGGGAGGAAATGGTATACAATTTTTTAATTTCAACGCCCCTCAATAGGTTTAGGTAAGAATTAAAACATTTTTCAGTAGAAAAAAAGGGGTGAAAAGGGGGGGGGGTGAAGTGGGGGAGAGTGGGGCGTTTTTCGAAAAATGAATTTGACTATCGCGTTGCCCCTTTATATGGATCTGAAAAAAAAAATGTTCCAAGTCTCTCAACTTCCGAGATCCGCCTAAAGGGGGGAGAAGGGGGAAAAAGGGGTCAATTTTGAAAACTGGTTTTTACTTCTCCGAGCCTCCTCTATACGAATCCGTAAAAAAAGAAAAATACGGGTCTCTTTGTTTCCGAGATACGATAGAGAGGGGGAGGAAGGGGGGCGAAAAGGGGAAGTTTGGCACTTTTCCCATACTCGCGGGAGTTACTTGTTTACGAATCTGTCAAAATATACCCACCTCCCCATCCACCATCTGGGAGAACAATTATGTCAGTCAGTCAGTGAGTGAGTGAGTGGTAATCGAGCTTTATATAGTATAACTAGTTTTTGCGTGGATGCGCGCGCAGCTCGCGTGTCGTCGTGTTCTTGAGACGTATTCCATACCCTTATAAATTTTGAGAATCCATAAGAATCCTTAAACGAATTGGAAAAACCGTTACAACTACCCCTAGATCAGTATGAAAACCCTTAAGAACCCCTAAAACATTATAAAATTAATATAAAAAAAACCTAATAAAATAAAAGTAAAAAACCTTACTTAAAAACTGAGACCCATAAAAAAAAACAGTCCCTAAAGTTGGCTTGTCGTCGGCTTGAGTTACGCTTCACCCACTCAACCTTCGTTACGCTGCGGAAGTCGCCGGCTCGCTTCGCTCGCCGCCTCCCCCCTTCGCTCCACTCGGTCTCGCAGGTTCGCTCCACTCAGAACCTACCTACCACCAGACAGGTTTCGACGCCTACTATAATATTTGTTAAAACAACCAATGGCTATCTCTAACCGTTACGAAGTTACGGCCCTTTCAGTTTTAGGGGAGGTTGGGGAGGGGAGGAAATGGTATACAAGTTTTTAATTTCAACGCTCCTCAATAGTTTTAGGTAAGAATTAAAACATTTTTCAGTAGAAAAAAAAGGGGTGAAAAGGGGGGGGGGTTGAAGTGGGGGAGAGTGGGGCGTTTTTCTAAAAATGAATTTGACTAACGCGTTGCCCCTTTATAAAAATCTGAAAAAAAAATGTTCCAAGTCTCTCAATTTCCGAGATCCGCCTAAAGGGGGGAGAAGGGGGAAAAAGGGGTCAATTTTGAAAACTGGTTTTTACTTCTCCGAGCCTCCTCTATACGAATCTGAAAAAAAAAAGTTCCAAGTCTCTTGGTTTCCGAGATACGATAGGGAGGGGGAGGAAGGGGGGCGAAAAGGGGAGGTTTGGCACTTTTCCCATACTCACGGGAGTTACTTGTTTACGAATCTGTCAAAATATACCCACCTCCCCATCCACCATCTGGGAGAACAATTATGTCAGTGAGTCAGTCAGTGAGTGGTAATCGAGCTTTATATAGTATAATATAAAAGAAGAAACTGACTGACTGACTGACTGACTGACTGACTGACTGACTGACTGACTGACTCATCTATCAACGCACAGCCCAAACCGCTGGGTCTACAGATTCCAAATTTGGCAAGTAGGTTCCTTATGTGGTCTAGGGGTGCACTAAGAAAGGATTTTTCAAAATTCATCCCCTAAAGGGGTTAAACGGGGCTCCAAAGTTTGTATGGGAAAACAAGATTAGTTAGACTATTTTATTCGAAACTTCGCAGAAGTGCTCCTATTGATAAATGAGTAGAAATGGGTTTCAGGTTTTTTCAGAATTCAACCCCTAAGAGGGGGAAATGGGGTGGCAAAGTATAAAAATCAATGCACAGCCCAAACCGCTGAGTCTAGAGATTCCAAATTTGGCAAGTAGGTTCCTTATGTGGTCTAGGGGTGCACTAAGAAAGGATTTTTCAAAATTCAACCCCTAAGGGGATTAAAAGGGAATCTAAAGTTTGTATGGGTAAAACAAGATTAGTTAGACTATTTTATTCGAAACTTCACAGGAGTGCTCCTATTGATAAATGATTAGAAACGGGTTTCAGGTTTTTTCAGAATTCAACCCCTAAGAGGGGGAAATGGGGTGGCAAAGTATAAAAATCAATGCACAGCCCAAACCGCTGAGTCTAGAGATTCCAAATTTGGCAAGTAGGTTCCTTATGTGGTCTAGGGGTGCACTAAGAAAGGATTTTTCAAAATTCAACCCCTAAGGGGATTAAAAGGGAATCTAAAGTTTGTATGGGTAAAACAAGATTAGTTAGACTATTTTATTCGAAACTTCACAGGAGTGCTCCTATTGATAAATGATTAGAAACGGGTTTCAGGTTTTTTCAGAATTCAACCCCTAAGAGGGGGAAATGGGGTGGCAAAGTATAAAAATCAATGCACAGCCCAAACCGCTGAGTCTAGAGATTCCAAATTTGGCACAAAGGTTCTTTATGAGGTTTAGGGGTGCATTTAGTAAGGATTTTTCAAAATTCACCCCCTTAGGGGTTGGAACGGGAGTCCAAAGATTACGTGGGGAAATAAGATTAGTTAGACTACTTTATTCGAAACTTAACAGGAGTACTCCTATCGATAAATGAATTAACGTTTGTGTTTCAGTTTTTTTTCAGAATTCAACCCCTAAAGGGGGAAATGGGGTAACAAAGCCTGAAATTCAACATAGTTATTATTTTTATGGTGAATTGGGTCGGGTGTATTACAAAAACAACGATTTTAAGATTTAATGTGGCAGACCTGAAATACTACCATTCCCTGTTGGGGTGCGATGGGGTTGAAATGTCTAAAAATCAATATGGGTGTCGATACCGAGATTATCAGGGGTGCTGATTACGAAAATGGCATTTATTTTGAGATCCAGATGATAATGATTGTGATTACGATGATGATGATTGTGATTACGATGATGATGATTGTGATAATGATGACGATGATTGTGATGATGATGATTTTGATTACGATGATAATGATTGTGATTACGATGATGATGATTGTGATTATGATGATTGTGATAACGATGATAATGATTGTGATTACAATGATAATAAGTGTGATAACGATGATGGTGATTGTGATAGTGATTGTGATTGTAATGGTGATTGTGACAGTGACGGTGATTGTGATAGTGTCGGTGATTGTGATAGTGATAGCGATGGTTGTGACAACGAGGACGGACATTGTGATGATGATGATTGTGATTAAGATTATAATGATTGTGATTACTATGATAATGATTGTGATAACGAGGATAGTGATTGTGATGGTGATTGTGATGGTGATGGTGATTGTGATTGTGATGGTAATTGTGGTGGTGATTGTGATGGTGATTGTGATGGTCATTGGGATGGTGATTGTGATGGTGATTGTGATGGTGATTGTGAGGGTGATGGTGATTGTGATTGTTATGGTGGTTGTGATGGTGAGTGTGATAATGATTGTGGTAATTATGGTGGTTGTGTTAATTATGATAATTGGTGATAATGATGGTGACTGTGATAGTGCTGGTGATGGGGATTGTGATGGTGATTGTGATAGTGATTGTGATAGTAATTGTGATGGTGATTGTGATGGCGATTGTCATGGTCATTGTGATGGTGATTGTGGTGGTGATTGTGATGGTGATTGTGATGATGATTGTGATGATGATTGTGATGGTGATTGTGATGGTGATTGTGATGGTGATTTTGATGGTGATTGTGATGGTGACTGTGATGGTGACTGTGATGGTGATTGTGAAGGTGATTGTGATGGTGATTGTGATGGTGATTGAGATAGTGATGGTGAGTGTGATAATGACTGATTACGATGATAATTATTGTAATAACGATGATGGTGATTGTGATAGTTATTTTGATGGTGATTGTGATAGTGATTGTGATTGTGATAGTGATGGTGATTGTGATTGTTATGGTGATTGTAATGGTGATTGTGATGGTGATTGTGATGGTGATTGTGATGGTGATTGAGATAGTGATGGTGATGGTGAGAGTGATAATGACGGTGATTACGATGATAATTATTGTGATAACGATGATGGTGATTGTGATAGTTATTTTGATGGTGATTGTGATGGTGATGGTGATGGTGATTGTGATAGTGATAGCGATAGTGATGGGGATTGTGTTGGTGATTGAGATTGTGATAGTGATTGTGATTGTGATTGTTATGGTGGTTGTGATGGTGATTGTGATAATGATTGTGGTAATTATGGTGGTTGTGATAATGATGGTGACTGTGATAGTGATGGTGATGGGGATTGTGATGGTGATTGTGATTGTGATAGTGATAAATGATAATGATAAATGAATGATAAATGATAAATGATGTTTATTTTGCAAGTAGGTTTTTACAAACACTTTTACACGTCATTTTTTTAAACTAGATGGGGCCGGTGTTTCGTACCTGACTACTCTGAGAAGAAACAGCCGAAACAAACTCAGAGGTCATAGTCTCTTTTAAAGTCCAGACAATCTTGCTCAATTCACATGAGGACTATGCAGATTAGTGTCTGAGATGGTCTTTAGATAGTGATGGAGATTGTGATAATGATGGCGGTTGTGATAGTGATGGTGATTGTGATAATAATAATTGTGATGATTATGAAATGTGGCACATAGATAGTTTATAACCTGGATTAACATGGAGGACACTATTATCCCTTTAGTATGATCCAGTGGGACAGTTACCGAACTTCACGCGGGCGAAGCCGCGGGCAACAGCTAGTATAGTATAATATAATAAAAACATGGCGATATTTTACATGAGCGGCTATTATAGCTGGGTGACGGCCAATGTCAGTCTATGACAGCAGCTAGATAGAGTGAAATGGGGAAAAATGGGTACCTATCAGGCAGCATGAAGAAAATAAACAGTAAATTTTCAATATAAAAATGTTTATTTACAAATAATAATATTATGTACCTATGTTTTTTTTGTTTCACTATCACTTCACTATCACTAAAGTTGAGAACAAATAGTTGAGTATGTTGTTGGCATTTGGCATCCATTCATCTTCTCGTCTTTGGGTTCTAACTACTTGTACCCATTTTTCTTTAATTAATCCGTCTTTATGAAATCTAAAACAAAATAGAAGTTAATGATGAAAGGCAAATGTTATATTTATCTAATAACAATGATATTCTAGTAAACAGTTATATTGTGAGCGCAGAATCGTGAAGACTCGAAAACGGTCCAATTGGGCCGTATAGCCTTTAGTCTGCAACACGCATGGCGACGAGCGATACGCTGCTACGAATTTAGATAAAAATTGAAAAATGCCATCGTGCGTGTTCAGAAAGTATGATACCAAAGTAAATAAAACACAAGGGATCTCATACCACATGTAACTACGCAATATACTTCGATTTATTCATATTTTTCATTTATTTTCTTAATATTCTGATATTTGGAGGATAAAAAAGAAAGAAATGGGAAATGCATTTTTGTCGTGAGTACGACAACGACGCGTGAACTCTAGAGTCCAGACATAGAACAACACTATCTGTCTCTTTTTTTATTATTGGTTTTATCGAGCTATCCCTTTTGTGTCGTTTTGACTTGTAGTGAAATGTAGAATGAATAAAAAGGTGTGGTGCCGCTGCTGCGCGAAACACTTTTTTCGGTGGTTTTGTAGGTGTATAACATATCTGTTTATTAGAATATCATTGTCTACTATGGACAATATTGGACACCAGTAGTGGTGAAAAATAATATGTGATATTCGAATAATATATTAGGCCAGGCCCCATATGGCCATATCACCCCAACATCCTTTAGCGTCGTTCGAACTGACAACACCGCGCGCCATTATCTCGTTTTCTCTATCACTCATAAATGCAACACGCTACTTGTCTCTTTCGTGTAGGTGACAAAGCGGCAACAGCGCGGCAGTAATTTTTGAGTAAAATTGAATTTATGATTTTCCATTTTAAATAGAATAAACAGTACTTACAAATGAAAAGACACATCCTTCTTGATTTTTACAGCCGGCCCAGTATAAGTATTGCACTTTCTGAACACACAGCTGCTTTATTTGTTTAATTTCCTATAGGGAACGTGCACAACGACGGTGGTGCCAACTGGCGTCACCAATCCGAATCTTGTACCAAATTAATACTTGACATTGACATGTAAAACAAGTAAACAGAATTAATTTTATTATTGAAAATGATTATTCTAGCTAATCATAATCCATTGTTGCATTTCTGGATGTACCAATACATCCACAAAAATGAAAATGAATCAAATAGCGTAAAATAATAAAATTCTATTACTTTCCAAAGAATAGTACTCTCATACCATGTATAAGTGAAAAACGCAAAAAATGGATAAATGCAGTAACAAAAATATTTGAACACAATTTGTTTTTGTTACACTCTGCATTGAAAAAGTTCAATAGCCTTCAAAATCAACCGTGCAAGCAAACATTAAATGGTACTGGCGTACCATTTAAACTTCAGCAAACACACATGTTGCACTGAAGTTCACACCGAATATTCCTCAACAGTTAAACAAAGAGTCCACATGTACTCAGATTATAAACATGGATAAACAATAAAGTTTTTAGTTGGCTGCACTCCTTGTGGTTTCCTAAGTTTTGTATCTAAATGCTACGGAGGGCGTTCTAGTGATTGCTTAGTTATAACAAATGATTATGGATTAGACTGCACTGAAGTTCACACCGAATATTCCTCAACAGTTGAACAAAGAGTCCACATGTGCTCAGATTATAAACATTGGTATACAATAAAGTTTTTAGTTGGCCGCACTCCTTGTGGTTTCATAAGTTTTGTATCTAAATGCTACGGAGGGCGTTCCAGACTGCACTGAAGTTCACACCGAATATTCCTCAACAGTCTCCACATGAACTCAGATTATAAACATAGTTATACAATAAAGTTTTTAATTGGCTGCACTCCTTGTAGTTTCCTAAGTTTTGTATCTAAATGCTACGGAGGGCGTTATAGTGATTGCTTATAACAAATGATTGTGGATTGATTTTTCTGCCTGGAGATACTGTTCTCGCTGATAAAGGATTCCCTTCCATTAAAACATGTGTTGAAAATAAGAAAGTTGTTTATGCCACCGTTTCTTCATGCACCACAATTTTCATCAGAGAAAATAAACGAAACATACAAAATTCATATTGGTCAACATTCATGTTACGCTGACAAACATTATTGATAGACCGGAACCCATGTTTTATACCTTTTATCATAATCAAAAATAATACTTTTGAAGAGATTTGCGTGACAGGTGATGGCATAAGTTTCCTTTACTGTCCGCATAGTGTCTCTTTTGTCGTTTAGTGCTGCCACCTATAGTTCCTGCACGTTCCCTATAGCAAACTCCCGTTAAACGTCAGTTCGCGTCGCGCGACCGGACGCAGGACGTCTCCAATATATATTGTAGTCTTTGGCAGGACGTGCGCAGGACAGACTGAAGTCACACAAGCTGGTCAGCTTGTGTTTGCATTGCCACGCTGACGTCGGTAAAACGTATCTACCTCAGTCTATACTAATATTATAAAGAGGAAAACTTTGTTTGTTTGTTTGTTTGTAATGAATAGGCTCAAAAACTACTGGACTGATTTAAAAAATTCTTTCACCATTTGAAAGCTACATTATCCACGAGTAACATAGGCTATATTTTATCCCCGTACTCCCACTGGAACGGGAACTACGCGGGTGAAACCGCGGGACGTCCGCTAGTGTTATATATAATACTATAATATATATATATATATATAATAATACTATAATAGCTTTCGAATGGTGAAAGAATTTTTTAAATCGGTCCAGTAGTTTTTGAGCCTATTCATTACAACCAAACAAACAAAGTTTTCCTCTTTATAATATTAGTATAGATCATTGGCTGAAGCTGAAGAGACATAATTTGTCATTGTTTTCGTTTTTTGTGTATGACGTTTGAGTTTTGTCTGTCATTGTTCAACTTGTCATCTAAATACATTTTCTTCAGATAATATATTTTCATCCCTTCTATTCGAAAAGTGACGTTTTGTTCCCCTTTGAGCGGGAGCAAAGTAGGTCTTTTCTCCACTAGACTTTTTAGCGGGCAGTAATGAGATTTGAATTTGGAACATGAATCGTTCATTGAAATCGAAAGCAAATTGTATGACTGGCTGTAGTAAGTGTTGGCTGTACGGTGCGGGGGTCAGCACCCGCATTGTACAAAATATTAAATTATGAGCTGCAGATAGTTCGCCCATACCATACGTCGCCACGCCCTTCTACATCAAAGGAATCAGTGCCTTTTCCTGAGCACAGACTTTCTTATCACTTTCCAAAAAAAATGGCTATATTAGGTGAACAGAGTAGAAGCTTATGGCATACCTAGTTTTGTTTTTATTTTTTCCACAGCTTAGAAAAGAATTGATCCATCATCAAAAAACGCTACAAATTTCAAGTAAACTTTTCATTTAAGAACAAAGAAAGAGAAATTAAAAAAACAAAAAATGTAAAATATCGAATTCAAAAAACTAAGTTTGCTTCTACTCCGTTCACCTATTATACCCATTTTTTATTTGGAAAGTGATAAAAATGTCATCTTGTATAAATAAATCCACAACTATATGGATCCCAAATAAAACACACACACAGTGACAATAAATTTCAAAATTTCGCCAGTGTACTAGCTAAAAATATAAAATTGTAATTGACCTTTTTTACATTCATGTCATTTTTTAATTAAACTTGTTCATTAATTACTTAAAAGTGTCTCTTATTTATTTTCTCATAGAACGAGATGAAAAGTAGAGTATATGACTCGAGAGCAAACATATTTTTCCCTCAGGCGATGTACTTTGAATCCCTCGCTACGCTCAGGATTCTATTTTAGAATCCCTCGCTATGCTCGGGATTCTATTCTAGAATCCTTCGCTTCGCTCTGGATTCAAAATAGCGCCCTCGCCGTAAAAATACAATTTTGCTCCCTTGTCATACAATCTACTATTACTTTTATCTATACTTCTATACTAGTATTAGGAAAACTTTGTTTGTTTGTTTGTAATGAATAGGCTCAAAAACTACTGGACCGATTTAAAAAATTCTTTCACCATTCGAAAGCTACATTATCCACGAGTAACGTAGGGTATATTTTATCCCCGTACTCCCACGGGAACGGGAACTACGCGGGTGAAACCGCAGGACGTCCGCTAGTTCCTAATAAAAGCCTCTCATCGTTTCTGCAAACGCTTCACCGCAAAGGCAGTACTCTGCTACAATTAGCGAAAACATTACAAATGTCTTGCTACACCATTAACCGATAGCAACAAACACAAAATTACTCATACGTTTAAGAGTCCGTGCACAAAGTTCAGTCGCTAGAGTTTAGGCAAATTCGTTGCGATCCTATGTTAGTGTGCATTGTTCATGCAGATATAACCAGGTTCATTAAAGAAAGCGCTTATCATGTCCTCTCGCTCACTCACTAGTGCCGTCTATACTCAATCTCGCGCGTACCGTCAGCCGAAAAATAAAATAGTCTCGATTTGCTAATTGCTTTTGTTTTTTTTTATTGTTAAGTTTCGTTGTTTGGTCGTGTGGACTATGCGGAGACAGTAATTGTGTCTTCTCGAAAGCGAGGGAAGATTATGCATAGTGATACGTCAAATAGTGTTTAAGTCATCAAGTATTTTGAAGAAAAAAAAATGTTCTTTCAAATTTTTTTCAAGCGGGCGAAGCCGCTGGCAGAAGCTAGTTTGAAATTAATACGACCCGGTCTTGTTACCCGACTGCGGCAAAGCCCAAAAGGAGGGTTATGTGTTTGCCCTGTATATATGTTTGTATGTATGTCCGTTTCTTTGTTCCCTCGTAACTCCTCAACGGATGGAGGGATTTGGATAGAATAAATGTCGTTAGATTCGTCTTGATGGCGCGAGTGTCACTGGCTACATTATAATCAAAAAACAATTAAATATCCTGGATTTGGGGTGCCATATTGAGTTCGATTTTTTTTTTCTTCTTCTAATACCATCGAGTGGGGTATCAAAATGAAGGGTTTTAAAAGGTGATTACAAAAATATATGCAACTTATATGTTTGAATGTAATTTGAAATGGCAAATCCATATATTTATAAAATGGTAAACTGACTGACTGACTGGGTGATATATCAACGCACAGCTCAAACCACTGGGTCTACTGATTCGTAGGTTGCTTATGTGGTCTAGAAGTGCACTAACAAAGGATTTTTCAAAATTCAACCCTTAAGGGGGTTAAACGGGGCTCCAAAGTTTGTATGGGGAAACAAGAATAGTTTGACTATTTTATTCGAAACTTCACAGGAGTGCTCCTATTGGTAAATGAGTAGAAACAGGTTTCAGGTTTTCTCAGAATCAACCCCTAAGAGGGGGAAATGGGGCGACAAAGTCTGAAAATCAACATTGTTATTTGTTGTATGGTGTATTGGGTCGGGTGTATTATAAAAACAACGATTTTAAGATTTAATGTCGCCACATTAAATCAGACAGCAGATCTGTCAGGTCCGCCGACCTGAAATACCATCATCCCCTGTAACGTTGGGGTGCAATGGGGTTGAAATGTCTAAAAATCAATATGTGTGTCAATTTCGAGATTATCAGGGGTGCTGATTACGAATATGGCGTTTATTTTGAGATCCAGAAGATGGCGGACTCGGTTTCAATACAGGGTTATTGTTGATTTATTGTGATGATTGTGATAATGATGATGATTGTGATAACGATGATGATGATTGTGATAACGATGATGATTGTGATAATGATGATGATGATTGTGATGACGATTACAATGATTGTGATAACGATGATGGTGATTGTGATAACGATGATGGTGATTGTGATAGTGATTCTGATTGTGATGGTGATTGTGATAGTGATTGTGATAGTAATGGTGATAGTGATTGTGATGGTGATTGTGATAGTGACTGTGATAATGATTGTGATAGTTATGGTGATAGTAATTGTGATAGTGACTGTGATAATGATGGTGAATGTGACAGTGATGGTGATAATGATGTGATGGTGATTGTCATAGTGATGGTGATTGTGATAGTGATGGTGATTGTGATTGTCATAGTGATGGTGACTGTGATGGGGAATGTGACAGTGATGGTGTATGTGAAAGTGACGATGATGGTGATTGTGATAGTGATGGTGATAGTGATTGTGATAGTGATTGTGATGATTATAATTATTGTGATTGTGATAGTGATGGTGATTGTGATGATTATGAAATTTCGCACATAATTTTATAACCATAATTATAACCTAATTCATATTTATAACCTGAATTAACATGTAGGATACTATTTATCCCTTTAGTATGATCCCATGGGACAGTTACCGAATTTCACGCGGGCGAAGCTGCGGGCAACAGCAAGTATTATAATAAAAGTAAACAAAATTCAAATATTTGGCGCGCTCTGCAGCCTGGACGGCTCGATAAAGGGCTCATCATGAGGATTTTAAAATGGTTTGATATGATATAAGTACCGTAACTAAAAAGTGTAAAATAAAAAAAATAATTAAAAAAAAATAAAAAACCCGACTGCTTAAAAAATAACTAATAACTTTAAATGAAAAACTGAAAAGAATAAAACAAGTTCAGGAGACCGGACATATTGACTGCAACAGTCGGGACCCATTAAGGCTGATGCTCCAGGGTAGCCCGCGAAATTCAAATTTTCTTACGTTTTTGGCAAATTGCAGGCCAGTGCTAGGTTGTATGTTGATTAAAATATTGGACGCGATTGTAAGACGTATGTAGTTACAGAATTATAATCATCAAAACCAATACAACCCTCCAAGTTCATAAAGGTCGAGAAACGATTTTTTCAAGGTCAAAGTCATTGCTAGACCTTTATGAACTTGGAGGGTTGTATTAGTGGTTTTGATGATTATAATTCTGTAACTACATACGTCTTACAATCGCGTCCAATATTTTAATTAACATACAACCTTGCACTGGCTTGCAATTTGCCAAAAAAGTAAGAAAATTTGAATTTCGCGGGCTGGTCGAAGCATTCACCTTAAATAATCTAGACATTACATCCAATATGGGTCCCGACTGTTGCAGTCAATATGTCCGGTCTCCTGAACTTGTTTTATTCTTTTCAGTTTTTCATTTAAAGTTATTAGTTATTTTTTAAGCAGTCGGGTCTTTTAATTTTTTTTAATTATTTTTTTTATTTTTATAATTTTTCATTAAGGTGGATGCTCAAGCGTAGCCCGCGAAATTCAAATTTTCTTACGTTTTTTGCAATTTGCAGGCCAGTGCTAGGTTGTATGTTGATTAAAATTTTGTTTGCGACTGTAAGACGTATGTAGTTACAGAATTATATTCATCAAACTCATCAATACAACCCTCAAAGTTCATATTGGTGTCAAAATTACTTTTCCAAGGTCAAAATCATTCTTGCACCATTATGAACTTGGAGGGTTGTATTGATGATTTTGATGATTGTAATTGTGTTACTACATACGTCTTACAGTCGCAAACAATATTTTAATCAACATACAACCTAGCACTGGCCTGCAAATTGCAAAAAACGTAAGAAAATTTGAATTTCGCGGGCTACCCTTGAGCATCCACCTTAAAAAAAAAACTTTGTTTTGAAATAATAAATGCTAACTGTACTATCTGTCAACGCAAGTACAAGCCGCCATTTAAGATTCCTTTCTTTAATGCATCGGCTTATACACGCACGGGTGAAGATCGAGCGTAGTGATCGCTTAAACCATTTTGATCCTGTAGACGATATTATTTTATGATACATAATTATAAAGTCAGTACGGTTTAGAAATAAAAGTCTGGAATGTGTGTCTACTGTATATTTATCACAATCAAAATAAAAGGGTTTAATTTTGTATTAGAAGAATTTAGATACATATAAACATTTTACAAAATGATAAATAAAAGTGCGAGTTGGACTCGCGCACTGAGGGTTCCGTACAAACTTTTTAAAGGACAAACTTAATTTTTCTGGATCTGGGACTTTTGCGCGAAAGACACTTGCGCGAAAAGACAAATGCGCGCATGGACTTTTGCGCGATTGGACTTATGCGCGAACGGACTTTTGCGCGCCTGGACACTTGCGTGAATGGACTTTTGCTCGATTAGACTTATGCGCGAACGGACATTTGCGCGCCAAGACACTTGCGCGAATGGACTCTTGCGCGAAAGGACACTTGCGCGACTGGACTTTAGCGCGACTTAATGGCCACTGAGGTTCACTCTGTAGAGTAAACATAACATACCCCTGTTATTTATACTTGAAGGCTTGAAGGTGGTTTTTTCTTTTGTTTTTTCTGTCATGGATGTCATTTTCATGGTTAAGGAGTCGCTGATAACAGTGATAACGAAATGAGATCAAAATGAAAATCCAAGATGGCGCCGAGGAAAACTTCTGTTTTTTCCATCATGGGTGTCATTTTTATAGTTTTCGGGGTCGCTGATTACGAAAATGAGGTCAAAATGAAAATCCAAGATGGCGCACAGGAAAATTTTTGTTTTTTCCGCCATCGGTGTCGTTTTCATGGTTTAAGTGGTCACTGTTAACGAAAATGAGGTCAAAATAAAAATCCAAGATGGCGCCAGGGAAAATTTTTGGTTATTAAGCCATGGGTGTCGTTTTCATGGTTTTTGGGGTTGCTGATTACGAAAATGAGGTCAAAATGTAAATCCAAGATGGTGCCGAGAAAAATTTTTGGTTTTTCCGTCATGGATGTCGTTTTCATGGTTTTCGAGGTCGCTAATTACGAAAATGAGGTCAAAATAAAAATCCAAGAGGCGCCGAGGAAAATTTTTGATTTTCCGTCATGGGTGTCGTTTTTATGATTTTTGGGGTTTCTGGTTACGAAAATAAGGTCAAAATGAAAATCCAAGATGGCGCCGAGGAAATTTATTGATTTTCCGTCATGGGTGTCGTTTTCATGGTTTTTGGGGTTGCTGGTTACGAAAATGAAGTCGAAATGCAAATCCAAGATGGCGCCGAGGAAATTTTTTTGTTTTCCGTCATGGGTTTCGTTTTCGTGGTTTTTGAGGTTGCTGGTTACGAAAATGAAGTCTAAATGCAAATCCAAGATGGCGCCGAGGAAAATTTTTGGTTTTTCCGTCATGGATGTCGTTTTCATGGTTTTCGAGGTCGCTAATTACGAAAATGAGGTCAAAATAAAAATCCAAGAGGCGCCGAGGAAAATTTTTGATTTTCCGTCATGGGTGTCGTTTTTATTGTTTTTGGGGTTTCTGGTTACGAAAATAAGGTCAAAATGAAAATCCAAGATGGCGCCGAGGAAATTTTTTGATTTTCCGTCATGGGTGTCGTTTTCATGGTTTTTGGGGTTGCTGGTTACGAAAATGAAGTCGAAATGCAAATCCAAGATGGCGCCGAGGAAATTTTTTTGTTTTCCGTCATGGGTTTCGTTTTCGTGGTTTTTGAGGTTGCTGGTTACGAAAATGAAGTCTAAATGCAAATCCAAGATGGCGCCGAGGAAAATTTTTGGTTTTTCCGTCATGGATGTCGTTTTCATGGTTTTCGAGGTCGCTAATTACGAAAATGAGGTCAAAATAAAAATCCAAGAGGCGCCGAGGAAAATTTTTGATTTTCCGTAATGGGTGTCGTTTTTATGGTTTTTGGGGTTGCTGGTTACGAAAATGAGGTCAAAATGAAAATCTATGATGGCGCCGAGGAAAATTTTTGATTTTCCGTCATGGGTGTCGTTTTCATGGTTTTTGGGGTTGCTGGTTACGAAACTGAAATCAAAATGCAAATCCAAGATAGCGCCGAGGAAAATTTTTGGTTTTTCCGTCATGGATGTCGTTTTCATGGTTTTCCAGGTCACTAATTACGAAAATGAGGTTAAAATGAAAATCCAAGATGGCACCCAGGAAGCAAAAAAATTAAAATAATCAGCGACCTCAAAAACCATGAAAATGACACCTACGTTGGAAAAACCGATTTTTTTTCTCGCCGCCATATTGGATTTGCATTTGACCTCATTTTCGTAACCAGCAACCCACAAAACCATGAAAACGACACCCATGACGGAAAATCAAAAATTTTCCTCGGCGCCATCTTGGATTTTCATTTCGACTTCAGTTTCGCAACCAGCAACCCCAAAAAACATGAAAACGACACCCATGACGGAAAATCAGAAATTTTCCTCGGAGCCATCTTGGATTTTCATTTTGACCTCATTTTCGTAACCAGCAACCCCAGAAACCATGAAAACGACACCCATGAGGATAAAACCGAAAATTTTCGTTGGCGCCATCTTGGATTTTCATATTGACCTCATTGTCGTTATCACCAACCCCAAAACCCACGAAAACGAGACCTTTGAAGAAAAATATCACTCGCTCACTCGACCCCGCCATACCCTTCTTGTATACCTCCTACTACACACACACACGCAACAACATACGGCATTTTCTTACGTGACGATTTCTACCAAATCGCACTTCCAAAATAGAAAATTATCTTTATTTCAAAATCAAATTGTAGGTACCTTAAGTTACCATGAAAACCAATAATAATATGGAGTAGTGAAATCCCCTAAATGAAAGAATTTTCGGAATGGGATCAGTAGTTCCGCAGATTATTACCCTTACATACAACATATTAAATACAAAGAAACTTAACTTTAAATAATATGAAGACAAAATAAATCTTAATAAACAACCAACGTCAAAAAAAAACTCTTATCTTACAATCAAAAAGTTTAATAATTTTAATATAAATACTGGATCGAAATGTGGTAGTCTGCGTATATCTCGGAAATATATTTACGTACTCGGGAGCGCTTGCGAAGCAAAGTGATACGTGCACACGCTGGGAGAGCCCGGTTGTTACTGACGGGAGCGGGTTTGCGCGGTCGATAATATAGCTCACTTTGCGAATAATTTACGAAATGAAGTTATTGTTTATTTACAAATTAAAATTCAGATTCTATTAAAAAGCTACCTTGAGATTAATGAGTAATTTTTAAATTTTCTTTAAAGTGTTTCTAAGGTATAGAAAAAAATACCCTTTTGTCCCAACGTTTTCCATAAATTAGGTAAGTTTTTTCAACATTTTTTTTCTGATATATTTCGTATAGAAATCAATAATGTTTTCCCGTATGTTACGAGTAGACCATATATTGATGTTACTCATATTTTTTAATATTCAGAATATTTTGTAGTTCTTTGTCCAGCGAACCACAAACATCACTCGCTCGTTACTTTTGCGGAAAAGGGGTTTTGAATATGGGTGATTGCCATTACTATATACATTACTAGCTGACGTCCCGCGGTTTCACCCGCGTAGTTCCCGTTCCCGTGGGAGTACGGGGACAAAATATAGCCTATAGCACTCACGAATAATGTAGCTTTCTTCTACCAGTGAAACAATTTTTTAAATTGGTTTATTACTTCCGGAGATTACCCCCTACATACAAACTTACAAACATACAAACTTACAAACAAATGTTACCTCTTTAGAATATTAGTATAGATAGTATAGATTTAAAACAATTGTTCCCGCAGTCGACAAGATGAAGAACCTGTCTCTTATAATAAAAATCAATAAGGTTCAAATTCTTCTTGCCTTTCCCACAAGCAGTGATCAAAAATGTTCAAAATGTCTTAATTTTGTGCACGGCATTGACTTGAGAAGTAGATGGACTGGAAATACCTACAAAAAAAAGGTGCCACAAAATTTCTCATTTAATGGCTGCCAATGATAGGGATGTACCAATTAGGGAATATAGTCTTACTATAACAAGTATCGATACTAATACTACATAATAGTTTTACGAGTTAAGACTCGTAAAACTATTATGTTCACGTTTGAATCATATTTATTATAAATATGATTCAAACGTGATATCTAGTAAGCTAGATATCACGTTTGAATCATATTTATAATTTACTAAGCACTTCGCCCGCGAAAATTGTGATAGGTCGGCTAATTTGCATGACATCAATATAATTTATATCCTATGTTACTCGGTAAAGATGTAGCTTTCTAATGGTAAAATGATTTTTAACAGTAGTTCTTGAGTTAAATCGTAACAAACACACAAACAAAAAATCAAATCTTTCCTCTATATTATTATAGCATAGATTCTTCCAGTCTGTTGTAACAAAACAAAATGGTGCCGATTCCCTTGTACAAAAACTAAACTAAATTTAAGTTGAATGCATCTTTTTCTTTCAATTTCATTATGAAAAGGACAGAAGATAAATATTAGTATCCTGTCAAATTAGTCAGCACCTGACGTAATTTGATGTAATTTTAGTAGTCAACTTTTTAATCGCGTCTAAAACTTGTATGGCGTTGATTAATTTGACAGAACATAACTAAAATTTAACTTCTGTCCTTTTCATAATGAAATAGAAAGAAAAAGATGCACTGAACTTAAATTTGGTTTAGTTTTTAAACAAGGGAATCGGCACCAATGAGTAAGTTTAATGCTCTTCTGATATCTGACCGTTATTAAATGTAGTGTTTTTCTGCACAGAATTTATAAACAATTTTAGTCGCATCACTTTTGCGCTTTCGCTTATTTTATAGGTCTGTAGCTTCTAATAGGTATGCGGACTAGGTTTGCCAGATACAGTAATTTCATTTCAAATCAAATCAAATCATTAATCAAATCATTTATTACTTTGCAAACATGGGTAATACATAGCTGTTCTTTTTTATAATAATGTTCTCCAAATTTTGCCGTCATATGGGCATGCAAATGGTTAGTTACAATTATAAATTTATAAAATTAAAATATGTGATATGTCATTGGAATTACTCGTACAATAAAAGAGTTAACAAAAAGAAATAATGTCAGCGTGCTCAAAGTACTAATAAATTAAAATAAAAGATATTATCATCAATGTCAAACTGTTAAATTATTAAATTGAATAGAAATACATTGAAAGGAAAAGATAGTTTTATTAAAAAAGACACACAAACTTCAAAGTATCCACATACAAGTGTTGCGTAGCAATGTAGTCCATAGAGTAGGTTATATAAGAAGGTGTGTATACCTTCACATCCTCTCACGTTTTTAAGAATTTATAAATAAATTCTTGAGTCCCATTCTGGAACTTAAATCTTGTAGCCTAGGGCCAAACAGTGGCTTCGTTAGCATGTCGGCCAACTGCAACTCCGACGGAACGTGTTGGACATTTAAGTCTCCGTTGCTAACACATTCTCTCACAAAGAAATGTTTCAGCTTGATGTGCTTAGTCCGTTTGTGATATTCGTATTGCGGATTTTTAGCAAGTTTAATAGCTGACTCATTATCTAGGTTTAGCACCGGCTTCTCTGTGTTCTTGGACAGATCTTTGAGTAGTCTATTTAATTTTAACCATAAAATCTCTTGAGCAGCTTCACTGGCTGCAATCACTTCCGCTTCAGTTGAGGAAATGGCGACAGTCTTTTGTTTCTGGCTTCTCCAGCTAATAGCAGCTCCAGAGAATAAGCACATCGTTCCAGATGTCGATCTGCCGGTAGTCTGGTCTCCTGCATGATCTGAGTCACTATAACAGACCAAATATGAGGGTGACTCCTTCATGTAAGTCAGCCCGTTCTGTTGGGTACCTTTCAAATATCGAAACATGCGTTTTACCAGCATGACATCTTGTTTAGTAGGTGCTCCAAGATTTCTGGATGCGACACCCACAGCATATGAAATATCAGGCCTTGTGCCTACTGATAAATATGCTAAAGCACCCACGGCTTGTCTGTACGGGAAATTCGTGTTCTCATCCTCTCCCGTCTCATGTTCTTTGATGATGGGCGTTGGTGCTGATTTGCAATTGGACATTCCATATTTTTCCAAAACTTTCTTTGTGTAGGTCTTCTGACATAGTGTAATGGTCTGGTCCTTGCGCACGTAAATTTCCAACCCAAGGAAATATGATGCAGGTTTAGTAGTTATCTTGAATCGTGCTTTTAATTCCTTAATGAACTCATCTCCTGCTTTGGTTGTGTTGTACGCTACTAGTCCATCGTCAACGTAAAGACCAATGAAGACTTTGGATTGTCCTTTGACTCGAACATACAAGCATGGATCCGCTTTACTTTGTTGAAAGTTAGATTTCTGTAAGAACTCTGTAATGCAGGTGTTCCAACAACGCGGCGCTTGCTTTAGTCCATAGAGACTGCGTTTCAGCTTGCAGACTCGTTTTGTGCCATCCTGATAACCATCAGGCTGTTTCATATAAATTTCTTCTTCGACTGTGCCGTTTAGGAAAGCTGTTGACACATCGAACTGGCATAATTTTAGATTTTCTTTTGCAGCTATGGCAAGTAGTGCTCGCACAGTGCTCAGGCGAACCACTGGACTGAACGTTTTATCGTAGTCTACTCCAGGTTGCTGAGAGTAGCCCTTGATAACCATTCTGGCTTTGTACCTTTCGACGGAACCATCAGGATTCATTTTAACTTTATATACCCATTTACAAGGCAGGGCTTTTCGTCCTATAGGTAAATCAACCAGATCCCAGGTTTGGCTTTCGTTCAGAGATGCCATTTCATTTTTCATAGCTTCTTGCCATTTGTTTCGGTCAGGAGATTCTAATGCTTCTTTGAAAGTGATAGGTTCTTTAGGCTTGTGAAGGTTTTCGATTTCTTCAACAGCTGCCAAAATAAAATCATCGTAGCGCTTAGGAGCTGTGATTTTAGTCCTATCTCTCAAAGATCTCGCTTCATTAGTCCCGTTTTCAGCAACAGCATTATGAACAGGTTCATCATCATCGTCATCATTGGATAACCCGGAAAGAGATTCGTACTCACTTTCAATGTTTACTGGTTCGATCCGTTGAGTGTTTTCATCTAAATGTGGTGATGAAGTTCCGTTGTCACCTTGATCATCTGTGTCTGTATCACTGTGCTGGTTATCTCCTTTGTTATCGACAAACGTAATAGTCACTTGCTTGCGTGATGTTTGTTGTGACGTTTGTTTGTGTTGATCTGATGAACTTTGGATTCCATTGAACAATTTAGAAAGTTCAGTTTTATTATGTTCATCGTAGAACATGTTTTTCACCACTCGAATATCTTTCGATGTAACAATACTGTTCTTCGAGGGTATGAAAATTCTGAAAGCTTTGCTTGTTTCAGAGTATCCCGCAAACATGCCAGGAATTGCCTTTGGTGCAAATTTATGACCGTTGATGCCTTTCTTCAAGACAAAAGTCTTGCAACCGAACACGTACAAATGATTGATACATGGCTTTCTGCCAACCCATCGTTCGAATGGCGTTTCGTTCTGGATTGCGCTGTTAATACTCCTGTTCGATAGGTAGTTTGCAGTAAAGACTGCTTCGCCCCAGAATTTTAATGGTGTATGTGCGTCAATCATCATTGCTCTCGCTTTCTCCACGAGGGTGCGGTTCTTTCTTTCTGCAACTCCGTTTTGATTCGGGGTATAAGGTGCGGTGAGCCTTCGCTGTATTCCGCAACATTTTAAATAAGTTTCAAACTCTTTATTGATGTATTCAGTACCATTGTCTGACTGTAAAAACTTAATTTTGTTTCCAGTTTGTGTCTCCGCTAGATGTTTGAACTCTTTGAACTTGTCGAATACTTCGTTCTTGGTTTTGATGAGGTAAATTCGACTGTACCTGCTATAGTCATCAATAAAGGTAACGAAGTATTTGTTTCCGCTGATTGTGGGCGTTTGTATAGGTCCACACACGTCGCTATGAACGATTTCTAAGCGTTCTGTTGTTCTTTGAGTATTTTTCTCACGGGGAGCTGGTACTCGATGCAGTTTTGCTTGGATGCAGATTTCACATTCTGGCAAGGTTTCAGAAGCATCGAAGTTCAAGCCAACTAAGTTCTCGTTTATGAGTGCAAGTTTCATATCTTTGGCGTTCATGTGACCAAGTTTTCTGTGCCAGTCGCTGATGTTTGACGAGTTCGTTTTCTTCGTAGTAGTTGTAACGTCATCGTTATCATTGGCCAGGTTGTTGCGCTCATGTTTATTTGGTTTAATGTAGTAGAGACCATCTTCTTCTTTGTAAGCAGTGAGCGTTATTCCAGCTTTTGTGTTTCTGACCGTTGCTTTGTTCTTCGTAAAGAGGACAGAGCATCCTGCATCTGTCATTTTACTAACGGACATCAAATTAGTACAAAGACTAGGTACATACAGCGTGTCTTTTAGGTGTGTACCGCTACCATTTTTGGATAAAAATGTTACTGTGCCTTTACCTTCAATCTTTGCAGTATGTTCTTCAGTGGCGAAGTTTAATGTTCTGGATATTTGCTCAATGGTCGTAAATAATTCTCGTTGGTATGTCATGAGAGACGTACAACCGCTGTCTAAGACCCAAATGCTGTTTCTAGGCTTCTCGTTTTGTGTAAGGAGGCACTGTGTAGCATAATTGTTCTTATGAGAACCGTTGTTGTTTTTGGTTGGTTTCTCATTGTTTTTCTTCCAGCAGTTAGTACAGATTTTGTGGGTTTTGCGTTTAAAGATGTTACCTCTTTGTTTGCAAATTTTACATGTGGCGTATAGCGCTTCTTCATGAGTGAAATTTTCAGGTTTGTCGTTGTTTTCTAAAGTTTTGCTATGACGAGCTTCACATTCTTCGATAATTTTGTTTTTCAGCACATCTGGCTTAGGAAGAGTGTCTCGTGTTTCGATTGCGACTCTGAAATTCTCGTATTCGGATGAGAGACTGTACAACATCATGATTGTCAACAAGTCTTCGTTTATGGCTATATCCATGTCTGCCAGTTTGTCAACTATGTCCATGAATTTGTTGAGATGATCACGTACGTCGTGTCCTTCTAATTTTGTTAGGATCAGTTGTTTCAAGAGGGATGCCTTTCGTGCAGGTCCCTTGCTGGCGTAGGTATCTTTCAGTTTTTCCCATAATGCTTTAGCTGTTGTACATTTTTTAATTTGTTTGAGTTCAGAAGGAGCGATTAAAAGAATCAGTTCTGATCTTGCTTGTCTGTCACCTTCTTTGTCAGCTTCAGTAGCATTATTTTCGATGTATTTCCACAGTTTTTGTCTTACTAGTACGGCCTCAGCTTGTATGACCCATGTGTCGTAGTTTTCTCTCGTAAGAGAGTCGATTTTTGTGCTCGACATTTTAAAAACAAATGCGACAGGGTTACTCACTTAAATCTCGTTACTTCGTACACGCTCTGCTACCATGTTAAATTATTAAATTGAATAGAAATACATTGAAAGGAAAAGATAGTTTTATTAAAAAAGACACACAAACTTCAAAGTATCAACATACAAGTGTTGCGTAGCAATGTAGTCCATAGAGTAGGTTATATAAGAAGGTGTGTATACCTTCACACAAACGGAATAACATACACAGACAGACAGTGAAAAAAAATCCTACCTGACTATTGCAAAATATTATCAGGATAAATCCTTTAAAAATATTATTTAATGTCAAACTATAAAAGAGATATGTCAAACTTAATAAAATTACAATTCAATTAGCATGTTAGTGTCATTCAGATAGTCGCTTAAATTATAATAACATTTCTTACATAATAATTCCTTAAATTCCTTTTTAAACGCATTTAAATTTAATTCTTTGATTTGTCTTGGGATTTTGTTATAGACTTGCGGAGCTATACAGAATATGCTTTTCCACATTAAAGCGGTTTTGGCACTACGTCCTCGCAGCATTTCATTCCGCCTGTTACGTTTTACAGTATCTGACAAGTTAGGAAACAGGTGTGAATTGGACTTAACAAACAAGGCAGTTTCGTAAATATACAAAGACGGTAGTGTTAAAATTTTATACTTTTTGAAAAATGGTTCACAACTGTCCGTCACTTGTAGTTTAAACATGGCTCTGATGGATCGCTTTTGCGCTTTAAAAGCGGCTTCTCTATCTGTGGAGTTACCCCAGAATATAATTCCATATCTAAGTACAGATGCTACAAGACCATGATAAGCTGTAAGTAGTGCATCTGTATTAACTGTTGGGGCAAGTTTATATAAGGCATAGGATGAACTACTAATTTTCTTACATAGCGCTTCAATGTGATCCTGGCCAATTCGAAGGATACTAATTTGGTGGGTACCTACGAAAATAGATAATGGTCTTTGTAAATTGCATTTCTTGTAATATTTTACAAACATACCAATACACATAAGTATGTCAAAAATCAACTTTTAATTGCTCATACTATTGCAGATTATTTTTTAAATATGAAAACACAAACATTAATTGAGCATCGCACCTCGTTTTTAGTTATTCATTAAATAAAACTTCGGTAAAAATCAACATGTGTTTTATTATTCAATAAACATTTGGTATGAAAACAACAATATTATGTAAGTATATCAAAATAAAACAAACTACCTATTCATTTCTAAACAATGTTAGTTTGTTCAAAAACTGCTTTCCGAGGCACGGAGGAAACTCGGTATGTAATGGGTGGTCACCCATCCACAGTCCAACCTAGGCAAACATCAGATTTTTTAACGTTGCTCGTCTCACAGAAAACAGATGACTCTTGATGTTGTTTTTTGATGGATGCCTGAAAAAAATAGGAATTTCGTTATGCAATATGTTGAAAGAAGTTAAATGAGAGATTTTTATAAGAAAGAACATTTTTGAATTAAGTTGTTTTATGTGTCACTCAATGTCTGTCTGTTTTTGTCATCGTGTAAAAAAAATCTATATTGTAATAAATTCACGTATTTGGATCTCGGATTCCTGCTTTATTCTATTTCTAATGCCCGATCCAGACTCTCCACGAGGCTACACGAGGGAACGCGAGTACGAGAGTGTGGACGATGCGCTCGTGTCCTCTCGTCTTCCCTCGCCTCGCCTCGCTGTCGCTCCGTTTTGTGTCGGTTTTTCGGACGCGACTACGCGAGTCAAAGGACGCGAGGGGTGAGGCGAGGGAATCATCCACACTCTCGCGCTCGCTCTCTTTGTTGTAACTGCTGCAGAGTAAGGCCAAATGACTCAATTTTCCCTAAACAGTTGAAATCTTTGTTTAAACTGACAAATTGTGGATCGATCGATCCTGTAATATTTGTAATGTAAATAATTTTAATATAATATTTGTAATGTAAACAATTTTAATGCAATATAATTGCAATAATTAGAATCAATATTATATTATGTAATCTAGCAATTTGATATATAAAACATTTGCAGTGCCCTTATAGGGTGTGCATGTCTTAATACTGTGTCATGCAATTTTAATGCATGCCTAATAACCAGTGTTTTACATGTTAGCAAAAAAATAAATATTATAATATATTAAAAAAAAAATATTATATTTGTAGGCACATAAAGTAGCTAACGCAGTCACTTCAATCACATCCATCTTGTAGTAGACGTAGCGGGCAAGTGAATAAATCGAGAGTGTGGATTGCTAGCACTCGCGCAGCCTCCACTCGCCAAGACTCGCGCCGAGGGCCTCTGGGAGGCGCCTCGCGAGAGTCTGGATCGGGCATAACAGTTTTGTATTGTGTAACGGGCTGGTGTCCGTAACTCCACGTCAAATTCGTCAGTCATAACGCGTACCTAATTTGCGTGCGAACAATAATAATCTTTTTTCGACCCGATTAGCACACGTATGTAGGTACTATACCGATATCGTACCAGCACAGCGAAGCACAGATTAGATATTAATAGCTCAGCGAAGGAACTAGTATCGGACCAGTCCGATCACCATGCTTGGCAAGCCGATCCCTTGGGCGAAGCGAGCCAAGTACTTGGGTGTTATCCTAGACCGACGTCTTAACTTTAGTGAGCACATAAAGACGGTGCGTTCGCGTGCCGCCTTTGCTCTCGGTAGGCTTCACTATATTCTGAACGCACGTAGCAAATTGTCACTCAAGTGCAAATTGCGTATTTACACCGCGTGCATCAGGCCTATCATGACTTTCGCATGTCCCGTTTTTGCGCACACCAAACCCTACCATCTTCATAAGATGCAGACCCTCCAGAATAGGTTCTTGCGAAAGGCCACAGGTGCCCCACCTTTTTTTTTTTTTTTTTTTTTTTTTTTTTTTTTTTTTTTTTTTCGGATGGGAAATCATCAAATAACCCCTCCCGCTCTGGGCGGAGCAGGAGGGAGTGTCAGACTTTTACTGACTAAAACCCATCCATGTTCCTTCATCGCCCTTTGTGTTCCGGGGCCACGGTATCTCTTTCGAATAGTCCCGCAACCCCGGCAGGCATCGGTCCTTGCGGACCCCTTCCTTTTTGCTGACTCTCTTTGAGGCGCGCGTGGAACACGAACGCGCCGTCGACACGGCCTGTCGTCATGAGACGGACGGACGGCGAGCTAGCCCATAGCTCACCGTCCACAGGCCCGCGCCTACGGTGGCCGGGGGCCACGTGGTGGTGGCCCCCGACGCCCGGGGCGTCTCCCGCGGCGGCCGGGACGTTGAGAGGTTCGCTCCCTCTCACGTTCCGCCACCTCCTTCTCTAGCATTACTGCTTCGCAGAAGGAGGTGACGGCGTCCCATTCCGTCTCGCTCCGGACCATGGCTTGCACCAGGGCCGGACGCGAGAGGTCGCCGCCGCCAATCGCCGCTTCGAGGACACGGCGGTGCTCTGCCCACGCGGGGCACACCTCCACCGTGTGCTGCA
The DNA here is from genome assembly GCA_905147715.2 of Xestia xanthographa. Taxonomy (NCBI): domain Eukaryota; kingdom Metazoa; phylum Arthropoda; class Insecta; order Lepidoptera; family Noctuidae; genus Xestia; species Xestia xanthographa. Next base: position 13,809,810 of record LR990649.1, on the reverse strand, counting down.
CCGTGTCCTCCGGTCGATCCTCACAGTGGAAGCACCCGGACGTTTCCTCCCGCCCGATTCGGTGCAGGAACCTCCCGAACACACCGTGCCCGGTGAGGACCTGCGTCAGGCGGAAGGTGAGGACGCCGTGGCGTCGCTCAAGCCACTCCTCAAAGAGGGGACTTATCGCCACTATCGTGGCGTGCCCTGCACGGGGTTGCGACAGTCGCTCTCTCCATGTCGCCATGAGATCTCGCCGGAAGTCTGTCCGCTGAGCGACAATTTGCCGCGGCAGCGGAGTTTCCCCCCGGCGTAGCGCCTCCGCGCGCCATTCATGTAGGCGCGCGAGGACTATTGCCTCCAGATCCCATGGCGGCAATCCGGCAAGGAGGCTCGCTGCCTCGCGGGAGATTGTGCGGTACGCCCGGGCCAGCCTTACGGCTACCACCTTTTGGGGCGCGTTCAGGTAGTGGGCGGCACGCCGCTTCAAAGAACGCGCCCACACCGGGGCCCCGTAAAGGGCCATGGACCGCACGACTCCCGCATAGAGCCTCCGGCAGGAGGCGTTCGGCCCCCCCAGGTTGGGCAGGAGCCGCCTGAAGGCAGCCCCAGTCCGTTCCAGTTTGGGGGCCAAACGTCGGAAGTGCTCCACGAAGTTCCACCGGCTGTCGAGGACGAGTCCTAGGTACTTCAAAGTCGACTCGACACCGATGGATACCCCTCCTACCGTGAGTAAGGATCCCGGAGGTGGCGCATTCCGAGGCCCATGAAAGCACATGGCCTCGGACTTGTGCAAAGCCACCTCGAGACCCAGTTGCCGGATCCTCTCAACGACTGTCGCAACCCCGCGTGTCATCGCTTCGGCCGCCGCCTCGTGCGACCTCCCCTGGGCCAGCACCAGCGTGTCGTCGGCGTAGCAAACTACGCTGACACCACTAGGGAGGTCGGCGCGCAGCACCCAGTCGTAACCGATGTTCCACAAGGACGGCCCTAGGACCGAACCCTGCGGAACACCGCACGACATCTCTCGCCGGTTCCATTCTCCGCTGCGACCGGGGTAGATGACGGCTCTGTCCGTCAGATAGTCCCCGACCACTCGACGGAGGTAGGTCGGCACCCGGTGACAGGTGCCCCACCTTACGTTAGGAATGAGCAACTCCACGTTGATCTCAAAATCCCCACCATGATGCAGTACATGAAACGTCTGACCAAGGGCTTTTTCGATTCAGCCGAAAAACACCCTAACCCGCTGATCTCCTCAGAAGCCAGTTATGCCCCCTCTAACATATCTAGGATTCGTAGACCCAGACTTACCCTTGTCACCCCCGACGATCCCATCACCCTTTATCAAGAGAGCTGTAGGGAAACGAGTACACTACGTAGGTACAAATACAAAAACCGATTTAAACCGCGAATCCGGTCCCGCCGGCGTGGACCCCCGCGACCCCCCAGTAACATCACTGCCCGACCCCAGCCCGACATGCTCGATGAGCCAATTAATGATCCGACCCAGCCTGTTGTTGTCCCTTGCTGCCCTCTTGCCAATGACCCACTAAGCCGAGGCCCGAACCCCACAGGGGGTGCCCTTAGTGACGGTTCATTTAATGTGTAATTCCTGTTAGTTTGTAAGCCCTGGCTGGGGGCCTTAAAGTAATTTTTGGCCACCACAGGATTGTCCGGTTAAGCAGTCAAGCAACCGTCTAGCGTTGCAACTGCGAGTGGTCCCTCCTAAAAAAAAAAAAAAAAAAACTAGTATCGGAAAATATTACCGCAACGGTACCACACTATTCCACCATGACATAATAATGTAAACAAACGAATGAAATTATTAAATTAAAAAAAGGTCTGTTGGACGAAAATAAGCCCAAATATGAACACTACAGCCATAAATTCACGATCCCTTAGCATTTTTTTCATCAAAAGCGTATTACTATGTGTAATAATTCATGAAAACCGGCTACTAACCTGTGAAAAGACAATTTAGGTTGATTTTCCTTCTTTCTTGCACAACACATCATAACACAACACGCAGGCATGTTGAATAGCTGTTTTCCACCATATACGTGCAAATTTTATAATAAACTCTTCGTAATTTTCTCACAAATCTTAAAAATTGCAAAAGTAAACACTCATTTGACAGCAGAACTACCACAAAACTCGTCGCATAATATGGCGGATACGGCACTTACCTACAACTGTTACTACGTCACAACAAAATGTTGTCATTATGAGCAACAGCTGAAATATTGTTGTCTCTTTTATCAAATACGATTACCACATTAAATAGAATGAAGCAAAACGATATTTCACATTCCGTTTCGTATTTCACTCACATTTGTCTATGCAAATGTAGGTATAGAATATCGGGGCCCCTCCATATTTCTTTCTATCTATTTCTTTCTATCTCTATGGTGCACGGACCCTTAATTTTGGTGTTTTTCTTTGGCTGCGTTCCGAATTAGGCTGTAATCGATTTGAGCGACCATAAAGTCGTACCGAATTACCGTGAGCGCGATAACGATGTCCCTTGAATCGTCATAGATGACGTCATGACATGCTCCATCTTGCGATTACAGCGACATGCCCCAATTATATATCACTGTGAGCGCTGTCAAAAATGACAGTAGTGTTCACAGGTTGTGTTGTATAATTGATTGAAAAAAAAAAATGAGTTTCAAACTCATGAACATTATATTTCATTAACGTTGCATCTATGTAATTTGTAATTCGTAGGATTTTTTTATGAGGTAAATCTTTGCCGGGAGCAAAATAAGCTAATTTATACGCCTTCGCCATCTTTTTCATCACTGGACGAATCGTCGTTCTCTATCACAAAATCTGAGTTATCAGAATAAATAGAGTCAACCAACACAGTGGCGTAGCGAGGGGGGGCGGAGGGGCGGACCGCCCCGGGCGCCACCATTGGAAGGGCGGCAAAATACTCTTGCTGTATTTGAACGTGATACAGAAGCTAGTCTAGTGCCACTTCAAGTCAAAAACCCAATAAACCAGCTGTAGTTGGTGTCACCAACTCGAGGCTACAAAGCAGTACAGAACCTTGACTGTAAGTTTGCTGAAGTGATTCGGCCAGGGCCTGTAGATTCTACCACGGGGCCCAAAGGTGTAACAAGAAAATTAAGCCGCGATTTGTTTTTCCGAACTTCACCAAATGGAGAAGATTCTGAGAACATGGATGGCCTATTCCCCTTTTATGGAATAATTATTGTTTCTGTTGCCGTTTGTTTGGGGACGCCAGCGATAAACCTGGATTCAACAGTATATTTCATGTGAGTTAACATGAATCTATTATAGCCCAGTACATAATGATAACTTCCTTAAATGGAAATATTTGGAGATAAGACTTCAAGTTGGTGCAACGATCGACAAGGAAGCACAAAATGTGATTGTCAAAGAAGAGCAAAAGCGGAGACTAGTGTTGGTAAGGAAACTTGACATTAACAGATTTCTTGCTAAACAAAATCTAATTATGTTTACGACGTCAAAAGGGCGGCAAATAATGACTCCGCCCCGGGCGACAGTAATTCACGCTACGCCACTGAACCAACATAACTTCCATTTTTCAAAAATAGGTCTTGTTCTTGTGCATTGTTTTGGTTTGGGGTTATGTTAATTTACTGTCAACGCGTTCACGAGCGCGAGCGTTCCGAATTGATGACAGCTCTTAGCTGTCATAATCGTTCTATCGAAGTATCGAACGCAAAATATCGATGTGAGCGCTGTGAGTGATTATTTTCTAATACGGAATGCACCCTTTCTAAAGGGAAAATTCATAAGTACTGTCAACTGTCAAACGTTGACGTTTAGACGTTAGCACCGTAGCACGTCAAAATCCGTCAAATGTCCAAAACGCTAGCGGGCGGCTAGAGCCAAAACGTACATAAAAACTGCCTTGCCAATACGGAAGGGTTTTTCTATATTTAACAGAGCAATTCATCAGATTTTTTGGATAAATATATGGCTGTGATTTGAGTGCGTTTTTTGAAAAATTAAAAAAGCTTTTTCAGCTTTTTTTACATCTGCAAGCAGCTCCTTTTTTTCATAATGGCTGGATTACAAGACGTGGTAGAGGAAGATGCAGCAGATTTACAGTTTCCCAAAGGTAAGACCCGTTGTAAGTTAAAAAACATTCTCCCTCAATCATACCATCATACTCTTCATATCACCCTTACACTCCTCATCACACCCTCACACACTTCATTCAACCCCTTGTAAACAAAGCAAAGCATTCAATTAAAGCATTTAAGTATTTCAAATAGACCCATGACAGGCACTTCTGCACAAAACTAAGCTACTAGTCCAGCCACAGGCATATTAATCTGTGAATGGACTGTAGTTGTTCATTCCAAATTCGTAGATATCCTGGAGAAGAATGGGCAAGAAACTCCATGGACACTCTTTTCAAATCAAGTTAGGTATAACAAAGTACAATATTGTTGTTTCTTTAATGTGAGCACAATGTAGAAAAAGAAAGAAAAAAAAAAGATGAATGAAAATCTTAAGATTAGGATTTAAAGCCCTACTAACCATAATAGAAAGTCTACATGGTACTCACATTTACAAAAAAAATAATAATGCTTCTAATCTAATATAATATTTACTACACTCAGCTTTTTTAGATTTATATTTACTTCATTCAGCTTTTTTCTGTGTCATCAATATTATGTTTTTGACTGTTTACTTGATTTGAATTTTGATTGTTAAACATCCATGTCCTATTCTTTTATTTGTAGTACAAAGAAGAATTGAATAATGAAATGTTTTAATATTTGCTAATGGTAAACCCTCAATCTGCAATCGTGCCCAAGATACAGGCTTTGCCTAGTTTGGGGCCAATGTAAAAGTTTGTTGTGCCTTTTGGCAATAAAGTTTTGGACATATCTGTAAAAACACTGCCCAGCAATTGGCTAATTTTAAAGGTGAAAAAGTGAATGCACTGATTGCAGATGCAATACAGAAAAAAAAGCTATTATTGGAGTGATAAATGGAAATGGTAATAAATCCATATTCAAGAGGTTACTCCTCATTTCAGAGTTTGAAAATGCAGAAACATTGTTGATATCAGAAGTTGACATGTTGCTGGAACATAGAAAGGCACAGAATGAATCCGCTGAGGAAGAACAAGAATTTTCAGAGGTTTTCATGAAGACCCTCACTTACACCAACATGTTCAAGAAGTTTAAAAACAAAGAAACGATAGCCGCTGTTAGAAAGTAAGTATTTGAGAAACAGGGTCAAGTTTCATATACAGTGTCGACCAAAAGTCGATAGGCAATCTCACAAAGCAATAGCTTGACGTTTAGTTTGACTTACGACCTTCTACTTTCAAGAAAATAGACATTGTCATCTACAAGTAAATGTAGTCCAAAATTACAACATTGAAATATAAGTCCAGATGGCCTAGTGGTTAGGCGCGTCCACATCTAAGAGTGAATCAGTAAGCCGTGAGTTCAAATCTCACGTTGTTACTTTTAGACTTTTTGTAAGTGTTTACTCGATTGGTAGTAATGGGACAGAAAAATATTCTCGCTTTGTTCACACATTTCATAAAGTTAGAAGAAGGTAGATCATAGAAAAATAAGTCAAGAATTTATATTTCTGTGAGGTAAACCTGAGTTTTATGAATATTTTACTTGATCGAAATGAATGTTGTCGTTTGGTTGTGTTAAATTTGGTTAGTGACGTGTGGTTTAATAGATAGCGGTATTGTTGTTGGTATTTCTCAAAATGCAGGCAAATATTGATATTGAGGCGAGGGTGACTAATATTATCGTGCTGCATAAAAGTGGTCTTAATAGAACACAAATATCTGAAGAAACCGGACTAATGTGAGTATTATATTTATGAATTATTGTAACAATTTTTTATTAAAAATTAAAGCCTACTTTGTTATTGTTTATTTATTTGGTGACTTAGGGATTAATAAATTGATTTTAAATCCATCATGAGGCATAAAAGATAAATAATAGTGTTAATTATTGGATTTATAAATGCAGAGTGAATGATAACTTCAGTATTTTATTATAGCTGCCTAACATCATTTTTTTGTTTTTTGTTTTAGAGGACTACTGTGAGTCAGATCAAAAGGCCTTGCTAATCGACAATGAAGTGGAAAGCCGTCGCTTATTATCGATGCGCAGCGACGACATAATATATGGTTGGCGAATAAGAAACAAATGGTTTCACACCTACGAGACACTTTGTGGAATTATTTGACACCTCATCGCAAACTGTGCGCCGTGCCGTCCACGCTGAAGGCTTGTATCACGAAGACCAGCTAAGAAGCCCTTCTTGACAGAAAGAGTTATAGAAGAACGATTACGTTTCGCACGGGATTATTTAGATTTTTACTGGAATACTACCATGAGAAGACTCAAAAAACTGACTTTTTAAAAGTCAAAAGGGTAGGCTTCATTTATGGCGCAAGAATAACACTCTGCTGGTCTGACAAAAACATAATCCGTAGTACAGACTCATGTCGAATTATGGTTAATATGTGGGGATCATGTGGGTATGGATAAGTGCAGCAGGGCCAGAACTGGCTTTTATTCCTCCACGCGCCAACAGTTCTACTTAATTATGTAGAAGTATTAGAAGTTGTCATGCTACAAAATTAATCCCTAGATGCTTTAGTTTTAATTAGATGTGTAACAAAATATTTAGTGAATATTAACTTATCCGTAATTATATTAATGATCTTAAATTGAGGTTTAGTTTCAATCTTCTTTTCTTCGGGAAAATGAACACTTAAACTATAACCTCAATACAAGTTACATTTATTGTGACGTCACAAAAAAATATATTCATAAAGTCTAAATTATTTATATTAGTTTTCAATAAACTCGATTACCGATACCTATAATAAGTAGGTATCAACTATATTTGTGTGATTAGAATATCCTTTCCTTGTTACTTAAGTATGTTATTATGAATTGAAAGTAAGTGGGTATACCGTATACAATAAAAAATCTTATGATCGGTTACAAGATAACTTTTTTACATCTAGGTAGGAATGTGACGTTACAATTATCATGAAAGTTTGTTAATTTTATAAATAAATAAAACGAATAAACATTTTTGTTATCATTCACCACGACTTTTTTATTTCCACCTTCCAACACCATCATTCTCTTGCCCTTATCCCAATTCATTTGTGGTCGGCGCAGCATGTCTTCTTCTTCCATACTTCTCTATTTTTCGTCATCTCATCAGACACTTCTTTTCTTGCCATATCATTCTTTACACAGTCCATCCATCGTTTCCTTGGTCTTCCTCTACTCATATACCCATCCACATTCATACTCAAAACTTTCCTCACGACATTTTCCTCATCCCTCCGCATCACATGCCCATACCACGACAACCGATTACCACACAACTTTTCAGTCACCGGCGCCACTTTCAGACTTCCTCTTATAAACTCATTTCTTACTTTATCCATTCGTGTAACACCACACATCCCCCTTAGCATCCTCATCTCCGCGACATGCAAATGCCTTTCATTCATCCCTTTTGTGGCCCAACATTCTGATCCATACAAGACAGCAGGTCTAACCATTGTTTTATAAATCTTCCCCTTGAGTTTAAGGGGAATGCGGGAGTCGCAGATTGTTCCCGTGTCCTGCCGCCATTTCATCCATCCCGTGTTAATTCTGTGCTTTACACTACGATCTATTTCGCCATCGCTTTGCACGAGTGAACCGAGATACCGAAAGTCGGAGCAGACAGGAAGAGGCGCGCCATCTAACGCTATGGCTCCAGAACTGGAGAGACCGCCGAAATCGCAGAACATGTATTCAGTTTTACTTCTGCTGATTTTCAAGCCAACATTCTCCAGTTTCTGTTGCCATTTCCCCAATCTGCTCTGGATCTCAGGTCCATCTTCACCGACAAGAACAATGTCGTCGGCAAACAGCATGCACCAGGGTGCCTCTTCCTGGATGTCCGACGTTAAAGCGTCCATGATCAACAAGAAGACGTAAGGACTTAAAGCCGACCCTTGATGCAAGCCTACAGCCACACTGAACTCATCGGTGTTGCCAGCAGCTGACCGGACGTAGGTACAAGATTGACTGTACATAGCACGAATTAACTCTACATACTTCCCAGGTATCCCTTTCTCTTTCAAGGCCCACCACAACACATCACGAGGTACCCTATCATACGCTTTCTCCAGATCAATGAACACCATGTGCAAGTTTTTGTGTGCACGTCTGTACTTCTCCGACCTTCTTCCGACCTCTTCCACCTTCCAACACCGAACAGCTAAAATAATAAATAAATAGTTGAATAATAATACTATATTTTTTTCTACTAATATTTAACTTATTCTTATAAAAAATAAATAATGAACCAATAACTAATGTTACCAAGAAACAAAAACCCCACGTTGTTAACAGGATTCGAACTCGGATCTCTTTGATCGTGAATCCGACTGATTGCCCCAACAGCTATCCACATATGGTAAAATGTGAATTTTAGCTATCCAATGGTAAGAACAGGTCGCTACACAAATAAGGTTTGCTGCGTGTATAGTAAAAGAAACGGAAATATATTCTTATGTTTCGTGGAGTGTGACGCGCGACATGCGATTGGGCGAACTCTGTGGCTGTGGTGTGCGTACCTACTGTATTGAGACCACTTACACATACAGACGCACGGACGCTCGACCGTGCGTTCACAGCAATACAATCCTTAGCGTGTATCTGCACTTATCAACGCTTACTGTACAATGTTTTCAAGACTTATTGATTTCTTAACAATAAGAATCTTAAATAAGAGTAATAATATTTGATTAACTTAATCAAATATCTGGCTCACGAAGATGTTGATGGCTTAATTGCCAAGTGCCTCTAACACGTAAGGAGGCTCTCATTGCATCTGGATCAAGGGCTTGATTCAGAAAGTGGTACTTCTGAAGCCCTGACAGCCGGTAGCTTGGACCCTGTTCCTTATATTCAAATAAAAATATGAAAAGACAAATATACTTAAAACTTTTGTTTCAGTCTCCTTCAATCCAAAAAACTACATAAATTCGAAGTGGCAAGTTTAGCAAACCTTTGCCCAGAGACACCTGAAGAGGCCAAAGCTCTAATACCATCTCTAGAAGGAAGATTTGAGGATGAGGAACTCAGAATATTGTTGGATGATATACAAACTAAGAGAAGTTTGCAGTACTAATATTTAATATTAATATTCCATTACGAACTTTATCTAGTATTTTATAACACTAAGACTGAATTAAAAACAATTTCAGATTTGGTATCCTTGCATTTTACTTCCATGTATTTATCATATATCCATTTATTTCTAAAAAAAAAAACAATTCAACGCCGGGAGTGGACGCCCTAGAAAGACACTGACCTTATTGGCGCTCGCAACCGACACGTGGGTGTATTATATCAGATTAATGAATGTAGACGAGACGGGAGTATGTAAGGATCGCAGCAGGTGGCGTTCTGTGGTTTCTGCCTACCCCCATGGGAAAAAGGGCATGAGTTTACATATATCTAAAAAAAAAACCTGTCATGTGCATTGCATCCTAACCAAAGTGATAGTCGCGTATACGCGGCCTCAGCATTCAGCCCCGTTTATGAGCGTATTCACACGGCGTATTTTATACGCACCGAGTTCGCGCGTTCATGTCGCATGTAAATGCAGATGTTGCGTTCGTATATCGATTCAAATGCGTGTACGAAACGATAACATGCGCGAGAAGAGCGTGTACAACGCGCGTTATTGTGCCCGCTAAATGCACATTTATCTTCGATTTTTTGGTTCTACATGCCGGTTACCGATCTGGCCGGTTCAGTTGTGATGGAATTTATTTATTCACAACTGCTCGAACCAACCGCTGCGCCCACACGACTCGTAAGTCAGGGTCGATGCCACTGGGCCACCAAGGTAACGCCATTGCATGTTAGGCCGTGTGCTAATTATAACATTAGTCGCGCGTACACGCAATTTTCATTTAACACATCCTGATACACCAGGCACATAAATCCCTAATCGTTTTAAGCTTTGAATTCATGTCTCCATTTGAGATCAACAATCAGTACACTGAAGGAATAAATAAAAAAACGATAGTTTAAATCAGTCTGTATATTGGATATGTCTGCAATACAGCAAGATACATTACAGTGAAAACAGATAAAAGTGATAAAATATTGGAAACAAAAATAGTAATTAGAATTTCTTCTCTGAAACAAAACTATAATAAAACCATTCTTATTATTACTTAAAAGTAGATACTATTAATATTGATGTTAATTAATGCCTCTAACTAAACAAGCCCCTTGTTGAACATTATTTGTAAAAAAACTAAAGGATTTTTTTATCAATAAACCTCAACAATTTTAGATAACTTAAAACTCAACAATCCTTCGATAATTTTTCTTAATTTCTAATTTTGTTGCCTAAACATTATTTTTTAACAAAATGCCGAACAAAAGGCTTGCTTGAATTATAAACTTATCTCAATGGGCACTTTTGGTTTAGTTTAAATGTTAGTATTTAATCTAATATTGTATTAATAAAAATTACAAACTTATCATTCATCTAAAAGCAAACTTTAAAATAATATTAACCATCTATAAAAGAACTATCAAATCTAAGGTCCTAGCCAAGTTACTTTTATGGTACAACTCATCCTTCTCCTACCCTGAACATATAAAAATATCTTTATGTACTTTAAAAACATTTCCAAGTCCTTAAATAAAGATGTTCTTCGGAGTACTGTGCTACAGCAATCTAAACAATAATGGTGGCAATACAAACATCTTTATTTAGGAACCTCTGTCCACATCCCAGTGGTTACTTTAAATTAAACAGTAAGGGGACCGTTTTATAGCACACATTTATTAACAGCTAATAATTTTTCGGGTCCTTTACTAAAACTTACTAAACCTTAAATTAGGTAACGACATTGGGAGAGGCTTATATAAATCCTAAGTTACAACCTGGACCTGTGACATAAGTCTATTTATTAGTAAAACATAATATTGTTTTGGATTCCAAGTGTAGGGAGTCTAGAAGCGACATGGAAGCTGTTAGGAAGCAATGCAAACATAATCATAAAGCTCACTTTACAGAAAATGTGTTTCCACAACAATGATCGAGCAACTGAAAATGTGGGTCAATGAAGGCATGAAGACAATTTGTAACAAATTAAATATACATACTACCCTCAAAATTTATATCGTAAAGTTTTTTGCTTGTATATTTATTCGAATTACAGCTATAGATTGCACTTATTTCAGAATCATTTTACACAGAAATCCGGATTTTAAATATTGGCTCGGCTCTTCTTCCATGTTCATGTGTTTGCAATTTACTATTAAAAATGTTAAATCATTAACGACTGTAGTGGCATTTTATACAACATACTAAAATCCTTAACGTACACACAATCGTTATTGTGTTAAAATAAATGATGATAATACTTTTTGTACATTTCCCAAATGTTTTTCTTCATAGAGTCAGATACTGGTTTTGTTTGTCACATTCGCAGTCAATTCGAAAATGATCTCTACCGTCAAGTGTGATTGTTTACACAATTTAATCGCATCCCAAACACCCTGCTCCTTTGTCACAAGTCGGTTACTCTGTACACTTATAGTCACTACGCAGCACCTTCGATATTCTTCACAACTTATGGATACTGTTCATTTTGTGCAACATTTTAAAACATGATTCCAGTAGCACTAGTACACACCAGTATCGGAAGTTGTCAAGCCACGATCAACATTCAGAATCGACCGTTTCTCTTACATTATCACATTTGTTTATTGAATAACCAATACAATCAATAGGTACTAATTTACATCAGCAACTGGAAATATTATAATCACTAAGTTACATTTTCAAATTCGGCGTGTGGCTCTTAATAAAAATTTTGTTTGAGCAATGATAAGATTTAAAATACTATATCCCCAAAGGTGAGCCATCCAAAATATATATTTGCCGTCGAATTTCAAAAAAGGTTTAAAAAATAATTGCGTATGTCCAAAAGCAGATCTAAATATGTTTATGTGTAAGTTGTCAACATTCTACATTATCAGTCTCGATGATAAAAATGCATTTTGGCCAAAATGAGAAATCCAACGAGTGCGGTCCAAACTTCCCTAAATGAATGTTACACGAACAAATGCCTCATGTACCTGATACAGATACTGACGTAACATATCAAAGATTAAATTTCAGAAACAAAATAGGGTACTAATGAGTTACAAAGTTATTAATTGGAGAGTAAACCAACAAGTAAGCATGTCCATAATAGGCACTTTATAGTACACTACACTACGTAACAAATAAAGTCAAGTTACCTGTATCAAAGTATGAGTAAAGTTTAAAAATTCAGTCTATTTTCTTACTTAGATTTTCTTTTATCAAATCCCACAAGTTAAAGCTCTTTTGCATTAGAAAATCGTTCTAGCAACCGATATATCCATTACCACAAATAAGACGATCTGGCCCTTTCAGAAATTTGGTCCGAAGTAATTTATCTTCAATTATTAAATTAACAAAACTTATGTATGTTGAAAATAAAAAATGACTTATCATACTATAACACTTTAAAATTCTATGCTTGCAACATGTAGTGTTATGTACATAATTTTAAAATAATACATAAAATGAGATCAAATATATATCCAGTCATGTAAACAAATTAAGCTGGAGCAGTGAGTGCTAATAGTTATTTATGCAACTGTTGTATAATGAGGGGTATTAAAACACGAATATGGGTTTATCACACGAGGCGAAGCCGAGTGTGATAATAGTATCACATGAGTGTTTTAATACCTAATTATGTACAGTTGCATACAAGACTTTATCTACATCCATATGAATCCGTCATAAAAGGTTCTGAAACCATAGGGTGTTGCAGTGTTGTAAGAAGTCTATGTAAATTCATGGAAAGTTTAATTGCTGAGTATTTAATACAAACAAACCATGTATAGGTAATAATATAATTATTTACATTTTGGATTGTTCAATTATCAAAATTCACAAAGCTTGTATCACTCATTTTTGTAAACAACAAAGTACTTAGTGCAATACTAATATCTAAATATCGAACAAAGATGGCGGGATACGACGTGAATTCGAATTAACCTATAAGTTTTTTTTTTTAATTACGTCGCTGTGGTAGTGAATCGCACGTGCTATAGTTGGTGCCAGTTAAGATCGCAAAAGAGGTCGTTGACCCACCTACATTTATAAAGGTTCGTAACTTTGAAATCCAAATATAAGCCTGTTCAAGTCTGGAATGGTCATCTATCATGATCTTCAACATTTTTTGTAATGAAAAACGATACATGGTTTATTTGTTTCGGTTCGTACGAAGAGATATTAGGGAAAGGGCAATGACCGCTATTCTCATCTTAACTGGCACCAACTATAGACAATGTTCTTTTTTTAAAACGAGTTGCATAATGAAATTCAGTACAACATTATAACACCCGTTTGGATGTTATAATGGTTATTATGTCACTGGCTGTTTTAATGTTGGCCATAAGCTAACTGTTTCAGATACTTTTATAGAGGATTTATAGCATGGGTGTAGATAAAATACCTAAATAAACATTTTAGAAAAATAGCTCCCTCATTACCTAATGTATTCATTTAAATAATATCAGGACAAACTAACACATAAAATATAGGTACTCGTAATTAATATGAAATATTTTTGCCATTGGTTTGGCATCATTCTAATGCTGCGGTTAAATTGCTTTGGTTGCTCTGTTTGTCAAAGTAGTAATTTGTGCAAAGTAATTGCAAGTCGAAAACGGATTTGATTCATTGAAACATTCCTATTTCTTACTCTCACTCGAAATTTGATGGATATTGACAAACATTCAATACTTCGTGTTCTAGGACATCGTTATTACGTCACAATTAATTTAAAGAATGTTTATTATTGTCACAACAGATTAATATAAGACATGTATTAGGTGATTAAACTTTGGATGCCACTAACATGTTTCATTTAATAAAGTAATTGGTTATAGCATTTATGCAGTGCTATGTGTAAAATATTGTTATCGTACAAATGAACCACTAGCTCCACAACTTCAACATACGGTCATATCATAACCACTTGACCGCCATGATTGATTTGTACGACACAAAATACAGTAGCAGGGTCAAACTAATGTGAAATTGAAAATACTTTGTAATTTTCAACTTCAACTAAACTAGGACGTTTAATAAGAGGGTTAGTTGAACGCAATGTTAATAAAATGTCGAGTTTGGTGGATGAGGAACCCTCTAGTCCGTGGAGTAGGCACACGTGGGGTGCGGGTGCCGGTCGGAGTGCGATCAGTGCGAGGGCGCGGGCGGGGACGGCGGCGGCGCGGGCTGCAGCGGCTGGAACGCGGAGCCCAGCGACGGCCGCAGCGTGAAGCCCGGTATCGTCGGCTTCATTACAGACACTGATTCTGAGAAAGCTCCTTCGCCCGCTTTCAGGTTCACCTGTAACATCAATGTTAGGCTCCATGAGTTTCAAACTAAAAGTAACCTTCATGAAAATTAACTTTGAACACTCCGAGAAAGAGAAGTCTGTAGCAGTAGTAAGTACTTAACCATAACATAAATAAAGACATTATACTGATTAATATTGTTTTTTTTAAATTATTATATCATGTTTACCTTTTCACAACCATCTGGAGGTTCACGAGCTAAGAAGCGATTTATTTGTGGCGATGTACCCAGTTTAGAGCCGTCAAGATCCGGAGACGAGCACACACTGCCGCCTGAAATGCAGAATGGTCATTTGAAACAGAAACTCTCACCATTAAAGTCATTGGAACTAATCATTCAATGTTCTGAAAAGCAAATTCAAGAAATTCCTACTACTTTCAGTTTTATTCTGTCTACTGCTATTGTATCTTCTACAAAACTGAATGATTCCTTTAAAAGCAAATAAGCAAAGAATTATACAAATAAAACACATGCTTAAGGGCTATCAAACCATTCTCATGTTTGGTGCATTTCAACTATTAATTGCAAGGAGTTGTCTAAAAGCTATAGGTAGTTATAGACCTGCGGCCAGTAGCTCTGAGGACCCACCGCTTGAGAGAGACCCCCGGGATGGTGGATCTATGCCCACAATGTATTATTTAGATACATTCATGTTTAACCACATATTTGAAACAGAGTATTGAAGTAGTAAAAGTAGAAGTTGTGTACAAAAACTTGTAAACCCACTAAATAAAAATGCAGAAATTGTTATGACTGCAACTGGTTTAGAGAAATAGTATAAGACAGTTTGAAACGTTTTCATTGCACTCAGAGAAGATGATAAATATTCAGAATTATGGCAACAATACTCAGTATTGGTTATGGAAATTACCTGAAGAATGAGCAGTGTGACACAGATCGTGTGGTGTCTGTGTGTTGACGGAACGCCGGAGAAGTTCTGCAAGGGGCGCGCGATGTCCTTCTGGTGTTACCTGTAAATAGAAAAGGTTTTTACAGCAGTATTTTCCACTCCAGTCCTTTTTACATTAGTACATGTTGAAGTTGCCTTTTATTTTGGGCTCAAGCACGCCACTCTGCCAAGCCTGAATCAACAGTGGCGACCACCAAAAACGCGACAAGACAATAAAGCTCCTAGAGACTTCTTGGATCCAACAAAATTAATAAAAAAAGATATATCAAGCAGGAGAGAACTATGTAACCCGTAAAGGGGAATTTGCCGTAATCTCCACGCTTGGCAGGCGGATTGGAGATCGCAGTGATGAAAGACTAACAGAAAACGCTGCTGCCCATTCTCTGGTCTACGGAGGCGCAAGGTGTTCTGCCTCAGACATTCGTCGCCTTATACGACACCCGTGAGTGTAATGGGTTGGTTCTATTCTACTCTGCCGGATACTTACATAGTTTTCCAAATAGCCAAATATGTTAAAATGTTGTTGTCCTACCAACATCTATATACATATATTGTGTTGAATTACACAGCCGAGTTAACTGTTAAAAGGGGAAAACTATAAATATAAATGTATGGTCTTATCATGCAAATACTCAAATGGGCACACAAGTGAAGTCACAAACATGGAGGTTAGCATATTTTTTTTTATCTATGGTTAGAAAACAAGGTATATGCATCAGTTAGTACATACTTTATCTCTTAGCCGGTCTAGATGATGAGTTTGTGTGCCGCTCGCCGGATACAGCACAAGTCTCTCTATCTCCTGATTGAGACCTTCCACTGATGAACGGGCTGCTCTCAGCGGGACACTGCTGCCTCCAAAACGGTTCCCTGGAGTTTAATTACATACTTCACTTTAGTTTTGTTTGGTTAGTAAAAAGCTTAAAATTGCATATCACATAAATTTTAAACATTTGTTTATTTGCCATAAAAAAAAAAACAGATAAGTACAGACAGTTTTGTACATCCTACCTTATGCTTCTGATGTTGAAACATATTAAGACACATTTTTTGCCCGGAAGCGATATATTTTTTAAATAATAGCTCTAAGTTTAATGGACCGGCTTTCTGGTACAACAAAAAAAAACTTGTATGTTTAATACTTACAAAGACTAGTGTTCATAGTTTGGCTCGAATAGTCCCCAGAAGCAGATGGTTTGTGTTGTGTTCTTTGAAGGCGATTGCGCAGAAAACGATCGAGTTTGTCATCTTCAGAACTACGAGAGGAGCGACCTGATATTGTTCCACCTCCTTCTTCAGTCTGTCCAGAACAGGGTTAATAAATAAATAAATATCGCTGGACATTATACACAGCCCATCTAGTGCCACTTTAAGCAAGGAGGCTTGTGTCGTGGACACCGGATAGTTGATATACTACATAGATACTTTTTGTTTGTAAATACATACTTATCTATACTAATATTATAAGCTGAAGAGTTTTTTTGTTTGTTTGAACGCGCTAATCTCTGGAACTACTGGTCCGATTTTAATGATTCTTTCAGTGTTGGGTAGTCCATTTATCGAGGAAGGCTATAGGCTATATAACATCACGCTGTGACCAAAAGGAGCGGAGCATAAATAAAAAATATTGTAAAAACGGGGATAAATGTATTCCTTTTGTGAGCTGTTTCTCTTTTATGTGACGCAGACGAAGTTGCGTGGGTCAGCTAGTTATACATATAAACATCCATGACTTGGAAACAAATGTCCATGTCCATCACACAAACATTTGCTCCAACCGGGATTCGAACCCGGGACCCTAAGAACGCAAGGCAGCCTCACTACCGCTGCGCCATTCAGGTCGTCAAATGTGTTTCTAACCATTCTTTCTAGTTAAGAAAAGCGCACAAATAAATAGAAATTATTAAAAGTGATTGTGGTTTTTAAAATAAAATTAACATTTCTAACTACAACCACTTACTATATAAAAACAGGAGTTTCATAATAATCAAGCTATTGATAATTTCAGTATAAAAATAGCAACATACTTGTGTGGACTTATCAACTTGCAACTGGCCAGCGTGTAGATAGTAGTCCCTGGACCACTGTCCTTTGTGATACAGTGTGTCGAGTGATGCTGTGCGCCTGATGACACTGGCACCGAATCTGCCCTTGCCTGAAAATGTATCAATTTTATGTATAATTCTTAATCTTTTTTTCAGAAGACCTTCTTATTGTAATGACATTGATAAATAAATAATGGATGGATTGTATAAAAGATGATGTCATGATGAGAAAAAAAAGGTGTTGAGAATGATATGTTGCTGATTAAAACATGGAGGATGTACTGTGGCACCCCTAAATAAACTAACAGCAGGAGGAGGAATGTGGGAAGACAACCGACTAGGTGGACAATCTCATTGAAGTTGTCAGAAGAAACTGGATAGCCATGACACTAAACCACCAAAAATGGAGAGATTTAGAAGAGACCTACACTCAGCATTGTGTGCCAAGAGTTGAAGATCAATCATTACAATTACTTATGTATTTCAATCATAGCCTGGTGATTTATCATCACCATCAGCCTACAGCAGTTCACTACTCTGCAAGCCTGTTAGCTGCGGCTAAGTAATCACTCAGCTTGATTTTTGGCAACCCTCCTCCAGTCCACTCTACTCCTCTAAATCTAAATTTATTTGAGGCTTCAGCACACTCTAGGTATGATAGCCTAAAAGGGTAAGAGATCAAAGATTGTTGTTTAGGTAGAACAACAATCTTTGATCTGTCTGCCTAGGGCTAAAAGTTTAAATTTCTACACAACTAGCTGACGTCCCCCGGTTTCACCCGCATAGTTCCCGTTCCTGTGGGAGTACGGGAATAAAATATAGCCTATAGCACTCACGAATAATGTAGCTTTCTACCAGTGAAACAATTTTTAAAATTGGTTCATTACTTCCGGAGATTACCCCCTACATACAAACTTACAAACAAATGTTACCTCTTTATAATATTAGTATAGATGAATATTGTTCTGAAATAAATGACTTATGACTGTCCCACCTACATCTTGTAAAGGGGATTTAATAAGCTGCAGCTTACCCAACCAATACAAAAAGAGAAGGATGTTCTTTTTTTAAACCTTAAGACTAACACCACCATACCTGAATCCCAGAAGGGTTGTACCTAATAGTAGACCCACATTTTGTCAGTTTTGTTTAAGTTCCATGTAACAAGGTGCTAGCCTACAACTGGACAAAACAACCAGACTGGCTGCTACAGAGTAATTCCTTACTGAAAATCTCATTAATGCATTGCTAAACTGGCGATTGATCCCAGAACCGCTAGCTCATCAGTTTTAAAATATGACTGGATGTATAGTTGACCTGTTAATGAGATTAAAATTTCCAGTCTCCCATTAAAGGACAATTACTCCTTAATAGTATCTAGCTAGGTTGTAACCAACCTCTGATGCAATATTATAGATTGTACTTCCTATCATAGGTTTGCAAATCAACCTGGTGGTTGAATTTAACAACATGAGCTTTCTATGCTTCATTATTTACTTTTAAGATATTTGTCTCCTTTGATAGCTGCACTTTTTATTTGAACTAAATTACTCTATCGAATATTTTGTTGAAAATTATGTTACTAAGTAATCTTACCTTTGTAATTAACAGCTCCAGGGCTTCGCTGTCCAGACAGGGCGTGATCTGGTGATATGCGGCGCCACGCATTCGTGGGCGACAGCGTCGGGCTGTTGCTGGCGTTCTTCTTGAGCCCGCCGCTCTTCATGACGGACGACACCGGCAGCGTCGCCCGCATCGGGCCCTGCTTGCCCACGGGACAGTCCGACTGCTTCCTTACCCGGCCCGACATCCTCGCTTCCTCTCACACTTCACTACTTTACAAACACCCCTATTTCTTCATCAAACGACACACTCAACCACTCACTGCGCAAGAAAAATAAGTATTTCATTCGCCGACGCCGCACCAAGCTCTTTGTAGAGGGAATAATCTTGGGTTTAATAAACCAGGCCCTGTTGTGTTATTACGACTGTTCTTATTATGCAATACGGTAATCAACACTTTCCTTAATGTAATGGGATGTAATAATGGGTGGATCTAATATTCAACTAGTACCTATTATATAAAAACAAAATTACAAAGCGAGCAAGTCACATTTTTTCTGCACAATGGATGAATGAAAATGAATGAAGCTGACAGATGACAAGGGACATCGCGCCATTCCTTTTTTCTTACAATAAATTTTATTTTATGCTAAATATTTAAGTTGCATCGTTGGACGAAGAGAATGAGTTAAAACTCAAGTAAATACTGAACTAATTATTACCTACGAGAATTATTCCACTTATTCGTTAGCATCGCAATTAACAGCTGATTATTCCGCCATGTCAACTAACTTGTCTATGCTCGTTGTGGGAGATTGTTATGGCCTCCTCCCCGTTTCACGTATTATAAGTGGAAGAACAAAATTAAATAAAAAGCTGTATTATTTTTAATCTTAAATAAAATCTTGATTAATGAAGAAATTATGTAGCAGCAATGGTGATGGTATTTATTGGGTATAATACTTTACATTTCGGTACCATAATTAAATTGAAATCAAGGTCAAGGTTGCACACCCGTTGGCCCATCCCATCCACACAGAAAATATTTGAGTGTGGACTTGGTTTGATAAAATTCTAATACATTGAGTAGGTGGTACCCTAAAATCTAAAACTCACAATGAACTTACTGGACGAGCTCTCCTCGTGTGGCGCGAATTATGATTTCTTATTGTAATCAGTAAGAACTTATTGCTGTTCTTAAGTTTTTAGTCAGTGTTTTCTAGATTAGGTAGGTACTTATATAGTTTTGATAAGGCTACCAATCAAAAGGTTTTGTAGAAGGTATGGAAAAGACATCCTGCCCTCTGGAAGAACAAGAATCCCATGTGTATGTCAAGATTTAGATCCATAGTAGAATACGGACTACATGCCCACCCGTAATGGTTGGCCTGTGCACAATATTATCTTGATGGAGCCATTCATCTTAGGCAGTTGGTAAAGAGTAGTAATTATGAAAAGTAGGGTATCTTTTTGCGGAATAGGATGTTTTCACTTCTGCTTTCGTACATTACTCAAGACGTGTGAGTCGACGACGTCTCGTGGTGTTGTAAGACATTAGACGATTTGGATGGATTTGAGAAAACATTAAAGCAGACTGAGTTCAAGAAATATATTAATTACATCTAATTATTTTTATTACACTAAATTAAACACAGAAAATAGTAATTTATCACAATATAAAGGATGGTACAAACTTTATTTGTAAATCAGTACCTACCCAGAAAAAAAAATGCACCCAATCAAATCATTCGAATAAAATTATATTGAACTTTTTAGTTTAGAGGAAATAAACAATAAAAATAAATATAGAATAAACAATAGAATATATCACTGCAACTGATATGTACCGGAACTTGGATAACTAACTAAAATTTACAATAATTGGAAGATAACTAATAAAAATAATTATAATACAAATAATATGTAACACTGTTTACACTTGACATAAACCACACAAACATCCCATTTATCAAGCGCCCTTACATAATATGTATAGTATTGCCGTCAATACGAAATCTACTGTCTAACTAAACTAACCTACATTATTATACTAGCTTGCCTAGTAAAATATACAAAAACCTATATTTATTTGTCTTCTATTCGCTACTGGTCGGGTTTTGAGCAATGTGCTTCTGCTGAGCTATCCACGCTTGGATCCTCTCTTTGAGTTCCGTGTTGGACTTTACTTGATCCATGGACAGCGGCGAGCGGTTGAACGGATCCGATTGATCACTCAAGAGATGTCTGAAATAATTAAACAACAGTTAGCTATAATGCATTTGTATCCAGATATAATAGAGTTGTGGGAGGATAGCCGAGAGGATTATTCAATTTCCGTCATTTTTATCATAAATACATCAATTTGGACAGTGCATGCCAAGGTATTTTGCACTATCTAAGTGTGGGATTTGTTCACCGTTTAGTGTAATTGGGGGACAGTTTCCTTTCCTTAGAGTAAAGGTGACTTGAACAGATTTGTTTTCATTCGCCTCTATACGCCATATCTTTAGCCATTCCTCAATTTCACATATTATGTGTTTCTGAAGGTTCGCTGAGGCAACATGTGGGTTGGTGTGTACTGACAGTATAGCCATGTCGTCAGCATATGTGGCGATGATGGTGTTGTCATCTGTTGGTATGTCGGCTGTAAATATGAGATAAAGTACGGGCCCCAAGATGCTCCCCTGTGGAACACCAGACTTTATTTCATACAAATCTGATGTGATGTTGTTAAGTTTTACCTCGAAACTGCGCTTGTCCAGGTAACTTTTCAGTATGAATAAGGAGTGCGGCAGATATTTTTTAAAATTAAACAGGAGGCCAGACCCTGTCAATGGCCTGGTTGATATCCAGGAAGACAGCCGAGCAATATTTTTTGTTTTCAAGTGTGAATATGCCGCAGATAGATGCACACACAACAAAACGATGAAACACAGAATAAGCAGTATGAAATTTAAACGAATCGGAGAAATTTGAAGGTAAAATTGATTTATGTACAGTAAAAAATCAATCGCACCTTGCAATGGTAGTCCTATCAACAGTGGTGCGTGAGCTGGGCAGTATGACGGGGTCCATCATCAGGGTACTCATGATGGGGTCAAGGAACTCCTCGGGCGCGTTCGCGAGGATCTCTTCTTCTCGTTGTCGCTGCACTGCAAACCCTTCCACGCGAGTCGCCACTTCTCGTAGCGAACCTATTAGGCCTCCGCCCCCGATGCGCGCTGGGGAATAATATTGTGTCATTAGAACCTTTATTATTTTATTGTATGATTTTATGATGCGTATGATTTTAACTTCGATTTTTTTATTTTAATTTTTAGCAAAAAAAAACTAAGTATGCCATTTGCTTCTACTCCGTTCACCTATTATACCCATTTTTTTTGGAAAGTGATAAAAAAGTCATCTGTATAATCCTGAGAGTTGTAAACATCTACACTAATATTATAAAGAGGAAAAATTTGTATTTTGGTGTGTGTGTGTAGGTTTGTAATGAATAAACTCAAAAACTACTGCGCCGATTTCAAAAATTCTTTCACCATTAGAAAGCTACATTCACGCTGAGTAATATATTTGATTCCCGTACTCCCACGGGAACGGGAACTACGTGAGTGAAACCGCGTGACGTCTGCTAGTCGATTAATAAAATGCCCTTTTTCGAGTGGCAATGGTAAGAAGTGAGTTACCTAACACAGCCTCAGCTAGTGTGAACAGTTGCGGCGAGTAGGAGCGGCCGTCGTCGGACACGGCGGCACAGAACCGCTCGTTGTTGCCCAGCTCCACGTACATGCGGCAGATGTCCAGCACTGTGCTGGCTGGCTCGAACTCGTACTCTTTCATGTCTTTTACCTGGAAAGGAAAAAAGAGGTTGTAAGTGTAAGCATAGACAAGTCAAATGGATTTATGAAGTTGTTGTTGGCCATTAGTAGAGATCTTTCTGGTTCTTTTTTTTTTGGTTTGCATACATATTATGATGAATATTGATTCGTTAGATTCGTTGATTGATTGACAGCTTATGCCCGTGGCTTCGCTCGCGTTATAATCCGAAATTATTACACTGGAACAGGGCGTGCCATAGTCTATGACATTCGTCGATAATTTAGCTTCTTATTAGTGAAAGAATAATCGGAATCGGATCAGCAGTTCCGAAGATTACCCCCTACATCTAAACTTACAAACTTTCATAGCCTCTGACATTCGGCGATAATTTAGCTTTTTATTAGTGAAAGAATAATCGGAATCGGATCAGCAGTTCTGATGATTACCCCCTACATCTAAACTTACAAACTTTACCTCTTTATTTAAGATAAGAAGACATGGGTCAAAAAACTTAGACTCACCTTAAAATTCTTCTTATTCGGGCCGACAAGATGCAGCAGGAAGTAGTTGAGCATGGAGGCGATGCGCTCGACGAGCGTGGGGTGGCAGAAGATGTAGGGCGCGTGCGCGGACAGGCGCACCAGCGTGCGCACGGTGTCGCGCCCCAAGATGTTGTCGAACCGCGCCAGCATGCCCACGTGCGCCAGCGACGACAGCGCCGCCGAGCGCTCGCCGCCCGGCAGCCGCGACCACGAGCCCGACTCTCTGCGGGGCAACATGACATTACTAGCTTACGACGACAGCGCCGCCGAGCGCTCGCCGCCCGGCAGCCGCGACCACGAGCCCGACTCTCTGCGGGGCAACATGACATTACTAGCTTACGACGACAGCGCCGCCGAGCGCTCGCCGCCCGGCAGCCGCGACCACGAGCCCGACTCTCTGCGGGGCAACATGACATTACTAGCTTACGACGACAGCGCCGCCGAGCGCTCGCCGCCCGGCAGCCGCGACCACGAGCCCGACTCTCTGCGGGGCAACATGACATTACTAGCTTACGACGACAGCGCCGCCGAGCGCTCGCCGCCCGGCAGCCGCGACCACGAGCCCGACTCTCTGCGGGGCAACATGACATTACTAGCTTACGACGACAGCGCCGCCGAGCGCTCGCCGCCCGGCAGCCGCGACCACGAGCCCGACTCTCTGCGGGGCAACATGACATTACTAGCTTACGACGACAGCGCCGCCGAGCGCTCGCCGCCCGGCAGCCGCGACCACGAGCCCGACTCTCTGCGGGGCAACATGACATTACTAGCTTACGACGACAGCGCCGCCGAGCGCTCGCCGCCCGGCAGCCGCGACCACGAGCCCGACTCTCTGCGGGGCAACATGACATTACTAGCTTACGACGACAGCGCCGCCGAGCGCTCGCCGCCCGGCAGCCGCGACCACGAGCCCGACTCTCTGCGGGGCAACATGACATTACTAGCTTACGACGACAGCGCCGCCGAGCGCTCGCCGCCCGGCAGCCGCGACCACGAGCCCGACTCTCTGCGGGGCAACATGACATTACTAGCTTACGACGACAGCGCCGCCGAGCGCTCGCCGCCCGGCAGCCGCGACCACGAGCCCGACTCTCTGCGGGGCAACATGACATTACTAGCTTACGACGACAGCGCCGCCGAGCGCTCGCCGCCCGGCAGCCGCGACCACGAGCCCGACTCTCTGCGGGGCAACATGACATTACTAGCTTACGACGACAGCGCCGCCGAGCGCTCGCCGCCCGGCAGCCGCGACCACGAGCCCGACTCTCTGCGGGGCAACATGACATTACTAGCTTACGACGACAGCGCCGCCGAGCGGTCGCCGCCCGGCAGCCGCGACCACGAGCCCGACTCTCTGCGGGGCAACATGACATTACTAGCTTACGACGACAGCGCCGCCGAGCGCTCGCCGCCCGGCAGCCGCGACCACGAGCCCGACTCTCTGCGGGGCAACATGACATTACTAGCTTACGACGACAGCGCCGCCGAGCGCTCGCCGCCCGGCAGCCGCGACCACGAGCCCGACTCTCTGCGGGGCAACATGACATTACTAGCTTACGACGACAGCGCCGCCGAGCGCTCGCCGCCCGGCAGCCGCGACCACGAGCCCGACTCTCTGCGGGGCAACATGACATTACTAGCTTACGACGACAGCGCCGCCGAGCGCTCGCCGCCCGGCAGCCGCGACCACGAGCCCGACTCTCTGCGGGGCAACATGACATTACTAGCTTACGACGACAGCGCCGCCGAGCGCTCGCCGCCCGGCAGCCGCGACCACGAGCCCGACTCTCTGCGGGGCAACATGACATTACTAGCTTACGACGACAGCGCCGCCGAGCGCTCGCCGCCCGGCAGCCGCGACCACGAGCCCGACTCTCTGCGGGGCAACATGACATTACTAGCTTACGACGACAGCGCCGCCGAGCGCTCGCCGCCCGGCAGCCGCGACCACGAGCCCGACTCTCTGCGGGGCAACATGACATTACTAGCTTACGACGACAGCGCCGCCGAGCGCTCGCCGCCCGGCAGCCGCGACCACGAGCCCGACTCTCTGCGGGGCAACATGACATTACTAGCTTACGACGACAGCGCCGCCGAGCGCTCGCCGCCCGGCAGCCGCGACCACGAGCCCGACTCTCTGCGGGGCAACATGACATTACTAGCTTACGACGACAGCGCCGCCGAGCGCTCGCCGCCCGGCAGCCGCGACCACGAGCCCGACTCTCTGCGGGGCAACATGACATTACTAGCTTACGACGACAGCGCCGCCGAGCGCTCGCCGCCCGGCAGCCGCGACCACGAGCCCGACTCTCTGCGGGGCAACATGACATTACTAGCTTACGACGACAGCGCCGCCGAGCGCTCGCCGCCCGGCAGCCGCGACCACGAGCCCGACTCTCTGCGGGGCAACATGACATTACTAGCTTACGACGACAGCGCCGCCGAGCGCTCGCCGCCCGGCAGCCGCGACCACGAGCCCGACTCTCTGCGGGGCAACATGACATTACTAGCTTACGACGACAGCGCCGCCGAGCGCTCGCCGCCCGGCAGCCGCGACCACGAGCCCGACTCTCTGCGGGGCAACATGACATTACTAGCTTACGACGACAGCGCCGCCGAGCGCTCGTCGCCCGGCAGCCGCGACCACGAGCCCGACTCTCTGCGGACGGTGGACACAGGTGATACGGTAAACATAAGGTCTATCTATCCAGTCATCATTATGAACAACTTATACTATGGGACCAAACCCTGAATCGCGAAAAAAATATCAGCTGTTCCATACATTTTGACGGGTGATGCGAACATAGTGTAGGGAACAGCTAATTTTTTATGCATGCATATTGCATGTCATTTTTTCTTTACTTAAATCAATGAAATACAGTACTATCAACTCAAGAATAGTATTAAAAAAGTTCTACTACTGTTTGTCGCTCAAAATAAATATTAAACTCGTACTACTTTGACTTCATTTACCTAAATCTGTCTTGAACATCACATTTTTTGACCGAATAATTTTACTAATTGTAAGTGCTTTATTCAAGCTAAACTTGCCACTATAATAGTAGACTTAAAAAAAAATAACATAACATAGTTAACTTTTTCTAAGTTTTTATGTGAACTACATACTGTGCAGCTTGCATGGTGCGTATCTGCGCCATGTTGCCGAGCGCTTCATCCAGTAGGAAGATGGCGTCGTTCATGAGAAGGTTTACGAATCGCAGGTATATCGGGGGGTGTACCGCCTCCATGTTGGATTCAGCTTCCTTTGCCAGTAAGCTGAAAATTATAAAAAAATGAAATTCAACAAATTGCAAATCAAAACTACACTATCTTAATATATATAAATAACGTGTCACGTTGTTTGACCGCGAAGGACTCCTAAACTACTTAACTGATTTTAATCAAATTTGCACATCGTGTAGTTTGATCCAACTTGAAAGAAAGGATAGAATAGAAAAAAATAAAATGTCCACCCGTGCGAAGCCGGGACGGGCAGCTAGTAATAATAATATTATAAAGAGATAAAACTTGTTTGTTTGTATGTAGGGGGTAATCTTCGGAACTACTGATCTGATTCCGAAAATGTTTTCACTTACGGGAAGCTACGCTATCCCCCGGTGTCATAGGCTACATTTAAAACGTTCCTGTGGGTTAATTTCCGTACATAATGGCAACGAAGCCGCGAGTAAAAGCTTTTAATTTAAATACAGAATTGCGGTTCATATAAAGATAAAGATTTTAGTCATAATTTCCAAACGTATCAGTGGCCCGACTCTCTAACTAACGCTTCGTCCGTAATTCGGATCTATCCGACTATCTCGCGCACGTCTGCAGATAAGTGCGAGTGAAAGAGACGGATCCGAATTACGGGCGAAGCGTTAGGGAGTAGATCCTCAGCAAGCAACGTGAAAAGTAAGAGAAATCTACATGATGCAGCGTTGAGGTCGCTGCCACAAATCTTTCGTTCTTTTGCGGAGATTCGACCTGCGATCTGAAAAATGATGATGAATAGATATTTACTATCGAGGACACTCCCGCCTGATCACCACTAAGCTAATTTTTGCTTGCACTTACAACATAGAAACGCTCTCTAGCCCCGCCCCGCCCCGTTTTGTTGACTTTGCATAAAAATAATGAATGAAAAGATCCCGATCAGTCAAGCGCACTGACGACTCACGACAAACGAGACTTATTGTTATTTTGCGCGCCAAAGTTGACGCTTTCCTAACAACTTTAAGGGGGCGAGGCTCGGCGCCTCCGCATGCTTTAAGCGAAAAAAAAATTAACTCGTCAGGCGGAAAAGACCACGACTGTACATAGTCACTCACGTAAATGCATCTCTATGTTCCTCCATCTCCCACAAGAAGTCCATGACGAGATACATGGGGCGCCTGTAGTTGAACTTCTGCTCAAACTGCACGCTCTGACCGGTCATCTCTATCCCGACGAACACGTCCAGGAGACAGGGAACTAACTGAAAGTTTGAAAGAAAAGAAAAAAACACGCGTTATTAATAAGTTTTTCACTTCTCATGCTCTAAAAGTACGCCAATATAGCCCTACGAAGCGGGACTAAAGTGACCCTTTTAGTCACTAAGTAATTACTTTTTAATTTCCTTCATGTGACATACTTAGACAAACTCCAAAGGGTAAAAACGGTACCCTATTACAAAGACTCCGCTGTCTATCTGTCCGTCTGACTAATATGACTATTTTTCTCGCATTCAAAGTAAAAAGCAGTGTAACACACGGCGCTAAAATCCCATTTTAACTCTAAAAAACTACTCGCAAAACTATCTCGTATATAATGGGTAATTTTAGCCTCTTGTATTACAATGTACTATTACGTTTTATGTGTTGACACGTCACTGCGGTTACAGGTGCGATGGTGTTGGGATTATGGGGGTTTAGGGCTGGGGGGGGGGTTTAGGGATTTAGGGGGGGTTTATGGTTTAGGGGGGGTTATGTTCAAATTTTATGGAGATAGGGAGTTTCTCGAATAGGGTAAAGTGACATGAATTTTCTCTATGAGAATATCCTCAGTAAAAGTCTAGATTTCATTATTGGCATCATATTGATCGAATTTAAACTTTGTTTCAAAAATTGTATAATTACAAAAACTGAAACTGTTTAGACATGATATTTGAAACTGTTGGGCAATTTAATCATTCACAGTTCTAATAATTTTATATAAATTGCATGTATATTCAACACAATGTAAATTGTTCACGAATAAATAAATGAAATGAATTGATCACCAGTCATAACAGTTGTTTTCTCTCTAGTAACCCATTGTCTACTAAGGGTGAAATCATATTTTCAGGCACAGATCAGTCCGGGGGCTGCGGGACTGTTCGAAAGAGTTACCGTGGCCCCGGAACACAAAGGGCGATGAAGGAACATGGATGGGTTTTAGTCAGTGAAAGTCTGACACTCCCTCCTGCTCCGCCCAGAGCGGGTCCTCCCGCTCCCTCATTTGATGATTTCCCATCCGAAAACCCGGCCAAGAGCGTGTCGGGCCACGCTCAGTGTAGGGTTCCGTAGTTTCCCGTCCGTCACAATAAGTGTTCCCACTTATGAGTTTAAAGGTGGGTATCCATTATGTAAAAATGCTTGCATATACGAATATACTACAAACTTAGTCCAGAAATTATTTTGTACAACTTTTTGTCTTTTTTGTACAAAAACTGTTGTTTCCATCAAGTTCAAAATTATTTTCCTAGAAAGTCCTTATAAAGTTCTACTTTTCAGATTTTTTTCATATTTTCTAAACCTATGGTTCAAAAGTTAGCGGGGGGGGGGACACATTGTTTTTTTACTTTTGGAGCGATTATTTCCGAAATTATTGACATTATCAAAAAATGATTTCCGGAAACCCCTATTCATTTTTAAATACCTTTCCAACAATATATCACACGTTAGGGTTGAAATTAAAAAAAAAAAACACTTCCCACTTTACATATAGGTGGGCTACTCTAATAAAACATTTTTTTTCCAATTTTTATTTTACCACTTTGTCGGCGTGATTGATATACATATTGGTACCAAATTTCAGCTTTATAGTGCTAACGGTCACAGAGATTAAGCGAGGACGGACAGACATGGCGAAACTATAAGGGTTCCTAGTTGACTACGGAACCCTAAAAAAGGCACAGATCAGTGATTTCGTGCATATCTATCTCATTCTGTCGTTTATAGGTGCCATTTACTGGACCAAGAAGCCTGGTCGCAAGCATTCGCATTCATCCGCATCGGAAGCCCGTTTCAAGTGCGTCTGAACCTCTCAGTGTAGTGAGTTACAATTCTAAGAGAGAAAGATGCAAGAAAATGGTGGTCGGTGCGTATAAATCTGATTTTATCCTATAGGCCTGCTGGCCTGCGTAGACGAGGGTGTACTTTTGTATCTCTCAAAATAGATCACTTCTAGCTGCATTCCACAACGCACACAAACGGATTAAAAGTACCGCGTACTCGTGTGACATAGTTCTAAGTGATTTTGACGAACATAACATAAAAGTACGCCGAGAACTGTCCCTCATCTGCGCAGGCCTTCATTGTATTTTAGGCGGAGGACCAGATGTTGTGGCGTAGCTTGTAAGAGGCCTATGGTGTCGACTCTGTTATGCACAAACTAAACTTAATTTACGCTATTGCTATCTTTTACTAAAAGGCAGTGTGAGAAAAGGACGGCTATAGCTATGAACTAAGTTAGAGATGTCAAACTAGTTTATGCCTTGCGCTTCACCGTGTTTATAGTCGACATGTTTTTACGTGCACCCTTCATTTGCATGGAAAACTTAGTTCTAACTAAACTTGACAGCTATAAATTACGTCCGTCTCTTTCTCGTTTTATTAGGGAGAAAAAGATAGCAATAGCCTAAATTAAGTTTAGTTAGTGCACAACAGAATCGACACCTATGTTAAGCAGTGAACTGTTTGACCCAGCCGTGTTGAACCGTTGTTTAAACTGGAACTGATAACTAACCTGCAACCGATGTGGATGTTCTTTGAACAGCTGTTCCCTATAGAAGGACGCCAAGCTGCTCAGTGGTTGCTGGTCATCCGGGTGATTCGGTAGCATCGCCTCCAGACATTCTGCCAGTCGAGCCCTGGAATAGAAATTGTTATTATTAATTCATTATTTGCTAACAGTCAATAACTCATACAGTGTGCCATTAATTATGTCGCGGCTTATGTAAGAGAAGATTATGTGATAAAGCGTCGAGACTAACACAAGATTCTCTCTACAAACACAACTATAATGTTCCATTTAAGGGGATGTCAACACCAAAATGCGCGGACACTGTCTATTTGTATCGAAGTAAACGAGAGTGAGAGAGTTACTGGACGGCCAGGTTTTAGAAGAAAATAATGAATAAATATTGAAATAAAAAAAGTGTGGATTATTTGTGAAATATGACTCGTTAGCAGTTTAGGTATGAATATGTTAACTTCATGTTTTTAATTGCAGACCCATACGTCAAATAAAGATATAGAACCGTTTAATGATCGTCCGATTACGTATCAAGTCCATCCACGGTCTTTGAAATATGATGAATATTAACATATTTTTTTTTTTTGATGTGCTAGAACAAATAGCTTTTCTTGAAAAACTGCTTAAATAATATCAATTAGGTGTAGCCCCTTAAATGTAAAAAAAAGGTTACTCAAAGGCCCAGCGCACACCGCTGGAGGCGCAGCGGAGCGCATTTGAAGACAACAATTTAATATAAACCTTAACTACCTTGATATACGGTCAATATAAGAATAAATTCGCACGCGGTACTCGGAGAGCCCTCGAGCTACTACAAGAGCATGCGCGCGACCGTATATAAAGGTAGTTAAGGTTTATATTAAATTGTTGTCTTCAAATGCGCTCCGCTGCGCCTCCAGCGGTGTGCGCTGGGCCAAATACGTCAGTATCCAAGTACCACAACGTTGTATGTTCCTACATACAACGACTTACCAAATAACTATCTATCATTAAGGCGAAACTAGGGGTTTATCTGCATATAGATTTATGAGCCGAAAAGCGACATAGGTTACACTTATCTCAATGAACTACCCCGTAAAGTGTATGACTAGACATATGATCATAGACGAAGCAATTAATGGAGATGTAAGGAACGTAGGAAGTGGTTTGCTGCAGCTTCTGTTTACTCCCATGGGGTAAATAGCGTGAGTATAAGTATGTATGCCTGTAGGTATGTGAAAGAGTGACATGATATAAATCCGGAATACACTGATGAAGTTTATAATGGCCGGTTTCACATTTTCCAGTAGCATTACCGTAGTAATCTGGAACTGTTATAGTGTAGGTGGCCAATCTAATGCCGGATTAAACATTCAAAACAGTGAATACGCATTGTCGTTTTGTTTGAATATGTACTAAAATTCCTAATAACGATTGTAACAATGTAGAAGATATGATTCAGTTCAGCACTGGGCTGGAATAATGTGAGCCAGGCATAAGGGTAAATCACTATCACTATTTATTATAAAAACAAAGTACCCCGCCGCATCTGTCTGTCCTATATGTATGCTTAGATCTTTAAAACTAAGCTAAGGATTTTGATGCGGGTTTTTTTAATAGATAGCGAGCGTAGCCGCGGGCATCAGCTAGTTACAATATACAGGGTGTAAAAGACCTCATCACGAAGCCGTCAACCAATCATTCTGTACATCAAAATAAGTAACTTTACGCAAAAATTATTGCTGGGAAACTACTTTTTTTTTTGGGGTGAAAAATCATGTTTTGTGGTAGAACTCAATATAACGCACTCAAAACATTGTGCTGATGGATGGATTGAATAGTACGGGGGTCGTGGAGGTGTTTAAAGTAAAAAAAAAACTTGTCAAAAAGTTGGAACTTTGACCCCAAATATCTCCGTAACTAGAAGGTTCTCAGGTATGGTGTAGAACAAAAAAAATGATCGCAATGACGAGGACAACAAGTGCCTTTCGGCTTCTTTAAGAGGTGTTTTACACCCTTTATAATTTGTCTACCGAGCGAAGCCGCGGGCATCAGCTAGTTACAATAAATACCTGAGGTGTGGATTATAAGTGCGTGAAGAGTCCCCCATGAAGGTGAGCACAAGCGTGAGCGCGGGCCGCAGTACGCTAGCGATGTCGGCCTCCTCGGTGATGGCGCCCGGCGTGCGCCGCGCCATCGTGATCAGTACCACCACGTTCTCCAGCACGAACTCGGGGACACATCTGACGATCATTGAGTACAAGTGGTTAGCTTTTTGAATATTGTTTACTAGGATTGGAGTTCAGGTGTCCCACTGTTGGGCAAAGGACTCCCCTTTTTCCTTCGAAACCTCTCTCAGGTTTGGAAGGTTCAGGTTCATGATATACACGAACTTCACTACATATTATAAAAAAGACCCCCGCTGCGTCTGTCTGTCCCTATGTATGCTTAGATCTTTAAAACTCTGCAACGGATTTTGATGCGGGTTTTTTTTAATCAATAGAGTGATTCAAGAGGAAGGTTTTAGTATATAATTTGTCAAGCGGGCGAAGCCGCGGGCATCAGTTAGTAAGTAATATTCTCAAAGTAAGTACAGGAATTGTGACTATACAGAGTGACTTTTTTAACCATGCATGATTGTGGTTGCTATGCCAACCGATATTAGGACTAGAAATCTTTTCAGTGTTGTTCAAACAAACCAAACTGCATCTAAGTAGTATTTATACATAAAAACCACATAACCGTTACAGTTTTTATTAGTTGTACTGATAATTTAACCATTTTATTTTGTGTGTTGAGTCCTGTGCAGGCTAATAAATGCTCTTTCTTCCTTTTTTTCTTTTATAATAATTTACCCTAACATCCAACAGCGACCAACATTTTTAAATAAAAATAATAAAAAATAAAATTCATTTAATTCAGATAACATGATCCATACAGTGAAATTAAAAAATAAAATAAATTATCACAAATACAAAAAAAATTCAAATAAAATTACCATCAATTATTAAAATCAAGATAAAATTTACAATTCATTCACAATTAAAAAGGAATTCTAGAATTTCTTTTAAAGGAATTATAAAGGAATTCTAGAATATCTTTATCTTAAAAAAAAAACAGGAATTGTACTTTAACGGAAATAATAAATTCGAAAAACAAACCTCAAAGTATCCGGCGGCGGCGTAGTAACAGGCATCTGTATGGGCATCATGTTGATAGGCGCATAGCATGCCTGTGGCGTCTCCGGATCCGGTCTGATGGCCACCTGTACCAGCCATGTGCAGGTGGTTGCTTGAAGACGGTTCAGGTTCGTAAGCATCTCCTTCTCCAGTAACGCGCAACGGAGACTCACGAATCTGTCGAGTACGTGTTTAGAAGTTGAGTGAAAATGTAGTAAGTAGGTGGTTGAAATCTTTGGCTTAATTTTACACTGCGGGCGGTTCTCCCAAACAGTTTAGTACTTTCAAAACTGCTACTGGATAATAACCTTAGTGTTATGTGCATAAGAACCACTGTTATTTTGACAGTAATGCAAAATTAGAGATAAAAAATAAAACCGACTTCAAAAAACACAAAAAGTAAAAAATTACTTTAGCTTCAGAAGTCGGTGACAAAAAAAACTAAATCAATCAACAAAGGTCACCGACTTCTGAAGCTAAAGTTATTTTTCACTTTTTTGTGTATTTGAAGTCGGTTTTATTTTTTGTAAAAAAGTTTTTATATTTCTCTTTTTAGTGGTTCACTTGTGCTTACCCCTTCACAGCGTACCGGCGTGATGTTATATTATGAACTGGTGTAAACAATAGACAGACATGAGGTTTCAGTAATTCCAGTCTATTTGCTATCATTTATTGAGGAGTTCCATTGCCTATCTCCGAAATTCTTCATCACATCTTCACCAAATTGAAATGGGACTACTCCAAGAAGGTACTCTTCCAAAAACTACCCAAATCGCTTCAAGTGTGCCTATAAAATTTTAAGGGTTCTCTCTATTTCTCCAGGATCCCATCATCAGATCCTGACTTGATGATCTTGGGACCACTTGAAAAGTATACCCTTTCAAACAAAACAAAAAAAATCCAAATCCGTCCAGCCATCTTCGAGTAATCGAGGAACATACATAAAAAAAGGTTCTGACGATTTGAGAACCTCCTCCTTTTTGAAGTCGGTTAAAAAATACTGTAAAAGGACTGACATTACAATCGAGATTGATACCTGCATATAGTTGGGGCAGGATAGCGTTGGATGTGCAAAAAAAAGATCCAAGCTTATAAGAGATGTTCACAAAGTTTGTTGTTTAAGGGGGACTTATCGTACTATAAGTGCCCTTCAGAAAAAAAAATACATGTGTGGTTTTATGTTTATGTTTTAGTTACTTGGCCATAAGATGGTGTGCGCGCTGCCTCATGGGCTCCACAAGGTGGTGTGCGCCGGCCGACACATCGGCCAGTGCGCGCTGAGCCTGCCCCAGCTCCTGCCCACACCGCCAGAGCTTCTCAGCGCAAACGCGGACACCTGAGGATAGGAAAATAGGAGTTTAGTATAACATAGTACAAAGATACCTATATAATTTTCGGCCTAACCTACCCTAAGGTAAGAAAGTATAAAACATATCATGGACATAGTAAGGTATAAAGGTACTTTCACAGAAAAAGTTTCAACTTTTTGCTTTGGCAGATATCCTTAGCTCTTATGTAAA
Organism: Xestia xanthographa; assembly: GCA_905147715.2. Classification (NCBI taxonomy): domain Eukaryota; kingdom Metazoa; phylum Arthropoda; class Insecta; order Lepidoptera; family Noctuidae; genus Xestia; species Xestia xanthographa. Next base: position 13,774,785 of record LR990649.1, on the reverse strand, counting down.
AGACACGCTTTTTAGTATGACGTAACTTATCAGCTATTTAGCACAATCAAAACCTCCTACCCTAAGGTAAGAAAGTATAAAACAGATCACGTAACATAGTTTATGATCGAGTAGAATAACAAAACGACTTAGTTCTATTCTTCTTCTTATTGAGTCAATGGCAAATGTAATATTATTATTTTAAATCTGTTTGTACCAGTAAGTGGCCATGACAATCGTGTTTGGATGCTAACTGGTGGTGGATGGTTTGTCTTGAAAAAATTCCATTTCCCTAGGCAAAACCTATTGAAATGGAATGCAATGTTAAGCTCTTCAGCAATTCAGTTCTTGTACTGGTTAACTGGGGTCCGCAGTCGATTGATTGTTTTCCATACAGGCTTATGTATATTCTTGTAAACTTGTAACTCACCCAAATCGATACACTTCTGAGTCATGAAGAAGCACTCAGTCACAAAGTTGTAAGTTTCAGCAGTAGGCCGCTTCACTGACTGGTCATCCTCTGTAACTCGCAGTGGCAGTAGACAAGTCTCACTGTGTAGACAGTCTAAATGCACCGATTTGCCTGCGCATTCTTCAGGCTGGAATATACAGACTTTATTTGCATACATAATTTTAATAACCAAACATGTATAAACCTTTTATTTGGCCTGCTTTATGATAGAGATTCTTATATTGAGATTGTTGTGCCCGTTTTCACAAACATTAAGTTTCACCTAACTAAATGTCCCAATCTTATGTATGTACTCTCAGATTTAAAAATCCAATTACATTACTTAGGCATACAAATAGGTACAAATGAGGATTATTTATTTATTTAACTCTGCATTTTCCAATTACAGAGTAAACAACCAATTTTTGAAACATAATTTAAACTTTTTTCCATTGTGTAAATGCTTACCAGTACAGCTCCATAAGTAGGATCTATTTTGAGTGCCTTAACGTCGTCAGCTGAGTTACAAAATGGTTGACACAGCTGCAGCAGCACAGCACCCAAGTTTAACATAAAGCCATCCGGCACGGAACTTAAAGATGCCGCGCTGACCTCGCCATGCTGAAATTGTAACAAAGAAATTTTGTGATTTCTGCAAGTAATGTTAGGATGAGTTTGCTGGACTAATGCCAAGAATGATGAGTGTTGAGTTTAACCAGGACAAGCTAAAAAGGAATGACACTCAAATAATTTAAAGCCCTTTGTATTAATCTCTATTTCTGTCTTTGAAACACAGCGGGATGAGGTGACGTTAAGTTTAAGTGTTTTTTATTATTATTATTAAGCCTTTATTGCCAACACAATATATTATATATACATAATTTAGAATTTCAGAGTTGATTACTTATATTTATCATGCAATTAAATAATTTTTCATAGCATATAACATTAAATTGTAAATTTACATTAAATTCATTATTATTAATATATTACAATTGCAATTTTATTATTATTAAAATTCATTAGATTTTACATTGGCATTCATTAAATTAAATTCATTATTATTACAATTGCAATTATTATCATTAAATGTTATTGCTATCATTAATTTTAGGATTTTATATTATTATTAGATTGGGCGTCGGCGTGTCTTTGCGACACGAAGGCCTCCTCCAGCTCTTTCCATTTTTCTCTTGTTTGGGTTAACCTGTGCCATATAGGACCCGCATGCCTTTTTATGTCATCAGACCAACGTTTTCTTTGCCTTCCTCGTTTCCTCTTTGTTTGGAATCTAGGGGTCCATTCTGTTATTGCTTTCGTCCATTTATTACTCTCCTCTCTCATCATGTGGCCTATCCACCTCCATTTGACTTTTTGGGTTTTAACAACAACATCTTCCATTTTAGTTATTTTTCTTAGATCTACAGCTCTTTTTCTGTCTCTTTTTGTGTAACCCAGTATACTCCTCTCCATTGCTCTTTGGCATGTTATCAGTTTTTGTTTTGTTTTTGTGTGTTTGCCCAGGTCTGGCACCCATAGGTAAGAATTGGTAATATGCATGTATTGTATATTTTCCTTTTTATTGCAATATTATATTGATTACCTTTTAGCACTTCTTTGAGCGACCAAAATCTCTTCCAGGAATTGGCTACCCGTCTTTCTATTTCTGAATCCATTTGGTTGTTGAAGGCAATCAGTTGGCCCAAGTTTATATAGGAATTAACATATTCTATTTCTTCCTCATCTACTGTGATACTTATTTGGGATCCGTTTGTTATTATCTTGGACTTTGTTTTGTTTATTGTTAGTCCCACTTTTTTGCTTTCACATGACAAATCTTGTAGCATGGTTTTATCCGGGTCCGGTTCCGGTGCTCGTTAAGTTTAAATGTATTTGATTTTATATATTAGAAGAAATATTTACCTGCACATTCCAGAGCTTTCCTCTGCCAACATTTGATTTTAAACACTTTCCAATCCAAGATAGTAACCGGTTCCTTAAATGTGGTCCGCCCTTAAGGATAGTTAGGAATATTCTGTGCAAGTTGTTTGTTAGGTGAGACGATGCATTCCAAACCGATGTCTCTATCATTGAAGTAGCTGCCTGTAATATTCAAGTTAATGATTCTGTTAGTTTCAGTTTTATTTGTGTATTTACACAAGCTTTAGGTAGAAGATAAGCAGAATGTATTACATACACGCCTTTTCCCCATGGGGGTGGACAGAAGCCACAGAACGCCACCTGCTATGATGCTTACAAACTCTTTTGCAAAATGTTTAATTTGTAATAATACTTTTTATATTTTAGCTTTGTAATGAATGGCCAAGTAATAATAAACATTTTTCATATTTTATCTTTGTAAGGAATGGCCAAGTAACTAGTACTCATAGGTAGACATTAGACCTGAACTTTACAAATTATGAATGTTTAAAATAAATGTTTAACTTTACCTGATCCATGGGGTTATCAAAAAAGTCATGAGGTAATGAGGAATTTCTGGGAAGAACTGAGAGACTCAGTAATGCACCAATGACTGAATCCTGGTAGACTCTCCCATTGGTTTCATTTTTAGGTTCACATGCCTCCAATAAAATTGGGGCTAACCATTGGTTGGCTAGAATAAATAGAAATAGTGTATGTTTTAGTGAATAAATAACTTAATTATTTAGTATCAACTGCTCATAATAGTAACAATCTTTCATAATTTACTGTTCCAATGTACAAAGGTTTGATACTAATTACATAAAAAAAATATGTTAATAAATGTAACACAAATCTGTCGCTTACCAGCAAAATGTTGTAAACATGGCAGCACATAAATAGGTAAATTAATTAGGTTTGCTTTGTGGACATCCATGTGGATCCTCTGCAAAACAGGAATCATTGTGTCTCGCAACTGCTCCTGGGAGCTGGGATCACCTAACAACAAAAAACAATATATTTTATCAAATAACTGCATAATTCTATATATTAGACATCATTAAATTTGTAAGTTAGCAAAGATAATTTACCATCAGACATAAATGCTCTCACTATATCTATAAAAAATGAATGACATTGTGGGTCTACATGTTTTAAAAGTTCCACAAGTTGTATAGAAAAGTCTTGTCCTTCAAACAATGCCGGCTGTTTCAGAGCAGTTACTGAATTTCGGAATATAAGCTCCTTCATTCTTTGTACGGCAGCCTTCACAACAGAGGATGATGCCTGCTCATAACTTTGTAAATTCTGAATACAACTGAATAAGTATGGAAAGATTTGCTTTTGAACGACATGTTCCCTGTAAACTCGACTTGTTTTCGGTATAACACATTTTTCAATGTCTATAAGAAGTAACCGTTCAAACAAAGCTTGCTCTAATGCTTCTAAATCTAAGAATACTTGAGGCTTAGTGGCTTCAGCCAATTCCTCTAAAAAGACCAGTTGTCTGTCTCCAACTGGGTAGCCTTCTCCAGCGTTGGGATTAATTGTAAAGTAGAAAACGTTTTCCACTATATTATTTATTGTTTCGGTGTCTTCGGTGCCTGGCGATATTTTGGAGGTAGTTTGAAACGTTGCACTGTCGTCAACACGAGCTGATTCAACAACAGATGATACTTCAGATGCTCCTAACAGCCCAGCAAATGGATTATTAGGTTCCGACATTATAAAAATTTCTTCGAAACTTGACGAGCAGTAAAAATATTCAAGGTATCTAGTAAAATTTGCTTAAACACAGTCACAATGTCACATTCAGCGTCTAATCACATTTTGTTCATGAAGAGCTTTTTGTATGTATCAATGAATTATTTCGAGAGGATAGCAACTGTACGAAATATAAAATTTTGTATTTTCGTGAAACGCTGACTTATCACAAAATTGATAATAATAAAAATGACATTACGATTTCAATGATCATGATGACATTTACGTTCGGTATTGAAATACAGATTTCACATGTTTTACAAATATGTTCTATTATTTTATTTAATAAGTTTTCCGTGCACAAAATAAATATTTTTTTTGTAACACGTTTTTGTTTTATAAGAAAAAAAATGAAACATATTTATTTATCTTTATATTTTCTACCTTACTAGAAATAGCAAATGATTTTTTTTTTAATATAGCAACATTATGATTGAAAATTGAGTTACTTTTATCTTTTTATTCATAATCAAGACATAATATTGGATAATAAATAAAATGTATTACAATGATAAATCTGATTATAATTTTTACGTCGTCTAATAAATACAAATAACGCATCAATTTCGTAATTGAATTAAATAAATTATTTCTGAGCGGAAATGTCGCACTCATTCTATGCAGTATGCACTACAGAGGGCGCGTTGCTGCCGCACCACTAGCGCTTCCATATCCTACGTGTTAAAAAATGAAACTAAATAAATTTTGGTCGCCGCTTTGTGCTGCTACAGTCGTCGTTCGATATCAATCTAACGTACTCGAATTGTTACGTCTTTATGCAGGACATGACCGAGAAATTTACATTTTATATGGCGTTTAGTAGTCGCTTATAGTGATTCGTTCATTAATGTAAGATTGGTAACAATTAATATTATTTACTCGATAGGCCATTTTATGAATGCGTGTCCCCTTTTACTAAGTGCTTGGTCAGCTAAAGGAATTATACCATACACGTGCAACATCCATCTACGTTACACATTTTTGTTTAAGACGCGTTTGAAGGAAAAATGCATATTATTTTGCAAATCGGTAATCGTATCATTCGTTATTGATCAATTTAATACTTATTATTGCTACCTAGGCCAATATGGCGCCTGTTACAAAGCGATACATCTGTTTGCTTGGCAGCCATGGCCGACCGTTCACAAGTCTATATGAAATTTCAATACTTATCTTATTCCTGAAACTTTTAATTTTGTGCATGATATTACTTAATACTTGCGGTCTTACCGTACCGTACTTAACATCATAATTATATAATTAGCAATGTATTTTATGTGTAAGTACGTAAATTATTATTTACGCCTTGAAAGGGGTTATTTGGTGTCGGTAATGTGAATATTCTCATGATTTCTTTTAATTTCTTGCGCAGAACATGTTATTTTTTTCATGTCTTCGCTAATTCTGCGTTCTGCGTTCAAAATTTGCATTAATATAATGCTACTAAATTACGATGGTCTAGGTAGGTGTATGTAGGTTACACGCCATATTTACATTTTACACGTAGGTATTGTATCTACCATTACAATATTGTGCTAGTGTGTGTGAGCGTTATACGCCTCGTGACCTCGATGAAAGGAAGGACAGATATCTTGCCGTTCTAGAAGGCTGACGTCATCGTCGTCAAATCGTAGTAGCGAGAGCGCAGAGCGCAGCTAGATATTGTGAAATGTGAACGGCCACCCACTGCTTGCTTGGCTTGGCTGTATCTACCTAAATTATTCTTGAAAGTAGTGGCTAAGAACAGTTATGGTACTGACTTCTGCCATACATGTTGAATTTCGAACTGCGCAACGCCTAAGTAATATTGTGATACCTGGAGATATATTCCCAATGCTAATTGATTCAACGAATATTAGGTATAGTATTTTAAAGAAAATCGAGATTTATTCTCGTCGACTAGAAGCTTATTACGCTTAAACCTATCCAGCAAACTATAACCTAATCAACATTTTTTTATATTTGTTCGGTCACAAAGGGCGTGTTCTGTATTTGTACGTGGAATGTGAATGTTTTAGTGTGAGTTTCCTGTCAGGTTTTTTCTTGTTTCCAATGTCTGTATTTTTCTGAGAGCTAAGGGTAGAATTTTGTTCACTCTAATTAAATCCCTGTGACGTGTTCTATCCCCTATGTTGCTATCATGTTCTAGCAGAATATCACTCTCTAATTTGGCCGCATAATACCTACGGTAAAAATGGCGAGTGTGACATCGTAGATTTTATTTGCATGACGTATTTGCTGTTCCACTCAGACTTGTTAGTATTTTTAACACTATTGCTATCTCTTTCTCACGAGCTAGAAAGCTATCATGCTAAGAATACGAAGTAGTTGAGACAGGAACGTAGGTAACAGATTTGACCGTGACTCTACAAAAACTACTTGGTACACATTTAATTTATCACTTGGTGACGCCTGCCGTAAACAAATCTCATCTAATACGTTGATTCGATGTGTTAGGTACATAAATAAAATTGTCGAAATTGTTAGTTAAACTATTAGCTAAAATAATCTTGAGCTCCGGGATATGTTTTTAGCTTTCGCTAAAGTTTTCGGGTTTTCTACTAAACTTATTATTCCACTTTTTAATATTTTATTATTGACCAACAAAAGGGTAAAGTCGATTGAATCAGGACTTACATTACACGACACATTAGTTACATTACATTTTAATTAGCTTGATTTTTTCTTGTTTGTTTTTTTTTTACATAAGCATGCTCGTTATGGTAGATATTTATGCAATGTAGGAAAAGTGGATGTACGATAGAAGACCCCTGCCTACCTATTTTGATATTATTAGCGCGTCGTACATGTAACTGATTTAAAATGCGTACAAGCGCCATCTATTTTCTTCTCAATGCAACTATCAGAGTGTTCAGAAAGTAGACTAGCTACCCCTAGATAGCATATCTAGTGTTCTAAAAAAGATGTTAAATAAAACAATGGTATTAAAGCGAAATAGGAAGTAAAATACGTTAATAAATGATACTAAGAAAAATTATACTTGCATTCAATTAACCAATACAAAAGTTTTTTTTTTGTGTGTTTTTTGACCTTTTTCAGCATATCACATTAAATAGGTAGGATGTTAAACATTAGTAACCGATATTATAATCGGAGAAATATTTTAAGTAGGTACTTGTTAGATTTTACAATGGGATATTACTTGAACACACCCATACTACGAAGTTGGTTATATTTCTTACAAATCAATTGAAAACCCCTTTTGAAAGATATAACTAGAATCATAATAATTGACATAGCAATTTTATTTAATTTCAGGGACACTTTTAAGATGACTGAAGCAGTGGTGAACGCCGAAGTAGAAGATTTGGAGGATGGGGAAATAGAGAGTGAAGGTGAAGAAACAACTGAAGTGACAACCGAGGAGAAAGGTATAGAAACTGTGCCGACTATCGACGATAAAGTACCACTAGAAAAATCTGAATCCCAAGATTTTTATTATTCAAAATCAGGTAAGAAAAAGAAATCAAAGTCTAATAAGGAACAAAAATACAAGGATAAAAGTAAAAAGAGTCGTAAATATTCTAGTCCAACAGAAGATGATTTTGCTGGTAACATCGAAAAAGCTATTAGAAAGGCTATGAACAAAAATGATGGTGTAGAAGGCTACAACGAAGACGACGTTGATGAACGTCGTAAACCTAAAAAACGGAAGAAATACGAAATTAAAGATGGTACTGGTAAAAAACGTAAAAAGCAAGAATTTTCAGATGAGATGGATGAAAGTGAAATGATGTGTGTAAGGGGCGCTTCTCCCGTTCATAGGCACTCACCTGTTGATGGATATGCTGAGGACGATAGAGATTCATACGCGTCTGACAGTAGCCAGGAGTCTCGGGGTCAGCAACAGCACCATCGGCAGCAGAGGAATAAAAACAGACAGCGTGATCGAAACAAACAGAATAAAAACGATAGGAGAAGAGGTAATCATCTAATGCAAGATCCTGACGGTGTTTGTTTATATTATATGCAAGGTAAATGCCATAAAGGTGATGACTGCATTTACTCACATGATGCACAACCTCCTAGAAAAATGGAGCTGTGCAAGTTTTATTTAATGGATTGTTGTGCAAAGAGAGATAAATGTTTATACATGCATGCTGATTTTCCATGTAAGTATTATCATACTGGGCTTCCGTGTATATACAAAGATGACTGTAAATTCGCACATGGTAAACCACTAAGTGATGCATTGAAAAACATACTTTTAAAACACATAGAATCGGCTCCTAAAGAAATTTTAGGTGATTTTCCAAGACTTAACAGAGAAGGGGCATTAAAAATGTTACAAACGACTCAAGGAAAATTAATACAACTATATTCCGAAGATCCAGACAGTAATGAGAAAAACATTCCATCTCTTTTTGAATTAACTATACCGAACCCTCAAAACTCAGCAGACTCATTACAAGGAAATCAATACAACATGAATGAGAGGCAAAGTAAAGTATCACCAAAAGTGCGGCAATCGAGGTGGCAAAACGATTTATCAAATAATCAGAACTTTAATGCTAACTTATCGCCAAATAGTAATACTAATTCAAGTAATGTACTTAGCATCAAGAATCTTACTGGAGTTCTGACACCTCGGCAAATTGTTGATCTGGGAAAAATGGGTATAGAAAATTTAGATCAACTGGGTCAATTGACGGTATTACAACTAAATAGCATTGGATTGTCCTTAAAACAAATTACTGAAATCCAGTTAAATACAATGAACATACAAAAGTTAGGTCTCATAAACTCCAACAATGAACCGCAACAGTTCATGACTCAAACGACCGGTAGTAAAGATTTGGATTTGAGGGTGCCGCCTGTACCCGTACCTGTACCTAGCAATCCACCATCTGATTTACCAGGTCAAGACATTGACATGCGTTTCCAGCCGTCGGTAATGCTTCCAGTACCTGAAGACATCTCTGCAAGTAAGAGCATTCAAAGAGAATCACAGACGACTAAAGATATGATAGATATAGATCAGTATACAAAAGATGCTTTAAAATTCGCATCAAAAGATAAGGAAAATATTGATATATCTAACGAGTCGTTTGACGCTGAAAAACCTATCGTGGCTAACGAGGCGAAAGACGTAGATCACAGAGTTCTTCCTTTTTCGGATGATGGTCCCAGGATCCTACATTCGACGGCTGAAGACAATCACGGAACGAAAGAATGTGATACTGATATTAGATTTCTTCAGCCAGAACCATTGTTTAAAAATCCTGAAAAGAGACATCGTCGCTCGACTACTGATGACGAAGACAACAATCTATTAATAGATGAAAAATGGTATTCTAGTGATGAAGAAAAAGGAACGAAAAAGAAGTCTCCAACTTCATCACCGATACAAAAATCGCCGTCTCCACAGGCTTCTTCTACACAACAGATCATAGAACCTTCTGCTGTTTTAAGTAGACTTGGTGATCTTTCTAAAATAGATATCAGTGAAGAGGTAACGAAATTGCTGAACACAATGAAAAATAATCTACAAGAAAAGAAAGCCGAAGGTGCGGCATCACCACATAATAGACCAAGGGATCCCCGAGCTAGAAGATCTCCTGAAAAAGTAAGCGATTCCAATAAGACTACAATTAAAAAATCTAGAGTATCTATTTATGAGTGTATAGATGGTGAGCCCACTGACGGTAGACGAAGAACTGATGTTGATTTGCGGAAATCTGATTTTAATCTTCCTACTTTTGGCGATACCGATTTGCGTCAAACTAGTGGAGATATTGATTTTCGTTTAGGTTTGCCTTTTAAACCTCTACCTAATTACACACCTGCATCGGAGATAAACGGGTCAATCAATAGCCATCCTCCTATTCCATATAAAGTAGTTCTAATTGACATACCCCGACCAGACTACACAGATATTAGAAATAGTACTGCTAAGTCACAGGCATTAGTCGATCCTAGACTTAGAAAAGTTTTTAGACTATCTGTAGATGAGTCTAATAGTGATAGTGAAAAGTCCACTAAGACATCGACCACCTCTACACCCACCGGCCCTAGAGTCGACCCTCGAAGAAAACCCAAAGACGCTGTTGAAACCATTGTTCAAGATCAAAAGTCCAGTTCATTGGATTTGCAAACTATACTCCAAAATTCCAATTGGTACAAGGAAATGAGTTCGACGCAAAAAATATTTGTAAACCAAAATTTGGCACCAGTGACGCAAATGATTAAACAGTATCATCAAGAAAGGATGCCCGGAAAGAAATTTGATCTAGCTCCTATTCAAGGTAATAGTGTGTTGTGTAATATATTTAACAACTTGGGAATATCTTTGGGTGAAAATGGTGAGTATTCCTATTTACCAAAACCCAAAGAAGCCTTACTCAAAACACCGATCAATTTTAATCAAACTGCGTTTGGTATGAACAGCAATATGGGTGGGCCTCCGGGTGCGATGGATGGCGGTAACATGAATATGATGAATATTCCGCCAATGGGTATGGCAGGTATGAATAATATGAATTTAGGTAACATGCACGCATTCAACCAATCGATGCAAGATCCGCGGGCTGGTCCGACGCCTGGACTACTAGGAATAGCTCCAAATATTCCACACAACTTTAATAAGTTTGGTGGACCTAATAACTTTGGTAATATGCCATTTAATGGTCCGGGCCCCGGCAATGATTTTACCTTCATGGATGGCGATCAAAATTATCCAAGGTTCCCAAATCGAGGAGGTCATCGAGGACGCGGCAACGATCGGTGGAATCGAGGAGGTTCTGGTAGAGGGCATAGGGATAGAAAAAACTTTAATGATCGTGGAAATTGGAAGAATGATAGAAATTAGGTTTTGTATTATAGCTTAAAATGCTTTATTTACCATAAAGTTAACGTAATAAATTATTTTAGCTAAACTAGAGGAACTCCTTCCACATGCAGCAAAATGTGATCAAGGTGATAATATTATTTATGAAATAATGATTAATGACAGACTTGCAGGTACGTTGTATTTTAATAGGTAGTATAGGTAAAGTTATGTTACGTGTAAAGTTTAATGTACAAGGTCCCTTATATTGTAAATACGTTCTATGTAGCAGGTAATTGATCAATTTCAGTATCGTTATCTATGTAAATTAATTTTATGAATACTGAATTAAGTTTATTAAAAAATAACTCGTTCTAAGAGCCAAATGTTTTAAGACTGAGTGCGTGCGTCGATATTTGTTTTTTTTTTTAATCATTTATTTGTTTCGATTTCGATCTCTTGTTTCGAAGACAATCAACACAAACTGTTAGTTTTGTATTAAACAAGTGTGGAAGAAGCTATGCTCGGTCATAGTGGTAAAGCAATATGAATAATACCTCTAGATTGTTGAACTGTTAATGTTGTGTGTTAGGTAAATATATTGTAATAAAATCATACAGACGGGCCTACTCAACTTTAAAATAAATTCATGTTTATATTTTATCAATGTCTTGATTTTCATACCTTTTCTTTGAATATTTTATTTATTTGTGTATTATACTTTCGCACACAAATATAACAATTTACTAGTGACTCGAAACTTGCGTCTTGTCTTTTGCTGACCCTCAGCACGCTCCGTTGCACGTTGTTGAAAAACTTTGATGTGATAAAAGGTTTGGGACATCCTAGATAATAAAATTGACTTTTCGTGACGTTTAATGTACTTACCTACTTATTTAACAACGGTTGATAAGTTTTATTGTTTTTTTTTTAATAAAGTAGGTATCAAGTGCTTACCTATTATCTAAAAAGTCAATATGATTTATTTAGGTCAACACGAATAGTTAAGTGTAACTTAAATAACAATATTGCAATTTTTTTTAACGATAATGATGTACCTACCTACTTACTAATTAGTATCGGTCAAACTAAAGTGCTGTCGACCGTAAATAATATGTATTTTGCTTATCATTTGATATCAAATTAGATATGCTAAACATCTTATTTGCTTCTCTTTCACAGAACTAAACTTGTTCTAATATATTGACTCTAACTCCATTTTTTGAAGGCCTCAGCAATGAGTAAGTACTGAGCAGTATATCTGTTGTCAAATCATCCATAATTCAGTAATAATCTTATTCCCAACGCAACTATCGGAGCGTGGATGCTGACTGCTGAGCTAGCGGTCATGAGTTCGATCCCCATTCGTTGAACTAAGTTAAACTGCTCAGAGAACAAGCTTGCGAGATAAGTTACACTATAATTATCTTTTTGTGTAGCTCTCATTGTCAATAATCCTAGGAAATAAAAACAATAACGTCCCTTCCTTGATTTTATATTATTTGACAACGGTTTAAAAACAGCCTGTCAGAAATGGAAGGTTGAATGTTTCCTTAGGTGTTTATGCATTTTTTTTATAGAAGCTGGTATGTCGCAAGTGAAAATCGTCCCTCAATGATGAAATGAATTTAATGTATTCTAGTTTTGCTATCATCGGCGAGTGTTGGGGTGACGTAAGTATACATGGAGTGGAGAGAAATCAAAGTACGAGATAAGATTAAGAACTATCTTTATTTATTGATTGAAGAACTGAAGTTATATAGCTGGCAAAGTCTATTTTCAAACGGCTGCCACCAGATTTTAAATTAATTGCAACTTGAGAGACCTTCGAAAATGTAGGAGCTGAAAGAAAGTAGGTTAGGTAAGAATACTAAAGAAACGACGTGTAGGAAAACTGACAAATTATTAAAAACTTACAAAGGCTCAAAGAATCCATTTCTTCCTGATCATCAGTGCAGTTATAAAACAAAACGCACTGTTTTGCTGATAACTTAGGCTGCGAGACGAAATAGTTGTATAGAAGTTCCATTTCTCTTGCTGCTGCTTGGGCCGTGTTAGGAGAACATACCAATATGACTCCCTGAACTCCAAGCCTTAGCGCCGGCCAACATGATTCAAATCTGAAAATAACATGAGCAACCATACTTAGATGAACTTTTAATCGAAATACACACTTGTTAACATGGAAGCAGCCTTTATGCATTTAATTTTCTTTACTGTTGTAGTTAGGGATATCAGGAGGACAGTCACCTACTTGTTATGATAAGTAATTTGAACTTAGCACAACAGGAAAATCTGGTACCTACCTACCTATACCTATAGGTTTTTGATGTAAGTAGGTAATCCAAGCGAATAAAGTGAAAGGATACTGTGTTCGGCCGACTGCCATCTTATTTATTACTAATACGTAATACAACGTACGTATAACGTAGCATCTACCTATGTTAATTAATTTATTACCAACTTGTTGATCCAATGAACAGTTGAAACCTTCCTTCGATGGATGGCGCTTTTTGTAAGATCATCTGGATGGAATTAAATTTACAACGTTTACAGTAATGATGCATGCATGATATCATACCTATGGTCACCACTGCAGTCCCAAAGTTCTATATCAGTGCTTGTTGCTTTTCCATTAATGTTCAGGTTGGGAAGTTCAAACTCCACTATTCTTACGCCTTGCGTGGGCCGAGGTGGTTCAGCTTCTTCGACATTTATTGAATCTGATATGAAGTTGGCTATTCTTGTTTTACCACTCTAAAACAATAGCTTTTACTCATTTTACTTACCTACCTACATGATTAGAAGTTACATAGGAAGAATACCTACTTACTTATGCGAGTTCCTCCTAATTGGTAGGTAAGTACCTAATAAGTACGTAGGTTAGAAAATACAACATTTGCTAAAATAATTGATTACCTACCTCAGACGGTCCAATCATTAAAATCTTCAATTTGTTTGGCTGCATATTCTAAGAGACACGGTCTACAGTTTCTTTGAACTTTTATTGAAGTATTTCTACACAGAAAACCTAAACATACGAGTTCACTTATTATAAATCACACTTGCAAAGCTTTGTACTGACATTGTTGTGTTTACCGATCATTACCCAGGCAACGCGGTAACGTGAACGAGCGTATAGACATCCCTCCTCTGTGACTATGATATTGTTTTTACCCGACTGCGCCAGAAGGAGGGTTATGTTTTTATTAGAAACTATTCTGCAGTTTCGTCGTTAAAATATGCTGTAGATAAATTCTAAATTAATATTAAGTAGGTACCTAATTAAATTATAATTTATTAAGTTTCGTCGGTTTTAAATGAAACGTTATTCGTTATCGATAATGACTGATCTTTACTACATTGAACGGGTTAATCAAGAGTGAGAGGACCGTTAGCCTAATACATCCCTCTCTATTAGGTACTTACCCTAAGGGGTGGTATCTGCGAGAGGTTTTCTCCATGTAACTCCTCTTTGATGAGTATAAATGTGCGAAAAAATATATGTTGCTTTTAGACTCTAAACTTTAATTGGTACAATTTAAATATTTCGCACTATTCGGCCCGCAGTGACCGACGTAACAACCACTTTGTAGTGCAAGCTGATTAGTCCTTTATTCTAACAGTATTTCAAACGAAGTTTGAACCACCATAATTAGTTTCTAATTTAGCAGATACCACAGCCTTAATAATCCTGTAATACCCGCATGGGTACTCCGGTAGGTAGTAGGTACGGATGTCACCTAAAGGGTACTCCCTTATATCTCCTAAAAAATTTTGTCCGAAAATCATTATCCATAAAACGTTTGCTATAAACTTCAGTTACCATAATGTTCAAAATCCCGAAATTTTGTTTTATATAATTATCTTTATTTCTAAAACTGTTCTGTCATAATATCGAATACTATAATAATTGAATCTTCTAATTTTATATGCCATAAAGTCAATTATCCTAAGTATTATATTATATAATGTGTATTATTGCTAATGTCCATATAAGTGTAATAAAATTTTTGGTCCTAAAACATTTGCTAAAAATTAGGTTTTAGTGACAGAAACGAATCGCTGTAAATCCGACCCCACGCAGTCTTGTCTGCCCTACCCCTAGAGTGTAATTTAAAATCGCGTAGGCGCGGAGGGGCGAGGCGGCCCGCGAGTTGTGGAGCAGGTGGTTGTAACACTCGCCGCCGCTGCTGAGGCTGGCCGGCAAAGCCGGCCAGCAAGCCGAAGCCGCGGTGGTGAGCGTTAAACACATCTGCGACGATAAGCTCGCGTGGGACCGCCGGAGCTCCGCAGTGCCGGAGCCGTGACAGAAACCATGCCTGCTGCATGTTGCTTGCTCGCTTGCATGCTGCATGCTTGCTTGCATATTGTATGCGTGCTTGCATGGTTGCTGCAAGCTTGTTGCATGCTTGCTGCATGCTTGCTGAATGCTTGCTGCATGCTTGCTGCCTGCTTGCTGCATGTTTGTTTGCATGTTTGCATACTTATTACAGGGGAAAATAAAATCCACATAATTATGTTCACACTCAACTGTTTTATAATGATTGACGGTTTGATTGATTTTCTGCCTTTTAGTGACTACTTATATGAAATGTATGCCAAAACAAAAGAAGATTCTAACTATGAACTTTCTACGATATGATGCGTACAAATTTCATAAGAGCAATATTGTATAAAAAAATGTGTTGTGTTGAGAGAAGTTCATAGCATAGCAAAAGCTAAGTAATACTTGCCTTACTGTAGGTACCCGTAATTACAGACACAATTAAAATAACAATGTTCTGTTCCCTTTTGGGAACGTCTGGGAACATTCCGGTTTGTTTTAAAAATATTATTAAGATCTAAACATTTATTTTATTTTATTTAGGATTTATAACTATTATTGAAAACGATTTTAAGTGTTTTGTAAATTATTGATTGTAATATTTATGACAAACGGGTTTAGAGCATATTGTATTTAGGGATTTCAATTTTATGGCATGTGATATTATGTGATATTAAGTTCGGGTAAGTTATCATTCGGACAAATGATGATTAGGACAAAAAAAGTTATGGCACTTTAAATTATGAATAAAAAAGTTAGGTAATACAATAGAGAACCCACCTAAAGAGATAAAACGGACCACACCTAAAGTCAATCTGCCTCTAAGAAAATTATTAAATAAGTGCTTACGTAGGGCCACCCAGTTGAGTAGGTACCATGTCGATCTACCTAGTATTTCCATCGTACATTTCCATAAACTAAACACATAGGTACATTTTTGGAAAAGTCATCATTCAGGCGATAAAAATGGATATAGTTATAGAGATAACTAAACCGTAAAACAGGAATAAAAGACATCTATCAATAGAAAATAATGGCTGGTTTTCAGTAAAGCTGGTATATAGCAGTAAAAACGCAGGTCCCACCGAGATTTGAACTCGGATCGCTGGATTCAGAGTCCAGAGTGCTAACCATTACACCATGGAACCGCTGCGAAGGGTGACGAAATTAGGATGCGCTATCGTGTATTTAGAATTTGGCAGAGTCATAAAACTGCAGCTACACCTTGATTTCTAAAATTAACTAAGCTAGGCCGAATGTGTATGTGTGAGACACTTGGCATTTATTTTTAGTTTCTATTTTAGTCTCAATCATGTGCAATTGGCACAATAATAGATAATTATTTCTACGTGGTTAATAATAACAATAACAGAGTGCAGTCTATAACTATGCGAATTGCTCTCCACTACCCTTGCTTGGCTGGTAGAGGAAGCCTGAGGCAATAGGTCCACCTTTGCACCATTTTTTGTGGAATTTAGATATTAATAATGAATATTTAAAAGAGAGGGTAGCTAGTTCCTTTTACATTAAAGTTAATACTACCGATGCGATGGTTGTGATCGTAAACAATACCCATACTTACATTGGAAGAAAATATCTAAGTAATTATATTTTCAATTTTTAAAGTGCATAATTAAGTATTTAAGTCATATGTTGGGAGCTATGCTTGTAAAGGATTTTTAGCTCATAGTTTTTTTTTTCTGCAAGTAGGTAAGTAATATTTTGTAATACTCAATGCAACAGGCGATACAGCAATATCAAGCCAAGTTGTTAAAGTAACTCCATATCGTCTTCCATTCAGGAAATCTACTAGTAAGGACGAGTGATGGCATAAACAAAAACCTGTGGGGTGAGATGTCTAACGGTAGCGACCAGAGACTACAGAGGTTCTTGACTGATACCCACTTAGTAACTGTTCCTAACAATCCTAACCACCGAGTCCAGGCAATGAAATAAAAAGTGCTACAACCAGGCATTCGTTCATTAGGGAGTGAAGTGGAACCGTTACGTAGGATTAGATACGGAGTATTCCTCATGGCATGCCCCACAATAACTGATCACCACGTGCTAATTGACCTTTACTTTTTATCCCCTTTCAAAGTTGCTTGGCATGTTTCTTCTAAATTATTGGTTTACGGTTCCCCTTCTTATTTTATGGTTTTCCTATTATGATAGATGCACCATTGATGTTGTTCGTGTTCGTTTGATGTTTATTTATGGAGGTTCTGATGCACCTTACTATGTAGGTACTACCGAGTTTACTGAAGATCTGCCACTTTTCACCATTATGCCCTTAGGAATACGGTTGAAAGTGGTCGACCGCCATACTCGCGCGATTCAGTGATACTGATTTTTTTTCGCGATTCAGTGTTTGAACCCTTAGTAAAAGTTGTTCATAATGATGAGTACAATGACCCCTAAAGAGATTTCGTGTATGAATAGATAGACAGGGTGTAAAAGACGTCATCACGAAGCCGTCAACCAAGCATTCTGTACATCAAACTAAGTAACTTTGCGCAAAAATGATTGTTGGGAAACGACTTTTTTTTTTGGGGTGAAAAATCATGTTTTCGGTAAAACTCAATGTAATGCACTCAAAACATTGTGCTGATGGATGGATTGAATAGTAGGTACGGGGGTCGTGGAGCTGTTAAAGTAAAAATCTTACACTAAAAACTTGTATTAAAAAAAAAACTTGTCAAAATGTTGGAAATTTGATCCCCAATATCTTCGTAACTAGAAGGTTTCCAGGTATGGTGTAACAAAAAAACTGGGCAAGTGCGAGTCGGACTTGCGAACGAAGGGTTCCGTAGCATTATTATAAAAAAAAACCGGCCAAGTGCGAGTCGGACTCGCGCACGAAGGGTTCCGTACCAATTATTATAAAAAAATCACGTTTGTTGTATGGGAGCCCCTTAAATATTAATTTTATTCTGTTTGTAGTATTTGTTGTTATAGCGGCAACAGAAATACATCATCTGTGAAAATTTCAACTGTCTAGCTGTCACGGTTCATGAGATACAGCCTGGTGACAGACAGACGGACAGACGGGCAGACAGCGAAGTCTTAGTAATAGGGTTCCGTTTTTACCCTTTGGGTACGGAACCCTAAAAAGGGCAAATAAATCACGTTTGTTGTATGGGAGCCCCCCTTAAATATTAATTTTATTCTGTTTTTAGTATTTGTTGTTATAGCGGCAACAGAAATACATCATCTGTGAAAATTTCAACTGTCTAGCTGTCACGGTTCATGAGATACAGCCTGGTGACAGACAGACGGACAGACGGACAGACGGACAGACAGACGGACAGACAGCGAAGTCTTAGTAATAGGGTTCCGTTTTTACCCTTTGGGTACGGAACCCTAAAAATGATCGCAATGACGAGGAGAACAAGTGCCTTTCGGCTTCGTTTAGAGGTGTTTTACACTCTTTATGTAGGGTAGGTACTATTGATGATCGTGAAATATGTTTCTTACCTGCGGTGATTATGATTTTAAGACATTATGTATAATAGCCACTACGTCACCACTGCTCTCAAAACGGTGAAGGAAAACATCGTGAGGAAACCGGCATGTCCTAGAACCAAAAAAAATCGAAGACGTGATCTCTACCAATCCGCACTGGGCCCGTGTGGTGGATTATAGGCCACTCCCTCCCATAGAGAGGAGGACTGTATACCAGCAGTGGGAACATTCATAGGCTGATGATGATGATGAGGTATAATAGTTGTAGGTTTAATTTTTTTTTTGGTAGCTGGATAGCCATGTGGCGTGCCTAGGGGCTGACCAGACGGCAAGCCCATGACGCAAGCAGACTGTTCAGAAACCCTAACATCATGAATTCATGAAGAGTAGTTAGTGGTTATAAGGCCTAGCCAAGCTTTTAAGGCTTGTTGGAAAGTTCAGCCAATCGGATAGACAGGTCCTTAAAAGTTCTTCAGCCTTGTCAGCGTACGAATATCCTCATATAGAGCAAACAAATTGAAGGTACCTACAAAAAAAATCTTGTTCGATTTACAGTTGGACATCTTTATTAAAATACATAACAGTATAGGCGCATCAAGTGTTTGGCTTGCTCTTGTACGGCATGTAGTGTGGAATAACAGAACTTGAAGCCTTTTTTTTTAACAGGTCAAAAATACTTATGGACTTACAGAGATCTGCTTCCGGACTCTAAACCTCAGCGACAGTAAACATTGAACAGAAGTGGATACTGATGGAAAAAGGCATCGTATAAAATAGACACCCTGTTTGTACTCACAGGAAACCAACGTCCGTCCTCAAACTGTCTATTTAGTAACATTAGATAACGGAGAGCGACCTTGCGGTCTGCCGTCACAGCCTCCAGTGCTTTGCATAATCCTGGTGCATAGTCCATAGTACGTATAGTACAGCTGCCATTACCAACCCGTTATAATGTCTGCGATGTATAAGTTTCTTGCTGTCATATTTAGTAACGGAATTCTCGAGATGTGGTGTGTTATCGTTAATGTGGATCATAATGTAAATGCGTTTGCGTCGTTGACATGCAGGTTACGTGTTCCGAGTTTGAATTTATTTTAGTAGTGGTTTGGGTACAGTTTAGACTTGGACTTATTTATTTTTTAAATATTTAAAATGGTAAACTGCTTCGTAATTTTAAGTTGTCAGGTCGAGTAAAATTAGAATTAAAGCTCGTTGATGGAAATAGTCTCGCCCCCTAATAGGTACATGGGACTTAAACAGGCGAAATTTGGGTGTACCGTGAGTAGGTACCTAGGCACACATCTGACCTGTCCCTTCGGAATTACAGGCGTGATATTTTAAAATGGTCACATTAGAAAAAAAAACATGTGGGGCAGTCCTTTGGGGACTGCCGATAGAAGTGAAAACTAAGTAACTTGTGAATTGTATCGTCAAGCTATTAGATTATTATTTTTGAATTATTTTTGGATTGTAAAGATGTGATTTTTTTGGTTTCTCATCGTTTAAGCCTTCCCTGGACTACGACAAACATTTCAAAACCAAAATCAGCTAAATCGGCTCAGCCGTTCTCGAGTTTTAGCGAGCACAAACGAACGATGACGCGAGTTCCATGATTTTTGTTCACCCAAAAGTGCTCAACGCGCCTAAAAAAGTTTTCACTTCAAAAACTACCATAGACAGGAGTAAGTACTTAATTGTTGCATACAAATACCAAATCCTCGTTGAAGGTGTCGTTATAAATCCAACCACAGCATGAGATGAATAATCAAAAAATAATGATAATAAAAAATAAATAAAATAAAAAAATAAATAATAATGATAATAATGATAATGATGATGTTAAGTAATCTAATCTTAATTAATCTATCTATCAACCACACAATATCTCTCGATCCAGCGATTGAAATGTTCTAACTTTGTATTAAGAAAACGATTGCAGTAGCCGTGGTTACGTAACCAAGTAGAGAAACGACATTTAGTAAGAACATAAACAAGTCTCATTCACTGACTGAAGGAGTAGACATTTACCTTAGCAGACATAGTTAAATGTTTCCGGTACATTGTACATGGTGTGGGTAGTATTAACATGCATTGTAACTGTACAAACACTGGCCCACACTGCCGCTGGTCTAGACTGGTCCAAACTGAATGGTATTTGCGACGCATGTTTCTTAATTAGTCTTAGATAAAAACATTAGTATGAGTTGGTTTCGAACTAGGTTGTCCATATTACCGTATTTGTATATTATTATTGACCATACCATTAGCTAGTACGCTTCGTCGTTTTTCCCAATCGCTACTACGATGCTTGGCTAAATAATGTTTAGCAGGTGGTGTCGATTCTGTTGTGCACAAACTAAACTTAATTTAGCCTATTGCTTTCTTTTTGTTTCTAATAACGAGAAAGAGATGGACGTAATTTAGAGCTGTCAAA
This sequence comes from Xestia xanthographa, assembly GCA_905147715.2. Lineage (NCBI taxonomy): Eukaryota > Metazoa > Arthropoda > Insecta > Lepidoptera > Noctuidae > Xestia > Xestia xanthographa. The sequence continues at coordinate 13,753,658 of LR990649.1, read as the reverse complement.
TTAGTTGGAACTAATATTTCAATACAAATGAAGGGTGCACGTAAAATCATGTCGACTGAAAACACAGTGAAGTGCATGGCCTAAACTAGTTTGACATCTCTAACTTAGTTCATAGCTATAGCCGTCTTTTTCTCGCACTGCCTTTTAGTAAAAGATAGCAATAGCCTAAATTAAGTTTAGTTTGTGCCCAACAGAATCGACACCAGTGGCAGACTTTTGACCATAAATGATGGGATCCTTTGATAGGAAACGTTAATGTACCTGTAGGTCTGAACCACAGTTACCTGTTTCGTCAAGTTGTTTACTAGGCTTCAGAGCAAAATAATAAAGCCTTGTCTCCAGTTGTTTTTATTCTTATAATTTCATTCTAATGAAGAGGGAGTATTCTACAATCAACGCTTGTAGTGAAAAATTAACAAACCATTGAAAATTAACATATCCAAGGTACCTACTATCTTTCCTGTACCTTGTACTCGAGTATTCATTGCAACATTATTCTATTTCATCTTTCAGTGATATCTCTAAGATAGTTTTACAAGCTAGTGTATGTGGTGTGGCATGGAATACAAACGGCATTCATTAAAGTAATAGCCTTATGTGTATGCCACAGCGGTGAGTGGTCAGCGACAACAGTTTGCACTTCCGATTCGCTAACTTCTAAACGCATAACCAGTTATGCGTTTAGAAGTTAGTTTATACGACAAAGGTAGAAATACTGATAAAGACGTCTAATTTTGGAATCGAACCAAATCGATTGTGTAGCACATCCCTAATGTAGGTGCGTGTGAGCAATCCAATGGTTGCCATGGTGTGTTGATTCCTAATTCAATAACTATGTAAAAAGCAAATGTCGGTTTAGTATTCTAATATAAAATATTAAGCTGAAGCGTATTCGTTATTTTCTCATCTTCCCTGCTTGCCGCTCCCAACTCCAACAAAAGCCAGTGCTGTTACCATATTTATTTTAATCTCATCTTTTCGCGTTGTCTCTAAAAAGTTTTATAGTCATCCCTTCTAAAGTAATATATACCTAGCTGTTTTAAAACACGGGATAATAAATCCGTCTGTCCATCGTCTGGCTAAGCCTTTAGAGTGTGTAGGAAGGGTCCGTGCATAGACATGAAGCCTAATGAAATAAAATACTAACTCCGACGTTCGGAGGCGTCAACTCCTATTTCACTTAGCGCAGTCCGCCCACTCGCTGGAGAGATACATTGTGCAGTTGTGCTCACACCACACCGAATATATGTGGATATAATACCTTGATGTATTGTGTGTTGTGTTGATGTGTAGGGTTAGCTCGAATCGAAACACAATACAAGTTTAATACTGTGAATTGGACTCATAAAAGGCTTTCAAGTTGGTTATTATAGATTCAACAGTGGGTACTACTGGAAATCGTTTTGCAACAATCTAACAACAATCTCAATAGAAAAAGACAGAACTTTTAAATCTTCATCCGGTTTCAGATTTATTGTAGACAAAAAAAAAAAATGAAAGGTTGATTTATAAAAGATGCTCCTCTCTTGCTACAGATTCGATGTATTTTCTGACAGGAAGCTATCAGCCGTCAGTGTTCACCGTTGAACATGGGCCTCCTAGATCGCGTGGGTAGGTATACATATTTATTTATCTATGATAGGCCCGATAGTTTAGAGCAAGCCACATTGTCGTGTAAGTGAGATGTAACAGGGTTCTTTTCATGCATTGTTTCGGAAAACAAAAATCTCCAAGATGTCTTCTACAAAACCCAGGAGCTTATGCTGTTATTAAGTTAGAACTGTAGTTTCAGTTCCTGTATTATTAAACAGCGATATTTTAAGGCCTCATTCGGCTTGTACCAACAGCTTAGTGTCAGTTTTCTAACTCATTTCTCACAAGAAACACAATAGCATTGCGTCTAATTTAATCGGCTCCATTCCCAGATCAAGTAATCAATCACGCTTCAATAATGAAAGCATAGTTAGCACTTCAATAGACATAGAACAAGAACTAACCATAGACGGTGAGACGAAGCCAACCAATGAATCGAATACAATCGTGATGAAGTTTTAATGTAATTTTATTACTTTTCTCATACAGCGGGCTAAAGAATGAACGTAATACTTATGTATGTAGGTACTTTTTCGCTTTGTGCGTCTGCTGATTTCCAATTGTAATTTCAGCCTGGCATTATAATACATAATAGCGGACAATCGCTATTTGCGAATTGAATGTAATGAGATTTACATATTTCTCTTCCGAAGTTAGAAGAGAGTTGTCATGTCGTGATGCTTGCTTTGACCATGAGCAAAGTTTGACAGATTAGCGTTTTTATATGTTTAGTATTCACTAAACATTAAAGTTTCGCAGACGTTTAATGGCTGTAAATAAAATGCATTACCAAGACTCGTTATGGTAAGTCTAAGTCTTGAGTCATATCGGGGGTACTTTGCCATGTTATGTAAAAGAGAAGCATTACTTTCTCGTGTAGGTACTTTTAGCACAAATGTTGTAATGTCTGCTATGATGTATCCGCTGTGCAGTGTAATAAAACAATTTTCAGTTATTATCAAGAGAGAGCCAAATGGATCCCATTATGATGTGAAACGAGAGCTTGTTCCTAAATGCGGCGTTTATGGAAATGTTCTGTATAAGAACATTAACCAATGATGCATTACGGTGGGCGCCGTCCATTATAGAGATAATATTATAGAAACAGATTATTTACAAAGTATAATGAGTGGTAGAATAAAATGTTACAATGTATTTGTTTTGAAATAAGCAGTTTGCAATGGCGTTGTTTCTAAATAAGTACCTACTTAAATGTTTCATTTATCTTGGAGTGAAATAAATGCAAAATTAATTTAAAAGTGAGTTTTTGTTCAGGGTTTTATTGCGTATAGGAAGTCAAAGCTCTTTATGAATCACAAAGGTAACGTCTAAAGTGGTTAGCTTATAGCACAAAGCTAATTGTGTAGTTATATTACCTCTCTTTATTAACCCATTTACTATCAAATGCGTTCATAAGCACAATATTTTGAGTGCGTTACATTGAGTTTTACCGTAAAACGTGATTGTCCACCCAGAAAAAAGTCGTTTCCCAAAAGGGGAGAAGTATTAAGGATTCTATTTAGAAAGGTGCTATGCTATATATTACTTTACTCTTTGGCTATGTCTAACAGCACCATAAACAATGGTTATAAATCGTATTGTCTGATCAATGTCAAACATCGGAGCTATAAAATCGATGTCTTTTTTTAAATATTTGTAACAAAACACTGTTACAAATGTTAAAAAAAACATCTATTTTTTGACATTAATTGAATTATAAAAGAAAAAAAAAAACAGTTGTTCGTAGGTTTTGACCTAGCTGATCAAAAATGTTGAAATGACTGATCATTCGTAGGGTTAAAATGTTAAAAACTTATACCAACGACACTAATAGCACTTTGCTTTTCTAAGCTAGCTTGTTTACCTAGTCTTTCAATTGTCGCTCCGTGTGTATACAAGCTTACATGTAAAAATCGTTACATTGAATTTCTTTGGACGCAGCTGGCCATTTTATGGTCTAACGCGGAATTACCATCATTACATTAATGCCCCATGCTCTGTGATATATTGTTATGGCATATTGACTTCCAAGAACTTTAATTTACTTCCTATTGAATAGTGCATTGGCCCGTATAGGAAGACAATATGGGATAAGTGAGATTATAATGAGGAAGATTGATAAAATAAGACTGAAATTAATACTAAAGGATTTCTGTTTGACAAGTCAATTTATTATTGTACTGGCTGTTGAAATTATGATGATGATGTCATTGATGATTGAGCACCACACCCAGCCAGGAGCAAGCCTGACCCGGACAAGCCGGATACACCAGGGGGCACTTTTTTGTAAGGAAAGACATGCTCTGGGATGGGAAAGGAAGCCCGACCAACTAAAGCCAGTCGGGCACAATCAGCCGACTATGCAGCCTCGAGCCAATATAGGAAAAGTGGTAAAGACAGGTACAATTTATAGGGATGAGCATTGGTGTTTTGAAAAAAAGTGTTTATTCACGAAAATATTCTATAACTGGTACATAATTACCCCCGCCAAACTGCAAGGCAGTTTGTAGGCAGACGTAGCTCCTTTTTAGGGTTCCGTACCCAAAGGGTAAAAACCGGCCAAGTGCGAGTCGGACTCGCGCACGAAGGGTTCCGTACTATTATTTAAAAAAATTAGACAAAACTGCAAAAAAATCACGTTTGTTGTATGGGAGCCCCCCTTAAATATTGATTTAATTCTGTTTTTAGTATTTGTTGTTATAGCGGCAACAGAAATACATCATCTGTGAAAATTTCAACTGTCTAGCTGCCACGGTTCATGAGATACAGCCTGGTGACAGACAGACGGACAGACGGACAGACAGCGAAGTCTTAGTAATAGGGTTCCGTTTTTACCCTTTGGGTACGGAACCCTATTACTAAGACTTCGCTGTCTGTCCGTCTGTCTGTCCGTCTGTCTGTCACCAGGCTGTATCTCATGAACCGTGACAGCTAGACAGTTGAAATTTTCACAGATGATGTATTACTGTTGCCGCTATAACAACAAATACTAAATATAGTCAATGGTACGGAACCCTTCGTTTGCGAGTCCGACTCGCACTTGGCCGGTTTTTTACTTATTAACATTTTAATAGTGACACTTCGAATCGGGATTTGTTAACAATTTCAAATGTTTTTTTTGCACGAAACCATTATCGCCGTCAGAATCGATCCAGCCGTTTCGGAAATTAGCTGGAACAAACAGACAGACGGACAGACAATCAAAAATTGAACAAAAAAAGTTTTGTTGTTTGTTGTTATGTTAGACTTTCATATTATGCATTCAGTAAAAAGCTGTTTTGTTGAAATTACAAACAGTCAATTCAATTTTATTTTAAATTTGTATATATTTGACGTAATGGACAGTACCGTCTAGGGAATTTTAATCGTTGTTTTGGGCAACCAATCACAATAAATAATATGCAAGATCGCCAATACTATGACCGTCTCACACAGCCAGGAATAGGATCACTAATAATTTATGTGACACTATAACGGTAGTGTAGTGAGTGAGCCACTCCTGTATTTCAAGAGCGATAACCTGGAGGCTGGTCCAGGCTACTGACACCAAATTACTCAAACACGGAATCCCGATCAGTCAGGACATCTTGTAGTAGGTAACGTTTTCTTGGCAAGATTGCACCAGATTGCACCCCATGACCTCATTTCGTCTTATGTCTTTTCTTTAGATTTTCGCTAAAGGTTATCGCTCAAATTAAAGCCAGTTTGCAACAGAGGAAGGAACTGAAAGGCACTCGGTTGAGTGAGCTGTGCGTTTCCTAATGAGTGTATTCGTACGTGTATCGTATATTTTCACGCATATTACCGGTTGTAAGGCTGAGAGGAAATCAATTGTAATGATGATCAAGTCCTCGTCACCGGTCTGCTAGACTTCGTACGTCCTTCTAAACGCTAATAGTACATTTTGATACAAGTGGAGAAAGTTTGTTATTGCAATCGAGGCGGAATTATAACACCCGAGCCGCAGGCGAGGGTGTTTTTGAGCCGAGAATTGCAATAACAAATGTCCACGTGTATCAAACGACGTTTTTCAATACACTTTTGAAGAAATAAAATAAAATAACGAATAATATTTTTGTCACGAACTATGAATTCTATGATTTAAACTTTCTTTTTTTTTCGCGCTTTGGTCTCGCCAGGTTGAAAGAGAGGCAATGGTATGAAGCCGTTAAACAGCCTAATATAAAAAATAGATTTATTTTATATTTTTGAATTCAGAACACAAATAAATGTTAATTTGTGTATAAAAGTAACTATTAGTTTTAAATAATCATGTTTATCTATGATATTCTATTTATAAACACAATTTGAATATTCAAAAAATATTTATGCCGTAAAGACGCGTAGTCGGCGTAGTGCTTTGCAAAAATTAAAAAAAAAAAACATTCACCTCAGACTATAGGCATTGAACCAATTTGGACTAAGTTATCTGTGGCAATTTTCATTCCCGCACACGTGCGGGAAAGTGGAAAAAATCGCACGCGTGTGAAATACATTGCATGTTGTACCCAATCGTAGTGCGTTAAGGACCAGTTTTCGAGGAAGTGTATTGAAAATAATATATTATCCAGTGGAACAAAATATATTGTTAGTGTTAGACTCGTTAACATAATTTTGACTGACAACATAATACTTTAGTTTACATTGTTTATCATCAAAGTAAACTAATACAATAAGGTTAGAGCATCTCCTAATAGGCATGACGACAGTATCAAAAAATTGCAAATCTATTTAGTCTGTCAGTTAGAGTATTGGAAAATAATGGACACATATTTTTTGTTTTTGTAAATCAATGAATATTGACAAAGATAAAACGCATCAAAACTCGGGAATGGGGGCTTGTGACGTCAGAACTAGCTAAAAATAATACCAAGGCGTGACGTATTGAGAATTTTAAAAGCGTCATATCTTCGTCAACTTTGGTTTACGTAACAAAAGAAAAAATATGTGTCCAATATTTTTTGAAAATCTATCTGACGGACTCATCATCATCATCAGCCTATTAATGTTCCCACTGCTGGGACACAGGCCTCCTCTCTATGAGAAGGAATGGGCTATACGCTATGGGCTCTGACGGACTAATTAGATTTTTTTTGACGTCTTGCCTATTGATTTAGTAAATAAGCAAACAATATTATCAAGCCTCTCACTTTGTTTACGAACGTTCCGTTAATGTGGTTCGCTCCATTCAATAGTAAATGTTGTAGTATAATAAAGCAAGGCATCCGGGTTCGTCGTGCTATCCAGCCCGCGCACCTAAACTGTACCTACCGACCTAGGTATCCTAACGCCGTTCCTAGGTCGACGACCCTTCCTAGCCTCGGAGGCGGTAGATTCGCAGGATACGATAAATTTCAATAGTGCATTGACTGCATGTACCCGGACCAGTCTGGATAGACAGCCACTGCAACGCAAAATCATATTCATTAATGTCTAATCTGAATGTTCAAGCTACTTTATTGCTACTTTATATAAATTGCAATAATATAGCTTATGTACAAAGGCGAGCTTAACCCAGAATTGGGTTTTCTTACAGCAAACCTAATATTGATAGCGAGATTTGTATAAATTGCCTTGAATTTTTATGGGAGTAAGAGTATCACCCAGTAAAATCACAAAAAGCTTTTAATTTTTATTACTCTTTCTCAACCGCTGAAACAATTCGCCATACATAAAAACTTTTCTTTTTTATTTCGACCGGGAGGTCCAAAGAGGACTTTGTAAATACTACCAGGCTACACCAAGATCGCAATTCTCTGTCCGTGGAACGCAATCAGGCATGACTTGACTATTAGCGCCGTGTCATTGGAACTTTGATGTGTTTATTCAGTCGCTGTAAATGTCCTATATGTGCTGTACTGCAAAGAGAGAAGCAAATGTTAATACAAAGTTACAAAATCATACTTAGTCTGCACAAACGGGTAATATTAACTGAGATGCTAAGGTAAGAGGTAATTGTTTAACAAGCCTTAACTTTCATTTAAAAGGTGCTAGTACGAGCCTGTATGAGTTGTGAAACCAACTAGCCTGGTTTTATGGTGACCAATAGGCTCATGTCAAGTTGTAAACTGGCTGTTTCGTAATTTTAATGTCCTATGGCTAGGCTTAGAGGGCGCATCTATCCCGGGTGTCAGCCACTTACGTGCCCACATACCTTCTGCATCATTACAGTGATTGTTAGAGCACTATTGTAAACTGGGCTGGTTTTTTGTGGCATGTAGTTAAAAGCGTTGTCTAACAACGACATTTATGGCGGTTGTCTACTATAATAAAATTCAGTTTAATGCCGACTCTGAATGCAAGGGCTAATATAACTCGACGCCAATTCGTTATTATTATAATAAGAACTAGCTATTGCTCGCGACTTCGTCCGCGTGGAAGTCGAAAATGGTTCTAATAAGATTTTAAATTGTTTTTTTTTTTTAAGTTATAACCTGGCTTGTCAAAGCAGTTACAAGAAATGCAACATACTTATAAAGTATACGTAAGAGAGTTAAAGCTATCCCTGGACAAAGTATCTGCTACGCCAAGTTGTTGTAAATGCTGAAATAAAGCCTACAAATGGCCACAGTGGACGGTATAATCAACCTACGTCAAATGAAGTTGCTGTAGTTATGGCATAACCTCTCTAAAGCTTAGAAACGTTCAAATGCTGTACTAATATCTAATACAGTACGGTGACTTTCGAGTCATTCCAATTTTAAAGAGTATTTGCATTGCACCAAGCTTTTAAGTGAATTCAACCTTTTTTGAATAAAATCGGATTGAGTATTCAAACATAAATCAAAAGCACTATGGATTATTAGTAGGTACCAACTTCGAAACAAATCACCCCTAAAATAACTTTCAACCCCTTTTTAACGCCGTTAGGGGATGAATTTCAATAAGATACGAAACACGTCTTCCATCAATTCTGTTAAAAATGTTGATGCAAAATTTGAAGTAGATTGGACCAAGGAATCACGTTGTCCCATACAAACTTCGCCCCCCTTTTTCACCCCCTTAGGGATAGAATTTCGGAAAGTCCTCTCTTATCGGATGGCTACGTCATACAAAGAACACACCCTCCAAGTTTCAGTCTTTATACGATCAGCGGTTTAGGCTGTGCAATGATCCCTCAGTCAGTCATTCAGGACAAAGCATTTTATATTTATAGATGGATAAGTCTTTTATTTCTTTTTCAATTTGATGATTTTATGATCTTTTATAGCATGACAAATTGGAAATGCATGTACCTAAGGATGTTGATGCTATTGCTGTTTTATTTTACGTTTAATAAAAGTAAAACTCTTCGTGCATTTCTATAAGTCTTTTTGAGATGCACTGAGGTTGGCAATTATTATTATTGTTCTTTATGCAAATTGCTATAAAAATATAAAACTGCAAAAATACGCTCATGTTTTGAAGGGCCCTCGGTAATTATGACGAATTTAATTTGCATTTTACACAAAACTTGTTAAATGTTCAAGGAACTGCCGACAACAATGTAATTATGTTATTATGTGGAATTACGGAGCTGTGAGGATGAACTTCTGAGTAATATCTGGAGACAAATGTCGGGAGCGGCGTGCGAAGCGGGCGCACGTCTCGTCGCCGCCTGCGCAGGAGTCGGGACGTGCCACATCACTCATTAGCGTTTTTGCCCTAATTAACTACATGACGTGTTCAGTACTTCATCCAAATTAAATATGAATTATGCAAATAATGTGCCTTTTCCTATTAAAGCTTGAAATAATGTTAGTTTAAAATTGACTTTAACGACAGGGCTAACATTTTATTGTCTCGAGACATTAAAAAACGGAAAAGTGCATAACGTAGTTAAAACATTCTTATATAGAAAGACATCTTCCATTATATCGTTATATCTGCGTGAATATGGGTAACCGACCATCTTTACAGTCAAACCTTTAGATTGATTGTCCCATAGTGACACTGCAGGCACAAATCCATTCGTTCTCCGTCCATGATAAATAGTAGATTCGGTTTCTACTCAGTTCAATATGGTACATTCGTTTTATCATGCATTTAATCTACGTAGGAGCTGAGATTGCATCCAGTCAGCCTGCTCTTGTCTCGTACGTCATTTTCTTATAATTTAGTACTCTGTTACTTGGAAGATTATTTTAAAGTGCGACATCGAAGTTTGTCATGCTAAAATTTCATCGCACATGACTCAACTTTATCCCGTCAAACGAAGGTTCAAATTAGTAAGAAGGGTTCTTTCTCAAAATATTGTCCTAAGAAATATTAATAGGGATCTGTCAATGTAGGTAAGAAAGATAATTTAGTACTTGTAGCGGGAGACACTTGGTATTCATCGTGAAAGCCTGACTCAATGTCTGCGTCGTAAATCATTGATTGGATGTGAATGATGCGATAGCTTCTAAGTACTCACTGTACAAAATAATCTATAATACAGGATATACAGGGTGTAAAAGACCTCATCACGAAGCCGTCAACCAAGCATTCTGTACATCAAACTAAGTGACTAAGTAAAAAATTATTGCTGGGAAACGACTTTTTTTGTGGTCAAAATTATGTTTTGGATGGATGAATTGATGATTGATGGATTGAATAGTACGGGGGTCGTGGAGGTGTTTAAAGTACAAATCTTACATTAAAAACTTGTATTAAAAAAAAAAACTTGTCAAAAAGTTGGAACTTTGAACCCCAATATCTCCGTAACTAGAAGGTTCCCAGATATGGTGTAGAACAAAAAAATGATCGCAATGACGGGGAGAACAAGTGCCTTTCGGCTTCGGAGGTGTTTTACACCCTTTATGCATGTGACGCACAATAGTGAAAGCGTTCTATCACTCATTTTTACCCGACTACGGCGAAGCCAAAAGGAAGGGTTATGATTTTAGCGGTCCATGTATGTATGAATGTTTGTATTTACGTATGTTTCTTTGTAGCGCCTGAACTATTCATCCGATTTTGATGAATAAGGTGTCAATCGATTAGTTATTATGGCCTGGGTAACATAGGCTATATTTTAACCGACTTCAACAATAGGAGGAGTCGATTTTGCTTTGTGAACCGTGAATAAGAGCGTGATTTTTACGTAGTCGGGTTTGTTAGTTTTTATATACCACACAAATTGTGTTTTCACAAAGTAATTCTTCAACTAACACGCACATACTTTCAGATTCATAAAGAGAGAGTTTTTTTTATAATTTTCAGGTTGGTGTTTGGTATACTCAGTATTGTCTTAATGATTTAGTGTGAATATTAAAAACAATTTCACTAAGTCGCATCATTGGAAACAATCAGACGCTCTAGAATAGCCGTTAATGCCATTACAATTAGGCCCAAGTATCCTTAAATAAATCCTAAGCTTTTACCCAAAAGTTTAGGAATGTCATGTTGATTCATAGTTTATCTTTTGCAGGTAGGACTTTATAGGTAGGTCTTCATCACAAATAGCTGTTGGCCATGTATGTATGTATGTATATACTTAGCTATACAAATCTAATACAAAAATAGACAGGCCACCTATATCGCAGCACGTCGATACATAGATTACGAAGCATTCATCACAGATGACTGACACACTATTAATGATCGAACCCCAGGCTTTCCCCGCACAGCTACAACTATTTTAATGATGCCCAGATGAAACTCCATGAATGATTAGCTTGTTAATAATGCTAGAACGTAGAACCATCAATTTTCTAATACCATTTTAGATGTAATAGCTATTAGAAGGTCTGTGAATTGCTTGTTATCGTCAAATAAGGCAGAAAGGGGCTAGACGGCTTGATAGTCAACATTAATCCGTCTTTAATGTTTTATTGAAAGCAGAGTTCGTTTTTGCGCTTAAATCTCCAGTTTTTATTTGTCAAAGTAGGCTGACTAAACCCTGGTTGCGTCGCGAAATTAAGCTTATTGCCACTACGCGAGTGAGGCGATTGTATCTGTAAGTTGATTGTGAATCACTGCTACTTGTGTCCTGCCCTAAGTGGGTGCATGCCTCGGCGTCGGCGCACAAGAGCCCTTGCTCATGCTAATGCACCGAAATGACATCACTAAAATGCAAAGCATCGTAATTGTAATGGCCACCACTGACACCGCACTATCTCCCATCGCGTGCAGTAAGTGGACTGATCCTATCGACTGCTGGACAATGAGCCACACCACTACCGGCTCTTTCATTATCGATATATTGCTAGTATTGTTTCACATATCGATCTTATCATTTATTTATATGTGTTTCTGAACATCGACAGGTTCACATTCTTATTCATCATTAACTTGCTCGATCGACACAAAGAAAATGAATAGTCCATCAAATGATAGCCTCACTTAAAGTACTTGAATGCTATTTTCGTAATACCAAATGATAGTCTATCGACTGCGTTCATTTCTGACATCTAATTTGTGCATGATCTCATCGTCTAACCAACCATTTGAGTCGCATGATTGACGGGTGTCCAATGAAACACGTTTCAATTCCATAAATACCGTTTGGATGTAGTTTGATGATGGCTGTGATGCTGATTACACCGGTTGTACCTCTATGATTGATAACTTCGAAGCGAACGACACCTAAGCTAGCCCATCGACTGTTATTTACTCTCTTCTTTACTTATTTTCTGCAATCCATTTGTGAGCGGCGGCGGCGTCAAGAATCAAGACGCATTAAAGTCTGCAATACAAAAGGATATAAATTAACTCTCAGTTCAGTCCTAAATAAACAAAGTAAATTGAATATAATATTTTAAATTCAATCGCAGTTTTATCGTGCATCTGCAAAAGTAACGAGTGTTTAATTTTCGCGGCGTCGGGAGCTGCAATAAAAACGTTTCGCTATTGAATGGGAGCGCGTAGAGAGGCGGTAGTAATTGATTACTGTGGCGAACACGGTATCAGCTTATCGCTCCATCGGAACGTACGCACAATGTCCAATAAACTAGGTGATGTTATCTGTCGTTGTAAATGAATCAGTTCAGCTCAGATCGAAACCCTAGACGAGGGACGAAGTGACGGCTCTACTCGCTAAAATACTACAGGCAGCCCGTTCATCTTATTGTTCCGCTCGAGTTTATTCCTGACCTTTGGCTGAATATATTTCGTATCCAGTTGCATGAACGGTCGTTACGAATCACTGAGTTGTTAAATAATGCGTAGGTACTTAGTAATTCTGATGTTTCTTTTGTACAGGTTTGAAGGGATCGAGATTAATTCCCTTCCGAGTATGTAATGTTATGAATTCTTTACTGTGGCATAACGCATGTTCCAGTTTATTGAACGAGCTTATAAAATGTTAATGTATCCTTAAATACTTTTGACGCCTTAATTCAATAAAATAAATGAGTGTACGAGCAACTCTTTTTACACCGTATGTAAAGATAAAGTGATCGTTAAACTTCAATAAATTCCCGGAGCTTTAGCGACATTTAAGTCGCACTTCGACCAGAAACGGTTTTTATGTTGATTATTGTGATTTTTAGCGTTATTTTACATTCTGGAGGCGAACATAGGGTAATGACATGTAGCTGGTGTAAGGGTATTTGTTCGGCGGCCGTCCAGGGCTACCGAGGTGCGTAAAGTGTAATCCTAAAGACATCTACGAGGGCATTACGCGAGGCGGGTAGCGCCAGTGTGTGCTGCCCAGTACAACGACGTAGTATTTACGATTAGATCAGATGTGGAAAAAGCACGAAGAACTTTTATTCAACTTTTCTTATCTCTTAAATTCAAAGTTTTAAATACATAAAATGTAAAATGTAAGACGTGGTCCGCGAGTCAATTCAAGGTTTTTTTAAATCTCATAACGGTAAAATGTTAATAAAGATTTGCATTTCGGTAAAGAGCTTTTGTGGCCTGAAGCTGACTTTGATTAAGATATGAATGTTGGGTTGCCAACAATTTACTTAAAGGTATTTCAGGCTCATGGGCGTTAACCGGGTTCATTCCTACTAGTTCTACTATACACAGTTCTACTGTAGAACTAATGGGATTTTTTCCCACTAGTCCTACGATTTAAGGTGGTACGTAATCGTAGAACTGTGGGAAAAAAAAGTCCCATTAATTAAATAAAAATACTCTTTTTCGCCACTAAAAGTACTAGGCCAACATAAATTCAAGGTGTTGTTTATTATAGGAATGAACCGTTTACCGTATAGTCCTGGTGAGGTATGATAGACCGTAGCGTCACGTACCATCTGGATAATGCGGCAGTGTGTGGGGAGGTCGGGACACGTCATTACAACCACATTACCGATTTATTTCGTCACACACGACTACTCCCCGACGTTACTTTTTTGCCTGACTGAGCACGGAGCTACACAATATGGTAAATCATGAACATTTACGCAAAATTATTGTAATTTAACTTAGTTAAAGCGCTAGGAATGTTTAGACAGGGACTTTACTTAATTATTTATTTTTTAACCTATATTGGTTAGTGTCAGCCTGAACTTATTATGCGGATCTACCCCATGACTTTAGCTGTTTCGCTGAAAGGCTCGGCCAAACTAATGAGTGGTTCACCATATCTTTTATTTTGAAAAAACTGTAAAGCTGAATCATAGATTATGCTCTCTAACCAGGTTTTGCACATCGAAGCGCTCTAAACCCAGAGTCATAAATAAGTTCAAAGTTTTTGCTAAGAAATAAAAGTTGTGTGCCTTCTGGCGATAGACCTAGCAATTTCCGGGCAGTAGACCACATCCTCTGCAACAGAGCGTCGTTAAAAATAACCAGTATTTATTGCTAGGTCATGAGTATCGTATTGTTTCATAAATAAATACAATATTGAGATCCAATATCCGTCTGCAATTTTTTTCTAAATATTATCTAAGTGTTCTTACCGACCTTTTGTAGTAATGTAAAATAATTGAAGGTGGACTAAATTGGTCTTGTGGGTTTGCGGTTTTTCTCAATTGAGAAGAAAATGGGAACTACCTGCTCTATGAAAGAGACCTTTACTAGATGTAAAGTAAAGGTACCCTATTTTTAACATAAACTTGTTTCAAGACAGAAGATGTTTTTCCCTAAGCTGAAGATTTGAGTTCCACATTCAACATTCCATATTTATCTAAATCAAAACCTACGAAGTCTGTTTATGGTCAATCCGTGAGACAGAGCCATCAATCGTGTTTTACATCTGATATAGACCTTCATAGCCATCCATATAAATATTTATGAAATACTTTTTGCATGTACAGTGACAAGCACCAATATGTATAGGTATCTACACCTAACTAAGTTCAACCGAACTTCCCGTGAAGTAAATACACCGGCCTGCAAAACTAAGTACTACACTATTATTATTATTTTTTCATTTTATTATTATTTTAAATCTCTAACTTCTATAATTTTTAAAGAAGTTAGAGATTTAGAATAAAATACGTTTCACAGCAATTTTTATCAGCTTTATTAGTTTTCATGTACAAAATTAAACTCTTTTTCGAGTCCTTTTTGTTTCGAAAGTATATCTTGTGTACTTAAAAAGTTATTGCAATTTTAAAAGTGTGATACTTATTTTTTTTACAGGCCAGTGTGTTATCCATCATTTTGAGTTCACATTCAGAATTTCAGAATTTTTTCATGGGTAATTTGAAATGTGCTGTTTCCTACAAAAGTGGAACACTTTCAAGGTCAAAATGTGTGAACACTAGATAAAAAAAAATACCTTTAAATAAATTCTATGTGGGGTTTGCAATGATGTACTGAAACCATTTGTGCGTCGATGTCCCTCCAGCCTGTGTAAATTCGAAAATTTTCTACTCTATACTTTAGGCGCTGATATAACATAAAAATGATACAAAGAAACGGGCTGCTAAAATCATAACCATTGCTTTTTGTTTTGCTGTAGTCGGGTAATACCACCTTCTCCACATGTGTTCCAAAATGCTCGGAGTCTTGGACTATGTTCGTCATATCACATGAAGTTGTAATCAAAACAGTAGGTAGGAGAAAATTACTTTTACGTTGCTAAGTATTACATATTGGTGCTCTTGACTGTACTATGAACCACGTGCCAGCAGGCGTACAGCTCTATATTTTAAAATACTTATCTGTTATCCTCCCATATTGGGAATTCCCAGCGTTTTGCATAATACATGCATTTGATCGTGTGCAGTTTAGTGCCTCTACTTATTTACGTACACATCTATGTGTTCTTGTATAGTGATTTTATATGTTTGCTTACAAAATTAAATTTGAGCTCATAGAGTTCGATTTTTATGATGGTATTAGGACGTAGGAAAATGTGGAAGCTCTAGTTACTTATTTCATTTGGCAGCAAATCGAATGAAAATACTTTCAATGGTTTCAATCGGATTATTAAATAAGGAAGGAACTGATTATAAATTCTTATCAAAAGCTGTGTCATTTAGCATGGTTACTTGAACATTGTCTTGTTTGAAAGCTTAACCTGGATTCTGGAATGTTAACAGTGACCAGTGACCTCTAAAGTTCACATTAAAGAAGAACGTGGGTCCAGCACTCTTCAACAATGCTAGGTAACAACACTAAATGAATAAAGATTAAATACGAAAATGAAACGACATTTCTCAGATAGCATTTATTCCGGTGCAGATGGCGTGAGCGAGCGTGCGCGTGAGGCGGCGTCCCAGGCGCAGCGCGGCGCGGTCGATGCGCGCGCGCCGCCCGTACCGCGCGCACTCGACCACCACGGTCGTGTTGCACGACTCCTGCGAAAACGTGATTATAACCTCACAGTATGCCCTTATTTATTAGAGAAATATTTGAAAACGTGAGCTAAATATCCCTCGGTATTGCTGGAACAGTTATTGTGGATCCGGTGGAATTCTTATATAGCTGAAGTCATACAAAGTCGTGGCTGGCTGCTGTTCCAACACAGTTACTTATTCGCCTGAATGAATTTGGATTGGTTCAGAGCAATATACTCCACATCAATATCTGTTATAGTTAAAAGGCTGACTAGTTGATACATCACAGCGAGCTTTAACTAGTAAAGCTGGAAACAGTTAGACAGAGACACGTAGCTTTTCATAACAAAGTATTTTTTGTAGACAGTATTTCCAAAAATCCTTTTTTGTTTCTTTCAGGGGTGAAATAATGTATTACAAACGAATAAAATGAAGATTTTGGTCAAATTAGTGTATGTGCATAAATCAGGATTTAAAAAAAATCTAGCCCAAAATGATTAAAAAGGGGATGAAAGTTTGTATGAGAAAGTTCGAACTATAGACCGTATCAACCCGGATGAAATCACTGGTAAAGTGTTTAGAAATTTTTTAATGTACTTTAGAGAGATTGGTTAGTGGGATTCTCATCTGGACTTTTTACGCTTATGAAGCAATTAGCACAATAAATACCCTCCAGACAAAATACTACTTAATCCTATTTCAGTTCTCACCTTATAATGATTGAGTTGCACTTCACTAAAGGGCGCTGACCAGCCAACGGACCCTGACGCCCCCAGGCTCTTCAAAGGGTAATGGTTGAAAGCTGTTAGAACCTTTTTAGTCAACATCCAACTCTTGCTGTAGTATCCTATAGGACTGATCATCGCCGAACTTACAACGTGTTTAACTAATTTAGGAGTAGGTAATACACTACCACATCTAGATTTGTACTTCTCATTTAGCACTTCATCATCTTCACTATCATCTATGACTTCATTGCTTAAATTATTTGTATCTTCTATTAATTCTATTTCATCTATTTCTAAATTATTATGCTTCTTAATCCGTACATCGTCTCTTTTGATGTATATTTTGTTCTTTACTCCTCTGACATCCATGCCGTATTTATCAATAGCTTGCATGAAATCAAAGAAGAACACATTTTGTATCATTATAGAGGACCGTTCTGAAGACTTCCAACCGTAATTATTTAGACGATTGAGTAACTCTGGCCACGTATCTGCAATTTTTGGCAAAACTACTTCATCAATATCCAGTGGAACAATAAACTCTGATTCTTTAATATTTCTATATAAACAATCATTATAAGTTATAATATGATCTCTCCTTCGTTGCCAAAGAGATCTTTGTGACTTATTCTTAATAGGAACATGGAATAGTCTAACAATACCCTTATCTTGATAGTGTAGTAAAACTCTCTTTGTCTCGTCTGCGACTTCATCCACATACATATCTATTAAATCTACACCAAGTATTTTATTGATTTCAATCCACTCAACTAGGCTTTGAGATATATCTTTATCAAAGTCCATGTCTTTAACACAAATTGTGAACATTCTTGTACTTTTATTATTTCTTTTATCGGGTTTCAATCGGAAAGCATTCGTGGGGTCATTGCAGGGTTCTGTTACAACTGATACCACTGAGGGACCATAAAGAGATTCAGTTAGAGGGCAAGACAGTAGCAACGGGGTATCAACTTCTGATAACGTAATGTCCCACTTGTGCCACCATATTTCCAGAGGCTTCGCTGCGACCACTTCGACCGTATCTTCAATTAAATCTCCGTTTCTCGAACGTGTCTGACAGAACAGTGTATCTTCCGTTGAATAATTACGTCCTGTTGAAGAAACACAAATGTTAATAAGGAATAAGGAACTAGACAACACTTTGTCTCAAATTGATTTCAAGAATTTGAATATTTACGTCCTGTTGAAGAAACACAAATGTTAATAAGGAATAAGGAACTAGACAACATGTTGTATCAAATTGATTTCAAGAATAGAGCAAACGGAGATAAACATAATAATTATATATGAGAAAATAAAATGATTCCTACAGTTAAGTGAGATGTGAGTGAACGGAAAGTGCTCGCCGGCTCCGTTCCAAGCATCTTCCCGACACTCATAATTTATATAGAGAAACTCCATTACTTGGACTTATATAATAGTAATTTGTTGAAATGATTTCCTCGGGTACACTTGCGGTGCTTTGCGAGGAACTGTCATTAAAACGGTGCTTCAATTACAGGCTTGCCTGATCAGGATGGTACGCCTTCCTAGTGGTGACGGCCACGAAAGCAATTCCCTTTTTGTTGTGCTAACGTTTTTATAGCTGGAAAGGTTTTACAGTTGTTTGATTTCTAGTTTAAAGTTTACAGGTTTTCACATGAATCGTAAAAATGGTTTCAACGGGCAATGAAACATGTGGCACTCTTCGAAAAGGCATGAGTTGAATGTCAATCTAACTGTACTTTCGAAAGTTTAATATTGCAAAGTAATTTAAAATAAAATGTTTCAGTAACAAGTGAGTTGAAAGCCAACCACTGAATTCAATGGGCACGTTTATTTTTAACCGCAAAAGGGAGCTATAAAATCGACAAACAATATTTCCAAACCAAATACAAAAGGTAAAAGCGAAAGGCAGCGGGATGGGCCAGTGTTTAATCCGTCTCTCATTCCTCACCACAACATAGGAGTTGGGTGGGTTTATCTCGGCCGGGAAGGAATTTACACGACGCGTACGCTCGCCTCCAGTGACAAATGAGTGTGAGCTTATCGGGCTGCGCACTGTCGCCGGCCAGCACTTTCCATCCAAGCTTTTGTTACTTTAAATCCTTTAATGTGTTATAAAAATACATCTACAAACTATACTTAGCACTAGCACCATTTTAATGAGACATCCTACGTGACTTATTGGTAGGACACATGTTAAAACAAAAAATCTCCTCCCTTGATTAAGTTGCGAACGTTGCGACTTTTTGTTTTGTATGCAGAGAAAATAAGGACTGGCGATCGGCTATCACAGACTCCGGTAATTATGGCGTTGGTTTATCAGTACTTGAGATTTCCCTGATGTCTTTATTGACCGAGATTATTTTGTTTACCTGACTTTATTTACTTTTTCTGTAAAAGTGGGCGAGGCAGTAAAACTTTAGTAAGCTGTCTGTTTGCTCTGATCTTGAGAATTGCTGAATTATTTTTATAGTTTTCACATAAATGTGGATTATAGAGGACAGCTTTAGCTTATAAAATGTTGTTTGTAAAAGAGAATAAGAAGTTTTGAAGTAAATCGCCCAGGGTGTGAAATTATGGGGCGTGTTAAATAAATTCTGCATTGTCTGATATACTTATTCGTGCATGTATGTTTACGTCATAAAATTTTATGTAGATAAATTTATTTTTAAATTGATTCTCAGGAATCTAGAGTTGTTTGCATATTTCAATATGTGTTTAGGGTAAATTTATATAATCGCCTTGAATCGTTAGGGAGGAACGTATGAGTAGGAAGAATATAATTACATGCGTCTGCGCAGGCTGTGTGGAGGCAGGACGGGAGGACAGGAGCGCTCTCGGCGACGCGCGTGCGATCCGCACAAACAAATATAACTTAATTGCTGATTAAGTTTCTGTATAAAAATTAAAACTTTGAAATGCTTGAAGTTCACGATGCCTTGCGTGGGGCGAGACGAGATAGCATCTTGTAAACGAAAAGGAATGCAAAATCTGATGGAAAAGCACAAACTTAACAAATATGTTTTGAACACATTTGATATCTTAAGTGGTTTGTGTGCTCTTTTAGATTTTTTCGAGTTCATTTGCATTTGCATTTACGTATCTAATATAATAAACTGCTAAGCATAGCATGTGGGCTTGAGTCAAGTTATATAACCAGTTTTGTTTACTATGATTATAAAGACTAATTGCAAAAAGATGGCAACGTGTGGAACTTGAATAATTCATATAGCGTACGTAACTTTTAATTAAGTGTCACTAACCTTTTGCATGTGACGATGTCCTGTCAATTATGAGGACGTTAATGTTTTGCTGCGTACAATGTTGCAGGAAGACTAGTACGTACCACAAATTAGATGCACCATGTACGTAATAGATGCACATTTTGCGACTCTTTGCAACTTATGATTTAAGTGGTAGGTAGCGGGTATTATGTAACTTGCTGAGTTAGTGGTTAAGTATAGGGGTTTAGTTATTACCTAAGTATGTTTTACAGTTCCATAGTGGACCATGAAAGCATTTAATTTATTTGTAACCAACCAGTAGGTACCTGGCCTTGGTTGTAAAATTATTCTGAACATTAGATAACTTTGAAATATATTACTAAGCGACAGTTTAGTTTAACATCGATCTCGATAGATGGCGTTACTGGTCATGAAAGTCGGATTATTTTGAACAGTGTTCTCAGTATTTGGTCACAGGCTTTTTCCCCAATTTCACCGCAACAGCTGGTTGTTCAACTTACATGACCAGTTTTATTAAACTTTTTGATAACTTCATTCTTCATAAGAAGTAATTAATTACATCGGCGTACCGTGGAAGGTTGCGAGAATACGGACGTAGCGTTGTGGAGCTCGATCGTCATAGTACGCGGCGTATAGCGATACGCGCGTACCAGCCACATGCTGCCACTCCTGCGCACTACGCCGAGCACCTGGCCAGCTTCGGTCCTGAAACAATGCCACATATTTCTATTAGCACAACATCAGAATGGTAAATGTAGGGTGTATAACACTATGGGTTGAGCTAACGACATAACCACGGTTAAAATTTCTATTTGATACATAAATAAATATTTCACCACTATTCCGAGACAGTTTTGCACAATGAGCAAAAGGAGAAGACTTTAATCAAGGTTATAGTGCAAAGTTAAAAAAAAAATCGGTAAATTTGCCTATGGGCCAGAGTCGTCACGCAGTGGGTGCCAGAAAACAGGCGTTGTCGCCGAGGGACGCCTGGAAAACGTGACGACCTAGAGGCCTTTGTTAGAGATGCCAGAAGGCCAGAGAAAACTGCACGGAGAGAAGAGTATAGGGTTATAGGGGAGGCCTTCGTCCAGTAGTGGGACATTAGGCTAAGTAAAAAAAGAAAACATCCTATAACGCCCCTAATACTGGGACACATGGCATCCTCTTTGTGAGAGTGAGTGGCCCATAATTCAGCATAACATAGGCCTGATCGGTATACATGCTGGTTGGTATACATACTGTTTATTCAGACCGGATGACGTCAAAATTATTTTAATTGAACATTAAGTATTCAAAGGGCAATAATTCATGTGGCATTGTGACCTAGTAGCGACTCACGCGCACACTGTAAATATTTATGATGTAAGTACATGTAAATATGGTAGCTGTATGTACATGGCCTATATGCGGTTCATTGTACTGTTAATTGAGAAAATTTATGGATTAAGTTGCTTTGACATTATTGTTTTGATAGTAGGGATACTGGTATTTTCTGCACGTTTAACTTTATTTAAATTTATGATAATATTTCTAAACGTAAGTAGAGCAGTGGTGGCCCAGTGGTGGTGGCCTCGACTTACGAACAGTAAGTCGTGGGTTCGAACCCAGACTGGCGCATTACTTTGTGTAATTTATTTCATCACCACTGCTCTCAAAACGGTGAAAGAAAACATCGTGAGGAAACCGGCATGTCCCAGAACCAAAAAATTCGAAGACATGTGACATCTACCAATCCGCACTGGGCCCGCGTGGTGGATTATAGCACATTCCCTCTCATAGAGAGGCCTGTGTCCCAGCAGTGGGAACATTATAGGCTGATAATGATGATGATGATTTCTAAACGCCATCTCAAGCACTCTGTAACACCTACTTTAACAAATAAATACTAAGATTCTGGGTTAGTGACATAAGCTTTGTTTTTGTAAAAAATATTTGTACGCCATATTATGGCAGGATATGCTGGAACCAATATTGTAACACCTATTTGTACCGTATTCTAACATTTTTTTTTTTTGATTTGATTTGATTTGTACTGTAAAACTCGTTGTTCTGTGGTCGCGAGCCCGACTGCTGAGCACTAGGTCCTCGGTTTGACTCTCATGTCGGAATAAGTGCCTTTGAGTTTTCCATCAGGAATTCCTCAGTGAGTCTGTACTTGTGTACAGTTGATGGCAATAAGCCCGCCCCCAATTGCATGGGACTTAATATAACTGGTGTTAATAATAATAATAAACATTTTATTGTCAGGCGACTAAGGCCTATAGATAAAATACACAAAATAATAATTAACAACAATAATATAGGTACTAATACATATTTTAAACCATAGGAGACTAAAACTATACACGCAACGTTGTCGGCGTCGTGTTTCGCTGCGTGGTGTCCGTAAGCGTCCTTGGAAACGTCGATATACCCTTCGGCCCAAAGTACTCCTTCATGCAGGTCTGTGATGAATGTGGGTGTACCATTAGGTAAACTTCTGCCTAACTCTTTGGGGATTACAAGCGTGATGTTAAGTTATGATATTTTATATATAGGGTGGTAGTGACGCCGATGCTCATCATCTGCCTAGCCTTTTCCCAACTATGTTAGGGTCGGCTTCCAGTTTTACCGGATGCAACTGAATACCAGTATTTTACATGGAGCGACTGCCTATCTGACCTGCACAACCCAGTTAGTACTGGGTAATACGATACCCCTTGGAAAGACTGGTTTTCAGACTTTTTGGCCCACTGACTACCTGTAACGACTGTCAAAGATCTACAAATGACAGCCGGGACCAACAGCGTAACGTGCTTTCCGAGGCACGGAGGAAACTCGGTATGTAATGGGTGGTCACCCATCCACAGACCAACCTAGGCAAGCGCGGCTTAACCTATCGATCGACCCCAGCGGCTGTTGTTATTTAGCCACGAGCTCCTCATAGGGACGCAGACGCTAAAATGACGAATTCAGTACGTCCTTTTGAACTTCACATTGATTTTTTTATGTCGGTTAATAAAAAAAAAAACAGGTGTTTCCTACAAATTGAAATGCAGATGAAGAATTTATATTTGGGGGGATGCAGAAAGATGTACTGGAATACGTGGTAACTGTTTTAGCGTCGGTGTCCCTTACATCTTGACCATCTTGTACACAGGGTTAAAGCAGACTCTTCACGAAGCCGTCAACTAAGCATTCCGTACAACAAACTAAGTAACTCTACACAAACATTTTTACTTTTTTTGGGGTGAAAAATCACGTCACGTGTTTCGAAAGGACTCAATGTAACAACGCACTTAAAACATTGTGCTGATGAATGAATTGAATAGTACGGGTGTCGTGACGATATTTAAAGTAAAAAAAATACGTAAAAACATGTTTAAAAAAAACTTGTGAAAAAGTTGGAACGGTTGTTACGGAGATATTGGGGGTTATAACCCCCAATATCTCCGTTACTTTCTCCGTTCTTGTTACGGAGATATTGGGGGTTATAACCCCCAATATCTCCGTAACTATATGGTTCCCAGGTATGGTGTAGAACAAACAAATAATCGCAATGACGCATGACGGGGAGAACAAGTGTCTTTTGGCTTCGTTAAGAGTCTTTTTACACCCTTTATAGTACCTATGCGGTTCATTGTACTGTATAACGTCAGTACACACTGATGACGACGCTCTTAAGATTACACTTGTGCCTACACAGGCACAAGTGTAATCTTAAGAGCGTTCCTAATAACCTAGTTCGTATTTGCATTAATGGATCTAATATGGCGAGTCTATAAAACTATACTGTTAGGGGAGACCTCGTGTAACGACACTTAGAACCATGCGGTTTAACTAGTTTAGTATTCAAATTATATTAATGCAGGATAATAAACTGATTAACGTTAGTAATTATTAAAATTTAATTAGATTTTTCTTAACAAGATTTTTATAGAGACTCGGTTTATTATGTTTTTTTTTATGCAGAAGGTACTTACTTTATGTTATGGGGCCATTTTTTTAAAATAATGAATAGTTTTTTACGGTAATGGTACAAAGTTAAATATTATAATCAAATACGGTTACAATTCGCTTCTACGAACGGTTATCCAATAACTTTTTTGTTCGCTATGTTATTACATATTTTTCCACAGTACTTCTGGGTATGTTTTAAATGAGATAATTAGCTTGTGTTCGATACTGTCGATCAATGTGTCTTATTAGTAGGTGGGTGACCGGATATTAAGGATTCTTCACGGTGTACCTCGAAGCAGCGTTGCTAATCGTAATTAGTTTGCTAGGACTAGAACGGTCTTGATTGGTCGGATTAGTTGTTCTGTGGGCGTTTGATTGGACAGTTTAGTTTAAAAAAAAATGCATGATTGGTTGGTTGAACGCGTTGATGTCTAATACAGGAATTGCCTGGAGGTGCAGAGTGTGACGAATTGGATGCTTTGCTAGGATGCATGGATATAATTATTTATCTGTCTTCGGTAGCTTTAGACATTATCTTACACCATGTTTTATTTAGTCCTTTAGGACATCAACGCAAACTGGTACAAGGAATTCAGCAAACTTACATCCTGTGTAAAAAATAATGCGATTTTTCAGTAGTTACAGAAATTTGAATTAAATTTAAATAAAGCTCTAAAAACCTGGACTTAACCATGAGGTCCTTCATGCCACCCAAGAAGTAGAACCAAACAACTACCACAAACCAAATAGTAGTTTTGATAAAATGATCGTTCATTTTATTACACTGTTTGTATGTAAGTTAAAGTGCATCGAGCTTATCGCTAGATCTGCGCAAAGTAAAGTAAATTAAATCGGTGTTGAATTAAATTCTCACAGCACCTACGATTATTTGTGAATTGAAACGAAGTTGGTGTGAACAAGGCAATAAAATCGGACATGTGCGCAAGCGCAGGCTCATTGAACGCCATTTATTTTATAAGAGCGTTTGAAACCGACACATAAAATTTTATAGTTCCAGTTTTTAGAACATTGAAATTATTATAAAATTATCACACTAAAAGTTCAATATCCATATTTTAATCAATTAAATTGTTTAGTTTGATAATAATTCATGTTGTGCTATACTATATACTGTTATATTTATACTTCCTATCGCGAGTAATAATAGGGATTTTTAATGGAACGTCTTTATTACGGCCAGCAGATGATATACCTGATTGTATGTTTTATGAGAAAGTAAGGTAGCATTACTCTTTAGAAATTGGATTACATTAAGACTGGGTATAAATTTTAGGTAAAAAAACAGTTTAAATAAAAAATCTCAAATTCTTATGTTCAGTGGAACGTAGCGCATTTTTGAAAATAATGACTTGGTTTGTTATCTATGGTTTCAATTTAGATTGATTTTAGAACATAACAAAAGTTTGGTATATTATTTTTCTGTAATAAAGCGCTTTCGCACCATTTTTGAAATGTTTGTCGAAAAACTGACAATTACGATTATTGGCAATTACACGGCCATTGCCATAAACTTCGCGCTTCGTTAGTGCAAGACCGCAGCTGTCTATCTGGATATTACTTACACGACCAATATCTGCAATAGAATATATTTTACAGAAAATACCGTGTCTAACTTGAACTTAGGTGGTTGTATACTGGTCGGGTATTATGTGAGTCCACCTATACGCAAAAAAGACGAATAGTTAGCATCCAAACAGAAACATGAAAATACAGTAAAGTCATAACGTTTATGACACAAATAACTGTAAGCAAATGTTTAACACAGCACATGAGCCGACATGAGGTAAACCTCACTAAACAAAATGCTAAAAGCAGAACTAAACGCGAAGGAACTATTCATAGACACGTGTTCTCGTGCAGCGGTGGAGTTAGGCACAATTGTGCATAAATACTCCACAGACGGCTCTCTATAGCGAATAAACTATCGCGAAGCAGTGAGCGCTAAATTATAATATGCCATAAAGCTGATTTAAGGTTTGCTTCACTTTGACGCTGAGTGTCCATC
This sequence comes from Xestia xanthographa, assembly GCA_905147715.2. Classification (NCBI taxonomy): domain Eukaryota; kingdom Metazoa; phylum Arthropoda; class Insecta; order Lepidoptera; family Noctuidae; genus Xestia; species Xestia xanthographa. The sequence goes on along the minus strand of LR990649.1, from coordinate 13,727,476 downwards.
GGTTTAATTTGCGTAAGTCTAAGCTAGCTGCATCCCACGGCTGATGCATGGTTTTACTGCCCGCGATGATTTATAAGGGGAATGCAAGTGCAAGCTCTTGTGCAACGCCAACCCGATTTGAACTCTCTCGTGCTTTCGACGCTCAAAAAAGAGAAATATCACTATTTCCACTAACGATGCGAGGTGTAGGTCCGCTTTAGAAACTCCTAGTTAAACGCATATAAAGGTATAAAATATATGATTTATGGTAATTTTGCTCACAACTATAAAATATTTGCAGTAAAAAAATACTGGACTGAAATAATAGTTTTAAAATATAGAATTGTGCTGAGTAGGATTGTCAATTTTTTCAAGAATTACTTATTTTATGAGAAGAATAGTACATTTTGATACAAGTGGAGAAAGTTTGTTATTGTATTCGAGGCGGAATTATAACTCCCGAGCCGTAGGCGAGGGTGTTTTTGAGCCGAGAACTGCAATAACAAATGTCCACGTGTATCAAACGACGTTTTTCAATACACTTTTGAAGAAATAAAATAAAATATAACGAAAAATATTTTTGTCACGAACTAAGAAACAATGATTTTAATTTTTTTTTTCGCGCTCTGCTTTCGCCAGGTTGAAGGAGAGGCAAAGGTATCAAGCCGTTAAACAGCCTAATATAAAAAATAGATTTATTTTATATTTTGAATTCAGAACACAAATAAATGTTAATTTGTGTATAAAAATAACTATTAGTTTTTAATAATCATGTTTATCTATGATGTTCTATTTATAAACACAATTTTAATATTCAAAAAATATTTATGCCGTAAAGACGCGTAGTGCTTTGCCGAAATTAAAAAAAAAAAACATACACCTCAGACTATAGGCATTGAACCAATTTGGACTAAGTATAGGTATAGTTATCTGTGGCAATTTTCATTCCTGCACACGTGCGGGATAGTGGAAAAAATCGCACGCGTGTGAAATACCATGCATGTTGTACCTAATCGTAGTGCGTTAAGGACCAGTTTTCGAGGAAGTGTATTGAAAAATCTTTTTATTATGATAGATGAACTCTTGATTGTTTGAAATAGATATTAAAAAAGATAATGATACAGTACCTATCCATTCCCATGCAAATTGAAATTGTATCCACTCTCTCTGCGTGATCTACTGAACTACTAAAGAAATAAAATTGTTTTCAAATATAGGCCGATCTCTTCACCTTTGTAACTACAACACGCAGAGAAAGTGTTAATAAAAAGTTCCTTTGTGAATCCTAACGGGGTATCATATAACTATAGCACCGGTTTTCGTCACGTACGATGAGATTCTATAGGATACTTCCATGCTTACGTGACTTGATAGTTCTGGAGTATACAATGATTATTTTTTACGAGTTGTTTAAAAAAAGTCAATCGAGCGCTGACGAGTTCACTTTGATGCATCGTTTTCGTGCCCTTGTTCTATAAGATATTATTTATAGTTTTTTCTTACCATCTTCCCTGTCAAACGTCACGCTATCATCTACCTACACCTTCTTCTTATATAGGTATCATTCCTCACACAATCCAATAAATGTGTGTGCAATAAAGAATAAGAATAAGAATAAGAATAAGAATAAGAATAAGAATAAGAATAAGAATAAGAATAAGAATAAGAATAAGAATAAGAATAAGAATAAGAATAAGAATAAGAATAAGAATAAGAATAAGAATAAGAATAAGAATAAGAATAAGAATAAGAATAAGAATAAGAATAAGAATAAGAATAAGAATAAGAATAAGAATAAGAATAAGAATAAGAACAAGAATAAGAATACGAATAAGAACAAGAATAAGATTAAGAATAGATTCATTTATTTGTCTGAAATATGGTATTTTACAGATTTTATTACAAATACACAACAATTCTTCATATTCCGCCAACTATGTAAATATTCGTTTATTTTCACTACTCTTTTAGTCACGTGCATTTGCTTTAGTGTACATTTTTGCCTCTATTTGATCATTGAAGTACTCAATCCTGAGCCGATGCATGGTATACCTCAGAAGTTTTAAGAATCGCGATACTAATGAAATAATGTCAGATCCTGGCTAGCCTAATCTTGTTACTAAATCTCCTGTCTGTTAATAGTGGCTAATTACATGACTACCAATCTATACTAATATTATAAAGAGGAAACCTTTGTATTTTTGTATGTTTGTATTGAATAGGCTCAAAAACTACTGGACCGATTTCAAAATTTCTTTTACCATTACTTAGAGGGATTCTTCCGAATCCGTATAGGCTATATTTTATCCCCGTACTCCCACGGGAACGGGAACTACGCGGGTGAAACCGCGGGACGTCCGCTAGTGATATTATAAAGAAGATACGCCATGTTCATACTGAATAGCGTTCAGATATCGTTGCGAGTAATTTAAAACTACGACAGCGATAGATAATACGGAACGTATAAGATAGAAGGAGATAGCTAGCTATCAAAGTGCAACAATTGTTTCACTTTGTCCTCAACAATTTGTGCGTGCTAGTGCGATATCTACCTCTTTTTACTATATAATATCATTGATGACTACCCAGTTTGTTCTATGCATTAAAGAGTCATAAAACTCAGGTTTGAAAGTAGAAAGGTTTAGGTGAAAAGCTCTATATTTTGTTTTTTTTTTCATGTTACAGAGTTGGTCTCATAGTATTTTTTTTTCATTTTGATTTCAAAATATATGTGCTTCGGTTACCCTAACACACCGTATTTATAGAACTGACAGTAGAAAGAGACATGACGGTGAGAGTCATGCCCTGTTTTGGTCAACTACGTAGATAGGTTTCATCACGATTAGAACTTCCCCCTGTGGACCAGCACAACATTGAAGAAAATCATTGGATTGCAAATATTGCCACGTATGTTATGCCCTGATGACTCCATGGTTATTATTAGCTCTTGCTTGGTAGGAAATGGGTATTTACATTTGGTATTAGAAAAGGTTTGCATATTGCTGGGTATTTGCGTAATTATAGACACGTCGTCGTCACGCTACTGGATCTTCGAGGTGTAGGTCCCTATGATCGTAATTGTATGGTGCGCTCATCAAGTCCTGTTTGATAAGGTGGCTCTTCAGCTAGAAATAAACAACGTTGTTTTCCTATATTACAACCTTAATATTAGCGTTTTCTTTAATTTATTAAATGTGAATACGGATTTTTTGACTTACAGCCTCTATTTGAAACCTGAAATCGATCGTAACATTGAGTAATTAATACGATAGATAGACGAATGGTTATTCATTCAGCTCGTGAATGAGTTTCTAACAGTTAATCTTCTTGAATAGATATTATTCAAGTTATTCTATTTATCAAAGTACTACATAGGTGCATTATGTCAGTACGTAGTTTTATTGTCACGACTTGCAAAATACATTAGTGTGAACATTAAACACCATTGGCGTTACAACAATAAATGAAACAAAGAGAGCTCATAAGAAGCTAATGACGGCAATAAAATGGTAATAATACACCGAACGCCAACTACGTGGCCTTATTTCACATGGACCAAATATCGAACGCATCTGTACAATCTCATTGTACCTTTAATACTAATAACATGTAATCAATTCAGTTCTTCACCCACACAATATACCAAGAAATAAGTCCAAGGTGCGACGTGTAAATCACATTTTTAAAATGAACCAAAATCGTGAGTATTATTAATTTTTTGCGGAATTAAAATCCAATTTTGTTCTAGACATTTTCGTGACAGCAATGCTTAGAGAGATAATGATAATCTTTATTTGTGATCGTCTGCCGCAGGACTAATAATAAAGTTTGTGCAGACATTACTTTTTGGTCTAGTTAGTGGGAGATACGACGACGTAGTGATATACTAGTCTAATTTCGTCATAGGTTTTTTTTTTTAAGAATGAGGTTCATCCCCAAACCACAGATAATATAATACTTCGTCCAAACTCTGTAGGGTAAAGTTATAATATTAAAAACACAAAGACAACATAACAAGTTTTGTGAAGCAAATGTATAGGTACTGTGTATTCTAGCTATTATCATATCACATATTGGAAGAATGTGACATCCGCAACAAATATTCCCGATTTTCATCCGAAAAGTTTACTTAAATTATTAACAACCAGTTTTTAAAGAAGATGGAGAACTAGTTTATGTCGTATCAATAGATGTTAGTTTTGTTTTAGGTGGCTCGTTTACTATTGCAAGACATTCATATCTAAGAAAAATTGGTTGCCTGTAAAGTCGGTATACGGGCGAAAGTTTTACGTGACAACGACTTTGAGTGGTAAAATAAACTTTTTATGTCTGTCTCTCTCGCTCTTAGGCGGGCTAACCATGCCCGAGTGGAAGGGACGCGTGCCTCTCACTCGCTCTCATTGTGAGCGCATAACGTGAGCGGAGCGTAACGCAGTTTCTTGAAGTGTCACCCGGCAAACCAATTTATAAGACGTTGTCACGTCAAAAAGTAAAGTAAAAACTTGTATCAACTGCAACAAAACTTGTAAACGACACCAACCCGGTTAATCATGAAACAAGTTTAGTAATTGCAATAACGTTGATTAGATTAATCTGATCATTTGGCTCTGGATGCGGTGGCATGTATTAATTGACGATGTTAATGCGGACTTACTGAAGCACCAAGTGCTTAAATATTAATCGGCTGGTGACTGCGGCGGACCTTCACGCAATTTTTTATCCAAAAAATGTTATCCATTTTCTTAGCAGCCAGTGCTCACCGCCATAGATAATGAGTTTCTTTTTATGTCATTGGCAAAAGAATGAAACGAATAATTTATGAATAGCATTCACTCGGACTCTATAGAAATGGTATTCATCCTATTGGTGCGCAGGAATAACATCTCATCTAGCGAATAAAAGTTTCGCTAAATTATTTGCAACATTCATTATTTGCAATTATTTGAGTCTCGTTGCTTACTTCTATAATAGGTATACGCATAAACAAATACCAAAACCTTATAAAATCGTAGATAACAAATATTGTACCGATAACTTGATCAACACACTTCTGTACATCATTTCTACATGCCAGTAATTTCCAAGTTCCCGTTCATAATTTATGCCTTCATAGTTCATACCATATTTTTCGTTATGCAGATTTATGCATTGCAGAAATATTCTCCGTATGTAATGATGCATGCACGAACACGACGGAGATCCTGCCTATAAGGCAAGTGAGGAGTTACCGACCTCGCCCGATTTACCGGAAATGGGTATCTATTTCTATTTATGCATGCAAATATGTTTGGTTACGGTATCGGAACTATGCAAGTATGCCGGCGGTATCTGGCCTCCTATCTGCTTATAATATCTGGCTATAGTATATGGAGCAGAAGGCAGCGTGCCAGTGGCGGCATACTATTAGAAATGCCCGTAGAGGATATTGATTTCGATTTATTTTCCATTCGTGACCGGCATCGGAATAGATTATCGCTACACAAAACGAGTTGAAATAAAACCACGGAGTGCTCGCGCTGCGCGGAGGCTATCGCCGTTTGTGCGATACCACTCGATTCTTATCGTCGACAATTTGTTTATAGCAATCATTTTGTTTAGATGACGTGAGAAATAAGAAACAATATGTTTTTATGTCTGTAGGTGGACGCTGGCTCTTTTGTATCTTTCAGTATTGTTCCACTGTCTCAATAAATAAGAAAAGTTGTGCAGTTAATGTATGAGAATGGTGAGCCCTACGTTTTTAACTTGACATCTGAGTTGACATTTCGAATGATCTTTGTTGATTTGTTCAACTTTGTACGTTATTTAGCGGAGAAGGTTTTCTTTTGAAGTTGGACGAGGGTTTTAAAATACCTTTTAAGGTATAAAGATATCAGTTAGGTCATTAAATATAAATAAAGTTGAGTGCTGTGCAGTTTACGGTAAATTCTAAATATAGTTTGTTGTGTGAGTTGGCGGGAACAGGAAGCGTGGCTGCATACAAAGTGGATGCGACAATAGATCGTATTTTCTCGGAGATGTGTTTTCTCATCCATTATTGTCTGAAATATTTGCATACCCGATATGAGGTGTGCGGTCTGATGGGCTGTTTATTTTATTTAACCTTTTACGGCTTTTTTAATTGAATCGTATTGGCTGGAACTTAAATTTAAATTAGCATAATATAGTACTAAATTAAGAAGTTAAATAATTTTCAGTGCACGGCGCATTTTTAAAATTGTTGGTTTAAATTGGTTGTTTTGAATTCGGCTTTTCATATTTTTCCAAGAAGTAAAGAAATAATATAGGTGATATTTTTACACATGATGAAACTGCAATATTGGATGTCACATAAATATTATTTATCGCTTTATGGGTGTGGTTTTTATGGGTTTATTGCCGTTTTATAATATTTTTTTTTGTGATCTTATGTATTTTCTAACACTGTCCGTATTTGCAATAAGTAAATACTCTCTGCTCCGGACGCTATAATTTATTTGTAGGTTTACAACAAAAAACTAATAAAGTTCGCTGCTCAACATATTTCACGAAATTATGTTAATAAAAAACATCATTAAAATGTGGTTTATCTTCGGGTGTTGGTCATAAAAATGTAAAATATCTGTTAATTTATATATTTTGTATCGTTTTTTTTGCAAATATTATACCTACCTAAGGATTAATTTTTTGCACTCACAACGAATAATCTAGCATTTTACGAGTAGGTAGTCGTTTTATATTCTAAATGTCTTGTTTTGGTAATGGAATGAATTAAAATGAAGTGTGCATTACCGTCACAGGTCGTTAACATTAGAAAAGCTGGAAAAGTACTGAGTGAGAACTAACAATATGGGATAGCTTCGGGAAGACTGGTAAGCGGTCACAGGTGAGTGGTGTGGGGCGGTCCATCTCCGCCTGCTTGCCCTCCGAGTAGGCCACGATGGTCCTCATGGTGGACATGGCGGCCAGCTCCCCACGGCTGCTGGGCCACTCGCTCACACACGCCAGCCAGCTCACGCAGGACACCGTCACACCCGCCAGCAGGTACTTCACTACACGTACGAACTTCCGCCCGTTCACCGGCATCGTACTAATTATGCCATTACGATAATTGATAAAAGAGTCTCATTCATGAAGTGTCGGAAGCTTTACGACGTGCGCGTGCGTGGTCGCGTGGTGGTGGCGGGGAGGCGCGCGCATGCGCTCTGGCCGCGCTACCATGGCGGACTGCGCGCAATCAGCTGATAGCGTATCAACAATGCGTCCCTAGCGGCTAATCGTTCTAAACGCCAAGACGTGGAAATCTAGTTTTCTATACCAGTTTTTACTTGCGATTTTTCTTTTGCGACTACGCAACGTGAACGCACTTCTAAACGCGACTAGTTTTGCTATAAAAAGATGAGATTGTGGCAATCTCACGCGGAACAAGATATTTTATGGCAACTCAAGGGACGGGACTCATTCCATCTAGCCATTTGTTTAATTACCTAAGATCGATTATACACGGCAGGCTGTAATTATGGATTGACTTTTATGTGTTCGTGGGACTGCAGTTTATACGGATGTCGCATCGTGTGGCTCGCCCAAGTTCACTCAACTTACTCCTCAGAATCATTTGAATAATAACACCGATAGAAACCAGAGCTTGAATAAATATTACAATATTATTCTATTTATACTCAGTGAGACTAACTTGTAATATCACAAAGTCGTAGTAAAACCAAACTCGTGAATTATTTTATTGCCTTTTTATCTGCAGTTAATTGCGTCCACAGAAAACAGCGAGGACATTATTAGACAACATTAGTTTGCTTGTTAAAGATAAAGACAAAACAAACGATGCATTTCTATCTTATCGTTTTTTGATGCTGTCGAACAAACGTGAAGTTACAGTAAGAATACGCGTGTTCTCAATAATTATACGCGACGCGACTTGCACGCTCGTAAAAGTCGTAAATAACTTACGACAATTTAATAAACACATCAAGTTTTAAACGCTTTTTCAATAGCTTCTGATTACATCTATAGTATTAATTTGACAAGTGGCACAGCTACTGTTGCTCATTGTAATTGCTGATCGTATTTATACCCGGCCCGTCGCTAAACCTGCAATTAACGGGTATTATGTAATCATTTATTGTTACCCGATGTTATGTTTGACTTTAAAGAAAACTATTATGTCGTCAACTTGAACAAATAGATATACAATTCTTTGTTTTATTTAATGACATGCTTGGACAAGTGAAGGCTTACCTTTAATCATGGGAAATCTCTGTATAAAAAAGGGATTCAACTTTATTTGTTATTGGTATTATTCTAATACATATTAAAGTACCCATTTGCATTTGATGACTGCGTAACAACACGCTATATCCAGCTGCTTTTATTGCTCTTGTGTTATATTAATTTTATGACGGCAAGTGCGATTGAAGGATACTTCTGAAGTTACCCTTTGAGCGTAATCAAGCGGACCATAAAACGATTTCCTGTGAAATGGCAAATAACAACTTATATTCCCACAAGCAGCGGTCTATTGTGCTCTAAAAAAGTTTAATTTAACATTTTGCGGTTTCAATCCAGGTGTAAAATATATACCAATATAAGTTCGAAGAAATAATTATGTATTAGTAAAGTAAGTAGCCTGTTCGATACAAGTAAATAAAGGTAATATCCTTCAGTTCAGTCTTTTATTTTTATCTTTATAAAGACAAGTAATTTCTCAAGCTTCGCAAAGTGATTGATGCTGCATCTTGACATCGGTTGAACTTTTATGTTGAACATATAAAAAAGAAGTTATAAGCCTTTAACTCTTTGGAATTTTGAGTGAAAATAATAGTGTCATTATTAATTCGGATTTATGTGAGCAATACCTACAAGGTGTTACATTTAAGTAGATATAGGTATCTTCGATACGAGAAAAGAACAAGGATTCAGAATTGCAAGAAAGTACATAAACATAATATATAAATCTATACTTCTATACTTTAATACTTTATAATATTATAAAGAGGAAAGCTTTGTATTTTTGTATGTTTGTATTGAATAGGCTCAAAAACTACTGGACCGATTTCAAAATTTCTTTTACCATTACTTAGAGGGATTCTTCCGAATCCGTTTAGGCTATATTTTATCACCGTACTCTCACGGGAACGGGAACTACGCGGGTGAAACCGCGGGACGTCCGCTAGTAAATAATAAAAACATAACAGCACAAAGGTCCTGATTTTCTAATGCAGCACAATATCTTACACAATCGCAATAAATATGAAGGCTGCGCACGATGCTGAGTGCGAGTGTCGCAGTACAACGCATGCACTATTGAAATGCAGGCTTTATCGGCGCGCGCGCATCTCGTTCGTTAGTCGCCTGGTCGCCTGCGCGAACGCCGTCTATTGAACCCACTATCGGCGTTAGAGAGGCAATAACCAGCCGGGCTGTTCTGTTCCCACTTTTATTTCACTTGCAAATGCTTGGCGAACTTTAACATGCGACTTATAATGAAAGTTTCTCATTAGTGTTCGTCCTTAGCACAACGTGTGAAAATACCGAGAGGTCCACTATGCTAAACATTTTACGAGTTAGCACTAAGCATTCAACTTATCTTTTACATGTACTTCTCGTGTTAGCTTATAAGATGAAGAATTTACTTTTAAAATTAATCAGTTGCATTCATGTTACATGAACTTTAAAAACCATTTTCTTCCGGGGCAATACATGACTTTGAAATGAAATCACATTTTAAATAACACTTAAAGGTAAAAGCTCTCCTCTCCCAGAGTGTATTAACTCTATTAGATGTTAACTAGTCCATAAAATATAAATAAGCGAATAAAACTCCCTACAAAGTTTCTCTAAGCATTACCTGTCTATAGCGGGTTTAACGAGTGGATCCATTCCGATCTAAGCTTTATTTTATAAGGTTGGAGTACACTAGCGTTTATGTTAATAAGCTATAGAGTGTGTCAATAATATACTTATTTGGGTCGAGTAGGTCTTGAAATGTATATGGAATAGCTGTTTTTATCGCGATTTTGGTCACATTCGGAAATATGATTTGATTGATTCACATTCTGGATGATGGCTTGCATCACAGTTCACACCCAAGTATGTCCGCACCAATCTGAAACACGCTGTGTATCCTAGTGCTAGACTATATGTAGACCTCGTAAAACTGCACAAATCCTCGAAGGATTAGGGAGAAGTCTAGTAAGTATGTAGGAAAAGACTTCGCCAGTGTTTTTAGTTCGCATATACCTATTAGTTTAATCTTACAACAGACTGACTGACATCCAACTTTCAGGTTTATAGCAGATGAAAATTTCAATTACATGATGGCAGACTGAGAGCTTGTATCCGAGAGCCTAAAAAAGTGACATTCTAGTAGCGGTTATTATTAAAAAGTTTAAAATGTATTAGTTTGTTTGACATTTAAGCTATCTAAAAACGCATGTTAATTAAGTTGAATGTCGCTGTAGAATGGTTTTAACCCGGTTGGAAGATCGATTTGTAATAATGTTTTTACGTATTTTGATTATTTTACAGCATAGTAGAGAAACGCGTTACCTACTTTCGTAAAGTAAGTTAATTAAATTTCAGGTTAAATTGGTGGAGTGTTTTTGGCTTTGAATTATCGTATATTATGCCTTATTCCTATAAGCGCATAAATACAGTACAATAGTACTGTATTTATGCGCAAAGCTTTGAAAGACCTATAGGACCCCAACATTCACACAGTTTACTGTAGAGTATTATATTATCTGTGCTGTAGATATCGTATTGGTGCAGTTCATTGTTTTTACAGAGCGATAGTCTGAGTAAACACAATCTTGCCTATAACGTCTGCGCACAACCTAACCGTAGGTCAGAGTCGTGGCTCTTCGTTTCATTGTTAAAAATGTATTTAATTGGCGTCGTGTGTTGCAAATTGAACGCGCGTGGTGGGAATGTTGCCATCCTCACGTTCTAACACTGGACCCGACACCCCGACACCAAGGCACCAGGCAGGTATCATTCTGACACGTTAATTGGAAGCTTTAGGCGTAAAAAATATGTGAAAAAGTTATTTTTGTTAAGTTTTTGTTTAGGTTCCCACGATGGGTGGTGGGTGGTGTTTAATTGGCAACATATTTACCGTGTTCGAGTTTCAATGTTTTTAATATCAGGGATAGTATGAGTATGAATGCTTTTTATTATTTTAGTTACTCTCGTAAACACTTACACACACAGTAACAAGAGTGAATGGCTATTTCCATACATTTGAATTGGTTTTGGTAGTGGTGTCTTACTTAGTGACTTTTTGTCTTTTGGGTCACTGGTTTTTTACCCTCACGGAATTTAGGAAGAGTAATTGAAGTTTGTTTTTGTTTTTTTCTTCTTAATAAAACTTAAGATAGACCGAAATACGAGTGTTAGCCACTATTTAAATATCTTCATAGGACATCTCGCCTGTATGTAAATATAACTATGCAAATAGGCACTAAATACAATACTAAAAAGCTCATAGTTAGATAGTGCCTACTTAATTATACAATTGCTAAACTCATTACATGCGGTTTAAGATTACAATAGTGCATGCATAACTAATGATATTTGCCTAACATGGCTTCTGTAGAAAAAAACCTAGCTCAATGTGGTTACACGTTTAATATTCTTGTTTATTCGAATTCGTTGCTGCTGTATATTGTATATTGTTGTTGGGGTCGGCTTCCCATCTAACCGGATGCAGCTGAACACATATTGTACAATATGCAGTGTAATATTTATTTTTATCGCCAATACAACATCTTAATTTGGGAAGAAACATTCGTTTCGGTGATGATATTTTCAATGATTTTGAAAACAAAAACAAGGGTATCTGAATTCCTAGCACCTACATTCTTAAAAAAACTTGCATTTGATTTTCGAGAAAAATGTTTCAGTTTCGACGAAATTGAAAATAAATTATGACCTATGTAGGTATTAATACTGGATTTGTACTTTATAAGTATTGACTTCGTATGGTAATAATTTAATTATTGGTTCTCGAACAAAGTAAAAAAAAATACTGTAATACTGGAGAAACAAGACAAGGTGTATTATCGCACACCAATGATATCCATATACTTGCAAGGGATGAGACAATCAACATAACAGTATATTTTCTCCTTTTTTAATTACCAACGCCATTTGCAGAAACTAAAACGTCTTTTTTCTGTTTGTTACCGACATAATCATTAGTGAGAGTGTCGACTTTCAATTTACTGAACAAAAATAAAAGTTGTGTTAAAACACAGGGGACCAAAACGTAGCATAGTTATTTGCACGTAATTCAGAAATAAATAGCTTCGTAAATAGTGTGCAGGGCTACATTATGTCGGAGTTACCCGCGTTAAGAGAGAAAATGCCCTGTGGTCAATATAAATTGAATCTACAATGCGGTATTGAGTGGTCGTTACGGTGATATGTAGGGGCACATTCACTTCGAAACGTTTTCAACAATACTCCGCACGGTACTAACAAATTACAACCCGAAATTAAAAGAAAATTCGCCGCGTTTTCCGGAATTTATATGTCACTTTCAGTAGCTGTATAACCTAGATAAAATTTTATTAAATTTCAACTGAGGCAGTGAACATGAACATACTTTACGATCTTTACAGTGTTGCACCACATACCAGAGTGCAAAGTTTTAACAAAAACTGCAGAAATATTGAACACGAATCAGAAATCTGTACTGTTATTAAGTTGTTAGGCGTTCATCAACATCAAAGGGCAACTTTTTGCTCATCACGGTGATTGGCTTACATTGGTCGTAGGAACAAGCGAACTATGTTGCTATCCATAAAAATGCCCACGGAACGAATGTTTCCCAAGCGTTTTTCTATTTAACGATTACGACTTGATTACAGGACATATAATTCGGAGTAGAAAAAAGGGTTTAAGGTGAAGTTCAAAGCGGGAGGTAGCTTTTTGCGCGCATCGCAGTTGCAATCTCAATAAACCAATTTGCGACGGGTCCCGGCACTGTGACGTTACTTATAGGCTTTTGTTTCGGCTGTCCTCGGCTTGCTGCAGGACCATGTTCCGACCATCTAAGGACTCAACTTGTTATTTACTTCATTTGAGACCACTCAGCTTTTCCTTTTGGAGACTTTCACGGTATATCTATATCTAGTGTTCTCTGTTAATGTTTTCCAATTGTTTTATAAAATATATTTTGATAAACCAATATTTATACTTAATTTAATTCTCTGAAAGAGTGCACAAATTTCAGAAATACGAGCACGTCCCAGATTTCGTTATATCATTTAACATTGAATTTAAGGACAATAGTAAAAATATATTGCGTACTAAACGGTTATTACGCTTCGTGTGCTCCTGACGATTTCCACAAAGTTCCAACTTTATACGTTATGGTGTGTCTAAATGATCATACAAGAAACTTTTTACTGCATAAAGATAAATATCTGAGTGTATCACTTTTGAGGAGACGATTGTATGAGCGTTTACGGACATCAAAAGGCGGTAAACGTTCATAAGAGAATAATGATACGATGGAATGGGAAATGAGACCTAATGAATAGCTTGGATATGGGGGGAAGTAATTTTCCTCGTGTCATCGTGGTTTGAAGGAAGAATGCTCGGTTTAAGTAAATATTAGGAGCGTGTGATCATAACTGTCGCCATTGTTGCATTGTGGGTTACTCGCACAGTTAGTGCTTCACGCCGCACGCCATTTTACTAAACAATGTGTGAACATTTAACTGTTTGAAGAGAAGCAATTGTGCTACATGTGCGAGGTACAAATTTTATGGTGTTCTGTGAGATTGGATGACTCTATTTATCACTGTGTGATGTTATGTAACAGTTATATTGTGTTTTTACAATAGGCAATCATTCTTGTGCTTTTAAAGCTTTAGAACATAAGTTCGTCGACAAGACAGATGGTTATGTAAATACTGTAAAAGCGTTGATGGTCTGAGGTTAATGTTTGGGGTGGTTCTTCTTTCTATAAAACCTTATTTTTTAATGTCGCTTCTTTATTTTCCTAAAATAAACAAGCTCCTATAGATACTGTGGCCGTTATTAGGCATACTATAACTAACATTGATTAATTACTAATAATTTTGATCGAGTTTTGAATGACTCTTATTCAGTGATTTCTATCGGCAAATTTATTACTGCTACTAGTTATGGCATACAATGGTTACATTTGATATGGAGGTTACTCCATATCAAATATGTTATGTTAATAACATCATGAGCATGACTGTATTCCTCAGAGGTGTGGGCAGAGGTTTATGTGCAAAACAAATGCAATGCAATCATGCAATGTACAATGTTTCAATGAATTGGCTGTAGGTATTTTGTGTTTTATTCATACAGATTGAATGATTGGTTTAGAAGGAAGACAAGCATACCAGCGTCCAGTTGAAAACCAGCGTCGGGCACTAGCTGCTCGGCAGTTTGCTGAACTGGGCCTATTTGGCGCAGCCGTGAGACACACAATGTGATTTCTCTTATTTTTCTCTGTTTAGTTTTAAGTTTTTTTTATTTTTTTATTGTGTAGTTTTAAGTTTCTTATTTTTTATTTATGCTTATTTTGTTGTGTGTACTTGCGGCTAAAGCCAAATAAATACGTTATCTTTCTTTCTTTCTTTCTTTCTAATATATTGTAAAAAATATTCTATTTTGAGTGGTGGTTTCTAGTCTATAGAACCAGTAAATAAAAGCGCCTGAAGCAACAAACAGGAAGACTTGTTTTCTCGTGTGACACAGAGAGAGATATTTATACATACTTGTAAGTTATAAAATTATGATATCTAACTAATTTACTATTCTGGAAACGTTTTTCTGGATGAATAAAACCTAAATTTTTACACAGAAACCGGCGACGCGGTAGGCTATACTAGGTGCCAGTTAATTTGAGAATAGCGGTCATTAACCCACCTACATTTATTAATCTTCTTGAATTTGAAAACCAAAAATAAGCCTGTTCAAGTCTGGAATCGTCATCTATTGTGATCTTCAACATTTTTTGTAATGAAAAACGATACATGGTTTATTTGTTTTGGTTCGTACGAAGAGATATTATGGAAAGGGCAATGACCGCTAATCTCATCTTAACTGGCACCAACTACAGAAAAAAAATGGCGTGACGAATTAGACAACCAAAATAGCAAAGACAGAAAAATGGAAAGAGAAGTGGGATGCCTTTGTCCTGCAGTGGGATACAACAAGCTCATAATAGGTAATAATAAAACATATTTTAACATTATAATAAACATGTTAGCCGTGTGGTATCCGGCAGAGTAGAATAGAACCAACCCATTACACTCGCGGGTGTCGTATAAGGCGACTAATGTCTGAGGCAGAACACCTTGCGCCTCCGTAGACCAGAGAATGGGCAGCAGCGTTTTCTGTTAGTCTTTCATCACTGCGATCTCCAATCCGCGTGCCAAGCGTGGAGATTACGGCAAATTCCTCCCATCATGGGAGAGGCTTATGTCCAGCAGTGGACGTTACGGGCTGTTTTAGTAGTGTAGTGTAGTGATACACATGTAAACGGGTATTTATCGCGAATTTTACCTTTAATATAAGCCCGACGTTTAACACATAAATGTACACATTTACAAAACCACAGTTTCACGACACTTTAATACAGTGTGCAAAAACAAAAGGTAATTTGGAATACGTTAACGTAATTAGATATGATCTTGATGGATGCAGTAACAACATAACGTATTACCGGCCACACAAAAAAGGTTCGCATTGGTAAATAATTTTGAGGTTATTGATCCAACATCAAATTGGTTCGCCGGCTTGTAATTGACTATTGGATTCAATGATCTAAATTATTTTGGTGGGAATACAGGGGTTTCTGTGATTCGAAATATTGAAGCTTAAATTGCGTTTATGATTTTGGTTGTAACCACGAATTGGTAGGTATTACGAGTATTTATGCCTCGGTCTAGTAGTTCCAAAAGCGACTGCTGAGCCAGTGGTCCTGCCCGCTTAGCATGAACACCGAAGAAAAGAAAGAGAACCGACAAATCTTTTGTTCTTCTGTCATTTTGTCGATTCAATGACAGCAAAATGACATATGAACAAAAGATTTGTCGATTCGCTTTCGCTTATTCGATGGTCATGCTAAGCGGGCTCGGTTCCATTCCCTGATCGTGCGAAGTGTTATTGGGTTTTTCCATCAGGAATTTCCCAGTAGCAGCCACGAAGTTTAGATTTACGCCCGGTTGCTGGCAATAGGCTCGCCGCCTATTACATAAGAGACAAACATAACTGGCGAAATGTGGGTGTAATATTAAACCACTGCCTACAAGCGTGATGTTATGTTATCTATGCCTATCTTACGTGCCTGAAGAGAAGGGAGATTTTGTGGTTTGGTATTTTTACCAATCAAAACTTTTTTGCAAAAAATAAAACCGACTTCAAAAAATACAAAAAAGTGAAAAATAACTTTAGCTTCAGAAGTCGGTGACAAAAAAACTAAATCAATCAAACAAAGGTCACCGACTTCTGAAGCTAAACTTTACACTTTTTTGTGTTTTTTGAAGTCGGTTTTATGTTTTGCAAAAAAGTTTTTTATTTTTCCATTTTTAGTTGTACCCAAACAAATATTTGCCATGAATTTATTTGACATTGTTAACAATACATGTCATGGTAATAGGCGAATCCCCAATTTTTTTTTTTCGGATGAGAAATCATCAAATTACCCCCCCCCCCCCCCCTCCCGCTTTAGGCGGAGTGGAAGGGAGTGTCAGGCTTTTACTGACTAAAACCCATCCATGTTCCTTCTTAGCCCTTTGTGGTCCAGTCCAGGGCTGCAGTATCTCTTTCGAACAGTCTCGCAGCCCCGACAGGCATCGGACCCCTTCCTCTTGCTGACATCTCTTTGAGGCGCGCGCGGAAGACGAATGCGCCAACTTAACATACGTAACTGTCGAAATATATTAGGTGTATTGTACACATCTGCGTACCCCCTCAGAGCATACAGGCGTGATGTAACGTCATGATGTTGTATAAACAATAAACATCCAAGCGATTGCAGCAATCACGGCAGATTTGGCGTCTATTTTTGAATAGTTCCATTGTATCTCCGAAGATTAGCATCAGGTGTTCACAAAATTTAAATGGGACCACACGGAAAACACCAACTTTCAAATAAAAAATAATCATCAAAATCGGTTCACCCAGTCGAAAGTTCTGAGGTAACAAACACAAAAAAAAATAAAACAGTCGAATTGAGAACCTCCTCTTTTTGGAAGTCAAAAATATTAGACTACAAGATTAACCCTTTAGTTTCGTCTGTTTAAAAAACTGAAATATTTTTCCTTTATGCAGATTTATCAGTAATCTCGTTCAATAAATCGCATTGCAAGAAATAAAAATCTAAGCTTATTAATACACGTTCAAAAAACGACAAACGCAATACATTTTATAATGCTAATATTATTTTTAATTAAGGTCCAGAAGACATGGACTTATTACGAAGCCAATGTGCAAATGCGAGCTCGTTACATCGATAAAGTGGTAGTAATCAATCGTGTACATATTAAATCAATATCTTATTCACACTTCTATTAATAACTGTGAGTACCTACTACCTACTAACTGTTAAGTACATGTCAAAACAAATTGCCCAGCCTAATCAGTGCCTACGATCGCAATTTGCGTTGCCCAGTAATAACCTGAGTGGTTTTAGATTAAGCATAATTATCATTTTTTATTTCGAGCGGTTTTTTAGTCACCATTTTATATCTAGTATGATGTTTGTTTGTATGTAAAGCTTTTACTTGAAAAGATTTTATCCACGTCGAGATGATGTTTCTTTTAAGGAAATTTATGCCTTTTAACATTTTATTTGATTTGAAGGTGACTTTTATGTTCATCAGTGGAAAACTGAAAGCTTTAGTGTGGTGAAAATGTTTTAATTTATTACTGTAATTTCTTCCTTCATGCCTTTTAATTTTTGAACGTTATCTACTTCTTAATTACTTACTTATTTCTCATATTACTTTGGATGTTTCGACATTTTACTTATTTAATTAAAATATTTTACTACCGCTGCTCGTTTGTCGGACTTTGTGTACGAATAATTAGAAAATATTTACGGTTATAATGTTGTGACTAATTTCTTACTGTTTGTCAGTTTTATGATGATTATCTGTGATAAAGTTAGTTATTGTAGTAGGTATAGTCACGAGCGCCAATAAACACTTTTAAAAATGTTTTTCTCCTACTTTTCTGATTAAAATTCCACGTTGTTCCTTACATTAACTATAAAATATGAGTTCCACTCATATTAATATGAAAACGATCCTATCTCCAAGTTAAAATCGTAATATCTCGCGAAAATTGCTTTTAAACTTAGGAAAGTCCATACAGGAGGGATGAATCTTTCCCAGAACTAATTAATATGGATATTGATTTCACACTGTAAGCCAAGTAAAAAGCGTGGGAAGTTGCCTTGGATGTGTCATGCAAATCATCATAAAAGTAGACTTAACACAGCATAACAGTAACGAATAAAGGTGAACACACATTTATGCTCTGCGCGGGATCAATATCGTTTATGCTCGTCAACCAGAGGTCCACTACCTAAAGTGAGCATGAACGAATTGGCTTGATGATGAGATTGACTTGGCAGCGACAACAGGCGGACGTCCCACTTGCAGCGAATGGACGCTACGCTTGCGGCATCGGAAGAAGATAGTCACTATGTAAGAGAATCGACGACTTGCCCTAAGCGGGTGGTGAACCTGCTGCAAGTGTACTGTCTGCTGTTTCCTAGCTAAAACCTCGGTTTTGGATCAGCTAGGAAACAGCAACAGCCCTCGGGGATGCCCGTTACGCTTCTTAGAAGTGTGTGTTGCAATATGATACCCCAGTGTCATAGTAAGAATCCTGATGAACACCTCAAGTTGAGGCGAAGCAGATCTGGTCGACGCCCTCAGGATAGGTGGAGCGTCGATCTCCTCAGGGTGGCTCGTATAGCAACTAGATGATATTTGCCGAGAATCGAGCTGAGTGATGTAGTACAATTGGAAAGGTATATGTCCAGCAATGGACTGCTGTAGGCTAATGATGTGGTCCGGTGCAGTGCTTATACGTGTGTGTTGGCCTTAAAATACATTTTGTAGCTGCATTTTCGTGCATATACTTAAAACGAGTAAAATATGCGTACACGCATTATCAAGATAAGAATCTCTTCCCACGCCGCAATCGAGGTACTTTACAGACTTGTATGTAATATTTCTTTCAATTTGGAGCTTAACATTTTATTTTACAGTTTTGTTGTCCGATTTAATTTTACTTTATCTCCTGACATTTGCAATGGTATTGTATCGCCCACGTGCTGGCTTTAAAAAGGAAATGTATGTTGGAGTATGGAGTATTGAAACGCTAATCCCTACGTTATTTTGCGATGGCTTGCCTTTTCTTGCTGTCCATACTTTCAAGTTTAGTGTGTGTGAAGAGTTTCAACTAACTTGAAAGGTATGTGTGATGTGATCACATCATTGACCTAGAAACTCAACTATGTTGGGGTCAACTTCCGATCTTACCAAATATGGTTAAATATCATTTTTGTTTACCTATATGGCGATGTATTTTTGAAACTGTTTAATTCAAGCAAACCTTTCAACCAAACCCTTTCAAAATATGAAACTTACACATTTTTTTTAAGCTAGATTTGCATCTTTTGGTTTTTTTGGTTTCCACCAGGCTGGAAGCGCGTTCTCGCGCCAGTGCTCGCGTCAGTGCTGGAAATCAGTGTTCGCGCCTATCTCGATGCTCGCGCCAGTGCTGCAGAAGCTGCGTAGAGTATTATATATCTATATTTTTTAATATATACATAAACTCACTCCATTATCCCGGTGTAAGGATCTCAGCAGGTACCGTTCTGTGATGTCTGCGAACCCCAAAGCTGTTAGTGTGTTTATGTTAGCTTATGTATGTTTGTAACAACTAAATAGAAAATAGTAATCAGAAAATCGAATCGAGATTAGTGTTAAATGAACTTGAATAGGACAATAGTACATTTTGATACAAGTGGAGAAAGTTTGTTATTGCAATCGAGGCGGAATTATAATTATAATAAGTGTTTTTGAGCCGAGAATTGCAATAACAAATGTCCACGTGTATCAAACGACGTTTTTCAATACACTTTTGAAGAAATAAAATAAAATAACGAATAATATTTTTGTCACGAACTATGAAACTATGATTTAAATTTTCTTTTTTTTCGCGCTTTGGTCTCGCCAGGTTGAAAGAGAGGCAATGGTTTAAAGCCGTTAAACAGCCTAATATAAAAAATACATTTATTTTATATTTTTGAATTCAGAACACAAATAAATATTAATTTGTGTATAAAAGTAACTATTAGTTTTAAATAATCATGTTTATCTATGATATTCTATTTATAAACACAATTTGAATATTCAAAAAATATTTATGCCGTAAAGACGCGTAGTGCTTTGCAAAAATAAAAATAAAAACATTCACCTCAGACTATAGGCATTGAACCAATTTGGACTAAGTATAGGTATAGTTATCTGTGGCAATTTTTATTCCCGCACACGTGCGGGAAAGTGGAAAAAATCGCACGCGTGTGAAATACATTGCATGTTGTACCTAATCGTAGTGCGTTAGGGACCAGTTTTCGAGGAAGTGTATTGAAAACAGTATTTTACGGAGCCCCTTGAGAGTGCAGTCGTAAAATTAAGTCAAATGAGCATCCTTGTTAGCCGCTATACTGGACGTCTCTAATGACCTGTCGATGACAGTTAAGGGCTCCATAAAGTTCTTAGTTTACGGTCTGTAATCCTAGCAGTAATGGTAGGCCTGATTTTTCCGTTTCAAAGAAAATTTTAGTTAGTAATTATAGTCCCCTTTGTTCAGTAAGTTTTATTGGAGCATATACAGGGTGTAAACAACCTCATCACGAAGCCGTCAACCAAGCATTCTGTACATCTAACTAAGTAACTTTATGCAAAAATTATTGCTGGGAAACTACTTTTTTTGTGGTGAAAAATCATGTTTTGTGGTAGAACTCAAAGTAACGCACTCAAAACATTGTGCTGGTGGATGGATTAAATAGTAAAAATCTAGATCTTTAAAGTAAAAATCTTACACACTTCAATACCCGCAATTACAGACACAATTAAAATAACAATGCACTGTGCCTCTGGAGGCACGGCCGGGAGCATACGGGTTAAAATTGTATTTAAAAAAAGTTGTCATAAAGTTAGAACTTTGACCCCCAATTCTCAGTAACTAGGAGGTTCCCTGGTATGGTGTATAACAAAAAATGATCGCAATGACGGGGAGACCATGTGCCTTTCGGTTTCGTTAAGAGGTTTTTTTACACCCTTTATGTAGTTTTAATAAATTAGATTTTTTAATTTAATAATATATGTAATTTTTTTCGGGGTAGGGTAAGTACAGCACTTCATCATTCTTCTGACTTTCTACTTCCATACTTCTCTGTTAGTCGCCATTTCATCAGACACCTCCTTTCTTGCCATATCATATCAGGTTTAGTATAGCACATTACGATAATATTGAAACTTGAACGGGAAAGAAAATTCTTGCTTCATGTTCTACAGATATCTAATCATCCTCTGCAAAATCTCTACAAAATAATACCACACGTAAAGTAGAAAGATAAAATTAAATCCAACAAAAATAATATAAAACACCCAGTCACAAATACACTCAATGGACGTCATAAGTTTACTTTATAGTGTTTATGTCGTAATGCAGCAATAATATTGAAAAATAGTAGTGAACATTACCATCAGTCGTCCATTCATAGCCTTTAGACTTTATTTCTCGATGTGGAATCACATTGCAAATTGAAAGAGTCGTGATTGTCCGCGGGTGGTGGGCCCGCAGCCTCCAGTACTGCGAGCCTGCGACCTATCGCACCTACTGCCATCTCCATACAAACCCTGCTACGATAAATTAAGAAATCCGAGAGCACCCAGCATCCATACATGATTTAGTTGACATCGAAATTACTTATTTAGTTTATTCTATTCATAAGATCGCCGTCGGCTCCGGCTGTTATATTAAAATCTTAATTGTTTCGAACGCCCATATTTTTGCGGCGCTCATAAAAGCAATGTTTAATGAAATGCATTGTTTTTTTAATTGTAAACCGACTTTGCGGATCATAAAGTTTTGATTCTGAGCGCTACTTTGATATGCGGTATATCCGAGCAATTAACAACAGATAAAAGATAAGAAAACGTGGGTGTAAAAGCTGCCTTATAAATCTTCATTTGGTCTGAGTACCGATTTGTTTTTTTAAATAAATGGTTTAATTACGGAGGATAACTTTCAGCTCTCGAAAACTTTTTCGTGTGTAGAATTCAGAACGGTTCAATATAAAAGTCAGAACTCATTAGGGGCTCAAACCAGTCTCGCATAGAAAGTTGGGAGTCGCCCACCGGCACGTGCCGAACGTTCTTTTTTTAAACTTATCTCCCCGACTCACATGGCTTAAGGATTTTGTTTGTTTTTCAATGAAAGTTATGAGAGTGGGCCGTGGGGCGACAGAGACAGCCTTTTACTGTAAAAGGTTATACGGGAATGATAATAAGGACAATTCGTATCGGAATTCGCTTGGAAATCTTTTGTGTATCTTGTCACTTTACAATCACATGCATCAGCGCGCATCAATTGGAGTGACGGTCGCGCACGCGCATGGCCGACGCTGCTGCGACAGCTACCATTTATTTACCAAGTGGTATGGAGACTCGCCTATTCAAATGTCGCGCACTGATAAATTGCTCGCGATTTGCATATAAAAGGCCGGGAAAAAGAAATTAAAGTTCAGATCCTAACTTTGTCTTTATTGAACCCGTTTATGGGACATCGATTCCTTCTATTGGCATAAAAACTAAGAGACGTGTCCATTCGAGATATCGCCATGTGGAGCGCGGAATGTATTATTTTTGTAGAGATATCTTCACTGCATTGTTTTATTGAGATTGTATTGTGTTAACATTCGATTACATATAGGTAATTAAACGTTAATTGGTCACGAAATGTTGCAAACAGATTTGCTGGCAGTTAACGCAGCTCGATGAATGTACGATAATGATTACACATAGTATATTTTACACATTAAAAAAATCTTTGTTCACGGACTACCTCACTATATGTTGGGGTTGAAAGATCTTTTAATTTAGTAATAATTAAGCAATCAAATAAACAATGCCTAAACAACCTCCTTTTGCTCCATTGGAACATGTTTCCAAGTTCTACGGCTTAAGAGCTTCTTAAGAGTGTTGATGCCAATCTCAATTTTAGTCAGCCCAGAATTTAGTTACGAAGAGGTTCATAGACTCATCATCTGCCTAGCCTTTTCCCAACTGTGTTGGGGTCGGCTTCCAGTTTACGTTTTAAGAGGTTCATAGACTATTTAATGTAAACTTATTTTAACAAATAATGTATAATTTATGTGCAACATACCAAACCCTGTAGTAAACACAGGTATATTCCTATTTCTCACGACTCTAACACCTTATTTACGCAGCCTCTACGTTACTCACATTGCGATCCGCTGAATTAATTTAAAATAAAATTATGATTCCTGTTAAGGCTTTATTCAGGTAACATCTGCTGCATCGTGATGCACTGCTTTCCGTTTTATAGACCGACTATTGAACCATCTAACCCTTGATAGGGTGACCAGTTTTTATCAACTCCCAGTCTTGCGTAACTAGCTGTACAGCGATCAACTTTTTGTCCTAATACATAGCATAAACGGGTTTCTAGTCACATATTTCTAGGTACAAGCAAAATTAACCTCTATGGTTTTAAAACAGGGATTTCATACAGTGTTTTTTCCTTGAAAGTGTTTCGTTTTATATTTAGTTCTTGTATTAATATGCAGTCGTCACGCCGACCCTGGGAGAGATTGAAAAAAGCTTGGCAAGCGAAGATCGACGGGCCAGGAGGTAAAATTCCAATAATAAAATTAGTATTCGCAATATTGAACGAGTATGGTTTATCTGCGTATAAATTATAATGAGAAGTTGTGTCTAATCTAATATTGATTAAAATTTGAATTAGGAATGATGGATTGCGTACCTATAAGTACTGCATGTATTTTATTCATGTTTATTTTCTTCTCACGTAAAAACTTAGAATAACGATGAGGCTTCGTTTTTATTATGTGAGAGATGTGATCTTGACAGGTCTTATGTTTGTAGGTAGGTAATAGAATTGTTTCGCTTCAGGTTTTATGTTTTTGTGGAGAATTTTATTAAAAAAACAACTTGTTATGTCTCCATGTGTCTACACATAAACAAGAATTGCACGCTCTTTGTTGATTTTATCGAAACCCGAAAACGATTCAGTTTATTTTATAAAATTGACACATAAATTTAAAAACTTCTAAAAAAACATCAAAAAGTAAAAGGCACATATATTTCAACGCGAAAATTTACCATATTTTTCGTAAGGAGGAGGAGAGGGCGTGCGCAGCGCTTTAGGCTAGGAGGCTGCGCGGGCGCCGACGTCCGTCATTGAAATACGTTGCCATTGTAAGGCGCTGGCTGAATAAATATTTTAGTTAGCGTGCCACCCAGGACGGCGTTCACAAAGACCACATTCATGATTGATCCTTGAAGGGCAGAATTAAATTTATCGATGCAAACTCAGAGACTGCCGCGGACCCTATGCTCATTTGTTTTTATTGGGATAACGAAAATAATCATTTATTGATTGCCCGTGATTGGCTGGCTCTAGGCGACTTTGCCAACCTATTTTTATTTCTCAGACTTTTAGTTCTATTTGTATTCAATTGGATATCTTTGTCGTATTTGTTCAAATTCAGTTTGAATTTAATTGGTTTTCTGATGGTAATTATTGCTGGCATTTCTTTTTCTTCTTTAGGTAAGCAAATTACTGCTCGAACTAATTTATCCATACTAGTTACTCCAAATTCACAATATAATAGAGTTTGTTTATTCAACACGAAAACAAAAGAAAAAGCTTTTGTTTTGTTTCAGGGAGGTTTTCTTTTTTAGGTCACTTGTTTGTGTACTGTGCAAATATGTTTTGTCTGAGTTGTTGGCTGAGCAATTAGCCCTCTCAATAGTTCTCAAATATGTGCTCTGTTCTTTTCTATTTTTTTTTTAGATCTCTTACGTAAGGTATATTTTCGTGTTACTTTTGTGTATGCTGGCATCATAGAAGCTCATTGTTGCATATTCAGAACTAATCCTACAATCAAGCTTTAAATGAGCAACACATATATGCATAAGCTCACGCCTTTTTCCCATGGGGTCAGGCAGGAAACTAAAACGCCACCTGCTACGCTACGATCACATAATTATGTAACACAATATAAATAAGTGTTTTTGTCTGGTTTTTATTAAATGATCTTGTTTATTTGTCTATGCAAGCTATAAAGCACGATACCCACTGACGATAAACAAAATAAACTGCCGAACATACCAAGAAACTGTTGTAAAAATTAACCCACAGAATACCATCACCACAACCATTTCCATAACGTTGCAGTATCCAGATTACCGGAATAGTCTGTAATCTTTGAACCCTGTACGTTACAGTACGTGACTCCGACCAGTTCTAACGCACATTATAAGCGACTGCGTATTATGTGCAGAACAATGATAGTGAATAGAAAGCAAATAAGGCTGCACTAGTGGGCTGACCCCAGGTCCAGGTCGCCTTATTGTTCCAGGGTAACAACTGCGAACCGTTAGGCTGGTCCTATATTTGTACGTGTTTGGAGCAAGACAATAAGAGATTAGATTATGAATAGGCTGCCAATGCGAGGTTTTCCTTTTGAGGTATTAAAAAAAACTTAATTGCCAAGAACTCTAAAGATGGCGTTGAACTGACTATGATAGTTGGTGCCAAAGCCAAAACGATTGGAAAAAAAAAAATTGCGTCACGTCAAATACGCTCGTTGACTGACACTTTCGTTTGCTTAACCTTCCGAATATAACCTAGTTTTCTCGCGCTTTGTTAAAATCAGTTTTTTTAAGTTCTGTTCCTTGCGATAGATGGCGCTGAACTTAGTATGATAATTCATACTAAGTTCAGCGCCATCTATCCAGCGACTAAGGAAGAGCTAAAAAGAAAATCCCTCATTACAGAGATACAGGATGTAAACAGACTCTTCACGAAGCCGTCAACTAAGCATTCTGTATGAAAATCAGACTAAGTAACTCTGCGCAAAAAATATTGCTAGGAAACAACTCTTTTTTGTGGTGAATAATCACATTTTACCATAAAACCCAATGTAACGCAATTCAACACATTGCGCTGATGAATGCATTGGGTAGTAAACGGGTCATGGAGGTATTTGAAGTTAAGTTATAACATTAAAACTTGTACATATTAACATTAACAACAATATTTGACCTCCAATATCTCCGTAACTAGACAGTTCCCAGGTATGGTCTACCTAGAACAAAATGATCGCAGTGACGAGGACAATAAGTGCCTTTTGGCTTCGTTAAGAGTCTATTTTCACCCTTTATAAGACGCTGTGACAATGGATTATCAAAATGATTGCTGTTGTGAATTTGTTCCATACGTACTGCCCGAAAAAATGAGATATTTCTTACAATATCGTCAGCAAACATCGAGGTACATCTCGGTTGATCTATATATACTAAAAATCGTTATCGTTGTTAGTGTAATATGCTCATATTTGTCCAGTAAATGTCTCAAATATTAGCTCCAGTATCCTTCATACTAACAAAACAGGTATCGGCACATCCTTTGTCCGATATTATTTCGTTTTATGCATAAAGTTAATGGAACTTTACATATCTTATGTCTCCGGCCACTTCATTAATAATGCACCAGATTTCTTAAACATTGTTGGTTCTTCGTTGTCGGGAGGGCTCGGCTAAGGTCGGCGAGGTTGCTACATCGAGTTTCTAAATTTCCCCATGTTCAATCTATTTTTTTTTCTTCAAAATCATTCTTTGTGTGAATTTTTCATACAGCTAGGGAATGAATCAAACGGAGACATAAAACTATGTTCATTCACAAAATGTATCACTAGGTATCGACTTTTTGTGTCTACGTATGTATTGCCCGTTCCTGTTTACGCGACTCGTTAATATCAAGATTTTATATATTTAATGGTAGTTATATTTTTTTGTAGCCATGGTTGTCCCAGTCCTGGGCAAAGGCAACCCCATATCATTTCAGATATTCTTTTTTTGAACCACCTCGAACCATCCATTGTAGTTATCATTACAAAGTTTCTGTTAATGTTTTAAATTTTACCGTATTTTTTAGTGTTGCTCTATCTATCCTTGGGGAAATTGTCCTCTAAAACGATTCTTTTCCCAAAAAAATGGGAGAAAATTCCCAACTTACCAACACTGGAGGTCGGCATCGATCGGGGACGTCAATCACCCTGTTTTTGCCGGGCTGCGGCAATAATTGCACGTCATAAATCCTCATTGTTGACACGACATGATAAATGTAAATATGGATGGAGTAGCTAATGAGCCTACGTATGCATGTGTCCGTATGTACGGAGGAACCTGTATTCTGATTAGAATCCGCTGGGAAATAGATGGTGGATGATAATGGGAGTTAATTACGAGTCTAATGTGCAGTAACTTAGAGCTGGTGTTGGTTTTGTAATGGAGGAGGCGGGGTTTTAGTAAAAATGTAATTGCGTAGGATTCTAGGATGCAACGGCCAAGGTCGTCACAAAGTAGTTTAGAGAAAGAGTGAAGAGCGCATCAATCGAAATCGGCACAACAGTAGGTTAAATAAGAATGGGTAAAACTTGAAAATTCACTTGAATTTTACCTTCTTGGAGACTAGAATTAGGAGTGCAATTAAAATCAAAGTGCATGGCTTTCAGATGGGGATAGGTCAATATCCTTTCATTAATAAATTATAATGAAAACGACGACTTTTTCTACTTACATTCATGAAATATCTGTCACTGACTGAAAGCCCCAATTTGATGAAATGATTATCCAGTCCTACACTTACTCATTAGTGAAATTAAACAATTTTTACTACTACCAGTAGGTATCATCTTTTATTTGAGTTCAATCTTCTAACACATTTACAGCCCCTTAATGCTAATGTTAGATCTGAAACTCTATTATTGAACCTATTCGATTAAAGTACCTGTGATCACGAGAATGATTGAAAATTCGCATCATAAACATTTTTATTAGACAGATCATTTTTTTGTGCAGTCTGGTGCTTTAATATGGGAGCAATTTAAGCATTTAAATGCCATTAATTCTATTGCAGATAATCACTACGTACACTGGAGTGAATGATTACTGCGAAAATTTATACATTACTTTTTACGCTTTTATTTGTTTAGTGCGAAAAGAAGCGGTAGAATTAACCCAGACATGTTCTAAGCTGCCTCGATTGTATTTTTTTACAGTTTAACAAATTAGTTAGAAACTAAACGAATTACTGCACAGCCTTTGCAATTATAATTACAGCTGGGCGCCTAAAATGGCCACTTCAGCAGAATCTTATTAGAATAGCAATATGAATTACATTACAATTCGTTAAATCGTTACAAAGTGACAATTCATAATATGAATTGCGTCTGCAACCATTTTAAAGTGGACATATTTCGGCTGAAATGATGATGATATAAGTGAGTACCAATTGTATGATGATATATTATTATTATCTTATTACAATTCTGCTTAAAGCGACCATTTTAGACCCCCTGGAATAGTTACAGTTGTTGGGAGAATTACTAAATTAAAACGATGAATTTTACGTCTCGCATTCGCAAAATAACTACTAACTATCACGTTATATTGAAAGCTTCCATCATTCGCCAAAATTATACGTATCCGACACGATCTCTGCCGTTTATCTTTTAATAGTTTTCATTTAGGTACCTCTTTCATACAGTTTCCACATTACTAACCCACTTAACAACAACGTGTGAATTTGTTCTCATTAAAAATAATGTTTAAAAAAGCTCCTTTTTTACGTAAACCATTTAGTTACAGGATAAAATGAACAAGTGAGATAGACCTTACTTTTTAGCAAAAAAACTTGAGCGTAGTGTGCGAAGCGGGAGAAATAATGGGTTAATTTGATCCATTTTGTGCCGTGAAATAACTACAACAAGTGACTGTAATTAGACCACAGTATGTAGCTAATGGTTATACACGGTATTCTAATGATGGTGTTCAGGGTAAGACCCAGTGGTACAGTTTTCGAAGACCTATATATTACTTGGCCACAAAAACGGAGGCGATCCTGTCAGTAATTGCGTCGGCGCAGGTTTCGCGAGCGATGTTTTTGCGCAACGTACCGCATCGTTGGTGTCACGCACGTAGCTCGGATTGCTTGTAACACACTAAACCAATTAGCTGCTGTGTTTCTTTTTCACAAAGAAATTCGCTTTTGTTCGTTTTAATGCCATCTGCCTTGTTATGAGCTTGGGTTGGATTATTATTATTTACTTGCTGTTGCCTGCGGTCTTCGTCCGAAATTCGTATGAAATTATTATAAAAATATGACTGCCCTATTTGAATCGGATTTTATTAACAATTTCAAGGGTTTTAATATTTTTGCACGGAACCCTGATCCTTTTTCTTTATCTACACTAATATTATAAAGAGGAAACGTTTGTATTTTTGTGTTTGTAATGAAAAAACTCAAAAACTACTGTGCCAATTTCAAAAATTCTTTTACCATTAGAAAGCTACATTCACCCTTAGTAACATAGGCTATGGCTATGATATTTTATCCCCGTAATCCCACGGGAACGGGAACTACGCGGGTAAAACCGCGTGACGTCCGTTAGTCTAATATAAAGTAGCCTTAATTACCCCTTTTATAACATCAGCTCAGCCAGCAAAAGTCCTGTCAAAATCGGTCCAGCCGATTCAAAGATTAGCCGGAACAAACAGACAAACAGAAAATAATTAAAAAGAATTTTTTTTTTTTTGTTATAACGTACATTAATACACTCTTATGCATTTAGTAAAAAGCTGTTATTTTTAAATTTCAAACAGACACTTCAATTACAAGTATGTGTATGTGGAAGTAAGAGGTATGTTTGAACAAGAAACTAACAGCATTTTTTTGAGATAAATCTTATTAATCTAATCATGTTCAACCTTTTTGTTTTTAAATATAAATTTAACTTAAAATTTACTTTGGATTGTATTGTCATTTTATTTTTGGAAATATCTCGCATTAGTCCGTTCGCATGCGTTATACACATATCCGAGTTATACAGGGAAACCTACAGGGTGTAAAAGACCTCATCACGGAGCCGTCAACCAAGCATTCTGTACATCAAACTAAGTAACTTTACGCAAAAATTATTGCTGGGAAACTACTTTTGATTTTGGGGTGAAAAATCATGTTTTGTGGTAGAACTCATGTAACACACTCAAAAAATTGTGTAGTAGGTACGGGGGTGGTGGAGGTGTTTAAAGTAAAAATCTTACATTAAAAACTTGTATTTAAATAAAAACTTGTCAAAAAAGAAGTTGGAACTTTGACCCCCAATATCTCCGTAACTAGAAGGTTCCCAGGTATGGTATAGAAGAAACAAATGATCGCAATGACGAGGAGAACAAGTATCTTTCGGCTTCGTTAAGAGGTGTTTTACACCCTTTATAATTGGCCATAATAACTGCATCAAGCATATTTTGTAAAATATTTTTATGTATCGCTATTGGCTACCTAAATAAACAAATAAAAAAAATTGTTCAATAGTCCGATGGCATTAGTGTAGCAATAAACCATAGATAGGCTACTTATATATAGGAGACTTGTCAACCCGAGAACTCTCATAACTAATACTGTTAATATTTTTTGCATAACTCATACAATAGGCATAGGTATTCGATCCAGAGATAATAATTATAATACCAGGCGCCTGTTGCAGCCATATTGCACACTCGCACAGTGGAAGCAATGTTACCAGTTTAGAATTAATTAAACGAATGGGTGAGTTTTTATGAAGATTTACTTTGCTGGTTGGCTGTGTATTGAATATCGAAAATGGAACTGAGAAAAAATGAAAGGTAGAATTCGCTGTTGGAATTATTTTATCTCCACACGACTATAATATGTACTTGGTATAATAAGGTACGATTGTGGGATGCCTGAATGCTAGAATTGATAGAAAAAAAATACACAGAGTAGATAATCTACCTTTGGAAGAAAACTTATTTCATCGTCTTTATGAAAGAATGAACACAGTATTTAAACTTAACATACGCCATAAGGGAGGCTAAAAAGTTTTAAAAGGCTATCGTAAAAAACGTCCTTTCCCATTTTAATCACAGAAAATCTTCGATAAGTACCATAAACTATGACTACTTATCTGATATCCTCTAAAGTTATCTTGCTAAAAAAGAAACGACAGAATAATCCACCACTACATTGCTCTCCAGTAGGATTTAGTTTATGGAAAATAAGGCTGTGTATAGACATGGGCCGAGATTGTCTTTAGACAAACCATCGCTCTTTGAGAAGAATGATAGCGAGCACACGCAACATAATAGTCTCATAGCACAAATATAATGAAGACACTGTTTGGCTACAAGTGAAAATTATTCTATTTGAAGTAGATTAAACTATTTTTCCTCCGGTGTGCGTACAGTCTTAGCTAAGATTTACATCGACTCAAAGGTCAAGTGCGATGCGATATCATAACGCTTTGAATAAGAAATATGAGTGCAGGCAGACTGCAATAAAATATACTTCTGACACATGCCTGATGTAGGGGCAAGAGATCGCATTGTAGACTTAATCTCTCGATTTCTGAACCGAGAATAAATCAGGGATCCCGTGTATTGTCATTCTGGGATCCGGCACTTATTCTCAATGAACCAAGGGGATATTTAAGATTTATAGGCTGAGCAAGATATATGATAGTCAAGCCTTTTATTATGGCGTTGGCTGCACGCTACTTAGATGATTAATGAAGTAAGAATAAGAGTTATTGTTTTAATTCTACTGTGCTTCGAGGCTTGATCTTGTTTTGAATGTTGGCATATAAGATCCGTGGGTAACAGAATATTAAGGTGCTTTGCCTCGCTTTAAAAAATGACCTGCTCGAACTTTAGTGTGGTTATACTTTCTTTATGGGAAATGTCATGACGATTTCTTGGTATTAAACATCGGTTGGTCAACGTCGGTTGGTTTGACCTCAGCGACTCGCGACCTGACCGACCGGCGACGTGTCATCATTTCGTCACAATTATTATGTAATCAGATTATTTGTGCGGGTGATTGTCCATCTAGATGGATCTTTCTACCTGGGTAGAAAGAGGACTATACAGCATAGGCTATTTTCTACCATCAATAAATTGCAAGTCTATTTAGTCCGTCAGTTAGAGTATTGGAAAATAATGGACACGTATTTTTTGTAGTGTAGTGGGGGGGGGGGGGGGGGGCTCGTGACGTCACAACGTACTAAAAATTATAGGACGGCGTGACGTATTGAGAATTTAAAAAGCGTGTCTGGGCCGGAGCCCAAATATTTTTGATAATCTAACTGACGGACTAGATTTTTTTAGGACAAGCCTATTGTGTTAAGATTGAAGAAATCTGTTCTATTCAATTCTTACAAATTGCAAGATGACAAGACGATACGCTTGGTACACTTTATGTTAGGGTCAAAAAGATCCCCGAGTCAGCATGAAAGTGAATACTCAGAATAGATGCAAAGGTAACCTTTATCCAGTACGTAATTTATTGATTGCTCTTGCATGCGATACCTTAGAGATACGTCTCTAACTAAAGCTCTTTTGAAATGGTACAGAAATAAACTTTTTATTCCATCTTCAATATCAGGGGATTCTACAATCAGATAATAAGAGAAATTGAAATATTTTTTCTTTATTTTTTTTATCTTGAAGATGTGATGCTACACACATGTTCGGGTGGCCTGATTCGGTACAGGCAGCGAGCCCGCAAAATGTTCGGTTTTGTTCGTTCTGCAAGGTTCGCAAGGTTCTAATCGAATCTTTTACTCTGGACGCTCTTAATGTGCACGTCTTTCTACATCGTTCTCACTTATATGTATAATCTCAAAATTAATGATGATGTAACCAAAATTTTGTAACAACACTTTGATATAAAAGAGTATCCATGGAGTTTCTTGCCCGTTCTTTTCCATAGAGATCTACGCTAGGGAATGGGCAACTACAGTACTTTCTCAAGTTATTATGCCTTGTGACTGGGACTGTAGCTTTGTTTTTTTTTTGTATTTTTGACATTCAAAAGTGCCGTAATTCTCTAAACTTAAAATCAAAGCATTTATTTCAATTAGACCAATTGAAATAAATGCTTTGAGTTTGAGTTTTTGAGTTTGAAGGAGCCGACCAGAACATGGTGCAGCGAATGTACATGATGCTGAATAATGTTTGTTGATGGCTTAAGGCGCTGTACTTAGTCAAAATAGGCTTCACAAAACAGTTTTTTAGCCAAATGTATACATTTTAGAGCAGCTAAAAAAATATATGTTAATCTTGATCATATTTATGGGTGGACCATGGTGTTCAAAACACGTTTTCGGTAAATTTTCTCGATAAAAAAAACCATAAAATAACCATTTAAATTGAAATTGTAGCAATTGTAACTGTATTATTTATAAACAAATCTTGATAATATTAATAATACATACAGTGATGTAATATATAATAATAAAGGGAACTGTTGTTTTTATTTATTCTTTTTATTTATCACTTTTGTTTATTTCAATATTTATTCATTATTTTCTTCTAAAACCTGGCCGCCCAGTAATAGTGACGTCTCATTTACTCCCATACAAATAGACAGTGTGCGCGATTTTGGTGTTGACAGCGCCTTAAGCTGAATTTATGTGAAAAAAAAACAAATGAAATACGTTTATTGGTGAGAAGAGGCGTAACACCAAGAAAAGTGGAAGGAGCGGGGGAGGCTTTTGCCCAGTTGTGGCACAGATCAGGCAATCATAAAAAAAAACTTGTATAGATATGTTATGATAGGTTTATTGTTCAACAAATACTGCCAAATCTAAAGTACACCCACGAACAAAATGTGTAGCACCCCTTACAGCGAAGGTAACTAATCAATGAAAACTTTCGTTTGATTGAACCTGCAAGCCGCACACAGGATAATAATGGTATTACATCAAAGATTTGCGGCCCTCCTAATGATGGTCATTATAGTCTAGCGAGCCATAAGTATCCATTCGTCTCTTAGCCTAACTGCCCACTGATTGTGAGGGCCATACATCTCTTGTCCTATTAGATATAATCTGCGCAGTGACTGACAGTCGCCAGGATTTTGAGGTTGGGCACACTAAATGCAGTACGTGGGTTTGAAGCGTAGCGTTGGCGTATCCATCATCTTAAGAAATATAAATTATTCGCACAAGCAGTGTTAATTAAATCTTTCTTGTCGATGGTTCATCAGCAGCGGTGAAGTGGTAACCCAAGTTTATTTATTTATTGCACATAACCTTTGCGTTAGACACCAAAAATACAGTCCCAACACCCGGAACGATAATAAACAATCAATCAGTAATCTGATTTGTGGTTGGTAATTAAGTGAATAAATCACACCAATTAACGCTCGCTAAACAATCTGTTAGCATTTTTTTTAAACTAGGGGTTAATTTTGTATCTTAACTGGTTGGGACTTTATTATTTGGCGTTGCACTGTCTTTTAATTTTTTTTCTGAAACATTCCTTGGCGTATGTAGAACAACTGTGCCAAATTTCATCAAAATCGGAAATAGTACATTGTTACCCTAGGGGTGAAAGTAACTTATTTAGTCCCGAGACGGGAATAGTTCGAGGGACTAAATAAGTCTTTAACCCGAGGTAAACACTGTGCTTTTCATTACGAATACAAGGAAAGTAAAAATAAAAACATGAATCAACTCGAAAAAACAAATGAAGATCGGATTGTCGCTTCCCGCCTATTTTGTTTTTTTTTCTGTGGCCGGCCAGCTATTCAGCCATTACCTATTGTTTTAGGGAAATATTTTGCCCAAATCTATGTTATTTTAAAGAAATAGTTGAAACTTAATTATAATAAAGTTATTTAAAAAATATATTCTTTAATTAATACTTAACTTTATGTTATTTCAATTTTACATCGTGGCTGTTTAGAAAGTTGGAACATGGTTCAATAGAAAAATGAACTATTTTTTTATAATTTGACAGCTGTCAGTTGAAAACGATTCTCCCTAGGGCTGCCTAGGAAGAATCGTTTTCAACTGACAGCTGTCAAATTATAAAAAAAATAGTTAATTTCAAAGTAATACTTTTCAGCAAAAGTATTACTTTGAACCCGCTCCTCAGGCAACTTCAGACCTACTTTCACAGTATGAGTAATGAAAAATACATTGATTTTCACGACCGACCAATTTTGATCCCGGAAACCTGAAACTTATTTTTGGTGAAAATAAGAGTGATTGTTGATTGTCTTTTTTATCCAAGTGTGGGTCGGTTGTTGATTTTTAAAATTTTGCAGTATCCACTCACCATCTACATTAGATGTGAACCAGTCCCTCACGATCAAAATATATACTCAGTACCGGTCCCCATAAAGGAAGGACTAATACTTATTACGACATAACATAAAAATATGATCTGGTAGCAAATAGCGATTATGTTGCGACATGGGTTAATAAAGGATCCCTTCAGGCAAGTTCATTTGCGAAGTAATTAGAAATAAATAACATGTGTACCGCCACCCGTTACTTGTTTTGCAATAGTAAAGTAGCTAAGTGAGTATTATTAACATATTTGATAAGTGGTATTATTAGTATACATGATTGTTTATTAGTAGGTATGAAATAGTTATCTATATTAGGTATATTGTTCACGTTTTTTTTTTACTAATTAAGTATATATAAGGTCCCATTGAAATAGATGGACAAATTTAAACACAGCATTCAGTACGCCTAACCAAAGATATCCAAGCAAAAAAAACACTGATTAAAGTTATTTTATTTTGACCTAAAATAATAAATTGCCGGCACTCTAGAATAAACATATCCATTATGGCAGCGTTCTCGGAAGAAGGTACTAGGTACCCAGTCAGTTCTGTTACTATCATTATTTATTTAACCATAGCAACTTCCAGTTGACATACACATCACCTTTGTGTCTCCTGCTGATATGGAGGGAAGTGGAAATTACGGATTTTCCTACTCCTCCGCTATACTTTTCTGATTCATTTCGTTGCGGGATCCAAGACAGTTAAATTCATTCTCTGGGACTTCGTCGAGCTTCATTGTCTCGGCGCTTTTCTGGTGGTCGCCACTGTTAATTCTGGCTTTCAGGAGTTACAGTGGTTTGGGAACAGTGTGGCGGGCTTGTCCCATTAAAAAAAAAAAAAAACACATCACCTTTTTAGGATATTACGTATATAGTGTTATTAGTATAAGTAGCAGATAGCAGGTAGTAATTACGCGCAAAATACGCGCGCTTACGTTTTTTTGCTTGGATATCTTTCGTTAGACGTACTGAACACTGTTTTAAAATTTGGATCTATTTTAATGGGACCTTATACTTTGCGTTTGGCCACAAGTCCTCAACTCACCTGATGTAAAGCGTTGACGTAGCCTAGAGTGGAGCACGCCTGCCTAGAAAAAACCGATTCACACTTTGAACAGATCTAGGACATAATGATCGGGGAACAGAGGAGTCGGCAGTGAATTCCATAGACTGATATATCTATACGAAAGAATTATCTAGTTAAGTACTACATAGACTACAAAGTGAAACCATTTTCTAAACACATTGGAACGGGATGATAAATACTTATGCTAAAACGACACCTTCGCCTTTGCTACAAAACAACAAAAAGACAAAAACACATCAGAGCGTAGGCGCGAACTTTCGCGCTCATAACGAGGGCGCACCTCAACAGGCACGAATACTTGACGCGAGCCTTTATCTTTCAACCAGTCCACCAAGCAATAGCATTAATTTCAACTGACAGCTCAATTACCTTCGGACTCCATCTCATACAGCACCCACTTTGATTTGTGCATTACAGATCGCATTACAATAATTTAATCCTGTCGTCTTTACGTCACACGCGTATCATAAAGGTGAGCGTGGCAGCCATTTTGTCTCTTTATTGTGTTTGTAATTACGTTTCTTTGTGAGCTTTCGCTTTTTAATGTTGTTTTTTTTTGAAGGGTTGATGTTTAACTATGTCTGAGATGGGTTCATCTTCGTACCTATGGATTTTTTTTGTTATTTTTTAAATAAAACGTTTTGAATTGCCCTGTCAAGATATGTCTAATAAAAAGGAAAAGTTTCGCGGTTTATATCAATGATATTATAAAAAAGATACGCCATGTTCATACTGAATGGCGTTCAGATATCGTTGCGAGTAATTTAAAACTACGACAGCGATAGATAATACGGAACGTATAAGATAGAAAGAGATAGCTAGCTATCAAAGTGCAACAATTGTATCACTTTGTCCTCAACAATTTGTGCGTGCTAGTGCGATATCTACCTCTTTTTACTATATAATATCATTGGTTTATATAAATAACAGATTTACTTATTGCAGAGTACTGCATAATTCCATGGGAAAAGTACGTAAGCTTATGA
Organism: Xestia xanthographa; assembly: GCA_905147715.2. Taxonomy (NCBI): domain Eukaryota; kingdom Metazoa; phylum Arthropoda; class Insecta; order Lepidoptera; family Noctuidae; genus Xestia; species Xestia xanthographa. The sequence continues at coordinate 13,689,923 of LR990649.1, read as the reverse complement.
GTAGAATAGTAATAGTTAACTGGTGAACTGTGGATGTAAGATTAGCTTCACCTCTGCCTCATCCTTCGGGAATCATAGGCGTGATGATGTGTTATGTTAATAGTAAAATTCTCCAGACCGAATTTCCTTGTGTTAGCTGTGGTGATGGCGACTAATCTTAGTTGGTCTCAGGTGCACTCTCTCTGCCCGTACTTTTATAGTCCGATTAGACGGCAATCCGACACAACCGGAGAGAGATCACGAGCCGGACCACTGACTTAACGTGCTTTCCGATACACGGGGTATCACACCACCAACCTCCAAACTCTGGGCAGATACTGAGACTGAGAATAATTTACTAATAGGAATATTCAATAACACTTTATGGGAGTCAAACCCATGCAGGACGACACCAAAGCAGTCTTGCGCTTCTACCACAAGACCAACGACGGGGCAGTAAAATAATTATGTTAGTAATAGCAAGGGATCTCTGAATAGAGTTGTTTCTACACAATGGGCAATTAGCCATCCAATGGAGCGTTAGATGAACACTAATGCCGTAATTGTAATTAAATTGGACCCGACCCCACCTGTGTATTTCTATTGGTTGGCCATTGATGCACTATAGGTATACTTACTTATTAAATATCAATAAATAACTTAACTAAATGTAGGCGATATTGTACTAGTTATTATAGGTACGAGTATGAAAACTGACGAGTTGAATCTCGATAATATTCAGTGAATTTGTTAGGTAGTAGTTCTGAAATAAGATAATAAATATAGTAATTTTGACTGTAAAGCTTATCACCTCAATTAAGCTCATGGTTTATGAGAGGACAACGTAAATGCAATGAACACGAAAAAGTTAGTCTAGTTACATTTTATTAGGGCCACAAAAGGCATAAAAGTATTTTTTTCGACAAATGCGCCATCTGTCGAGATTGTAAAGAACTAAAACTGTCCCAACTAAGGGTACTTTAACGCGCAGTGTTCCATGCGCAGGTTGTGCTCCTTTCCAAGCTGTTTCCAAGAACAGTGGTTCCACAGATGCTTTGTAGAGGGCGCTTAACGCTCGTCACCGCTCGTGTAGTTAAAAACAAAGCGTATAGAATAATACTAAAGTTAGGCTTCATCTATTTCCCAGTTCCAGAACTAACTCAGATATTATACAGAACAATAAAGAGCCAGTTTACCTAACCACGATGGTACAAATATAGCCCGTAATAATTTGTTTCCTACGATGAAATCCATCTAAACTAAACTATTTGATTTTTTTACTAACCGCAGATAGAACCGTCGAAAAATTATTCAATAGGATTTCCAGCTTTTCCCCTTCACGGAGCCGTCCGGTGCAGTTTTTACATTTTGTTTTACCGGTTTTACTCCTGGTAGACAAGTAGACGTTACCGATTTTTTATTTTTCTATAACCCGGTTCGTGTAGTTTGATTTGTTGCTTCTTTATTTTGAAAACTTTTCACATCATTGGAGGCAAAAAGCCTTAACCATCAAAAATGAAGTCTGATTGATATCATAATAAAAATAAGTAATACGTAAATTCTAACACTCGTTTTTAATTATCATTTTGGGAAGATGTTAACTGAAAGCCTAAACAAGTAAGTGTTCATTTAGAGATTTATCGGCTGTTAAAATGATGATAATCTAAATAACCTTAGCCGTTACGGAGCTTAATGGCTGACTTTAAACAAGATGAGCCGACGGAGTGAGTTACAGTGCACTTAGAAATATGTCAAAAGTTCTGTAGGAATCGAAATACCATATACAGCAGTGGTATGATGTGGGCACAACTGTACATACATCAAAAAAAAAATTGTGATCACTAGCTTAGGCTGATATGATTTTTTAAATTGAACTTTATCAAGAAAAAATCTTTGTTGTCTGATATGATTTTTTAAATTGAACTTTATCAAGAAAAAATCTTTGTTGTGTATTTTCTTGAAATACAAATACCCTGTTTGAAATTAAAAAATTAAACTATTTTTTCATATTATACTCGACCGTAACATAAAAGACTTCGATTTTTTAAAGTCATCGCAAACTTTTTTTGTATGTATAGATAAACTTCAGGAAACGCGATATTTTTTAGGGATTTCTCGTTAGTAGCTCGGAGTCTGGATGTATGCGTATGCTAGGTTAAGGCAGTAGTGACTTAAACATACTTAACTGGCACAATGGGGGTCCGACGACGAACCTTCACGAAGACGTCAAGTGTCAACCATACCAACTAAGTAACTCTACACTAAAACATCATTTTTGAAGTGAAAACTTTTTTAGGCACGTTGAGCACTTTTTGGGTGACCAAAAACCATGGCACTCGCGTGACCGCCACGTACGCTTTTCGTAGCACTCGTAGCCGATACGCTACGGCGTAGCACCACATAGGTGTGCGCGGGGCACAACGACCCGTAGCAGTGCTACTCCTGGGGCGGGATCTGAGGGGGGGATGGGGAGGGGGGAAATAGAAAATGGACATACAAATTAAAGAAAAAAAAATTTGCACACACACAGCTCGACGATACAATTCACAAGTTATTTAGTTTTCACTTCTATCGGCAGTCCCCAAAGACTGCCACGCATGTTTTTTATTTTATTTTTGGAGTGGATCATCACGGTTTAATGTAGGACTCAATGTAACGCACTCAAAACATTGTGATGATGGATGCATTAAATAATACAGGGATCATGGAGGTATTTAAAGTAAAGTTATAACATTAAACTTGTGTCTTCCGGCTTCGTTAAGTTATTACACCCATTATGTCACATCTGCATAACCCTTCCGAATTTACAGGCATGAGGCATGATGCAATGTTGTGTTCACTACGCCACAATTCCCCCACGTCACCTCCACACAATAGTACCTAATTACAAAGTCTCTAAAACAAAACAAATGATACAAGCAGAATTCCTTCATACCGTAGCGCAATTCATAATTAGGCTTAATTAAAACAGCGGTGTTGGCTTGTACACCGCCGCTACCGTGATCTATTTAAAATGAAATAACTACCCTCTTGCATCCCCCGAGCGGTTGGCGCAAGAAATTTCTTGCTTTATTTATTCATAAGCCTCACAAAGAACCGGTGTAAGTAAAGTACCTGCGAGTAGAATTTAAAAGGTCTTTCTTATGAACGTAACATAAGCAACGTGCACGGTTAGATCGTGTTTTTTTACTTCAGGATATTCAGTTAATGGTTTAATGTTGGTAAACATACATCTGAGGTAATGGTGTCTCTGAATTGTTGAGTCTTCTTTTACTTATTGTTTTTTTTACGAAAAGTATGTAAAAACATCGAATGTTGTTTATATTGAGGGGTTGAGGGTAATGTTAAGGAGTAAATCAAGAGGATCTTTGTGCGTTTGTTACTATACTTACCTATATGTATATATAGGTAAGTATGTATATATACCTATATGTATATATAGGTAAGTATGGAAGTGAGAGGAGTCGAATCATCTCTTCATCCAAATCATCTTTTATTTTTAATTTTTAGGTATTTTGCACCCAGCACTCCAAAGGCATGAATGAATCACCTTAGCTTTAAGTCCATTGTAAGATCTTCAAACATTATGAATTTGAATAAATATATTAAAATGAATTGACCAAGTAAAAAAATATTACTTTAAAGCCTACTACTACCCCGTAGCTGTAATGATTACTTAGCACATTATTTATGAGTTAAAATAATGTGCCAATCACTACATCTGAATATATATGAAGATTAGATTGTTTTGCAAATAATTACACACACAAACATCTCAGGTCCCTCCAAACCAGGAATAGAATAATCTAAGATAGCACAATATATTCCTGAAGCTGAAACTGCAAATCAATCAAAGCACTTCTCCTGACACAAGACGTATTAGAATCGTCTCCGAAGCTCATTGCTTGCTTGGCTAACTCGATAAGTGGGTCACCGTGTATACTGGGGCCAGCATTCTGGGAAACCGTTCAAGGAAACTGCTGCTTGTTTTGATTCTAGCTATTTTGCATGTGCTGCATAGACGATGCAGCTTTTGTTTTAGTTAAGCTGTCTAAACTTGAAGGTATTTGCTTTCATATTATGTTTTGTATCGACGTGGATACTGGCATAAGACAGGTTTGCTGGAAATAGGGATGCAATGCGTATCCTCAGATATTTTCCAATTTAAAACGGCTGAGAAGCACTTGGTTTGAATCATAATATGCCTCTGATGATGATGATTTTAAGTAGACACTCAACACCAAATAAGTAACGATGATGAATGATGTGCTTACCCGTAAGAAATTGGTACACTAGTCTATTATAGACTATAGAATGTATCTCATATATTTGTATCAGTGTATTCAATTATTGTTGGTATGTTCAATAAAAAGAATGCCTGCAGTCGTCCGGGTTTTTATATTTCCAGTCTTGTATGGCAGCTACCCCTAATACCTAGAACTCTGACGCATCCTGCAGTCGTTTCGTATTGACTAAAACGAGCCATTACTCCGAAAGAAAAATATCGTGAGCAATATACCTACTGGATCTACTATCTACCAACTTTATTGGCTTTTCCAAGAAAAATGGTTCCCAATCTATTTAAACATTCTCTGAATATTTAGGAATTCTTTGGATTCTCTGAACTGTTTAAGTATTAATTACGTTGAACTGTTAAATACTTCAAATGGAATGTTAAATTATTAAGCGAAAATGTAAAATTATTAAAAAAAAACGATTTTCATTCGATTTTCGCGAGGTTAAAAAATATTAGTAGGTAAAAACATATAACATGTGAAGTACCTATCTTGCACGGATGCAGAGCCCGGGAATATTATGAAGAATAGCACAAACTACTATTTAAGTTCCCAACTGCAAATGAAAAAGCTGAAGTTTTTAAAAAAAACTCGTAACGAATATTCCGTGGCAAAATTCATTTCAATTAAATGCCGTGGTGGTTGTATGTTAGTTGTTCCTGAATTTCGGGCTAACAGAAATATCCCGAGGCGGTGATGTCGGCGCGGCGTTTAGATGCGGTGTGTAATCGCTAGCGCTCTCGCTTCCGCTACCGCTTGTGTCTGTCTGAATGGGGGAAACAAATCGATATGCATCGTTTCCAGAGTTCGTTTTTAATTTCGTCGTTCGTCATGTCCGACCGACCGATGCGGCGCTCTACAAACGATAGATTAGATTTTTTTACAAATATACACTGGTTTTCATTGATGTTACCCCTCAGTCTTTTCTATGTTCGTTTGGTTTGGAACGTGTCCTTTAAAATTAACATTCGAATATTGGGCGTTTTTGCAATTGGAATTGGACGTGAATCGAATTATTTTGCACTGTTTTAATCAAGTAGAAACAGACAGGTAACAAATTAATGATGAATTATAGCTAATCTGTTAATTATTACCTAGTATCGTCAAAACAAAACTGAAGAAAATTTGATTTGATTAGGTAGGTAGTGTTCTTTGGTTGACGTCTGAGAGATGCTTTGTCTTTTTTCAGATCACAAATAGACCGTTAATGTATCGATTTTATGCTCGACCAGTTTCTCCAATAGCCTGTCACTTGTCAATGCTTACAATAAAAATGCAATATGTAAAAATATGAAATCCAGCATTTTTTTGCATATGTTTCAGCCTCGGGTGAGCTTATCACATATTTTATTGGCATCAGTTTCAAAAAGCTGACTTTTTTAACAATGACAACTATATATCTGACTTTTTACATTGAGTAAAATGCAACAACTGTAACAAAAGAATATTATGATCGATTTAACTAAACTTAAAATAATATTAAAATTAACAACATAGTATTGAAAAGCAAAAAGCATTGTAGGGCTTCAAAAAATTCGGCCAAAATTAAAAAAAATAACAAGAATAGTGCCCAGAAGGCTGGTAGTATTGCCACGTTGGATGGCAATACTGAATCTTAAAAAAAAAACACCACTATGGTTGTGGGAAGGGTTGACCAACTGCTTGGCGATGTCCCGAAAGACTAGATGGGCACTTGGACCACATGGCCCTAGTGCTCAAACACATTACTACCATTGAGGTTGATTGAATAAATCTCGCCCTAAAACTCTTGAAAACTGTAAGCGAATAGGTACCTACATATTTATTACATAAAAAAAAGATCATCATTCAGTTACCCTTCCTTTCCTGAGAACCGGATAATAGCCTATAATCGTCTTACGTTGATATCGTATTCCTCCATCCGTACTACTTCGAGGTGAATTATGATAAAGCCCAGTACAATTATGCTGAGGTTAATTTCCCTAGCGAGGTGGCTTGATTGAGACAAAGGAATCGTAGAAAATGATCCCTTCTCTCCTCGGAAATGTGGAATAAATGTATTGCGTGCAATTCATCTTAAGTCGGTCAAAGTAGTACGATTTAACGCCCTCAGGTCAAAGTTAAGGAGATTTACGAGTATATTTAAAGTTTAAACTTGAGGAAATCCTCATGTATAAGCTACTACTTTAGATTTAGTATACGGATATGCAGGACAGATGGCATGTGGAGTGGAGAGGACTTTTGCATGGAGTGTTCTTGCAGGTCTGATTTAGTACCTACTGAATAGTATACAGTTATTGATGAACGACCAGAGGACCTAGCACGAGCGCGCGGTTTAAATTAAACGTACCTAAGTACGTCAAAATAAAAATACTCGTTTCAAATTTCAAATTATTATTTTAATATTTCAAGAAAAGAAATAATCATAGCTATGGTGATACTGATTGTGTTTGTTGCAAACAATTTAACTATAATGCGATGGAATAATTTGTTTATAACTATGTGAGACCTTACACAATAAGCAATGTTTCTAAGTTTGTTTTACCAATAACTTTACCAAATGCATAACCAAAGCTCCACCAAGATGTCAAACGGATAAGCACTTATCAACTGCAAAGGAAATTGCAAACCGTTTTATAAAACTAAACAAAATTACTTTTCATCTTTTCAGTAAAGCATAAGTTTCTGTTTGTATTTTCACGTCAAATTCAGATATTGCGAGTTGAGAAAGAACCAACTTTCTGTATCAACTTTAAATCTAAGTTCCATCATTTTCCGTATCAAGCACACGGCGGTTTGAAGACTAACTTCATTACAACAATTCGCTACGTTGTTAAATTCATATTACGCTTATTACCATATGTAGGTCAGCGTCTGTTCCATCATGTTCCATGCGAATTCATCGTAGCAAGTTTGAACTAGGCCGACAAACAAGTTCACAAATAAATTAGCGAACACCCAATTGCCCTCGCGGCCCGCGTGTGAAAGAGTTCCAGGTACATCCACGACACTTCATTATGCATAAGCGAGGCCTTCAAAATAATTCAAATGGCAGCCCGAGGACGATTCCCCTCTAAATAATTCATAAGGCTTTGGGTTATGTCACAGCTGCCACTACAACCTTCTGATAGAAACTCTAAGTGGAAGAAACGGAGATAGTCTTTGATTTCATTTAGTTCGCTTCGCCGAACATGACCCTATCAAAGTATATCAAAGGATTTGTCGCATCAAAGAGTTTCTTTAAAGCTCATTCAAGACATATCTTGTTTCCACCATAAGCTTAAACTAAAGCGACGACTCCGCGGTGTTAAACGTCAGAAAGATTTCGTTTATTCGCTGGAACCTTAATTAAGTTAAAGTACACAGCTATTACAGCGCACATAAACTGTATAGTGTCGGTAGTTTGCTTCTATGTAGCGACCAGCGTATGTTAGAAAACTCATAAAACGCGGTGAATCACCTGCTCAGCTTTAACAAAATCTGTCTGGTTTCTGTATATTCAGTATATACGTACAGACATGTGGAAGTAAGTGGAAGGCTTTTCGCAGAAGTTTTTAGTAGCGAAAGATGTGAAGTTCATCGAATAGCTGTTACAAAGATTAAGATAGGTAAAAGTGAGGTAGACGTTTTACGAGTCAGCGAGTGCGTAGATATATCCTCCGAGAGAGTACATTCGCACATGGGCGGGTGATAAAATCAGCATAAATTGTGTCGCGCTCGGCTCCCGGCTCCCAGCTCCCGGGCCGCGGTGACACAGCTACTGTTACATTATAGGCAATGCGTGTGGAAGTAATGGCTCCTAGTTATGCTAATACACATTTACGTCAGCCAGCCTATTCATCATCGTGTGCGTAAGATTTATGGTATTTTCGTCAATGATCATATAATCATTATACTATGTACATTTAATTTGCATTGGCCTATAACTCTTTTGGATGTATCTCGTATCTTTGTATCGGTGTATTCTATTGTTGGTGAGCCAAATAAATAAAATAAAACAAAATTGTATACTGGATCACATTGGATTTTGTAATGAATGACCTAGCTGTTCATGTATTTAACTCTCCATTGAAAAAAGTAACAGGAACTAATTTGATTCACATTAATATTATTGTAAGGAAATATACTCATTTCATAACAATTTATAAGACTTTGGGTATAATTCACATTGCTGCGGGACACGAGCATATCACTACTAGAAAATATTGCTTTTGGAAATTGTTTTGGTTTAAGAGATGTAAGTTTTAAATGATTAAACCATACACGGCTCAGTCGCAAAATGACTACTTCTCAAAATGACTACAGGTAGCAAAATGTCCCTTTCTCAGAATGTCCCTTTCGCAAAATGTCCCTTTCGCAAAATATCATAAGGTGGAGAGCCAGTAGGTGTATTGACAATACAGAGGGGTACTGTAATAATGTTGAATCAGTATTGGAAAAGAGTGGTTGTTTCTCAGTGTCATCTTGAGGAAACCAGCATGCCTGAGAGATATTTCTCGACGGTATGCAAAGCCAAGTCAGAGGCCCATGGGTGGCATAAAAACTCTGACACCAGGTATGTGATGATAAAAAAGTGTCATATTTTTAAATTTAATCAGCATTGCTACAGTTATACACAGTTAGTACAGTTAGTTCTGTATTGTGTCGGACGTAAAGAATAGCACCATCCCATATCTTCCCGTGGGTGTCGTAAGAGGCGACTAAGGGACTTACCAGAGAATGGGCAGCAGCGTTCTCTGTGCTTTTGTAACAACCGCACTGCGATCGCCAACCCGCCTGCCAAGCGTGGCGATTATGGCAAAAACCCTCCTTTGGGGGAGGCCCATGTCCAGCAGTGGATGTCTTTCGGTTGAAATAGTAGCTACAGTTATGATAGTATAAGAAATATAACAGTAACATAATAAGATGTCTCTTGGATTATTTATGTAGGATCCTATATTTATCCTATCTATTTCTAGTTCATTGATAAGCGCCTACTTGAGAACGGCTGAACCGATTTAGTTATTATTTTTAAAAACTTAGTAAAAGACCGAATAAGGATTTTATTTAAAGAAAATTGGGATAAGTTGCTCCGAAAATCCGAGAATTTCATTTAGACAGCAGGACGATGTTTACTGAGTTATAGATAAAGTTAGTAGGCATGACTTATTTAGTACTAGCTGATGCCTGTGGCTTCACTCGTCCTCAAATTATATACTAAAACCTTCCTCTTGAATCACTCTATCTATTAAAAAAAACCCGCATCAAAATCCATTGCGTTTTAAAGATCTATGCATACATAGGGACAGACAGACGCGGCGGGGGACTTTGTTTTATAATACGTAGTGATTCAGAAGCTCACAACATATTATTGTGTAATATTGACACAATAATATGTTGTATTCTATTTATGACCCATAAACCAATAACCATAGAAATATGATAGCGTAAAGTCCTCCTCCCATAAAACCTCCACAACAAATAATACTGATGACGTCCTCACTCCACGTCCAGTTACGTCGCCGTAATACAATTCAACAGCGAGATTGGAATTCGGAATCCGCGCCATGCCCACCGCTTGATTGTGCGTTTGTCGGCTATTGAATGTCAGGGTTTGAGCTAGCAGGGCAGCGACATGCCAATTTGCTGCTAGATAACCATAACGCAATTTATGTAGGCACTATTTGCTTTTTGAACTGCGGTGTGAATTACTAAGCGGGTGTATAGTTTTTTTAAACAAATTGTAGTTCCGAAACCGCCATTTGGTAGGAGTGTCGTTATTGCTCGTTGATTGCCTCGTTAGTCTAGCTAGTGGTTGAAAGCGCGACTCCTGAGCATGAGATCGTGGGTTCGATTCCCAGGTCGGGCAAAGTGTTATTGAGTTTGATCATCAGGAATTTCTCAGTAGCAGCCACGGAGTAGAATAGAATATAACCAACCCATTAACGGGTGTCGTATAAGGCGACTAATGTCTGAGACAGAACACTTTGCGCCTCCGTAGACCATAGAATGGGCAGCAGCGTTTTCTGTTAGTCTTTCATCACTGCGATCTCCAATCCGCCTGCCAAGCGTGGAGATTACGGCAAATTCCTCACATCATGGGAGAAGCTTATGTCCAGCAGTGGACGTTATGGGCTGTTGTTGTAGTAGCCACGGAATCTGAATTGGTGCCCGCTTGATGGCAATAGACTCGCCCCCTATTACATGGGACTTAAACATAAACTGGCCCTCTGCTGATCCTTTCAGGGTTTACAGGCGTGATGTCATGATGATGATAACATTAGGGCATGATGTTAGTCATAACATCATGCCAATCTGTTGGTTCTGTATGGTATCGGACGTAAAGAATAGCACCATCCCATATCTTCCCGTGGGTGTCGTAAGAGGCGACTAAGGGACTTACCAGAGAATGGGCAGCAGCGTTCTCTGTGCTTTTGTAACAACCGCACTGCGATCGCCAACCCGCCTGCTAAGTGTGGCGATTATGGCAAAAACCCTCCTTTGGGGGAGGTCCATGTCCAGCAGTGGACGTATTTCGGCTGAAATGATGATGATGATGAATCTGTTGCTATTCATCATGAATCTTGACTTGACAGTCATTCAAAGGCAGGGTATGATAGCGTAGCAGTTGGCAGGGGATAATGGAGCAAGAAACGGTGTTGTATAGACCCCAAGCAACACCAACACTAACCTTTCCACAACAACACCATCGCACAACACCTTTTCTTGCAAGGGCAGGAAGATGATGACGTCATTAATTCACCAAACTGACTAGTGATGTCAAGTTCAATGTGACATTGGTGTCGATTCTGTTGTGCACAAACTAAACTTAATATAAGCTATTGCTATCTTTGAAAAAAGGCAGTGCGAGAAAAGGACGGCTATAGCTATGCACTAAGTTACACATGTCAAACTAGTTTATGCCTTGCGCTTCACTGTGTTTTTAGTCGACATGTTTTTACGTGCACCCTTCAATTGTATGGAAATATTAGTTCGAATTAAATTTGACAGCTCTAAATTACGTCCGTCTCTTTCTCGTTTTATTAGAGAGAAAAAGATTGCAATAGCCTAAATTAAGTTTAGTTTGTGCACAACAGAATCGACACCAACGTCAGTTTAATTAACTTTAGAAAGTTTATATGATCTTGTATCTCTCAGTATTGAACAGCGACAAGAAAACTCTTCAGAAGTTACAAAGAACATTTTGTTTTGTCTCCAGAGTAGTGTAGTCAATGGATTACTTTTACTATCACTTTTGTCTGAGATTCCGATCCAGTCAAACTTACCTATCTGTTAGTTGGAGCACAAAGGACGTAAAAGCTGAAGCTGAAATTAAAATGAACTACAATACTTTGATTAAAGAAAGTTTCATTTATTTTGAAGTTCTGTTTTTCTTTTGAAACTTGGAGATTTTTTTTTTGTTGGTAGAAAACTTCCTCGGACTAGTAGAGAGTTTTCATGAGAGACTAGTCTTAGCCACCCGTCTTTATCCGCATAAGTAATAGTGGTAGTCAGAGTAGGGTGAAAATTAACCCGCGGTAAAGTACGTCATCATCTGCCTTGCCTTTTCCCAAGTTATATTGGGGTCGGCTTCCAGTCTAACCGGATGCAGCTAAGTACCAGTATTTTACATGGAGCGACTGCCTATCTGACCTACACAACCCAGTTAGTACTGGGTAATACGATACCCCTTAGTAAGACTGGTTGTCAGACTTTTTGCGTAACTGACTACCTGTAACGACTTGTCAAAGATCACAAATGACAGCTGGGACCAACTGCTTAACGTGCTTTCCGAGGCACGGAGGAAACTCGGTATGTAATGGGTGGTCACCCATCCACAGATCAACCTAGGCAAGCACGGCTTAACCTAAAGATCAACCTGAGCGGCTGTTATTATTTAGCCACGAGCTAAAGTAAAGTACCTACTATAGGAATAAAAGTATCCCAAAGAAAATTCATCCGAATTAGTTTAGCTGAAAGCAGTTATAGCCTAGTTAGTGGTGAGACCGGCGGACTGCCAAGTCATAGGTCTCGAGTTCAAACCCAAGACACGCATCTCTTATTTTTGGGATTAATGTGCGTATTGTATAATTATCACTTGCTTCGGTGAAGGAAAACATCGTGAGGAAACCTACATACCCGAGAGATATTTCTCGACGGCATGTTAAGCCTAGCCGCCCATGGGCGGTACAAAAACTCTGACACCAGGTTCACCACACATCATCTGCCTAGCCTTTTCCCAACTATTTTGGGGTGGGCTTCCAGTCTAACTGGATGCAGCTGAGTAGCAGTATTTTACATGGAGCGACTGCCTATCTGACCTCCACAACACAGTTCATACTGGGTAATACGATACCAATACCACTTTGGTAAGAGTGGTTGTCAGACTTTTTGGGCCACTGACTACCAGTATCAAAGATCTACATATGACAGCCGGGACCAACTGCTTAACGTGCTTTCCGAGGCACAGAGGAAACTCGGTATGTAATGGGTGGTCACCTATCCACAGACCAACCTAGGCAAGCACGGCTTAACCTAAAGATCGACCCGAGCGACTGTTATTATTTAGCCACGAGCACTAACCACACCATAAAGAAGAATTCAGCCGTTAAGGCATTGATGGGTAACGACAGACAGACTTTCGCATGGATTCTGGTATCGTCTTCAAATAGGCGCTTGCAGAGAAACCTCTAGATTTATGAATAATGAATCAACAAGCTAGCAGGTTGGTTCGCTGCGATAACAGTCTTCTAGTTTTTACGATTTTTGCGGCACTACCATAAAATTTACCCCAGACAGACGACCATTAAATCAAACGATGCAAAAAAGACGAATCTCGAACGTTCTGAAACGTCCCTGGAATGGCATTTCTTTTACAGGTGTACTCACGACGACGAGTCAAGGTATACAAAACTAGTTTTAGTGGATGTCTCATCGTACGGAAAATCTATACGAAGCGAGGCGATGTTATACTGGAAATGTATAGCTTGATGTGTGGCCATGTGTAACTGTGTACCAATAGGTAGGGGTATGGGTCAATGATCTGAAATAAATGATTTTTTTTGGCTGTTCGCTGCCCTTCTTCAGTGGCTAACAGAAAAAGTATGCACTACTTATTTCGATTTGGTTCTTTGAGGAGTGAAATCAAATCTTGTTCTACCTTTTTCTGTGTCAAGTTTGTTTAATTAAACCGTAATGAACTGGTAATGGAATTGGCAAATCTAACAGAGATCCATGTTCAAAGGATATGGCGAGTTTGATGAAGTTACGTATACTTACGATTGCTCACGTAAATATAAAATAAATACTCTCTTCGAATTTTTTGAAGATGTTCTCAATTCTTTGTTTGCGTCTAGAATACAATATCTGGAAAGCTAATGAGAGTCTTTCTTTTCTTTCTTATTTAAGAAATTAGAGGTAATTGTATTGAAATATGCGTATCTACTTTGTAAGTAGTACTTTCCCTAATATATCTTCGTACGAACCAATACAAATGAACTATGTATAATTCTTAAGAAGAAAAAAATATAAGGATCACGACAGGCTTATTTTTGGGACTTTAACAGATGCAAGTGGGTCAATGACCGCTATTGCAATCTTAACTGGCAGCAAGTAAAAAATATCGTATTGGAATTCGCAAACGTTTCTAGGAACCCTTAATTAAAACCTGCTAGCTTCATCTACATAGATTATATACAATTCCAGTTCACTTGTATATTGTATATCAGAGTGATTAATCCCAACACTTCCTGGAATGTAGTTCGCCAGAGTACATGACGGCAGAGTGGAACACAATGTCAGCGATGACAAGCATGTTGCAGGCTGTGGGTGAATCGGGGTCGCTTCTCCCCGCACGTTCGATGCTCTAGATTGCAAGGCATTCGTCGTCATTGTCTACGCTTCTGGACTGCAAATATTTTGATACTTTCCTTTCAGATCGTTTCTAGATTTCTTCCGCTTCTATATTGCGACACAATGAGGAAAAATGGCCGGTTTTTGTGAAGAATTAGGACTGAACGGCGCGGCGCTTGAATTCATCGTGTACTTATAGTCTAAGATCCCTTGAAGAACGACCTTCACCGAGCTGGTTATTGGATGAAAAGTGTTTTATTTCAAATTAAATAAGTCAATAAATATATTGCAAATGGGTTGTCTAAAAAATTTCAGTCCAGAATATGATTAATTATCAATTTATTTTTTAAAAATATTTTTTAACTTTTCTATGGTTTGCTTAATAGACAAATTCCATACCCATTGAAAGTATGAAGCCTATAGAATATATACAAACGTTAGGTTGACCGGTTAACCTAACGTTTGCATATTCTATAGGCTATAGAACATGCAAAAGTTATGCAGCCTATAGAATGTGCAAATGTTAGGTTAACCTAACGTTTGCATATTTTACAGGTTTCATACTTTCGATTGGTATGGAATTCGTCTATTAGCCAAACCAGTGAAATGTTGAAAAAAAAAAAAAAAAAACTGGACTGAAATTTTTTAGACAACCCGTTTGCAATATATTTTTTGACATATTTAATTTGAAATAAAACACTTTTCATCCAATAACCAGCTCGGTGAAGGTCGTTCTTAAAGGGATCTTATACTATTAGATATGAAAATACAATGGGGTGACTTTACAATTCGTTATACATTTTTAGGGCTTTTACAACATTAATTAGAGCATTCTTTGTGTATCTTTTGCAGATTTTTTAATGAATATAAAGTATATTGTACTACTCTACAGACTTTTAATCAAGCGCTGTAAAGGCGTCCATATATCAAAGTCATAGTACCCGCCAGCAATGCATAAACGAAGCTCAAGAACTTTGGCCAATGATTAATTAAACTTTTTTATAAAATCCTCTTTGGTCTCGATTTCCTTTAAATTTTCTCAGCTTGTTCGAGCATAAGTTTCCCAATAAGTGGTGACCCGAACTGGGTTGTGGTGGTAGGGCCGTTTTCGCCTAATTCTAATTAGTTCCAGGTCGGCGGTACATCAAAGTTGGGATAAGTTCTTTCGTTTAATTGACCGTAAACTTGAGGCGACGTGGATACATCCACCTGGAAGGGCTCCCGAGTGATTAATGTGCTTCTTGTTTCAATTATGTCCAATTTTTCCTTCTTGTTACATTTTTATTTAATGGACCAGTAGATTAAAAAAGCTTAGTATTAAATCTGATTAAGCCATTAAAGTTGATTAATGGTTCCGAGGACAAGCTTTTTAAGAAACCAATTAATAAATGCAAATAAAACTGAAGTTCTAGCATCTGCATAACATTATGAGAAATGTGCTCTGAAGCGCAAATAACATGCAGATAATTGCAAGACAAAACCGAGAGCTGCAATTATAAACTTGTCATGTTCAGTTACAGACCATCGACGTTGGAATAAAGTTGGTTAAAACTTATTGTCCGTTTTGTGAGTTATTCCGACCGATGGTTTTATAGATAGATATCCAAGGTCCTCGACTATCACCTGCAAAGGCTTTCTTTTTATAAAAAGAGAACTTTTTTTAATAAAACTTCCTCGGTATTTCATCTAGCAAGAACGTCATAGTTTCCGTCCAGTTTCCCGCCATCTTCGTCGGCATCAGCGGGATTGTTCGTCGGAAGCTGGCAGCCCTTAGCGAATAGTTAAACTTAATGAGGCCGACCGAATGTTGCCTACTCCTCCACTCAGATTGTTTCCGGCACAAGAGAGAAATATTTGAAGATAAATGACAATGAGTGGTACTGATTTTGGATAAATCTCCACGTTAGATTGCCTGGAAATGAAACTTGATTAGGGCTTACAATCTGTGCTAGATTCGATAAGATTTTCCTTAATCGATAACGTTAACTATGTTATTTCTGGATAAGACAGGTAATATTCAATTATAATGAACCGTAATTTTGTGCGTGTGATTAATTTTCAGACAGCAGCTTTCAAGATTAAATGTGACTGTAATAGGTGAATGTCAGCTTCATGTTATCCATTAATGTAAATACATAGTACTTTTTTTTGGTTTGTGGTTTTATACCTAGTACTTTTTAAAGTCTTACGTCTATTTTAAGCAAAATAAACCAATGGAAGTTAGTTAGTGAAAGTATGTTAAGTAGTTAGATAGGTAACTGAGTACTTACTTTTTTATTTTGTAAATTAATTTCATGTAGTCGTCTCGTTAAGAACATGTAGCGGCATTACAAAAAGCAACATCATCAAAAACTACTACAGTAACATTTATTTATGTAACAAACCTGTGTTACGAATAATATATAGTTGATAGTCACACTGAATTAGGTTAAGGAATATCTGTAATGATAGCTGTAAGTTGAACTAACAAATAAAGTAATCCACTTAACTTTAACATAATATGAAACACCTCTACAGCTACCGTTTGAACACAAACTGTAATGGCTACATGTACACATCTTACAAAGGTACGTGCTTAACGCGTGCACCACTTGTGGTTTATTTTTATGAAGTCCGTTGGATTTAACTTTAGTAGTTAATGCGAGTAGAAGGCAGTAAGGTGTAATTCAGTTCAAAAGTTTTTGTTTTATATTTCGCGTACACATCGAGCTACCATAAACTGTCAAATTTTCTCAATTAACCTTGAAGTTGAACTGCTTTTAACTACGGGTTATGAGGTGGGTAAATCTACGTCTGTCAACCCTAGCGACTTTTTAAAACACCGAACTATTTATGAAACATACATTACATACATACAGAGTGTAAACAGACTCTTCACGAAGCCGTTAACCAAGCATTCTGTGATCATACCAAGTAACTTTAGGCAAAAATTATTGCTGGAAAACGACTTCTCTTTTTGGGGTGAAAAATCACGTTTTGTGGTAGAACTCAATGTAACACACTCAAAACATTGTGTTGATAAATGGATTGACTAGTACGGGGGTCGTGAAGGTGTTAAAAATCTTACATTAAAAACTTGTATTAAAAAAAAAACTTATCAAAAAGTTGGAACTTTGATCCCCAATATCTCCGTAACTAGAAGGTTCACAGGTGTTGTGTAGAACAAAAAAATCATCGCAATGATGGGGAGAACCAGTGCCTTTCGGCTTCGTTAAGAGAATTTTACACCCTTTTTGTACATAACATAACCGTTTTTTTTTTTTTTTCTCGGACGGGAAATCATAAAATGACTCCTCCCGCTCTGGGCGGAGCAGGAGGGAGTGTCAGACTTTTACTGACTAAAACCCATCCATGTTCCTTCATCGCCTTTTGTGTTCCGGGGCCACGGTATCTCTTTCGAACAGTCCCGCAACCCCCAGGCATCGGTCCTTGCCTTCCTTTTGCTGACTCTCTTTGAGGCGCACGTGGAACACGAACGCGCCGTCGACACGGCCTGTCTGGGACGTCTCCCATGGCGGCCGGGACGTGAGGTTCTCTCCTTCTCACGTTTCGCCACCTTCTTCTCTAGCATTACTGCTTCGCAGAAGGAGGTGACGGCGTCCCGGCTCCGGACCATGGCTTGCACCAGGGCCGGACGCGAGAACATAACATAACATCTTACGCCTGTAATCCCACAAGGGTTACTAGTACACCCATATTTCGCCAGTTATGTTTAAGTCATATTTTATAGGGCGTGCCTGTTTTATATTATGAAACATAAAAACAAATAGTTATTTCATATTTATGATGAACAAATCCAGCTTATCAATTAGCAAACATAATCCTCTGAGAATGTCATTTAATTGATTGTCAAAACTTAACCACGACAATTCCTTTGAGAGTAAATAACTAAACAATAACAAATACTTTAGCAACCCAGGGGAAATAGAATTATATAGTAAACAGGCACACTGTCAGCCAGGACGAAATGAAACGTCTAGCACATGGTTTTGTGCTAACTTTATTACTTGAACGTCTGGGAACGTAACGCGTACGGCGCGTTAAATATTTTTCCCTTGGAATGACGCGCTCCCTCGGCAGCTAGTCGTAAACTGCGACATTTATTACGTTTGATATCGTCAGACGACATCTTTAATGCGTAACGTGTTCCTCGAACGTTGCACGTCGCAACAAGTTGTAGCAAGGAATTGAGCTGTGCGTGCAGGTGTGACTTTGTAAGTTCTGACATAGATGTAGTTCAAAGTTGAGATATTCTTTTTGGTGGTATTTTCATTCTGTTCAATTGATTTTAAGCATTTTCCTGTATTGTGGGCATTCATTATTTCAGAATATATGTTATACACTCTGTTGGGTCGGAATGAATTATTTATCTCTCAGCATGAATTAATGCATGTGTAGGGCTGTAAAAATGAATGCTAAAGCTTTTCTCTGCTCTTATAAAAAAAATCTTAATTGAGCCATTAACACATGTTTCATATTAGAATCTAAACACAAACAGTCGACCTATAGAACACCTAATAATATCATTGGTGATTCAAGCAAGATCGAACAAAGACATCACAGCATTCAGCATTGAATAGGGACCGTCAAAGTGAGAGGCGCCCTTTCAAACGCGGCTTACACAAAGAAAACAAAATTTCCACCATCGGATTTTCATGTCAGTCACGTCGGAGATTTTTTTCCGCGCCAAAATGAATTCCATTTCGACAAACAAATCACCACAGATCCAATCAAAGGCGACGACAACGGCCAGTATTTTATAAAACAAACTTGTTGATCATATTTCGTGTGTTCCTTTCTAGTTACATAATTAGCTTTTCTTTTTACTAAAGTTGCGGTTTCTTTTTGTTTAGTCTTAAAGTTTTGCTTACGAAATTAGGGTAGAACTTTGTTTCAGAAAGACTAAGTTTTCTTTCTTTCTTTCTTTATAAACCTTATGTAAGTTTACGACATTATAATATCTTTTCAAGACACAAACATCTACAAAAAATCTGAAAGTGTTTCGAAATGCTTAAGATTTCAAGTTTGTACTAAGAAAATTTCGTCAAAGTTATTTAGTCATTTCTCAAATGATTCTGCAAAGCCTTGAGCACTTAAGTATGATTGGAATCTTATTGGAGAGCTTCAGGGCGGATCATCTCATCAATACTTTGATTGAGGCTCCGAACCACGACGGATTAAGACTCGAAGACGTTTTAAGTGGAAGATGGAAGATTTTCTAGTAATTTTCAGACGAATTTGTTTGAGTATTGGAACTAAATATTTATTGCAATTTTGTAATGTAGGTACCTATGTAGGTATTTATTATTCATTTTAGATCTAATATTTGATAAACCAATATTAGATCTAAAATGAATAATAAATCGATGAGATGGAATAAATGGTGACGTATGAAACATATTTATTTATTTAAACTTAATGTACAAGAGTGGTACATAGGCGGACTTAATGCCACAAGGCATTCTCTACCAGTCAACCTTTGGGTTAAATAGGAAAACATAGTGATAGGGTACAAAATAATGTCTAAAAAACTAACTTCTTGTTAAGGAGAATGTATATATACTTATATTGATACTAATACACATATACACATAAAATAAACTAATAGAACACACATACATATGACACTAAACTAACAACGAACATATGATACTAAACTTATTGTCTCTCAAGGGTCCCCCTCCCATAAATGACATAACATGGTTCTCGGTAGTTCCCCTGCACTTACTAAAATAAAAGCATACTTACGTTGGCACGTTTACAGAATAACAACTTTCCGCGAACGCATTTCATGAATCTTATAACAATTTGACGTTTAGGCACACGATAGACGAACGACTTCTTATAGATCCAGTCTACGCTTTACCTCGAAATTATTTATGCTTTGCTGGTCACTGAAAATTGTCCTATCCAAACGGTCAGTGTGTTCGAAAGTGAAGGATTCATTGTAGAACGCTTGTTTTTTGTTTTTATTTATGCGGTGTATTTTTCACGACAAACTTGCTACCAAATGTCAGCCGTCTACGTTCGAACAAAGCGTGCGTAACAAAAATACTTGTAAACAATATCGTACCGAACTATTTCATCACTTAACTCTCGCTGAAGTTACACGAAGTCCGAGATCTGACGATACAGCACGTCGCGTGGTCCACCACACCGCCTGTTGGCCGCTGTTCATACTTAATCAATGTTTATAACACTCCACAACTTTCTCTATCATTGCTGTAAGAGCTTATGAATATTAAACGATGTACTGCTTGTAATAGGAAGCTAATTCGAAACTTCGCTGTAGTTAGGAACTCGAGTTCTGTTGCTCGGAGCTGTAATTACAGATTCAATTTTATGGCGTAATGAATCTAAAATGATTAGGTTCTAAAATAGATTGTTGGAACTTAATAGTCCGTGTGAGAACCACGTCGTCCCAATTTACCCGTTGTTGAACCCTGATTGAGATGTCTGTGTAAACGATTACCTGTCGAATGTCGACTGTAATAATGACTAAACTTCGGCTACGTTCAATAAGTTTTGGTTTCCGAATGAAATAAACTTTAGCTGGAGATTGAGGGTATAGAATTTTTGGTATTGGCTTGACTATTGTTCGAGACGTACCGTGGTCGAGAGAATTTCCAGGGAGACAGCGGAGGTGGGCAGTCGGCCGGAATCCAGGGAGGCTGCGATCCGCGCCGCTTGGCCGAACTCCGGATATTGAAATAAATAAACAGGCGGTTGATTCATTTAACTGCTGTGCGAGCGTGTCTGCCTTGCAGGTAGCCACATTATATTTTCCTACAGTATTTACTGGCTTTTACGCTTCAATTGCATTACAGACCGGTTTGTGTGAAAACATTATTTCGTATTAACATCTTTTAATGCATGGTTTTTCATTTGTTTAAGTACAAGGTGGTAGACGTGAAATTATTGCGCCATTGGTGTCATAAACTTAAACTCACAAGGCCGAAAGGCAAAAACAGGACTTCTTAGCTTCCTAGTTATTTACGCTAATATTATTGAGAGGTAAAATTTGTTTGTAAGATTTTATGTGGGGAGTAATCTCCGGAACTAATGATTCAATTTTAGAAAATTCTTTCACTGGCAGAAGGCTACATTATTCGTGGGTGCTATAGGCAATAAATTAAATTTATATCGTGCATATTAGCCGAACTATTACAATATTTGCGGACGACGCGGCGACGTCGCGCTCGCGGGCGATATGCTAGTGTATTTTAACAAATTTTCTAGAAATTGTTACTGAATCAATTAAAGTAGTATTTAGTACTCTAACAGGAACTTTGATACGTTCTGTAAACTTCAATAAATATCCAATAAGAGGATTAAGTGTCGTCCTAGCTTATAGGAACGTATTTCTCTTAGAATGAGAGCTTCCCAAGAGACGCAAGTACTTGCCAGGAAAACGGCTCGAGTTTATTGCTTGTATGCCTTTAGTGGTGACGGGCTGCTATTACATCTCCTTATATACTTCCCTTAGCGACTCTCACTTCCGGGAAAACATTTGTGCATATGTGTTAAGAGTGTTCTGCTTTAGTTTTTTTTTCTAACGCAAAATGTACTTGGCCTAGTTTTTTAGCTTAGGAAAAGAAAACTCACACATGTGTTTGGAGAACGATAATATGATGAACTAAGCTTAGAGATACTTTGTCACGTGTAATTGAAGATATAATAATGTTCATTAGTGGACTGATGTGTGCTATTGACGACGTTGATTCATAAATAAATACGTAAATGAGTAAATTTTTCATCACTTTGAAATGAAAGCAATGTTGGCCTCATATATCCGGAATAGATTAAATCAAAAATTCATCCTAAAGCTGTACAATCAACGACTCAAAGCGTTTTAATCACCACATACTGGGTCATGTACAATTTCCAAGTGATCAGTCCACCAATCAAAGCTTCGCACTAAATATTCGGGCTCGGAGCGTATCTGGTGAGCTCCACAAATACCTAACCGGTCTATTTGACGGCCGCCTCCTCTGTAAACACGCCGAAATTGATTTTGAAGCTTATCGTACTCGAACCGCAACTCCCGCGTGGTTCCATGATGGAATTTTGTAATTCGAACGTTTCATGTGTGTGTCTGTGGTATTTACGTCATTAACTGTTTGATGTTGTTTTGAACTAGGATTTACAATGTTAGGCGTTATTAATAATACATTGTTACCGGGTGAAAGTAACTTATTTAGTCCCGAGACGAGGTTTGGTGCCCGAGCGAAGCGAGGGCGCTAATAGTTCGAGGGACTAAATAAGTCTTTAACCCGAGGTAAACACTGTGCTTTTCATTACGAATACAAGGAAAGTAAAAAAAAAAACATACAACTCGAAAAAACTAATGAAGATCGCAATTCGAATGGGGTAGATGACACACCAATCAATTGAGATACTTTTTAAGAGCTTTCAAAACGCGGTTCTCTAATAGACTTTGTATGGCAATAGCCTAGTGTGACGTCACTGTTTATTCAACTCAATAACTCGACTATTTATGGATTTCAAAGCAACTAAAAATCGAATTTGGCAATTAATTGAAAATAAATCGGGTTTTCAGGCCCAAAATAAAGTGTTTTTTTAGAGAAAGGTGTCTTGGAGTTATTGTTTTATGGTGCCATCTACCCTATTGCCGCTTTCCCACCTATTTTGCTTTTTTTTCTGTGGCCGGCCAGCTATTCAGCCAATACCTATTTTTCATTTTCATCATCGAAAAATGGTAAATATTTTTCCCAAATCTATGTTATTTTAAAGAAATAGTTGAAACCTAATTATAATAAAGATATTTAAAATATGTATATTCTTTAATTAATACTTAACTTTATGTTATTTCAATTTTACATCGTGGCTGTATAGAAGATTGGAACATGGTTCAATATATATATTTTTTTTTATAAGTTGACAGCTGTCAGTTGAAAACGATTCTCCCTAGGGCTGAAAAGTATTACTTTCAACCCGCTCCTCAGGCAACTTCAGACCTACTTTCAGAGTATGAGTAATGAAAACGTACTTTGTTGTGTAGGCCGTATAGAAATTAAATTTGAAATTAGAATGTTCTCTTGCTTTTCATATCAAAAGAATATAACGTATGAGCGCATCAAGTAGTCTTTGTTGGTAGGTGTCTTGTTAATATCACGAATGTGTAATATTTGCATGAACTTATAATTCCGATAATCAGTTACTGTTATAATCACTTAAATTAAACAGTAGGTTATTTACAGCTAACGTTATTGATGGCAACTGTGTTATGTTGTGTTCTTGTTTGTTGTGCTGGTGTAATTTGAGAGGCAAGAGAAGAAGAACTTGTGATAATATTACTGAGATTAACAATTGAACATCTAAAATGTACGTGAGTCAATTTCAACAACTCGATTTTTTACCTAATTTCCATGGACATTTTCATTTTCAGGTTTTTTGAAAAACTTGAATGATAAAGCGCAACATATCCACATTATATATACATTTTCTGAAAGGGGATATTATAATTAAATTACTTAGAGAGTTATTTGGGCCACCGAAATTCGCGAGCCACAGAAATTTTATTATTGCCACCGAAATTGTATTGGTGACACAGAAAGTCTGCGTTTGCACCGAAATTGTGAATTATTATATATATACATTGTTTTTTAATAATATGTAAAGAAAGATGAAGGTTTGAGAGGTTTAATGAAAAAACTGATATACTTAATACGAATATCGTCGTTAATATATATATATATATTTTCGTCGTAATTATGTAATGAACACCTGTATGAAACCCATGTATCACAAATAAACGACTTGATCATTTTAATAAGCATTTCTAAAAATACAACGTGAATCAGTCTTACAAAATAAGCAATCAAGGAACTGATTATGTTTTTTACTTCTATGAAGAGGATGGGAAATTATCAAATGACTCCTCCCGCTCTGGGCTAAACAGGAGGGACTTTCAGACTTTTACCGACTTAAACCTATTCATGTTCCTTCATCGCCCTTTGTGTTCCGGGGCCACGGCATCAGTCCTTGTGGACCCCTTCCTATTGCTGACTCTCTTTGAGGCGCGCGTGGAACACGAACGCGCCGTTTACATGGTCTGTCGTCATGAGACGGACGGACGGCGAGCTAGCCCATAGCCCACCATCCACAGGCCCACCACGTGGCCCCCGGCCACGACTGCATGTGCATGGACCGCACGACTCCCGCGTAGAGCCTCCGGCAGGAGGCGTTTGCCCCCCCCCCCCCAGGTTGGGCAGGAGCCACCTGAAGGCAGCCCCGGTCCGTTCCAGTTTGGGGGCCAAACGTCGGAAGTGCTCCACGAAGTTCCACCGGCTGTCGAGGACGAGTCCTGAGACGTCCTGAGACGTCCTGAGACGTCCTGAGACGAGTCCGAGTCCTACTTCAAAGTCGACTCGACCACACGACGAAGGTAGGTCGGCACCCGGTGATACCGGAGTGCCTCCCTAATGCAGCTCCAGGGCATGGTGTTGAAGGCATTGGCGATGTCAAGAGACACCGCCAAGACAACCCCACCCCGGGAAACCGCATCCCCCGTCGTGAGGGCTCTCACACGCATGATGGTGTCCACCGTAAAGCGCCCCTTGCGGAAACCAAACTGGTGTTCCGCAAGATCCGGCCCCGTCTCCGCAAGGTGCTTGGCGAGGCAGTTTGCAATTACTTTTTCAATGAGCTTGCCCATCTCGCCGAGCAGCACCACGGGTCGGTATGCGGACGGAGATTCCGCAGGGCGCCCCGGCTTCCGAATGAGGACCAGCTTTCCCGTCTTCCAACGAAGCGGGAACTGGCCTCTCTCCAAGCATGCGCTAAGGATCCCCTCTAGTCGGGCTCTAGCCAGAGAGCCTCCGAGGCCAGGACCCTGGCTTTGCCAGGCAAGCCGTCGGGTCCCGGGGCGGTATTTTGATACTGAGCCACTCTCAGGTCTACCCCAGTCACTTTCGGAGCGTTTTCGTCGTCGTCCTGTTGGTCCGCTTCCAGCATCGCAGGCGGCGGAGCCATAGGCGGGGAGGATGTTCCCCTCGCGAAGGGAACAGAGTACTCACCACGTCCTCCACGAGCTCAGGCCGGAGATTCTGCGTAAGTAGGGGGGCCCAGGTGCGGAGTTTATCCCGCACCATCTTGTAAGGGCGCCCCCACGGATCTCTGTCGAGAATCCCCAGCATCTCCTCGCGGGCCAGATTCCTGGCCCACGAGGCCCAGATGCTGGGGACTCGATATCTGCGCACGTCGCAGATGTCGGACATGGCCTCCTGGAACCACCCTGCCTCATTGTCAACGTCGGCAGGCCTGTCCGGTGATGTCACCCAGGCCTGCACGATCGAGACTTCTAGGAGGAGCTCCTGGACGATACAACCCTCAAAGTTCAGTTAATCCAATTGAATGAATTTTTCAAGAAATAGTAATACAATTTTATTTTAATGTCGGGGGCTAAGGACCTAGTTCTGTCAAAGTAATTTCGGCATAACACGTATTGATTCTTTTCAAAAATCTTCATTAACATTGATACAATTATTGATTGGTATAATTTCTGTGGAGTCGTGTAATTTCCGTGGGCCAGATGCCACGGAAATCACAGAAATTGCCCCACAGAAATTGGAAACGTGGCTATTTTTATTTTTTTACATGAAACTATCAAGGCTACGACTATTATTTTCTATAATCTTAAATGTGTACCAAAGGCTACTTAGCATGCATAAAAGTGTTACCTTTATTTCTTGCAAAAATCCTTTTAAAACCTGATCGCCGAAATTGCAAAATTTTGTTCCGAGTAAACTGAAATCACGTACTTACATTTTTGGCGGAAAGACCTGGCGATATGGTGCACTACCATTCTTACTACATGTAAGAGCATGACTGTCTCTTGCCGAGCAGGGATTTATTGTTCGTTTAAACTCATTGGTGGAAGCTCAGGACGGTGAAACAAAATGACCATAGAAATTAGTTATTTCGCTTGGACAAAACTACCGTTGACATTTACTCATTAACTATGAGTCTAAACATTCAAAACTAATTAACTTCTTGTAGGTCAATCATTACTTAACCCAATCAAAATACTTTTTCCTATATATGTTGGAGATTATCTTCCTGAGAGGTATATGCTGTGTATGAATGTGATTGTGGACAAGACACAGAAATTGATAAAAAGTAAAAGTCTTATAAATATAATTTAAGTGGCTTCATTTAGATTCATGTCACTTTAATTCTGAGAAAAAAAATTGTTGAATTATCTGTAAAACAGCACTGCGTTTTCAGCCTAGACGCGTAAATTTTTCGCCTGAGAAATTCACTCACGTAGTTCTTACTTGAACCACAATACGAGAAACAAGAGCGAACATACTGAACATCTAAATTATACGGCGGATGAAGTTGCAAAACTTCCTGGTTTCTTCAAAGGAGCACTGTTAACTCCATAATTACACCTTAGACAGTTACCGAACTAAGAATTCGTTTTGAATTGGCATAGAGAATTTACACGGGGAGAATTTCTCGACCGTCAGAGAGGTAAAAATTCGCGGTTTTCCACTGGAAAATGTATGAAATGGAACCGTAACCAAATAAGTATTTACACTTTTGCTGCCTTCTGTTGAAGTAGACGTGTCGATGCTGGCATCAATGAAAACACGCCCAATGTACTAAATCCACGCAAGAATCAAGATTCGTAGAGGAGAGTCGTCAGGCGATTATACCGAAGCGAGAAACCAAACCCCAAAATACGTTTTACTGTACCGTCAATTTATCTATATCTACATAAGATTAGCGTTAAGTAATAGCTGTAAGCTTTGTAATATCTTTGATACATTATGAAACGCAATCATCATCATTATCATCATTTCAGCCCGAAGACGTCCACTGCAGGACATGGGCCTCCCCCAAAGGAGGGTTTTTGCCATAATCGCCACGCTTGGCAGGCGGGTTGGCGATCGCAGTGCGGTTGTTACAAAAGCACAGAGAACGCTGCTGCCCATTCTCTGGTAAGTTCCTTAGTTGCCTCATACGACACCCACGGGAAGATATGGGATGGTGCTATTCTTTACGTCCGACACCATACAGAAACGCAATAAATGAATATAAAGACACTGTCCATTGTGTGTACTGGACTGCCTCTGCGGTCTAGTGGTAGCGATCGCGACTGCTGAGCATCAGTTGAGATCGATTCCCGGACCGGGCAAATTGTTATTGGATTTTTCCATCAAGAAATCTGGATCATCTGGATTTGTGACCGGTTGATGGCAATAGGCTCGCCTCTTATTACATACCTATTATAGGACTTAAACATAACTGGCGAAATTTGTGTATACTATTAGGTACACCTCTGCCAAACCCTTCTGGGAATACAGGCGTGATGTTATGTTATGTTATGTTATGTTATGTGAAGACACTGTTTACACGTGTAGGTAAACCTTTGTCTCTTTTCAATAATCGAAGCGAGAAATCCTCTCTGTGTAACCGGCCCATTACAATCGGTAATTCTTCTGAAGTTTTATACAGGTTGTTCGTCAGGTGCCTCCAACGCCCTCTTAAATAAGTCGTGGGCTTCACGAGCTATTAAACATAAGATTAGTTTCAAGCTGGGGTGAATAAAAAGGTGTAATAGTTGCTAGATTGCCACGGTTTGCCACAGCAGCTGCGAATAGTAAGCTACTTAAATGTTGTTAAGCTATTAAGATTTCAGGTGCTTGAGGTTAATTGAAGGAGCAAGATTTAAGAGAAAATGTGTTGGAAAAAGAAAAGTGGTTTTCAAAGTTATGCTGTGTTTTTGGGATAATTTTCCTGTATTATAGATTTATGGAAGTTTGGTTAAAAATACATTCATTGATGCATCCTTGTTATTTGCGATAATAACTTGTAGAAAATATTCCCTTGCGTCTAAATATTCCACTAATATACAACCATCTACTGTTTACCTTTTAGAATCCCTGTAATGTCCTACTTTTTATAATTTCCATTTTATTTGAATGCAATAGAGAGCTCTCTATTGCATTCAAATGAAATGGAAATACGAAACTATTAACAACATTTTTCACGCATAATTCCCGCCAATAATTCACAACCCGACAACAGAGAAAGTTACAAAGCCATTAACTATTCGCCAGCCACCACCAAATCTATATTAAAGTCTTAATTGGTAGACAATGTGTGTTTGACAGTTATTTGTGTGCAATCCCATGCGGAGTTAATTAAGCATGGTGTTCGCCCGGGGAAAGATTTCAAGCTCATATTTACCCCGGCAGAGCATTTACAAAGGCTCGTAAATTTAGCTCCAACCTCAAAATCATGTCAAATTAGGGTTGGTTTCAGAAATGTTCTACAAAGCCTATTTATTTTCCGTTGTAAATGACATTCAGATCAATACGGGAAGATTTGTCAAACTGAATTTCCAAGTATTTATGGCAGTTTATTAAACACAAATCACTATTTTGTGTTTAACGCTAAACTATGGATTAAAAACAATATTATGTCTCTATCATCTTTTAATAATAGGCAGAAACTGAACGGTAGTTTATATGCGTTTGTGCAAACGAGTCTAAGAGTACGATTTATGAAATATTCTAGAAAAAGCCCTCATTCTGCATGACTCCGAGATTACATCGCAGTAGGCTTTCTAAATGTGCAGCCCGGTTACTGCAGAGGCCACTATACTACTGCACTTCACTATCCTACGATCATTCTGGAACTATTTATGCAAAAGGAACAAGTTCTCAAATGGGAAATTTTGGTTTATTTTCAAATATTTTTTAATTATGTGTTTGTCTGGTCATATTTACTCCGGTCTGCTGAGTTTGCTGTTTACTCGACTGCTGAAAAAGTAGCCATTTTTTTGATCCATGGAGTTTCTTGCCGGTTCTTCTCCGTAGGAAATTATCAACCCGAACTGTGCACCAGTGATGCCCATGTAGACTTATTTGTTTTTTTCTTTAAAGTTATATTGACGTATGTGTTTAATATATTATCAGTGTTAAGTACTCATGATGGGTATTGTGGGCACTCATAAAAGGTGCACGGTTCTGGTGGGTCGTTTCCATGGAGTAGAACCGGCAAGAAACTCCATAGTTATTCTTTTCAAATCATTTGGTATTACAATATTATCATGTTACAGCATTAGTACCCCGACAATCGGTCGTTGCTTACTATACAAAAAACGTAAAACAAGTTAAATAGTTAACAAAAGTTAACAAGCATCTGGGAATCTACAAAGCCTACAATGTTCAAACAGTACTACGTAGGCGTCTCTTAGCATGGCAAATTTTCCTTACAACTCCTGGTACCTACGAACTGTGGAAGTATTTTGTAACGTTTTTCAATCAATAAACTTAATAAATTGTAGCAGAGGCAAAATGCTTGCGGGGTATAACATGTGAACTATAAGATAACGGCGCGATGAGGGTGTGTAGTGTGGGTATATTTGCAAACCCCTTTGGGAAACACAGACGTGATGTTATATTGTTATGTTAATTATTTCTGACATCTGGTTTACTTCATTGTTTATGATATTTACTTATTAAAGACAAGCCTCAGTATCCCATCCCGCTAGTACGCCTTGCGTAAAGCTCTTGTGCTCGGGGCAAGTGGATGATCAATATTGTTCATGCATAATGTATTATATCTGTCATGTTTTGGCTATCGATTGTGAAATAGTGCAGGTTATCGTGAGTTCTACGGACAGCGTCTGCTGTGTAGATGTAGTCGGAATACAGACTTATAGGAACTAGCTGTTACTCGCTGTTACTCGCGACTTTGTCTGCGTGCATTTTTTTTAAACATCCAATATGAAAAGTAGCATATGTCTCTCACCA
This sequence comes from Xestia xanthographa, assembly GCA_905147715.2. Lineage (NCBI taxonomy): Eukaryota > Metazoa > Arthropoda > Insecta > Lepidoptera > Noctuidae > Xestia > Xestia xanthographa. The sequence continues at coordinate 13,660,048 of LR990649.1, read as the reverse complement.
GGTCCCAGGCTACCTATCTATCACGATCAACGATCGGGGGTTTTCACGGCTCTATCACTGAGTTCAGTGATCACAGATCCACAGACGTAGTTGCTTTCGCATTTATAAAGTTAGTACCTATGTATTACAATTTTATGAAAATCCTCAGTTCGTGTGTAAAGTTCCCACCCATACCTACAGTAGGTATCGGAGGTTCATACCGTATAATTTGAATTTATAACAGGCACGCGATTGTCAGAATCTGACGGATTTCCCGGTAAATATTTGAACAAAACACAACAGTACTGTATATTGTTGGATTAGGTAAGCGCCTTTTGTTTCAAAACGGAGTCAAATTGGTATAAATCTTATAGATATACCAATTATTGCGAAGGATTAAGCGTGACGTGTCAAAACTCATTTGGAAATGACCCTACTACATGTCGAGATATAGGTAAACGTTGAGCGCGGTACGTTTAAGCTGATTGCGAGCACATAAACCCGGGCTATGACAGGGGACAGGCATGGCCGCGCCCGACTTTTGACGCGTCAACTTAGCCGGAATGGACCTGCCTGATTATTCCAACGAGGGTTGTTAGATGTTACTGTTAAATAGGGACGTTTGACATCTCAATATTCGATAATACCCGAAAAATCGGCCTTGGAAATTGAAAAAGCGTTTTCCAAGTAAAAAATTGCTTCCAATTTTCATCATTAACGTTTCACGGCTTATTGAGTGTTGTTTTTAAATTTATTTAAACTTTATAAAAAGCTTCGCTCCATTCAGGTATTTATTTATCAGAACCTTAAAAAAAGTGAAAGAGTTAAGTCGCTAAAGGCTTTCAAGTTTTTTTACTGAAAGTGTGTAGCGAAGCGAAGATCCGTGTTTCTACTAACCTTTGTATACTAAGATCCTTTATGAACCTCCGAAGGAATAAAATACTTTTGGGAGCTATTTCAGGAGAGGCAAGTTGCACCTCTCTTTATGACTTGGAGCTTTTTCGTGCTTCCGTTAACTTGGTTTGCGTATATTTTCATTAAGTTTTCAGGTTTTCATCGTACAAACAGCCGCAAAGTAATGGCCCAGACTGGCCAAAAACAGAGTCAGCTGGCACAGTTTGAAGGAGGTTTTCATCGCAAAAGGCGGCCCTAAAACCTAACAATACTAACCTTATTTTAAGTACAAAAACGAACACTACTAACAAATAAATATGTACACAATATATTAAATATTCGATAAAAACTGAATGAAAGGGATGAAATAAAGCGAATTTAATTTAAAAAAATAGATAAAATTTATTTATTTTATTTTGTAACTCTAACTGTCCTATTTATTTTTTATATGTCAAGTGATAGCCTGAAAACACAGGTTTAAATAAACCTAGTTCGGGCAGGTCGCTACCAAACACTTGAATTCCACATTATCGTTACTTGCAACTGTTAAATAGGTATATTGTAGTTATAGTTTACTTTTATGCACTAATTATACCATTGTTTGAAAAATAATACTACTGCACCTAAATGAAAACAAACAAAAACAAACAAAAAAAACAGAGCAATTTTTTTAGTTAGACTGACGTGACTCGCCATCAACTCATTGCTGAACGTAGAATTCATCAGAAAATAAATATCTAAGGCAAAACAGTTTTGGTATAGGCACATTGTTTCGTAGTATTCATTGAGGCTAGCAACATGATGGCTTTTCATACGGAAAACAATGTAAGTCACAACTTTGGCTGTAATGACGGTAGACGTTTCAACCTGAAACGGCGGATCGTTCGTTCGACGCAGAGTCATTATACTGGTCGCCTAGTTCAAACCATAGGTAGTATGTGTACAAAAATAAAAGTAATTTACTATAAATTAGCATAGTAATCGATCCGTTAGTTCCAAATAATCTGGAAATAATTCCATGTTTCTCGCAGGTCATGAATATTGTAATGGAAGATTCACGAGGGCGTTTGTTCGTCACGATGACCACGACGAAACTGTGCTTTTACCGGAATCTTATGAATATATTATTTAAAATATGGCCCAGCCTGAATTATGTGCCCACGTGTGTTTTACATATAGATAGGGTTCGTATTAAAATGATAAATTCACCTGAGAGGCCGAAATGTGATTTATCCCATTTTCTTGTAACAGTCGCTTTTATTTTCGTGTTCAGCTTTGAAAAACATGAGGCCTATAAATAAGAAAATACATAATATTAGCTGTTGTACCTTACGTTCACGAAAAATTGATATAAAAAATATTGCTTACCTTTTTGAATCGGATTTTGGTACCAATGAGGGATTTTCTTTTTAGCTCTTCCCTAGTCGCTGCATAGATAGCGCTGAACTTAGTATGATAGTGCAAGGAACAGAACTAAAAAAAAAACAGATTTTTACGGTACGGTATTACTTACGTTTGCACCGCACCGCACTTGTAATGGCAGCTCGATCATGGTGGTGACGGAAGTAACTGGTGCCTATAGCACAGGAGTCCTCCTAGTTTAAGCCCAGTTGCACTTGTCTTGTATCTTGCCAGTAAGTTAGTCTAATTAAGGTACAATAATTGTAAATAGGTTTAAGTCTTAAACAAATAAATATTGTTATTGTTTATTCGGAAGGTTAAGCAAATGAAAGTGTCAGTCAACGAGTGTAATTGACGTGACGCATTGTTTTTTTTTCCAAGCGTTTTGGCTTTGGCACCAACTATCATAGTCAGTTCAACGCCATCTATAGAGTTCTTGATAAACTATAGGTTTTTTTTAATACCTCAAAAGGATAACCTCTCATTTCAAGAGTTGAATTTTTTTTTGCACGGAACCCTAACCCGGTAGGCTTAGTTACTCCTTATTACATACGCTATCTGCCTGTAAAAGTCATGCCATCAAAATGGTCCAGCCGTTTCGGAGATGAAATAAAATGTTCTTGTTATAGGTGCTGTAGGTACTTATATATCGTCGTATCCTACGAATAGGGGCGTAACTGCATAATAGCTACTTTTCAGGAGACACTTTTTTGTGTTTAATTAAATTAAATGTGACAAAATATGTATTGGTGGTTTAATATAATGTGTATTGGTATTTTATGGTTTGGTTAGCATTATTTTCAATAAATTATCTTTATAGTTTATACGCATTTTGTCCCTTAAATCCTAGAAGACGTAGAAGAAAGACACAAACGTAATTAGGGCTTCGTCTCTACTATACATACGCAATTTAGTCATTCCATAGAAAACGGCCACAATCACCATGAGGGTTTTTTTCTATGTACCCTATATTGGAAATAAATAAGTAATTAAAATGACTTAAAAGTTTTTTATTTAAAAATTAGTTTACGCTCGCCGCAACTAACAATCTCCGCGTTCCGCCGAATATTAGCCGAGCGGCGCTAAGACGCACGCGCCGCGTCCCCGCACCCCCACTACTCGCGTAGAACGAAGGCGCGACGGCGGTTGTGGCTTTTTTCTTCGTTGAAAACGTAGTGCTTAAAATTGTGGCTTTTTAGAAAACCTAATTATTTGATAACCTGTGCGGTTTTTAATTGTTTTTTTAAACTGGTTATCTGTGGTATGACGAGCAGAATTGAATTATGCAATAAAAAAAGAAAGCCCTTATGTTCGTTAGGGCACTATTCGTAGGATACGACGATATTCTCTTAAGCATTCAGTAAAAAGCTTTTTTTGATATTAAAAACCGGCCAAGTGCGAGTCGGACTCGCGCACGAAGGGTTCCGTACCATTATCTATACATTAGACAAAACGGCAAAAAAATCACGTTTGTTGTATGGGAGCCCCCCTTAAATATTATTTTTATTCTGTTTTTTAGTATTTGTTGTTATAGCGGCAACAGAAATACATCATCTGTGAAAATTTCAACTGTCTGGCTGTCACGGTTCATGAGATACAGCCTGGTGACAGACAGACGGACAGACGGACAGACGGACAGACAGACGGACAGACAGCGAAGTCTTAGTAATAGGGTTCCGTTTTTACCCTTTGGGTACGGAACCCTAAAAAAAGATACTTTAATTTTAATTATTTGTAGACATTTATTGTGTAGGTATACCTTATATCGCATGCTCCTTTGCTTTAATAACCAAAATCAAGCTACAACAAAACATGTTCCATGTTCACATTGTTCACTTATTCTGTCGTTTTCGGTCCGTAATATTTGATGGTAATAACACCCAACCTAGTTTACAGCACAATGGCTAAAATGCAGTAGTTCGACGTGAAACAAAGTGCGGGTAGATATGTGAAACAGGTAGATAATCGGATTATACCACGTCCGCTGTTTGCAGTTCTCAGCGGGCACATCGGGGACACGTACAATCGTTACGATTCGATTCGAACCGAATCCTCCATCGACAAACATTTGTGCATATTCTGCGGTAGCTGGGTTTTATCCATTTTTGTGGACGTAATTATAGTTATTGCCCTAATTGTTTCAAGTATTATTCAGTGTTTATATAAAATTTCCTTAGGAGATAATAGAAATAGAAATTTCCTTCCTTTCCTAGAGGAGCTCGTGGCTAAATAATAACAGCCGCTCGAGTCGATCTTTTTTTTTGTTAGGTTAAGCCATGCTTGCCTAGGTTGGTCGTTGGATGGGTGACCGCCCATTACATACCGAGTTTCCTCCGTGCCTCGGAAAGCACGTTAAGTCGTTGGTCCCGGCTGTCATTAGTAGATCTTTGACAGTCGTTAGGTAGTCAGAGGCCCAAAAAGTCTGACAACCAGTCTTACCAAAGGGTATCGTATTACCCGGTACTAACTGGGTTGTGGAGGTCAGATAGGCAGTCGCTCCATGTAAAATACTGGTATTCAGCTGCATCCGGTAAAACTGGAAGCCGACCCCAACAAAGTTGGGAAAAGGCTAGGCAGATGATATAAAATTTCCTTTCACGTTTTTACTTTTTTTGTTGCGTCTGATTTAGCTTAACCTACGCATTAACAATAGTAACTAATAACAAAGCGCTGTGGCGAAATGTCGATAAACAACTCTGAAGAAACAGAAATTAAGGAAAAAGGTAGAAACCAAAGTAAAATTAGGTCGCTGCGTCAAACAAAGAAGGTAGCTCAATAGAAATCGATTCATCGGTTTTCGAACAAAGGCACGAAATTAGGTGCAAAGGCTTTCAGACCATCAAAGAAAAAGCCTATATAAAATTCCACCGCTTTTGCTCAATATACATTTTCAAAAGTTTATTAACAAATGTAGGCTCCTGACTTAGTAATCACGTCATTATCATGTCAGCTACCTCTCATCAACTTTTGGACGCAAGCGTTCCCCCAAATGAGGGATATTTCAGTAATGAGCTAGCGCGGCAGGGGAGTCCCAATCGCGGTAGGATGTTATTAGCTCACAGGTGGATCCCTGCTCATTCCCCTGGTATAATCTCTTACGACGCCCCGGGGAATCCAGGGGGTCGTGTTCCCGGAACCTTTAGGAGGCTAACTTCCTGGTTACAAAATGTAACTAAGTTTGACACAATTGGGTACACAGAATGATCGATTTTATCAGTTATTTGGCAACGTTGTTGTTGTGATTCAGAATATGAACTGAAAACTTGTCTTGTGTAGTAACTACTTAGTTGTTTACGTGGAACACAGGTTGTGAGATAGTTGGACTGAATATGTTGTTCACTGCTACTTCCAACGTAGCGTAGGTAAGTAATTATTTAGCTGGTGCTGTAATTATTAACTGAAAATAGACTAAAGTAACTTAGATACTGTATACGAATACAGTACAGTACTAGTCTGAGAACAAATACTGTACCGACCAAATACAGTATCTACAGTACAGAATACTGTAGATACTGTATTTGGAAAGTACAGGAAATTTTATTGATTTATGAGGTGAACGATCCATGAACATAAAACATGTTTCACCAAACTCAAGTCAAACTTAAATTCGGAAGTGAAATATGATAATATAATCCATCGTTCCATGATGCACAGGTGCTGCTAACAAAGTTCCGGACAGGATAACGTTCATTGTTCGTTCACAATAAGAACAAACAAAGTAGCGGGTGAAGGAGCTAATTCGCGTCGGCTTACAAGCCAGCTCTTTGAGCCCGAGTGCCACGAAAAGCTTAAAAATCAACCAACCGACTCCATTCACTCGGAGGTGTTACTTGAATGCAGCGCTCGTTCCTCAGTTCGTTCATTCTCCACAATTGAAATGGTAATGCGGCTCCGCTCCAGTTCTAATTGCCATGCAAATGTTGGAGCCCCGCACATACTGATATGTTTATACCTCGGCAAGGAAGTCGAATTCTTGCAAAGAAGTGATCATGCTTGAAATGGTTCTTTCACTTGTCACTAGCGAGCAAGGAATGCAATTTAGAACTAGTTCAGTGTAGGAACTATGTGTTGCATACAAGGTGCACTAGTGCTATATTAAATTAATACAGTGTGAAGCTCTAGTAGTTGTGCTTCAAATATTTCTTGTTGCTGTATAGTAAGTAGACTAGAAGTTATGTTGCTAGAGCGAACAGAGAAAATTAACTGAGTATATTCCTGTGAAATATCTCCTTAGAAACATCAGTTTTTCTAAGGAGATATTTAACATTTGTTCAATATGTAATATTTAGACCACATACACAGTGATTACGGAAGAAGCAGATTGATTCCGTTGACTGGAGCTCTGTGAAATATAGCTAAATGTGTGCCATTTCAAATACGCTACACGGTATTAAATACAGCAGTCAAAACTCATCTAGACTGTTTAATACATGTATGGGGACAGGGCGCTATTACACATTAGATTTACTGTTTTTAGAACAGTAATTTAACATTGATAAAACATCTCTCGATTTATCTTTCAGTATTAGCGACCCATTAGTACTAATTAATCCATTCGGTTTGTTTGGTCGCCATTGTAAACATTTAGTCTAATTTTCGTAAATTAAACCGATTGGAGTAACAATCGCTGCCATCCAATTACAGTAACACGCTAAACCGACACAATGATCCAATCATGGGGACTTTTGTAAAACGGTGGCGTTCGAACCCAGCTCATAATGAGTGAACAAAGTAAATGCGGCGTATTGTTTGTGATAACTATGAACAAACCGACTGACGCTCCCAACCAACAAAAGGGATTTCAACAAATAAACTATTCCATGCGTTCAACAAAGTTAGGTTAAACGCGGCAAAACTCGACTTTAGTCGGAATCCGGAGCGTAGGACTTGTCACAACTACTTGTACACAAATAATAAGCTGTTTCTACGACGATTCTCATAGAATACGGTGCAAATAGAATTTTCAATATTTACCCTCACATTTTATCCCACAAACGTTCGGTTTTTTCAGTTACTTTAAAGTGCTACTTGGCGTTTCATTACTTATTCATGTGTTTTTATAAGAGACTATGAAAGCAGATACCTAGTTTAAATACCGCAAGAGTCACGGCTTAAATATCCGAAGTAGCAGATATTTTGTAGAGACGATTCCATTTTAGGAAAATGTTCAATTTCTATTCGGAAAATCGTCATGGTTCTTCTAATTTCTTTTCTTTTGTTTTCAGTTTTGTATAACTTTTCAACAATACAGATTTTTGGATAGCGTTGTTTGCTCCCTGAGTATAGGTACATTTAATTGACAAAAGCAGAAACTTGCCTAAATGATGGACTTCATAAAAGTATAATGCAACTAAATGTAGTAAATGTCAGGCAGGTATTACTGTGCTAAAGTTGGGTCCCACCGGCGCGGCGGGCATGCGATACGCTCATACGACGGATGCGCCGCTATCCTCCGATACATCATGTAATATTCCTACGTGTGCATTCAATATTATGCATGTGATCCAGGAATTTCTAGTCCCCCGATATGAGCTATGCGTAATAACTTTTAGTGTTAGTTGTGTGTATCACAGACGCTTCGAATAACTGAAGGCAATGCGGAAAAAAGACAGCATTTAAAATTTGACTGACTCAATATATTTTTGAAAACAATAAAACAAAGATCCTATGATCGCCAGAAGCCATCGAAAGCGATTAGTGGATCAAAACACAAAATTACATAAAGTCGTCATAATTGAATTCGGTGCTTTGTATTGGAAGACAATGACCAGCAGATGACTTGACATAGCCGTCAGGACACGTTAATATTGTCTCAAATATGCCCCTCGTTTTTACTGCGTGTTCATCATCTCGGCTCGTCTTGTCATCAGGTCTACCTAATTGTCTGCGTCCATCTCTTCTTTTACCGAGTATTTTTGTCACAATTGGGAGGAGCTGGATGTCCTCTCGATTTCTAGGCAACGACAGGAATTGACGATGCTGGGTAAGTATTTGGTACAGGCACTTCCTTAGGTCTTCAGGAATTGTTTTTGTTGGAAGAGTTCTGATTCTGATACCTTCCCACCAGTCTTTCGTATGGTCTTTCTTTGTAAGGCTGGATGCGTGTGTTCCGTCGTCATGTATTTCGGCAGCTGCTATTGTGAAGATCATCAGGAGCGGTAGGGGGCGCATTTTTAGCGTGCACCGACGAAGTACTGGAATATAACGGTTTTAGCTAGTTTATTTTTGTGGAACAAAACGATTGTTTTTGTCGTTAGGCTCTGGATGAGTGGCTTACTTCCAAGGCTTTGATTTGAAAGTCTTTAGAAATTAAAAGCTTGGATGACCAAATCCATGGTTTTTAATGAGTATGCACGTTTTGTACTCCTTTATCAGATAAGCAGGTACATTAAAATATGAGGTACGTATTCTACCATACGTTCTAAGGGCTCGGTCAAACTTTGCCAGGCCGCAATCTGAAATTCTGAACCTACACGGTGATTCTCGTACGACGCACCCGCATGATCGAGCGGAGGCGGCGAAGTAAATGTATTGGCGGTGCGCCGCGCACAGAGGCGGTGAACGCCGGTCAACGGATTTCATACAAGCCAATGCGACGACGACGCCGACGTGACGCTTTACCGCCCGACCGCGCGGACGAGCGGTGTCTTGTGAGAATTGCCTTACAGAAATAAATGTAATTCAAAATCAATTTCTGATATGATTTATAATTATGTAAGTAATCGTTCAAATTTTTTTATTATTTACCTTTTTATTTGCACGTGCTACGTTCGGCGACCACACTGATACTGATAATGGCCTTTATTTTAATCACACATGTTTATTTTTCCTTAATTGAATGTATATATAAATTCTAACTATATAAAACTGTATGGTTTATATCAGTGTCTATTTTGAGTGATTGGGATATGTCTCTATAAATATCAAGTAGGTACTAGCTTATGCCCGGGGCTTCCCCAGGATAGTACTACTGGGGATAAAAACTGGCCAAGTGCGAGTCGGACTTGCGCACGTTCCGTACCATTATCTATACAACACAAGACAAAACGGTAAAAAAATCACGTTAATTGTGTTAATTGTTGTATGGGAGCCCCCTTAAATATTTATTTTATTCTGTTTTTAGTATTTGTTCTTATAGCGGCAACAGAAATACATCATCTGTGAAAATGTAAACTGTGTAGCTCCATGGTTCATGAGATACAGCGTGGTGACAGACAGACGGACGGACTGCGGAGTCTAATAAAAAATAAGACAGGAATGGGAAATAAGAAAATAAAAAAATAAATAGGAAATGGGATAGGGGTAGGAATAGGATAGGATAGGATAGGAATAGGGTCCCGTTTTTACCCTTTGGGTACAGAACCCTAAAAAGTATCCTATGGGTTAACTTTTGTCCGCCAAACATCAAAATCTTTTCGTAGTTTTTGTGTGAAAGAGTAACAAACATCCACCCCATCCACCCTCCTAAAATTTTCGCATTTATTTATCATTTTATTTATTTATTAAACTTACACACTATCTTTACAGGTTGCCCCAATGCAATAGTGGTTAGCGAGCACACTCCAGATAAATAGTAAAACAACTTACGGCTACTTAAAAAACTAAACTTTAAAAATATGTAGAAAGCAACACTAAAAACAATTTATGATAATCAAGGATGCACAGCATGTGTTAGTGGAATGTGTCCGATATACTAATAAGAGAAACGCAGTTATCAATGCGATGAAATTGTCAGTAATGGATGTTGGAGTGTTCCATGGTATTTTAGCTAAGCCTACCTCTGAAGCAGCAAAAATGTTATATACTTTTTTATTAGCTAATAAACTAGATTAAGTTTATGTGGTTCGGGGTTTTTTGTAAGCTAAATTAGTTTAGGAAGTAAGTAAATCATTGTAAAAGTACGATGGGATTGACATCGTCGCAATTGTGAACAAAAATCCCTTAAATAAAGAAGATAAAAAAAAAAAAAACAAAAAATGATAATCAAGTATACGAGTATAACTGGTTATAGCCAAAACATGATGACTGAACTGAAACATAGATGTTGATCCATCAAAAGCACACATTTATTTAGTTGGTTTACAACTACAAAAAAAAACTGCAAGAGTTGCTTTCATTGAATTTATTATGTGAGCGGTAGTTTACCCCGTTTCTGTTGTCATTGAATATCGGGAAAATTAAACTAGCAAAATGTTGATTTAGTATGCGAACGAGGTATATTGTTGCTAGTAAATAATAAGTTGCTATTTCCAATTGATTGACTGTACCAAGAGATTCGTTACTATACCTATGTATTATCTAGATTTGATCGAATCATGTCATGCACGGGACCGATCAATGTGGCAACACTTGGGGAGGCCTATGTCCAGCAGTGGACGTCTTTCGGCTGAAATGATGATGATGATGATGTTTGTCATACATGCATTTTTTTTAAACTTTACTTAACACTGGGAATTTCTCCTGTATCGTGGGTACGATTAATAGTAGATTGTATCCTATGGGAGCAAAATAATATTTTTACGGCGAGGGCGCTTTTTTGAATCCAGAGCGAAGTGAGGGATTCTAGAGTAGAATCCCGAGCGTAGCGAGGGATTCTTTAATAGAATCCTGAACGTAGCGAGGGATTCAAAGTACGTCGCCCGAGCCAAAAATATATTTTGCGCCCGAGTGATACACTCTACTTTTCATCACCCACTATGAGAAAATAAAAGGCGCCTAATATTTTTAACCGACTTCAAAAAGGAGAAGGTAATTCGACTGTTTTTTTTATGTATTTACACCGATTACGCTGATATTTATGAGCCGATTGGCGTGATTATTCTTTAGTTTGATGCGGATTGCCATTTGGTCCTTTAAAAATGTAACATAGTTTGGCCCAGTAGTTTTCATTTTATGAACATTTTTACTTCAGTCGTGTGGTCTAATTTCAACATGTAAAATAAATGCATATCTAATATTTGGATAGGATATTACAACTAAAAATGGAAAAATAAAAAATAAAAATTGCAAAAAATAAAACCGAATTCACAAAACACAAAAACGTTAAAAATAACTTTAGCTTCAGAAGTCGGTGACAAAAAAAAACTAAATGAATCAAACAAAGGTCACCGACTTCTGAAAATCTAAAGTTATTTTTCACTTTATTGTGTTTTTATTCACTGTCACTTGAAGAACTCAGTTTTCAAAACAAAACCATGAATTTCTAACAATTCATGAAAATTGACGAAAACACGGTCTGTAGTTCGCGCGTTTTTAATTTGATTTCTTTTTTTTATTCAGTCAGCGCGGCGGCCGGCGCGGCGGCGCGACTGGGCCGTCGTACCAGCCAGTCTTTATTCAAACAATATTTGCGTTCGATTTCTTTCGGCGCTGAACACTAAGATGTTCCAAATTCAAAAAGTGCGCCGCAATTATCTTTGCGGCGCACTTTTTGAATTTGAAACATCTATAAAGAGGATTAAAAACTCATTACTGCCCGCTAAAAGTTTCCTAGAGAAAACACCACCTTTGGGTGCACTTAAAGGCGAACCAAGTCGTCCTTTTCGAATAGATGGGATGAAAAAACATTTTTTCAACTCACATACATAAACATCCTGACCCGTAACCACGACCTGTAGGTCATACAAATATTTGTTTCGTAAGGGGATCGAATTCGCGACCCACGGCGTAGCAGCCAATGGCTTAGCCACTGCGCTAATCGTGCCGTCGATATTATATACTATATCAATGACAATGATGATATATATATCTAACAGAAAACACTCTACATTCACATTCAGAATTTCAGATGCTAGGTATAATACCTAAGATACGGTCTATAACATAAATACATACTTTGTGTGTGAGCTAATACAATATAACACGGTCTATTCAATTCGAAATGACGGGATAAAACTATCTATTCATACCTGAATAAATAGTTTTATCCCGTCATTTCGAAAACATTGCAAGAGTTGTTATCATTATTTTTTCTCAGTATTATGCGACATTGTGCTCCCATTTTACAGGGCACACCTACTTAGTAAAATTCGGTGCGTACGATTTTCATTGCAAATTGGACAAGTAGGTTTTTATTCGTTGCGTGAATATAACCATGCTTCAACTTCATTCCAGAGCTCATAGGAATATTTTTGCATATTTCCTGCTATCACGGAGCGTCGATTTACTCCAGTTTCTAGATTGAATTTTCGCTGACAGTATAAAATGCGTGGATCCCATGTCTCGCCCACTCGAGTGCGGCAAGCGAGCTTTCTCAGCGATATTGGAACTTAATGATGCGTTCCCCAATAGTTACGAGTACGTGACTCAAGTAAATATTATTGCGACGTTATTCTGCCTAAAATGGATAAAGGTTATCATTATTGAGTCGTTACCAGATTCGAAGTGGGGCTTTATCAATAAGTACGCTGTTAGATTTTACTGATCGCTTTTATCAATTTACTTTTCGTACGACGCTTGAAGCAACACAATATATATCTCTACACGTATTGAAAGAAAGTTATCTCAATTTAATTTGAATCTGCAAGGCAGTTGCGGTTCTTGTGGTCGTTTTGTGAAATTGAAAAGAAAAGTGCAGTTTGCTAACTAAGCTTGGTTAGTTGCCGAGTTGAGCGGGCCAGTTACCTGGGTGTGCTCGGGTCCACCAGGCGCCTGCGCTGCCGCTAACGACACCTTGTTGCTGCGAACCTCATTCGAGACTTTCCAGAACGAAGGCTCCGCACAACTTTGTCCTGTTCATAAATGGAAAGTTTGCACCAATCGGTAAAGAGTCCGCCATTCAGAAATGACTTCGTCTTATAAGATTATTTTTAGAAGAGGCTCTGTGTAAACGATGTTGTCTTAGTTTTGAAACTGAAATTAGCTTTTAAAGTTTAGTGGGAAAATGTAGTGTAGCTCATGTTTATTTTTGTTCTAAAGGTACTCTATCTCCCGTGATAGAGTGCTATTTATAAAAATATATTTATATGTATGACTGTAGTTTCCTACAATGCATGAATCAGTTATACATCATTTCTATACAAATAGATTGTTTATTTAATTCAAGAGGATAACTGACAATAGATAAAAGGAGGGACCATTTTGATATTAGCACATTAGATAGCCGACTGCAGTTGTAAAAACACCTTAAACATTAATGGCTGTAAATGTTTTGATAGATTTTCATTTTTAAAATAAACCTTTTACTACTAAATTTAGTCCAAGAACTATACAATCGAAAATTAATCGAACTTATACTTTAGTTTACACGCTGAAAATCGGTAAAAGAGCAACTTCCATTGACCTCCGTAACCCAAATAATGGGGGATACTGTCATTCCGGATCACAACAGAGGGTTCTACTGGCTATAGATATATTGCGCGCGTACACAACACCGCAATGCCGCGGCGTCCACGGCGTAATGATAGAATGTCCCCCGGCGTTGCACGTGATGCGACTGCCAAGCTCACCACAGCTCTGCTTACATCGCCGGCCACTGCTTTATAAGCCTCTGTGTATTGCCGCTGATATTGATAGGTACTTTTGTCGGGTTTCCTGCATTATGGGGAAAAAGTCAAATAAAACTGGACGAGGTCCTTGAATCAATCTATTGAAAACAATATCTGAAAAGGGTTTTGAAAACTGGTTTGAGTATGCTGAGAATCGAACCAGCAAAAGCATTGTTGTGTAGTTTATGCTTTTGTTAGAAAGTATCAATGTGTATAACTAAAAAGCTGCATACTATCTTGTAGGCAACTAGTCATTTATTGGACCGCATACAAAGAATACCATTCTGAACTTTTCTGAGAAGCCAGAAAATGCCTTTTTCTCAAAAATGGTATGTAATGTTGCCATAACATCTCTAAAAAGTATCCAGAAAGTGAACTCTACCGGAGACTTATTCACAACTGTCCAGTAAGAAGCGAGATTTTAAATTTGGAATCTCCAGCTGTCCAGTAAGTAAGTTTGTAATTTACTTACTGGACAGTAGGTCATCCTTTTTGGATCTGCTTAGAAAAGGCTCCCAATATATCTAATCTATCTCTCTTTTTCTCTTTTTGGTATGACATTTTATGAGATACAAATATTACAATAAGTATTACAACTATTTTATAGTCTGTGTCACTTAACGCGACGCAGAAAAAGTATGCGTTGCGTTTTGTACTTAGTAATTTGTGTTAGAAGTATAGTGTGGGATTTTATGTTTGTATTTAGTCATTTCAGTTTATTTATAAACTGAAATTACTTAAATTACACGTTGGATTAAAACTTTCCATTCTAAAATTAACATGGAGTTTCAAAAACAATAATTTACATTTTTTCACTAAAACATTCATGTAATGTAAAAATAGAACAATTTTCAAAACTAAACGCAAACTTTGTATTAAAAAAAAACAACGACTGGCGAGATTTCACATTCAATTGCGACAATTGTGTTTAAACGAATTTGTTGTTAAACTTTCTTTAATTTTTGAGAAAAGTATTATACAAACCTCAACCAGTAAGAATGCCATCCTGGCCTCGTATATAACCGGACCTCACCTGCGGTTCGGTCCGGTTAACTCATACTTGGCCAGGAAGGCTTACTTACTGGATTCTGCAGTAATGTACTATTACAATGTATGATAGAATTCACATCATCTTCGACCATCTAACTAAAAACAGTTTATCAAACTCATTGGCTCTAAGAGGAGCTCTTCACAAACATTTATGAGCATCGTATGAAGCGAACACTTCGCATCACGTCACGACCGACGCCATAACGAACTTTCCCCGGCCGAAAGCCGACAACTTCTATAAATAATTGAACAGCCAACTTCGTTGGCGACTTCAGATGATAGCTCCTGCACTATATTATCGGAAGAGGAATCGTTTAAGTGTTCCTGAATATTTGTCGGCTCCAGAAGTTTCGTCTGTAATTTACATTTCTATATTTTATGAGCGAATAAATTATGTGTTCATAAGTACATAGGTGTAGTGGTTGTACGTCGCGTATGTGATAGTGTAGCGTATAATAAAAATGCAATGTTTGTTTTAAGGTCGTGGCACACTAGACAAGCACAGCACTGGCACCGCTCCGACCCAGCATTTAACTTGCCATTCAAATTAGAGCATTAAATCGTATATCATAAAATATATTTTACAATGTCTGTAGGAAAAAGCTTACGGCGGGCGGTCACCCCGCTTACCGCTACCATACGACTCGACTCGCGGGCGCCTCGGAGTCGGCGCGCGGCCCGCGCGCGGACTGCGGGTGGTCAGAGCGCCGCCGTCGCGCGGACAGCGTGCTTACGGCGCGCGGACCGCCTGCTTACGGCGCGCCAACTCCGAGTTGCCCGCGGTTGCCCGCGAAACAATGTCGTAAACAAATGAAGCAAGCTCATAGTCCAGGAGAGAGCGTTGCAAACAAAAAAGTCATAAAACTTTTTTCATAAATAGTTTACATCATACTGGGCTTAAAAAAATCGTCACCTGCATGGTAGAGGGGGGACTATGCGTCAGCCGCTTGCATAAACTTGTAAAAGAAACACGTAAAATAAAGTTACAGTACGCCGAATGAAAAACAAAGTGATTATTTAAATTATCAAAAGTATGAAAACAACAATCAGCTGCGTGGGTAGCGGTGGAAAGACCGTCAGCTGACGCAGTAAAAGTTAAACATATTGGAGCATTGCTAATACGCTGTCTCCTTATAAACTGTAACGGAAAGCGTGTTAGTAGGTGAATTATTCCACGAATCTACTTCATAAAAATAAAATTACTAGACATAATAGGAGGTAGGTAGGTCTAATAGTCACCCATTTTTTTCACCACTTCCCTAACTTCCCAATCCTCCAGCGGTGGCTCCCGCGGTGGCGGGTGGGTCAGCTGACGCTGGGTTCACTTATTATTGTCGTTCGAGATCGACGAACAAGATGGCAAACGATCAGCGTAAAAACACTACATAAACTGCAACGCTAGCTCCCGGACTATCCCGGCCAGTGCGCGGACTGCGAGCTTACGCCTCGCGGACGGCGCGCGGGCCACGGGTGGACGCCGCGCGGACCGCGGGTGGACGCCGCGCGGACCGCGGGTGGACGCCGCGCGGACCGCGGGTGGACAGCGCGGCGTAGCTTCAATTCGAGGCAACGCCGGGCAACAGCTGTGCTGGTGCAGTGCTGGTGCGGTGCTTGTGTAGTGTGCTGTGACCTTTAGTTTTAGCTTATAAATAGACGTGAGGCACTGAGAAGTAGCTTTGTAATTATTAGCTTTAGTTTTAAGATTATCATACTTTCTTAAAAAAATCTATATCGATAGTTTTGTTACCTTCTTGTTCAATATCCCAGGAAACTGTTCAGAAACTAAAATAGTTACTTTCAGAAAGCTTCAAAAGGAAACACCCGCGTGTTTCCGCCATTGGTATTCCCGAAAACTTTTTTCAGGCTCTTTGTAGATCCTTCGGAATGAGCTATTAAATAAATAGATAATGGCCCTTACCGCACCGAATAAAAGAACACGACCTTCCCTCTATCGCCAACAATTTTCGCAATTGAAAAATAAATCGGGTTCTCTTCGAATATATTTGTTCAGATATTTTGTCTGAGACCCTTTCTATTCCATAAATAGATTCACTATCCATTTTCTTTTACCAAATTTTTACAGGTGAAAATAAAACTTACCCAGTTAATTTCACATATTCTTTATTTTAAAAGTTTTTACGAATTTTAAACTAATTGGTAACTCAAATATCACAAAATGAAAATCACATATTAAAGTAAAAAATAAATATTTCAAAAACAATAAAAAAATAACAAAATTGAATACACATCAATATCAAAAGTATAGGATTCAAGCTCGATGGGAATGTGTTACGTAATTCCTATGTATTTATGTACTTGTATAATCGTCTAATATGTACTTTGGTATAAAATACTGGAGTTAAAAGCTCTTGGTTTATTCAGCGTGAGAGTATTGCGTTATCACAGTGTTCGGCAAGTAAATACAGCGTGGTTAGTGAACTGTTACAATATTACCCATTTTACTTATAAAAGTCTTTATTACCTACTATCTAAAATTTGGTTGATCAAAAATGATGATAGACCGCTTAAAAAACGCATTGACTAGTTTGCTTACTGAAACTTTCATAAGTAAAATGGTCAGTGTGAAAACCTATTCAAAAATATTTAAAAATTACACGTAATAAACTACTATCCTGTATATTGTAATACTGAATATCATAAGACAATCAAATGTTTAACTATATTATTATTAAAACTCAGTCTATTTGCTTCCACAAATTCATTTGTCAGTTTTTGATATGCGAATTTGTACAAAATGATATTTGCGTCCGCACAAACTTTGGGTTCAATATTGACGTATGTTATTCCCTTTTTATGTAAACATTGTTGTGGTTAAAGATACCAAAACACGGGTCTATTGCGTTCCACTGATTGATTGACATAATCAAAATGTCTGTTTGGTCCTCATCATTTACTATGATTGAAACTGGATTTTATATTCGAGCCGCAAATTACTTTATATCTATGGTAAGTGCCAGTTAAGATCGCAATAGCGGTCATTGACCCACCTACATTTATTAAAGTTCTTAACTTTGAAATCCAAAAATAAGCCTGTTCAAGACTAGAATCGTCATCTATAATGATCTTCAACATTCTTTATAATGAAAAACAATACATGGTTCATTTGTTTTGGTTCGTACGAAGAGATATTACGGAAAGGGCAATGACCGCTATTGCGATCTTAACTGGCAGCAACTATACTCCATAATCAAAGAGCTTTGTCTATGTTTCCTACATACAAGATTGTCTCCACTTATTTCAAATATCACCATAAAAGAATGTAGTGATATTTTAACAATGACTAATTAAATTTTCTTCCTATATTGGACCTAGTGATACACGTTGCTCCATTATAATTTTCTAAAACATTATTTTCCTGTTCAACTACCCAAAGGGTCACGACATTTTAACCAATTTTCTATTTGAATACGTTGTAGTACAATTGAATATACAAAAGGAGGATTCGAGATGAGGACAATGGGATTTACATCTCACGAAAGGAACATGCTCTAACCAAAATAACATTTAGGGTAAAGGACACATTTAGAGCCTTGTCATACAAGCGATGTCTGGGAACTGACGACGAGAGGACATTGTGTCTAAGCTTCACGTTTCAGACCCGATATTTATGATTCAAACCAGAGATATTTGCATTTTGTTTGGAAAGAAAAAACGTCGAACCAGGGATTTATGACTAGGGTTAGATGGCTCTAAATCTGTGACGTATTTTTCCAGCCCTTACATTTTCGTCGCTATCATTGGTTCAAAGATCGCTTCAATGACAAAGCTCTGAACATAATAGGCTTGTGTCCTGAAAAAATCTAATTAGTCCGTCAGTTAGATTATCAAAAAAATATTTGACACGTATTTTTTCTTTTGTAACGTAAACTAAAATTGACAAAGATACGACGCTTTTAAAATTCTCAATACGTCACGCCGTGCTATATTTTTTATTGCGTTGTGACGTCACGCCCATATTTTTTATTGCGTTGTGACGTCACGCCCGAGTTTTGATGAGTTTTATCTTTGTCAATATTCATTGATTTACAAAAACAAAAAATACGTGTCCATTATTTTCCATTAACTGACGGACTAAAAAGATTTGCAATTTATTGATGGTGGAAACTAGCCTATTGACGTAAAGGTGCGTTTACACCGGCGCCTTCGTGCAGGCGTTGATGTCCCCGATGCTCTTGACGCGTCGGTGTCGCTTCTGCTTCAACAGAGCGTCGTCTGCCGACTTGGCCGGCAGGGGTGAGCTCACTCGGTGAGCTTGGTCCGCTTTTTGTCCGTACCTTTGGAAAAAAAATGTTCAACTTCACTTCAGTTTCAAAGTTGGTTTTGAACCAAAGCTGGAAAGAGGGTCCATATTGGCTCACCTAAAGTTCTTTACCCGAAATTGTTCTACCTAATGATTTGTAATCCGAATGATCACTCTTCCTAAAATTTTTCATACTAAAGTTTTCATTCATACTATTTGTAGTGCTACCCGCGATGTTCATAACACTCATGTTTCCGAAAATTGTAATTAATAATATCACAAATGTGAATATATTTAAACTCCTACTGTTTTTTATCATAACGCTTTTATTCCTAAACATAATTACCGTAATATTTTCACTCATACTCAGAAAGAAACATTTACCAAGTGTAATAAAAAATATATGTGAGTAGAAGATGATATATAAAGTTTTAATTTGAGGGTACGATTATTATTTGGGGGTATGCTTTACATAACGTACTTATTACTATAAAGTTATAGTAATAAGTACGTTATGTAAAGCATCTCAGGTATAGTTCTATACCTGAGATAATTATGTCTAAAAAAACAAGTGTTTAGAATGATTAAAGGTCGTTTCACTGATTTTTGTCTTAAATGAATGAAATTCAGGTCAGAGTGTCGTCTTGGGGGCACTATAAAAAAAAACTTAGAAAAGTTTAGCGACCAATTTCGAGGTAGCGCTCGCCGGCCGCTGCTGCGGCACCGCTTGCTTCGCTAGCTCGACTCGCGCGTAGTTGGTCACAGTTCTAACCTAACCTATGGATATCTTTGCAGGTACGTGTCGCTATAAATATATATATTATATGAAAACATGTATTTAACTACTTGTACCGTACTATTATTTGGCATAAAATTAACGAACCACCAGATTTAGCAAAATGTAACGGCAAAAAACTCACTTTTCGTTGCTAAAATCAGTAAATGATCACCAAAATTAATTCCCATTTTATCGTGAAATTAGAACCAAAAATTTATTTTTGACCACCAGAAATTGAACTGTTAGCTCTGCTATGCTCTTGCATCCGAGTCGAGGGAGACCCAGTCGACGGAGCCCCGCTTCGCGGGGCTCCTACTTCTGAACGGTTTATAAAAAAATAACCACGAAGGGTATGGCAGGGTCTATTCGCTCACTTCGCTCGCTCATTCGACCTCGCCATACCCTTCTAACCTAATCTATCCGTGTCGGGGTGCCCCAAGTCGGCCCAGACAAAACTAGTTTGTCATCAACCACCTCATTAAAATTTGGTGCTCAATTTACTAAATTTGGTGATCAATTGATATTTTAGGTGATAGATGTTAGTGGTCACAAAGTTAATTTTGGTCATTATATTTTTTTATTATTTTGTATGGTACTATTATTATTATATGTTATACATGTTATGTGAAAATAAAGTTACGCAAAAATAATGTAGGTAAGTAGTATTATGAATAAAAATAAATCTAAACAAAAAAGATATGACTTTGAATAATAGTGTAAAAGATTATGTTGAGAAAATATAGGAAAACAAATAAAAGTATAATAGATGTTTATTGCTACTGACATTATGAAGTTGAATGCTTCGGAATTATAAACATTAGAGACAGAGTAGTTAGGAATTGTGATTGTTAGGATGAAAAATGTTAGGAAGAACATTTTCGGATTTCCAATTATCGGAGTTGAAAATTTAGGTGAACTTTGGCGCACCCCTGGAAAGATGTACGACACGAAGAAGAAGAAGAATTATTTTAGGTCTAATTTTTTTTTTTTTTACCCTATTTTTCATTAACAAAAACAAGTGATCAGATGCTGCGATGCTATTGGTTGATGAGCTTAAATAGCGGCCGAATGCTGCAAGCAAAAAAGAGTCGTATTGGTGGTGAGATTTCGTCCGAGCTCATGGTACCTACATTAAACAAGTCGGTAAGACTAAAAGCTAGGGACAAATCTTTGCAAACGAAATTCTTTTCGTATACGTGGGTAGAAAAACGTGCGACAAGTCGACGATGATCGGGTATAAATGCGCAAAGTTCCGATTTTCCCCAAGTCTTATGCATGGGAGTCTAAAAATAATTTCATTGTAATTGTAATGACAAATTCTGGACTTTCTAGTCTGAATATAAAGGGTGTAAAACACCTCTTAACGAAGCTGAAAGGCACTTGTTCTTCTCGTCATTGAGATAATTTTTTGTTCTACACCATACCTGGGAACCTTCTAGTTAAGGAGATATTGGAGGTCAAAGTTCAAACTTTTTGACAAGTTTTTTTTTAATTCACGTTTTAATGTAAGATTTTTACTTTAAACACATCCACGACGTCCGTACTATTCAATCCATCCATCAGCACAATGTTTTGAGTGCGTTATATTGAGTTCTACCACAAAACATGATTATTCACCCCAAAAAAGAAAAAGTCGTTTCCCAGCAATAATTTTTGCGTAAAGTTACTTAGTTTGATGTACAGAATGCTTGGTTGACGGCTTCATGATGAGGTATTTTACACCCTGTATAAACTAATAAACCCATATAAATAAGTCAAAACAAAATCTCAAACTTATTTTATTACGCCTCACCCAAAATGTAAATTTCGTGAATCTAACAAGTTTATCCCTATACATTGAAGTAGGCGTATAGGTAAACACCTACACGACTAGAGTGTGCCACATTAGATGTTGGATTACCCCGGCAAACAGCAAACCTTTGTCTCTCACTCTTGTAAACTTAATTAGGTCATCCAATTCTGTTGGCTTTAAAACACGCGCTAAATCTAAAGAAAAAATAAACAAAAGAAAACCGGCTATTGAATTTCCGCGTTTCTTTCGCGTAAACTTTTATGCAATCTATAGAAATGTGGACTGTTGAATAATTCCGTTTTTTGTATAAAAAGCTAACATGAAAAACAAGCAAATTTTTTTTCTTTCAATAAATAACTACAGCTTTTTCTTTTATGGAGAAAGAATGAGTTTAACATTAATTATTTTAGCAATTTATGCGGATAAAATTGTTGCTGACGAGAAAAAAAATTGAAAGGAAATTAATGCAGCGTTGCCGTGTACCAGTTTGAAGGCACCTTCTGATGCTGAAGAAATCCATTGGGACTGGTGACTAAATACCAGAAGAGCGGATAAGAACTTTTGTATCGGCACACTTACCTATGAGTAATACTAGAATTCTCCTTGATATCGTTCAGTCTTGTCAGGCTGTCCCTCGTCGACACGCTGGATTGCGAGTACAAGCTCAGCGGCGTGTATATCGGCTCGTACTCCTGCAGCGTCGGCGGCGGAGCGTACTGCATGCTCAGCTGAGACAGCGTGCGCACGGCTATCGGCGGCGAGTACGAGATCTGATACGGCTGCGTCAGGCTCAACACGCTTGAGCTCTCGCTTGAGCTTGACGGTGACGTCCGCTCGTGCTTCGGTTTTAGAACACCTAGTGCTCGAGTTATTGAGCCCTGAAACGAATTCAATGTTAGAGGTCGAGTTATAGGTCGGAGGACACGGTGGAGCACACGGTGGAGGTGTGCCCCGCGTGGGCGGAGCACCGCCATGTCCTCGAAGCGACGATTGGTGGCGGCGACCTCTCGCGTCCGGCCCTGGTGCAAGCCATGGTCCGGAGCGAGACGGACGCCGTCACCTCCTTCTGCGAAGCAGTAATGCTAGAGAAGAAGGTGGCGGAACGTGAGAGGGAGAGAACCCGTGTTGACGGCGCGTTCGTGTTCCACGCGCGCCTCAAAGAGTCAGCAAAAGGAAGGCAAGGACCGATGCCTGGGGGTTGCGGGACTGTTCTAAAGAGATACCGTGGCCCCGGAACACAAAGAGCGATAAAGGAACATGGATGGGTTTTAGTCAGTAAAAGTCTGACACTCCCTCCTGCTCTGCCTAGAGCGGGAGGAGTCATTTGATGATTTCCCATCAGAAAAAAAAAAAAAAAAAGGTCGAGTTATAGGTAAATGAAATTGTAATAACATCATCAATAGTAACCAATTATCTTACCCTCAAACTATGCCTCCTGGAGTCTCCACTAAGGTCGATGCCTGGTAACCCAGTAGCAACCGACCTTGAGAACGGTCTACCCAACATCCTGATTTGGTGACCAAACAAGTTTCTGAAAACCAATTACAATGTGATTTCACTACACAACGGAAGCAGTACAAATTTGAGATCACATATAGAAGCCAGGCAGAGCGTAGTTTGCGTTAGTTATGGTCGTTTTAATCTCTCAAATTTGCACTCATTTGTGTTTAATATCTGCTAACACAAAAAGCTCACATGCAAATTCTCGTTAAGTTATATTTTACAGTCGCAATGTTGGACCTCAATACTGCATTTTTTATTCCTAGCAGGAAAAAATAACGCAAACATTTTCATATTCACAGATTTATGTTCACTGGAAGCTACGAGAGACGGTTAATAAAAAGTGAATGTAATTCAATAATATTTTGCATAGACATCAAAAGCATGATGCACTTTGCTGGAAATGATACGAATCATGCTGATTGTGTACGAATATATGGATATAAATAAAAAGAAATAACACGAGTAAATATTAATGGATTGGATGACAACGAACAGTACTGCATCCAATATCGGAATTGGAAGCAAATATATCGAGATAAAATGCTTGTATCTAGCAGTACTCTTCCTTGCACGCTTGAATTAAAATAACAACAACAATATAATCAAAATGTCACTAAATCCATCAAGCACGAAATGTCAACGTTGGAAATCTGTACAAAATAAAAAGGAACGTTACATGGAAGGAGAAAATGTGGACAGAGTCTGATTATTATGTAGTGCGGTCTAATGATGATGACAGAGAGGCATTCATGATGTATCGATAAAATGATCGTTACCGTTCTGTCTCGATGCAAGGATCGCCAAGTTTAGGGTGATGGATAATAAAAATAAACTGACTCGATGTCCCTTAGGTTTATCTTTTTCATCAGGATTTATTCACATTTAAAGTTCAATCGATATCGTTACAGGTGAACCTAATATACAATGCTGTCAACTTTACAGTATGAATGTATACAAGTCAAAAACATAGTTATCTTACAGTATTAGTAAATGCTATTATTGTTATAATCCTAAAGCTATGGTGATGGTTCTGTCTTTACACCTATGAATATTCAATTGTAAAGATTTTATTATAATCTTCGACTATTATTAAAATTATTCGAAAACGGTCATTATATTGAAATTAATCCTTTTTAATAACGTTAGTGAATGCAAGTAATGGGATATGAGTTACCCCCTATGAATAATACAAAGCATTTCATGCTTAGGTATATCTTTATAATATCAACTAAGTTGTATACATTTACTAGTTTACCAAATTGATCAATCTCGAATTAACATTAACGTGACGAATCTAATCTACGGCAAGTTCGGGACTCTAGGGGGTCACAATGTCCAACATTGAATCTAACACTGACGAAGGCGAAGGAACAAAACAAAACGACTGTGAACGTGTCCGATCGCTCCAACTTCTTGATATCCTTTACTTACAAACCACGATCCCTACGATAACTTATCAGTCTTCACCGCTCGTAAAGTTTTCCATCAAAAAAGTTTCAAAAAACGAGCAAGTTTTGACGGTAGGTAGATACAAAATTTTCTTTCGCAAAGAAAATATTTTGTGTAAAAATAGCGAATTTACAAACATTTTGATACAGGAAATTTTACATAGATACAGGTTTGGGCACCGAAGCGATAATTTATTTTTTAAACGAGAGTTTTTTGATTTTCGTTGGTTTATCTTTGTTTTGTGGACAACATGGATGCTCGGGCAGCCTCCACTTGCAGTTCTTCCACCTGGCAAAATATCGTATACCTGCAGGATTGCACCTCACATTATAATCAACTACAGATGCGCACGTACGGGAGGGGACTCTGCTCAGTGGACACTGGTGGGCACTAGGTCACTACTGAGAACTCAAACAACTGGTCACATGCACTGTGCGTCTCACCACGACATCGTTGCACTCGGTCACCACTCACATACACCGTACACTCATTTTAACAATGCACTTATGGGACAAACAATCTAGGAACTTGGTTATGATATATAATAATAGATATACTGTGCTCATTGTCACCAAACAAACTGCTAGATATATTCAAGTATATAATATTGTAAATACATAATTCATTCATATCATGTAGCGTAATAAGAAAATATAACATTTACATGGATACATACAAGTGGTGCGAAACATTACTCGCAAGTTGATTGATGCGATATAACTCAAAATAAATATTAACCGGATAGGTGCCTGAAGCAAATATTATATTTTCCTGGATTGGCATATAAATGAGTGTGTGGTTGACTCACCTCGCTGGTATGATGAGAGCATCGAATTCAGCTACCAAGTGTCTTCTAATAATGCTCTTGGATGGAGGAATGCCGAGCGCGGTCGCCATTGTCTCTCCGGTGAACGAAGGCTCTAGTACGACGAGACCGCCGTGCACTCCACTGTCTGATGTAATAAGATTATTAAGTACGTGACCGGGTGTTCGGGCGCGGATATCATTAGCAAATAGATAGAACCAAGCCGGGAGAACAAACATACCTTTCAGATTATCCGCAAATTCACCTAAATCAATATTATGAGCCCATCGCATAAACCTCTGATTGGTCCAGACTAAGGGGTCGGCGTCGACGTTCTCGCACTGGTGCCGCCTGACAGCCAGCGCCTACAACAAACAAAGATGTTGTAAAAACTTAACGATGATTGATCAGTTAGGGTAATTTATAACGTTGGAAATAAGAAGGGAAATAATAAACGTGATGTAACAGGTTTTTAGCTAACTGTCGAGCTAGCGAGAGCGGAGTGCACGATGATTAATGGGTGTACATTACGGGGCACGGCAATGCGAGACGGAACATTTTGTTCCAGCTCATTGGATAATCGCTCATTTGCTTTTCGTTATCTCACCCCACTTATCGGAAGGGACGTGGAAAGGTTTCTCATTTCGAGCCACGCAATTTGTAAATGAGATGAAGAGTGTAATTTATGTCATTGTCGTTTTTAATCTATCCTTCTATCCTTTTATACAGTGTTAATGGTAACTCGACGTATTCCTTGCAGGACGTCGAAGTAGGGTTACAATGAGATAAATTAAGCCACCAAATGTTCTACCGAAATTCAGTAGTTTTTGAGTTAGTTAGTTTTTTAGTATTTTTATGAAGAGGAGTGCATCTGCATCAACAAAGGTCTGCTGCGATATTCTATGGTATAATAACTTAAATTTCAGTACATTCGCGCCGTAAATCGTTTTTAAATTGGCTTTAAATGATTTAATCTGGGATTTTTAATAAAAAACTAAAAATCTAACTAACCCAAAAACTACTGAATTTAGGTAGAAAATTTGGTGGCTTAACTTCTTGCATTTTAACCCTACTATGACGTCCTGATATTTCGAGTTACCAGTAACCCTGTATATCTTTTCTTCGGCTGTGTTTGTGTCGTGTTCAAAATTGATTAAAATAAAATGAACTCTTTTTTCCTCATTATGCACTTTATCTCTTACTAAGTCTAGTTGATAATATTTTTCCACTCACCTGTCGGTCATACTTCATTATTCTAAGCAGATGTATGCCGTGCACGATGGAGGCCTGGTGGAACTTCCTCGTCACTCCGAGGTACTTCTCCAACTCCTTCTTGCTGATGGTGTCCAACATGCGAGCATCCACTAAGTTGGCTAGGAACGACTCTGCATACTGTTGGACAAAATTAACTCAAATTAGATTTACTCGCCGCGTTATGTTTCAGTGTAGACTGTAGACCTACTGGACCATTATTAAAAAAAAGTCAGTCAGTCAGTCTTTGGGGACTGCCGATAGAAGTGAAAACTACGTAACTTGTATCATCGAGATTTTTTTTTTTTGTTATTTCTGTGTTAATTTTCTATACCCCCTCCCCCTCCCCCCTCAGACCCCGCCCCAGTCGTAGCACTGCTACGGGTTGTGCCCCGCGCACTACTAAGTGGTGCTACGCCGTAGCGGATCGGCTACGAGTGCTACGAAAAGCGTACGTGACGGTCACGCGAGTTCCATGATTTTTCTTCACACAAAAAGTGCTGAACAACGCGCCTAAAGAGGTTTTCACTTCAAAACTATTTTTTAAATAATATAACTTAGGTTAACCAGATCAAATATTGAAGTAATTGGATCCATAGGTACCTGTGATAGTCCCAAATCTGGCAGCCATTCAGCGGCGACCCAAGCGTGCGTCAACTGCCCTATACTGGGGTTCCTCACGAGGTCTGGTCTCCTGCGCTCCTCGATGGCGAGCCGCAGCTTCTTGCGGTGCATTGGCTGCGAGATGCCCAGCCCCACCTCCAGGTCCGCGTCAGACAGCTCGAGCAGAACCTGCCCATTCAAAGCACGGATCTAGAACCAACCAGAACACAATATTTGACGCTTAATGCGCGTCTCTCGCTCTACTACATACATCCCTACCAAAAATTATGAACCGATCACCGATCATGAATAACTTTGACGTTCGTGATTACCCTTTCATGTTACAAGACTGAAACGCCTACTGAAAAGTCTGATATCAACATATAAATAAGGAAATTCTGCGATGAATTTATCTGGGGTGGTGTATCGGTCCCCGATTTCCATACAGATCTAATAAAATGAGCGCATTCCGAATAATGAATGGATTTGCGGGTAATGAAAATGGTATTTTTATTCCATTCGTTACATACGAAAATATAATCCGCGTCGTTTTTGTCGAGAGTTATGACCGGCCGAAATGTAAACATTGATTTTAACTTTCACGTAATTCATGCTGAAAATAACCATTTCAATATTACAATTTCAGCAATGCACATCGTTGAACAGATTCTTTACATAATACCTATATAATTGCGTATAATAGTATTGAGGCTTTTCTACTTTGTTAAATAAATGGAATACTCGTACTAAGCGGTTAGTTAATACGATTTGTGTTGATACCTGCTTGAAGCCTCATACAGTTATATGCAACAGAGCATGAGTAACCTCGTTTTGCGAACATTTACAGACACTAGGTTAATATTAGCAAGTGAGTTAGGTACCTACTAAGTTTTTACAGTGTTCTACTTTCATATTGTACATACTTACCTGCCAAAAAAAGTCTTATAATTTTGATGCCGTATTCCAGTAACTTTGTGCTTTTCTGAATGCATAAAGAAGTGAAATGTCGTAAAAACCGGGCTGTTGTACCAAATAAAGTGGTTTACAAGGCATGATACATAAATTAAACACTTCCTGTAGTACTTTTGAACTTTGTTTTAAAACGATTTAATCAAAGCATACGTAGTGGTTCCCTACTCTCTATAAAGATGATAAAATACGCAATGATAAGAAATGTTACAAATTGGACAATAGAAGCACACACATTCAAAGATTCCTGGCTGACTTGGTTATTTCTGTCGCTTTAGCAGTGAGAAACGACATACACTGGCCTGCAAAAATAAGTACTTACCTATCACACTTTTAAAATTGCAATAACTTTTTAAGTACACAAGATATACTTTCGAAACAAAAGGGACTCGAAAAAGAGTTTAATTTGGTACATAAAAACTAATAAAACTGATAAAATTTGCTATTAAATGTTTTTATTTTATTTTAAATCTCTAACTTCTACAGAGTTTGGAAAGAAATTAAATTTTAAAAGTGTAGTAATAGTTTTGCAGGCCAGTGTAGTAATAGTTTTGCAGGCCAGTGTAGTTTGCTATTAAGAACTAGCTCAAAAAAACCAAGCAGTGTTCGTGGAGGCATGATAGCATTGTAGCATTGCAGTTCGGAAGTTCTATTTAAAGTCAGACTAAATTACTTTCTAGTCATTACTAGTGTCGTAGCAATTATTATAAGATTTCTCATATTTCGGACTATTTGTATGTATTTTAATATATATTAGTTTATTTTAGCATAAATATTATATGTATTAGTACGTAGGTACCCATTTATGTGTTTTTAATTGATGCTTACAAAATGGTATTTTTCTTATTTATTTTGATTGTACTCTATCACAATGTTATCCTATTTGACCCAAATGTTGACTGGTAGAGAATGCCCTGTGGCATTAAGTCCGCCTATGTACCATCAGCTCGGACGAAATCTTACCACCGATATGGCTCTTTTTGTTTGCAGCATCGGGCCGCTATTGAAGCGCCTATGTACGCTCATCAACCAATAGCATCGCAGCATCTGATCCCTTGTTTTTGTTATTGAAAAAAGGGGTCGAAAGAAAAAAATACAATACAATACGGGTGGTAAACAGATGTGGACATCGTGTCCACGGGATTTTGTTTAAAACGTGGTAAGATTTCGTTCGAGCTGATGGTACCACCCTTGTACATGAAGTTTAAATAAATAAATAGCATTGTGAAGAGCCTGGAATTGTACATACCTTGCCACTCTTGACATTATCAGCAACAGCAGCAGCATACTGTGGCATGCCGAGCGCCAGCTCAAGCCACGCTATGATAGCGGGCGCGCGCCATCTTGAGAGTGGCAGCGACGCCGCCTCCCGCAGCGCGGCCTCACTGCCCAGAGGCGACCAAGCGCGAGTGCTACCAGTACCCGAGTAGATCGGCTCTGAACAACAAGCTATATTGAGAAACATTTAAACATATTCATTTGTGACCTGAATAAGTCACCCGAAGGTTCCCAATGTTGTACCTATCTATAAACATGAATGGATTATGGGTAAACAGTAGGATGTTGTGTAAAAGTTGAGATATGACTTTTTTTATCACCTTCCAAAAAAATGGGTGTGATAAGTGAACGGAGTAGAAGCTTATGGCATACTATACCTAGTTTTTTTTCCCACAGTTAAAAAAAAAATTGATCCATCATCAAAAACCGCTACAAATATCAAGTAAACTTTTCATATTAGAACAATTAGAGAGAAATTCTGGAAAAAAAATGAAAAGTATCGAGTACACAATTTTTTTATACACTTTATACTCTTATACAATTTTTTTATATTTTTTTATTTTAAAAAAAAAAACCTAAGTATGCCATTTGCTTCTACTCCGTTCACTTATTATACCCATTTTTTGGGAAAGTGATAAAAAAAAGTCACCTGTAGAAACACCAATTCGGGTCTGTCCAAAAAAGAACAAAATTAATTCTGAGCTGAGAAATTGGTGACAAATTAACTTTAATTACAGTTCTGCTTGGTAAAAGTGTGGCCGTAGATAATCGAAGCTCATGCGTTTTTGGTTTTTCAAAACAATCATTCCCTAGACCAAATTAAAAAAAATGTTTACCAGCAGCGCATTATGACAAAGTCATACAAGCGAGCAAAGGAGGCTCTATATGAGGATGTTGAAATAATAAACATCAAATCTATGTAATTTCTAAACGTAATTTTTAGTTACATGTGCCAACGTGTGACGCCTGTGTGCTGTCTCTGTTCTGTCAAATCTTTACCGAATAAACCGTTGTTAAACTTTGTCTCGCGTTAATTATTTCCAACAGAGGACTTTAAGCCAGCAAAGGATGTGTCCTTCCAGCACTATAGGACGACTTTAATTTTGTAAAAGTTGCATACTGTTTATATTCTAGGTTTCTAAACTCACCACTCTCATGTCCGCTGATGGCCGCACTACCGGACTTGGTGCGATGCCGCGAGCGCGCGAACACGCGTGATATGGAGCCCCAGGCCGAGCCACGTCCGCGGGCGCCCTTACTGCCTGCCCCCGAACGACCGCGCACACCGCCTAGCAGAGCTGCCTCGCACTCACCTGGGCTTGATAGCTGCTCCACTGACCTAATGAGAGCATAGGAGGTATTGAAATGGAAATTCAAACTAATAAAAGGGTTGGCTTTAGAGACGTGATGCCCTCGGAGGAGGGTAAAAGGGGTTAAAGCTGGTAGGGAACGGGTCCCCGATTATAACTAGACCATTCTTATTACAAGATAATGCATATTTTTCGAGAAATTAATGAAAAAAAATTCTAACCTCAAATCAGTTTTATGGCGAAAACAGAACGTTAAAATAGACGATAGATGCTCTGTGAATGGACGATTGACAACCAAATCTGTTCCACCTATTGTCTATAGTGCAAAATGACGAGAAAAATGTGCAAAACGGAACGTAAAAATGAAAAGAGGAATGTTACATAATTAGGCAAAAAGTGTGTAACTATCACAAAAAACCTATGAACTTTGTATACTCCAGTAATACAACAGTGGGCTCTTTTATTAAAAAAAGAAACAAAATAAAAAAAAAAAAAAAAAAAAAAAGAGATCCTTTTGAGGAATTAATGATTAAATAAAATTTAAACGAAAAATTTATGAATGTATTGTCGTTTCATTTCTTTTAGCCCCATGTGTGTACAATGTTACTAGAATATGAGTATGCTACTGGGATAATTTGGATGCAAGAGCGAGTGAAGCGAGCTCAGGACTTGGGGCACCCCGACACGGATAGATTAGGTTAGAAGGGTATGGCGGGGTCGAATGAGCGAGCGAAGCGAGCGAATAGACCCCGCCTTACCCTTCGTGGTTATTTTTTTTTAAACCATTCAGAAGTAGGAGCCCCGCGAAGCGGGGCTCCGTCGGCCGGCTCTCACTAAACTGCGCCACTGTGAGTGGTATAGGATATAATAATAATATATTTTAACCCTAATACGTCTTAAAAGCGACTATAAAGTGTTTTAAGGTTAGGTTACATTAATCAATTTTTCTCAGGAACGGTACATTATCTTTTCATGGGAGTGGTACCAGGGGGCAGGGGAGACCCTCCCCCCTCCTCCCCCACCCCTCCCAGCCCCCTCCGCGGGCATCACGTCTCTAAATTTTTACCTAATAAAATGTTTCGTTTTATATCCAAAGTTTCAAGGTATACATACGTAGGTCTAAGTGCGTTACGGACACAGTACATTGGAAGTAATGAAAATGATTCTCTTTTAGAAACCCTGCAGTGAAACATCATGTTTGTCACTTTTGTTAAAAGTTTGCTGTTTTGTAAACGGCAAAGTTAACACTGTGACAATATCCTTTTCAAAGGACTTAGCAATGACGCTACAAACATTGTGTAAACGCTTTCTATTATTCAAATACTTGTTCAACAGTATGAGCACTATAGAAACCACTAGTTTGCATCAGGTGTACGATCTCTATAATCACTCAAACACCGAATCAAGATTTGACACTCAATCTGTATGCCGTCTTTTCACGTAGCAGCATTGTTCCGGCTCTTAAAATATTGCGAGATGAAAGATATAAAAGGTAGCCTGAGCGAACAGTTGCGGAAAATGAAAAAGAATTAAGCCGGAAGAAAATGTAATTTCGAATAACTATTGCTGCTGAATCGTGAACCGAATCGCGTAATGCTCGATAAATTTTACTGTCAAAATTCGATAATATCGTCTTTAGAAATAAAGTATCCCGTAAAAGTAATTGAATGCTAAATGTTATCGTTCCATTTCCTATTAACTTTCAGAGGGCTGTTATGTGCAGCAGGTGAACGATCTATGATTATTCCAACTTGTCAGAATTACCTACTGTAACGTTGTTAGTTCATAATTGATAAAACGTAAACAAATAAAACAGAAGTCATTTTAATATCGTTTACCAGCCGACCAAATCACCTGATCGCGCCTGTACTTTTGTCTCACTCGCTCGCGTTCCTAAAACCAGTTTTTTTTCCCACTCCATCATTCTCCGCGCGCCGCGAGCGTCGACCACGCTCGCATGCCTGCAGAGGCCAGTGAGCATTTTACGCGCGGTCAGTCTACAGAAGTCATTTTAATATCGTTTACCAGCCGACCAAATCACCTGATCGCGCCTGTACTTTTGTCTCACTCGCTCGCGTTCCTAAAACCAGTTTTTTTTCCCACTCCATCATTCTCCGCGCGCCGCGAGCGTCGACCACGCTCGCATGCCTGCAGAGGCGAGTCGTCATTTACGCGCGGTCAGTCTACACACATATTAGACGACATATGCGCAGCCTCGCGAATTATACTTTGATTGGACTACTGAATTTCCAAAACTTTTTTTAATAATTTTACTTTTTAAAAAGTTCTATTAAGGAACCATAACTTCAGTGTGTAATTCCCCATATCGGGTAAGTGGCTAAGTGTTGACAAATTCACGCAGTGCTTGTTTCTAAATGTCATGTCAAGGTCAATGATGTGCAAAATTATTTCATCATCTTTTTCATAGACATCATTTTAGCTACTATTTCAACTATTGTACTCAAACCTTAATTGCTACATCAATGTTTTATGTAGGTATGTGTAAATATTAATTTAAAAGTGCTTCACACCTTTTTTTATTCTCTTTTCTTTTTCTCTGTAAACTCCGCTTCTGAAGGTGACCTCTACACACATACGCCCTAAGCGCAATAGTACCCATCCCTACGCTTGCGCTTACGCTGCTGTGGTCACCGTCAGGAAAGGATAAGCAGAGAACCCTACGCTTACCACTGGACATAAATTCCAGGGACCAAAGTTCGGGATTTTCTTCCTCCGGGGTTAACCCGTGTGTGCCGTTGCTGCGTCACCTGGTGCCGACACTCGCAACTGACGAGTCGGTTCCACCGGCATCCGGCATCCAACGACGGCGACGCCTCTACGGGCATCCGGCACCGCTACCACCTACCCTGCGGGTCCTGCATCCTGCTCCTCGGCTCCAGCGTCCATACAGCTACGCGCAAGCCAGGGCAGTACTTGACGCGCCTACCTCCATATGTCGGAAAAAACTTATGACGGGCCTTAGTAATCCGCGACCTATATTTAATAAATTATTTTTTATGAAAGTGTTGGTGAATTTTGTTCAAACCTATTAGGGTTCCATATTCCCACGCTTCATTGGCGCCCATATCGTGGTTTTTTCATGGTCATACGTTTTTTTTCTGTTTTATGGAGGTAGTGGTGTTTTTCGGTGTTTTGTGTGTTTTGTGTTTCGTTGTTTTTTGTAATAACGCTTTGTTCTTTTTTTTATTTCGTGTGCAGCAACTGGTGTGAAGAGTTAAGTTTAGTTTTGTTTTTAATTTGCCTGATATACAGGGTGTTTTTTATATACCGGGTGCGGACTTAGTTTTTTTATTTTTTTTTCTTGAATACCGTGTATTCAACATTTTGTAGTAGTAGAGCTTATAGTAACGGCTCGCCCCGGGGAAGTACTACCCTCATTCCTTTTTTTCTTCCGGTAAGCAGTTTTTGCTGTGTGCTGGTTGAAGGGTTTGAGTGCCGGGTGTAAGTACTGGCTAACTTATAGACATTATCATCTTTGTCTTATGTCGACACTTAAATTACTGTAAAGTGTCTACATTTTTTTTTTTTTGGTTTTGTATACAGGGTGATTAAATTTAGTTTTGTATTATTTTAATCTTTGTGAATTTTTTACTGTTAAACGCCTAAATTAGGATCGTAAGATCAATTTTCAATGTTTTTGTAATTTACTTGTACCCTCACACCAGTTGCAAAACATATTTTTTTTTTGTTTTACGCTTTTCTTGTTTTTTTTTGTTGCATCGTAACTAAAGTGTACGTTACAGAAATTTATTAAGTTCGGAGTGCTTAATAAGTACAGTCATGCTCAAAAACTTGTAACTGTCTTGTTGTACAGTCAGCGCACGATATAAGATGCAATTTATTTTTTTTCATTACATTAAATTTTCAACTCAATATCTTTTAACAGTTACTTATTGACGTTGCTAATTCTTAAGTACAGTCAGAAAAAAAAGTTTTTCTTTTTGACAAAGTATTTTTTTTCTCACTTTAGCTAGTTTTATTTAGTTCTGCGTACACATTAGTTGCAAATTTTATTATTTTGCATTTTTTTATTTTTTTATTTTTAGTTACCAAATTTCTTAGTTTTTTTTGCTAGCTTTACATACGTGGAAAAAACAACAAGACGTTACTTAAATTTAACTTAAAATTGTAACAGACGGAGTATTAAGTACTTATTTGTTTTTTTCACTATACGGAATTGTTCAACACTTACCCACACTTCAAAAAAAAAAAAATTTTTTTTTTTATCTCTCATTTCTACCAATTTAAATTATTGTTATAATGGCTTATCCCGTGAAGTTCATGTCGCTTCAAAAGTCCGAGTATGAAGTTGCTATTAAGGGTGAATCACCAGCTGCCACAGTGCAGGAGTTGCGCAAACTAGTAACTAAGTGTGGACTATTATTTCCTACAGGGGATATTCACACTAGTCTCTTGAACTAACGCACGACCTGAATGGTGTGCTGGATGTTCTTGAGAAGGTTAACGTCATTTTAGAATCGACGTCATTACTTCAATACATTGCTGCGTACTCAAAATTTGCTTAATCATTTATATCACCGGCTAAACCGCATTACATGTGACGATGAATTAAAGGCAGACTATGAGGAATGTGTCGGCCTTTTCAAGAAGGCCATAATAAGGCTTACTTCACTTAGCGATTCAGCTTCAGATCCCTTAGCTACTACTAGTTCTGATAGCATTTCACCTACTCTTTCGACACCGGTTAATGTCACCGTTACTTGTGATGGTAACATTAACAAACTCGCGAAATTGAAATTCGACGGCAAGTCCTGCGTCCGGGCGTTCATTCAACGTTGTGAGGAAATTTGTGTCGCTAGAAATATCTCACACGATAAGATCTTGACATACGCTACTGACATATTTAGCGGTGACGCATTACATTGGTACAGGAGTGTTAGGGATACGGTTTCGGGTTGGAACGATCTTACAGTGTCTTTGAGACGTGATTTCGATCAGTCTGATTATGATTACAGATTGCTTACAGAAATTAGGTCTCGTACACAAGGAGAAACGGAGAATATTATTATTTACCTTTCCATTATGTCTGGACTTTTTTCACGTTTAACGAAAAAATTATCAGAGGAAGATAAATTGGAAATCTTACTCCACAACATTCGTCCTATCTACGCTAACACCCTCTCTTCTGTATCAGACATCAAATCCATAGATGAATTGAGAACCTTGTGCCGAAATTATGAAGCTGTGCAATCACGATTTACTCAATTTAGAGAACCTCCTAAACCATGTTCGAATACCCTAGCACCTGAATTTGCATATTCAGGACAGTCTAATAGTAAAACTTACTCTAAATATAGTAATAATAACAATAACTCATTTAATAAACACTACTCTAAACCTAATAATTACCAAAATAAACCTAATTCTAATAACAACACGGAACCTACCATGGTTCATACAGTTGATAACCCTAAGTCTAACACAAAACAGCCTTACTGTCCTCGTTGTCGTAATAATACACATCACCTGAGGCAGTGTACTGCTAGCAAAGATGAGTTGGTTTGTTTTAAATGTGGCCACAAAGGTGTTAAAATACCAGACTGTCCAAAATGTGGTAAAAACAAACAAACCAATCCAAAAAACTAACTAAGAAGAATTGTGGAAATAACAAATTTGATAGTGAAGACTGGAAAAACTGGTTGCAAACTATTGAACTATTTTTCAAATCGTATAACATCAACGCAATTCTCGATGACAAAGACGATCTCGATGATAGACCTTACGTATCTGTTAAGATTAACGACCTCACTGTTTCGGGACTCCTAGATTCTGGCTCAGCTGTCACTATTTTAGGCAACGGTGCTCACTCAGTGCTAGTTGCTCATGGCTTGCCACTTGTTGAATCTGATCGTATAACAGTAACAGCTGCGGGAGGTCAGAATATAAAGAGTTTAGGTTACATAAATATTCCAATTCATTTTGAAAATCAATTTCATATTTTAAGAGCTTTCGTTATTCCAGAAATTAAACGTAATCTCATTTTAGGTATAGATTTTTGGCGTAAATTTAAACTATGTCCAAATCTTATTGGCAGCATTACCATGGCCAAGTCCAAGGATTGTTCTTTGGTTACTTCTCATTCAACCTTCATACAAGGTTATGATAACCTTGATCAGTCACAAAAACAACTGGCTGATAATGTTATTAGGCAGTTTAAGGATATTTCATATCAGAGCAAGGGCTTGGGCGTAACAGGTCTTATCACGCATCGCATAGACACAGGTGACTCGGAACCAATTCGCCAGCGTTACTATCGTTTGTCTCCGGAGAAGCAGCGAATCTTGACAGAACAGGTTGATGAGATGCTTTCACTTGACGTGATCGAACCTTGCGAGAGTGCTTGGTCATCTCCTGTTCTGATCGTGGCAAAGAAGAACGGTCAACCCCGTTTTTGCCTGGACAGCCGTAAACTAAATTCCGTCACAAAACGAGATGCCTACAATCTTCCTTATATTTCCGAGATCCTGGACAATTTACGAGATGCTCGCTATTTAACCAGTATTGATCTGTCCAAAGCATTTTGGCAGATTCCGATTGCTTCTGAGGATCGCGATAAAACTGCGTTCTACGTTCCCGGCAGAGGCACTTTTCGTTTCAAACGTACTGCTTTTGGCCTTACCAATGCACCAGCTACTCAGCAGCGATTGGTTGACTTACTTTTTTCTAACTTTGATCTCAAGGTGTTCGCTTATTTGGATGACATCATCATCATATCTGAAGACTTTAATTCGCACGTGACACTACTTTTACGTGTACTTGACAAGTTGAAAGAAGCTAACCTAACAATTAACCTTGAAAAGTCTAAATTCTTTAGCTCACAGTTAAAATATTTAGGGTACGTCGTTGATGGCTCTGGCTTACGTACGGATCCAGCCAAGGTTGAGGCTATACTTAATTATCCGACACCTACATGTCGTAAGGACCTCAAACGTTTTTTAGGAACTGCGACGTGGTACAGGCGTTTCGTACCCAACTTTAGCACTGTTGCTGGTCCCCTAAATAAGTTGACTTCATCTAGGAAAGGCACCCCTTCTTTTAAATGGACTCCTGAAGCTGACGCTGCGTTTCAAAACTTAAAAGAGTGCTTAATTTCTGCTCCAGTTCTGTCTTGCCCAGACTATACTCAGCCCTTCGAAGTGCATACCGATGCTAGCGGTTACGGTATCGGTGCAATGCTTACTCAGTCAATAGATGGCAAAGAGCACCCAATTGCGTACATGAGTAAGTCACTAACCGCTGCTGAGAAGAATTACAGCATAACCGAACGCGAAACCTTAGCCGTTATTACCGCTCTCGAACATTGGCGTTGCTACATAGAAAACGGTCAACAGTTTACTGTCTACACGGACCACAGCGCACTTAAGTGGTTCCTGTCCTTAAGTAACCCTACTGGTCGACTAGCTCGATGGGGCGTACGTCTTTCAGCCTTTAACTTCGTCATTAAACACCGACGAGGCGTTGATAACGTTATTCCTGACGCGCTATCCAGAATCGTTCCGGTTGATGCCACCAATATTTCAAACTCTTATTCAGCTACTAAAGACTCCTGGTACAAAAATATCTACAACGGTTGTCTAAATGATCCATCCAAATTTCCAAATTTTATAATTAAAAACGATTCGTTGTATAGGTTATCTAAAAATAAACACGAACTAACTTCAGAATTCTCGTGGAAAGAGGTCGTACCTACGGAATACCGAGAGACCATAATAATTGAAAATCATTCCGAGCCTACGGCTGGACATATGGGGATTTTCAAAACTTACCGACGCCTCGCTTTGCGGTACTACTGGCCTGGCATGTACCAAGACGTCGTAAAATTTATTGGTTCTTGCGAAAAATGCTTAGCTTACAAGTCCCAAAATCATCAAATTTTAGGAGAAATGGGTCGTCCTAAACATTGCTCGCGTCCATTCCAAATGATCTCTATTGATCTCATGGGACC
Source organism: Xestia xanthographa (assembly GCA_905147715.2). NCBI lineage: Eukaryota > Metazoa > Arthropoda > Insecta > Lepidoptera > Noctuidae > Xestia > Xestia xanthographa. The sequence goes on along the minus strand of LR990649.1, from coordinate 13,621,252 downwards.
TCTTCCTACTTCGAGAAAGCAGAATAATTATATATTAGTCGTTACTTGTTGTTTTTCTAAATTTTGTTTAATATTTCCAATCAAAAAGGCTACAGCAGAAATAATTACAAAGATTTTGGAAGAATCTGTATTCTTAATCCACGGCATACCTCAAACCGTGTTGATGGATAACGGTACTCAGTTTACTGGCAAGGTAACAGAGGCATTATTTAAGAAATATAAAATTCCAAATGTTCATTATACACCTAAGTATACCCCTCAGGTAAACTTAGTAGAACGATATAACAGAACCATTATCACTTGCATTTCTACCTACGTGGATAACGATCATAGATCATGGGACACATTCATTCCTAAGGTGCAGTTTGCTATTAATAACTCTGTAAATGAGGCAACAGGATTCTCACCTTCATTTTTAGTTTTCGGGCGTGAGCTTGTTACATGTGGGTCACATTACACTGATAATGACCTCGGTGACGAAATACTTTTCCTGCCACGAGACGTATATGCAGAAAACTTAGGTTGTTTGTCTTCCATCTTAAATGACGTACAGGCAAGGTTATGGCAGGCCCATGTAAAGAATACTTCACATTACAATTTGAGGCGCAAGTTTGCCGAATTTGATATTGGAGACGTAGTCATGAAACGCGCCTACTTTCTTAGTGACAAAGAGAGCAGATTCTCAAAGAAGCTGGCTCCAAAATTTATCAAAGCCAAGATCATTGAGAAAAAGTCACCACTCGTGTATGTGTTACAAGACATGTCTGGCAAAAATTTAGGGTCATGGCACATCAAAGATTTAAAATTAGTCGGTAAAAATAAATAGCGTTATATATATTTTTTCTTTTTCTTCTCTCCTCTATATTTTGATATAATATTATTTTGAATTTTTCACATTTAGTTTTGATTTTACGAATCAAGATTTGCATTCCCTCTCGCATATATTCCACCTTCTATTGGAACACTTATTGGTAAGGTATCTAGTTAGAGAAAAACAAGATACCTATATTTTTATGTTATAGTGCGTCAGTTATGTTGGTATCGTTAAAATACAATAACTGCTGCTAGTTTATGTTAGCGAGAAGTATGAAAGATGACTTATAAAAGGTAAACCTATAGTAACTCAAGTTCTTGATGCGGATTTTTATTCATTTTAAGAGATGACAAAAATCCTTGATTGCGCGCGGGGGTATTGTAACGTTGTTAGTTCATAATTGATAAAACGTAAACAAATAAAACAGAAGTCATTTTAATATCGTTTACCAGCCGACCAAATCACCTGATCGCGCCTGTACTTTTGTCTCACTCGCTCGCGTTCCTAAAACCAGTTTTTTTTCCCACTCCATCATTCTCCGCGCGCCGCGAGCGTCGACCACGCTCGCATGCCTGCAGAGGCGAGTCGTCATTTACGCGCGGTCAGTCTACACACATATTAGACGACATATGCGCAGCCTCGCGAATTATACTTTGATTGGACTACTGAATTTCCAAAACTTTTTTTAATAATTTTACTTTTTAAAAAGTTCTATTAAGGAACCATAACTTCAGTGTGTAATTCCCCATATCGGGTAAGTGGCTAAGTGTTGACAAATTCACGCAGTGCTTGTTTCTAAATGTCATGTCAAGGTCAATGATGTGCAAAATTATTTCATCATCTTTTTCATAGACATCATTTTAGCTACTATTTCAACTATTGTACTCAAACCTTAATTGCTACATCAATGTTTTATGTAGGTATGTGTAAATATTAATTTAAAAGTGCTTCACACCTTTTTTTATTCTCTTTTCTTTTTCTCTGTAAACTCCGCTTCTGAAGGTGACCTCTACACACATACGCCCTAAGCGCAATAGTACCCATCCCTACGCTTGCGCTTACGCTGCTGTGGTCACCGTCAGGAAAGGATAAGCAGAGAACCCTACGCTTACCACTGGACATAAATTCCAGGGACCAAAGTTCGGGATTTTCTTCCTCCGGGGTTAACCCGTGTGTGCCGTTGCTGCGTCACCTGGTGCCGACACTCGCAACTGACGAGTCGGTTCCACCGGCATCCGGCATCCAACGACGGCGACGCCTCTACGGGCATCCGGCACCGCTACCACCTACCCTGCGGGTCCTGCATCCTGCTCCTCGGCTCCAGCGTCCATACAGCTACGCGCAAGCCAGGGCAGTACTTGACGCGCCTACCTCCATATGTCGGAAAAAACTTATGACGGGCCTTAGTAATCCGCGACCTATATTTAATAAATTATTTTTTATGAAAGTGTTGGTGAATTTTGTTCAAACCTATTAGGGTTCCATATTCCCACGCTTCACTACATTACACATCTAAATTGCGGCATCCATTTTAAACAGACTTCCTTGATGCGGCAGCACTTTTAATATTGCAAGACTAGACAAAAGATATTAAAAGTAGCCCAAGGAAATGGAAAATAATTAAGTCGAAAGAAAATGTAACTTCGGACAACTATTGCTGAATCGCGACCCAAATCGTGTAATACGCGATAAATTTTACTGTCAAAATTCGATATTATCGCTTTAAGCAATAAAGAACGCACCAAATGTAATAGAATTTTATCGCCCAGTTTCTTATTGGCTTCTAAATTTCAGCTATCAAGTGTAATAGACCACTAGGCTATTTGCAAGATTGTGCTAATGTCAGCAAATAAAGATAGGATCTCATTTGCAGTGAAATAAGTTTTTGCAGGCGTTCAGATTGAATGAAAATGATTAGGTGTCTTAGCAGTAGACCCTTGAACTCGTAATAAGAAAGTTTGAAATTTCTAAGAAACTTTTCGAAGCTATTAACAGGATTAACGCCATTTTTCCGCTCAAATTAGCACCTAAAAGGATGGCTCCATAAAATAGCTTGAGGGCAAGTTGTAGAATTAGATCGTGGTAATGAACATCTGCTCAGCTGAATACTAATATTGTCGGGACCCCTTGTAACGGCCTTGTCACTTATATAACAGGCTATAGCCCACGCGAAGAAATCAGTGTTACAACAAGAAAATAAACAAATTATTAAGAAATGAAAAGATGTTTTAAATGATCGACGAAATGTGTTGTCCAGTATACAGTTAAACTGGTCTCATTGTAGAAGCAGCTGCAGACTTTGACAGATAAAGGTGGTACTGAAATATCTTTCAGTAACGGTCTGCAATTTGCCTGTACCAGTTTGAGTGAAACTTACAAGTTGTCACTGAAGTTAGAATACCGACCTTGATAGTGATCCTGCGTCGATGGAGCGTGTGAAGGGCGAAGCACTGTTGTGTGGCGATAGAGTCGGACTGCAGTCACGAGGTGTGCTCACTATGAAAACAAAAGAAATACTGTAATTTCTCATTCATTGACAAAGTAGATTCGGGGTTCTATCACCACCAATTTGACATAATGTACTCATACTTTGATTATTGTTTTATTCGACTTGATATATTTATTTTGAACGGTGACATTGGTGCCGATTCCCTTGTTTCGAAAACTAAACCAAATTTAAGTTCAGTGCATCTTTTTCTTTCTATTTCATTAAGAAAAGGACAGAAGATAAATATTAGTTATGTTCTGTCAAATTAATCAGCGCCATACAAGTTTTAGACGCGATTAAAAATTCGACTACTAAAATTACATCAAATTACGTCAGGTGCTGACTAATTTGACAGGATTAAACTAATATTTATCTTCTGTCCTTTTCATAATGAAATAGAAAGAAAAAGATGCATTCAACTTAAATTTAGTTTAGTTTGTGAACAAGGGATTCGGCACCATTGTTTACTTATTTTAATTAATTGAATATTACCTAATTATAATTGATTAATTAATTCATATTTTACTGTTAATTAATATCCATTTTATGAATTGTATAAAATTGTTGTGCCCGACATGTGAACTTTATTATTATTTAAGATCTTGTAAAACACATGCATGCAATGCATGCATGTGATATGCAATAAAACAAACGAATTTAAATTAAAACTATTATATTATATTTTTGATTAGTCCTACTAAGGCCTAAGGTCGGTAAAGTTATGGAGTGATTCAATACACGGAATTCCGTAATATATAAAAAGTTTACCAACCAAAAAATGTATGTAAGTAGATAAAAAGAGTAAAAATGGAAACTGAAAATGCGGTTCACGATCCTCTTCGTATTGAACCCCGCAGTATATTGTCGCCATCGAATACTTAGCCCTAATGTTACATAGTATATGTAGAATAGGCGAGGCTTACAAACTACTTTATATTACTCAAGCTTTTATCCCCGGGCGGGATAAAATGTCCCGATGCATCTATCGGAGGCTCGTGTAAGAAAAATGTGTTCGTCGCAAAGTACTGAGGCGTGGAACCAGTATTTGTATCGTTTTTTCCGTACACCATTCTCGCAGTCCTGTAATTTGGAGGCGTTTAAGTGGAAACTCGACTTCCCTTCCGATTATTCGAAGCGTCAACACAAATATGCACGTTATTGTATTATTTCCTCCACGATAAAGCTTTGAAGTATGCCAATATTACACAAGGGGATCGTTTGATACCACATAAAGCTGTATAATATAAATAACTGGTTTAAAGATTGTAAAATAACAAGCTGCAGACTCGGGCATCTTTTACGAGCAATATCCATTTCCTGCGGTTGGCTTTTGACGGTTTACGCAAGAATAAAGGCAATAGACATTATTTGTGTTATCAGATGTCAGTATTTTACTGTACCAATTTGAAAACTGTGTTATTTGTTTCGATGATCTTTTCTTTGGATCAAGGCCAGATCGCAGAAGATTGAGAGGTTTGGAAGGAGAAAAGTGAGGTCTTTGCTCAACAGTGAGACACATGACAAGCTCAGGAAAAAAATAAAAATGATAAGTAAGCCTTAGTTATGTATTTTGAATAAGTAAAATTTAAGTACAATCAACTACGTAAGATAAGCATCGCGAAAGAAAACTTTCCATCTATCTTTCGCTGATGTAATTGTTTTTTTTTCTAAATCCATAACCACTCAGAGACACAGTTGATAAAATTTCCAATCGTTTTTTTCCATTCGCAGATATACAAAAGAAAATCACTTCAGATATTACAAAAGCTGTGTAAAAGCGAACTCCAATATTCGAAATAAAAACTCAATGAATTTGTTCCGCTTATATGAAAAGAATGAAACAAAAAACATGGTAAATACAAATGGAATGAAGTTCTGAATTTCCGACCAGTCGTTTTGCAATACTAACGTATAAGTTGTCAGGAGTTTTATTGTTTGATGTACGCTGAGCATGTTTCGTAAAACAGTATAATATTGACTGCTGCCTCCAGCAATTTTAAACTGTGCACGATTTAGTATGCGGAATGCGTTGCAAATTGTTATTTAGCATATTGTGGAGTTCCGTCTCGAACAATGTTTCAATTCGCTGCCATTTTTTGTTCAACAATTACAGACTTAATTTTATGCTCCAACTACAAATAAAAGCTGGTAAAAAGTTAAATTTTACACTTGAAAATGCAAACTACAATAATAAAAGTTGTTTAAAAGTGACGATATTAGATAATATCTAAGACTGTAGGTAACTACAGGCTGTAGGTGACTGTAGGTACTTAGTTATAGTGATTTGTGTTTTTACTTTTTATTTTACATTTTTGTTCAAATCTGACCTGTAATTCTTACCAATTATTAATAAAAAAACTAAACTAAACTAAACTAACTGTAAATCTATCGAAAAACCGACTCTCTTTCCTAGACAATTGCTAAAAAAACCTGACTTGATCATGTCTCCCAATATAGGGGAATACGTGAAATATTTAAAACTGTAGGCTGTACTTATGACTTAAATTAACAAAGGGACGTTTATATTTAAAAGTAATGCTAAAAAGCACACGTTTATCGTTGTTTAACTTAAAGCTGGCGTTTATTACAAACAAAAAGTTACAGTAAAAAAAATACTAAAGAAACGGTGAGTTCGTTAAATAAAGACATGTTTTCGTTCCTCATTTATCAGGACTTGTTGTCGCACAACTGTACGAAACAATTTGATTTCATCGTTATGAAAGTTTTTACTCTGTAATAAAAAACTCGTTTCAGCAGCGGAAATTTTTGCTGTTTCAATTTTTCTCGGTAAAATGCCCTTTGATAAGAATGAGATGGCAAACTTTGTAATGTTTAAATTGATGAGATTTTTTCATATTTACAGCAAAAAACCTCACCTAAATGAGTAATTTCGATGAAAAATATTATTCCGAATGTAAAAGTTGAACGTTATAACACAGCGACAGATATCATTATACTTGTTTTCAACATGAGCGAGTTGCAATCCGCTTTATTTTCCAGCTGAATCATGAAAATCATATTTCACTTCATAACAACAATGCCGCGGATGTAACAACGTTAAAAGAGATTCGTTTAAGTTTAATTCGTCAAAAATTAACGACGAAAATTCGACATTCGGATTAATGAACGTGATTTTCTGTTTAATTTGTAGGTATTAAATTATTGTGCCGCAGCGTAGCCCGAAATTGTCGAGTCAAAAGAGACAATTTATATGTTGTGGTAGAAGTAGAATAGGCAAGTAATCGGATTAAAATAAGTAAATGTTATTAGTATAGGATCCCCTATAGAACGACTTCCACCGAGCTGGTTAATGGATGAAAAGTATTTTGTATCAAATTAAATATGTTAAACGGTGGAGGAAAACATCGTGAGGAAACCGGCATGTCCTAGAACCAAAGAATTCCTAGACATGTGACATCTACCAATCCGCACTGGGCCCGCGTGGTGGCTCTCATAGAGAGGAGGCCTGTGTCCCAGCAGTGGGAACATTAATAGGCTGATGATGATGATGATGTTAAAAAATATATTGCAAATGGGTTGACTAGAAATGTTCAGGCCAGAATACAATTTTGTTTCTTTTTTAACATTTCACTGGTTTGGTTAATAGACAAATTCCATACCAATCGTAAGTATGAAGCCTATAGAATATGTAAAAGTATAATGACTGAAAATTCTTAGTCAACCCATTTGCAATATATTTTTTGACATATTTAATTTGATATAAAATACTTTTCATCCATTAACCAGTTCTAGTATACTTTCAAATGGTATGGAATTTGTCTATTAACCAAACCAGAGAAATGTAAAAAAAAAAAGTTGCTAATTTATCGTATTCTGGACTGATTTTTTTTAGTCAATCCATTTGCAATATATTTATTGACATATTTAATTTGATATAAAATACTTTTCATCCATTAACCAGCTCGGTGAAGATCGTTCTGTAAGGGATCTTACTATATATTTTTCATGTACATTATGTTCGGCCCCTGTTGTGTATCGGACATATTGGCACAGCAGGGATCGAGTGTCTCTATACACTACGTAATAAAATACTTACGTTGATAGATATGATGTGCGGACGAGACAAGGGACGCGGCGTCCGTGTCATAAGCGTCAAGCGTGGGTGGCGCCCCTTCGGCTGTGGAGTCCGACAAGTTTCCGCCGCACACTGAGGTAGCGCCACCGTCGCTGCTACCTGTCACCGAAGCCATGGGGAGAAGATTACCTATTTTGGCTTTAATGAATTCTTAGGAATTGTTTAGTTTGCACAGCCTCTAAATAGGATTTTTTCACAAAAAAAAATGAAAACAGAAAATAAATTGTTTAATATTATCTCATTATCTGCTGCCAGACCATAAATTTAAACATATTTTGGTATTTATCATACGACATTTAGGGCCTGCGCAGACGACAGACTATCCGTGACGTACTTTTTAGTCTGTGAAAATAGAACCTAAGCAATTATATTCAGTAACGCATACGACGCGCAAAAAGTCCGGTGGACAAAAAATCCGTGTCATTCATGTCATTGTCAAAAATAGAACGTTTGCTTCAACTTGCGCTAACGCAGACGGCGCACATTTTTAGTATGCAATCTGCACTCGAATAGAATGATCGAAGATGTGCATCGTGTGCGTTGAGTCTGCGTAAAATCTGCGACGGACTTTTTGTATGCCATGCAGACATTTTGTGCGCCACATACTCATCCGCACAAAAAGTCTGTCGTCTGCGCAGGCCCTATACTCACAAAGAAGTCTGGAAAAAGGCATTGCGTCGATTCTGATTAACATCCTCCTTATAATACATACCTCTAACACCTGAGTCGGCACTGCAGCTTCCCCTATCGCCGATCAAGCCGGAGGGTCCTCCCAGCATCATCGGAGGCCCCATGCCGAGCGAAGCCACACTCTCACCTTCTGATAGACATCCTGCTGCTTGCAGCTGTCTTCGAGCCTATGAATGTAACACGTACGATGTAACAATGAGTGAAAAGGCAAAAATAAAAAAGTTTCCAACTAGATTGCAATCAATCGATGACCATTTCGATATTATTGTTGATCGCATCAAATTAAGTCTCTTAATATAGGTATCATAAAATATCGGGATGTCATCAACAGACGTCGATCGACTACAGCCTAGTAGCATCTATTAGTAGCGAACTCTATATAATTGATTATGTAGATATACACTTGGCATACATGATCGAAACTCCGAAACTCTAGACCTACGAATAGGCGGAGAAAATATGTGTTTTTTTTTGTTTTCAAAGGTACCTCCATTCGATTTTTTGCTCCATTATAGGGTAGCAGGGGGTTTTACCTTCATTTTATGAGCCCGTAAATATTTACAACGAAACATTCTGGTTGTATACGGCATCTTCCAATATTTCGCCAATACTCGGTAACTGCAACGCTTGGAAAGCCAAAAGCATAATTACATTATGCTCACAGCATAAGCACACAGGTGGATTCTACTGCCCGCGCCCACCTTCATGTAATCCCTCCATCACCGTTTACAACACTCGTGTTCCCAAGTTATAGCCCGATACGATCCAACATCACATCCCAAACACGATTATAGTTATACCTCCATCGAAACACCCTTTTAATGCTTCAATTAATTTCGATTGGGGCTTTAATTTGGACAGGATTTGTCCGCTCGAATGGGACATCTCGTTGCGAGCCCGCATCAACGTAATGGTATAGAATGTTCCGCGGTCGCAGGTTAATATCCGGATTATGCGTAACGGAAAATCGTGGAATAACAACCGACTTATAGGTACTAAGTCGAGGAAACAGTTGCGTTTAATTTTCCCTGCAATTTAGATCAGACGGAACAATTTGAAATGGTAATTAACACAGGCGAGTGATGGATGGTCTTGGTTCGAGCGCACATCACGCCACCTATTCATCATAGTACTGAGCTGTCGATAAAGTTTATTTATTATTGGTTGAAGCACTTCATCACCGAAGTTGTTCATCAAAAACAATTTTGTACAATATCGATGTATTCGTAGGTCCGCTTCGGAATGGACAGGTTTTGAATGAATTATCTCGTGAATTGTTTCTGTGATTTCGCAGTCGATAAAAGTGAATTTTATTGAATTTGAGCACTGTGATTGGTATCGTGAGTTCATTGTCATTGTTTAATTAAGCATGAACGGTTAATATATGAACATTAAATATAAGCTTCAATATAAGTTTCAATGTAAATTCGACTCAATGCAGCTGCTTACAAGCTTTCTGTTTCTGAAAACACGTAGGTAGTATTCCTGCATACAATAGTTTCAAAGGCACCATTTCATTAGTTTAGTAAGCCGACCTCAAAGAGTTGTTCCCTGGCATGTCTAAGCTGTGTGTCTCTCGCACTGAGTGCGGCGGCAAGTTGCAGCGACCGCTCAGCTTCGTCGCGAGCGTGGCGGAGTAATGCTGCTCGCTCCCGTTCCCGCTCAGCTCGCTCCGCTCCTAAAGCGGACGACGCACCACCTCGAGAACGCATCTGTACAAATGTGGTACTATACTATAACAAAAACAGTAAAAAAAAGATGCAACATCAACTTTTCGCAAACATTATCTGAAACAGAATGAGGTGTTGCAAGGTTGAAAACTGAAAACGTCATAAGTAAATCACATTAAATTGTAAGTAATTCTCGTTCAGGGAGAAATGTTGGAAAAGATTATTAATAAGGTAGTTGGACTTGATGCGTTTCTAAAGAGTTTAAAGTCAAGACTTCATGAATAATGATTAAAAAGTTAGAACTTAATAAGAAGAAAAAGGCTACCAGATTCTTGGTAACTGAGAACAATGTAGAATAATAACTATGATGTAAGAGCATTCGCCGAGAAGTTTCTGTATGTGTAAAATTCTATAAGCTGGGAAATAACTGGGCAAGTTCTGTGTGACCTAGATCCTATCCGAGTATAATGAGCCTAGCAAACGTTGCAAGATCAAAAGATATAGCATAATAAATTGAGTGACCACAATGTTGGTTTCACACAGTAATGACTTCGTTAATGATACTGGGATATTTTGGAACAAAAGGCCAACCCATCTATTTTTTAATTTTGTAACCCTGCGTCGGAGGTAAAAGACCCTTTTACGTGACAACGCATTTCCCTCGCACCGTCTAACAACATTATTGGATTACTTGTTATGCTAATATTCGCTTTCATAATGCAAAATTATTAAATTTAACCTGTTCATAGTTTCTTATGAAGTCTCGTAGCTCTTTCTCTTTATCTTCGAGCGTGGCGTACAGTTGTTTCATTTGGTTTAGTAAATCAAATTTCTCTGCTTTCAACCGCTTTTTGTCTGCCTTCAAAGCTGAAACAAAATGTTTGTACTTTTTACAAAGTCAATGTAATTTTTACGTGTATCTAAAGCCTAATAAGAACATGAAAAGAACACGGATTTCTTGGAAATATTTGCTACAAACGAAGTTGTCGTTTAGAATAGATGGTAGACTTGTTTTGCAATACATGGTATGAATCAAATGGGCTAGTAAGCAACATACAAGCCTGTATGTAGAGATGCACTAGCGAGAGCCATGCCTCAATCCCGAGTGATTCAAACTCTTTGAGCGAAGCTGCTCGCTTTGGGAACCTGTGTCCTTTGTCGCTCGCTCCCTATGCAGATCCCCTCAACTCGGACATTTGTACGTTTCCAGCATTTGATAGGAAAATAAAACGCATCCGAGATTGATCTACATTTTACTGTTTTTGCCAGCGATTCTAGAGACTGTTGATCGTTTTGACGATTGCCATCACTTTAGAAGTTTTGAAATTGGATTTCAGTTCCGGGCTCCGATTTTATTGGCAATCATAAAGTTCATGAATTTTTGAGTTTTTGCACTTCCGGGAATTAGTCAAAGGTTCTGCGTCAAATACTTTGACGAACGATGAATGACGAGTGACGTAATAATACTCCAACATAGTAAGTTCGTAGGTACGTTGCTAAAGTTAGTTAGTGGATTAGTGTGGTTTGTGCGTAGGAAGGCAACAAGCCCTTTGATTGTGGTTTCATCGATCACGAGGAACAGTTACATAAGGTAAACATATTAGGTATAACCTTTGTTTGTAGATTGTAGGGCCAAGTCAAATATGCGGCCGTTTGTTCTCGTTATGTGTTTGTTTGCTTATGTATGACCACTTCATGTACCTATGCTTAATTCTGTAATTTAAATCCTTACCCTTTAAACCACCTGCCACAGACATATGATATGAACTGAAATGATTAAGTTTTGTAGCACAACGAATAGCACATTAGAGCAGTTACTTCGGTAAATGTGGTCTAAATAAATCTCAGAAGCACTACACGTTTTCTACCTGAAAAACTGACTAGAGACATACACATAAATATCCAGGTACTTTTAAAAAGAACTAAAAATAACAGAAAAACAGCCATCAGAGAAAATTACTTCGTTCAAATAAAAGTAAAGTTCGGTACCTATACTATAATGAGCCAAGTTTGTGACTAGACCGACATCACATCGAAGTGTTCTGCTTATTTACTTGATACAACCACCGAACGTGACTTCGTTATTTTGTTTGACTTCCATCGATCGACCACGAAGAGACGAGCTAGGCTCCACTATACCCGAGGTAAATGACACTGTCTAACTTGGCATAACATTTCAAATTATGAATGAAACATTCATTATTTTGTCTAGATCGTTGAAATTGTTCTGATGACGTGGCGGTACTGTAGTTCAATTTGTTGTTACTATTACATGACATAACATCATGCCTGTAATCCCAAAAGGGTTAGGCAGAGGTGTATCCAATAGCACCCACACATTTCACCAGTTATGTTTAAGTCCCATGCAATTGGGGACAAGCCTCATCATCATCATCATCATCATCTGCCTAGCCTTTTCCCAACTGTGTTGGGGTCGGCTTCCAGTTTTACCGGATGCAACTGAATACCAGTATTTTACATGGAGCGACTGCCTATCTGACCTCCACAACCCAGTTAGTACCGGGTAATACGATACCCCTTGGTAAGACTGGTTGTCAGACTTTTCGGGCCTCTGACTACCTAACGACTGTCAAAGATCTACAAATGACAGCCGGGACCAACGGCTTAACGTGCTTTCCGAGGCACGGAGGAAACTTGGTATGTAATGGGCGGTCACCCATCCACAGACCAACCTAGGCAAGCACGGCTTAACCTAACGATTGACCCGAGCGGCTGTTATTATTTAGCCACGAGCTCCTCTCAACTATTGTTGTATCTATTTGCAGAAATTTTTACATCATCGGTTTTACGACCATTTATGTGTTACGTCGGGCTAAAGATGATTGGTATAGTGACCTACTTATCCGATTATGGCGTAACTGAAATGAGGGCAATGGAAATTCAATATGCAGAGTGTAATAAAACGAATAAGACTCAAAACTGTGCTCTAACTTAGATAAATTGGAGAAGTTGCTGTCTGGCTCGTTAAAAACTTTCAAAATGGCTTATTTAAAGTTATTTTCAGTAAAATAGTTATAAAACTCTAGAGATATAGAGACTTTCAAAATATTTTTAGCATACGATGCAAATTAAGACGTTGTTATTGTTAAAGTTTTAGTCATGGTACATAATTGGTGAATTGTGAATTCATGTTACACTGCTATATTAAACATGATTGATGCGATAATATCACTGGTAATCAGTGAAGTTTTTTAAGTACACCGAATAAACATCATAACATAGGTACTCACCTATGTTGTACGATATATACGAATCGAATTATTTATCCTTATCTGACATTAGACAACATATTCATGTAATTCACACTTGTTTACCCACGAGCCACTTAAACATAATGAATAACGAATCCAACACATGGTACCAGCTGCCAAAACACATACGGCCGAGGTATTTCTGACAACTTTCGTCAGCATAATGACATTAGTGAAAATGTCAGTCCAAGTTACAGCAGCACACCCTTAGTGGGACGTGACCCGTTTACTGATTTGGGTCTGTAAGGCAGTCTTTCTGTACCTTGCGAGATATTATGAGCATAGTTTATCAAAATGTCGGCTTACCCACGCTTCCTCCACATCGGCGGCACTCAACAAATTGCCCACTTTTGTGGGATCGAATCGGATTATTGAGATAAAGCCACTGTAGGTGTAAGTTCTCTATTTATTAGAATGTTCTATTCAAAGGTATTCTGAATAAAACTTCTAGCGCTCCGGTACTATCTATGCGTGGATAAATTTCGTGAAATACAACCTGAGTTATGTTTATTTAGTACCTATTTACTGTTAGACAACTTCAAAGGGTTTTTTTACGAAAGTTCTGCTTTATTAATTCACTAAGAAAGTAGCAGTAAGTAAACTTTAGTCAATTTGCCAGTTTTATTCTCGTCTATATGATATGCAGACTTATCGTTTTGAACGTGAATGCCTTAAGCTTTCATGATTCGACATTTTCCACGACTAGATTTAAAATCCAGCCAGTAAAATTGAATAGATTTATCACTGTTATAACTTCGGAACTTCAAACTTAAAATTCGTAATGACTTTTTAATATTGCTGATCTATAATAATTCGATATCAAACTTCACTTTTGACTGTAATAGCTACTCGTATTAACGTCTTTACCAAACTAATGCCATAAAAATATAATGGGTAGTGTAATGTCGCCATTAATTTCTTTAGCAAAGTAATACCCGACATAAACCCGACCATTATGTTTTTGGGTAAGATCTAGTTTGATATATGTTTAGAAATGTTTTCTTTGGGATAATGGGAGAATGTCTGGACATTGTATAATGATAATCTTATTCGCAAACGGACAAAATGGACACTGTTTCATGATCATTAGTTTTTTTTTTATATAACTGAGACTATAATCTATGTCTAAACGTGTGTTATGTTTTTAAAATGAGCTGTTGCGCTACTTAGTTTTATGTACAGTCAGCTTCACGATGTGGGTACCGCCTTGAAAGCACCTGGGGGACCCAATAATAAATTTTATTTTTTTCATTTCGATACAGAATGTTAAAGTACTATAAAAATAATGTCAAAAAGCGAAAACAAGACATAAATCGGCCAAACAACACAAAAGTTATAAACATTTAAACTTTTGTTTCTATATCTTTCTAGATAAACGGAATTGAGTATGCAGTTTGCACGTCGATGCAGAGAATGACGTCATGCGCTTTATCGGATCTCTCTGTCTAATCAGCAGTTTCAAATGATTATAACTTAGTATTTTTTATAGATATTAAAAAAGTAATTTCACTTTGCTATTTCTGATGTTAATATGCTTTGTTTAGACTGATAAAAAAAAATCATGCATATACCCTATTGATGCAACCCACCGTACAGAATGCTAGGCTGACGACTTTTTGAAGCATCCGTTTACACCCTGTATTTAGTTAGCATAAAAGATGGGACGCAGTTCAATAACACTACTGGAGATGTAATGTAAGGAATTACTGAAACGTGCAATTTTTACTCTCACGAGCGAAACGTGGAGAGCTTATAACTGCAGAAAAAAGTATTCTAAATAATTGATGTAAATTAGAAGATGTCATAAGGAAAACAACAGGTGTCACTTACAGTTCACAGCTTCTCTAGCCAGCAGTAGTTCTTTCTCAAGTTGTTGAGGGTCCAGTTGCGGTCCGTCCTGGGTGTCAGACTTGGCTCGTTCCAGTAACGCGCTACCAGCTTCTCCTCGTTCGGCGGCCGCTACCAATAGTCGACGTACTCGGGTTAGCTCGGCCTGGACATAAATGGTATACTGTACCTTCACTAGAGCTTAAAAAATACTTTATTTTCTTTCGTGGAAATGACTACGATAAAGATAATATACGAAATGCGATAAAGTTTTGATGGTATTTTAATAAGCATTAGGTAAACCTTTTTCTTTTATTTATTTATTGACAAACCAACGACTTATTCACTAAATCATTTACATTAATTAGATTCTATTTCAACAGCTTTGCGGTGAATTCGTTACTTATAGGTGTGCACAGCACTTGTATACGTATAATCAATAATAAAAATGAAAATGGAAATTTATGATAATAACATTTTTTTTTATCTTCAATGTCAATCAAGGTTTGAAATATGTGTTTTATTTTCGAATAATATTTACAAGAATTGTATAGATGATGAACTTGCTCAAACTTTGAGTTTCGGGTAATATGTATAAGCACCATACCGTGGGCTTAGTTCAAATACCAACTAACTCGAAAATAATGAAAATGAGCAATGATGTTTTGAAAGTTTGGTTCCTAAAATTAAATACATTACTTTAGAAAATGGATTATTGAGAAATGGTATCTCATTGATAATTTAATAAAGTATGCTTTGATTTATATCTATTTAAAGAAAAGTCACAGTGTTTCACAGAAAATTACACTTTGTGCCCCGAACCCCCCTATTTAGTTGCTTTTACCTCTCTATCAAGAAAACGCTGTATTTTGGACACTAAACGTTATTGCTGAGTGCTACTAGATCTATATATAGTAATTTAAATGTTCATAAAAATTAAACATACGTAGATTTCAATAATCCGTTTAATTTTCTATAAAAACGCAAATATGTAAAATATTAGTTGGTTTTACTTCTCAAGTTTAGTTTTTTTTTTTTTATTAACCATAACTTCCTGTCTAGAAATACTGATTCACTAAGAAAAACTTTTAGAAGCTATCAATAATAATGTATTTTTATATAATATAAACAATATTTAAAAGTAGGTAATCATTTTAATATCAAACTAAACATTTGAAAGGAACTTGAAATTGTAAAAAAAAACATTACTCTTCATCAAAAGACATATCAGACTGCGTAACACCTTGGGTACGGTCTATTTTAGTACGGTCTATCAGTCGCTAAATATTCAAACTACGCGTGATATTCTTCTGGAATTACTTCTTTCGTACACAATTTCAGTAAATTATTTTTTTTTGCTTCGGCTTCGTTGTAGTTTGTAGTTATGGCTGTCGAAATTACCATGGTCTTTTTTTGTCTGGTTCCCTAACGATGAGCCCGACATCAGGAGCAGCATTGGGAAGAACAGACTCCATGTTTATTTCCTGATCTTTACCGAAAAATTTATCGGACATGTCATAGTTATAAAAGATGAAGATCTTTTATAACTATGACATGTCGTATCGACATTCGTCGATAGAGAAGACCTAGCCCGTTGGAAAATGTTAAGCCATTCCGACATAGAATAAATCTTTGAGTGTTTCTGAGCCGACTCTATGCTACTATGCATCGAATCAACCTCCATGTAAAAGTGGCCCGATTCCAAAAATGTATGTTCAATTATTGTTAAATTTACAATGGTTTGCACTGCCCGTAGCAAGACAGATGCCACATAATGGAAGTCGTTCAGCAACTCGTCCCACAAGCCTATGGCCCATGGTTGCGATTCTGGCCTCCGCATGTGTCGGAAAAAAAGCCTCTTCGTTGACATGTCTCGGTACATACTGAGACAAATAAAAATATAGATAATATAGATCCGATTTCCGCGCTGCCTTTTTTACCGTGTGCCTCTGACCAAAGCAATAAGCTTCATTAGGCAAGGCAATTTCATAAATGGTGAGGTTGTAGACCGTCAATTTACGGCAATTTTGCAGATCAAAAGTTGCCGAAATAAAGTTCCTGTCTTTAGTCGCTCTTTCTTTATGCCGACACCAAAAATGACACGAGGTGTTCTCGCAGCGCGAGAGCAGAAACGACTAACGTTGCGACTAGCGTTGCGTGCGCCTGCCCGCCCGTCGGTAACTCGAGAATTTATATCAACTACCCTGGGTTAGCCGGTATTTTACCTTTAGATATTGCGCGTGGAATATGAGCAAAATTATAGAAGTAAAACCTATTACACCAATTTACTCGCAATGACTTCGTTATATGTGTGTCCAGTTAGATAATACGCGATCAATAGGAAAACCAACTAACCTCTAGTAATTGTTATTGAAATTATAAAACTGTGTGTTTTCTCTAATATCTTAGTACTTAATAAAACCAACTAAACAGAATAAGTTCGTTTCAATTTTTAAATGTTCCGTATTTTAGTCGCAGTTTTATTTTGAAAACTGATAAGTCAAGGTATTTTGTTTGACTTCGATAAAAATATATATTTTCACTGACTATCAAGGAATATTTGGTTTTCATACAATTAAAAGCTTAATTTAGTTGGTTTTAAGATTCAGTATCTCCGAAACGAAGCATCACAAGGGTTAGTCGGTTTTACCTGTAGAAAAAGGAAAAAAATTGGAATCGATTTGTATATTAAACTCAATTTGCCAAAATTTCGAGTTAGTTAGTATTTGAACTAAGCCCACGATACATGAAATGGTTGATATCAATAACTAATCCTCAGTATACACAAAACCCATGGAACTGGAACCAAGTGGCTCATTAGAATCTAATATCTTATCACACGAGATAACGACCAAAATCAAGTATCAGAAACCAATAAAGGTTACAAAAATATGTTCACTTCTCACGTATTCTATAAAGACAGTCGAATATCATGAAATAGTTATGTATTAACGTAATCGACTTCCCAAAGGTCCATCGAGAGAGTAATAAAGCCACGGTATCTTATTTAACATCAGCTTAAGTCCGTCCGAGTGGAAAAAGGTTAAGTAAAAAATTGATCCTCGAACGCTCGCAGAATCACTAATGACAGTTTATTGGAGAAATATACCTTTATAGCACAGCCTACCTTTCCTGTAGGTTTTGTAATTTGGAATTTTAGGAACATCGCGCATCCAGGGTTTCGCGAGGAACCTTTATAGAGGAAAGTAACTATAAATATTGACGAAATAACGATCGACTCAAAGGCAGCCAACGAATAAGAAGTATTTTATTTTATCACTCATACATAAGTACAGAAAATTCATCAAAGCTGATAATTGAGGTATCAAACCCAGAAACCCAAAAGCATTAGCTCAAAAGCCGCTCTTACGGAAATCCAATCAAACGGCAAAATACTGAGCCGATAACCCAAAATTGGTTTGTGTATAAGCTTATTATACCTGTACCTGTAATCTTTCATTTTCCATCCGGAGTCTCCTGGCCACTTGTGCGGCGGTGAGCATCCCAGGGGACGCGGGGACTTCCTCCTGCCGCGACCGGTCAGAGCGACCGCCAGGGGATGCCGCGTCTGTGTCACCAATTTTACCATTTGAATGAACGCTACGTCTGTGCTAGGCAGCATCATTTAAGACTATTGTATAATGAATCATAATCAGAAAAGTAAAAACTGTCAATTCGCAGTCGTGTTACTTCATGTTACATAAGAGAAAAAAAACCTAAATTAATTACACATAGCAACTATATAAAAAATGTCCCAGGAGTTTTTGTTTTACAATGTTGTCACACAATGTCAAACTTAATTACCGAAATGACATCCCGTTTTAAAATGATTTCGTGCCCCATATGATAAATATATTGCTTCACACGGATTTACCGCCGGAAGCCAGTTAATTAAAGCCCGATTGTTTGTACCCTGATTTATTAATTTACTAGGAAACTTTTTTATTACTTGCACACGCACGTACTTACGGTTCTATAGTTAAGGTAGCACCTATCAAAACAATGATAATTTGACGTTGTTTTTTTTACAGTTCGTGTCAACTCAACACCCTTAATTTGAACCTCGATTACCCAGTATCATTTCTATGTTTACAGCGCTACTTCCACAAAGTTGAATCCTTGTTTAGAGTTCAAGGGCTCACGTTGTAACCCTCATTATTAGCTGTCGTACTATAATATGAAAAGTTTTGTAAAGTACGGTGCTACCGCAGTCGTATAAATGGAATTGGTTATGGCGACGTAAACGTTGTAATAACGCGAAAGTTTCCCGAGTCACGAAAGCCGCGACTCTGGCCGGTCCAGACAAATCGATTGCTCGCATGTAACACGCGTCACAGGACGGCACACGGCACGGCGCGGCGGCAGGTGTGCGCGACGCCTACTTTATTGTGCCATCGCTCTCACAGTGACGTATTGACTTCGGAAAAATAACGCCTTCCCGACACCATGTAATTATTCTCTTCCAGACAACCTCTAATTCCACGGAACAAATAGAGTAAGAAAGGCTAGAGATCTACTGCCTCGCATTAATAAACGTACGAGCTCCGCACTCGGATGCGAGGAAAAAGAAATAATAAGCTGAAGGATTAGTAACAAATGGAGCAGTGGCAAATTGGTCGCTGAGCGCCGGCTCTATCGCGAACAAATACAGACAGATTGCAGATAAATTATGCTCGGGCGCACATTGTCCCAATGATCCTATTATCCTGCTTGCTCTGATAAGTCAATATGGTGAGGCATTGCACAATTGTCTCCGGGACCAATTGTTACGGATGAATGCGCAAGTTACCCTGTATAACCAGCTGTATAACAAGCTAAGTTATGGGCATAAGATAGCAGTCGTACGTAACTAAGACAGAATTATTAAAGTAATAATTGTAAAATTAAAAGACTCAAATATAACAGCTTACTAATTAAAGAACTGAGAAAGGAATTAAATGACAAATTGCAACATCAGGCGGAAAGTTTCTTTCTGGCGGAGTTGGCTGGCTGTGCAGTGTGCAGTTAGTCGGCAAATGAGCTTATTCCCCAAGGCTGCGCGCTCATTAGCAGCGAGGATATTCTGCAGAGAACGGCCCGCACAATATATGGATGTTTTACCAACACATAGTTCATGTCACCTCTTCAGTTGCGATGAGGGAAATATTAATTTAATTGCACTTGCGCTTAGTAGCTTTTAATAAATTGACTCAAACGAAAATTCACGGAAAAGCTTTTAGACTGCAGTACAAAGAGAACGTACGCAGTTGTTGTTTTTTGTTTATTATAACAAGGAGCGCGACGTCCAATAAATTTTGTTTGTAAATTCATTTTTAAGGGAATTTTCCGACCAAATTCAAATGCAACTCGACTAACTATAACTTTTCGTAAGTACTATTTATTTGTTAAACAGCTTTACAACATTTTCGTAAACTACGACGTCAACGGGAACGTGTTCTGTGTCGTCTATTATAAAGTACGGAGCCCGTAAGTAATTGTATTCAGCGTGTGTAGTCTGACAGAGTTGAACGACGCTCATAACATTCTCAGCTTGTAGCAGCACCTATGAAGAATTTCAAACTAAGTCTAACTTACTTCATCAACAAAACAAACATGCCGTCTCGACTAGTTACTAACTATTATCTCTTGGATTACAGACTCTTAAGACAAACTCTAGCTGCCAAGTTTACCTTTTCCTCGGCCCGCTTTGTTTTATTTCATAAATAATTGAGATAAATGTAGATAAAGGTGAATTCGTGCAGTCGCTTTTATTTATACGAATTTCGTTGGACTGAACCACCGGGCTTACAATGTTTTGACATCAAGTGACAATATGACAACATCACTTCGAAAATGTGTTACAATAAACTACGACGTGTTGGCTGTGACAGTCGTGGTTTAAAAACCCGTAAATAAATAAGCGATCAGATTGAAAACACAATAAAGGTTTTTCATACCTCCTTCCAGTGTGGCGGTGATATCAGCTCTAGGTTCGGGTCCATCGCTACTCCTCCCTGGTGACGTAGCATCTGGCAGAGGCACTTCCTCCTCTGAACTGTCTGCTGGGTCCAGAATGTTCCTTTCACTGGCATGACTGTTGCCTCCGTTTCCGATTTCAGCGTAAGTTCCACTATCGCTACCGTTTTGTGTTGACCATTTCACTGGTGATTCTAGCTTGCCGTTCGCTTGGTTTTCTTTATTGTCATCGTCTAGGAAAGATAAAAACTTATATGATGATTAAATTGTTTATACATACTTTAAGTGTAAGAACACTTTCTTGTGAAGTGGCGAAGTTATGCATTGGGTGATCACAATCTTTTTATGAAACTTGTGAGTACATTTACAAACTTTCCGACAAAAGGTAGACGATACGGAGGTCACGGACACGAAATTCACAACGATAAGATATATGGAATTGTCCGGTTGGGTTGACTACCTGATAATAATAAATTGTCTATGTAACAGTGCCTGTTATTTCTTTGGGAATACGAATCCGAATACAAGGGGGTTCCCCTTCAAACTCGGTGTACTTTTTTGTCTACATTTTCCCTGTTTGATCCGGTATATTTGGTCGGATGTGCTTTATTGCTGATTGATAAGAGGCTCCATGTAGGATTGTTATGTATCTCACTTCTAATGCCAAGTATCGTTAGTACTTTCTGATATTCAAAAGGCCTGCCTGCTGTATCCTTTCGTATCCGTGTACCTACACATTATGCAGCGTTAGATCCCAAAAAGTTTCAAGTGTTTATTGTTAGATTTCAACAGTTGGTCTACCAGTAGCGTCAACGACATTTCATAGGTAAGATTGCGAATTCTCATCAGAAAATCAAACTGTCGCAAAAAAATTGCCACCTTGCAACGCTTATCCCTGCACCAAACTGTGACAGTAAACTAAGTAAAGTTTCAAGTCTTACCTATAAAAGGATTATCCTTCCCATTCCTTATAGACAGCCTAGTGGTCCGGTTGAGCGTACCCTCGCCGACGCTGAGCCCCCCGTTGCGTTTGTCCAGCGTGCCGATGAGCAGGCGTCGTTCGGGCGGCACGGGTCTGTCTAGCTCAGGTCGCTCGAGTGCCGAGCTGGCTGGCGTGATCAGTGGGTCCGCCGGCTCCGGCTCATCCGCGTCAACTCGAGAGCTGACTGATACTTGCTCGTCGACCATCTTGCGCAGTTTCGCCTGGATGAATTTGGTCAAGGTACATTTTACATCCTGCGTAGAAGATGGTGAATTATGATCTGAATTAGAATTGCAAAACCTTAATTTAGAAGCTTAGATATTGATTATCCTTCCGCTCTTATTGTACTCATCATCAGAAACAATGTTTTCTACGGGACCAATCCTGAAATAGGGAAAAAAAAACGCAGTTTTTGGTTCGTGATTTCATGATTTTTTTTATATTAAAATTTGTTCCCGATGTCTATGGTAAACAGAAACTAAGATTGTATATTATTTGCGTAGCACAAATCAAAACAAACTGATAAAGATCCCAGGATAAGTACAAAAAAGAAGTGTCATTAATATTATTGCAAGTGTAATTCTAGCTCAACGGTATGTTGGAATTACGTAATTCTTTAATCATGAAGAAGTGTTTGTTTGAGATCAAAACGCATAAAGGTGCCCTTAGCGATATCCTATACAAACAATAGAATAGTAGAAGGATCTCAGTGAGTTTTTCACCACCCACGTCCACACTCAAATACTAGCTGAAGTACTACATGCGTGCCAATCTATTGTGTCGCTAATTGGTTTGATTAATTAGTGCCTGCTTCAATCATTCAACATTTACATCCCACCGCAAACTATGTGCTACCATGTCATTATGCAGTAGCTTTCAACTCCATAATGTATACGTAGGTTGTAAAGTCCCAGTAATCCAGTTTATTTATCAACACGCTTCGAGAACAACAGCGATATATTTTGGCCATCCACGACGCCATATCTGTGGCTATTAATCTGAGCAGACCCTCTCGCTTAGTTAATTCACCTGCTACCGTTTGATGTAATAGTCGTTTAAGTCTGCTCGTCGTGGCGTGCGCCCGGGGTGGAAACCGAATCATAGCAACGTCGCCATTAGTGATAACACTTTCGTTTTAATGATACCGAAAACATGAAACCTTTATATTATGTAAAATCTCTGATGTTTTATAGTAAAATTAAGTTTATTCGTAGTTTAGGTTTCTAAAATGTTGACGTCTTAATAGTAACACAATCACAAATATCCCCATTTGTAACTATAAACTTTTATTTGCCAACATGCGATAATTTTACCTACTTAGTTCCATTCAATTTACGGCACAAATAGGCAGTCGCGTGTGTAGCTGCGTTGTGTTTTGCGCACGCTACCCGCATGTCATGTAGCAGGATGTTGTCAAGAGTTGCCGTTAAACGCTCTAACAATGGCTTGTCGAAGTGTGGCGTGCGCTAATCGTGCATGTGGTCCTCACCTGGGCGTCGCCTAGTATGCGGCGCACTAGCGCCATCAGGCCGCCGTGGCAGGCGCTGTCATGCTACCCTCCCCCGGCCCGCCGCCTCATTGTCTCCCGCGTGACACCTGCCACACGCTCGTTACACTTCCTATTCACCACTAAACTTTCAATACAAATTGAAACTATTCCACTTTGCCGAGCGCCGCCCTTTGTCTCAGCACTCCGATGACAGCCCGGAATGAGGACGCTTTCCCGGAATTATCTGAAACAAACATATTTCATTGTTAACTTCATGATAGAGCGGCGGCACACTTGTTACAGTTTCAATTAACTACCTCGTCTTCATAATTGTGTCGTAGTTATGTTAGGTCAGCATATTGCAAAACGATTTTAGTTGGTAGACAACCCCTTACTTTAAGTTTCTAGCAATATTCAGTTTCTTTTAATTTGTTTTTCAGACGTCCTCAGTATTTCTATTAGCACGTTTCCACAAAGTCTGAGTTAAAGTTTGTTCAAAATGAAAAACATTTTTCTGCTACGGAAGCCTTTTGAATCATCGTGCGAACTAATTACAACGTCCACCAAGAAAAATACTAAAGGGCTCTTAATTGCCTGCTAAGTACGAACCGTAATAAAGTTCCGTCAAAATACTTGTGAAACTCATTATTCAGGTCGACGCCGGCGTCTCCTGCGGTACTAACGGCCCTCGTCTTTGACGCCAGCATCTGATTCTTTTTGTCAATGCCTACTCACGCCGCCTGCCCCGCCGGCACAAAAAGGAAAGGGTTTCTGTTCACTGAAATATAGTCGGGCAGCGAGAAAATAGTCGATGCCACAATAAAAAGCTGTTGTTTATTGAACACCGGAACAGCTGCTGTCGTTGTTACTGGCGACTGACGCAATTACAAAAACGCGGAACGCTATTGCAAACATGAAACATTTTTTTAATGTAATCGAGCCTGTTATGCAAATTTGAAGAACGAACTCTGTGTTTTTAATTTAGGAGCTTTAGCCTGATGAATATAGTCCAAGCAAACACTTTAAGGCGGTAATTTGCGAAGTGCGGCTCGTTGAGCCCGCCCGCTCCAGTTATTGGCCGCAAAATTGATTAAAATTCCAGCTGCGTAAGAGAGTCTCATCTACTTTTTTTATTAGATTGCGCTCACTGAAGACTGCTTTAGTAAGTTCCTATTCGTGTTTGACCATTTGATTCTGCAGAGTAATCAGATCGTGGTGTCGTAAGTCGTGGATTCAAGCAGCGAGATTGAGCCGCTCTGTGATGGAAATAAACATCGTAAAGTACCGCCCGTCGCTTGTATTTTTTATGTTTTAATTTAGTATGAATAAAAGCGTACCTGAGTGCTTCCTTTAATGAACATTTTAGATTTACTGTGGGCAGGGAGTACTTATATATTTAATATTAGGTACTTTGAGGCAGCTATAACATTACCAAAGTTATTACTTAATATGTTCAGTTTTCATTTAACAATTTAGTAGGTGACATTTCCATTTAAGTCTTTAGTTAAATTTTTTTCGACCCAAGTTATCTTTATTTATTCAATTAATCAACTGAAACAAAAACACTAGAACGAATGGTAATTAAACTCACAGCATCCTTCGTTAAAACGATTCGATGTTTCTCTAATTTAAATCAATATAGATACCTGGCATTTAATTTAGATTTACCGTTCCCCCATTCTCGCAAGGGTCGTCACGTCACGAGTGCAATATTCATCAAAGTAATTGCGCTGTTTCATTAAAAGTCCCGGCACATCCTTCAAGATTTGCATAAAAAGGTCTCCAGGCCTCCCATCAGGCCTCCCTGAAGCCTCCCCTCGGCTTAACATTAAACCAATTTTTAAATGTCACTTCTAAAAAACGTCACGTTTGAAGAGCAGTGTCTGTAAACGGAGATGGCCAAAGAATTTGTAGTGACATTTTAGAATAACTTGAAAGCTTGGCAGATTTCACAGTAAATTGCGTTGGTCGTTTAAATTGATCTCCTTTCAATAAATAAATTAAATGACATTTACAGTAAAATTCATTCCATTTGAACAAATTTCAATAAACTTTTTTTCAGTCATTCAACGGAAAAGCTTTTTTTCAGTGCTTATTTACTCTCGAACATTTTTTACTGGGAATTAATTTGTGGGAATTGTCGTAAAACTACTCTGAGGAGCAATTGCCATGTTTTAAAGAACGTTCGTATTCTAATCTCAAGTTCCAATCTGCCAAAAAAATCTCTAATTTACCGACTTTTTTTTTCTAATTGTTACATTGATTGTGATTGTAAGTGTTTTTTGTCCTGCTGTTATTCTAGGATAAACCAGAAACATGTTATGTTTAATTTGATAAACAACGCACTCGTCGAAAACAATTCGCGAGAGGATGCGGGCTGGGCTCAAAGAACTCGAGTTATACAGAAGTTGTACGTGATGCTACGAAAATACGTAATCCTATGTTCTGAACTTTGTTTTGCGGTGCGTTTTTCGTTTGTAATGTTTTGGGAATAGCTTAATTAAATAATTTAGACAGGCACTTTGATGTTTCTATTCCACCCCATTGCCCACAACTCAGTTCGCGGCCAATTATTCAATCCATCGTTGGACCCCGATTCAGAGTTTCACTAACCCCTTCTTTATACATATCTACTAACTTAAACTATGATAATAAAACTTTAGAATTTCACGTTTCCCCGTAATTAATTAACTCTTTATATGTAATTGAAGTTGTGTATTATCTATTAGTCAATCACAACATCAGTAATTATGGAAAATTGTATCTGAATAATAAATCAATTTTACTTAAACATGAATGAAAATAAGAAAATATTGGAAGAGAAATCATCAAATCACCTCTCCCGCTCTGGGCGGAGCGAGAGGGAGTGTCAGTCTTGTACTGACTAAAACCCATCCATGTTTCTTCTTAGCCCTTTGTGTTCCAGGGCCGCGGTATCTCTTTCGAACAGTCCCGCAGCCTTAATCGCCGCAGCCTAAACCTGCAGTTACATAATGATGTCATTGCATTCCCCATCTTCATAATTTATCTAAGCTGCCTACAAATACCTCAAATTGCAAAGCGTAATACAAAAAATAGTTTCTCAAGCCTGCGAGCTCAAGCCACGAAACTGGCGTGGTCTGAACCGCTCGCTAGATACCGCATATTCAACCTAACCGTTATTCAGCCTAAACTACAGCCTAGCTATATTTCTAGCTATAATTCTACAGAGTGGAGCACTGAGCCTCGTTATTACAGCCTTTGAATACTTCATACTTTAATTAAAACGTAGTCGGAGGGATTTTGTTTTCAGACACCTATGCAAATACTTAACAATTTTGAGGTTGTGATACGTGGTAAGGTGCTTGGAGTATCTGATTTTACTTCAAAGAGATTGTAAGATGGTTGATTGTTACAATAAAGAATATTGACTGAAGTTTACATTAACTACTAACCTTACATATTAAAGACAGCTATAGAAAAGGTACAAGAAAATTAAACAACCTATTTTAAGTGTGACCATATTAATGATAATCAGAAATATTATCCTACTTACGCATGAGCAATTTCCAATGCTTGTGGCTGTGGTAATCTTTTACAAAAAAAACAATTGAACTTTTATTTTCCCGCCCATTCGTCACTGAACATACATATTTAAAAAAAAATCCTTCATACAGCTTATAGTTTAGTTTTTACAAAAAAGTTTAAATTACAATAGATTGAATATGAAGTAATAAAACTGCAGAATACTTAACAAATATTATTTTTATATCAAGTATATTTTCTACATCTTTAATCAAAACAATATTTTAGAAAAAAATAATTTATGAATATTACTTTTTTCAAGCAGACGGCCCGAGCACAGGTGACGGGAATCATCCAAAATGGCGGGGGTCGCACCGAGACTATATTTACGGCGAAACTTACGCGACGTGCCTCCAACTGTTCCATTATAATAGACCCATAAATAGCTGAAGTTTAAATCTCAACACTAAACTATTTCATTATAATCTCACTGTATTGCATGATCGTCCTATTGCAATATTGGTAACAAACAATATGAATGTTTCCTCACCAAACAATTTGTCTGTAGGGATATACAGCCTTTTTATATTAAACATTTTTGTGCTGGCCGTTTTTCGTGAAAAAATCGAAGATGCCATAATTAAAAAGAAAAGGCTTTTACTTTTTTTCACATTTATATGCCATTTACATTTTTTTACATGAATGTGCCAGTGTTCATTGTTACTCGTACTATAATTTGGTTAAATACTTTTTATTGGTTTTTAATTAAATGGTACAATCATATAAAACATTTTATGGAAATGTTTATTTGCTGGCTGTTTGTCGTGAAGAAATCGAAAAAAATATGTTTATACTTTTAATTACTTTTTTCACAATTAAATGTCATTCGCGTTTTTTTTCTTAAATGTACCAGTGTTATTAAGTCAATTTAGTAATAAAACATTACTGCAGCGGCCAGCAATAGAGGCATTGATGGACGAACGTGTAAATGTGGGCCGAGGCGTAGCCGAGGCACACATACGTAAGTCCATCAATGCCTAGTTGTGGTCAAGGCTTGTATAGTAATTTTCTTAAATAATACGAGGAAATTAAAACTCTCGCGTTGAAAAGTTCATTTGTTTTTTTTTTTTCATTAAACTGGTTTTTTCTATTTGCAAGCCAATTCGAAATTTAAATAAAACCTTTGATGTTACCTCCTTGGTTGCCATGTTTCAGAGTAAAAGATCGTTCCATTTTTAAATAACACGACAGATATGAGTTTACTAGGTAGGTAATTTATTTGGCCGCTAACACGACAGATATGTATTTTTATACGACTTTTGCCGGCCGCTGGTCGCATATATCTGCCCAGTACAGCAATTTCGATTTATCTCCAAGAAGGTTGTCAAAATAATGCTCAAATTTCCAAGCATGTTTGAGAAAATTCTTTTTGTTTCATACAGTCAGGCTTTGTCGACATAAGGGCGATTACACGTAGAACGCTGGCTGCTGGCGCCGACCTGCCAGCGCTTTTCGCCACCGGTCCGCGCAGGTAGTCGGCGCAGGTAGTCTCTATACTTTGTGCCGACCCATCGCCGATAAGCGCCAATAATTTCTGACGGTGTAAGCAGGTCGGAACTTGTCGGCGACATTCGGTGCTTATCGGCGCCGGTAGCCAGCGTTCTACGTGTATACGCACTAAGATCATATTATTATAATTACACTAAGTTACAGTTGTATAAAACAAACTTTGACTTCGAAAAACTAATTGACAAGGTCTTATTTCTTCACAAATTAATGCGCACTTATTCAACATTTATAAATAATAATAATAAATAATAATAATCCATTTATTTCAGGTACCAAAGACCCATACATAAATACCTTAACCTAAAAATACATACTAATAATAATAATAATAATAATATATATTTATTCAAGTATCCATGACTCAAAAAGGTGTTAGTAAAACTTACGACTATGTTAGTAAACACTAAGGCATCAAACACACAATACAACAAATAATGGTGAATTACTGCCGCGACAAACCATGAGTAATTGCACAGCAGCGACCCACATAAACACAGTCCAGGCGACTGGCAATCATGCTTAAGATACTGTTGGTGCTGCCCCACACCCTGCGCACCAGGGAGGTGCACCTTTTACGCATTGTTGCGTAAAAACAATCCACATGCGCATCTGCGAACATCCCCGACGCACTACAGAAGCGGGGCAGCCCCACCAGCATCCTAAACGCGTTATTATACTGAACGCGGAGAGCACTGTACGATCTTTGCGTACACCTAGCCCACAGGCTGCACGTGTAAAAAGAAGTACAGTACGCTCGAAAGAGCGTGATCTTGACTGGAAGTGAGCAGCGTGCAAACCTGCGAGCCAACATGTTCGCTCTAACCGACAATGCCCTCCGCTCACGTTCAACGTCATCATCGTCCTTAAGGTCAGGGGTCAATATATGACCAAGGTATTTAAAATTCTGTGCTCTCTGCAAAGGTGTGCCATACAGTAGTACAGGAGGCACCCTGTCAGGGCTTTTACCCCCAGCCTTAAAGACCATGAACACAGACTTTTTACAATTGTACGCCAAGCCATGTACTTTGGCGTAAGCTTCACACTGGGCAACCAATTTTTTCAAGCCACAGACTGACGCACTCAGCAGCACCATGTCGTCAGCATAACTGATATTATTGACACAAATACCATCCACGTAGCATCCAACCCTGGTACTGCTGAGCTCGGCAATCAGTGCGTTCACATAAAGGTTGAAAAGCGTTGGCGAGGTCAACCCCCCCTGCCTCACCCCACACTCCAACCCGTACGGACGAGAAAACGCCCCAGCCCATCGCACAGTGTTGATCTGGTTTCCATACCAAAACTTTAAAATGTTAATAAATTCCAATGGCAAACCAGCCTGTTCTAATTTGCTCCATAACACATCATAGGAAACCAGATCAAAAGCCCTAGACAGGTCCAGGAAGCAGGCATAAATCGGCGTCTCGCGCTTCGTATAGTAAGTGACAGCATGCTTAAGACACAAAACTGCACTCTCTGTTGACAATCCAGCTCTGAATCCGAACTGGTTATCATGCAAGGTTACACTCTTATTTAATTGCGTATTGAGCATGCTGTCAAACACTTTCGAAATCACAGTAGCTAGCGAAATTGGCCTATAGTTACTACTGTCGGCGAGGTCACCAGTTTTGTTTTTAGCAATTGGCACAACCACTGTTCGCATCATCTCGCCAGGCAGGTAACTATGGCTCATGCAGAAGCTATACAGCATAGCAAGTACCCTAGCTAAGTGAGGGCCAGCATATCGGAGGTGCTCGATACTGAGCCCGTCATGGCCCGGGGACTTACCTCTTGACATTCTTCTAATAGTATGCGTTATCTCCTGGGATTTAAATTTAACCCCTAATTCCATACCGGGCGCAACATCGGGCACCGACCGCGAAGGTCCTAAAGGCGACTTCACAAAGAACGCCTCCTTAAAAAGATTGGCAATGTCTTCCGGTTCACTCATGCCACCGACGCTCACAGGGATTCCTGGTTTAGTTTTTAACTTATTTGTGTGCTTCCAGAAATTACGGAAATCATTTTTAGAGTGGTGTGAGGCTAGAATGTCCATTTTAACTTGGTCTTCATGGTCTTGACACCACTTCAACTTTGACTTGAAAACTCTTCTAGCCTCACACATTTCGTTATAAAGTGACCCGGCGGTAGGCTTACCGTACCACGCCCACAGCAAATATTTCTGCCTAGCCTCTCTGTGAGCCCCGGCAACATGTTTGTTCCAGCCTACTATTACCCGTTTTGAGCGCCTATTTCCGCTTCCTCGACCCAATACAGCAGCGTCACTTAAGGCATGTACGATGTCGGCATACAGCTTATCAATGACAGGTCGATGACCAAGATCGTTACACATACCATCACAGCATTCACCAAGTTCGTGTGGGAAGTCAATTAGTCTTAATCTATCATGACATTTACGCTGATAGGCTAGAATCTGGTTTTGACTTCTCTCCCCCCACACTACCTTGTTGAAATATACAATATTGGCACAAAACTTAGGCAGTATCACAGTCAAATCACACTCAACAACTAGTGGCAGGTGGTCAGACCAAAGTACATCATAAACTACATACACATTCCTGACGGAGGCCACAGCCGCCTCAGTCACTATACAGTGATCGAGCCACCTCCTGGACCCATGGGCCTCACTCAGGAACGTGTATGTGTTCGAGCTTAATCCTAACATTTTCGTATCAATACATGTCCATCTTTGCTCACTACAATAGCCGGAAAGTTCGTCATAAAATTGCTCAGTCGGGTGCGCATTAAAATCTCCTAACATGTAAACAAAGTCTATATCACAGTTATCAATAATGGCACTCACCGAGCTTAAGATGTCCGTAAAATCCGTTAAATTCGACACAGTATCCGTGGGCATGTAAACACTGAACACTAAAAAGGATTTATCATTTGTGACAACTTTCACAGCACAAATTCGTGGATTACCGCACTGAACCACAGACACATCGCGAAACAGACTATTTCTCCACAGAAGGGCGACGCCACCGTGCGGCCTGCCGCGAAGAATGCCCGCTGACGTATCTACTGCTGATACTCCAGTACTGCTAAACTCATCACTTATTGAGTCAAGAAACGAGACTTCATCAGGCAGTAACCACGTTTCCTGTAGCGCAATTACATCCGATTGTTTACATAGTTCACGAATACTCTGAACGGAGCGCTTGACATTTTTGCAGTTAAATGTCACAAACTTGCAAACACTATCGTTACTCAACATTATCACTAAGTTGTGTGCCGCAATCCTTTATGTTGGATGTATCGCTTACGTGTTTCGGCCTATAGTTTACAAAGCGTCTAAATATTATCCCCTGTGGCCACAACTTATCATCCAGATACAATTGTAGCTTACTCTGGGAAACAAAGAACTTGAACGCATTGTGTTCACATTGCCGCCTAATATTAATCCTTTCTAGGTTCACTTTTTCCCCTGTTTTCTTTTCAATATAAGAGGTTATATGCGATTCCGATGCCTCCCTATGCACATTTGTGATAAACATGGGTATTTTCCTATCAGCTGATCTGAATTTCTCCTCTGTTTCGACAACACTACTACCTGTGCTTCCTTTCAATCTCTCTTTATATTTTTGCTTCTTATATTGCACTACTGTAAAACCATCATCCATAGCAGCAACTCTAGCATATGATGAATATCGCGCCGGCGGCGGCGGCGGTAACGAGTGCGTCATGGCTTCACTCAGCTGATTACTAGGCTCGCTAGCATCTGTTGATAACGGTAATGATGACGCATCGCCCCGGCCTGCGCAACTTGTCGAATGGATCGCGCTGTCTCTGTCGCCGTTAAGTGACTCGGAACGAGCGACCGTTTGAGGTTTTGTTACAGCGCCACCCTCCATTCGAATAACGTTTATATTCGCACAATTATTATTTGATTGACGATTTATTTCGACAGTAGATAATGACTGTCCATAACTGCCCGGTGAATCCTCTTGAACTGAGCACATGAAACTGTTCTCACTTGATGCACCTCTTTTCGTATTAACACTGGCAACTGTGATTGGTGACCTTAACTTCATGTTACACTCAGTTTTTACGTTTTGCAGCTCCTCTTGAGTCACGTAGGATGATTTGATTTTATCAATCTCAACTTTGACTAGCACTAAATCCTTTAGTAGCTTAGACACGTCAAGATGATCAAAAGTAATTGGTGGTAGCTTCTCGAGATCGCGGGCTACAAAAACCGGCAAAATATCTGGATCAGTCGTCTTAAAAATGGCAATGATGTCGTTTAACACCCTATTGTCCTTGCCTTTTCCTTTACGGACAGTGCTTCGCACCTCCGATGACAACGATTCTGTCAGTAACGACTTTGATTTTTGAATCTGCTCACTGGTAAAAGCTGATGCACATATTTTCACCAAACTAGTCTCATCTGCGATTGACACTTTGTTTTGAACATAAGCTAATAGCTCATCGATAACAATGTTACACGACATACACTTTACAGTATCCGACATTTTTTTGGTAGTTGCGCTCGGGCAGCGCGTCAACCGATAACACGAGTGCAGGTAATGACTGCGCGCGCGCGACTCACTAATAACAATGAAAATAAATGAATGACAAAAAATGACAATAAATGTGTACACTGAATCACTACATATTATAAAACAAAGTCCCCCGCCGCGTATGTTTGTCTGTCCCTATGTATGCTTAGATCTTTAAAACTACGCAACGGATTTTGATGCGGGTTTTTTTAATAGACAGAGTGATTCAAGAGGATGGTTTTAGTATATAATTTGCGGGCGGGCAAAGCCGCGGGCATCAGCTAGTATTAAAATATTTTGAAACCTCAGTCAAGCAAACCAAATATTGTCATTCACCTGAACGCTATTAGTATTATGAAACATTACCGGTTAGTCTACAGGTGTTACCAAGAATAGATTAAACAACATTATGTACAGGCAGGCCATTCAATTCAAAATTTTGGAAGCCGCATAAAGCTTGAAAGGTCCCGCCCAATTACGCGCGAACCGCCCTAAGGCTTCGTCCAACAAAGCGAACAGCATTAAACAAGCCATTAATAACACAATCTAGTTATGTATTAAATAAACTCTGTAGTGCGAATAATATGGCCTGTTATATATTCATTTTGTGGAAATGCCGCGACATGAACCGACCTCCTCCATTGTTTCTATAATGAAGATATGTGCGTATTGCGTGCGACGTCGGAATACTAATATATGTTAGCATATAAACATAAGAGACAAGCTGGTCACATAAACAATAAAAGAAAATAATTATAATTTGCGCTGCGGTATGCGCGTCCTTGTGTCCGAGGTCGTCGCAAATGGAGCATAGTCTTTATTTACACTTTTCTCCTCTCCCGACACTCGACGTTTATTTGAACGGAAAATATTCTTATAAAGCCAGTATATTCTGGGAAAAACTATTTCGACATCAAAGAAAAAGGTGTCAAGAGGAAGTAAATGGAATGTGCTGAAAGGCAAAATTACCGACCTGACTTTATCTAAATGTGATAGTAGTCTATGTTTTTATATTTTACGACAATAATAAGCTGTGTTAACATATCTCTTTTTTCTTAGCCTGTCATGTGTCCCACTGCTGGGCAAAGGCCTAGCTCCCCTTTC
Organism: Xestia xanthographa; assembly: GCA_905147715.2. Lineage (NCBI taxonomy): Eukaryota > Metazoa > Arthropoda > Insecta > Lepidoptera > Noctuidae > Xestia > Xestia xanthographa. Next base: position 13,587,269 of record LR990649.1, on the reverse strand, counting down.
TCCTTCCAATCCTCTGTATCTTGTGGGATATTTGGCCATCTTCTCCCCGCAAACAAGATCAGAATGATCGTCACACCACCTAATCTAACTAATCTACATAAACTAGGCTCCACATTTCTCAACCGAAGCCAATCACTTTAAACTTTCCCAGAGACATTTGTGAGACACTACGAGCATGTAGTGCTAAGCTGGTGAAAGCCAAAGTCGCTAACTTAATCCGTTTGGCGGTCTCTAACCAGCCGTATCTCGCATACGGATGGCCTGACAGGCGACGGGCGGTAAGACCAAGCGTTGACCGCGAGAGACGTACCCTACGAACACATTTACTTATGCCTCCTGAATCTCCTAACTGCCTGGTACACTTGCTTCCTCGTTTCGCTGAATTTATGGTTGAATCATACAAACTGTTTGCCGTCTAGTTTAATGAACAAGCTGAAATAGTTTGAGTTTGTTGTTCCAATTTATGATGTCCTAGTATCATGGAGATATTTAGAACGTAAAGCGCGTACTGTAGTAGTACTGTGATTTCTCATACTGTCTATCTATTAGCGGTAGAAACCTAAAATGTAAAATAAAATGTGGACTGTTCAGTACCTAAAACACATAAACTGTCATATGGTTTCAACATTGAATAAACCATCGGCTCTTGGGAGTCACAAAACGCGACTAAGGAGGCAGTGGCTCCCCTGTGCGTTATAAACTACGATTCTAGGATGAATAGCAGTATCTACCAGTTGGTTATTAATATAAATCTGCTATCACGGAACAGCTTGCAGGGAATACCAGTGGAGGCATGGTCATGATTGCATTATCAAATACTAATAAACTTGCTCCTTTGTTTCAGTCATAATAGTATCCTACAACTTACCTATCCTGCCTTTAATAAATAACACAGTATCAGTGAGAATTTCACCTTTAAAAGCTCCTGTTTTTTTTAAAATCTATTTTAGAATAGGCGCTGAAACTAAAATCCATCGACATTGAAAAAGAATAACACTCTTCTATTTCAGGTCTGTGAAATCGATACTTCATACGACAGATAGTAGAAGGATATCACTATAAAAAAGTTGCCAACTTAAAAAAGGAAAAAAGCGTTACTTCCGACGAATATTCCATTCGACTAGTGTAACCAACTTCATCTCTGAATGTCGCGCTTCGTGGTTTGCACAAGCCTACGTAAAACGTTTTCGTTTTAATCGACGAGAACGTTCCGCGCACATCACTGGGTTTTCCGATGTCGATCCGAATGTTCTTGTTGCTTTTAAATGGAAGAACTGTATAAACAAAGCCACATTGCTTGTGTAGTTGTCAAGGAAAGTTTTGTCATTTCTTATTTATTTTTTGACTTCAAAGAGCATGGTAATTCACTTCCTTTACGGTAGAATAATGTTATTATAATTTCCTATTCATTCACCCCACGAGCAGCAGTGTACTGCATAAGAAAAGGTTAACGAAAAGACATTAAATACATACAGTATTTTCTAAAAAAAATAGTGACGACACAGCCTTTTTCTTTTACCGAAAACTTTCAATCATGAACACACTTGAAGCTTGAATTATAAATACCAGCAGGTGCCCTTTCCGCCGACGAAAAATAACTTTCTTGACAGTTTGACGCAAGAATTTATAAAGTGTGCCAGGCAGTCTGGCGGTGCCTGTAATAATGCGCGGTTCAGTCGCGTCAGCGGGAAAAGTTGGTGCAAGTTCCCTCAGGAGGCGACGTCGACAGACCCGCAAGTTCCACTCCACACAAACTCACTAACTAGATAGGGGCTTGTCTCAAAGTCCTTCCTAGTTAATTATAAATAAATATGACGTATTCCGTGCCCGCTTGATTTGTTGAACAAACCTGCTCTGTCAACTATCGGAATTGGGGATAACTTAACTAAACTATACCCGGAAATTAGACAAGTATCGCAGGGCTGTTACAAGTTACGATGTAATCCATTGTAATAGATATGCCTATTAGTGTAACCCCATGTTGCAGGCATTATAATAGATTGCGTAGTGGAAGCACTGTAATTTAGATAAATGTAAGGTTATAATAATTTATTTGAATAGGACACATGAACAACGGTAACCATAGTACTGGTATTAAGAAAATATCAACCATATCGAGTAGATAAAAAACTTCAGATAATAAAGAAGATAAGTTTTGATCTTGTTATCGAGTCAATGAGAATCTAAATTGAATCGGCCTAATATTTGGCGACGTTCCTGGTATTCAGTAGGTCAGTAGCGTCCATCAGCTTCTGTGGTGTGAAAACAACAGGACATGACATCAAGTGTCCCATCGTTTGTGGGACAATACCACATTTACGCTCCAGGGCAGAGCCATTTGTGAATCTCCAACTGAATACAATTATGAGAAAACTGGTGATACAGAGTTATTAACTGTATTTACTTTTATAAAAATATTCAATTCATAGAATTTACAGCCACAATCATTTACAGTAAACAAAAACAACTGAAAGACATAACAATATTTCATGAACCGTTGACGATTCTCGTCCGGGGCGACAAAAATAATATTTAAATAACAAATGTTGTAAATTGTAGCTTGTAATATACGAACAAAAAGGTACAAGTTTCTACGTTTATTTACACCTGCATGAATAAGAGTCTTATCTTCTTTCACCCATATGTTACTTATCATTTTTGCTACGAATAGCAAATGTGTTTTTGGGCAATTACCATAACAAGCTACCCATCCTTTTAACTCTCAATAGTTATAATCTTCGCCGTCACCTGTGAAGCATGGTTTTAATGACAGAATATACCATTACCATTTGTTACTTAGGAATACGAAGAGACCCCTTTTTGGGGATGATTATTATGAGCCTTACATGACGGGACAGAGGGAGGAGAACCGTAGCTTAAAATGCAAGATATTGTGGTGAAGCACACCTGTTTTGGTATTTTTTTAAGATAAACACAGCTGTAAATCTCCTTTATAATGATATCGTACAATTAGCAATTACTATACAATAATTTAATAATGTTTGAGCCGTTTGGGGTTGAAACACTAGGGCCATGGGGTCCAAGATTTTTTTTGTCGTCTCGCCTATACTAGGTGGGCACCTAGTATAGGCGAGACGACAAAAAAATCTAATTAGTCCGTCAGACAGATTTCCAAAAAATATTGGACACATATTTTTTCTTTTGTTACGTAAAACAAAATTGATGAAGGTAAGACGCTTTTAAAATTCTCAATACGTCGCGCCTTGGTATAATTTTTAGCTAGTTTTGGCGTCACGAGCCCCACTCCCGAGTTTTGATGCGTTTTATCTTTGTATAAAATATGTGTCCATTATTTTCCAATAACAGACTAAATAGATCTGCAACTTTTTTATACTGCCAATGCCGAAATAGGTATGAACCTATTTCGGAAAATCGCCAAGTGGTTGGTCGACTCTTCACGTGACCAGAGGGTGGACCTATTTTTTGGCTAAAGAATCAGCATTGCTATCCAACGTGGCAATGCTGCCAGCCTTCTGGGCACTTTTCCTTTTTACAGCGATATGGATGAATTTTTCGACGCCCTGTAACCCTTTTTTTATTACTATTATAGAGTTATAGTGTGTAAATAATGTAAAAATAATTAGTCAATATTCTTGACTAATTATTTTATTATAATTAATTATAATAAAATAATTAATTATTATACATTTCCGATAGCTATTAAAGAAATAAAAACGTGAGGCTGATAATATTATGAGCAATTTAACACATTTTAATAAGTTATCATCATTATCGCTTAGCCTTTTCTCAACATGTTGCAGTTGGTTTCCAGCCTCACCGGATGAAATTGAAATTTTACATGGAGCGCCTGCTTATCTGAACTCCACAACCCAGGTAGTACTAGCTAATATGATACGATACCCTTTGGTAAGACTGATTGTCAGAGCTTCGGGCCACTGACTACCTGTAACTTAGGTATGCCTATGGCCCAGCGCATATGATGACAACAATTTAATATAAACCTTAACCACCTTGATTTACGGTCAATATAAGAATAAATTCGCACGCGGTACTCGGAGCGCCCTCAAGCTACTACAAGAGCATGCGCGCGACCGTATATCAAGGTAGTTAAGGTTTATATTAAATTGTTGTCTTCAAATGCGCTCCGCTGCGCCTCCAGCGGTGTGCGCTGTTCCTATATCTGCCTTCTTTGACTGTGTTTTTGGGTTACAGGCGCGATGTATATAATCGATCACAGTTTTGCAACAAATCCAATGAAATCAATTAAAGAGGTCTTCACACAACAATGAGCATTAAATCCTCGTCTCATTGCGAAACTTCGGCAATAAAAATAACAAGTAAACAAACTCCGCTGCGGAGCAAAATCCTTTTCACATTCGACTGAGCCGCCATCATTATAGGCATCTAATAAGGCCCGCCGCACACACGCATGTAAATGAGCCCTCTTATGAGCGAATAACTGTAATATAATCGCTCCCATACATCCGTGCGTATAATTGAAATGTCAGGTGGATCTCGCTGTAATCCAATAAAGTCGCGCGCGTGATCATATCATCCGTACCTCTATCTACTTGTACACATACTACTCCTACGTATTTTTATTTAGAACCAGGATTTTATTTGGATCCCCGTGTTGATATTTAATTCAGTTTATGAAAAACATTTTCGTAAAATTTTGTGAGCGATTTTTTCGCCCGCTCTCATAAAATTGTAGTGCCAATCTAGAATATTTTCTCTCATATCGCTACCAACATAAATTTGTTTATAAACGTCACATACGATGTACAGTTTAATTTCCTGCAGTAGATGAACAAGTACTTTCAACTTAATCCATTAGTTTTACTTAATCACAACGATAACTTAAAGTAGCCATTTCCCAAACCTACATATTTTGCGGCTAGCAATATGAAACAGATTGAAATTAATATCCGCAGAGGCTTACAAACTTATGACAGGAGTAACCTTTGATATATTAATCCACTTAAGTTTGAGAATTCCCTTATAACCGATATTAAATACGCCATAGTGACGTAAATCGAGTTTATATAAAACCTCGCTTAGTTTAGCTGTATAAAGCGGAGCAACAAGGGTACTGAAGTAGATGAAGATGTTAATTTCCTATGCAAACCTCGCTGAAAGTGCTTTGAGCTCAGGTGCTCGACGCAGATATTGCACTGGCCGGTGTGGAAACACAATTATACTTACATATAGACAATCAAAACAATGTTGCTTTTCATTACTGAAGACTGAGTTTTGTTTTTGAATTAAGTTAAGTTACGTTGCAGACCGTTATTGTTTAAAATTGACACTCGTATCGTTACTGTCTTAGTTTATACATAAAATGTAGTTTCATAACTTGACACGGAAACTTTTCATGAATTTATTGGCCCTTGTTAATCAAGCAGCAGTACTAACCGCCTATCATGCCTATGTAACGTCTACGCTTAGATATGGACTAATTTATTGGGGGAATGCTACAGACAGGGAAAGAGCTTTTAGGGCGCAAAAGAAATGTCTTAGAGCGATTTGTGGCATACGTGCCCCAGAAAGCTGTATGCCATACTTTAAGAAGCTTAAGATCTTAACCTTTCCCGCTCTCTACATCTATGAGGTCGCTACATTTGTAAAAACCAATAGGGAAAAGTTTGGTAACCTGCACTCCCGTCGACATGCCGACAAAATAACAAATATGCCCTCAAAAACAGCCCTGCTTTCTAAAAGTTTCTTCGGAATGTCTTCACGAATTTATAATAAGCTTCCTAAGCAAATAAGAGAAATTGAAAACATTAAAATTTTTAAGAAAAAGTTGTATGACTTTTTGGTAAATTAGACCATATTATAAAGTACATGAATTTCTGTCCGACAGATTTGTGATGACGTAATGCCAAACTGTTTATTCTGCTTTATGTTTTGATGCAAAATATAACTCCTATTAAAATTTCCATTTGAGTTAATATAATTATATCACTTAAACTTAGGTCTAAGATTCAATATTAAACATACAAAATTGTTCAAACTATTGTATGCCGAACATGGTAGAGCAGTGCAAACGCACACACAAATAACCTTATACCAACTCTGTAACCACTGTCTCACAATAAAGATCTTTGACTTTGACTTTGACTTTGTTTATTTGAATTAACATGATTTTGAATTAACATGATTGTGTGCAAAATATGGCAAAATGTGTCATCGCATAAGAATATTTTTAAACTTCTTTTGTGTTACGGAATATGAATCAAATTATTGTATTTAATGCACTAAATGAAACTTACAAAAATCTCTAAAAGAATACTTCAATAAGAAATTTCATAATTACTTTGTTGAAAGCATATAACACCGTTTATAAATAACGATAAAAAACTTGAAAAACGAGGGTTTCCAATTAATTAATCCATTTTCGTGTTTATTTAATGAAACGTTATTAATGAGAGGTGTTTTGGAAAGTTTCAGCTATGGAATAATTTCTGTTAATGACTCTTGTTTTAATGTTATCGTCAAAACATTCACAATGAATATTTGATTTACTATTAATTTCATTATTGAAAGGAATTTATTGATTTCTAGATGAAATACGTAGATATTGCAAATTTTAATCCCTTTTGAAATCAGAATTACATAATCAGAGTTCCATACAGAAAGAAATTAAAAGTGTTTTTTTTTACTTCTATTTATGTCGAACTCTAATAAACAGAACAACAAATTCGTACATTTATATAGGACCTGAAAAGGTACTATTTAATCCATTACATTAAACCAAAGCCGACTACATAATAACAGAGTTGATAAAATAAAATAGCGTTCACCGAAATAGCTAATCCCTAACAAAATTAACGTTCACCTGAAAAACACGATGTTTAACTTATTTTCTAACCTTTAACATTATCGTAAAGGCTTAAAATAATCCTGGATCCTTTTTTAAGTGGGCAACACCATTTGGACCTCTTTACTAAGTAATAGCTTTCTAACCGAACGAATGACCACTAATATGTTTGAGCCGGCGAGGTAATTAAAATGTTACTCGTTGGTCGATTCGCAACTGCTGAGGATGTGGTTCTGGGTTAAATTCCCAGGTCGGGCAACTTAGTATTAGGTTTATTCATCAGAAAATTCTCAGTAGCATCCACACGGAATGTAGATTTGTGCCCTGTTGACAATAGGCTTCGCTCCCTATTAAGTTGAACTTAAAGATAACCTACTAGGTCCTAACTATATGCCTATCCCTTCGGGGACTACAGGCGTAATGATAAGTTAACCTGAATCTTTTTTAAAGTGGGCAACACTTTGAACCTCTATATAAATATAGAGATAGGCTTCTAACCGCGCCTCGAGTGACCACTAATATGTTTGAGCGGCTTGGTAATTAAAATGTTGCATGTCGCTTAGTAATATCTACAATTTAAACGGGTGATTGTTTTAAAATGTGGTGGTTTATAACAATAAATTGATATGAATTGTGTATAATGACGCTTGTTATGTTTCGTTTAACATCACTTACTTGTTATTGTGCCTTGCGGTACAGTTTTTCCTTCTTAACTTTGCTAATGTATCTGTCCAATTATAAACAATCGAATTATTTGTTTATCCATTAACGGAAGATGAAAATGTTGTCAACGTCAATCGTACATAATTTAGTTCAGAACTTTTAACGTTATTTTTTGGGCAAAAATTGTCGGTCACATTTTTTTTCTTCCATGGTTTCTTTCTAAATCAATTGCCAGTATCACTGCACATACTGTTTAAGTATCCAAGTTTAAAATATTAAAACCAGCAACATAAAACATAACCCTCGAAAACTCACTGCCAAAATTATACGTGTATCACAAAGTTAAGACAGCGTGTACGGGTTAAAATTTAAAGAAATCCTAAGTGTATGCTTAGCAGGGCGATAACCCTAGAATGAGGATGTCAAAATGTTAATTGCATATGTAAAACGGTCCCAGTGCGCTTAGGGTCACGACCTGGGGTGGTTGACCTGTATAGAACAATATTGAGAGATGTTGCGCAGATAAGATGGTACTAGCATAACGTTTGTAATGAGATGAATGAATAAATATGATGTTATGTGTTACGCTGTAAGGTTTGTTGGTCCACTCTAGCTTATTAAGCTTTTACTCGTAACAATAAAGTCGTACGCTCGATCGGATTTCTCATGGGCTAAAATTACGAACTACGATAATATAAACTTTCATGCTTTTATTCTTTTTAGGGGTTGGTTTTTTATAAGGAATTTCATGGTTCTCGGCCATGCGAGCCAAGAGTTTAGGCTGTGCATAGTCTGACAGTAAAACAATACTTTTTTTAGGTTTTACGTTTTATTGAAGATGAAAATCCTCAATGGCAGCCCTGATTTTTAATAAATTTTCTGTAATTTGTAATTTACATTAACACTCATTAGAGGCACATTTTTATGATTTAAACAGTACTCGTGGAAATAAAAATATTTCACCTAAAATAAAAACCAAAAAGAGAGTTAATAACCTAATTCAGTAAATACCAGAACACAATTAAAAGTGCGTGTACATTAAAAACAAATTTACCTTCTAATAAAACACTGTAACAAAGAAAGGGCGCAATAAAGACAACAGGTAGATCACAATATAACGGTATACTGTACGGTCAGGTGATAAAGTTTATTTTAACGAGCGCAACACCCGATGTTACTAACGTTTTAATGTACCACAATGTATGTTTCATTTTACACAAACATGAATAATTTCGTGCTTTTTATTTAAATATAGCAATGTGGTGGTTCAATGGTACGCATCCCGACTCTAATGTCGCAGAACGTGTTTTCAAATCCAAGCAACCAGGCACTTTTCTTTTTGTAATATATTTCATCACAGCTGTTCTCAAAACGGTGAAGAAAAACATCGTAAGGAAACCGGTATGTCATATAACCTAAAATTCGAAGACATGTGACATCTACCAACCCGTACTAGGTCCACGTGGTGGATTATGGCCCATCCCCTCAAACAGGAAGGAAGCTTGTGACTCAGAGGGAAGACATTATGGGTGATCATAGTAACTTAAACAGGCTAAGTATAACAAAACTCTTACGGTTTTCTCATCAGGAATCTCTTAATATATTTATTTATTTATTTATTTTATTCTGAACAAAAACACATTTGTGTTGAATAGGTACAGGAATAATACAATAATAATAATCAATAAAAGTTACAATCAATAATATAGATAAAATGTCAAAAATAAAATAAGTAATATCAAGAACACAGTTTAAATTCAAAAAAAAAAAACACAATTAGCCTAGTTAAAACAAAAAAAAACAAACTTTCAACTTAATCAACAAAATAACATGACAAGAATTAGACTTAAACTTAAATAAACATAAGTTACACTGTGACATTATTTTTGTCCTTAAAAAACTCTTCTAAGATACTATAGTAGCACTTCGTCATTAAGAATGAGTTTAAATTTGAATTTAAATATTCTTGGACTATTAATAATTTTTAGTTCTAATGTCAATTTATTGAAGATTTGTACAGACTGAACTTTAGAGCTATGTCTGACAACATTTAATTTTGGTTGCAGATAATTAGGCGAACCTTTCCTGCGCATTTCTACCCTAGTTTCCCTTTTTAAGTCATCATAGTCATCAAGTCATTTATAAGTCATGGTCATCTGAATTTGGGCATGGCTGATACACATCTGGCGAAATGTGGGTGTGTACTATTAGGTACACCTCCGCCTAACCCTGCAGGATTACAGGCGTGATGTTATGTGACGACCCGAATGGCGCAGCGGTAGTGAGACTGCCTTACGTTCTTAGGGTCCCGGGTTCAAATCCCGGTCGGAGCAAATGTTTGTGTGATGAGCATGGACATTTGTTTCAGAGTCATGGATGTTTATATGTATAATAAGTATTTATTTACAAACAAAAAGTATCTATGTATTATATCAACTATCTGGTGTCCACGACACAAGCCTCGTTGCTTAGTGTGGCACTAGATGGCGCTGTGTGTAATGTCCAGCAATATTTATTTATTTATTATTTATGTTGTGTCAATAGCAGATATTTAGAAACCTGAAAATGTAAAAACCAATCAGGGGGTACCATGGCATGGCACCATACCAAGTGGTATAGTATGTTCTCCAGTGGAAACCACCCTCAACATAGTTGAGAAAAAGTCGGGCAGGTGGAATATTTTTTAGAGAGACTGTTTTCTTTCAATTTCTAATATGGTTTTAAAAATAGGTTGACCTTTATAAAGTACCTTCTTATTTATTCATCAGTGGGTGTCGTGAAGAGGCTAAAGACACGAAGATTTTGAATACTCTCTTGTGCTTCTGTGGTAAAAATAACCTCATTAATTCTCGACAGTTGAATAAATTCGACAAAACGACTTTGTTGCCCACCATACAATATTTGATGATTGTTTTGTAAAAGCTGTCTTTTTTCAATACAATGGACATATGGTATACCCCGGTTTTTGCACTAGCAGCTATCAGGCTTATGCACTTGGGCATATGGGAAAAGAACCACACCAGTCCCCATCCCCACGCAGGCATCCTGGACCCGGTGATTGAGTATCAACCACTCATCGCTGCCCCGTGTGATAGGACACATAATAAGCCTATGCTCAACAAAAGCCATACAAACAGCAGAGGAATTAGGGGATCAATCAGGAGTCAATGAAGTACGCATATACACAGATGGCTCTTAAACTCAAAACGGCTCAGGGGCTGGCGTACACTCCCTTGACCTCAACATTAACTTTCACCTACCACTAAGCGAACACAGCTCGATTTTCCAATGCGAGTGTGTTGCCCTAACACAAGCTGCAACAACCGTAAAGCGTCTGGGGATTCACAAATACGCAATCAGATTCATTCTGTTAGCCTAGCTGTGCTTAAAGCCCTAGAAAACAAACAAACCAACAGTAAATTAATATTTGAATGTCACCTCGCCATGGAGAGTATATCGCTGTCTAACAGAATCACCCTCCAGTGGATTAAGGGGCACAGTGGTTCCTTAGGCAATGACGCCCCAGACGAACTTGCTAAGAGAGGTTCCGAGATGGCAGTGCTAGGCCCGTACCCACACCTTCCCCTACCTTTCTCACAATTCCGTACGTGGATTCGCCAGAGATCAACTGAACTTCATAACAAGGTCACGGTCTACAGACTGTAGGTAGTCAAAAATGGCGATGCCAAGTCTACATCCACGACTAACAAAATGACTGCTTAGCTTAAGCAGAAATAACCTCAGAATAATAATAGGGACAATAACGGGCCATTGCCCCCTTAACAAACATCTCTTTAACATAGGCGCCACGGACAGCCCACTCTGTAGGGGCTGCTTTGACGTCGAAGAATCAGCTGCCCACGTCATCCTGGAATGCGAGGCCGTGGCTACCCAACGCAAACAAATCCTCGGAACGGTTAGGTCGCTCCGCGAAGCCTGTGAAGATCCCAGGAAACTTCTGTGCTTCTGGACGGAGCTAGGCTGGCTAACTTAGCCAGGATACCTACGCACAACGGACCGAATGAGAGTCTAAGTGCGGAAAATGGAGTCCCTACTCTACTCTACTCTACTCTACTCTACCCCGGTTTTTGAAAATCATCATCATCTGCCTAGCCTTTTCCCAACCATGTTTGGGTCGGCTTCCAGTCTAACCGAATGTGACTAAATACCAGTATTTTACATGGAGCGACTGCCTATCTGACGTCCACAACCCAGTTATTACCGGGTAATACGATACCCTTTGGTAAGACTGGTTGTCAGTCTTTCAAGTCACTGACTACTTAATAACTGTCAAATATCTACAATTGACAGCCGGGACCAATGGCTTAACGTGCTTTCCGATGCATGGAGGAAACTTGGTATGTAATGTCATCCACGGACCAACCAAAGCAAACGCGGCCTAATCTGAAGATCGATCCGAGCGGCTGGTATTATTTAGCCACGAGCTCCTCACCGGTTTCTGAAAATCGTCGACCGTTGTTTTGGTCAGGTTGGTATAAGTTGTGGAAGTCGAAACAATAAGATCCACCGGATCACGGTATCACGGTTGGCCGTGTGGTATCCGGCAGAGTAGAATAGAACCAACCCCTTATTACACTCACGGGTGTCATATAAGGCGACTAATGTCTGAGGCACACCTTGAGAACACCTTGCGCCTCCGTAGACAAGAGAATGGGCAGCAGCGTTTGCTGTTAGTCTTTCATCACTGCAATTTCCAATCCACCTGCTAAGCGTGGAGATTACGGCAAATTCATCCCATCATGGGAGAGGCTTATGTCCAGCAGTGGACGTTATGGGCTGTTGTAGTAGTTGTAGTAGGATCACGGTATCAGTGGATACAACTCGCCGTAATCCGTGGCTAAAGTGATCTGATACTGTGATCGGTGGAGACAAACCCAGAACCGCACTCATGTACTGTCGGATGTTGACAGTATACAACAACAGATTAAATTACCACAGAAACCAAAGGATAGTGTATACCCGTAGATAATTTATATTTCAACGTATTTGCTGTAAACCCACTAATTAATCCCGCAAACACTTTAGAAGCAGATTGGCGAAGAGCTTACGAAATAAACTGTGGAAATACACAGTGTTGTGATTCAACAAAGTAAATAATCTCTTAGTAATGGAGTTGTTACCTTCTTAGAGAACATTGTTAGTGCGGCTTTGCCGTTCATTCCCCTGCGATCTACAGCTATATATTGTGTGCTAAGTTATAAAAGAGATAGAAATCTAGTATATTTCTTTTAAAGATAGAACATGTTTGGGTTTGATAGAATATTGTAATCTTTTTATCAACTTACACAACCAGTTCAATTTGATTTGCCTACTTATGTTATCTTGTGAGGAAGCCTAATCTGAATCTGAATAAAGAATACACTGGTTTGGCAAACGAAAAATCTAAAAAAGCGGTTTATTAAATCTAAGAAAGCATTTTCATAGCTTACGCAGCAGAAGAACTAAATCAAATAGCATATTCTTGATTTAAGTAAATATAACCAAAACTCAATTTATAAGAAAAGTTACTTAATTCGAAGTATTTAGGTATACGTACCTACTGCTTTTTTAACACTTTCTTAATCGTTTTTGACTTACATGGACAGTACAGCTACAGCTGTCGTAGCTTAAGTGCTACGCCACTCGTAGCGATGGCTACGATTGCTACGAGGCTTTGCTACGGATAAAAATACTTTCAGAGCGAGTTGGTAGTTTGAGTATTTGTTATGCCCATATCTTTCATGTTGCAATATTTTATTCGCCCTACCTATCATTTACTAGAAGACCTCGTTCAAAGCTTCGAGTGTTATGACTTGCGACACGACTCACTGTGACTTGTTTCCTCCGCGTGAGTACCGTTGCTTCACAAAACTCGCGGGGTACTCAGGGAATAACCTGTGACTTGTAGGCATGCCTTAACAACTAATTTTTTCATTTATTTTTTCCGCAGTCGCGCGCTTGTCGCTCCAGCGAACTCGCGGCCGACGACAAAATGCCACAATGCTAACCTTACTTTAATGTTCTGGAGAGGCGTATAGTTCAATTAAAACTTTAATTACATGTATAAAGTAGACCCTGTAACACCACATCCGTAATAATATTTTAACAGTCAAAGTTAGAATTGTTACAATTACTTGAACTATAAACATTTACTGCGTGTCTTGGCTGCCTAGTGGGACACTAACGCGGGTGCCAAACGATAAGTATTGGATTCAATTCCTGGCTCGGGTTAAGTGGTAATGAGCTTTTCTATTAGAAAACTTTTCTGGAGTCTTTTTATATACATAAAAGTCTTCTGTTATTGTCAAAATGTGAATGTGTTACTCTCTTGTGAGTACGATTGTCAGATAAAAAGAAAAAAAAAACGTAAAAGGCATAAAAAACTGACATAATTATTTCGTCTCTTTAGGTATATTGTTTTGGGGTTTGTTATTAAACACATACACCTAGAATAATAACCAGCAGGTACAAAAATCACAAACGAGCAACAAAAGTGACATATCAAAAAAAGGTTGTCACACATTTTTTAATACATTGTCGCGTTCGCAATAAAGTTTTATTGTGATACAAAACATTAATTTCCTTGGGGACGACACCCAGGTGACTGTAATTTACGCACACACACACACATGCATAAGCATGAGACACGTGCGCTTCAAACCTACATCAATATTGAATTAAGCTTATTTGGCTTTTTAGCCGTAACTGACGTATTTACACATGCTTTTAGAATTCCGTTCGAAAATGTGTGAAGTTATCTATAATGCCATATAGCCGTGTGGTATCCGGCAGAGTAGAATAGAACCAACCCATTACACTCACGGGTGTCGTATAAGGCGACTAATGTCTGAGGCAGAACACCTTGCGCCTCCGTAGACCAGAGAATGGGCAGCAGCGTTTTCTGTTAGTCTTTCATCACTGTGATCTCTAATCCGCCTGCCAAGCGTGGAGATTACGGTAAATTCCTCCCATCATGGGAGAGGCTTATGTCCAGCAGTGGACGTTATGGTTTATCTAACTGTTGTTGTTGTTGTTGTATCTATAATGCAGTCTTAGTAGGTTTATTTTGGAGGGTAAACATCAAAGCATAGACGGCAGGCATGTTCTTATTGAAACTAACTTCATATATCGGCGCTCGGCTTCATAGTCTTCGGTGGTTACTTCTTGTTGCCCATCAGACAGAAAACGACTCGGTAGGCCCAGGGATAGTGGGAAGAGCTGGACTTATTTTTCTGCCTTTATTTTGCAATGGGACAACATAGGCTCATAGAATTAGTAGTTACTTCTCCAAGCAAATGTAAGACGTCTTAATGATAAAAATAAAGGTTAGTTTGCCAGACTTATTTGTTTACTACTATGCTCCAAGAGTTCCAATATCAGCCGTCAGCAAAAATAAATATATCTCTCAATAAATATAACAAAACTGTTAATAAAATTACACGAATCAAACAATTAAAACACCTTAACCCACTAAAAATGAACCTCCACGAACACAATTTTCCTTGTAAGAAAATAAACTTAACGGAACTAGCGATAAACACCGAATATCACTCGAATAACGACTCCGATATCTTTCGTATCGTGCATCGAGCTCGTTAAAGAGTAGGGGGCCGGAATAAACACACTGCTTGTGATAGTGAACCCACGCGGTGGGGGAAAGGGGGGTAAAATGGGGGTAATAGGGGGAAAATCATTTCTCTAACAAGCGCCATCGGAAAACAATTGGAATGAGAGACAATACATGGTTTTTTGCACGTAATAAGTTGATTTACGATTTGTTACACGTTGTGTATAAAAAAGTGGCCAAAAGTGGCTGATAATTTTGGTTAGAGATCATAATGTGTCTGAATAAAACACGTAGCAGTGACAATATATTAATTTCTGCTTCGTGTAGAATAACGGTATGGGTTAATATTTGAAATTTCTCCAAGTGAATGATAAACCATTAAATGTTGATGTTTTAGTACAAAGTGGAATGAGAAAATTTGATAATTTGTGGTAATTTTATGCGCTGGGGACTGTACGTAAGTATAAATAAAACAAGCTCTGTACTATTTTGTGGTAAGTTTTTATTTGATTACCAGCACAATTATGTCATTGTCGGCCTAGAAATAGTAAATTTTGAAACATCAGTATATCTCTTTCATGAAATGTGAAATATTCTTCAATTTATTGTGCTAATATTGACGTCCCATATGTATTATGCCATGAAAAACTCATAAGAACTCATCGTAATATGATACAAACATGTTTTCGATTTGATAAAAGAAAACTAGTAAAGACTGTTATGATATTGCGTCGAAACATGCTATAACCCTATGTTTTAGTATATATCTAAAATTGGCCATTCGTAAAAATCATATTCGTACGAATATTAAGAGTCCTATTACATTTTTTAGGCAAATTTTTGATTTTTACTTCTTGGAACAAATTATTTCGGTCGGCGTACACGAGTCAATAATAATAGCGATATTTGGACGATTGTCGATTGATATTGACGAATATTAGAAACGAGACTGACATGAGACTGAGGAGCGAGCTGAATTGAGAATTACAGTAGGTACTTTAATTTTATTTATTGTATTTTTGTCTTATTATATTGACAAACGAAAACTAATGAAACTTATTCATTGTAGATCGAAGTCTTATATCATATTAATTTGTTTGATAAAATTGAGTTTATTTGGAATATAATGGACGCTGAATTAAGACATTTATGGCTTAAATTATTATTTATTTACGATTTTTTCCGTGAAAACTCAAGGAATTTAAAGAAATTCTAAAACTCCAATAAACAAGTAAAACATTTAACTTATCTTTTAGTAATTTTAGCTTTTATAAGAATTGAATGTAACTATCTGAATTTGAGCGTTAAAGTTCCATCGTCGACGGTTTTTCTTGCAAACTGAGTTCGTAAAATATTTATAGTAAATTACACAAAAAGAAAAATGAAAATGTGTAACTCCAACTTACAAGAAAGAGAATGGCACTATCGTTATTCTTAAGCAAATAATTAAAATATCTTACTGCTGCTGAGAATTACTGCGTCAAAAATCATGAATTTACGTAAAAAATGTAATAGGACTCTTAAAACGAAAGTAACTCTGTCTAAATACAGAAAGAGATAGCTGTCAGTCTATCTGTTACCTTTTCTACAGATTATTTTGGCACGAAGGAATACCATGACGTGGGTCAGGATATAGGATACTATTTATCTCCGTAGTAGGTACTATCGGGGTCTTTTCCGCTTGACCATTTTTTTTTTTCACTTAAATCATGCGGAGGCGTCGGAGCCACGCCCCCTTAAAGTTTGGGTCTATTAGGAAAGCGTCAACTTTGGCGCGCAAAATAACAATAACTCTCGTTTGGCGTGCGTCGTCAATGCGCTCGACCAATTCGGTATCTTTTCATTCATTTTTTCTACACAAAGTCAACGGGGCGGGGCTAGAGAGCGTTTTTATGTTGCGAGTGCAAGCAAAAATGAGTTTAGTGGTGGTCAGACAGGAGTGTCCTCGATAGTACGTTCTCATGTTTCTGATATCAACGCAGGTGAAGTCGCTGGTGGAAGCTCTACGTGTTTCCTTTTGTTGTCTCTAAAATGCGTGAGGAGCTCGTTGCTAGATAATAACAGCCGCTCGGATCAATCTTCAGGTTAAGCCACGATTGCCTAGGTTGATTTGTGGATGGGTGACTACCCATCACATCCCAAGTTTACTCCGTGCCACGGAAAGCACGTTAAGCAGTTGGTCCTGGTTGTCATTTGTAGATCTTTGACAGTCGTAACAGGTATAGTCAGTGGCCCGAAAGTCTGACAACCAGTCTTACCAAGGGGTATCGTATTACCCAGTAACAACTGGGTTGGGGAGGTCAGATAGGCAGCCGCTCCATGTAAAATACTGGTATTCAGCTGCATCCGGTTAGACTGGAAGCCGACCCCAACATAGTTGGGAATAGGCTTGGCAGATGATGTTGTCTCTAAAATGCCTTTTGAATAATAATAAATAAAATTATTTCTCATAATTATGGAAATAATATTATGGATTATAATAATATTCCTACTTTTATTACAATTCCTAAACATGCACTAAAAAGCCTCAATCATCCTTTATCATATCCTATATTATATTCAGGACTAAGAAATACGATTCCCTCAAAGTTCATACATTTGATCTTTTTACGAGGGACGATTTTAGTACGCGATATTTTGTTTATTTTGATAATAATAAAAAAGAAACCATTTCAAGTAGGTAGTAAAATAAAGCCTTAAAGACTCTTTATTTTTATTGGGTAGTTTGCCAACATAATTTATGGGTTAACAATATAGTGTACGTAATTGTTTGGCCATATAATTAGGCGTAACTTTTTAATTTGGTATTTGTATACTAAGCCTGTACCCAAAAGGTCAAGGAAAAATAGCAATAATAAACTCTGTTAGAGAAATTCTTATGCCAATTAAAGACTTAAATATCGCGAGCCACTTGTAATGTTTCCTTTCAATTTGAATAACAAAATCTGTATCAGTAGACATTGTTTTGAATTACATCACTTTTGTAGTCTGTTTATAGAATTTTGGAAGTCTAAACATTTAGTAAACCGGGCGGTGGAAGTGCGGGGGCGTCTGCCACGGGTGTCTCGACCACTGGGGGCCTAAGCCACGGACTCGTGCGGACGCGTCACCGGACGCCGAACTGTTTCAGTTAACGTAATGAAGTATCTGTTCGGTGACAGCAGCCAGTCCACAATAGGGAATATGCATTATTTTATTTCGATACGGAATGTTAAAGTACTATAAAAATAATGACAAAAAGCGAAAACAAGACATAAATTGGCCAAACAACACAAAAGTTATAACCATTTAAACTTTTGTTTCTATCTCTTTCTAGATAAACGGAATTTAGTATGGATTTTGTACGTCGATGCAGCGAATGACGTCATTCGCTGTATCGGATCTCTCTGGTTAATGAGCAGTTTCAAATGCTTATAACTTAGTATTTTTTATAGATATTAAAAAAATAATTTCACTTTGCTATTTCTGATGTTAATACGCTTTGTTTATAGTGATAAAAAAATCATGCATGCTTATTGTCCGTATCGGTTTCACACGGCGATCGAAGTACGGTATTTTACGGTAAAAGTTCACACAATCAACATACTACTGTTAAAATGACGCTACTGACCGCACAGTTGGCGCAGTAGCTGAGGGTTTGACTGCTGCGCTGCGTGTCGCTAGTTCCAACAATATTTGTATGACCTACAGGTAATTGTTCCAGGTCTGGCTGTTTCTGTATTAGAGTTTAAGTGTTTGTGAATCCACCTACGGCACAGGAGAAATTTCTAGTGTAAGACATTGGTCGCAGAACGGATGGCCGATGGAACCGAAAAGTTCTAGAGTGGCGACCGCGAACCGGTAGACGTTGCGTTGGAAGGCCTCCCACTAGGTGGACCGATGACCTGGTGAAGGTTGCGGGAATCCTGGTGAAGGTTGGATGCAAGTCGCACGCGACCGGTCAATGTGGAGACACTTGGGGGAGGCCTATGTCCAGCAGTGGACGTCTTTCGGCAAAAATGATGATGATGAGGATATTGGTTAAAAAAAAATACAGTGTGAAAATGTTAAATGTGATCCCAAAACTATACAGTTAAATCGCGTACTCATTGGAAGCATGTGACCAGGACCATAAGCTCCTCAAAGAGTGTCCGACAGCACTTAACGCCAACGCGCTCACCCACATTATAACCTTTTAGTTTATTACATTAATATTAAGTTACAATCCTACGTACCCTATTGCGTCCCACGAATATATAAACAATTCGCATGAAACGGTGCAAAAATAATCCAAACAACTTAAGGTGTCAAAAAACTTAAAATGTCAATGTATACGTAGTAATATTAATTATAATAGTATAAGACTACAGCCTTACTTTTGGGGGCTGAAATACAGGATATGCCTAGTTCGGCCCCAAATGCTAATACTTTTGTATACTTTATGAGTAAGTTTAGATTAAGCAAGTCTCTTGTAATAGGACATAAGCCTCTCCCATGATGGGAGGAATTTGCCGTAATCTCCACGCTTGGCAGGCGGATTGGAGATCGCAGTGATGAAAGACTAACAGAAAACGCTGCTGCCCATTCTCTGGTCTAAGGAGGCGCAAGGTGTTCTGCCTCAGACATTTAGTCGCCTTATACGACACCCGTGAGTGTAATGGGTTGGTTCTATTCTACTCTGCCGGATACCACACGGCTAAGTCTCTTGTAATAAATTTACATAATACTGATGTGAATAAACGTTATTACTATTATTTTTAGTCCTTTATTTATTTCTATACACATTGATTACATTTTTAATCTAAAATAATAATTAAAAAAAAAGGATATATAAATATATAAAAGTTATTATTATTATTTATTACATATATGTATTTTTAAATTACTTGGAAAATACACATGTGCCTACATCTCTGTCGACTTCTACGGAGAACATAGACGTACACGTATATGGATTACGATTGTCTGCGCCTTTTCGGACAAGCTTTGATCTCAAAGAAATATTCAGGCTTAGTTGAATCAAAACACTAAATACCTCAGTCATCATCATCACTCTCCTGCCTTATCACAATTTATTTGAGGGTTCAGCATGTCTCCTTATTCGATACTTCTATATTACTCGTCATCTAATCAGACACGTCATTTCTTGCCAAAACATCCTTTACACAGTCCATCCACCGTTTCTTTGGTCTTCCTCCACTCTTATAACCGTCGACCTTTTCTACTCTTATCGCATCACATGCTCATACCACGACAAGCGATTACCACACAACTTTTCAGTCAACAACAACAACAGCCCTTATCGTCCACTGCTGGACATAAGCCTCTCCCATGATGGGAGGATTTGCCGTAATCTCCACGCTTGGCACGCGGATTGGAGATCGCAGTGATGAAAGACTAACAGAAAACGCTGCTGCCCATTCTCTGGTCTACGGAGGCGCAAGGTATTCTGCCTCAGACATTAGTCGCCTTATACAACACTCGTGAGTGTAATGGGTTGGTTCTATTCTACTCTGCCGAATACCACACGGCACGGCTACTTTTCAGTCACTGGCGCCAATTCCAGACTTTCACTGAGACTACTATGTGTGGATTAATGTATTTTGCTATCACCCAAAAAAAGGCAGGCTACATATAAATAGTACTGATATAAAGGTAAACGTTACCCAATATGTCAGGCGGGGTCAGTCGTAAAGATATATGGAAAAGTTGAGCTGAACCGTTCAAGATGAAAGCAAAGCCGCTCAAGTGTGAGGTACGCTTTGCTTCATCCGAAGATTATGCGTAAGTATGTTTTCTGAAAAGGTTGACTTTGACCTGCGTGACACAGAAATGGAAGCTAAAAGAACAGTTCTGCTTCACTTGTGTGGAAAACAAATCGTTTTATTTAAGGTACATTTTTTTCTTGCCTTCAAAAAATGTCTTAGTTTTTTTCACTAGTAATCAACCTTTAAACAAAACGTTCCAGTTTAGGGTCTTTAGAATTATAGGAAAATGCACACTTGTCTAAGTGATATAAACATTTATGATCTTACTGGGAAAGTTATTTTACGGTCTATAACTTCACGTAGGCTTGAAAGCATCTGTAATTTCAACTTAGAACCAAAAAACCCCTCGGGGAGTCGTAAGACAAGACTTATTATCATAATAGCGAGTAGATCGAGTAGAGTAGTAGATAAGTACTAATTAACATAAAACTTCTGATCATTGCTTCATTGACCGATGCGTAGACCGGCTCGTAGCACTGTCGTAGCAGCGCGCTACGCGCTACGAAACGAGTCAAGCGTCTGTCACTAATTTCATAACGTTAATTATTATAATTAATTTGTGAGACATAAGTTTTGTTGACATATTTTTTTCTGTTATCCATAAATCCTTTTGTTACTTAGTCTGCTTTACGTACCTACTACTAAGAATTTCAGTCAGCAACCAATTTGACAACAATAAGCTCTACTCTAGTAGGTACAGTGTCGACCAAAAGTCGATAGGCAATCTCACAAAGCAATAGCTTGACGTTTAGTTTGACTTACGACCTTCTACTTTCAAGAAAATAGTCATTGTACAAGTAAATGTAGTCCAAAATTTCAACATTGAAATATAAGTCAAGATGGCCTAATGGTTAGGCGCGTCCACATTTAAGAGTGGATCAGTAAGTCGTGAGTTCAAATCTTACGTTGTTACTTTTAGACTTTTTTAAGTGTTTACTCGATTGGAAGTAATGGGACAGAAAAATATTCTCGCTTTGTTCACACATTTCATAAAGTTAGAAGAAGGTGGATCATAGAAAAATAAGTCAAGAATTTATATTTCTGTGAGGTAAACCTGAGTTTTATGAATATTTTACTTGATCGAAATGAACGTTGTCAAACACTGTTTTAAGCTTTCACGGTTCATAACTATACTACAAATGTCACTTACGGGATATCTTCCGTGATTATTTATTATTTACAATTTTTTCCAGCCACCCGCATTCTCCAGTTAACCCGCGATCATGGCGCTTGCAACAGCGTCGAAATATCGGGAGCTCAAAATAATAAATAATCACGGAAGATATCCCGTAAGTGACATTTGTAGTATGAACGTTGTCGTTTGGTTGTGTTAAATTTGGTTAGTGACGTGTGGTTTAATAGATAGCGGTATTGTTGTTGGTATTTCTCAAAATGCAGGCAAATATTGATATTGAGGCGAGGGCGACTAATATTATCGTGCTGCATAAAAGTGGTCTTAGTAGAACAAAATATCTGAAGAAACCGGACTAATGTGAGTATTATATTTATGAATTATTGTAACAAAGTTTTATTAAAAATTAAAGCCTACTTTGTTATTGTTTATTTATTTGGTGACTTAGGGATTAATAAATTGATTTTAAATCCATCATGAGGCATAAAAGATAAATAATTAGTGTTAATTATTGGATTTATAAACGCAGAGTGAATGATTAATTCAGTATTTTATTATAGCTGCCTAACATCATTTTTGTTTTTTGTTTTAGAGGAATACTGTGAGTCAGATCAAAAGGCCTTGCTAGTCGACAATGAAGTGGAAAGCCGTCGCTTATTATCGATGCGCAGCGACGACATAATATATGGTTGGCGAATAAGAAACAAATGGTTTCACACCTTTGAGACACTTTGTGGAATTATTTGACACCTCATCGCAAACTGTTCGCCGTGCCCTCCACGCTGAAGGCTTGTATCACGAAGACCAGCTAAGAAGCCCTTCTTGACAGAAAGAGTTATAGAAGAACGATTACGTTTCGCACGGGATTATTTAGATTTTTACTGGAATACTACCATGAGAATACTCAAAAAACTGACTTTTTAAATAAAGTCAAAAGGGTAGGCTTCATTTATGGCGCAAGAATAACACTCTGCTGGTCTGACAAAAACATAATCCCTAATACAGACTTATGTCGAATTATGGTTAATATGTGGGGATCATGTGGGGATGGATAAGTGCAGCAGGGCCAGGAGAACTGGCTTTTATTCCTCCACGCGCCAACAGTTCTACTTAATTATGTAGAAGTATTAGAAGGTGTCATGCTACAAAATGAATCCCTAGATGCTTTAGTTTTAATTAGATGTGTAACAAAATATTTAGTGAATATTAACTTATCCGTAATTCAAATACAACAAATATTAATGATCTTAAATTGAGGTTTAGTTTCAATCTTCTTTTCTTCGGGAAAATGAACACTTAAACTATGACCTCAATACGAGTTACATTTATTGTGACGTCACAAAAAAAATATTCGTAAAGTCTAAATTATTTATATTAGTTTTCAATAAACTCTGCTGATTACCGATACCTATATATAATAAGTGGGTATCAACTATATGTTATATTTGTGTGATTAGAATATCCTTTCCTTGTTACTTAAGTATGTTATTATGAATTGAAAGTAAGTGGGTATACCGTATACAATAAAAAATCTTATGATCGGTTACAAGAGAACTTTTTTACATCTAGGTAGGAATGTGACGTTACAATTATCATGAAAGTTTGTTAATTTTATAAATAAATAAAACGAATAAACATTTTTGTTATCATTCACCACGACTTTTTTATTTCCACCTTCCAACACCGAACAGCTAAAATAATAAATAAATAGTTGAATAATAATACTATGTTTTTTTTACTAATATTTAACTTATTCTTATAAAAAATAAATAATGAACCAATAACTAATGTTACCAAGAAACAAAAACCCCACGTTGTTAACAGGATTCGAACTCGGATCTCATTGATCGTGAATCCTACTGATTACCCCAACAGCTATCAACACATGGTCAATAGATGTGAATTTTAGCTATCCAATGGTAAGAACAGGTCGCTACACAGAACAGGTCGGTTTGCTGCGTGTATAATAAAAGATACGGAAATATATTCTTATGTTTCGTGGAGTGTGACGCGCGACATGCGATTGGGCAAACTCTGTGGCTGTGGTGTGCGTATTGTATTGAGACCACTTTCACATATAGACGCACGGACGCTCGACCGTGAGTTCACAGCAATACAATCCTTAGCGTGCCTCAGCACTTATAAACGCTTACTGTACCTGCGTCGCAGTT
Organism: Xestia xanthographa; assembly: GCA_905147715.2. Lineage (NCBI taxonomy): Eukaryota > Metazoa > Arthropoda > Insecta > Lepidoptera > Noctuidae > Xestia > Xestia xanthographa. Next base: position 13,563,184 of record LR990649.1, on the reverse strand, counting down.
TTCCTAAATACCTATAGAGGTTGGATACTTACTCGACCTTTAGAAGATTGCTGGGATAATATCTAAAACTGTTCTGATATTGTACGAAGTATCTACTAAAAGGTAGCCATACACGCTGTGTCTAGTTTGTCCTTTACGCAGCTCAAGTTAACCCTATTAACCTGTAGTTGCCCGTAATTACAGACACAATTAAAAAAACAATGTTAAATGTTAACAATGTAAACAATGTTATGTAAAATGTTGTATGTTTGGTATGTTTTTTATTTTAATTTAACCTGCACAGTTTTGTAACTTACACGGTCCGGCTTACCTGTAAAGTCCAACTGTACAGGCAAACTTGCTAGGTGTACCTAGCAAGTATCTGAAATGGTATCTCCTAGCGTGGTAGGTCCTAGCGTGTATGGCTACCTTAAGAGATACCATTTCACATCTCTGACTTCAACCAACATACTTTCAGCGCTCGCCATACTCAATTACTAAATTATCTTGTATCACGTGTGATTCAAATTGCTCGTAACATCTATACACATATGTACTGCATAAAGTCACGCCTTTTTCTAATGGGGTTAGGCAAAAATCACAGAACGCCACTTGCTACGATTCTTTTTTTTCGGATGGGAAACCATCAAATGATTCCTCCCGCTCTGGGCGGAGCAGGAGGGAGTGTCAGACTTTTACTGACTAAAACCCATCCATGTTCCTTAATCGCCCTTTGTGTTACGGGAACACGGTATCTCTTTCGAACAGTCCCGCAACCCCGGCAGGCATCGGTCCTTGCGGACCCCTTCCTATTGCTGACTCTCTTATGAGGCGGGCGTGGACCACGAACGCGCCGTCGACATGGCCTGTCGTCACGAGACGGACGGACGGCGAGCTAGCCCATAGCCCACCGTCCACAGGCCCGCGACCTGCTACGATCCTTACACACTCCTTTTGCCTAGTCCACTTTCATACTTCTATTCAGTACTACGCACCTGACCTTTGTGAAGAACCTCACCGATAAGGTCAGTGTATGTCCTTCTAGAGCGTCCCCTCCCGGCGTTGTCACTCACATTTACCTTTTGTTAGTCATACTCTTTTAAATTTGTCACTGCATCTTCTTTTAAACCGCAACGTTCCCGTATAATCTCAAACAACAACAAAACATCGCAACATACTTATGCAAAACATCTAATACTGGAGTTATTGCAGCAAACCTATCCGATAGATTAATAATGCCTATACGATATTGCAATTCCACTTTGATAGCGCTGCTACCACATCTGCAATATTCATGATATACTCAGAGTATACCAATAGCGTTTAGCATAGTTATTGAAATATGTTGCAATATGTATGAATACACAGATAACTGCCTGGTCGAGTGGCCGAAAGAGCGACTGCTGAGCATGACGTGTTCGATTCCTAGGCAAGATTCGGGCAAGTGTTATTGGGTTTTTCAATCAGAAATCTCTTAATAGCAGCCACGGAGTCTATATTTGTGCCATGATGACCATGTGCCAGTAGGCTCGCCCCCTATTACATGGAACTTAAACATAACCGACAAAATGTGGGTGTACTATTAGGATCACCCTAACCCTTCGGGGATTGCAGGCGTGACATGATGTTATGTCTGTGAAGTATTGAGAGAATATGTAAGTTTATGATAAGAATATAAGTCTCAAAAGCCTTGTATTGCGTAAAGTCGACCGACTCTTGGCTGAGCCTGACCGAATATACGAGATTTGGACTTACACCTCGATCTTGATCAAGCATTATTTTATAAATAGAAAGCAATTGCCACATATAAGGCATAGCAAAGTGATGCTATGCCTCACAAAAATGAATGATTAGGAAGAGAACCGTCTTCAAGTGTGAAGACGGTTCTCTTCCTAATCATTTATTTTTTCTGTTTTATTGAATAAACTATAAATGTCGATCTTTTTGTGGAAGGTGTAATGAAATGCACACCTCTGCTTCACACTTCGGTATTACAGGCATGTTGTCATGTTAAGTGTGTGGATAATGTTCAGAAATTAAGTTGAACGCAGACCGGGACGGCATCGGCATGGCAAGGATTCAATTTTTTACCAATGGATAATCAAACGTATTGATATAGAAATACAACATAGATTGTTATGCTTTAAAATTATACCGTGACATGCCGAGGCATCGAAATAAATTTATATTGAAAGACGCGCCACGGTCGTATTTCTAAAGGGTGTAAAACACCTCTTAACGAAGACGAAAAGCACTTGTTCTCCCCGTCATTGCGATCATTTTTTTTGTTCTACACCATATCTGGGAACCTTCTAGTTACGGGAGATATTGGGGGTCTAAGTTCCAACTTTTTGACAAGTTTTTTTTTTTAATACAGGTTTTTATTGTAAGATTTTTACTTTAAACACCTCCACGACCCCTTTACTATTCAATCCATCCATCAGTACAATGTTTTGAGTCCATTACACTGAGTTCTACCACAAAACATGATTTTTCACCTCAAAAAAAAAAGTCGTTTCCCAGCAATAATTTTTGCGTAAAGTTACTTAGTTTGATGTACAGAATGCTTGGCTTCGTGATGAGGTGGTTTACACCCTGTTTATTTTGTTTTTACACGTTTGAATATCCATTGGCAAAAATTGAAATTTCTTGCCATCCATAACACAATAAAGCTGAACGCAGAACGGGAGCCGATGGATACCTACAAGTATAATTTCTGTCTGGGCTAGACTGTTCAGTAACTGAATAAACAAGTACCAAGTCTTGGATCTTGAAGGGTAAAAGGACGTGTGTTCTGTTTTGTTAAATGTATTACTATAATTTACAGACGCCTACACAACATAGCATAACACTATTAATAATACTTCTACTTACTTTATTTACACTTTCAATTACTTTATTATTATTCTGATTAATTATTATTATTAATTAAGCTGATTTAATCTTTTCGTCGTTAGTCGTTAAAGTGCACATCTTTCTACATCGTTCTCACATATATGTTTAATCTCAACATGAATAATGTAACCAAGATTTTGATTGAAAAGAGCGTCCATGGAGTTTCTTGCCCGTTCTTCTCCATAGAGATCTACGCTAGGGAATGGGTAACTACAGTACTTTCTCAAGTTATTATGCCTTGTGACTGTGACTGTAGCTTAGCTATTTTTTGTTGTTTTTTGACATTCAAATGTGCCGTAATGGTCTAATTGAAATAAATGCTTTGAGTTTGAGTTCATCAAGCCTGTAATCCCCGAAGAGTTAGGCAGTGGTGTACCTACATGTGTACCTGTATACCTCGTCCAGTACCCACCAGCGGTACTGCATGTAGTATTAGGTTTGATTTCCAGCTCAGGGAATAAGCTATTATTGAGTGTTTTCTTCAGGAATTTCTCAATAGCAGCCTGGAAGCTGTTTTGTGCCCAGATGATAGCAATGGGCTCGCCCCCTTACTTTAAATTACTAACTAACTCAGCAGGTTTTAAATATGGGATGCTATGTCACAATATAACGAAATGATAACTATAGTTTGGCCGCTGAGAGAATGCGTTCCTGACAGAGCGAAAGGACGATGTAACTTTGAAGTGGCGAAGAATTTACGATAAACATATAACAGTCGTTCGTTTGCCCTATTAACAAATTATATTATTAAAACCGGCCAAGTGCGAGTCGGACTCGCGCACGAAGGGTTCCGTACCAATTATTATAAAAAAGCACGTTTGTTGTATGGGAGCCCCCCTTAAATATTAATTTTATTTAGATTTTAGTATTTGTTGTTATAGCGGCAACAGAAATACATCATCTGTGAAAATTTCAACTGTCTAGCTGTCACGGTTCATGAGATACAGCCTGGTGACAGACAGACGGACAGACGGACAGACAGCGAAGTCTTAGTAATAGGGTTCCGTTTTTACCCTTTGGGTACGGAACCCTAAAAACGATATCATTAAATCAAGTAACGATAAATGTTTTAATTTCGCGCTAAATTTAAGTACCAACTGACAGACGTCAGAAACGTCAAAAACGGCCAAACTGAAAACCAATTAAATAACTACTAAAACTGCAATTCTTGCACACATCACAAGATAAGAATTAATTGCAGAACGCACAAACAATCGTGTTCCCCGCTTTAACCATACAAATTAATTAAAAAGCTCAACGTTCAAGTGGCCAGTAATGGGGCATCACAACACCGCTCCCCACGTGCTGGCTGCCAGTACTCGAGTCGAGTACTCGCTTACTTGCCTACGGTACTGTTGTGTTAAGGGGAGTAATCTGTATCTGAAGCATGACTTGCAAGCAGCGTGCAAAGAGAAACAGGAATATAATTAATTGCAAGGTATGAGTATGTGAGTGTGAGCGACTAAAATAAAGGTACAAAAAAAAATATTGTTTTTAATGGGTATACGTCTGCACTTTTAAATAGGACTACAAACGTTGTTTATAATGATGATGAATGACGTACCTAACATAGTGAAGTGTTTTGCGAAAAAACAGCCTTTTTAGTACTGAAAATCTTTACATTGAAGCATACACCGTCCTGATAATGTTCTTTGTTAAAACGTAGCCGAATTTCGCAAAAATAAAAATCAAACAAAACTCTTTAATGTTTCAGAATAACGGCTCGTAAATTCAATTTATTTCCCGATTGAATAGAGGCACAGTGATGCGGGGCTTCCACACAAAAACGCTTTTAGCACCGGCACTGTGGCCCCACAGTAAAACTCAGTTCGAACATTCTTTGTGACCATAAAATGAGAAAGGGAAACGTGTGAATACCTCTAATATCACGGAAGTTATGTTCAAGTAAAATTATTTGCTCCAGAATTTATGTAATCGCACCTTGGTATGTGAAGGCTTCTTACGAAATTAGTAATTTTCGAGAGACGTGTTAAATTATGTTACAAGAATCTTGTTAAATGGATCGCTTCAGTCAAGCAGAGTATTAAAACATAATACTATTTCTTTGACCCACTTTAATTTGACGTTGAGTGAAAATAATCTAACCCGACGGAATGACAAAGTGACTAATTGAATTTTTAATGCCCAGTTCCATCCGAGGAAGAGAAATAAAAAAGAAAGCTATACTTTAATTAGCTCGACGTTAATTGGTCACAAAAACAGAGGCGTGACGTAATTTCTTTAATTCTTCGCAAAGGCAACGGGAACATTTCCTTTTTAATCAGTGGGTCCTTCCGCGCGGGATTTAATTAACGCTCCTAAACATTTTACATTGGCAATAATTGTGCCCGAGGAAATTACAAATCTGTTTGTATCAATTAACACCAAGTGCTACTTGTTATAAGCATCTGGCGACTTCCGAACACTGATTTTGTATTTATCTATACATACGTAATAATAAAACAGTAACGAAAGAAAGACTGTACGTTGAGAATTTTCGAGAAAAAATAAGTGGCTTTTGTTAGAAAAACGTAACTGATGACAAAAAGTGACTTTTTAGAATTTTGTCTGTCTGTGTGTAAGGTACGGCTTCACGCCAAAACTACTGGATAGATTGAATTGAAATTCAGCAAAAATGTTCTTTGTAAACTAAGGAAGGCTTTAAGCCTACATATTATCACGCCATATGTTATGGGAGGTAAGCAATATTGATTTTAAAAGGTTTTTGTTCGTAATTGAATGCACAAAATAATTCAATGCACAAAATGACATGTTATAAGCAAAATTATGTGACGCAGACGAAGTTGCGCGGGTCAGCTAGTTTTAAATATAACTGTTGAATGACTGCAAATATTTTACAAAGCAAATGAAAATGATGCTGAATATTATAAATTGTTCAAAATTTATGAAATTCTCATGTTACACTAATATGCTTTGTATGAGTTTAATTTGTACAGTTTACTCAATCAAACGTGAAATGCGCAAACATTGTTTCGTTTATCAATTAATATTTTTGTTCAAAACACAAACTGTTTTCATTTTAATGTTTTCCATTAAAACCGTTTTAGTAAAACAAATAGATGAAATGTTTCGACAAACAAGAGATATTCGAGGCATTAATGAGATCAAAAAAGGTCGAATAAACAAGCCACAATTAATCTGAGGATGCCTTATTTTTCGTCGAAAGAAAATTATATTCATAAAAAGAATGGTATGAGTACTAAAACCCTAAAGTGCTTGGTGTTGAAAGCGGAATATAAATTAAACAAAATGACATTAGGGCCATGTACGCGTGGGCGTACATTTGACAGGGTTTTGTGAAAGTTTTAATGACAGCTAGCTAATAAACGCGAAGCCGGAGGGGATTAAAGAATAAGTGAACTGTAAAGCATTAAGAGTTACAAATTGTTGCCAACGAACACAGTGGAGATATTAATACAAGGTCGCTTGCACAGAGAGCAAGGTTTTGATCTCGCTCGATTTATAAAAAGCTGGTTGACAAACTATTAAAATTTAATCTAGATTACATCGGAGATTTCAATAAAAAAATGATTTTTTGGTAAGAAATTTCTCATTAGCTTATGTCAGGAAATTAGAATAATTTATTTAAAAAGTATTACAAAAGTGGTAATATTATGGCAAATTTAGGTGCAGTAGTATTATTTCTCAAATATGGTATTATTAATGCATAAAAGTAAACTATAATTAAAATATATATAACAGTTGAAACTAACGACAATGTGGAATTCAAGTGTTTCGTAGCGACCTGCCCAATCTAGGTTTATTTAAACCTGTGTTTCAGGCCATCACTTTACATAGCACAAATTAATTAGGACAGTTTGAGAAGTTTTACAATACAATAAATCTATTAACAACTATAAGAGAACACGCTACGTACGTACATACATGCACGCATGCATGTATTTTTGTTTCTTTGTGTGCAATAAAGAATAAGAAGAAGAAGAACAATCACAGACCCGTGATTTGTATTCTTAAGTATATTTTCGTATAGTATCTTGCTTTCCACGCTGATCAAAGTAAACCTTTTGAAATAGCACCGTCCATTTATCTGGAAATGTAGGTATGCACCCTAATTCAATTGTTCCAGCTGCGATAAGTTCGTTCCAACCCGCTTAAGCTTTGTCACTGCTGGAATTAGAGAGATTAATTATTATCATTTCGCTCTTTCTCGTTCTTGAACAGAACTCTCAGCTAATATCCATGAAATTCATTGCTACATTGAGTTCCAACTACTTTTAAGAGCCCTCTTACATTTCGGCTTTACGCTAATTTTACTATTTACCTAAAAGGCATAGCGAATATGTATTATAAAAGTATAGGATATTTTTGAAATAAAATCGGAAGTTTTATATGGTGTTTATTGAAAAGAATATATACGAGGTCCCAAATCAGGTCTCCGTGAATTTCTGTCTCAACATGCATCGGGAGAATCATTGTCACTAATAAATACGTTTTCTAAAATTCGCTATAGACAAAACGAACTATTTTTAACGAGTACTTGTAATTTTAAGCAACGAACAAAAAACAATTTCAACGACGAAAGCTTGCTACATAATAAATGATTTGGTTCAACTTCTTTTGAAAACCTTGCAAACTTCTTTTACGTTTACGTAAAAGAAGTTTGCAAGACATTTTATTGAGGTTATGTAGATTTATATCAATAAGTAATCATTTATAGTCCGCCTCTGCAATCTTTGTCTTAGCTGATTCTAAAACTACTCTATGAACTTGACAATATATAGACGATCACATGCCTTACACTCCACATTAAAACAGCTCCATGTATACTGTACACAGTTTTTCTGCTACCTCTGTTTAGTTCACTCCCCACAATTTTCCTGCCTGCTCACAAAAAGGTCTTGCAGCACTCTAAACCCTACAAAAACCGGTCACTTTTGAGCGCAGTATTAAAGCGGTTAGCCCCGGTTAACCCGTGTGTGGCACAACAAACACTCCACTATTCACTGCGAGGCCTTCTGGAGATAAATTAAGATGGAAGCGGCACCCGGGTGCAGTCTCCGGTCGCCGTCGCCTGCCGCACAGATTTATCACTTTACCTCCTGACCTTTTGAATAAGGACAGCCTTTGTTTTATGATGATGTAGGTGAGAAATATATTGGTATTGGATATTTTGTTTGCATAGTGATGTGGTGTTGTTCTAGTGTTGTTACGTGGGGTTGGTATTGGACATTTTGTTTGCATAGTGATGTGGTGTTGTTCTAGTGTTGTTACGTGGGGTTGGTATTGGACATTTTGTTTGCATAGTGATATGGTGTTGTTCTAGTATTGTTACGTGGGGTTGGTATTGGACATTTTGTTTGCATAGTGATGTGGTGTTGTTCTAGTGTTGTTACGTGGGGTGACTGGCGAAGTATGTTTTTCATGTGTAGGCGTAAATGGGGAATGTGAATACGTCATGGGTTTGAAAATGCCTGCCAGTGTCAAATTCTGTCATACCACATTTTCTGTTATATTTCGCCTATGTTAAATTTAGTACTCTAGTTCTATTTTGAGCCATTCTTCATAAAACTTCCTCTCATTAACATTATCTAAACGTTAACTGATCTCAAAATTTAATAATCTGTAACTAAATTCATAATGAAGGTTATCCATAAATACTTGACGTTTTAAACGATCTAATTTAATAAAGTCGTCAGGTTTGCTGAGCTCATCTCGCAGAATATTTCACAAGATTAACGTTTTTCGATTAACTTGAAAGCGAAACGGGTAGATCTGTCCGACAAATTATATTTATATTGCAATAACATTCGGAGGGGTGGCTTAAGAGCACTGGTCTAAGGGGAAAACATGCGAAACGCACCTTTTTATGTTGATAATTTTCGCTGATGTTGTTTTCGATTGTAAATCTATGATAACTGGGTATATTTTTATATTAATGAGCAAAAATATAGGAGCTTAGGGTAAAATCTTTGAAAGAATTAATTCATTCAGAGATTTTACAGATTTTTATTTTAAAGATAGCACTTGAATACGTTTAAATGTATTCGAGTGCTATATTTAAAAACAAACATATCTTTAGCTTAAAAATATACATGACGAGTCTCCAAAGAATATTTGCATAAAAGATGTTTAACTGCGTCTGTCTGCATCTTTCGTCTAATGTAGAAACCTTCTTTTATTTTACTGCGCTGTAGTGCGGTGCACTACATGGAGTAGTTTCAAGAAAAGAGTTTTAATTTTACGCGTCAAGCTACTGGCGCTGTGTTTTCTGACAACCACTGGCAGAGTGCCAGGCCTGTATACAGTCTGCCATGATTGAATAAAATCCTACGGTATACTGTCCTACATCAAAGTAATTACTATAAACAAAAGGAAGCATATTATATAGGAAGATTCTCTTGTTTCTTTTCGACTCTTTTGTGTATCTTATTACTAAATACGGATTAGTGAACACACTGAAGAATATATTGGTTTCGATGCTTTTTTCAAAACGTAATTTTGATATAATATCACCAATCATCATCTGCATAGCCTTTTCCCAACTATGTTGGGGTCTACTTCCAGTCTTACCGGATGCAGCTGAATACCAGTTTTTGTTATAATATCACTAACATCAGAAGAAAAATATAGGAGATATTGGGGGTCAAAGTTCTAACTTTTTGACATGTATTTTTTTAATACAAGTTTTTATTGTTAGTTTAGATTTTTACTTTAAACACCTCCACGACCCCCGTACTATTCAATCTATTCATCAGCACAATGTTTTGAGTTCGTAACATTGAGTTCTACCACAAAACATGATTTTTCACCCCCCAAAAAAAAAGTAATTTCCCAGCAATATTTTTTGCGTAAAGTTACTTAGTTTAATGTACAGAATGCTTGGTTGACGGCTTCGTGATGAGGTTGTTTATACCCTGAATAGAGTGGAAGGTACACCGATGCTGTAACAGTTACCACGTAATTTATTACATCAGTCTGAACTATATAAATTGTTCATCGGTAATTTAAAAAAACAGTTTCTCCATACATTTTCACCGTGTACCGAGTGTTAGACTTAATACTAAATATTTAAATTTTACTAGTCATAAGTACGGTTGTTCAATTTTATGAGTACAGTAATTTAAAGGTTTACGCAGTTTTATGAATACGGTACTTAGTGCCACTGCTTTTACTAGTCATGAGCACGGTTGTTCAATTTTATGAGTACAGTAATTTAACGGTTTACGCAGTGGTATGAATACGGTTCTTAAAATCACTGCGTACATTTGGTTTTGAGGGAAGGGGCAAGAATTCCAAGATCGGCCCGGCAGACTGTTCATAGCAGTTCACGAGTGTAGACGTCTTTTAAGTACTGATAATGAAGTACAAAGTGAATATATTCATCCTCAGTCAAAGTATACTTTTATTTCTGAACCTAATCCTATACTAGGTATTGCAGTTTTGCAATAACCGACGACCAATTTCCATAGGGGGTTCAGAATGATGAACTGTTTAAGTAGTAATCGTTTTCCAGCCTGGACCGTTTTAACAGAACTGTGAACACCTACTAAATCCAAAACAGAACAACGCTGCTCATGACATTCTGTGTCCCATTTGTCACAAAAATCTAAACCAGTTCAAACCGAATAAAATCAAAGTGACGACTACTGAAGAAACACATCCAATCGAATTTCCTACAAGCATAGAAACATCAATATTTTCAGTTGTCTTTTATTTTCTGTGTGCTGACAACTAGAAAAATAATGGGCAAGCCATAGTTCATAAGTTCTAGGCAACATCTGTGATTTATGGGTTAAAAGCGGTTATGTAAGCGATCATAACTATAAAAAAAGGTTTATGAAACTGCGTACTGAAATCTGCGTAGGAAACAATTTTTTGTTTCGAATTTATAAAGTCGTGTAGTCGTGCGTTATTTTATGGAGAAGGAATAAAAATAATAAGAAATTATCAATGTTCGAATAAATAGTGAGCTAAGATTCATGTTATTGTCCAAGCCTGCCAAAATCGTGTAATGGCCATCACGAGTATTTCAATTTCACAAGAGTAGAAATGCGTAATGTTGTGAGCAATAATAAATTGGATACTATGTTAACGATTTTCTTTAGTTTTAGTTTCAGGATCTTGCACTTAATATCACAATGGTCTGAACTGAATACTTTCAAGACACAGCGACATTTAAATAAATATTTACCAATATTACCAAGAGATAAAGTTTGCAAGTTTTTATGTATATATAGGGAGTAATCTTCGGAATTACTGATCCATTTAGGAAAAAAGGAGTTTTGAAAACTACAATATCTCCGAGTGTTATAGGCTACATTTAAACATTCTAGTGGGATAACTTCCGACTATAACGTAGGCAAAACATCATAATAATTAGTACTGTAATTTGGAACACAAAACAACATTTCTATTTAGTCTGCACTGTACCACGCTCTCTGCAACATCTAAAAACATACACATTACATAGTAAAGCTAATAGAATATTCATTTGATGTCAAGTTTAGCGCATTAGTGTACTCACGAGCCCAAAGTTGTTTCACAAAACCTTTTACAATAAATTATAACGTTGTTTTCTGAACATATCTATATAATATGCATTTTAGTGGTAACAGAAAAAGCTTTTCTGTTGTAGTACTTTTGCTTGTAAATGTACATATTCAAATGGATACGTAAACCCTTTCCAAAACCGTCTGTCCTTTGTATTTTTTATGTGCTTGAATAGTTTTAAAACTTTAGTTAGAATTCCCATTTTTCTGTGGTTAATTTTCAGACGAATTTCAGAGGGAGGTTTACTGTAATCTTGAAGTATATTATCGCACGTTTTCCATGTCATTATACTCTCGGATGAAAAAGCATGCACCTACTTATCATGTTCTGTACGCTTATAGTCACCTAGTTATGTAACCTGTATCTGCTAGTTTTACAGTTTAAAGATACTCACATCCCGGAAATCGACATCCAACTCCGTAAATAGATTCGATTTATGAAAGTTGAATAATCAATAAAAATAATATATTTACTTCAAGTCCCAAAACAACAAAACAGATTTCCAAAACGATTTCACGACAATTCTCACCCCAAAACTACACGAACATTTACAATATTACTGTAAATGCAAAAGGTCGTAATTGCCATAAAACATCAGTTCTAAAGTGGACAATCCTGCAGTACCACGGATTCATTACTATAATCCTAGCTAATATAAACCTGTCGGGCGCTAAGACAATGGAACCGTATCGAACCGAATGTCCGCTTCAATGGCTTTTAAAGGAATTTTCTTACAATTGGATTAACTACGCTGTGGTTATTTTATTCTGAGATTGGTGGTAGAATAAAATACAAGAAGTATGGACTAAGGTTTCAAATTATAAGTATGTTACAAACTTTTGCATATTTCACTCGCAGAGGGCGACTGCGACTGGGCAGGTTTTACCGGGATTCATTTCAGGTCTAATTTTATCGAAAGCCATTCAGCCATTAAGGTGTAGCAAACAAAATCATCCCTACTTGTTTTTTTTTATTTAAATTGTGTTTACTAACTATATACATTATTAATTAAAAACTATTAAATAAACTAACAACAAAATATAAAAGGGCATGTATATATATAGCTCTTCCTCAACGATGTCAGCTGGTATAATGTGCCCAAGATCAAGGCTGGTCATGCCCAAGAGACTGTCGGCGACGTTGCAACGTTGTATGGCAACCCTGGCCTAGGTAAAAGCCAATCATTTTGATATTTATAATAACTACGTATAGAGACTGTATAGGGACTGGACATATAAGAAATAGGCATCACAAATACTCAAAATGTATTAACAAAAGCGCTATCCACTGAGGTCAGTGGGCACAAGTTCAATTGAGGTGCATTATTTGCTTTGGGACTGTTCGCGGGGTTGCGGGACTGTTCGAAAGAGATACCGTGGCCCCGGAACACAAAGGGCGATGAAGGAACATGGATGGGTTTTAGTCAATAAAAGCCTGAGACTCCCCCCCCCCGCTCCGCCCAGAGCGGTAGGAGTCATTTGGTGATTTCCCATCCAAAAGTCATCATCATCTGCCTAGCCTTTTCCCAACTGTGTTGGGGTCGGCTTCCAGTTTTACCGGATGCAGCTGAATACCAGTATTTTACATGGAGCGACTGCCTATCTGACCTCCACAACCCAGTTAGTACCGGGTAATACGATACCCCTTGGTAAGACTGGTTGTCAGACTTTTCGGGCCTCTAATCTATTATCTATTTTCCATCCAAAAGTAAAAAAAATAAAAAGGTTCATTATTTACTGGTTATCATCTTAGGCACACTTTTGCATTTTCCAGTTAGATACAGGTAACATTAAGGAAAGTAATATTATGCACGATCAATAAGAACAAAAAATCCAAAATAATAAAAATTATCATTCTTTAGGATTCAAGGTGACAGCTTGAGATTAGACAATTACGACGGCTACCTGAAAGTCCTCAGAACCCACCGAGGTGTTCATCATAATACTGTGTAAATATTTCTAAGGCCAGACGGACAGACGACAGACAGACAGACGGTAATCCGCAAGGACATTTTATTTAAGGTAGGTAAAGCCTACACGAGGTGTGAAATTAAACTTAAGCGAATTTAACCTTCTTTGTCGAGCAAGGTCAAGAGACTACACTGAAAGGTGCCTTGTACAAAATTAAATAACTTGTTGAACATATCTTGGGCTTAAACATTTTTTTTTCATTACTAATAAACTTTTATGTAGTATATCAACTATCTGGTGTCCACGACACAAGCCTCGTTGCTTAGTGTGGCACTAGATGGTGCTGTGTGTTATGTCCAGCGATATTTATATTTTTGCCCACGGCGTCATCCGCGTGGAGATGAAAAATACCGGTATAAAAAGTCCTAGCTATCCTGTCCAAACCAAAAGCCAAATTTCACCGAAATCAGTTCATCCGTTACTAAGTAAAAAGGTAACAGACTCACACCTTTCGCAATTATAATATTTAGTATAAATATTTAACACGAAATATGATTAAACAAACAGATTCTATTTATTTAATAATGTTCAATTTTGTTTTTAAACGTCAAACATAACCACCACAAAATAAATAATATCACGTCACATTTACATATCTCCCTATTGTTCAGAAATCACGCTACATTTATTTAATTTACAATTTAAACATTGGAATGGCAAATATTTAAATATAAAGCGAAGCTTCTGAAGCGCTCATCATTTGGGATGGCAGTAATTATAGGCATAATTAACGGTAACAATATTTACCGTGGAATATTTGCTACATCAATGGACGTATTCGAAAGTTAAAGCACCTGAATTAATCAATCGTATTATTTAAATGAGTTCAATATGATATTATGCATCAATGTGAATGCATAACAGGAGATATACCTACATAATAACATAAATATTTATAAGTCATACGTAACATAATCAGCACACGTGACTAAAAGAGCGATGAATATAAATGTTAATGGATGGAGAGGGAGAGTAAGACCAATGATAATGGTAGATGGATGGATTGTGTGAGGAATGATATGAAGGAAAAAAAACCGGCCAAGAGCGTGTCGGGCCACGCTCAGTGTAGGGTTCCGTAGTTTCCCGTCCGTCATAATAAGTGTCCCCACTTATGAGTTTAAAGGTGGGTATCCATTATGTAAAAATGCTTGCATATACGAATATACTACAAATTTAGTCCAGAAATTATTTTGTACAACTTTTTGTCTTTTTTGTACAAAAACTGTTGTTTCCATCAAGTTCAAAATGATTTTCCTAGAAAGTCCTTATAAAGTTCTACTTTTCAGATTTTTTTCATCATTTCTAAACTTATGGTTCAAAAGTTAGAGGAAATTAAAGTTAGAGATTAAAGAGAGGGAGTTAAAGTTAGAGGAGTTAGTTAGAGGGGGGGGGGGGGGGGGGGCACATTGTTTTTTACTTTTGGAGCGATTATTTCCGAAATTACTGACATTATCAAAAAATGATTTTAGGAAACCCCTATTCATTTTTAAATACCTTTCCAACAATATATCACACGTTAGGGTTGAAATTAAAAAAAAATCACTTCCCACTTTAGATATAGGGGGGCTACCCTAATAAAACATTTTTTTCCAATTTTTATTTTACCACTTTGTCGGCGTGATTGATATACATATTGGTACCAAATTTCAGCTTTCTAGTGCTAACGGTCACAGAGATTAAGCGAGGACGGACAGACATGGCGAAACTATAAGGGTTCCTAGTTGACTACGGAACCCTAAAAAGGAGTAAATGACATTGTGATGGTTGACAGGAGAGAATGGAAGAAAACAACGTGTTGCGCCGTCCCCATGTAACATGAGATAAGGGCAGGACGATGACGTAACATAATCAGGCTAGAATGTTCCCTCTGCTGGGAAACAGGCCTATTCTCTATGCTTTCATAGAGAAGAGACCTGTTTTGGAGCAGGTTTCATAGCTGTCATTATGTCTTCGAATTTTAAATTGTAGGTCATGCCGGTCCCGTTTCCTTAAAATGTTTTTCTTCGCTTAGAGCTATTATGGCATGACTATAGTAAAACTTTATTTACATTGGTGTAAAGTTTTACAATAGTCATGCCCTATCTGCATTGCAGTATTCAAAGAATAGGAGCATGTACAAATGCAGTGCAAATGCATCTTAAGTACTTACAAGCTTGGTTTTTTTTTTTGTAACATAAGTAAGTAAAACAGCCGAAAATTCCCTGTGTTGAGACTCAGATCTTTATAAGAAGAGGATTCGTTTTAAAAGTTTGCGAAGGCTTTATTCGAAGTGTCCTAAGCCTAAAATAGAATGTGCGAACGTCTCTAGAAATGTCTTCGTAGATTTTATCTTCAGAATTTCATCTAAGTTTAAACCACTTCACCTTGAAATGTACGTTTAGTTCAGTCCAAGGTCGTATTTAAGACAAAATGAAATTAAAAGACTTTCTGTACTGTCGCATAGATCATCATCTGCCTAGCCTTTTCCTAACTGGGGTGGTCGGCTTCCGGTCTAACAGGATGCAGCTAAATACCAGTATTTTACATGGAGCGACTGTCTATCTGACTATCACAACCCAGTTAGTACTGGGTAATACGATACTCCTTTGCAAGACTGGTTGTCAGACTTTCGGGCCACTGACTACCTGTAACGACTGTCAAGGATCTACAAATTATAGCCAGGAACAACGTGCTCTCCAAGGCATGGAGGAAACTCGGTAGGTACTGTCAGTTAAGTAGGTTTTTCTAAAAATCGATGTGCCATATGATCAGTCGGATAGGTCCTGTAACTCTACAAATTGGCACGTCGTACTTCTTAACACTTCTAATGTAATTCGAACACGAAAAAAGTAGATACTTAAGAGAAGTTTTGTTCGAGTTCCAACGCCATCTGGTGCGAATTGGGAGAACTGCCAAAACAAACTAACTGTTAAGTTGCGAGAAAATCGGATACCAACTTGAGGAACGTACTTAAAGGAAGCTAGCTTACAGTCTGACATTATTTTGTGAATATCCTGAATTAAATAGATCTTTTCAAAAACAAAAAAAAAAACAATAAATGGAAAGGGAAGCAGCATTTTCTGTTAGTCTTTCATCACTGCGATCTCCAATCCGCCTGCCAAGCGTGGAGATTACGGCAAATTCCTCCCATCATAGGAGAGGCTTATGTCCAGCAGTGGACGTTATGGGCTGTTGTTGTTGTTGTTTCAGGAAACTGGGTACTGGGCAAAAGCCATTTTTCTTGGAAAAGTCTACCATGTTTGCTCAATGTTGGCGATTAAAATCTCTACATACAAACATAAACTCACGCATTTTTCTCATGGGGGTAAGCAGAAACCACAGAACGCCATCTGTTACGACCATTACATACTCCCTTTGCCTCGTTCAATTTCATACTTCTGCTCATTCAGTATACAGGGTGTAAAAGACCTCTTCACGAAGCCGTTAACCAAGCATACTGTACATCAAACTAAG
The DNA here is from genome assembly GCA_905147715.2 of Xestia xanthographa. NCBI lineage: Eukaryota > Metazoa > Arthropoda > Insecta > Lepidoptera > Noctuidae > Xestia > Xestia xanthographa. Next base: position 13,546,355 of record LR990649.1, on the reverse strand, counting down.
TAACTTTACGCCAAAATTATTGCTGGGAAACGACTTTTTTGTTTGGGGTAAAAAAACATGTTTTATGGTAGAACTCAATATAACGCACTCAAAACATTGTGCTGATGGGTGGATTGAATAGTTTGGGGGACGTGGAGGTGTTTATAGTAAAAATCTTACATTAAAAACTTGTATTAAAAAAAAAAAACTTGTCAAGAAGTTGGAACTTTGACCCCCAATATCTCCGTGACGTGAAGGTTCCCAGGCATGGTGTAGAACAAAAAAAATATCGCAATGACGGGGAGAACAAGTGCCTTTCGGCTACGTTAAGGGGTGTTTTACACCCTTTATTCTATATCCAACTTTAGTACAACTAGAAGTAGATTTTAAATTAAAAAGTCACAACGATAGTTGCCAGGATTTGCACAGCTTCAAACAAAATGTATTTCCTGTCCTTTGATAACAAAGAAAACTGTAATCTACAAAGCTCCTGTCAAACCAACAAGATCGAAGTTTTTGTATCCACTGTCTGTAAAACACTTCCGGGAAGATTTTGCTGAGAGAAAAACGGATACGGTTCGAAAGAAAACTTGTATTATAAATCTTAGATTGCTACCGTCAAACTGCCAACTTGAACATCTATCAGATGACCTTTGTAACACTGTACTACCGTAATACTGTTTTTCCAGTTGTTTAGTTCAAACAACTGGTTATAGTCTAAGATCCTTTAAAGAACGACCTTCACCGAGCTGGTTAATGTATGAAAAGTATTTTATATCAAATTAAATATGTCAAAAAATATATTGCAAATGGGTTGTCTAAAAAATTTCAGTCCAGAATATGATTAATTAGCAATTTAATTTTTTTTATTTTGTTTTTAAATTTCTCTGGTTTGTTTAAAAGACAAATTCCATACCAATTGAAAGTATGAAGCCTATAGAATGTGCAAACGTTAGGTTAACCGGTCAACCTAACGTTTGCATATATTCTATAGGCTTCATACTTTCGATTGGTACGGAAGTTGTATATTAGCCAAACCAGTGAAATGTTGAAAAAAAAAAAAAATTCTGGACTGAAATTTTTTAGACAACCCATTTGCAATATATTTTTTGACATATTTAATTTGATATAAAATACTTTTCATCCATTAACCAACTCGGTGAAGGTCGTTCTTAAAGGGATCCTAAACTATTAACGTGACATTTATGAATGGAGTTTGACGTAAGGCTGACATTAGACACGGGTTGATCAAGTGTAAGGTTGTTCAAAGAATTCGTTCTAAATGTTACAAGCACTAAATATTTTTCCTTCTTTTCTGAAATAATCACTAGACTCGTTAATATACATTGGTTAGTATTAAGTAATATGACCGCTAAAGACTAACAAATGTTTGCTTCCAAATTACAGTGATAATATCTTACTAAGATGACAAATAATACAGAAGTATGGAGGAAGAAGTCTTCCCCACGTCGACCCCATATAAATTGGGATAAGCGCAAAATAATTATCCTATATACTATCGAGGACACTCCCGCCTGACCACCACTAAGCTCATTTTTGCTTGCACTCGCAACATAAAAACGCTCTCTAGCCCCGCCCCGTTGACTTTGTGTAGAAAAAATGAATGAAAAGATACCGAATCGGCCAAGCGCATTGACGACGCACGCCAAACGAGATTTATTGTTATTTTGCGCGCCAACGTTGACGCTTTCCTAATAGGCCCAAACTTTAAGGGGACGTGGCTCGGCGCCTCCGCATGATTTAAGCGAAAAAAAATTAAAATGGTCAGGCGGAAAAGACCCCGATAGTACTTAGGTAGCTGCAATAACAATAGGCTCACTCCCTATTACATTCTGGATTTATGTACTATGATACAGCTCTTTATTTATTTATTTAAATAGAACAGCCGAAGCCATCATCATCTGCCTAGCCTTTTCCCAACTATGTTGGGGTCGGCTTCCAGTCTAACCGAATGCAGCTAAATACCAGTATTTTACATGGAGCGACTGCCTAACGGCCGAAGCCACACTATTTAAACATTTAATTTATTTAACACAGTCATGCATTCTCACAAAATTTCAAACATTCTCACGCTCTTGAGCTCTGCCTAACCTTTCGGGGAAACCAAGCGAGATGGTAAATTATATCTTACGTGTCTAAAAACCTGCCTACTGTGTCTTTTAAAAAACTAAACGTAGCTCGTAGGTACTTTTGTACATCCGTACACCTACACAAAAAAAAAGTTTATGTTTGTTTCAAAAGGCACGTATAACGCTCCTTTTATTAAATAAAATGTCAGGTGAGGCTACGTGCTCGTATTTTTCCAACTTCCAACGCCTACACAACGTTTTCCCCTTTTCCTTGTCAATACAAATTTGAATATGTCGTAGTTAAGTACGACGATACAACTTTTGCTCGCAGAAATCAACAAGAAAACTCGGCGACCCAAAAGTTATATTACACCTATATCAAGTTCCGAAGAACAATAAAGCTTTTTGGGAACTTGTGTCAATCAAGAGTTCGCCTTTCTTGAGCGCTTACATTAGTGTGGAGTAGGCGTTTCTTGTAATAACACTTCAGTGAACCGTTTTCATGTACAAACAGATATAATATTTCATTATCACAAAGGATATGTGTCTAACTATGTATTCATGTACAGAACTCTGGTTTTGCTTATTTCACAACACTCTATCCTGAGATTGCCTGTAAATAATTACCGTGGAGTTATAGTTATTTATGCAACTGTTGTATAATGAGGGGTATTAAAACACGAATGTGGGTTTATCACACTAGGCGAAGCCGAGTGTGATAATAGTATCACATGAGTGTTTTAATACCTAATTATGTACATTTGCATACAAGACTTTATCTACATCCATGATATGAATCCTCCATATAAAAGGTTCTGAAACCATAGGGTGTTGTAGTGTTGTAAGAAATCTATGTAAATTCATGGAAAGTTTAATTGCTGAGTATTAATACAAATAAACCTTGTATAGGTAATAATATAATTATTTACATTTTGATTGTACAATTATTAAAATGCACAAAGCTTGTATCACTCATTTTTGTAAACAACAAAGTACATAATGCAATTTTCCCGCCATTTTTGTTCGATACTAGTTATCGAACAAATATGGCGGGATACGACGTGAATTCGAATTAACCTATAAGTTTTTATTAATTACGGCGCTGTGGTAGTGAATCGCACGTGCTAGACAGTGTTCTTTTTTTAGAACGAGTTGCATAATGAAATTCAGTACAACATTATAACACCCGTTTGGGTGTTATAATGGTTATTATGACATTGGCTGTTTTAATTTTGGCCATAAGCTAACTGTTTTAGATACTTTTATAGAGGATTTATAGCATGGGTGTAGATAAAGACCGTTTACTTTTCTCTTAAATACTAAATAATAATATATTACAAATAATAATATAATAATATTTAGTACGTGCTATGTTCACATAGTTCATTCTAAGTAAACGTAAACAAGGCTGCTAATTAATTTTCAATCAAATCATTATTTGCAAGTATAGGCGAGAATTATTGGTTAAATTATGAAAACAATATACCCAATACAAAACGTACGCTGTATTAAATGTAAAAGGCTGTATTAAATGTAAAAGTAACTATTACGTGATTTAATTGTGCCTTTAAATGAGAAGAAAATTATGAGGCAACTTAGCCTGTCTACATTTAGTATTAAACTGCAAAAGCTTTAGATAGATAAATCATTATAGATTTTTTAGGTAAGTTTGCCAAAATATACTTAACGCAAGCCTGCCAACACTCAATCCATTTATTAATAAATTCGGTGCTATTCTCCCTCTCAAGACAAGACAAGATTACGGACTACGCTTCCTAATAACATAAAAATACCTTTTTAAATTACGAGAATTCTCTTCCGAAATGAGGAAAAATGGCCTCTGGAGTAATAATAATGCCAGTGAATTAGGTGCGTGGGTGAGGAATTCTTGATTCAAGATATAAACGAACTTAAATTAGAGAGAATACCTAACTTAACATTTATGTCCAACGCAAATTATTCAATCTAAGTTGCTCCGTGATTTCAGCCGGATAACGTCCACAATTCTACATTTATATGTATATACATCAACATTCTGCGCCTAAACAACCTAGACTAATATTAGTCTAGGTCGTTTAGGCGCAGAATGTCCAATTCGCAAGTATCTAAGTACTAAAACACGCTTGAACAATGCCATTAGAGAATCGACTCTAATTTCTGAAAAAAAAAGATGACAATCGATCCTCATTATCCTGCCTTTAGTCAAGGTATATAATCCATAACGCACCACATTTGTCTTCCCCGGAAACCCACGAAAATGAGACCATTTTGTCGGCTAAACATAAGAGAGCTTCACATAAAATACTTACGGGATAATATCCGTGTTTTTAGGGTTTCGTACCCAAAGGGTAAAAACGGAATCCTATTACTAAGACTTCGCTGTCTGTCCGTCTGTCTGTCACCAGGCTGTATCTCATGAACCGTGACAGCTAGACAGTTGAAATTTTCACAGATGATGTATTTCTGTTGCCGCTATAACAACAAATACTAAAAACAGAATAAAATTAATATTTAAGGGTCCCATACAACAAACGTGATTTTTTGCCGTTTTGTCTAATGTATAGATAATGGTACGGAACCCTTCGTGCGCGAGTCCGACTCGCACTTGGCCGGTTTTTTTTATTTTTATTTTCCCGTAAGTACTTTAAGTGTACTGGAAAACCGTGAAAGTCTAAAACAGTGCATAAGAGAGCTTATCTGCACTGATCCTGTTTCTGTCTACCTTGAGCTGTCAAACAAGAATGTATCTAAGCTAGCCTAACTTTAAAATATAAACAGCCATCAATCTTAACTGTAAAACGATTCCAAATTTACCAAAACAACATTACACAGAAAGAAAACTAATAAATAAGCAACTAAACTTAAGTTACGAGACTAAACGTAGCTTAATATGCGTTCAATATTACCTGTCTGGATTCAATATTAAACTGTTTAGTCGGAGCAGTGCAAGAGCCACTCAGGAACCAAATAATAGCAGACATTTACTCTTCAATAATTAAACGGGAATTAAATCGGGAGTGCGCCCTCTCGCGGCAATCTGTGTGGATATGGTTTCACGACATCAATAATCCGTCGACAGTATACGATACGGCTCCTCTCGTCTCGCGGCTAAATGAGATTTCAGAGGCTGTAAGCCTACAATTTCATGAGACAAGCGTATATCATTTTGTGTCGTATACAAGGTGTTGTATTGTGGCTTTCGTTTGCTTTGTTGGCAGCTAATTTGGAAACGGTTTTGGCGAGATGGTTTTACTGAGTTAATTTAGGTACACTTACGGGTTGATATAAATAAACGCTTATGGTGAAAAACAAAACATTTTAAAAACAAGCTTTAGCTTTAAATATACTGTGAGAGATTATTTCTTTTTCGCCACCTTCCCAGCAAACCCTTTTAATTTATACCCATATCATATGAGTGTACAAAAAATAACTAGTCCGCCATCTGTGGGAATCCACCATATTGGATTTAGAATGAAGTCAATTTGTCATACAAACTAAACGACCTTGTATGCAAAATTTCAGGTCAATTGGTAGGGGCTGTTTTGAAATTCAGAAGCCAACTTCGACCTAAGCAAACAAACAAAAATATTCAAACACTACAAGTTAAAGCAAGCAAGCTTCAAGTTAAGCTTGTAAATAATTCACTATTTCATTTAAACTTTTGTTCTAAAAATGAGCTTTCTGCAATTTAAAATTCATAAACGTGAAAAATGTAGAGCAACAAAATTCAGACCAAGTCAAATTCTCTCATCTTCTTAAAATTTTCCTGTCGCAACACTTGATTCCGAACTCTGAGCGCAGTCTATGTTAACTTATCTCTGTCAAATTCAGATCTGAGAGCAAGTTTACTGAAAGTTACGCGCCACATGAATTATAAACGAAAGCAATATGTTTAAGTAGGCCAACCCTTCAGTTTCGAGAGTACATAAAACTTTCATAAACACCTATTCAAACAGAATTTATAATTGATGTAACAATAAGGATAAAGTCGAACAAGTTTTCAACTCTCTTTGTGATTTCTCTGAACTTTCCTTTTCAATTATTTTTCTCCCTGTCAGATATTTTGTTTGTAAAAATCAAGCATTACAAATGGATTCAAATTGTTAAATTTTCAGTTAGTTAAGTAATTGACATCAATGTTTTCAATGTCAATCATTAGTTAACCAGCTAAATAGCACGGTAGACCAACAGGAGTTATTTTTTGGGTTCCGTACTCAGTCGGCGAAAACGAACGCTTATAGTATCACTTAATCACTTTGTTGTCCGTCTGTCAAGGCTCTTTTTCTCAGGAACCCGTAAAGGTATCACACTGAAATTAACATTGAATACTTAAGTCTGCTACCCCTTGGAGCAATAAAAAAATAAAATTTGCTAGCATTTGTTATTTTGCGATTTTACAAAGGAATCAAAACCTATAGGTGCTTGAATCATGAAATTTGGCAAGAAAATGAAAAGAACAAAATCTGAAAACGCGTACATATGTAGTTTAATAACAAAATACTTACAAGTCTATATGAAACCCTCGGTGCGCGAGTATAGCTCGCACTTGTTTATAATATGAGTATCACAAAATTTAAGTCACTTAGTAATTTTTCCCCTACTTTCTTGTAATACACCACGGCAGTAACGAAGCAAAAAATATTCTCCATTTATCCATGTCATTATGTTAACTGGGGCTGTTTTGTGAACTCAAGTTTCCACAGATACCTTTCTCTTCACAACAGTTTTAATTCAAAAATCTACGACAAAAGATCCTTTCTATGGATTCTTATTTCTTCTGACATAAGAATCAAGTTCGCTCAACACACTCAATGTCGTTTTTAATCAAAGACCTTCGAACTTCTGTTTTGTTTTCTTGTTTGTTTTACGTTAATAGAAAAGTTTTTAATTGATACCACTCTTTGTTTGTTCTGCGCGGAGATCGATAGGCTACCTAAAAGGAGGCTTGAAGGGTATTTCTGTACCTTTACAAACTATTTCATGAAATACGAAAACAAATAGGCTTTGTTTGAAGTTCAGCGAATTTTCATTCTGAATTACGTGGCATTAAATTAATAAAGGAAACGACTACAGGAGCTAAACGCGAGTTTTATAATGCAAAAAAGCATATGATTCACTGCAATAAACAAAACCAGAAAAATATCCTATAATATTTTTCAGGATATATGCTAGTACGATAGTGTTTTGAAAACATAATTCAGCAAATTTTATTCGATAAAAAAATTACGAAATGATCTCTAAAAAAATATTTTAACGAGTAAAAACCATACTAAAATACATGCGATCATTCTGATTTTTGGCAAATAATTCTACAAGCAACATATTAGCATCATAACGTTTTACTTTTTTAGTCCAATCAATAGATAGATTTTTTGTAAATCGCAAAAAAACCACTCATTTCGCACTATTCGGCCCGCAGTGACTGACTTAACAACCACTTTGTAGTGCAAGCTCATTAGAACTTTATTCTAACAGTATTTCAAACGAAGTTTGAACCACCACAAATAGAGTTGCTAATTTAGCTCCTGTAGTCGCCTTAATGAGAGACGAAAGTGACACGTACATTGTAATGCAAAAAAACCGTCCAAGTGCAAGTCGGACTCGCGCATGAAGGGTTCCGTACTATCGTAGTAAGGGAACCCCCTTTAATTTATTTTTTGTTGTTTTAGCGGCAACAGAAATACACATTCCGTGAAAAATTTCAACTGTCTACCTAATATGGATCATTGGATGCAGCACGCTGACAGAGAAACGGACGGACGGACGGATAGCTGAGGATTAGCAATAGATCGATCGATAGCAAAAATGAAGAAAATCTGTAAAGAGCGTATTTGATTTTGTAACTGAAATTATTGTTTCGATTCATACATTTCTATTATTAATAAATAATAATAATAAATATCGCTGGACATTACACACAGCGCCATCTAGTGCCACACTAAGCAACGAGGCTTGTGTCGTGGACACCAGATAGTTACAATACAGAAGCCCTCTCTATAATTCCCAACACGTACAACTAAGTACTATCTAAAACAAATCACTAGCTCACAAACGTTTAGAGCGAATGTTTTTATCTCGCCAGGCCAAGGAGCAACCCATTTCAAAACAACGAACAAAAAACGGCACTCCCAAATAGCCCAACTCACCCTTTTCAGTATTCAACAAGCACTTTAAAAGTTTTGGTGGAAATATTCAATGAGGCCCAGTCGCCTCAGTTCATATGTGGGCGTATACGTGCCAACAACAGGCGAAGCCCGGGGCTGCGAACTCCGAGTCGAGGTGTACTCGCTAGTAACTATGCCCTGTTTACATACGACTTGCTTATCGGTCTCACGTATTGAAGGAAGCTTAAAAGAACGTGGAAAGGTTTTGTTTCCTCTTATTGTTTTCGCATTTATAATAATTATAGATGTTGTTGTATAAAATATAGTTTTCCACGATTTTTGGTAGCTTAACTTGAATTTTCTGGCAATTTGCTATCTCCTTTTTTTACAAGATAACTATTATAAAATCTGTCAATCAGGCTCTAAAACAGATATAAATAGGTCAATGTTTATTTCTAGTCAAATAACTAATCAACCAATTACGCCTTTCTAAATGATTGAACAACAGTCTTCTTCTTAATTATCAAAGTTCGCTCTATTGTTTCAATCAACAACACAGCTATGTAATCACATTCAATTAAAAATAAAGATCATTTGTGAAGTTATTGATTTGACTTGTTACGTTAGTTACCTATTACGTTTCGAAAGTATCAAAGTTATATTAAAGACTAGCTGTTGTCCGCGAGCTTCGTCCTTATAAAATTATTATAAAACCTGGATCGGATTTTGTTAACAAATTCCGGGGTTTTTTTTCACGGAACCCTAATTGCTTGTGTTATTCCTTATAACATTAGCTATCTGGCAGTAAAAGTCCCGTCAAAAATGGTTCAGCCGTTTCGGAGATTAGCCGGAACAAACAGACCGACAGACAGACCAAAATTTGAAAAAAGTTTTTTGTTATAAGTACCGTTATTTTAAAGCTACAAACATCCACTTCAATTTTATTTCTTTGTATAGATGTGTAGATAAAATTTATGTTTTCAGTGGTTGAGTAATGATACGCTTTGAGCAACTTTCTCTTGGAAGTATGTTTCAATATTCCAATTTTCAATTCATTAAAATAAATATGGAATACACATTCCCATAAACACAAAGGACACTCTAAGCTTTATTAATAAAGAGGATATGAACATAAATCTAAAACATTACACTCCCGCTAAGCAGCATGTTTCATCAAAACATAAAACTAATGTTGCCGCACAATTTCTAATGCAGTTTGTTCGCGAGTGTACACAGAGTTGTGGCCGACACAGACTTGTTTGCCTGGAGTTTATGCACGAGTGCGGGCGGGTACAGGTAGTCACACAACTCAAACTACAAAATCTCATCGCTCACTGAACGACTCCGCTGTAGGGACATCATATTTCTGTGAACGATTTAGTGAGTCGTTCAAATACCGTATACTGCGACGAAATCATAGGGCTGGCAGATCAATATCAAAAGCGTGGAGATGTATATTATCATTTGGCTTCGAATTTTAAATCAAAAGTTGGTTATATCCTCTTTATTGTATGGCCTAAAAGCCCAATTACGCGACTCCACACTCTTTATATTGGTATTGACGGCGGTAAGCCCGTTGACAGCGAGTTATCTGCTAATTTAAGTTGCCAATGTAAAGTATATTTAAACAGCAATACATAAAGCCCATATTTGAATTATATTATTTTTGCCGGGTGGGAGCTGAGTCGTTTATGGGGGCTAAGACCTTACGTTGGATATGCTAGCCACTTGAGCGCACACTAAAGCTCTCGACAACTAGAAAGCCATCGAATGCAGTAGCTGTGGCTTAAATCGGCTAGATGGCATCATCCCCATCAGCATCATTATTTTGCTCTTCGTTTAAAAAACTCCTGAACTTTCATAATTATTTTGCCTCTGACTTAGTACTACTAAAAGTCACAGTAATCTTTGTTTATTCCAATAAGGTTGCTGTTACATTGCTGACAGTATCACATCTATCATAATCACAAGGATCTTTAGGCACGTTACCATCAGGTTGTGACTAGGTTGCTCGTGCCACAAGGAAAGTAAGTGTAAAAGGTCTACAAATATGATTTCATCTTCGCCTTTGAAGTTTTTGGCATCCATCTTCTAAACTTCAATTGATTCTGATATTAGAAGACAATTTCCCTAAACCACAGATAGAAATATACCTAGATAACGCAAGAGTACCTACTTCGGAGGGCTATCATAATTTTTCTTGTATAATTTTTTTTTTCTTGTAAATTTTCTCGGGCATACATTTGGTTTTTATTTTTGGCCTTATTTAAACCATAATCAAACATCAAAATTAAAAAAAAAATATTCCCGAAAAAAGTTTGATTATTTTTCTAGGGAGCGCTCAAAATAAAAACCAATTTTTTCTTGTATTTGAGTGTTAGACTCGTAAAACACTCAAAAACAAGAAAAATTGTAACAGCTCTCTTATGCATTTTATGCTTAACGTGGCTACTGTCGCAGCAACCTTATTTGTTTACAACAACTCAATCAAGAGCTTGGTTACTTCTAGGTATTTATAGAATAAAAACGTAGTCTATTTTGTATAGTAACTTGTTTGTACATTGTACAGTAACTAAATAGTGCTTACGTCATTTAAAGGTAATCAAAAAAATGGCACGCTTGGATTTCATACGGATCGTGAAACTTGCGTTATCTAGGTATTCTATATCTGTGCCCTTAACACTTTCGGTTTAAAGCCTCAAAAATTCTTGATAAAAGCTTTATTTTCCATATAAGCTCTATTTTAACTAAAGACGTGGCAACCCTTGTCATGTGTTGCCACGCTTGAATTTTGTTGCGAAATTTTAAAATGCCGAAAAGGATTTTCATTTTGGTCACGTCATGGTAAGCCTTGTATGCTAATACGGTGGAGATAAAATGTATCTGACCGATAGCTTTCATGTGAATATCGGAAGCTGTGTATAAGAGAAGATCTTTCTACTTTTTAGTGTAGTTATAGTATCTAACCTTTTGTCAAAGTTTTATGGCACCCATGGGCCTCTGACTGACTTAACATCCTGTCGAGAAATATCTCTCAGGCGTGCTGGTTTCCTCACGATGTTTTCCTTCACCGAAGCAAGTAATATCTTAGCCGTGTGGTATCCGGCAGAGCAGACTAGAACCTACCCTTTACACTGACGGGTGTCGTATAAGACGACTAATGTCTGAGGCAGAACATCTTGCGTCTCCGTAGACCAGAGAAGGCAGCAGCGTTTTCTGTTAGTCTTGCATCACTGCGATCTCCAATCCCCTTGCCAAGCGTGGAGATTACGGCAAATCCTCCCATCATGGGAGGCTTATGTCCAGCAGTGGACGTTATGGGCTGTTGTAGTAGTAGTAGAAGCAAGTAATATAGTACAATATACACATGAAGCCGAAAAATCAATGGTCACGTCCTGGGTTTGAACTGGAGATCCATGACCTGGCACATCATTAGGCTTTCACTGCCTACAAGATGAAGAAGCAAAAATATACAAACTTACGTTTGAAGGCGAAAAACTGTTCAGAAATGAGCTTAATTAATGCACCTCTTTTTTCTTTTCCGCTGTAGGTACTGACCTGAAATAAAGAAAACTTTCATTTAATTTCAATGTAAATTGGAAATTAATATGCTCGTTAATCACGCAAACAAACAATTTATTGAATTCGGTTAACGCAATGGAGTCATATGGTAACCGCAAATAAAATTGTTAGCAATTTTATCGCTGACTGTTGCTTTATTTTTCGAAATATATTTAATGTTTTCATTACTAAAGAGCCTCAGATAAATAATATATCAAATAGGTAATTAATTATTATGTACATTATGTACTAGTGCAATTTTTCCGTTCTCCGAACAAAGTTCCTCGAATTCTGGAAATATTCTCTCTATTATTATTGGTATTGCAGCTGCTTCATAGACTTGAAGCCGGCCTCAACATAATTGGGAATACCCAAGGCATGTAATCGTTATTTATAACATAACATCACGCCTGTTGTCTTCGAAGGGTTAGGCAGAGGTGTACCTACCTAATAGTACACCCACATTTCGACAAAACAGTTTAAGTTCAATGTAATAAAGGGCTATTGCCATCAACTGGGCACATAGCCAGACTCCGTGGCTGAATATCTGATGGAGAATCCCAATAACACTTTACCCTCCCTGAACATCGAACCCAAACCTCAATTAATAACCTACTATACCAGACATACATTTATTTATTTAAACTTCATGTACAAGGGTGGTACATAGGCGGACTTAATGCCACAGGGCATTCTCTACCGGTCAAATAGGATAGCATTGTGATAGAGTACAATAAAAATAAATAAGAATAAATAATAATGTTATGAATAATGTTCCCAGCGGTGGGCTACTGTTTTTTTATATTTTTAAATGTTTTTTTTATAGTATTTTGTATAGAAATATTTAAAAATGTAAAAGATATGTAACGTAATGAATAAAGGGAATAAGAATAATAAAATTTTGTAAGCATCAATTAAAAACACATAAAGGGGTACCTACATACTAATACATATAATATTTATGCTAAAATAAACTAATATATATTAAAAACATAGAAATAGTCCGAAATACGAGAAACCTTGTAATAATTACTACGACACTAGTAATGACTAGAAAGTAATTTAGTCTGACTTTCAATAGAACTTCCGAACTGCTCTTTTGAAAGCCAATTTGCTTTCAGCTTTTTTAATGCCAAGGGGTAGCGCGTTCCAGAGTCACACATTATTCATATAATCAACCAACACGTCAAACAATAGCCAAATTAAGGTCTGAATTACCCAATTTATTTTCATAACATAATCTACACATATATCTACCTAACCTTTTCACTACTATGTTTTCGGCTTACAGTGTAACCTGATGCAGCTGAATACCAGTATTTTACATGTACCGACTGCCTTTCAACCTCCACAACCCAGTTAGTACTGGGTAATACGGTACCCCCTGGTAAGACAGGTTGTCAGACTTTCGAGCCACTGACTACCTGTAACGACTGTCAAAGATCTACAAATGACAGACGGAACCTATTAAGGATAAATTTAATTTATTTACTTGGCTGTATAGAAGTTTGTCTGTGCTTCCTGATTTAGTTTACTTTGACACTTGTGGTCGCTTTTTTTTTTCAGTTATCTGTGGTATGCGTATAAAAGATAGATAAAGATATTAAATAGTTACTTCAGTAAGAAACCTGGTTAATTGGTTTAGAACCAACGGCTTAGCGTGATTTCTGCACGGGGGAAGCTCGGTCTGCCAAAGATCGACCCGAGCGGCTGTTATTATTTAGCCATGAGCTCCTCTATATTACACACACAATCTACACATACCTATATTATTACATACATATAGGGTGTAAAAGACCTCATCACGAAGCCGTCAACCAAGCATTCTGTACATTAAACTAAGTAACTTTACGCAAAAAATTTTTTTTTTTTTGGGGTGAAAAATCATGTTTTGTGGTAGAACTCAATGTAACGCACTCAAAACATTGTGCTGATGGATGGATTGAATAGTACGGGGGTCGTGGAGGTGTTTAAAGTAAAAACGTGTTCTTATTAAAAAAAAAAAATTATAAACTTTGACCCCCAATATCTCCGTAACTAGAAGGTTCCTTCTATATCGTATAGTGTAAAACAAAAAAAATATCACAATGACGAGGAGAACAAGAAGTGCCTTCGGCTTCGTTAAGAGGTGTTTTACACCCTTGATACTACACATACTCTACAACCCTAACCATTGATCTAAACGTACTCGTAAAGTTTAATGCCCTACCTTGTCTAATACATAGGTGTGTTTGTGACAAAGGTGACAGGAGTCCATTGGCTAGTCGGGCCAGTGAAGCGGCGGGCTTGAGCTCGCTCCATGACTTCATTATCAAAGGAACAGTGGAACTGTAGTGTTTCTAACGAAACTACTGACTCGTAACTGTATACCAGTATATTATTGCAAGCTTTTATTTTTCTTTCACAGTTCGTATGTGTATGTACGTATGTTGTCCATTTCAAAATTTTCATTTCAAAATTGAGCTAAAATTTTGCACACACCTTTGGTTCTGGTGAAGACATTACTTTTTTATTTTATTTTTTATTTATTTAATCATAGTCTTAGTACAGGTTATGTTTGTTTTGTACCATTAAACCAGACATAGTTTGTAACTGATCCTGCAGCCAGGATCACTTCCTCAAAAAATAACTCCTCAACGGTTAGCAGCACGGACACGTTTGTATACGCGTTCAATGTTGATAGATACATTCCTATATTATATAGATGGGGATGAGATATACCTACACAAATATGTTTGCAAACAAAGCAAATATCATTCAACAATTCATCATGTCAGATGTTCAATGTGTTTTGTAGTGGTTCAATTTATAGCTGAATTATTATAACATTGTTAAATTACATTACTAAAATATGATGCAATGATTTCCCAAAACACAAATGCAATTAGTTTTGTCTGTCTCATATGTTATTAATTTCGTACATTTTACCAATTTGTAGCACAATATGTAAATCAATTAAAGTATTAATATTACCCGACTTTTATTGCACAAGCACGGTCGTAATAGCTCAAACAGCAAAAAGCTTTTAGTTAATTTACCTCTATGTTATTGAAAACTGAAAAATGCTGTGCAAATTAGTGCATAGTTAAAGAAATAATATACAAGAATAGCTTCTGCCCACGACTTCGTTCCTGTTGAAGAAATATAACATATCATCATCATCATCATTTCAGCCGAAAGACGTCCACTGCTGGACATAGACCTCCCCAAGTGTCGCCACATTGACCGGTCCCGTGCGACTCGATTTATGGATCTCGGTAATCGTGTAGCTTTGTTTCGTGTAGTTTTGAAGATTACCTTCTACATCCAAACATACAAACTTTACCTTATAACTTTGTATGTTACTATAACTTTAACTAATACGGTACTGAGAAAGCATAAGCTTTCTTTTATTCACCTATATTACTTTGAAAACCAAATTCCAATCTCCGATGATATCTACTATTCGAATCAGATTCTATCATGTACACAATTGTCCAAATTGTATTACTATGGATATGTGTTAAGACAGCATGGTGTCTAAACACATATCCATAGTCTAGACTAGACTATCCGACGACGGGGCCTACACTACGGCGGGCATTAGTTTCAGCTTAGCACGCAATCCTCTCATTTCTGACTGCACTATAAAAATTTGTTTGTTTAGACCAGACGACTTGATAAACAATTATTAATTATTTTGTTTAAAAACTACAAGAATGTTATGCGCTTTTTTAATAGTTCGTTGACAAGAAGTAAATTAAAGTTGTAGTTGACGACAAGAAATTATGTGTCGCTAAAACAACGCACGTAAGAATGCAGACATTGCATGTTGTTGAACTAAACATTTTTTTAAAGTTATGATTTTGTGCTTGTTATACCTACTTTGTTAATTGCTGAAGCTAGAAACTCATGATTAATAAAATGAGGTCTTTTAAACAAAAGACATTCGTATGAATAAATAAAACGCTCATTACGCTGGCTCTGACTGCACTCACTGTCCGTTTCTTTGTATCACACTAGCGGACGTCACGCGGTTTCACCCGCGTAGTTCCCGTTCCCGTGGGATTGCGAGGATAAAATATAGCCTATGTTACTCAGGGTAAATGTAGCTTTCTAATGATAAAAACATTTTTGAAATCGGCGCAGTAGTTTTTGAGTTTATTCATTACAATCATACACACATACACAAATACAAATCTTTCCTCTTTGTAATATTAGTGTAGATGAATATGACGTAACATCACGCCTGTAATCCCCGAAGAGTGAGGCAGAGGTGTACCTAACCAGTACACCCATATTTCGCCAGTTATATTTAAGTCCCATGTAATTAGCCTATTGCCATCAAACTGGCGCAAATCCAGACTCCGATGGCTGTTACTGAGAAATTGGGATGGAAAACTTAATAACACTTTGCTCGACCTGAGAATCGCCCAATTTTATGCTGGACATTACACACAGCGCCTTCTAGTGCCACACTATGCAACGAGGCTTGTGTCGTGGACACCAGATAGTTGTTATACTACATAGATACTTTTTGTTTGTAAATACATAGGTACTTATTATGCATATAAACATCCATGACTCGGAAACAAATGTCCATGCTCATCACACAAACAATTGCTCCGGCCGGGATTCGAACCAGGGACCCTAAGAACGTAAGGCAGCCTCATACCTATAAGGCAGTCCGTTTACTTATGTAGATAACTAAAGAATATTCTACCAAACTAAATACTGAATATCCTAACATAATACCCTACCATTTTGGAGGAGCTCGTGGCTAAATAGTAACAGCCGCTCGGGCCGATCTTTAGGTTAAGCCGTGCTTGCCTAGGTTAGTCTGTGGATGGGTGACCTCACTTACATAACGACATTCCTCTGTGCCTCGGAAAGCACGTTAAGCTGTTGGTCCCGGCTGTTATTTATAGATCTTTGACAGTCGTTACAGGTAGTCAGTGGCCCAAAAAGTCTGACGACCAGTCTTACCAAGGGATATCATATTACCCAGTACTAACTGGGTTGTGGAGATCAGATAGGCAGTCGCTCCATGTAAAATACTGTTATTCAGCTGCATCCGGTTAGACTGGAAGCCGACCCTAACATAGTTGGGAAAAGGCTAGGCAGATGATGAATACCCTAACATCTCGCTCCAAACTGTCAAATGAATCCGGAGGCCAAAACTGATGTTCTATTAAACTTTTAAGTACTTGAAGATACTTTATAAAGAACGGGAGCACAAATTAGATTAATACAAAATTTTCAATTAAGAATCCTTTTAGCCTACTTAGTTAATTGTTTCGAAAGTCCCTACTTTAAGGGAAGTAGGTTGAGGGGGGGCGATGTTGAGGAAATATCGAACCTTATGGAGGATGTAACTTGAATTGACTTGCGACCTTGCGACGTCAGCTTACGTAAACATTGACATGCTACATTACATTATCTACATTACTACATTATCTATCAGCTTACGATTGGAGGTTCTGTTTGTATTTCGAACTCGTCGGGAAATCCAGAAACATCCAGTATTCGCTGTGAGTAAACACAGCTTATGCTGCCATTCAAAATTTATTTATTTATTTTATAAAAAGTAGATTTACAGCTGACAGTACATTAACATACAAAAATAATCGAACATAACGCCAATTACAAAGTACACGGAAATAGTACATTTTGATACAAGTGGAGAAAGTTTGTTATTGCAATCGAGGCGGAATTATAACACACGAGCCGTAGGCGAGGGTGTTTTTGAGCCGAGAATTGCAATAACAAATGTCCACGTGTATCAAACGACGTTTTTCAATACACTTTTGAAGAAATAAAATAAAATAACGAATAATATTTTTGTCACGAACTATGAAACTATGATTTAAATTTTCTTTTTTTTTCGCGCTTTGGTCTCGCCAGGTTGAAAGAGAGGCAATGGTATGAAGCCGTTAAACAGCCTAATATAAAAAATAGATTTATTTTATATTTTTGAATTCAGAACACAAATAAATGTTAATTTGTGTATAAAAGTAACTATTAGTTTTAAATAATCATGTTTATCTATGATATTCTATTTAAAAACACAATTTGAAAATTCAAAAAATATTTATGCCGTAAAGACGCGTAGTGCTTTGACAAAATAAAAAAAAAACATTCACCTCAGACTATAGACATTGAACCAATTTGGACTAAGTATAGGTATAGTTATCTGTGGCAATTTTCATTCCCGCACACGTGCAGGAAAGTGGAAAAAATCGCACACGTGTGAAATACATTGCATGTTGTACCTAATCGTAGTGCGTTATGGACCAGTTTTCGAGAAAGTATATTGAAAAAACATTTGATTACACTAGAACATAAAGTGAGTAAGTAGTGAGTGCTGCGGTGGCCCAGTGGTGGCGGTCGCGACTTACGAACAGTAAGTCGAGTCGTGGGTTCGAACCCAGGCAGGCGCATTACTTTGTGTAGTTTATTTCATCACCGCTGCTCTCAAAATTGTGAAGGAAAACATCGTTAGGAAGCCGGCATGGCCTATAACTAAAAATTCGAAGACATGTGACATCTACCAATCCGCACTGGGCCCGCGTGGTAGATTATAGCCCATTCCCTCTCATAGAGAGGAAGCCTGTGTCCCAGCAGTGGGAACATTAATAGGCTGATAATGATGAATGATGATGATGAAACCTTTCTCAAGAACCACTCTATCCATTGGTGAAAACAGCATGAAAATCGGTGCAGTAGTTTTTGAGTTAATCGCGAAGAGAGGACAGGCAGACACGGCCGAGGAATTTGTTTTATAATAATATGTTAGTGATTAGTGATACATGAACTTACAGCATTTAATCTCAAAACAACAAAAGAAGTACAGGGAGTTAACCAAGATTTAAAAAAAAAAACGTAAAGTACATATTCACAGTCAAAGAATCATGATATCATCATATGATGATATGATGATATCATCATAAAACAACGAAAACCTTTCCTCCTTATCCCATCCCATTAAACGAAGTGAAAAAGAAAAATGTCAAGTAGCAGCTACCTAATTGGAAATGTGAAAATGCAAAATGTCATACGCGATAGAAATCGTGCCCTGCCTTCAAATATATCTGTAACGAGTGGTCACGTACCGGCTTCTATTTTATACCTGTGACTGCGAAACTGTCTCATACTCAACTAATGTCGAAAGGCCATGAGCTTCTTTATCTTGGACCATTTATTCTGTAAGTAGAATTTTGAAACTTATACCTGTGTGATTTTTTACTTTGTGGTTTTTACCAACGAGCGATCAGGCGCAGTTTGACGACCCGAATGGCGCAGCGGTAGTGAGACTGCCTTACGTTCTTAGAGTCCCGGGTTCGAATCCCGGTCGGAGCGAATGTTTGTGTGATGAGCATGGACATTTGTTTCCGAGTCATGGATGTTTATATGTATAATAAGTATGTATTTACAAACAAAAATGATCTATGTAGTATATCATCTAGTGTCCACGACACAAGCCTCGTTGCTTAGTGTGGCACTAGATGGCGCGTGTAATGTCCAGCAATATTTGTTTATTTAATTTACTGAATGTTAAAATAACTGACCGAATTAGAAACACCACACTGCGCTCTAAAACGCGAATTGACGACGTAGCTTATAAAGCTGCGAGACTAAAATGGGACTGGTCAGGCCATGTCTACAGGATGCAGCCCTGAGACAACTAAGCAGGGTCGCGGCAGACCGAGGAGAAGGTGACGTCTTGGATGGCTTTCTCGCGAATTGGCGAGAAGAAGCACACCATCGTGAGAAGTGGAAGGAATGGGGGGAGGCTGTTGCCCCAGAGTGGGACAATACGGGCTAACTAAAAAAAAAAAAAAGAATACCCTACCCTATATTTGTTTTTCAGACCTATACGCTGTTAGTCAGTGCGGTGAACCGTTGTCATCGTCCTTTCTGTTTTAATAATAGTGCCATGGCGCTAGTAACTAAGACTAATTGCCGGTGACTATTCTGCCAGTACTAAAATACTGGGTAATCCCATTGCTAAAAAGTAATGAGGAATTTTCCAGTGCTTTATAAGAACGAATTAGATAGCGCTGATCAACCTTGGGAATAATAAATTGGCTCGTTTTTATGTCCACAAAGCGTTAACTGAAGTACGGCGGAACCTAAGCTCGACTCGACGCACCAAGAGTTTAAACGTAACGCAAAAACACTCTGAAGAACAATAGCAAAAACTTGTAGTTCAGTTCAGTGATGCAAAAGAACAGTAGACTTTTTAGGTTAAAAATGTTTGACAAAAAAATATACTTTACATTTCTCACTTTAATACAACAACGAATAATAAAGAAATTTTACTATACAATGAGTTTGACATGTGTCTAGGAGAGTTTTTTTTGCCCTGCTAAAAGATTTTACCATTGACCTATAATATAATACGTATTAAATTCTTTTGTCATTGGATTTTACTAGAACGCCGCTTAAAAAATATTTCCAAACTGATCAGCGCCATCTATTGAAGATATATGATATTGATAGATGCGACAAACGTCAGTGGAAAATTCCTCATTAAACGCCAAAAACAAGTATGTTCCGTGTCTATGGTAATCGATAAACTGAGAGCCATAGAGATAGAAAGAGAGCAGACATCAGAGACAAAAATGTATTGGCTATGAAAAAAAGAGTTTCTCATATCTGTGACGCAATAACTTTGACAGAATTTCAAATGATGTGGTGAAATCCAATGACGTATTATATATAGACACGTCATTAACCAACATCGCGGCGCTTAAAAACGGCGAAAATACTAGAACTACTTATAAGCGTGAAGAAAGAGAAAGAAAATATGACACCAAACGGCGGGATGCCTGTTGCGAGAGGGAGATAAATATACATCTTCAGTCACGTCACAGGATTTATTAAATTATAAACAAACGTAGCGTCACGCGACAGGTTGGTGCGTAACTAAGCGCGATGTGGCCAATTGGCTTCATTTCATGTTGTCATTTTAGAGTGCGGACAACGTATCTATAGTTTATTTATCATTGTTGAAATCTCACTATATCAAACTTATATTCAAAGGCTAGACTTGAAACCAACTCCAATAATGTTCAGAAATCTAGGCAGACGGTGATATTAAACTAGGCCAGCAGAACTCTTAAACAAAGAAGAAGATTAATTAACGCAATTTGAGTTCTAACACTAATTAGCTGGAAGTTTGCATATCTAAAGAGATTTACTGCAACAACTTGAAAGTTCGGTAGATTTGTCTACCACTTACTAACTTACAATTTTGTGTATGCTAATGTAAAATATGTGCTACAAGACTTGCAGTCCCGAAACTTTGTAACATATATATTTTTCATAAAACCTGTAAATAGCGGTTTTTAACCCAACATAATTATGTAAAAAAATCGGAGTTTTCCTATTTGTGGTGGGTAAAAAAACTTGGTTCAATAATTACTATAATGCAGTGTCCAATTTTTTCAGGAATCTCACCTTAACGGATTTCTGATCAGCATTATAATTTCGTCAAAACAAAATCATAGATTTTAACGGTGACTTTTTTACTACAACCAGAAACTACAAGTTTTTATTATTTACTAGCTTCTGCCAGCGGCTTCGCCCGATTTGATAATTATCCCATGGGATCTTTGTTGTAAAACCTACTAGTTATGATACTTTTTGTTAGGTTTTATTGTCTTTTTCTAATGTAGATAAAAAGATTCCAGTTTGAATTCTGAACTACTAATTTGAAGTTTCAAAATATAGCAACCATCGTACACGTTTACTTAGTTTTTATTTCGCTATTTCCACGGTATTTAGAATCTTCAGATTACAATTACTACAATCTTACTATCGCGATAAAAAAAGTATCCTATGTGTTAATCCAGGTTATAAACTATCTGTGTGCAAAATTTCATCCGGTCAGTAGTTTTTGCATGAAAGAGTAACATACATCCATACTCACAAACTTTCGCATTTATAATACTAGTAGGATTTGTGTATACATTAAGTTAAGTTAAGCATTAAGTTATTACTATAATTATTTACCTACTAACTAAGTATAAGTACTAAATGATGGGAGCTACTACGATACTTATCAAAATCTAGATTGCCAAAGATAAAGACTCCTAATAAACTTCTTCATTAGAAGAAACTTTTCCATTATAAACTCTCAACTATTTAATATTTCTATCCATCTCAATTTACAAAAGTTTTAGACATCTTCATTAACAGTTACAAGAGAAAAGATACTTGAATATTGAAATTTCTGACGTTATTTAAAGTACTCTCAATCACAGAGGTTGTCTTCGAGAAAATTTTCATAGACAATTACCTTTTTTTTTGTTTTCTATAACTCGTTCTCATGAATAAAAGGGGCCTAGGTAGACTAAAGCTTATCGTGTACCTAGAAATAGTGAAATTCTATCAGCGGTAAAATAACGATGACGGAAAGGTCAAAATAAAGAAAGAAAAGAAGGAAAAGAAGGAAAAGAAAGCAAAGAAAGAAAATAAAGAAAGGAAAGAAAAGAAAGAACAGAAAAAAGAAAAAGTTACAAGACACTTTCAATCATTGACAACAACGTGAACCACTTTGTACATTAAAAATTAAATACATAGAAATAACAATGTGTTACGAAAGTATCAATGTAAAAACATATCAATTTCAAGAAAACGTTTCCCAACAATTGGCTGCATTTAAAAACATGGGCGCTCCCTAAAAAGGCGTGTTCGGTATAGTGCAGGGAAGACGTGGGAGCGCCGGGGTCGCGTTACATTTTATGAGCCCATCAAACGCCAGAGCGCAGTCAACCGGAACTTAGGAAATATTATGTAATAGGTTATCGACTCACTTATTAAATATGTGAGAAATTTTGGGTAACATCTAAGACGTGTTTGGTAGAATAGATATTGGTTTTTGTTTTGGGTAGGTCTATGTTCAGATATAAGTAGAGGAAGACTCAAGAAACGATGGATGGACTGTGGAGGTGATTGCTGGGATGACGAGTGATAGAGAAGTATAGAAGAAGAAAACATGCTGTTCTGAAAAAGTACGCTGTGCAGGAAAATGATAATGACAAGGTACTATCGAGGACACTCCCTTTTTGCTTGCACTCGCAACATAAAAACGTTCTCTAGCCCCACCCCGATGACTTTGTGTAGAAAAAATGAATGAAAAGATACGAATCGGCCGAGCGCATTGACGACGCACGCCAAACGACAGTTATTGTTATTTTGCGCGCCAAAGTTGACGCTTTCCTAATAAGCCCAAACTTTAAGGGGGCGTGGCTCGGCGCCTCCGCATGATTTAAGCGAAAAAAAAATAAAATGGTCAGGCGGAAAAGATATTACAATTTTCAGATTATTATGTCTTAATTTGCATTACATAATGATAATAAGAAACAGCTAAGTACAGTTACGGACCCATAAGTTTTACCCAAGTAAATTAATTGGTATTCTGTAGCTGTCGTGACTGAAGCATAGATCGTGAGAATCTCTTTTTAACCGACTTCAAAAAAGGCGGAGGTTATTAAACCAGAATTTAGCTATGTATAAGGAGTTGAAATGTTTTTAAGAACGCTAACGACATTTCTATTTCAGTAGTTACGCTTCAATAACATCTAAAACATACAATTGTAAAATATTTGCTCTCATCCTTAACGTTATTTCTTAAATGAATTTCCCCTTTCCAAGAGACGCTTAGCTAAATATCGCATGTAAACATTTCATAACATTCAATATCATGAAATGTAATAATGCTTAAACAGGCAGTACCGCACTCGGTACTATAAGATAAATCTTAAAAGCCTCATCGCGTCGCGGAATTTTCCCATTAGATTTTTATGGATTTCTCTCTTGTCCGCGCATTAAATTATAACCGGAGGGTAAACTGTTCTAGAGAACAGAGATTGAAATTTAATTTCACCATCCCGCAGAAAAACATATTTCACAGTGAGTGGCACCTTCTTGGATTTAAACGAAGGCAACGACAGAGCTGTGCTGGTGGCAACATACTGGTCGGGTATTATTTGAGTCTAACTATCCGTTTTTACCTGAATTGATACGCAAAGAAGAAGAAGTGAGTGGCGAAGACAGTGATCCGTTTTGACCTGAATTATATTAGAGGAAGTTTGAAAGTTGCGCCAGTTACAGAAAAGTTGAAAGGGAATCGACTGTCTTGGTATGGGCATGTGATGAGGAGGGAAGAATCGCATGTGACTAAAAGAGTGAAGCCATTTTGAACTCTCGTCCACTGACGCCGTTGTCTTCAGATCCTGCAGAGTATACTCCGCTTACGCCAGGACATATTCTTACTGGGCGGTCTCTTACTAAATGTGGATGGATGGAGAGCGAGAGGAAGACCAAAGAAACGATGGATGGATTGTGTGAGGAATGATATGAAGGAAAAAGGTGTAAATGATTGCGTGACGTTAAGCCGTGTGGTATCCGGCAGAGTAGAATAGAACCAACCTATCACACTCACGGGTGTCGTATAAGGCGACTAATGTCTGAGGCAGAACACCTTGTGCCTCCGTAGACCAGAGAATGGGCAGCAGCGTTTTCTGTTAGTCTTTCATCACTGCGATCTCCAATCCGCCTGCCAAGCGTGGAGATTACGGCAAATACCTCCCATCATGGGGGAGGCTTATGTCCAGCAGTGGACGTTATGGGCTGATGTAGTGTAGTGTAGTAGATTGCGTGACGGTTGACAGAGGAGAATGGAAGAAGAAAACGTGTTGCGCCGACCGCAAGTAACATGGGATAAGGGCAGGAAGATGATGATGAGATGATGTTTGTAAATATGTAAATTAACCTAAAACACGTCTAAATCCATTAGGAGATAATGTAAACATTGTGAACACAGTCCCGCAATACACAGTGCAAACAAATCTCGGTCACGCGAAGCTTGGCGAGTATTTCGCGAAACAAAAGACTTTATTTATTTA
Organism: Xestia xanthographa; assembly: GCA_905147715.2. NCBI lineage: Eukaryota > Metazoa > Arthropoda > Insecta > Lepidoptera > Noctuidae > Xestia > Xestia xanthographa. Next base: position 13,521,728 of record LR990649.1, on the reverse strand, counting down.
AGGAAGCACTCAGCAGTAATTATGTTATGAGGTTGTACAAGGTCAGGTCGGGTAACGAGCGACGACGCGGGGCAAAGCACTGTGACCGGGATTACTAAATGAGGGCCGATGGTTGCATCTCTTTAGACGGGTTTATAACAGTGTTAAGTCTTTCAACTTAACGAAGATTTTAAAGTGTCTTTAATTTAAAAGGTTGAGACACGGGTAAGAAAGCACTTAGGGGGGTGTCTATTTACGCTTTTAAAACTTGAGATAGGTACTGTTCTAATTGTAATTGCTTTGCAATTTTTTTTTAAACAAATATTTTTAAGAACAGTCTTCAGCGAAAATTAATCAAAGCAATCTTGGCACGCTACGGTAAGGATGCCTGAATAAGGGGAGAGTGCGATGTTTGAAAACGGCCACTTTTTCCCGTCTCAGAAATGCAGTCGACAAACAAATTCCAAAAGTAAATGAAAATTTTCATGCAGCCGTATTTACAGAAATTTAATTAGAGTCGCCCTCTAGAGGTGCCCTCGGCATGATTCCACGCATTTCGTTGATGTTTCCCTGCATATTCCCCCTTTTCATTACTTCCAGAGGGTTTTTTGTTTTTGCAAAAATAAAATATTCAGCTCCCAAAGAAGACTTGAATAGTAAAATAGGTTCAGTTGAACTATTACGGTATAATAGGGGTTAACTTTATTTAAATTGGACCGTCGGGTAAGTAGAATAGTAATGTATTTTGGTTGGAGCAATGGGTATCCATCAGTCCCTTTAATGACGTAATTCTTGTAGACGAATTGCATTTCTATTTTATTAAATTTCGTCTACGTTCTAAAGCTTGGAGATCAATGGTGTGGGACTATGGGGGTTTGGGACATAACAAATGCTAATGCCCTCGAGAGTTGGTCAGGGTTTGGTCCTTTTGTCAATACACTGGCCGGTGGAGTCCCAGGGGTCTACGTAAGACTCTCTTCTCTTGGCTTAGTAGGAGGGTCAGAGGCGCATAAGCTATTTGTTTGGGGTTTAAAGTATATGATCCTTTCAAAAACACACAAATACATTGCCAGGGTTCAAGACACGCTTTGTAAAGCCCGTTGTCGTTGTATGTTTTATGCCAGCTTCACTGATGTCATTGCCTAAGGCCTGTAGGTAAAGTAATTAAGTTGATTCATCTTGAAATGGGGTAGTCTGTTCATTTATTAAACTACAAAGGAGGGTCGGAAAGCCAGGTGGACTTCGATCAATACTGTCTATGTTTCATGACAAGAGCATGGAGGTTTAATTCCTATCCCAGATGCTTTTATCGACACTTCTGTATTAGTAAATATATTTTTTTTAAAAACGAGCAATATGTACTTTAAAGGAATTCCTTCTTTGTTTCACCAACTTTCTTACTGATAACAACATCCCGGTTGCTATTGATTTTTTGTTTGTTTGTTTGTAACGATTTAACTCAAGAACTACTCAACCGATTTTAAAAATTCTTTCACCATTAGCACACACGCACACGCACACGCTACATCTTTACCGAGTAACATAGAGGCATTCATTATATTGATATCATACAAATTAGCCGAGCTATCACAATTTCCCAATTTTTTTCAATTCCCTCTCATAGAGAGGAGGCCTGTGTCCCAGCAGTGGGAACATTAATAGGCTGATGATGATGATGATCACAATTTTCGTGAACGAAGTCGCAGGACTCGCAGGCGAAATGCTAGTATGAAATTAAAAAAAATTCGTGAAAAATTTCCTAAAAAAAAACAGCTTTTAAAGCAAATATTATTTGTACAACCCTGGCCCTGCAGTAATTATTTTTACTTGCGCTTTACAACGAGGTCAACAGCGCATTTAAGGAAACGTTTACTTCGTGGAACAATTAAAAACGATAAGTTTTACAAGTCATCGGGAAAAGTAATTAACCCAAATATTTCTGTACAAGGCTTATACAGCGTGTGTAGTACAAGGGTTGATACAGGGTGTGTTAAATTATCAGCCTTGCTTGATGGTATTGTAATAAATTAATAATTAATGGTGTTTTCAACCTTATGTCAAGGTAACAAGGTTAATGATGTTGTACTTACACGTAAAAAGGCTTGATCTGACCATGAGATAAGGGACTTGACATGTTAAATTGATTCGTGTTTTTCGGTTTTTATCACAAAAGCTTTATGTGTGCAATGTATTGGTAAATAGCCCGGGCACATGTAATCTACAAAGGGTTATTCGGGGATTCCCTTAATCCTCGATTCACCGATGACGGTATTACCGTTGACAAAAAGGCGTTAGCCAGCAGAATTGTCAAAAACAGTGACAATAGCGACACTTTGTTGCACCTACCACAACTTTTCTTGCTTGTTTCATTTCAGTTTGAATCAATCCTTTTTGGTTTCCTATTTTTTATACCTAATAATCACGGAATCACATCAATCACGTTTTATAATTATTACTGTCATGACCATGTATGGGTATCTCACAGAGAAAAGGCCTTTGTTCTAGACCTTCGGGAACGTGGTACGCTGATTGTGTAAGGTATATGTTTGTACGTATAACTTATAAATATCTCACAGTCATCATCATCATCACCATCAGCCTATTAATGTTCCCACTGCTGGGACACAGGCCTCCTCTCTGTGAGAGGGAATGGGCTATAATCCACCACGCGGGCCCAGTGCAGATTGGTAGATGTCACATGTCTTCGAATTTTTTGGTTCTAAGACATGCCGGTTTCCTTACGATGTTTTCTTTCACCGTTTTGAGAGCAGTGGTGATGAAATAAATTACACAAAGTAATGCGCCTGTCTGGGTTCGAACTTCGAACCCACGACTTCCTGTTCGTAAGTCGGGGCCGCCACCACTGGGCCACCGCTGCTCTATATCTCACAGTAGGTAGCAGCAATAACAGACAATCACTAAGTTTATCAAACAATTGAACGGCAAAATAACCACTGCAATAAAAAGTCGTGGATACACAACCCTGCAATCTTTTAAAATGTTTGTGCGGTTCTATGTTTGGCCTCCGTAAATGATACAAACAAGTCTAATTAAATAATTTATCATCACCAGCAACGTAGGTACAGTTTTTATTAAAAGGCGACACGGCTCGTCCGCCGTTATATTAATTAATTACAGAATATAATATCGTTCTCTATTCTATCTAGAAGAGTGTCTGTTTAAAGAAAAATAGTTGAACAAAACAATTTTTATGGGACAGAAAGGTATTACCAATTACCCCCTGGATGTTAAAAATGGGTTAGAGTGTACGTAACGGGGCACTGAAAAAAAAAACAGAAAAAATTAGCAAAAATAGTGTTATTTTCGCAAATCGTTTATTTTCTCGATACTGTTGTATAAAACAACTAAATATGAGGCTAAAGGTGTCTTAGTGTTTTTTGACTTCGACTAACCGTTTGTCGTAAAAACGATGTCGAAGGGATTCCGTTCACTCTGACCACATAGGTTAGGTTAGGTTAGAACTGTGACCAACTACGACTAACTAACTACTACCTCGAAATTGGTCGTAGTAAAAAAAAGGGAAAATAAAAAAAGTGCCCCGTTTCGTATCCACTGACCCAAAAATGAGATACAAACAATGGAAACCTTCCTTTTTGGGAATATACCTTAAGCCCCTCCACTAGTGACAACACAGTATGTTACCAACTTTGATGAGGGACTAATATTGTAACCATGTTAGGAGTTAACGTTATCTAACTTACACACAATATAAGATTAAAAAGTCATTTTCAAATGTATCCTACAATATAATATTATTAATGCCAAAGTTTTTGAGGACGGATGGTTAGATATTTGTTACTCTTTCACGCAAAAACTACTGAACTGATTGGAATGAAATTTGGCACACACATAGTTTATAACCTGGATTAACACATAGGATAATTTTTATCCCTGTAATATGATCCCGTTGGACGATTATCGAACTCCACGTAGGCGCGGGAATAAGCTAGTGTTATCTAACGTACAACAATACAAGATTAAAAATTAATAATAATAATTTCTTTATTAGCATGCATATCAACTAACAACCTAACAAAATCATTTAAATTCTTCTATTAACAGTTTCACTAATTAACTCTAATTAGGATGTTCGTTTACACAGAACTGATTCACCCTGCTCCCTGTACCAGTATAAACAGAATTATGATGGGCCAGCACCCCTAGCCAAGTTACAAAAGTTCGTATCGATTCTCTTTCTACGATCGTAAACGCCTCGGCGTAAGCGCTTGTAGAAAGCGCTAAATTGGTAACCAAGTTGACACGACTGAGTCGATCGCTCGTTCTCTAGCGGCCCATCCACTAACGTTCATTCCTGCCGGAATCTACAATCCTTACGGAATGAACGTCAGTGGATTTGCAAGAGCGAGAAAGAATCACGGTATTAAAACCCCGCATTTCTCTCCCATCAAGAAGGACGCGATGCGCTATGCGATCAAGTTAGTGCCTGTTTATTTGTCCGGCGTGATTGAGCGCTCGTTTGTTATCATTTTGTGTTCGTCTTCGTCCCGGAAGGATAAAATGGATTCCCAAGAAATCAATTCAGAAGACATCCATTCTTAGATAGTTCTTAGAATCATCAGTTTCATCGCATGCCAGATCTTTTACAGTCCTATATAACTATATTTCTCCTTTTCTAATAACCAGCTTTTTACCCACTTTATGTCTTCTTTTAGGTTTAAATAGATATTCTCTCGCAATAAAACTAAAAGCAATAGCAATCTCTTGCTTACGGGTTATATGTTGTTGCAAAATGAAAATAATCCAAATAAATCCTTAAAGATAATTCAAAATGACAAACATTCCTTCTAAATGACAACAATCTTCATAAAATGATAGGATTATAACCCATCCAAAGACACGCAATCCCTCGGTATGACTGACAAGATGCAAACTGACAAGAATGTACCTAAACGTGTGTATGGTCATTGAAGGATTGTTTTTCCTGTCGAACTGGCGTGTTGTGATAAAGTCAGGGGAAATAATGTAGGATTGTGGTTTAATTAGTGGCTTCAACGGTTTTATTTTATCCCGTCGCTTTTCTGTACAGTTTGCACAATGGGACAAGTCAGAAGAAATGAACGTTAGTGGATGGGCCGCTGTCTGTAGAAAAAACCTACACTTTAGTCTATGGTGAGCGTTCCTACCAAAGAGTTTAGCGATCAACATTGTAAAAACGATAACATTCTATTCTATCATTTTGAACTTGTATGTAATGTATGTAAACTTGTCTACGAATTTTCTATTCGTTTGTGTTGATCACGTGATTTAACGTTGAGATGATGTCATCCCCATTCATTTGAATAGTTTTCTACTAGCGTTAACGATTGTAGATTGTCAACTTGGCTAGGGGTCCAGTTTTCCTCGGTTGCGGTAATAGGTTAGTTACTACATTAGATTAGTAATTTCAGTAGTAGAAAAGTAATTTCAGTAGTAGAAAAGTAATTTCAGTAGTAGAAAAGTAATTTCCAAAAATTACCTTTACAAAGTAGGTACGCGTTAGAAGTTTACATACTAATGAAGGATTTTCTTTTTAGCTCTTCCCTAGTCGCTGGATAGATGGCGCTAGGAGTTAGTATGATAACGGAACCTAAAAAAACTGATTTTAACAAAGCGCGAGAAAACTAGGTTATATTCGGAAGGTTAAGCAAATGAAAGTGTCAGTCAACGAGAGTATGTGACGTGACACAATGTTTTTTTTTCCAAGCGTTTTGGCTTTGGCACCAACTATCATAGCAAGTTCAACGCCATCTATAGAGTTCTTGGAAACTAAGTTTTTTTTAATATCTCAAAAGGAAAACCTCTCATTATGATATAACGCTGCCCAATGGGGAAGACTGGTCAAAGCTGATTGTAGATGGCGTGTCCATAGCTTGGTCCCAATCTGTCCAATGAAGAAAAGCTATTTTGAAATTTAAAATCACATTGACAGATTATCAACCAATGACGATGCTTGGTACAAGCTATGCTAGCGCCATTAGTTCCACAGTTGCCATCCCCATTGAGTTTCACCCCAAGTTTCATCCTTACATAATATCCTACAAGCAAGGGTTGAGAGCACTGGTACCTAATCATTTTGTTAATTACTTCTCGTTTCTAGAGCCTGAGGTGGCTCTTCAATATCTCATTATTATTTTATGCACGAGTGCCCATTTAAACAGAGACACAGTGAAGTTTTATTAAACTTTATTAAATGCCAGTACTTGATAGTCAGTGGGTTTTTATTGAAGCAAATGTCCTTGAAAAACGATCGATGCAAATGCGTTTATACCTACGTGACTAGATGTGCACACAACCAGGTTAAAGCAATTTACTTGAAAGTATAGGTCGGTTCAAACTTAAGTTAGCTGCGAGTGATGGTCTGCGCAGGAATAACGCTTTAAACTTTATGGCGATTCGGAACATCTATGTAAAGATGCGCAGACAACAATTTTAGGTAACAACGGGGCGTAGATGACGCATCGTTTTGTCTTTTTAATACGCAGCCGCCACTTGCAGCTAACTTCCGAGCCGCCATTAAGTTTGAACCGAACTGTATTAGAGAAAATATGAAGGTCCGTCCTCCACTATTATTATAATTATTAATTAAACTGCCTCTTTGGTATAATGGTCGCAAGTTCGACTACTGAACATGATAGACATGATCTTTATTGACCTATAGATACTTTTGAAACATTGTTGTGTTTAATGTGAAAATATATTAAAGTAGCTGATGCCCGCGGCTTTGCCAGCTTGACAAATTATATACTAAAACCTTCCTCTTGAATCACTCTATCTATTAAAAAAAACCTGCATCAAAATCCTTTGCGTAGTTTTAAAGATCTAAGCATACATAGGAACAGACAGACACGGCGGGGGACTTTGTTTTATAATATTTATATAGTGATATACACACATAAAAAAAAGTTTGTGAACACTACCAAAGGCTGATATAATTTTTAAAATTGAACTTTATCAAGAAAAAATCTCTGTTGTGTATTATCTTAAAATAGAAATAGCCTGTTTGAAATAAAAATAAAACAATCTTTAAAAACGTAACAAATAAGATTTCGATTTTTCAAAAAGATCGCAAACTTTTTTTGATAGGGTACCTTATTTTGTCTGTCTAAACCTCAACACACAAAGGAAAATCAAATATTTCAGAATATTTTTTCCGAAAAAATATGATAGAGTGATATTTCTTAGTGGGATGTGTCGAGATAGGCCGATACCTTGGAAGGTTCTGTCGCGTTCGATATATTGCTAATATTTAGGGACTGACGGCACGCGAAGTTATGAGTGTGCCGTGATCGATAGCCCACATAACTGAAGTCACAGTATGAAGGTGAGCAGTAAATCAAACAGACAACAGATACCAGTAAAGTTTAAAATTGAATCCTCAATTTTTAGCAACGCATCACAGTTCAAAATTAACTCCTTATACACTAGTGTACAAGAAAGAAAGAAATAAACTAGACCATTTTTGTTTTGAAGTAAAAGGCCATTAGCCTTGACCACTAAACTTTTTGTTGTGATGCACAACACACATAAAACGTAACCTCTTGTCTCGATGCGACAGCACCGACTTACTTACGAGTAACCTGTTACTTGAAGCATTCTTAGAATTCGCGTTAACGCTACACATGTTTGTGTAAATCTATTCCGACTCATCTGTTCCTAGTTGAAATACTGTATATTTAGTTGTCTACTGTGCTGACGATATTCCACCCAAGCATGGTTTATTGGTGAAAGTCTATGTGACTTGGGAGCCGATTGACTGGGCCCACAAGATCGATCGCATGTCTAAATGAATATTATATCGTTTTGCGATAAGAGAAATGGATCACTACCGTTCTCACACTATTTACGAATACTCGACGTTTTGAGTGAAATGTAATCGTATATTTTTATAACTTATGTAGTAAAAACATTTCAGATTGTCACAAAAAATGCCATAAAACTGCTACAAGAATATTTTGGCGTTTGAATGACAAAAGGGCGTCGTTTGTAAACATTTGAGAATTTACTTAACATCACGCATGTAATCGCCGAAGGGTTAGGCAGAGTATACCCACATTTCGTCAGTTATGTTCTAAGTCCCATGTAATAGGGGGCGAACCTATTGCCATCAACCGGGCACAAATCCAGGCTCCGTGGTTGTTACTGAGAAATTCCTGATGGAAAAACCCAATAACACTTTACTAACCCGGGAATCGAATCCAGGACCTCATGCTAAGTAGTCGTTCTTGCGACCACTCCACTAACAAAACAGTAATTTGAGAAATTGTTTAGTGAAATATTGGAAAAACGAGATGACGACGTTGTTCCAATTTTATCCACGTGCCAATAGATCTTTGTACAACAATAGGGTATATGCATGATCTTTTTTTTTATCACTATAAACAAAGCGTATTAACATCAGAAATAGCAAAGTGAAATTATTTTGTAATATCTATACAGAAAATACTAAGTTATAAGCATTTGAAACTGCTGATTAGACAGAGAGATCTGATAAAGCGAACGACGTCATTCGCTGCATCAACGTACAAAATCCATACTAAATTCCGTTTATCTAGAAAGAGATAGAAACAAAAGTTTAAATGGTTATAATAACTTTTGTGTTGCTTGGCCGATTTATGTCTTGTTTTCGCTTTTTGTCATTATTTTTAGTTTTTTTAGTACCTACTTTAACATTCTGTATCGAAATAAAAAAAAAGAAAATTTATGCATATTCCCTATTGTAGAATTTTGGAGAGCCATTCCTAGCATAAATCACGTGCATGGACAGCTAGAACTAGCATAAAACAAGCAAACGTCCAATCCGTATAAATGTTTGATCTGACACGAAGCTCGAATCCGTTTCCCGTAGCGAGATGGCAAGCGCTCTGCTGCCAATTGGATCCAAGATTAACGACTCCACTAGAATACGCTTTGGATATTTATTTTTAATTTTAATTTTTTTAAGGAGCGGTGGTGGCCCAGTGATGGCGGCCCCGACTTACGAACAGTAAGTCATGGGTTCGAACCCAGACAGGCACATTACTTTGTGTAATTTATTCATCACCACTGCTCTCAAAACGGTGAAGGAAAACATCGTGAGGAAACCGGCATGTCCTAGAACCAACAAATTCGAAGACGTGTGACATCTACCAATCCGCACTGGCACTGGGCCCGCGTGGTGGATTATAGCCCATTCCGTCTCATAGAGAGGAGGCCTGTGTCCCAGCAGTGGGAACATTAATAGGCTGATGATGATGATGATGATTTATTTTAAGTATCTACATAAAATAATATATACTAATTAATAACATAACATAACATCAAGCCAGTAACCCCCAAAGAGTTCGGCAGAGACGTACCTCTCATATGGTACAACCACATTTCGCCTGCAGTTATGTTGAAGTCCTATGTAATACTTAAGGGGCGAGCCTATTGCCATCAACTGGATGCAAATCCATTAGCCGTGTGGTATCCGGCAGAGTAGAATAGAACCAACCCATTACACTCACGGGTGTCGTATAAGGCGACTAATGTCTGAGGCAGAACACCTTGCGCCTCCGTAGACCAGAGAATGGGCAGCAGCGTTTTCTGTTAGTCTTTCATCACTGCGATCTCCAATCCGCCTGCCAAGCGTGGAGATTATGGCAAATTCCTCCCATCATGGGAGAGGCTTATGTCCAGCAGTGGATGCTATGGGCTGTTGTTGTTGTTGTTGGGCGCAAATCCAGACTCCGTGGCTGCTACTGACTGAGAAATTACTGTTGCCCGATTAGGGAATCTTACCCAGGACCTTGTGCTTAGCAGACGCGCGTGCAACCACTAGACCAATAAGGCAGTCATATATGTATAACAATACTATCATTATCTATGCGAAAGTAATTGTCTGTCCATCTGTCTGTCTGTTACCTTATAACGACTTAAAGGAGTTGAATGTTTGGCATACGGATAGACAATAACCTGCGTTAGGATATTTTACATACTCGTACTTTATATCTCGGTCGTTAAGAGGAGCTCGTGGCTAAATAATAACAGCCGCTCGGGTCGATCGTTAGGCTTAGCCGTACTTGCCAAGGTTGGTCTGTGAATGGGTGACCACCCATTACATACCGAGTTTCCTCCTTGCCTCGGAAAGCACGTTAAGCCAAAGGCCCTGGCTGTCATTTGTAGATCTTTTACAGTCGTTTGGTAGTCAGAGGCCCAGAGGGTCTGACAACCAGTCTTACCAAGAGGTATTGTATTACCCAGTACTAACTGGGTTGTGGAGGTCAGATAGGTATGTAAAATACTGGTATTCAGCTGCATCCGGTAAAACTGGAAGCCGACCCCAACATATTTGGGAAAAGGCTAGGCAGATGATGATATATCTCGGTCGTTCGTTTCCGAAGGATTATTTCAGACAACTACACATGCAAAGATGCGGGCAAAGGTTAATAAAGGATAATTCCCAAATGCTGGAACGTTAATATGATTATTCTCAAACCCGCAAATACTTCAAAACCCGCGAAACAAAGGCATCTAATTGACCAACGACCAGTTGCCCCAAAATCAATACAACCGGTGGTCATTCGATGAACGTGATACGAAATAATGATCGCATTCAATACCCAGGTACCTAACTATTAGGCCGTGGTCACATACGTGCGCCGCGGTGAAATACCGCCTTTATCCACACATCGTGCTAATTGCGCATGATCGCTTTGTTAATTATATAGCTGCGCAAGTGTGCACATGATGGTACTTCAACGTGAATAGGATTAAAAAATAAGGCATCAATAGACGATAAATATATTAATACTACAACTACTACAAGAGCCCATAACGTCCACTGCTGGACATAAGCCTCTCCCATGATGGGAGGAATTTGCCGTAATCTCTTACTTTCACAGTAACTACAGTACTTTCACAGTTTTTATGTCTTGTGATTGTGACTGTAGCTACATTTAATTTTCATTTTTGTTTCGACAATTCAAAAGTGCCTGGAACTGGCCTACTTGAAATAAATGCTTTGATTTTGATTTTGATTTTGATCTCCACGCTTGGCAGGCGGATTGGAGATCGCAGTGATGAAAGACTAACAGAAAACGCTGCTGCCCATTCTCGGGTCTACGGAGGCGCAAGGTGTTCTACCTCAGACATTATAGTCGCCTTATACGACACCCGTGAGTGTAATGGGTTGGTTCTATTCTACTCTGCCGGATACCACACGGCTAAATGTACTTCTGTATAAAAATCTAATATATTAATGGCCTATCATTAAAGGTATGAAGATTATGGTTTCACATACTTAATTAATCCGTGAAAGCTCGGTTTGATTAACAAGCCAATATAAATGAATGAATATTTACGATTAAGTGCAATTCGTTAAATTGCACAAAGAATATGAATACCAATTTGCAATTGAGTATTTGTATAAGTTAAGGATCGGTTTTTCATTTTAATATCAGAGCATTAAATCCTCTACGTATAAACGCTACAATTTCACTCACGAACGTGAATTAATTTAATCATGAAAAATAAAAATAAATATTTCATCGCCATATCAATTGAACGAACAAAAACTTTTGGAAAAGCTCTACGTAAAATAAATGTACTGATGACCTGGTGAAGGTTGCGGGGAGATCCCCGATGAATGGGAGACGCACTGGACCGGTCAACGTGGCGACACTTTGGGGAGGCCTATGTCCAACAGTGGACGTCTTTCGGCTGAAATGATGATGATGATAATGAAAATAAATTGTAGCATTGAATGTATTACAGAAGTACATTTAATCATCACTAGCCTATTAATTTTCCCACTGCTGGGACACAGGCCTCCTCTCTATGAGAGGGAATGGGCTATAATCCACCACGCGGGCCCAGTGCGGATTGGTAAATGTCACATGTCTTCGCATTTTTGGTTCTAGGACATGCCGGTTTCCTCACGATGTTTTCCTTCACCGTTTTGAGAGCAGTGGTGATGAAATAAATTACACCAAGTAATGCGCCTGCCTATGGGTTCATGGGCCACTACTGGGCCACCGCTGCTCTTCAAGTACCCTACATTTAACACACCGTTCTTATTTTCTCATTATAGGTTTCGGCGTTAGGGTTCCCATCATATAATCATATGAAATATTCGAGGAAGGGTCGTAGCACTCGTAGCTGACCGTAATTATATGAGGAGGCTGAACGGTCGATGTAGAGAAACATTATTGGGTCTCTACTCTTTGACGGCGTATTCCGATCGATATAAATAGGCCTACTATATGATTGCAACATGGGAAAGCTTTCCTTTGCCATCTTTATATGACACGTAAACTTGGTATTTGAGTGGAATATTAATACTGACTGCCTCGTGGGTTTAGTCGTCGCTCCAGGGTTTGATTCTCGGGTTAGGCAAAGTGTTATTGGGTTTTCCATAAGAAATTTCTCAGTGCAGCCACGGAACCTGGATGTGAGTTCGGTTGATGCCAATAGGCTCGTTCCCTATTGCATAGGGCTTAAACATAACTGGTGAAATGTGGATGTAGGTACTATTAGATACACGTCTGCTTAACCCTTCGGGGATTACAGGCGTGATATTATGTTATGTTGTTAATACTGAATTGTGCTTCTGTGGGCCGATATTTCTTTTTTTAGGGTTCCGTACCCAAAGGGTAAAAACGGAACCCTATTACTAAGACTTCGCTGTCTGTCCGTCTGTCTGTCACCAGGCTGTATCTCATGAACCGTGACAGCTAGACAGTTGAAATTTTCACAGATGATGTATTTCTGTTGCCGCTATAACAACAAATACTAAAAACAGAATAAAATTAATATTTAAGGGGAGCTCCCATACACCAAACGTTATTTTTTTACGTTTTGTCTAATTTTGTATAGATAAGGTACGGAACCCTTCCTGCGCGAGTCCAACTCGCACTTGGCCGGTTTTTTATAGTTTATGTTGCTAATTCTGTATAAGAATAATACTCTACCTCTTAAGCTAGGGTATACCTGTATTATAAGAGGTAGTTTACGGTCAATAATCAACAAAAACTTATATCTCAAGTGGACTATGGATATGTCCGATCGATAATTGTGTAGCTCTGAATAGAAATAATTCATCCAGCACAATTTATATTTCGATAGCTTCATCAATACGATAGATCCACTCTAATTAATTTGAAATCGTTTGATTGATTAGAAAAAAACTGGTATCATCGTCTGCCTAGCCTTTTCCCAACTATGTTGGGGTCGGCTTTCAGTCCAACTGGATGCATCTAAATACCAGAAGTTATTTTACATGGAGTGTCTGCCCATCTGAGCTTCACAACCAAGTTAATACTGAGTAATACGGTACACCTTGGTAAGATTGGTTGTCAGACTTTCGATCCTTTAGTAATATAAAAAACCGGCCAATTGCGAGTCGAACTCGCAGATGAAGGGTTTCGTACTATCGTTTATTTTTTTATTATTTGTTGTTATAGCGGCAACAGAAATACACATTCTGTGAAAATTTCAATTGTTTAGTTATCACGGTTCATGAGATACAGCCTGGTATCAGACAGAAGGACAGTGTGGAGTCTGGTCCCGTTTTTACCCTTTGGGTTCGGAAAGCTAAAAAAAAAACAATTCATTGGATGACCAGCGTCAGACAGCATCACCTGTCTGGCATGAATTCCAAAAAGGCACATACCATGTTTTCCTCCTAATTTTGTACCTTTTTAGGGTTCCGTACCCAAAGGGTAAAAACGGAATCCTATTACTAAGACTTCACTGTCTGTCCGTCTGTCCGTCCGTCTGTCCGTCTGTCCGTCTGTCTGTCACCAGGCTGTATCTCATGAACCGTGACAGCTGGACAGTTGAAATTTTCACAGATTATGTATTTCTGTTGCCGCTATAACAACAAATTCTAAATATAGTCAATGGTACGGAACCCTTCGTGTGCGAGTCCGACTCGCACTTGGCCGGTTTTTTTATATTATTGTGTGTGCTTATAACTGACGTCAAATAAATATTCTTCTTTCTTTTTTTCTTATCCTAACATTAGAACAGAAACTCGTTTTGATAGCATGTTAAAAACAAGTTGAGGTAAACAAAAAAAAAGTGGATTATCTAAAAACCGTTATTAAATAACAACAATAAATTTAAACTCAAATGTGACCTGAAGTGTGAAATAAGAATTTAACACAAAGTTAAGTACTATGTTTTAATGTGATCCGCTTAAAGTCAACACCAGAGCTAATCGGCTTAAGTATAACGACGAACAAGTTCAAACGCCCTAAAGCTTTTCAGTTGTTAACAGTAAACCTAAACTATTGCGCAACCCTACAAGTTAGGTAGGTAATACCTTGGAAAAGTTATACAACACCTATTTGATAAACAGGGTGTAAAAGACCTCATCACGAAGCCGTCAACCAAGCATTCTGTACATCAAACTGACTATCTTTACGCAAAAATTATTGCTGGGAAATTACTTTTTTTGGGGTCAAAAATCATGTTTTGAGATAGAACTCAATGTCACGCACTCAAAACATTTTGCTGATGGAAGGATTGAATAGTACAGGGGTCGTGGAGGTGTTTAAAGTAAAAATCTTACATTAAAAACTTGTATTAAAAAAAAAAAACTTGTCAAAAAGTTGGAACTTTGACCCTCAATATCTCCGTAACTAGAAGGTTCCCAGGTAAGGTGTAGAACAAAAAAATGATCGCAATGACGAGAAGAACAAGAAGTGTCTTTGGCTTCGTTAAGAGGTGATTTACACCCTTTAGATGAAAATAAAAAGCCTCACTGGCCTTGTGGCTCAGACTAAATAAAAAGGTAAAGATGGAACTCTGTGAACAGCAAAGTGAGACCCGTCAAATTACGTCTCGCTCTGTTCATACACGCTCACACGCACACATTTACATAAAACTACAATTATAGGCTTGTGTCCTGAAAAAAATATAATTAGTCCGTCAGTTAGATTTTCAAAAAATATTTGACACGTATTTTTTCTTTTTCTACGTAAACCAAAATTGACGAAGATACGACGCTTTTACAATTCTCAATACGTCACGCTGCGCGCCGTGCTATAATTTTTAGTGCTTTGTGACGTCACGAGCCCCCACTCTCGAGCTTTGATGCGTTTTATCTTTGTCAATATTCATTGATTTACAAAACCAAAAAATACGTGTCCATTATTTTCCAGTACTCTAACTGACGGACTAAATAGATTTGCGATTTATTGATGGTGGAAACTAGCCTATTACACTATACCTCAATAAATGCACATGTTTACGAAACTGGCCTCACTTCTTCTGTTCGTTCTTTAGTTCCGTCTTAACTTATTTTTTGGTCTGAATGTATACGGCGAGACGTAATTTGACGAGCCTCACTTTGTTGTCCGCAGAGTTCCTTTACCTTTTTATTTGGTCTGAGCCTAGTGGTCGCAATTGCGATTACTAAGCATGAGGTCCTGTGTTCGATTCCCGGGTCGGCAAAGTGTTATTGGGTTTTTCCATCAGGAATTTCTCAGTGCAGCCACAGAGTCTAGATTTGTGCCCAGTTGATGGCAATAGGCTCGCACCCATGAGACTTAAAACATAACTGGTGAAATGTGGGTGAATATATACACCTCTACTTAAGCCTTGGGGGATTAGACACGTGATGTTATATTACAAAAGTATTGAAAAAATATCGAGTTGGTTTGTCGAGTTGATAACTTTTGCTTTGATTTCAATTCATTGTTACAAGCACAATAGGTAAGCCATACCAAAGAAGGAACACTGTGCAAAGTTTTTGTACAGGTCGGCTATAGACATAATGTAAAAAATTAAAATAAACTCAACAAAAACACGTTTTATGTACAAAGGTCTTTTGAATAATAAGTAAATTGAATAAAAATATCTTTAAAGGTAATGTCAAATCCACGGAGTTGTTATGGAGTTAACCGAGCATTCATTACAGAGCTAATTTGTCATACTTCAGTTTCTTCAATAAAATATGAGTTACTCAATGTTTTGTAAAAATGCCTACTTATTGATTGTTGAACTGAGGACTGAAAAATACATATTTTCAACAAAAAACACAAACAACAAACCAATTGTATTATTTCTTCGACAACAAAAGAAAATTCATTTGAGACAACGATTCACAAAGAAATACAACGTATTTTATTTAAACAAAGCTCTTACAATTCACATCCACTTTTCAGACATTTTTAGGTACGTTTTATCTGTAGACAAGCTACACAAGATAAATTTAGAGGTTCAAGGGCGAGCCCAAAGCATACATATTTTATCAGCGAGCCGAATGAAACATGTCGAGATTTCCTTTTTTCAGATGAAAATGAAATCGTTATCAGTGAGTTCTTACTTTGTACCCCCATAATGTCTTATTGCCGTTGTTATGTTGTTTAAAACTCACAACACATCGAGTAAGGGCTTTTTGTATGGGACTTTTACGACCTCATACGAAATACTAAAGAGGTTTGCACAGAATAAATTCTATATGACTTGAAATGTCCTTGCCAGAAGGCTTAATATATTTCAAAGTGGTCTGAAGTAACATCAATAACACACGTTATGAAAGAAAGTACCAACTACAAATCTTTGGAAACCGAGTTAGGTTCACGTTAGATTAAAACCTGCTTTAAAATTACATTTGCATTGCATTTGTTTCCGATTCATGGATGTTTAGATGCATATTATGTATGTATTTACAAACAAAAAAGTATCTATGTAGTATATCAACTATCTAGTGTCCACGACACAAGCCTAGTTGCTTAGTGTGGCACTAGATGTGTAATGTCCAGCGATCTTTGTTTTATTTTTTTTAATTCGCCAAAAAGAATCTATAATGAAGCTAAGAGCAAAAATATAATCGATAACAAATTGCTAAAGTTAACCCGTTGGATGCATGTGTACTCACTCACAGCTACGCCGGATTCCTGTGAGCGGCGAGGTTACAATTTTCGCGCCCACTCAACCTTGAGTGAGGCGGGGCAGGCGGCATTAGTGGGGGAAAAATTAGATTGAACCCCGACACCGTGCACAGCGTCGCCCGCTGGAGAGAGTTTACCTACACATCTATATCCCTTTTAGCTAGTAGTCCCTCCCCAACAGTTATCCTTTTTATATTTTCTCTCGGCCACAAAGAATGAAGTTGGTATATTTCTTAATTTGAAACGGGGAAGCGGACAGATAAGTTTGCTTGTTTTCATTTTCTTATTCTTTTGTGCACAAAATTAGCGGGGGGTTGCGACGTGAACAACTGTTTTTGTTAATTTGGGCTTGTAATACTTGCTATTGATTTTTACGACGAAAATGAGGGCTGTATTTCTAAGCCTCGTATTGTTGTGGAAATTGGAAGTGTCTACATATTTTATGGGCTGACTTTATCGCTTGAATATCATTGTTGTTTTTTTATGAATGTGCCAAATAATTTGCATTACAACGCCTGCCTCATATTGTGTGTAATTTAAAAGCATGATTAAAAAAGTTTAGAGGGTAGCGACCACTGAAAAAAAGACCATAAACCCCACATTACGTGGCTCTGCACCCGTAGGTTCAGCGCAATTTATTTTAGTTAAATTCCTAGCCGGACTGCATAATTGAATTTGTAGGTGCAAAGAAAACAATTTTGGTGGCAAATTAACATTTACGCAATAATAGGTTGACGGGTGGGTGAAGCGGGGTGTTTACGACCCACCCTTTGTTCTCCAACTAAAAGGGTTAAGTTTAAACATCGCAGCTCTTAACCCTGCCTGCGCGTACGTGTGAACATAATGTTGAACAATATTTTCCCCGCTCTCGCTGCGACACGTTGTTTTATAAAAGCGATCGTGTTTTTTTTTCCTTTTTGAGTATTAACGCGTGGAAATTGCGTGTGACTATTTTCGTATGAATGCGATGTTTTTGTATGGAAATGCTGGTAATTGTATACGTGTGTGAATGGATTAACGGCTGTGTATGTAGGGTTGTACGTAGACAGGGGATGGGTGTATGGATTAAGTTATAAACAAGGACGCGTTTCTTTGTGTAGCTTTTCTTTTGTTCTGAAGTTGTTTTTGTGTCAGGACTTTTAGGTGTAAATTACTTTACACGTCGACTTTACGCATTTATTTTAAGACGACATGGAAAAGACACGAATATGGGAAACCAGAGCTCTAATCTCCTTCCATCTCGTTCTATTATCAATTGTTGGTAAAGGATAGCAATAGTTTAAGTTAAGTCTGTATTGAACACAATAAGCACCAGTATACTGGCTCGTACTGGCTCTAAAGTTTACCCATTGTAAATATAGCAGTCGGCCATTTCTTTCATTGGGTCTAATAGCTTTTATACTCAATGGCTTCGTCTTGGCCACGCTGAGACGGCCACTGAAAGATTATACTTAAATACAATAATATTGCTTATGTACTAGCATTTAAAGGATTACATAGGTATTATTAGAAAGAAAACTGTAATTTTCAATTCGTTAGTAATGTGGTACGATTGGTGATATTGGCAATAATTTTCTTTAGGAAAATTCACTAAAGAGTCATTTAGGTTTAGGTTTAAAGAAACTTTATTCTCAATAAAGACAAATGTCACTCACTTGAGAACAATACTAGAATTTAAAATTACATAAAGTTCGTCGCCATCAGTTACAAACCAGACTGCACGCATTCAATGCCTTCATTTCTCTAGAAGTGCTCGATCCGCCATAATATACTGACTTAGTTGAGTTTTGAATGCATTGAAAGAGTGCAGATTTCTTATACTAGAGGGTATTCTATTAAAAAGCTGTGCTCCTTCAAAAGTAAGCATTTTTTTGCCGTAGTTAGTTCTAGTTTTGGGTAAAACTACCAAGCTAGCTCGCCGTGTGCTACGTTGACTGACTTGTTTATATTGGGTAAGTGTTATGTTCGTGTGAATAGTTTTGGTAAGAATTTTTTTGATGATAATACATGTGTGGTAAATATATAGTTGTTTGATATTCATTATTTTTGTGTCTTTATAAATTTTACTGGTTGATGTTAAATATGGATAGTTAAATAGTATTTTTATGAGTTTATTTTGAGTTATTTGCATTTAAAAAAACAAAGAAGTTATTGACATTGGTCATTGTGTTGATGTATCGATACTTTGAGGATACTTTTAAATGGACGCTTTTCGCCTGAAATCTTCGCTTGATACTCAATACATTAACTTATTGTAGCTGCTCAATTAAACCTAGAATAAAGACATTAGATTGAGCGCCCCAAAAACAGAGCTTACGTGAATATAGACATTGCCTATCGACACATAAGATCGCAAATCGATAAGCCAGCACGTGGAATTACACAGACAATTCCGAAGCCCTTTATCCTTAACAAATCTATCGACGTAGTACGCGCTAAGTTCATTGTTTTGTATTAAACAGCCTATCGCCCCGACCAGCTAAGGCAGGGATTAGTCGCTCGCTTCATTTTACGGGTCAATGATTTTCAGACAAGACGAGTATGGGAAGGGTTAAGTTACATCCGAAATGTAAGATATTGTTCTTTGACATCGGGAATTTGATACATCCTCTAAGGACGTTACAATTTCGTACACGATTGATCAGAGAATGTGATACCATGTTGAAATTAGATTAGGAGGCCATGATAATCGAATTAATGGTCATAGTATTTGTGAAAGTTAATTTATAGAGCAGGCATTGTAGCATCGTGTTCGCAAAAAAACAACCAATATACGTTAGGAATTGACCATTTATTCTTCTTCGTATAGTGATTCGATGGCCTTGAATATTATACAGAGTTTGGCAATTTCAGTAGCATCCATGAGTAAAATCAACTAGGCAAAAAAAAACCCGAGAAATCTCATGAAATCTTTTGCTTAAACTAAAAATCTGATATTTTTAGTTTAAGCAAAAGATTTTATGAGATTTCACAAAATTGAAAACTTTTCATGTAGGACCAGACCAGACGCTATAGACTTTCGGCTTCCTTTTCAGAAATATTGCAAATGCTTTGGTGGTGGAGTATTTCAGTTCAAACCAATAAACCTATAAAACGAACAGTAACTGGATAGAGGTCACAGTGAGTGATTACACTAATCTAATTTCGAACCATTATGAAATATGTGTTTTAGACTTTATTCAGATCTATGGGTAAGTATTTGTGGAGAAAATGTAAACCAACATGCATAGTTACATTTTTTATTGAAAAATTGTTCGAAAATTCGTTACCAGGGTATATAATTGAGGTAATAATACCTCAATACCTGTGCGTAAGAACAGTGTCTATCAAAGCCTTGAGTTTATATTAATGTATGTAGCAAAGTGAGAAGGCACTTATCTTAAGTGCGGAACGAATGTTTTGCGTTAAGTGCCTAATTTCTGATAGTTACTTAATGTGTAATGTAGTATAGTTATCCATCGTTTGTAAATGCTAACACTGCTTTAATTTTAACATCAGAAATGTAGTTTTCTATGAGGTCGGATATTATAGGATAACTATCAAGCTAATTTTCACTTCAAACCCCGCTTTCCTTAAATTTCAATTGAATTCACAGCCTAAACCAATGGGTCCAGAATGCAATTGTTTAAAAGAGTTCCTTATTTAACGAGTTCGGGCACTAGGGAAACAGATTAAATAGGTGATGACGGTTAGTCATGTTTGCCATCATACACTGCTTCATATACCAAATTACCAAATAGAAAAATTTAAAACAACATTGGCATTCGAAAAGATTGCCACAGCAAAATTTAGAAACAAAGCTGACCGGTCATTTCAACGTCTTCTGAGAATGTTGTAATCCCAAAATGCGTCTTGTAAACCTGCGTAAAAACAAACTTATCTTCGTACAATATTAACATCGTTGCAGCCTCCCACTTACTAAGAGAGTATTGCGAACAAAGATCCTAATCAAACGTTCGCGGGAGCTCGGCGCACCCTGGGGACTTGACGCCTTCATAAAAACTGCTCACTATTCTATGGACCTCAAATATTAACCCTTACTTCTTGGCCACGACCTACCCGCTCAAGCAACACGCGTCTTGTGACAGTGAGCGTGCATCCAGAGTGACGGTGTTTCGCCAAATGCGGAATTCGCGGCGCACGAAAATGATGCCGAATTATTACATAATGCGCTCTCGCTTGCACTCCGGATAGTTTCAAACTTACCATATGTTTGCTTCATGCGCCGCGTATTCCACATCCGCGATGCGCTGTCACTGAAAACGTACACTGACTCCGGAGAAAACAAAAGAGAGAAGTTATTTACACCATGCGACGATTCACCGCGACCAACGTGAACAAGCCACGGACCCAACCGAGCGGCGATACTCACGCGACGGAAACAATTGACGCGCGTGCGTTTTCTCTAACGCAAGTTACATCGCCCGAGGACGTGAGCGAGGCCAAAGAATAAGGCTAGCTTCTTAGCGGCAGATTTCAATTACCGAAACCCTCCGAGGGATAATATTGTTTCGTTTACCTACCTACACCTACTACCTAGTCGTGTTTATTTGAGCTTGGCACTTGGTAGTAAGGCAGTACCCTTCGTGTCGATATTGACATGGGTGCGCCGGGTAACCGACTATTTATAACACAGGCCGGAGTTAATGGAAAAAATAACGGAAGAATACATAATGTTTTATGAACGCACTCATGTAGTTAAGAGTGAACGGTTTACTGACTTTTTCCAGCTCCTGAATGGAATAACGCATATTATTTTGAAAGAACGATAACTCCTTATCCCCATACTGGTTAGAGGTGGCTAGGCTTGGTGCTTCTAATACTAGTTGCGAATGACTGGTTCTTCTTCTTATCGTATCGATGTTCCTTCCAATTACACGGTTTGGGCCACGTTTATTGCAGTGGTAGAGGCGCTATACAGGTCGTCAAGAGTGCAGGTAAACGGACACCTGTGACACTCCAGCAGGTGGGGCATTGTTTGGTCCGGAGCGCCGCATTTGCACTCGGTGTTGGAAGAATTTTCCCAGGTTATGTTTGCAGCAGCCTACTTGGGTACGCAATCGATTCAGACCTTTCCAAATAGGCCACTGTAGTTTACTACCGGGAGCCAGGTTTTCTTGGAGCTTTAAAAAGTCGTGTGGTGGTGGACACTACTCTTGCCATAAATTGCTTCTTACTTTAGGTGGCCTGGTCTAGTTAACAAGTAGTCTATATCTACGCAGCTTTCTAGATCCTTCTGTGTGCCGACTGGGCTTTCACTGAAATTACTGAAGCCTCTGCACGTACTGAAGTTATATATTTCGTACTACTTTTCAATATTACGTGTCTTCAATAGCAAAACTACGAAACTCCTATGCCTAATTTTTTTTCCATCTAAAAATATGTAACTCTGCTTTTTACTGTAGCATCTTAGCGAGAATGAAAGAAAAGGTACATTTTATAGGAATTAAATACTTTAGGAATATTACAATAGTACTATTCTATACCTTAAATGACCGATGACCTGGTGAAGGTTGCGCGGATCCGCTGGATGCGAGACGCACGTGACCGGACGATGAGTGACACTTGGCCAATGTCCAGCAGTGGACGTCTTTCGGCTGTAATGATGATGATGTTGATGATACCTTAAATGGTTTACTTTTTTTCCTTTTCGTGTAGTTAGTGCCTAACCTGGTGTTACCTGGTCCGACGATCACACCAATAGGCTATCAGTGCTCTCAATGGTTTACTTTATTAAGCTTTTGAAATAATAATAAAGCCATTTATTTCCCAAAGTATAACATATTACACTTTTATAACATTTCTTCAGTACCTATGTCATGCAGTATTATAATCTCATGCAATATAAACAAAAGAACTAAATTTAACAAAAAAAAATAACTTATTAGAGTTACTTAATTTAGATCTTGGTAGCATTCCTGACGTTAATGTTTCAATACCTAATTATGTTTATCGTTTCACATTTTATTTCATTGTTTTAGAATGTATTATTTAATATTATTGTACATTTATCGATACATTATTTTATTATCTGAGCAAATATCAAATGATGATGATGCTTTCGAAACACACAATGTCAATTCATTTAAAAAATACCTACTGTAAAAATAAGTTCTACTCTAAGCGCTTTAAAAGCATCATCAATTCAATACGAGTATATACCAACATTTATTCCACGAGCACATTACATAAGTATCTCAGTACTTATTGGAAAACATACCTAATGCTACACATCTATTTTCAATAAATACTTTGTGTGTAATATAATTCAGCCGAAAGCATCACTTTGGTACGTAAATAGTGAATCATTTGTGTAAGTACATAATATACAGAAACACATTAAATTGAACCATACTTATTTTCCTTCGATTCAGGATTCAATTATGTTGAAAATGCTTTATGAAACCGAATTTTCCGTTAATGATTCATCATCTGCCTAGCCTTTTCCCAACTATGTTGGGGTCAGCTTCCAGTCTAACCGGATGCAGCTGAATACCAGTATTTTACATGGAGCGACTGATGATGAAGTCTATTTTCACTATTATTGAGAGATGGTAAACCTTTTTGGAGACACAGTTTATGCAGTTACTTTTGCATCTTTTCCACTGACTGTCGCAGGTTTGATTCCCATCATCATCATCTGTACCTATAGCCCTTTGCCAACTATGATGGGGTCGGCTTCCAGTCTTACCGGATGCAGCTTAATACTAGTATTTTACAAGGAGCAACTGCCTATTTGACCTTCACAACCCAAAGTCAGTACTGGGTAATACGATACCCCTTGACCCCTTGACTGGTTATCAGACTTTCAGGCCACTGAACACCTGTAACGACTGTCAAATATCTACAAATGACAGCCGGACCCAACGGCTAACCGCACCGGCACCGCTCCAACCCAGCAATTAACTTGCCATTCAAATTAGGGCATTAAATCGTGTGTCCTATGATATATTTTATAATGTCTATATGAAAAAGCTTACGGTGGGCAGTCAGCGCGCTTGCCGATACCATACAACTCGGATCGACTCCTGGGCGACTTGAAGTCGACGCGCAGCAAGCACAGCGCGCCGACTCCGATTTGCCCGCAGTTACCCGCGAAACAACGTTGTTGCGCCTCGCGGACGGCGCCCGGTCTGCGAGCTTGCACCTCGCGGCCGGCGCGCGGGCTGCGAGCTTACACCTCGCTAACGACACGCGTAGTAAGCGCGCTGGAGGCTAGACGTAATCTAAATTCGAGGCAACGCCGTGCAACAGCAGTGCTGGTGCGTTGCCGGTGTAATGTGCCGTGACCTTAAACATGCTTTCCAAAGCATGGAAGAAAATCGATAAGTAATGGATGGTCACCCATCTCAACGCGATTTAACCTTGAAGATCGCCCCATGCGGTTGTTACTATTTAGCTACGAGGTTCGATTCCGAAACAAAAATGAAACCTGTTTATGAGCAAAACATGAGCTACATTAGTAATTACTACCCAATATGCTTATAAGCTAATATAATGTGGTGGAATACTTAGCCTCCTCTTTTTTTAAGAAATCGGTTAAAAAGCCAGAAGGCAGAATTAACTACACAAAAAGATAGGTACTCGTTCATATCCCAAAACAATCAAGCTAGAATTATGTATTGGAAATCTCTTCGATGATGGGACTACCCAGACCGGGGAAATCCGTTAGGTGCTCGTGTGTGTTCGTCTGGAACCTCGAGCAGAGCCAGTAACTAGGTAAGTACATAATAATATGCAAGCCGTTTTACATCCAAATATTTTACTCATAAGGATAATGCCTACTATCCTACTTGCCACCAAAGTGTGTGAGGATCGATGGATGTTTGTTACTCTTTCACACAAAAACTACTGAACGGATTTGAATGAAATGTATTAACACATAGGCTACTTTTTACCCTGGTGGTATGTTCCCGTGGGAATATTATCGAACTCCACGCAGGTGAAGCCGCGGGCATACACTAATATAGGTAATATAGGTAAGTATTTATACAGGTTGTATAAATACTTAATTAAAACACAGCCGAGTGTAAACTGCAATAATATTGCCTACTGATATTGCATGCAAATGTCACCGTACCATGCCTGCCTACCTACTACTTATATAGGCACCCACGTCCCGATAATGGAGGGCCATTTTAAGCCTGAAATCAATAATTCATTCATTCTCTCACATATGTGACAACGCTGGTGTCAATCAATTAACGTTAAAGGCTTCATGAATTTAGTCTGGTTTTCATTATAATGAAGTTCAGCTACAAAAACAATGATACATAAGTAATCGAAATTGTGGCACGTGTGTCTCTGAATGAAAATGAGATCAGCTAAGTATGTGGTTTTGCCTTTAGAGGCAACGAAATATGATGATTCAATCATAAATTCCAAAATTTTGTTTTTGTTTTTTTTTATCTATCTTAAAGGCATGCTTTAAAGAGATTTTTAGAGTGTTAGCATGTCGTGTATGGAAGAAAAACAAAATATTTTAAATCAAATTAAAATTTCTAGCGAAACTCCGTGGCTGTAATGGAACTCCCCACCGGAACGGGAAACAACGAAAAACAAAAATATTTATGGATAATTTTTGAGTCACTGCCTGCAGTTCATATTTATTTTTTGTGTTTACGTAGCTATCGATACCGTCATGCCTGTTGGACTCCGCTGGCTAATTTTATTTGACCTTTTATGTAATAAATTCTCTTGATAAATCTGAGAGCAAAAGACAAAGGAATGGAACATTCCACATCAGTTGGCAGCTGGCATTCCCTAACCCATAGAATTCCATGACGGACAAGTTTACGCTCCCCACATTTCAAATATTCAGAAAAAACATTTTCTTATCGCCCCTCTACATTTGTGGAAACAATAAAAATGCCCCCAATTTCAATTTGTACAGGCTTTGTTTGTGCAACGTGTACAGACACTATAGTCAACTGCACGTATTTGATAACAATTTGACATTGACACAGCGTGTTTATGACGTTGCAGTAAGAATGGTTTTCGTGTAACCACTGACGTTCGATATGACCGTACTTTTGACTTAAGTCGCACGTGGTGTAGATATCCCTCGCTTGAACTGCCCTTCCTAAGAATATATTTAGCGTAAAGATGCGGTTTGCAGAAACATCAGTTGGCCTAGTATGAACACGCGGAGGGACATAATGGAAATTCGACCGATTTGGTTTCGCACATAAATCTTCAGTAATACCTGGATGACCGAGCTTTGCTCGTTTTTTTTTTATTTGGTGACATTTTTTTAAAATTGAAACCTAAATCGATTTAACGCCCCCGAAACCCCTGCATACTAAATTTCATGAAAATCGTTGGAGCCCTTTCCGACATTCAGATTATATGTATATACAGGCTTTAAAAGACCTCCTTACGAAGCCGTCAACCATGTATTCTGTACATCAAACTAAGTAACTTTACGCAAAAATTATTGCTGGGAAACGACTTTTTTTTGTTGAGGTGAAAAATCATGTTTTGTGGTAGAACTCAGTGTAACGCACTAAAAGATTGTGCTGATGGATGAATTGAATAGTACGGGGGTCGTGGAGGTGTTTAAAGTAAAAATCTTCATTGAAAACTTGTATTTAAAAAAAAACTTGTCAAAAAGTTGGAACTTTGACCCCCAATATCTCCGTAACTAGAAGGTTCCCAGGTATGGCGTAGACGATCCCAATGACGGGGAGAACAAGTAAGTGCCTTTCGGCTTCGTTAAGAGGTGTTTTGCACCCTTTATACATTATTATTCAAGAATTGCTCGTTTAGGTATTAGATCTGATATCTAGCGTCGCTAGGGCCTCTGAGTCCTCTAACGTATATATGGTTGTTCATGGTAATATTTTGCACGCAAAGAGGCGCAACCGTCAAAGGAAGACTTTTAGCTCGTCCGATAAAATCGGTCAATAATTTAGTCGGTTACCCCTAAAAATAGGTCAGCTGTATGATTTTTCTTTAAAAAAATTATCGAATATCGCTTATGTATTTTTATAGGTCTGTGTAAATGCCAAATAAATTTTGTTCTTTGTGTTTACGCAAGGTTCTCGCTATTCTTTTGTAGCGAAACATATTTTAAGGCCTGAATAGAAATGAAACTTTTCATTGTTTTGACACATTGTCTGGTAGACTTATTGGTTTCACAGTTCCTTTTATTTCACATTGATATTTCCGAGGGTTTCCCGAAAAGGCACGTTATATTAAAATATCACAATATCAACATTCTGCTATTCACGTGACTACAATAGACACGGATAAGCGCAAAAGCATGTACTCTACTTATGTATTTACCAACCTAAGTATATAAATGTAACTACAATATTCCTGAGACTCCTCGTACATTACAATGGTGGTATATATATTTACTCAAATAACTGACGAAATAGAAGAACGATATTAAACGAGTTCCACAAAATATGGCCTCAATAGTAACCGGCAAAAGTCCCAAATAATCTCTTAGAAGCAATAGAGGCATTTAAAAGATTCGCAAAATTATTGACACATAATTATTTTTAATCGGATTAAATTAATTATTCTGTACAAAACATTACTAATAGCAGTAGGTAGGTGCTTACAATAAATATCGAATGCAATAGAGCGATAATAATCTACACGTACAATTTTACGGTTTCACTTCGACAGATTATAATCTACCGAAAAATAATGCGCTATATTGTAAGCAGTATGTTCAGTTGACAATATTTCGATAGTTTATAATCTCGCTAGATAGATTACAATCTAACGGTTTTTACAATTTTACGCTGACATATCGATAGCGTCTATTAATGTATCGATAGAAATAAAACTTGAAACTATTACAAGTGATTATGATTCTTATTACCACTAAAAATTTCATCATCAGCAACTGCCTAGGTTTTTCCTATGTTGGGATAAGCTTCATGTCTAACCGGGTTCAATTGAATAGAAGTATTTCACGTGAAGCGACTGCCTATCTGACCACCACAACCCGTTTAGTTTTGGGTAATATGATACCCACGGTAAAATCCATAATTATGATGGTCATAAAACCCAAAATCCCCACTCACATGATGTAAACAATCATGACTGGTGTTTGCATTGAAAATTAGTTTTCATACACGAAAACAAAGTTCCCTTAGTTAAACAACCACAAAGTAAGATTTAATATCGCCGCAGGAACCGAGTAAACAATGCCACTTACTTCGAAAGGGAAATTGTTTTCTGAATATTGAAAATGACATGATATGAAGTTAGGGTGAGTGTAGACAGTATATGGTTGGGAGCCGATTTATTAGAGACAATGTCTTTCACGAAATCACATACTAATATTATAAAGTTGCTGTGCCCCAGGATTTCACAAGCCGTTTTTCCTTTTGCTCAGCTCCTAATGGTCGTAGCGTGATGCTGAATAGCCAATAACCCACATCAAGATTTGGAAATCAAATTGCTAAAATATTTTTCAAATTAAATCCGGAAATGTCAATGGCACTCCCAGAGATTAGCGCAAAAACAAAAGAAGTAGTAGGTGTTTCTGAGGCTCCGGGCCCATCTCGTAACTTTCCCATTTCGACAACTAAACAAAAGTCGTGCGAAACAAGTGACAAATTGTGCCAACTCGTAACTATTTTAATCTTCATACATTGAATCCCATTTCGTCAACCATAAATTTCAACTGTTTTTTGTACTGTACAGTCAGCTCCCAAACTTACAAGGAAACCATTTGTTGATGTTGCTATTTTTTGTCTCTCTCTAGCACACTAAAGTTTGTTACGAGAGTACTCAATTTTGAATTTGAACAGAAAGTACTAGGAGAAAAGAATCAAGAAGGAGATGTTGGTGTCGCTGAAATCGTGTGCACTTGGATGTGCCAACCAAGGGTAGCCCGCGAAATTCAAGTTTTTTTAAGTTCTTTTTTTAAATTCACCGGCTTTTCTGGCGCATCCTTCTTAACAGTTGAACAGATATTAGATGAAGACTTGACCATGTCTTGGTTTGAGACAAATTATAATTAATTAATCCTAGTAATGTTTTATATTCCCATGAGTTGATTTTTTAAATGAAATGAAATCAACCTCCACGGGGAAACCGTGTACAAAAAGTAGTAAAACCTACAACTTTGATATCCTACAAACAAAGTACACAATTTGGCTTGCCATGAAAATATTATTAGAACATTAGAATAGTGAATGTCACTGATATATCGGACACAGTCGGTTGTTACCGGTATCTGTGGTGGCAAGTCACACATAATTAAATTAAACGATAACACTGAATTAACTAGAATTGTCATTCACTAATGTATTCCATTATCTGCAACCTAATATTTGGTAGGCCATTGAATGATACGTTGTGATGAAAATGCCTATATTATTAGTAATTTAATATGGATTTGTAATGTTTAGAATTCCATTCAATTGGACGTTGCATAGTTTAAAAAGGATGTAAATACATTTACACTTAGCGATTTTGAGAATCTAAACGATACCTTTGTCCATTAGCAAAATACCTGATATGTAAGAGTCGATAATAAATCCATTGAAGGCAGCAATTTAATTATTTCAAAAATGCCCTATAATACCTACAATACCATCAGAGCATGGACTGTTAAATATGGCCATCTGCTCTAGGAGCCATTATTTTCATTCCAGCAAAGATTCTCGATTGTCCCGACCGAGATTCGAAGAAAAAACCTTTGTAACAGACAATTAACTGCAGCGACGAGGAATTAATTCCTTCCAGGGCCGGGACCGAACAAGGATCCTTAATATTTCTTTTGTGGGACATAAAAAAACATAACACTAGATTGAAGTCTGTACTGAGGACAAAATAAGGTCGATATTCGTGTAATTCTCTGTGCGGTCCACGCATTTCGCGCCGTAGAATGGACGCATCAGTATGAAAATAAGGATTATCTCAGTTATTCCACGCTGGCTAACACCTAATTTGGGAATGAATTCCTTATTTTGCGGAATATATTTACTTTAGCTACAACGAACTCTCCTTGAAAAAAAAATTCAGGAAATAAAACGAAATCACGCATATTTTAGATTGCATCACCTTTATTTTTCTAATATCGCATCTAAAGAATAATTTCTTTCAAAAAAGTCGTTCACGATTCCGTTTACTCTTTCAACGAACAATGAATTGTTTGTGCTCTCATCTTCGTATACCTCTTCATCACAATGTTCATATCTCATTTCAGTCATTTTGAGAGCGTCCTCATATGGGGCCGTTATTATCATCATTGAGACTAGAGCCTCTATCAACCCAAGCACCGAATATTCGTTTAGATGTTTTTGAAAAATACTCCTTGGATATACTTCTTCAACGTCCAAATTACAATGTCGAAGGACAGCTGTTAATGTTCCGTAGTAAATGTCGAGGACTTGATCATAGTGTTTGTCGAGGAATTCGCCGTCGGTTGACATGTACAAGAAGTAGGCTATGTCGGTGACCGGCGATGCGAGCCGGACCAGCTGGTAGTCAATAAATATCACTTCCACTGGCTTGCAACCCTGCGAGCAATAAAAATTGATGTGTTGAATCTGTTTTAACAAATCCTAAAAATATATTTTACAGTGATTTGATGTTTAATAACCTGAAATATTTAAACTTTCACGATCAAAACACATTGTAATACACATGTAAACGGGCATTTTCGCGAATTTCAATCCTGGCTGGTGCAATCCGGTCGAAACTTCGGGCTTATATTAAAGGTAAAAATTCGCGAAAATACGTATACGTACGTTTACATGTGTATTATAATCTGAAATATTTAATTCTGATAGCTCTGTCTTTACTCCACCTAAACATATCAATAATTCAATATTTACAATGATCCTAGTTCAAATTTTCCTCAAAACTGTTCAGTTTTTGAAGTTCTTACCTTAACTTTGTAAAGTATGTTGTTATTCCAGCAGTCACCGTGACAAATAGTCCTGTAGGAATCTGGCCGAGTGCATTTATACAAAACCGTCAATATGTCTGGTGCGAGTCGTTTCAGCTTATCTCTCGCGGATGCGTCTAGTACTACGTTAACAGACGCCTCGTAATACGAGCTCATACTCTTCGGCGCGGGCCCAGGATGACAATATTGCACATCGTCATGGCATAAACGAGCTATCTCCTCGAATTCTCTCGGATTTGTTTTCTCCAGCACAAAGGACAGCGCATGCAATTTCGCTAAATTTTTCATCACGAGTGTAACATAATCCAAATTCGCCTTGAAGAGTCTGTCGCGTAGTTTGTACCCATCTTCTTTTAATCCCTGCACAGCGATGGTTTCTTTGTCATATTCGGCACAAGCTAAAATGCAGTTTGGAAATTTGATTTTCAGTCCTTCAACGTTTTTCATTTTATTTTGAACTTCCAGCAGTTTCGGCACTATTTGTTGGTAAAAGATAAATTCTCGTTTGTACGATTCTCTGAAGCATGCACGCATTTTTGGTTCTGGATGCCACTTTATCATTATGTTCTTTTTGATTTTCTGTCCATCAACAATTCCTTTAAGCTGCACTTTGAACATACCGGTCAGAAAACTGTCGATCTCTTCACATCCTAACTGTACTATATAGTCAGTTAGTTGCATATTACTTAGTTCTGCCGTTTTGTAAATTAAGTCAATAAAGTCTTGCTGACAGCGTGATATTTTCTTTGGTGGCATTATTCACTGATTTCACTTTAAATCTATTTCCACAAGTACCGATTTCGTAGACTGAATATTGACATTTCACGGTCAGATGACGACTGACTTATCACCAGCAATCTTATACCTACACTATCAATAGTTAAACTGTCAAATTTCGGTATCTGTAAGATAAATTACAGGAACTAGATGAACAAAACATCATCTTATTGTTTGTTTCCACTGATAATATAGGTACCTAGTTGAATATATCTCAAATTATCAAGGATTGGAAACCCACAATCTGAAAGGCATTCCTTCGATGATTTGTATTTATTCATTTTGAGTCAGCACTCGTGCTAAAGAATAAAACTATGATAATGAGACGAGATTGGTGTTTCTTAGCTGTTTACGGGCGTGTTATCAGTGATGCGGCGGGTACACAGGTGACAGACGTTTTGAGCGTTATCAGCGCGGAACAGTCTCAACGAATGGCCGCGAGATAAACTAGTCCCGGCGCACACAATACCTTTTGTAATGCCACTCAATGGCCGTCCTGCCTGCCTACAGAGTCGCCGATGTGTGTGTGCGTCATACAACTGGTTTTATGCATTCAATGTCGTATTATGCGCTATTGTCGTACTCCTGACCACGGGTGTGCCACGGGTCTTGGAATACGCACAGTGAAATGTGCATGAAATGGACCGTCCGCTATTCTGTCTGCTTTGCGAAAATATGGAACAGTATTCCATATTCATTTTCTGAGACGATCGGTCCGTGTGTAGGTTTCATGAAGTAATATTGTTGGTTATAAGTTGAATAAAATTGTCTTTCGTATTTGTCCTAGGTTTTCTGTGTTTGTTGGATCTTGTCTACGATAAGATTTTCTTTACTGTATACACTGGTTTAGCACTAAATTTATTCTTACCAAGAAAATAACAAAAACTTAAATGAATACCGTAGGAAAACTACTATATAAAAACACCTAAAGAAGTCTCTTTTATCAACATTTTGTAGTCTCCGCCCGGGCTGGTACTAAAACCAACCATTGAAATTTACGAAAACTAACTCAATTCACATTTCACAGAGACAGACGAGTGACGTCATAAAGTTTTTCACCTTTGTGATAAAACAGCAATAAAACAGACCCTTTGTTGTTGTTAATATGAAGTAGGTAACAACTAGGTACTATCGGGGTCTTTTCCGCTTGACCAGTTTAATTTTTTTTCGCTTAAATCACGCGGAGGCGCCGAGCCACGCCCCCTTAAAGTTTGGGCCCATTAGGAAAGCGTCAACTTTGGCGCGCAAAAAAACAATATCTCTCGTTGGGCGTGCGTCGTCAGTGCGCTCGGCCGATTCGGTATCTTTTCATTCATTATTTCTATACAAAGTCAACGGGGCGGGGCTAGAGAGCGTTTCTATGTTGCGAGTGCAAGCAAAAATGAGCTTAGTGGTGGTCAGGCGGGTGTGTCCTCGATAGTACATAGGTATAACTATCTAATTAAATAGGTACCTTAGCTCAATTTAAATTGCCGCGGAAGCGATTTTTGTAACGGAATTTTACAAATTATTAACCCATAACATCACGCTTGTAATACTCGAAAGGTTAGACAGAGGTGTAAGTAATAGTACACCCACATTTTGCCAGTTATGTTTAAGTCACATTTAATAGGGGCACAGATAATATAATACATAGGGGTGAGCCTATTGCTATCAACCGGGCACATGGCTGCTACTGAAAAATTTCTCATAGAAAAACTCAATCAGACTGGCCGATCCAGGATGATGTGCGACCACTAGGACTTGAGAAGACAGTCAAGTATTTTATATTAATTGTGATGTAAAAACTAGATAAAAACTTATGACTACGAAAATCCTGAGAATGCGCGAAAATTTGCTAGACGATGCGCTACTTGTTTCTAGGCTCGAATCTAGTCTGTACGTTACACACCATTAACATAAAGTTCATTTTGCTTTTTACAAAAAATCCTTTCCCTTCGATTCCGCGCCAATGTAAAATGAGCCTTACTCTCTACCATATAAGCCGCTACTCTTTGACGGCAGGTGTACTGTTTATTCGGTAAATTTTCAGTTACCTGGAGCCATTTTGAATTATTTAACAATAAAATTAAAGCAACTACTACATTTAGGAGGCACTAACAATTCTGTTTGATGCCGAATCGTAATTAATGTTGCTATCAAATTGAAAACTGTATCATTAACTGCCTCTGTTTCATTTGGTGTGCCCATTATCTTTGTTATCTAAGTACTCCTAATTTATTTATGCTGGATGGATTTTCGATGTGTGGATAATAGATGGAGGTGAATCTCTGTAGATAAGAATTGCATTCCAGCCAAGTTGCTGGATTTAGACAATAGGCTAATTTCCACCATCAATAAATTGCAAATCTATTTAGTCCGTCAGTTAGAGCATTGGAAAATAATGGACACGATTTTTTTTGTTTTTGTAAATCAATGAATAATGACAAAGATAAAACGCATCAAAACTCGGGAGCGGGGCCTTTGACGTCACAACGCACTAAAAATTATAGCAGCGGTGCACGGCGTGACGTATTGGGAATTTTTTAAAGCGTCGTATCTTCGTCAATTTTGGTTTACGTAACAAAAGAAAAAATACGGGTCAAATATTTTTTTATAATCTAACTGAAGGACTAATTAGATTTTTTCAGTACACAAGCCAAGCAAGTAGTGTGTTGTTGACTTTTATTATTTTTAAACAAATGCCTGATTATTGTCATTATGTTGATGGTTGGAGAATAAAAGGAAGGCCAAAGAATAGATGGATGGATTGTGTGAGGAATGAAATGAAAGAGAAAGGAGTAAATGATGCCGTGATCTCTGATAGGGGAGAATGGGAGGAGAAAACGTGTTGCACCGACCCCAAATTGGGCAGGAAGGTGACGATGAGGATTATTATTATGATTATTATAATAAAAACTACAGGGCTCGGAAACCGGTTGAAATTCTAAACCAGTTACGGTTATTGAGCCCAAACCGAAATCGATTTAGGTGCACTTTACCGGTTTATGAGTAAAACCGGTTTTTCATGAATTTTGGTTTTGATAGTCAAAATTAACCGGTTAAAACCAAGTTTGATAGGGTCCCCGGCCCCTGTCACGCCTGTCGCTCGCACGGCCTGGACGTTGCGATGTCATTTTGTTTGGTTGTATTTGACGTCTTGAGATCAAACACTATTTTTTTTCATATTTTTTGGGGTAATGTCACTCACTATACCTTGTTGGAATTATGGTAAATTGGGTTAATTTGGGTGTCAAAACCGTTTATGCTTATGTAACCGGTAACCTTTATCATTCGGGTTACATTAAAACTGTAACAGACGCCGAGCTCCATTGTATCACTAGGAGATAACTAGCTAAGATAAGGATTAATAAAGTAAAAAGACAGGCCCGCACAAGGCGGGAAAAAGGTGTAGACTTTATTAAAACCACATACCATGACATACGATTGCCTTATATGGTAGCGAAACTGACGGTTTCATAACAAGCCAAAAACGTTACCATATAAGGTAACAAATCACCATTTCGCGTGTTGTGGGCGGAGCCTCCGACAAGTCGAAACTTGACCGACCCGCAGAAAGATGGGAAAGTCCATTATAGAGGGAACGATTAGCCGAAAGGGTTGAGTACAACGAGGCCCCGCCACTACTTGCGACATGGTGTTTTGGTATAAAGATAGGCGACTAAAGTCAGTCGATACAGTTTTATATTTTTACAGTGTTCTATTTACAAGTGTCTAGTTTTAAGTGTTTATTGTGAGTCCCACGTGCCCTAAGTATATTATGTTCTTGTGATTATTATGTTCTGACTATTGTTCTTTGTGATTATTGTGTACTTGTGTAAATCAGTTTATGTAGAATAACGTGCCCGCTCTAAAATATAGACGAAGTAATTAAACAGTGTTAAACCATCGAAGAGTTTTAATTGAAAAGGAAATCCCATAGCCACCTGAGCTATCGAAGAAGGGAACAATAAATAAAAATACAGTCCACCCATAACAGCTGGTCCATACGAGCCGGATAAGTGAAAAAAGTGCCGATAATAAATACATAGCGCGTAAATAAGTGTTGTGAGCGGTTACATAAAACTGTAAGTACTGAACAATAATAACTTATGTGTATCGCGAGTGAATAAAGTGTTGTAATAAGCAAAGTGGTGTTCTCTGTGTCGAAAATCGCGATCATAGTGCGCGTTAAGGGGACCGGCAGAACCGTGGGACTCACAGTAAAATAACAAGTGTAAATAAGACTCTGTGCGCGTGTAACAAGTGACCGTCGCGTAAATAGTAAATACGTGAAGTAAATAAGCGCGCGCTATACACAGTGCGCGCCGCGTCTTTCGTCGGAAGTATATAGTGTCGTCGCGGTAAATAGGGCTAGTCGTAAAATAATAACGGTGTCAAAGTGCGCGTAAAGTGTAACGTCGTAGTAAACGAATCTGGACAAGTCCAAACCGAGCTACGAACTGTCGTGCGCCGTGCTCCCCGCTTAAAGTCAAGTGCAGTTGGCCATCAGTTTGAAAGATGGTGATCACCCGAAGCCAAGGTGATGCTGCAGAGGCAGAGGACCAGAGGCGGGCCCTACAGAGGAGGGCAGAGGAGCAACGGGAGGCGGTTCTTCGCCAGGAAGCGGAACGGATTCAAAGAGAGAGACTACGGAGGATTTCACTAGACCCGCCAGAATCGCCAGTAATAACAGGTGACCAAAGTACGATTAATTTACGACTAAATACCGCGCCTCTTACGACGTTGGACACGACCACGGCGGGACCATCATCGGGATTTCTACTAAGTGAAGACCATGGACAACGAAGAAGGTCACCCGCCAGGTCAGAGAGGTCACAGAGGTCACAAAGGTCAACGAATAGTTTTACAACGCGCATAAGGCTAGCAGAGTTAGAGGCTGCAGAAAAGCTAGCAGCCATACAAAAGAAGTCTCTTGACTTAGAAGCAGACTTAGTCAAGAAGAGGCTAGCCGCCGAAATGTCCGTCATACAGGACGAACAGGAGAGCCTGCGGGACGAGCCCCTCGTTCCCCAGGAGGAAAGCCACCACAGTCGAGTGGACGAATGGCTTCATACGAACCCCCTCAGAGCACGGGGGGAGGGGGGCACGGGAGCCCCTCGGGAGGACCCAAGACGTATTAAATTCGACATGCCACGGGGAAGGTCGCCGACACCGACGAGGCACAGGAACAGCATCGACAACTTGGCAGCGACCTTAGAAAGGATGGCAAGACCCCGACTACGGCATACGGATTTACCAGCGTTCTCCGGTGGTGTCAACGAGTGGCTGCCATTCAAAGCGGCCGTGAACGACACTACAAATATGTACAACATATCGCCTGCAGAAAACATACAGCGGTTAAGAAGCTGCCTCAAAGGGGAAGCAAGGGAGGCGGTGTCCGCCCTCCTACACACCGCTACAGATCCAGAGGTCATCATGAAGACACTCGAACAGTGTTTCGGCCGACCGGAAGTACTAATCGATCGCGCTATTGACGAACTGAAGAAGATGACGAAGCCCACTGCATCAGCCGCGGACCTGAATAATTTCGCCATCAAAGTACAGAACACAGTAAGCGTGATCAAGTCGGTCGACCGAAGAGGATACCTGTACAACCCATTGTTGACACGCGAGGTACTGGAGAAGTTAAGCCCGCACATACGGTCAAGATGGTGCGACTTTGCCTACGACAACGACGACACAACGGAGCCGGAGATAGTGATGCTGTCTCGTTTTCTGATGCGGGAAGCGGACAGGGCGTTAAGATACACATACGCCCCACCTACCAGCGCCGCGCCCGCCAGCCAGAAGAAGGAAACCAGGCAGCCAGTGACAGCAAAGAAGAAGGCCAGCCCCGTCTACACAGCCGTCGAAAATCAAGAGGAGAAAGGTCAGTGCCCCAACTGTAAACAAGACCACGTGCTACCAAGGTGTCCGAAGTACAAGGGCATGAGTGTCGACCAGCGGTGGGAGTACCTGAAGGCCAACGGCATGTGCTTTCGATGTGCCGAGAAGAACCACAGGCGGTATAGCTGCAAGGCCAAGGCGTGCGGCGTGAACCAGTGCCGCCGACCTCATCACGCCTCCCTCCATCAAGAGAGGGTGGCAAACAAAGAAGAAGCGACGACCGCGAAATCTACCGCAGAGCCCAGCAAGGAGGAAGCAGTACTGTCGGTGGCAAGCAAGTCCGCCGCCGGCTCGAAGAAGGTGCTGCTGAAGATGTGCCCCATCATAGTCACCGGGTCACGGGGGGAGGTCAAGACGTACGCGTTGTTCGATGAAGGAGCAACCGTCACCCTCATTGATGAAGACCTGGCGACCAGCATCGGAGCAAAGGGAACTTCACGCCCGCTGCGCATACGCGGCGTGAACATGTCTTCAGAGGAGCGGGACAGCAGAGCGGTACGGGTGCAAGTCAGAAGCATCCGGGAAGACGGCCAGTCGCACGAGCTGCAAGCAAGGACCATCAAGGACTTGAGGCTCCACCAACAAACCATCCCAGACACCCTGCTGGATCACGAACACCTGCGAGACCTGCCGAAAGAAGAAGTTTGCTACGAGCAGGCCCGCCCCGGACTCTTGGTGGGCACAGACCACTGGGAGTGTATAGTGACCAGGGAACTCCGAGTCGGCGGCCCCGATCAGCCAGCTGCCTCACGAACAAAGCTGGGATGGGTGGTGCACGGAACAGCGCCACGAAGCATCATCGCTGATGAAGAAGACGTGCTGCACGTCATCGAGTCCGGAAGAAGAGACGAACAACTACACGATCTAGTCGAAGCGCACTTCAAGATAGAAGCCTTGGGCGTCGCCAGGAAGCCACGAGTGAACGAGGCAGACCAAAGGGCGGCGGACATCGTACAGAAGACAATCAAGAAAATCGATGAAGGCTACGAGGTAGGGCTGCCGTGGCGAACAGACGACATCGTCATGCCACCCAGCTACGGAGCAGCGCTGAGAAGGTTGAAAAAGATCGAGGAGAAGATGGATGCGTCACCGGACTTCGCCGTGCAATATACTACACAGATAGACAATCTGTTGAACAAAGGATACGCAGTACCATGCGACGGAACAGAGAAAGAAAGCAACGTCTGCTGGTACCTCCCTCATTTCGCCGTGCAGAATCCGAACAAGCCGGGGAAACAAAGGCTAGTCTTCGACGCGGCGGCGACGAGCTACGGGAAGTGTCTCAACGACGAGCTGCTGGAGGGTCCAGACCTGCTGCTGTCCCTGCCGGGAATAGTCTTCCGGTTCAGAGAGCGGGAAGTAGCAGTCACCGCAGACATCCAAGAAATGTTCCTGCGGGTGAAAATAAGACAGGAGGACCAGCCAGCTCAGCAGTTCCTGTGGAGAGGACAAGAAAGGACATCGCCCCCGCGCCACTACAAGATGAAGAGCATGATCTTCGGAGCAGCAAGTTCCCCGTATATGGCTCACTACGTCCGGAACTACAACGCAGAGCTTCACGGCAGTGAGTATCCCAGGGCCTTGGAGGCCATAACAAAGAGTCATTATATGGACGATCTAGTGGCTAGTTACAGCGATCCAGAAGAGGCGTGGAAGGCAGTAGAAGAGACAAGAAAGGTGCACGCGGCCGCTGGCTTCACACTGCGAGGCTGGAGCTCCAGCGAAGCGACGGTCCTGCGCGACGTGCCCCAGACGCTCCACGCCACCACCCCAACGCAGCTAGGAGGGGAGCAGCCGGAGAGCAAGATACTCGGGCTGTACTGGAACGCAGAACTAGACGAACTCGGGTTCAACACGTCTATGAACCGAGTGCCATCCGAGGTGAGAGAGAGGATCCGTGCGCCCACCAAGAGAGAAGCACTGAGCGCCGTTATGTCAATTTACGACCCGCTGGGTCTGTTGAGTCATTTCACAGTACGAGCGAAGATAGTACTCCAGAGCCTGTGGCGTCTGCAAACCACATGGGACACGCCAATTCCGGAGGAGGAAAACGAGCTCTTCGCGGCCTGGCTGGGTCAACTACAAGAGGTGAACAGACTGCGGCTGCCCAGGTGCTACCTCAAGAAGAAGACACAGCGCATAGAGCTACATGTGCTGTGTGACGCCAGCGAACAAGCGTACGCGACGGTGGCCTACTGGAGAGCGGTAAACGAAGATGGAAGCATCGATGTCGTGCTGGTCGCGGCCAAAGCAAAGGTGGCACCGCGGCGAGCCCAGACAATACCACGACTGGAGCTGCAGGCAGCGGTGATAGGAGCCCGACTCGCCGACACCATCAAAAAGGAACACCGCATCGAGGTCGACAGGACGACCTACTGGACAGACTCCTCTACGGTGGTCCACTGGATCCACCACGACATGAAGAGGTACACACCGTTCGTCGCGCACCGACTGGGTGAAATCGCCGAGCTCACCAGTAAAGAAGAATGGCGCTGGGTGCCTACGAAGCACAACGTAGCGGATGACGCCACCCGACTCACCGACGCGCCGATCAGCGCGACCGACCGCTGGTTCCGCGGGCCGGACTTCCTGCATCTACCGGAAGAGGACTGGCCCGGGAAGCCGGCGACAGAAGAAACTGAAGAGGAGGTCCTGCACATCGCGCCGGGCCCTGAACGAGACAGCTGGCTGCCCGATCCTGCCCGCTTCTCTAAGTACGAGACGCTGGTGCGCACTGCTGCACGCGTGCTGGCATTCATAGACGCGTGCCGCCGCGTCTCGACTCGACTGGAACATCGGCACATAGAGCGCGCCGAGAAGGAGCTCCTGCTAAAAGCACAGCGGGATAGCTTCACGGATGAACTACAGAAGATCCAGTCTGCCCGCCCCCTCACTCGGGCGAGTCGCCTGTACAGACTGGACCCCGTACTCGAAGACGGCCTGTTGCGCGTGCGAGGACGTATTGAAGCCTCAAACGCGCCAGTGGAGGTCAAGCGACCCATCATTTTGGATGGTCGCCATCAGGTCAGTAAACTAATAGTAATGCGCGAGCATTGCGCCGCTGGTCATGCCAACAGAGAACGAGTAACGAACGACCTGCGGCAGCGATACTGGATCATCCACCTGCGGCCCACGGTGCGGGCCATCGAGAAGGCTTGCACGTACTGCCGGAGGATGCGAGCAACGCCACAACCGCCGGCCACGGGAGACCTGCCGCGCGCCCGCCTGGACCCCTTCCACCGCCCGTTCACCAACTGCGGCGTGGACTATTTCGGGCCCATGATGGTGAAGGTGGGCCGGCGCCGAGAGAAGCGGTGGGGCGCACTGTTCACGTGCCTCACCTCCCGCGCCGTGCACCTCGAGCTCGTCGCATCGCTATCTACAGACTCAGCAATCATGGCGCTGAGAAGGATGGCCGCGCGCCGCGGCTGGCCGCGGCTCATGTACTCAGACAACGGGACCAACTTCAGGGGAGCCGACCACGAACTGCGAGCGGCGTATGAAGAATGGGCACCAGCGCTACAAGAAGAGGGACTGCTGCACAGGATGGAGTGGCGGTTCATCCCTCCCGGCGCACCCAACCAGGGAGGTGCGTGGGAGCGGCTGGTGCGCTCCGTGAAGACTGCCCTCGCTGCGACTCTGCGCGAAAGGGCACCTGCAGAAGAGGTGCTGCTAACTCTGCTCACTGAAGCGGAGTTCGCCATCAACGCGCGCCCCTTGACTCATGTCAGCGTGAGTCCCACCGATCCAGAGGCCCTCACCCCCAACCACTTCCTGTTGGGGTCCTCCACGGGCCTACCCTCGACCGGGCCTTGTGACGAGGCCGACCGACGTGCTTGGCGGGCCAGCCAGGCCCTTGCCGACCACTTTTGGCGACGCTGGCTGCGAGAGTACCTCCCCACATTGGTACCCCGCGGCGAGCCGCAGAGCAACCGACGGCCGCCGGAGATCGGCGACGTCGTCATCGTCGTCGACAGCACACTGCCACGGAACGTGTGGCCAATGGGAGTCATCGAGAAGCTCTACCCGGGACCTGACGGCGGCATCAGGGTGGTCGACGTGCGAACGAGAACCGGCGTCTTCAAGTGTCCCATCAGCAAGCTCGTCGTGCTGCACAAAGAAGAAGAGGCTGCGCAGGCTACGCCGGGGGGAGAGATGTAACAGACGCCGAGCTCCATTGTATCACTAGGAGATAACTAGCTAAGATAAGGATTAATAAAGTAAAAAGACAGGCCCGCACAAGGCGGGAAAAAGGTGTAGACTTTATTAAAACCACATACCATGACATACGATTGCCTTATATGGTAGCGAAACTGACGGTTTCATAACAAGCCAAAAACGTTACCATATAAGGTAACAAATCACCATTTCGCGTGTTGTGGGCGGAGCCTCCGACAAGTCGAAACTTGACCGACCCGCAGAAAGATGGGAAAGTCCATTATAGAGGGAACGATTAGCCGAAAGGGTTGAGTACAACGAGGCCCCGCCACTACTTGCGACATGGTGTTTTGGTATAAAGATAGGCGACTAAAGTCAGTCGATACAGTTTTATATTTTTACAGTGTTCTATTTACAAGTGTCTAGTTTTAAGTGTTTATTGTGAGTCCCACGTGCCCTAAGTATATTATGTTCTTGTGATTATTATGTTCTGACTATTGTTCTTTGTGATTATTGTGTACTTGTGTAAATCAGTTTATGTAGAATAACGTGCCCGCTCTAAAATATAGACGAAGTAATTAAACAGTGTTAAACCATCGAAGAGTTTTAATTGAAAAGGAAATCCCATAGCCACCTGAGCTATCGAAGAAGGGAACAATAAATAAAAATACAGTCCACCCATAACAAAAACCGTTCACTTGTTTAACCGGTAAATGAAAGAACGATATATTTACCGGAATTTAATGGAAATTAGCCGCTCTTTTTAAGCCGGTCCAGAGCCCTGATCAACTATGCGGGGTCTAACTGGATCCCGCTGGATTGAAGTGAAGCCAGCAAAAACCCATCTTTATTGAAAACAGTGCTGTTGCAATTCCTAAGTAGGACTAGGTAGATCACCGAAACATTTCAAGTTTCAACATTATGTTTAACTACCATGTAATAAGCGACGAGCCTTTTATCATCAACCGGGTACAAATCTGAACCATATGCTGC
Source organism: Xestia xanthographa (assembly GCA_905147715.2). Classification (NCBI taxonomy): domain Eukaryota; kingdom Metazoa; phylum Arthropoda; class Insecta; order Lepidoptera; family Noctuidae; genus Xestia; species Xestia xanthographa. Next base: position 13,479,170 of record LR990649.1, on the reverse strand, counting down.
TACTAAGAATTCCTAATGGACAAACCCACCATTCCCGACCAAGGTATCAAACCCATGACCTCATATTTAGCATTAACGCTAACGAAAATTAGACAAACAAGACGGTGATTCCCGGCAACTTTTTATTAAAAAAGCAATTCCGTAAACTTTGGCACCACCACAAAATGCAGGCAATTTGTGTGCTAGCTACAGTTACCTATACAATTTTAAACATTTTTGTTCATCATCATCATCATCAGCCCATTAATGTTCCCACTACTGGGACACAGGCCTCCTCTTTATGAAAAAAGGAATGGGTTATAATCCACCACGCGGGCCCAGTGCGGATTGATAGACAACAATTTTGTTGATTACAGTAAAAGTAACCTTCAAAAACAACATGATCTACATCCTGCACCATAATTTGGCATGGGGGGGGAACGCGTCTAGAACTCTAGACGTACAGGAAATCAGTTTTCCGTAGACATCGACTTTGACGCCGGTTGCCCGCTTCAATTGACTCACTTTTTCATTTTATTTTTATTGGCAACACTTACATTTTGATTTCATGTTCGAAGTACTTGTGCTACTAAAGAAAACCACACACACACAAGTAAATGTTGCGATTTGCTTTGATATCTTAATATTATAAATTGTATAACATTGATGGGTTTTATTACTTTAGTAATTTTCGTCTTTTTCAGAGCATTTAAGTAAAAGGTTGTTTTAGAAAATGTTTTTTTAAACAAACTTTAAATACTTATATATATTATATTATTATAAATTGTATAATTTTTGATGGTTGATGGTTTTATTTACTTTAAAGTATTTTTTTTGTCTTTTCAGAGCATTTAAGTAAAAGTTGTTTTAAAAAATGATTTTTATTTTTTTTATAATTACTTTAGGATTTCAATACATTTCAGTGTTTTAACAGCGCTGCCCTCGGAATCATTTGATGGTCAACAGTTCTTTCAGTATTCTGTATTCCAGATTAGTTCCACGAATAACTCTTTGTTCCTATATCGAAGCTTGGAAGATATTCCCAGAAGTAGAACCCTGAATTTCATTCCTTTGACATAAGTCAAATAAAACGTAATATCAAATACATCGAGTATCACAACAACTGGAATCAGTGCCTGTTATTGAGAAAGTCAAGTAGAACACTTCTAACGTAATAAGTTCTGCTACTTATTGTTCCTACTTTTCATGTAGAGGGCGCTTGCGTCAGTGCAATACTAAAGAATTTATTTGTAAAGAATATTGTAACCTCCTTGTATTTTCACGTACCCTGGTAATATGACTCCTACAGTAAATTAATAACAAGACTTAAGTTTTTTCTAACTGTAAAACAAGTTACTGGGCTGAACTCTGAAACTGGTTTTAATTGCACAGGCGTCGCGTCGTGTGCAACTAAGCGTTTTATTTAGTAATTAGGTATCGTTTTGTTAGTACCTAAACACACACGCGAGTACTGTTCAACAATATGGTTTAAAAATTACATCAGTGAGGCGGAACACATCGCTACCGAGACTTTAATAGATTATAACGGTGGCCGCTTCGCCGCGTTTAATGTGGAGAACGATCACTATCACCCTCGATAGAACACAATGCCTTTGAAACAGCCAATCGTCTCTCCAGATCATATTAAAGGAAAATAATAAAACTTATCAAAAGAAGGGGCGAAATAAAACGTATTACCCCAAGACAAACGCATTTGAAACACTAATGTAAGACCACCTTTTATCGCTTCTATAAATTTTCTTCAAAAGCTCAAATTTTTCGGCGAAGCGGTGAACGCACTTCAGAGGGAAAGTAATGAAAGAAAAATGAGGAATGTTTTAATAACTGCCTCTTCGTGTTATAACATTTATCTTTTATGTGCATGGAAACTGTTCCGATACCCCTTTGTGTTTTGGAAGCAAAAATCTTGTTCTTAAAACAATTCATGGATTTGTTTTTAGGTCAGTATCAACCGAAGACTTTGAACAGAATTTCAATTGAGTCCATTTGTGTCGAGAGAGACTCTTTGTGTAAGATAATGATGTACTTACTGATAGTAGAAGCACAAACACTACGCCCGAAGCTCTATTGTAACTCTGACATCGTAAAAACCAAAATAACAAATATTTTAGTTCAAAATATATCAACCCTTCAAATAACACTGACAAGCAGAGATATGAACCTAAAATATTTTCGCCTACATTTTTAACAAATAAATCCAAACGCGTCGGCGGTAAAAAATATGAGTGCAATTTTCTAACTGGACGAAATTGGAATACATTTTATCCGGGCAAAACCGGCGTATCAGCTAGATATTTCATAAAAACGTTTTATAAAATAAAAAGCATTTCGGAGGCGGGCTAGCGCGCCGGGCAGCGCACGGGGACGTCTCCAATGCAATAGTGGCTTATTTTACATTCAAAGCTTTGGGAGGCGCTTTTAAGGGTTTAGTTAATATTTAAACATTTTTTACCGCACAAACTGCTTCTCTGCGTGTGTTTTTAAACAAAGTAGCTTGGAGTCTGCTGGCTATGCAAATGACCCGGTTTTGAGCTGGGAACACAGAGAGTGTATGGTTTCCATGCCGTTGCGTTGCTGCGTGCTCGAGCAGTGTACCGCCGTGTTAGGGGTGCATTAGGCCGGGCAGAGCAGGGGTGCGTATCGATTGGCGACCCCCACCCGCCGCCCTCGACACTACACAATATTACTCTCTGCACTCCGAAACCCACCCTTTCGTTACATTTGCAACGTTTACTTGGTATCCGAGATCATATTGTTTTAAAATATTTGACTTCAAAATATGTTTTGCATATTATTTATACGCTTTGGTTTGTACTGTATTATAATATTTATAATATTATATAATATTTATCCGGGTTCACTCATCCGATACATTCTTAAGAAAATCAAATATGTTGTTTAAGTAGACAATAACGTTGTTTCATACGTGACTGACTATTATTATTAGATTATTTTTATTTAAAACGACGACTTATTTGTTTCTTTTTGAACATAATGAACAAAAAAGCTAAGAACCATCCCGTTGTTTTTAGAATACACTACAGTAAAATACAATATTGTAACCCCTAAATTCATATAGCGCACAAAAGCGCTGTCAGGCGCACGCGTCGAATGGCAACAACCGCGGTGATCGCATGTAGACAACTATACATCTAGGGGCATCGCATCTAGGGGTATCGAGGGCATTTTGATATCACGCGGCTCAAATTGTTTTATCTCGCAGCACAAGAGGGTTAGCTACGACACTGGTTTTCTTTTATTTTATTTTATTCACAAAGTATGAATTGCTTTTTTTTCGTGGTCCTACTCATGTTTGGCAAAAAAGATGAGTATTTTATTTATGCTTACCAAAATTATGCGAGCGTGTTATATTTTTTTGCTTGTTCACTTTTATGATTTCGTGAAGAGTAGAATGATGCAGGGGTGTGTCAATCTTCATTTTATTGCATGTGATGTTCATGTTTTGATTAAGTGACATTTTGACGGATTGCATTATGCATAGCATGCAAAATCATCCAGCCTTGTGGCACGTGTGATTTTTTAAAGTGACAAACAGCTTTTTTTATTATTTATTTCTAAATTTCATTAAAGCCATGATCAATCACGATTATGGACGGGGAGAACATTGAAATCAAAGTCGCAATACGTCTTTGTTTTATAAATTAAAGTAAGTTTGCTGTTATTTTTGTCTATGGAGATTTCTGTAATCAATCAGCAATAACGACACCCAAGGGTGAGCGATAAGAATCTTCTTGATATCCAGGTTTTTTTTTTCTAAGTGTAATATAACGATAATACACTTTTATTCAAACCTGTGTTTTCTAGAAGATTAGAACAAGGTGCAGCGTATACCCACATTATTGTACACGTGTAACGCAACAAGGGGTAATGCCTATTGGCATCAGCGGGGCGGTCACAAATGAAGACACCGGGTTACAACTGAGACAATCTTTATAGAAAGCCCAATAACACTCATTCCAAACTGGTGTTCAAACCTAGGACCTTATGTTGATAATTCACGGTGCAACAACATAACCAAAGAGACAATTATACATTGTACATAGGGGTTTGTATTTCCACTTTTAAACACCTAAATATCGTGTACCCATACGTTCTGTCTGGCAATAAATAAACAGATAAGCCAGCCAAATCAGGTGCGTCAATCAACGCGTGTAGCGCCGCCGCCGCGGACGTTCAACGAGCGAATCGTCCGTCGCCAGTAGGTATGTACACTCACGGGCATAAATACCACAAATGTACGCAAGCAAAAAAGCTATTTCTTCCTAAAGTACAGTATACTCGTATAGTGTTATGAAAATAGCGTTTTCAAAACCATACTCTGTCGTAAAGCTGCAAACGCTATTTAAAAGAAAATCTTTTGAATTTTGTACGTAGATGTACCTATAGTTAACGCACAATTGCATGAACTGCCCGCCGGCTGGTCGGGTTCTGATGAATCAAACGACAACTATATCGGAGCTAGGGATGGGTTACACTTACAACAATCGAAGGTATATTTGCTGTAACGTGTTCGTTAAAACGTATTTTAGTTTCATTTATTTTGAAATTGTTTACAGGGCCTAGACAAAGTGACATTCTATGCTATTTTTAACACGCTTTTATTAGCTTTAACTGTTACTCTGTATCATCGACTGTACAGATGCGAATCCTCAAGTAGGTACTTCGGCCACATTGTTCGAAATGAACGCTCCATGGAACGACTTGTTGTCTAGGGGCAAGTAGAAGGCAAGAGGTCACGCGGTCGATCACCTCCGCGTTGGACAGACCTTATAAAAGCTGCTACACAAATGTCCATAGTCCAAAGCTTCCGAGACGCTGAAGACCGCAACAAGTGGAGGTGCATCGCAAGGGCGTTGAAGATGATGGTTGAAGACTTTAGCTGACGTTCATCCAAAGAAAATGTATCATCTTCAACCACGACCATTCTATCAAGAATGCACGACTGAGGAGGAGGTTGCTAACTGCGTGAAAAATCTTAGAAGTTAAATTTGATCCACTTCCCGGTTTTCGATTGAGCCAGAATTTTGCATACATCTTTAGTTTGGATGACAAAAAAATCCGAAAAAAAACACGATATTGTGGACTCCCAAAGATGGCGGAGTAGTTATTTTTATGCATTCTTATGATGACTGTGGTTATCAAATGAAAGGCTTTGCTAAGAAGAATACGAGAAGTAGAATGACGTTACTCTATTAAGTATCGTATTTTTAAGTTTTTTTTTTTATAAAATACTTTTTTATTGTAAAAGAAAATGGGTAGGGTACGTCAAAAGTGTCTGAAAGTAAAGCTAGCTATCAAAAAGCTTATTTCAATTATGAATTAGTTTCGACATCTTTGATAAACATCCAAACTAAGGCCATGCACATACGTTGATCACTTTGATCAGTCAACAGAAGAAATTGCGTATTGTTGATCATAGAACCCACGACGGTATTACCCATCCTAGTGATGTAACGTAAGTCTCTTCAACACACACACGTCTAAAGGGAGGGTGAATAAGGGCAGATATACAGTGTGTTCGTAGCTTATAACACCGAACAAGTTTGGAAACTCCAAGTTAACGTGGAACTTTTAATAGTGCTTTTAAGCGATGAATCAGCAAGCTGTCGATATTTTCTACCACCTTGCGATCTCCCGACAGAGGTAGGTACCTAAATCAGCAATAGTTTGTGGTTTGTGAAAAGTTGTGGTTGAAATAGCGTATTTTGAATTTGATTCGATCTTGACTCTCTAAGGTCACTTGGAATAAAAACAGGTTAATTTTGGTATCACTGTTGATGCTAAGTTGGAGACAGACACAATTATAATTATTGCTGTTTATTTTTTTAGCTATACCTAGTGACGTGGCCGTCGGATTGCCAAGTCATAATATTTATTTATTTATTTATTTTATTTTACAGAAGGCTTACAGACTAACAAGCAAAAAATGATAAACAGTGTAGTATTTCCAAATCGCTAATTACAAGCCTCCACACGTAGATAAAAAGAAAATACATATAACTAAGAATATAAAAAAGTACAGATGACAATTCATTACATGCGAGAGAAGCTACTTAATCATCGAAAAAGTTGTGTGCCATTTGCCGTCGCAAGGACGCCACACTAGTGCAGAACAAGTCGATATCATGGTCCCTAGAAAGTTTATTGAAATCACGTGCACTCCTTATTGAAAAAACATTTTTCACATAATTGGTCGTTGTGAAAGGTACACTTAATATTGGTCGCTGACGTAATCCCATTAGGTTCGTGCGTAATCCTATATTTGCAACAAGTTCAGGACAGTCAATAAGGCCATTTGCGATACCCATAAGCAGAGTCATGTCTCCAATATGACGCCTCATCTCCAGAGAAAGGAAGTGGTACCGTCTGCAGCGGTGCTTATAGTTAACCGAGTATTGCTGTGCTCTATAATCTAGGTAACGTAGAAATTTTCTTTGGACGCCTTCAATACGGGCCTTATAGATCTCATACTGCGGGTTCCAAACCTGAGATGCGTATTCTAAATGGCTACGTACAAAAGAACAATATAAAATTTTAACCGGTTTAAGAGATCGAAAACAAAGAAAATATAGATCTGAAGTTCGAACTCAAGACACGCAGTCACGCACGTCTGATTTTTTTTTCGTTCTTATAATTTATTTCTTCAAGAGTGTATTGAAAAACGTCGTTTGATACACGTGGACATTTGTTATTGCAGTTCTCGGCTCAAAAATGAATGATGTTTCTGATTCATGTGCGTATCGTATAATTATTACTTGCTTCGGTTAAGGAAAACATTGAGAGGGAACCAGCATGCCTGAGAGATATTTCTCGACGGCATGTACAGCTAAGGCAATGGATGGGCCTTAGCAAAAGGCAAAGGGTGGCATAAAACTCTGAAACCAGGTTATGCACTAGCTCAACACACAACTAATAATTTAAATATACCTCATTTTTATTGATTTACCGGGCAAAACATCCTCACCGACATTTACTCATAACTTTACTGTAATTACGGGTTTACCTTTAAGTCTTTATTTGCCTTAAACATGATATAAAGAATGGATGGATGAATCGCTATCGCTATAGATTTCTGATTCATATAATATCAGCTTTTCATGAGTCACAAAATGACTAAAAACTTTGTTTTTTGAGAAAAATCTTACACGTTTACTTACATAAGGGTAAATAGTTACAATTTACTAAACTACAAAGTCAATACGATGGAATTCTAGCCTTCTCATTACACATGAGCCTACATTACAGTAGGCGTAGGTATATAATCTGTCACAAACGCGACGTCACAGTTTGCGGTCACAGTTAAATGTGGTCTGACTCGCAACGCAAGCGACGCATTCAACATCACTCAGGATTTGTAGCACTCCATCCTGCTTTGTATACGTGAAATCTCTGTATCGGTATAGTTATGCCATACATTGTTATGAATTTAAGTCATTTTCGTGACTGTTTGAGCAATTGCGTCACTATCACTATCATCACTATCACTACATATTATAAAACAAAGTCGCCCGCGTCTGTTTGTCTCTATGTATACTTATATCTTTAAAACTACGCAACAGATTGTGATGAGGGTTTTTTTAATAGATAGAGTGATTTAAGAGGAATGTTTTAGTAAATAATTTGCGGGCGGGCAAAGCCGCGGGCATCAGCTAGTTATTCTTATAAAATAAACAGCGGACGAATAGTTTTGATGAAGTTATCTATCTATACATATTATAATAAAACAGTAACGAAAGAAAAACAGTACAATGAGAATTTTCGAGAAAAAGTAAGTGGCTTTTGTTAGAAAAACGTAACTTTTAGAATTTTTGTCTGTTTGTCTGCGTGTATGGTACGGCTTCACGACAAAACTACTGGATAGATTGAACTGAAATTCAGTAAAATTGTTCTTTGTAAATAAAGGAAGGCTTTAGGCTACATATTATCACGCCGTATGTTATGGGAGGTAAGCAATATTGATTTTAAAAGGTTTTTGTTCGTAACTGAATGCACAAAATAATTGAATGCATAAAATTACATGTTATAAGCTATATTATGTGACGCAGACGAAGTTGCGCGAGTCAGCTAGTTATCATATTAAAGATTCTTTTGATATTGACTTTACTATTACAAAGAAATTTCGACGTTCTGTCAATTCGTAAAAACCGTCCAAAGCGAGGGCGGGTAGTCAAGGCACTGGGTACTGATTGGCTGCCTCTTAGGTCTAGTGGTAGCAAAAGCGACCGCAGACCATGAGGTCCTGGGTTCCCAGGTTGGGAAAAAAAATGTTAGAACTTTGATCCCCAATATCTCCGTAGCTAGAAGATTGTCTAGAACTTAAACAAAAAGAATAAAATAATAACAAAAGAAATGCCTTTTGGCTTCTTTAAGGGTACTTTTAAACACCTTACCTATGTCTTTAAGGGTACTTTTAAACACCTTACCTATGTCTTTAAGAGTACTTTTAAACACCTTACCTATGTCTTTAAGGGTACTTTTAAACACCTTACCTATGTCTTTAAAGGTACTTTTAAACACCTGACCTTGTCTTTAAAGGTAATTTTAAACACCTTACCTATGTGTTTAAGGGTACTTTTAAACACCTTACCTATGTCTTTAAAGGTATTTTTAAACACCTTACCTATGTCTATAGACGCCTGACTTCCTTTGGGTAAACCTCCTTTAACTATACCTACTTACTAATAAGATTTCTGATTTTTGGTGGTTCTGTATGGTGTCGGACGTAAAGAATAGCACCATCCCATATCTTCCCATGGGTGTCGTAAGAGGCGACTAACGGACTTACCAGAGAATGGGCAGCAGCGTTCTCTGTGTTTTTGTAACAACCGCACTGCGATCGCCAACCCGCCTGCCAAGCGTGGTGATTATGGCAAAAACCCCCCCTTTGGGGGAGGCACATGTCCAGCAGTGGACGTCTTTCGGCTGAAATGATGATGATGATGAATAAGATTTACAAACACATAATGTATACCTTCACTAATCTAATAGGCACAATCCCTGTATGTTTGTGCTTAATTGGTTTGATTATAAAACAGACACACCTATCGGTAGATACTATATCGTCTAAAACATTAGCGTTGATTGCGGTAATCCTATTTGTTGACGGGCGTCACATCCACGGTTGCGTTCTTAAAACGTGCTGCAGGTTTTAAATACAGGCTGAATAACGTAAGTACTGTATAAGTAGTGTAATTGTCAATGTAATGAGATATGTCTTATTATGTTTATTTTATTCATAACATAATGGCTGTAATGACCCCTGAATACTCTGCTCTCAAGTTTTCATGCTGAATATGATTGCTGGAAAACCCTCTGTGCTACTTGCCATTGAGTTTTAGGGTTGAATGTAAAATTTTCAAGAGCAGCAGGCTGCTCTGAAATAAAACTCCCAACTCCCAGCTCTACATAATCTAGAGTCTTTGGACTCTAGATTTATTCCCAGTAGATAATTTTGTCTGTCCCTGATTACTCTCAGACAAAAATGTTACTGGCAAAATGCACATCTCTGCCGTTGCCGTCAGGAAACACAAAGGTGACTGTAATGCTGCCGATATACTTTGTGTGGGGCTATACAATTTGAGTCTTATCGCGAAAACATACTGTTCAATTGAGGTTTTCTTTCTTCCGTCACACAACTCACAACGGAATAAAATATTTGAGTATTTCCATTTATTTTACATCCATCGGTCGCGGTAGCCCTGCTCGGTGGCGTGTGTCACGTCATGACGTCACCAATGTGGTTGCAACTTGATCCAAAATGTGGTGCGCCGTCCATCGCGTGCGGAACTCTGCCACATTCGATCGCAATGTATTGTCAACCAACAATGTATGACTTTATTGGAGAATTGTCGTTGCGAGTAGTAGTGTCTTTATTGTGAGTACGACTGTAAAAAGATGTGACTACTGCATTTTATAAGTTGTATTTTAAAGTATTGTTGGAAGTGGATAAACGTGATAAATCTTAAAAATATTTAGTGCAGATGACAAGATTCAGTCCTACAAGCGCTTAGAGCAAACAAGCAGTTGATTTTGCAGAAAACATTATAAGCATAATTTTAATGGTGTCACGGAAATATGATTAATTTAAAATTATTAATAATGCTGGATAATTCTATCATTATTAATAATTACCTCATGATTTGGTAAATGTGAATATAAAATAGAAATTCATCACTTTTATCGGTTGTTATTAATAATTCAATAAGCTCGTTGGTAAAATTAATAAAATAAGATTAATTTGTTTATGAGCCAATAGGCAATGACACGTGGGATTATAAAAGCTACGTAGAAGCCTCACTAATTTTTAATGTTTTAACTAACTCTATAATATAAATAAAAATATTTACAAGTATCAACAAGGGTTACAGGGCGTCGAAAAATTCGTCCACATCGCTGTCAACAGGAAAAGTGCCCAGAAGGCTGGCAGCATTGCCACGTTGGATGGCAATGCTGATACTTTGGCCAAAAAATAGGCCCGCCCTCTGGTCACGTAAAGAGTCGACCAACCGTTTGGCGATTTCTCGAAAAACTAGGTGGGCACTCGGACCCCATGGCCCTAGTGTTTCAGATTCTAAGTTATTTCTCTAGTAGGTTTTTATTTATAATACCACAGTTTTTTTCAAAATCATTTATTATTTGTAAGGAGAACATAGAGACTAGAGATATTTCTCGACGGCATGTAAAGCCAAGTCAGCCATGGGCGGCATAAAAAATCTGACACCAGGTTAATACTAACGAGGAAGAAAGAAAAAATAATGGTAAATATAGACGGATACGCCTACAAATAAATGTAACACCTCATCATCTCATGGGGAAAAAAATACAAATAAAAATATTCTGCTCCGTAACAGCGAAAAAAGAAAAAACTCCGCATACTCAGATACCTTTCAAAGATAGACGACATAACAACATACCGCTAACAAGATCGTTTTTAAACAGGTGTATCGGTAATTACTTTCCTCGTTGCTCGTCAGAAACCTTTGTTTTCTTTCCTACCTCCCTTTTCTCCCATCTCTAAAGCAACATTATGTATAAAACGGTTTTAAATGTTAAAATAATAAATCTCACAATTTTGTTCGCTATTAATCAAAAGATTCCCCCGATTTTAAGTGCCGTTTCGATCCCTCTTATTTATGTAAAAGATAACATTGCGAACAAATTAGCGGACTAATTAACCGTCTGAATTTCATGTTATCGAATATTTTTCAAGTAAATCCTACGCAATGAGACGCCTACCGATGCCCGTGTAATTATTGTTTGTTAAATACAGGCAAGTGGTTCCTCTAATTTAAGACCAAATTATACGAAACCAATTTGGTAACTTCAGTATAAATTGCCTGTGATCACTCACTCGGATGTGATATAATTGGCAATATTGTTTGAGTGCCAGCACTTCACCGCAAAACGTATTTTGTATATTGTTGATTTTAATTTGAATGCCCTCAAACGGCCTACTCGTGAAGACGATATGAAAATAGAGTGCCTACCTGAATTTGATATTCATGTTCCCATTTCCATTATAAGGGAGAAATAAAGTATGTAAATACTGAACCGTTTAAAGATCAAGACAACCTTCTTCAAACGTTCCTTATGTGTCACGTATCGTATCTTCCCAATGCATATATGTATAGCGAAAGGCATACCCGCCATACATTCGCACAATATACCAATTACGAAATTCCGACCGAAAAAAGTGTTTCCACAAAATTTACAATGGCGAGTGCACCGCTCGCCGCGGCACGTTTGCGGAACAAATAAAAAGTTCGCCCTTCCGACGAAACGCGAAACGCGACGAAATGTATTATGGAACCTTTTCCACGTCGATAAGTAAACGTTACCCTTGTCCCTACGAGTTATGAACCCTCAACAGAAGGGTACATAAGCGTATTTTTCCTGAGGCTCTTCAATTCCTACTCTCCTCTGTAGACGGATTACTGCCAGCGGTCGAGTGACAGAGCTAGCAACTTTAAGAGGCTATTAGGATAATAGGATTGAATCACATTGTATCATCGCTGGATTATCTATCTTTCTGATTGGGGCTTCCCACGAAACTATCAACAGGTAGCGGCAAGTTGTCGTCGCCAAAGTAATTGCTTTTCGATATTGGGCGCACCGAATTGACCTAGGTTGTCCTGGACAATTAATGCAGCGGACCTATTAAACACCCAACATATACTACACAAAGTGCAATTTCAGGTCCAGGACAACAAGAAAATGGGAATAAAAATGTACAGAATAGTAGATTGTATCACATGGGAGCAAAATAATATTTTTACGGCGAGGGCGCTTTTTTAATCCAGAGCGAAGTGAGGGATTCTAGAGTAGAATCCCGAGCGTTGCGAGGGATTCTTTAGTAGAATCCTGAACGTCGCGAGGGATTCAAAGTACGTCGCCAGAGCCAAAAATATATTTTGCTCCCGAGTGATACACTCTACTTTTCATCACCCACTATGAGAAAATAAAAGGCGCCTCATATTTAATTCACTATCAATTGAAGAACTCATTTTTAAAACAAAACCATGAATTTCTAACAATCCCTGAAAATTGACGAAAACGCGGGCTGTAGTTCGCGTTTTTAATTTGATTTCTTTTTTTTTTATTCAGCTTGCGGCGGCGCGACTATGGGCCGTCATACCAGCCAGCCTTTATTCAAACAATATTTGCGTTCGATTTCTTGGGCGCTGAACACTAAGATGTTCCAAATTCAAAAAGTGCGCGGCAAAGATAATTGCGGCGCACTTATAAAGAGGATTAAAAACTCATTACTGCCCGCTAAAAGTTTCTTGTAGAAAACACCACCTTTGGGTGCGCTTAAAGGCGAACAAAGTCGTCCTTTTCGAAAAGATGGGATGAAATAGTAGATTGTATCATAAGGGAGCAAAATAATATTTTTACGGCGAGGGCGCTTTTTTGAATCCAGAGCGAAGTGAGGGATTCTAGAGTAGAATCCCGAGCGTAGCGAGGGATTCTTTAATAGAATCCTGAACGTAGCGAGGGATTCAAAGTACGTCGCCCGAGCCAAAAATATATTTTGCGTCCGAGTGATACTCTCTACTTTTCATCACCCACTATGAGAAAATAAAAGGCGCCTCATAATTTTAACCGACTTCAAAAAGGAGAAGGATCTCAATTCTACTGTTTTTTTTTTATGTATTTACACCGATTACGCTGATATTAATGAGCCGATTGACGTGATTATTCTTCAGTTTGATGCGGAATAGTTGCCATTTAGTCCTATAAAAATTTAGCATAGTTTGGCACAGTAGTTTTCATTTTATGAACATTTTTACTTCAGTCGTGTGGTCTAATTTCAACATGTAAAATAAATGCATATCTTATATTTGGATAGGATATTACAACTAAAAATGGAAAAATAAAAAAAACTTTTTTGCAAAATATAAAACCTACTTCACAAAACACAAAAACGTTAAAAATAACTTTAGCTTCAGAAGTCGGTGACAAAAAAAAAACTGAATGATTCAAACAAAGGTCACCGACTTCTGAAGATCTAAAGTTATTTTTCACTTTATTGTGTTTTTTATTTACTGTTACTTGAAGAACTCATTTTTCAAAACAAAACCATGAATTTCTAACAATTCATGAAAATTGACGAAAACGCGGTCTGTAGTTTGCGCGTTTTTTTTTTAAATCAGCCAGCGTGGCGGCGGCAGGCGCGACTATGGGCCGTCGTACCAGCCAGTCTTTATTCAAACAATATTTGCGTTCGATTTCTTTCGGCGCTGAACACTAAGATGTTCCAAATTCAAAAAGTGCGCCGCAAAGATAATTGCGGCGCACTTATAAAGAGGAATAAAAACTCATTACTGCCCGCTAAAAGTTTATTATAGAAAATACCACCTTTGGGTGCACTTAAAGGCGAACCAAGTCGTCCTTTTCGAATAGGTGGGATGAAAAGTACTTTACTTCTCAGTGCATTGATCTGAATTGATTTATTTAGGTAAACATCCGCTTCACACGGGAACGTACCAGGGGCGCATAATTGAAAAGGCGTCGTGTCGCGTCTAAGCATTCGTCCGTCTGTTTGCTAGGCCTCCCCTCGTGCGCCCGGAAATATCGATTGTACCTGTTGTGCTCTCAAACCGAAGAGCACCCCCTGCCTGGCTGCCTCGTCTGTGTCCAAATAATGGAAATTATTATTTAATTGAAAAAGGACGAGTTTTGTGGGTTTTAGAATTTGTCGGGCATCAAAAACGAAGGAAGTAATACTTTTTATGTATATCAGGGTACCTTTCTCAATAGGGTACTTTTCATAACTGAGACTTTCTTTATTGATATCGACAAGGAAATATTTCTGGAAAAATAACTCAACGTTATTTTATTTATTCGTTATAATAATTTTAATATCGGGTTTTCTGTAATTTTTCCAATATTCTGGTGGTAACAGCTACTTCGATATAAGCCCTAGGTTTTCGATGTGTGGCTAAAACCAAATTGTAATAGATAAAGTTTTTTTGGATATTAAAATAAATATTATAAAAAAAACCCAACCAACAACAGAATGAAATCCTTGAAGTATTTCGCCACAATATGCAACAGACGGTCCCCCGTTCATCTCACATTTCTTTACAAATAATCGGATGCATATTCCGGAACAGATAAATCTTTGAATCCGTTTAAAACGCTTGTTACGTCCACCAAGGGATAAAAGTTTTTCAATTTCCATTCAAATCTCGACTTGACGACTTTTACTCACCAAAATATTGTTCAGAATCTTTCCTGTATAATAAGTCTTGCTATTCTTTAAGTGCTTGTTTATTTTTGCATTTATTTTTACAAGATTTTTATCCTTGCTCCGTGTTCGTGAATTTCATTTACAAATTCTGCACCCCTAGCCAAGTTGACAATCTACAATCGTTACCGCTAGTAGAAAACTATTCAAATGAATGGGAATGACATCATCGCAACGTTAAATCACGTGATCAACACAAACGAATAGAAAATTCGTAGACAAGTTTACATCGTTCAAAATTATAGAATAGAATGTTATCGTTTCTACAATGTTGATCGCTAAACTCTTTGGTAGGAACGTTCACCATAGACTAAAGTGTAGGTTTTTTGTACAGACATTAAAGAACGAGCGATCGACTCAGTCGTGTCAACTTGGCTACCAATTTAGCGCTTTCTACAATCACTTACGCCGAGGCGTTTACGATTGTAGAAAGAGAATCGATACGAAACGTTTGTAACTTGGCTAGGGGTGCTGATCTTTCTCTCTATTCGGTTTCAAAAACTTATTTGGTATACAACCTACAGACAGATAGGTTTCACGTTATTATAGATTTTGATAAATTCTTTGATAACGTGTATATAGACGTTAATTAATTTTAACATGGAAACGAATTTCGATAATTTAATTTTGATTTGACTGTTTTTCTATGTATTAACATCGCATGAAAATACTTTCATTTCATCACTGTGGGTCACAAAAGGGATGCGATTGTACTTATATGGGGTCACTGTTAATAAAAGGTCCTAAGTGCGTTTATCTAGGGGCATGTAATATGACAACTTCAATGGTTTCCTCCACCATTTAAAGGGGTCAAACGTTTAACCTGAGGCCTGATATGATGTTATAGTGAGATTCATCGGACTTATCTTCAGGGTGAAATTGATTTTTCTGTACTCCATCAGTAATCTAAGAAAGAGACTCCAGTTGGCCCCGTACTAATGCTGTAACAAGATAATAAAAACATTCAAAAAAAGTACCTATGGAGTTTCTTGCCAGTTCTTCTCCATACAAAACGACCAACCCAAATCGTGCATCTTTTCTCGATGTTTTATAAGGCTTATGTGAAATAAAATATTTTTATTTTGATTCTGTTGTTTGTACATTACATTGCAGGAGCTGATGGACGCTACTGAAAATGCCAAATCTGTCACCAAATGTTGCGCTGATTCCATTTAGATTGCCATCAACACGCTAGAAGAAGAAAAGTAACCTAAGTAGAAAGGTTGTTATAACTCAATCTTTTTCACAACCGTCGTCTCTGTCACCTTTGAATGTCAAACTTTACAAAGATAATTAGAATGAGAGGTTTTCCTTTTGATGTTTTAAAAAAAAACTTAGTTTCCAAGAACTCTATAGATGGCGTTGAACTTACTATGATAGTTGGTGACAAAGCCAAAACGCTTGAAAAAAAAACATTGTGTCACGTCACATACTTTCGTTGACTGACACTTTCATTTGCTTAACCTTCCGAATATAACCTACATTTCTCGCGCTTTGTTAAAATCAGTTTTTTTAGGTTCCGTTCCTTGCATTATCATAAGTATGCACTAGTATGGCGCTAGGAGTAAGTACTCCTAGCGCCATCTATCCAGCGACTAGGGAAGAGCTAAAAAGAAAATCCCTCATTGATTTTAGTTGTCAAACCTGTCACCAGTGCTCTACCATAAATCAAAAAAATCCACTGTCAATCAACAAAACAATTAATATCCTGACATAAGTTGGCAACGGTGTCGATTCTGTTGTGCAGAAACTAAAGTTAATTTAGGCTATTGCTATATTTTTCTCTCTAATAAAACGAGAAAGAGACAGACGTAATTTAGTTACAACTAATATTTCCATACAAATGAAGGGTGCACATAAAAACATGTCGATTAAAAATACGGTGAAGCGCAAGGCATAAAAACTAGTTTACCATCTCTATAGCTGTAGCCGTCCTTTTCTCGCACTGCCTTTTTAAAAAAAGATAGCTATAGCCTAAATTAAGTTTAGTTTGTGCACAACAGAATCGATACTAATGTCTCAATGCAATTTGATTACTTAATACATCGTACTTCATGAAAAAGATATAATAGTACATTTTGATACACGTGGAGAAAGTTTGTTATTGCATTCGAGGCGGAATTATAACCCCCGAGCCGTAGGCGAGGAACAGGTTTTCCGATTGGCTGTACCTAATCATCAACGTTATATGGATGCACGATCTTCGATATCGATGTATCCGAGGCATGAGAATTTTGTTAATAATAACAAAAAAGTATATACATTTTTCTAGGTTTGTGTGCCGACGAGCTAATACCAAGTGCGAATGTAAAACCTGATCTAACATGCAAATTAAAGCAGATGCTGGCCAATACTAGTCTGAGATAAATAATGTACATTACGCCCATGATTTGATTGTTTCCATTTACATGACCAATAAAGAACTGTTTTATCAAAAAAAAAAAAAAAAAAAAAAAATAAAAAATGTCCACGTGTATCAAACGACGTTTTTCAATACACTTTTGAAGAAATAAAATAAAATAACGTAAAATATTTTTGTCACGAACTAAGAAACTATGAATTTAATTTTTTTTTTTTTTCGCGCTTTGGTTTCGCCAGGTTGAAGGAGAGGCAAAGGTATGAAGCCGTTAAACAGCCTAAAATAAAAATAAAAAATATTTTATATTTTTGAACTCAGAACACAAATAAATGTTAATTTGTGTATAAAAGTAACTATTACTTTTTGATAATCATATTTATCTATGATATTCTATTTATAAACACAATTTGAATATTCAAAAAATATTTATGCCGTAAAGACGCGTAGTGCTTTGCCGAAATTAAAAAAAGAAACATTCACCTCAGACTATAGGCATTGAACCAATTTGGATTAAGTATAGGTATAGTTATCTGTGGCAATTTTCATTCCCGCACGCTTGCTGGAAAATGGAAAAAATCGCACGCATGTGAAATACGTTGCATATTTATATAATTCATATAATTTTCAATACACTTACTCGAAAACTGGTCCCCGTGCGATTTTCTCCACTTTCCCGCACGTGTGCGGGAATGAAAATTGCCACAGACAACTAAGTCCAAATTGGTTCAATGCCTATAGTCTGAGGTGAATGTGTTTTTTTTAATTTCGGCAAAGCACTACGCGTCCTTATGGCATAAATATTTTTTGAATATTCAAATTGTGTTTATAAATAGAATATCATAGATAAACATGATTATTAAAAACTAATAGTTACTTTTATACACAAATTAACATTTATTTGTGTTCTTAATTCAAAAATATAAAATAAATCTATTTTTTATATTAGGCTGTTTAACGGCTTCATACCTTTGCCTCTTCTTCAAACTGCCGAAAAGAAAATGAAAATCATAGTTTCATGGTTTGTGACAAAAATATTTTTCGTTATTTTATTTTATTTCTTCAAAAGTGTATTGAAAAACGTCGTTTGATACACGTGGACATTTGTTATTGCAATTCTCGGCTCAAAAACACCCTCGCCTACGGCTTGTGTGTTATAATTCCGCCTCGAATGCAATAACAAACTTTCTCCACTTGTATCAAAATGTACTATTAACTGTCTGTCTGTTTTGTCGAGTGGTCGCAATCACGACTGCTGAGCATGAGGTTCTGGGTTCGATTCCCTGGTCAAGCAAACTGTTTTTAGGGTTTCCATCACGAATTTCTCAGTAACAGTCACAGAGTCTGGTTTTGTACCCGGTTGATGGGAATAGGCTCGCCATAAATAGTTATTATAAACCTAATTAGCTACACTTTTTTTTTGGATGGGATATCATCAAATGCCAGTGTGTGCCAGAGTGCCAGACTTTTACTGACTAAAACCCATCCATGTTCCTTCCTCGCCCTTTGTGTTCCGGGGCCACGATATCTGTTTCTAACAGTCCAGCAACCCCGGAATTAGCTACACCTCTAATTAACTCTTCGTGGATTACAGTCGTAATGTTATGTTATGTTATTTAAAACAGCCGGTTGTACAATATATTCGAGTAGGTACCTACCCAACAACAACAACAACAACAGCCCATAACGTCCACTGCTGGACATAAACCTCTCCCACGATAGGAGGAATTTGCCGTAATCTCCACGCTTGGCAGGCGGATTGGAGATCGCAGTGATGAAAGACTAACAGAAAACGCTGCTGCCCATTCTCTGGTCTACGGAGGCGCAAGGTGTTCTGCCTCAGACATTAGTCGCCTTATACGACACCCGTGAGTGTAGTGGGTTGGTTCTATTCTACTCTGCCGGATACCACACGGCTTACCTAACCTACCCAACACACCCAATTTATCATAACCCAAAACGTGTACCTAACCAAATCGGTTTTCAGGAAACATTGCCAATATCTTAATGCCCTAAATCGAGAATGTTCGTCCCCCGGCGGTACTCTTAGACCCACTCCCAGGAGTGTCCTGAGCAGTAAAGTGTCTCTTGATTCGAACCTCCTCGACTCGTAAAAGTCTGCACAGTTCAGAAGTACCCAAGGAAAATATAAGACTAGCTAGGTGAATGGAAATTTACTCGGTTTTATTGACTGAGTGTTGAGTAGGAGGTATGGTGTGCCGAATTATATTATGATGAATAAGAATAAGAAATGTTATTTGCTGAAACATGTGTATACATACAGGATTAAAATAATCCATACATGCATGCTTAAATAAGAGTGGGTCACGACATGTCTCTGCCATTTCTCAATAGCGTGCAAATATTTTAGGTACAATTATTATGCTGATGTTAGTTTCAAAAGGAAAGAAGCTTAAATACCTTTGTTTATCTAAGACTAATACACAGTATATAACGAACACAGAACCAAAGAGTCTCACATCTAGTAAATTGATCTTTTAAATCTAGTTTAAAAGGGTTCGTTTTTTATCTTCGTGTAGAATTCTATAATCACACGAGAAAAGTGGCGTGTCTCGAAAAATACTTGTGTTAGATAGATAAACCATTTATTCAGTGTATACAAAAGACAGCAAAACACACAGAAGCACAATTAAATGATACAAATTACATGACTGTTATGAGGTTCTAATCATACAATAATTATTAAAGTCTCAATGTAAATCACACTAACTGAGGAAATCATATCACAAACACACCTAAGTAAACATCCTATTTGGCGTGATCTATTGGTTCTCCTAACATTTACCACACAACTGTGGTCTATAAAACGTTCCAAATGTTATCTCATGACGCGCCTGCCATGTGCACAAAGGCTAATACCTCACTAGCGGAACAACCCCCTATTTGCTGAGCGACGAGCGTGTCACCCCGTGACAACGCACCCTATCTGCACACCGCCTTACTTTCAACCCATCGGTTATATGGTAATGCATTACGGCTTTTTACTCCGACTTATTGCATATGCATACCATTCTAATAGAAACCCTATTGCGGAGCTCTAAAGTTTAAATCTACACATGGGAGGTTAATAGGGAAATGTAAGGCCACAGTAATAATATCAGTGTTGTGATTTAGCTGAAACTCAGAACGGGTTAAAGGTCACGTCTAGGTTAATAAGGTCGGTCTATATTGAGACGAGGACGTTGTGTTACATGACGTCGGTTTATGATATTGATTGGGAAGAAATTGGATGAAAGGGAATGTTTGTTTGGTGAGGTTTAATTATTCATTTGATTGGTATAGAAGAGATCCATTAAAGAGTCTGCCCTCTAGACCGTACCGTACCATACCATGACCGTGTTATGAACGTAGTAGAGTAGAGTAGGGACTCCATTTTCCGCACTACGGATACAGATACGAATCTGATTGCGTAGTTGTGAATGAACCCCTAGACTCTTTACGGCTGTTGCAGTTTGTGTCAGGGCGACACACTCGCATTGGAATATCGAGCTGTGTTCGCCTAGTGGTAGGTGAAAGTTAATGTTGAGGTTTAGTAGAGTGTACGCCAGCCCCTGAGCCGTTATGAACGTATCAAGCACGGAAATAAACACAACACCCACTGTTATGCCGTAACTACAGCGTATTATACCCATTTATAACGGGTTTAGAACCGTCATCATACGCGGTTAAACCTTATTAGATACTCTTTGTCATCTCTTTGTATTGAAAAGTATGAGATTATACCCACTATAATAGATCGTACCGTAACGGTCGCGTGCTGCCATGCACGGAGCGTAAACAATTGACGGCGAGAAAATTTTACAGGTGCTGGATACGCTACGTGCATGGCAAGCGACAGTGTTGGTCTGTGACGGAACGGTCAAGCGTGGGCTTTTTCAATAAAAAGAATATTTTTTGCTAATAGTGAAGACAAAATATTTATAAGCATATGGATTCTTCTTGTACAATAACACATACTTCGTTGCGATAACTTTGAGAGTAGACAATACTCTTAATAAGATTCTGTTACTTATGGCTCCTGTTAGGTCATAAATCTACAACTTCGCTACTTGTTCTTCATGAAACTACAATGAAAATGGAACACATACCGGAGTTGAAGACAACAAGAATAACTTAGTGCTCATTTCTGGACACGCAGCGCGTTGCGCGGCGCGTCGGGCGGCGCGTCAGGCGGTGCGTCGGGCGGCGGGTTGTGCGGCGCGTTACGCGTTTTTCCGTTTACGGAGAGGCGGCGTGTGCAGCGGCGGTGTCATCTGTCATATATTTGTATTTGCGCGCGCACTGCCGCGTTGACCGCGGTGGTGGACGCGGCGGTGGACGCGGCGGTGCACGCGGCGGGCAACGCTGCATTTCAGCAAACGCGCGTAAAATCGCTTCTCCGTAAACGCTCTCATACATTGCCATATGTTTGAATTTTAAGCGGGCCGCGCCGCACGACCCGCCGGCCGCCCGACGCGCCGCGTCGATGTAAATGAGCCCTTACTTTCTTCTTAGGAAGAAAGCGCCCATTTAAAAATGAGATCTAAACCCTACCTCAATACTCAATACGTTTATTGCATTCCACAATGTGAACGTAGGTGGTAGGTACATAAAGACATACCTCACCGACCCCACCCGGACCGGGACCTCACTTACCCATACCCGTCACTTACCCTCTCAAGGTCTGCTGGTCTTCATTGGAAGACCAGCGTCAGACAGCATCACCTGTCTGGCATGAATGATGAAATGGACCTTTTTGGCGCAGCCGTGAGGCACACAGTACTATGTTTTCCTCTACATTTTGTATCTTTTTTAGGGTTCCGTAGTCAACTAGGAACCCTTATAGTTTCGCCATGTCTGTCCGTCCGTCCTCGCTTAATCTCTGTGACCGTTAGCACTAGAAAGCTGAAATTTGCTACCAATATGTACCTACATCAATCACGCCGACAAATTGGTAAAATAAAAATTGAAAAAAATGTTTTATTAGGGTAGCCCCCCTATATGTAAAGTGGGAAGTGTTTTTTTTTAAATTAATAAATAAATAAATATTGCTGGACATTACACACAGCGCCATCTAGTGCCACACTAAGCAACGAGGCTTGTGTCGTGGACACCAGATAGTTGATATACTACATAGATACTTTTTGTTTTGTAAATACATACTTATTATACATATAAACATCCATGACTCGGAAACAAATGTCGATGCTCATCACACTAACATTTGCTCCGACCGGGATTCGAACCCGGGACCCTAAGAACGTAAGGCAGCCTCACTACCGCTGCGCCAATCGGGTCGACAAATTTAATTTCAACCCTAATGTGTGATATATTGTTGGAAAGGTATTTAAAAATGAATAGGGGTTTCCTAAAATCATTTTTTGATAATGTCAATAATTTCGGAAATAATCGCTCCAAAAGTAAAAAACAATGTGTCGGGCCCCTCTAACTTTTGAACCATAAGTTTAGAAAATATGAAAAAAATCTGAAAAGTAGAACTTTATAAGGACTTTCTAGGAAAATCATTTTGAACTTGATGGAAACAACATTTTTTGTACAAAAAAGACAAAAAGTTGTACAAAATAATTTCTGGACTAAGTTTGTAGTATATTCGTATATGCAAGCATTTTTACATAATGGATACCCTCCTTTAAACTCATAAGTGGGAACACTTATTGTGACGGATGGGAAACTACGGAACCCTACACTGAGCGTGGCCCGACACGCTCTTGGCCGGTTTTTTATTATATTATTGTGTGTGTGCTTTAATAACTGACGTCAAATAAATATTTTTCTTTCTTTTTTTTCTTTACCATTTTTGCCGTTAATTTATTTCTTTCGGTTTTCATAAATCATTTTCACTAACAAGCCTAGAAGTCATTTAAAACAGGGTACTTAGATTATAATAAATTATTTACCGTATAGTCACTTTAATATGTAATCAAAATTCAAATGGCATCATTCGCATGAAAATGCTACAAATTCAAAGGGTATTGTTTCGACTATTCATGGAATTGCAGATATTCTAAACACACGCCGACAAATAAATACAAATATATGTAGAATACATCAAATAACACAATTGTCGGGCAGTGTTTCCTAAAACGTACACGTACGTTCGACTATCGAGCACAATGGAAAACAAACAAACACAAAACGCTTTAATTAAGTACAAAATAAAAACGTTTTTCATTCGTTTTGTTCAAATATTTGGTCTGCATATTGATAAAACCATTGCATTCATAAATATTCGCGGGAAAACGAAGCAATTTTCAATTATTTTCGTGGAAACAATTGTGTAAATTTAGCCATTTAAATTAATGAAGAGATATAGGCACTATATTTAAACAAAGAGAAATCTGTTTAATTTTTCAGTACGTACTGTGCTGGGACACAGCCCTCCTCTCTATGAGAGGGAATAGGCTGTAATCCACCACGCGGGCCCAGTGCGGATTGATAGATGTCACATGTCTTCGAATTTTTTGATTCTAGGTTTCCTCACGATGTGATCCTTCAACGTTTTGAGAGCAGCGGTGATGAAATAAATTACACAAAGTAATGCGTCTGCCTGGGTTCGAACCTACGACATACTGTTCGTAGTCGGGGCCGCCACCACACACCGCAGACCACCGCTGCTCTCGTACGTACGTATAACTATACTAACTTTATTTGCTTGCAGATTCACAAAAGTTTATTAATGTAAATGACCCATTTACTTGACTGCTATAGGTCAGTGTAAATGACCCATTCGCTGTAACTGCTATGGGTCAGTATTTTCATTTATTCAATGGTATGTACAAAAACACCGTTAATTTTAGGTCGTTCTGGAACCGAAAGCCATAAACTCGATCATCGAACTTGGAACGATTGGGACCATTTAAAAAAAAAATTGCACAAACAAAATAAAAATAAAAAAAACACGAAAAATTAAATTTATAATAAAAATGTTTTTTTTTGTTATTCTAAAACAAAAAACAGTCCCAATTGTACCGAGTTCGATGATCGAGTTTATGGCTTTTGGTTCCAGAACGACCTAAAGATAAGCGTGTATTGTACTATTCCATTCGTTTACCTGCCCACGTTTTGTTCATACAAAGACAAATCATAATAACGTAGTAATTAATTGCGTAACGTTGTGGTGAATAACTGGTCATACGGTTGGAGCCCTAATATTTACTCGTTGTAAATAGTATATCTCTTATAACTCTGTCCGCGCACACACTTGGATACTATTCGACGCCGGAGATATTAATCTCCCGCTGCTGAGATAGACCGCCATGGCAAAAATTCGGTCGGCAGGACTATTATTATTCCAAGCAATACATTATAATATAATAATACGCATACATAAGTTCACACCTTTG
The DNA here is from genome assembly GCA_905147715.2 of Xestia xanthographa. Lineage (NCBI taxonomy): Eukaryota > Metazoa > Arthropoda > Insecta > Lepidoptera > Noctuidae > Xestia > Xestia xanthographa. Next base: position 13,454,680 of record LR990649.1, on the reverse strand, counting down.
GCAGATAAGCTACAGAATGCCACGTGCATAAGTAGGTACTGCTTTCCGCCTGATCTTTTGAAGACCTAATGTCAGTGTATGTCCTTATTTACTAATTAGTTAATCAGTCATAAAACATTATTGTACCATGAGATTGCGGGGTCAAATATCATAAGACGCCCAAGTGGGTGTATATGATGAAGATTTATGTTCAAACATATCTATAGTGCGAGGTAAGTGATCCCAAAATTGCTGTCAGTGTAGCTGTCAAATGTGTATCGAAAGGACACCAATCACGACATTTATTACCGTTATCAACATTTTTACGGGCGACCCCATTCTGTCGCTAATGGATTCTTCCTCTTATTATGTTTCGTACACACAATAACAACAAGAAAATGATCTTGATTACATCTTGGAAAATAATACAGAAAAAATATAGGAATAATATCGTATCAAGGACTCGTATGAAAGCTTGAAACACGCTTTTTGAATTAATGAATTCTTGGTAGGATGGGAATATGAGTGTAGTGAAATGAATATAAAATGAATATCTACTCAGTAATCCTCAGAAGTGTCACATGGCATTTCATTAATGAACGGAATATGCGAAAGAAAATTCTCGGTATTATGTTTCCGTGACAAGTAAAAATCTTCTTCTCTGGTGTTGTAATGATTTTAATTAATTCCAGGTTTAGTGTAACAGCATAACATAACATCACGCTTGTAATCTCCGTAGGGTTAGGCAGAGGTGTACCTAATATATACATTTAACCAGTAACGTTTAAGTTCTGTCGTATGTAATAGGGGGTGAGCTTATTGCCATCAACTGGGCACGAATCCAGACACCGTGGGTGCTACTGAGAAATTCTTGATGGAAAAACCCAATAACACTTGGCCCGACCCGGGAATCGAACCCAGGACCTCATGCTCAGCAGTCGTGCGACCACTCGACGAGGCAGTCAACAACAACAACGAGGCAGCGAGGTATTCGCGTTAAACTTATTAATAAACATCTCAATGTTACTTTATTGCCAATATTTTTAGCTATAGTTGGTGCCAGTTAAGATGAGAATAGCGGTAATTGACCCGCCTACATTTATTAAACTTCTCAACTTTGAAAACCAAAATTAAGCCTGTTCAAGTCTGGAATCGTCATCTGTCGTGATCTTCAACATTTTTTGTAATGAAAAACGATACATGGTTTATTTGTTTTGGTTCGTATGAAGAGATATTAGGGAAAGGGCAATGACCGCTATTCTCATCTTAACTGGCACCAACTATATACTAAAAGTTATCTATGAAAAGGAAAATCTCAAGGGATGTCATTAAGAAGCTATCGGTCATCATACCCCGCCCAGAACCCTTATTACATCCACAAAAGAAACCTAAGATAGCAAAAATAGCAAACTGATTTATTTTTTCTTAGTTGTGAAAAAACAAGGTCAATAGTGGACTGTGAAAGACACATACGTTTAAGAAGTAACACTTTGTTTCATTCGTAATTGTTTAGTTTGATCCGGAATATACACATTTATTTTTACAAGAAATATATAAGTATGTAAACCGACCCACTTTTTTGACGTAGTTAAGGGCACGCTCACATATTTTGGGCGTTTGACCAAAAATACGTACTTTTCCAAGTCCTCGATATTTGTTATATAAAGATAATGGCATAATATTTCAATGAAGAATCATAAATCTGACTTTGTTTTAGTTCGTAGATTGATTAGAATTTTGTTATAATAGTTAATATTACGAGAAATAGCAATTTTCCGAGAGCCAATTTCAAGCAAACGTTAAACATTAGGTTTTCTCCTGCCATTTGTATCAAACTGGTAACACGAAAAAATCTAAAAAAAATATAAATGTACTGGTCATATATTCCTCAAGGTTGTAGATTGATTAGAATATTTAAATAAAAATTGAATCGACGCAAAAAAAAACGATATTCAAAAGCAATATTGATCTAAAATGTATGCATTTTCAGCGTCCATTATATTCCAAATAAACTCAATTTTATCAAATAAATTAATATGATATAAAACTTTGATCTACAACAAATACGTTTTATTAGTTTTCGTTTGTCAATATAATAAGACAAAATTACAATAAATAAAATTGGAGAACTATAATTCTGCGTCAATTCAGCTCGCACCTCAGTCTCATGTCAGTCTCGTCTCTAATTTTCGTCAATAACAATCGACAATCGTCCGGAGATCAATATTATTATCGAGTCGTGTAGGCCGGTCGAAAAAATTTGATCCAGGAAGTAAAAATCAAAAATTTGCGAAAAAAAATGTAACAGCCCTCTTAAGTGAAACGAATCCAATCCACAAAATGAACTAACTGATTCTAAATATCGACATGCTTTTCTCTTAATAAGTTTTCGGTCTAATTATCTTTTCAGTACCAGCATAATGTATACCAAAGAAATTATTGAAGCCTAGACGAGCGAGCAACACAATGTAACTCGAGTCTCGAGGCCAGTAGGGCGGATGCTGCATTCAGGCGACGCTGTAATGTGCACTCTACCTAACGACTTGTCCTCTCGACAACAGCTGTAAAATGTATTTTAAACTATTTTATTTTTATTTTATTTACTTGGGAAAACAAACGGTTACACAATACAGTATTACACAGAATTATATCTAGGGTGCAAGTAAATGTATAACCAACGACATTTTCCACATATTATACGTAAAAATTATAAAAACAATGCGACTTGCACTAACAATTAAATGCGAACAATAAAATGACATTAAAATGACACAAATAAAAAATAAGCAAAAAAATACATGAAATGACAGTAAGTCTAGTTTAAGAGTTGAAAGGAAAATATCACTCAATCCAAAATGGTTTTACGAACAAGACCTTTGAATTTTCCTATAGGTACAGAAAAGATGTCAATATTTTCGAACAGATTGTTGTACTGACCTGCCCGCTTAGCATGACCACCGTAGACACGAAAGAGAATCTACAAATCTTTTGTTCGTCTGTCATTGAATCGACAAAATGACAGATGAACAAAAGATTCGCCGATTCTCTTTCGTTTCTACGGTGGTCATGCTAAGCGGGTAGTTAGGCGACGTAGGGCTGCTCGTAAGCCCGCGTTTGTACGACTAGAAGATATTGCAAATTGGTGTCATGCGCGCACCGCGCATTTTAAAAGCATGTTTCTCTCATCAGTAAGTTATGATTCTGTCCCAAATATTTGGCCAGTATGACTGTGTGACTAAAAGAGTGATGGATATGAATGCTGATGGATGAAGAGGGAGAGGGGGCCGAAGAAAAGACGGATGGATTGTGTGAGGAATGATATGAAAGGAGTTAATAATGCCGTGACGTCTGACAAGGGAAAATGGAAGGAGAAAACGTGTTGCACCGACCCACTGTAGAATGGAACAAGGACAGGAAAATGATGCTGATGTCTTCATCAGCATGATTTGGGCAGTCTAAAGAAGAACAGTTAGACTTAATTTCAATGTTTTTCATGAATCAAATTTCACTATTACTGATGCACAGAGGTGCGGTCTAAGACCACATTATTGAGTTGGTAAATGAATATATTTAGTCATGAACATAAACTGATCTGCATGACTCAAAACGCTGAAGAAGAACGCTGTGAGGAAACCGGCAAGGTCTGGGACCAAAAAATAATAAAAAGTAATGTAACATGAATGTCCCAGCACTCCCAGCAGTGGGAATATTATAGACTAATTATGCTTTAGATTATATTCATAAGCTCTATTTAGGTTTACCTACGCGTGTAAAAGGTATCACTTAGGGAACCACCTAAGTGCCCATTCACGATGATATGGAGTGTTTCAAACTTTGCAGACCAATAAATCAGTCTGCAATTTTTTTTTAACAAACCAGTTTTCAGTTCAACAATGTCTTACCCTCTTCAAATTTATTACTCTAAATACAATACTTCACACATAGCCTAAAACGCTGAGCCTAAAAGCATGGAAGTTTGCAATTGAAGGCCTTAAATAACGAAGGTGTGACGATCCTGTGATGAGCGATAACGAATGATATTTGAAAATTCATCCCCTGAACCCCTTCAAGGGAAAAATTAAGAATTATCTTACATGAGTTCTTACTCTATTTGACCCCTCAAATAGCGTAAGAACTCATGTAAGATAATTCATATTTTTGTCGATAGTGAAAACATCGTGCATATGGCAAGTTATAAAATTGTTAAAGACACAACAAGCCTGTTGCTCGACTATGTAGACAATGAAGCCTTCCTCTCGGGGCCACTAGGGCGTGCAGAGTACTAGGGCAGCTCCGTAATGTGCACTATGCCTAACGACTTGCATTCACGCGCCGACATCTGTATACGTCTTGCTGCAATGTAGTTATGACAGATGACGTCATAATTAAGCCAGTGATACTGGTTGAAAATTAAAAAAACAAGTATTTGAAATTGGATATTTGAGTGAACTGTGTTTTGTTTCCGAATTCAAATTATACAGCAGAATGGTACTTTTAGTGCTTGAATGACATTATTTTGTCTATGGTACCTACATTTACTGAAATAACAAAATGGCGGCATTATTTCCAACAATGGCCACGCGTGAAAAAATGAACCATGCAATACTATAGCGAGTAATCATGGCTGAAAACAATAAGAAAAATATTTGAATTTGGAGTTTTGAGTGAGGTGTGTTTTGTTTCTAAATTAAAATAGAGTAAGCTTTGGCTTAGAAGGTTTTATAATTTAGCATACAAAGAGAAGGTTGATTAACATTTTGTATGTTAAGTTTAATCTTCAATTCGAATACACGTTACTAGCGTCTTCCTGCGGTTTCGTCCGCGTGGAGGATGGAAATTATCCTACAAGAACGTACTACCAGGTTAAAAATCATCCTAAGTCATCGTCTATCCAAGTACCAAATTTTTTCAACGTTAAAGCTTGAAAAGATAATAAACAGACAGAAAAACAGAAATAAGACAGACCAAAATACTGGCAGAGTTACTTTCGCATTTATAATGTTCGTATGGATGCTTGTCAATCCCTCATTATATGAAACCGTTTACGATATACATATTATGCAATCGTCATTGTAAGAAAAAGGTCCACGTAAAACCCTCCTTCCTCCCATCTACCTTCAATGGAAAAGCTGTGTTTTTTATCTTTTTACCTCGGGCTTTTCTTGTGTAGCCTTTGGAGTACGTAAGTTCAGGTTCTTTCCGAAAAAGAAAGAATAAGAAATGTGATTAAAGACCGTTACTGCCCGTACGTGTTATAAGAAAGAGATTATGTACCGAAACGTGTTATGTATAAGGTGTATTTTTGTTTGTAACTAAATATTTTTAACGAAAAAGAATTTGTTAAAGATTGTGTGCCACTGTGGCCTACATACCTACGTTTGACTGTAAGCATTAGGTCAAGTTGGTGCTAATCTAGATTTTTAAAGGTTCTTAGAAAGGTTTGGTTTAAATCTAGGCAGCTAGGGCTGTGTGGTAACGCACACAAAAACATATCATAATGATTATATGTACATTTAGACACTGGGGCATTCCAACCGTTGAACATTTTAAAAAGTTGACTAACCAGTCCCGATATGATTTTGTTTTGTGTTAAATATGTGTTTATCTAGGGATAAAGGCATATGAATAAATCTACACGTGTTAGCAAAGCCTTGTATAAAAGATTAAACTTTGAATATACAAAGAAAACGAAGCATGTTATTTATCTAAGAAAAATCTACGTAAGAAAAGCAAAAAGCTCACAGATTACCTATTCACTTTTGTAGCGAAAAATCTTTCCTAAACGTAGCTTAATTCAGAAATTGATACCCACAATTTTTCTTCAGGTTCGTGGTATTAGAATTCAGGAATAAAGTGAGGCGAGGTGTATAGCCGTAACAATAATTCACTGAATGAAATATTGCTAACACCCACCGCGGTACATTCCGGCGTTTCCATCTGAATTCCGAATATGCTTAATGTTAGTAGTAGTAAAAGTATTTTAGTATTGTTTAATGTCATGGGGTATTACGTATACCAAAATTTAATAATGGTACAGGTTTTTGTGGGTATAAACGGGTGTATTCCATGTGAATTACCTTAAGTTTAACAGTCCAACCTCCCAAAGTTGATCAATCTCGACGGACTAGTGTAGACTTTGGAGTTCTGTCGCACGATAAAATGGAATTTTTGTACTACCTATTGTTTAATTTCCAACTACAGTACTTTCACAGTTATTCTTATTACCTTGTGACTGGAACTATATCGGGGGCCACCACCATGTGGCCCCCGGCCACCGTAGGCGCAGGCCTGTGGACGGTGGGCTATGGGCTAGCTCGCCGTCCATCCGTCTCATGACGACAGGCCGTGTCGACGGCGCGTTCGTGTTCCACGCGCGCCTCAAAGAGAGTCAGCAAAAGGGAAGGGGTCCGTAAGGACCGATGCCTGCCGGGGTTGCGGGACTGTTCGAAAGAGATACCGTGGCCCCGGAACACAAAGGGCGATGAAGGAACATGGATGGGTTTTAGTCAGTAAAAGTCTGTCAGTCCCTCCTGCTCCGCCCAGAGCGGGAGGAGTTATTTGATGATTTACCATTCGAAAACTGGAACTATAGCTTCTTTTTATTGTTGTCTTTGTTTCGACAGTTCAAAAGTGCCTGTAACTGTGGCCTACTTTAAATAAATGCTTCGATTTTATTGATTTTGATTTTCCTTTTTCTATTTTGTGGGCCGAACATAATTTTTCAACATAACCAATCGGTTGCATAATACAAGATTTAGACCTCATTATTCCACTAAAAGTAGTGCCTACTTTGCTTCATCAGTAAATATATTTGCTACATAAGAATTTTCCACAGCAAAGTGATGTGAAGACAGAGTGTATAGAGGTATCTTGAAGCGGTATGCAAATGTCTTGTGACGTCATGCAGATCGACCATTGATGCATGGATGGGGCAAGCTCGCTGCTAACATTTCCTTTATTATACAACAGTATACAGGGTGTAAAAGACCTCATCACGAAGCCGTTAACCAAGCATTTTGTACATCAAACTAAGTAACTTTACGCAAAAATTATTGCTGGGAAACGACTCTTTTTTTTGGGGTGAAAAATCATGTTTTGTGGTAGAACTCAATGTAACGCACTCAAAACATTGTGTTGATGGATGGATTGAATAGAACGGGGGTCGTGGAGGTGTAAAAGTAAAAATCTTACATTAAAACTTGTTTTTTTTTTAAAAACTTGTCAAAAAGTTGTAACTTTGACCCCCAATATCTCCGTAACTAGAAGGTTCCCAGGTATGGTGTAGAACAAAACCGCCAAATCAGTACAGCTGTTTTGGAGATTAGCTGGAACAAACAGATAGACAACAATTCAAAAAGATGTTTTTTTGAAATTAGAACCAGATAGTTCAATTTTATTTATTTGTATGTAGGTATTTAGGTATGTATAGGTGAATCTATCTTAGTACAACGTTATCTAACTTTGATAACACGCTTCGTAATTTCAAAAAAACATCTTTTTGAATTGTTGTCTATCTGTTTGTTCCAGCTAATCTCCAAAACAGCTGTACTGATTTGGCGGGACTTTTACGAGCAGACAGTTGATGTTATAAGGAAAAACTTAGGCTACATTTATTTTAGAAAAAAGATTAGGGTTTCGTGCAAAATAAAAATTGAAATTGTTATCAAATTCCGGTTCAAAGAGGGAAGTAATATTTTTATAATAATTTCAAAATAATATATATGTCGCATCCGGTCATGAGTACGGACGGGCGAATGGTGGGATCGCAGCGGAGTTAAGACGTCTTGAAACTGTACCCGATTCATTGTGCCTGGTGTTAATGTGTGAAAGTGTAATGTTAAGTTATTTGTTAGACTCAGTGTATCTGTTTGAAAAGAGTAACCATGGAGTTTCTTGCCGGTTCTTCTCCATGGAAACTACCTACCCGAACCGTGCAATGCGAAATAAAATAGTGTTTCGCATCCAGTGTGTTTTCATAGCACGAAACCCGTGTTCTGCCCACATAAGCTCAAACTTAGCGAAATAAATTCCTGACAAACTCCGACATATATAAATAAATGTATATATTTATATATATATATTATTGTATATATTATCATAATATTCACGCGGACAAATTCATTCATGAATCTATTGGGAAAGCATATAAAAGTTGAATTGCCATTTAAAATGTACCTTTTATTATATTTAATTACTAGAGAAGACGAAGCGGAAAGGAGGTTGCGGTTATGTAATAAAAACCGCACGAATCAATCTTGTGCAGATCGGTACGTGGATGGGTGACCATACAGGACACGTCTCATACCTTAACATGGCTTGGGAAGCACATTAATCTTTAACAGTCTTTAAGGATAGCCAGAAGCACAAAAGTCTGACTACCACTTACCAAGACAAAAGTCTGACTACCACTTACCAAGACACTGGGCCTATTTGGCGCAGCCGTGAGACACACAATATTATCTCATTTTTTCTGTCTCGTTTTAAGTTCTTATTGTGTAGTTTTAAGTTTACCCTTTTGTTTTTACTTTTTTATTATTTTGTTGTGTGCATTTACGGCATGTGTCGAATAAACATGTTTTCTTTCTTCTTTCTTTCTTTACATCACGTGTTGCCCACTAACTATGGGGTGTGGAGGTAAATTAACTCAATTTAAAATCTTGGAACTCAGCTACATCCGGTCAGACTGGAAGCCAACCTCAGCATGGTCGAGAAAAGACTAAGCAGGTGATGATGAATTAGAGAAGGTAAAGACCCTGATACTCAATTAAATTTAAACTATTTATTTCCACATGCATTCCTAAATTTAATACAATAACGCTCAAGCATACTAATGCAAGATTATGTGCGCTATCGATTAGTTAAGTTACTCGCTCACAGGTCTAATTAATAAGCTATCTGATCACGTAATTATCATATCTCCGTAAGCAATCTTAGGGTGCCTTTTTCAAACTTCTTATTTTTGAATTAATATTAATTAGTGATCAGACAAGCCTGTCATTAACGATTGATTGATGGTCGGCGCTACGTCCCAGACAATAACTAACATTTTAATCGAATTAGTGGACAGAATAATACATATTTTCGAGATTTATCTATTATCTTGAATAAGAAAACCTTTAACTCCATTCTCATGACTACAAGTGCGTAGGAGTTATGAACGGATATTGATGTCATAATGAAAATTGGGCCGTATTTTATAAGCAATGGTTCTTATTTATTCCTTATAAAATACAGCCCAGATAACATTGTGCCCTGCGGACGTTTTTATTACAAACCTATAAATGGATAGATCCAAACCTATGAAAATAATAAATGTACGACAGACAGACACATATTACTCTGGTGATAAATAAAGAAGCTTATTGTATCTTAATTTATTTCAATTTCCACCCGCTTTGTACGTTTGTGAACACAATAAAGAACATTTCATGTATCACGTCGTTCAATAAAGTCCAAAATTAAATAATTAACATAAAGGAAGTATAACAAAGAAGACGAAATATGTATTCTTTGTAAAAACAGATACTTTAATAGTTTGTTCAACCTCAAAACTAAAGTATGAACTGTGCCTCTATGAACGCAGGAACGCCAATGTAATAAAGGTTTATTGAAACTTATTATATTCAGGAGCGAGTTCAATTACCTGTTTTAATACCCACACATATCCATCATGTCCCTAACAAAGGGCAACGAACCCTCTGCAATCAATTACCGTAAAGGTCAGCACTAATGTCCTACAGATCACTTCGTTTATTCAACAACGTCTTACTTATAAAAGAAATAAAACATTTAACATTTTTATAAGCATTCTCAACATTTCTAATTCATGAAACTTGTAACGCAAGGTGGCACCTGTCCTTATAAATTATTCTGTAGCCCACGCCGGATCCCATCCCTTTGTTGCGTATTACTTTTAACGGCCTTTTCAAAGACTTTCATGTATAAGCTACGAAATCTTTTTGTTCTTCAGTACAAATGTGTCTTGATATAAACACAATTTGGAAACGGAATAAGTAAACTCTGAAAGTGACAAATGTGCGAGTGGGACGAACGTCTTCGTTAGTAAATACGTCGGTAAAACAAACAGTGAGAGTAAACAAAGTAGTCTTAGCATCTGGTACTTGATCAATATCCGTGTCCTTGACATTAGAGCAAACCACTCGCATCCGAGCTCTCAATACCTATTCAGATCTCGTTATTCAATATTCACCCACCTTATAGTCCAGCGGTGGAATAATTCAGCACTGCTATTTCAGTAACAGAGGTAGCACACCACTGGCTTGCACTAAATAATTCCGTTTAATTGAATATCCTCGCACGAGTCACTGGCGAATAATTTTCGGGTCGGCGTAGCGGCGTAGTCGCGAGTGCTACGAGTCGTAGCAGCGCGTAGCTCGCGGTCGTAGCAGCGCGCGTGAGCGAGTCGACTGGCCGCCCGCCTGCTTCGCGAACACGGATTGCCGTACACAGGGTACTTACGGTGTAGAGATAAATTTTCCTTTGCCGTACGGCAGTATGGTAGGTTAGTTTGACAATTCGATGCTGGTCTTTGAATAAGTTTGCTTTTAATAGACGAAATATTGATTTGGGTGAATGATTACATGATTTTTGTCAAGTATGCTGTGTAAGTATGCAAGTTGTATGTATGTAATAAATTAATTGTATGATAGTAATTTACTATTTGATTTTGGGCATTATAATATCAGTTCTTTGTTCTTAAAAAAGTTATTAAAGGATCGTAATAAATGATTTTCTTATCAACAATGGCTGCTACATTCTATTTTATCCAACTCTAAACACATAACAATATTTAAAAATACAATCCCTCTGCATTGTTCTATTTTTAGTCCATAATCATAACCGCGAACACGATAAAATATTTCAACGTTCTCCGACCGCGGAATAATTTAACAACTCTGCGAGCATCTGTGTTGGCTGCCTACTCTGTGCATCAAGGAGCCGCGCGGTGCGCAGGCGCGAGTGACGTCAGCGCGGGCTCCCGCTCCCCCTCCCCGCCGCACCGCAGTCCCCTCGCCGCCCACACCGAGCCGGACCGCGGCGTGAACCGCTGGCTCCATACATCACTGCCCAACACACTACCAGCGTGATAGAATGCTACTAAAGAAAAAATGCATTGGAAAATGTACTGACAGACTGAATTATTTCGTACATAAACAGATGCTTTTCCTAGGACAAGACTGTGAATGAAACGTTTTAGTTCACCCGATGAATTTCCATTGACCAAAACAATGAATGAGTTAAAACAATGTTTTTCGTTGATCTACATACACACTTTGTTTATTTCGTTTCGTGGACAGGTGCTCAGAAACTTGATCTTGCTTGACTTGTATGTCAAAGTTCCATGTAACCTTGTTAGGAACTTGTAAGTTCTTTGAATATTCTGATATATTCCGGGAAAGTACATTACATTAAAAGTTGTTAAAGCAATCTGAAGTCAGGAAAATTGTAGATCACATTTCCACGTGGAGATATAAACTCGTATTTAGATTTGTAGGAGTAATCCATCAACTTGAGTGACTATAAAATTTAAATACATGTAGCATTTTTATTTAGTTGCTAGAAAACTTTAATATTTATGTGTATTTTAATTTAGCTGATGCAATGGTGAACCAACCCATTACACTCACGGGTGTCGTATAAGGCGACTAATGTCTGAGGCAGAACACCTTGCGCCTCCGTAGACCTGAGAATGGGCAGCAGCGTTTTCAAAAACAAAACAAAACAAAAATCCAAAAATCATTTATTTGCGTAACTAAGGTACAGAAGGTTGGTAAAATATATGAAATTGTTCTCTGTTTGTTTCTGTTAGTCTTTCATCACTGCGATCTCCAATCCGCCTGCCAAGCGTGGAGATTACGGCAAATTCCTCCCATCATGAGAGAGGCTTATGTCCAGCAGTGGACGTTATGGGCTGTTGTTGTTGTTGTTAATGCAATTGTGTGCAAATATATTCCCAACAAGAGTTATCACACTATCAAAACTTCGAAGTTCACTATCGAAGCTGGACAAAGACTTCTTTCCATGACTTCCAGTTCTTTCCATCCAAGAATAACGTGGACCATTGTGACTGGTTATCTCCAGCACGTCCCACAATCTTCTACGAGCTCTGTTGTGTCTTCTTGCCGTCACTGTCAATAAACGATTCTTGCTTAATATATATGCATGATTTTTTTTTATCACTCTAAACAAAGCGTTTTAACATCAGAAATAGCAAAGTGAAATTATTTTTTTTAATATCTATAAAAAATACTAAGTTATAAGTATTTGACACTGCTGATTAGACAGAGAGATCCGATACAGCGAATGACGGCATTCGCTGCATCGACGTACAAAATCCATACTAAATCCCATTTATCTAGAAAGAGACAGAAACAAAAGTATAAATGGTTATAACTTTTGTATTGTTTGGCCGATTTATGTCTGTGTTCGCTTTTTGTCATTATTTTTATAGTACTTTATCATTCCGTATCGAAAATAAAATGCATATTCCCTATTGCGTGGTTAATTAAGGGCTTAACCTGGTGTAGAGTTTTCATGCCGCCCAAGGGCATCTGACTTGGCTTTACATGCCGTTGTGAATCTCTCAGGCATGCTGGTTCCTACACGATGTTTCATAATCAAGTGTTCAAATGAAAATTATACGCACATGAATCCAAAAAAAGATGGATGGATTCGAACTTGAGACCTATGACTTAGCTGTCCAACGGTCACGCCGCTAGACTTTCACTGTTTGTTGAATCCTTAATAAACGATTAAAAAACGATTACTGTCAAAAATTTAAACTTTCTTCTACACGAAAGTGCTTATTTATACATGCTATAAGTGTAATATATCTATATTTAAGTGCACAGGTGTTAACGAGCAATTGCATTTATCCTGTCAGTCACACTCGCTCGGTCTCACACTCGCCACAGACATGTGATATCTGACATAGCTCACACCACACAATGACATGTTGTTGTTATATTCTTGAAGTATTTAGCTGAGGATTTGAAGAGAATTTTATAAGCTTAAGATCGTGAATTTGGAAGTTCAGTTTGGTCTCAATAAAAACTATGTGTGATCATTTAATTTCAGGTTGGAAAATCTCCTTCTCAAGTTCAAATCAAGATTGAAATTATGAATTGAAAACTTATAAAACTCTACTTTAGCTTAGCTTAACTTAAGAAACTTACCTTTAAAATTCATAATTTATTCGGCAAAAATCCTACAGAGGCTACATTGAAAAACTGAAGTTGAAAACTTGGTAAAAGCACGTCGAGGTGTTTGCCAAGTTTTCAACTTCAGTTTCTAAAATCAGATGTAGGTCTACACTAATATTATAAAGATGTACAATTTGTATGTACCTATTACATACCTACGTACGTACTATCGAGGACACTCCCGCCTGACCACCACTAAGCTTATTTTTGCTTGCCCTCGCAACATAGAAACGCTCTCTAGCCCCACCCCGTTGACTTTGTATAGAAATAATGAATGAAAAGATACCGAATCGGCCGAGCGCACTGACGACGCACGCCAAACGAGAGTTATTGTTATTTTGCGCGCCAAAGTTGAGGCTTTCCTAATAGGCCCAAACTTTAAGGGGGCGTGGCTCGGCGCCTCCGCATGTTTTAAGTGATTTTTTTTTTAAATGGTCAGGCGGAAAAGACCCCGACTGTACCTACAATCTTCGGAACTACTGACTGTAGAGCAGAGAGCCAGCCAGGCGGTGTGGAGGCCTAGCTTTAGCTATGTCAGTCTTACGCAGTGGATGCACAGGATGAAGATAGGTTGGCAGGTTGCAGGTGGCGGTCGAAATCAAACGAACACAATCACACAGTACAATACTTATTATTGTCTAGTGAAGAAATGTAGAAGATAAATACTATGATTAACATTAAATTATGGGATTCAGAAAATCAGCTATTACAGACATGATGTGTGGGCTATTCAGAACAGAGCAAAAAAAACGTTACGTTGAAATAGACGGTGAACGGTTTTTGAGAGTCGAGTACTGTCAGTGTCATCGAGACATTGACCGATGTAAAGCATAGATTTAATAAATCCTTACTCTAATCACAGTCTCATAGACAAGTTGAATGGTGTACTGATACATAGCATGGTTCAATATTCCAACACTTCCCCTTACACCATACAACGGAACCCCAACCCTCATTACAGTTATTCAACTTCATGGAGTTCTTACATTTAAATGAAACCTAAATTCACTATGTTTACAGGAAGACAAAGCTTTTGTTAGAATGTCAGCTATCATTTCTGTAGTAGGCATATACGAAACAGAAATACAGTTTTTAGAAATCAAATCTCTTACAAAGTGATAGCGTACATCAATGTGCTTTGTCCTTTTATGACATTGAATAGATTTCAAGATATTCTGGGCACTCTGATTATCATTAAATAGTTTACACACAATATTCCTATTCATTATCTCAAACCAAAACTGTTTGATAAACAGAATGTCTTTACAGGTGTCACTAATGGCTAGGTACTCTGCTTCAGTACTTGACATAGCGACGCAGCGCTGTTTCCTGCTCTCCCAATTAACAGTATTAGACCCTATCTTAATTACAAAACCAGTATAAGATTTTCGGTCAACTGGATCATTCGCCCAATCAGCATCAGCATAAGCTACAAGATCTAAATTACTACATTTAATAAAAACTAAACCATAATCAATTGTTTTAGCTAAATAGCGAAGGATCCTTTTTCCTGCTAACCAATGAGTCCTATTATAACAATTATTAAATTGACTTAAAACATTACATGCATATGTTATATCTGGCCTAGTACAGACACTCAGGTACATTAAACTACCTATCAATTCTCTAAAATTATAATCATTGTCAGTCACATTATTATCACATTTATAAAATTTTTCATTTAATTGCATTGGTGTTGAAATACCTTTGCAGTCTGACATTCCAAAACGACATAGCAGTCTTTTAATATAATCTTTTTGACTCAACAATAAAGTACCCTTTTCTCTATTTCTAACAATATTTATTCCAAGACAATTTTTAATTGGACCTAAATTTTTAATATTAAATTTATTACTTGGACAATAATTGCTTTTTCTCTATATTATCATTACTGAATAGAAAAAAATCATCAACGTATAGAGCTAAAACTGTTACATTACTAGAGCTTCTCTTCACATACACACAAGTTTCACATTTTGTTTGTGAATAACCATTAGTAAGTAGCAATTTATTTACAGTATCATTCCACACCCTACTGGCTTGTTTTAGTCCATAGATGCTTTTCTGTAACAAACACACTTTATTACTATCATTCATAAAACCCACAGGTTGTTCCATAAATATTTCCTCCTTTAGTTGACTATGAAGGAAAGCAGTAGTTACATCTATGTGCTCTATGTCCATGTCTAACTCATTTGCCAAATTAAACAATCATATATATAAATAATAATATATCAATATATATATTAGTGTCTGACTACTGGAGAAAAAGTCTCATCATAATCAATACCAGGTTTTTGACTAAAACCGCGAGCAACTAGGCGAGCCTTATACCTGTCAAAATTTCCAGAGGTATCCTGCTTGACTTTAAATACCCACTTACTTTTAACGATGTTTTTATCCAGTGGTCTCTCGACTAATTTCCAAACACCATTGCTTAACAAAGAGTCATACTCGGCTTGCATGGCTGCCTGCCACTTCACGCGAAAAGGACTGGCCATTGCATCCTCATATGACGAAGGTTCGTCTAACGCAATCTGCCCATGAGAGTAGAGAGAATAATCATACTCGCAGTCACCATACCTTTTAGGTGGAATACCCCTTGTACTCCGTACAGGACGTTGGCTTGGCAACTCGTTATAGCCAGGTCTGCGTTCAGTATCCAGCAAAGAGTTGCCCTCAGGCTCTACCGTAGAGTCGCCCTCCTCTGCCCCAAACTGCTCATTTTCTTCCACCTGGTCGCAGTCGACAAATATAGATGGCGATGCCGACCCATCAGCACTGGAAGACGTGTTTGTGCTGGGGGCCTCAGTCCCAACACTTCCACTCTCCATTTCACCATCTGAAATTGCAAAAGGAGGTATTAATTCACTACAATTATTATTATTACAGTTCAACATTGGAACACAAACTTTGTCATTCATATTAAAATTATTATTATTATTTATCATTTTAGATTTAATAGTATTATTATCATTTATCATTTTAGATTTCATAATATTATTAGTATTTATTTCACAATCCAACTTATTAGAATTAATATCACAGTTTATCATATTAGATTTTACATTAGAGTCCTTCAATTCAATAAAATGGACATTTCTAGATTTAATTATTTTCTTTGGTTCAGTTGGATCTACTAATCTATAACCCTTGGACTTTTCACAATAACCCACAAAAATACACTCCTTTGACTTTGCATCGAGCTTGTGACGGTTATGTTCTGGAATTAATGAAAAAGCTTTACAACCAAATACTCTCAAGTGGCTTAGGGTCACTTTGGATCCTGTCCACACCTATTCAGGAATACCGCCGGACAAAGCTGCCGTGGGGCTTCGATTCTTTAGGTATATTGCAGTAGCAATAGCCTCTCCCCAAAAACGCTTGTCGAGGCAGGCCTCAGAGAGCATACACCTGGCTTTTTCCATAAGGGTTCTATTAAGACGTTCAGATACGCCATTCTGCTGAGGACTGTAGGGAATACTAGTTTCATGGATAATGCCCTCGGTAGACAGAAACTTTTCAAAGATTTTACTACAGTATTCCCCTCCATTATCTGTTCTGAAACGCTTGATTGTTTTACCCACTTGTTTCTCAACTAAATTTTTAAATTGTATAAAACATTTCATGACTTCATTCTTATGACGCATAAGATAACCAAAACTTTTTCTGGAGAAGTCATCAGTAAATGTAACTAAATAACGTGCACCACCCCAGCTATTAATTGACATAGGCCCACAAACATCTGAGTGTATTAACTCTAAAAGATCATGAGCTCTTTTTGCTTGGCCCTTAGGGAAACATTTCATTGTAAGCTTCCCCTTAATACATGAGATACAATTTTTCAACTTACCATGACAGTCATCTTCAAAACCAACATCATCTGCAAGGCTCCGTATCCCATACATACCATGCAAGCTCAAGTGCCCAAGTCGCTTGTGCCATACTTCCATTGGCACACTAGAAGTAGCTGCTAAAGAACTTTGTTCTGCTTGCTTGTTAGCACTAGTGGAAACAACATTACATTCTGAAATACGATTTAGGTTAGAAAAACAATCAAGTTTATAAATACCCCTGAAACATGTTGCATTAGCAAAAGGCTGGCCTTGAGGATCAATTATTTTGCAATTATCTTGTTTGAATACTACACTAAAACCTGACTTTGTCAGTTGACTAACTGATATAAGATTAGTAGTCAATTTAGGAACAAACATTACTTTTGGCAAAATCTTTAGATCATTATTATTATTGAGATTCAAAGAGACGGCACCAAGACCCTGACATTTCAGTGCTTCTCCATTAGCAACTGTAACTTTTGATTTAAAATTTATGTCAATGTCTCTAAAAAGGTCCATATCACAGCACATGTGCGAAGTACACCCGGAGTCCACTATCCAGTCCACACTTCCGTAAACAGATAAGAGTGACACTGCTGACACCAACAGTGTGTCCGCAGACCCCGCAGCTAAGTTGACATCGCTACTGCCTTGTTTCTTCAAATCATTCTTCAACTTAAAACATTTGGAGTATTAATATCGACAAACATACAGTTTCAACTAGTAACAAGCTCTACACAGTCACAAAAATGTTTTGCTATTTACTTTCTACGTATACTAAGCCATGAGGCCCATGAGTAATGCCACATTGTGGGACAATTTCTAAGAGACCTTTAGAACCTCGCTTCCTCGTAAACACGACGACACACAAAAGCGTATCTTAGTGAGGCTAATATACTAAGAAAATAAGAGCATTACTCCTCAACACACACAAATCTTGCTTCTACAAACCTCATACAACTTCAATAAGATCTTTCATCCGTGTAATGGGCTGTGTTTTCAGAAACAAGAGAAAATAAAGTAAAATACGGCGCGGCGAGTGTGAGCGGCGCAATGTATGGTGTTGAGACGCATCTGAGCGGAATTCTATGATGGTCATATAAAAGGGACGAAGTTTTCTGTGAGAGCCCTTTCTATTTGGGGTTGTCGTCGGACCCCCGCTGTTACACTGACCCTGCGAGGGGTGAGCGGTGCAAGTGAACTACTTATGTCATAAAACGATTTGGTTTTTTTTTGTTTTATTGGACGTTCTTTTGTTTTGCTTTTTCATATTTATGATTTCAATCGAAAGCAAGTTTTTATTTCAGTGGTGGCCGTTATGAATTAATTTAGAAATAAAATAAGGTTGGAACTCAAATAAGTTTTGGTTTTTAGGTTGGAGCTTTACGATGCGGTTTCTCTTAACTCGTAAAATTAAGACCACCGCCACCAATTTTTACCACGAATTATATATAACACGAAAATAAAGAAGCAAGCATTTAAGCTGTTTTATTTACGAGTATTACTATTACGAAATCTATTAGAGAAGATATTATTTTTCTCCGCGACATAATTTTTCATGCTAATGAATGGCTAGAAATATTATGTCTGATGTTTTTCGCATAAAGCAGTAAATACAAAGGCAAAAATAGTTTTCTTGGGGAGGACAGATCTTTGGTTAGGCAGATCACACACTCCACGACTCCTGAAGTAAGTCCGTCACCTGTGACGTATGTAGGTATTTTTGACTCTTGTCCCGTCATTAGTATTAAAGTCTCTTACAAAATCTCAACAATGGCGCAGCGGCAGCGAGGCTGCCTTACGTTCTTGAGGTCCCGGGTTCGAATCCCGGTAAGAGCAAATGTTTGTGTGATGAGCATGGACATTTGTTTCCGAGTCATGGATGTTTACATGTATAACAAGTATGTATTTACAAACAAAAAGTATGCATGTGGTATATCAACTATCTGGTATTCACGACACAAGTCTCGTTGCTTAGTGTGACACTAGACGGCGCTGTGTGTAATGTCCAGCGATATTTATTTATATTTATATATTACCTACTAAAATAGTTGTCGTAATAGTTGATCAACATAATGATCAACACACAATGATCTAGCCTACATTAATGTCCATCATCAATCATCTCCTGCTGTTATCTCAATTAAATTAGTTTCAGCGCAACATGCTTCTTCTTCATACTTCTCTATTCGTCATATCTGCAGTCACCTACTTTCTAGGCAGATCAACCTTGAACCTTCACACCATCCATCGTTCTTCCTCTACTCAATAGCCACAACTGTCCTCATCGCATAGTCCTCATTCCTCCGCATCAGTAACATCATGTAAAACCACAACAATACAGTAATATTAAGGCATTCATTTAAGTGCCACTTAGTCTTAATACAAACGAGGAACTCGCGGATAAATAATAACAGCAGCTCAGGTCAATCGTTAGGTTAAGCCGTGATTGCCTAGGTTGGTTTGTGAGTGGGTGACCACCCATTAAAAACCGAGTTTACTCTGTGCCTCGGAAAGCACGTTAAGCTGTTGGTCCCGGCTGTCATTTGTAGATCTTTGACAGTCGTTAGGTAGCCAGAGGCCCAAAAATTCTTACAACCAGTCTTACCAAGGGGTATCGTATTACCCGGTACTAACTGGGTTGAGAAGGTCAGATAGGCAGTCGCTCCATGTAAAATACTGGTATTCAGCTGCATCCGGTAAAACTGGAAGCCGAACCCAACATAGTTGGGAAAAGGCTAGGCAGATGATGATTAGTCTTAATACAAACGGACAGTGGCTTCCCAGATTGTATGACACATTTATCACCCTAAAGGCCCATCTTACAATCCATAACAACACAAACGACGTATAAAAAATACATCACAAATACATTAATCATGACTAGTATCCTTCCCCGCTAGCTCTTACGTCGGGGACCTCGTAGGATCGGGGGCTATTAACAGAAATGCGCTAGTGATCGCGTGATATCGTCCCCCGAACTCGCCCCGTCACCGACGCATTGTATCAACTGTTGTCACCGCCCTTATTAATGCGTAAGTCTCGTCAACTGGTACAATGAAACAGATTTTGGGAAGATTAGAAGAGAATAGAAAGCATAATATGACGTCATGTTGTATTCCAATCTAAATTATTCTATTGTCAGTTTGTACTCGTATTTGAATATACATAACTGATAATGGTCTGTTTATTCGTGATCCGTCAAAAATCTGCTATCGTTTGTCGGTTGTCTGCACTTTTCTTTTTTATCGAGTTAAAAATTCAAACGCATCACCATATTCTTCTAAAAAAACGCTTAATTGTTGTACTTCTTACAATAGGCTTGTGCCCTGAAAAAATCTAATTAGTCCGTCAGTTAGATTATCAAAAAATATTTGACACGTAAGTCTTTTGTTACGTATGGTCTATACGTAACAAAAGACTTACGTGTCAAATATTAGTAGACCATAATTGACGAAGACACGACGCCTTTAAAATTCTCAATACGTCACGCCCTGCTATAATTTTTAGTGCGTTGTGACGTCACGAGCCCCCACTCCCGAGTTATGATGCGTTTTATCTTTGTCAATATTCATTGATGTACAAAAACAAAAAATACGTGTCCATTATTTTCCAATACTCTAACGACGGCCGACCGACGGGCTAAATAGATTTGCAATTTATTGTTGGTGGAAACTAGCCTATTGTGTGCTTGAATTATTGTGAATCCTAACGTCATCATCGTCATCGTCAACTATATTGGGCTCGGCTTCCAGTCAATCGAGTGCAGCTAAATGCCTGTATTTTACATGAAGTGACTGCCTATCTGACCTCCACAACCCAGTTAGTACTTGGTAATACGACACCCCTGATAAGACTGGTTGTCATACTATTAATTCCTAATTGTGTGGATACTATTAATACCTATTAACCGAGTTTGTCTAGCTACCCGTCCATCAACTTAATAATCCGCTTAATAGTTGCATGCAATTTAATAATCCTAATGGCTCCTGCAGACACTCGAACATCAATTATACCATTGATGGATTACTTAATAATCAATGGTAATTTTGTATGCAAGCGGAGTACGTTCGGTGAAATGTATAAGCTTATGTGTGATGTGTAAGCCATTAAATTGGATGTCAGTGCAACTATGTAACGCGTTCTCGCGTAACTTTGTATGAGGAAATAAACACTTAACCATTAACTACATGATAAGTCTGCTCATGATATTTGAAAGGTACGCGGAGACTCATGGGCTCAGATGCAATGTTAAGAAAAGTGAAGTACTGGTATTCAAAGCAGGCACTAAAACCTACCCGATTATACCTCAGCTGAAACTTTGCGGAAGTCCCTTAAATCAAGTCACATTTTTCAAGTATCTGGGCCACTGGGTTTCCGAGGACCTAAAGGACAGCTTAGACATTGAGCGTGAGCGCAGAGCGTTGGCTGTCCGCTGCAATATGTTGGCTCGCAGATTTGCGAAATGCTCGACTGAAGTAAAGGCTACACTGTTCACAACGTACTGTGAGTCATTCTATACATGCAGTCTGTGGGTCAACTACACGCAGAGGGTGTATGCCCTCTGCGTGTAGTTGACCCACAGACTCTACTCTACTCTGCGCGTACAATACAACAATGCATTCAGGGTGTTGATGGGGTTACTGCAGTGCTTGCGGCATGTTCGCAGAAGCAGCCATTGATGGCTTTCACGCCATTGATGGCTTTCACGCCATCATGCGCAAGCGTTGCGCTTCCATCATGCGCAGAGTACGCGTCAGCCCCAACAGCATCTTGAAAACTGTAGCTGACAGGTGGGACAGTCCCATACTGGGGCATTGGATGGGCCTACATGCCACTGTGGCTCATAATTAATAATTGTTTTAGTTCTTCGGGTAGATATAAGTACTAACACTAGTTTCTAATTTGTGTGTTGTACTAACCAAATGAACATAGTGTGAATAAAAAGCATTTTATTATTATTGTTTTTTATTAATTAATGTAACTTTTAAAAGGATTGTGGTACTCATAGTGCCATTAAATTGTATGTCAGTGCAACTATCTAGCATCTACACGTTCTTTGGCTTGATAACTTTGTCAGAGGGCCCATACCATTAATGAAGATGTACTTTATGTAGGAAGTAGTACCGTCAGGGGAAATGAATTGTTAAGTACGAGTAAATAGAAACCATACGACAATTTAGTGTCTTACATAGAGCCATTACATATAGTCTA
The DNA here is from genome assembly GCA_905147715.2 of Xestia xanthographa. Classification (NCBI taxonomy): domain Eukaryota; kingdom Metazoa; phylum Arthropoda; class Insecta; order Lepidoptera; family Noctuidae; genus Xestia; species Xestia xanthographa. The sequence goes on along the minus strand of LR990649.1, from coordinate 13,432,428 downwards.
AGATCCCTTGAAGAACGACCTTCACCGAGCTGGTTATTTGATGAAAAGTGTTTTATTACAAATTAAATATGTCAAAAAATATATTGCAAATGGGTTGTCTAAAAAATTTCAGTCCAGAATATGATTAATTATCAATTTATTTTTTAAATATATTTTTTAACTTTTCTCTGGTTTGGTTAATAGACAAATTCCATACCAATTGAAAGTACGAAGCCTATATAATATATACAAACGTTAGGTTGACCGGTTAACCTAACGTTTGCATATTCTATAGGCTATAGAATATGCAAAAGTTATGCAGCCTATAGAATGTGCAAATGTTAGGTTAACCTAACGTTTGCATATTTTACAGGTTTCATACTTTCGATTGGTATGGAATTCGTCTATTAGCCAAACCAGTGAAATGTTGAAAAAAAAATAAAAAATATTCTGGACTGAAATTTTTTAGACAACCCGTTTGCAATATATTTTTTGACATATTTAATTTGAAATAAAACACTTTTCATCCAATAACCAGCTCGGTGAAGGTCGTTCTTAAAGGGATCTTATACTAATACAAGTATTAAAATATAATATTGCAATGATTACAAAAAAAAAAAACCGGCCAAGAGCGTGTCGGGCCACGCTCAGTGTAGGGTTCCGTAGTTTCCCGTCCGTCACAATAAGTGTTCCCACTTATGAGTTCAAAGGTGGGTTTCCATTATGTAAAAATGCTTGCATATACGAATATTCTGCAAACTTAGTCCAGAAATTATTTTGTACAACTTTTTGTCTTTTTTTGTACAAAAACTATTGTTTCCATCAAGTTCAAAATGATTTTCCTAGAAAGTCCTTATAAAGTTCTACTTTTCAGAATTTTTTCATATTTTCTAAACTTATGGTTCAAAAGTTAGAGGGGGGGGGACACATTGTTTTTTACTTTTGGAGCGATTATTTCCGAAATTATTGGCATTATCAAAAAATGATTTTAGGAAACCTGTATTCATTTTTAAATACCTTTCCAACAATATATCACACGTTAGGGTTGAAATTAAAAAAAAAATCACTTCCCAATTAACATATGAGGGGGCTACCCTAATAAAACTTTTTTTTCTAATTTTTATTTTACCACTTTGTCGGCGTGATGGATATACATATTGGTACCAAATTTCAGCTTTCTAGTGCTAACGGTCACAGAGATTAAGCGAGGACGGACGGACGGACAGACATGGCGAAACTATAAGGGTTCCCAGTTGACTACGGAACCCTAAAAACAAATAATTTTGATTACTAGTCATTTTGATTAATTATTTATTTATGTGACTAAACTAACAGTACCATACAACCTAGTTCATTGAACTTCTAGTTCATTCAATTTTCGACGCCCTGTAACCGTTTTTGAAACTTTTAAACATTTTTATTTCTATTATAGAGTTAGTGTGTAAATAATGTAAATATTATTAGTCTGTGTTTAACAAAAGGTTATTTAACAAATCTATTTCTGTTTACATCTGAAAATGGAAGATAGAAATACATTTAAGTAGTTTAGTTTAGTCGGTAACCAACATGCTAACTTCGTAGAATACCCCAAAAGTTTTCTATACTATTACGGTTTCAAACAAATTCCGTTTCAGTAATACCTTGTTTAACTAGGAATTTTTGATAACTTTCCCAGAACATGAAAACAGAACTATTCTGGTAATCTGGTATTCTGGTAATCTACTGCCGTCTGCCTGTACCTGCACAATGTTTTGAACATTGGCTGTATTTCTGGAATCTATAAGTAAATATTAGTTAAAATAAATTAATATCGCTAGCCATTATACACACCGCCATCTAGTGCCACACTAAGCAACGAGGCTTGTGTCGTGGACACCAGATAGTTGATATACTACATGGATACTTTTTTGTAAATACTTATCTATACTAATATTATAAAGAGGTAAGTAACATTTGTTTGTAAGTTTGTATGTAAGGGCTAATCTCCGGAAGTAATGAACCGATTTCTAAAATTCTTTCACCATTAGAAAGCTACATTCACCTTGAGTAACATATGCTATATTTTATCCCCGTACTCCCACGGAAACGGGAACTACGCGGGTGAAACCGCGGGACGTCCGCTAGTTATAAATATGTATATAAACATCCATGACTCGCACATCTTGCTACATCGTTCTCACATAATGTACCATCTCAACATGAATGATGCAACCAAGGTTTTGTAAAAATATTCTAATTTAAAAGAGTGTCCATGGAGTTTCCTGCCCGTTCTTCTCCATAGAGATCTACGCTAGGGAATGGGCAACTACAGTACTTTCACAGTTTTTATGTCTTGTGACTGGGACTGTAGCTATATTTAATTTTCATCTTTGTTTCGACAATTCAAAAAGTGCCTGTAACTGGCCTACTTGAAATAAATGCTTTGATTTTGATTTTGACTCAGTAAATTAATTCTTCAAGGCATCCACAGGATTAAGCAGAAGTCAGCCTCTGTAGGCTGAAATGCAAGACACCATTAATAAAAAATAAAAAAAACAGTAAATTAAATAGAGTTTTCCCCAACTATAGTAGTGATCCTAGTGGTGTACTTAACCGTCGGTCTGCCAAGTCATAGGTCTCAAGTTCGAACCCAAGACACACACCTCTGGCTTTTCGGATTCATGTGAGTATTATAAAACTATACATTTATTTATTTAAACTTCATGTACAAGGGTGGTACATAGGCGGACTTAATGCCACAAGGCATTTTCTACCAGTCAACCTTTGGGTCAAATAGGATAGCATTGTGATAGAGTACAATAAAAATAAATAAGAAAAATACCATTTTGTAAGTATCAATTAAAAACACATAAATGGGTTCCTACATACTAATACATTATAATATTTATGCTAAAATAAACTAATATATTTTAAAATACATAAAAATAGTCCAAAATACGATAAACTAGAACTAAAACTATCACTTGCTTCGGTGAAGGAAAACATCGTGAGGAAACCAGCATGTCTGAAAGACATTTCTCGACGGCGTGCAAAACCAAGTCATAGGAATACAAGCCCTAACACCACGATAGGCACTAACCACACCATAAAGAAAGAAAGACCAATTTTTTGGTGTTTTTTGGTGCGCTAAACACTTTTGCATACCTTTTGGAGACTGGAGACGCGACGAAGTTCTTAGTTTTCATTTACACTAATATTATAAAGAGGAAAGATTTGTATTTTTGTGTGTATGTTTGTAATGAATAAACTCAAAAACTACAGCGCCGATTTCAAAAATGTTTTCATCATTAGAAAGCTACATTCATCTTGAGTGACATAGGCTATATTTTATGCCCGTACTCCCACGGAAACGGAAACTTTGCGGGTGAAACCGCGGAACGTCGGCTAGTAATTAATATTTTGTACCTATCACATCACACATACACAGAGAGTAACATAATTACAACTCATTCAACCCACCTCACACGTACTCCCCTTCACAAGCCGAGTACCACTAAACTAGTGCACGATCTAATTCAAATATATTTTAGCTGTGTGTCAGTAAAGCTTTGACTACATCCACGTCTTTGCGACTTCAGCGAACTGTCAGTTTATAATGAGTTGCCTTGCGATTACACTGTCTTGGATTTCTTGGTACACATCGTAAACAGTCTGTGCTAGTTTCTGGCTTTTTAATGTTTCTTTTGATTTTTTAATGAGTGTTTTTTTTTGGGATTGGGTTAGTCGAATTTTGTATGAAAAACCAGCATAAAAACATTATAACTTCTCGCTTTAACAGAATGATGACTTTTTAACACTTTCCAAAAAAAAAAATAGTATAATAGGTGAATGGAGTTGAAGCAAATGGCATATGTACTTAGTTTTTTATTTTTTCGAAAAAAAAAAATCATAATAATTCGAAATTCAAATCATACGCGAATTCCTTATGATTTGAAATTTGTTTTTTTTTTTCAAATTTTCTCTTTATTTGTTCCAATATGAAAAGTTTACTTGAAATTTGTAGCGTTTTTTGATGATAGACCATTTTTTTTCTAAGCTGTGGAAAAAAGAAAAAAAATACTAGGTTCCTATGCCATAAGCTTAGAAGCTTATGGCATACCTAGTATTTTTTTTCTTTAGTAAGTACCGGAGTAGACTCCGTTCACCCTATTTTTTTTTGGAAAGTGGTAAGAAAGTCATCCGGTATATATTTTATCCTCGGGTTAGGCAGAGGTATGTCTGTGTACATCCAAATTTTGCCAGTTATGTTTTTAAGTCCCATGTAATAGGGAGCGAGCCCATTGCTAGGCGATGAATCCAGACTCCTGATGGGAAAAATGCAATAACAATTTGCCCGATCCGGGAATCGAATCCAGGACCTCATCTCAGCAGTTGCAACTGCGACCTCTAGACTAAGAAGGTAGTCAGAAGAAAAAGTAGTATACAGGGTGTAAACTACCTCATCACGAAGCCGTCAACCAAGCATTTTGTACATCAAATTAAGTAACTTTATGCAAAAATTATTGCTGGGAAACGACTTTTTTTTGGGGTGAAAAATCATATTTTGTGGTAACTCAAAGTAACGCACTCAAAACATTGTGCTGACGGATGGATTGAATAGTACGGGGATCGTGGAGGTGATTAAAGTAAAAAACTAAAATTAAAAGCTTGTACTGAGAAAAAAACTTGTCAAAAAGTTGGAACTTTGACCCCCAATATCTAGCTAACTAGAAGGTTCCCAGTCATGCCGTAAAACAAAAAAAAGAAGATCGCAATGACGAGGAGAACAAGTGTCATTCGGCTTCGTTAAGAGGTGTTTTACATCCTTTACATAGTTACATTTCATGAAGATACAATGCACATGTCCGTCCATGCACGGAATCAATGAAAATAATAAAGCGCAAACCTATTATCTCCTTTTAATTTATATTCTTTTGTTGTCGCTCCATAAAAAACTGTTGTAACGCCTTTCACACGGCTGATCTGTTATTCTTAATGGACCGTTAATTTCAATGTCCCATTTTATTTGTGGTTATCGTGATTTTATTCACATGGTGTGTTCACACGAGGCGACGATATCGGATACGATAAAATGACATTATTCGATTCAGACTCGTGTTAAGGGCCCGTGCACAAAATTAAGGCATTTTGAACATTTTTGATCACTACTTGTGGGAAAGGCAAGAAGAATTTGAACCTTATTTATTTTTATTATAAGAGACAGGTTCTTCATCTTGTCGACTGCTTGAACAATTTTTTAAAATCATGTATATATTAATGGCAATCACGCATATTCAAAACCCCTTTTCCGCAAAAGTAACGAGCGAGTGATGTTTGTGGTTCGCTGAACAAAGAACTACAAAATATTCTGAACATTAAAAAATATAAATAACATCATTATATGGTCTACTCGTAACATAGCAAGAAACATTATTGATTTCAATACGAAATATAGCAGAAAAAAAATGTTGAAAAAACGTAATTTGTGGAAAACGTCGGGACAAATAAGTATTTTTTTCTATACCTTAGAAACACTTTAAAGAAAATTAAAAAAATAATTCTTAATCTCAAGGTAGCTTTTTAATAGAATCTGAATTTTAATTTATAAATAAACAATAACTTCAATTCGTAAATTAAATGCAAAGTGAACTATATAATCGACCGCGCAAACCCGATCCCGTCAGTAACGAAAGGGCTCTCCCAGCGTGAGCACGTATCACTTTGCTTCGCAAGCGCTCCCGAGTTATTACGTGAATATATTTCCGAGATATACGCAGACTACCACATTTCGATCCAGTATTTATATTAAAATTATTAAACTTTTTGATTGTATTAAGATAAGAGTTTTTTTTGACGTTGGTTGTTTATTAAGATTTATTTCGTCTTCATATTATTTAAAGTTAAGTTTCTTTGTTTGTACTTAATATGTTGTATGTAAGGGTAATAATCTGCGGAACTACTGATCCGATTCCGAAAATTCTTTCATTTAGGGGATTTCACTACTTCATATTATTATTGGTTTTCATGGTAACCTATGGTACCTACCTACAATTTGATTTTAAAATAAAGATAATTTTCTATTTTGGAAGTGCGATTTGGTAGAAATCGTCACGTAAGAAAATGCCGTATGTTGTTGTGTGTGTGTGTGTGTGTGTGTAGTAGGAGGTATACAAGAAGGGTATGGCGGGGTCGAGTGAGCGAGCGATATTTTTCTTCATAGGTGTCGATTTCGTGGGTTTTGGGGTTGGTGATAACGAAAATGAGGTCAAAATGAAAATCCAAGATGGCGCCGAGGAAAATTTTTGATTTTCCGTCATGGGTGTCGTTTTCATAGTTTTTGGGGTTGCTGGTTACAAAAATGAGGTCAAAATGCAAATCCAAGATGGCGCCGTGGAAATTTTTTGATTTTCCGTCATGGGTGTCGTTTTTATGGTTTTTGGGGTTGGTGATAACGAAAATGAGGTCAAAATGCAAATCCAAGATGGCGCCGTGGAAAATTTTTGATTTTCCGTCATGGATGTCGTTTTTATGGTTTTTGCGGTTGCTGGTTACGAAAATGAGGTCAAAATGAAAATCCAAGATGGCGCCGAGGAAAATTTTTGATTTTCCGTCATGGGTGTCGTTTTTATGGTTTTTGGGGTTGCTGGTTACGAAAATGAGGTCAAAATGAAAATCCAAGATGGCGCCGAGGAAAATTTTTGATTTTCCGTCATGGGTGTCGTTTTCATGGGTTTTGGGGTTGGTGATAACGAAAATGAGTTCAAAATGAAAATCCAAGATGGCGCCGAGGAAAATTTTTGATTTTACGTCATGGGTGTCGTTTTCATGGTTTTTGAGGTTGCTGGTTACGAAAATGAGGTCAAAATGAAAATCCAAGATGGCGCCGAGGAAAATTTTTGATTTTCCGTCATGGGTGTCGTTTTCATGGGTTTTGGGGTTGGTGATAACGAAAATGAGTTCAAAATGAAAATCCAAGATGGCGCCGAGGAAAATTTTTGATTTTACGTCATGGGTGTCGTTTTCATGGTTTTTGAGGTTGCTGGTTACGAAAATGAGGTCAAAATGAAAATCCAAGATGGCGCCGAGATTTTTTTTTTATTTTCCATCATGGGTGTCGTTATCATGGTTTTTAGGGTTGCTGGTTACGAAAATGAGGTCAAAATGAAAATCCAAGATGGCGCCGAGGAAACTTTTTGACTTTTCGTCATGGGTGTCGTTTTCATGGTTTTTGGGGTTGCTGGTTATGAAAATGAGGTCAAAATGAAAATCCAAGATGGCGCCGAGGAATTTTCTTTGATTTTCCGTCATGGGTGTCGTTTTCATGGTTTTTAGGGTTGCTGATTACGAAAATGAGGTGAAACTAAAAATCCAAGAAGGCGCCCAAAAAAAAAATCGGTTTTATTGTCATGGGTGTCATTTTCATGGTTTTGGGGGTTGCTGGTTACGAAAATGAGGTCGAATGCAAATCCAACATGGCGTCGAGAAAAAACTTCGGTTTTTCCAACGTAGGTGTCATTTTCATGGTTTTTGAGGTCGCCGATTATTTTAACTTTTTTGCTTCCTGGGTGCCATCTTAGATTTTCATTTTGACCTCATTTTCGTAATTAGCGACCTCGAAAACCATGAAAACGACATCCATAACGGAAAAACCAAAAATTTTCCTCGGCACCTTCTTGGATTTACATTTTGACCTCATTTTCGTAAGCAGCAACCCCAAAAACCATAAAAACGACACCCATGACGGAAAATTAAAAATTTTCCTCGGCGCCATCTTGGATTTTCATTTTGACCTCATTTTCGTAATTAGCGACCTCGAAAACCATGAAAACGACATCCATAACGGAAAAACCAAAAATTTTCCTCGGCACCTTCTTGGATTTACATTTTGACCTCATTTTCGTAAGCAGCAACCCCAAAAACCATAAAAACGACACCCATGACGGAAAATTAAAAATTTTCCTCAGCGCCATCTTGGATTTGCATTTTGACTTCATTTTCGTAACCAGCACCCCTATAAACCATGAAAACGACACCCATGACGGAAAATCAAAAATTTGCCTGGGCGCCATCTTGTATTTGCATTTCGACTTCAGTTTCGTAACCAGCAACCCCAAAAACCATGAAAACGACACCCATGACAGAAAATCAAAAATTTTCCTCGGCGCCATCTTGGATTTGCATTTCGACTTCATTTTCGTAACCAGCAACCCCAAAAACCACGAAAACGACACCCATGACGGAAAACAAAAAAATTTCCTCGGCGCCATCTTGGATTTGCATTTCGACTTCATTTTCGTAACCAGCAACCCCAAAAACCATGAAAACGACACCCATGACGGAAAATCAAAAAAAATCCTCGGCGCCATCTTGGATTTTCATTTTGACCTTATTTTCGTAACCAGCAACCCCAAAAACCATAAAAACGACACCCATGATGGAAATACCAAAAATTTTCCTCGGCACCATCTTGGATTTACATTTTGACCTCATTTTTGTAACCAGCAACCCCAAAAACCATAAAAACGACACCCATGACGGAAAATCAAAAATTTTCCTCGGCGCCTCTTGGATTTTTATTTTGACCTCATTTTCGTTATCAGTGACCACTTAAACCATGAAAACGACACCGATGAAAGAAAAAACAAAAAATTTCCTGTGCGCCATCTTGGATTTTCATTTTGACCTCATTTTCGTAATCAGCAACCCCGAAAACCATAAAAATGACACCCATGATGGAAAAAACAGAAGTTTTCCTCGGCGCCATCTTGGATTTTCATTTTGATCTCATTTCGTTATCAGCGACTCCTTAACCATGAAAATGACATCCATGACAGAAAAACCAAAAGAAAAAACCACCTTCAGGTATAAATAACAGGGGTATGTTATGTTTACCCTACAGAGTGAACCTCAGTGGCCATTAAGTCACGCTAAAGTCCAGTCGCGCAAGTGTCCTTTCGCGCAAAAGTCCATTCGCGCAAGTGTTTTGGCGCGCAAATGTCCGTTCGCGCATAAGTCTAATCGAGCAAAAGTCCATTCGCGCAAGTGTCCAGGCGCGCAAAAGTCCGTTCGCGCATAAGTCCAATCGCGCAAAAGTCCATGCGCGCATTTGTCTTTTCGCGCAAAAGTCCCAGATCCAGAAAAAATAAGTTTGTCCTTTAAAAAGTTTGTACGGAACCCTCAGTGCGCGAGTCCAACTCGCACTTTTATTTATCATTTTGTAAAATGTTTATATGTATCTAAATTCTTCTAATACAAAATTAAACCATTTTTATTTTGATTGTGATAAATATACAGTAGACACACATTCCAGACTTTTATTTCTAAACCGTACTGACTTCATAATTATGTATCATAAAATAATATCGTCTACAGGATCAAAATGGTTTAAGCGATCACTACGCTCGATCTTCACCCGTGTGTGCGTGTATCTGCATGAACAATGCACACTAACATAGGATCGCAACGAATTTGCCTAAACTCTAGCGACTGAACTTTGTGCACGGACTCTTAACTCGCTCATACAAATACGCGTGACAAAAACTCTAGACATTAATGGCACAAAAATAACAGATCGGCTCTGTGTGAACAGGCTTTAAGGCCCTTCTAACCCTAAAATTAGCAACTCTATTTGTGGTGGTCCAAACTTCGTTTTAAATACTGTTAGAATAAAGTTCTAATCAGCTTGCACTACTAAAGTGGTTGTTACGTCAGTCACTGCGGCCGAATAGTGCGAAATGAGTGTTTTTTTGCGATTTACAAAAAATCTATTGATTGGACTAAAAAAATAAAACACATAATACCTGCTTTATAGTTAGTTCAGTTAGTGTGCAAAGTTTCATGATCTAATTTGAAGTACTTTTTGAATACCAGCGGTTTATTGTTCGATTTGGACCTCCAAATCTTAAAACCTTCAAACTTAGGATATTTTTTCTATTGAGAAAAGTTTATGAAATCGTGTTTTCGACACACATAGGACTTAGCATTAATCCTCAACTTTGCCATATATATAATTCAAAATTAATGCTGCAGTATTTTAGGCGTAACGGAGGATCATGCTAAGCCATTTTAAGGATATATAGCCCTTAATATGTCACATTGCTTAAAAATAATAGAACCACAAGACAGATGTAAATTCAATTCCTAAGTTTTTCAACTCGTCTCAACTACTTTTCTGTTTTTTTTTTTTTATATTTTCTTCATAATATCTGACATGAACAGACAAAGGAACGGTGAAATATGTCTAAGCCTGTACCAGGATTGCATGACTGAAGCGAATCCCTCAAAAATGGACGTTTATTACGGAACATCAGATACTCCACCTTATTTATGTTCTTAGATTAACAAATACGCCGGTTTCCGGGTCAGGTGTTATGGATTGTTCTATATTCTGATTTTCATACTGTAAAACTGTAGGTACACGGTGTGTATATAATAACTTCCTGAAATAATTCACAAGGAATGCTTTGTTTGTAATTAGTTATAGGTATTAGTTATAAGTAACGATTAAGTTAAGTATTAATTAAGGCGCATTTACCGCATTGGTTAACTGTAGTGTATTACTACACTACTACTACTACTACAACAGCCCATAACGTCCACTGCTGGACATAAGCCTCTCCCATGATGGGAGGAATTTGCCGTAATCTCCACGCTTGGCAGGCGGATTGGAGATCGCAGTGATGAAAGACTAACAGAAAACGCTGCTGCCCATTCTCTGGTCTACGGAGGCGCAAGGTGTTCTGCCTCAGACGGGTCTACCCTTTATAGCAGAACTTTTTATGTCATAATATTACTTTGCATAACAGAAGATAGCATAAACTTCATTTCGCAGAAAATCGTTTGGCAGACACTCATTTATCATACATTCAAAACTCATAATTTTGTAAGTCAGAATCATGTTTAGGCATAAATTTCATAGGCATAAGAATTAAAAGTAGAACCATCTTATCGCAGAAAGTTCACAGTCAGAATCATCTTTTGGCATAAATTTCATATCGATAGTCATTAAAAGGCAGAACTATCATATTACAGAAAGTTTACAGTTAGAATCGTCTTTTGGCATACATTTCATAATGCATAATAATGGAAAGCCTCATAAATCACAGAAAAAAATCATAGTTAGAATAATTTTGTATTTCTTACCATAATAATAAAATTGATTGAACACAATTTTTTTCGGCATCGTCATACGACGATAATGTTAATTGCTGCATATTTCTGATCAGGCATACATGCAGCAAGCATGCAAACATGCAAACAAGCATGCAGTATGCAAACATGCAAACCAGCATACACCATGCATGCAGCCAGCATGCAAGCAGGCATGCAGTATGCAGCATGCAAGCAAGCATGCAACATGCAGCAGGCATGGTTTCTGTCAGGGCTCCGGCGCTGCAGGGTTCCGGCGGTCCCACGTGAGCTTATCGTCGCAGATGTGTTTTACGCTCACCACCGCAGCTTCGGCTTGCTGGCCGGCTCTGCCGGCCAGCCTCAGCTACGGCGGCGAGCGTTAAAACCACCTGCTCCTCAGCTCACGGGCCGCCTCACCCCTCCGCGCCTACGTGGATTTAAATTACACTCTAGGGGTAGGGCAGACAAGACTATGTGGAGTCGGTTTTGGAGCGATTCGTTTCTGTCACTACCTTTTTTAGCGTAACATATTGTCTTTTTAAGACAATATTTTAATTCTAATTTAAGGATTTTATAGAAATGGCAATAATGCCAAATAAAATTATTCCAATTGAAATTCTGCCATCTTTATAGTATGCCAAGTGAAATTGTACCAAATAATCGTCGCTCTAAATAAACGTTATTCTAAACGAAATTATGCGGAATTTGAATATTGCCAAAGGTAATTATGCCAAATAAAATTCTGCCATCTTAAAATTATGCCATTGTAAATTCGGACATACAAACATTCGGCCAAACAATAACTATATTAAATATTTTTTATGCCTTAAAAATATTCGTTTAAAGAAGATTATGCCAAGTGTGTTATGCCAAATAAATTTCGGAGCATCAAGATTCTGCCAGATAGAAGGAACCCGCCTCAGACATTAGTCGCCTTATACGAGACCCGTGAGTGTAATGGGTTGGTTCTATTCTACTCTGCCGGATACCACACGGCTGTAATGTATGTTGATAAATAAATAACTAAATAAATATCAACCATAGGATTTTAAGAAAAAACACTCCATTCGATATTAATCGCCATTGTTGATATCAAAAGACTGATCAAAAGAACAAAAAATAACCAATATTGCTTGCAAAGCTGCAGCAAATTTTGAAATATGTCTTCCTTTCCATAAAACTCATATTTTGCAACAATTTCTTAGTAAAACAGATCGGCTATATAATATTATGCGAAGATGCTTCTCAGAACGAGCTAAATCACAAGGAACTCTAGGAATACACTCTATCGTAGATATTATACCAGGAATAGGGAATATGCACGTAATTTTGCCTCAATTCAATAAAATAAAGTACTATCAACCTAAGAAAAGTATTAATATTTAAGTTCAGCTACTGCTTGTCGCTTAAAAATAATATTAAACTCCTGCAATTTTATATGACAGTTGACGTCATTTACCACAATCTGCCTTGTTAACATCAATTTTTTTGCCCTTAGTAGAATAATTTTAGTAATTGTATGTGCATTATAATAAAATCTTAGTGAAACTTTAAGCACTTTTCAAATAAAAGTATTTTTTGGCACATAGACTTTGACGTCACTACCGGCGTTATCGAGGACAACGCGTTTAAAAACATGCTACATAAAACAGTAAATTGTAAAATAAGTGATGTAGTAGCAACTTAAAGAAGTGTACCATAATGTTTTTATGGGCAAACACAAGGCATTTTTAATTAATGAAAAGAGTTTTGTATTCCCTATTCTACTTTACCTCCCATGCATTTTTCGTTTGACTGCCACGTTGGTTAGTGGTTGCAAGCGTGACTGCTGAGCTAAGGTCCTGGGTTCCATTCCCAGGTCGGGTTAAGTGCTATTAGGTTTTGCCATTCGGAATTCCTCTGCAGCAACCACGGAGTCTAGCTTTGTGCCCGGTTGATAGCAATAGGTTCACTCCCTATTACACTTAAACATAACTAGCGAAATGTAGGTGTTCTATTAGTCAGAGTCATACGACGTACAAGTCGCGGCACGAAACTCTAGCGCTGACCTTTATTGCGCAGAAGTAAAAAATAAGAATGTCTTGGGGCGTGCGTTGCGCTGATTGGCTCTACAGTCGTACAACATGCGCAGCTATCCCCTCCACGTTTCGTTCAGCGCTAGAGTTACGTGGCGCGACCTGTAACAATACGCTATAAGTACTTCTATAAATCTATGCCAACAAGAGACAAAAAAACTCAGGGTAGGTACACATCTTAGGGATCTTTCGGGGTTTACAGGAGTTATGTTCATTGATCAGTGTTAATAGATTAGATTATTATCGACTTGTCAAAAAACTAATTTTCTTGCGATCGCCCAACCTCGCTCCATTTGTGATTTCCAGCTAGGTCAGTGATATGTACAGCGAGTGCAGTGTGCTGTTCCGAACTGTATCCGTTAATTGAACACCTGAGAACTACGCTCCATTTCACGCTCGCAAACCTTGAAGTGTTTGCAGGTAACTTTAAACCTATATACGGTTGGAGAAGTCATTCTCTATTGGATTCTCTAAAAGGTTTACAGTGAAGGTTGAACTTTAGCTTGAAGGTATCTAAATAACTTAGTTTTGATTAGTTAAAGAACAAAGACAGATATTTTCTTGGTCTAAATTAGGTACTCTAAATAACCGGCAGTCTACTAACGTTTAAAAGTATTTGTGTAAACGCACTGTTCCGGAAATCAATAGATCAGTACCAGATCTTATTAAACTTATAGCTATTTTTATCCCATATTAATCCAATAAAAATATTTAAAGTGGGTACTGGGAGACTAATCAAATACTTAATTGGACGGTAATAACACTAATTGCAAATGTTAGCAAGCACGGACACACACATTAACAATCACCTTGATTGAAAACATCAATCAGAAGCACAGCATCTGACGATATGCTCGGAATCTCTCCGAGGCACGGACATGACGGCTATCCGCGGCCCGTAATGAAGATTTATCGGTGACCTCCGAATGACCCCGCAAATTACCCACCGACACATTGGAATGCCGTTGTTGCGCCAAAATGGACCAAAAATATACCCGCAGCGAAATTAATAGCCTCTACGCTCAATTAAACAAGGTCATGAGTTAATGATTTGAACTCATTTCTTGACCTTTCGAAGAAGAAAAAGCCAGTTTTTGCTTTTTCTTCCCATTTTCCTGTAAATTACAGACTTAGAGGTTTTTTCAGCGCAGAATTTACGTTGTTCCCTTATCCTAAGTAACTCCATTATCAAACGCCGGTTAGTGTAAAGCTCTGTAGGAAAAAATGGGGTTTTATAGGTAAATATTTGCTTCATTTTCTTGTATTTGCTTTAATCTGACCTCAGTCGGGATTTCCTAACTAGGACGGGGGAAATTGATAATCATGATAATAGGCTGCCGTAATAATGCTGGGTACACACCTGAGGGAGAAAAAAACCAACGAATCAAAAAAAGTCGAAACGCATGCCGCCGCGTTTCGACTTTTTTTTATTTGTTGGTGTACTATCAACGACGTCAGGAGTCCGCCTGATCACCACTAAGCTAATTTTTGCTTGCATTCGCAACATTGAAACGCTCTCTAGCCTCGCCCCGTTGACTTTGTATCAATGATATTCTACTATACAGATATTATGTTGTGAGCGCGCAATCGTGAAGACTCCAAAACGGGCCAATTGGCCTGTTTTGCCTTTATTCTGCGTCACTGCGTGTATGAGAGTTGGCTCTACCCCGCGGCACACTTATTTTGGTGGTTTTGTAGGTGTATAACATATCTGTTTGTTAGAATATCATTGCTTTGTATAGAAATAACGAATGAAAGACAATATCGATCGGCCGAGCGCACTGACGACGCACGCAAAACGAGAGTTATTGTTATTTTGCGCGCCCAAATGGACACTTTCCTAATAGACTTAAACTTTAAGGGGGCGTGGCTCGGCGCCTCCGCATGATTTAAACGAAAAAATGTTTTACTGATCAGGCAGAAAAGACCACGAGTGTACATAAGTCGATTAAAGTTATAGGTACATTGGTTCAATCAAACTTGGGCTTCGTATCCCGCTCAATAACCAAGCGCACGCCATTAAAAGCTGATGGAACTTCACCCGATTTCCGCGAGCCTATTCAATTTAATCTGTTCTCAAATTTTCAGTAAAGCTCATGTCAAGTTTTTTGATCGATTATCCGTTGTCAGGCAATCAGCATGGCAATCAGGAAAAAATATTAAGAAATCGAACCATGCTTTTAAAATCTAGGCGTACAAGTAAGTACATAATAGGCTTGTAGTACCTACTTTACAATACGATACAACTGTACGATAAAGCAATATCTTACAAACATGTGTTTTCTCTCTCAAAACTCATAATTTTTATCACAGAAAAGTAGAAATATCATTAAAAGAAAACAAAAGCGAAATCACCCAGGGGGAAACACAAAAAAAACACAACCTTCTTTAAAAACATGCCCACAAACTTTGTCATGATAAAATAAAAAAAATACCTGCATTCAAAGGCATTTCTTTTAAGGAAAATATGTTAAAGGCAGCTATGATATTTTCATAGAAAATAAATGAAGATGAAAAAAACTGTGACTTTTACGACGACACGCCGCGGAAATTATTTGTCATAAAAATATGACTTTGATGTTATAAAGGGTACTTTCTGAAGAAGTAGGTCTTTTTCCAGAAAACTGAAGGTCTGCTAGTGTGTTTACTCAGCATTTTATATTCAGTGATCTATGAATTTTAAACTTACGTTTATTTTTTGAATTAAGAACGTGAATATAACTGTGAAAAAAAAATGCCTTCTTAATTTAAATAACAAATGACTACGGTCATCAATGAGTTGCATAAGAAAAGTCAATATAGCATTTTCTTTATTATAATGGTCACATTGCGATATTTTCAGCAATTAATGTTGACAGGCTGATAAAATATGGACTTATAAAACTTAAACGACCATCAGATTTATCTTGTTATTCTAAAAACCTTGGAACCTCACTTTCCTAGCAAAAAGGCACTCCAAACAAAAAGTAAAATTACTCCCTCACAATTTGATCCGTTTATTTTTCGGCTCAGCCTTGCTTTGTGTACGCGGGCTCATTTAAATCACCTTGTTTATCTTTTTCTTCTTCTTTTACATTTTTACTCTGTATTATTTATGATAATAACTAATTTACTCTATGACTGGTACTGGTATATTGTTTAAGAGCTGTCCATTGTTTTAGGAGTATCTTGTAAGACTGAAAAAACATCTGCAGACTAAAAAGATGATCGATGATCGGTTTAGATTCCTGAAGCAAAAATATTTTATATTAATATATAATATAATACTAGCAGGGCAACGTTTAATAGCAGAATCATATACCTAAGTACTAACAAAGCGCTTGGAAAATTAAAACCCATAAGTAGGTACCCCAGTGCCCAATTGGACCATTCTGTACAAAGACCATCAGACAAGATTACCTCGCCAACATTCACAATAATTTCTCTTGAGAAAATCTGCTATATAGCCAGCATCAATAACGGTAAATATTAAATTGATTCAA
This sequence comes from Xestia xanthographa, assembly GCA_905147715.2. Lineage (NCBI taxonomy): Eukaryota > Metazoa > Arthropoda > Insecta > Lepidoptera > Noctuidae > Xestia > Xestia xanthographa. Next base: position 13,415,783 of record LR990649.1, on the reverse strand, counting down.
TAACTCTTGTCGTATTTCCTTCTCGAAGCAACCATTATTTGCTCTTTTTAGTCACCAATCGCCATTATAGAAATGGAGTCAGGAATTGGTGTTCATATTTAAAACACTTTTGTACCTACAGCATGGGACAAGACCAATAGAATAGGCAGAAGGCGAACTACGGAAAATGTTGAATACGGCAACCATAGATACAATTTGAATACGGCATCAACCATAGATACAATTTGAATAAGGCAACCATAGATACAATTTGAATACGGCATCAACCATAGATACAATTTGAATACGGCAACCATAGATACAATTTGAATACGGCAACCATAGATACAATTTGATTACGGCAACCATAGATACAATTTAAATAAGGCAACCATAGATACAATTTGAATACGGCAACCATAGATAAAATTTGAATACGGCAACCATAGATACAATTTGAATACAGCAACCATAGATACAATTTGAATACGGCAACCATAGATACAATTTAAATGCGGCAACCATAGATACAATTTGAATACGGCATCAACCATAGATACAATTTGAATACGGCATCAACCATAGATACAATTTGAATACGGGAACTATAAATACAATTTGAATACGGCAACCATAGATACAATTTGAATACGGCATCAACCATAGATACAATTTGAATACGAGAACTATAAATACAATTTGAATACGGCAACCATAGATACAATTTCGAAGGCGAACGCAATAAGCGTAAAATGCAATAACAAAGTCGCTCACGCGCGGTGACATGTGATGAAAACGACTATGAAGCATTTTGGAAACTATTCCAAGGTTATTTTTCATCCTCAGTAGCAGCCACGGAGTTTGGAATTGTAACCGGGCAATAGGTTCGCTCCCTATTAAATGGGACTTAGAACATTACTGGCGAAATGTGGGTTGTCCTGATCCCTTGCTGTTTTCGTATTGTTACTGTCTGGTTCGTCTCTAGAGGTCCATTTAATACGTTAAAATTATCTCATCAGAAGGTTAATAATTTAGTCAACGTTTCCACGTCACCACGCGTCAGCTCTCCACGTTTCCCCAAATATAATCTATTCACTGAGTATAATTTAATTGGTAATTATGTGTTTGAGCCGTTTGGGGTTTAAACACTAGGGCCATGGGGTCCGAGTGCCCACCTAGTTTTTCGAGAAATCGCCAAACGGTTGGTCGACACTTCACGTGACCAGAGGGCGGGCCTATTTTTTGGCCAAAGAATCAGCATTGCCATCCAACGTGGCAATGCTGCCAGCCTTCTGGGCACTTTTCCTGTTGACAGCGATGTGGACGAATTTTTCGACGCCCTGTAACCCTTTTTGATACTTGTAAATATTTTTATAGAGTTAGTATGTAAAAATATAAAATAAATCTATTTACTAGCATTATTTTTCATGAATATAGTTGATTTATATTTATTCACTGAGTATTGAAAAACAAGGTATTTGTTAAAAAATAACCTCCTGCACATAGAGGACATAAAAACACCAAAATCACCGCGATTTACTTGGTCACATACTGGACTCTCTTAGGAGCAACGGTGGCCCAGTGGTGGCGGCCCCGACTTACAAACAGTAAGTCGTGGGTTCGAACCCAGACAGGCGCATTACTTTGTGTAATTTATTTCATCACCACTGCTCCCAAAACGGTAAAGGAAAACATCTTGAGGAAACCGGCATGTCCTAGAACCAAAAATTCGAAGACATGTGACATCTACCAATCCGCACTGGGCCCGCATGGTGGATTATAGCCCATTCCCTCTCATTGCGAGGAGGCCGTGTCCCAGCAGTGGGAACATTATAAGCTGATGATGATACTGGACTCAAGAAACTTGATTAGAGGAACCATCGATACGAAAGAAAAAGAACGGCGAATCTCTTCGTTTGTATGGAACTGACCTTCTTCCGGTACTTACGTTATCACAGGGAAGTGTAGGGCCCTGTCAGTGCCCCCAGTGCTGAGCCGGCCGGCTGTCTCATTCGATAACAATTTGCTTCGGCCGTGATTTATGGTCGTAATACCCGGTGCGGTTACTTAACCGATGTGGCTGTATTAACTTTTGACTGTATATTGAGGATTTTGTATCGGTGCCGGCTGTGCTTATTTCTTTGGAGATGAAATACAATTGGTGACGGTACGGGTATATATAAGTGAATTTACGTGCCTAAATTATGTAATGCACATTAATGCGTGGTGTAATATGGTGTTACATTACTTATTTTATTATCAAAAAATAACATTAGTCAGGTTAAAAGAAATCCAAGGTATTGATTATGGAAACCAATCATACTTTATTTTAATTGATATATCGGAATATCAGCAATTCAATGTTTTATAGAAAATACGAAACCACTCATTTTCTTTTAACCCACTAGGAAACTATCGTGTCTCAAAAACTACATCAATCAACAAACAATTTCTTTCACATAACAACACCAATTTTCTTCTCCACCTACTTTTGATGACGTAGCAATTCTAAAATCACTCGCTATTTCTTTGCAGCACAATTGCTCATCAATTGCGCGGGGCTGATCATTAGGGCCCACATAAATCAGGCGGCTCTTCCGACGCACGATACGATCTCAATGATGTCGCCTTCCGACTTCTTTCGCTCCCCAACGCGAATGTAGAATGTGACTGTTGAGTGTGTTTCTTTTTTTTTTTAACTTGGTGTGGTTGAAATGTAGTGAGAGGTGAATGTAGTTGATAATGTTTATTAATAAGAACTTAATGTACGGTACACACATCAAAAAAAAGTTTGTGACTTAGTGGTCACAAACATTTTTTAAAAGTATGTAATAAGAATTTAAAATTTTATATCAGCTTATGCATGCATATACAAGCTGATATAAATTTTTAAATTGAACTTTATCAAGAAAAAATATTTGTTGTGTCTTCTTTATATAGAACTACCCTGTTTGAAATTAAAAAATGTATATTTTAAATAAAGAATCTAAAAAGAAGAAGAAATCATAATTTAATCTAAGTACCGTAACAAACAAAATTTCGATTTATCAAAGTGATCGTAACGGTTATGAAATAATAATTAATTATAATTATAATAAAATATATATATAAAATATATAAATATATATAATTATAAAATATTAATATATTTATTGAACTTTGATCTATTCCGATCAAAGTTCTATAATAAGATAGTTTATATCTGAGTGACATTGAAATGGTTAAAGGTTAGCTTTCTTACAAACACAAAAGTTAATGAGATCATAATTTACTTTGGCATAACTGTTTTGACATAATTTTGACCGGTGAAGCCAGTCATCAAGTCGAAGCTGCGGTGGTGAGTGTAAAACACATCTGCGACGGTTAGCTCGCGTGGGACCGCCGGAGCCCCACAACGCCGGAGCTATGACAGAAACCATGCCTCCTGCATGTTGCATAGTGCATGCTTGCTTGCATGCTGTATACTTGCTTGCATGCTGCATGCTTGCTGCATGCATGGTGTATGCTTGTTTGCATGCTTCTTACAGGGAAAAAACTGACATATGTTCACAATCAACTATGTTCAAAACAAATATGTTATGTATTACCTGCTTTAGGAGATATGGTTATTTTTCCAATCGTCAAAATAAATTATTTCAAACATTTTAGGAGTTCATTATTATGCTTCTTGGTATGCTTATAAAAAATATGTTTTAATATCATTATGCGTAAATAAATTTATGCACAAGAATGTTATGCTTAATCATTATTATGATTAGAGAAATTATGGTTAAAAAAATTATGCAGAAGCTGCGTAAATAGTGTTATGCGAAAATATAATTAGAAGTAACAAAAGTATGCCAAGTTATATTAGGTCTTAAAATTTTATGCAAATGGATAGGGAACCAAGTTAATTGGTGTAATGAACAGTAGCAATACGAAATCTGTGCACGTCCTAATAAAGAACATAAATTCAACATTTGACGAAAGGCAGATGTAGGTACAATTATTTTGTTGAACCTAGTGTAGGTACAATCCAGGACACTCCCGCCTGATCACCGATAAGCTAACTTTTGCTTGCACTTCCAAGATTGAAACGCTCTCCAGCCCCGCTCCGTTGGCTTTGTATAGAAATAATGAATGGATAGATACCGATCGATCGAGCGCACTGACGACGCACGCCAAATGAGAGTTATTGTTATTTTGCGCGCCAAAGTTGACGTTTTCCTAATAGGCCTAAACTTTAAGGGGGCGTGTCTCGGCACCTCCGCATGATTTAAGCGAAAAAAAAATTAACTAATCAGGCGGGAAAGACCACGACTGTACCTACCTACTACAAATTGGAATTTTCGTGGAAAATTGCGCTGCTCTTCTTGCTCCTTGCATTTTACATGGCATTACGACTTCACTCACCAGACGTCAGAACCATCTGAAACGTAGCAAAAACATACTTTATCATTATGCAAAGTAACTTTACAATAACAGAGGGCAAAGACCTCGACATCAACAAGCTAGAGCAAAAGTAAGGGTTGCTCACACACGTTGCTTTTTCGAAAGAGATTCGGCGATATTTTATTGAAAAGTCGATTACTACTAACTAAGTCGATTTGAAGATGTAATTAGTCCGTCAGATTATCAAAAAATATTTGACACGTATTTTTTCTTTTGTTACGAAAACAAAAATTAACGAAAGTACGACGCTTTTAAAATTCTCAATACGTCACGCCGTCCATAATTTATTTTTCAATACACTTCCTCGAAAACTGGTCCTTAACGCACTACGATTAGGTACAACATGCAATGTATTTCACACGCGTGCGATTTTTTCCACTTTCCCGCACGTGTGCAGGAATGAAAATTGCCACAGATAACTATACCTATACTTAGTCCAAATTGGTTCAATGCCTATAGTCTGAGGTGAACGTTTTTTTTTAATTTTTGCAAAGCACTACGCGTCTTTACGGCATAAATATTTTTTTTAATATTCAAATTGTGTTTATAAATAGAATATCATAGATAAACATGATTATTTAAAACTAATAGTTACTTTTATACACAAATTAACATTTATTTGTGTTCGGAATTCAAAAATATAAAATAAATCTATTTTTTATATTAGGCTGTCTAGCGGCTTCATACCATTGCCTCTCTTTCAACCTGGCGAGACCAAAGCGCGAAAAAAAAAGAAAATTTAAATCATAGTTTCATAGTTCGACAAAAAAATTATTCGTTATTTTATTTTATTTCTTCAAAAGTGTATTGAAACACGTCGTTTGATACACGTGGACATTTGTTATTGCAATTCTCGGCTCAAAAACACCCTCGCCTACGGCTCGGGAGTTATAATTCCGCCTCGATTGCAATAACAAACTTTCTCCACTTGTATCAAAATGTACTATTTCAATACACTTCCTCGAAAACTGGCCCATAACGCACTACGATTAGGTACAACATGCAATGTATTTCACACACGTGCGATTTTTTCCACTTTCTTGCACGTTTGCGGGAATGAAAATTGCCACAGATACATATACTTAGTCCAAATTTTTAAATTATCTTCCAATATATTATAATTTAAATCCAAGACATAGAATCCGAATACACTTTGGTGCTTAAACTCAAAACTGAAAGCTACAATAAGCATTAAACACAGCATTGAAATAAATAGATTCACGAAATTACTGGCTTTTTTAAAAAGAAAATCAGAAGGGCATTGCGCAAAGAAGTCTTAAATTTTTCGGGTTTGAGATGTCTTTATTTCCCATAAGAAATTTCACTTACATGAGAAATATATTAACTAGTTTAAAAAAAAACATTGGTTTTACGTACAGCTTTGACAAAATAATTACAAACTTAGGTATGTACAAAAATATTCAAGTGTAGTAGGGTAATCGGTAATAGTACATTTTGATACAAGTGGAGAAAGTTTGTTATTGCATTCGAGGCGGAATTATAACACACGAGCCGTAGGCGAGGGTGTTTTTGAGCCGAGAATTGCAATAACAAATGTCCACGTGTATCAAACGACGTTTTTCAATACACTTTTGAAGAAATAAAATAAAATAACGAAAAATATTTTTGTCACGAACTATGAAACTATGATTTTCATTTTATTTTTTTGTCGCGCTTTGGTTTCGCCAGGCTGAAGGAGAGGCAAAGGTATGAAGCCGTTAAACAGCCTAATATAAAAAATAGATTTATTTTATATTTTTGAATTAAGAACACAAATAAATGTTAATTTGTGTATAAAAGTAACTATTAGTTTTTTAATAATCATGTTTATCTATGATATTCTATTTATAAACACAATTTGAATATTCAAAAAATATTTATGCCATAAAGACGCGTAGTGCTTTGCCGAAATTAAAAAAAAAGTCACCTCAGACTATAGGCATTGAACCAATTTGGACTTAGTATAGGTATAGTTATCTGTGGCTATTTTCATTCCCGCACACGTGCGGGAAAGTGGAAAAAATCGCACGCGTGTGAAATACATTGCATGTTGTACCTAATCGTAGTGCGTTATGGACCAGTTTTCGAGGAAGTGTATTGAAAAAAAAATTAACCCAGCCAAAATGTAAACATACACGGAACGCGCGCAACTAGATGTGGTATGAAATGTACTAAGGTGCGCTTGCTTTAAATATGTGTAATTTTAAGTATTTCTTAAATATTGCCATGGATTTTGCATTTTTTATGTTATTTGGCAGTTTATTGTATAATGCAGCACCCTCGTACATCACATTTTTCTTGCCATAACTGGTGCGTGGTGGATGTAATTGTATGTCATTTGCATTTCTGAGCCCAATTTTGTGTATTGGATGTTTCTTTGTAAAATGTATTTGTGTGTGAATAGTTTTATTAAGTATTTTTCTTATTAAGATGCAAGTATTATATATGTATGTTTGTGATATGTTCATTAACTTAGTTTCATTGTATATTTTTTGTGTCGGTGTACTGTAATCATATTGGAAGAGTGTCTTTATTAACTTATTTTGTGCTATTTGTAGCGTTTCAATATTGGTTTTGGCCGCTGTGCCCCATACTTCTATTAGATAGTCCAGGTGAGGTTTTATAAGAGTGTTATATATATTGTAGCGTACTTGGCGTGGAAGACATCGAACAACACTCCGTAGGGCTCCCGTGAGAGAAGTCAGTTTAGATCTAACCCTCTCCATATGTGGCTTCCAGTTCAGGTGGTTGTCTAAAATTAATCCAAGGTACTTTTCGTGATTAACTTTTTTGATAGGTTGGTTATTTATGGTTAATTGTGAACTGTGTGATATTTTTTTGTTTTTTGCTGCGAAAACTATGTAGTTGGTTTTGGCTATATTTATCGTGAGTAGATTGCACTGAAACCACATATTTAGAAGATTTAGATCGTCCTGAGCGTCACGCATAACGGCATCTACAGAGTGTCCAAAATAAAATAAAGCTGTATCGTCGGCGTACAACGATACATCGCCTTTAAGTCCAACTTCATGAATATTATTAATGTAAATCAGGAATAATAAGGGTCCCAAAATTGATCCCTGCGGAATGCCAAAACTTACAATCTTAGGACTACTTTGAGTTTCGTTAATCTTAACCACTTGGGAACGATGGGCCAGGTAAGATTTAAAGATATCAAGGGCATTACCAGTGACACCGATGTCATTTAGTTTCTTTAATAACAGTTTGTGACTTATTGTGTCAAAGGCTTTTTTTAAGTCTATGAAAATTCCTAACGCTATTTGCTTTTTGTCGATACTAAGTTTAATTTTTGTTATTAGATCTACTGTTGCAGAAAGTGTATTGGATTTTGGCCTAAAACCGTATTGTTTTTTTATAAAGAAAGTTTTGCGCTCTAAGATGTTCATCGAGGCGGTTGTATAAGACACGTTCAAAAATTTTTGATAAAACCGGCAACACAGAAATGGGACGATAATTTCCTGGATCAGATTTACTTCCATTTTTGTAGATGGGGCTGACTTTGGCCATTTTGAGGCTGTCGGGAAAAGTCCCAAGTTGTAAATTTTTATTTATACAATTTGTTAGTTCAGCTAGTATTAAGTCTTTTACGCATTTGATTGATTTTGTGTTTATACCGTCTAAGCCAGAGCTAGTGTTTAGTTTTCAATTATTTTTTCTATTTCATTTATGGTGCATGGTCTTATTTGTGAAAGTGTGTCCAAGGTTCCAGTTGCCTGCGCTCCTTTAGTGTGGGTTAAATTGTTATGGTATTGATTGGGGATTTGACTAGCCAGAACTAATCCAATGCTTGAGAAAAAGTCATTAAAACACTCACAAATGTCAGTCTGATTAGTCAAAACTCCAGATGGCATAAGGAGTTTACTCGGTGCTGGTGACTCTCTGACCTTATTCCTAGAGAGATCATTTATAAGACTCCAAATTTTTTTTAGGGTTTTTCTTGCATTGATCAAAAGCATTTTGGTAATAAACAATTTTTGTTTGTTGTATAGTTTCATTGACTTCATTTCTTCGATTGATAAATTTTTCCGTCAATAATTGATCATTTACTTTTTTCTTGTGCATGTTCCATAGTATGTTTCTTTTATTGATTAGATTTATAATTGTTTTGTTTATCCAATCTTGCTTGGGCGGATTCAATATTTTATGTTTTGTTATTTTACTACTATTGATGCTGGATAATAACTTTTGTTCAAGTAGTTGGTATAGATCGTCTTCGTTGGTGTTATTCCATTCTCTCACAGTATTATACAGCTTTTCATAATTTATAGCTTCATATTTTACTCTTCTAGGCGGTTCTGGTTCATGTTTTTTTACTTCTAAGTATATTTGATTATGATCCGACATAGCAGATGCAATTATAGCAAGATGGAACTTGACTTCAGCAAGGTTTGTGCAGACATGGTCAATTATAGTTTTCGTTGTGGCGGTTTCTCGGGTACAGTAGCTCTCCTCGACTTTGTTTAGGAGTCTATAGCCATTAGTTTGTAGTTCTTCTTGGTATTTAATAACTGTTTGATCCAAATTCAGCACATTAAAGTATTATTACTCTTTTCCGCTTCTGCAATTGCTTGGTGTATGTTTCAATGAAATTTTTGAAGTTAGAAGAGTCTGGTTTACGATAGATGCCAGCTATGTCAAGGGAATATTTTTCAAGATGGATCCATAAATAGTGGTTGTCATTCAGGCATAGGTCCTCGATTAAGTGATGTTTTAAGTTGTTGTGAGCGAAAATTGATACTCCACCACCCCTTACGCAGTGTCTATAGTTGTAGTAGTGTGTATATCCAGGAATTTGAAGTCTTTTAGCTTCATCATCAGTTTTTATCCATGTTTCAGTAAGTACAATAATGTGTATGTTACTACGAAAAGATTCCACCACAAATTTTAGTTCATCCAATTTCCCTGGTTTCACTATACTGCGCACATTTGCATACAAGAATTTTATAGATTTGTTGCTCGTGGTAATATCGTCGTAGTTGTCACTTATTTGGTAGGTTATGGTGTCGCTTGTGTGAGAGTTTTGGTTATGGCTGGTGTCTTTTGACTTCAGTTTTTTGCGGGAGTTTGTATTATTTTTGACACACCCCTAACATACTTAATTGTTAGGTTATTCTCGCCTTTTTCAGATCGGCACTTGATTTCATCCTTGAGATTTTTCAGAAATTCTTGTTGCTGGGGTGTTTGATCCGAGTATATTTTGATATTGTCACTGTTAACATCATTTTTGCCACGTAAGATAGATATTGTCGTTTCTGATGATTTGAGGCATACTTTTAATGGACGATTTTTATTGGGGTTATACTTCCCGAGACGGAAAAGTTTCTCAGGTAAGCAATTCACACCAGTCATCCTTATAATTTTAACAGCTTGGTCCATGTCCATTTCTGTTCTTTCATCTTGAGATGCTGAGACTGGCTCTTTTTTTTTTTTTTTTTTTTTTTTTTAATTTTTACGACTCAAAATGTGGAATTTTTTTTAATGAAGCTCCTGACGAAATTTTTCTGACCACAAAATACTCAAATCAACTCATCAACAATAAATGTACCAAACAAAAATGTAACTGTCTCTATCAATAATTGGACCAATGTTTCGAATGTTAACTTTTACTCTCATATTATTATTGTGTTAATTTTTTCGCAAATGGTACGAAAAGTAGAGTATTTTCCTCGGTGATAAAGCTGTCTTACTCTTGGGTGAACTTAAATCCCTCGCTACACTCAGGACTCGTCTTAAATCCCTCGCTTCGCTCGTGATTTAAGTTTAAACACCCTCGCTACGCTCGGGAGTAAACCTCAAGTCCTTCCTTACGCTCGCGATTTAAATCGTCAGCCGCGACAGAAGACACTGCTTTATCCCCTTGGTTAATAATCTACTATTTAGTGCGTTCTGATGTCACTAGCCCCCCCACTCCGGACTTTTGATGCGTTTCGTCTTTGTCAATATTCACTGATTTACGAAAACAAAGAATACGTGTCCATTATTTTCCAATACTTTAACTGACGGACTAAATAGATTTGCAATTTATGGATGGTGGAAACTAGCCTATTACAACACATATTCGAGTTTCATTCGGCTCGTAATATGCTGATTAACAAGTTTTGTTCGACATTTACTGTTACTGAATCATATTCGAGTCGGCTTTACACAATTCGAGCTAAATCGAGTGTCTTTTTCTTGAACTAGGCCAATCTTAATATTATTATAAATGCGAAAGTTTGTAAGATGGATGATCGTTTCTCTTTCCCGCAATAACTATAGCTGTTTATAACCTGGATTACTACATAGGATACTTTTTCCCGTGGGTCAAGTACTGAAGCTGCGGGCATATGCTAGTATCTCCATAATTAATGCGATTACAGGAGCTAAATTAGCAACTCTACTTGTGGTGGTTCAAACTTCGTTTGAAATACTATTAGAATACAGTTCTAATCAGCTTGCACTACAAAGTGGTTGTTACGTCAGTCACTGCGGGTCGAATAGTGCAAAATGAGTGGTTTTTTGCGATTTACAAAAAATCTATTGATTGGACTAAAAAAATAAAACATTAAAATGCTAATATGTTGCTTGTAGAATTAATTCAATAACTATTTATTCATTGCCATAATTAATTAAAAACTAAGTATTAAATAAACTAAAATAAATAAACTAACAACAAACTATAAAAGGGCATCGAAAAACTCCTCCTCAACGCTGTCAGCTGGAAATGTGCCCAAGAGACTGGCGGCGTTGCCACGTTGTATGGCAACACTTAGCCTCTGACCAAGGTAAAAGCCAGCTCTTGGGTCACGGGAAGCGTCAACTAGGCGTTTTGAAAGTTCTTTGAACAGACTATGGGCACTCGGACCCCACGGCCCTAGAGTTTCAACCCCAAACGGCTCGAAAATATAGTTACCACAAAGGTTTCTATATTTACGCCGTTTGAGGTTCTCTGCAGCCGCAGCAGCAGCGCTAGCACAGCACGACGAACTTGGAAGATGAGAAGGCGCAAGAGTATCGACACAAGTCGCGTCCCATACTAAGAGCCTACCCATCTTCCAAGGAAACAAAGACATGCCGTCCGGTCTCTTGCCATCGTCGCGTGCCAAGCCATTAGGTTCTAAAACAGCTGGAACGCCGACGGTGACAAGAGCTCGTCGGATAATGTCGTTTATGTTCGCGTGCCGTGCAAAACGCCCCGCACTTCGGCTGCACGACAGGCCGTGGTGACCGAGGCTGTTGACAGCTTCACCACAGTGACAGCGATGAGGAGAACAGCAGGCGGCACCGAGGCGTAAGGCAGCAGCGAGGCGAAAGGTCTTGTCGTCAAACAATGTGCCAATTGTCGACGACGGCAGTGCGTGAAGCCAAAGACCCGACTCCCATCCACCCACAGCCAGTAGGAGCGCACGCTCAGCAGTAGTAGAAGACGAGTTCAGCAGATTGTTTTGAACGATTCTGCAGAGCGGCTCGTCCCACCGTCTCTGAGAGAATGGATGGTCGGGTTCTTCAGTGTTCGGGCAAGCGAGTTTCCAAGCATCGATAGCCTCGGAGAAGCACGGCACATCAAAATCAATCAGTGTGGAAGCCAGGATATTCCTGATTAATTTCTCAGTGCCGTGGACCGAGGATATGAAAGCCGGTAAACTAATACTGGAAATTTTGCGGACGCCGAGTCCTCCCATGCGAATGGGAAGAGTAGCTTGAGCCCAAGCTCGGTCGTCCAAAGCCACATTTAAAATAGATGATAAAGTATGTCTGATAATTTGATCCATTTTGTCCAAAAGGTGAGTGTGCTTCCATAAAGGGGAAGCACGAAGGAAATATGTTAATTTAGGTCCGAAACAACAAAAACGAATTATTGTGATGGTATGTTAATTTGGAGCAATCTTTCCGAAACATCACTGAAATTTTGAATTTTTTCCTCGATAAAATCGGGAAAAGAGTTTTCAAAGATAGGTGACCCGAGGAGGCGAAGAGAGCTTTTTTCTATAATTTTGATGCCAGGGGCTATTGCGTTAAACTTTGAAAAAGTCAGTTGTCTGTCGGTGCTGTCCGCCACATATAATTCGCATTTTGAAACATTGAGGTCGAGGCCAATGGAGTGAAATTCATTTTTTAAGAAATTTAGATCTAGTAAAACAGAATCTACATCGCCTCCCAGAGTTCCGTCATCAAGATACCAAACGTTAAATTTGGAATTTAGCTGTCGAATAATTGGGTGGATAGCTAAACTAAAAATCACTGGCTCGAGGGGGTCACCTTGTTGACAGCCAACAGCAGATTCCAAAAGGTTGTCCCGGTATAGTAATTTAGATGGGTGTCTATAACATTGCCAAAGAAAACTATAAATTTGGGGTAATTCTTTCTTAGTTTCAGTCAACAAGGTGTCCCTATTCACTGAATTGAAGGCGTTCTTTATGTCAACCTTCAGGATGACCTCACCTTTGCCGGAATTTAGATAGGTCGACATAGCGTGTACGGCAGCCTCGCAACCCCCTTTAGAACCGTATCCAAGCTGCAGGGGCTGAAATTTTTTCGAAACAACCTCTCCGTAAAATTTACAGCAAATCTTGGCTGCCATACGACGGTAGGTTGTTCCCACGGCAATGGGACGAATGCCGCCATCCTTTTTGCGCAGGGCACAAAGATTGGCCCCGTACAGGACGTCGATGACGGACTCGTTCACCTTGCCGGAGAGCATAAAGTTAATCAGAGCCGTAAGCTCCTTCAAGAGCAGCTCACCAGCTTCCCCAGCACCTGAACACATTAGGTCTTTCAGATGCTGAGGACTTAGACCGTTGAGGCCACCGGCTGAGCCACTCCGGAAGGAGCAAACGGCTGTGACCACCTCTCGACCTGTAACGATGAGGGAATGAAAGTCCGAATCAGGAGGGTCGGGAAAGGAAAGGCCATCCGCCGGGGCAGGGTGTTTGGTCTCCAGGGCTGCGAGTTTCTCTGGAGAGCACGGTGCCAACACATCGCTGCTGAAGAGAATCCTGGCTGCTCCGCTAATGTCACCTTCCCCTAACTTCGTTTCCACCAGGTGGGATATACCTCTTGAGGATGTATATCTCTGTGCCGGTAATTTTGGGTCTAAATCTTGAGCCGAGACGTTGCAATTTTCTTTGATTTGTGCAGTTAAAGTTTTTTTTGTTGCCAAATTCTTTTGTACATGAAAGATTCGATAAGGAAAGGTGAGCAGTTGTTCCCAAGCACTTAGCGAGTTCTCCCGGACAGCAAGGCGCACGCAACCAGCTAAATTTTGGGCTACAAGCGGTCTAGCACCTCGAGGAACTCGCTTTAGTACTGGAACGGAGTTTTTGAATTTGAAAGGGTTTTCCAAAAAGGGTCGAAAGAAGATGTTGTAGGTGTGGCTATTGAGACAGGGTCTGAGGTGGATGTATTTGAAAGTTTGTGTACTTTCCCAATATGTACCTTCAGACCCCGCTTACCTTTAAAAAAGCGTGCCTGGGAACATAGCGGGCATCTCTCCAGGGTGTTCAGCGATATTGAAGGCTGACTAGCACTGTTGTCCACCACATCGCTGCTGCTGTTACTCATATAGTTCACTTATAAAATAAACTTATCAAATTAACTTTATTAAACTAAAACAATATTAAATAAAAATTAATTGCCAAAAAATTAGAATGATCGCATGTATTTTAGTATGGTTTTTACTCGGTAAAATAAATTTTTAGAGATAAGTTCGTAATTTTATTTTTATCGTGTAAAATTATTTGTATTATGTTTTCAAAACACTATCGTACTAGCATATATCCTGAAGAATATCATATATTGTGTATTGAAGTGAATCATATCATCATCATATCAGCCGAAAGACGTCCACTGCTGGACATAGACCAAGGGGGGTTTTGCCATAATCGCCACGCTTGGCAGGCTGGTTGGCGATCGCAGTACGGTTGTTACAAAAGCACAGAGAACGCTGCTGCCCATTCTCCAGTATGTCCCTGAGTCGCCTATTACGACACCCACGGGAAGATATGTGAATCATATGATTTTTTGTATTATAAAACTTGCGTGTGCTTGCGTTGAGCTACTGTAGTCCCCTTAAGTTCGTTTTTGGCACTCGGCTGTACCGAATCATGCCTCCTATAACATGAGTGATAGCACGCCTAAGAGTTCTTGCAGCCTGCTGGCGATCAGAATATTAAGACCAGATTTCCTCTCAAAGTTTTCCCGTACCATACTAGACTAAAAATAAATCGATAGGTATTAAGTAAGTAGGGCGGGACGAAGACTAACTCATCCGTAATCTTCTGCTACAAAACTCTTCAACAGTGCGGTATTAACGTGGAACTTTGCGGTAGCTACCATCAACTAACTGTGCAAATACTGAAACATGCTTTAGATTGGCTATTATAATATTCATATACTTATGCTGTAGCTTTACCATGGTGAGGTGGGCAAGATTATGCTACGTGTATTTTGCCATAATTGCATACAACCATTTGGTGTGAAAAATATCTCTGATTTTAGGGCCATGTAGAATTCAGATTATAACGGATGACTTGTTTATCGATTTCCAAAAAAATGGGTATATTATATATGTAGTAGAAGCTTATGGCATACCTAGTTTTTTTTTTTCTTTTTTCCACAGTTTAGAAAAAAATTGATCTATCATCAAAAAACGCTACAAATTTCAAGTAATATTTTCATATTAGAACAAAGAAAGAGAAATTTTGTAAAAATGAAAAATATTGAATTTGTTTTTTTTTTTTTCAAAAAAAAAATAAAACAAAATAAGTATGCCATTTGCTTCTACTCCGTTCACCTATTTATACGCATTTTTTATGGAAAGTGATAAAAAAGTCATCCTGTATAGTATGATGTTAAATATGTACTAAAAATCTTTTAACTTAATTGCCTAAATGGATACCTACGGTCCAGAGAAATACTTTCTTCCCCCAAAAATCCTGTAACGTAAATAGTGCAAGATTTATCTTTCATTACAAGATTAGCTCCCATTCTTACTGATTCTCAAAATTACGATCCCCTTGATGAACGAAAATTGGCAATTTGAACCGAAAAGTTTTGCACCCCTGTAAACGGATGTGTAACTAAAATAAAAATGGCGAATATTCCCCTATTGTGAACATACTGATACGGGGCCCTCGTCTCGGCTAATTTAATTTTTCTCTGTTACCTCATATACTGGGGGAATGAGGGCTTTTCTGTACATTCCCCCAAAACAAAGACGTGCCGAAACACAAAATCTTTGTGGGAATACGGTTTTGAAACTCCAATTAGGTACGACTTTGCGGTTCGTCGTGTTTGTCGCATTATTCTTATAAAATGTAAGCTCATTTTTCTGCCTATTACCTAAACATAATATAAGTTAATTTGTTTATAGGATTAAGTTTAAATAAGTAGTTGGGGAAAAGTAATGTGGCTGAAAACGCTTGGGGAAAAAGGTAACTATTACTTTGTGACGGTTAAAAAAGGGAAAAAAAACTATTGGGCGCTGAATAAAATAATTAGGTACCTAACTACCTACTTAATTAAGTACATGAGTTTTTCACGTAAGTCGATCGATCGAGAGAATCTCTGAATAACGTAAACAAATTCAGATAATGAGACGTATGGTAACAGTTGCAGCGAAATAGTTGCCATTTTCATTCAATTAAGATTTAATTCGACATAACTCTCCGTACGAACGTTTATCTCAATTGTTGTATGTTAAGGCTCGTTAAACTCACTGTTCCTATTCTTAGTTGATAAATCGACATCCTAAGGAAACGTTCGCAGCACTCCACAAGATTTATTTGCAGAGTTTTTTCATTTGTTCTTATTTCTTCATTATTTTGTGAAAATTACTGGAAAGCTCCGGAGATTACGAAGTAATGTTCTCGCAATAAGATTGGTTAGCAAATTGTACTTCTTGCAAGGTCAGGCTAGGTTATTTAGGCTGAGGCCAAACGAGCGTAATTATTTGAGCTGTGAGTCGCGTATAATTCGCCGTGTGGTACAACTTATTTTGCCGTGTATAAGAAAGAATGCATCAATTTAAAAATACAAATAAGTAGTGTCGATTCTGTTGTGCACAAACTAAACTTAATTTAGGCAATTGCTATCTTTTACTATAAGGCAGTACGAGAAAAGGACGGCTATAGCTATGAACTAAGTTATAGATGTCAAACTAGTTTATGCCATGCGCTTCACCGCTTTTTTAGTCAACATGTTTTTACGTGCACCCTTCATTTGTATGAAAATATTAGATACCTATTCTATTGTGAGCGAAGTTCAACAATGCTAGACGTGAGTTCACGTCAAAGCAGCGAGTTCCACAATTAAGAATAGAATTGAAAATACCGTAAAATTTTGCTCACAAGAAAAAACCTAGTCTAGAATAATATTAAACGTGAAGTTAGAAGCACCTGACGAGCAAATACGTGACGAGACGGGACGTCTGTAAGATGGCAGACAGGGACATATACAAACTTGTATACCGGCTGAATTTAATATAAGCTCCTAACAGAAATAAACTATATATGTTAACAAGCCGCGTGCTCGGTGGAATTTCATATAAAAATGACAAAAAAACTTGCCATCCATTTAAAAGATGAATTCTACTAGACCCATAATTTAGGCTGGACGTTGTCTGTTGTGAATTCACGATGTAACCGGCACCATACCTTTAAGTAGAATTCCGAATTTAACCCGGTGGATCGGCAAATCCAACAGAATTATGTCGGATATGACAGCCTGCCTATCACGTTCCGCTATTTCTCGGATTTTTTTTATTTGAATGATGCATCATTTAGGTGGATATTCATTGTTTCGCAAAACACATTTCATAAAAAAGTATTTTAGTACTAAAACGCTGAAACAAAAACGTAATAATATAAAATCTTATTATAACTGTAAACACATCTTGGAAGTATGCAAATTCTGCTTTAGGATACTGAGAACGGATAGCTAAAGATATAAGGGATATTAGCATAAACGGAACCGCGTGAACTTCGCACAAACAATGTTAGCGTGTTACGTTGTTGGGGTAAGCAGAATTATGTGTGTTAAACACTCGTCTATATTCCATACATTGTGTTTGCTTAATTGCGTTGCGTTATTGGCTTAAATTTTCTTGGGTATAGGTTTTTGTTTAACTGATAAAGTTGGTGGTCTGACTTTTGAGACTTTTCGATATGTGACACACAAGGACAATATTTGAGCGGAATACCATTGAAAGTTTTAAGATCTGCAGGATTATTTAACTTAATGTTGGCAACTCCAACAAATAACATTTTTAAATTTTTAAGTTTCCGTTTCCTTATGTCAAACAAACTGTCATTCATTCAGTCTGCAATAAATCCGATCCATTCACGTATCGCTAAAAGTCTGCCTTTTTAATTATCTGCTTCTACACCTGCAAACCCTCCAAGAACCAGCCCTGCTGCGATACTCCAACACCTGATTTCTTTTCACATTTTAGTTGGTCCTGCACATATTTAAAGTCATCATCATCTGCCTAGCCTTTTAGCCAACTATGTTGGGGTCGGCTTCCAGTCTAACCGGTTGCAGCTGAATACCAGTATTTTACATGAACTGTCTGTCTATCTGACCTGCACAACCCAGTTTGTATTAGGCAATACGATACCCCTTGGTAAGACGAGAATTGGTTGTCAGACTTTCGGGCAACTGACTACCTATAACGACTGTCAAGGATTTACAAATGACAGCCGAAACCAATTACTAAACGTGCTTTCTGAGACATGGAGGAAACTCGATTTGTAATGGGTGGTCATGGTCATCCATTCATGGACCAACCTAGGGAAGCACGGCTTAACCTAAAGAGTGACCCGAGTGGCTGTTATTATTTTGCCACAGGCTCCTGCACTTATTTAAAGTAATAAAGGACCACCATTCAGCGTTTTATTTATTTTTATTTATTTATTTATACTTCATGTACTATGGGGGTCTTTTCCGCCTGATCATTTTAATTTTTTTTCGCTTAAATCATACGGAGGCGCCGAGCCACGCCCCCTTAAAGTTTGGGCCTATTAGGAAAGCGTCAACTTTGGCGCGCAAAATAACAATAACTCTCGTTTGGCGTGCGTCGTCAGTGCGCTCGGCCGATTCGGTATCTTTTCATTCATTTTTTCTACACAAAGTCAACGGGGCGGGGCTAGAGAGCGTTTTTATGTTGCGAGTGCAAACAAAAATTAGCTTAGTGGTGGTCAGGCGGGAGTGTCCTCGATAGTACAATAGTGGTACATAATTATAGGCGGACTTAATGCCAAAAGGCATTCTCTACCAGTCAACCTTTGGTATCAATAGGAAAACATAGTGATAGGGTACAAAATAATGTCTAAAAAAACTAACTTTTTAACGAGAATTTATATACTTATATTGATGCTAATACACATAAACAGATAAAATAAACTAATAGATATTGTATCAAATACCAAAAATTAAAAAGGAAAGTAACGAGAAACGTAATAATAATTATTATGACTATTAGACTTCAAATTGAGAGCTATTTAGTCTGACTTAGAATTTTCGTTAAGGATAATTTTCTGCTACACTAGTCTTTGTTTTATTTACTTCACTCAATCTTTAACCTTCCGGCAAGGAGATCCTACAGTTGGGGAAAATGTTTAATTATTCTAAAGCGTTAATGCAACGTTCGTGTTTAGGGACTAACTGTCATTAATTCAGAGGGTCCGTTTGAAAAATTCTCAGGCTAATTGAGATGGTCGAGTAATGTACTTATGTTTATTTGAATAAGGTCTTAGTACTCAAGTCCTGATATATAAGAGTACTAGCGGACGTCACGCGGTTTCACCCGCGTTTTTCCCGTTCCCGTGGGAGTACGGGGATAAAATATAGCCTATGTCACTTAAGGTGAATGTAGCTTTCGAATGGTGAAAGAATTTTTGAAATCGGTTCATTACTTCCGGAGATTACCCCCTACATACAAACTTACAAACAAATGTTACCTCTTTATAATATTAGTATAGAAATAGTACATTTTGATACAAGTGGAGAAAGTTTGTTATTGCATTCGAGGCGGAATTATAACACGGGTGTTTTTGAGCCGAGAACTGCAATAACAAATGTCCACGTTTATCAGACGAAGTTTTTCAATACACTTTTGAAGAAATAAAATAAAATATAACGAAAAATATTTTTATCACGAATAAGAAACTATGATTTTAATTTTCTTTTTTTTCGCGCTTTGGTTTCGGCAGTTTGAAGAGAGGCAAAGGTATGAAGCCGTTAAACAGCCTAATATAAAAAATAAATTTATTTTATATTTTTGTTTTAAGAACACAAATAAATGTTAATTTGTGTATAAAAGTAACTATTACTTTATAATAATCATGTTTATCTATGACATTCTATTTATAAACACAATTTGAATATTCAAAAAATATTTATGCCATAAAGACGCGTAGTGCTTTGCCGAAATTAAAAAAAAACATTCACCTCAGACTATAGGCATTGAACCAATTTGGACTTAGTATAGGTATAGTTATCTGTGGCAATTTTCATTCCCGCACACGTGCGGGAAAGTGGAGAAAATCGCACGCGTGTGAAATACACTGCATGTTGTACCTAATCGTAGTGCGTTATGGACCAGTTTTCGAGGAAGTGTATTGAAAAATAATTTTAGTGACCTATTTTAAGTACTGTTTCTACATTGATACCTACTTAACTCGTTTAAATACGCTCCAAAACGCGTTGTATCGATTACTGTATAACTAACTGCACAAAATAAAAATCAATTTTATTTGAAAAGCCTAGCCATTTTTTTTTTCTTTTTCTTTTTGCTGGGTTGTAGTTGAGCCGTCCATCCCTGGGGGCCGGCCAGGATGTATTATCGGGATGGATTGCCCTATTTCCACACTAGTGTGTACTGGAAGCTCTAAATCCAGTAGTTTAGCCTGTCTTGTATCTAGTTGTTACGTAATTGGTTCTGGAATAGGTAAATGTTTCGTAAACGTATTTATGCGTAAACTTATTGGTTAATAAAATTATACCTATTTGTATTTTAAGGCTTTTTACTGCTCCGGGGTTGCGGGACTGTTCGAAAGAGATACCGTGGCCCCGGAACACAAAGGGCGATGAAGGAACATCGATGGGTGTCAGTAAAAGTCTGACACTCCCTCCTGCTTTGCCCAGAGCGGGAGGAGTCATTTGATGATTTCCCATCCGAAAAAAATTTAAAATTAAAGGCTTTTTATATATTTGGGGATAAGCCTATTACCATGACATGTATTTTTAACAATGTAAAATAAATGAATAGCAAATATTTGAATAGGATATTACAACTAAAAATGGAAAAATAAAAAAAACTTCACTTTTTTGTGTTTTTTGAAGTCGGTTTTATTTTTTTGCAAAAAAGTTTTTGTCACATGCGTTTCATCCGTCCTGATCACATGCCCATACCAAGCAAAAGGATTTCTTTTCAATTTTTCTGTCACAGGCGCCACTTTCAAACTTCCTCTTATACAAGTATTTAGGTACTCATTTCACTAGACAGTTTTACATATTTAACTTTAAAGTCTTGTGCTACGAATATGACACATGTAGTTCTAAGCTTTACCAACGACATTTATTTATTTATTTAGTACAGTATTTAAAACCATTAACACACTTCTAGACATGATTTCTCAAACAAATATTATTATTAGTGATTTAAAACTACGTAAAACTTACAAAAAAAATCGGAACCCTTGACGCCATTTGAACATTTCTTATCCAAATAATCTCCAGTGATTAATATTAATTAGAATTTATTTCACGGATTTTACTTTAATTAAACTTACTTTTGTATTGTTATCCTTTGAACCCAAAACAAATAAAACAGAACCATTCCTAGTATATTTCCTTTTCCGGAAAAAGAACTAACAACAAAGCCTTTACCTTAACGCGCCTGAAACTTAAGTGAAGTACACACTACACCTAACATTGACCCTGAATGAACGAGCAGGTAAACACAACACGCTCAATCCCTCATGGGCTCAACCACAGATTAAATATGTAGGCCAGGTACAGACCATTGTAATGGGTAATGGCAACCTAAGATGGAATGGTAATTTCCGGATTGTGGTTTGTATTTGTACCAATGCGCAATGTGTGTACAGCTCATACCTATTGTCGTTACATAGTAGAGGTAAATATACATACACTGCGTTGTGTATTTACTCCTGACATACTATGTTTGTTTATTGCTGGACATTGAAACTTTAACGATCTTTAAAAGATGCTTTATGTGAAGAGGGGTGGGGGGGTGAATGTAAAGGAGTGCGTGTCTATTTAGACATACGCTATTTCTCATTCTACTACATCGATTTTTGTCGCGTATTAGTAGCTAGTAGCAAAACTCTGCATACACAATAAGTCATCATCATTATCAGCCTACAAGATTCCACTGCTGGACATAGCGACCCGAATGGCGCAGTGGTAGTGAGACTGCCTTACGTTCTTAGGGTCCCGGGTTCGAATCCCTGTCGGAGCAAATCTTTGTGTGATGAGCATGGACATTTGTTTCCGAGTCATAGATGTTTATATGTATTTACAAACAAAAAGTATCTATGTAGTATATCAAGTATCTGGTGTCCACGACACAAGCCTCGTTGCTTAGTGTCGCACTAAAAGGCACTGTGTGTAATGTCCAGCAATATTTATTTATTTATAGACCTCTTCAATCGCACGCCTCTTAACTCGATACTCGGTACCTTTCATCCAGTTGTTACCAGCCACCCTGCAATGATCGTCGCTCCACCGATCCTGAGGGTGTCTCACCTTACGCTTGCAAATTCGCGGTCTCCACTCAAGAACACGTATACCCCAACGGTCATCGGTTCTACGGCTAATATTGCCACTTCAGCTAACATATTCTGTAAGCTATGTCGACATCTCTGATTCTCTGACGCAATAACTATCGATGCTTAAACAGGATTAAATAAAAAGAAATACTGACTAACTCAGCTCAATGGTTATTGTAGTATAGTAAGCATTAGTCGTAATCCCAAAAAAACATCAAATATTTTCTTTGTTTGTTTTATCATGTTGATTGATACCCATCACTCTGGGGAATTTCGCCGGTTTAATTGATTTTATATATAATTTAATTTAACACACTTCTATAGCATCTACCGACATTAGTCAAAAGCCAGAATATAGGCAATATATGAACGAAAGAGCAAATTCCTTTTTTAATCAATTCAAACGGTATCCCGCAAAGGCCCACAAAGTAAAAGGCAAAATTCCGAAACAAATCTACATTTTAAATTGTTCTAGTACATGAGGTGGCTCGATGTGTTTGATTGTACCTCGAATTTTTATCCTGATTAGTTATCTTAGATCAGTACAAACAAATACGGCAAATGTTTCATGCCGTAAACCTAGCGTCAACTTCTAGGGTCCGTGTGATGAATTTAAATTACAGAACAGACATATTTTGTAATGAACTCGAATAGACTAAGATCCGCCTAAAGGTGAACGCGGAACTGGCCGCACCGCACGCGCCGCAGTCGCCGCATTCGAATTCTGTGTGCAATTTGTGTGTTATCTGTGTGCGAGATTTCATAGAAGAATTCGAATGCCCGAAAATGCCGAATACCTTTAGGCCGACCTTCACTCATCTGTTCAAATACCGAATGAAAAACATACCTCTAAAAAGTCCTACAAGGATGCCTGTAGGGCTTTGTAGAGGTGTGATGATGATTTGTAGTGCAAAGCAGTCCTTGGCACGGGCCTTAGTCACTTAAGGCACTGCTACCGACTATTTTCCTTTACATAAAGCTTTGTAAACATACATAACCATACAGTATTAGGTACTATATCTGGAGACACTCAACCCCCAACTACGTTGACATGATCAGTCACAGCGTCCCGGGAAATATGTAAATTTGTTTTGAAAAAGTTATGCGGCCAATCTGCGGAATCCTTCAGTGACGGATTATGAGGGCGGCGCGGCACTAGAGGGATTTAAAAAGGCTTTTGTATCAAAATCGCTTGGTCCGTAGTCACTGGTCGCAATCAGCCCCTCATTTATCTTCATCTCGTTCGCTGTAATTATAATGTTTATTGCGAAATAATTTGCATATTGTTTAACTATTGAGACGTGGTAGATTAAATAGATATGTTTTCTACGTAACTTCTAGAATATAATACAATAAAATTTATATCAAACAAAACTTTACTCAAATATCATCAAATAAAACTTCATCGTTGTTACTTCTATTGCATTCTCATTTTGAATGCCTGCATCTTTACATTCATCTTAGCCAGACGGCCCTGAATTGATTATCATTATCTCGCCCAGAAATACAATGGATACATATATAGGTATTCAGTATATTTGGAACGCTTGCCCTCATGCATACGTAATTATCATTATTCGGCAACTAAACAAAAGACGTGCAAAATATGTGAAAAAAAATAATTAAAAAATTAAAAGACCCGACCGCGTAAAAAATAACTAATCATATTGACTGCAACAGTCGGGACCCATATTCGATGTAATGATTTTAGTCTAGATTATTTAATGGGTCCCGACTGTTGCAGTCAATGTGATTAGTTATTTTTTACGCAGTCGGGTTTTTTATTTTTTTTAATTATTTTTTATTTTACACATTTTGGTTACTTAGATATACCATTTTAAAATCCTCATGATGAGCCCTTTATCAAGCCGTTCAGGCTGCAGAGCGTGAAAAACATTTGAATTTGGCGCCAGAAATCCTCCATTTTGTTTTTTATTTTTTATTTTAATATACCCAGTGTCACTCTCGCAGTAAATACGAATCTAACGACACCTCTCAAGCTAAAATCCATCGAGCCGATCAGGCTGCAGAGCGTGCCAAACAATTATACATACATACCTACTTACATACATACATACTCTCGAAAAACATAACCCTCCTTCTGGCGCAGTCGGGTAAAAAGGTACCTTTTCGTAACTATTTTCAACTTTAAACATTCAGTCCCGTTTCGCCAACAACTTTCAAATGTTTTTGTAAGGTACAGTCAGTTTTCAAAATTACAAGGAAAAGTCCTGTTGATATTGCTATTATTTACGTATTAGGCACTGAGGAATACCAATATTCTAAAATAAGACCGGTTGTCAGACTTTCGAACGCCTGTCTATACGTTACTCCAGATTGAGGTATTTACGGTCACGTTAGGTTTCTCTCCAGTGAATACTTTGAACCCTTCAAGCTACAGCATATCCAGAATAATTTAGTATACCTTAAGGCATTAAATCTGTCGATCACTACTAGTTTACGTGAAGTTTAAGTAAATAAATATATCAGTGTCATCCAGTTCTGTACTGTTGTACACAACAATCATCATAGTTAAGGGGACTACAGGAGCTAAACGCGAGTTTTATAATGCAAAAAAGCATATGATTCACTGCAATAAAACAAAACCAAAAAAATATATGATATTCTTCAGGATATATGCTAGTACGATAGTGTTTTGAAAACATAATACAACTAATTTTACTCGATAATAAAAAATCACGAACTTATCTCTAAAAATTTCTTTAACGAGTAAAAACCATACTAAAATATATGCGATCGTTCTGATTTTTTGGCAAATAATTCAACAAGCAACATATTAGCATCTTAGTGTTATATTTTTTTAGTCTAATCAATAGATTTTTAGTAAATCGCAAAAAAACACTCATTTCGCACTATTTGGCTCGCAGTGACTAACGTAACAACCACTTTGTAGTGCAAGCTGAGTAGAACTTTATTCTAAAAGGATTTCAACGAAGTTTGAACCACCACAAATAGAGTTGCTAATTTAGCTCCTGTAGTCGCCTTAATCAATTCTTTTAACATAATACGTCACGACTGAAACTCTCAAAGTATTAGGCAGAGGTGTACCATTAGTTCTGCTCACCCATATTCCGACAGTTATGTATAGTCCTTTGTTAAAAGGGGTGAACCTTTTGCCGTCAACCGGACACAGATCCAAATTTCAGGCTGCTACTCAAAAATCATGATAGAAACCCCACATGACTCTCTACGGCCTGGGACTCGAACCCATCATGAGTACCTCATAAATAAATATTGGGTTCCACGTTTTCATGTTCAATTAAGAGTAACATTTTGAGCTTTTTTAGGGTTCCGTACCCGAAGGGTAAAAACGGAACCCTATTACTAAGACTTCGCTGTCTGTCCGTCTGTCTGTCCGTCTGTCCGTCTGTCTGTCACCAGGCTGTATCTCATGAACCGTGACAGCTAGACAGTTGAAATTTTCACAGATGATGTATTTCTGTTGCCGCTATAACAACAAATACTAAAAACAGAAAATTAATATTTAAGGGGGCTCCCATACAAAAAACGTGATTTTTTTGCCCTTTTTTTGATAATAATGGTACGGAACCCTTCGTGCGCGAGTCCGCGACCGGCGACCGATGCGTAGCTCATACAAACGTAATACCAAAATAATTTGTAAATCAAACATATTCTTAAGGTAGTGTGTATTTATTTTGATTGGATTACAGAATATCTATGTTCCCAAATATATATTTTCAAAACACAGCGATGTAAAGACGAGATATGAGGAATTTAATATTTTTATAGAAAAAATATTTTTCTCATAACTCTTGTTTAAATCAGTGTCCATTCAAATTATATATTTGGGAACCTAGATGTTCTTTATTCCAATCGGAATAAAGAGATACTACCTTAAGAATATGTTTCATTTGCAAATTATTTTGGTATTACTTTTGTATGAACTACGCATCGCCTCTTAAGCTTTGAAAACAAAATCAGCATAAAGACTGTTCAGCACCTTTTATCGTTAAACGTAACAGTCGAATGAGAACAAATCATTAGCAAGTAGCGACGCAAAGCTGATAATCTGATTGTTGGAAACTTTAAAGTGCTTCCCACCATTACGGTTTTTAGTCCTCTTATAAGTAAATAAACATGGCAACACAGTCTACGTAATGGTTTGCATATACGGATTATGCCCGTGCCAGACTGTTGTAAACAAGTCCTCCACTCACCTCCACATTGGTCTCCACCGGCGGTTTACAACAGTGCGTCAACAGTGCGTGTTGTTGTAAACCGCCGGTGAAAACCGATGTGGAGGTGTGTGGAGGACTTGTTTACAACAGTCTGGCCCATGCTTTATTGCAAGTATTGGATTCATTGTTTTCTTTTTGCAAACATGAAATAAACCTCTGAGAAATTCAAGTATGCATCCCACGTATCCAAAAAAGGTAAGGGGACCTCAAGCTCAAGTCACGATTACGACCACTACTTGCGGGTTCGATTCCCGGGTCTGGCAAAATGTTATCATGGGCGTGCGCTCTTAAGAGGCAATTAGGCAAAGCCTACCCTACCAACTGGGCATTTATTATAACTAATTAACAATGTTATAAAATAACACATTATGTACAAAATATAAAAAATAAAGTTCAAACTCCTGTTAAAATATTTATAGCAATTTTTCGCTCCCATGTCACGTAACTAACACTATACTGGAAGTTACTACGAAGCTTGGAGCTCCGCCGGACAGGCAAACACTCGACTAGCCTAAAACCCATTGATAATTTTACGCACACGGTGGCACATTGGTGCATATTTTCGTGTGTATGAACCGCACACGTGTATAGATTGCGGTCATTTTAGGGCGGTAACTCCTGCGAGTGTAGCTGGGCTGTGATTGGCTGCTACAACACAAGGCCAAATTCAAATTTCCTTACGTTTTCTGCAATTTGCAGGCCAGTGCTAGGTTGTATGTTGATTAAAATCATGATTACCGGGGGTTATTGGCGCGTATTATGAATATAATAATTGATGATATTATTGTTATTATATTTTTCTTCATGGGTGTCATTTTCGTGGTTTTTGGGGTTGGTGATAATGAAAATGAGGTCAAAATAAAAATCCAAGATGGCGCCGACGAAAATTTTCAGTTTTTTCATGGGTGTCGTTTTCGAGGTTTTTATGGTCACTGACAATGAAAATGAGGTAAAAATGAAAATCCAAGATGACGCCGACGAAAATTTTCAGTTTTTTCTTCATGGGTGTCGTTTTCAAGGTTTTTGGGGTCACTGATAATGAAAATGAGGTCAAAATGAAAATCCAAGATGGTGCCGACGAAAATTTTCAGTTTTTTCTTCATGGGTGTCGTTTTCGAAATTTTTGAAGTAGCTAATAATGAAAATGAGGTCAAAATTAAAATCCAAGATGATGCCGACGAATTTTTTTTTTTGCTATCATTATTTCGTGGCCTACCCACCATGGGCAACCACTGCACACCACTTGGATTTGTTCATCAGTAATTTCTCAGTAGCAGCCACTGAGTCTAAAGTGACGTAAGATTCTCGCCCCCTATTACGTGGGAATTAAACATAACTGGCGAAATATGCGTGTACCTACTATTAGATACACCTCTGTCTAACCCTTCGAGGATTACACGCGTGATGTTAAGTTATATATATATTAAGGAAAAATATTCATCAAACTACACGATGCCAACTGACGGTACACAAGTTTGGCGCTGTGCCATGTATGGCAACGACGTGTCGGATTTAAGGCCACGACTGCACTAGCTAAAGGCTAGGACTCAAACAAGACACGAATTCCATATTCATCTATCACAGTGTTCTAGATGTAACTATAAATACATGTATTGTTTGCCTTTGGGTGAACGCTAAACTGACCCTTACTAGCAGGAAAGTGGTGAATTTGTTTTAAGGACATTATCAGAATTCAAATAAGCTTTACTCCTCTCCGACGCCAAACGCGCGGAATTGCACATCCCGAAAAGCTAACATGCAAAAATTTTTGCAAGTTTTCTACATTTTCTGCCCGATCCGATAAAAACACCTGTAGCTCAAAAACTACAAGTCCTAGAGCAATTTCAAAAATACTGTTGTCAAGCTGATTAAATAAGGAATCTATTTATCTAGAAATCAAAATGAAATACTTTAATTATATACTCCAAGTCATAATGTATAGCAAAAAATAGTTACAAAAACTGATATTTCGCTAGAAATATCAGTTTTCTCTTAGTTTTTTATCCATTTTAACATTAAAGAAATAAACTAGACTATATTTCCTTTCCAACAAGACCACAATCTCATTTATAGCTCAATAGCATCATATCTAAATATACTTATGAAACTAGATACTCACTGTTTGTTTACATCTGGGAACTAATTTTTGCCAGCCGGTGTTGGATGAAAAAACACACAAACCCACATGTTTTTTGGTGTAGATAGTTGAACAATCTAATCACCTCACTAATTAAGCACTGTTTTTCCCATTTCACACACGTTTTAGTCACTAAATCACGTATTTCTTCACACAACACAATCACTGTAGGTACATATAATAACTACTTTTTCACGGGCGAAATATTGCAACTTCGAGATTCCAAAACGAATTTACGTTGACAAAATAATAAAGCACGGTTCACAAGGATAATTTTGATATATAATAGTATCAGCTACCATTAAAAATACCAGAGTTATCACGACATTTGCTGCGAAGGGAAATTCGAGTGTTCACCGTCTGTCAAATGAAAGTTTTTTTTTTTTTCGGCAAATTGTCTATGGAGTAGTGTTGCGATGTTCGATTTTATTATTGAGGAATTTAGTAACGAATTGAACACAGAGGTATAAGCTCTAGAGGAGACAGTTTTAGACGGTTTTTAATGCAGTTTTTTAGGAGGCGGGTGCGCGTAGTACAAGTGTGACAGATAGCGCTTATGTATGTAAACCAGCGATAAAGAATGTGTGACAGATAGCGCCGGAGTGGAGACAACATGATCATTGACAGGTCACCTAAAAAGCGCAGCGTTTTAGACTAGACCATAAATAAATGGAACACTTTAAAAGCCTAAATCTTCACATGACATTAAGCCAGTGCTCGTGTCAGTGATCGCGCCAGTGCTAGAAGCAAGTGCTTGCGCCAGTAGGAGACTAGACTTTAAAAGAAATACTTTAAAAGCCTAAGCCTCCACGAGTATTGATTTAATGTGCCCCGGGTTAGACTTGAATCTTACATCGGCAACAAAAACAAGTATGCTCGCGCCAGTGCTCGCACCAGAGCTCGTGCTAGTGCTCGCCCCATTCCTATGTGAAGATATGTAAACTTACAAACCAGATTAGGTATTAGTCACAGAGAAGAAGATTTATCTAGGTCGACCCGACCTAGAACTTTTAGTACAAAATAAAAAGTAAAATAAAAACAAACTACAAAAGCTAAGAAAAACAAATTAATATACAAGATATTTATGTACACATCAACGCAGACAATTTATTTCACCAATTTACATGAATTTCTATCCACAATAAATCAACCGAAATACTTTTAGCACGTATAATAGCGTTCAATTTTTATGCTAATTAAGTCATAACTTTTCTAGACACCTATTTATTACCAAAAACATATATATTTTTAGACAAAGCTGAGTAACATTTGTCTTATATTGTACCTATTTATATAACATCAGGCTGTATTTCCCCGAGGAGTCATGGGTAGAAAGGTACACGGCACACCTGCTGTACATTTATATGTACGCCCTATACCGCTATCAGTTCCTATTAATTGGGGCATGCCTATACACGGCTATTTGCCGGGCAAGTTCCCTTGATAAAACCAACAAGATACCTACTTGGTCTGTTCTGGGATTGAACTTGGAACATAAGCAATCGCTACACTAGAATTGAATAGAATAGAATACTCTTTATAAAAATCTTCTAAACTTCTAATCTAACTAACTTATCTAACTTCTTCTTAAATCTCTTCTTCTTCTTTTTTCCTTCTTCTTTTTCTTCTTCTTTTACCTATCTAACTTCTAATCTTCTTCTTCTTCGCAATCTTCTAAAGTAATTATTTCACTAACAGGCAACACACATCTTGCGCCACTGTATCAAGAAGATAGGTTGCACAGAAGTTCCCCTCTTCCTTTCTTCTTCTTCTTTCCTTTCTTGACGTATTAGTGGCAAAAAGTTACAATGTGTTTGGCTCAAAATTCAGCTATACGCGAACTCCGCTCTCTGATGCAGTCAATAGATCATCAAATGCGCATATATTATGGAAGGTGGGCCATTCTCTGTATGGAGACGCCGCATTTGAAATTTGAGCCGAAATATAAGAGTTCTTCAGTTTCCTCTTTTAATTTAAGCAAGCACAAATAAAAGATTTGCGAAAATTCACCTCTAGGTTAAAATGAAATGGGATGAAAGTTTTTATACGACTTTATACGTATATATTTGTGGGAAATTTCATCGAGTACACAGGATTCTAAAGAATAGTTAGAATTTTTTAAATATTCTTGAAATTCGCTGATCTTCAAATAAACGTACAATTATTCTTAGACGAAAATACAACACAGAACAATGTACCTACATAAATATTTCACATTGTACAAGACGTTTGACGGATTATTTCAAAATACATGCTATAGAATACATGAAAGCCCTAAGTCGTGTATTTTCTTCACGTGATGCAAAAGCATTGAGATGCACTGAAAAGGTGTTGATCCAGATCCTTCCATTGTCGGCACGTTCCTTCAAAAGATGAGTGCGATTTAGTTTACAAAACTATCGGTAAGACTCACTACAAAAGAATCCTTGTTTATGAAAGGTTCTGCATTGAAAACCGCTCTTACGATGGCTGGTGACACCTGTTTATTCTCAGTTAGCATAAAAAGAAGAAAAAAATGCCGTGGAAAAACGTGCACATAACAAGATGAAATATTACCAATATTCAGTAGTATGTATGTAGTACAATCGATCTTGGTACCCAGTCATTAATTTAATCCATGAATGAGATTTATCATCAAGATTCAAGATTATTTATTTGCATGAAATATTATGATTCATTATAGTCTTACTAATAAAAAGGTTTCACATATTTCGCGGACTTTATTCAGCATGCAAACTTAAAATTAAAATACCTAACACGACACCACACACACCACATACCTACCTAACATGTGTAACCGCACAGAGAGAAGAATAGAAGGCTATGGGGGACAGGCGCGGATACAGGGGGGGGGCAATGGGTGCAATTGCCCCCCCCTGAAACGGACCAAATACGTCATTAGCCAAGCTTGAACTAGTTTGACGGAATTAAAACTAAATATTCTAGTTGTATACCTATCTTGACATGGGCGTCGCCAGGAGGAGGCAGCTGCCCCTAGAGGCTCAGGATTTTTAAAAGTTATAGCTTTTCCTGTCTGATGCCATAGAATGGTATTTATTATACGTAATAAATTGTAGCATAAAATGGAATCACTGAAATTTAGATATTGTTTAACCCTGCGAAAAAACATTTATCAAAAAGGCTCCCTTTTTCTACCTCTGGATAGGCACTCCTATAGGATTTTTGCATGATCGATCTATACAATAGACAAAGCCTGAAATAAATTAGGAGCCCCTTGCCCCGAGGCCTAATATACATATATGCAAATGCAATTATAGCATAATTATCTCAGGCAATGTTGTAAAAATTTTCGAGCTCGCTACACTCGCTCTTGAAGCATATTTTACATGAGTCTTAACTTTGTCTACAAGAGACCCAGGTAACTCCAGTAGGTCGGTAGGAAAAGTGTTAAAATTTTCGAGCTCGCTTCGCTCGCTCTACAGACTGCTTTCTGTTGAATTTATCTAACATACGACCAAGTAACTCCTATATGAACGTTTGAAACCATTCTTACCTGTCCAAGGCAAGGTGTCGTAAGAATTTCTCGCTACGTCCCCCCCCCCCCCCCCCTGGCGCAAAAGCTGACGGCCCCTTGTATCTTGCTTATCATGGATTTCTGTAAAGTACCTAACGCCCATTTTTTTTTTATGAATTTTCCGAAAATTGCCCCCCCTTAAAGGAAATCCTGTATCCGCGCCTGATGGGGGAGGCCTTTGTCCAGCAGTGGGACAACAAAGGCTAAGGAAAAAAAAAAACACTCGTAATAAAAAAACTATCATCCATCATAATCCCAAAATATTCCAAACAGAGCTGCACACGTCCTAATTAGATTGTTCTGAATTATCAGAATAATTTCTGAATGGGCATAGTTATGTACATTTATTTTACCTCTAACCTCAAATGTACCAACAACCCAACGTATTAATTAACGTGAATTTACCAGACGTGCTCAAAAGAAGTGGTTCTCCAGCCCAGTTAATAGTTAAGGAAGTATGCGCAATGGCCGACAGCCGACCTCTCTTGTGCTCTAAATTGATTCCGTGCCCGAAGAGGCCCTTTGTTATCGGCCAATAGGTAATGGAGCTCTGAGCAACGCTTACACAACGCTCACTATGAATATTCTAGACGTAGTTTAATTTTCTGAAGGAACTGCTTGCATTGCACATTGTTGTCTGACAAAGACCATTTTCAATCTGGATTACGGATGATGTTCAAGATGATGTGATCTTAGCCACGTTAAACTTGTCTAATAATTCTGTGCTACATACTAAGTACAATAAATTGATGACGTTAGTGAGTGATTTAATTGTCATTTTTACCGATAATGACGTTATTACACAATGGCATAGAAAAATCATAATTCTTCCATGCCACACTGATCTAAGTGTTCTTCAGCGCTTTCTTCCTTCAGGGATCACAAGAGGTCATGTCACTACAGAAATGGTGTGGTCTGCAAAGAAAAGGCATGCCACACTAATCTAAGTGATGAAGTGCACATAAATATATCTACTGTTGTGCCCTAGATCACTCTGGTTCCAACGTCGTCAATTAAAAAAAAACCGGCCAATAGCGAGTCGGACTCGCGCACCGAGAGGGTTCCGTACAAACTTTTTAAAGGACTAACTTAACTTTGCTGTTCGATCCCTAGAAACGGCTATTGCTCCAACCGCAAATAATAAGTTTGTAATAGTAAAATCACTTTTTTTTGTTATTAAACTACATATTTAGAAAGAAAGAAAACATGTTTATTCGGCACATGCCGTAAGTGCACACAAAAAAAAAAAGAGTAAACTTAAAACTAAGTACACAATAAAAAACTTAAATCGAGACAGGTAAAATGAGATAATATTGTGTGTCTCACGGCTGCGCCAAATAGGCCCAGTTCAGCAAACTGCCGAGCAACTAGTGCCCGACGCTGGTTTTCAACTGGACCTGATTTACGGTTTTGCAGACTTTTCCCTTTACATGTGCTGTAAGACCTTGCTTTTTGCCAAATTTCGTGATTCTAGGTCAACCGGAACTACCATATAGGTTTTAGACCCAAAACCTATAGGGTACTTCCGGTCTTACAGCACAAGTAAGAGGAGACGTCCGAAAAATAAAAAAGTTGAAAATTAAAATACATTTTGGTACTTACAAGTTTTCGCGAAAATCTAAATTTGTCCATATCTTTTTATCGTGTTGACTCAGGACCTTGATTTATACACCTAATAGGGACTCACCTCAGAATATGGTATAAATTTCAACGTGCTAGGTCCACCCGTTCCTAAGAAAATCGGTGGTGACAGACGGACAAGAAAGTGTTCCATATTATAAGGGTTCCGTTTTTTCGTTTTGAGGTACGGAACCCTTAAAACACTACGCATGCACTATACAGCTTGTCACAATTTTCACGTTTTACCATTTGTACCTATAGCCAATCAGATTTACGATAGATCAATTAAACAAGCTATCGAATCTAAAAATAGAATTCTAACTGTACTGGTGAAATTCAATCAAAAATTTTGTGTGAAATGACCGAACACTGTGGATTTCAATTTGAGGACCGCACAAGCGAATCGTTTTTCAAGATCGGAACCCATTTAAACCACAATACCGGTAATCGGGTGGTGGCCATTCCAGTCAGAATTACGTTCACAGCCGCTCTCACGACCGGTCACATCAACTGGAGGGCTTGCTATATTTAAAATTGATTTATTGTATTTATATATTTTTCTGACGTTTAGGGTCGTGATTTCGAGAGCGAGCCGACCCAGCAATTAGAGGCACAATGTTAGGTGAACTGAATAAAAATACCTACATAGGGTCTATAATTGTGAACTTCAGATGAAGTGTAGTATGTTACGTACTGTAATATTGCAAAGCATAATTGAAGTAGTTCTCGAATCACAATCTACAAGTACATGTCAACATTAATATGAGAGACCAATTATATATTTAACGCTACCTATATCGATTATCAGATAATTATGTGGTTTATTCTAAAAGAAGAAAAGAGGCATTGTTCTCGGCGATACGAGACTGTCAAATCTACGTTTCGCCGACGACATTGTTCTCTTTGCATCCTCAGCCACTGAACTCCAGCTTATGCTTCAAGATCTAAGCGATGCAAGCCTTGAGGTTGGACTGAAGATGAATATGTCGAAGACCAAAGTTATGTGCAATGAAAGACCTAAACTAATAAAAGTAGACGGGGAGACAATACAACATGTCCAGGAATACCTGTACTTGGGCCAAGTAGTCTCATTCCAGGCGAGGCAAGACAAAGAAGTCGCAAGACGAACAGAAAACGCCTGGAAGAGCTACTGGTCCATGAAGGAACTATTTAAGGGTGAGTTGCCTATGGCACTGAAACGGAAACTTATGGACATGTGCATTCTCCCCGTCTTAACCTATGCTGCACAGACTTGGTCTTTGACTAACATGCAGAAGTCCAAACTCAAGGTTTGCCAACGAGCAATGGAGCGCAGTATACTAGGTGTTAAATTAACGGATCGTGTTCGAAACACAATACTGCGCTCCAAAACAAATATAGCTGACGTAGCTCAAAAAGCTGCCCAACTCAAATGGGACTGGGCAGGTCATGTCTGCAGCATGCCGGACAAACTGTGGGCCAAAATTGCAGGAAACTGGTGCCCTGACACAGTGAGGCGAGGTCGCGGCAGGCCACGAAGGAGATGGCGGGACGAACTAGACAGGTTCCGTCCGAACTGGAAGGAGGACGCGCCGGTTCGCGAGAAGTGGAAAGAATGGAGGGAGGCCTTTGCCCAGGAGTGGGACAGAGCAGGCTAGAAAAAAAAAAAAAAAAAAAAAAACTAAAAGAGCTCAAGAAACCTCGTGTGTTGAATAGTGGTTCTCAGAGCAAAATCAAGGTTTTCCAGAAACAGAATCCATGAAATAAATTCACAAATGCACGAAAAGTTATCACACAATTACCAATTAATTTCTATACTAACGCTTTAACACAGCTTAAAACCCAACAACATGTGAATAATCCACCATTACAATAAAGCAACGAACAAGCTTAAACCCCTTATAAACGGTAAACCAGTTAAAGCACATGCCCGCGGTAAATCGAATAATAAATAAGCTGCAAAAAGATGAAATCTTTTATCTGTATCGGCTGAAAGCTGTCACTGACTGAACACGATACGGAATTATCGTCGAGGTGGAAAAATCAGGCTGGTCTCGGTTCTACAGCCTCCTCAAAATAAAATCTCCGTTTCACGCCCCAGTTACCCGACCGGAAGATTCGCCATTCATTCCGTTCACATGTGTTTACGCTACGAATCCGGATGTATTCGAGCGCGACGATACGCCTGCAATCTTCGCTCTTTAGCCAGATTATTACTGTTACTGTCACCGCGTTTTTCTGGGTTTTGGTAATGGGTTTTCGAGCGTGCCTTTTGATGCATTTTTGTTTTTAAGTGCAACTCAGGTGATCACTTTTCCAAAAGGTTTTTAAATGTTTTGTCTCTCTTTCTTGAACCGCTGAAAAGTGACTTCAGAAAACAGAAAAACCGTTTTTGTTGTCTTTAGATAACATTGTAACGATTTCACAGCATTGCACTCTTTTCTTGTTTTGGCACGATTCGAGTTCTACTTTGTATGCTCACAGCACAGCCTCGTACTATTGTGAAAAAAATTACCAAGTGATCAAGGTTGTAGCAAGATTAACTGCCCAGGGTGCGTCCACAGTACTTAAGTAGGTATTGACACTCGTAGAGCCTATTTTATGACCCTCATTAAGTTAGGTCGTTTTCGTGGCTCCGATAGATGCCCTTTTTATAGTTATTTGTACCTAATGAGTAAAGATGTTGTCTGTATGGTGTCGGACGTAAAGAATAGCACCATCCCATATCTTCCCGTGGGTGTCGTAAGAGGCGACTAAGGGATTACCAGAGAATGGGCAGCAGCGCTCTCTGTGCTTTTGTAACAACCGTACTGCGATCGCCAACCCGCCTGCCAAGCGTGGCTATTATGGCAAAACCCCCCCTTGGGGGAGGCCTATGTCCAGCAGTGGACGCCTTTAGGCTGAAATGATGAGTAAAGATATTAAGATAGATAATCAGTCAGCAAGTTGCATTTGAAAAGGCTGGGTAGACACCAAAGTACTATTTCTAATTATTTTCGAGTTGATGGTAAATTATAGAATATAATTGATATATTGAATGAGTTCAAGCCCATAATTAGATTCTATAGTAGCGACTTCAATATGTAGTATTCTTTGAGATAGAATAAATGGCACATAACAGGGAAAACTTATTTGATTTTGCGTAGGCTCTATTTCTAAATAGATTCTACGACCAAGACTTTGATATTTCTTTTTACGAGTTCGATACAACAAACGTTTTACGATCACCCTTTCCCAGCCTAATCGAGCAACTTCAATGGTAATCAGAATCCGATTCATTTACGATCTCATTGTCTTAACATAAAAAGGAATCTATTCGAATGGCGGAACATTCTTGTAAGAAATTACCAAACTGTAGATTGGTAGTTAGATCTTCTTTGGATCTTTGGTCTTGTATACGAAGGTTACCTAATATCAAAGGTATTAGGCAGCCGAACTGTATCAGCTAATCTGTTGAACTGTTAGGGCAGCTTCCGCTTGGCTTCTGTTTTATTAATTACTAGCGGACATCACGCGGTTTCACCCGCGTAGTTCCCGTTCCCGTGGGAGTACGGGGATAAAATATAGCCTATGTTACTCAGAGTGAATGTAGCTTTCTAATGGTGAAAGAATTTTTGAAATCTGTTCATTACTTCCGGAGATTACCCCCTACATACAAACTTACAAACAAATGTTACCTCTTTATAATATTATTATTATAGTATAGACTAACTACGCAAATTATATACTAACACCTTCCTGTCGAATCACTCTGTCTATTAAAAAAACCCGCATCAAAATCCGTTGTATAGTTTTAAAGATCTAAGCATACATAGGGACAGACAGACGCGGCGGGGGCCTTTAAATTGTTTTAGAATATGTAGTGATGTTCTAACGTTTGTTTATCTTCTAATGATTGTTTAATCAAAATGTCCTATCAACTCGTTTGGCGAAGGCGACGCCATGGTTTTCGAAATTTGCAGGTGAATGTTGCCATAATTGCATCTTGCAAAAAAATCGTTAATGTGAAATATTTTAAATGACACTTGAATACAACTGTAACAATCTAGTTCATTACATTCGGAATTTAATAATCTGTCCACCAGATCTGGTGTTGCCAGCGAACTAAACCATGGCCCGTAGTATTGCCTGGTCGCCTCTGCGGAAATTACTAGCCACGATGGATTCCGCCAACGCCACGTCTGCAGCGCAATAAGACCCGAGGATAAATGGACGGTAACGGACCACGATATATCCTAAATATCGTATGGGAAATGTTATTAAATGTCCGACTAACATGCTTGCTTACTTACACAGAGGATTATAGAACTGGGTAGTGGGTGGGTTTATTTCGTGTATCGTGAATTTGTTATTAATACTTGCTTTTATTTTCGTGTGTAAACTGTCTTCATAATATTAACATATAGACAGTAGATACCTACATGTAGGTAATTACATCTTTGTCACAAGTAAGATAAATTAATATTAACTATAGCGAGAAGCGACTAATTCTTTTCAATACTTCTAACTGATGTTTTTAGGTACCTTTATCTATTTTCTAGTTACATTAATTCTAAGAAAGCATATGTATATATGTGTGTGTGTTTGTGTGTATGTGTGTGTGTGTGTGTGTGTGTGTGTTTTAAGTACAGCATTGTATCTACCCAAAGGAATGCACATGCCTCCACTAGGAACATGTACATCAAGAAACATACTTACACTTATCCGGAGGTTATCCTATAAACTAAAATCAAAACCCAAAGTAGACGTGAATAACACTTAATTACCCAAATAAACACATGACGAACAAGTCCATATAGATCCCTAAACATGAACCAATGAACTAATTAACAAATATTCTGAACCGATTTACTTTGCATAGCTAATGTGTGTTTACAATACAATGAACTCTTACGAAACGTGATGCCCTAGTTTATTTACTTTATATGGATTTACTTGCATTATTTGAAATGCAAATCATTTGCTTTGTATCCTATAAATATACTAGGACAACAGGAATAGGGAATCAGTGTGTGTTCAAGTGTTGTTACAATAAGATATATTTCAGTGTTTGTCTTCTACAAAGGAGGTAGGTGACTATTGGTTTATTTTAGATAATAGTTTATTTGATCCAGACGTACTATAAAAGGACATTTTACAAGTGATACCGTCTGATTGCTGGTATAATAACGATAATGAGTAGATTTTTCGGAACATATCATTCCCCGCTGCAATTTTTGTATCGAAGAGCATACCGGGACCAGTTCACAATTTATTTAGATTCAAATGAACATTTGGCGGTAAGCCTAGAACACCATTCGTTTTTCAACTGTAATAATATAAAGTGAAAATTCAATTTTCATCGGGTGGTTTCCTAATCCGTTCTTGGGACTTTTCACAAAGAATGTGAATTAAAGATTTTTTCGGA
Organism: Xestia xanthographa; assembly: GCA_905147715.2. Taxonomy (NCBI): domain Eukaryota; kingdom Metazoa; phylum Arthropoda; class Insecta; order Lepidoptera; family Noctuidae; genus Xestia; species Xestia xanthographa. The sequence goes on along the minus strand of LR990649.1, from coordinate 13,376,683 downwards.
CTCTTCGGGAACGGTGCATTGTTATTTTAAATTGTGCCTGTAATTGCGGGTATCTAAGAGCTACGAGTACGACCACGGAACGTTTTTTCTGTTCCGTGAGTACGACTACTAAGTCGTTTCGCACATAATAGGGTAGATGACAAAAAAAAATCTAATTAGTCCGTCAGATAGATTTCCAAAAAATATTGAACACATATTTTTTCTTTTTTATCGAAAACAAAAAATAAAAACCAGCCAAGTGCGAGTCGGACTCGCGCACGAAGGGTTCCGTACCATTATTATCAAAAAAAGGAAAATCACGTTTGTTGTATGGGAGCCCCCCTTAAATATGAATTTTATTCTGTTTTTAGTATTTGATGTTATAGCGGCAACAGAAATACATCATCTGTGAAAATTTCAACTGTCTAGCTGTCACGGTTCATGAGATACAGCCTGGTGACAGACAGACGGACAGACGGACAGACAGCTAAGTCTTAGTAATAGGGTTCCGTTTTTACCCTTGGGTACGGAACCCTAAAAACCGGCCAAGTGCGAGTCGGACTCGCGCACGAAGGGTTCCGTACCATTATCTATACATTAGACAAAACGTCAAAATAATCACATTTGTTGTATGGGAGCCCCCCTTAAATATTAATTTTATTCTGTTTTTAGTATTTGTTGTTATAGCGGCAACAGAAATACATCATCTGTGAAAATTTCAACTGTCTAGCTGTCACGGTTCATGAGATACAGCCTGGTGACAGACAGACGGACAGACGGACAGATGGACAGACGGACAGACAGCGAAGTCTTAGTAATAGGGTTCCGTTTTTACCCTTTGGGTACGGAACCCTAAAAACGATACAGTGCGTCGAAAACTCGTGTGACGTCACATTTGAGTACATTTTTTACTCAAATGTGACGTTACAAGTCATGATCTTTGACATGTTTTATCTTCGTTAATTTTTATTAATTTGATAAAACAAAAAATACGTATCCTATATTTTTCAATAATCAAACTGACGGACTAAACAGAATCATATTTTTTTTTGTCAGTCACCATCCCTATTTAAAAGATTTGTGTGGAAATCTTTATTATTATCTTTATATAATATTTCTTTGGAAAACGTTTCTTAAAGACCACGGCACTGCCGACTGCACCCGTCCCAAAGACCGCACACTCTGCACGGAGCCTCCCAGCTGCGTGCTGTGTGGCGAGTCTGGGCATCCCGCAAATTACCGCGGGTGCCCTAAGGCCCCCAAATCCTCAGCCCCAAAACTGACCAGTCGTGCTAGAAACACGCAAATGAGAGAGTGCCCTTCTCTAGTTGAGAAACTCCCCACCTCTCTTAGCCCTCAGCGTCCCAGCCCTTGGAACGCATTGAACCATCAAGCCCACTTCCCGGCTTTGAGGCCCACTCAATCGCCGCCCATCCCACCTCTGATGGCTTCGGCAGTCACGCCTCCCCCTCCCCCCAGACCGATCATTAAAGCGACCGCGCCCTCAGCGCCTCGACCCCCCCTTCAACACACTGCCCCAGCGCCCTCAGCGCCCCGTCCCACAGCGCCCTCAGCGCCCCGTCCTTCAGCGCCCCGTCCTCCAGCGCCCACAGCACCCCGTCCTCCAGCGCCCTTAGCGCCCCATCACCCAGCCAAAGTGCACCAAGCACCATACACCTTCTCGCCCCCCCCCCCCTTTCCCTATGACAAACAACGCTCCGGCGCTAGACCCATTTGACCCCTTCAGGGTTATCTCTAGCACCTTTGCAGTCTTCCACTCCCCAAGAGGGCATCAAATGGTGAGAGACATAATCGCCTGCAACGGCGACTTCTTCGCCTTGCTCCAAATATACAACGCGTACCCGGATGTTACGCAAACCCTTCATAACCTCCCCCATAACAGGAATCCATAGAGCTCCTCCCCCCTTGTAGATTCAAACCGAAATCCCTAAAAATAGGGACCTTCAACGCCGAAGGCCTGAATGGCCAACGTGATGAGATCGCCACTTTCCTCCGCGACCATCAACTAGACATCCTCCTAGTCCAAGAGACCTTCTTCAAACCCCACCAGCGAGACCCTAAAATTGCCAACTACAGGTTAGTTTGCAATGACAGGACTCGCTGTCACAAGGGAGGTACTCTCATCTACTATAAATCTAGTCTGTACTGCATCCCCTTAGACCCCCCTACCCTCTCCAACTTCGAAGTCTCTGTCTGTCGGCTGGGCATGACAGGTCATCTACCTATTACGATTATCTCGGCGTACCTTCCGCCTCCTAACTCCAACACCGATTCTGTGGCGATTAACGCCTCCATCAAGGATGACCTCACTACCCTACTCAACCTAAGTGACTCCGTCCTTCTGGCGGGGGATCTTAATGCAAAGCACCCCGCATGGAATAGCCGCTTGTCCAATACCAGAGGTAATGTCCTCTACAACCTCTGCTCCTCCCTCGATTTTGATGTCATCGCTCCGATGCATCCCACACATTTTCCAAATAACCCTAATCACACCCCCGATGTGCTAGACGTCGCGCTTCTGAAGAATGTAAACTTGCGATTACATTCTATGGAAACGATCGATGAGCTCAATTCGGATCACAGACCGATAGAATTTGCCCCCAGATACGGTCCTTCTGACCCCTCTCAACCCCCCCCCACCAAAGTGATCACGGACTGGGGGAAAGTAAGCGAATTGCTGAAATCCACCCAGTCCCCTCACTTAGATCAAATCCCCGACAACATAGTAACCGTAGCCGACACGGAGGCCGCGATCGGCTTGTTCACTGGCCACGTTCAGTCAATCCTGAGCGAATGCTCAAGGGAGGTTCCGGCGGAGGATCACCTCCGCTGGAAACTTCCGGATGACGTACGTGAACTGGTGACCGAGAAGAACGCGGCTATCCGTGCTTACAGAGCCTTCCCTTGTGCCAATAACAAAGTTTTTATGCGTCGCTTACAACGCAAAGTAAGTAGATGCGTCAAAAAACTGCGTGAAGAACAATGGGACAAGATGCTCGACGATCTAGAACCGACCCATCAGGCCTTCTGGAACCTGCAGAGGAAACTCCGCTCCTCTGAGGTCACTCCCATGCCCTCTCTCATTAACCCAGATCCAGAGTGTCGCCTTCGACGACGACGATAAAGCCGAATGTCTGGCCGACAGTTTAGAGTCTCAATGCTCCCCCAGCACCCAGCCAGTAGACCAAGCTCACCTTGCTAAGGTGGATGCTGAAGTCGAACGCCGGGCCTCCTTACCCCCTGTCGAAGACCCTGATGACCCACTACCCCCAGTCACTCCAGACGAGGTAGAGGACATCATAAAAGGTCTCAAACCTAGGAAAGCCCCTGGCTCTGACAGAATCACCAACAAGGTGTTCAAACTTTTCTCCCCCGCCCTCATAGTATTACTAACCGCTATCTTCAATAGCGCCATGTCCAATAATATTTTCCCTCAGTCGTGGAAACAGGCTACCGTTATTGGTATTCCCAAACCGGGCAAGCCTAAATCTTCCCCGAGCAGCTACCGCCCCATTAGTCTTCTCAATGTCATAGGCAAAATCTACGAGAGGCTTATTTATAAGCGTCTCAAGGACTACGCCGAGGCAAAGAGCTTAATTCCGAAAGAGCAGTTTGGATTTAGATCCCAACACTCTTGTGTCCAACAAGTGCACCGCATTGTAGAACACATCAGCGACCGCTTCCAGCGAAGCATGATGACCGGTGCCTTGTTCTTCGATATTGCTAAAGCATTCGACAAGGTTTGGCACAACGGGCTCATATACAAGCTGTATCGGCTCGGTGTGCCAGATCGTCTAGTTCTCATCCTCCGAGACTTTTTGTCGAATCGCACCTTCCAGTACCGCATCGAGGGTGCGCTTTCCGCCCCTCATCCGATTCGCGCCGGTGTCCCTCAGGGCTCGGTGCTATCCCCGTTAATCTTCACGCTGTTCACTAGCGACATCCCAAAGAGCAATACAGCCCAGTTAGCCCTTTTTGCTGACGACACGGCCATTTATTGCTCTGGAAGGAATCCCTCAAAAATCGCCAGCACCCTCCAAACCTCCGCAAACGCCTTAGGCGATTGGTTCCGGAGATGGAGAATAGAAGTCAATCCCGACAAGAGCCAGGCGGTACTTTTCACCAGGCCCCACCGCTCTGTTCCCCCGAACCCTAGTCCGATCACCATGTTTGACAAGCCGATCCCTTGGGAGACGCAAGCCAAATACTTGGGGGTCATCTTAGACCAACGCCTAAACTTTCGAGAGCACATAAGGACGGTACGCTCGCGTGCCGCCTTCGCTCTTGGTAGGCTCCACTATGTGCTGAATGCACGCAGCAAATTGTCACTTAAGTGCAAATTGCGTATCTACACCGCGTGCATTCGGCCTATCATGACATACGCGTGCCCCGTGTTCGCGCACTCAAAACCCTACCTAATCCACAGGATGCAGACCCTACAAAACCGTTTTCTCCGAAGGGCTACGGGCTCACCGTGGTACCTTAGGAACGAGCAACTTCACGTAGATCTTAAAATCCCAACCATTCAACAGTTCATGAAACGTCTTTCTAAGAGTTTCTTTGATAAGGCCGAGAAGCATACCAACCCCTTGATCTATTCAGCCGCCCATTATGCCCCATCTAAAATCTCCAAGATTCGCCGCCCCAGGCATACATTACTCATTCCCGATGACCCCACCACCCTCATTCAAGAAAGCTGTAGGGAAAGTAGCACTCTACGTAAAAACAAACACAGATACAAACCGCGAACTCGAAACCGACCCCGCCACCGTGACGTAGCGCGAGCGCAACCCCCCTGTAACATCACCGACCGACCCTTGCTCGACGAGCCAGCCCGCGCCGCTGAGCATGTAGCTTCAAATTCCCAAAATAATAATCCGACCCAGCCACCTTTGCTGCCCTCCCTCAATGACTCACTAAGCCGAGGCCCGAACTCCACAGGGAGTGCCCTTAGTGTTGTTCATTTAATTAAAAATCCTAGCTTGTAAGCCCTGGCTGGGGGCCTTAAAGTAATTTTTGGCCACCACAGGATAGTCCGGTTAAGCAGTTTGACAAACTTAACGTGTTGTGTCTGCGAGTGGTCCTTGTTAAAAAAAAAAAAAAAAAAAAAAAAAAAAACGTTTCTTAAAGGTGCTCCCTCACCTGGAGAGTTCGCCCGTAATGTAACATTTCAGATTTGATTTTGAGCATTACTTTCCAATACTGCCTCCCTGACTGACGAGCATGTAATGTAACATTTGATTCGATTTTGAGCATTTAGTTGATTCCATAATCTCAGACGAAGCGGTCGTTGTGCTGAGCGCGCGGCTATATTAATTTTACTCATTGTATCATCAAACTGCGCTCAGCAATGTAATGCTCGAACCTGTAACATTACAGAACAGGCAAATGCTACAAGTGTGCACCTTTTTCTTCTTCCTTTTTAGGGTTCCGTACCCAAAGGGTAAAAACGGAACCCTATTACTAAGATTTCGCTGTCTGTCCGTCTGTCTGTCACCAGGCTGTATCTCATGAACCGTGACAGCTAGACAGTTGAAATTTTCACAGATGATGTATTTCTGTTGCCGCTTTAACAACAAATACTAAAAACAGAATAAAATTAATATTTAAGGGGGGCCATCCCATACAACAAACGTGATTTTTTTGCCGTTTTGTCTAATGTATAGATAATGGTACGGAACCCTTCGTGCGCGAGTCCGACTCGCACTTGGCCGGTTTTTTTTTCTTTCGTACAAAAATCTTTCAATTTCCTTCATCTCGCCTTTAAACGTTCCTGCTTGGCAAGAAAAGTTAAACTTGATTCGAAACTCTTAATGAGGTAATCAAATGCATCTGGCGTTCTAACAAGTGCAATTATTAGTCTTAACAAGTTTGATCTTTCTTGCAATAATTCATCTTTCGAAGCAAAGCCTGTTTAATTTGTATCGTTAAGTCCAGCATTAAATACTGGTGGATGTAGCTGGAGCCAAATTGCCTAGTTTATCTAAAAGATATCGTCAGAAGAATTAGTTACAGAGAACTTTTATATTGAAGACTAGCGGACGTCACGCGGTTTCACCCGCGTAGTTCCCGTTCCCGTGGGAGTACGGGGATAAAATATAGCCTATGTCACTCAGGGTGAATGTAGCTTTCGATTGGTGAAAGAATTTTTGAAATCGGTTAATTACTTCCGGAGATTACCCCCTACATACAAACTTACAAACAAATGTTACCTCTTTATAATATTAGTATAGAATATGGTATAGTTTTTGCTTTAAGAAATATTGAAAAAAATGTGTACAAAAGATATATAAAGGAGAACTAATAATATGGACGGAAAAAGTTAGACATCCGCAAAAGTCCCCTCTCGCAAAGACAAGATCTGTGTTCCAGCCAATGATATTCTAACAAACAGATATGTTATAGACCTACAAAACCAACGAAAAAAGTGTGCCGCGGAGGAGAGCCAGCTCACATACACGCAGTGACGCAGAATAAAGGCAAAACATGCCAATTGGCTCGTTTTCGAGTCTTCACGATTGCGCGCTCACAACATATCTGTTTAATAGAATATCATTGGTTCCAGCAGTCGAAACGTTAAATGCTGACAGATGATACATTACGATAAGTTTGCCTTTTTTTTTAATGATAGATATCGTTTCTTTTTAGACCATGCCTCCTCAAGTGGATCCCGTTCCCAGTGGTGTAGTCTTTGAATCGGACACACAGACCTCGGACCTGGGGCTCGCGAAAGATGTCTCCGTGCTAAAACATGCAAGTCCCAGAAAACACGAATACGTGTGGTTCAACATCTTTTGGTTCCTCTACTTGCATATTGCTTCGGTGTACGGATTGTATCTCGTCTTCACTTCGGCTAAATGGCAGACTAATGTGTTTGGTGAGTAGTCTTCTGAGATTTATAATATCGATCTTCATAGCGTTTTAGTGTTGATTATGTACATACATTGCTAATTAAGGATACCTACCAAAAGCATCATACATGGACGAAAAAGCAATAAGTAAGGCGTTCACTAATAGGTACTAAGTGACACCTAATTGAATACTTAAATATTATCCCACTGGTCGAATTTCAACGTTATAGTAGCGCTCTTTTATTTAAGCACTAGTGGACGTCACGCGGTTTCACCCGCGTAGTTCCCGTTTCCGTGGGAGTACGGGGATAAAATATAGCTTAAGTTACACAGTAAAGACGTGTCTTTCTAATGGTGAAAGAATTTTTTAAATCGGTCGAGGAGTTTTAGAGTTAAATCGTAACAAACAAACAAAAAATTAAATCTTTATTCTTTATAATATTAGTATAGATTTATACCTACTACGTTTACACTAAAACTTGAAATTGTTGCATAGGCACTGTGTCTGTTGACTTGAGACACAATCTATGATAAAACTATTTTCAAGTTATTTTAACTGAATAGTACATTGAACACAGAAAAAAAAAAAATTGTATTCCAGCATTCGCCGTGCACCTAATGTGCGCCATCGGCATCGGCGCAGGATCTCATCGTCTTTGGACTCACAGATGTTTCAAGGCTCGCACTCCTCTCCGTGTAGTGCTCATGCTGTGGCAAACTATGGGCTTTCAGGTGAGCAGAATACATAATATACGACCTACTTCTTCATAGTCAGACAGGATGACTTTTTTATCACTTTTCAATAAAAACTGGTATAATAGGTGAACGGAGTAGAAGCAAATGGCATATTTAGTTTTTTTTTTTTTATCTTGAAAAAAAAAATCTAAAAAATTCGAAATTTTTCTTTTTTTTTTCAAAATTTCTCTTTCTGTTCTAATATGAAAAGTTTACTTGAAATTTGTAGCGTTTTTTGATGATGGATCAATTTTTTTTCTATTCTAAGCTGTGGAAAAAAGAAAAAAAAACTAGGTATGCCATTATAAGTTTCTACTCCGTTCACCTAATATACCCATTTTTTTGGAAAGTGATAAAAAAGTCACCCGGTATTTGTACACAATTACACAATGGTTGTTTGGATCCTTGCTTATATAATACCCGGTTCTTACGATCCATCTCTATTCTGCCAGCCTGCACTACATGTTTTTGAACAATTACCACCATCGATGTCAACGCCTAGGTGAGCAGAACAATAAAACACGAGTGAAAGTAATTATTTAAAAAAAAAAACAGAGCAGTCTTAGGGGACTGCCGATAGAAGTGAAAACAAAAAGTACACAGACCCCGCCCCAGTCGTAGCACTGGTGTTGCCCCGCGCATGCCTATGTGGTGCCACGCCGTAGCGGATGCTACGAGTGCTACGAACGGCTACGAAGCGTCACCGCACGTTACGTTACGTGACGATGAATTCAATGTTTTTCCTTCACCCAAAAAGTGCTCAACGCGCCTAAAGAAGTTTTCACTTCAAAAAAATATTTATATGACGAACGCTTTTTTGTTCCTTCCCAAAAGATATCTCGCTGCACTTTTCTTTGTTTTATTCTGGATGGAGCAGTGATTTACTTTTTTTGTAATGAGCATTTCAGTGCATAAAAAGTTTATTAGTACAATTAGATAAATGTTCAAGTTATATCCATAAATAATAAGTGCTAGAAATGCTAATTGTATTGTCAAACCAGCCTCTCACGTCAAGAGGCGTTTGCTCAAATCATTACCAGTGCTCATCAAGTCAATTAATGATAAGTATCTACGCTGTTATGTCAAGAACTTGTCTGTTTACTTAGTTAATGTGCAAATTGATGAACCAGACCCTGAAAGGGTCGATTAAAGGATCATTAAGGGCTATGTTATGTATTATAATAGTCTCTATAGGGAAAACTAACTTTTCAAACAAGGAGCTTCGTCCTCTACAACATTTTGTCAAATTTTAGTCATATTTTGGACTTTTGAAACTTTAGTATTCTCACATAACAAAAAAAAACACATTCAACATCAAGGAATACAGATTGTTTAATTGACATGAAAGTTTGATTCATTCTATTGACAAATTATTGAAGTATAAAAACTCAATAACACTATGCCCCAGAGTCGGGCAATAGAACACAGGCTATGCTCAAAAGTAACGGATGAACGAGGAACGAGGAAGTATTCTAGTTGTGTCCTATTTTCCTCAGATCTTCTTGATTCCTATAATTTAGTCATTTCCATGTACCAGGACTCCATATTCGAGTGGGCTCGCGATCATCGCACCCACCACAAGTACGCGGACACTGACGCAGACCCTCATAATGCTGAGCGAGGCCTCTTCTTCTCTCACATGGGTTGGCTCTGCTGCAAGAAGAGTCCAGAAGTCATCGAAGGTGGAAAGCGCATTGATCTCACTGACTTGTATGCTGATCCAGTTGTAATGTTCCAGAGGAAGTGAGTAAAAAATATATGGTAACCAGAGGCGTCTCTAGCCCATGTAGCGCCCGTGTGCAAACATTACCCTAGCGCCCCCTAGTAATCCCGCGGTCAAAATGAATGGGTACAAAGTTGTACAAGTAACCACAAACTGTAAAATTTCCCCAATAGATAATTGTTTGGAGATGAAGAAAAAAATTGTCGGTTTCGGATACCATGATGTGTTGTTGACTGTATTTAGAAATATACAGGGTGTAACATAGTAGTAAATAGATGTAACATCAACAATGTCCAAATTTTGAAATTTCTTCATTCTAATTACGACCTCATATAGACATACAAAGTTCAATATAAATTGGAAACATTTGACAAATTTGGGAAGTTAAGCTCACTGCGAGCGAGGCCCACTGTACACGGGTAAAAAGATTTTTGGGAAGGCGCCGTGTAGGGCTCCGTAGCGAGCGGCGCTCGGCGCCACCTAGGACCGCTACGCCTGTGTGCAACGCACACCCTGCACACTAGGTAAAGACGGCCCTGGTAGTAAATGCATAGCAAATATTTGTAAGTATAGGATATTACAACTAAAAATGGAAAAATAAAATAAAACTTTTTTGCCAAAAATAAAACCGACTTCAAAAAAAACAATAAACAAAAAAAACACAAAAAGAAAATGACAAAAAAATACACTAAAAGAAAAACAAAAAAAAACACTAAAACAAAACCACAAAAAAGTGACAAATAACTTTAGCTTCAGAAGCCGGTGAGAAAAACACCAAATCAATCAAAGGTCAAGTTTCAGAAGTCGGTGACAAAAACACTAAATCAATTGAACAAGGTCACCGACTTCTGAAGCTTGACCTTTGATTGATTTGGTGTTTTTCTCACCGGCTTCTGAAGCTAAAGTTATTTGTCACTTTTTTGTGGTTTTGTTTTAGTGTTTTTTTTTGTTTTTCTTTTAGTGTATTTTTTTGTCATTTTCTTTTTGTGTTTTTTTTGTTTATTGTTTTTTTTGAAGTCGGGAGGAGCTCGTGGCTAAATAATAACAGCCGCTCGGGTCGATCGTTTGGTTAAGCCGTGCTTGCCTAGGTTGGTCTGTGGATGGGTGACCGCCCATTACATACCGAGTTTCCTCCGTGCCTCGGAAAGCACGTTAAGCCGTTGGTCCCGGCTGTCATTTATAGATCTTTGACAGTCGTTAGGTAGTCAGAGGCCCGAAAAGTCTGACAACCAGTCTTACCAAGGGGTATCGTATTACCCGGTACTAACTGGGTTGTGGAGGTCAGATAGGCAGTCGCTCCATGTAAAATACTGGTATTCAGCTGCATCCGGTAAAACTGGAAGCCGACCCCAACACAGTTGGGAAAAGGCTAGGCAGATGATGTTTTTTTTGAAGTCGGTTTTATGTTTCCCCGAGTTCTGAAATCTTAGACCAGACTCATGCCGAGTTCAACGAAAAGCTTTTCTCAGAACAAATAATCCTATTACATCCCAACAAAAAAATCCTACGTATAAAATAGTGTCCCTACAAATATAACCCTCTCCGATTATCTAATATCCTGCAGAATTCTGTGTTATAAGTGAAACCATAAGTCTTTCCGAGTGGTTGTCGCCAGTTCTGTCTCCAATATATTTATACGTATGCTCACAAAAGCCACTGCTGTACTCGGTATTAAAAGGAAAAGCAAAATTTATTTTTCTAAGATCTTTGTGTCTTTTAACTGAGGGAGGAAAATAAAGAAACACGACGGATCAACCACCCACAGCCACCCGTTCTCTGAAAGTTAGGTCAAATAACATTTATTTCTAGTGAAGCAGAGATTTTCATTTTATCACGTAGGTCCCTATTTCAACAAGCGTCAGGCCGAGGGTATTATGAAGTGTGAAACAAAGTTGGTGTCCGTCATAAATATTAAAACTTTTTATGATGAAATGTTGATAGTCTGAGGGAGTTGAAGGTCGCGTGTTTTAAAACGGGACTCTCGTTATGTTGATGTAATGACACATTCATTTAAATGTACATGTTACGTAATTACTCCTTACTAGATGTTCAAAAGAGGGTCCAGCATTAGCCGTCTAGACACTAAAAGCTGGTCATTAGTATTGTTCTAAAGTAAGACGGTGACATTGATGCCGAGCAGACTTAGCTTAAGTACAATAAATAAATTAACGAACCTTGATGAATAAATAATTAATTAGCACGGATAAAGAAAAAATAAAGGAAACATGGTGCAGAAATCCGCTATCATCATTATTAATATCGAGGAAGCATGCTCTTCCATAAGTCTCTATGAGTCGTCATTATAGCCTTCACCCCCTTTCTAGTCATAGGTACTTATCAACGATAATTTATCAACCTTTACGCAAATGCCATCCATCGTTTCTTTAGTTTGCAGAAACAATAGGCTTGTATCCTGAAAAAATCTAATTAGCCCGTCAGTTAATCAAAAAATATTTGACACGTATTTTTTCTTTTGTTACGTAAACCAAAATTGACGAAGATACGACGCTTTTAAAATTCTCAATACGTCACGCCGTGCTATAATTTTTAGTGCGTTGTGACGCGTCACGACCAACTCCCGTTTTGATGCGTTTTATCTTTGTCAATATTCATTGATTTACAAAAACAAAAAATACGTGTCCATTATTTTCCAATACCTACTCTTACTGACGGACTAAATAGATTTGCAATTTATTGATGGTGGAAACTAGCCTATTATTACGGTTTTTTTTTCAACAGGCACTATTTGAAAATGATGCCGCTGCTTTGCTTCGTGCTGCCCACTGTGGTACCGGTCTACTTCTGGGGCGAGACCTGGACTAACGCGTTCTTCATCCCTACCATTTTGAGATACACCTGTGGGATCAACGTCGTGTGGAGCGTAAACAGCTTCGCGCATGTCTTCGGGTACAGGCCTTATGACAAGTAAGTGCCTCGATACAAAAGCCTCAATAGAGTAGGTATAATTTTTCAGCTGCCAAAATGCAAATTGCCCATAGATTATAACTAATAGTCTATGGCAATAGTAGGTACTATCGAGGACACTCCCGCCTGACCACCAATAAGCTAATTTTTGCTTGCACACGCAACATAGAAACGCTCTCTAGCCCCGCCCCGTTGACTTTGTATAGAAATAATGAATGAAAAGATACCGAATCGGCCGAGCGCACTGATGACGTACGCCCAACGAGAGATATTGTTATTTTGCGCGCCAAAGTTGACGCTTTCCTAATAGGCCCAAACTTTAAGGAGGCGTTGCTCGGCGCCTCCGCATGATTTAAGCGAAAAAAAATTAAACTGGTCAGGCGGAAAAGACCCCGATAGTACCTGTGACATCACTAATTTACAAACTAAATTACTAAACTATTGATACGATTTAAAGCAAGTAAAAACCCAATTTTATTTTCCTCTTTTCAGAGAAGTTGTGTCTTGTCTGCTGGCAAGTATCCAATTCAAAATTTTACCTAAAATGTCTATTTATGGAACAATTTCGAGTGATACGGAATAATAAGCAAATCTTGTTGTGTGCCACAACAACCTTGGCAAAACTTGAGAGATGAATAAGCATTATTAGGGAGTTCCACCTGAATATTACACCTGCACCATCTTCAGATTGGTTTGATTGAAGTAGGTAGACAAAGTACCTATTCTGGCAAGAGATCGACAAACTAAACTTTAATACTATATTTGCATAGTTTTGCACAGTCTACCACCGACAGATTCTGAACTTAGCCACAGACTTAGCTTAGGTACAGTGGTGGTCTTTTCCGCCTGATGAGTTAATTTTTTTTTCGCTTAAATCATGCGGAGGCGCCGAGCCACGCCTCCTTAAAGTTTAGGCCTATTAGGAAAGTGTCAGTTTGGCGCGCAAAATAACAATAACTCTCATTTGGCGTGCGTCGTCAGTGCGCTCAGCCGATCGGTATTGTCTTTTATTCATTAGCTATTTCTAGATACAAATTCAACGGGGCGGGGAGAGAGCGTTTCTATGTTGCGATTGCAAGAGAAAATTAGCTTATATATCACGTGGTGATCAAACGGGAGTGTCCTCGATAGTACATAGTTACATAGTTCATGTCACATACTACATGAAAATAACGGGATTTGAAAATAATAGTGCCCTAATTGCTAATAATAGGTGAATCTTCATCTTTAACCTAAAATCAATCTCAAACAGAAGCCTAAAAATTATAAATAAATAGGTACAAACTAGGTCACCTTCCTTTTATGCTCCGCTACAGTCGGGTAAAGTACACAAGTGAACAGATAATTTGGTTACTAGAATCAATTAATAGCAATAATGGTTCATGAATTATGCAAGGCGATCAAGTAGCCAGTCCACCTATTACTAATTAATTACATTGTTATTGTTGGTAATAAGCCGATTAACGTTAGGCGATCGTAATATTGGCACCTAGGTGACGTCTATACCAGCATAGGTAGTATCTAACCTACTATAATAATTAGTAAGGATCACTCAGTCACTACTGCGAGATTCTACTGGGAAAATAACGAATGCAAAAACCCAATAACACTTTGGGTCAGGACTGCCGCACTCACCAATCCCACTTGCAACTTACCACTGGATCAACTAAACAGTCCTGAGCCTGATAGAACCCAATAGTTTTTGAAGTGAAAACTTCTTTAGGCGCGTTGAGCACTTTTTGGGTGAAGGAAAAACATTGAACTCATCGTCACGTAACGTAACGTGCGGTCACGCTTCGTAGCCGTTCGTAGCACTCGTAGCATCCGCTACGGCGTAGCACCACATCTAGGCATGCGCGGGGCATAACCAGTGCTACGACTGGGGCGGGGCCTGTGTACTTTTTGTTTTCACTTCTATCGGCAGTCCTCAATGACTGCTCTGATTTTTTTTTTTACTATTTATTGTGCTTTCTACCATCATCTGCCTAGCCTTTTCCTAACTATGTGGGGGTCGGCTTCAAGTCTAACCGGATGCAGCTGAATACCAGTATTTTACATGGAGCGACTGCTTATCTGACCTCTACAACCCAGTTAGTACTGGGTAATACGATACCTCTTGGTAAAACTGGTTGTCAGACTTTTGGGTAACTGACTACCTGTAACGACTGTCAAAGATCTGCAAATGACAGCCGGGACCAACAGCTTAACGTGCTTTCCGAGGCACGGAGGAAACTCGGTATGTAGGTAATGGGTGGTCCCATCCACAGACCAACCTAGGCAAGCACGGCTTAACCTAAAGATCGACCCGAGCGGTTGTTATTATTTAGCCACGGGCTTCTCCTCCTTATTGTACTCTCTACCAAACGTAGTAAAAGAGTTTTCAATATAAATAACTCTTTACCTCACCTTCACCATTTCAGTTTGCTTATAAGTTAATATGTTAACTCCCAGTAAAATTATGCGAGGAACTTTTCCACTAGTTACAAAACAAAACTTTTCTTTAATCAGTGGGGCTTCAAAGTTCAAACTATAAGACCCCTTACAGTTAAGTGAACGCCACACTCCTCTTATTGAGAGAAAACGTAAAAGCGTCTCGAACTTCCCTCCTCAGATTAAAATGTAAAAAATATGTTTTTCTCCTAAGGTCACTGAACCCGCGCGAAAACATTGGCGTATGGCTGATCTGTGTGGAAGGCTTCCACAACTACCACCACACATTCCCCTGGGACTACCGCGCGACTGAGCTTCCCCTCTACAACATGCTCACACCCACCATCGTGTTCATCGAGGCCATGGCAAAGGTATGTATTCATTGGGCCCCTTTTAACAAAGTGTACAGCGGAAAAATAAATAGGCTAACCCTTGCGCGGTCAACCTGGGATTAGGGTTGCCAACTATTTGTAAAAAAAAACAAAAAATCTATACTGAACGTAAACGTTGTCTTTTTATAAGACCAAATTTAAAATTGGCGGCCTAAATGCCGACCTAATTGTGCGCTAGTAATAGCCAGTTATTTCCTTGAACTATGCTGCTCGCAAAACATTAACTTGGAGCTGGAAACTTGTTATAAGACTTTACGGGCGGAAGTTTAAATATTGGCACTGAAACATGAAAACACGTGGTTGCATCGTCAGTGAATAATGTGAATATATTCGTTTAATCATCTACTGGACGAACTTCACTTTATACGATTATTTTAAAATGAGAATACCTACTTAATAACTGCAAACTGCGGTGGTAAACTTATTTTAATTTTGATTAGCCTTGTTCCACATCCAATGCCGGGCAAATGTCTACCTTTCCTAGGTCATGCAAGTGCAATATCTGTCATCGTTATCTGTCTAGCCTTTTCCCTATGTTGCTTTGACATAAAATATCTATATTATTATTATTTTTTTAAATTGACACTACATAATATCTTCTTTATTTTAATTTTCTGACATTTATAATTTTTGTTAGGTATTTCTTAATCATTCTGGAAATATTTATTGATTGACTTGCTCTGATACTCTTGTTTATATAAATAATTGATGATAGTATTTCTACGCCAAATGACAAAACGTAGATCTCACACACTCTGTAACTACCTGTGGGGTCGGCTTCCACCAGGGATGCAGCTGAATACCAGGATTTTACATGGAACATGCCTATCGGACCCTACTTAATCTTTATCTCTCAGTGACCTGTAAAACGCACCAATTTCTCGATAATTTAATCAAAATATAATAATACTTGTTTTTTTTTACATAGATTGGACAAGCATACGACTTGAAATACGTGTCCCCCGAAATTATAAAGCAACGGACACACCGCACGGGGGATGGCTCACACCACCTATGGGGATGGGACGACCCTGAATTCAATGAGAAACTCAAAGCGAAATACGGCGCGGTCAGCCACAGTGAAGACAGGACACAGGCATAATTTATTGCCGCTCCGTTTTTACTTTTAATGAAGACTTTATTAGAAATAAGGGTGTAGAATTTTACTCGACAAATTAACAATAAGCATTAATGTTAAAAACAAAATAAAAAATCTTAATAAAAACAAAATTCAATTTGTCTTTTTTAAACTTTCACGATCAAAACACATTATAATACACATGTAAACGGGTACCTATTTTCGCGAATTTTTACCTTTAATATAAGCCCGACGTTTGACCGGATTGCACCAGCCGTGGTCGCGGGAAGACTGAAGTATTGAAAATTCAAATTGTTGTTTTACTTTTCTTGTTGGCCGATTTTCTTTGGAAAGTCCTTATTCTGTTCTCATCGATAAATAAAATACAATAGAATTTGTACCCTATCAGCTCTGCACATAAATGAGTAAAATGAAACAAGCTTGAAATCTTTTTCCAATGGTTCGCAGCTGGCGCCGTCGTAAGCGATAAGCGAAAATCGATATTGGCCTCTTCCATTAGCAAGGTATAATTAATGCAATGCAATCGTGTGCCTACTAAAGTGGAGTACGCGAGCGACAGTTGTAAATTATAAATTAACCGCATCATTACCGATCACACGGAAAACAGCTGTTCCAAAACTTACGACTTGATATTTAATGGCCGCATGCATAGGTAGGCCACACAGATAAGGCATTTCAAAAGGCACCAGTGTTGATTCAGACTATCTAGGTGTTTCTGTTTATATTATTATCTATGATCTAGATACTGGTAGATACTGCACTGCTGACAGCACCAACCCAGCAGTATTAACACGGTTTTTCAAATAGAGTTCAGAGTTTAGGTTCTTGATTTGGAAAATTACTGTACAGTATAATAAATAACTAGGTAAATAAGGTGAGCGGCTGGATTCAAACCAAACAACGTGCTTAGATTTATTGAAACACTAAGTTCGGTGAAAAGCAAACTTTATTACATGTGGTTTCTCCCATGCCTCACAAGGACCGTGCCAAATTTAGCCTGTTTTGAGCAAAAACATCCAAAAACGTATACTTTGCCAAAGCAGTATCGAGCGAAGCATGAATACGGCTATTGGTAGGTGGACGATTACAAAACAAAAGGAAAAAGACAAAAGTAAGCGATTAAAGTAGATACCCTACCTAAAAACTCATAGAGAACTGGACAGGTCAATTTTGAGAAAAAAAAAACCGGCCAAGAGCGTGTCGGGCCACGCTCAGTGTAGGGTTCCGTAGTTTCCCGTCCGGCACAATAAGTGTTCCCACTTATGAGTTTAAAGGTGGGTATCCATTATGTAAAAATGCTTGCATATACGAATATACTACAAACTTGGTCCAGAAATTATTTTGTACAACTTTTTGTCTTTTTTGTACAAAAACTGTTGTTTCCATCAAGTTCAAAATAATTTTCCTAGAAAGTCCTTATAAAGTTCTACTTTTCAGATTTTTTTCATATTTTCTAAACATATGGTTCAAAAGTTAGAGGGGGGGGGGACACATTGTTTTTTACTTTTGGAGCGATCATTTCCGAAATTATTGACATTATCAAAAAATGATTTTAGAAAACCCCTATTCATTTTTAAATACCTTTCCAACAATATATCACACGTTAGGGTTGAAATAAAAAAAAAATCACTTCCCACTTTACATACAGGGGGGCTACCCTAATAAAACATTTTTTCCAATTTTTATTTTACCACTTTGTCGGCGTGATTGATATACATATTGGTACCAAATTTCAGCTTTCTAGTGCTAACGGTCACAGAGATTAAGCGAGGACGGACAGACGGACGGACGGACAGACATGGCGAAACTATAAGGGTTCCTAGTTGACTACAGAACCCTAAAAAACAGAAAAACGAACAAGAAACATAGTGGAATGGTAAATGATCTTAAAAATTCATGGAAAAAGACAAAAGGGACTTCACATTAGGTAGGTACGAGATAGGAAAATGTAAATGACATAACGTTGCGTTGCTAATTGTTGATCAAAGGACTTTACAAAAGAATGGAGAAGATTAGCTCGTGATGTGAGAGAGAACCAAAGACATTAAAATATCGGACAACAGTTTACAGTGGATGAAACTAGGGGAGGGATAAAAGGACAACCTAAAGTATTTTTTTCCTTACTACACTAGTTTAAAACATGCGTTTCGTACTGTACTGTATTTTTTTTTCAGCGTATGAAGGCTTTTTATTTATTAACTAGCTGACCCGCCCAACTTCGTCTGCGTCACATGAGCTAACTACCTACTACCTACCTACTACCTACCTACTACCTACCTACTACCTACCTACTACCTACCTACTACCTACCTACTACCTACCTACTACCTACCTACTACCTACCTACTACCTACCTACTACCTACCTACTACCTACCTACTACCTACCTACTACCTACCTACTACCTACCTACTACCTACCTACTACCTACCTACTACCTACCTACTACCTACCTACTACCTACCTACTACCTACCTACTACCTACCTACTACCTACCTACTACCTACCTACTACCTACCTACTACCTACCTACTACCTACCTACTACCTACCTACTACCTACCTACTACCTACCTACTACCTACCTACTACCTACCTACTACCTACCTACTACCTACCTACTACCTACCTACTACCTACCTACTACCTACCTACTACCTACCTACTACCTACCTACTACCTACCTACTACCTACCTACTACCTACCTACTACCTACCTACTACCTACCTACTACCTACCTACTACCTACCTACTACCTACCTACTACCTACCTACTACCTACCTACTACCTACCTACTACCTACCTACTACCTACCTACTACCTACTACCTACTACCTACCTACTACCTACCTACTACCTACCTACTACCTACCTACTACCTACCTACTACCTACCTACTACCTACCTACTACCTACCTACTACCTACCTTCTACCTACCTTCTACCTACCTACTACCTACCTACCTACCTACCTACCTACCTACCTACTACCTACCTACTACCTACCTACTACCTACCTACTACCTACCTACTACCTACCTACTACCTACCTACTACCTACCTACTACCTACCTACTACCTACCTACTACCTACCTACTACCTACCTACTACCTACCTACTACCTACCTACTACCTACCTACTACCTACCTACTACCTACCTACTACCTACCTACTACCTACCTACTACCTACCTACTACCTACCTACTACCTACCTACTACCTACCTACTACCTACCTACTACCTACCTACTACCTACCTACTACCTACCTACCTACCTACTACCTACCTACTACTACCTACCTACTACCTACCTACTACCTACCTACTACCTACCTACTACCTACCTACTACCTACCTACTACCTACCTACCTACCTACTACCTACCTACCTACCTACCTACTACCTACCTACTACCTACCTACTACCTACCTACTACCTACCTACTACCTACCTACTACCTACCTACTACCTACCTACTACCTACCTACTACCTACCTACTACCTACCTACTACCTACCTACTACCTACCTACTACCTACCTACTACCTACCTTCTACCTACCTACTACCTACCTACTACCTACCTACTACCTACCTACTACCTACCCTACTACTACCTACCTACTACCTACCTACTACTACCTACTACCTACCTACTACCTACCTACTACCTACCTACTACCTACCTACTACCTACCTACTACCTACCTACTACCTACCTACTACCTACCTACTACCTACCTACTACCTACCTACTACCTACCTACTACCTACCTACTACCTACCTACTACCTACCTACTACCTACCTACTACTACCTACTACCTACCTACTACCTACCTACTACCTACCTACTACCTACCTACTACCTACCTACTACCTACCTACTACCTACCTACTACCTACCTACTACCTACCTACTACCTACCTACTACCTACCTACTACCTACCTACTACCTACCTACTACCTACCTACTACCTACCTACTACCCTACCTACTACCTACCTACTACCTACCTACTACCTACCTACTACCTACCTACTACCTACCTACTACCTACCTACTACCTACCTACTACCTACCTACTACCTACCTACTACCTACCTACTACCTACCTACTACCTACCTACTACCTACCTACTACCTACCTACTACCTACCTACTACCTACCTACTACCTACCTACTACCTACCTACTACCTACCTACTACCTACCTACTACCTACCTACTACCTACCTACTACCTACCTACTACCTACCTACTACCTACCTACTACCTACCTACTACCTACCTACTACCTACCTACTACCTACCTACTACCTACCTACTACCTACCTACTACCTACCTACTACCTACCTACTACCTACCTACTACCTACCTACTACCTACCTACTACCTACCTACTACCTACCTACTACCTACCTACTACCTACCTACTACCTACCTACTACCTACCTACTACTACCTACTACCTACCTACTACCTACCTACTACCTACCTACTACCTACCTACTACCTACCTACTACCTACCTACTACCTACCTACTACCTACCTACTACCTACCTACTACTACCTACTACCTACCTACTACCTACCTACTACCTACCTACTACCTACCTACCTACTACCTACCTACTACCTACCTACTACCTACCTACTACCTACCTACTACCTACCTACTACCTACCTACTACCTACCTACTACCTACCTACTACCTACCTACTACCTACCTACTACCTACCTACTACCTACCTACTACCTACCTACTACCTACCTACTACCTACCTACTACCTACCTACTACCTACCTACTACCTACCTACTACCTACCTACTACCTACCTACTACCTACCTACTACCTACCTACTACCTACCTACTACCTACCTACTACCTACCTACTACCTACCTACTACCTACCTACTACCTACCTACTACCTACCTACTACCTACCTACTACCTACCTACTACCTACCTACTACCTACCTACTACCTACCTACTACCTACCTACTACCTACCTACTACCTACTACCTACCTACTACCTACCTGCTACCTACCTGCTACCTACCTGCTACCTACCTGCTACCTACCTGCTACCTACCTGCTACCTACCTGCTACCTACCTGCTACCTACCTGCTACCTACCTGCTACCTACCTGCTACCTACCTGCTACCTACCTGCTACCTACCTGCTACCTACCTGCTACCTACCTGCTACCTACCTGCTACCTACCTGCTACCTACCTGCTACCTACCTGCTACCTACCTGCTACCTACCTGCTACCTACCTGCTACCTACCTGCTACCTACCTGCTACCTACCTGCTACCTACCTGCTACCTACCTGCTACCTACCTGCTACCTACCTGCTACCTACCTGCTACCTACCTGCTACCTACCTGCTACCTACCTGCTACCTACCTGCTACCTACCTGCTACCTACCTGCTACCTACCTGCTACCTACCTGCTACCTACCTACTACCTACCTACTACCTACCTACTACCTACCTACTACCTACCTACCTACTACCTACCTACTACCTACCTACTACCTACCTACTACCTACCTACTACCTACCTACTACCTACCTACTACCTACCTACTACCTACCTACTACCTACCTACTACCTACGTAATTTATAAAAAAAAAATACATACAAAAGTTTATTCACCCTTTTTTTTTTTTTAATTGTTTTTAAAATGTATTCTGCTATTCTGGGCGGAGACAGATCCAACGAAACAAAAACCATGAAAATTTATCCAGCAGATCTCGAGTTATATGTTGTAACAAACCCGTCTTTCTTTTAAATATATAGATTAATCTGTCCT
Organism: Xestia xanthographa; assembly: GCA_905147715.2. NCBI lineage: Eukaryota > Metazoa > Arthropoda > Insecta > Lepidoptera > Noctuidae > Xestia > Xestia xanthographa. Next base: position 13,354,691 of record LR990649.1, on the reverse strand, counting down.
ATGTCCTATAATGCTGTTTGTTTTTTTTTTTCATCTCCGAAACTGTTCACTGCTGCACTGGAGGATGTCTTCAAGGTTCTGGACTAGAGAGGGCTAGGCATCAACGTCAAAGGAGAGTACCTACATCACTCGCCTTCGGTTTGCCGACGATATAGTGGTCATGGCTGAGACCATGGAGGATCTCAGTACAATGCTCGATGACCTCATTATAGCTTCCGGAAGAGTAAGTCTTAAAATAAACATGGACAAAACCAAGGTCATGTCAAATGCCCATGTCACTCCCATTTCTATCAAGATCGGAGACTCTACACTCGAAGTTGTAGACGATTATGTGTACCAGGGACAAACGGTCCAGTTAGGTAGGTCTAACTTCGAGAAAGAGGTCAGTCGTCGAATCCGACTCGGCTGGGCAGCGTTCGTGAAGTTGAGCGGTATCTTCTCGTCCAACTTACCACAGTGTCTCAAGACGAAAGTCTATGACCAGTGTGTGTTGCCAGTGATTAGGCCTCATCAGAAGGCTTTGGAGTGGCGACCGCGAACCGGAAGACATTGTGTTGGAAGGCCTCCCACTAGGTGGACCGATGACCAGGTGAAGGTTGCGGGAATCCGCTGGATACGAGTCGCACGGGACCGGTCAATGTGGCGACACTTGGGGGAGGCCTATGTCCAGCAGTGGACGTGTTTCAGCTGAAATGATGAATGATGAAATAAAACACGAGGTTACAACATTTTTCATTTTTTTTAACGGCTGCTTCAGGATTTTTCATCATTTATTCCATCACTGATGCGATATATCCATGCCCTTCTTCTTTTAAACGTGCAGCAGCTGCATATACCATTTCACTGGAATCTTCGCCTATTATGAACATCAGATCTATTTTTTTTCTGTTTACTTCCCAGATCTTCGAATGGGATCTTTTTGTCATTGTTCCAACGGACGATGATTTCGACGGCTGAGGGAGCTCTTTGTATCTCATCAACAGTTGGTTCTTGATTAACTAGAGTTTGAACACAACTCGGCCAATCAATATTCACTTCCAACCAATTTGCGTACAGTCTTCTAAAATGATCAAAGAATCGGTTGGATTTCTGCCACCTATGTAAAGCGGCTCGCCTAAATCTCCGGCAAAATTCTTTGAGAGTTATACGATCTTCGGCAGAAAGGCACTCACTCTCACTTTGTAGAAAAACAAACAAGTCTAAATTGGTGATTAAACTTTCCATTCTAAGATTTTATGGTCGCAGATCAAAGATTTAGTGTTAGCAGTTACACAGTTATGATCAATATAAATTATAAATCAAAATTTTAGCCCTTTATTGCAAAACGCTTATAATTAGTTAACTACCCTCATTAATTTTACAAGATGTGCTAATGAAAATTTATAATCGTCAAAAACATAGGTATTTTGGTCGTATCCAAAGTTTTAAAACTCATTTTATGTTGATAAATATCTAGCTCAAACATAGTTGTCTACGGGTGGGAGTACTATAAACCTCTGCCTACTCCTTCGTATATATAGGGGTGATACTATTTTATGTTACGTGTTGTTATAAGTCTGTGTTCTTCAACATAAACACTAAAAGGAATCGTTTCATATGTAAAAATAAATGAAAATATTTTAAGGTTTTTTTAAAAAAAAAACGGCATCAAATGTTTTGGATATTCGGCGACAAAAAAATCATAAATAATTAGCACTATAATCACCTGTAAGGATATCCGTGTTTAACTCTCCGTTTAGGAGATGATTAGATTTTTCATACTTGCTTCATACAAATTTTTCGTAAAAAAATATAATGTTCCTTTTTGAGCAGAATTAGCTCGGGTGTCATTTTTGTACATAATAATGACTAATAGAAGCGATATCTGGCAAAAAATCAGGCACTTGCTAATTGAGAAAGCCGATTTTTAGCCCACCGTGCCACGCGACAACTGTTTTAGATTTGAATAAAGCTGATCAAGTTGAAAGTTCGCAAAAACGATCCACTGCCACTGATCCACTGCCACTGATCCACTGCATTGTTTTTCTAGTCTAGCTAGTTGGAATTACTGGTTTCTTGACAATGCCCGCTCCACACTTACCCCGCGAATCGCGCGAGAAGGCGCGAAAGGTGCGAGAACACGTAATGTGGAGCCGTGTCGCATGTTTTTCGCGGCTTCGCGCGTTTTTCTCCGATTTTTGTCGGTTTTTTAACCCGCGACAAAGGGCCAGCGCGCGCGAACTTTGCGTGAATACGTCTAGACTCCACACTAGCGCGTCGCTCAGTTTGTTGTTAGCAACGGAGGTGTCTGGTCGTGTCATTAGGTATACCGAGATATCATGTATTTTCTCCAGGTCCTCTTAATTTTTTTTTAATTTTAATATATTCGTAATGAGGGATTTTCTTTTTCGCTGTTCCCTAGTCGCTGGATAGATGGCGCTAGGAGTAAGTATGATAATGCAAGGAATGGAACCTAAAAAAACTGATTTTAACAAAGCGCGAGAAATATAGGTTATATTCGGAAGGTTAAGCAAATGAAAGTGTCAGTTGTTGTTTATAAAATTCGCCAAAAGGCAGGCAAAGGAACAGAGCCATACAGCCTAGTCTTGTTTGAATTTTCCAATGAATTTTCCTTGTATTTTTGAAGATCTAATCCAAGTCTGATTTGTCCAATTTCAAAAGGCCAACGCCATGTCTGTTTTGTTTTTTCCCAAATAAGGACAAAGCCATGTCTAATTTATTCAAAGTCTAAAGGCTTTAGAAGCCATGTCTCATAACAGTCATATCCAATATTTTTCCATTATAGGTATTTGTTTGTCGTATCTGTAGTCATAGAAAATAATCAAATTTCTATAGCACTTCTTAATATATATTTATATAAGGGTATGTAGGTGTTAGTATTCCGTAAAATATCATTGAGGGCACGCGGGACACTCTCAGATTCTCCATAAATATTAATTAAATCTTCAATCAACATTAATCTTTCTATTGTAAAAGCAGGGCAAGTGAAAATTATGTGTTCTGCAGTTTGGTCACACTCAGAGTTACAATGATTGCAAGATGGTGATGAGATAATTTTCATTCGTGCGAGATGTGCATTTAAACGATAATGTCCAAATCTGAGTCGGCATATTGTGGAATAAAATTTTCTGTTGATGAAGTCCTTGTTACGAGAAAACCAGGGAGTTGATAAGATTTCGGGATTTATTGATGCATACCATATGCCTTTTCCACCTTCCAAAATACTTGCCCAATAAGACTTCCATTCTTCTTTTAATTTCTTTCTTAGTATTGAATAAAAATTTGTGTAAGGTATGGCAACTTCAGATAAACATAAACTGTCAATGTCAGTATCAACGATAGTTTTTGGCCAAGAAATCAACATTTTCGTTTCCTGTGACACCGATATGTGAAGGAGTCCACAGAATTTAATTTCAATATTCTCTTCATGTAATTTCCACCATAAATTCTTGATTTCATAAATAATGAAAGAAGTTTAGCGTTTATAGTTCTAAACTGTAATGCCTTCAGAACACTCATGCTGTCCGAGATCAACAACCACTTCAATGATACAGCTGGATTTTCCACAATAAAATGAAGTGCAGCCACAATTGCATAGCATTCTGCAGTGTATATGCTAGCTGGTGTAGGAAGTGGAAAACCACGACCAAATTTAAGATGTGGTACGTAGAATGCGCAAGATACTTTGTCTCTTTTTTTTGAACCATCAGTGTATATGTGGCGAAATTCAGAATATCTGGATAGTAGCTCATATACTTCCTCTTTACTACTCAGAGTTTCGTCAATATTGATGCACATGTTACCAAGATTTACTGTCATAAGCACCATTATAACAAGGCAAAGTATTAATTGATTTGTGGATAGTATATTGCTGATCATATTGTATAATTTCAGAAAAAATTATGAAGTATATATGGAGCGGATTCACTAATAGGTAAAAGGCTATTATAATATGACAACATTTTCCGAAAGAGGGGATGATTTGACAAAGAAATAATATTAAATAGAAATCTGAATTTGAGGTATTTAAATCTTAATATAAGAGGAGGTATAAGGCATTCAGCCTGTAAAGAAACAATAGGAGTTGTTCTCATAGCCCCAGTAATGAGCCTCAAATTTTTGTTCTGAATAACATCTAACTTGTCCACTAATCTTTTATTTGAAGCAAAACAAAGGAAGCCATATTCAAAGTGACTCCTTACTATTGATTTATATAGCATCAAAAGAATTTTTGGATCAGCTCCCCAACTTGTACCAGCCAGAGCCTTTAAGGCATTAAATGCCCTAGAAGCTCTGTCTGCAATGGAATTGACATACTTAGTCCAAGATAGATTATTTGTAAAAATTATGCCTAAGAACTTCACACAACTTTCAATACGTAAAATAGAGTTATCATAGAGTAATCTTACATTAAATGGACGGATTTTGTTAAAAACAACAACTTTGCTCTTCTCTGTGCTGATATCTAAATTTAAATAAGAAAAATATGAATGGAGTTTTCCCAATGATTCATTTAAAGTTGACACTAAATCTCTTATGTTAGACCCGGAAGCATAAATTACTAAATCATCTGCATATTGTAAATTGGATACTTTAGATCCTAAAATAATATTTAATTTAATGAATGTATAAAATAAAAATAAGAGGACTTAATATCCTCCTTGACATACACCCTTAAAACTAAGTCTTGGACCTAAAATTGTGGTGTTATTATTAACTTTAACAAATACTTTTCTGCCATGTAAGAAATTGAACACCCATTGAACTATTTTTTCAGGAATACCGAGAGACCTCAGTTCTACAGACAAAATGTGATGATTAACATTATTGAATGCACCTACAATATCAAAAAATACACCAATCAAAACATTATTTTTCTTAATAGAATTGAAAATATCCAATTGAAGGTGAGTAATACTTTCCTTGAAGACTTTCCGCGCCTAAAACCAAATTGATTTGATGGTAAAAGACAATTGCTTTTCTATATAAAATTCTAGCCTACTCTTTATAAGTTGCTCAAATATAAGTAAGAGCAATTGGTCTGTAAGAATCTGCTTTGTGTGACTTTTTGCCAGGTTTCAAAATAGGCACTAAACAATCAACTTTCCAATCATCTGGAATAAGGGATGAGGACCATAGGCTGTTAAAAATGTTCAATGTAATTTCTCTACATGTAGAATTCATATGTTTAAGAGCTTTATATGGAATAGAATCTAAGCCACATGTTGTATCATTTCTAGAATTAATAGCAGAATTAAATTCATTTAAAGTAAAAGGCCTACAAAGATAATCAAAGACAGTTGTATTACTACATGGATGGGAACTCAGCAGTGATTCAACTGTGTCTGGAGTGTATTTTGATAAAAATTCATTAGCCCAACTCGAGTCAATGACAGATGTATTATTGTGTATAAATGTTTTATTAAATTTTTTCATATAATACCAAATTCTAGATATTGGTGTAGAGCGATTAAAAGATTCACATAAATGTTTCCAGCTAAGCTGTCTTTCAGTTTTTAAAATGATTTTTTTAACAGCCTGTAACCTTTTAAATTTTATATAATTTGATTCTGAAGGATCAGCTTTAAAGGTCAAATAAGCATTCTTACAATTTAAAACAGCTTCACTACATTTACTATTCCACCAAGGCAAAGGTGGTCTTCTATTAAATCTGGTAATTGTCTGTGAAGATTGATTGTTGAAAACCTGATTATAAGGGAGAGACATATGCATAGCTTGTTTAATTAATTTTACTAAATCAGTATAGCATTGCAAGGGATTAGAGTAATTGAAGTTATAAGTATCCATAAGAAAAGCTATTGTAATATTATATTTAGACCAGTCAACTAGTTTTAAATTAATTTTATTTGTGGATGTTGTTTCTTGGAAGCTGTCATTAAAAACTGTGATATTTGTGATTACAGGAAAGTGATAACTCCCAAGAGAGTCATCGTCATACACTTGCCAATTGCATGCTGAAGCTAATGAAGGAGATACTAAAGTGAGATCAAGTGCACTTTGCTTCCATCTGTGAGAACCTACAGTAGTCATCTGACCATCATTCAAGATAACAAGATTATTATCATCAATACTTGCAAGAATATTAGAGCCTCGTGAATCTGATGCAGAGCACCCCCACATGGTGTTATGTGCATTGAAGTCACCTGCAATTAATACAGGCTCTGGAAGACTTTGGATTAATTTATCTAATTTAGATTTAGTAAAATTAATTGGTGGGTTAGGAGGACTGTAAACACTGGCTAATGTTAACTGTTTATTACCATAAGTAATTTGAACTGCAATATTTTGAATAGAATCATCAGAAAAGGTATCAATAATACGAAAATGAATCTTATTATGTAGAAGTATAGCTACACCATTGTGATCATTACCTGAGTCAAGTCTTATAATATTATATCCTATTATCCTAAAGTTGTGTCGTGACTTGAGCCAAGTTTCACAGACAAGAGCAATGTGTATATTATTCTCATACAGAAACTGTGTAAATAAGAAACGATTACTAATTAAACTCTGTGCATTCCATTGAAGTACATTTAACTGGTCCATAAAAAAAATAAAAAAAATTATTTTGCTTTAACTGTATCTATGAGAACATCTTTTATTAGCTGGGAAGATATTGTTTTTTCTTGAGCTTTATTAAGAGTAATTATTTTAGTGATAGAATTTAAAATAATATTTAAGATATCATCACTATTCAATAGTGACAATAAAACATCTGTTGAGTTCTTTTTCTTAAGTTCAGGAAAATTGTCTTTGTTAAATAGATCAGCAAAAATACTTTTGTTAAGTGCTGCTTGATTTTCTTTTATTTTCTGTTTTTTAATTGGACATTGACCAGAGATGCTTATATGATTTCCTTTACAATGTGTGCATATAGCCTTTTCAACTGGAGTGCTGCAGTCTTTGTATGTGTGATTTCCACTGCATATGGAGCATTTCACAGAATTTTTACAATATTTAGCAAGGTGGCCATACCTGAGACAGTTGTAACATTGTTTCACAGGTGGAATATATTGTTTGACAGCAAATCGCCATCCATTCAGGTCTATGTAGTCGGGCAGCACATTCGACGCGAACGTGATTGCTACTGCCCCTGTCGGCTGCAAGCTGCTGCTTCCTGTGTCAGATCGTATATTTTTCATTATGCGTTTAACACATATTATTTTTCTATAGGTAGATACTAGCTTGTAAATCTTGAAATTAGAAATGTTCGTGGGGACATTAGTAATGACCCCTGTCACCTCTGTACCTGCTGCTGGGATCGACGCTTTAAGATAATTATCGATCAGAAAAGTTTTATTGTTTAAAAAAGCATTCGCTAAAGTGGGTTTCTCGAAATGCACACCTATTTTATATTTATTAATAGTCTGTAGAAACCTTATGCCCTTATTAAATCTTTTGAATTGAGTCGACAGAGACATCATGTCCCGCGTACCTATAGATCTTTTCTCATCACTGGATTCTACGAATACTATATAATCAGTTAGAATAGAGTCTTCCGGATATCTTCTGTTATAATCTGAAATATAATATGGTTTATACTTCCTTTCATCATTAAAATCTTCATTTTCACTTGACTCCTCAGAAGTATCATTTTCATCAGCCCATGTACTATCTCCTCCCGTATCTTCCTTCGTCTTTTTCTTTTTCCGTTTTCCCATGACGAAAAAGTAGTAAAGTAAGTAATTGGTCCAAGCTAAATAAAATATTTAAAAAAAAAGGCGCCTATCCAATTCGGGGTTCCCGCGTTTTTTTCATGAAAGTGTCAGTCAACGAGTGTATGTGACGTGACACAATGTTTTTTTTTTCAAGCGTTTTGGCTTTGGCACCAACTATCATAGTAAGTTCAACGCCATCTATAGAGTTCTTGGAAACTAAGTGTTTTTTTAAAACCTCGAAAGGAAAACCTCTCATTGTAGTAAGCTAGTGCGCACAAAACGAGAGACGCAGCGATACACACTTCTTTTTCGACGTTACTGTGAAAACTGCGCGAATATTGCAAATGTGGAGCCTTGTCCACGTCGCGCTACTTTCTCGCCACGCCTTCTCGCGCGATTCACGGGGTAAGTCTGGAGGGGGCACAAGGTTTTTCTAGAGTCGTTAGAAATGTCGTCATTATTATAACCTCATGATATCGTCTAAGATTTACAACATCACTAACAACCCTATTAAAGTCTGATTCTGAACGAATTTTAATAAAACTAGCAACACTTTTATCAAAACGTCAAAGGAAATGTCACAGTGTCACTGTCACAACTGTAAAATCACAAAAAATATCGTATTGTTGTGGTAATAAAATTGTATACTGTGCATTACTGGTAATTCACCAATTAAGTGACCTAAATTCTTCTAAACTAAACATTAGGAGCAAGTACCTACACAGTATACAGGCTGCTAAGCCCAGGCTAAAAATAAATTAAGAGAACGAAACATAAACATTCCATAGATTTACCATTATGTTATCTTCATTAATAAAGGAACACCAAGTAAAACAAGCTTCAAAAAGAGTTATACAAGGTAAATATTTTAAGTAAAATGTATCGACTATGGATAGGAACCTATTGTATAATATTCACACACTTTGTCTATTGAACAATAACAAAACTGAAGCACTTTCTCCTTCCAGAACAAAAACGCAAAGAATGCATAGTTGCAGCTAACGATTTGACTCAGGCACTCGTCGACCATCTCAATGTTGGGTTTGTAAATTAAACCTTCTAAACTTTATGACCCTTGCTCTAATTGATAGCTTGAAAATGATAATTGATGCAGTAAAATGGATGTAAACTGGTCACTTTAAAACACACCAATAATAATTAGATACCGTCAAAAGCAATCATGTGAAAATTGCCCCTACATAGACCAAGCATTTCCCAAATAATTAAATCCAAATGGGTTAAAACAATAGTGCATGATTAAAAGTAAATGCCCAGCACTTTACAATAGGTACCCAGAAGAAAAAACACTAACGTAACATCACTTATTGCAATAGAGTTGATAACTTGATAGTATAACAAAAATAAAGCCTGTAATTTTATCCTTTCAGAGTGGCACAGGCATACCTAAATCAAAAGAAGCTTGATGCCGAAGCAAAACTCTTGCATCAGGGAGCTATAAATTTTGCTAAACAGACACAGCAATGGCTTGCTCTTGTTGAGAACTTCAGCAGTGCTCTTAAAGAAATTGGGGATGTAGAAAACTGGGCCAGAAGTATTGAAAATGATATGAAGATTGTCACCGATACTTTAGAAAGAGCATATGAAATGTCCCAAGAACAACCTAGCATTGTTAGTAGTACCAGTAATCAATAAACCCTAATAGCACTAAATATTCTTGTTTCATTAATGTTCAGATATTTTAAGGCCAGCCGACCCACAGGACCAGAGAGAAACTAGGCGCAGGACAAATGTCTTAACGTGATTTCTGAGGCACAGGGGTATTATACCACCAAATTCCAAAGTACTGGCTGCTTTTTCGACATTGTACTCAAATGAAAACATTTTAGTTGAACCTTGAACCTAATGCTCTGATGATAAAGTTGAAAATCTATAAAAGAAATTTGACATATTATTGTAGTAGGTAGCTAGAGTTGCAGGCGTCTGTAGTTTGACAGAGGGTAAGTCCAGCTATACCAACTCCAAGGCTATTTTATTAGATAGAAAAAGAGGAAATAATTAGTACTGGGTTGTGGAGGTCAGACAGACAGTCGCTCCATGTAAAATACTGGTGTTCAGCTGAGACTGGAACCTGACCCCGATGTAAGTAGTTGGGAAAAGGCTAGGCAGATGATGATTTAGTTAGATAACAGAACAATCGTGAGGTGGTTGGTAGGCTAGCCCTTGGCCCTTCAAAATAGTTTGACCTCATTGGTCAGATTACGTCTAAGCTATGGACGCGCCATCTACAATCAGCTTTGACCAGCCTTCCCCATTAAAACCGTTTTAGGTTCATAAATGTTGCTATGTACGGTCGACCAAGCTATTAGTCAATTATTTCCGATCTCTAGATTAAGCTTTTAAATTATTTACAACTATCGATAGTTGTAAATAATTTAAAAGCTTACAAGGAGTAAGTTGCAATGTTGCCATTATTATAACATTTGACTGAGTTGGTTGTTACTGTCACATTGACAGTGATGCCAGATCTACTGATATAGCAGTAGATCTACCTGATTTAAAACAAATCTACTGTCTTGATTGGAAATCTATCTGCTTTTTTTTTTCAAATCAGATTGTATCATCTATTTATTGTCGTCGAGTCGTGTCATCTGGTTTAGTGGCCTAAATAACATGACATTTGTTCAACAAGTTTTGTGAATTCGCGGTATTCTTTATTTGTAGTGTGTGCAAGACCGACCAATCACTGATGGTACTATATATTACCTTGCTTTGGTACTACTTACTGAGTCTTTCAATCTGTTCACAAGGCATAAAACCCAGTCACAAGTCATAAAAACTGTTAAAGTATGAGTTTTTTAATCTACTGATTTTTACTTCGATCTACTGCTAAACTTTAATTTTTCTACAGATTTCTTCAGATTCCATCTGGCAACACTGCATTGACTTGACGGATCTACGACGGATCACTCACTAACAATACTGTCAATGTCATACGTAGTGTTTCTTGATAATGATAAGAATTTATGAAGACCACTATTCTTATCACTTCATTTACGTCTTTCTGAGACATAACTATAGCTGTTGATGGATAAGCGGGTATAAATATAAGTTAGTTCCATTCGGTCTTTTGGCGCGTCAAGTTCTGTATGGTCCGCTGGCTTGAACAAAGCTAAAAGTTACTCGTAAATCTTATTGTTAGTGAAATTCTCAAGGATGTCTTCAGATACTACCCCAAGAGTACTATCTATCCAGAGCCATGTGGTGCATGGCTACGTTGGAAATAAAAGTGCTGTTTTTCCACTGCAGGTAACCTTAACATCTCATTTAATATAACATGCTACAATCTTGAAGTAAACAACAACAATATTAATTATTTAACGCGAAAATGCTATTCTATTTATTAATCCATACATATTTTATCGGTGTCCGAAACGGCTCGACCGATTTTTGTGAAAATTTTATGGTATGAGAATAAAGTCATATAATATATTTCACACCAATTATTTATTATATGGCAGAAGTCGCAGAAGAACGTTTGGGTCAGCTAATGTACGTACAAATATATTTATAACAATAGGCACATTGCTGTATTTAAATTTAAATTAAATTATCTTGTTGTGGTTCAGTAACTGGAATGTCATTTTTTAACCTTGACCTACTATTCTTTATTGAATTCAAATATTATTGGTCGCCCTTGTTCTTATTATTTCACTGCTTAGCAATTTTTTACAAATAATTCTTGTAGACACATAACTAACTGTACCTAATAATTGATGTAAAATGATGTAAGGTGTTTAACGTGTTCAGTTTAAAATGCAGTTTGTGCTACGCCTGTTGCATGTTTTAGTAGGTATCGGTCAATCTAAAATCAACCTAATTTACACTGGCATGAAGTTAACATCCATTAGAAAAGCATATTAATTAAATATACATTAGGTCATTGCAACCAACATTGAAAATGGAATTATATACTAAATTAATATTTATTTGCAGTAAATTTGTTACTAAACATAGTAAAAATAATATTTATTGCAATGTCACAAAATGTTGCTGATAAACACTACAATTTTTTAAAATAATAAATACAACAAAAGTTAACATCAAAAAAATATTGTTAAAATACGCAAACACAAATCATTTATTGTATAGTATAATAAATATAATAATTTTGGTTTCAGGTACTAGGTTTTGAAGTGGACTCTATAAATACAGTACAGTTCTCAACCCACACAGGATACAAACATATCAAAGGGAACATGTTAAAAAACGAAGAATTGGATGAGCTTATAGAAGGACTGGCATTGAATGATGTAGACTATTACACACACTTCTTGACGGGATACTCTAGATCCCCTGAGTCTTTGAAAAAGATTGCAGAACTTCTGAAAAAGCTGAGACAAAAGAATCCTCGTCTAACCTATGGTAAGTGCAATTAAATGCAACTAATTAATAGTTATTTTTCCTCTATTTATTACAAGTAGAGGAAAATGTATAACTGTATACATTAGTAGGTACTGACCTACATATCAAATGGAAATCCAAGCTTAAAGTTATGTGAAAACATGAGTCAAAAACAACCTTGTATGACTAAGTACTTTAAGGAAGCAAAAAAATAAGGTGTGACTACATAAAACAGGGAGTTGTGGACAGTAAACAAAATACAGGAAATCGAATTTTGAGAAACAAAGCAATGCCAACCATATTTCCGAACCAAGATCAAAGAAGTATGATAATAGTAGTATTGTGGTGATAATAGTAGTATTGTGGTGATAATAGTAGTACTGTGGTGATAATAGTAGTATTGTGGTAAATATTTATCATTGTTAGGGTTCCATAACCAAAGAGTAAAAACGAAACCCTATTACTAAGACTCCACTGTCTGTCTGTCTGTCACCATGCTGTATCTCATGAACCGTGATAGCTAGACAGTTGAAATTTTCACAGATGTTGTATTTTTGTTGCCGCTATAACAACAAATACTAAAAACAGAATAAATAAATACCTTTATAGGGGCTCCCATACAAAAAACGTGTTTTTAGGGTTCCGTACCCAAAGGGTAAAAACGGAACCCTATTACTAAGACTTCGCTGTCTGTCCGTCTGTCTGTCCGTCTGTCCGTCACCAAGCTGTATCTCATGAACCGTGACAGCTAGACAGTTGAAATTTTCACAGATGATGTATTTCTGTTGCCGCTATAACAACAAATACTAAATATAGTCAATGGTACGGAACCCTTCATGTGCGAGTCCGACTTGCACTTGGCCGGTTTTTTTTTGCCGTTTTGTCTAATCATCATCTGCCTAGCCTTTTCCCAAGTTTTATTGGAGTCGGCTTTCAGTCTAACCGGATGCAGCTGAATACCAGTATTTTACAGCGACTGCCTATCTGACCTCCACAACCACCGTACCGTTTTGTCTAATGTTGTAGGTATAGATAATGGTACGGAACCCTTCGTGCGCGAGTCCGACTCGCATTTGCCCGGTTTTTATTTTTGGCTTTTGGCTGTTCAACAATCGTAATATTAATTAACATACACACAGGTACATACCAACATATAAGGCACAGACATAGATAAGACATAGTAAACAAACTATAAAACATGTATTAATGTCATAAATTAATGTAGATCAGATAGGTACCTAACCTACTGATAATACAAGGTTGTGGAAGTACATGTATAATGTCTCGTGTTCACTTAAGTTTCAATTTGGTCATGGTACTTGCCCCATTTCCTGGTTCAATCTCAAATTTAATCTTCATCGTCACCCTTGTCCCAATTTATTAAATTTTCGACGCAGCATGTGTTCTTCTCCCATTCTTCTCTCTGTTAGCCGTCACGTCTAGTAGGCTTGTCGACTGAAAAAATCTAATAATTAAGTAGTCCGTCAGTTAGATTATCAAAAAATATTTGCCCCTTATTTTTTCTTTTGCTAAGTAACCAAAATTGACGAAGATACGACGCTTTTAAAATTCTCAATACGTCACGCCGCGCCGTGATATAATTTTTAGAGCGTTGTGACGTCACGAGTCCCCACTTCCGAGTTTTGATGCGTTTTATCTTTGTCAATAAGTATCCATTGATTTACAAAAACAAAACATACGTGTCCAATATTTTCCAATACTCTAACTCACTGGACTACTTAAGTAAATAGATTTGCATTTTTTTGATACTGTCGTCATTCCTATTCTCATGACAGACCTACTTAGCTTTATCATCTTAATTATGGCCTATTGTGGCCAATTATGATAAAAATAGGTTAATAAACATTGAATAGGCCAATAAAGATCTACACTAACTGTTGGTTTACGGAATGTTGCGTCACACGAGACTATTTGTGCAGTTGTTAAGTTGATTATCTATAATAGTGTGGCAGTCCATGATATACTACTGATAAGAGTGTATTTGAATAGAAATGATTGTTTAGCAACAAACCTACATACATAAACGATACGACCTTATACAACTACGATCCTTACTTATCAATGATATTCTAGAAGTAGGTAAACCTCTCGCCTCGTCCACGTTTCTGAACTACATCTGATCATTCACGCCGGTTGGTTGTTGGAAATATCCCAAGGTATTACCTGTGCAACAGATCGCTATTAGAATTGGGCAAAGTATTCAAATAAAAACTCAGACCAAGTAAAAACCAAGACATAGCACTGCGAGCAATAAAGTGAACCCAGAGAAAAACTAAGCTCCGCTCTGTGCGTACATACACGCTCATACGCACACATTTACCTACATCAAACTACAATTTACACTAAGCTCAAAAAATGCACACAGTTTACGAAACCGCCATCACGTTATTGTTGCAACGCTGTCTTGGTTTTTATTTGGTCTGAGAATACAAAGGTAAATGTTTGAGCACAGAATAAGGTTTGGGCTTCATATTGGCTTCATAGTTCATACGATGATTTTGACATCGCTAAATCTGTGGTGTATCAGACTGCGACAGTTGAGGTTTAGCCATTTACATTTTAGCAGTTATAAATACAAGGTGTAACAGAATAATAAGCCCAACACCTCTAAGGCGCGAATTATACAGAAACGGCGTAAGGTGAAGGCGCGGCGCAGGCATCTTGCCGCTTCAAAACGTTTCAATACAAAATGTAGGTAGGCGACACGATGTGAATTATACTCAAGCGGCGTGCTTTCGTCGCATGTTCCGCGTCGCTACTCGCTAGCAGTCGCGACCGGAGAGGCGCGCAAGCAGCACGACTTTTGTTTATACAGTAGGTGCAAAAAATGAAAACCGTGTTTTACTTTCGACAATAGAATGTGGAAACATTCTAGTGACATTTTATACACTGTAGGAAAACGATCAGGATATTCGCATAATTTTTCCATTATTTTAAAATATCTATGCTCTTGTGACATCTTCCACACAGGGTGCACCCAATCCCGTGCAGGGCACGCCACGATAGTGGCGATAAGTCCCTTCTTTGAGGAGTGGCTTGAGAGACGCCACGGCGTCCTCACCTTCCGCCTGACGCAGGTCCTCACCGGACACGGTTGTTTCTGGAGGTTCCTGCACCGAATCGGGCGGGAGGAAACGCCCGGGTGCTTCCATTGTGAGGATCGACTGGAGGACACGGTGGAACACACGGTGGAGGTGTGCCCCGCGTGGGCGGAGCACCGCCGTGTCCTCGAAGCGGCGATTGGCGGCGGCGACCTCTCGCGTCCTGCCCTGGTGCAAGCCATGGTCCGGAGCGAGACGGAATGGGACGCCGTCACCTTCTTCTGCGAAGCAGTAATGCTAGAGAAGGAGGTGGCGGAACGTGAGAGGGAGAGAACCTCTCAACGTCCCCGCCGCCGCGGGAGACGCCCCGGGCGTCGTAGGCCACCGTAGGCGCGGGCCTGTGGACGGTGGGCTATGGACTAGCTCGCCGTCCATCCGTCTCATGACGACAGGCCGTGTCGACGGCGCGTTCATGTTCCACGCGCGCCTCAAAGAGAGTCAGCAAAAAAGAAAGGGGTCCGTAAGGACCGATGACTGCTGGGGTTGCGGGACTGTTCGAAAGAGATACAATGGCCCCGGAACACAAAGGGCGATGAAGGAACATGGATGGGTTTTAGTCAGTAAAAGTCTGACACTCCCTCCTGCTCCGCCCAGAGCGGGAGGAGTCATTTGATGATTTCCCATCCGAAAAAAAAGGGTGCACCCAATATCTTCGGTGTCTCTGCACGTTAATGAGTTGCAGCAAAGCAAGCGCATCTTCGTCGTCTGAAGAGGAAGACATTCTATCACGATAAAGTCAGCCTGTATAATGACTAGTTGCGGCGTCTCTTCGCCTCTTTGATATAATAAATCGCGTCCGTGCCTTATCTGTTCCGCGCCTGCTCTGCGCCTGCGCCGCGTCTTCACCGTACGCCTTTTCTGTATGATTTGCGCCTAAGGTGGTGACAACTTTTACAAAGTAAAAAGGGTCGAAAAACTATACTTAAGTACCTATAATTTTGACTTCTCATACAAATCGTAGCATCGGCAGGCGCAATTAGTATGATGAGTCCTATTTTTTTTCGGCCCTTTAATTAATTTAGGCTAAAGCTGACAAGTTTGATGGTCTGGATGGCCTTAGAGTTGCGCTTATTCTATATCAAATTGTTACTACTGATGTGCGGTTGGCTGTACCTAAATATAAATAGGAACTCGCGGTCGAATCACCAAGATAGATATATGTCGGGTTTTGTCAGGAATTTATTTCGCTAAGTTCGAGCTTATGTGGGCAGAACACGGGTTGCGTGCTATGAAAACACATTGTATGCGAAACACTATTTTATTTCGCATTGCACGGTTCGGGTAGGTAGTTTCCATGGAGAAGAACCGGCAAGAAACTCCATGGTTACTCTTTTCAAAAAGATACACTGAGTCTAACAAATAACTTGACATTACACTTTCACACATTAACACTAGGCACAATGAATCGTGTACAGTTTCAAGACGTCTTCACTCCGCTGCGGTCAGACCCAGACTGTCTGCCTCGCCGCGAGGTGTCAACATCAGGACTCTGTAAAAGCCGCCATGGTGGGGAGTAGCTCGCGTGATGTCACCACTGGCGCGCTTTCGATTCATTCACCCGTCCGTACTCATGACCGGATCCGACACGGCCATCCTGCTTGCACACGTCCTCGTGTGATGTTTACCCTGCAAGCAAAAAGTCCACGACAGAAATTTGTTCCACTCGGTCACTCCTGACCAAACTCATAACATCACATCTGTAATCCCCAAAGGGTTTAACAGAGGTGTACTTAATAGTACACTTACAGTTCGCTAGTTATCTCCAAGTCCCATGTAATAGGGGCGAGCCTATTGACATCAACCGGCGCAAATCCAGACACCGTGGCCGTTACTGAGAAATTTCGGATGGAAAAACTCAATAACACTTTGCCCGACCTGGGAATCGAACCCAGGACCTCATGCTCAGCAGTCACGCTTGCCATCACTATACCAACGAGGCAGTTGATTAAATCAAACACGGTTAATTTGGAATAATCGAAAATGGGTCAACCCTTGGGCCATGTAACAGTCGTTCGAATCAACTTTTAGAACTCTACAGCATTAAAAACTACCAAGCTTACAGAAACCATCGAGTAAAACCTCTAACGCTACGGCTCTCCAGCCGACCAGCAATCGCATTGCTTTCACATCCATTAAATGGATCTGCCATGTGCATCACCCAGTGACTACACAAATTAAATAAAACACAAAAAAATACGTAAAATAATATGAACGCGCCGTCACGGCCGTCCTGCATTATCACGCGTCCTCGTGTGTGTGAGTCTCATCTGTAAACCAAAGACATAGCGCCTTATAGTATACTCCGTTCGGTCTCCCTGACTCATCAAATGACTCTTAAAAGACACACATAACATAGGGTCCTACACACATAATATATATCACATACGTCAGTCAATGCCACACAGGCTATTTGCTGCCACACAGGCTAGTCGTTGCCACACAGGCTAGTCATTGCCACACAGGCTAGTCATTGCCACACAGGCTCGTCATTGCCACACAGGCTCGTCATTGCCACACAGGCTAGTCGTTGCCACACAGGCTAGTCATTGCCACACAGGCTAGTCATTGCCACACAGGCTCGTCATTGCCACACAGGCTCGTCATTGCCACACAGGCTCGTCATTGCCACACAGGCTAGTCTTTGTCACATAGATCAAAGAGTACAATTGAACGGAAATGTAGTTACTTACCATGGCCGTCATCGGCACATTCCGTCTCAATTCGGTTAGTTGGGATTTCCAGTCCACCACTCAACTCTAATGGAACGTAACATTCGGGCATAGCACGTACACGGTCGTGAGCATATTCACACTGGCAATTACAATTTAATAATTGCAAAGTGTATCTGATGTCAGAATAATAAACTCGTCGGAAAATTAGACTCTACACGTCACTCTACATGTCACTCTACATGTCACTCTACATGTCACTACGCGTCACTACGCGTCACTACGCGTCACTACGCGTCACTACGCGTCACTACGCGTCACTACGCGTTACTACGCGTGTCTCTGCGCGTGTCTCTACGCGTGTCTCTACGCATGTCTCTACGCGTGTCTCTACGCGTGTCTCTACGCGTGTCTCTACGCGTGTCTCTACGCGTGTCTCTACACGTGTCTCTACACGTGTCTCTACACGTGTCTCTACACGTGACTCTACACGTGACTCTACACGTGACTCTACACGTGACTCTACACGTGACTCTACACGTGACTCTACACGTGACTCTACACGTGTCTCTACACGTGACTCTACACGTGACTCTACACGTGACTCTACACGTGACTCTACATGTGACTCTACACGTGAATCTACACGTGACTCTACACGTGACGCTACATGTGACTCTACACGTGACTCTACACGTGACTCTACACGTGACTCTACACGTGACTCTACACGTGACTCTACACTCAATTGCCAGTCCATCGGCAAGTCACAACGTAAAATGTGAACCCATCGTCAGAAGCTACCCATCTCAGCCGCATAAGTGCTACTCCTCGCAAAGAGTATACTGCACAGAAAAAGCAGTCAACGTGCACCTCTTACATGCTCCGGCGCTTCTGATGCGGCCACAACAATACCCAGTCCATCGGGTATGCTTTCAGTCCATCGAAAGCATTGTAGTTGTAAACAGTGGATCCATTAAAATCAAAACAATTAAAATCATCATAGTTAGTTTAGTTTAGAAAATGAGATTATAAGAAAACTCTTACTATGCTGGGTACTCAAAATGTTAAGTGGACTACTTGATATTTAACTAGTCTCGTCAGCGTTATCATTTTCGTCATGGCTAGTCTCGTCATTGTCACCTACGAGCATGTCAACGTCAGTTATTTTTCGCAGTCTGTCATAATTGGAACTTTCAACTATATTGCGCGATGCCTGCTCTCTCATTGCAAAAAGTCCGATCAACATTGGAAAAAGTCCGATCAACATTGGAAAAGGTCCGATTAAAAAAAGTTACAACACAGGAATTCTAACAATTCTGTTACTTTTACCATAATTCTTAGGCAATGCAACTCATAAAACTGTCATAAGCGCTCTGTGCACCAACACAGACAGAAATCGCACCAACGATTTCCTACAGACCCATCGCCACATGTCACTCATGAGGTGCGGTCCAACAGACCCATCGCCACGTGTTACTCACACGAGGTGCGGTCGAACTCATAACAGACCCATCACCATCATGTTACTCATGAGGTGCGGTCCAACAGATAACAGACCCATCGCCATCATGTCACTCATGAGGTGCGGTCTACCTGACCCATCGCCACATGTCACTCATGTGGTGCGGTCTAAAGTTTCGAGTATGAGTGTACAAGCCTTTCTTAATCAGATTTGGTCTCACTACCACTGTCATCAACTATGACATCTAATTCTCGAGGAACTTTGTGATCGGGGATCTTTCTAACACAGGCTAAAATCTTCATATAACCATTTACCGAACCTTGAACTACACCAGTTATAGCAACGACAGGATAAATATGCTCACTCTTAGACAGATTAAACAGAATTGGCACTCTGCTCCAGAGTAATAACAAAATGAAAACGACTCACCAAAGTACTTTCATGTTCCGGCTCGATGATGCAAAGGTCGACTCACTTCTCGACCAGTACAGCAGCACTGGACCAGCGCTGGCCTGCTGCGCAGCGACTGGCGATGTGGCCCGGCGTGCCACACTTGAAGCACATCAGTGAGCTGCTGCTGGCCTACGGTCGCCGCCCAACGCCTGTAGCAGTCGGCACAGGCAACGGCTTCTTGACGGCGGTCGTCTTCGTCCGAAAATCCGCTTGTTTGTCCTTGTTTGCCGCATGCGCGACACTTGATTGGTAGTTACGATGAAAATTTCTAACGTATCTTGTAACCGGCGTCAGTGCGCATATTTTTCTTTTGTTTGTTACTACTCACGTAAATGACGTACAACGTACACGAACTTGGCACTGAACAATTCTTTACACTGGTTTCACGACATACCACAACACTATCTTGCTATTCACTGTTTAGGTTTTAAGAATTTGTAAACGATACAAAGTCTAAACGATACAAAGTCTTTGTTTTGCGTTTCAAAAAGTAACCGTCACTGATTGTCATTATTTTTCACATGGTAAATATCACTTGTTTACAGTCTGTTTTATTTCGGCGCTGTTGCAAGCACCATGATTACGGATAAACTAAAGTTATTGCGGGTGGGTGTTTATTAGCACACTAATCGGTCTACCTTCTTTCTTGTCCGTTTTTTTTTTTCGCGAACTTTTTCGGCACTTTTTCGGTTTTTACACAGTTGACACTGATTGTTATCGACACTGTCCCCGTTTATGATTTCATTAGCACGATTTAATCCCAATTCTGATGTCGGGTTTTGTCAGGAATTTATTTCGCTAAGTTCGAGCTTATGTGGGCAGAACACGGGTTGCGTGCTATGAAAACACATTGTATGCGAAACACTATTTTATTTCGCATTGCACGGTTCGGGTAGGTAGTTTCCATGGAGAAGAACCGGCAAGAAACTCCATGGTTACTCTTTTCAAAAAGATACACTGAGTCTAACAAATAACTTGACATTACACTTTCACACATTAACACTAGGCACAATGAATCGTGTACAGTTTCAAGACGTCTTCACTCCGCTGCGGTCAGACCCAGACTGTCTGCCTCGCCGCGAGGTGTCAACATCAGGACTCTGTAAAAGCCGCCATGGTGGGGAGTAGCTCGCGTGATGTCACCACTGGCGCGCTTTCGATTCATTCACCCGTCCGTACTCATGACCGGATCCGACACGGCCATCCTGCTTGCACACGTCCTCGTGTGATGTTTACCCTGCAAGCAAAAAGTCCACGACAGAAATTTGTTCCACTCGGTCACTCCTGACCAAACTCATAACATCACATCTGTAATCCCCAAAGGGTTTAACAGAGGTGTACTTAATAGTACACTTACAGTTCGCTAGTTATCTCCAAGTCCCATGTAATAGGGGCGAGCCTATTGACATCAACCGGCGCAAATCCAGACACCGTGGCCGTTACTGAGAAATTTCGGATGGAAAAACTCAATAACACTTTGCCCGACCTGGGAATCGAACCCAGGACCTCATGCTCAGCAGTCACGCTTGCCATCACTATACCAACGAGGCAGTTGATTAAATCAAACACGGTTAATTTGGAATAATCGAAAATGGGTCAACCCTTGGGCCATGTAACAGTCGTTCGAATCAACTTTTAGAACTCTACAGCATTAAAAACTACCAAGCTTACAGAAACCATCGAGTAAAACCTCTAACGCTACGGCTCTCCAGCCGACCAGCAATCGCATTGCTTTCACATCCATTAAATGGATCTGCCATGTGCATCACCCAGTGACTACACAAATTAAATAAAACACAAAAAAATACGTAAAATAATATGAACGCGCCGTCATATATAAGATTGAAGAAGCTAGATGCAAGCACGTAAACAGGGGGGGGGGGGGATAGTTGGGGTTTATCCCTCCCCCGAAATGTAAATGTACATTCCATGGGCGCCGGCAGCAGAGTGCAAAGGGGTGCTCTTGCACCCCCCTAACGGAAAAGAAAATACAAAAGAAAAACCAAACCATCCGAGCCAAAAAGCAAAAAGTTTCGAGCTCGCTTCGCTTGCTCGTACTCCTATTTTGCTTTCTGAGTGTAATAATAAAATTAACTTAATTTAACTCAAAATATACGAGCGTTGTGTGTCCTTAGCATTCATAAGCTTTTCTTTATAAATATAGGCAGAATTAGGCGTATTCTATATCTATACTAATATTATAAAGAGGTAACATTTGTTTGTAAGTTTATATGTAGGGGGTAATTAGGGGGTTCCGGAAGTAATGAACCAATTTTAAAAATTGTTTTACTGGTAGAAAGCTACATTATTCGTGAGTGCTATAGGCTATATTTTATTCCCGTACTCCCACGGGAACGGGAACTACGCGGGTGAAACCGCGGGACGTCAGCTAGTTCTTTAACAAAGGACAAAAGAAAACCTATCAAATTCGAGGTGGGTGCAAAAATTTTCAAGCGAGCGCAGCGATCTTTTTGATTGATGCGCTTTTCTGGATAGATCGGCCAAGTTAATCCTTCAATCTAACATAATTATCCGAGTGCCGGCGCCCATGCACAGTTGTCATGGTTGTTTCAATACTTGTCCCCCCCCCCCCCCCCAAACCAAAAGTTTGGAAACGTGCTTGGCTAGATGTGAAAACAAACATTATTCCCAAGTAGACTAAGCTCCCGTTGCACGAAACCCTACCTCACAAGGTGGCAGATCAGAAATGTTATGTAGTGATAGATACTACTTAGGAACACTGGATTTTAGTAGGTTGCCATCGCATATCCTGGAAGAACTTTTATTTTTTTTCGTATCGCTATTTTGATCGAAAATTACATCATAAGGTGGCAGATCGAAACGTTTACCTATCGAAAGAGACACATTTGGAGATAACAACCCGCATAGGTTGCCAGCCCAAACCCTGGCAGGTTTCAAGGTCAGCCATGTTTTATGAGCCTCAAAAATGGGGTAAATTACCTCATCAGGTGGCACCATGAAACCGATGCAGATCGATTGCCCTAAACGTGCCGTTCATGAACATATAGGGTTGCCTGCCTTCAGCTTGGCAGTTTTTCTGGTCAGCCACCTCGAACAATATATCTCAAAATCTTGGAATAACGAGAAATTCTTGTATATATGCTATGATTCAGGGTTTAATTTAAATAAAATCGGGATATTAAATTAAAGTCGACGTACTAACAGACTTGCGTCTCACGGTGTTGAAATAATAGGGTAAATGTACCAGTTTTGGTCATTTCTTCAAATATTGAAAAAAGTGATGTTGCCTTTTAAGTTTAACGTGATATAGTCTAACGGGCAGTTTTGTGCTGTATAACAATATTTATCATGTAGAAATAATGAATAATTATGTAGAAATAATGAATAATTATTCACCTGTGATTTTTATGAGTTAAGTTTATTTTTGCTTTTACTAGCTTTCTGCTCCGCGGCTTTTCCGTGGTAAAATGTAGGTACCTAGTACCTACCATATGTGCAATTCTGTTGTCTGAGATATAACACTGTAAAGTTTTATCCAAATCCGTTGTCAAGTTTTTGCTTGAAGAAATAACAAACAGCATACAAAACAAATTGCAGAAAATAGAAGAGACGGAGTACTTCTGCACCCACGAAGAAGCAGATACTCGGCTTATCTTTCATATGTCTAAAGTTCAACCTGAATCCAAAGTTCTGGTTAATTGCTCGGACACAGATATCTTGGTGATTATAATAGGAAACATTCACCAACTTACAAATTGTTTACAAATTTGGGTAAGTATATAATACCCACCCATCTTCAATCAGCTTATAGCTGTACCGAATTAGCGCACAAGCTACGACCTGAGATGTGCAAAGCCTTACCAGCTGCACTGTGATTCTTCTTCTGATGAAGAATAAATTTGTACACTTTAAAAAAAAAATGTAACTTGTTTATATTTTTTTAATGTTTGTACGTGTAAAAAAAAACATGCAAGTGATTTTTTATTTCTTTTATAACACATTTGCTCGTAAAGGGTCTCTTATTTCACCCATTTCAATATCGTAATGTATCTCATTACGTACTTGTGCAGTAATGTAATGTACAACGCACGGTTTATCAAGATGCTGCGTCTCCGGTCAACATTTTATGAATAAAGTTAACTGTGGGAGTTGAAATATAATAAATAAACATTTAATTCTTTAATTTAATAATTATGACAATAAATTACAACCATATAACTAACAAAAACAAAAAAATATTAATTTACTTTATTAGTAATACTGGCTGTTTTTTGTGTCTTTGCTTTAAAAAAAAGCGCTGATGCGCGCGCATCGCTAATTTGTGAACAAGTAAAAGATTTATTCCTTTAAGAAAGTCCGAGTTTTATTTATTTCCTCGCAAATATGTTATAAAACGTCGTATGACATACGTGCCGGGCTAGCAATATCGCCTCGGCTGTAATTTTCATCTTACCGCACTTATATCATAATGTACTATTATGTTTGTACCTGTACTGATTACGCAATTCTATGCATCTTCTTCTAAATGTATAATAAATATAAAAAAGTTAAATAAAGTTGATTTTTAATTATTGTCTTTATTATTTCATATTATTTCTACATGATAAATATTGATATGCAGCACAAAAATGCCCTTTAGACTATATCACGTTGAACGTAAAGGGCAACATCACTTTTTTCAATATTTGAAGAAATGACCAAAACTGGTACATTGACCCTATTATTTCAACACCGTGAGACGCAAGTCTGTTAGTACGTCGACTTTAATTTAATATCCCGATTTTTATTAAATTAAACCCTGAATCATAGCATATATACAAGAATTTCTCGTTATTCCAAGATTTTGAGATATATTGTTCGAGGTGGCTGACCAGAAAAACTGCCAAGCTGAAGGCAGGCAACCCTATATGTTCATGAACGGCACGTTTAGGGCAATCGATCTGCATCGGTTTCATGGTGCCACCTGATGAGGTAATTTACCCCATTTTTGAGGCTCATAAAACATGGCTGACCTTGAAACCTGCCAGGGTTTGGGCTGGCAACCTATGCGGGTTGTTATCTCCAAATGTGTCTCTTTCGATAGGTAAACGTTTCGATCTGCCACCTTATGATGTAATTTTCGATCAAACTAGCGATACGAAAACGAAAAAAAATAAAAGTTCTTCCAGGATATGCGATGGCAACCTACTAAAATCCAGTGTTCCTAAGTAGTACTATCACTACATAACATTTCTGATCTGCCACCTTGTGAGGTAGGGTTTCGTGCAACGGGAGCTTAGTCTAAAGAGAATCAGTTTATAAACACGATGGAAATATTTCAGCAGAATGAGAGGTTTTCCTTTTGAGGTTTTAAAAAAAAACTTAGTTTCCAAGAACTCTATAGATGGCGTTGAACTTACTATGCCAAAGCCAAAACGCTTGAAAAAATAAACATTGTGTCACGTCACATACTCTCGTTGACTGACACTTTCATTTGCTTAACCTTCCGAATATAACCAACATTTCTCGCGCTTTGTTAAAATCAGTTTTTTTAGGTTCCGTTCCTTGCATTATCATACTTACTCCTAGCGCCATCTATCCAGCGACTAGGGAAGAGCTAAAAAGAAAATCCCTCATTGTAATCTACCATCTATGATAGGCGTCAGATTGCCAATGGATGCGAATTCGAAACAATGGAAGTAATAAAATAACATCAGCTATGATAAGTACTACCGCGGTCATTCTGACAGTCGACTACTTTTCACCCTATGCCCTGAGCAATAAGGTTGAAAACGAAGCGACCTTCAGCGAGCGAGGTAGTACATCAGTTAATGTAGGTAAGTATTTGATAACCTTGTTAGTTTTAGTATGATTTCACCTTCTAGCTGAAGGATTATTCAATTAATTCTATACTCATACTGGGGTATTTATTTCATTTGGTGCAAATTGGGCGGTTTGTTAAAAAAATAAAAATAAAATTGTTTTTAATCGCAAACTTCATCTTAGTTAAAAGTTTCTTATTCAAGGATTATAAAAAAAATGAAGGCCATCTCTTAGGTTCCATATTTGTGAAGATATGGACCCGCAAAGTTTTAAGCGTCATGGTAATGACATGTTGCACGCTTGGTAATGACCATAGCACATGGTAATGACATTTAATATGCTTGGTAATGACCATAGCACATGGTAATGACAAATATTTCTATCTCCAATTAGTGAACAGCTCTTGCAGTACCCATCTATAGCCTGTGCGTGTGTGTGTTTCTAAAATAATAGAATATTAGAACTTATTAAAGGAATGAATAATAAGACCATAATAATATGATTATCGTAATTATTTATTTATTATTTTCATTTTGCTTCTCGAAATAATCTTAATAAAACACATATATTTGGCATTATATATATAATAGAAAATAATCTCTTTTTTTTTACAATCAGTACCTATGTATAGGTATTCATAAAAAAATCTAGGTATTCTTTATACAGCTTAGGGTTAGATTTATTTTTTTCGCGCCTTTTCTTTTTAGATAAGTATCCGTTTTTTTCGTAACAACTCTTGTTTATTTTCTTGTTTTTTACGCGGCATATTCATTTACTTCAGTCACTGGAACAATCAATATTATAAAAAAACTAAAATAATCATGCGATAAATATTTGCGCAAAATACAGACACTAAAATTAACGGAAAGTGTGCATAGATATAAAAGGCAACAATTTTAAAATGCAAGCTCTTTTTCGGGTAAATGGAGATACTCATTACCATGGAATCATTGTCATTACCATAGAATCATTGTCATTACCATGGAAGCATTGTCATTACCGTGGATTGAAAGTCCACGGCAATCCATGGTAATGACAAAATCCAGAAATTTTCACTTTAAGCATGTTAATGCGAAAACGTTCTACTTATAACGTCATAACAAATCAGATAAGCTCAAGGCAAAAATTTAAAAAGGCAAGCTCTATGCAGGATAAGTGGAGATAGTCATTACCATGGAATCACTGTCATTACCGTAGATAGAAAAGTCCACGGAAATCCATGGTAATGACCACCTTGGTAATGACAAAATCCAGAAATTTCCACTGTAACACTTACCGTATAAGATATTCCAGAATGTTTTACTGATTACGTCATAACAAAACAGTTAGGCTATAAGATAAAATACGATTAATATAAACAATTCGTATACTTACTGAGGAATGATACCCACGGGAAAGACAATATTACTGTGACAAAAACCACGGTACGACTTTGTAAAATATATAAAAATTCGCAATTTTGCGCTGCGCGACCTGCGTTCACTTCGCCGTCTGAATGGTGGCCAGGGGCACTCCGTGGCAGCGGCGGGGTTTGTGCAAAGCTATTTAGTGAAGAGCTGCATGTCGCGTTACGTTGTGCCACGGTAATGATGAGTTTATTAGGAACCAAAATGTACGATGTTGCTGTTCAGTGTTTTACAATACGTTTTAATTTGTGCAATCAATAATGTATGTCATAACTATTGAACTTTTTAGGTATACAGTAGTTTCAGCCGTAAACGTGAATTTAATGGAACATTTTGCTGAAGTTTTACCGAAAACTGGAAAGCGGACACCCCTTGGTAATGACATTTTGGCCCTTTTGAACAAAATAACTTTTAAATTACTTAATATATATAAAATTTAAAAGAAGCGCCAGTTAGAAATCATTCCAAATTACAAGTTACTTTAATCCACGGTAAAATTCCAACTTCATTTATGGTGATATTATCGCGGACAGCCGATTTACACCAAATGAAATAATTACCCACTGACATTAACGGCATAATCTTAGGTAGGTATGACTAGCTATGCCCCCTTCGTCGTCCGCGTGGAAATGTGATAAAAAAATTATTACTTCCAAAATAATAGTCGTTTAAGTTACACCTTACAACATCAGCTGCCAGTAAAAGTCCCGAAAAAATCGGTCAAGCCGTTTCGGAGATTAGCCGAAACAGACAGACAGACAAAAAATTTAAAAATTGTTTTTTTGTATATATTTTATTATGCATTCAGTAAAAACTTGTTATTTAAAATTACAAATGGATACTTCATTTTGTTTTATTTGTGTAGATGTAATATGATGTCATTATCTCTTAACAGCATCATAGTAGGCAGTGAGACACTATGCAGAAACTTATTAGTATTTTTTTTTTACTTTCCAGTATGCGATCCAGTCATGGGTGACAACGGACAAATGTATGTTCCTGAAGAGATCCTGCCCGTCTACCGAGACATCCTGGTTCCCCTAGCTGACGTGGTCACCCCGAACCAGTTCGAGGCTGAGCTGATGACAGGACTCAAAGTCCATGACCTTGACGGTGCTCTGAAGGTCATCCAAGCACTACACGATAAGGGTGTCAAAACTGTTGTTCTGTCCAGTACTGATCTAGGAGACGAGACCCATATGATTGGTATTGCAAGTACAGCAGGTAAGGGCGTATAGCAGTAGATGCACTATAGTTGGTGCCAGTTAACATCGGAATAGAGGTCATTAACACCTACCTACCAAGTTTTTGATCACAAAGCGATAACGACACTTACTAGTTACCTAAATCGACCAATAAGCGATACTTTGCTACATCGCTAGAGTATCATAATACCAGTCGGATAGACATACAGGGGTTGAGAATCTTGTGTTGTTCCAATTCGAATTTATTATTATTTTTTGCTAGAAAACTAATTTTATGCTTATAAATTCGTATATTCCCAGTCGCCCCCGCGGGGATTGCCACCGGAGGCAAATGGGAATAAAAATTCCCAGTCGCCACTGGTGGTGACTGGGAAGCCATTGCCCCCACTTCAGTTTCGCTGTACATTGCTTTCTCCATCGTAGAGAATAAAAAAGATGATGCAACTTATCTTATTATTAACTTACCGAATGAACCATTATATATGTAGGATCAGGAGTGCCGAGAGGAATATCGTCAGGGTTTGGAGTTCCCATTTTTATTGGGATAAACAAGACTGTATAAGTAATAACAAAATTTTTAATACAGTAGGTACTAAATATACAATACACAATACAACGTGGTACACAACACAAAATAGTAATTAGTAAAAAGATAAAGCAGGTAAAAAGGTACAGTTAGGCGAACAGACCTTTTAAGGTCACTAAAGTGGCCAAACGACCCAATTAGAAAGTGTATCTGCTCGCTATCAGCAAGTTAATACAACTATAATAGGGTTTGCCCGCAAAATAGTAGATTTGTCACCAAAATGTAGTCACCAAACAATATAAAATCAATTCCACAATTATTCACCTAAAATCATGGAGATATAGGATCTAGTATCAAATAAATGTTTTTGTATGTATTATAATAGGTTTGTCCTAATAAGTATGTAAGCGAACTATTTTAAAGAGATCACCAATAAATCATAAAGGGTGTGAAACACCTCTTCACGAAGCCGAAAGGCACTTGTTCTTCCCGTCATTGCGATCATTTTTTTGTTCTACACCATACCTGGGAACTAGTACTATACTACTTATGGAGATATTGGGGATCAAAGTTCCAACTTTTTGACGTTTTTTTTTAATGCAAGTTTTTAATGTAAGATTTTTACTTTAAACACTGGAGGTGTTTAAAGTAAAAATCGACCCCCGTACTATTCAATCCATCCATCAGCACAATGTGTTGAGTGCGTTACATTGAGTTCTACCACAAAACATGATATTTAACCCCAAAAAAAAAAGTCGTTTCCCAGCAATAATTTTTGTGTAAAGTTACTTAGTTTGATATACAGAATGCTTGGTTGACGGCTTCGTGATTAGGTCTTTTTTCACCCAGTCTTTAAATAAAATTCATCGTAACTAGTTACCTACGACCCATCGTTGAGGCCGGAAAGCGCGCCAATTTGTCTCCGCCTCTTTGAACTAGTAACGAATACTATTATTTTAATAACTGAGCGAAATAAAATGTAACTACTGTATTGGTGACAAAATAACAAATAAAAAGGAGTCGCAGTCAGGGATCGATAATCGATTTATTTGGTGACAGATCTACCATTCTGAGCACAAAGTTATTATTTATGTAATAAAACTATTAATATAAGAACGAAGTTTATATTCAT
Source organism: Xestia xanthographa (assembly GCA_905147715.2). Lineage (NCBI taxonomy): Eukaryota > Metazoa > Arthropoda > Insecta > Lepidoptera > Noctuidae > Xestia > Xestia xanthographa. Next base: position 13,324,888 of record LR990649.1, on the reverse strand, counting down.
CTAATGCACTACAATTTTATTGGTAATCCATTTTACACATATATTAACATTAATTTGATAATTCATACCTGGGAATACTTTTTGTTTATCTGAGAACGAAAATATTTCGTGGCGATAGTATTTATTAGGTGATACAACTTGATGACAAATATAAATTTTGGTGACAAGAAATATAGTCCCTTACAATAGCTGTATTAACTTGCTGATAACGAGCAGATACACTTTGTTATTGGGTCGTTTGGCCACTATAGTGACCCTAAAAGGTCTGTTCGCCTAACTGTATTACCTTTTTACCTGCTTTATCTTTTTACTAATTACTATTTTGTGTTGTGTACCACTTTGTATTGTGTATTGTGTGTTATTTAGTACCTACTGTAATAAAAATTTTGTTATTACTTATACAGTCTTGTTTATCCCAATAAAATGGGAACTCCAAACCCTGACGATATTCCTCTCGGCACTCCTGATCCTACATAATGTATGGTTCATTCGATAAGTTAATAATAAGATAAGTTGCATCATCTTTTTAGGGTTCCGTAGTCAACTAGGAACCCTTGTTTCGCCATGTCTGTCCGTCCGTCCTCGCTTAATCTCTGTGACCGTTAGCACTAGAAAGCTGAAATTTGGTACCAATATGTATATCAATCACGCCGACAAAGTGGTAAAATAAAAATTGGAAAAAAATGTTTTATTAGGGTAGCCCCCCTATATGTAAAGTGGGAAGTGATTTTTTTTTTTAATTTCAATCCTAACGTGTGATATATTGTTGGAAAGGTATTTCAAAATGAATAGGGGTTACCTAAAATCATTTTTTGATAATGTCAATAATTTCGGAAATAATCGCTCCAAAAGTAAAAAACAATGTGTCCCCCCCCCCCCTCTAACTTTTGAACCATAAGTTTAGAAAATATGAAAAAAATCTGAAAAGTAGAACTTTATAAGGACTTTCTAGGAAAATCATTTTGAACTTGATGGAAACAACAGTTTTTGTACAAAAAAACAAAAAGTTGTACAAAATAATTTCTGGACTAAGTTTATAGTATATTCGTATATGCAAGCATTTTTACATAATGGATACCCACCTTAAGTGGGTATCCACTCATAAGTGGGAACACTTATTGTGACGGACGGGAAACTACGGAACCGTACACTGAGCGTGGCCCGACACGCTCTTGGCCGGTTTTTTAATTCTCTACGATGAAGAAAGCAATGTACAGCGAAACTGAAGTGGGGGCAATGACTTCACCACCGGTGGCGACTGGGAATTTATATTCCCATTTGCCTCCGGTGGCAATCCCCGCGGGGGCAACTGGGAATATACGTTATAAATTTACGTGTGACGTAAACGCCCCCGCACCGTGACCATAATGTGCTGCACACCTGACGCGATGACCTCGTAAAACGAAAACGGCATAAGATCAGAATTATATTTTTTTGTGATGAGATGGTTTTTGTGATGTCATAATTATATTTAGATACTTATGGTTTTTCCGTCATGGATGTCGTTTTCATGGTTTTCGGGGTCGTTGATTACGAAAATTCGTTCAAAATGAAAATCCAAGATGGCGTCCAGGATTTTTTTTGGTATTTTCGTCATGGGTGTCGTTTTCATGGTTTTAGGGGTCCCTGAATATGAAAATGAGGTCCAAACGAAAATCCTAGATGACGCCGAGGAAAATTTTTGGTTTTTTAATCATGGGTGTCGTTTTCATGATTTTCGGGGTCGTTGATAACGAAATGAGGTTAAAATGAAAGATGGCGCCGAGAAAAAATTTCGGTTTTTCCGTTATAGCCGTCGTTTTCATGGTTAAAGGATAAAGAAAATGAGGTCAATAATTATTTATTTCAATTAGGTCATTCAAAGGCACTTTTGAATGACGAATAGTGAAATGGATTCAATGATTTACCTTGCCTTTGGTTAAATCTGATTTCAACAAATCATTTTCATTATCAGCGACCCCGAAAACCATGAAAACGACACTCATGACGGAAAAACAAAAAAAAAACACCTTCAAGTAATAATAGGCGTGATGTTATGTTTACTCTACAGAAGTACAGAGTAAACCTCAGTGGCCATTAAGTCGCGCAAGAGTCCAATCGTGCAAGTGTCCATTCGCGCAAGATTCCTTTCGCGCATAAGTCCATTCGCGCAAAAGTTCGTTCGCGCAAAAGTCCATGTGCGCATATGTCTTTTCGCGCAAGTGGGTGCGCGCAACAAGTGTTCTATGCGCAAATGTCTTTCGCGCAAAAGTCTCAGATCCTAATTTTAAGATGTATAATAATATATTTACTTTATTAAAATTGTCTCAGTAAGTTAAAATAGTGTTAAAAACGAAAATAAGATATTTAAATCAATTAATTTCGTAGGGTACGTTTGCTCGATTTCTTATTTTTTTGGGTTGTGCACTGTGTTATGTATGTGGGACACTGTGGATGTATTATGAGACTCAAGCGATATCAGTTTTGCGACAGGTTTGTACGGATGGAACGACAGTATCGCTAATATTTAGATATCGGGATGAAAGTCGGAGCAATGACCTCTATTCCGATGTTAACTGGCACCAACTATAGTCGGCTGTAACCGATTCACCAATCACATGGCTTGAAATCCACATCTCTTCTCCACTCCTGCCATGTGATTGGTGAATTGCGCTCCGCTCCGCTTCAGTGGAACCGCAGCCTTATACGGGGTAGATATCGACGTTCAAAAGATTACCACGTACCTATTCAGTACAGAGATAATAGGCTTGTGTCCTGAAAAAATCTAATTAGTCCGTCAGATAGATTATCAAAAAATATTTGACAAAATATTTGGCTTTTAAAATTCTCAATACGTCACGCCGTGCTATAATTAAAAATTATGTGCGTTGTGACGTCAAGAGCCGTGGGGGCTCTTGACGTCTCGAGTTTTGATGCGTTTTATCTTTGTCAATATTCATTGATTTACAAAAACAAAAATACGTGTCCATTATTTTTCAATACTCTAACTGACGGACTAAATAGATTTGCAATTTATTGATGGTGCAAACTAGCCTATTTCGAACGCTGCGCCGCGCGCCCCGTCAGGAATTTTTCATCGGTAATTTAAAAAAAAAAACAAATGTCCGGAATGATGTACTGAAAACGTGGTGGAACATCCATCATGGTCCCCTCCACCACATATAGGACGTAAACTTTAGCTATTATGTCACTCATTTGTTCGTTAGGATTCGCCGACCAAATTAAAAATACGTGACAGCAATGATATTCTAATAAGTATAGAGATATACACCTACAAATTAACCGAAAGAAGTGTTTCGCGCGGCAGCGTCAGCTCACATACACGCAGTGACGCAGAATAAAGGCAGGGTCGTTTTCGAGTCTTCAGAATTGCGCGCTCACAACATATCTGTTTACTATACGCGCCCGACAGCTGTCACGTATTTTTAATTTGAGTCGTGACATCGTTTCATGGATAATCTTTACTTTTACTCAATAACTAATGCTTCTCCTTATTTGACAGGCTCGTGTTACCAGATTACAATTCCGAAGGTGGATGCAGCATTTACTGGGACGGGTGACTTGTTCGCCGCGCTGTTCTTGGCGTGGTGGCATAAAACAAACAACAATTTGAAAAAGACCCTTGAAAATACAATTTCGACGCTTCAGAATATTGTGCAAGATACTTATCAAAAAGCTAGAGGTAAGATCTATGATATTATGTTGTATAATAATAATAATAAAATATCAATTTATTTTCTCTACACAAGTTACTTAATGCTAAGGTTACAGTGGAGCACGAGCGTGGAATTAACTTTGTAAGAGACTGGTGCTTGAAGTAGGATATAGAAACCTGTATTACAAGTCACCAGGACCCTCCCGCAGCAATTCGTCTGCTATGACCTACTTTTATTGCAATGGATTATGTTCTTTGCTGACAAGTTTTATATACTTAGGTGTAAAAAAACTCTTAACGAAGCTGAAAGGCAGTTGTTCTCTCCATCATTGCGATCCTTTTTTTGTTCTACACCATAACTGGGAAACTAGAAGGCTAGTTACCGAGATATTGGGGGTCAAAGTTCCAACTTTTTCACAAGTTTTTTTTTTTAATGTAAGATTTTTACTCTAACATCTTCACGACCTCCGTACTATTGAAATGTTTTCACCCCAAAAATAAGTCATTTCCCTTTTTTCGTAGGATTACTTGTCTTAGTTTGATGTACAGAATGCTTGGTTGACGGCTTCGTGAAGAGTATGTTTACATTCTGTATAAGTGAACATACGAACAAGCAAGCGTAAACTCACTTCACGGAAATCGTCTCTTTCAGCTATTTTGAACCCTATTTCAGTTGTGACAAAGTTCTTAATAAATAAAAACTTCTCTAGCATTTTGCTGCTCTGTTTGCACTGAGCCGCTAACCCAATCTTCTTCAAAAATCGAATTAAACTATAGCGTGTTGTTTTTTTTCAGCCGTTCATGCATCAGGCAAGATTCCCCCAAAATTGAGAGAGCTCAGACTTGTTCAAAATAAAAATCTGATTGAAGACCCAAAAATAACCATTTCTGCATTAGAGGTAACAAAAATACTAAATTAAGTAAAGCGTTTAGACGAATTGCCAATGTTATTATTTTATACGAATAAGGCATAATTAAATATTTATGTATATCGTGCGCGTGTACCTGCATAAAAGACAATAAAGTAATGATGTATCAAATAAATGTTGAATAATGTTAAATTATAAATATTTAGTGACCATACAATATTATATGTAAGTACACTAAATGTTAATTTATGTAATCTGTGAGTTTTAAATTTATGAACAATGCAATATCGTTATTAATTAGATTTTGACCAATGTCTAATGTCTTCCATAGTTAAATTAAGTTTTTAGATTAACATAGGTTTCTGTGATAAACTGATAACACATAATAATTGTTATCATTTTGTTTTTGTTGACTAAGCACAACTCGTGAATATTATGAAGTGATTTGCCTTGTCGTGCAATATGTGCTTTTTATGGTACCTATCTGTGTTTTATAATAATATATTAGAGATGTATTAATAAATGTTATTGATTGAAAATATCTTGTTTTATAAAGTACCTACTTTTTCCTTTGGAATTGATTTCTAAAGCCTGGTTCGCTGCGCCATGTTATCGTGTTATATAATAAGACGGTTTCCCGAGCAAAATGAGCAACTCTATTTGTCAAACTTCGTTTGAAACATTGTTAGAATAAAGTTCTAATCAGCTTGCACTACAAAGCGGTGCGGTTGTTACGTCAGTCACTGCGGCCGAATAGTGCGAAATGAGAGGTTTTATTCTATAAAAAATCAAATTTATGTCTTTTGTAAAAAATAAAACGACAATTATGTTCATTATTACTGCCTATCCATTAGTCTATGTAGCAAATCAAAATAACGGTTACTTTACGAGGAGTAGGTAGCATTTTATAAATCATTATTTCTCATTTCTGTGCTTTCGTTGTGACGGGATTTATTAAACAACTGCTCGCTCAAGGTCGTTTGCTTGGGGAGGCGTCTTAACACAAAACCTTTGATTATATAATATTATAAGCACAAAACATGATTTGCTAACATAAAGGGGGCGTGGCCTAACATAAAATGTTTGCTGAATGCTTAAATTAGAAAATGTGCGCAGCTGGCCCGGATTAAGTAGGAAGTACCAACCTACAGGTAGTATAAAAATAGAAAAATAATTGACGAATAGAAAAAAAAGAACAGTGACTTGCAATAATTTATTAACATAAAAACACGTTATGATTTCTACTACCCTTCTGCAGAATCTGTTCTCACCATCATTTGATTTTTATGAAGAGCTACGACGCCTAAGATTAAAAGTAATAAAATGATATGGTACACCCAGTATATGGAGTTGTAGTAGCTTAGTACCACGGTGTAGTCGTCCAGAATGAGGCACGGTGTGAGGTAGATCAGGCAGAATATGCGCATGATCGAGAATCCGATGTCCCATGGCGTTTTCATCTGAAGTAACAAATTAATGTGAAGTACGATTATATAATCGCTATCATTGAAGACGGTACATATTTTATGAACTTATCTACTTATGTAGATAAGTTATATATATATATTATATATATAGTATTAGTTTAAAACAAGCGATAATTTTACAACGCCGCTGTAGATAACATTTAAAATAAGAACCTAATAACAAAAGACGTTTGTTGTGGAGTCGTACAATTGTTTAATTGTTAACTTAAATAATAAACGTTGTTTAGCGCTAAACTCATACAGAAATTAGTGATAGAAAACAAGCCCCAGTGTTACCCTTTGAATAAATTTTGTTTTTATTTTATAGTTTTCCCATTGGTTTTTCCCTAAGAAAACAGTCAACATTATTCTACTGGTGGCTCCGACAATACGACATTATATTAAACTGCCTATACCGCTACCTACCCATGACGTTTCCAGTCTGCATACAAAAAATCGATCCGTGGTCCGTTCCAGGGACTACGAGAAGGGACCACGGGCGAAAAAGGAATATTTCCGGTAGTTTAGTCAATATAGGACATTATTTTTCATTTACAATATTTTCTATCTACATGATGTAAATTAATAGGCTAGCACCGACAGTTTAGTGCCACCATCCGTAGGTGGTTTTATTGGCTACATAAGTAAATACATACTTATGTAGCCAATAAAACCATTTCCAAATTCGTCTCCTATTTCCCGATGCTAATTTAATTTTTTTTTTCTTTTATATGTATATTCACATACATTTAAAAATCTTAGATATTAGTTCCAGGACAATTACCGTTGTTGTATTGTATTTGTGTTGTTACTAGCTAGTTTTTAAATACTTTAACACTTCAATACCCGCAATTACAGACACAATTAAAATAACAATGCACCGTGCCTCTGGAGGCACGGCCGGGAGCATACGGGTTAAATTGTAATCTGTGGAGAACGTTGTCGGTAGCATAATTGTTTAAAAATTTAATAAGTATGTAAACTTTTGTTATGAATTCTTATTGTGCTACTGTTTGTTTTTCCTTAAATAAATAAATAATTAGTGCAAATTATACTTACCCACGGCTAGTGAACCAATATTTATAAAATATGGTGTTCTATTTCGTCAACAGTTGTTCTATTTAGTTTTTTTGCTAAATATTTTTTTTAAATTTGGATTTTAGGATTTATTTGATAGTTGTAAATATTCGAACTAACTATTACCAGTGTTTTCATTTATTGTCGTATTGTCGACGCCGCGCGCCGTCCTGTATCAAATCAGCCTTATAAATATTGTAAGTTTTCTGATTCGTCCAGACGCCAGCACATCAAGCTACCTGAAACGTAGAATTTTCCCAAACAACCTTGAACCTAATGCTTCAGCGATAAAGTTAAAAATCTATTAAAGGAATTTGACAGATTGTAGTGGCTTGATGTGCTGGCTTTTGTAACAGTACTTACGTGAGTATTCCTCCTTTAATGTGGTTGGATACGAACGAAAAAAAAGTACGACTACCCACGTTCTTGCGTGACATAAGGACGTGGGTAGTCGTACTAATGTCCGTGCCAGACTGTTGTGAACAAGCCCTCCACACACCTTCACACCGGTCTCCACCGACGGTTTACAACATTGCGTCAACAATGCGTGCTGTTGTAAACCGCCCCGATGGAGACCTGACCTGACCCCGGGAGGCTTGTTTACAACAGTCTGGCCCACGCTTTAGAAGTAGGTTTTTTGCGTAGCAGTTAACTTGTGCCCATCGCGTGCTGCCGCGTTCTCCTGAGGCAAAACAACACTTAAAACTATTCAAAGAAAAAAGTTCAACCTACCGACTCAACATTCGCGCTGTACGTTTTGCTATATTCGTGTTCTAGTCGGACATGGACCCACATAGTGCTGCAGATAATTATTCTTTGAATGGTGAAGCCGCACCACACCCCCCATGCCAGAAACGATAGCGCGCTTCTGGAAAATATGTCAATAGAGCTCAATCAATGATATTATACCTAAGTATAATATAAAATGAGGCAGATATTTTACTAGAGAGCGCATTGTGAGGACTCTAAAACCTCACAATACACATTTTTTAGTCCACATCAAGGTAATCATAATCCATTCTCCCCTAACAACATTTGAAACTCAATTATTATTGTTCAAATGATAACTATCTCGTTTACTTACGTGCGTATCCTGTCTTTTGTACTATTGAATAACTTTTTTCTGTGTAAAATATCACTAAGGTAAGTGTAGTCTAATATACATGGCTACACACGTAGGACTAGGTTGAGCGTTCTTGCAGTGCAGCGTGCAATTTCATTAACCGCCTCTCTGCATGCTGCAAGAAACTCCCCTCCGAATTTGCGGCCATAGTGAATCATGGCCAAGGCTGATTGAAGTGTAGAAAAGACAAGGTGACTTTTGACTGAATTTATCACGTAAAAGGTTATAAGTACTGAACTTGGGACCGTCACGGATTTATTCCTTTACGACACCCACATCCCACCGGGTCACGAAGGCTCAATTAGGCGATGTATTGGTAAAATTCAAATGGTTTCCTTATACATTGCCTCGGGGTGGGTTGCTTCAAGTGGTTATGTCCGTTATAATTAAGTTATTGCGTCAGATCGTTACAAATCAGTTTCGAAAAAGAGGCAACCCGCCCTATATGATGATGAAGGCTTGAAGGTAGGTATTATAGATACCTTATCGAACACACACCTCACGTCCTTATTCGCCCTGATCATGTTGTGGTACGTGTATGTCCGGAACCAGAATCGAGTGGACATGTCCCAGCCCCTCAACGTATCGCTTAGTCGGGGCCCCATCAGCAGCTTCTCGTTTTCGAAAGTTTTTAACATGGCGAAATTGTATTCATGTGATAATGCCACCTCATCCCAAACTGTACTGAAATTACAGTTTAAATGACTGTAGTACATTTTGATACTTAGGTACAAGTGGGGAAAATTTGACATAGCAGCCGAGGCGGAATTCACATTCGAGCCGTTCCACGAGAGGGTGTGAATTGAAATGCTTGAACGTGAATCAAACGACGTTTTTCGATACGAAGAAATAAAACAGAACGAGAGTATGTAATTTGGCATTAATCATTATAAAACTATGATTTAATTTGCCTTTTTCCCCGCGCTTTGCCTTCGCGGGTTGAAAGAGAAGCAACCGCAAAACAGCGTAATATTAAAAATAGAAAACTCCGCCTCGGCTTCAATGACAAAGTTTCCCCACCTGTATCAAAATGTATTGTAGCAGACCTTACAAGAAGGGCAATGGTGTCGATTCTGTTGTGCACAAACTAAACTAAATTTAAGTTGAATGCATATTTTTCTTTCTATTTCGGAAAAGGACAGAAGATAAATATTAGTTTAATCCTGTCAAATTAGTCAGCACCTGACGTAATTTGATGTAATTTTAGTACTTAGTCAACTTTTTAATCGCGTCTAAAACTTGTATGGCGCTGATTAATTTGACAGAACATAACTAAAATTTATCTTCTGTCCTTTTCTTAATGAAATAGAAAGAAAAAGATGCACTGAACTTAAATTTGGTTTAGTTTGTAAACAAGGGAATCGGCACCATTGTATCTAAATGGCAAAGTTAGACCTCAACCGAGGCATAATCGTACCTACTCATAGTAACAATTTTAGAGATAATAATTTTAGATAGAGCGCATTTAGATAGTACCTAGGTACTAATGCGAGGCGTATTTTCCAGCATTCAGACTATTTGCACACGTCCATCTCAAGATTGTGTAGAATTTTATGTGTGTCAGAATGGCTGGTTGCCTGTGGCTTTGGTCTATGAGAGTTGATTAGAAAATTGCTACATAATTGCTTATATTTGCTACATTTAATAAATAATTGCTACATACTATATATATTTAGAAATAACATTTTTTTTTTGTACAGCCATCCTGACGTTTGGTTGGCTGGTCGCCTCCTAGTTTACAGCCAAGCATGCAGAGTTTCCCGAAATGTATTGCGTCAATAATTGCTACATATTTGCTTCATTTATCTAATTTAGTTGTATCTTCAAACATATGTTAAATAAAAGATGTGGCAATTATTTTAATTATCCCAAGGAAAACTGCCTGATAAAACAATAAAAGCAAATAGTTGCAGTGTGTCAACGGTAATGTCAACGGTATTGCTACTTTAGGAGGCTATTATTGCTACTTTATGTTATGAGTAGGTAAGTGGAAGTGGTGGCAAGTGGAAGCACATTAAAAGGATATCGTAAATAAAAACGTCGGGTCGTTCATAAGATTCATTTTAATAATATTACAATTTACTTAAAAAATATCCAACTATTAATTTACTTAATTTCCATATTATTTTTTCGCATATATTATACAATGTGGTATTAGCTTCTTTTTACTCTTCGTAACTTTTTTCGATTGGTCATCGTAACATTTCCATTCTGAATTTCGTCTGCAACGAGCTTTGTAGTGACCAATTAGTGTTTCACATACTGGGGGCTCGAATTCTATTATGGACAGTAAATCAAACTCTATTCCTTGTAAAAAAGAGATATTGTTGTATCATCTATTGAAATGAATTGATTGGAATGAAATTCAAATGCAATAAGATCTCGTAATAATAAACTAAATGATTTAACACCTTTACATTTACTACGCCGGCATTCTGTAAGTTCTTGAGAATTAATTAAAGTATTCCTTACATTTTTACTTACGCTGTTGCCAGAGCCTAAACGATTAAACCGATTCAACATAACTAAGTATTTGCCCTTATTGTTTTATCAGGCACTTTTCCTTGGGATAATTAAAATAATTGCTACATCCTTTATTTAACATATGTTTGAAGATACAACTAAATTAGATAAATGAAGCAAATATGTAGCAATTATTGACGCAATACATTTCGGGAAACTCTGCATGCTTGGCTTTAAACTAGGAGGCGACCAGCCAACCAAACGTCAGGATGGCTGTACAAAAAAAAATGTTATTTCTAAATATATATAGTATGTAGCAATTATTTATTAAATGTAGCAAATATAAGCAATTATGTAGCAATTTCCTAATCAACTCTCATAGACCAAAGCCACAGGCAACCAGCCATTCTGACACACATGAATTTTGTTTCGTGTGCGGCGTGTGCCTCTGCCGTGTTCGTAATTTGTAGCGATTTAACGCATTAGCATCACTCACATTTATATTTATGAAAGAAAGATTTAGAATTAATAATGGACACTTGAGAATGGACACACGCAATTAAAGTTGTTGCGTTTTAGCTTGTCAGTAACGGCCATTGCTCTTTCCCTAATATCTCTTCGTACGAACCAAAACAAATGAACCCTGTATCGTTTTTCATTAAAAAAAATGTTGAAGATCACGATAGATGACGATTCAAGACTTGAGCAGGCTTATTTTTGGTTTTTAAAGTTAAGAACTTTATTAAATGTACGTGAGTCAATGACCGCTATTGACATCTTAACTGGCAGCAACTAAAGTAGGTTGTAGGTCACAGTGTATAATTTCGCCTCAAAAGCGGACATGCTCGTTTTATATGCTATTTAGAAAGGTATTAATCGAACAAATCTACTAGTAAAACTCCGGTGTCGTTATCTATCATAGTAGTCGAGAAATTTTGAAAATCGAAAAAAGTCCATAAAAACCATAGAAACATTTTATTTCCGTATGTAATCGTTTTTTCCATTGGGTGTTTTTGGTTATGATTTAAACATATTTTAGGCACCTATTAATATTAAAAAAGTTAAAAAATCTCGTCTGGTTTGGGCGAAAACATTTTTTTTCTGTAATTTAGTTCATATTTTTTTTCTGACATGTCCTGCATTATTAGCATTTTTTTTAAATGCCAAATTATTAGTTGATGTAACTATTACTTCGACAAAAAAAACTAAATATTTTAAGCATAGGACTTCGGAGATATTAAATTTTAAAATTTTAAGTTAGGGTTGTCACTCAAGTCGATGGTTTATTTCAGTGATGGTCGTTATTTTTTTTTTAAGGTTTTGTAGATGATAGAAGTCAAAGAAAAGATCTCTTAAAACTCCTAAAATATTATGTCTATATCTATATCTTATTTTTATAATATAAAAACTTATCATTAGGTTATTTACCTATTTCTTGGATATAAGGGGATTGATAATGGATAGAAATGATTCGATGAGTCCTTTGCATCTGTGTCCAGGAACCTCCTGATGGTTTCCTTTTTTTTGTTTCCGTCCGACTTCTTTTCAATTTCAATAAAAAATACTTAAGGCTTCTTATATTTATTTATGTGGTATAAATCAAAGTGATAGTCTCTCGATAATGTGTGTGATTGCAGCATTGCGCGTCGGCTGATGTGTCAAGTTCGCGCGCTTTTTTATTATTGGACTATTGTGTATTTGTAGGACTGTTGCAATTGCAAGGGCAAAACATACCTTTTCTCGAAGCGCTTCGTCGTATTTTTTTCATTATTTCAGACACTGAAGATAACCCGTAAACTAAGTCCAGTTTATTTCTCCCTTTTCTTTCAAAAACTCAAAAATTATCTTGAGGAGGTTCAATATTAAAAACGTGTTTAGAAAATTTATTACTTAGTAGATATTAGTGCCGATTCCCTTGTTCACAAACTAAATTTAAGTTGAATGCATCTTTTTCTTTCTATTTCATTATGAAAAGGACAGAAGATAAATATTAGTTTAATCCTGTCAAATTAGTCAGCACCTGACGTAATTTAATGTAATTTTAGTAGTCAACTTTTTAATCGCGTCTAAAACTTGTATGGCGCTGATTAATTTGACAGAACATAACTAAAATTTATCCTCTGTCCTTTTCTTAATGAAATAGAAAGAAAAAGATGCACTGAACTTAAATTTAGTTTAGTTTGTAAACAAGGGAATCGGCACCAATGTGTGATTTTTCAATAACATACATTTTCCATGAGTTTACTTATTTATAGTAAACTCATGCTTGACCACCCTATTTCCATAGAAATTGATGAAAAACTTAGAAACGTTATAACTCTGAAGTCCTGTACGTAAAATGTTCCATTTTTTTATTATAAGAAGCTACATAACTAGAGTGTTTTTCGTTGGTAAAAAAAAATGCTAATGTCATATAGAAAATTTTATATAATTTATTTCCTAATATTTCAAAATAAATTTTTAACTCGCGTTCCAGGGAAAGTAAAGACTTGTAATTTATACACGACATTATATATACAATTTTCAATTAATGGTTAATTTTAAATAAGGTGAGCGTTTGTTATTTTAGGAAATTTCTACAAAAAAAGATTTTGACAAAGTTCATTGACCTTTCAAAAAAACTATTGTAACTTTAAAATTAAGTAATATATTTAACCCTAGAGTACTAATATAAATTTATTACTGCTTAATACTAATTATCGCCTTGGAGGCTACTTTATAAATATGTAACAAAATTTATAACAAATAACAGGCATACCTCTGCCTTTATGAAATGCAAAAAAATATATATCTGAGAAACTCTTATTTGTCTTAAAATCAGCCTTACACATAGTACTTAACTTTCTAACACAGCCTTAAGGGATATTATATTTTTTTTTTAAAGTTGACATTGGACCACTGTTTTGGTATAAAAACTACAATATAATATATAAAGTATGAAAAACATAACAAAAAACTTATCTAATCATCACATAGCTTACTGCAGACTAAGTCGAACTCAGACTTCTATTCCTCCCAGGCGATCACGTAGGTAATATCTCGGGAACGCTGTATCCCCGCCGAGCGCGCAAGCTCTCCCCGCCGCGTCGTGGGCTACACTGAGTTGGCGCGAAAGCACGGCGCGACACGTCCCCGCAATTTCAAAATAACCAGAAAAAACCGACCGCGGGCGGCCTCTCAGGCGATGATTAGTACTCTAGGGTTAAATTGGTATTTCATATTATACTGTATAACAGTTATATCCATCGGAATCCGCTATAAAAAGAGGATGTCCGCTTTTGAGGCGAAATTACACACTGTAGGTATATCTATCTAAAAGTTAACTGCGGTGTGGATGCACCATTAGGAATGTTTGTATCTCGAGTTTCGCACACGGTTAGGCAGCCAGAGCCAGAGTCGAAATTTATAAAAATTAGGAATGTAAGTACTGAATATTCGACAACTTTAAACTTACGAGATTTGTAGCATACTCCATCCTGTGGTGGGTCCATAACCGGGTACCGCCTGCATTTTAGCGGGGTAAAGACCGAAGCCGGCTTCAGTGCAAACACTAGTGCACAAACTCATCAGTATTTGGTACTCAAGCGCATAAATTATAATTTGCGTAATGTTGTACAGGTAGCGGTAGTCAGTGCCGTGGTTATAATAGAAGCCGTTCTGATAATATACCTGTAATCAATGGTGAGAACAAGATAAGGCGGTAGGAACAGCAAAAATTGGTAATTGTTCCGCACGAGGTCCTGGGTGCCAATTCCCAGGTCGTGCAATGTGATTGAGGTTTTTCTATCAGGAATTTCTCAGTGGCAACCCCGGAGTCTATTTAATGCGCCACCACACTATGCTCCTTGCGCTGCTCATCGCTATGCTCCTCACGCTGCCACGCTTTGCCGCAATGTTGCCCTCTCTGCCCACACACTTTACTTGTCATTTGCCTTTGTTGGACAATGGACGATGAAACTGCTGTGGCAGCGTGCGCGCTATGCATTTTTAGTATAGCTAATTATATCAATGTCATAAAAAGAAATATACATCGTCGTCGTCGTCCTCGCCAAAGGAGATGGTAAATCACATCACTGCGACCGCGCGATTATGTGGCCAGCCACTCGCGCTCGTATTGCCGGTCCTTTGACTCGCGCACAAAAACCGACAAAATAGGGAGCGGTGGGCACGACGACGAGGAGCATGACGTGCGGCATAACGAGTAATGTTGCCACACTATGTCTCTGCCTCCTTTCCTCGCTACTTCCCATGCCACTCGTCGAGTGTGTGGTAGGCCCTTAGGACCGGTTGATGGCATTATTTATTATATTTTACATACCTACCTAAAACGTATAATTTCATGTATCATACCTCATCAGGAAATAACAAAGTTAACACCACGAATAGTACGCCAAATGCGAAAGCCTTTTTCAACTTTTGTACAGTTATTATCCGCCAATTGCCTAGCATACCAAAGGGTACATTAAAGTGTTCATTAAATGTTTTCCACCTGTAATAAGGCCCTGAAAAGGACAAGAACTGTAAAAACAATAAGTTATTTCAGGGTAGATTTTTGAGCTGAGGTAGCAAGGGTAGGTAATCACTTGAACCGTAGTAACTACAGGAAAGCGTCCTTACAAGACTGTCCTTTACTTTTTAAGGTATGTAGGTAACGGATGACCAGTTAAGTCGTGATAACCACCAATGATCAATTCGAATGAAGATTTTAAGGGATGTAAAAAGTAAGTACCTACTCAAATAAAAACTAAGCTTGCCATTTTTTAACTACCTACATACTATGACATGACATCATAAACACTACCTATCCATTTACCATACAAACTAGTTAGTAATGTTAAAATACAAAAAACCCTACGTTTTTGTCTTACTTTAAATGTTTAGAATTAAGTTCTTGAGTTGTAACGTTGCGTCGTTGTTGTTCCACACTTATTCAGCTCTATTCAGCTTATGCCTATAGAAAACAACGATTTTGTATGAGACGCGTACGCGTCGCGCGCGTTGAACGGATGCGTACGCGTCTCATACAAAATCGTTGTTTTCTATGGGCATAAACTGAGCTGAATAAGTGTGAGTAGTCCCTTAACCGGGCACGCGAAGTAAGTACTTAGGTGGTCTTGCGTTATCTAGGTCTAATAAAGCCTCGAATTTTCTAGGGGATGCCCGAGGTTTCATTTCCCCACACTAGCAATTTAAGGCACGTTGCGCTCACTACACCTGGTAACAACTGGGGCCCTAATCTCTAACGTCCGTCCGTTCGTCCGTCTCTATCCGTCTCTCTTACTCGCACTCATCTGCAGACGTGCGCGAGAGAAACGGATAGAGACGGACGGACGGACGGACGTTAGAGAGTAGGGCCTCTGACGCGGGACGCGGGAGCAAGCAACATGTCCCGCGTCACGTAAAATGTTGCGGGTCAGTATGCAACGTTGCAGCGTCACGTAAATTGAGTGTTCAGCGTCATTTTTCGGGAGAAAATGTAGTGTATCGGCTTTATAACTGAGTTTGAAAGAATCATACGAACTCAAATACAAACTCAAATGATTACGACTAACTAGGTAATTCTTGATTCTATGTAGGTACCTACCTTTGTGCAAGCCAATAAAGAAAAAGGCATATGAGATAACATCCAGAACGCTGGGTTCTAAAGGCTCACTAGCCAATTCTCCCATTATCTTTTCATTAATCTTGGGCAGTGTAGATAAACTGCCTGTGGGTAGACGTCTAGACTTCTCAGCCATAGTTATCTCAAATGCTAGTCCTACCAGGCGTAGTGCTATCGCCTGGTGGATCCAAAGCACGTAGTTGGCATAGTTGCTTGAAACGTCAATGTTAGAGTGCAGGTATATTAGATAAAGCCATGTGTAAGCTAAGCTTAAATGATGAATGTATCTGGAAAGAGATTCATTACAATAAAACTATTGGATTTAGGGTGTTTCTCTATTGGCATTGATTAAAGTTAAGGCGCTTCCTCGCCGAGGGCATTCGCGTGTAATGCGCAAACTGTAACGATAGGTAGGTACCTACTTACAATTTGTTACAATCACTGGTTACTGTACAAAATCGAATCTTGGATTATTATCTACATTACAAACAATTAATTCGCTCGCCGGTAGTAATATTTGTAACGCAATGCTCAAAATGTTCAGTGAATTTATCCAATAATTCTCGATAAGTTTGATGTTTAATTAAACGTCTCTAAACTTTAACCAGCGTTTATGAAAATTCCCCAACACATTTGAAGTGTTTCAAGGTTGCACGTCACTGGCCTGGCTGCCTGCACCTCACTTATTATACTTTTTCAGGATTTATTTTTGCTTCGCATAAACATCCAGCAGTAACCTAACTTGATTACGGACCTGCTTGTCCATTCTCAAAGTTTATGTGGACCACAATTGAGTTATAATTTGAAAAAACTTACAATTTTTTGCAGCATTTAATAATGACGATGTTCCCCCAGACCATTAGAATGGAGTGATGTATGAATTGCCAGCATATCATGCAAATTACAAGTATGCCGAGGCCCGTCCCGTAGCTGCGTTTTGTGGCCGGATCTTCGATGTCCTTGTAGTACCCACCTAATGATATGCATCCTAGTAGAGAAAAATAGTATATTAAGTCAGAGCTCGAGACCATTTTATTCGTTGCTTATCGGATAACATTTTTGATGTTTGTTTTATTGCCGATTGTTTGTTATTGTTTAAATGACAGTGGCAACAGTTGCCAAAATGTGTAGTTTTTTTTAAAAAAGGTTTCCAAAGAGTTCATCCAATTTCTTAGCGGCGGATGATTAAAATATTAGGGCGTTTACAGATGGAAGGTCCTTGTCCAGCATTTAACATGATTTATCCACTTGAACAGCGCGTAGTCAGTTTGTACGCGTTATATATTTTAAGCAAACTACGTCAATTCCTTTACTAGGTATATTTATTACTTATTTTTTGTCTGCGTGTGAAAAAACAGCGAGTATGTGTTGATTGCGTGGATGATTAATCAACATTTTAAGACATAAAGAATACTGGGAGGATCTGTTCCTTACTTTAGAGCCTTATCACACTAGCGGATTGCGAGCGTCTTCAAAGCCGAGCGGGCGCGCAACAAATACGTTACGGGCGTCCAACGGACACAAAGAGCATGCGCAGCGAATTCGTTGCGGACGACCAACGAATTCGCAATGCAAACTCTAATTACGACTAATTAGCGAGTAAATATGGGAGAAAACAGATCTTCGCTAGGTGCCCTAGTTTTTGAGATATAAATGTGGCCCTGCTGGGGCCTGCCCCTGGGGTTAACCCTTGGGGTGGCTGATATAAACCCTTATATCTTTTGAACCAGTGACCGACCAAATATGATTTTTGGCAACAAAATTTTTGTGTTATCAAAATTAAAATCCCTGAAGGTGGCTCTGCCAGTGTCAGTCACACAAAATTGAGTGCACTTTCACCGCAGCGAATTCGGTGCGCGCCTGCTCCGCTTTGACTCCGCTAGTGTGATGGCCCTTAGTGTGTGTGTGTACCCCTCTGCCATACCCTTCGGGGATTACAGGCGTGATGTTATGTTATTGTGTTCCTTATTTTTTGTATCAGCAAATGTAACTCACGAAAAGTAGCCCAGAAAGTGGTGGTTAAGTGGTGTTGAAGAGAGAACTGTACTAGAAATTAAAACAACCAGGTGATTAAATAAACAATTTACTACACATAATGTAGGTTCACAATAAAAATATTTCTAACAGAGGTATGTAACAGTTTGTCTGATGCAGACATAGCCGGTGCCTATCCACATTACAATTTAAACTCTTTTGTAAGTAAGCGATGTATTAGCTCTCAACAAATGGGGCGAACTATGCGCGGTAAATAAATAAAAAACTTTTAAATGCATCAATATTACCACCATTATAATCTAATTTGGCATACCGGAATGTTGATTATCCCCGACTACTTTGGCCTTCAAATTCATAAAGGATTTTGCAAATGCAACTCAAGTTTTAGTTTTTTTTAAGTGCTAACTAATACTACGTCTCATAGCCAATATGCTTGTTTTCTATAGCAATTAAATAATTTTAAAGCGGCATCATTACGCGAAAAATAGCAACTAAGCTCGTACTAGATATATTCGTATATGAAGAAACTATACCAGGAGGAAGATTACTACTGTCACAGATACATCTATTCTATGCAAACGTTTGAAACATATCACAATAGAAAGATTTTATCAAGAAAACAACTAACCTATAATACTGTTTAGCTGTAATAGCTATTACATTATACATATAAATTACTTAGTTTCATTAAAATCAATAAATGTAGTAAATTTTATTTGACTAGCATCTAAATTCTATAACAAAACGATGTAATATATCCATGGATTACTTTTTAGATATGCATCGCCCGCATGCTGAATCAATGCATACGTTAATAAATTGTAAAAATAAGAAGCAAAGCAATGCTAAGGGTACTAGTTACTATAACATTCACCGACTATATTACTATCAAATATTCAATAAACAATTCTTAGTAATTTAGTATTGGAAGAGCTTTAAAATGAAGATATACGAGTTGCAATTTACATCTCACCCTGATAACCATGTAAGTATTGCTCAGCTTCTTATATTACGTCAATGTCCGTCATTGACTCACCATGAATATGAAAAATCATAAGATACAAAATATAAGCCTATAAAACAATCATGGCAACGAATGTACACCATCATGATTATAAAATAAACTAAATCTGCATCAGACTCAAAACAAGTAATAACTAAAATTTGCATTGCTATACAATTATTATAAAACATACACAACATACAAATGTCATCGTGGCCAGGCCATGATAAATCGTCTATGGAATAAATACTAACTAAACTGGTTCCCACATAAATTCATGGACATTAAACATGCTTTAATTATTTTTCATCTAAATATTGCCTTTACAACTATTGTTATTAATCACACCTAAATGTTGTTAGAAAAGTATTGCCTCTAAATATTATATATGAAAAAGAGATTTTTATTAGATCTACTTACATTTTTTTCTATTTATATAAATAATGTTGAAACTTAATATGAACAGTTGGTTCCGAACACAACAGACAAGTGTTATATTTAAGTACCATTATAATAAATAAAGAAATTGTTCCGCGTTACGTTATATTTAAAGGAACTATCTGTAACAGTTAACTTAGACAACACCGCGTAAGAGAGCAACCGGAGACAACACAAACCTAGCCCGTAGAACATCTCCACTGTGTGCAATATATTATCAGAGTCGTAACCAAAGTGCTAGAATTTCTAATTACGATATAAATCGATTAATTTGAAGCTTCTATATTATACGCACAACGAACAATCCAATTGCATTAAAATTGTCAAGATTTTCACTAATTTTAATTTTAACCAACTCGACCGATTACTCATTACGTTTTATTACATTATTTAATATATTTTTGATCTATTGCACAAACACATATAGGTAGTCGCTATGCTTATCTACTCGAATTATAAGTTATTAAATTTTTACAATACCTACCACAGAGTTAAATACAACATCCAGAACGTTACGTTAATAATTACAAAATTCAATCGGTGCAAACGATTACAAAAGTTACTATTTATCCACAATCGAAAATCACTGGAGGTAAACGAAATATATATTTATATATCGTACTCTTTAATTTGATCGGTCCTATCACATTAATTCGTACAACAATAAAATGCGGTCAGCATTCATTTTTATTAATAATTGGCAGTCCTAAAGAGTCACTAAGAGTTCATCGCGCACGCGGCGATTGGCAGCGCGGTACGCGTCAACTGTACGTGCGGGAGCGCTGCGAGCGCACCGAGCGGCGCGAGCGACACGAGCGGCGCGAGCGGAGCGAGCGGGGAGCGCGCGGGGGGCGCGGCCGAGCGCGAGCTCACTTGATGAGTTGCGCCGCGCTCTTGGAGCGGCGGAACATCTTCGCGCCCTTGTTGGGCGCGGGAAGCTCATGCTAGTTGGACCCGTTGGGCGCGCGAGCGAGCGCGGGCGAGGGTTGCGGCGCGGGCGGCCGCACCAGCGACATGGCGTCCTTGGCGCCGTCCGTGCCGTAGATCTTGCCCGCCTTGCGCGCCATGGACGCCAGCAGCTCCTGCGAGCACTTGTGCGCCGACCGCAGCGACAGCGCCCACTCCTTGAGCCCAATTTCATCCTATTAACAACATTGGGGGCTTCGATCAATAATAGTACTAGATTCCCGATGAGCGCTTCAAAAACGGCCCGAAAAATAAGACCACAAATACTTTTGTGGTCTTATTTCAAATTAGTATGGTCCAATCATAGCCAACATTAAGACGTCAAAAATGCCGCAGTGCGCGTTCAAAAACTGTGTAAATAACCACCGTAACACCAAGGTTTTGGAAGGAATATTTTATTTTCGGTAAGATTATTTCATTAAGTGTTTTTCATAAAATAAAAACAGAATTAAATAGTAAATAGACAATTAGTTAGTATTATAATTGTGTGGCCAATGTTTGCCACAATGCACCAACTATTGTATCAAACATCGACTGTTCTTGAACAGGGTATGGAGTAGTGTTGTTTTTTTTTTTATATAATGTTTTTTTTTTTTTTTTTTTTTTATTCTTTGAAAACTTAAAGGGGTTTTTATCCACACGGATATGCCAACCCCATCGTACCTTATTTTCTATTTACTTATAAAGTATATTTACTAACTATGCCTATTGTGCCTATTAGAAAGAGAATCATTGACTAGATATCTTCACCAAGCCACACAACCTCTCTGCAATCGTTGATTTAGGGTTTGCTAAAATGATTTGGATCAGTCCAACGTTTATATAATGTTAATTTTGTTCGTAGATTTCCTAGTGACCCATTTCGCTGTGCAGAATGAGTATCTATTGTCGCGAAAGAAAGAGGAGAAAAAAAATAAAATTTACCATCTTTTGAAATTAATATTCAATAATTTGACGGTAGTTTGTTTGTTTAATTTGTTAGATTATTTTGTACTAGGGAACTAATATATATATTTTTTTGTATCTGTCTGTGGAGGCTTGTAATTAGTAATTTAGTTATATATTTTTGTTACTATAATGTTATTAGTCTGTAAGCTTTCTTTTACTTTTATTTTATCTTTAATTACCTATTTGTTGTACCTAATATATGCAATGTTAAATAGTATCTTCTACTTTTTTGGATCGGTTAAAAATATTTGCCACCATACAAAACGAACTTAAAAAAATATTCTGCAACTCTACGTCTTTCAATACTTACTGTGTTCTGAGCATTGAAATATAATACCAAGAACTACGTCTAGTTCCACAATAGAATAGGCACGAAATTATAAACAAAAGGTTTTAAACCTTACCAGTTAGCTTTTAAGTTTCATTTTAGAATAAATGTTTTTGTACTGATGACTTTTTATTTTCAAGCGACGTTTTAAATTTATTGCTTCTAAACCTTTCTTCGATGAAAGGGCTTCAATAAATATATTTTGCAATTGTAATTAAACTTTATGTCTAAGTAATAAGGTTTATAATAAACTGAAGTGGTTAATATTATTAAACTTTTTTCTAAGAAATGTAGTTGTTTACGTGTGTGCAAACGTGGCCACTTGAGCGACTTATTTTTGTTCCTGATCCTTAATCTAGTTCTATTATTGATCGAAGATTGGGGGCTTAGAAATGTTGCAAACCATCTTCATATTTCCAAATTCAACTTTCCTTATGTCAAGAGCAAGAGTTTGGATCGAGAAGTAGATTAACAAAACACTAAAATCCTTACAGTATTAGTGAGCACGATCTTGGTATCGTTCCTGGTCCGCAGCACGATGCACTGTTCGCCCTTGATGGACACCAGGTCCGAGGAGACGTCCTCGACGGAGTCCAGCAGGATCATCTCGGGCTTGGCACTGTTCTCCAGGTGCAGCTCCAACCGGTTGGGGTACAGCTTGGCGTAGCGCGTCTGCCAGGCGCTTGCGAACGGACCGCCCAGCTTCTTGATGTATCCGTGCAGTATACAGTCCGATTCTGTAAGGTTTGTCTTATGTTAATAAAGTAATACGAAACTAAAACGCGTTGCAGGTCAAACCGCGACTGGTTTGGACGATGATCATAGAGAGGAAGCCTATGTCCCAACAGTGGGAACATTATAGGTTGATTATGATGAAGCATGGCAATTTAAAAAACGTATAAAATAAAAATGTATTCATCAGTCGACAAAAGTCTACAACGTCTAGCAGGTAGACTGCCTATCTGACCTCCACAACCCAGTTAGTACTGATAAACCTGCTGTGTACGGCAAAGATTTTACCAGACAATGCCTAATTGCCCGTTTTCACTAACACTAGGTGTCACCTAACTGGATGTCTAATTCCTGTTTTTAACCCCCAACCAAAAAAGAGGGATATTATAAGTTTAACGTGTCTGTCTGTGTATCTGTGTATCGGTCTGTGTATCTGTGTATCTGTCTGTGGTATTGTAGCTCCCAAACGGATGAACCGATTTTCGTTTAGTTTTTTTTTTGTGTCATAGATAAGTAAATAACACCTAATTCAATGAATAGAATAGATGATAAGAATAGAAAGAGCTTTGTATTGTCCAAAATTCGTCACAATATCAGTTGTACCTACATAAGCACATACATAAACCACATAATAACATTTGGAATTCCCACTTCCCCTTCACTAGACATTTTAATACAATTTTGATGTGTTTAATTAACTCTTCTAAGATTCCCATGACATCATTGAACATTTATACCATAAAAAGCTATAGTATAAGATCCCTTTAAGAACGACCTTCACCGAGCTGGTTATTGGATGAAAAGTGTTTTATTTCAAATTAAATATGTCAAAAAATATATTGCAAACGGGTTGTCTAAAAAATTTCAGTCCAGAATATTTTTTTATTTTTATTTTTTTTTCAACATTTCACTGGTTTGGCTAATAGACGAATTCCATACCAATCGAAAGTATGAAACCTGTAAAATATGCAAACGTTAGGTTAACCTAACATTTGCACATTCTATAGGCTGCATAACTTTTGCATATTCTATAGCCTATAGAATATGCAAACGTTAGGTTAACCGGTCAACCTAACGTTTGTATATATTCTATAGGCTTTATACTTTCAATTGGTATGGAATTTGTCTATTAAGCAAACCAGAGAAAAGTTAAAAAATATATTTAAAAAATAAATTGATAATTAATCATATTCTGGACTGAAATTTTTTAGACAACCTATTTGCAATATATTTTTTGACATATTTAATTTGAAATAAAACACTTTTCATCCAATAACCAGCTCGGTGAAGGTCGTTCTTCAAGGGATCTTAGACTACTAGATGCAGCTAATTTGTTGAAGTTCTCTAACCGGATGCAGATAAATACCTGTATCTTACATAGAGCGACTGTCTACTGAATAACACGATACTCCAGGTGACACTAATGGTGGGCTCGAACTCATTAATGGGCGTAGCCAAAAAGCACGCTGTCTCACCTGGCATCGTGCCCGACAGAGTGAGTTCAGTGACATGCACGATAATTCATAATAAAAAGCACGTAAAAAGAACGAAAAGACCTTTGGAAAATCAAGTTTTATAAAAAAACACTGCATAAATCAATTACAAATAAAATTTATTGAATTATTCGATGATTGTGCTTTGTCGGTACCGTCTTTGTTTTGGTAATTTGACACTTCTTTTATTATTAATTTACGCCCAAAGTTGCGCGTTAAAATTGGCAATAAAAACGAATCTTTGGTAGCTCGTAACCTTTTAATGGCTTTTTATTTTACTATTCTGTTTTCGCATAGACAAAATTAATAATGAGACAAAACGATATTATGTTTAACTATTCTCAAACAGTGAAGTAATACCCTCCCGAAATTTCTATGGAAAAAATGTCAACTTCACCTTAAAAGCCCTGACACTGGCCAATACATCGAAATTGAAACCAACAAGTCTTAGTGCTAACAGACGTGATACGAACCTTTCTCATCAGCATCGAACTTCTGTTTCTGCTTGGACTTCTTCTTCTGCTCATTCTTATCGGCTTCCTGGTTGATAGTTTCGAACACCGTCTCCGCGACCTCGGACTGCCAGCGCTCAGAGATCACCAGCGGGAAGTCTTTGTATTGCATCTGATCCGTTTCTGTCAGCTGGAACATGAGAAACGCATTTTATATTTTGCTCGATGGGATTCCCCCCATCAGCCAAAATCCCTCACTTCCATGCAAAAATACAGAGCGCCACCAGTTACTAGGGGATCTATTTTTATTCTACCATAAATAAATAAAGAATATCTTTTTATTCAGACAAGGTTCTTTCTTATCTCAAACTTTTAGATAAGGGTCTCAGTGATGCAAGAAAGGAGGTAGTCATTTTTTATTACGATAAACCATATAAAGGTAATAAGCGTTATAAACTTTGTCTCTAATAAATAATTTGGGTAGATTATGATTATACAGGCTACTTGCTCGGGTTGTCATGATTATTTAAATATTTTAGAAATAAATTGCGTAAATGGTTGACAGAAAATTGTTTTTACAGTTTACAAGAACTTCTGCAACAAAAAATTGAATTTTAAGATATAGGTATTAGTTTCGTGTGCAATATTATTGTGTTATTTTTTATTTAATAATTATTTTACTTTACAACATGTTAAATTTCACACAGATACGCATTATACAATAATGTAAAATTATATTTGCATGCCCTAAAAAGGCAAAATATGGTTTGTGCCTAAACCACCAACTTTAACACCTGTATTTTAAGCAAATAAATAATTCTTATTCTTATTAGATACAGACTCGGGGGCAAAATAAATTACCACCCAGCTGTGCCGAATCATAAACATCCAAGATCCGAACATAGTCACACGCCGTAAAATAGGTCAACAATAGGCTTGTGAACTGAAAAAATCTAATTAGTCCGTCAGTTAGATTATCAAAAAATATTTGACCCGTATTTTTTTCTTTTGTTACGTAAACCAAAATTGACGAAGATACGACGCTTTTAAAATTATCAATACGTCACGTATTTAGTGCGTTCTGAAGTCACGAGCCCCCACTCCCGAGTTTTGATGAGTTTTATCTTTGTCAAAATTCATTGATTAAAAAATAAAACATAAAATACGTGTTCATTATTTTCCAACACTCTAACTGACGGACTAAATAGATTTGCAATTTATTGATGGTGGAAAGTAGCCTATTACCTTAATGCCCTTAGTATCCTCCTCGTCAAAGCTGCCGATATCGAAGGCGTCTGCGGCATTGACCTCGCCGCGCGGAGGGATCAGTGGCGGCGTGTACTTCTGGTGGTACACTTGCTGCCAGTCGATTCCCGCGAAGAACACGTGCTCCTTCACTTCTTCCGCACTGGAATTTTATAAAAGAAAATTGTTTAAAAAAGATTTAAAAAGGCGAAATGGGGAAATCTCTTTCTTAGATAGAAGACCTATTTAATCCACTTACCCTGAATACTGAAACGTCACTCAAAATTTAAGGGCTGCTTAACATTTGAGCAGCTTCTAAATTTTAAATTTCGTATAGCGAAACGTCACTTTTGAGTATCTGTTAAATATAAGTACTACTTAAATTTCGAGTGACGTGTCAGTATTCGGGGGTTAGTCTATCACAGTTCACTGTTGGTTATAGGCTTCTTCCAAGCTGTTCCACAACACCTTGTGCTCAATACGTAGGAATTAAACATAACTCGCGAAATATACGAGCACTGTTGGAACACCGCGTGATGTTATTAGTTATGTGGGAAACTGAATCTTATGTGGGATTAAGCAACCACTCAAATTTTAAGAAGCACTTATATAAATTTAGGAGCTGCTCAAACGTTAAGCAGCCCTTAAATATTGAGTGATGTTTCAGTATTCAGGGTTTCTTTCTACTACTAAATAGTTTAATACAAAAAACATTTTCAAGCCTATAAATGCTGAATGGAGAACTTGATAGAACGTTTATAATAATCATACTTCCGAGTTTCCGACAAAAGGTATAGTAAATAATAATAAATATCGCTGGACATTAACACACAGCGCCATCTAGTGCCACACTAAGCAACGAGGCTTGTGTCGTGGACACCAAATAGTTGATATACTACATAGATACTTTTTGTTGGTAAATACATACTTATTATACATATAAACATCCATGACTTGGAAACAAATGTCCATGCTTATCACACAAACATTTGCTCCAACCGGGATTCGAGCCCAGGACCCTCAACGTAAGGCAGCCTCACTACAGCTACGCCATTCGAGTCGTCAATCTATGTTCATCAAATATCTCAAATGATTTACTAATCCGGTTTTCCATACCTTCGCAAAGATCCGCATATGACGGTCTTGTTTTATCGTTCGTCATAAGTAAACGAATGACTTTCCTTCCTCCAAGAATAATGATCTTAATTAAAAATGGAATGAGTGGATTCTGAGAAAGTTACATTTGCGTCAGAAATACAGTGACCAGGAAAAAAATGCAGATCAAAGCATTCTGACTCATACTCATATATTTTATAGAAAGTCCAATATAGCAAAAAGTACCGCTACCATAATTATGATAAACTCCTTTCCCTAGAAATACTTTTTAAGATGAACAAACAAAACTCAAACTCAAATAAACAAACAACTCAAATCACACTCAAACTCTCTCTCTCTCTTTAAACTGACAAAAGAAGCGTGGGTCGTCCGACATAGTTGCCATCGGGGGAAAAACCTGGATGAGACTGGCACGGGACCGTGGAGATTAGCACAAGAAAAGAGAGACCTAACCCAGCCCAGCAGTGGGTGAGTTCAGCTGTGGATGAAGATGATGACATTTTAAGATTATTTTTACCCTATTCAAGCTAATAACATTATTTATTTATTTATTTAACACTTCAAACACAAAGTACAGAGGCGTACTTAACATTCTGTTGCATTAATAAACTCCTTAACATATACCCACTAAATACAGATTGTTGCAGGAGAAAGTATTGGAATATCTCCAAAGTCTCACTTACGACGAGACCGAGCAGCTTCTAACGGTATTAAGATGGACAGCAATTACATATAAACATGCATTATTATTTATACTCATAAAACCGTATCTCAGTCACTAACATGTCCACTCATATACTGCCACATTTCACACTCACACCCAACTATAGACATACCCTCTCACACTCACTCATTCACATAGCAAAATACACAAAGAGAGGATCATTCCACTATTATAATAAGCTTCAATAAAGCTTCAAAAATTATATTAATATAAGAGTACGTAACATTCAAAGATATTGCCAAATGCAAGCATACAAGAATCAAATGATATGTAACTCGCAGTAAAAGTCTGACAGACCCTCCTGCTCCGCCCAGAGCGGGAGGAGTCATCTGATGATTTTCCATCCGAAATAAAAAGGGGGCGCTATAAGCCGAAATACAGGTTCTTCCTAGTTCGGCTACAGACGCTAAAACTTTTGTGTACAATTACAGCTGTTCAAAGCATTTTATTTGTAATGTATAACAAGTACTTTTTGTGAAAGAAATAAAAAATATTTAAAATTTATTTGCTGAGAAAATTACATTGCGTATGCTGCTGTTCTAGTTTCATACTACTATCGACAGCTAAGTTGTAATAGGCGTCGCGTTTGCGCAATCACTCTGCCCGCATCCAGTAGATTCCCGTGACCTTAATATGCTCGTAGATAGGCTTGTGGGATATCTATCCAAACTGAGCGTACAGGTTCAGGCGGGGCTTATTTTTGCCATTTATAATATTGAGTGCCCCATTTGTGTAGTGATCGTATCCGCGTCTACAAAACATGCGAGCCCTGCGTTCGTTTCTCCTGTCGAGAAAAATGTTATTATATGGAATTTCTGAGTAGTAAACCCCGAGATTCGATGGGTGCCTGGTCAATAGGCTCACCCTCTAATACATGAGTCATGGGTTGACACCTATCTACAAATGGGAGTGCGGGATACTGTGTATTATTATTAAACTAAAGGAAGTGTAATATGTGTTAAAATTTCTGGCCGTATAGGGAACAGTATACTTCGATCCAAAATCGAAATCGTTAGCGACAACAACAACAACAACAGCCCATAACGTTCACCGCTGGACATAAGCCTCTCCCATGATGGGAGGAACTTGCCGTAATCTCCACGCTTTGCAGGCGGATTGGAGACCGCAGTGATGAAAGACTAACAGAAAACGCTGCATTCTCAGGTCTACGGAGGCGCAAGGTGTTCTGCCTCAGACATTAGTCGCCTTATACGACACCCGTGAGTGTAATGGGTTGGTTCTATTCTACTCTGCCGGATACCACACGACACTGTCGCATGTCGCATCAAAATAGCAATAGATCGGGTTCAGAACAACAGAACCCAGCGACCTGGTAGGCCCTGAAGGAGATGGCGTGACGAGTCGGAAAGAGGGAAGGTAGGCCTTTGCCTTACCGTGGGATACATCAAGCTCGTAATAAATAATATTTTTAGTGCACACATACCCCCGTCCCTTGCAGCCGAGCCGCTTGTTGATGTCCCTCTGCAGCAACCCTTCCAGCAAGCTCTTGAGGCTGGGGCTGAACGACTCCGGCAGCTCCACGTTCTGAAATACATCGTAATTCTATTGCAGACATGATTCCATCTTTTACTTTCAACATAGAAATTTTGACAAAATTGCATCTTATCTCGTATTTTTTTAAAGATTAGGCCAATTAAATATTCTTTTGCAATTTCAGCGCGTATGGTCAAGCAAATATGAAAAAGCCAAAGCGCCATTTTCCGGGGTTCCGTAGGCAATTGAAAAAAAAACAACGAAACCCTCATTTTTTTTTATCGCAACGTTTCTTTGATGCGATTTAAGACTCAGTTTATTTCCAATTCTCGATGGTATTTTAATAATTGAAAACATGGAATCAAGTCATAATAATCATTAATTCAAGTAGAAATATAAAATCTCAGTACCTTGACTGAGCATTATCAAAGTGCATGGAAGCGAATAAAGAGAGATAGACATAGGGAGAGAAAGAGACATCGCCACATCTTTAGTCTTTTCACAGTTACACTGTCAAAATCACAATGATCCTTATTTTCCTTGCTATAAGTTTGATATTGGGTTGCTACCATTAAATCATTGAGATCATTATCCCAGTTACAATACGGTCGCAGTTCGTTTGCTGCCTTCAGAGAAAAAATAACAGTGAAAGGACAGTACATGTGGCTGTATATAAATATATTCATTCAAAGAATTTTACCATGGTAAGCGTCATCCGGTCGATCTCATGTTTGTCCTTGGTCTTGTGTTGGCGGAAGGGCGAGTGTCCCTTCAGCAGCTTGTACAGCATGCAGCCGAAGCTGAACCAGTCAGCGGAAGAGTCGTAGCCAGTGCCTTTCGAGAGAACCTCGGGCGCCATGTAGCCGTGAGTACCCCTGGAAATAAGTGATTGTACCGTTATTTTAAAGAAATCTCAGCTATAAAACAAATCAACGACCAACAGTCTGGCAAAGATCTGGTCGAGACTCATCAAACTTAATCATCAACAGGACACCGAGTAACATCCTTTGATGATCATCATAACAGCCGAAAAACGTCCAGTGCTGGGTGTAGGCCTCTCCAAGCGTCGCCACATCGACCAGTATTTTTGCTTCTCCTTCTCGCATGCAACGGATTTTTGAGATCTTCACTGGGTCATCGGAGCACCTTAAGGGGGTGGAATCTGCTAACGAGAGGTTTTCTCCATTTAACTCCTCTTTGATGAGTGAATATAACTGTGCAAAAAATATATATGTTGCATATTAGACTCTAAACTTTAATTGGTACAATTGAAATAATTCTAACTTTATTACATATTACTAAAAATATTCAAAGTGAAGCATTTTTTCTTTGAAATTTCGTAACAACTCATAAACGGCATTAAGTTTTATTATTTATTTTCACCCAAATATATGTCTTCACACAGTGTACAATTGGCATTTTGATCTAATAATTTATTAGGCTAGAATTAAATAAAAACCACTCATTTCGCTCTATTCGGCCCGCAGTGACCGTCGTAACAACCACTTTGAAGTGCAAGCTGATTAGAATTTTATTCTAACAGTATCTCAAACGAAATTCGAACCACAACAAATAGAGTTGCTAATTTAGCAGATACCACAGCCTTAAGGGAGTTCTCTACGATACTGGTACGTGGACTCCACTCGACCATGGAGTTTCTTGCCGGTTCTTCTACATAGGAAACGACCAACTCGAACCGTGTACCTTTTCGTCGATGTTTTATAAGTGCCCATGCAGGCCTATGTGAAGTATATTGTTTTTTTATTTTGATCGACCGATCGACATTGTCTTACGACCCGACCTTGACAGATTCAGGACTAGTACTTAATAAAGTCTCCCAATGTGAAGTCACTGAAACGTTTTTAGTAGGTACTTGACATCATCAAACATTTAACATTCGCGAGACAATGTTTTGGTATCTTCACTTGTGACCACAAACTTATTAGTCTTGTGGTCACAATAACTAACGTGTTATTTTTAGCACAAAATTCTTCTGTATAGTTTTACGTCAACTATTCATATCCGTAGGTCTGAATATGGGACTCCCATAGTTCCCAGAACAATCAAATACGGAAAATGAAAATATGAGAAACGATCTCTTGAGGAAAATCCACTACGTCATACAATTATCTGAATTATTTTATCACGTAGCTGCTGGCTTTAGCCACTAGCCAACGATTGCGGATGATTGGTTTGATTTTAAAGAAGGGGACTGCCCCTCTGATCAACCAATAATTGTGTCAGTCGAATCCGACACAATCATTGATTGCATATTAACCCGAACCCAAATTCGGACCACACTATATGCTCCTCGAACATTTTTTCACAACAATCATTAATTGATAATCATTTAATTACAAGTCAAGGCAATTCGAATAATTATGATTGTATTACATAAGAGCGCATGTTGTGCGTATAAGGTCCAATTAAAACAATTAACATAGTGCATTACGTCAATTGATTCTTAAACAAGACCATTATATCGACTATAAATAGTATTATTATCCTCAATTATTCCGTATCGATATTATGCAGTGGTCATGTGGGTTGTGTTTAATTAATAATAACAACAAATTAAAATAGTCTAATTATTTGTTTACGTTTGTCGGAGCCCGAAGGACGATAGTGGAAAGAGGAGTTTGTAGCAGGGTCTTCATCATCATCAGCCTATTAATGTTCCCACTGCTGGGACACAGGCCTCCTCTCTATGAGAGGGAATGGGCTATAATCCACCACGCGGGCTCAGTGCGGGTTGGTAGATGTCACAAGGCTTCGATTTGCAGGGTCTTCATTTTTTTTTTTTTTTGACTTAGCAGGTCCGAAACGCGCAGCAGGACACTTGAGAAGACATGGTGATGACAAGAGGTGTAGAGCCCTTACTGAATGGCTCCCGGGAGACATTAGAAAAAGAGTTGGCAGACCAAAAGCCAGATAGATGAGTGGGGGACATTCAGATGATCGCGGGTGAGATTTGGTTGAAACTCGCGCAGACCAGGCATTCATGGCATAATAATAAGTAGACCAATATAAGAATAAGTATAGCCAGCAGTACATGTAAGTAACAATGCTGCAATATTTTACGACGATATTTATGAATAAATTGTCGAATAAAAATGTGATGGAAATTAAATTCATACAGATTAAATATAAGGATACTTACACACTAGCGTGCGGTTTCTTTTTGGAGAAGTCGCAAGCGAGTCCGAGATCCGATATCCTGACGTGTCCATGCTCGTCGAGGAGAATGTTCGCCGGCTTCAGATCTCTGTACACTATGTGACGCTTGTGCATGTGTTCCAAACCTTAGGGGAAAAAATAACACTGTTCAATGTCATGGCTGTCAGTAATTAGGCTGCAGGATGTTGTTTGCGTGGCCGCGTTTATTTTCGTTGTGTGAATTTAAAATTATATTTCTGAAGGACTTTTGTTGAAACACAAATATGAACCATGACACCAATTTTACCCAAACTACGCCTAGCATTGTGTAATTTGGCAGCTAGGCTGAATTTAACCATGACTACCTAATTTTATTTAGTTAAAATTAAATAAACTTGAAAATAAAATTGAATTTACTCAGATAAGTAGGTACATTCTCAGTAAATAACTTATCATGCAGTATTATAATCGCCTGATTAAAATACGTCATCATTAACAAAAACAATAAATAATTTATGTATGCACGTCATTTATTCATTTCCTTGCGTCAATTTTTAAATACAGTAATACTGCGTCTAAAATTATATTTTGATGATAGTGCAGTGATTATTTATAGGTGCTTGTGTTATGACTCATTGATATATGACTGCAATAACAATATTAACAAGTAGCGTTGGCTGGTTTCACTTGGGTGGCCTTCGGATAGCGTAATGTTTCACTATTGAATCTGCATATGACGTGATCATTCTTTGGGGTTAAAATGCTGGAAATATGTTCAATTGTTCATCCTATTCAGTGTTACGGCGCGGCGTAAGAGAAATGGGTCCTATGTTGATCCGATTAGTGCATCGGATAAAAGAATAGCCGCGCATTAGGGATGTATAATGGCCGCAAGTCGCAACCATTCAAAAAAGCTCTTCAACAGATAGATTAGAAAGAAAGAAAGAAAGAAAAAAAAAATATTTGCCGCAGGCACATGACGTGCAAAACATAGGTATTAGGTACAAAACTTATAAGACGTTTAAAATATAACATACGTATGGAACAGAAACAAAAAAAAAAAACAAAAAAGTTGACTTATACATTAGCATATTGTATTTTGAAATGTTTAATAAATGAAGGGGAAAGTGATGTGAAATAACGAATGTTTTAAAAAATAAGCCAAATCCTACCAAGATTTATAATTAGAAGGAGGTTTTGGCTATTTCACACACACTGATATTTTATGCTTATTTTCGGACAAAGATCTCTTACAAATATTTACCTATTTTATTAGATTACTAGCGGACGTCACACGGTTTCACCCGCGTAGTTCCCGTTCCCGTAGGAGTACGGGGATAAAATATAGCCTATGTTACTCAGGGTGCATGTAGCTTTCTAAAGGTAGGAGATTTTTTGAAATCGGCGCTGGAGTTTTTGAGTTTATTCATTACAAAAATACACACACATAAAAGTACAAATCTTTCCTCTTTATAATATTAGTGCAGATGTAGATTAAGTACTTCCACTACAACATTTGTGATGTGAAGTAATGAGATTGAAATTATCTTTTACCCATATTAAAATATTGTTGGTAAGCTCTGAACTAGGGGGACTTATCTAAAATGATGCATACTGACTGATGTCGACATACTTTTTTCAATCCAAAAACTAAACGACATTTTACATGAATTACGATACCTAATATAACTTCAGCAGCATAGAACTTCATCTCGGCCTCGTTAAAGACGCCATGTTGTGACAGATGATAGTGCAGGTCTCCTCCATTCATCAGGTCCAGGATGAAGCACAGTTTGTCCGGCGTGTGGAAGGCGTACGTCATGCACACGATGAATGGGCAGTCGACCTGGTGAACAGAACAGAGAACAATATTAATAAAGAAATATAAAAATGTTGACTGCTTTGGACTAGCTACTACTAACTGCTAGCTTGGGAATTGGGATACTGGGTGCGGGTTTCCGTCGGCAAAATATATTATTTTATAATTATTGTTATAATAGTT
Organism: Xestia xanthographa; assembly: GCA_905147715.2. Lineage (NCBI taxonomy): Eukaryota > Metazoa > Arthropoda > Insecta > Lepidoptera > Noctuidae > Xestia > Xestia xanthographa. The sequence continues at coordinate 13,290,541 of LR990649.1, read as the reverse complement.
TTTTCATCTGGGTCGTATAATTTTATGGGATACAATCAACGAACCACCAGATTGACCAAATGGAACGGCAAAAAAAATACTTTTGATTGCCAAAATTAGTGAACAATCACCAAAATTAATCCCCATTTTATCGTGAAATTAGAACCAAAAATTATTTTTTTAGTTAATGACCACCAGAAACTGAACTGCTACTCGTATGCTCTTGCATCCGAGTCGAGGGAGACCCGGTCGACGGTGCCCCGCCTACTTCTGAATTGTTTATAAAAATAACCACGAAGGGTATAGCGGGGTCTATTCGCTCATTCGGTTAGAAGAGTATGGTGGGGACCATACCCTTCTAACCTAATCTATCCGTGTCGGGGTGCCCCAAGTCGGCCTAGATAAAACTAGTTTGTCATCAACCACCTCACTAAAATTTGGTGCTCAATTTACTAAATTTGGTGATCAATAATATTTTAGGTGATAGATGTTAGTGGTCACAAAGGTTTTTTTGGTGGTCATTACATTTTCCCCATAAATAAATATAAAAATGTTGACTGCTTTGGACTAGGATTGGGTGCGCTCCTCGGGTCAGTGTTTTTATATATGTACGGTTTTCCATCAGCAAAATACAATACTGTGATTATGTAAGTTTTTTCATCTGGGTCGTATAATTTTATTTCAAATTCTCAGTGGCAGCCAGGAGGGTATTTAGGAATTGTGCCCGGTTTATAGCAATAGGCTCGCCCATTTTATATGGTCCTTATAACGTAACTGGCGAAATGTGGGTGTACAGTACACCCACATTCCGCCATTACATAATTATCTTTGTTTAATGGAAATGCAGAAGCAACTTTGTCAATCTATACATTCCTGAAAACATCAATAATACTATTTGGGCTGTGGACATAACAAATAACGTCTCATTATATCTACTAAACTAAATAAGCTTGTGATAAGAGTGGGCTTATGTCAAGGATGCGACAGTTGGAGGGCTTACCGATCACGCGGGCCATTTCATTGGCTTCTCTTTCTTATCAAAGGTTCATATATTTTTTTAATAAGGCGTAGGCCGTAGCTTCCTCGATAATATCAGGGGTTTGTCCTAATTACCTAACTGCGACAAAGCCCAAATAGAGGGTTATGTGTTTCTGAATGCGATCTTCGCGCGAATACGTGGGTGTCGCGTTCATATGTCACTCGTTTGTTCGAAAACCGGAAGGCGTCCTCTGTCGTGTTCCAGTCACCTTGAAGGGATGCTATTGTGACGGATAGTTGTATATAGTAACAATCCGGTGACGAGGAATCATACACCGTATCAAGATGTTATGTTCATCCGAACTTCGCAGTAGGGTAGGTATCTCGTGTAATTAATTATTTCTTTCTACGTACAAATATTCTGATACTACTTTCGACTTAATTCGGCATTTTAAGCTGATGACGTCACTGAAGCTTGCGTTGGTTGTGCCAACAAGATTAGACCCGGTGAGGTAAGCATTGAAGCTGGAAGGTATTGTGAACGCCAGATCTATGAAGTAATGTTTGATTTATTCATTTGTGCTCATGATTTGGGAATGATATATTGCTAAACACTCCAAACACGTGAAACCCATTGTTTTGATTAGAGCCATAGATATGGGATGTTTTCCTTAAGCGAATTGGAAAGGAAAACCATTTTCAATTTTGTCAGAAATTAGCTGCTACATAGCGTTGTACAAACGTACTCATTGACAGCGTTACACCGTATGACCTTAGACTATACAAAAAAAAACATGACATGCGTGCGACACCGCGGGGTAATTAATTAATTATGCAGTGCACTACAAATGGGGCAGGAAATAAACATAATAAAATTTATAAAATTAATTCCGGTATATAATCAAATTTATTTATGCTTGCACCCACACATAAACAGTAATGGGAAATTGGCATAATCGTTTTTGAAGGCTGGTGACAAATATAACTTGGTTGTTACTACTGTTAGTCATACGGAATGTAAAATAGCATTAAAAGCTATAAACCACAGTGGAAATGCCACGATATTATGGCAGACGGAAATATTTAAGTATACAAATGTTGTGATGAATGCACTCCTTTGTTTATCCGGTCGGTGCGCGGTGGCTACGCGGTAACAACGTTCAGAATCGTATTGATTACAGTGGCAACGTTGGTGGCAAGAGATGAGGTAACAGAATAATTTATTTATAAGATTTCTCTCTGTACAAAACAATGTGTAATATGTACCAAAGTGTGTCTTTATGTATGTAATAAATAACACGGCATCATCTAAGGTTTCATATATTTTCCTTTGATATCATCGTCCTGGAACAGAACCAAAAAAGTTGTACTTTTCTGGTTTGTTTCCAGGACTCTTGAACTGATAACGGTCACATTTGCTAGTGTTGTAGAGAAACAGGGCGAGACAGGGTGGTGCTCCGAAGAACTCCGAAACCGTTCGTAAGACACCGACAGACGAAGCGGCGCCGCCCCGACACCAGACGAACGCTCATAAATGATAAACTAACCCGAATAAAGTAACATTACCGTGTGGTCTCGCCGAACAGACCACCCGTCACTTACCGCGACTGACGTAAGAGGCGAGCAGGGATTATATCTGGAAGATGAATGGCCAGCAGCATCTATGTACTTGTACTTATAATATCATACTGCGAACAGTATCACTGCCAAATACATTGATCTTAGTACCCTCTGTAAACTGTGATTATGACCGTTTACTATGATTATGACGTTTACAAGTAGTTGATGACTTTGTGAGTCAAACGGAGAGGGGCGTGTTGAAATCTCAATATGTAATTATATCTGAGTGAGCGGATAACAAAGCCTTCTCAGTGCGCCGCCTTTTCCACGTGAACGCCATTTTATTCGCTTACATTCATTGGCTCCGCAAAACATACGATATACAGGGAGAAATAAATGTATATATTGGAGAAACATGATTTTATCAAATCTACTTTTGGTTATAAGTAAATATAAACGCTGAAATGTTAAACAAATCAGCCATTTAACAAGCGCTTATTTTAATCGAATACGCGTACGAGTCCATGCGAAATTATGAAGTGATCCAAACAGCAGTCATAAAACTTTACAAATAAGAAGGAATCAATGCTGAGATGGACTATAGGAGAATTGGACATGTATGATCGAACATCGATAAAATTTGTCATCCAGAGCGGACCGTCCCGTCCTATAAACCAGAGTTTGCTTACCCGTAAACATAAAATAAAAACGTTTTATTACCACACAGCATAAAGTTTTAAAACAAGGTCACAGTAAAAGAAAATTCATGTCGAAAGTTGACTACATATAAATGTTGTAACAGAACGACTGACAGTTTCTCGTTTTATATAAACTTTGCTTCAGAAACCGACGGCCTTGTTAAACTTTGGGGAAGCCTTTTAGGTCACGAAGAATAAAATTGTACACATGTTACATAAGGTACGGTTAGATATGTATAACTTCAGCCCTGAATGTAAAATAGAAAACACTAATCATCGGGATGAAACGGCAAAACAAAATGCAGCGGCAGCGGATTGTACTACGACGACAAATTGAGGGCGATCCAATTCGTTTCAGTCCAATTGGCCGGATATCGTTTATGTCCCCGATACCATATCACACATAAAAACGTAGGTATATCACTGCTGTATTGCACCGAATCAAAGCAGTTTGCAATCGATAAGCAATCGGATACTATAGTCATTAATTTGGCCGTGCTAAGCGAAAATTATGCGCATATTCGAGGTGCCAGTATCTTGTCTCTATGCTCCCGAACAAAGACTACTAAACGGTTTCGAACATCGTCCACAAAATCAATGTAATGTCACTAATGGTATAATGCAATGCCACCCCAAGCAATAACCCGTTTAAGTCAATTTACTGCATTTTCTTTTGTTTCCAAATCAATAGATTCAATAACATTTTCTCCCGCCCCTTCTATTCGTGCAGACTGGAGCACTGCGAAGTATCTTAGAACTTGTTCAACTAACGTGTGCCAATATCGTGCTGAGTTAAAGCTTTAAGCAGTCTTCTGAAAACTATCTTTGACACTAACGCTTAAAAATTCTGTCGATAGAAGAGGTCACACGTGTCACCTAACCGGATGCAGTATATAGGTACACAGCAAACGATGGTAAGGATAATCTACTACAAGGTGGCTACACCAAGGCACTTTCTGACGGAGTTTGCGCAAAGCCACTTCGTTCTTAACTTATTTTGTAGGAGACGTTCGAAAGTGCTCATCGAGAACGAAATGCTCATATCAACTGTTCAGATAACAATATTACTGACGATGGATGTCTGCTTGACGAGTGTATCTAGTCGAAAAAGGGCATTTTCTACCTTTTTTCTACATACAAGGTTGCCCCATACACAGTTCTAGATAAATTTGTTGAAGAGTGAACTCATCGGCTGATAAACTCAACCGTCTCTTCAAATAAGAATGTGTACTTTGCTATGTTACTACGTATATGTTGCCCTTGTTTGTTATGATATTCCGTGCTGCCGTGAATTACAAACATAATTTGCATAACTACATGTGAGCATGTCAGGAAGTTGATCAGTTAGAATAAATTAGATCAAAACGAACACTTTGACCATGGCTTAACCGATTCTTTATGAATATTCTTGTGCTCCAGTTGCATCTGCAATTCCATTGTTTCTAAATATTTTATTTTTTACTATCAGTCTATTTTTCTTAGTAGATCGCTCTGAGATTACTTACTATTGAAATCACTATGATGTCTATCCAGCGCACACAATGGCGGCACAGAAAACAGTTCCAAGCATTGAATTGCGAGTTGCGCAAGAAAGTTGTCCTAGAATGTCATGTAAAAAAGCATTTCCTTAGAAAAGAAAATGCAACAAAAGAAGAGGCAGTTTAAGCGCTTGAATGAAAAGGAAAGTCACTCGAAGACTACCTGCTTTTTCTGAATAAACATAAGCTCTGATAGATTTCAATGGGGGAAAATATAATGACCACCAAAAATAACTTTGCGACCACTAACATCTATCACCTAAAATATCAATTGATCACCAAATTTAGTAAATTGAGCACCAAATTTTAATGAGGTGGTTGATGAACTAGTTTTGCCTAGCCTAGCCGACTTGGGGCACCCCTTTTTTATAAAACATTCAGAAGTAGGAGCCAAGCGGGGCTAGAGCATAACAGTTCAATTGCTGGTGGTCATTAACTAAAAAAATCGGAGCAGTCTTTGGGGACTGCCGACAGAAGTGAAAACAAAAAGTACACAGACCCGGGGGCCGGGGCCCAGTCGTAGCACTGGTTATGCCCCGCGCATGCCTACTACGCCGTAGCGGATGCTACGAGTGCTACGATCGGCTAGGAAGCATGACCGCACGTTACGTTACGTGACGATGAGTTCAATGTTTTTCCTTCACCCAAAAAGTGTTCAATGCGCCTAAGGAAGTTTTCACTTCAAAATTTTTTTTTGGTTCTAATTTCACGATAAAATGGGGATTAATTTTTATGCCGTTACATTTTGCTAAATCTGGTGGTTCGTTAATTGTATGCCGATTTCAATATCACAATACTAAACGAGTGTAAAAAACGACAAATGCAGTTAATTTGATGCTAGATGAACTACTAGCAGATGTTCCAGATTTGTTGAGCTAAACAAGATGCTCGAATTCACCTGTTCCATGTATTTATAAACGCATAACCTACTGTTTTTTTGTGGATGATAGCATCATCATTAAATGTATTCGCCAGCTTTTCCGTATTGCTAACATGTGTTCTTTAATTTCCGTGAGAAAGTTGTCGGAACTATTAAAACTCGTTTCTTAAATAGATAGTATGTTAGTAACGTGGTATTTTCCTCGTAGACGGCGAAGGCGGTGGGAACGAAGTATACGGCAATTATTTGAGTTACCTATTAAATTTTATCGGTAGAGCAAGTTATAAAGTCCAGAACATATACCATCATCCGTTTTGTGGCGTCGATCACATTTTATTGATAATTTGTAACACATTAGCCACTGATAACGTTGATCCAATAATAAAATCTGCGTGTAAATCAACTATTTATTACGCCATTAATCTGTAAATACATAACAGGCTATGATGGAGTATTTAAACGTGTTGTTTGCTCAGTAACTTGATGGTGTGATACTAAACCAACTTATGAAGAATTATTTATGTTTGTCGCGAGTCGGTGATTTCATTGAAACGAACGATCCTCTCGTCGCTGTATACCATCTCACAGAAACAAACAACATCGTTATGCATGCCATTCATATAATAACAACGATGGTGAGATCAATAGAAAATTCCGAATCATTGAAATGTTCCGTATCTATTGATTACATTACGCGCGTCGATTGCTTTTGATGCGCAATGGAATCATAAATTCATCATTTATAATGTACAGAACTTTTAGATTTCGAGAATATATTTTTATGAATACTTTTGTTATCATTATTTGGGCAACACCCTTACAACAAAGGACTGACCCCATGACCCATCCCGTTTTATTTCATTACAATGAATAAATTCCTCAAATTTTTTGCTCGCGAGTTGTGGGCAAGAAAGGCAATAATAAAGAAATTTGCCGAATTACCCGGGCTGGGGCTGGAACTAATTAAAATTGATACGAGAGTTTGGAGTATTTGGGGGCGATCGCAATAAATATAAATAAATATAAATATTGCTGGACATTACACACAGCACCATCTAGTGCCACACTAAGCAACGAGGCTTGTGTCGTGGACACCAGATAGCTGATATACTACATAGATACTTTTTGTTTGTAAATACATACTTATTATACATATAAACATCCATGACTCGGAAACAAATGTCCATGCTCATCACACAAACATTTGCTCCGACCGGGATTCGAACCCGGGACCCTATGAACGTAAGGCAGCCTCACTACCGCTGCGCCAATCGGGTCGTCAAATAGACGGAAGTATCTTTGCATGTAGCGCGTGGGTGGTGACTGGTGACGTTAACAAGCGGATATTAAATTCAGTTTAGTTCGGGAAGCCGTTAAATCACATTCACCGCTAACAAAGCTTTGTGAGAACTGAACATCTAAAATGTAAATAATGGAAGCTATAGTGGAGGAAACTGGAGGAATTAAAGACGTTTGAATTTTGGAGATAATACATACTGTAGTATGCAAAACAAAAACATTACTAAACATATAATAAAACAGTAACAAAAGAAAAACTGTACATTGAGAATTTTCAAGAAAAAATGAGTGGCTTTTGTTAGAAAAACGTAACTGATGACAAAAAAAGACTTTAGAATTTTCGTCTGTCTGTGTGTATGGTACAGCTTCACGCCATAACTACTGGATAGATTGAATTGAAATTCAGCAAAAATGTTCTTTGTAAACCAAGGAAGGCTTTAGGCTACATATTATCACGCCGTATGTTATGGGAGGTAAGCAATATTGATTTTAAAAGGTTTTTGTTCGTAATTGAATGCACAAAATTACATGTTATATGCTATATTATGTGACGCAGACGAAGTTGCGCGGGTCAGCTAGTACATAATATTAGTCTTTAATGCACACAAAATGACTAATAAGAGTTAACGACTGCACTCGGGCAAAAACATATCACCATAAAATAGTTTGATATTTTCAAGAAGCGTATCAAGTAGAAGCATACAATGTCTTATGAATATAGCCGATCGATGTTTAATTGAAGACACTTATATTCTATAGAACCTAACAACTCAATTTTTATATTTTCCTTATATTATACGTGGGTTAATCGATTAACTGCAACAATTTAATCTACACCAACATTATAAAGATTGTTTTTTTTTTTTACTTCAGATGCGGGAGATAATCTACGAAACTAGCCATTATCATCTGCCTAGCCTTTTCCCAAGTATGTTGGAGTCGGCTTTCAGTCTAACCGGATCTGAACACCAGTATTTTACATGGAGCGACTGCCTATCTGACCTCCACAACCCAGTTAGTACCGGGTAATACGATAGGTAGCCCTTAGTAAGGCAGGTTGTCAGACTTTTTGGGCCTCTGACTACGTAACGACTGTCAAAGATCTACAAATGACAGCCGGCACCAACAGCTTAACGTGCTTTACGAGGCACGGAGAAAACTCGGCATGTAAGGGTGGCCACCCATCCACAGACCAACCTAGGCAAGCACGGCTTAACCTAAAGATCGACCCGAACTGCTGTTATTATTTTACTACGAAACTAGACAACCGATTTGAAAAATGCTTACACTATAACACTACACACCACACAACACATCACACCCATACCCATCACATCACATCACATCTGACATCTGTAGTTTTATTACTTACTTAAAACAAAAAAAATCACGCGAGCGAAGTCACAGACAGAGGCTAGACTAATAATAAATCACGTATTTTTTAACATATTAACAGCCATACAGTTCATATAAACGAATAAACTCCCGCATTTTGATTTCCTATTTTGTCCGGTATATTTTCTCGGTCCATTCATACTTATTCAGCTTCAATGGTTCTTTGATAGGGATAACTCTACAAACTTATGTGCTTATCTCACAATAGCAGAACATGCACTTCGTTCCATTCCAATATCTAAAAACATCGGACGTAGTTATGAGTGGGCGTTTCTCTGTATTGCATCACTTATGCATACAATACAGCTATATTATATCTATAGGAATTATCATGTTGTTTATCCTTTATAGCAGTGTATGTGATTTTCTTTTCCCATACTGAAGCCCTGTTTGATACAAACAAACTATGGGAATACAGTGTCAGTTTTAACAATCGTTATCTCTGTTGGAACACGAAGACGGAGACAGGCATTGTGGAAAATGATTGTGGCAACAGTAACACCCATGCACTAACAACCACACGCATAACAGCAAACAGTCATTTTCCACAATATGTCTGTTCAGTACGTCATCGGTATGATGTTCTGAATACGTGGTAAGGTAACATAGTGCGTCGATGCCTTCCACCCTGTATTATAGCGATGATGTCAGCTTGTGACTTTGCGATTAAAACACCTCGTCACCATCAACTCTTAAATATAAGCAGCCCGAGAAGGATGTAGCGTGAAGTTGGTTGGATCTGCAAAAACTTAACCCCACGCCCGACCCCGTATTTTTGACAGGTTTATTTTTGGAAAATATCTTAATGCCTTAGTAGAATGTGAAGAGTTTAGGACCAAATCGGTACATGGTAAAAAAATTGCCTAGCTACAAGAAAATATTCCTCTTATATATTTGAAAGGTAGGTAAGTAGTCCACCCACAAGATGATGCGGTTGTTACAATTTGCCGAAACATATTCGTCACACAGCTAAACTTCAAGAACACACACAATCCGACACGCAATAACGTCGAAATGGCGACAAAGTCATAAACAAATACAAATGTAATAAAGTACTTACCCCAGTACTGACTAGAGAGAGCATAATCCTCTCGTTGAGGGCGAGAGTCTCCCCTTGCTTCATTTTTATACGCTTCTTGTCGAGGCACTTCATCGCGTACATTTTGCCCGTATCCGCCTTCCGACACCCGTACACCTGTATACAAGATACATGTAAATAAGGTATTTATCTGTACGCGCCGTGAGCATAACGTGCCGTTGCCAAATTGTACCTATGTGTACATACTCTTAAAAGGTTGTGTTCGGGATGTCTGCTCGTTACATTCATTGGATTGTGATATCATCGTGCAAAGTTAACTCTGTTTAAGCGTCGGGGAACCTAATTGCGTTAAAGACATTGATGAAGTTTGGCTTTTGAGCTTCTGATTCGGGATGTAAAGGGTGAATTGGGGATTTTTGTAAGCCTCTAAGTAGTTCAGGGATGGGATTAGGCATTGTGCCATAGCAACATATGCTACAATTAGAGCAATAATCGATATTCCATAGAATTTCCCCTGATAAAGTCTACCGCGGTACCGCCTTCAACGTCGCAAGGGAGTAAAAGCGTGACTATAATGACGAAAAAACTCAGCTCGAATAATGAACATTTCAGCTTAGTAAAGTGCAGAACTGAATAGGAAGTCGCGTGTGCTGTGAACTGATTTATGACAAGCACTTCATGTCGCTTCCTGACATAAGTGCTCAAATTGATTCGTACAACACACGAACACGGTGAACACACAGTTTATTTTAAATATTATTTAAGCACACATTCGAGTTTACGAACTGTAAGAAAAGAATGTATATAGGAAACGTTCAGCTTTTCTTTCATAGAAATATAAGAAATATAAACATATCAAAACGTTTGTGAAGCGTAAAAATGACCTAACGTCGCGTCGATCAGATAAATCTTGCGTGTTCACAACAATGTAAGTTTTCTATATTTGTGGCAGTATCCGCGATCAAAATAGTATATTTAGTGAAACGTGCACTACATACATATCAAAGTAGATAACTACACGGCAGAACGTAGACCTTTTTCAGGCCGCAACGACCGATCTCTTGCCTGCCAGATATACTCAGGTTTGGGAAGGGATTACCGAATATATGTAGCGTTATATCCAGTGAAAAGTATTTAAATATGCTAAAAAGGATGCTTCCTGCTGAAATGAGTTCTAAGTCGACTTAATAACATAACATAGATTACTCACACGTAGTACAGCCTGAGTTGCATGATAGTCGGCCTGAGATTGGTAATTTTGTTTCTCCTATTAGTCGTGACTGTAATCATTCAGTTATGTTCTCTGACAGTATAGGTAGGGGGCTAGGTAAATTAATTAGTAATAACCTGAGTTATTGTACCCAAAACAATTGTATGCCAGGGTCAAACTACAAACAGATTATGGCATCTGTAACTAAGACTGTTTGTGATCCTAGTACCACCATTACTATATGTGTTGGTAATAGTGCAAAGATTAAAAAGGAAGACATCACTGATTGTGTCTCAGAGTTGTTAAAATTAAATTGTAATAAAATAATATTGTGCGCTTTTCCATATTTTGAAAATTTATGTAACAGAAAAAACAATTATATTCACTTCTTAAATAGACATTTACATTTTTTAGCAGGTCACTACAGTGACAAACTTATATTTCTTGATATCAACACTTTTGTTGATAAACTTAGTTCGACCCGGGGTAAAGTGTATCTACCTATTAGTTGTAGACACAAAATAGCTCGGCTATTAGCTTATAATATTCACACAGACATAAGTAGTATGTCTAAGTTTAGTTATATTGTAAATACTGCGACTATTAGTAATAATACTAATGAACAGGTGGTGACCTTAAATAAATATAGCATTAGTGCTATTGATGTTTACAAACATTATACTGAGGAGGATCCATATGTCACCGTGGAAAATTCTCAATTAGGGTATATTAGTGATAGGATCTTGTTGTCTGGCGATGGCACGGGAGTCTCGGGGCTCTCTCCAGATATTAATATTAATTTAAACTAGAAAGTCAGACAACAGAAGGTGCCATTAACAATATTGTTAAACCTACCAACAGCAAGGTATCTTCTTGCACTCAATTAGCTAGTAAAAAAGGGCCTCAGCAGAACACTTTAAAATTATTCCACCAAAATATCCAAGGCATTTCTTCAAAATTATTAGAAATAGAATTGTTTTTAGAAAAAAGTAAGTTTGACATTATTTGTTTTACTGAACATTGGCTTAAGGATTACCAAATGCTTATTAATTATGAGAACTATATGGTGGGTAGCTGCTATAACCGTAAAACTATGCTTCGTGGAGGTTCCTTAATTTTTGTAAAAAATTGTTTAAGATATAAGCAACGTAACGACATAATAGGTCTCTCGGCTGAACATTGCGTCGAACTGTCCTGTGTTGAGCTAGATAAGCATGTTATTGTGTGTGTGTACAGACCCCCAAACTATCAAAACTTTTCCTTATTTGAGTCAATAATGGAAGATGTCCTGGCAAAACTTGCAGCCAGTAATAAATCTATAATTATTTGTGGTGATTTTAACATCAATATTTTAGAAGAAAATTCAAATAGCAGTCGGTTATTAAATCTTTTTAAGTCATTTGACTTGACCAACACTTTTATAGAACCTACTAGAGTCACTCCATCTTCTGCTACATGTATAGATAATGTTTTCTGTGATTGTGATTACTTAGATAAAGCCATAGTTAATTGTCTGCCGTCTGACCATAGCGGACAAACTGTAACTTTTAGGTGTAATACACCATTGCAAAAAATTCAGATTAAATTTAGACCCATAACTTCTAACAAATTAAATAGGTATAATATTTCTCTACAGAACAAATTAAGTGTTATGAGCCATGACGATATTAATATAAATCAATTTTATGATAATTTCTTTTCAATAGTTCACACTGAATTCAACAAAACTTTTGAAAAGAAGTCAAAAAGTATTTGCCCTAAATTTATATTTAGTGATTGGGCAACTAGAGGTATCAGAAAAAGTAGGGAAACACTATTTGAGCTTTATGGCCTTAAGCCTTATATGAACACTGAAACTTTTAACAAATATGTTGCTAAGTATTCAAAAATTTTTAGAGATACATGCAAGGTTGCCAAAGCCTTGCACATTAGCAACAAGATCAAAACAGCAGAAAATAAAATAAAGACAGTTTGGAAAGTCATAAATAGCGAGACTAACAGGAAGAAAACACGTAATACTAGCTACAAATTAGATACAGCATGTGGTCCTAAAAGCTCTAATCAGGAAGTAGCTCAAGAATTTGTAAATTTCTTTACCGATATACCGTTAAAAACTACGGAGGCTCTAAATTCCTCTCCTGAAGTCTCAATTGGTTTACTAAAGGCGAATGTGTCTGGATGCCAGGCTGAATTTAAATTTAAACACATAAACCCGATGATAGTTATTAAAGCTTTTCGGCAAATAAAAATCAAACTGACCGAAGATCTATGGGGAATGTCTATCAAAGTTTGTACATCCATACTTGAGACTATAGCTCCATACTTAGCTTTAATTTTTAATTTGTGCGTAGACCAAGGAGTTTTCCCTGATTTAATGAAATACAGTAAAGTCATACCTCTTTTCAAATCCGGTGATAGTAAAGATACAAATAATTATAGGCCTGTATCCGTGTTGCCAGTTTTTAGTAAGGTGTTCGAAAAGATAATGCTTAATCAAATGGTCAATCATTTTAACACCAATAGAATCTTACACGATCAACAGTATGGTTTCACCAAGGGACGTTGTACAACCGACGCCGGTGTAACCTTAATAAAGCACATATTTACGGCGTGGGAAGAGTCCCAAGACGCTGTAGGAATATTTTGTGATCTCTCCAAAGCATTTGATTGTGTAAATCACGACACATTGCTTTTGAAACTTGAGCATTACGGACTAGGTAAACTTGCACTTAGTTTGTTAAAATCTTATTTGAGTGATAGACAACAATATGTTCAAATAAATGGTGTTAATTCACAGGGTTTAAAAGTAAAAATGGGGGTTCCGCAAGGCTCAATATTGGGTCCTTTCCTCTTTTTAGTATATATAAATGATCTACCCTATTTACTGAAAAACCAACCTCAAAATATGGTGTTATTTGCCGATGACACTTCCCTAATTTTTAAGATCAATAGACGGGCCCAAAATTTAGATGACGTGAATAATGCCCTACTTCAAGTCCATAATTGGTTCACAGCAAATAATTTAGTACTAAATGAAAAAAAAACGAAATGCATAAGATTTGCTTTACCGAATGTTAAAAGTAGCGATTGTGATATAGTACTGAATAAAGAGAAACTTGAATTCGTAGATAAAACGGTTTTCCTGGGGATTACGCTTGATTCAAGGCTACAATGGGGTTCTCATTTAACATCTCTGGCGGGGCGGCTAAGTTCGGCAGCATATGCTATTAGAAAAATCCGTCAATTTACTGATGTAGATACTGCTAGATTGGTCTATTTTAGTTACTTTCATAGTATAATGTCTTATGGCATTTTGTTATGGGGACGGGCTGCTGACATTGAGTCTATATTTATTCTGCAAAAAAGAGCCATCAGAGCCATATACAATCTTCGTAGGCGCGATTCTTTGAGGGAACTGTTTAAGGAAATAAACATCATGACTGTACATTGTCAATACATCTACGAAAACATAATGTACGTAAGAAAAAATCTACATATTTTTGGTAAAAGAGGTGACAGACACAATTACAGTACTAGAAATAGGGACCAATTAGTTCAGCCAGGCTTCAGACTCGCTAAAGTAGACTCATCTTTCATGGGGTACTGTTTGAGATGCTATAATAAAATTCCACAAAGCATTCTTGAGCTGAATGAAACAAAATTTAAAACATGTATTAAACGCACACTTTGTAAGCAAGCATATTACAAATTGGACGACTATATCGCTGATAAAACTGCTTGGCTCAATGCCGGTCCTGCTCCACAAGGACAGGGGCGCATAAATTGATAGCATTAAATTGTATTGTTGGAGCTGCTGAAGATTGTACAACTATCTTTGCATTGTATAGAATCAATCTCTTTATTATTATATAGCCGCATATCGCATATTGTGTGAGTGCTATGTACTAGAATGCTATCAGTCGCTAGAAACCTACGTTTTTCCTTGACTTGAATGTGCCGTGGCGATTAGGAGATATGTCATGCTCACTCAAATGTCTCGCTGATGGTGACGCGTGTGTCGGATCATTTAGTTCCCTTCAAAATGGTTGAGTTGAATGGTGCTGATACATGCGTCATGTTCGTGAACGAGCGCTGTCAGTTGGGACTGGTCAGCTCTTGGTTGCCACGGCTTTTGAATTTAATAATTTTATTTTTTAATTGTTTTTGTTTTTTTTTTTACTATGGACACCTTTAACGTGCACATCTTGCTACATTGTTCTCACATAATGTACCATCTCAACATGAATGATGTAACCAAGATTTTGTAAAAATATTCTGATTTAAAAGAGTGTCCATGGAGTTTCTTGCCCATTCTTCTCCATAGAGATCTACGCTAGGAAATGGGCAACTACAGTACTTTCACAGTTTTTATGTCTTGTGTCTGGGACTGTAGCTACATTTAATTTTCATATTTGTTTCGACAATTCAAAAGTGCCTGTAACTGGCCTACTTGAAATAAATGCTTTGATTTTGATTTTGAACGAACAGTTTTTTTTCGGTCACCAAAAAGACCACCCAACTTAATTTTAATACTATGTAAAACATAACATATTTGAGTGATCACGTAGTACTTATAAGTGTAATATTAAAATACAGGCGTTAAAATCCATCACTATTCCAGTGGGGGAACAGGACGGCTTTATTACACCTACGTAGCGGCTTTCCGTTCGTCGAGATGAATATGAATATAGTAAACACGTTCACGCTGCAAGCCCAGAATGCTAATGATATTAGGTTTGGGACTTACATCGAGACTTGCGTAACTAACTTTGTGCTTTGAGTGTATTTATTTACGGGTAATATTCTAATGGCGGCTCTTACCTCGCCGAACCCGCCTCGCCCAATGATACGGTGCACGCTGAAATCGTTCATTGTGAGCTGAATGTTTAATTCTAAGTTTTTCCATTGACAAAATCTTGTGTATTTGTCGCTGAAACAAAGGAGGTGTGTTATAATAGCGATCAGACTTGGCAGTAATTAAGCGAATCGGAAATTATTTTTACCTTTCTAAGAACAATTTAAATGGTTCCCCTCGTAGATGTTGGAAGATTTCCTCAATGTAGGGCTGAAAAACGATTGATTGTTGAAAAATTTGAAAGTTTATTAACAGCTCAATTTTCTTTTTCAATAGTTTGGTAGAACATACCTCGAATAGATTCGGTGGTACTTCATGCTTCATTAAATATTTTTGTACATGCGCTACACACTCTTTAGAATAATCCTGAAAAAATACGCATATGATTTACAAGTGAAATAAACAAATACGGTATCGAGGTTAGATATAAATAAATTATGTTACTGGGAATGTGTACACATCACGCATGTTATAGAATAATGTATGAAACTTAGGTGTATAAATTACTGTTTTATATATAAAATAATAACACTAGATAGGATTTTTATAAGCTATTTTTGTTTTTTGTTTCAATAATTCATGAAAAATACGGTTTTCATAAAAGTTCAATATGTATCTCTATCTAGTCAATATGAAAAAGGAAGTCAATTACAATCGGTCAAAAGCTTTATGTACCCAATATTTAAATAATTCACCTATCACGAAACGTATGTCTATTAAGGTATCACAAAACAACATTGATTTGTAATTATGCCGGACCAACTTTTACCCCAAAACAATATCAGATAATCGGATCTATACATTTCCAAATAGATAATTGAGCGGAATAGATCACTGAAACTTCCATGGTCTATCCAGTAAAGGAAACTGCACTACTTTTATGTGAAAACTTGTATTTTCAGAAACACGACAGTGCTAGTAAAACGGAGCTGCATTTTATGGTATGGAACAAACCTATGAAAACGCAGAACTTAAGAATCGTCGTTAAATCACCACCATCATTGTTTACTGACAAGTTTTGCCTGTACACACGAATGCAGGAATACCTAAAGAAGCAATAACCACGAGGTGATAAAATACAGAGTATGCTGTAGAAGTTCAGACAGTTTTTCAACTAGTCTGATTAGAAATCAATAGAGACGCCACTGTTCATGAACGTTATTTGTTTTTATTGTCACCCGCTGTGAATGTGACCTCTAGTCGTTGCAAAAACTATTTAGCTTTCTTTTTCTCTCTAAGGTAATATAGGTGAAAATCAGAAACGTCGCTGATTCACAATACGAGCCCGCAATCATGGCGCTTGCAACAGCGTCGTATATTATCTACAATGGATCCAGGAGCAATACTGGATCAGGAAGTATTCGTCTTTAGACAATCAGGTTATGCCCAAAAAGCTCGTTCGAGAATCGAGAGGTATTTTAGCAAGCAGAGGGAAAAGGTCAGTAAACTATAAAAATCTAAGCTGATTGGTTTAGAATCAGAGATTGGGAGACTCATTATTCTCAACATACTGATGATATCGTATTACGTTTACGGGGCTAAAGGGTGACATTTGAAATAATGAGTGGCCAACGCTAAGCTATTTATCGGAGGTTCACGCGCCTGGGCAGCACGCCAACACTCCACTAACGAGGATCATTATACAAACAACAGTAGTTCTAGCCGGATACAACGCTTACGACCTCTTGTTTCGCAATTTCTATACTAACTTCATACAGATTTTGAATTGTAACCATTTTATTTTACAAAATGCTAAACATTCTCGTTGAAATGCAAACAGCAGCTTGCCAGCCGAGTAACGCAGTACAACTTCTCTATGGACGATGTTTTTATGTTCATTTGCAAGTACCTCTTGCATTATAGTTTCATCACAAACTTTTGCCACAAAAAAGAGAAAACAGAATCATGTCAGAACTCGGAATACATAACCGCCATATGCGGCGATGTTTGGAAACAAGAAGGTCCAATAACAAAGGCGCCGTCGTCGGCCTGATCTATAGGGACCCTACAACTTACGTATAGCATACAGAGAGATGAGAGATGTTAGATTAGAAACTATTTGAAAACGAAAACCGCGACGCTATATGGACCACGTAGATCGTATCACTTTGTAGTCACTCATTTCATCGGGTTAAAAGCTTTTACATAATTGAAATATGGTTTACAAAGACTGCTTGTTGGACTGAATATCACAGCGCGCAGGTAAAGTAAACCAAATCAATGTATTCTGTAGAATTTAGATGTTTGTTTCAAGGTTTCTTTGAAAGAATACTTAATATTATTTCATCTTCATTGCTGTCCATAAAAAGTTTTTGCATTTTATTAAGTCTGTTTCAGACTTTTCGTCTGTTTTGATAAAGCAAAGCTGCAATAATAGAAAGTTTATAAAAACAGCGCAGCTCAATTGCTTCTGATTATTATTTCTGTATGCAACTGAACCAAATATTTGTTCTAGCTTCGGAATAAATCCACATAACGATAGTTATGCAAGTGAAACTGAGTGAAAATCTCCTAGAACAACAGATAATCCCAAGAATTATAACCGAACGGACGCCGAGCGACGAGGCTGTGGACAAAGCACAGAAGCTTGCTACGATATTTCTACTAATAAACATTATGTAGTTTTGTGAACTTCATATACTGGATTTTAATATGACAATACAATATAAAATGACCTGTGAAGGTTAGACATAGGTTCACATTACTTTACTGACGTCTTGCTCGTGGGGCAGAATTATGTCTGGCAGCAAGGCATAATTATGCATTATGCATAACAAAAAGGCTACGCTGCATTGGCTTATCTGACACTGGCAGCTTGTTGCACTTACGTAGGAACTTTGTATTGGCTACAGCAACCTCGGTGCTAAGAGCATTGCTTGCATATAAGAAGACAAAGGATATCATCTAATCAATTCTAGTCTAAACTGTCGGTTGAATGTTGCGCCCTCAGATCGATTAAACATAAGTATTGATCATAATTTTCCTTTACTTACATGTGAATGTGCTAGAAGTTCTTTCATAATAAAATTGTCATAAATATCCCTTGCGATCCGTCGTCTTTCTTCAATACATTCTTGCTTTTCGTATAATTTAATCTGCCAAAGAAAATACACATGAAAAATATATATTCAACACCGTTTCAAATGAAAATGCCCATACATGGCTCATATTTACCTCTTCATAAAATTTTAATTGTGGCACTGGTTCGTCAGAAGTCTGTTCACAAAATTCCTTAAATAATAAATAACCTGGAACAATACAGAAATACGTTAAAATTATGTTTTTGTTTACGTAACACCTCAAAGGTTGGTTTCACGCGTATTTTTAACATGTGTATGTAAATTAATACGTATGATGTCAATTGATTGTGTTGTGTGGCATCTGCTAATGTAGTCATAAGTGGTGTGCGTAACATGTAATAATCGTTAGGTACGACAGCAGTCCATGTTTTGCGTCAAAATGGTACCACTGAGTACAAAATAAAAATGGCAAATACGTATTTTGGTACTGACAATGTATAAACTTGTAATTTATACCTATTTCGGTACTGAAACGACGTAATAACTAAAAAACATGTGATTGCGTAACTCTGAATGTAAACCGCTCTTCATATTATGTAATTTTTTCGAGTACTGTAACTAAGCTAGGTCCTAAGTACAGTTTAAATGAAAATCCTGTAGCGTGGAGCTCGTTCGTACATGAGATGCATTATGTCGTTAGAGAATAGGAACAATGTCATCATTGTCAAGGATTCTCATCATGACTCAAGAAATATTAAAAAAATGTGCTAGTTCTACAATTACATCTTCAAACCAATTAATTTTGTTCTAAATTCATTAGATGTCTACATAAGTTATCATTTTCTTTGGCTCATCTCTTTCGACGAGTAGTAGATCTGATAGAGCAAAGTAGAGGTAGCCACTTTTCCATCTAGATCTAGATTCAAGAGACAATAAAAGACGATCAAATTTTATACGTGGTCTGAACTGGACGCTCCTTTACCATTCTTGGCATGGAAAACTTGAAAATTATCGCAGAAACTACTTTAATCGACATAAAACCAAAACAGCTATTGTCTACTTGGGAACGAGTGACGGCGACGTGCCCCTACAATGTCCAGTCCACTGCAGCCGATAAAGTTATTTACTGCAAGTCGAAGTGGGGCCATCGTAAATTGCGTTTGTAACTTGTTCCCGGGAGCCTCGCTGCAATATAGCCCTCTCGACCAACTATCAAGACTCATTGAAATTAGAGCAATTTCTAGAAAAGTGCGCCCGCGGACAAGAGGGCTTAATGAAAAATAAATTGGCGTGATAATTTCTGCTTGGATTACATTTTTAAAATGGGTTTTTCATTGCAAGCTTAGGTCTGCCTCATGGCAGTGTTTGCATTGTGTTGTATGATTGAACTTGTAAATAATCATGTTTCGAATACTAATGTACTTTAGTGCATCACACACAGTACAAGGAACAAGGAAGACTGCTTTATAATGACCAATCTTTGAACGTGCAAGTACGAAGTTCGTATCAGGGTCTTTAGTAATTTGGCGAACAGATTTACAGATTGCTTGCTATTTGATACCGATAAGCAAATCAAAGACCGACTTATTTCTTCCTGTCTTCCTACATTTCTCTTAATAAATAATCCCAGATTAATAACTAAAACGCGACACGACAACTGTGCTGGCAAGGAATATAGCGGCATTACATTAATTCCGGTAATGTTACACAATAAATCACGATCTATTCTACGGGAATTCACCAATCACAATTATAGTAGCACTAAATAGTTAAAACACAACGAGGGGTCCCTACATTCAGGGGCCTCCACGAGCGAGCGAACCGCGGCGATTCAACGTATTTCTTCTATACGAAAATATCGCCGCGATTCTCTTGCTCGTGGAGACGGCCCAAAAGAGAGTGTATAAAAAAACGTGGCAAGGACGATAATATCGCCGCGATTCTCTCGCTCGTGGAGGCGGCCCGGCTTTAAAGTGGACGGATGTGAAATAGTCAATTTTTTTTTTAGTTACCCGTGTTGACCCACTCCTGAGCAAAGGCCTCCCCCCATTCCTTCCACTTCTCACGATGGTGTGCTTCTTCTCGCCAATACGCGAGGAAGCCATCCAAGACGTCCCGCCATCTTCTCCTCGGTCTGCCGCGATCCCGTCTAGCTGTCTCAGGGCTCCAGTCCTGCGATATTGGGGCTCACAGCTGATCCGGCCATCCGGCAGACATGGCCTGCCCAGCCCCATTCTAGTCGCGCAGCTTTATAAGCTACGTCGGCAATTTGCGTTCTGGAGCGCAGTGTGGTGTTCCTTATCCGGTTTGTTATTTTTACATTCAGTATACTGCGCTCCATCGCTCGTTGGCAAACCTTGAGTTTGAACTTCTGGACGTTAGAGACCAAGTCTGTGCACCATATGTCAGGATGGGGAGAATACACATGTCCATAAGCTTGTGTTTTAAGGGGATGGGTAAATCGCCCTTGAATAGCTCTTTTATGGATCAGTAGCTCTTCCAGACGTTTTCCGTGCCTCTTGCCATTTCTTTGTCTCGTCTGGAAGAAGACTACCGGGCCCAGGTAGATGTATTCTTGGACACAGTGTATTTTCTCCCCGTTTAATTGCACGTTGGTAGGTGAGCTGTTGGTCATGAGCTTGGTCCCTGACATGCTCATCTTCAGTCCAACCTCAAGACTTGCTTTGCCGAGTTCTTGAAGCATTTTTTCTAGTTCCGCAGCTGATGAAGAGAAAAGTACAATGTCATTGGCGAAGCGTAATTTGTCAACCTCGCCTCACTGAGACAGATACCTCGTCCCAAATAGATCTAAATTCTAGTTCAACAAACTCAATCTAAACAGTGCTCCGAAGCAATGCTTAACTAACAGCAGTACTTTCCTTACATATTGTAGGATAACCTACTTTATTTCCTACGTAAGTAAACTCACAACGAAACTGCTCATGTCTGGAGAGTAGGTAGTCTCCTGGCTTTCAGAAATGCCTCTCAATGGTATTGTCTTTTGATCCGCTGTGGGTCACTGATATATAGGGCAGATAAGGATCCTCTCGTATTATCCCCGTGCTCTATCTCCGTCAACGTAACCCCTAATCACCTAGGCTTTCGAAACTCAAAAAAGACGAATCTGTTTGTCCTACATTCAAGTTGTTGACGTGCGTGACAGTCAGATTTAGCTGACTGAACGATGTACATTATTAATACTCATGAAAGCATAAATGATAATAATATGATTATATTTAAAAGCTGCTGATACGTGTAAATGAGTAGCGTATGTGTTGCATACATGTATACGTAGTAGGAATCTTTGACGGACCCGGTGAAGCTGTTAAACCAATTTTCTCGATGGGAAAATAATTTGTAGGGCAATATTGTTGAGACAGAAAACTTGTGGGTTGCAATATACTCATAAAATGCACACTTCGTATCCTGAGTAATTAACTGAGTACCAAACAACGCTTTAATCAAATACTCGAGTGCTGATTCACGCAAATGTCATGGTTCTGTTGCAAACAATTAAAAAAAATGGAATGAAGTTAAATAAAATATTACCCTATTGTACCGGCTTGGAGTGAAGCAGTGATGCCAGATCTACTGATTTGGCAGTAGATCTACCTGATTTAAAAAAAATCTACTGATCTACTGCCTTGATTGGAAATCTACCTGCTTTTTTTCAAATCAGATCGTATTATCCAGTTATTGTCGTCATGTCGTGTCATCTGGCTTAAAGGCCTAAATAACATGACATTTGTTCAAAAAGTTTTGTGAATTCGCTGTATTTTTTAACTGTAGTGTGTGCAAGACCGACCAATCACTGACTGGCGTCACATTTGAGTAATAAATTCACTCAAATGTGACGTCACACGAGTTTTCGACGCACTGTATCGTCTTCATTTTTGTTTACGTGAAAAAAGGAAAAATACGTGTCCAATATTTTTTGGAAATCTATCTGACGGACTAATTAGATTTTTTTTTATCATATACCCTATTCAAGCTCAAGTCCTTTTTACCTCATGTTGGTATGACTTTTTTAATCTACTGATTTTTCCTTCGATCTACTGCTAAAACTTTAATTTTTCTACTGATTTCTTCAGATTCCATCTGGCAACACTGGAGTGAAGTTTCGTGTTCACTTAACTGCCAGTAAAGAGCATTGTGTATTACCATAATTAGTAGTTTAATATAAAAAAAAAAACACATAAGGGAGGCTAGTTTGCGAGTTTCTTGTAAATGTAAAAATACTACAGTTGTTCAATGCGACACTTGTAAAGCCTGAGACCTGTGAGTGTGCCATAAACCTACATGTTCCCTCAAGAGAAATCTTCGATATTGAAGTGTGCGCCCCAGCGGGCCTAGCACACAGCTGCACTGCAATCTCTATCTAACAGATTGACACTTATGTCAACACCAGGCTTTGCTTTCATCAAGCTCCAAATAACTAGACCTGGGAGACTGACAGTATTTCTAATCAACTTGTGCGTAGATATGTTTTAGAGTGGATGCTGAAACATATTTTATCCTCAGAGCATAATTTATTTAAAAAACGGATAAGCTAGGCAGATAGCAGAAGGAGAAAGGCACTCGGCAAAACAAAGTCCAGGACTGACAAAATTATCCTTAGCGACATGAGACAACTTCATTAGAGGGAAAGCAATTGTACGCAGAGCGGCAATAATCCGGCGTGCGGAGCTGTGCACGGAACCAACGACGCGGCCTACCCTGCCCGCTTACGTTTAATCTTGTTTACGATACAAATCCCCGCAAGAAAGTTGTTACGAAAGTGAATTTGAATTAAACTTGTCAGGAATACTTAAATCAATGGCGTCCTACGCCTGATTGCGCTACACACCGGTTCAAACCGATACAATTAGCAAATGGTATGCAAGTTGCACTATTTTTATCTTCGTTGTAGACTCGTGAGAATCTTTGTTTACAGAGAGATACATTACAATGCATGAGAGCACATAGCATGAGCGAAATTTATTAATAATGAATAAGGCAATTTCAACTAAATGTGGAAACATGTATTTTAACTAAAGCATTTTGTACGAGCAAAACCTTTTGTTATTTTTAGTTAGGATAGAAGATAGAACACAAAACAAAGATCAAAGACGAATAATAGCAAACATGGACGTGTGATCAGACGACATAAGAGCTCGTTCAATCTACGAAGCAATTGTAAAAGCGCAGACGTAAATCGCTTGAAAAGAAACGGCTCAAAGGGCCCTCGTGTTTACACAACACTGTTTCTTTTAGCGTCGACCAACCAATAATGTTGTCTCTACTCTAAGCCGAACTGCCGAGGAACTTGGAAAGACGTGGAGGATTAAACGAGACGGAGCACTATTTTCGTTCGATAAAATGTTGTAATGAAATCGGCTTATCATAATGTTAAGCTTTGTAATAATATTAATTTCAGTGATTACGTTTGGGAGTTTTAGTGTCATGCTGATTTGCAGACGGCATGCAACCTAATCCGCAAGTCAAGTCCCGTGAGTGTAGAATCCAGGCATCATAATAAACACTGCATGATACGTGGTTGCTCCTGTGGAGGAACCGTGTTTAAGTTAGTATTAGGATCGGCGTCCACATAACAATATGCTGAACCATGGCCGACAAAATCCGTATATGGGAGACCGCATGCTCTTCCAGATCTCTGTAATGTCGGTGATGAGCAGTTAGCGACCCTTGTTGGGAAACGCAAACAAGGTTGGTTTTGCTGTTAATTGACGTAACGCACCAGAACTTGCATGAGCCTCCCCCGTATTTCACTGTCTCTTCAAAACGGTACGTTGCGCGTACCGTTGAGGCTGTACACTTTTCTGCGCCTGTCGTCGCAGAAAAGACCCAGTCTCGTCTCATCCGAAAAGAAAACATTCCTCTATTGGTCGATCGTCCAATCGACCTAGTCGCGGGCAAACTACAACCGGTCTCTGCGATGCTGTGCAGTACATTTTAGGCTTGTAGCAGCTCTGTGAGCCGCAATTTTCTCTCAATTTTCTCCTAACGCTACGCTTGTTTTGCAAGCTGATCGGAGCTGCTGTTGTGCTACAACAGCATTGGAAAACCGATTGGGGTCGACACAATGAAGCGATCGTCTCTTTGCAGCATTG
Source organism: Xestia xanthographa (assembly GCA_905147715.2). NCBI lineage: Eukaryota > Metazoa > Arthropoda > Insecta > Lepidoptera > Noctuidae > Xestia > Xestia xanthographa. The sequence goes on along the minus strand of LR990649.1, from coordinate 13,265,980 downwards.
TGTCCTAGATCCACGCCTTGGGATATAGTCACCACTCTTCTGGAAACGTTGGAACACTCGTCGAACGGAAAGACGGCTCAAATTCAGTTGCCGAGCAACATCACAATGCCCCATTCCTGATTGCAGAACTACAGCGGCTTTATCAGCCGTGGTATCCACCTTGAGGGTTGTATTCTTGCTTGAGCTGTTCACGTGTGTCTGTCTGGATAGTTAATGACTCAAGCCAGATTGATGTCACCGCGCCGCACTGGCGGGGTATGGACATCGTCCTTGGTCCCGCGGATTTGCCTTTCTTATTATTTGGCCACCCTTCATTACTTGACCTTATAGGAACGGCCAGAGGCAAGCGCGCGCACGCGATATGTGTGATTTCTTTTGTGTTCGGTTGGAGCGCCACGGTGCTATATCATAGCGCCGCTTCGGCCCGGCGGGTGACGACCAGCGCCAGAGGTGGCGCAGGTGCTCCCTACCGAAGATGTTGACTCCCGTCTGCAGACGCTTTCAGATCGGGCCGATCACGTTCCAGATTAAGACTAAGGGACTTGCAAACCCGCGCCGCACAATCGTCGCGTGAGTGTGAGCGCATGTGGAGTCATGTGTGTGGTGTGATGCTCGTCATGCCTATATTAGAATGACCCACATTGACCTGTATCGGCGTTTTATACCCCTTTAGGGTGGTGCAACTAGTGGCCCCTTTACCGTATAAATCAAGGCAACGTCTCCTAATCAGAAGGCTTGTTTCGTTTATGATTTCAAATGATTATTAATTTAAAGTTGATGAGTTGTTGAGTTGAGTATAGGTACGAACTTATGTATGTTATAAATACCTTTAAACGAGCAATTCTTGTAATGATATATAATGTGAATCTCGGAAACGGCTCCAACGATTTTCATGAAATTTAGTATGCACGGGGTTTCGGGAGCGATATATATCGATCTAGCTAGGTTTCATTTTTAGAAAAAAAAATCCGAGCAGAGCTCGGTCATCCAGATAATACGTAATAATGAGTGTGATAATACGTAATATGCTAAAGGCAAGGTACGTTTGAAGCCTATTATAGAAAACGGTGCGATTTTTGTGATAGTTTCTATTTGTAGTAGACACAACCCGCACTGTATATACGTTCGAAATATAATTCTAAATACAACATGGTGCGTTAACGTCTATTACAATTAGCATTTAAGATACTGCACCCATTAAACAAGATAAGGCTGTGCAAACATTAGGAAGTGCCATTTCAAGTTGTGCCCATTAGTCCTGGCATGGACTGTTAGTTAAACTAATCGAAATAGTCTCCAAAATAGTATGAAGGGTAATTAACCGTTGAACGATCGCGGAAGACGGATACTGCTGATCAAAACATTCTAGACGCGATCGTGCAGTTACGTACTCTGCGTTATACAGTCACAAAGACCGTGCATTATTTTTACGAATGGCCGTAATTCCTGCTGTAATTGCCCGATTTATTTCTTTAGCTCCATTGGAAAACTTTTTACTGTTTTATCTACAAATTATTTACCTCCAGCTACACTATAAATTTTCACTGTGCGTTAGCGATTTAAGTACCCATCAATTTTATAATAAAGTTAGGAAGTGACGAAATTGGCACATTCTTGACATTTATCTTTTTCTTTCGTGTCTGCACGAGCTTTATTTAGTAGGACCGTCGAACGGTCATATCACGTAACAGATTTTCCAGGTTAAAGAAATTGCGGTACGCCATGATGCTTTCAGAAATTCATGATGTAGGTAATTGGATATTCAAACAGTACTCACCTAAGACTTGATTGAATATTTTGTCAAAATTAACTTCATTCTTCTTTTCCATATATTTGTGCATTACACTCCGAACACTGAAACAAATAAAAGAGTAGGTTTAAAATATATTATAAAGCGGTCACAAGAATTTGGTTTACGCTAGTTACTGGCAAAACACAGGATAATTATTTGATAAAAAAAATCTGTATGAAAGTAGTCAGATAGGCAGTCGCTCCAAGTAAAATACTGGTATCCAGCTGCATCCGGTTAGACTGGAAGCCGACCCAAACATAGTTGGGAAAAGGTTAGGCAGATGACGATGATCAAAGTAGATTAGGACGCAGGTTATGACCATGTAGAAATGTAAAAAGAAATTTAGTTCAGTTTTGGCCACGATGCGAACCATCGCATCGTGGCCAAAACTGAACTAAATTTATGTGCGGAAAAGAACCATCTTTTCCGCACATAATTATGTAATGGCATGGCGTGTCTCTTATATTACATGTATTATCTTGTATTCTCATATTCAGGTGGATATTTAAGAGTATATAGCCACTAATTCCGCAACAAATTCACCAATAAAATGTATAACAATGCCTCCGAGTCGCGACTTAAATAAAATGTTAGTTTATCGTTTTGTTTACCGTGTCGCGACCACCATATTTTTTGTGTGAGGACGTGCCTTTGAACTTTTTACGAGCCCGTCTGTAACGCGACGGTAAACTTAGTGGAGTGCTTACTTCGCATCTTGCATAGTGATGTTGGCTACAATATTTGTACGAATCTACGTAGCTGATATTGGAGACATAACAGCCAGGCTGAAGTGGACCACTCCCAGTTTAGCATGGCTGTTGTTTCTCCTGCTGGCCACGTCGCATGAATGCACCCTGAATGATTGGCGAAGATCGGCGAAGATCATTCACTGGATGCCTGAAGGAGGACATCGCCGGAGGAGGATTATGTCGACCGCGGCGAAGGTGGTGTCCCGTGGTGTGACTATCTGATCATAGGTAGGTATTTGCCGGGAAAACTGGGCCAAAGATCGCATAAAGTAGAGAGGTTAGGTGAAAAGAAACCCTTTGCCCAGCAATGGGACACCAAGTAGGGTAGCAAAATGAAACGAAATTTAACGAAACTTATAACGAAATTTACGTCTCTAGCTAGAATCCAATAAAACCAAAAAAATCTCAATCAAGTGAAAATATAAAATCGGCAGTTCTGCAAAAGAATATTGTCTCCATTTTCCTGGTAAAATGGATAATGAAGCAAACATTTCATACCTACATCAAGAATAATAATGTAAACGCATCAAAATCAGAAATAATTGATGCACTTACGACCTTCGTGAATATTCAGATCGAGTTATTGATTGTTCGATTCGTTATAAGTTACGAAAAACCTGAAAAACCTTTGCCCTCACTGTCATTTTGAGCAGAATGAGGACTGCAGGCAGGTCTGATAGCAGTCGCCCAAAATAATTTTCAGAAGCCTCTCGCCAAGAGGCGGTCCGGAAGTTAGTCCAGAACTACTAGGAAAAGTCCTTTCATAAGCAAGGACCCCTGGCCCCCCCCTATCTAGGACTAGGACTGGCTATCCATTAACGTTTCTATGACAAAAACATGGTTAAATACAGAATGTCCTTACAGAATAGTGTATGCTATAAAAAGATCTATCCTAACAACGAATGTGGTGGCTCGAACAGGCAGATCATAGATTTGCCGCGACTAGACCAAATGACCAATACGCAATTTTCCTATTTCACATTTTAATGTAGGTACTATGAAGCCTGCGAGTGCGATTCTCTTTGAATACTTATATTCATCCCGAGCTAAAACGTCACCTTACATGCTGATGTAGGGTAGGGACATCAGCACTGCGCGAGCCTGTAGAGTTGCTAGTCTAAATAAGGTACAAATCTTGAGGTTTTCTTTTAAGTGTCTACCCTGAAATCAAATAGGTACCTACTGTATAGTCCCATGTGATGCGATGTGTTCAAGTTGGAAACTTTCCTCGCATGTACTGTCACAACTTTTCAAAGAAGTTTTAAACTAGTTTGATTCGTTCTAAGCTGTGCACCGAAGATTTTTCTCCACAGAGACAGAATCATCGTCTACGAACGCAAGATATCCAGTAGGTAATCGAAATATTTACAAGGAAACGCGATTTTCTCAAGGACTCATTGGCACTTGTTTATTAAGCGTGAAAAGTGGTGCATCCACCAAAGATATCGTTGCAAATTTATTTCTGTTATGCTCTGAGCTGTTCGTCATCAGTTTTGTCTTGGTCATGTCATATTCATTGAAAGCCCGACTTGGAGACCGGCGCGGCTCAGTTGTTCGAGCCATTAGGCCTAGCTTAGCTGCTTATGAAGAATCATCTTACAGAAACATTTTAAAGATACATCAACGTTTAACAATAATGCCATGGCGGTCAAGTAACTATAATAATCAAATAAGTAAAGAAATGTCAAAAACAGCTTGCTAAAAAAATACATAAAATGAAATATTCAGTTTTAACTGAATCATTAAGACAATAAATACTGGTTTTAACTGGTAACATAATCACTACGCGGCATTTTTCGTGTTAACGCGTCGCAACCGCAAGACACGACAGAAATCTAAACAGCGAAAATATAATTTTACCTGACCTAGGTATCGCAAGAAGCTGCCTTTGCCGTTCCGGTAAAAGACAAGTTGTCTTCGAATAGTTATGGCAGTCAGTTCCGTTGTAAGACTGCCCGGTTTTTTTTTTTTTTTTTCGGATGGGAAATCATCAAATAACTCCTCCCGCTCTGGGCGGAGCAGGAGGGAGTGTCAGACTTTTACTGACTAAAACCCATACATGTTCCTTCATCGCCCTTTGTGTTCGGCCACGGTATCTCTTTCGAACAGTCCCGCAACCCCGGCAGGCATCGGTCCTTACGGACCCGGACCCCTTCCCTTTTGCTGACTCTCTTTGAGGCGCGCGTGGAACACGAACGCGCCGTCGATACGGCCTGTCGTCATGAGACGGATAGACGGCGAGCTAGCCCATAGCCCACCGTCCACAGGCCCGCGCCTACGGTGGCCGGGGGCCACGTGGTGGTGGCCTCCGACGCCCGGGGCGTCTCCCGCGGCGGCCGGGACGTTGAGAGGTTCTCTCCCTCTCACGTTCCGCCACCTCCTTCTCTAGCATTACTGCTTCGCAGAAGGAGGTGACGGCGTCCCATTCCGTCTCGCTCCGGACCATGGCTTGCACCAGGGCCGGACGCGAGAGGTCGCCGCCGCCGATCGCCGCTTCGAGGACACGGCGGTGCTCCGCCCACGCGGGGCACACCTCCACCGTGTCCTCCTATCGATCCTCACAATGGAAGCACCCGAACACTCCGTGTCCGGTGAGGACCTGCGTCAGGCGGAAAGTGAGGACGCCGTGGCGTCTCTCAAGCCACTCCTCAAAGAGGGGACTTATCGCCACTATTGTGGCGTGCCCTGCACGGGGTTGCGACAGTCGCTTTCTCCATGTCGCCATGAGATCCCGCTGGAAGTCTGTCCGCTGAGCGACAATTTGTCGCTGCAGCGGAGTGACTGCCCGCCTGAGATTCGTAATTATAAGGCAACCATAGTTTAGTTTACTAAATGGCAAAATCTGGCGTGAGGTCTCGCTCAGAAAAAGATAATGGTAAGACTTACGTGATAGTTGGATAGGTCTTTCGGCTACCTATCATTTACTACCACGCTTACTGACCACTTTTCACCACTATGCCCTGAGTAATAAGGTTTTCAACCGGTAGTGACCGTGGTAGCACTTTAAAAACCTCAAAGTGTTTATGGTCATTTTTCAGGAGTTTTATTGCGTTATTTAGCTTACCCAAATCATGATAGCGACACTTTCGAAGACGAACATCGCGAAAGTGAGCGTTTGGATTGAGTGGGCGAAAATCGGACAGGGAACGCGAACATACGCCGAAAAACTAGAAAATCCATCGAACTCGTTTCATCCTCCACGAATACCCGAATCGCTACGAGTTTGATTCAAATTAGCTCTTATTAAACACGAAGGAAATTTAGTTAGTTCGAAAGGACAATAAGACTTTCGAGCTCAGTGTTAGAGTTTCCCAAGCGAGTTTTTGTCGAAGTATATTATGGGCGATTTTCCGAGCGCAAAGTGCGTTGGAAATTACAAATACACTTTAACTGAACTACCTACTTAAAGTTCTGGTTGACCTGTATTTTATTTACATATTATATAAGTATGTAAAATATTACGTATTGTTGTCATTTAGACCAGGCGCGGATACAGGGGGGGTGGGAGCAATGGGTGCAATTGCCCCCCCCCCTGAACCGGACCAAATACGTCATTAGCCAAGATTGAACTAATTTGACGGAATTTAAACTAAATATTCTAGTTGTATATCTTGTCACGGGCATCGCCAGGAGGAGGCAGCTGCCCCTAGAGGCTCAGGATTTTTAAAATTTATAGCTTTTCTTGCCTGATGCCATAGAATGGTATTTATTATACGTAATACATTGTAGCGTAAATTGGAATCACTTAAATTAAGATATTGTTTAACCCTGCAAAAAAACATTTATCGAAAAGGCTCCTTTTTTCTACCTCTGGATTGGCACTCCTATTGGATTTTTGAATGATCGATCTATACAATAGACAGAGCCTGAAATAAATTAGGAGCCCCTTGCCCCGAGGCTATAGATATATGCAAATATAGCATAATTACCTGAGGCAATGTTGTAAAAAATTTCAAGCTCCCTACGCTCGCTCTTGAAGCCTAGTTTTTCATGAGTCTTAACTTTGGCTATAGGAGGCCCAAGTAACTCCAGTAGGTAGGTAGGAAAAGTGTTAAAATTTTCGAGCTCGCCTCTTGAATTTATCTAAAATTTTACCAAGTACCTAGTCAGGCTTCCAACCACCATTCTGGAAACCATTCTAACCTGACCAAGGTAAGGTGTCGTAAGAATTTCTCACTACGCTTCCCCCCCCCCCCCCCCCCGGCCCAAAAGCTGGCGGCCCCCTTGTATCTTGCATATCATGAATTTATGTAGAGTAACACCCATTTATTATCAAAAGTATATAATTTTTTTTTTTTTATGAATTTTCCAAAACTTGCCCCCCCCCTTAAAGGAAATCCTATATCCGCGCCTGATTTAGACACACATGCTGCATTTTACAATGTAAATAATATACTTATATATCAGAGTGCACATGTTAGTGAACAATGATAACAACCTGATAAAAATGATTAGAGTAAGACAAAGAATGGCTGGCTACAATAATAATACTGTATATTAGTCTGTAATTAGTTATTGTATTACCGTGGCAATTTTTTATTGTTCTGTTCACAAGGAAGAAAAGCATTACATCAGAGTAACAGAAAAAAATAAAAAAGTAGAAAATATAATTATTTAAGTACCTACTTAGATCATGTTTATTTTTGCAGTAAGTAGGTAGAAATTTACATAGTTACCATTGGGGGGTAAAACCTGGATGGGCTGGCACGGGACCGTGGAGATCGGCACAAGAGAGACCTAACCCAGCCCAGCAGTGGGTGAGTTTTGGGTGTGGATTATGTTGATGATATTTCATATCTTATACTTTACTCATCATCATCAGCCTATAATATTTCCACTGCTGGGACATGGCCTCCTCTCAATGAGAGGGAATGGGCTGGGAATGGGCTGTCACCGTTTTGAGAGCAGTGGTGATGAAATAAATTACACGAAGTAATGCCCCCCTGTCTGGGTTCGAACCCACGACTTACTGTTCGTAAGTCGGGGCCACCACCACTGGGCCACCGCTGCTATACTTAACTGTCATAAAAGAATGTTTAAAATGATTAAATTAGCCATAATAAGTACCCGGCAGGCTACAATTGAAAACCCACCAAAAATTATTGACCAATTTTTTTTTTGCCTTGTTTTTTCAGGTTTAGATTCAACCTTTTTGGTATCAAAACAGGTGATGATAATAATCTGTTGAATGTTTAAATAGCATCTTTTAACTAATACACTTTTAAACTGACTTCTTTTAAAACCATAGCCAGTTACAAAGTGTATCATCTAAATAATCTAATTAGGCTGACCCAAAACATCTGTTAGTAGCCTAAATTCACGAATGAGTCACTTAAATGAATCAGAGGCCATGTAGTCTGTTCACTTGGGGTAACAGAATTGTGAGTAACAATCAAATTGTCACATTCCTTCCTGTTTAAAATGTAAGAGGTCAAACTGGGCTATTAAACTGGATTTCCAGTTGTTTTTTGGGCAAATACTCTATATTGAACTAGCATTTAGTTTTGTTTGTGGGAGAATTGTGATGGTACTGAAGACATCAGATGGATTTTGAAGTATTCTTGTTAGCCTCAGAATATACCGCCGCATACCTAGTCCTCATGTTGATATGATCAAGACAGTGAGAATGTTTGCCTACAACTTTGTATGTGTATTTCTTCTTTGTATTTAGATAGGATAAAATTCGAGTCAAAAATATGTATTTGTACAAACTGTCATAATTATATGTAGTTTATCAATATAACAGAATTTTAATCAACAATTACCAATATTATGTAGGAAGTTTTTTGCACTATTAATGTGTACATTGTAATAAATACAAAAGTTGAGGCTTAACAATGGTTATTAGGCCATACAGCAAGTAGCAGCATAATATTTATATTTCAGTTTTTGTTGTTTTTCCTTAAAAACTATAATAATTTTATTTTACATAACCTTGCACTTATTTAAACCATCAATGATGTAAATCCTTTACTAAACGTGACGCTTCTTATCTTTGATTCTCATAATCATGTCAAGGATGACCCAAATCCGAAATTTGTGTTTTCATCTTCACATTAAAACTCCTTGCTATAAAATACTATTAAAAAATACTAATTATATTCCAAGATAAATAATGATTCCATAAATTAACATACATAATGCTTGACAATGAAATAAAAAATTAGATTTGTGATATAATTTTGGTTATATCTACATGATCTGAGTGCAATGACCTCAACAGATGTTAATGACCTAAATTTATTTCCGTTTTGTTTACTATGAACAACATTGGTCCTAGACTCATTCATTTCGTCTTCCTCTTAGTAATAAAGTTCTTCCATCTCTGCTAACTCAATTTTACTTTTTTTAAATTTTTTATAACTTTTTGAGCACAAACTTTGACCTGAATAATTAATCTTTAATATGAAATGTATTTCAAGAGATTATATCATAAGCTCTCACATTCATTACACAGAATTCATGATAAATCGCACTAAAATCAATTTTGTAAACAAGTTCAGGAGTCTCTTTGAATCGTGTAAACACGATCGACCGAGCTGCCATGTCGTAGTTCTACGCCTGGGGACATTACCTTGGGTCTGGCAGAACTATCTTTTTACTAGCTCGTGCTGCTGGAGTGCATTTCGACTTCTCCATAGCCATCAAGTAGCTGACGTCGGCCAGCACAGCCTCGAGGTCCGCCATTTTGAGTCTCAATTTATCACCTTCACCAGACAAAAAATAAATAACACTGGTTCGCAACACAAACACGAACTAACTCAAGTCGATTTCAGCTGATAGTCATAACTTTCCTCACATCGCGACTGTTCACCGTTTCACAGAATTTGTTGATGAGTGGTGACACATGCTGATCATTCACATTCGAAGAATATTTTTTTACTAACATATGACCACGTAACTTATTTGCAAACTATCATTAAAGATAAACGTTCAGTTTGTAATTAATTTTAACAGATATTACGCGGAAAGAAGCTTTATCAAATAATGATTTACAATATCGCCAAAAACGTAATCTAATCCAACACCCGTCACTCCGCGACTACGCACACATCCGGGGACTGCACTCACACTAATAATCTCGTGTTGTAAACACGTACAAATACTATACGGTTTCCCACACACACCCTCATACCGAGTTTTCTGTGCTTCGTTCAGAAACACGATAAATTATAATCATTAGAATAAAGAAACAGGTTAATTAAACTTTGTTTAAAATATGCTTAAATCAATTTTCATTTTTGCTATCTTATAATCTGGCTACTTTTTCAAATATCACATCGTGTCGAGTTACGCAAGGCCTATGACTTTTTATTCAACACTTAACAGCAAGAGGGCGTGATCCGCGTGTAGAAATAAATGTGATTGGTGTCGATTCTGTCAACTGCAGCTAGGGCTTAGGCTTCACATGATTAAAAATTGTTATTGTGTAAGCGATAAAAATGCTCGCATGATAAGTTAAAAATTTAATCGAATGCAATGCAGCGATTCGCTGCAACTGTTTGACAATCTTCTAAAATTAAGCGGCCCATTCACTATTCCATCCGGCCTGCGGAAAACGGTGGAAATTTCGGTTCACATTCTTTGTAGTGTTATATCCGCTTCCTAATTGATTTCTGCAGATGAATCAAATCTTATTATTGCACTGCAATTATTATTCGCTATCCTAATTTTTGATCGCTTTTCAGACAGCGTTGCAGACTGTGAAGTGTCGGATGATGAATGGACCGCTTTATTTTCTTGTCCTATGTGACCAAAACGGCAAGATAGGCTGAATAGCTTTTGACTTTTGATACTTTAGCCGCTTGGAAAAAAAAATAGCTGTCAAAGAAATGTCAATGGGGCAGTGGGGCTGTCAAAATAAATTAAATTTCAATTTTCAATCTAATGATTATTGCATTTTGATAAGGCAATATGACCTAGCCGGCAGTGTGTTTTGAAGAAATTTCAAGCAAAAACCGCGTTGTAAACTTAACCACAATGTAAGTAATATTGTTTAAGCAATACTTTAGAGTTGACTATTATTTTTGCTTTGTAATTTCTGTATATATTTTTGCACTAACACTACGTAGTGCGCGTATGTCGATGCGCGTTCTATGATATTGTAATACATTTTGAGTAACAGAACGACATAATAAAATCTTGCAATCCACTTCCAATTTATAATCATCATGTCTGTTTATTGCTTCAAGAATTTGTATTAATCTAAGTGAAATATTTGCAGCAAAATGATGGAATATTGCCCCCCTAATGTGACCCTGGGAGAGATATGGGTGGACCACGGAATATCCCAATGTTTTATGGAAACAATCTCCGCTATTTTCATTGGTGGATTCCTGTTAATTTTTGGACTGATACAGATTGTTATGTATAGGAGGTATGTATACTATTCGTTTTGACACGATTGTGCTGTGATGTATTATAGACAATCATGATTCATCATCATCCTCCTATTATTTTCAGAAGAAATATCTAGATTCTATTTTTACACCTAATTTTGAAATTATACCCTTTCTCAGTCAAAAATTAAAATATGAAAATCCTGTACACAACATAAGAAAATATTCAGAAATGATATCCTCAACAATATTTTTTTGTGAAAATTATGTTAATTTTATTCAAGACCTAGTGTGTCAATATTTTACACAAGACCTTCTAGAAACAGTGTTCTTCAAAACTTCTGAAATAAGTCTTGTCATTGTGTCATTTTAGTTGCAATTCATTATCTCTAGCTTATCTTTAGCTTCAATCACTACTAATCATAATTTTCCTAGCATTTTACTTAAATTTTCTGGGGTCGGCTTCCAGTGGGACCAAATGCAGCTGAATACCAGTATTTTATATGGAGCAGCTGCCTAGAGGCAAAATGTTAAATTTGCATTAATTTAATGTAGATCATACTAAATATTTAACATTTTAAATTTGGAATGGAAGTCAAGTAGGAGAGGAACAAGGAAACTTTTTGACTTATTAACCAATCTTAAGTAGGGTCGTTTCGCCGGTATCGCGACCACCTTCAGTAGGCGACCATTTGACGGACTAAGTTTCTTTAAATCAAGATAATAGTATTTGTAGAGGTAACCTAGATAAAAAATAAATCTAACGTGCTTTATAAATAATTATGAAATAAGAATTAACACAGTTTAAAACAAATGGGTTAACCCAGAGCCGAAAAAAAATTGCTCAGTGCGCGTCTTGATTCCGCGAGATGATATAATACCGCGAGTTGGAAAAAAAATAACACGGCGCGCGGCGCTCAAATGTAAGTTTTATTACTTATTTCATATTTTACACACAAGTTAGATGTTAAATTGTACAATCGATAAGTTTTGCTTATTATTTAGTTGTATTTTGCTACTTTTTAACTTATTATTAAGATAAAATCCCGTGGTCGGTAACCGAAATGCTTATTTATCAAAAACGTTAGATCGCGACCACATGGTCGCAAACCGACGAGAACCGCATTATTTGGTTTTGATTAATATGATCGTAATGCTTCATACAGGACTGTTACAATTTTTAAGGTAGCATTGTAAAAGGTTTTCTTTGTAGTACTTTGGTAAGCGACCACCAGTTTCTTTGAAAGAACTTTGTTTAATTTACGTACAAAATTGGGTGGTCGTAAACCAAAATAATCGAAATAAAGACATTGGTTTCCGGCTACCATAATTTTGTATGAGAAAAATAACGGCCGATAGCAGAAATAAGTATGAAAGTTCATTGAGTATGCGACCACGTCTGATTTTTTAAATTTGTTTGGTTAATGAAATGTCCGGTTAATAATTATTTTAGCAAGCGGTTGTACCTAGCTCGTGCTCGTGGCTAAATAATAACAGCCGCTCAGGTCGATCTTTAGGTTAAGCCGTGCTTACCTAGGTTGGTCTGTGGATGGGTGACCACCCATTACATACCGAGTTTCCTCCGTGCCTCGGAAAGCACGTTAAGCTGTTGGTCCCGGCTGTCATTTGTGATCTTTGACAAGTCGTTACAGGTAGTCAGTTGCCCAAAAAGTCTGACAACCAGTCTTACCAAGGGGTACCGTATTACCCGGTACTAACTGGGTTGTGGAGGTCAGATAGGCAGTCGCTCCATGTAAAATACTGGTATTCAGCTGCATCCGGTTAGACTGGAAGCCGACCCCAATAAAAACTTGGGAAAAGGCTAAGCAGATGATGAAGCGGTTGTACCTAATCAGTCGAAAACTAAATAATATTATTTTTCAGTTTAAAACAAAATGAGTCATAAAAACAACAATAAATATTATTATATTTTTTTAGATGGAGCTCCCAAATAATTAAAAGTCAAAAAATAAAATAAAGAGACTGTCTAGTATAAATGTACATATAATTTAGGATATTGTTTGACTAATGAATGTTAATTCTATTACAACTAAGTATGATTAAGTTCCTACGAAATGTAAGATTGTTATTTTTAATTAAAAAAAAAACATTACACCAAAATAATGATTCCCATATTTGTTTTTATTAACGAGGTAAAAATTAAAATATTTTTAAAGCGATTATAATTGTTTTAATGACATATTTTTCATATTAAAATAGCGGTCGCAAACCAGCACACTGGTGGTCATAAACTGATAAAAATGGTCGTAAACCGACGTTTTCGCTATATTTTCACTTTTTCAGCATTTTATAAATATTTTTGTATGAATGTATTTTATTTTATGTATTGTATCCAAACTAGATTATATTTGGGACAAATTCACATTAATAAATACTATTTTGCGTGTAGACAACATTTTTTTTCCTCATCTGAAGTGGGAAACTCAGCTAACTGGTCGCTAACCGGCGCAATGACCCTATGCTAGGTAATGTTTTCTCTGATAATGATAACACTGACATATTATTACCCAAGTGTTATCAGTTAATTTATACAAAGCCTAGTTATTTTATTGATCACATCTATTGTTATCCACTCCATTTATATACTAGTCATGTTGATATTATGTAATTGATCTAATAAAACGTATATTGGCATTCTCTGCTATTAAATTTTTAATTAATCTGACTGAATTGGCTGATTATAATATTTGAATGCAATGATAAGAATGGTAATTAATGTGAGATTATTATTGTAATTTCCTAATTATACTTTTTATGATAAAACTAAAATAGATTGATTTAAAAAGGCTTATAAATATTTGTTTTTTTTTTTTAAATATGATTTAATACTTCCTCAAATATTATGAATGGCATAGCTTGTCCGACAATAGGCCCTGTGCCTCAAAATTGGCGTATCTCTTAACTAGCTTTTGCTCTGATTGTGGTAAGCCCAAAAGGAGGCTAGTGTTTGTAAATCAAATCCAATCATATATTTCTTTGCAAACATGGGTAGTAGGTACATAGATGTTTATTTTGTAATAAGGTTCTCCACATTTTGCCGTCACGTGGGCATGCAAATGGTTATAAAATAAATAAAATAAAAATAAAAATAGCCTTTATTTCACTGACTTCCTTTTACAATATAGTTTAACTGAACTTAAATAATGTTTTGTCTTTGTCAGGTTGTCCCTTTGACAAAGGCCTCCTAATGCAAATGGTTAGTTTACAATTAAAAATTTAAAACAAGTGGCATGTCATCAAATAATAAATAAAAAAATGTCAAAGTAATGAAAAATAAAAAATATTATCAATAATGTCAAATCAAATCAAATCAAATCATTTATTTCTTCGCAAATATGGGTATACAAATTGGTACATAGATGTTGTCATAGAAGTTAGTTCTCCATATTCTGCCGTCACATGGGCATGCAAATCATAATCAAATCAATATAATTTTAAATAACAATTAATTTCAGAATATTATTATAGTTCCATTTTATAAATTAATGTCAAATCATATAAATTACAATAAAATAGAAATAAAAATCGAATTATTACATCAAATGTCACAGGGTTACGATATTAAGTATGTCATTGGATACAATACAGGCATGTCAATTTAAATAAGTTCTTAGTAAAAATAGAAAATAAATAATTAATTTATCAAACAAGTCCAATTACATTTGAATGATTACAGCAAAGTGCATGTCAGGAATAATAAACTAGAAACAAGACGAGTACCAAGAAATCGATCATAAAGTCATCTACAAGTGCTACAGCGCAGACACTTATATCCCACAGATTTTTTCTGATAGGAACTCCGAGACATTATAATAAGATTTACCTATGAGAAAGTTTTTTAAATGTCTTTTAAACAAATCAACATTCAAGATTTTGATCGATTCTGGTATGTGATCATATATAATTGGTGCCATGCAGAAAACACTTTTATGCATCATAGCTGTCTTAGACTGTCTTGCACATAACATATTGGCGTGTCGTCGACTCCGGTTATTGGAGTCCGATAGCTTGGGGAATAAATTTGGGTTGGTTTTCACAAATACCGCAACCTCAAATATGTACAGAGACGGCAGTGTCAATATTTTATACTGAATAAAAAATGGTTTACAAGTGTCTGTGGATTTCAAACCGAACATTGCTCTAATACACTTTTTTGACATTTAAATATTAATTCCTTATTAGCTGAATTCCCCCAAAACATAACGCCATATCTTAATATTGAACCCGACATTCCATGGTATGATGTCAAAATGAAATATACCAAAGAATAACAATATGTCAATTAAAGTAACATTATGTAGGTATATTATGAATCAGTCAATAACAATATGTGTATAGCGTAACAATAAGTATATCAATCAGTCAGTGAATAATTATTTAGAAAGTTAAAGTTAAATAAAAAGTAAACAAAAACACTTGCATAAACTAGCGGTACGTCCTGGCTTTGCATGGGTGGACATTTATTTTCCTCTAATTTCCCCACCTCTTTATTTTTTCTAGTAATAAATATAGCCTCTGACACTCACCAATAATGTGCTTTCTATTGGTAAAAGAATTTTCAAAATTGGTTCAGCAGATCCGGAGATTACTCCCTACAACCTCACAAACTTTACCTGTTTATAATATTAGTATAGATAAGTTTGTATTGTTGAAGGTCCAGTCGTCAATACAGGGAGTCCCACAGCAAAATAAAGTTTTTCAAAACTCCATTATCAAACATATGGAAGGCTAGAACAAAAGTAAACAAAAATTGTTTTTTCTGTTTATGAAAGTCTTAATATCTCCTGGTAGGGCTTAGAGCCGAAACTAACCAATTTCACCATACAATTTTACGAATAGATAATAATTTTGATTCATACCGCGTCTTAAACCAGGTGTATCTATTCATACACATTAATTTTTTTTAGGGAATCATCTAACGGCTATAAAGAAGCCATTTCAAGGAAAAAGAAAATTTTATCTGAGTATATTCAAAAAAAAAATTGACCCATAAAATAAATACTGGCTCCTTATTTTTCAACATCCATTACGCTAGTTAACTACGTCGCAGTAATGGTTTTATGCAAACAGCAAGAAATTTTGGAATTATTTATAATAAATTCGTAATTTTTTTTTTTTTTGTCGCTGTGGCTTCGTTATAGCCGTTCGTTAGATGATTCTCTGAAAATATTCCGTGTTTGAATAGGTAGACCTTATACATACACACATCAAAAAAAGTTTGTCACTGAAGTTTGTGACTGATCACTAGCTTGAGCTGATATAATTTTTTAAATTGAATTTTATCAAGAAAAAAACTTTGTTGTGTTTTTTTTTTAATAGAAATACCCTGTTTGAAATTAAAAAATAAAACTATTTTTTATCTACACTTCTACACTAATATTATAAAGAGGAAAGATTTGTATTTTTGTGTGTATGTTTGTATGATTTAGATTTTTTAAATCGCCGCAGTAGTTTTTGAGTTTATTACTCAAAAACTACTGCGGCGATTTAAAAAATCTTTCACCATTAGAAAGCTACATTCACTCTGAGTAACATGAGCTATATTTTATCCCCGTACTACCACGGAAACGGGAATTACGCGGGTTCAACCGCGTGACGTCCGCTAGTTTTTTTTATAAAAACGTAACAAAAAAGATTTCGAATTTTCAAAGTGATCACCTTCGCTCTGATCGAAGGTGATCACAAACTTTTTTGATGTGTGTATATTTTTCAATTTAGAACATTAGCTTAGGCAATTTTAGAACATTAGCTTAGGCAAGTTAGCCTAAGCTAATGTTCTAAATTGAAAAATATACACACATCAAAAAAGTTCCAGAGCCTTAAGCAAAATAAGTTAATTTACAGGCTTCAATTATTATCGGCCCCATATCATTGATACTGCGGAATATTACGATTGTCTGCTTGCATTGACGAATATCCAATATTTTTCAAAGTAGGTTTTTAATTACACCTCATCGATACAAACAATGCAATGGATACAGCTGCTCATGACTTTCAAATTTATCCATTTATATAAAAATAAAAACTGGCCAAGAGCAAATCGGACTCACGCACCGAGAGTTCCGTACAAACTTTATAAAGGACAAACTTACTTAACTTTGCGGCTATTGCTCCAACCACAAAAATAAGTTTGTAATAGTAAAATCGCTTTTTTTTTGTTATTAAACTACATATTTACGGTTTTCAGACTTTTCCCTTTACATGTGCTGTAAGACCTTGCTTTTTGCCAAATTTCGTGATTCTAGGTCAACGGGAACTACCATATAGATTTTCGACCCAAAACCGGGTACTTCCGGTTGACCTAGAATTGTCAATTTTGGTTAAAAGCAAGGTCTTACAGCACAAGTAAAGGGAAAAGTCTGAAATATAAAAAACGTTGAAAATGAAGGTACATTCTGGTACTTACAAGTTTCCGCAAAAATCTAAATTTGCCCATATTTTTTTATCGTGTTGACTCAGGACCTTGATTTTTATACACCTAATAGGGACTATAGACTTCAGTATATGGTATAAATTTCAACTTGCTAGGTCCACACGTTCCTGAGAAAATCGGTGGTGACAGATGGACAGACAGACTGACAAGAAAGTGGTCTTATAAGGGTTCCGTTTTTTCCCTTTGAGGTACGGAACCCTAAAAACCTGTTTTCTTTCTTACATGCATAAACCCTTTTTCAGGGGCAAGGTCAAGGCAGAAACTACAGAACCGGCTAGGATTCTTACTTATTACTTACTTCTGCTTTGTCCATGTTTATACATCGTGTTTTTCTAGATCAACGTTTTCTTAATGTAACAATTAGTAATAAGCTGTAAATTTTCAGATATGCTACTGAAGTGGTTGATGTCAGAAGGTCACGGCTCTTCGCCGTGCAGTTGTTTTTCACGTTGTTTGTACCAGTTCTAGCTGTGATAAGATTCCTGCTACAGGCTCTTGTATTTAAGGGAGGATCTATTTATGGATATATGGTATGTGCTATTTACCTGCGTATATAATTTTACATACCTTCATATGATCTATTTTGAAAAATGATAGATGATCTATTGTGAATAATGAAAGATGATCTATTGTGAATAATGATAGATGATCTATTTTGAATAATGATATTTTTTAAATTATTGCTATGTTTGACAACCCACTCTTAATAATGATAATTTTTATTTAAAGAAAGCTTAGACTTACGTTACAAAATGTTTTAACAGTCTAAGTTAGGTCAGTATAAGTGGTGTAGTCATCTGTAGCCGAACTAGGCAGAGCCTGAATTTCGACTATCAGCACTGAAACCCTTTTTTTTTTTTTTTTCGGATTGGAAATCATCAAATGACTCCTCCCGCTCTGGGCGGAGCAGGAGGGAGTGTCAGACTTTTACTGACTAAAACCCATCCATGTTCCTTCATGGCCCTTTGTGAGCACTGAACCCCTCGAGTATTAAACATATAAAATTGCCAGTAACATTTCATGAAAGACTTCTAGAATTAATGCAAGAAGACACCCTCAGCGGATTATCCGGGACCGCGGTCCTGGCCTCAAAAGCCCCCCGACCTGTTCTATCGTAACTATGTTTATTTAAACAAATGCGCGTTTTTTATCTGCCAGACGTTGACCTTTCAATTAAAAAGTACCGTTATTTCTATTGTATGTTAGTATTTCTCTGTATTTTTTATTATTTATGAATGTATTTTTTTCCAGATATTAGCTTTAGTAATAACTTTAGTAGTGTTTCCGCTATCGGCCTACTTAGCAGTACTGGAGAGGCGGTTCCTCCTGCCATCTGTTCCTCCGAAAGGACACGGATTTGTACTGCTTGTCTTCTGGGCTATGATATTTGTTTCTGAAAACCTCTCATTCCTGAATCTTAATAAAGAAGGATGGTGGTGGCATTTGAAAAAGTGAGTATAATTTCCATGTTAATGAATAATTATACTATTATGTGCTGCCTTACGTTCTTAGGGTCCCGGGTCCGAATCCCGGTAGGAGCGAATGTTTGTGTGATGAGCATGGACATTTACACTCGCCGAAATGCGCGACTTGTTCACGCTTTAAAAAATTTAGTGACCATAACGCCGGAGACGCTGAATGTCCTGCTAGGAAAATTGCAGAGCAAATATAAACTCAACTGATTACGAGGGCGCCTAGTACGTCATACAAGACCAGATTTTTACTGAGCACAAAAAAGTGCAAATTTTAAGGAGTGAATTCTGTTTAAGTAAAATTACGTGTATGTTAGGATGTGTAAAATAGTTATTTCTAAAGTATCAATGTATGCCTGTCAGAAGTCGCAACATGTGAGAAAGAGCGCATAAGTATTTTTGCTCACCCCCAAGAAAAGTTGAGTAGCCTAATTCCACAAATCTAGAAACTTCTCTGCTGTCCCCAGTCTTCAAGACCGCCTGGAGATGGCCCTGTTTGTGGGACGTTACGTGTCATGCATGATAATGTTCGTGCTTGGCCTGAAGGGGCCAGGCATCATGCACCAGTTTGAGTTCCTTGAGGGCGAGGACGATAATCGCAGGAATATACATCCGAGGGTGAGAATTTTTCATTACTGTTTTATTATTTTTAAACAAGGATTATCAAATTATTTTGCATGGAAGCCAGGTTTGGTGTGATTTGATACCAAAAGCATTTAATTTAATGGACTATCAGACGTCAGGGTGTCGTCCCGTCGTTAAAGTTGTAGGGACTTACAGCCGTCAGTCTTGAACCTGGAAAAGCATGATAGCTGACTTGACTTGACAGCTGCCATTATTTCCCTAGGCACTAGCAATCAGGCAGACGAGCTATTGACCCTTTTCTCACAGGAGAAACGTAAGCACAGGCACAAAAGATTTTTGATCCTGTGTCCGTAAAAGACTTGCTGTACTGTATTTTTTTTGGGAATCTGTCCCCATTCACAGATTCCAGATCTTAATTTCACGAATAGTTATGGATAGTCAGATCATTTTCGTGTAGCTGCAACGGCTATGGTAGTTCCTCCGACTGCCCCGCTGAAATATTCCACCCCGTATTATTTTAAGAAGGAGCCATAGAAGTATTGTGCAACTGGCTGATATGTATGCGCGGGGTGGGGGGTGGGGAGGTGGGGGGGGGGGAGTTTTGATGAATTACTTCTTTGTCCGATATGGAATTACTCTGAGTTTCTCGAACTGTAGTTATTATTTCCCCTAAACCGGAGCCGAGCAGTACTGTAGTTGTCACCTGACGAAGAAAAACTTTTTTGTGACAAACTTTGCTAGTGATGATAGAACTTTTTTATTTTCTTTACATTACTCTTGTCACTTACGTCATTTTGTTAATTTTTTGGTAGTTCATTTCTAGGTTAAGATGTCATGCCCATATCAAAATCATTTAATTGTCTCAACAGGCGAAAAAGATATATTTAAATTAAAAAAGGTGATCAAATTATCAAGTGTATTGACCTCTGTCACATTATTTCAACATTTTAGAACTGCTGTAACGTGATGCCATATTTTCAAATAGGGTGAGTACTTACAAGTAAACAGTCTGAATAGTTATTGAGATATATATTTCCGTTGAGGATAATGAAACTCGGAGTAGGAACGCAATAATCTTTAAGTAAAGGTTTAATTAAAATAAATGTTTTAATTTTGAATTTGATTCTTTTCCTCAAATAATGAGACAATTTTATATTTTCAAAAGTTGTTTATTTTCAGACTGTTTAACTGGTTTACTCAACAAATATGCAGGAAATGGGGAAATACTTTCACGTCTACAACCCTGTGAGATTATAGTCATTTGTTATTGTTAGTTTTGTATCTTATAACTTGAACCCAGACTTTATCGGTTAGAACATTTCTTATAGTTACATCGTATTTGGATCGGTTCGGTTGCAGCCCGTTTTCGGTAACCGAATACTGTAAGTAAACCATTATATCTACGAATGTAACTAAGCCAATTCGTTTAAGAAATCCGGCTAATTCGAATGCGATTAAATCGATTACGGTCACCATTGAATGTTGAAACCGTTGTCATCAGACCACTAAATAGGACTTAAAAAGCTGCAAAGCAATAAGCGGTCTGCCAGTGCAAATGTTCCCGGGCGTTAATATGGCAAAAAGAGTGTAAGAAAAAAAAATAGATGATCACATTGGTATTATGTGATACAGAGCCAACGACTTAAGGGCCTATACTACCTCAAATTGCTTAGCATGATCCTCCGTTACGCCTAAAATACTGCAGCATTAATTTTGAAATAAATATATGGTAAAGTTGAAGATTAATGCCAAGTCCTATGTTTGGCGAAAACACGATTCCATAAAATTTTCTCGATAGAAAAAAATCTCAAAGTTACCTCTTAATAATAAACTGCTGGCAATCATAAAATACTTCAAATTACATCATGAAACTTTTTATACTAACTGAACTAACTATAAAGCAGGTCTCATTTTATTTATTTTTTTAGTCCAATCAATAGATTTTTTGTAAATCGCAAAAATCTACTCATTTCGCACTATTCGGCCGCAGTGGCTGACGTAACAACCACTTTGTAGTGCAAGCTGATTAGAACTTTATTCTAACAGTATTTCAAACGAAGTTTTAACCGCCACAAATAGAGTTGCTAATTTGAGGTAGTATAGGCTCTTAAAGCCGAACTTTACAAAAAAATGCCATATCAACGGCTGCGTACCATAATACGTATTTTTAAAAAGTATCTTTTAACATAATCTTTTCTCCGTAGCCGGATGATAACAGATCGACATTCCGCAATGTGTTTGGCAAGCTGCGAACGCTTCTGCCCTTCCTGTGGCCAAGGAAGAGTGGATGCCTCCAAATCTACGTACTCATATGCGTCCTGGCCCTCATCGCTGGCCGAGCTGTTAACCTTTTTGTGCCTATTTATAGCAAAAAAATAGGTAAGTTAACATAAGTACATACATAACATAACATACATAACATAACATACATAACATAACATACATAACATACATAACATAACATACATAACATAACATACATAACATAGCGGTAGTGAGACTGCCTTACGTTCTTAGGGTCCCGGGTTCGAATCCTGGTCGGTGCAAATGTGTGTGTGATGAGCATGGACATTTGTTTCCGAGTCATGGATGTTTATATGTATAATAAGTATGTATTTACAAACAAAAAGTATCTATGTAGTATATCAACCATCTGGTGTCCACGACACAAGCCTCGTTGCTTAGTGTGGCACTAGATGGCGCTGTGTGTAATGTCCAGCAATATTTATTTATTTATTTATTTATAACATACATAACATAACATACATAACATAACATAACATACATAACATAACATACATAACATAACATACATAACATAACATACATAACATAACATACATAACATAACATACAAAACATAACAACATCACGCCTGTAATCCCCGAAGGGTTAGCCAAAGGTGTAGCTAATATTACGCCCACATTTCGCCAGTTATGTTTAAGTCCCATATAATAGGGAGCGAGCCTTTTGCCATCAACCGGGCACCAATTCAGACTCCATGGCTGCTACTGAAAAAATCCTGATGGAAAAACCCAATAAAAATTTCGACATATTTTGTGAAAAGATCTAAGACATCTTTAAATCTCCAAATCCATTCCAATCTCTAATCTTTAACTGGTTAGAATGTTAATTCGTTTTCAGAATCAACAATCGTCTTTTAGGCACGCTCGTTCCATCGTAGCCTCATCAATCGTTTTCCACAAGGCGAGAGAGTGGTCGAATAAAGTCCATACTATCAATAACCAACGCGATTCTAAATAAAACCACTTTCGTTTCAGTGGATAGTATTTCCGTCCCCCCATTCTACTTCCGATGGGACCTGGTGCTAATCTACGTGTTCTTCAAGTTCCTGCAAGGCGGAGGCACTGGGGGGATGGGACTGCTCAACAATCTTCGCTCATTTTTGTGGATCAAAGTGCAGCAGTATACTACTAGAGAGTTACAGGTATGAACTATTTTTTTTTCTTAATATTTAGATCTTTTACTGTCATCATGAGTATTCAGAAGCCCGAAAGTCTCAAATTCTTTCTTTTACGGGGTTATTTCTAAAACACCGACAACCTTGCAGGACTGTACTACTATCATCATAATACAACAACTATTGTTCTATGACTTTTTACAAAACATACATTTATCAAAAACAAGCGAATCAAGGCGAACGACCGACTGAGGGTCGTCTCTAAATAGTG
The DNA here is from genome assembly GCA_905147715.2 of Xestia xanthographa. Classification (NCBI taxonomy): domain Eukaryota; kingdom Metazoa; phylum Arthropoda; class Insecta; order Lepidoptera; family Noctuidae; genus Xestia; species Xestia xanthographa. The sequence continues at coordinate 13,242,897 of LR990649.1, read as the reverse complement.
AAACGTTCAAGCGTCCCCGCCGCCCTAACCCTGTTCCATTCGCTATTGTACTATCGTTTTCTTTTGCTTCGCATAGACTTCGAAACATTTAGGGCATTCAATCTAAATATTTTTATTTTTGTATGAATATCTGATGAAAAAAATATTATTATTATTCAAAAGTCATAGAACAAAAGTTGTTGATGTTAGTAACATTGTTGATGTTAGTAACATAGTTGATGTTAGTAACATAGTCCTGAGAGGTTGTCGGTGTTTTACAAATAACCCTGCATAATTGAAGACTTATCAATGCTTGTCAGTCTCAGTCAGTTTTGTTACCTGTTAGTCTTCCATCTACACTAATATTATAAAGAGGAAAGATTTATATTTTTGTGTGTGTATTACTGCGCCGATTTCAAAAATTCTTTCACCATTAGAAAGCCACGTCTTTACTGATTACTCAGTAAAGACGTAGCTATATTTTATCCCCGTAATCCCACGGGAACGGGAACTACGCGGGTGAAACCGCGTGACGTGAATAAATAGTTCTACCAAAGCTTGTCGTGTTGCACGTCGGGAGTTTTGAAGGTCGGATAGGCAGGCAGTAGCTCCATGTACAAAATACTTGTTTTTAGATGCATCTGGTTAGACCGGAAGCCGAACCCATCACAGAAAAAAGGTTAGGCTGATAATGAGTAGACGATCTTGACTCTTATCGAAATAACCGGCCCGCATCGGCACAGAACTTCCGAAAAAAAAATTTGCCGTTTTTTTATTTTTTTCTTATACAGTGGGATAATATAGACTAGATGGATAGCAGATGATTCGTTATGATTATGAGCCATTGACACATTTAATAATGATTGTTGTATGAATCAGATGTTTCATAACATAATGTCATTATGGGTATTCTGTTTCGCTTACAGCTGATACAGTAATCGTGACTAATACGCTATTATAATTATGCAATGAGCGTGAGACACGCCTGAGGCTTCATGAAGCCTTTTCAAACAAATATGGTGTCTAATGTCAAGACAATAGGCTTGTGTCCTGAAAAAATCTAATTAGTCCGTCAGTTCGATTATCAAAAAATATTTGACACGTATTTTTTCTTTTGTTACGTTAACCAAAATTGACGAAGATACGACGCTTTTATAATTCTCAATACGTCACGCCGCGCCGTGGTGTAATTTGTAGTGCTTTCTGACGTCACGAGCCCCCACTCCCGAGTTTTGATGCATTTTATCTTTGTCAATATTCATTGATTTACAAAAACAAAAAATACGTGTCTACTATTTTCCAATACTCTAACTGACGGATTTGCAATTTATTGATGGTGAAAACTAGCCTATTGTTTTTGTTTCAAGTTAAATGTTCAGTTTAATACGATATAATATGATGTTATCTTTGCTAGGTTATGTATAATAAGTATGTATTTACAAACAAAAAGTATCTATGTAGTATATCAACTATCTGGTGTCCACGACACAAGCCTCGTTGCTTAGTGTGGCACTAGATGGCGCTGTGTGTAATGTCCAGCAATATTTATTTATTTATTTATTTATTTATTTATTTATTTATTTATTTATTTATTTATTTATTTATTTATTTATTTATTTATTTATGACAAGAAAGGAGGTGTCTAATGAGATGACGAGCAATAGAGAAGTATGGAAGAAGAAGACATGCTGCGCCGACTCCAAATTAATTGTTTATGGGCAAGAGAATAATGATGATGATGATGATGATGATGACGATATATTGCATCAGGTTTCAAGGGCCTATTTCAGATAGCGCATATGGCGGTTATACAATATGGCGCCGGTTATATGAACTTACGGAACGAACGAGACTGCCTTACTTATTTCCAAATTTACAGTTTTTTAAATACTCATCTGCCTAGGCTTTTCCCAAGTTTTAGTGCGGTCGGCCTCCAGTCTAACCAGCACTGCAAGTACGTAGCAATCGATAACGATTGAATCGATACGATTCGATAAATCCGACTTTTCGATTGGTTAAAAACTCATTTTATCGAGAATAACTGTCAGATTTATCGAATCGTATCGAATCGAGTGCTACGTACTTGCACTGCAGATGCAGCTGAAAACCAGTATTTTACATGGAGCGACTGCCTATCTGACCTCCACAACCCAGTTAGTACTGGCTAATACGATACCCCTTGGTAAGACTGGTTGTCAGTCTTTTTGGGCCACTGACTACCTGTCAAAGATTACAAATGACAGCCGGGACCAACTGTTTAACGTGCTTTCCGAGTCACGGAGGAAACTCTGTATGTAATGGGTGGTCACCCATCCACAGACCAACCTAGGCAAACACAGCTTAACCTAAAGATCGACCCGAGCGTCTGTTATTTTTTAGCCACAAGCTCCACAGTTTTCTAAATACTATCGTTTAATATACTTTGTCTGTTTCAGTTAGAACTATTCAGACACCTTCACGACTTGCCCCTGCAGTGGCACTTGTCGCGGAAGACGGGAGAGGTCCTCAGAGTAATGGACCGGGGAACGGACTCCATAGACAACTTGCTGTCGTACATACTCTTCTCAATCACACCAACACTCATCGACATCGTTGTGGCTGTCATATATTTTGTAACGCAGTTCAACGTGTGGTTCGGACTCATCGTGTTTTCTACCATGGTGCTTTATATACGTGAGTATTTTAACGTAAGAATTTTAACGTAAGAAGCCTATTACTGTCCCACAGCTAAGCCTTTTACGCTTGCTCAATACAGGTTTGGGTTTTCAGATTTATATTAATCACGACATATTATAAAACAAAGTCGCCTGACGCGTCTGTCCCTATGTATGCTTAGATCTTTAAAACTACGCAACGGATTTTGATGCGGGTTTTCTAATAGATAGAGTGATTCAAGAAGGTTTTAGAAAATAATTTGCGGGCGTGCGAAGACGCGGGCATCAACTAGTTATACATAAGTTCAAGTTTCCTCACGACCTTTTTCTTCACCCGCGTCAGTATTTTGTTTTATTAATATTTTTACAAGCTCACGTGTTACTCTTGTTAGTACAAATTGACTGAACGTTTTGCACAAGTTTTATGCTGTTGGATTTTTAACGCATTGTTACTGCAGGGCGCTTTTATTTAAGCGTTCATTTAGAATTTAGGTGTAGCCTAGTGTTTGCAAAAACCGGCGTTACAGAAAGTTCAGTTTGCTTCTGCCAATTATAGTTGTGTCACAAACTTGCAAAAATCAGTCTGGCCCTACTTGAGCCATAGAGTGGGCTTAAGTGCAAAATAATATAGGATGAGTGCTGTCTTACTTATTAGAGATGACCCGATGCTGTAGTCAGTATCCTTACTTTACGAGAATTCTTGAGCTGCTACTTAAATAAATTACTGAACGTCCGACAATAGGCTTGTCAACTGAAAAAATCTAATTAGTCCGTCAGTTGATTATCAAAAAATATTTGACACGTTTTTTTCTTTTGTTACGTAAACCAAAATTGACGAAGTTACGATAATGTATAACGTCATTATAATGACGCTTTTAAAATTCTCAATACGTCACGCCGCGGTATAATTTTTAGTGCGTTTTGACGTCACGAGCCTCCCGAGTTTTGATGCGTTTTAACTTTGTCAATATTCATTGATTTACAAAAATAAAAAATACGTGTCCATTTTTTCCAATATTATAAAATAGATTTGCAATTTATTGATGGTGGAAACTAGCCTATTGTGTATGCTTGTGAAGTTTCAGTGTGAAGTTTCACCGTGTTGATATTTGCTAGCATAACGTAATCTTTTAATCAGCAAACTGCATTAACCCGTATGCTCCAGAGGCACGGTGCATTGTTATTTTAATTGTGTCTGTAATTGCGGGTATTGAAGTGTTAAAAAATAATTAGGTCAAATTATCTTTTTCCTATTGATATCATTTCATGTTTCATTGTTATGTTCATTGAGTTGATATCGCAAAACCGGTCGCCAGTAAATAACGATCGATTCTAAGGCTTACTGTCTGTTATCTTACAATAAGTTGCTGGTAAGTTGTATATTTTGCGATACGTTTATCGCTATACACGTTCGAATGATGTTTTTTTTAATGTAAAAGAGATGTAAGTAAACAGTAGTTTCAATGTCGATTTATCGGACTATGTTATCGTAAATCGGTTTTCGGTCGCGTGCAAATAATTGTCTTGTAATATTTTTTCATCGCTTCAACCGTTTGTTGTATTGATTTTGAGCTACAATCAATTGCAATGCATCGCATGTTTGATAACAATGTTTGGCCTAATCTAGTTATTGCAATCATTAAGAGTTGTCCTTCGTTATATCATTTTTATTGGCACAAGGTTTCGGAATAAATTCGAAATTAAAATTTACGACTAATATCAGAATTACGAGACAATATCGAAAGCCTTCACCTTTCGATATTGTTTGAGGTACTCGGGCGTTAATATTACATTTCGAGCTATCTATCAAGTCAGCCTATAGTAGTACAACACTCTGCCTGGAAGCAGATCCAGTCTGACCCAGCCACCTTTTAAGCTTGACTTATAGAAAGAGATTATGAAACTGGAATAAATAACAGCAGCAATTTTTTTTTCTAAAACTGGACGAGCTTTTATCATATCATAAGAGGTAAATTTGGAAGTAGGGGGTAATCTTCGGAACTACTGATCCGATTCCGAAAATTCTTCCACTAATGGGAAGCTATATATTATCCTCGAGTGTAAGGCGTTTATCTAAAAAGTTCCCGTGGGATAAAAAACGATAATAACTGGAGTAAAACCGCGTGCAATAACTAGTTGTACAATATTTTCTTCGTAAATACATAATCTTCAAACACTGACTAAGTGACTAGTTTCTTAAAACAACAATAACATTAATATTTCAGTTGCGACAATAGCTGTAACGGAATGGCGGACCAAGTTCCAGAGACGCATGAACCTCGCCGACAACGAGCAGAAGGCGCGCTCCGTGGACTCTCTCCTCAACTATGAGACGGTCAAGTACTACGGCGCTGAGGTGTATGAAGTCGTGTCTTACAGAGAGGCTATTGTTAACTACCAGGTAAGCAGCATGTTTTAAAAGGCGATGAATGATATGACCAAGGTCCTCCTCAACTATGAGACGGGCAAGTACTACGGCGCCGAGGTGTATGAAGTCGTGTCTTACAGAGAGGCTATTGTTAACTACCAGGTAAGGAGCAAGTTTTAAAAAGCGATGAATGATATGACCAAGGTCCTCCTCAACTATGAGACGGTCAAGTACTACGGCGCTGAGATGTATGAAGTCGTGTCTTACAGAGAGGCTATTGTTAACTACCAGGTAAGGAGCAAGTTTTAAAAAGCGATGAATGATATGACCAAGGTCCTCCTCAACTATGAGACGGTCAAGTACTACGGCGCTGAGGTGTATGAAGTCGTGTCTTACAGAGAGGCTATTGTTAACTACTACTAGGTAAGGAGCAAGTTTTAAAAAGCGATGAATGATATGACCAAGGTCCTCCTCAACTATGAGACGGTCAAGTACTACGGCGCTGAGGTGTATGAAGTCGTGTGTTAACTACCAGGTAAGGAGCAAGTTTTAAAAGGCGATGAATGATATGACCAAGGTCCTCCTCAACTATGAGACGGTCAAGTACTACGGCGCTGAGGTGTATGAAATCGTGTGTTAACTACCAGGTAAGGAGCAAGTTTTAAAAGGCGATGAATGATATGACCAAGGTCCTCCTCAACTATGAGACGATCAAGTACTACCGCACTGAGGTGTATGAAGTCGTGTCTTAAAGAGAGGCTATTGTTAACTATCAGGTAAGGAGCAGGCTGTAAAAGGCGATGAATTATGTAACCAAGGTTTTGAAACAGTATTCTGATTTAAAAGAGTGTCCATGGCGTATCTTGCCCGTTCTTCATAGATTTCTACGCTTTGGAATGAGCAACTACAGTATTTTCACAGTTATTATGCCTTGTGATGTGGACTTTAGCTTATTTCATTTTTTGTACTTGACAATTCAAAAGTGCCTGTAACCAACCGGCTTACTAGATATAAATGCTTTGATTTTGTATACGGTTTCGTGACTGACTGTGGAGTTTTGTATAGTGAATGTGAAAAGGAAACAGCTAGTTCTTGTAAGGAGATGTATTGTCACCAAATCAAACAAATTCACCATCAATATGTAAGGTCGGAGCACGAGGCGATCCGGTGTGGTGTCCTATCGCGGACCCGGCTTGGGAGGAAGTGAAAGAGCCCCGAATTAAATATGGCGACCAAATCGGACACGCTAGTGTTGTTCACGATGTTACTAATTTAGTGTGGGGATTCCAACATAATTACTGTTTAGCGTTGGGATTCCAACACTGACTCTTACTTAAAAGGATTGGGCTCAATGCTAAAGAGAGAAAAGAAGAACGGAAGGAAGGACGGGGGTCTTTGCCCTGTGCTGGGACAACAGGCTCATAAAAATTATATAACTAAATCGAAATTCTAGTGGTTGTCAACGCGACTAAACAGCGTAATGCAAATGTGTCACCTTTGCCTACCTCTTCAGAGAATACAGGCGCGATAGGGCTAGTTGTTGAGTGGTTCATCATCTGCCTAGCCTTTTCCCAACTATATTGGGGTCGACTTCCAGTTTTACCGGATGCAGCTGAATACCAGTATTTTACATGGAGCGACTGCCTATCTGACCTCCACAACCCAGTTAGTACTGGGTAATACGATACCCCTTGGTAAGACTGGTTGTCAGACTTTTTGGGCCACTGACTACCTAACGACTGTCAAAGATCTACAAATGACAGCCGGGACCAACGGCTTAACGTGCTTTCCGAGGCTCGGTATGTAATGGGTGGTCACCCATCCACAGACCCACCTAGGCAAGCACGGCTTAACCTAACGATCGACCCGAGCGGCTGTTATTATTTTGCCACGAGCTCCTCCGCTAGCTGTTGAGTGGGAAGTTAAAATGCGTTTTCTGCATTAATAATTGGTTGTTTTAGAACGCCTCAGTTGTAATTACCCAGTCCTAGAATCACATGATGTTTTTCAAAGGGTCACAAAAAAACAAACCTAACAAGTTTCTAATAGTTACAGTTAAAATAGTTTTGACTAGTCAAAAGTAGTTTTGACTGTGACATATTTATTGTTTTTTTTCAAAGATTGTATGTGTATTTTTTTCAGACGGAGGAGTTCAAATCTCTAATAACACTGAATATGCTGAACACCTTACAAAATGTCATCATTTGCTCTGGTAAGTGTTCTTGTTATTAACACATTCATACTCACTTTTTACAGGGTGTTAGATTAAACTTCGGGAAAAATTCACACACATCAATAATTTCTTCTATAATTTTCGGTGACCTTGTCTACTGTAGTTTTAGGGAAAAAAGTTAAACAAACAACCCAAGATACAACAACAACAACAAGCAACAGCATACTTTAATTTAATATTTTTCCTAGAAGAGAAATTAGCATTACCTAATTTCCTCTAAAACTGTATTCATTAACATAACTATGATATTTATTTATTTAATTCACATGTTCAGTTTACTTGTCGTGAGTTCTTGATGTTATTTTGTCATCCTTTTTTGCAAACAATTTCTTGCAGAATTGTATTTTTAGACACAAATTGAACGCTAAAGTCGCTCCCTCACCGGGAGAATTCGCCTGTAATAAAACAGTTTAGTTTCGAGAATTATATCAGTGAGTGATGCGAACCGAGCATTATAATGCGCAACCTTTATAGCCTAAATCATACATTTAATATTATCTTTATAATTACCTTTATAGGTAATTTTTATGTGTATTTTTTATAAAATACACATACAAAGTGCGATAATATAGCATATGTACAATGGCGAGCTTAACCCAGAATTGAGTTTTCTTACAGCAGGCCTAATTTTGATTGCGAGATTGTACTTGAATCATGGACTCCCATGTATCATAATATAAAAGACACAGGCGAAAAATAAGGAATGTCACAGTTTAGTTTTACGCGTTTAATGAAGCATCAAGTAAAAAGCGTTAAAACAATAACAGTCGATAAGATCAATATTTCAAGACCCTGTAGCAAAAAACTGGGTAATATTAAAATGTTGATTCCTCAAAGCCCTGTTTTTGTGACATTCCTTGTTTTTTGACTGTACTCTTCATAAGGCATATTTGTAATAAAAAATACTGTCATGATCAGGTCTCCTGGCCGGCTCCCTGCTGTGCGTGTCCATGGTGGTGAACACGGGCGAGCTGACGGTCGGGGACTACGTGCTGTTCGCGTCCTACATCGTGCAGCTCTACGTGCCGCTCAACTGGTTCGGGACCTACTACAGGTATGTCAACACTATAATGATATCCTCCTCACCGAAGGCGACCATAGACTACGCAGGAGTAGTGCATCTGACTTATAGTGCATCTGACTGCCAAATCCCAGCCTAAGCGGTTTCAGACTAGCGTATTTTGTACACTACATTACGCGCTTAAAAAAATCGAACGTGCGTACTCGCGCTTATTTGTGTATAGTTCGGTGTAGTCGCCGTGAAAACAAGTATTAGTGAGTAAGCTCTCTATCTTCTATGTATCTGCTATCTTATACTATGTAACTATGTTCTATATTACCACACCCTCCTTGTTCGAGGGTATGATAAAAAATATGGTGACATAAGGTGTGTCGTTGCTTATCTACTACAATTGCCATTTCGGAAAGCTATATTAAGTTTATTCACCTTTATTTATCACATACTGCATCAATTATCTTTCTTGTTTATCGCAACAAAACGATATATGTATAAGATAATAATGGACACCCTACGTGTATGATACGCTTGATATGAAGTGCAACATGAGGTCCTATTAGTCGTTCAGTAATGAATTTTTGACGTGAAACACAAATCAGTACCATACACGGAGGTACCATGTCAGAAAACCGGACCGTAACAAATTTGGTTATATCGTCTGACATTAATAACTACAAGACTATTCATCGTGCGTAGTGTCATTATTTAGCGTATATAATCAGCTCGCTGCTAAGACCTTGAGTTTGCATCGGGGCCGGGAGGAACGACGGGGAGGGGCACTGCGCTCTCGCTGGATTCTATTCAGTATAACTCACGACTCATTCGTGTATTTACAGAGTTCGTTTAGAGACCAATCGATTTAAATAAAACATAACCAATAAGTGTTAAAAATAAAAATTAACACTTATTAGTTTTCTTTCAATCTTTAACATTAAAAGCTACTCGCTGATATAGACGTTTCACGATAAAACCAACGGCCGTGTGCACCGACACAGCCGACTAGCTTTTGCCCGAGAAAGTTTTAAATGTAGCCCTATGGCACTTGGGGATAGTGTCGTATGTCGAAAGACGTTGTCGTGTCGTTAAAATCGGGTCACTAGTTCCGGAGATTAAACCCCTACATCCAAACTTACAAACATTACGTCTTTATAAGTTTAACTAGCTGTTGCCCGCGGCTTCAACCGCGTGCAGTTCGGTAACTGTCCCACTATCACAAGTCCAGGGACTGAAAGCGGTTACGGTTAGAGGTTAAGATACCTCAAAAATATATCGGTACCGATTTAAAATAAAGGTTGAGCTATACCGATACCTTAATAAATAAAGGTTGGGCTATATCGTTATTTAACCTATACACGATTTCGGTACTGAAAGCGGTTACGGTTAGAGGTTAAGATACCGCAAAAATATATCGGTACCGATTTAAAATAAAGGTTGAGCTATACCGATATCTTAAGTAAATAAAGGTTGGGCTATATCGTTATTTAACCTATACACGATTTCGGTACCGAAAAACATGAGAGAGGCCGCAGCGGGTGCGCGGCGCCGACCGGAGTCGATTCGGGGAAACGGAGCTCGTCGAAACACGTTAGATTTATAACCTATTTTGTACAATTTGTTTGGTTTACTGTTTTTTACATAACTGTTAATTTCTTGCAGACTGTGTGCCGGCCGGGTAATACGTTTTTATTTTGTCGACCGCGGATCGTTCAACGTAATAAATATTTTCAAAACACTTCCTCGAAATCTGGTCCATAACGCACTACGATTAGGTACAACACACCATGCAATGTATTTCACACTCGTGCGTTTGTTCCATTTTCCCGCACGTGTGCGGGAATGAAAATTGCCACAGATAACTATACCTATACTTAGTCCAAATTGGTTCAATGCCTATAGTCTGAGGTCAGAGGTGAATGTTTTTTTTATGGTTCCGTACCCAAAGGTTAAAAACGGAACCCTATACTTCGCTGTCTGTCCGTCTGTCCGTCTGTCTGTCACCAGGCTGTTTCTCAAGAACCGTGACAGCTAGACAGTTGAAATTTTCACAGATGATGTATTTCTGTTGCCGCTATAACAACAAATACTAAAAACAGAATAAAATTAATATTTAAGGGGGCTCCCATACAACAAACGTGATTTTTTTGCCCTTTTTTTGATAATAATGGTACGGAACCCTTCGTGCGCGAGTCCGACTCGCACTTGGCCGGTTTTTTTTTTAATTTCGGCAAAGCACTACGCGTCTTTATGGCATAAATATTTTTTGAATATTCAAATTGTGTTTATAAATAGAAAATCATAGATAAACATGATTATTAAAAATGAATAGTTACTTTTATACGTAAATTAACATTTATTCGTGTTCTGAATTCAAAAATATAAAATTATTCAATTTTTTATATTAGGCTGTTTAACGGCTTCATACCTTTGCCTCTCCTTCAACCTGGCGAAAGCAAAGCGCGAAAAAAAAACGAAAATTAAAATCATAATTTCTTCGTTCGTGACAAATATATTTTTCGTTAAGTATTTTTTTTTATTTCTTCAAAAGTGTATTGAAAAACGTCGTTTGATACACGTAGACATTTGTTATTACAGTTCTTGGCTCAAAAACACTTATAATTCCGCCTCGAACGCAAAAAACAAACTTTCTCCACTTGTATCAAAATGTACTATTTATTTGTAGGTAAATATTAAAATGGGAAGAAAGCGAAAAAACGCAGTTTACGCATTTTTTTCATTCTCAAAGGAAAATAATGCCTCTACTTGCCTAGTGATTGGATGTTCAGCAGAACTTATAAAACAAGTACTTACCTACCAACTTTCTTCGTTAACCTATTTTAAAATTATTAGGTAGTATTATAGGTAAGCTGTATGGAAACTGGGTTAGTACCAGTCAACTGCACATGATCGGTGGTAACACTGGTAAGTAGGTACCCACCACTGACGTACTGACTGTAGGAACTTACTTTGATATATTACCTTCTTTTTCTTTTGTTTGCTTATTGGCACATTCACTGTGCAGTGCATTATATGATTATATCGTACATGTCAGATAACTTCAGGTAAGTAGGTACCTACACAATGTAGGTACGGAAATTGTTTCTGTTCGTTTCGTGTGTTCGTGAGGGCTGCCCGGCCACTAGGTACCTACCTACCTAGGCTACAAAACATATACCTACCTACTCTAATGACTGGGTACCTACTTCACTCGTAGAGTCAAGTTTCTGTACTTATTACTACATTAAATTTTGTGTTGTTAACTTCGTACCATAAATATACCTCTTTACCTACCAAACCACACACGCCAACGATCGAAAATTGTCAGTAGGTAGGTACAGACGCCAACACATCAAGCTACCCGAAACTGTCAAATTTTCCCAATTAAGCATAACATATGCGCTTCTAAGCATACTGAATAAGTTGCCTAAGGAATTAGCCAAAAAATTGGAAAACAAAAAGTCTCGTCAGATCAAAAAATATTGAAATTCTACTTCACCGTTGAAATGTATAAAATGGGGGAGCGGCATGCGTGTGGGCCCACTACCACTACCAGACTAATGTGAACGAGTAACTTAACTGATCGATAGCGCACATAATCTTGCAGTACTTACAAAGATTGAGCGTTATTGTTTTTGTATTAAATTTAGGAATGCATGTGGAAATACACACATCAAAAGTGTCTAGGGATCAAGCATTTTTATGCGGATTTCTTGAGATTGAGATGTGGCTTTGTAATAAATTTATGATTTTATAAATTTATATGGATCCTTTTTGGTGCATTTCATAATTTGAATCAGGAACTCTCAATCAAATTCGAGTAAAAGATGAAAATAAGCTGTCAATATTTTCCCTATAAAAACATACAACGCATTGAAGACATTATTAGTGCTACTGTTTCCCTACTACTGATTAAAACCAACGTTATTATGGAGCGGCGACGTCATTTAAGCAGGGAAGAAATGCTCAGAGCCGTGGGAATGATAGAAGCTGGTTCCCGGCAACGTACTGTAGCTTTAGCTCTGAATACAAGTCAGAGTGTTATCAGTCGACTTTGGACACGTTACCGAAGCACTGGTACCGTGGCTGAGCGCCATGGAGGACGGTATCGCTGCACCACACGGAGACAAGACCGATACATTCAAATCTTAACTCGAAGAGCTCCAACAATAACCGCCATGATGTTAGCCGTGAGGCTTCATCACTCTTCAGGGAACTTAATTAGCGACCAAACAGTCAGAAACCGCTTGCATGAAGTGAACCTTCATTCCCGAAGACCGCTACGGGTACCACCTATAGCAATGCACAATCGTAGGATTCGATATCAATGGGCTCTTGAACACAGAAATTGGGCAGAAGAACAATGGCGTTTCGTGTGCTTTTCTGATGAGTCTCGTTTTGGTATGAGACCGGATACAAGACGTATACGACACTGGAGAACCCCTAGACGCCAACAGCGATTAAAATCCTGCCAGGAAGTCCATCCTTATAGTGGTGGAACCATCATGGTATGGGCGGGTATTTGGATCGGCGGAAGAACTGAGTTGATTTGGATCAGAGGCAACCTCAACGCTCAAATTTATGCTGAGACGATTGTATCAGACGTCATCGTTCCTCTACAAGTGCAAATCGGTCCCTTATTTCAGTTAATGCATGATAATGCACGACCGCACACCGCAAGAGTTGTAAGACAGACTCTCGCCGCAGCTAACATCAATGTCCTGCCCTGGCCTGCTCAGTCGCCAGACTTGAACCCGATTGAGCATGCATGGGATATGCTACAGAGAAGAGCTCTGCCGAATATGGAGGGTATCCAGTCGCAAGAAGACCTTTTTTTGTTGTTGCAACGAACATGGGCGGCCATTCCACAGCGTGATTTGGATGAACTCATTTTGAGTATGCCAAACCGATGTTCTTGTGTTGTTAGTGTTCGCGGTAGAAACACGGATTATTAATTGTTTAAGTTACCCAATAAAATTTTAAAGAAAACTGTGTTTTCAGTCATTTTTTCGAACTTTAATGTTAGTGGTTCAAATGTCAAAAATCCCTTTATTAGGAAAATGGCAAATTTCTTTATTAATGCAAAGGTGACTTGGTTTATCGTTACTGTGACAAACGAAAACACTTTATTTGATGAATCCTTAAAGAAAATTTTAATTAATATCAATCAGGAGAAAAGTTATTGCAAAAATATATGTTGATCCCTAGATACTTTTGATGTGTGTAGTTTTAATTTTTTTTTATTGGTAGGTTAAGGTACCTAGGGAGATTAAATAAGCAACATTAGGTACAATTGGCTAACATAATAATCTAATGTTTTAATCACCTCGTAGGTTATGTAGGTACCTAACTTAGAGGAACCATAGGTACGCAAGCTTGTACAAACGCCAGCACAAAGTACTTATTTTAAACTTTATTACTATAGATTCTATAGTAAGTAATAAAGTTTATATATTCTATAGTATAGAAGGTTCAAGGTTAATTGGGAAAATTTGACAGTTTCGGGTAGCTTGATGTGTTGGCGTCTGTACCTACCTACTGACAATTTTCGAACGTTGGCGTGTGTGGTTTGGTAGGTAAAGAGGTACATTTATGGTACGAAGTTAACAACACAAAATTTAATGTAGTAATAAGTACAGAAACTTGACTCTACGAGTGAAGTGGGTACCCAGTCATTAGAGTAGGTAGGTATATGTTCTGTAGCCTAGGTCCTAGGTCCTATTGGCCGAGCAGTTCTCACGAACAGAAACAATTTCCGTACCTACATTGTGTAGGTACCTATTTACCTGAAGTTATCTGACATGTACGATACAATCATATAATGCACTGCACAGTGAATGTGCCAATAAGCAAACAAAAGAAAAAGAAGGTAATATATCAAAGTAAGTAAGCCTACAGTCAGCACGTCGGTGGTGGGTACCTACTTACCAGCGTTACCACCGATCATATGCGGTTGACTAGTACTAACCCAGTTTCCATACAGCCTACCTATAATACTACCTAATAACTTTAAAATAGGTTAACGAAGAAAGTTGGTAGGTACTTACTTTTATAACTGCTGAACATCTGATCACTAGGCAAGTAGACGCATTATTTTCCTTTGAGAATGAAAAAAATGCGTAAACTGCGTTTTTTCGCTTTCTTCTCATTTTAATATTTACCTACAAATAAATAGTACATTTTGATACAAGTGGAGAAAGTTTGTTATTGCATTCGAGGCGGAATTATAACACCCAAGCAGTAGGTGAGGGTGTTTTTTAGCCGAGAACTGTAATAACAAATGTCCACGTGTATCAAACGACGTTTTTCAATACACTTTTGAAGAAATAAAATAAAATAACGAAAAATATATTTGTCACGAACTAAGAAACTATGATTTTAATTTACTTTTTTTTTTCGCACTTTGCTTTTGCCAGGTTGAAGGAGAGGAAAGGTATGAAGCCGTTAAACAGCCTAATATAAAAATTGATTAATTTTATATTTTTGAATTCAGAACACAAATAAATGTTAATTTACGTATAAAAGTAACTATTCGTTTTTAATAATCATGTTTATCTATGATATTCTATTTATAAACACAATTTGAATATTCAAAAAATATTTATGCCATAAAGACGCGTAGTGCATTGCCGAAATTAAAAAAAAAAAAAAATCACCTCTGACCTCAGACTATAGGTATTGAACCAATTTGGACTAAGTATAGGTATAGTTATCTGTGGCAATTTTCATTCCCGCAAACGTGCGGGAAAATTGAAAAAACGCACGCGTGTGAAATATATTGCCTGTTGTACCTACAACAGACAATATATTTCACACGCGTACGTTTGGATCGTAGTGCGTTATAGACCAGTTTTCGAGGAAGTGTTTTGAAAATATTTATTACGTTGAACGATCCGCGGTCAACAAAATAAAAACGTATTACCCGGCCGGCACACAGTCTGCAAGAAATTAACAGTTATGTAAAAAACAATAAACCAAACAAATTGTACAAAAAAAAACTGAACTTAATAAAAAACCCACGAATATCCGTCGGGGGCTGCCATGAAATGAACTCCTTTTGCAGTTTTATAGTAACTTGAATAATTGGAGATTTTTAGCGCTATACTTACACCCTTAAGAGCTTATTTGTCAATCTGAGGTAGTCTCAGACTAGCAAGTCTATTTGTGGTGGTTCAAACTTCGTTTGTAATTCTGTTAGAATAAAGTTCTAATCAGCTTGCACTACAAAGCGGTTGTTACGTCAGTCACTGCGGCCGAATAGTGCGAAATGAGTGGTTTTTATTCTTTATAAAATCAAATTTTCGTCTTTTGGAAAAAATAAAAAACATAAGACCTGCTTTATAGTTAGTTCAGTGAGTATGCAAAGTTTCATGATCTATTTTGAGAAAATTTTATGAAATCGTTTTTTCGCCAATTATAAGACCTAACATTAATCCTCAACTTTACCATATATTTATTTCAAAATTAATGCTGTACTATTTTAGGCGTAACGGAGAATCATGCTATGCCATTTGAGGTAGTATAGGCCCTTTATGGGCAGGCCGTGCCCCTACCTTTAGAAGTTGATGATTATACTTATTTTTATTTACGATGAAATTTAAAATAGTGATGGCAGCCCCCGACGGATATTCGTGGGTTTTTTAATAAGTTAGTTTTTTTAAATTTATTTATCCTTTTTCAATTAAGTACTTTTAACGTCGTGGGTATTTCAAAATTTTTAATTTTGCTTTTTATTTTAAACTTTTTAGAGAGCATCAAAATCGGATTAGTAGTTTTGGAGAAAAATGAAAAACATGAATTTACACAAACAAACATCCTCTCACCCCAAACGCATATACCTGCCGTCCCCGTTCCGTCGTGGTTAAAAATACTGGTATTCAACTGCATTGCATCCAATAAGACTGGAAGCCGACACCAAGTCGGGACAAGCTTTTATGAAAGCTTTTTGTTTTCATTTCCTAAAAGATTTATTTTCTTCTTGTCAGTGCATTTTTATAAAAGCTTATTTAATAAGATATTTTAAAAAGGTTTTTCAATTACTTAATAATTTTATAAAAAAAAAAATTGTCGTAATCATTAAATTCGTGATATTTACCGTTGAGGAGTTCCATCGTGAGAAGACAATCCTGGCTGTAGGTTCAGGTCATGATAGAAATCATGTTTATCTATCAAAAATATGAACGCGTCTACAATTGTTCGTATTCGTGCTATTTACCGTTGAGGAGTTCCCTCGCGAGAAGACAATCCTAGCTGTAGGATCAGGTCATAATAAAAAACATGTTTACTTATCTATCAAATATGAACGAGTCTACAAATCTTCGTATTCGTGCTATTTACCGTTGAGGACTTCCCTCGCGAGAAGACAATCCCGGCTGTAGAATCAGGTCATGATAGAAATCATGTTTATCTATCAAATATGAACGAGTCTACAAATCTTTGTATTCGTGCTATTTACCGTTGAGGAGTTCCCTCGCGAGAAGACAATCCTGGCTGTAGGATCAGGTCATAATAAAAAACATGTTTATCTATCAAATATGAACGAGTCTACAAATCTTCGTATTCGTGCTATTTACCGTTGAGGACTTCCCTCGCGAGAAGACAATCCCGGCTGTAGAATCAGGTCATGATAGAAATCATGTTTATCTATCAAATATGAACGAGTCTACAAATCTTCGTATTCGTGCTATTTACCGTTGAGGAGTTCCCTCGCGAGAAGACAATCCTGGCTGTAGGATCAGGTCATAATAAAAAACATGTTTATCTATCAAATATGAACGAGTCTACAAATCTTCATATTCGTGCTATTTACCGTTGAGGACTTCCCTCGCGAGAAGACAATCCTGGCTGTAGGATCAGGTCATGATAAAAATCAGGTTTATCTATCAAATAGAACGCGTCTACAAATTTTCGTATCCGTGCTATTTACCGTTAAGGAGTTCCCTCGTGAGAAGACAACTCGTGAGTTGTCACCGTAACACCTATCTAAGAATATGCACCAATAAAACCCAAAGCCATAATTGAAAACTGCATCAAAATCGGACCAGTAGTTTTGAAGAAAAATGGCAACATGTATATGCACAAACAAACAAACATACAAACAAACAAACATCCTCTCACCCCAAACGTCTCCGTTCTGTCGTGGGTAATAATTGGTGATAAATCTAACGTGTTTCGACATGCTTCGTTTCCTAATACAAAATAAATAGCAATAGCTGCAATAGCATTCGGGGCCTCTCAAAGTGAAGGACACAGTGGCTAGGCGGTGCGTCAAAGAAAACCCTTATTTATTAAGGTTTAGGTACTGCTACCGATACATTTATAAAGGTAAAGGTACTGCTACCGAAACATTAGTAAAGGTTATAGTACTTCTACCGAAATATACCGGTATGCATTTCCAACCTCAAAATTCCGTTACTGAAAAAAAAAAAACGGTATCGTATAAGGTACCATTAAATTTCGGTATGACGTCATACCGAAATTTAATGGTACCTTAATTTTTGGGTAATTCAGTCCCTGATCACAACCACCATCATTATCACAATCACTATCATAATCATCATGATCACAATCGCCATCACTATCACAACCACAATCATTATCACAATCATCATCGTTATCACAATAAATCAACAATAACCCTGTATAGAAGTCGAATCCGCCATCTTCTGGGTCTCAAAATAAATGCCATTTTCGTAATCAGCACCCCTGATAATCTCGGTATCGACACCCATATTGATTTTTAGACATTTTAACCCCATCGCACCCCAACAGGGAATGATGGTAGGTATTTCAGGTCGCCACATTAAATCTTAAAATCGTTGTTTTTGTAATACACCCGACCCAATTCACCATACAAACAATACCTATGTTGAATTTCAGGCTTTGTTACCCGATTTCCCTCTTTAGGGGTTGAATTCTGAAAAAACCTGAAACACAAATGAAGGGTCCACTGCAATAGTGATAAATGTCCTTCGTTTATCGTTCTGAGATAATCGGGTTTTAAGGTTAAAAACCGTGAAAAAAAACACAGTGTTAGACATAATAAAATAGTTTTTTTTTATGATATAGTACATGTAATAGAGTAATAGTTCTTTGGAAAATAATCATTCTTATATAACTTTAATTAATTAAAAAAAATAAAAAAACAAGGTAAGTACTAAAAATTAAGGACAATAACGGTCAATGTCCACAATTTGACCAAGGTCAATAATGATAGTTGTCTTATGTTTAGAGACTACGAAGTTAAAAAGTAACTAAACAACATTTAAATTTCTAATTGCAGCATTATGAAGCTTATCGTAATAGTCTCTTGTTTCAGGCCTACAGAATATTTTCAAAAACTGCAGGTCATTATACTTTTCCCTTGATATAGGCAGCCCGCAACACTTTTTTATGTTTAATAACCTCAAACTACCTTACACAACGCCAGACTAATTGAGAATGACAGACAAAACAAATTAGCGGGATAAAAGATGGCGACCAGTACTACGAAGCAATGGACATTGATCATTATTGCCGTGGACACCTGTGACGTTGAGCGTTCTAACCGTGTAGCCAAATATTAAAACCTCAATTATCTCGAGACTGGAAGCGTTATTGCTAAGTTTGTAAATGTGATCATAAACTGCATCAATCAAGTTACCGAATGACGGTATTAGCTTGAATTTTAACATTTTTGGACATTTATCACTATTGCAGTGGACCCTTCAAATGTTAACTCATTTATCGACAGGAGTACTCCTTTTTAGTTTCGAATAAAGAAGTCTAACTAATGTTGTTTCCCCATACAAACTGTGGAGCCCCGTTTAACCCCCTTAGGGGGTGAATTTTGAAAAATATTTTCTTAGTGCACCCCTAGACCACATAAGGAACCAATGTGCCAAATTTGTAATCTCTAGACAGCGGTTTGGGCTGTGCATTGATTTTTATACTTTGCCACCCCATTTCCCCCTCTTAGGGATTGAATTCTGAAAAAACCTGAAACCCGTTTCTACTCATCAATAGGAGCACTCCTGTGAAGTTTCGAATAAAATAGTCTAACTAATCTTGTTTCTCCATACAAACTTCGGGGCCCCGTTTAACCCCCTTAGGGGGTGAATTTTGAAAAATCCTTCCTTAGTGCAACCCTAGAGCACATAAGGAACCTTCTTCCCAAATTTGGAATTTGTAGACCCCGCGGTTTGGGCTGTGCGTTGATAGATGAGTCAGTCAGTAAGTCGTCACGCGGTTTCACCCGCGTAGTTCCCGTTCCCGTGGGAGTACGGGGATAAAATATAGCCTATGTCACTCAGGGTGAATTTAGCTTTCTAATGGTGAAAGAATTATTGAAATCGGTTCATTACTTTGTAACGTTACATTTTCCTGGATAGGATCCACAAAACTGTAAGGTCACTCTGAGCACTCACCTACCTAACTTTCAGTCTGGAGGGGAGCACTATTAAAAGAAATAGACAAGGGGACGAGTTATAAGAATTTATTAACAAAGATCCTAACCTAAAAGCTGGAGCTACTTAAATCACTAATGCCAGTGAAGCTGGCGGAAAATACTGAAGATGAACGCAGAATGGAATAAATAACTGAAGAACGTCCGTCTTCAGACTGTGGAGGAGGACCGAGGAACCATCAACTCTCAGGCCGTAGAGAAGGACCGAGGGCATCCGTCTCCAGACGGTGGTGGACGGCCGAGGACCGTCAATCCTCAGGCCGTAGGAGGAGGGCCGAGGACATCTGTCTTCCGACCGTGGAGGAGGGCCGAGGAGCATCAAATCTTCATCATCAGGCTTGTGCAGCTCAAGCATCAAGGTTTCCAGGTGTTCTAGGTGAGGGTGCGGCACGGAGAGAGGCCGACTTAGAACAGAAGAATAAGGGGAACTGCCCTTTAAATATACTTTTATGGAGCTTCTCAGAGGTGTTCCTGCTCTCAGCTCTAAACGTAGACTGCCCATTCCACCACCAGGCTCCTGTCAACTCCAGATAATTTACATTTTAAAATTAGAAAATTATTAAAAAGAACAACCTACAACTAGCTCCAGCAATAAATTAAAAATAAAACTAGGGTTGCCACTAACTGACATCACAAAAGTAAACAAAGATTTAATAAAGATAAAAACTTAAATAACATGAATTACAAGGTAAAAAAGCTAAAGCCGTTGCTAAGCCTCCAAGAAATGACCATGAAGCTACCTAGGGAGGACAAATGCTTAAATTTTCAGGTTAATAATATCCAAAAATGTAAGTAAAAAAACCATGTAAAAGACATACACATTACAACTTCCGGAGATTACCCCCTACATACAAACTTATGTTACCTCTTTATAATATTAAGTCTATATAGATTTGAAATTTATCTTTGCGTTGGACTAATAATGAAATTAGTGGTTTCTGCTGCTCTTACAAAAGCAAAGTAGTCACTGGCTGGAATTTCCCAAGTGTTGATATACATGCCCCAACTTTGAGGATCTAATGAACTCCATCGACGCTGTTAACGTGGCTTCCTACCAACTCTCAACTCAACTAATCTAGAAAGTATAATTGACTCCGAAAGAAGAATAAATTAGCCCTCAAAAGCATGGTGATTTTTGAACGCACTGGATTTTCTAAGATATTTATTTATTTAGGTTAGCCAACAATTGTTCACACATAACATTTTTCAAATTATACTTGCATAATAGTACTTATATAAGTGCAACAATTACTTATAGGGTAACACAACATGCACCAATTATGGTTATCTATAATACAATATTACAAAGCCAAAAATGGTAATAATAATTAAAGCCTATTAAAATTTTTGATAATTTGAAATAATAACAACAATAAAATTGGTATTGGATATATTTAGTCGAGCGTTTAAAATCCCGATAAAGCACACCCCAACGCGTCAAAAAAGCACCCTATTGTATTTTCAACTCACTGTTTAAAGAGTGAGTTGTAAATTCAGTAAATGATAAAAATCGTCATGTTGTTTCGACGGACCTCAGAAGCAGTAGGGTTAATATCTACTTACTATCTCTTCTAAGATATTCTAACTGCTGTAGCTACTGAGATACACCCCTGCTTAACCCTTCGGAGGTTACAGGCGTGACGTTACGTTATTTTAAGGTGAATGCTCCAACCAGCCCGCGAAGTTCAAATTTTCTTACGTTTTTTGCAATTTGCAGGCCAATCTTAGATTGTATGTTGATTAAAATATTATTCGCGGTTGTATTGATGATTTTGATGATTATAATTCTATAACTAATTACATACGTCTTACAGCCGCGAATAATATTTTAATCAACATACACCCTAGCACTGGCCCGCAAATTGCAAAAATTGTTCCAAGTTCCCAGCTCCTTTTGGGCTTCGTCGCAGCCGATAAAAAAACAATTCACAAAAATGACCCATGAAACCTTCGCAGAGCTATCCAAAAGAACTTCGTGGACATGGAGAACATGTTCGACCTGATGCGCGTGGACTCAGACGTGCGCGATGCCGTCGGGGCTCCGGACCTGTTGGTACGTCGGGGAGCCGTCGAGTTCAAGCACGTGTCGTTCGGCTACGGGCCCGAGCGGCTCGTGCTCAACAACATCAGCTTTAAAGTGCCGCCTGGCAGCACTGTCGCCTTGGTAAGTCAAGTTTTTAATTAATTATGCTACTTCCTTGTGTCCTGGGTTTTTGTGAAAAGGTGCAATGGGTAAGGCAACTGTGTAACTAATGGCGCTAGCATCGCTTGTACCAAACATCGTCATTGGTTGAAAACAACATCAGCTTTAAAGTGCCGCCTGGCAGCACTGTCGCCTTGGTAAGTCAAGTTTTTAATTAATTATCCTACTTCCTTGTGTCCTGGGTTTTTGTGAAAAGGTGCAATGGGTAAGGCAACTGTGTAACTAATGGCGCTAGCATCGCTTGTACCAAACATCGTCATTGGTTGAAAACAACATCAGCTTTAAAGTGCCGCCTGGCAGCACTGTCGCCTTAGTAAGTCAAGTTTTTAATTAATTATGCTACTTCCTTGTGTCCTGGGTTTTTGTGAAAAGGTGCAATGGGTAAGGCAACTGTGTAACTAATGGCGCTAGCATCGCTTGTACCAAACATCGTCATTGGTTGAAAATCTGTCAATGGCATTTTATATTTCAAAATAGTTTGAACTGATTAGACAGATTGGGACTAAGCTATGGACGCGCCGTCTACAATTAGCTTTGACCAGCCTTCCCCATTAAATGGTCGATCCACGTTTATATTGATTTACAGCCGTTTTCTATAACTTACTTACGTGCAACTGTTGGTTAATATGCCTACGCCCGTAGCTATCGGTGTTTCTATAAACAAAGTTAGCTTAAAATATCCTATCCGCGTCACTTACCTGTCACTTGATTCATCAAAGAAAGCTTTTCTGTGACGTTTGGTTTCTAACCGTCCGCAAGCAAAATGTCAAACAGATATAGCAACCTACCGAAGCCTGCTAGTAAGTTATTGAAAATTCCCGTAAGTATCCCTTGTTAGCCGAGTGCAATAAGACCAAAATACTCAAAAGGTGGAACGAAGTTTATAGTGGTCGGATTTTAGTGGGACTTTGCTTATTAATTTCCTAGTGTAAGAGAAGAGAGAGTGAACTTTTTCTCTCTTAAATTTCGTTTCTGAATTATAACTGGAAATTTGACGAATTTTATTTTAACAATATTGTACACAGGTGGGTCCCAGTGGAGCAGGCAAGTCTACAATCATGCGGCTCCTGTTCCGGTTCTACGATGTGAACGAGGGCGCCGTGCTGGTGGACGGGCAGGACGTGCGCACGGTCACGCAGGCGTCGCTGCGCACCAACATAGGCGTCGTGCCGCAGGATACCGTGCTCTTCAATAATAGTGTCCGGTAAGTCAAGAAATACGGGTCTCATTAAGGACGTACAAAAATTCGCTATGCACGGAGTGGGTGCCCATTGTCAAAATATCTAGCATGCACGGAGTAGGTGCCCACTGTCAAAATATCTAGGGTGCACGGAGTAGGTGCCCACTGTCAAAATATCCGGGGTGCACGGAGTAGGTGCCCACTGTGAAAATATCTAGGGTGCACGGAGTAGGTGCCCACTGTCAAAATATCTAGGGTGCACGGAGTAGGTGCCCTCTGTCAAAATATCTAGGGTGCTCGGAGTAGGTGCCCACTGTCAAAATATCTAGGGTGCACGGAGTAGGTGCCCACTGTCAAAATATCCGGGGTGCACGGAGTAGGTGCCCACTGTCAAAATATCTAGGGTGCACGGAGTAGGTGCCCACTGTCAAAATATTTAGGGTGCGCGGAGTAGGTGCCCTCTGTCAAAATATCTAGGGTGCACGGAGTAGGTGCGCTCTGTCAAAATATCTAGGGTGTACGGAGTAGGTGCCCACTGTCAAAATATCTAGGGTGCACGGAGTAGGTGCCCTCTGTCAAAATATCTAGGGTGCACGGAGTAGGTGCCCTCTCTCAAAATATCTAGGGTGCACGGAGTAGGTGCCCACTGTCAAAATATCTAGTGTGCACGGAGTAAGTGCCCACTGTCAAAATATCTAGGGTGCACGGAGTAGGTGCCCACTGTCAAAATATCTAGGGTGTACGGAGTAGGTGCCCACTGTCATAATATCTAGGGTGCACGGAGTAGGTGCCCACTAGATATTTTGACAAGGAAATTTTGACAGTGGGCACCTAAATTTCCTTAGTAAACCCGTCTCGCCCGCCCGCGACTTTTTTAAAACAGCCAAGCGAGTGCGCACACGCCAGCTGAATATGTGTGAGTAGTCTCTTAAGCGGAAGTTTATCAGTACAATATAGGGGCGAGAGTGCCAACCCAAAGAACTCGGCCTAGTGCGTGGCAGGTCAGGTATATTCGGTGGAGTGTAAGGGTGCTTACATAAAGAAGCAGGTTTCTGGTACGGACGGGTCGGTACCGATCGGTGCAGGTATCATTTTCTGTGTTATCCCGATCGGCGCAGGTATTATTTTCTGTGTTATCTTATGCGCTCACTTATAAAGAAACAGGTTTATACTATATGCAAGTTAACCCTGTACCGATCGGTACCGACCCGCACAGATTTGTCCGTACCGGAAACCTGCTTCTTTCCGGAAACCACCCTACCTAACCACCCTAATGCGCTGACATATTTGTAAGGTTTATACTATATGCAAGTTAACCCTGTACCGATCGGTACCGACCCGCACAGATTTGTCCGTACCGGAAACCTGCTTCTTTCCGGAAACCACCCTACCTAACCACCCTAATGCGCTGACATATTTGTAAGGTTTATACTATATGCAAGTTAACCCTGTACCGATCGGTACCGACCCGCACAGATTTGTCCGTACCGGAAACCTGCTTCTTTCCGGAAACCACCCTACCTAACCACCCTAATGCGCTGACATATTTGTAAGGTTTATACTATATGCAAGTTAACCCTGTACCGATCGGTACCGACCCGCACAGATTTGTCCGTACCGGAAACCTGCTTCTTTCCGGAAACCACCCTACCTAACCACCCTAATGCGCTGACATATTTGTAATAAAATAATTCAACTTAATCATATTACAAATAATTTTATTGTGAACATAATAGTTACAATACATATCAAAAGGTATCCAACACAAAAGTAAAAAACCAGGCTTTGGGAAAATAAAAATATTTAAAAACCGAACTAAAAATATATACCGGATGACTTTTTTATCACTTTTAAAAAAAAAGTGGGTATATTAGGTGAACGGAGTTTTTATTTTTCTTTTTTCCACAGGGCGCTAGCATAGTTTGTTCCAAGCATCGTCACTTGTAGAAAATCTAGTAAAGTCATTTTATATTTCAAACTAGCTTGACCTCATTGGTCAGATTGGGACCAAACTAAAAAAAAATGTGAAAAATATCGAATATCGATTTTGTGAATTTTATTTTTGGAAAAAAACTAAAATGACATTTGCTTCTACTCCGTTCACGAAGTGATAAAAATGGGATCCTGTATTTGAAAAATTCAACTGATTGAGTAACTTCTAAGACCTGCCTCGTTTAATTTCAGGTATAATATTCAGTATGGAAGATTGACAGCACCAGCGGCTGACGTCATATCAGCGGCTAAGAATGCTGACATTCACGACAGAATCCTCACATTCCCAGATGCTTATGATACACAGGTAAGAATACAATATTATCACTGTGTTTGAGAAGGACAGGACCTTTGGGTGGTCTGGTCATGGTGTAACTTGGTTGTGGATGCCAGATAAGCAGTAATTTCTGGTAAAATATTGGAGTTTCATCCGATTAGAGGTAGACGTTTAGACTGGAAGCCCGATTAGAGGTAGACGTTTAGACTGGAAGCCCGATTAGAGGTAGACGTTTAGACTGGAAGCCGAACCCCAAAATATTTAGGGAAAGGCTGATGATGATCCATTGTCTGAAAATCCAAACCATCTATGGAGAGATCAATCAGAATCATTGTCAGCGCGGTTACACGTTTAGACTGGAAGCCGAACCCCAATATATTTAGGGAAAGGCTGATGATGATCCATTGTCTGAAAATCCAAACCATCTATGGAGAGATCAATCAGAATCATTGTCGGGGCGGTTACAGTAACGTAGTACTTTCTTACTATTTCATGGGTTTGTTGTATGTCGAAACAATATGACTTCGAGTCGAAAATATTGCTTCACTATTTGAATCGGGTTTTTTTTTACTATTTCATGGTAGAGCAAGATCCCAGGGCCGCCAGACCTTACTTATTTTCTCATGAACAAAATGTGTGGCATCAAGTAGTGTTAGTATGTACTGTGAACGTATGCATATCTGCTAACTTGTGCCGACGGCCAATTTTTAGATATCAGGTGCTAAAGTTGCGTAAAAATAACAATTTTTTCTCAAAGGCCGACTGCTGATTTTTTAATAGTATGTTGTAAAGAAGGCTGTTAAAAAAATATTATTAACACTGCCAGATGCTTCCGGTCGGCAGAAATTTCTGCCAAGCACTTCGAAGCACGGAAAAACATATGTGATTTTACCGATAGTCCGAGACTTAATTTTTATATTTGATACTCAGGAAATCGTTTCAGTACTTATTTTGAGCCAGACCAATCATAGTTGGGCCAAACATCCCCCAGACACAATTAAAATGTCGCTGTATGAGCGCATTGGTTCATTGAACTCATACAAAAATGATGAATTGCGACTCTACAACTGTTCTGACCGACAGTGACTATTAAAAGAACCCTCTTAAATATAAAAAAAAAATAGACTCTGACGTGATATTTCACGTTATTTTATCCGCGCTTTAAAGCGTCTGGCAGAAATTTCCGTCAATGCGGCGGTATCAGGCAGTGTTGGTTATTAGTTTTTAACAATATTCTCTGTAACATATATAAAAATCAGCACTCAGGCTATAAGAAAAAATAGTATTATTTTTACGCAACTTTAGATCTAAAAATTGGCCGTCGGCACATGTTGTCAGGTATGCATACGTTCACAGTACACACTAATACTACTTGATGCCACACATTTTGTTCATAAGTAAGGTCTGGCGGCCCTGGGATCTTGGAGACTTGGACTATGGGTTTGTTGTATGTCGAAAGCAATATGACTTCGAGTCGAAAATATTGCTTCACTATTTGAATCGGTTTTTTTTTAATAAATCTTGGGTTTTTTTTTTGCATGGAACCCTAATCCTGTTTTCTAAAATAAAAGCAGCCTAAGTTAGCGAGTCGAAAATATTGCTTCACTATTTGAATCGGTTTTTTTTTTAACTTTTCTTGGGTTTTTTTTTTGCATGGAACCCTAATCCTGTTTTAGAAAAGTCCAGTAAAAATCGGTACAACCGTCTATTGCAATCAGACACTTTAATTTATTTGTATATTAAAATTGCAATCACATTTCAATTTCATATACGTACGAGCAAGTAGTCAAATACGCATATACATACGTATAAAAGTATGTTAATACGTGCAGAAAAAAATTAAAATGCTGTCACTATACCTTGAATGTTGCCCACCTTTCAAAAACTAGCCGTCGAATCTTTCGAAGCTTTATTTCTCTGAAACAAAGATACGTGAATGTAAGTGTTAGGGTGTGGGTGAAAATAGACAAGTTGATGAAAATCTGGTAAAATGATATGAGACTATAACCAAAGTGTCCAAAAGCTAGAAGAACAGATTAGATCCCCGTTAAAAGATTTATTGACGGTTATTTACTTTATTTTTCATTTGCAGGTCGGAGAAAGGGGGCTCCGACTCAGCGGGGGAGAGAAGCAAAGAATAGCAATAGCACGGACTATCCTCAAGGACCCGGCGATAGTACTTCTCGACGAAGCGACGTCCGCACTCGACACCAACACGGAAAGAAATATACAGGTACATAAAATCACAAATCTATGAATGTCAATATTTTACAAGACAGTTCCTCAAAGAAATATGCATGTAGAACTAAAATCATAAATCTTTGAATGTCAATATTCTACAAGACAGTTCCCCAAACAAATATACAGGTAGAACTAAAATCAGAAATCTTTGAATTCTACATTGTGCAACTCTTGTAGAACTAAAATCAGAAATTTTTGAATGTCAATATTCTACAAGACAGTTCCTCAAAGAAATATACAGGTAAAACTAAAATCAGAAATCTTTGAATGTCAATATTCTACAAGACAGTTCCCCAAATCTGTTGTGTTTTGAACTGATAGCGAAACGTCATAGGTATATGAACAACTAGCTGTTGTCCGCGACCTTCGTTTGCGTGAAATTATAAATAAAAATAGTCCTGTCAAAATCAGTCCAGCCGTTTCGGGGATTAGCCGGAACAAACAGACATACAGACAAACGACATGTGTTTTTGTTTTGAGTGCCGTAAATATTTTCATATGCATTCAGTAAAAAACTTATTTTGATATTACAAAAAGTATATATTTCTTTTTCAGGCGGCTTTGGCGCGAGTATGTGCCAATAGGACAACAATAATAATCGCTCACAGGCTCTCTACCATCATACACGCAGATGAAATTCTCGTATTGAAAGAAGGTGAAATCATCGAAAGAGGAAAGTGAGTACAACACCTACAGACATTTTATTAAGTTATTTTTGTAGCAGTTTAACTGAGGTGTCCTAATTTTTGTAACAGTTTAATTAACTGAGGTGTCCCTGTTATTTCCAGTCATGAAGTTTAACTGAGGTGTCCTAATTTTTGTAACAGTTTAATTAACTGAGGTGTCCCTGTTATTTCCAGTCATGAAGCGCTTCTCGCACAAGGCAGTTTAATTAACTGAGGTGTCCCTGTTATTTCCAGTCATGAAGTTTAACTGAGGTGTCCTAATTTTTGTAACAGTTTAATTAACTGAGGTGTCCCTGTTATTTCCAGTCATGAAGCGCTTCTCGCACAAGGTGGTTTAATTAACTGAGGTGTCCCTGTTATTTCCAGTCATGAAGTTTAACTGAGGTGTCCTAATTTTTGTAACAGTTTAATTAACTGAGGTGTCCCTGTTATTTCCAGTCATGAAGCGCTTCTCGCACAAGGCACCTTCTACGCGTCAATGTGGCAACAGCAACTGGAAAATCGCAATAACGAAAGCAATGGAGAGGGCAACAACAACAACAACAACAACGACGACGACGAGCCTCGGCCGCCGCCGGGACAGCCCAACGGCGGCACGATCGGACACGGCCATGGACATTAAGTGTACAGTCTTAAGTAACGAAGCAGGGTGCTAGTCGGTTCGTGGATCAGTGAATTCGAATACTATCGATTCCTATTGTCAATTGTTTGGTTCGAGGGCGTTAGACATAAGGGACATGACAGATCGCTCAGGAAGAGCATTTGTAACCAAATAATTTTTGTATCAATCAATATCGTGAACTCGATCCTATGTACATTATGCACACAAGCATTAGCTCACCGAACAAACGCAATGATGTACATAAGTTGACATTGTGATGATGTAACTATATTGTACCTAGTAGTATTAAATTTGTGATGGGAAATTATTGTGCTATTTCAGTGTTATTAAATCTGTTTTTATTTAAAACTGGCATTTTGATTTACTCGCCTCAGCTCGTGCCGTCCATATTTCTTTCTATGAAGAATCGAAACTTCCACGCATGCTTCAGGTCAGCACAAGCAAACAAAACTGTTTTCTCAATTAACTCATTAGGTTCAAAGTTAATTGAGGAACCTAATGCTTTAGCGATAAAGTTGAAAATCTATTTAATAAATTTGACAGTGGTGCCGATTCCCTTGTTCACAAACTAAACTAAATTTAAGTTAAATGCATATTTTTCTTTCTATTTCATTATGAAAAGGACAGAAGATAAATATTAGTTTAATCCTGACGTAATTTGATGTAATTTTAGTAGTCAACTTTTTAATCGCGTCTAAAACTTGTATGGCGCTGATTAATTTGACAGAACATAACTAAAATGTATCTTCTGTCCTTTTCTTAATGAAATAGAAAGAAAAAGATGCACTAAACTTAAATTTGGTTTAGTTTGTAAACAAGGGAATCGGCACCAGTAGCTTGATGTGCCACCGCACGCTCAAGTCGCAAACCCACCGCGGTGCACGCTGTGCACGGCCACGCGGCGCACGTTAACTGCGTGGATTAATTTGTTTGACAGTCCACTTCAGTACACGTGTGTGGCCCACGCGGCGCACGGAGGTTTTTTCGTGGCCCATGCACCGCGGCATAGTCGTGAGTAAATATTCATGTGTACCGCGTGCATAGCGTTGACAGCGTTGAGCTATGTGAGTGCCTTATTCGAGCAAGCCACACATGTACTAATGACGTCAATTTGTGCATATCGTTTCCGTGGTTTGCAGTGGAAACAATCACATACGTTTTCTTGCAAAGCGAAACTTAGCACACGTGCTTAGCCTGTGGCGCATAATTAATAATTGTTTTGTTTTGTTCTTCGGGTAGATATAAGTACTAACACTAGTATATAAGTTGTGTGTTGTACTAACCAAATGGACTTAGTCTGAATAAAAAGCATTTTATTATTATTATTAGCCTCTCCGTGCGCAGCGGTGGGTTTTCGCCTTCATTATAGCTTCGGCTCTAGTAGGTAAATAGCAGTAACCGAGCCTACAGCTCAATCCGATAAGTTGAAGTCATGTTAATCCCGCGCAATGCTTTTACGTAATTTACTTTATATTAGAATGTTCAGGCAAGATAAAAAAGAACTTACAAATTAATCATTTTGTTGCTTTTTATCCATTTGTTGATTGGACAATTTGGACATTGATTCTTTTGCAAGTTTCTCACGGTACTGTCTGTTCTTCGCTTGGTAAGCCTTGACTGACATCGCAGGTCGTCGTTTTGCATATTCCAAACTCCTTAAAGAAGTCTCTTTATCTTTTTCGATGTGGTCGATAGTCTTTACATAATCTGTAGATATCTTGCGGTAAACATTTTGCCCATGTTGTAAAAAAAGAATTTGGTCGATCGGTTTCCGAGTCTCTGTTTGTACCGAATGGCGTCGCGTTAAATAGATTTCGCGGGAGTCGTCGCCCACGCATTTGAGGTTTAGAACGTTGTCCGGAGAATACGTAACAAGGAAGAGTGTTTTGTTTTCTTTTTCCGAATATGGTCTGTAAAGGTATGACAAAAATGCAATTAATATTATGTCTATCAAACTATTTTATAAGGAGGTAAGTAACTTGATTAGCCCATTCAAGGGCACACTTCATGTTGTAGTTGTAGCTACATCAAAACGTTATTTGGAGTCCACCCGAAATTTCGAGGGTTTTTTGACTACACTCACAGACGAAAATGTAAAATCGCCCGTAATCATTCATTCATTCTCACAATAATGGTTCAATTTACGAAGGACCCTGAACGTGCTGTAAGAGCGTTAAACGCTATGCCCTATTTTTTTACATGTGGAAATTCATTAATTGAGGAGCTCGTGGCTAAATAATAACAGCCGCTCGGGTCGATCTTTAGGGTAAGCCGTGCTTGCTTAGGTTGGTCTGTGGATGGGTGACCACCCATTACATACCGAGTTTCCTCCGTGCTTCGGAAAGGGTCCCGGCTGTTATTTATAGATCATTGACAGTCGTTGCAGCTAGTCAGTGCCCAGAAACTCTGACAACCAGTCTCACCAAGGAGTACCGTATTACCCAGTACTAATTGGGTTGTGGAGGTCAGGTAGGCAGTGTAAAATACAGATATTCAGCTGCATCCGGTTAGACTGCGGAAGCCGATGCCAACATAGTTGGGAAAAGGCTAGCCAGATTATGATGCACGTTTGGAAATTAATCGCGTTCGCGATTCGGTTTTCATCGAGGTTTCCACAGTATAGGCTCAACAACATCATGGTATTAATCAACACAACCTAGGTATCGCAAAAATGTGTGTTCAAAATAATTCTTTATAAAATGGTAAGAACTGGTGGCTTACCATGACGTCGTAAAGCAGGATTGTTTTAATCTTATTCCAGTGAGGGTAAGAGACGGAGCTATAGAGGACGTCTAGCGCCATCTCTTTCCTACTCTGGAATAAAATTAAAACGATCCTGCTTTAAGACGTGATGGTAGGCCAACTGGTTATTGAACTTACTGAAAATCCTTCAAGGTTGGTCCTGGGCCCAGGTCAACGACAACGTCGTCCATGAGTTTACCGAGGACAGATATCCGCCTCCCGTCGGTGGCGCCGGCAAATTCACTCATCCGGGTCGTATGCATATCGCTGCCTAATTTCCATGCTACACCAGCGGCTTGACTGTGGTTAATAAACATGTTACTTTTATTATCTTTCTACAATTGTAACAATGTACCAATTTAGTTCGTACTTGTCCACTGCCGAACAAGCGGCCATACCGGGTAAAGTGGGGTGAATAGAAACGCAGGGGTGAATCGATTCGGGGCTTGCTCTGCATGCTTCTCGGCAAAGAAAAGACAGCAAGGCAAAGAACTAGGAAGTAATCCTCCTTCCATGCGCTCAAACTCCAATCGTGGTTGCTTTTACTTATCTGTAATTCTGTATCTGTAATCATCACTACATACTATAAAACAAAGTCGCCCGCGTCTGTCTGCCCCTATGTATGCTTAGATCTCTAAAACTGCGCAACGGATTTTGATGCGGGTTTTTTTTTAATAGATAGAGTGATTCAAGAGGAAGATTTTAGTATACAATTTGCGGGCGGGCGAAGCCGCGGGCATCAGCTAGTTTAGCTATCACTAATTTGTTCTGTTCTCACACACAGACAAACCGTGAAAACGGTTTTGTGGAGCATAGTTCCTAAATTAAGACATATACCTATAAACTTTTATAAATAAATGAACAAAAAAAATACCTTTCCTTCTTTTTTCTCATATCTTGCATCGCTGCTTCTGATTGCATGAAGCTCTCGTGTGATCTATAACAATACAATCGGGTTTTCTATACAGAAATAACATTATATTTAATTAAGCAAAATAATAACTGTAACAGTAGTCCTGACCATTTTCAGTAACCAACGAATGCTGGCAAAGTGGCAACCAATCTCAGGGAAGAAAAGCCATCGGTGCGGGAGATATTTAGCCATCTGCTTACACAAGTAAATAAAATTGAAGTGTCTGTTTTTAATTTCAAAACAACAGCTTTTACTGAATCCATATGAAAATATACAGGGTGGTGGATACGGTAAACGGGGCAGTACCTAAGGGGAACTACCTTAACCGTTGCAGCTACATGAAAATGGTTGTGTTGCCAACAACCATTTTCGTGTAAAGCCACACTTTTCCTTTTTATCTGTGCTCTTCACTTTTACATAAAAATGTCCAACCTACAAGCTATATAATAAAGTTTTTATTAATAAACCAGTGTTTTAAAACAATGGTCTTAGGACTATCCATATTTTTTCGTAAAATTTTGATCCCCAATCACAGATTTTCGAAAAAAAATACAGTTAACAAGAAAATTGCCATTTTACACAAAACATTGGTCTATGCCAATTGATCCTGTTTTTAATACTGATCAAAAAGTTCTACCGTACCAACCCAGGTTGGAGTAGCTACTTAGTAAAACAGTCAGAAATTGCAAAAAACTTTTCCGATAGGTACATATTATATTGTTTGAAAATTTTAATCAAATTTCACGAAAAATTATGGATAGTCTCCTAAGACTATTTTCGTGGAGCTTCCCCTTACTGCCCCGTTTATCGTATCCACCCTGTATATGGTACTTAAAACCAAGAAACGATTTTTATAACTAAGACGACCCACTGACCTAATTATTTCTGTCTGTCTGTTTTGTGTCTGTTTTTTGTGTATCTAAAAACAGAAACAGAAAATAATATTTTAGAAAAATGATTAGGGTTCCGTGTAAAAAAATTAAAACCATTGAAATTGTTAACATTCACACATTAGAATCGGATTTTATTGACAATTTCATAGGTTTTTTTAACACGGAACACTCCACTCCTTTTTCTTGATTAATATTTACTCCTTACAACATCAGGCAAAAGTCCCATCAAATTCGGTTCAGCAGTTTCGGAGATTAGCCAAAGCAAACCAACAGATAGAAAAAAAAATTGTAACTAAGTACTTTCATATGCATTCAGTAAAAAGCTGTTATTTTGACATCACAAACAGTTTATTTATTATTTTGAGGGTGATGTGTCTCACGACAGGCCAAAGGCCTCCCTTTCCCACATTCCATTTATTTCTGTCCTTAGGGCTATTTGGGCCCAATCCTTTTGATAGGAGTCCAACCCGTCACGCCATCTCATTTCACTCAAACACACATCAATTTTATTTATTTGTATAAATCATCTCGCCTCGATTTTTTCTGTTTGCACTAGTGTGAATTTAGTAGGAAGCGGTAATTGTTGCATGTTCTTCAGAGGATCAAAAGAGCAACCGTCAATGTGGGACATCATTGTAAAACCATGATCCGTATAACATTTTGCAAATGTAGCCTGCTGCAATTAGGTACTTGTCAAAATTGTAAATACCTTTTGTCTCGTACGAATAATCCTTGATCTCCAGAATAATCAATTTTGGATTTAATATTCAAAGTTTCATCCGAACGGACGGACGGTTTGCCTACCAGTTTTTTATACGAGGTAAGTGAATGAGGTTGTTGGATTGATACTTGTCTAAAACAAATAAAAAATACAAAAAGTGATGTTAGCACCATAATAATATTTTAAAAAAACTGTGCGGTCAAAAAAACGAAGTTCCTTACGTTTTATGTTCTACTTCGAATGTAATTCGAAATGAAAAAAAGAAAAAACCGAAAATTTTCGTCGGCGCCATCTCGGATTTTCATTTTGACCACATTTTCTTTATCAGCGACCCCAAAAACCACGAAAACTATCCACGAAGGGTATGGCTCGATTTATCGAGCCTATATACTAGTAGTATAGGCTTAAACAATGCCGTATGCTGTGTGTGTGTAGTATAAATACTATACACACACAGCATACGGCATTTTTTTACGTTAAGTGACGCGTGATGATTTCTACTAAATCGCACCCGCTAAGTAACTACATTCCAAAAACGAAAAAGACATGAGTTTGTTGTGTATGTAATAATAATAGGGGTTTTAAGGCAGCATGTTAGCTGTTCTAGTTCTATCCAATCATTTTGATGATAGGGCCTGGGTCGAGCCGACTCGAGCTATTGACATCAACCGGGTACAAATTCCGGGTAGCTGATATTCGGGTGGAGGGGAGGCGCGGGCCGCCGCCGGTGCAGCGCAGAACAGACGCGCTAACGGTGTCGGAAAGGCGAGGCGCGGGCCGCCGCCGGTGCAGCGCAGAACAGACGCGCTAACGGTGTCGGAAAGGCGAGGCGCGGGCCGCCGCCGGTGCAGCGCAGAACAGACGCGCTAACGGTGTCGGAAAGGCGAGGCGCGGGCCGCCGCCGGTGCAGCGCAGAACAGACGCGCTAACGGTGTCGGAAAGGCGAGGCGCGGGCCGCCGCCGGTGCAGCGCAGAACAGACGCGCTAACGGTGTCGGAAAGGCGAGGCGCGGGCCGCCGCCGGTGCAGCGCAGAACAGACGCGCTAACGGTGTCGGAAAGGCGAGGCGCGGGCGAACACACCAGGGACCGCATTTTCTCCGTCTAGTTCACCCGTGTGTACTATCGAGGACTCTCCCGCCTGACCACCACTAAGCTCATTTTTGCTTGCACTCGCAACATAGAAACGTTCTCTAGCTAGCCCCACCCCGTTGACTTTGTATAGAAATAATGAATGAAACCGAATCGGCTGAGCCCACTGACGACGCACGCCAAACGAGAGTTAGTTATTTTGCGCGCCAAAGTTGACGCTTTCCTAATAGGCCCAAACTTTGGGGGGCGTGGCTAAAATGCCTCCGCATGATTTAAGCGAAAAAAAATTAAACTGGTCAGGCGGAAAAGACCACGGTAGTACACTGTCAGCATGCCACTGCTAACTGCAGGTGCGTCGAGGGCGAGGAAGTAGCGCCCGCGCCACGCTTGCTCTGCGCCGTCTCAGTATGTCTCGCGCCTTACCTCTTCTATACATTTTGTATGAAATTTGAAAGAAGTGGCGCCGCGCCCGCGCCTCGCCTATGCTTCTTGTATTTGTCCCGCGAAAACAGTCGTGACGATTTTCACGAAACGCTATGCAAATAGTAAAAACGCCCAAGTACCAAAACATGGTTAATTGAGAAACATAATGTGAATGTAAAAATAAATTAATTTTGTAGCGATGTCACCTAGTATATGGTAGATAATCATCTAGTTCAGAGTCTTCGTCATCATCACTGACATTCTCGTCTTCTCGTTCAAATTGGCGCATCCTCGTTAAATCTTCCGGACGTACGAACCCAGTTTGACGTCTAATTATTTCTTTGCGTATTTCAGACACTGCAGCTGCTTCAGGAAGAGTGACAACTTTTCTAAAAAAAAAATAGGAAAAACAAATAATAAACCTAAGTAGGTATATCAAAAAATAGATTTACCTAAAACAAATTAGTCTTTGGTCAGAATTATAACCACTTGCAAAGTCGAAGACCATTAGAAATCACTAAACGTCTAGTTTCTTCGACTAGTAATAGTGGCAACTTTCTTTTCTTATCCGTACCATAAAACGTTAAGTCGGTCGGAGGGTCCTTTTTTGAATCCACAAATCGAGGCTGTAGTAGCACACAGGCGTGGTTATATCGGTCGATAATATCGCATGCGTTATTGCGATATTTGTTTTTAGTATATTAGAAGTAGGACACTTGCTTTTCTGCGTCCTGCGATAGTCCGAACGAAATGGCGGATCTGCCCGACATTGGGTAAAAAACCTGCCAAAAACACGAATATGATAGTATAGTATAGTAGTACCTATAGAAAGTAGTACCTATAGAAGGTACCTATAGAAATATTGGACAATATTTTTTTATTACGAAATGGGCCTGCTCTTGACCTCGATCACGCCTGATGGAACGCTATGGATGAGGTCTATGATGGAACGAGCGTGCCCAGAAGATGCCTGTTCACTCTTGCTTTGAAGGCAGGCGTAGTTGAAACCACAAAACAGTTGTGTGCAAGGAATCGGGACGCATTATCGCAATACCACATACGATATTATCGACCGATAATAACGCACCTGTTTAATAGAGTCTTTATTATCTAAGTACCCTACGTAGTACATTTTAAATCTTTGAATGCTAGATTTCAAGTAAAACTTACTTTTCACGTCCACGGCGTAATTCATATTCAGCCACTCTAAAATCAGAAATTTAACAAATTAGACTATTGAACCTTATTTAAGTAGGTAACTAGGTTCCCACAACAGGTTAGGTTAGGTTACCTTACCTGTATTTTCGCAGGGCTTCGTCGGGAACTAAATCAGTCCTGAAAAATAAAAACTTCGTTAAGTTTGAACACGGGCAAGAAACTGCCAATAATTTGGAGAGAACTTACTTTTTATACTGGCTGTCAAATACATTATGTTTGCCACTTCTAGCCAGGTTTTTTATGACTTTGCCCGAAAAACTCACATTATCCGCCAAACCACTGAAAAGCATCATAGTATAAGTACCTACTTAGGTACATAATTACTGGTATAACTCAGTATAAACATTCAGCCTGGCCGACTGCGACAGTTGTTTAGTTTTTTCTTCAACAAGTTAGTCTTAGTGGGTTATAATAAAATAAATTGATGTATCTACCATAATGTGCCTACCTTTAATACATTATAGGTAGGCACATTATGGTACATTAGGCAGCACGTCATTGCTCTCAGTGGTAACAAAACCAGTATAAGCTGGCTTCGAAACTCCTGCATCCAGATTAAAGTCTTAGGGATCTCGTGCTCTGCGCAGCCACGACCACGACTTGTCGCATGACCGGCCGCCATCTCGAACAACGGTCCGTCGCCCGGTCATGCGACCAAACTTTCTTCCTGGTCGAAACTTCTGCGGCCAAAAGTTATGGTCGTGGCCTTACCACGGAACGAGATCCCTTACCACGGATGGCGGCCTTATGGCGGTCGAATGAATCTAAACAGGTAGGTACCTATACATCGTTGCACAAACAATATAATTAATAGCTAAATACTACATAGATAAGGTTTTTTTTTACCCTAGTAATTTCTGGAGTTCTTTCTCTTCATCAGAATTTAAAGAATTTTCTGTAAATAAAAATGCCATAAATTAGTATTGCCATTAATGTTTCACAAGGCGCAAGATTTTTTCATTTCATTAATAGTTGGATTTATTACGTGATCGTGATTCCGATAATTCCAATTCTGGAGATTTATAATCAAAAAGCTCTTCGAGTAATTCCGAATGGTTAATAAGTCTGTCCTCTTCATGCTTCTTTTTTTCCTTACCAAGATCTCTGTCTAAATCGCCTTCGAAGCAATACTGCCCTTGGAGCAATCTGAAGAATAAAATAAAAAAAGGCTTCAAGTCTGTTATTACAATAGTGTCAGAATGGTCTATCATAGATTTAATATTTGTTGATTTTGACAAGTTTGGTGATCTACTAATATAATGGCGTCATTATGAATTTCCAATGATTCCATCATTAAAAAAAAATGTAGGTACTAGTAGGTTAGGTAGGTAGGTACCATGAACAATGCATTTAATCAACTTGCTACTATCTTAAACCATAAACAGGTATTAATAAAAACAAACCTTTTTAAATCGAATTCGGAGCTAACCTCTCCAGGGTATGGCACGTCTGTTAAGGGTATAAAGAAGGGCCTGTCACGCTTGTTGTCACTTCCAGTGTGGTCATAAGCCGTTACTGTTTGCTGATACACGTATTCTTCAGGCACGTACTCATATTCTTCTACGTCAAAATCATTGTTTTCGTCCTTGTCAACAGCTGGTATAGCTGATTGGCTACGATGAGCAACAGTAACAGCAGGTGTCGTTTTAGCGCTACGGTCAGCCAGACTTTTTTCAATTTGCTTATCTATTTCTTCTTTTTTCCGCATAAATCTGAAAAATCGTAAATTCATTCATATATTTAATACAGTGGTTCCCAAACTATGGTCCGCGGACCACCGGTGGTCCGCAGGGGCCTCGAATATGGTCCGCAAAAGGTTTAAATGTTATCCGTACTTTTTAACTTGCACAGAATATGCAAGCTCAACCCAACCTAATTGAACCTTTCAGAGGCGAGGTGCTAAATTTTTTTGAGAATCTATTATCTTATTCCGATTTCTTCATGAATGATTGCTAAATTTTTCGAGCTCACTTCGATCGCTTTTGTATCCTTTACATCTCAATTCTAAATATTTTCATGCCATTTTCCAATTTTTGCATTGTGCGAGTTAAATATTCACCCCCTAGATATAATCCTGTAGGTGTCCATGTGTGCGTGTTTATTTAGGACCTTATGCCCCCTGCCAACAATAAAGACACCAAAGTGGTCCCTGGTCCAAGAAAGGTTGGGAACCACTGATTTAATAGGAGCAAACAACAGAACCTACTTTGCAATTACTGTTAGGAACTTTATACGAGTACATAAGTACCTATATCTAAGTAAATTCTGACACTTTAGCAGAGGTCATTTAAAATTATAACCACCGATTCGAAAAAAAGGACCAAACTCGAAGTTTGCCAGCGGGTCATGGAGCCCAGTATCTAAGCGACTCTCGTACCGTGTGAGGAACACAAACAACACTACGACAAAACCAAAGTCACGTGAATTGTACAACGAGTTAAATTCGCCTTTAGTTGCTGACAGTTAAAATCGCAATAGCGGTCATTGAGTCTTTGACATTTATTAAAGTTCAATCCAAAAAATAAGCCTGTTCAAGTCATGAATCGTCATCTATCGTGATCTTCAACATTTTTTCTAAAAAAAACGATACATGGTTCATTTGTTTTGGTTCGTACGAAGACATTTGGGAAAGGGCATTGACCGCTATTGCGATCTTAATTGGCAGCAACTGTAAATTAATAAGGCTTTTTAATTTAGGTATAGGTAAACAGTGGTTTGGTTAACGGTCACCGATATTTTACGGGCACACCATATACTACTATATATTATATATATACGTACCTATATACTATAATATACTATGGGTACTATAATCTATGGATCAATTACACCAAAAGGTCGCTAGATGCCCTGCGCGTCCAGTATAATAATGCCTTCAGGATGTTGTTGAGACTACCTCGCTTCTGCAGTGCGTCGGGGATGTTCGCGCAAGCTCATACCGACGGGTTTCACGCGATGATCCGAAAAAAAAGTGCCTCGCTACTCAGGAGAGTGAGAGATAGTCGCAACAGCATCATGAGAACTGTAGCGGAGAGCTACAGCTCTCTAATTGTATTTTTTCTTGTGCAGAGGGTAATTGGTACTAACACTAGATAATAAGTTATTTAATATTATGTTACTGTTATGGATCTTTTTGTGTTCGAAATAAAATAAATAATAATATACCTACTCATCCACAAATACACGTTTATTTTTATAAAAAAAAAAACAAGATGGCTGTCTGTGAGTACTGAGTATACACGGTTAATTTTAGGTCGTTCTTGAAACGAAAGCCATAAACTCGATCATCGAACTCAAAACGATTGGGACAATTTAAAAAACTTACTATTGTTATTTTTTTTAAAAATCGGAGCAGTCTTTGGGGACTGCCGATAGAAATGAAAACAAAAAGTACACAGGCCCCGCCCCAGTCGTAGCACTGGTTATGCCCCGCGCATGCCTATGTGGTGCTACGCCATAGCGGATGCTACGAGTGCTACGAACGGCTACGAAGCGTAACCGCACGTTACGTTACGTGCCGATGAGTTCAATGTTTTTCCTTCACCCAAAAAGTGCTCAACGCGCCTAAAGAAGTTTTCACTTCAAAAACTATTGGGTTCTATCACTATCAAAACCAACATCAATATCACAATCACCATCACTATTTCAGTCACCATCACCATCACAAACACCAACACAATCACCATCACAATCACAGTCACCATCAATATCACCATCATTATCACAATCACCATCACAATCACCATCACAATCACCATCACAATCACCATCACAATCACCATCACAATCACCATCACCATCACAATCACTATCAAAATCACCATCACAATCACAATCACCATAACAATCACAATCGCCATCACAATCGCCATCACAATCACCATCACAATCACCATCACAATCACCATCACAATCACCATCACAATCACCATCATAATCACCATCACAATCACCATCACCATCACAATCACTATCAAAATCACCATCACAATCACAATCACCATAACAATCACCATCATCGTTATCTCAATCATTATCACAATCGCCATCACAATCGCCATCACAATCACCATCACAATCACCATCATCACAATCATTCACTATCACAATCACACTATCACAATCACCATCACCATCACAATCACCATCACAATCACCATCACAATCACCATCACGATCACCATCACGATCACCATCACGATCACCATCAATGTTGAATGATCACAACCGTTTCAAGGTTCCATCTATCTCTATACCAAAATTCATTTAGTAGGGATATACGATACACAACTGCACTCTGCGTTTCCACCCGTATAATTCCGGGATCGGGATCGGGATCTGGATAAAAAGTACCCTATGTCCTTTCCCAAGGTTCCATCTATCTCTATACCAAAATTCATCAAAATCGGTTCAGCGGTTTAGGCGTGAAAAGGTAACAGACAGACAGACAGACAGACAGAGTTACTTTCGCATTTATAATATTAGATAGAATAGATAGAATAGAAGATTAGATAATAGATAATAAGATAATATTAGATATAATATATAATATATATATATATATAGTAGGGATTATTATAATTTTATATCAAAACTATAGGTGTTTGGAAAAAAACATGTATTACGTGGAACGAAACGAAACATCGTTGACGTTGACGTTCTGTTTACTGCTTGTACGTAAAATTGTTTTTCATCTTTAATTTACTTAATTGATTCGGTCTAGAATTCCCGATACCGCCTCACCTGTTAACTTGTTGCTTTTGACCTGCTGCTCGATATAGATAGG
Source organism: Xestia xanthographa (assembly GCA_905147715.2). NCBI lineage: Eukaryota > Metazoa > Arthropoda > Insecta > Lepidoptera > Noctuidae > Xestia > Xestia xanthographa. The sequence goes on along the minus strand of LR990649.1, from coordinate 13,201,221 downwards.
TCGAAAGTATTGACCAACTTTTCAATCGATTTGAAAATATTTGGGCTGTGGTAGACGCAGCTAATAATCGTGCACGAAGACTCGCCAAACCCGAGTGTACTTTCGAAATATGTACAATCAAGAACCAAACACAATAAAAAATGTCACTCAAATCGACACGACGTTTTGAGCTATAACCCAACCATAATAAAATATGCTTCTGTTCTAGGAAATTAGTTTAACATGAAGGACTACATTATCTATACGCATAGTAATGTAAAGTTTACTTCGAGGCCAAAGTCATGATTATCGACTCCTTAGCCTTTACTAAGCAAAGTATAATTTTTGGAAAGTAAAGTAGAGCTTGACAGAACTAAGAAATATATATTTGGGTGAAAGTAGATCTTTCCATCAAAGTAAAGTTAAAGTGCGGTCTATGAATCTCAGCCTGAGTATACACGGTTAATTTTAGGTCGTTCTTGAAACGAAAGCCATAAGCTCGATCATCGAACTCAAAACGATTGGGACAATTTAAAAAACTTACTATTGTTATTTTTTTTTTAAATCGTAGCAGTCTTTGGGGACTGCCGATAGAAATGAAAACAAAAAGTACACAGGCCCCGCCCCAGTCGTAGCACTGGTTATGCCCCGCGCATGCCTATGTGGTGCTACGCCATAGCGGATGCTACGAGTGCTACGAACGGCTACGAAGTGTGACCGCACGTTACGTTACGTGACGATGAATTCAATGTTTTTCCTACACTCAAAAAGTGCTCAACGCGACTAAAGAAGTGTTCACTTCAAAAAAAAAAACATTCCCGATCGTCCAGAGTTCGATGATCGAGTCTATGGCTTTCCGTTCCCGAACGACCTAAAAATAGCACACATCACGACGTCAAATACGTGTCTGTCTAGAATTTAACAAACCGTGCTGTAGTACGTAAATTCTTGGCTTTATCGTCCTCAGTAATATCACCTTCACCTTCTGCACCCACAATCATTTCAGCTTGTATTCGTTGTAAACTTCTAAATTGGGCCTCTAAAAACACCTTTTCCAATAATTGCTGAAATTTTGGAAAATAACAATAATGTATTAAGTGTAAATTAGTTTAGGATGTCGGTGAGTTTTTAGCTGACTTCAAAAAAAGGAGGAGGTAATTCGAGTATTCGACCGTATTATGTAGGTATTTATATATTTTTTTTTTTATATTTGTTCGCGTTTTTTTATTTTTTTTTGTTTCTTCGTCGTTTATGAACCAATTTTGATGATTCTTTTTTTGTTGGAAAGAAGATATCCCAAGGGTGGTACCAAGATAAGGAAACCAAAATCTGATGATGGCATCCCAGAGAAATCGAGGGGCACCTTCGAAAAATCTTAGTGGCGACTAGTGCGTTTGTTATTTTTTGCAGCACTATACTAATTAGTGAAGGTCTGGAGTCGATCTGATGATGGAGCTGAAAGACAGTCGAGGGAACTCCTCAACGATTTACAGCTAAGTAGTTGGGTTGTGACTGTCATTAGAGGTCTGATGATAAGACGAAGGACTGTCAAGGGAACTCCTCAACGTTTTACAGTAGCTACCTTGTGTTTGGACTTAATTCATTTCGATTGATGTTGATGAGAACTTTGCACCCATATGGGTTATAAGTGCCATTACAGGTCATATGATGGAGACCATATAGCCAGTCGAGGGAATTCCTCAACGATTTACAGCAGTTAACTTTTGTTGGGCTTACTTCATACGGTTCAATATGCCAAAATGTTCAGTTGGTACAAAAATAAAACCTATAATTATGATTGAAGTTTGCATAGAAAATATTTGTATAGGATACCTATTACAAGAAATGGAAAAATAAAAAAAAAGCAAAACATAAAAGAAGTCGGTTTTATTTTTTGCAAAAAAGTTTTATTTTTTTCATTCAGTTTTCTGACTTCATCATGTCAACCAAAGCAAATGTTCAATGATGTATCTGTGATCAATTAGATGAAAACCAGGAGGGATCACCGCATGGTAAAAGGCACATTGAACATCACACGCTTGAGATGTCTCGACTGATGATAACCGGCCTCTCTGTGTAGCGTTTGTGGACTGGACTACGAGAAAGCCTTCGATTCGATCGAGACCTGGGCTGCGTACTGCAGTCTCTCCAACGGTGCCAAATCGACTACCGGTAACATCGAGGTGTTGAAGTGTTTGTACAAAAACGCCACCATGTGAGTCTGACTTCAGGACCAAGCCTCGGAACCTATCCTTCTGCAGCGAGGTGCGAGACAGGGAGACGTCATATCTCCGAAACTGTTGCCATGGAGGATGTCTTCAAGGTTCTGGATTGGAGAGGGCTAGGCATCAACGTCAATGGCGAGTACATCACTCACCTTCGGTTTGCTGACGATATAGTGGTCATGGATGAAACCATGGAGGACCGCAGTACAATGCTCGATGATTTCAGTAGAGCCTCCGAAAGAGTGGGTCTTAAAATGAACATGGACAAGGTTATGTTGAATGTCAAGTCCAGTCCTATCAAGATCGGAGATACTACACTCGAAGTTGTAGACGATTATGTGTACCTGGGACAAACGGTCGAGTTAGGTAGGTCTAACTTCGAGAAAGAGGTCAATCGTCGAATTCGAGTTGGCTGGGCAGCGTTCGGAAAGTTGCGCGGTATCTTTTCCTCCATCTTATCGCAGTGTCTCAAGACGAAAGTCTATGACCAGTGTGCGTTGCCAGTGATTACACACGGGACCGAAACGTGGTCCCTGAAGGCTTAAAGTCACCAAAAGGGCATGTCATGCTGTGGACGTCTTGTGACGGCTGAAATGATCATGATGATGATGAGAGCCTGTGCACACGGTGCGGCCGTTGCGTTCACGCATCAAATTCTGTCTGCAGGGTTTAAAGGAACCAAACTAACCTAACGTCGCGCGTCGGTATGCTTCAAGTCTCGATAACGGGGGCAGAGATACTTTGATTTGGGTTCCGTCGCATACATTTCACAATTACGGTTTCACTTTGATAGATTATAATAATCTACCAAAAAAGAATGCGTTAAATTATTCTAAGCAGTAACGTATGTTCGGTTAATAATCTTTCAAGCAGTGCCGGTTTTAGTACTACCAGCGCCCTGGGCGAGATTCCTAGCGCGCCCCCTAACTGCAATAATTTTAAACCCTTACGAAAAAAAGGCAAAGGATAGGTATAATGAAACAATCATATTCATTAAGAAACGTTATCTTTTTTTTAACTAATAAAAAATTACTTTTCTAGCCTTTCTATCGGCGAACTCTTTTATTAAGTTATCCATTAAGTTATCAAAGTCGATGTTTTCAGCAATTTCATTTTCGATTAACAAAGTTGCCAAGTTTGTCAGTCTAGAATCTAGATTGACAAATTCGGCAACTTGGCCTTTGTTGGGTGGGTCAGCTAGTTTAGGATATTTACAAGTAAGTAGGCCTCAGAGGCAGGACCGTCTTTAACCATTTGGGGGCCCTAGGCACTTGAGAATAATGGGGCCCTTGTAGAATTGAAGAGCGAGCGAAGCGAGCTCGTACTTCTTTGCAACCCGCCTGGGATAGTTTAGATTTTGCTTGGCAAAAATAAACGGGTGTTTTTTTTAGCGGCGGAGAACTTTATTTGTTACAGAAAAACATTTTTGATGATAAATGCATGAATATGGTTTCAGTGATGTGGCCACTGCGGCTGGCGCGAACATGCCCAAAACTGGATGCTGTATTTCGGCAATAATGCGTTGAATGTTGGCTTCCAAGTGCTCACTGTTTCTGATATCGTCAAAGTTTCAAAAACGAGGATGGTCGGAACTTACAGTAAACTGCGAGCAGTTTAAAGACATGAGAACTAACTATTCGTGTGACAATTGCAAGGCATTAATGTTGCAGACATGTGGTTTCAAACGCCCAAGTCTGAGATCCATAGGTCAAAATGGGAAGAATGTAATACATGTGAATGTTTTTTTCGCTTGAGTGCCAAAGGAAGGTTTCATTACCTTCTTTATAGCAAACAAACATTATTGGCATACAATTATCAGTCAAATAAAGCCAATGACATGGATTTAAAAACTTTTTTCTGTGTTTTGTTTCAATTTAAAGTTCTCCGCCGCTAAAACACATCCTTAAAAGTATTGACATATCGTCGCTTAAGTTCTAACACCGCGGAAGTCATTTTTTTGACAAAATACGTATTGTATGTCATTCGATAGAGAATCGCAAGGCGCATCGTTTGACGAATCAAACACGAGAGTTTGAACCAATGGTGAGTCGTTATTCAAAAAAGAAAAACACCGCGTGTGTCAGTGTTGTACAGAACGCCACAGCAACAGCGCGTAAGTCAGTTTTATTCCATAGTTAGACGTGTTACGACAAGTGCTCCGGATAATTTCATAAACATATTTTAATTTCTATATTGAATAAACCTAAATATGAACAGTTGTTTGAGGCTAAATAAAACGGATTTTTTGCTCTCCTGAAAAGTTGCGTATTTTGACTTCCGCGGTGTTAGAACTTAAGGTTGATCTGCACAACATATTTTCCATACAAATTTCGGGGGACTATTACTCCACTGTTTGACATGGTACATCTAAAGTTAAACATGATATCGTTTTGTCTCATTATTAATTGTGTCTGTGCGGAAACAGAATAGTAAAATAAAAAGGCATTCAAAAGTTACGAGCTACCAAAGATTCATTTTTATTGCCAATTTTAACGTAACTTTGGGCGTAAATTAGTAATAAAAGAAGTGTCAAATTTCCAAAACAAAGTCGGTACCGACACAGCAAAATTATCGAAGAATTCAATAAATTTTATTTGATAATGATTTATGCAGTGGTTTTTTCATAAAATTCGATTTCCCAAAAGCCTTTTCATATTTTTTTACGCGCGCCTTTTACTATGAATTTTCGTGCATCTCACTGAATAATGTTTCCCCCGGTGCGGTGCGGGAGGGGGATACGCCATATTGACATGTCCTTCGTTTGATAGAAGAACAAGACCTATATTTCTGTCCTTTTCATTTCATGCATGACGTCAGTGACGTGTCATTTGTTTTTCGCTGAAGTTGAAGGGCCTGTGCATTTTTATTGCACTCCTATAATGTGTGCGTTTCGATGGCGCGACCACGGCATTCTTTTTTTTTTAAGCTATGGCAAGATTTTGTAAAAAATAAATTATTTAAAATTAAATTCATTAATTAATTAAATATTTCACATTCAGAACATTTTGAAGGTGATAAGCGATACCATACGTATGCTCCTGAAATATAAAACCTAGGATTTTTTATATTTTTTTTACAAATTCAATTTTTTATTTACCTAAATTTCAGGTCTCTGCAACGCTTAGTTTTTAAGATTTCCATGGCCGCGCGGTTCTCCGCGTTTCGATGGCGTGGCCACGTTCAAACCCTGATAACTTTTTAACCATAACTTTGACAAATTTAAGGTTTTGGGAAATTTGAACCACGTACATACATAATTTTTACAAAATCATGGCATAGTTATTTTAAAAAAAAAACGCCGTGGTCGCGCCATCGAAACGCACACCCTATAATATGGTGTAGCGACCTACTTATTTAGAAACTTTATATACATAAAACCTTCACGATATAATTTTTACTTTTCTTCTGATCTGTCACTTCTCTGTCTTGTGTTGACTAAATTGATATAGAATTATGAACATTTTTAATTTAATTTAGTTAGTGTATAACAACCACTAAATTGGTGACTCCGACGTGATACGCCCTGAAAAGGAAATCCTAAACTTTATCAGGCCAAGGAAATCCACAGTACCACGATGACAATATAAAGCAGTCGTCTGCCGACCAACGTCCAGACTCTGCTGGCTTCACAGCTATTTATTTCTCTCGAGGGATTAGCAGACCTGGCGGAAAGCGTCCAGGACATCGTGACCCCAGGCCAACAATAACAAACAATATAGTTATACAATATTATTGTTGCCACTAATCTCGCGAATTGTGTAGTGACGATGACGTTATAAGTTGATAGTAAAAGTTTTAAAGAAAAAGTTTATTTTATTCTTTTTAGCGCATTAAAATAAAAGTTCAGACGAAAGTATTATAACTTCGTTTTTGTTCGGAACGGTTCGGAACGCTGAGTATGTGCGTACGAACTAGACGCACGTGAAGACTAGCGTCTAACTGCTCATCACTGATACTATCTCCTTCGGGCACGATGCCAGGTGAGACAGCGTGCTTTTTAGCCACGCCCACCAATGAGTTCGAGCTCGTGTGCTGTGTCACCTTAAGCGACGATATGCCAAAAAGCTAGATGCAAAAGCGAGCGGAGCGAGCTCGAAAATTTTAGTACCTATCCTGTGGTCCTGCCTGGGATATAAGTAACAGGAACTTGGGGGCCCCTTGGGTCGCGGGGCCCTGGGCACGTGCGTCGTGTGCCCTTATGGTAAACGCCCACCCTCGCCCCCCCCCTAACGCCGCTACTGCTTTCAAGAGTATACAATCTCGTTATATAGATGACAATCTAATGGTTTTTACAATTTTACGCTGACAGACATAATTACGTCATGTCTGGTGTGCGTGCAGCGCGGCGCCGCGCCGGAGCGTGTCGTACGAGCGCCGGAGCGTGTCGTACGAGCGCGGGCGGCGGCGTGGCGTCGTCGTACCGTGTGTTTTTTTTATATGAAGGACGGTTTCGGTTCCATAGCTACACCAGGTTTTTTCCGGTTTTTACTATGGGACCGAAACTCGGTCCCGCATGCCCTGTGACGTCGCTCGTCTACGCACCGTGTGCATAGGCTCAGGCTCTCATAGCCTTTGACTACTACTACTACTACTACATACAATTTAGTCCGTATCTAAATGAGTTACTAACCTCATAAAATATCTCTCCTATGGTTAAGAGATCTTCAATGTGACCCTCAAAATATTTATTAATTTCTTTGTTAACTGTAATATCTTCGCACTTCAAGTTTAAAATTCCGGCTTTTGAAATGCGAATATCTTTTTTTGGTGACTCGTACCAGGCCGGTACCTGTTCTATACACTTCAGTATGTTGTCACCGATAACGAGTTGACCAAAGGCCACATATTTGCATGCCATCCAGTCTTGCGGTTGCAATAAAATGAAAAATTGTGTTGAGCAATCAACATGTCTGAAATAAATAAATCAAAGAGGTATTTGTTTGTAAGTTTGTATGTAGGGAACTAGGGACTAGGGGTAATCTCCGAAACTAAAGATCAAATAAAAAATAAACTGGTGCTACATTACATGCTATAAATCGCACGCTTAGTATTACAGTGACCGAATCCAAAAAAACACTTTTTTGGCAAATCGCAAAAAACGATTTTGCAACTACTTTAATTTGCTATAAATATGACATTACATAGATTGTTCAATTTAAGTTTATTTTTTCTAATAGTGTAGACATCAAAGTTTTAGGTGAAAGTGAAATTTTTGTTAAATGTTATTTAGTTTCAATTATACAGCCTTTTAAAATTGTTTTTGTAGTTTTAGGTCTTTTTAATACTTAGTAATGGTAAATTTGCCAAAAAGTATTTAGACCTAATTTATTTAAGTCTTTCTAATAGTAAAAACATATACAACTTGGCTGTACATCTTAGGTTTAAGTTTATTTATCACTAAAATAATTATGTCATTTTTAATTTAGGTCTTTTTTAATGATGTTAAGTCATTCTAATACTATAAAAATATACTAATTACGTTGTGCATTTTATTTAGGGTTCATTTATTAATAAAAAATAAAACGATATTGTTGGGTTCAGTCTTTTTAATCAATATAAAATAGCAAAATAAAAATTATAATCAGTCTTATTTTAGTTTTTATTGTGTTTTATTTTAGTCTTTTAGTTTTGTGGTAGGACTACCTTGATGTTCAGTGTCATTAAAATACTCTTGTGCATTCAAAAATGTACAATTTTCCGGTTTATTTCTAACATCATTGTAGCACCTGCAAGTAAACACAAAAATGAATGTATTGAAATTACCCTCAATAATAAAAAAAATGGAAAAATATTTTTTATTTGGTTACCTGGACATGAATACGTTTATCTGAAAGAATTTCGCTATGTTGTTGCGGTTCATTAGGTACAATATTTGTCTGTAAACAAAAGTGATTACAATTAAGTAAACACAAAAATGAACGTATTGAAATTACCGTTAATAATAAAAAAATGGAAAAAATATTTTTTATTTGGTTACCTGGACATCAATACTTCTATCTGAGAGAATTTCGCTATTTTGTACCGGTTCATTAGGCACAGTATTTGCCTGCAAACAAAAATGATTACAATTAAGTGAAAACGCCAGTGAATTACAGGGAATTGAAGTACCTTCAATTTTCTTATTACTTACCTGGTCGTGTTCTTGGTAATGAGAACTGCCTTTATTATCAATTAAATCAAGAATTTTCCTTGATTGTGCAGAAGCCATTCTAGAAAGTAAAATCATAAATAAAAGCATTTATTTTTTCTACTATTTTAATTTGAATAAGACTTATTACTGAATACGGACACCATTGTCAATTTTGACCACAAAAATATGCATTATTTTTGATAAAGCACAGACCCATTACTTTATGTGACCATGAGCAAGTTATCAATATTAATAAGAAATACGTGATTTAGTGACTAAAACGTGTGTGAAATGGGAAAAACAGTGCTTAATTAGTGAGGTGATTAGATTGTTCAACTATCTACACCAAAAAACATGTGGGTTTCTAAACTATGCCTGTAGCAAAAACTAATATTGACAACATTTTTACTATTAAACTGACTTAAATATTAATGTGATCACAAACTGTTATTGTTCTTTAGTTTTAAATAGACCTAAAACCGAATACGCCGGTTGAATGTAACAACATTTTAGAATTTAAAAGGCTCATTGCGGAAAGAGTCAAAATAATACTAAAAATATACATAAAACTTACCTTTAATTTCACAATGAAAACGCCTTAAAAACACTAATAGGTCACTTTAAAATTAAATGCACAAACTGTTTATGCTGTAACGGTTGAACACCTATATATATAAAGTACTCTGTGGGTTGAACGAACACTGAAGTCTGAATGAGTCTGTGTTATGTCAATCAACGTCACAAAAGTCGCGAAAATGAAAGAGACAGCAAAGATTGTAAGAGTAGGAAAACACAACGTATTGAAGAGTTTCTTAGAGCTATTTCATAGATGGCGTTGTTGTAGTCACGCCAGGTGCATTATCTCATTTTACGTAAATTTTGAGTTCGGTCACTATAATATTAAGCGTGCGAAATTATAGTTAAACAATGCATATTTTTCGAGCTTATCACATTTTTTGAGGATGAAGTCGCGGGCAACGGGCTAGTTTCATAATAAATCGATTATTCAAGTCAATACTGAATATCCAAAATCAAAATCATCAAAATCAAAGCATTTATTTCAAGTAAGCCACTTACAGGCACTTTTGAATTGTCGAAACAAAGATGAAAATTAAATGTAGCTACAGTCCCAGTCACAAGACATAAAAACTGTGAAAGTACTGTAGTTGCCCATTCCCTAGCGTAGATCTCTATGGAGAAGAACGGGCAAGAAACTCCATGGACACTCTTTTAAATCAGAATATTGTTACAAAATCTTGGTTACATCATTCACGTTGAGATGGTATACCTATTATGTGAGAACAATGTAGCAAGATGTGCACGTTAAAAGTGTCCAAAGTAAAATCATCCATCAATCACCGCCTCAACGGGCAGTTTGAAAGGACCGCTTAATTTGTAAAAGTCATCCCTATATTATATCTTTGACATTTGAATTTATTTGGGGTTTAATAATTTTTTATATTTTTAAATGTTTTTTTATGTAGTTTTATTAAGAAATATTTAAAAATGTTAAAAATATGTGTTTAGATGAATAAATATAATAATAATAATAATTTCTTTATTGCCATAAAAACAGGTTACAGAAAAACATGAGACCCTGGCTCCAGAGCTAGGTTAGAATACCTGTATTTCAGGAGCCAGTGACTTCTTCCATTTATGTTACAATTGGGCAAGTTTTTAAGGTGACAAAATTAAATTAAGTACTTAAAATTAAGTTCAATAATTATCATTTTATATTTAGGTAATTATACTTAAGCACTAAAATAGAATTAGAATAAAACCAGGATTAAAAAATTTAGAATAATAATTGAATTAAAAACAATAATTTAAAAAAAAAATATGACAGTAGTAAAAAAAATGAAAATAAATAAAAGCTTGTAATACATTTAAAATAAATTGCAATTCAGCTAGGGTGAAACAAAATAATATTAGAAATAAGGGTGCAGATATGTCAGTGTGCAAGTGGGCCTGGGTGTGAGTGGGAGTGTGTATGTGTATGTGTGTGTGTATTTGTGTGTATATGTGTGTGAATACCATTTAATTGTGTTCTTAAATATTTATGTTGATTGCAGTAAATTTTCAGTAGCGTTATAGTCGTGTGTCAGTAGCCAGATTTTTACCTTCTTTTTTGTTTCACGAATCACGAGTCGTTAGGGGATTTATGTTCAAGATTTTATTTAATTTATTATAAAGAAAAGCGGCAAGATATACCCGTTGACGCCTAGCGGACGCCGTGTGACAGCGTAACGATAAACAAACGTTTTTTATAGTGCGCTTATTATTACTTTGTGCATTATAAGGGGTAATACTGTGCTGCTTACAAACCACTTGCAGAATATAATTCTGCCTTACTGTGAGTACTTCACACTTCTCGTATAAGACTTTGGTGGGAAATCTAAAGGGTCTGAAAGTCATGACTTTAAGCAGAGATCTTTGGGCCCGTTCCAGGTGAATCATAAAAGTCTTGCATCCACCACCCCATACAGTAACACAATATCCCACGACTGACTGCACGAGTGCATAGTACACAGTGCGAAGGAGTTCGAAGTCTGCTACGTGTCTAAGTTTATTAAAGGCCCAGATCAGTTTTCTGATACGCGTTGTGGTGAGGTCTATGTGCTGTCGCCAGTCAAGTTTTTCATCCAGAATCACACCAAGGTATTTTACATGTGTAGACTTGGTGATAGTAGAGCATGAACATGACGTTGAAGAAGCCAAGTTACAGTCATGTAATCTAATATCTAAATTGGAAGGTTTAGTTTTAGAAAAAGAGAATTGGAGGAAAGTGGATTTGGAAATGTTCAAAGTGAGTCGGTTAGATCTCAGCCAATGACTTACCCTATGTAGTCCCAGTTCGGCGCTTCGTCGAACTTCGTCCCAGGTCCCTCCATGAAATATTAATGCCGTATCGTCAGCGTAGGTAACGATTTTGCCGTTTACAAGTGGTAACTGACACAGGTCATTTATGTAAATCAAGAAGAGACTTGGGCCAAGTATACTGCCTTGTGGGACGCCATAGGTAACCCCAGCATCAGAGCTAACGTATTCTTTTATTTTAACTCTTTGCGTACGGTCACAGAGAAAATCCTTAAAAATGTTTAGAGCATTTCCGCGAATACCAATCTTATCTAACTTGTCCACAAGGAGAGAAATCATGACGGTGTCGAAAGCTTTGGCTAGATCGAGAAATATGCCGACGAATTTTTGTTTTTGATCTAATTTTAGCGTAACGTGGTCTACCAATTGGTTTACGGCATCTTCAGTGCTTTTTCCCGACCTAAAGCCAAATTGGGCTTCTGACAGTATCTTATTGTGTTGCAGAAAGTTTGTGAGTCTTTTGTTTAGAACCTTTTCTAATATTTTTGATAAAGTAGTAAGAACTGAGATGGGCCTGTAGTTTCCAACATCGTCCTTCTTTCCCCCCTTGTGGACAGGAGTTATAAGGGACTTCTTGAAAACTTTCGGAAAAACACCCTGGGTAAGACAGATCTCGATGAGTTTAGTCAGATGAGGGACGATAATGTGTCTAGCTAATTTAAGAAACTTGGCTGAGATAGAATCCCAACCAGTAGCACAGTCATTCTTGAGATTCATAATCAACGCTTCAACTTCGACTTCGTCTGGCGGAAGTAACACTATTGAATTTGGAATGGGGGTTATGTCAAATTTATACTGTTTACCAATATTAGAGAAGTAAGTGTTTATCTCATTTACAGCACTTGAACCACTTTTCTGTGGTACTAAAAGGTGGTCCCCAGCAGTTTTCTGTTTTGAGGTACTGATAATAGATTTGACAGCATTCCATATATCTTTAGTACAGTTAGTATTTTCTAGTAAAGATTTTTCGTAATTCCTTTTTATCTTTTTAAGAAGACCATTACAAAAGTTTCTGTATCTTTTGTATATCAGTTCAGCCGATGTATTTTGTGGGTCTTTTGTATGAGTTTTGTGCAGTTTATCTCTGTGGCGGATACATCGCAGTAATCCAGGGGTAAGCCAGGGCTTAAGCAATATTTTCCTACAGGGTCGGGAAATTATGATCGAGTGTTGTGTTAATGCACTTGAAAGATGATCAACAAAAAGAGCGGCGGCATCATTTGCGTCAGAATCACTGTTTATAAAGGAAAAATCAACAGCTTGCAAGTGTGCAAGGGCAGCATCATAATCAACTTTCTTGTACACATTATTTCTGCTAATGTCAGGATTTCGCAAGCAAAGGCTTAGGAGGACTGAGGCGTGATCAGTCACGGTTGAATCTATCACAAAAGCCGCAGCAGAATAGGATGTGTTCACCATAATATGATCCAGACAGTTTGCAAGCCTCGTTGGATAGGTGTGTGCCGGAAGTAGTCCTAGTTCTGCAGTTAGATTAAGGTAAGCCGCACTGTTTCTGTCAGTATTGTTCGATTTAATATCGATATTGATGTCGCCAGCTATAATTATGTGTTTAGCATTAATAGGACGTATGATTGCATCCAACGAAGTGAGAAAACTATTTGTACAGTGTACAGATGGGGATCTATACACAGCTAATATGTTAATATCAAGGTAAACTTGAAGCAATAGAAAACTAGCGTCACTTGACTCAGGTTCTTCAACAGTGCATTTAATATTTTTTCTGACATAAATAACGATGCCACCATTTTGATTAAGCCTGGTCTTGGATGAAAAGGATTCGTAGTTATCAATAATAGGAATAGGTTTGTGTTCATTAAGCCAGCATTCAGTAAGGATTATAATGTCTATGTCAAAGGAGAATCTGGCTAGTTGTGCCTGAAAATGATCAAAGTTCTTGTAAATACTGCGAATGTTTTGTGTTATGATTTTCAAGGACTTTGCAGTGCTATGTAACACAGAATTAGAAGTTTCAGGGTCACAAAAATAGCTATTTTCCATAGAGATAGTATCTAAATCGAATAATCATCATCAGCCTATTAATGTTCCCACTGCTGGGACACAGGCCTCCTCTCGATGAGAGGGAATGGGCTATAATCCACCACGCGGGCCCAGTGCGGATTGGTAGATGTCACATGTCTTCGAATTTTTTGGTTCTAGGACATGCCGGTTTCCTCACGATGTTTTCCTTCACCGTTTTGAGAGCAGATCGAATAAAATTGTATTTGAATTATTAGCCATTGGGAAAAGAATTTAAAATAATGTCACTTAAAATTGGTGTTTTATCAAATAAATATTTGTAATAATGGAATGCTTGGAATAGTTCAGGACTGGTCTTGTCACTTGATAGATTTGCAATTCTATTTGTGTGATGCATTACCTGGTATATGAGGTTGTGTTGTGAGTGATGATGTGAAATGTGTAATTGTGGTGTAGTGTGCACTGAAAAAGTATGGGTTTGGGTTGGACAGATAAAACATTATAATTAACTAACCGTATTATGAGAGACATCAGTAGATAACAGAAAATTATGTTGATATTACAACAATAGAGAAAACCTGAGATAATCGCTAGTCATTTTTCCAGACGAAGGTAGGTGATGTCAGATTCGCTCTTAATCAAAATTTGCTTACCGCCTTCAACTTTTCGTAGAAAAACTTTTCCGAATGACGTCCAACAAAATTTGTAGCCGTTATCCTTAGCATAGTTTCTAGCAAGGTAATAAAGACGTTGTGCTTTATGGGTCAGGATTTCAGTTATATATATTGGTTTTGATGGACCTTCCTTGTTAATGTGAGTAGTATTCAGTTTATTTTGGCTGTTATTTTTGTTGAACTGTCGTAGGTTCCATAATAAGCTATCTTTTGGTGTTGTGGTAGTGAAGTCAACCATGATAGTGGAAACGCCATCCTTTTTCTTTAAACGGTAGACGTCCTTTATATCTTGGTGCTGCAGTTGGGTTTCCAGGACGCTTGCCGTTTCTGTGATAATATTCCGTAAGTCTTCCTTTGTTTCGCCCTGCTGTTTTGGGATGTTCTTAATTTCAATTTTAGAAGAATTCATCATCCGTTCGAGGTTTTCCACTCTCTCTTCAAGCTGGTTAATGTAAGAGCGGTCAGCTTTTCGTTCCACTTCCAAATTTTGCAGTTGAATTACCATGTCATCATACTGTTTAGAAATATGGTCGACAGAATCTTTGATTCCAGCATTTTGCACCTTGATTTCAATCATGGCCACAGACAGATAGCAAGCTGAGGGCAATTCAAGCGAATTGCCCTCAGCTTGCTATCTGTTTGACTTGTATGAGAGTTTAATAGCTCACGAATCTCCTCCATGAAGTCTGAGCAATCGTTATCACGTTTGCGCCACCGTGAATTCACATAATCCGGTTCGCTAGCAGGTATATTTGGGGTGGATACCGCTGTTTGCGCTTTTACTTTGCATGCAGCTGATTGTGCGTCTGATTCACTGCATGTAGGCGTCTTTGGAGGTGTACGTCTTAGTGGCATCATGATTTCGTTGAATAGTTATTACTTACACGTTAACAAATAAAGCCTGTCAGTAAAGCGATAGCAATGTTTTAGTACAAAGTTGTCGTACAAGTGGCCAAAGCGCTATTAAAAAAATGCAAAAAGAATCGCAAGACGCCAGATTCGAACTCACGGCACTTAACTTGCGTATCTCAATAGCTCATCACTCTGCTATATGGACTTAGCATTTGTACGTGAATTAACTGATGTATTTCTCACCAGGAGTGTCACAGCGTAGATTGAAGCAGAGGTTTGTGACCATATAAGGTAGCGTTCCTCGTCGTGCGATGCGTTCTGACTCACCGGCTGTTGGCGAATAGGAGCGGAGCGCGCCGTGTGACTCACTGCTAATTACTTGTTTCTTTGTTCCAATTCGTGTCCTTTGTATTGTTCTTGTTACTTATTTATGCAATATTTTTGTTTGTTCATATTGTATTCTTGTATCACACACTATTTTTTTTTGTTATATAGTATGACTCGAGTTAAAATTTCACTCTAGACAGTAAAATAAATAATTATTTATCGGAGCGACTCGCAACACGTCTAGCTCTGAGTGCGCGCGGGGGAGAAGTGAGTGGGTTTACAGATCCATATAGTTTTTCGGAGATAATTCCGGACATTTTTTGAAGAAAATAACTGGCGTTTCTTTCCTTGGAATCATCATGCGAGATTATTTAAACTGTACATTGTTTTACAGAGATAATAATTATATGTGTAGCAAAACATTATTTTAAATGCTACCTACTCAGTTACCTACTCACATTATATCTACATACTTACCTAATAAAACGTTGTATTTGAGACAAAATGTTGTGTCATGTTTCCAATATATGAGCTGATGGGCCTAATGGGTTTAACTTTAAATGCGTATATCTCGTAAACATGACGCTTTAGAAAATTTTGCACGTAGATATGGCACCCCTAAATTTATTCCAGTGGTTTGGCCAAGTTATATTATCTGTGGCCAAGTGCATGTAAATGAATTAGGTACCTAATACTTCTTTTTTTTTAACTTTATTGCCATCCAACGTGACAATTTTGCCAGCCTTCTGAGCACTTTTCCTGTTGACAGCGATGTGGACGAATTTTTCGACGCCCTGTAAATCTTTTTGATACTTGTAAAAATTAATTATTTTTATTTCTAATAAAAGGTAATATTAGAAGTTTGAAAAAATACTTAGTTTTAACCGTACCTGCCATCATTAGCCATGGCGATAACACCTCGTCTATCAAGCGGTACAATAAAGTTTTCGCAGTCCAAGTCTGTCTCTTTAAGTCCAAATCCTCCACACTGAATCCAGCCGTCTCTCACTATGCGATGTACCGGAGTTCCCGAATACCCGCCTTTTTTTTCATAACACCGACGAAGAAAATTATCGCAGGTACGAGGGACTATGTCAGAATATAGCTGGAAATAAAGTTAGTACTTCAATTCGATGACGCCATTGTGCTTTTTTCTGTCACAACAGGACTTCAAAAATGTGTAACAAGACAAAATCGTTCGAAGCGATTCTTGAGTTTTGACTTAGAATCAATATTGCTTACCTCCTTTGAATCAATACTGCTTACCAGGTAAGCAATATTGATTTTAAAAGGTTTTTGTTCTTTTAATTGAATGCACTAAATGACATGTTCTATGCTACCTATATTATGTGACGCAGACGAAGATGCGCGGGTCACCTAATTTACAAAGGTCGTTTAAATAGGTTTTTTGCATTTTTCAGGTAAACGGTAAGTTTTATCATAAAAATATTTTGGACAAACTAGTAGATCGTGCAATTATCTATAAAAACTGATTTTATACTTTTTCCAAAGAATTACCATTTCTGAGATATTAGCTGTTCAAAAAGTTGAAAAAGTTGTGTACTTCATAATAATCAAACGATTCCACCGCACGACTCCCGCGTAGAGCCTCCGGCAGGAGGCGTTCGGCCCCTCCAGGTTGGGCAGGAGCCGCCTGAAGGCAGCCCCAGTCTGTTCCAGTTTGGGGGCCAAACGTCGGAAGTGCTCCACGAAGTTCCATCGGCTGTCGAGGACAAGTCCCAAGTTCGCTGGTCCCACTTGCATGGGGCAAGACAACCCCGGGACATCGCATCCCCCGTCGTGAGGGCCCTCATGCGCATGATGGCATCCACCGTAGAGCGCCCCTTGCGGAAAGCATACTGGTGTTCCGCAAGATCCGGCGCCGTCCCCGTAAGGTGCTCGGCGAGGCGGTTTGCAATTACTCTTTCAAAGAGCTTGCCCACCTCGTTGAGCAGCACCATGGGCTGTACTTGCACCCCTTGGCTAAACATTTAGAAATAAAAACCTTCTTTCCCCGCTCCCTCTCATAGAGAGTAGGCCTGAGTCCCAGCAGTGGGAACATTAATATGATTAACATCACATTATAGGTATCTACTTTATTAACTTACAATTACAAAATAAGTTTAGTAAGGCAAACTTATATTTTCATAAATTAAAGTAGATTAATCTTACCATAAATACCATCGCTCCAACAAAATTACCATCGATCATAATGTCCAAATGCGCACAAGGTCTCTGAAAAATATAATGTTCTACTACAATAGGGAATATGCCAGAAATTAAAAACTTTTTCCTAAATAGATCGATGAACAGCGGCTGCACGCACGAAAAAGTGTTACGAATCCTGCGATCAACGCCCAGCCCAAACCCTTAGACCTAGAAAACTAAAAATTTGCACAGTGGTTACCTTTATAATGTAGACAAGAAATGAGGAAGAATTTTTCGAAATTCAACCCATAAAGGAGTTAAAAAGGGGACGAAAGTTTGTATGACAGTCCGTCAGTTTTAAAGTTAGGATCTTAAAATTTTGCGTTTCGGCTGACGATTGAAACTTAATTTATACGTGTCTCAGCGTTTTTGATAATTCCACCCCCAAAGGGTTAAAAATGGGGATGAAGTTGTGTATGGAAAGTCCTTAATTTTCGAAGTAAAAATCACAAAATTTAATATCTAGGCGTATGGTTGAAAGCTAACGCAACGGTGTTGTCAGAATTTCAACTCATAAGGGGGTGAAAAGGGGGATGAAATTTAGTTTTTTTAAGATAAAATCACTAATATCATGAAACATTACGTTATCACGTAAAATTATCGTCCGTAAACTGAATTTACAGACAACCATTTTTTTATTCCTTAAAAATGCCTTGTGTTGGCTTATATAAAAAAAACCGGCTAAGAGCGTGTCGGGCCACGTTCAGTGTAGGGCCACGTTCAGTGTAGGATTCCGTAGTTTCCCGTCCGTCACAATAAGTGTTCCAACTTATGAGTTTAAAGGTGGGTATCCATTATGTAAAAATGCTTGCATATACGAATATACTACAAACTTAGTCCAGAAATTATTTTGTACAACTTTTTGTCTTTTTTGTACAAAAACTGTTGTTTCCATCAAGTTCAAAATTATTTTCCTAGAAAGTCCTTATAAAGTTCTACTTTTCAGATTTTTTTCATATTTTCTAAACTTATGGTTCAAAAGTTAGAGGGGGACACACACATTGTTTTTTACTTTTGGAGCGATTATTTCCGAAATTATTGACATTATCAAAAATGATTTTAGGAAACCCCTATTCATTTTTAAATACCTTTCCAACAATATATCACACGTTAGGGTTGAAATTAAAAAAAAAACACTTCCCACTTTACATATAGGGGGGCTACCCTAATAAAACATTTTTTTCCAATTTTTATTTTACCACTTTGTCGGCGTGATTGATATACATATTGGTACCAAATTTCAGCTTTCTAGTGCTAACGGTCACAGAGATTAAGCGAGGACGGACGGACGGACAGACATAGCGAAACTATAAGGGTTCCTAGTTGACTACGGAACCCTAAAAAGGTGTAAAACACCTCTTAACGAAGCCGAAAGGCACTTGTTCTCCCCGTCATTACGATCATTTTTTTGTTCTACACCATACCTGGGAACCTTCTAGTTACGGAGATATTGGGTCAAAGTTGCAACTTTTTGACAAGTTTTTTTTAAAAATAGGTACAAGTTTTTAATGATTTAAGTGATTAAAGATTTTTACTTTAAAACCTCCATGACCCCCGTACTATTAAATCCATCCATCAACACAATGTTTTAAGTGCTTTACATTGAGTTCTACCACAAAACATGATTTTTCACCCCAAAAAAAAAAGTTGTTTCGCAGCAATAATTTTTGCGTAAAGTTACATAGTTTGATGTACAGAATGCTTGGTTGACGGCTTCGTGATGAGGTCTTTTACACCCTGTATTTAATTTATGTTTAAATGTTTCTTGGTTTGTCTTTTATGCGCACTCGTACCATTTATCAGATTGCTATGAAATTTGGGTAAGTTGTTGTTTGAAAGCTTGCGAGGGTTCCCGAGCGGTTGAACCCCTGCAATTGTGCTAAGCTTGCAGGCAAGAGCTAGCTATATAGATGTGTGTCAAAACTTAGGTCCAGTGTAGAATTGTAATTATGTCGGATCCGATCATTAGTACGGACATGAAAAGTACCGAAAATGTACCCGATGTAATTTCAAATAATTTGTTAGTTTAATAAAATCAGTGTACCCCAGTACCTACCCTGTGTGTTTTCATTGCACGAAACCCATTTTCGACCCAGATGATGTCCGAGTCTAACGGAATAAATCAATGATAATCCGATATACAGGGTGTTCGGCTTATGGACCGACACAATTTTTCCAGGGGTTTCGGAGGTCATTGGGTGTAGCCGGCCGGTCAGTCCGAAACAAGATTTATAATTGTTTTGAAATATACCTATTATACACCGAAATGAAGTTGCGATCTCATTATAGATGTGTAAGTACTTAATGAAATGTATTTTAATGTGGAGTCCATTCTGTGGTACTAAAGAGTTCGTCAAGTTAGCGGCGGGGTATAGACGCGGGGAAGGGGTTGGCGTTACGCATAAGATGTCTAGTTATTTTACTTCTGAAGGGAAGATTTATGATAATTTGGATTCCGCAACCGTTCTCCTAAGGGGCCGCCTCCACGAGCGAGAGGATCGCGGCGATTCAACGTATTTCTATACGAAAATATCACCGCAATTCTCTCGCTCGAGGAGACGGCCCAAAAGAGTATAGAAAAACGTGGCAAAGACGATAATATCGCAGGACTGTTCTTCGACAGGATGATTCATTTATTTCCGTTTCCCCGGCATCGGCAGTCTTTCACCTATGGACATTTCGCCGACAGAATTATCATATTATACCACACTTATATTATGTACGGCTGTGTATTTTGGTTTAGTAAAATAGAAAGTTTTTTTTTTTATATGAAGGGGTCAAAACTGACTCCGAAATGGTTCGTGTTAAGGTGAATGCTCCAGGGTAGCCCGCGAAATTCAAATTTTCTTAAGTTTTTTGCAATTTACAGGCCAGTGCAAGGTTGTATGTTGATTAAAATATCATTCGCGGTTGTAAGACGTATCTAGTCACAGATTTATATTTATCAAAATCATCAATACAACCCTCAAAGTACATAAAGGTGTAAAAATGACTTTATCAAGGTCAAAATCATTCCTGCACCTTTATGAACTTGGAGGGTTGTATTGATGATTTTGATCATTATAATTCTGTTACTACATACGTCTTACAGACACGGCTGCTGCGTCCTTTTTCTTGGCTCAACTTTGGCGTGACACGCGTCCGCATGTCAAAATTCTCTTTACTATGTAGTCGGCGGATTACACAGTAAGCTCTGTAAATAGATATGAGTATTTTTTGTAATATCACTGCGAATTTTCCGTCGTAAGTAGATGGAAATTAAGGTCTGTCGCCGTGTCGGTGAAAAGTTTTGTAGCTGGAAGGGGCTGTCGTCGAAAGTGACATATGAAAGGTTCTGTCGACGAACAGTCCAATGGCGAATCGATCTTAGAACGGTTCCGGAATCGATTTGAGTTTTATTAATTACTTACTTATATTACTTATTTCTATATGTCACTTCAACATCTCTGTCTTATTTTTTCAATATAATCGAATCAATCGGGAAACGCAAGATAAGAATCGCAAAACAAAATTACAATGCTTGACTGAACTGAAAACCTAGTTCTAGCCGATATTAATGGTGTCGATTCAGTTGTGCACAAACTAAACTGAATTCAGGCTATTGTTATCTTTTTCTCTCTAATACAACGAGAAAGAGACGGACGTAATTTAGAGCTGTCAAATTTAGTTGGAACTAATATTTTCATACAAATGAAGGGTGCACGTAAAACCATGTTGACTAAAAACGCGGTGAAGCGCAAGGCATAAACTAGTTTGCCATCTATAATGTAGTTCATAGCTATAGCCGTCCTTTTCTAGCACTGCCTTTTAGTAAAAGATAGCAATGGCCTAAATTAAGTTTAGTTTGTGCACAACAGAATCGACACCAATAAATAGGATACACCTAAGTTTAACCACCGGTGTGCGGCTGCACCTAGTTCTAGCCGCTATTATGAAGGCTAAACCTAGTTCTAACCGAACATAAGAGGATACCTACCTACATCTAAGTTTAGCCGCATGTGGCCGTAGTGCGGCTACACCTAGTTGTAGCCGGCTAAAACTAGGTGTAGCCGCACTTCGGCTATTAGCCGTAACACATACATAAGTACTATTAAGTATCTATGCACATAGGGGATAGATTGGATAAGAAATTAACTAGAAAAAACTAACCACAGAGTGCCACAGAGTTCCTAACTACCTATATTTTGAAGTAAACTTACACCAGTTGCGTCCATATAAGTGGTAAATTGCTTAATGGTCTCGACGTAATAATCCGGTCTTATATAGTAAATGTATTTTGATTCAATCAGTTCCTTTAATTCTGTTTCTCCGCCAAGAAACTCCCCATCCACAAAGACAGCGACTGGAGTTTTCATGCAATAAAGCTCACCACCATACTTTATTTTCAATTCGTTCCATACTTTTGGCCATTCCACGCTCGTTACCCCTAGAAACGGTGTATCTTGTAAGACGCGAGATTAGAACATTACCAAATCTACTGTAAGCCTATAACTACGTGCGCACTGACAGCTGGCTTGCTTAAGGCGGAAAGTAGTGTCAGACTTGTACTGACCAAAACCCAACCATGTTCCTTCTTACTTCTTAGCCCTTTGCCGGCCGCGGTATCTATAACAGTCCCGCAGCACTTGCGAACCCCTTCCGGTTTGCTGTGAGGCACGCGTGGAACACGAGCACCCGGCCCTCGGCACGGCCGCGGTCTGTCGTCATAAAGGCTGTTTTACGCCGGGGCAACGCTCTGCGGCATTGCGGCATGCCATAAGGGCGCAGGCTACAATAATTTAAAATGTTGCACATTGTGGCAAAACTCGTGCGGCATGGCAACAACTTGCGTCATGTGGCAGACTGTTGCAGCCAGTCACAGCTTCTATCCAAACACAATGGATTCCATGCTTAATTTTTCGTGCATCATACAGTTTACCTATAGGTTATGTTTTACGAGGCTTTGAAAATTATCTAGGCACTATAAATAAAAAATAATATGTTGCGGTGTATAGCAGCCTTTAGATGCACGGACGGCGAGCAAGCCCATTACTCACTGTCTACAAGCCCGCCCGGCCTACGGTGGTGGTCGGGAGCCACCACGTGGCCCCCGACGCCCGAGGCGTCTCCAGCTGCGGCTGAGACGTGAGGCTCTCTCCCTCTCATGTTCCACCAACTCTTTTGCTAGCATGTCTGCTTCGCAGAAGGAGGTGACGGCTTCCTTTTCCCTCTCCCTCTGGATTGGACCAGGCGGAACGCGAGAGGTCTAGACGCACGTTACTTCGAAACACGCCAAGCGCCTAAAACGTCGCGCGGCCGGTTGCGAAGATTTTAGAACGGTCGTTTCACTTCGCTACTCGCTAGCCTCTAGGCGCTAAGCAAACCACCACCTGTCAGTGCATTCATGGGTAGGTATAGCACTGGTTCAAACTTTAATGCGGCTCCGAAGTTAGTTACGAGTGACGGTCTGCGCATTATACAGTCATGATGATGCGTCTTCCGCTTCCTGCTGATACCCATAATTATGTTCTGCACATCTTTTTTCGACGACCCGAATGGCGTAGCGGTAATGAGCCTTACGTTCTTAGTTAGGGTCCCGGGTTCGAATCCCGGTAAGAACAAATGTTTTGTGTGATGAGCATGGACATTTGTTTCCGAGTCATGGATGATGTATATATAATAAGTATGTATTTACAAACAAAAAGTATCTATGTAGTATATCAACTATCTGGTGTCCACGACACAAGCCTTGTTGCTTAGTGTGGCACTAGATGGCGCTGCGTGTAATGTCCGATAATGATTAATAATGCGACATTTATATTTATTTATTTATAGCTTTTCATTACATTTTCGGGGTTAAAATAAAGTTTGAATCGGTAAACCATGATTCGCAGCTAACTTCCTAGCCGCGATAAAGTTTGAAACACAGAGCATCATTTATGTATATTTGAATATACATACGCAGAGGGCTTACAACGTTCTCCGGGTCCAGTATAATAACGCTTTTAGGATACTGTTGGGGCTCCCACGTTTCTGTAGCGTATCAGGGATGTTTGCAGAAGCAAAAACGGATAGTTTTCAGGCGGTAATGCGGAAGAGAACAGCATCCCTGATGAGCAGGATGCGGGGGAGCGCAAACGGTATCCTAAGAGTTATTGCGGATAAGCCAGACTGCCCTTTCCTGGGGTACTGGACCCGCTTGCACAGCGGCGCTCCAGTGCGACGGGAAATAGATATATGAACTGATTGATTATTTCTTATTTATTTAGGTATTTTATTGTATGGATTGTGAATTGATTATTTATTACGATAACATTATTAAATTATGTAAATTTACTAACATAGACATAAGTGTAACTAACAAATTATGGATCATGGTCTGAAATAAATGATTAATATAATTATTATTATTAATAAAAATGATGTATAATAAACTACTATACTATAAAAGGTTAAATTGGGCACTTACCCGTTAGGATTGGAGCACCGAAGTGTCTCCATCTATACTTATGTAGTCCGTTTATGAGTTTCATACAATAAATAAACTCTTTAGAAGTTCTAGTCCCAATTACCGTGAATTTCACCCGGTGTACACTTGGAACTCTACCTTTCTTTGGTGGTGGATAAACGGGTGGGTTCTTCGCAGAATTATGGGCATATTTATATGTGCCAGTATATACATGTTTTATAGATTTTTCCCACGGGTGAGGTGGATTCTTTTTATCTTTGCAAGGTAATTCAATTTCGGGGCTAATAAGTGACATCTTTGTTAGTAAAAAGTTTGACTGATTGCACTGGCACTGATTTTTTACTTTATTTATTTATGTTATCTTCATTCATCTAAATGGCCAGTTTTTCTAATGAGAGGTTTTCTTTTTGAGGTATTAAAAAAAACTTAGTTTCCAAGAACTCTATAGATGGCGTTGAACTTACTATGATAGTTGGTGCCAAAGCCAAAACGCTTGGAAAAAAAAAACACGTGTCACGTCGTCACGTCACATACTTTCGTTGACTGACACTTTCATTTGCTTCTTTCCGAATATAACCTAATTTTCTCGCGCTTTGTTAAAATCAGTTTTTTTAAGGTTCCGTTCCTTGCATTATCATACTAACTCCTAGCGCCATCTATCCAGCGACTAGGGAAGAGCTAAAAAGAAAATCTCTCATTCTTGTATTATGTATGTATTATGTAGGTAGTTTTAAAGATTTTTATGTACAATTATGTATCTCTATTGGTAAATGTTTAAAAATAAAGTTTTAACTTTATATTCTTATTTAATAACTAGCTTCTGCCCGCGACTTCGTACGCGGATCCTGTTGCTTATGCCAGCGACAACGGGGTCGTCAAAATCGAAGATCTGAAACGTCTGATGTCGAATTTTAAGAGCCGGGGACGGGAATACAACGGGATGCGCAAGACGATTTGAGACGTTCCAGATCTTTCATTTTTGTAAGTCAACAGGAAATGCCCATCAGACCAAACAACACTTGCTAAGACGTCATTCCTATGTGTTATGGTGTAGCTGGGCTCTTGGAGTTCCACAACAGGTGTTCCAGACCTTCGAGGTGTTCCAGACCTTCAAATTTATTCTCACTGCAGAAAATGCTCATCACGTAGAACAATTTTTGCTACGGTACCATTTTTGTATCTCTTATAGTTCAGCCGGTCTGTTGCGGTTCTGCATCAGGTGTTTGTTTCCAAGATAAAAGTCAACAGGAAATGCCCATCAGATCAAACAACACTTGCTAAGACGTCATTCCTATGTGTTATGGTGTAGCTGGGCTCTTGGAGTTCCACAACAGGGGTCCAGATCTTCGATTTTTATAAGTCAACAGAGAGTGCTCATCAGATTGAACAACTTTTGCTAAGACGTCATTCCTATATGTGTTATGGTGTAGCTGGGCTCTTGGAGTTCCACATTAGGTGGTTCAGATCTTCGATTTTTATAAGTCAACAGAGAGTGCTCATCAGATTGAACAACTTTTGCTAAAACGTCATTCCTATATATATGTTAGTGTAGCTGGGCTCTTGGAGTTCCACATCAGGTGTTCCAGATCTTCAAATTTATTCTGTCAGCAGAAAATGCCCATCACGTGGAACAATTTTTGCTATGGTACCATTTTTGTATCTCTTATAGTTCAGCTGGTCTGTTGTGGTTCTGCATCAGGTGTTCAAGTTTCCAAGATAAATTATAGCCTATATCTTGCCCAGACTTAATACCTATACAACAACAAAAAAATCATTCAAATCCGTCCAGTAGTTCCGAAGATTAGCGTGTACAAACAAACAGACAAACAGACAAACAGACAGAATTTTTTTTTTTGATTCGTGTTCTTTTCCTGTTTCTAAACCCCCCTCAATTATTTTTTTTTTAATATATTCAATGTACAGACACAGTTTTTCTACTGTTTTATTATATGTATAATAATAGATATTAAATTTTCATGATATTTAAATAAATAAAAAAATATAAAAAAAAAAATTCAAACTTTTTTTTTTTTAAATCTTTTTTTTTACAATAGGTTTGGCGGCTGCCAAACCTGTTGAAAAAAAATATTTATCTTTATTTTTTCACATTTGGCCGTCGCCGAAAAAAATATTTTCGATTGAGGGTGCATTCCGTATTAGAAAATAATGGCTCACAGCGCTCACATCGATATTTTGCGTTCCGATTTAGATCACAAGAACAGTTAACAAGAACAGTTTAAAAAAATAAAATGAGCATTTTGTTTTTTGGAAGCTAAGTTGGTTGACTCTATCTACTCTGTTAACTCAGATTTTGAGATAGTGAACGACGACGCGACGATCCGTCCAGTGATGGAAAGGATGACGAAAGCGTTTTTATTAGCGTATTTTGGTCCCGGCAAAGATTTACCCCTTAAAAAAATCCTACGATTTACAAATTACATAGATGCTACGGTAATTAAATATAATGTTCATGAGTTTGAAACTCATTTTTTTTTTCAATCAAAATAAACAACACAACCTGTGAAAACAACTATCATTTTTGACAGCGCTCACGGTGATATTTATTTGGGGCATGGTCGGTATAATCGCGGTATAGGCGCATGTCTGACGTCATCTATGACGATTCAAGGGACATCGATATCGCGCTCACGGTAATTCGATACGGGTCTAAGGACGCTCAAATCGATTACAGGATTTTGAGGGATTTACTTTTTAGCTCTTCCCTAGTCGCTGGATAGATGGCGCTAGGAGTAAGTATGCTAATGTTGTTATATGTAAAATGTCATACCATCATATCGTATGGGATCCCCTTCTTCTTCAAATGAAAAAAACACAAAGTCATTGCTCCACTTATAATTTTTAAACATATACATCAAAATAAAGTTACTACAAATAAAATCAACATTTAAATTCGTCTATAAAATCCGTCTACATTCTTTCTCTTACTAAATCAGACTGTCACTGTATCATTTTTATTCAAACGCTTTTCCACATAATATTTTTCTTTTTAAACGACCATAGACTTTTAAAAGCTGCCAGTAAATCAAAGACATAAAATTCTATTAACCCAATATTACAACATCCCCTCTGAATTTTATGTTTATTACAATTATAATAACATCTCATAGATAACTCCCATCAACTCATTTAAAACCCAACTTAACTAACCCACCCAACTTAACTAAATAAAACAAACAAACTTTTGAATTAACTAATCTAAACACCTTACATAACTAACTTAAACATTAAAATTTCAAATTAATTTTCAAACAACCTTAAATCCTAATAAACCTACATAACTCATCACATTACAGAATGTCCTTCATGTATCACTCACTATACACTGTCTCAATCTCAAAAACTTTGTCCTGTCTAGTGGTTTAGTTAATATATCTGCCAAATTATTTTTAGTCGAACAATAATAAATTTCCAACAAATTCTTATCTATTTTTTCCTTAATGAAATGATATTTAACGTCAATATGTTTGCTTCTTCTATTCAAAATTCCATTTTTAATCAATACTATAGCTGATTGATTATCAACAAACAACTGTGTTTTTGGTAATTTATTTGTCAACTCGTAGATCAAACTCTGAATGTATAATAGGTCTTTTATACATTCGGCTGCAGAAATATATTCAGCCTCAGTACTGGAAAGAGCAGTGACTGACTGTTTACGTGAACACCAATGAATTGGACCACCACCATAAAATATTACAAAGCCAGTTGTACTTTTCCTAGTATCAGGATCACCTGCAAAGTCTGCATCACAATACGCTTTTAAAGTTAAATCGTTACCACGAACATACTGTATACCACTGCTGACTGTATTTTTAATATATCTAAAAAGGTTCTTAATATTTGCAAAATCATTCAAGTTAGGATGTTCTTGATGTCTACTACAATAACCAACATGAAAAGCCAGATCCAATCTTGTTTTATTAACCAAATACAACAATGAACCAATCAATTGTCTATATCGATGCACATCATCAACTCCCATTTTCCCCTCTTGATGTGTATCAACTAAAATATCTGGATGACTACTATCTTTTAAGTTTTCATATTTAAACTTTTCTAAAATTTGATTTATATAACTTTCCTGATAAATCTTAATAAAATTTCGTTCTACTTAAACATCAAACCCTATAAACTTTTCAGTTTTATCAAATTTCCGCATTTCAAACTCTTTTTCTAATTTATTAATAATTTTATTTAAATCAAACTCATTTTCACCAATTAAAATACCATCATCTACATAAATAGCCAAATATATTTCTTTATCTTTATTTACAAACACACATAGATCTGATTTTAATTGTAAAAAACCCAATTTTTTCAAAAACTCCGTTAATCTCTTGTTCCACATAAGTGGTGCTTGTTTCAATCCATACAAACTCTTCTTTAATTTACATACTTTATTCTCTTTGTCTTTTATATCATATCCTAAAGGTACTTCCATAAATATTTCTTCATCTAATTCTCCATATAAAAATGCTGTCTTTACATCAAATTGCTTAATTTTAAAACCTTTTTGAGCTGTAAACGCCAACAACAATCTAACACTAGTAGTATTTACCACTGGACTATATGTCTCCTTATAATCAATATTATATTTTTGTAGAAAACCTCTTGCCACTAATCTAGCCTTATATCTTCCACCAGGCTTTATAGTAAATATCCATTTACTCGAAATTATTTTCCTATTTTTTGCTTCACACTTGTTAACAATTTCCCAAGTTTTGTTTCTCTCTAAGGAATCTTTTTCCTCATCCATTGCTCTTTTCCATAAATCTTTATTAAAACTATTAAAAACATCTGTATAAGTTAAAAACGAAGTCTCCAAATCATAATCTTTCAACCAAAATGGCAATTTCCTTTCTCATTTCGGTAAAATCCGCAATCCATCATTAATAACTGGTTCAATTGCATCCTCAAACTCATCACTAATTACAACTCCTGTATCATCTGTAACTTCCCCTCTCAAACTATTATTTTCTTCAACACCAACTCCAATGTCTTCAACGCTATCTTCAAAATTCTCATTATCTTCAACACCAACTCCTCTAACTTCAACATCTTCATCACTAACTTCAACTTCAACATCTTCAATACTGCCTTCAAAAATCTCAGCATCTTCATCACTAACTTCAGCTCTATTTTCTAAAACTTCTTCATCACCAACAACTCCATCACCACTTTCACTACGAAAACCATTACCACCTTCACCACGAAAACTATTATCACCTTCACCACAAAAACTATCACCACGAATATTAACACTAACTTGTTTAAATAAATTTTCTAAATCGCATTGTTTCACACTACAATTACACATTTTCAAATAATCTGCAACGTCACTCTTATTATTATTAAACACCACATCTCTTGAATAAACAATTCTAAAACTCGAAGGATCCCATATCTTATAACCATTGTTGGTATACCCTACTAAAAGCCCTTTGCTACTCCTGGAGTCAAGTTTATGTAACTGAAAATTATTTTTATGATATACTAAAGATCCAAAAATGTTTAAATGTTTTAAATTAGGTATTCTATTAAACCACATTTCAGCTGGTGTTTTAACATTTATTTTATTTGCACTCCTGTTCAATAAATAAGCAGAAGTTAAAACGGCTTCACCCCATAATTCATGTGGTAGCTGCATATCAAAAAGCAATGCTCTTGTTCGTTCCATTAATGACCTGTTTAATCGTTCAGCTGTACCATTCAGCTGTGGAGTATAGGGAATAGTGTAATCAATATTAATACCTTTGTTATTACAGTACATTTTAAATTGTTTGCTAGTATATTCACCCCCATTATCGCATCTGAATGTTTTAATCGTTGTTTCAAAATGATTTTCCACCAAATTAATATAATTAATTATTTTTGAAAACGCTTCGTTTTTATTTTTGATTAGAAAAACTTTAACAAAATGAGTGTAATCATCCAAAAACGTGATAAAATATTTGTAACCATCCCATGTTTCCGTTTCAATAGGACCACAAATATCACTATGAATAATCTCAAGTGGCTTACTAGCTCTGTGTCTATTTGTTTTAAAAGGTTTTCTACATAATTTTGATTGTGTGCAGACTTCACAGATGTCAATCTCCTTTACCAGGCCTCTATCTATACCTCGAACAAGATCTTTTGTTCTGTTAATAGGTACATGACCTAATGCACGATGCCAGAAATGAGCATTTATATGAAAGATGTTCACTGACCTTGAAAGTACGACTGGCTTTGCATTAATGTTCAAATAATACAGACCATCTCGCTTCAGTCCACCAACCTCTATGCATTCAGAGTCCTCACTTTCGATTTGACAACTCGTTCTGAAAAATTTTAACAAATAATTATCATCAGCTAATCTAGATACAGATATTAAGTTCTTTTTGAGTTGGGGAACACATAATACATCTTTAAAAACAATATTTTTAGTATAAATGTTGCCCATTATGTTGACATGATGAATATTACCGTCTGCAGTCATGATTTTATAATTAATCTTCTTCTTATCTTTAAGGTAACTTTCTGATGTAACAATATGACTGCTGGTACCTGAATCTATTATGGATTCAATCTCTGCTTCTGTTGTATTAGTTGTATAGAAGTTACTTACATTTTGTTTTAGGCAGAACCTTGTATAATGTGAGTTAGTCTTACAGTTCACGCAGTTAAATTTTAAATTACAATCTGCATGTCTGTGTCCACTCTTCATGCATTTATAGCATTGAGCTATGTTGTTATATGCTTTACCGTCACCATTTAATGTTTTGCAGAATCTTGCAATGTGTCCTTTCTTTCCACATTTGAAGCAACTCCTTACATGAAAACTGTTTTCTATTTGTTTGACAGTGTCATTCTCAACAGATGTTGTCGGTTTTGAAACTTCATGTCTATCTGTATTTTCTTGTCTCATCTTTATTTCTAAATTAAGCCTTGATATTAAATTAATTAAAGTTTTATCTTCTAATGATGTTGATTCCCAAGCTGTTCTAAAATGAATATATTTTTCCGGTAGATTTGAAAGTATTTTGGTTATGATTTGCTTGTCATCAAAATTGTATCCTAAACCTCTTATCCTCGTTGCTTTATTCTCAATTTCTGCTATGTCTGTCATTAAATCTTTATTTTCAAATTTATATTTATAATAATCTTCTAATAAGCGAGAAATTTGAGTATCCTTATGTCCAAGAAATAATGTGTCAAATTTTTCTATAATTTCCTTGGAAGTTTTGCAATTTATTGCGTAAACCATATACTTATCACTAATTGCACATATTATTAGCAATTTTGCTTTGGCATCTCTTTTAATAAAATCATTCTTTAAATTTTCATTATCTTCCAAAACAGATTCCAGCTCTCTTGCCGTCAAAAATAACATTAATTTTTGTTTCCATAGAACATACTCAGACTCGTTTGTCAGTTTTGACAATTTATGATCGTCAGACATTTTTTCCAAAAATTTTATTTCCAATAATTTTAACTTGAACTCCAAAATATTTTTCAGGCTCTTACTTCCTCGACCTCCTCACAATATCAGTTCAATTGGCAACCCATAATCTTTTAAAACCTGAAGGGTTCTGGGCCCATAACCTGTTGTTATATGTAAAATGTCATACCATCATATCGTATGGGATCCCCTTCTTCTTCAAATGAAAAAAACACAAAGTCATTGCTCCACTTATAATTTTTAAACATATACATCAAAATAAAGTTACTACAAATAAAATCAACATTTAAATTCGTCTATAAAATCCGTCTACATTCTTTCTCTTACTAAATCAGACTGTCACTGTATCATTTTTATTCAAACGCTTTTCCACATAATATTTTTCTTTTTAAACGACCATAGACTTTTAAAAGCTGCCAGTAAATCAAAGACATAAAATTCTATTAACCCAATATTACAACAGATAATACAAGGAACGGAACTTAAAAAAACTGATTTTAAAAAAGCGCGAGAAATGTAGGTTATATTCGGAAGGTTAAGCAAATGAAAGTGTCAGTCAACGAGAGTATGTGACGTGGCACAATGTTTTTTTTTTTCAAGCGTTTTGGCTTTGACACCAACTATCATAGTAAGTTCAACGCCATCTATAGAGTTCTTGGAAACTAAGTTTTTTTTTAAAACCTCAAAAGGAAAACCTCTCATTCGAAACGCAGCCTCATTGTTATGTCAATGTCAACTCTGACAACTGATAAACTGACAACTGAACAACTCTGAGCTTGTGCTTATTTACCTTATTTTCCTGTAAACATCTGTTGGATTTTTGTATATTTTCCGTTTAATAATGAGTTGTAGGATTAAATAATGTTGTATCGAGAAATATGGACTAGTTAACTGGATGATATCCATTACTTAAGTTAAAATTCGTGGTACACTTATCTACAAAATGAATACGACACATTCACAGAGTTTTTCTCTTACAAGCGGAGAACTTTGTAATTTAGTTTATCAAAAAGAATACAGTAAAGATAAATTTAACAAGCTGGTAGATGAATTGAACTCCAAACCTTATAAAGTGGAGTTATTTGTGCGGAAACATGTAAGCTTTTTAGGTTATCTTAGTCATTAGATAAACTTTACTGTTTTGCTTAGATATAAAATTAATGCATATTATTTCAGGATGCTGCAACTTTAATGACAGCTCTTTGCTTAAATGTTAAGCCTGCCGATGACTTTTTGGCGGCGAAAACCTCACATTTAATTAACAGTATTGTGACAAAACAAAACTTACAATTTGATACTCACTATCTATGGAAGGTGATCTCATGGCACATTGAATGCTTAAGGCAGTGCACGGATATTGTGTTGCCTGATATTCTCCATAGTCTGCAATGTATTTTACAATGTAATTCTCAAGCAAGTCACAAAGTAAGTGCTGTTAAAATTGATTTTGCAATTTATAACATTATTAGCTTCTCACCTCGACTTCATGTCCGTGGACTGGGATAAATATAACATAGTATTTTGTTGTTTTGAGGCAACTTTAGCCCATAGATTACATACATACATTCATACATAAGCGGAACACTATGAGATGGCTCAAAATTAAAAAAAATCAGTTTAATTTTAAAATCTCGTATTTAAACTTGTTTTCTTATTTATAATTACACCTTTTAAAATTGAAATGAGGTCACATTTAAAGTACTTATTGTGAGTAGAATTGATTTTGGTGAAGTACCTATGTACTTTCTTGAATTTATATATGAAGTTACCAATGAGAGTGGAAAAAGATATTTAAAAACTTTTTTAAATAAAAACAAATACATTTAATAATGTTTCCTTCATGTGCCAGTCAGCAGAGAAAGTTTCTACATACTACTTTTACCCCAACTAAATGTCTTGTATTACTAAAAAATACCAAACTATTTCATTCAGTATGAGTGTACAATAATGCAAAACATTTTTTTTATTACAGTTTACTGTAGAGTTAATAGGCAGTCAAGGGGTCCTCATAAGACTTATTGACTCAACAAAGAGTTTGCAGAAAAGTCAAAACAGTTTGCAAATACATTTGATAGCATTAAAATGCATCATAAGTATCATATCCACTTCCGATGATAGCAAAAATGAAACAAATCTGACTCCTGAACTAAAGGAGTTAACATCTCAAATAGTTGTGAAGTTTTTGATGAAGGGTTATTCAAAGTCTGATGATGAATTTTTGTATTGTAAGGTATGTATTTTGTATAGCAAATAAATAAAATTATAGGATTTATTTATTTACTTTCTTTTGAGACTAAGCCCAGGCCTGTTCAACATAGTTAATCTCAAACTTAAACTCAAAGCATTTATTACAATTAGACCATTACAGCACTTTTGAATGTCAAAAATGGCCCACGAGCTTTTCAAAACTTCATAAGAAATCAATAAAAATTGCACGAACATTGTTTAAAAAATGTTCCTAAGTCAGTTATTCCCCTTTTTTTTTTCGAATGGGAAATCATCAAATGACTCCTCCTGCTCTGGGCGGAGCAGGAGGGAGTGTCAGACTTTTACTGACTAAAACCCATCCATGTTCCTTCATCGCCCTTTGTGTTCCGGGGTCACGGTATCTCTTTCGAACAGTCCCGCCACCCCGGCAGGCATCAGTCCTTACGGACCCCTTCCTTTTTGCTGACTCTTTTTGAGGCGCGCGTGGAACACGAACGCGCCGTCGACACGGCCTGTCGTCATGAGACGGTCGGACG
Source organism: Xestia xanthographa (assembly GCA_905147715.2). Taxonomy (NCBI): domain Eukaryota; kingdom Metazoa; phylum Arthropoda; class Insecta; order Lepidoptera; family Noctuidae; genus Xestia; species Xestia xanthographa. The sequence goes on along the minus strand of LR990649.1, from coordinate 13,167,297 downwards.
GCGATCTAGCCCATAGCCCACCGTCCACAGGCCCGCGCCTACGGTGGCCCCCGACGCCCGGGGCGTCTCCCGCGGCGACCGGGACGTTGAGAGGTTCTCTCCCTCTCACGTTCCGCCACCTCCTTCTCTAGCATTACTGCTTCGCAGAAGGAGGTGACGGCGTCCCATTCCGTCTCGCTCCGGACCATGGCATGCACCAGGGCCGGACGCGAGAGGTCGCCGCCGCTTCGAGGACACGGCGGTGCTCCGCCCACGCGGGGCACACCTCAACCGTATGCTCCACCGTGTCCTCCGGTCGATCCTCGCAGTGGAAACACCCGGGCCTTTACCTCCCGCCCGATTCGGTGCAGGAACCTCCTGAAAACACCGTGTCCGGTAAGGACCTGCGTCAGGCGGAAGGTGAGGCCATATTTACCTACCCGCCCCACCTCACCTCCGCAAATGCAGACCGCATCGTCGTCGCCGATGGAGCTTGATATATTTAAATTTACTTTATGCAAAGTGACCTCTAAATTTCTTCTTTTGGCCTGCTATGATTACAAAAATACTAAACTTGGCCCTCCATAAAATTATCTTGGACACCCCTGGTCTAGCCTGATTAATTTACTGTTCCTTCAAAAGCATTGTTTATTTTCTGTTATAGGTGATAATATCAGCACTAAGGGTACTGTCTCAGCTCTACTTCAATGACCCCAACATTAACATACCTCTGCCTGAGGTGATGGGGATCTGTAGGTATGGTGTACTCTATGGTCTGGTGACTCAGACTGGCCCGCCGGAGAAGATTATGCCTGCCCAACAGACAATAGCTGTAGTGCCTGTTGTGCATACTCCCAACCCTAAAGGTGGAAAGGTAAACCTAATGTTATACTTATTATTTATTTAACAATTTATGTATAGATGCCACACGCCGCACATCAAGCTACAACAATCTGTCAAATTTCTTTAATAGATTTTCAACTTTATCGCTAAAGCATTAGGTTCAAGGTTGATTGGGAAAGACAGTTTCGGGTAGCTTGATGTGCTGGCGTCTGTACACACGTACTAAAAAACCTTTTTAGCAAAAAATAAAAACCAACTTCTAAAATCAAAAACAAAACACAAAAAGTGATGTTGTATAAACAACAAACATCCAAGCGATTGCAGGAATCACAGCAGATTTGCAGTCTATTTTTGATGCGTTATATTGTATATCTCCGAAGATCAGCATCAATTTTTTATTTACAGTTTTAATTAAAATAATTTTCATAAAAAAATTTGATATAAATAATTTTATTTCTATTACTAGCTGTTGCCCGCGGCTTCGCCCGCGTGAAGTTCGGTAACTGTCCCACTGGATCATAGGTACTAAAGGGATAATAGTGTCCTCCATGTTAATCCAGGTTATAAACTATCTATGTGCCACATTTCATAATCATCACAATTATTAATATCACAATCACCATCACTATCACAACCGCCATCATTATCACGATCACCATCACTATCACTATCACAATCACAATCACCATCACTATCCCCATCACCATTACACATCACAGTCACCATCATTATCACCAATTATCATCATTAACACAACCACCGTAATTACCACAAACATTATCACATTCACCATCACAATCACCATAACAATCACAATCACCATCACTATCACAATCTCCATCACTATCACAATCACCATCACCATCACCATCACAATCACCATCAGCATCACAATCACTATCAAAATAACTATCACACTCACCATCACTATCTCAATTACCATCACAATCACCATCACAATCACCATCACAATTACCATCACAATCACCATCACAATCACCATCACAATCACCATCACAATCACCATCACAATCACCATCACAATCACAATCACCATCACAATCACCATCACAATCATCGCAATCATCGCAACTTCAGACGTCGTGTTTGGATCATGTATGGGTGCGAGCGGGACGCAATGAGTGCGGTTCGTCGTCGTATGTGCTCGAGACGCACATCTCCGATCATTATGCCGTTGGACTAGCATTGGCTACGAGTACGAGTGTTAGCGAAAGTTTACTTTTAAAAGCGAATAGTGGGAAAAAAACGCGAAATGTAATTAGTGATAAGATTGTAAAACAAAAGCTAGAAGCATATGACTGGACGCAATTACTCCCAATATCGTGCCCGATACTATTGTTTCAGAAATTGTGCACAGTGTTTAAACAAATTTATAAGGAAAGTATGATTACAGTCACATCCTCCGATAAAAGAAGAACACAACCATGGATAGATAAGTACTTATATACAATGTTGTGTCGTAGGGACTATTTATTTAGAGTATGGAAAGCATCGCCAAAAAATATGACTAAAAGATTAGAATACACGAAATTTAGAAATAAGGTAAATAAACTTGTAAATGAGGCGAGAAATATATATAAACAAGATGAAATAAAAAAATGTAATGGGGATTTTAGAAAGATATGGGAAAACATTAACTTGTGGTTGGGTCGGAATAAAACTAGTTTAGACGATGTGATATTAAGATATTTAGGTAAAACACAAAGCGTCACCCAAATATGTACAACTTTTGCTAAAACGTTTACTGAAGAAATTCAATGTATTAAACATGTTTGTGACACAAAATTCTTAAATCGAAAGGACTATGTTAAGCCGAGCGAGGTTAGTTTTAGGTATATTACTGTTAGTTCGTCAGATATAGATAAAGTTATAAATAAGTTGTCGTGTGAAAAAGCGCCAGGTTTAGATGGAGTGAGGGCGAAAGACATTAAATATGTACGAAAACAATTAAGTCCTATTTTAGCTAAATTAATGAACATGTGTTTGACTAAGAGTGTATATCCTGATGAGTTAAAAAATGCTATTATTCGCCCTATTTATAAGTCTGGAAGCCACCTGGAATATGTAAATTATAGACCGGTAGCCATATTGTCTGTCTTAGACAAAATAGTTGAAAAAAATATTGTTGGTCAAATTAGTAATTTCTTGGAACGTCACAATATATTGCCAGACACACAGTATGGCTTCCGGAAAGGGCGCAGTACTGTCTCGGCCCTAACGGCGTTTGCCGACTATGTTAATGAGTGTCTAGACTCTGGTAAACAGCTGATAGCACTCTTCATTGATTACAAAAAAGCATTCGACACACTGGATCACGACATATTACTGCAAGCGATGGATGAATGTGGAATACGCGGTCCCACGAATAAATGGTTTAAAAGCTATTTAACTAACAGGAGAATAAGCACGTCCATAGCTGGTGTGACTGGGGAGGAGGCAGGTGTGAATCTCGGAGTGCCGACCGGATCAGTTTTTGGACCAGTAGGTTATAATATAATAATGCACGTGAACAGTGTGTCGAATGTTGTAAACAAATGTCGAGTGTTCATGTATGCAGATGATATGTGTGTAGTTTATGCTTCGAAAGATATACTGGAGGTACAACAGTACGTACAGGAAGACTTCGAAAGCATTACCAAGTGGGCACATGACAATGGAATAATATTAAATTTGTTAAAAACAAAATGCATGCATATACACTCGCCATACAATTTGCGAGCTAAAGCTGTGCTCAGAGACAATATTAATGTGATAGGACATACATACGAATGCTTGCATGATAACAATATCAATTGTAGGTGCGTAAAGTTGGAGTATGTTAGTTCATTTAAATATTTAGGTCTAAGTATAGATAGAAATTTTAATTGGAAAACGCATGTAACTGATGTCTGTAATAGACTGAGATCTGTATTAGGGAAGTTCTATCAATTGAAAAGTGTAGTGAATAAACATACATTATTGATTGTTTATAACGCACTCGCTGACTCATTAATCAGTTATGGACTTATTGTGTATGGACGTACTTTTAAATCATATTTACTAGAAATAAAAAATCTACAGACAAGACTGATCAAGTTCCTAGTTAGCAAACAGGTTAAGTTAGAGTGTAACAAAGAGTACGATAAATTATTCTCCATTTGTAAAATCTTGCCAGTAGATATGAAAGTTGAGTATTTGATAGGGTTAGAACACTATTATAGTGAAACATTCAAAGTAAATGTTAAAAATAAGTTTAACACAAGGAGTGTGAGAGAGAAAAGACTAGTACAACCAACAATAACAAACTATTACGGTAAAAGAACGTCTAAATATTTGGTGCCAAAAGTATTCAATAAAATAGAATTATTAAGGAATAACTCTAACTTAAGCAAAGGTGTGTTAAAGGCAAAACTAAAGAATTTGTTTCTGGAGAGCGCGGACACGTCGTCGGACTGATAGGCGGTGGGTTCTAGACTGGAGTGGCCAGCAGTGGCCACTCCGGTTTGGAATACATTGTCTGTTGTATGTTGGTGACGGTCTGTCGTTGTCGAAAAATAGATTCACGAGACAGATGTAGCAGTAAGTTTTATAATTATATATATTCGATTTTAAGTTAAGTTTATAATTTTAAGTTATGTATGATAAACGAGCGCTTCTCGCCATCAAACTGTAAAGTTTGGCGAGTAAAAAACTGTAAAAAAATAACTTGTTTTTATGTAAGAGATTTAATAAATAAAAAAAAATCACCATCACAATCACCATCACAATCACCATCACAATCACCATCACAATCACCATCACAATCACCATCACAATCACCATCACAATCACCATCACAATCACCATCACAATCACCATCACAATCACCATCACAATCACCATCACAATCACCATCACAATCACCATCACAATCACCATCACAATCACCATCAAATCACCATCACAATCACCATAACAATCACCATCACCATCACAATCACCATCACAATTATCATCACAATCACCATCACAATCACCATCACAATCACCATCACAATCACCATAGCAATCACCATCGCAATCACCATCAAAATCACCATCACAATCACCATCACAATCACAATCACCATCACAATCACCATTAATCAAAATCGTAATCACAATCGCTATCATCATTATCACAATCACTATCATCGTAATCACAACCATTATCATCGTATTCACAATCATCATCATCACAATCTCCATCCTCGTCATCACAATCATTGTAATCGTAATCACAATCATTATCATCGTAGTCACAATCACTATCATCTTAATCACAATCATCATGATCACAATCGCCATCACTATCTCGACCACAATCATTATCACAATCACCATCATTATCACAATCACCAACACTATCACAATCAAAATCACAATCACCATCACCATCACAATCACCATCACCATCACCATCACCATCACAATCACCATCACCATCACTACCCTCGTTATCACAATCACTATCATAGTAATCACAATAATCTACATCATTATTACAATCACCATCACTGTCACAATCACAATCACCATCACCATCGCTATCACCATCACAATCACCATCACAATCACCATCAAAATCACTATCACAATCACCATCATCGTTATCACAATCATTATCATCGTAATCACAATCATTATCATCTTAATCACAATCATCATCATCACAATCTCCGTCCTCGTTATCACATCCATCGCTATCACCATCACAATCACCGACACTATCACAATCACCGTTACTGTCACAATCACCATTACAATCACAATCGCTATCACAATCACCATCATCGTTATCACACTTATTATCATTGTAATCACAATCATTATCATCGTTATCACAATCATCATTATCACAATCATCATCATCGTAATCACAATCATTATCACCGTAATTAAAATCATCATCATCACAATCATCGTCATCATTATCACAATCATCATCATCGTAATCACAATCATTATCATCTGGATCTCAAAATAAATGCCATTTTCGTAATCAGCACCCCTGATAATCTCGGTATCGACACCCATATTGATTTTTAGACATTTCAACCCCATCGCACCCCAACAGGGAATATTTCAGGGAGTATTTCAGGTCTGCCACATTAAATCTTAAAATCTTTGTTTTTGTAATACACCCGACCCAATTCACCATAAAAACAATACCTATGTTAAATTTAAGGCTTTGTTACCCCATTTCCCCCTTTAGGGGTTGAATTCTGAAAAAAAAACTGAAACACAAACGTTAACTCATTTATCGATAGGAGTATTCCTGTTAAGTTTCGAATAAAGTAGTATTACTAATGTTATTTCCCCACGTAATCTTTGGACTCCCGTTCCAACCCCTAAGGGGGTGAATTTTGAAAAATCCTTTCTTAGTGCACCCCTCATAAAGAACCTTTGTGCCAAATTTGGAATCTCTAGACTCAGCGGTTTGGGCTGTGCATTGATTTTTATACTTTGCCACCCCATTTCCCCCTCTTAGGGGTTGAATTCTGAAAAAACCTGAAACCCGTTTCTACTCATTTATCAATAGGAGCACTCCTGTGAAGTTTCGAATAAAATAGTCTAATTGGTTTTACCCATACAAATTTTGGATTCCCGTTTAACCCCCTTAGGGGTTGAATTTTGAAAAATCCTTTCTTAGTACACCCCTAGACCACATAAGGAACCTACTTGCCAAATTTGGAATCTCTAGACTCAGCGGTTTGGGCTGTGCATTGATTTTTATACTTTGCCACCCCATTTCCCCCTCTTAGGGGTTGAATTCTGAAAAAACCTGAAACCCGTTTCTACTTATTTATCAATAGGAGCACTCCTGTGAAGTTTAGAATAAAATAGTCTTAACTAATCTTGTTTCCCCATACAAACTTTGGAGCCCCGTTTAACCCCTTTAGGGGATGAATTTTGAAAAATCCCTTCTTAGTGCACCCCTAGACCATATAAGGAACCTACTTGCCAAATTTGGAATCTGTAGACCCAGCGGTTTGGGCTGTGCGTTGATAGATGAGTCAGTCAGTCAGTCAGTCAGTCAGTCAGTCAGTCAGTCAGTCAGTCAGTTAGTCAGTCAGTCAGTCAGTCAGTCAGTCAATCAGTCAGTCAGTCAGTCAGTCAGTTTCTTCTTTTATATATTTAGATAATGAACTCTTCTATAGATCTTCACCAAATAGTGGGTCCTCACGGATGCACCAGCTTTCAAATAAAAAATGAATCATCAAAATCGGTTCGGCCAGTCGAAAGTCCGTGGCTTTTTTAGGGTTCCGTAGTCATCTAGGAACCCTTATAGTTTCGCCATGTCTGTCCGTCCGTCCGTCCTCGCTTAATCTCTGTGACCGTTAGCACTAGAAAGCTGAAATTTGGTACCAATATGTATATCAATCACCGCCGACAAAGTGGTAAAATAAAAATTGGAAAAAATGTTTTATTAGGGTAGCCTCCCTCTGCCGGGGTTGCAGGACAGTTCGAAAGAGATACCGCGGCCCCGGAACACAAAGGGCGATGAAGGAACATGGATGGGTTTTAGTCAGTAAAAGTCTGACACTCCCTCCTGCTCCTCCCAGAGCGGGAGGAGTTATTTGATGATTTCCCACCAGAAAAAAAAAAAAAAAAAAAGGGTAGCCTCCCTATATGTAAACTGGGAAGAGATTTTTTTTTTTAAATTTCAACCCTAACGTGTGATATATTGTTGGAAAGGTATTTAAAAATGAATAGGGGTTTTCTAAAATAATTTTTTGATAATGTCAATAATTTCGGAAATAATCGCTTCAAAAGTAAAAAACAATGTGTGTGCCCCCCCCCCCCTCTAACTTTTGAACCATAAGTTTAGAAAATATGAAAAAAATCTAAAAAGTAGAACTTTATAAGGATTTTCTAGGAAAATCATTTTGAACATGATGGAAACAACAGTTTTTGTACAAAAAAGACAAAAAGTTGTACAAAATAATTTCTGGACTGTTTGTAGTATATTCGTATATGCAAGCATTTTTACCTAATGGATACCCACCTTTAAACTCATAAGTGGGAACACTTATTGTGACGGACGGGAAACTACGGAACCCTACACTGAGCGTGGCCCGACACGCTCTTGGCCGGTTTTTTTTTTTTTGAAGTCGCTTAAATCGTATCACAATTCAAATCTATTAAAGTTACTAGCAAGCATGGCCAAACTATTCATGCTCTCCGAAGTCCTGTGATTTGTTACTACTCATCTATATAAGTAAAAACAAAAGGCCTGACTGACTCATCAACGCCCAGCCCAAACCCTTGGTCCTAGAAAGCTGAAATTTTGCACAGAGTTTCCCTTTATAATGTAGACAAGGAATAAGGAAGGATTTTTAGAAATTCAACCCCTGAGGGAGTTAAATAGGGGATGGAAGTTTGTATGAAAGTCCGTCAGTTTTAAAGTTACGATCTTCAAATGTTGTGTTAAGGCTGACAATAAAAAAATAATGTAAACGTGTCTCAGCGTTTTTCATAATTCTACCCCCAAAGGGTTAAAAAGGGGATGAAGCTGTTGTGTATGAAAGTCCGTCAGTTTTAAAGTTGAGATCTTCACATTTTGTTTTTAGGCTGACGATTAAAAATTAATTTATACGTGTCTCAGCGTTTTTGATAATTCTACCCCCAAAGGGTTAAAAAGGGGATGAAGCTGTTGTGTATGAAAGTCCGTCAGTTTTCAAGTTAGGATCTTCAAATTTTGTGTTTAGACTGATGATTAAAAATGAATTGATACGTGTCTTAGCGTTTTTTTATAATTTCACCCCCGAAGGGTAAAAAAGAGGGATGAATTTGTTTATAGAAAATCGTCAGTTTTAAAATTAGGATCTTCAAATTTTGTGTTTAGGCTGATGATTAAAAATGAATTGATACGTGTCTCAGCTTTTTTCATAATGCCACCCCCGAAGGGTTAAAAAGGAGAATGTAGTTGTTTATGGAAAGTCCTTAAATTTCGAAGTAAAACTCACTAAATTTATTATCTAGGCTTATGGTTGGAAGCTAACGCAACGGTGTTTTTAAAAATTTCAACCCCTAAGGGGGTGAAAGATGAGAAGGGGGCTTTATCTGTACCACAGAATAACAAGTATCTGTACAAATAAATAAAAACTTTTTTGCAAAAAATAAAAACGACTTCAAAAAACACAAAAAAGTGAAAAATAACTTCTATTAGCTTCAGAAGTCGGTGACTTTTGTTTGACTGATATTTTTTTTGTCACCGACTTCTGAAGCTAATAGAAGTTATTTTTCACTTTTTGTGTTTTTTGAAGTCGGTTTTATTTTCTGCAAAAAAGTTTTTTATTTTACCGTTTTTAGTTGTTCCCAAACAAATATTTGCTATGAATATATTTGACTGGTAATAGGCGTGAGCAGCGGTGGCCCAGTGGTGGCGGCCTCGACTTACGAACAGCAAGTCGTGAGTTCGAACCCAGGCAGGCGTATTACTTTGTGTAATTTATTTCATCACCACTGCCCTCAAAACAGTGAAGGAAAACATCGTGAGGAAACCGGCATGTCCTTTTTTTCTTTTCTTTTTTTTTCGGATGGGAAATCATCAAATAACTCCTCCCGCTCTGGGCGGAGCAGGAGGGAGTGTCAGACTTTTACTGACTAAAACCCATCCATGTTCCTTCATCGCCCTTTGTGTTCCGGGGCCACGGTATCTCTTTCGAACAGTCCCGCAACCCCGGCAGGCATCGGTCCTTACGGACCCCTTCCCTTTTGCTGACTCTCTTTGAGGCGCGCGTGGAACACGAACGCGCTGTCGACACGGCCTGTCGTCATGAGACGGATGGACGGCGAGCTAGCCCATAGCCCACCGGCCACAGGCCCGCGCCTACGGTGGCAGGGGCCACGTGGTGGTGGCCCCCGACGCCCGGGGCGTCTCCCGCGGCGGCCGGGACGTTGAGAGGTTCTCTCCCTCTCACGTTCCGCCACCTCCTTCTCTAGCATTACTGCTTCGCAGAAGGAGGTGACGGCGTCCCATTCCGTCTCGCTCCGGACCATGGCTTGCACCAGGGCCGGACGCGAGAGGTCGCCGCCGCCGATCGCCGCTTCGAGGACACGGCGGTGCTCCGCCCACGCGGGGCACACCTCCACCGTGTGTTCCACCGTGTCCTCCGGACGATCCTCACAATGGAAGCACCCGGGCGTTTCCTCCCGCCCGATTCGGTGCAGGAACCTCCCGAACACTCCGTGTCCGGTGAGGACCTGCGTCAGGCGGAAGGTGAGGACGCCGTGGCGTCTCTCTTCTCTTTTTTTTTTTTTTTTTTGTTTTTTTATTTTTTTTTTGGCATGTCCTAGAACCAAAAAATTCGAAGACATGTGACATCTAACAATCCGTGGGCTCGCGTGCTGGATTATAGCCCACTCTCTCTTATAGAGAGGAGGCCTGTGTCCCAGCAGTGGGAACATTAATAGGCTGATGATGAATAGGCGTATCCCCAATATATGGAACTTAACATACCTTTTTTTTTGCGGATGGGAAATCATCAAATTACCCCCCCGCTGTGGGCGGAGCGGAAGGGAGTGTCAGACTTTTACTGACTAAAACCCATCCATGTTCCTTCTTAGCCCTTTGTGTTCCAGGGTCGCAGTATCTCTTTAGAACAGTCCCTTTTGCTGACATCTCTTTGAGGCGCGCGCGGAACACGAACGAACTGTCGAGATCTGGGTGTATTGTGCGTATCCCCTCAGAGCATACAGGCGTGATGTTACGTCATTTGAGGCGCACGCGGAACACGATCGCACCAACTTAACATACCTGTCTAAATCTGGGTGTATTGTACACATCTACCTACCCCCTCAGAGTATACAGGCGTGATGTTACGTCATGATGTTGTATAAACAATAAACATCCAAGCGATTGCAACATTCACGGCACTTTTGCCGTCTATTTTTGAAAAGTTCCATTGTATATCTCCGTAGATCAGCATGAGATGTTCACAAAATTATATAAAAAAATAAAAAATTATATTATTAAATTATTTAAATGGGACCACACGGGAAGCACCAGCTTTCAAATAAAAAAAGAATCATCAAAATCGGTTCACCCAGTCGAAAGTTCTGAGGTAACAAACACAAAAAAAAGTCGAATTGAGAACCTCCTCTTTTTGGAAGTCGGTTGAAAATTGAAGTGTCTGTTTGTAATATTAAAACAACCGCATTTTACTAAATGCATATGAATGTATATAGCAAAATAACATTTTTTTCAATTTTTGTCTATTGTTTGTTTGTTGTTGTATGTAGGGTACATATACCAAAATAACATTTTTTTTCAATTTTTGTCTATTGCCTGTTTGTTCTCGTTCGAAAATCTCTGGAACGGCGGGACCGATTTTGACGGGACTTTCACTGGCAGATAGCTGATGAAATAGAGTAACTTAGGCTTCTTCTATTTTAGATAAAATCTATACAGTAACCCTCCTTCCGGCGCAGTCGGGTAAAAATATATAAAAGAAGAAGAAACTGACTGACTGACTGACTGACATCAACGCACAGCCCAAACCACTAGGTCTACGGATTCCAAATTTGGCAAGTAGGTTCCTTATGTGGTCAAAAAGTGCACTAAGAAAGGATTTTTCAAAATTCACTCCCTAAGGGTGTAAAAAAGGGGCTCCAAAGTTTGTATGGGGAAACAGGATTAGTTAAACTGTTTTATTCGAAACTTAACAGGAGTACTATCGATAATTGAGTAAACATTTGTGTTTCATGTTTTTTTCAGAATTAAACCCCCAAGAGAGGGAAATGGGGTGACAAAGTATAAAAATCAATGCACAGCCCAAACCGCTGAGTCCAGAGATTCCAAATTTGTCACATAGGTGCCTTATGAGGTTTAGGGGTGCAATAAGAAAGGATTTTTCAAAATTCAGCCCCTAAGGGGCTGAAACCGGGGTCCAAAATTTACATGGGGAAATAACATAACTTAGACTATTTTATTCGAAACTTAACAGGAGTACTCCTATCGATAAATGAGTTAACATTTGTGTTTCAGGTTTTTTCAGAATTCAACTCCTAATATGGAGAAATGGGATGACAAAGTCTGAAAATCAACTCACAGCCCAAACCACTGGGTCTAGAGATTTAAAATTTAGCACGCGTAGGTTTCTTATGAGGTGTAACGGTGCACTAAGAAAGGATTTTTCAAAATTTACTCCCTAAGGGGGTGAAACGGGAGTCAAAAGTCTGTATGGGGAAACAAGATTAGTTAGACTGTTTCATTCGAAACTTCACAGGAGTACTCCTATCGATAAATGGATAGAAATGGGTTTCAGGTTTTTTCAGAATTCAACCCCTAAAGGGGGAAATGGGTTTGGTATTGTTTGTATGGTGTATCCGGTGTATCGGGTCGGGTGTATTACAAAAACAGCGATTTTAAGATTTAATTGTGGCGGACCTGAAACACCATCATCCCCTGTTAGGGTGCGATGGGGTCGAAATGTCTAAAAATCAATATGGGTGTCGATTCCTAGATTATCATTGGTGCTGATTACGAATATGGCATTTATTTTTAGATCGGGATAGGTGGCGGATTCGACTTCTATACAGGATTATTGTTGATTTATTGTGATGATTGTGATAACGATGATGGTGATTGTGATAGTGATAGTGATTGTGATTGGAATAGTGATGGTGATGGTTGTTGTGATAACGATGATGGTAATGGTGATTGTGATTGTGACTGTGATAATGATGGTGATAGTGATGGTGATTGTGATCGCGATTGTGATGATTTTGAAATTTGGCACATAGATAGTTTATAGCCTGGATTAACATGTAAGATACTATTTATCCCTTTAGAATGATCCCGTGGGACTGTTACCAAACTTCACGCGGGCGAAGCCGCGGGCAACAGCTAGTTTTCTTTAAATATTATATGGTTTTCTAAACAAAACCGCCTTTACACAATTATCCTTCAACTAAACAAGCTTTAATAAAATATTAAGATTCTTACATTTGGTAATCATTCAGTCTTCTCTGCTCTAATAACTTATTATCATACATTACAGAAACAAAAGCTCCGGAAGCAGAGAAATAATGCAATAGAGAGTTTAAAGAAAGAGATCCCAGTGTCAGACCGCAGTCTTATGAAAGATGTTGATAATTTTGAGAACAACTCTGCATACAAGCCAGCCAGTCGAAACTACCTGGAGCCTCAAAAAGCCAAGAATTACTGGGCATTGACCAGTGATTCTGATATGTCTGATGTGGAGAATAGCAAAGAAGTTAAACTGATTGCTTTGAGGTCCAGGGTGAGGCAGGGTGCATCAAACTTGCTTCTGGTCTTGGTAAAAGTAAGTACTTAATTTCTTTTTTTTTTGTATGAAATTAATAACGCTGATTTTTGCGTGACCACCACACATTAGTTGGTGGATGCAGTATAAAACCTAATAAACAAAATCGGAGCAGTCTTTGGGGACTGCCGATAGAAGTGAAAACAAAAAGTACACAGGCCCCGCCCCAGTCGTAGCACTGGTATGCCCCGCGCATGCCTATGTGGTGCTACGTCGTAGAGGATGCTACGAGTGCTACGAACGGCTACGAAGCGTGACCGCACGTTACGTTACGTGACGATGAGTTCAATGTTTTTCCTTCACCCAAAAAGTGCTCAACGCGCCTAAAGAAGTTTTCACTTCAAAAATATGGTCTTCATTGAAGCATAAAAATCATGAATATGGCTCAGACCAAATAAAAAGTTAAGATGGAACTCGAGAACAGAGAAGTGAGGCCGTATTCGTAAACATGTTGTGCATTTATTGAGGCATAGTTTAATTGTAGTTTGATGTAAAGTGTGCGTGTGAGCCTGTACGAACAGAGCGAGACTTAATTTGACGGGCCTCACTTTGCCGTTCGCAGAGTTCCATCTTTACCTTTTTTATTTGGTCTGAGGAATATGGAATATTTTGATGGACTATTTCACAGATATAGTGGGACTATTCATTACAACCATAGGTCATCTAGCCTTCTAAGGATAATAAAAATTGGCAAATTCATTAAATCAGAATGATGGTGATAATGAAAATTTCTATGCAATAAAGCATAAACATGATAACATTTCAGGTAAAAGAAAAACGTGAGATCTTCGGTTACTGGTGGGCTCTTCTGCCGAATTCGCCAGATGCTGCCAACTGGTCTTCAGAGGAATCAGCTAAGAAGACCCTTGCGTACTGCGCAGTCACTGACCCTATTGCCAGCAGTCGAGCAAGTGTTCTTAGTGTAATACTGGCACTGCTGTCAAGATCAAGGATGTACTTGTCTCAAGCTGAGTCTAGGTGAGCAGATTTCCGTCTCTTTCAAATTAAAACATTTGAATTTATTCTAAACACAAAAACGGGTCCTGATTCTGATTTCTTGATTTACAAATGATCGTTTCTGGGGAGATACCACAGAAACGTTCATTTGTAAACGTTCGTTTGTGTGTGATTCAGGCAAAATGTGACAGAAACACTGAAACAGAATGATTGAATTTGATTAATAATGGTATTAGGGCTCAGAATGTGTGTCAATTATTTTATGCCTGGATCCTACACCTCACGACTTGCATTCGCCATGCTTCGATTGTCGAAATTATAATTAAATTGCAGCAGGAAAGCTTGCATGCCAGTTGAAGAAACTGCTTGAAAATACGCAAAATATGATTAGATGGGTGGATGGTTTTTTTATTTAGTGCGGTTTTTTTATTACAGTAAAAAGGAAAGCACATCATTCATCCCATTCTCGGAATCCCTGGGCTACATGATCACATGCTTACACAAGGTCCTTAACAGTATCTTGGAGAGCGAGAGGAGCCATGCCGTCATCATTGTAGCCCTCAAGTGTTGCGCAGCGCTGGTGCAGGCTACGCCTTATCATAAGATGAAGGAGGGCCTTATCAGTCAGCTGGTTATGTCGACCAGGAGGTTTTTGGTGCATAGAGGTAAGATGCAAGGTGAAAACCGGTTAGGATGTCCTAATAGGTAGTCTGGGGAGAAGGCCCTCAACCACCATATATTTCGGCTGATATTGTGATATAGTTTAATGATAATGCCAAAATAAGCATGATGTGGAACCCTGACACAGCCAGAAGGCGACGCGGTAGACCTCGCAGGAGATCTCGGTAGACCTCGTAGGAGATCGCGGTACACCTGGATAGAGATCGCGGTAGACCTCGCAAGAGATCGCGGTAGACCTTGTAGGAGATCGCGGTAGACCTCGCAGGAGATCGCGGTAGACCTTGTAGGAGATCGCGGTAGACCTCGCAGGAGATCGCGGTAGACCTTGTAGGAGATCGCGGTAGACCTTGTAGGAGATCGCGGTAGACCTTGTAGGAGATCGCGGTAGACCTCGCAGGAGATCGCGGTAGACCTTGTAGGAGATCGCGGTAGACCTTGTAGGAGATCGCGGTAGACCTTGTAGGAGATCGCGGTAGACCTCGCAGGAGATCGCGGTAGACCTTGTAGAAGATCGCGGTAGACCTCGCAGGAGATCGCGGTAGACCTTGTAGGAGATCGCGGTAGACCTCGCAAGAGATCGCGGTAGACCTTGTAGGAGATCGCGGTAGACCTCGCAAGAGATCGCGGTAGACCTTGTAGGAGATCGCGGTAGACCTTGTAGGAGATCGCGGTAGACCTTGTAGGAGATCGCGGTAGACCTCGCAGGAGATCGCGGTAGACCTCGCAAGAGATCGCGGTAGACCTTGTAGGAGATCGCGGTAGACCTCGCAAGAGATCGTGGTAGACCTTGTAGGAGATCGCGGTAGACCTCGCAGGAGATCGCGGTAGACCTTGTAGGAGATCGCGGTAGACCTCGCAGGAGATCGCGGTAGACCTTGTAGGAGATCGCGGTAGACCTCGCAAGAGATCGCGGTAGACCTTGTAGGAGATCGCGGTAGACCTCGCAAGAGATCGCGGTAGACCTTGTAGGAGATCGCGGTAGGCCTCGCAGGAGATCGCGGTAGACCTTGTAGGAGATCGCGGTAGACCTCGCTGGAGATCGCGGTAGACCTTGTAGGAGATCGCGGTAGACCTTGTAGGAGATCGCGGTAGACCTCGCAGGAGATCGCGGTAGACCTTGTAGGAGATCGCGGTAGACCTCGCAGGAGATCGCGGTAGACCTCGCAGGAGATCGCGGTAGACCTTGTAGGAGATCGCGGTAGACCTCGCAGGAGATCGCGGTAGACCTCGCAGGAGATCGCGGTAGACCTTGTAGGAGATCGCGGTAGACCTTGTAGGAGATCGCGGTAGACCTTGTAGGAGATCGCGGTAGACCTTGTAGGAGATCGCGGTAGACCTCGCAGGAGATCGCGGTAGACCTTGTAGGAGATCGCGGTAGACCTTGTAGGAGATCGCGGTAGACCTCGCAGGAGATCGCGGTAGACCTTGTAGGAGATCGCGGTAGACCATGTAGGAGATCGCGGTAGACCTCGCAGGAGATCGCGGTAGACCTTGAAGGAGATCGCGGTAGACCTCGCAGGAGATCGCGGTAGACCTTGTAGGAGATCGCGGTAGACCTTGTAGGAGATCGCGGTAGACCTCGCAGGAGATCGCGGTAGACCTTGTAGGAGATCGCGGTAGACCTCGCAGGAGATCGCGGTAGACCTTGTAGGAGATCGCGGTAGACCTTGTAGGAGATCGCGGTAGACCTCGCAGGAGATCGCGGTAGACCTTGTAGGAGATCGCGGTAGACCTTGTAGGAGATCGCGGTAGACCTCGCAAGAGATCGCGGTAGACCTTGTAGGAGATCGCGGTAGACCTCGCAGGAGATCGCGGTAGACCTTGAAGGAGATCGCGGTAGACCTTGTAGGAGATCGCGGTAGACCTCGCAGGAGATCGCGGTAGACCTTGTAGGAGATCGCGGTAGACCTTGTAGGAGATCGCGGTAGACCTCGCAGGAGATCGCGGTAGACCTTGTAGGAGATCGCGGTAGACCTCGCAGGAGATCGCGGTAGACCTTGTAGGAGATCGCGGTAGACCTTGTAGGAGATCGCGGTAGACCTCGCAGGAGATCGCGGTAGACCTTGTAGGAGATCGCGGTAGACCTTGTAGGAGATCGCGGTAGACCTCGCAAGAGATCGCGGTAGACCTTGTAGGAGATCGCGGTAGACCTTGTAGGAGATCGCGGTAGACCTCGCAAGAGATCGCGGTAGACCTTGTAGGAGATCGCGGTAGACCTCGCAAGAGATCGCGGTAGACCTTGTAGGAGATCGCGGTAGACCTCGCAGGAGATCGCGGTAGACCTTGTAGGAGATCGCGGTAGACCTCGCAAGAGATCGCGGTAGACCTTGTAGGAGATCGCGGTAGACCTTGTAGGAGATCGCGGTAGACCTCGCAAGAGATCGCGGTAGACCTTGTAGGAGATCGCGGTAGACCTTGTAGGAGATCGCGGTAGACCTTGTAGGAGATCGCGGTAGACCTTGTAGGAGATCGCGGTAGACCTTGTAGGAGATCGCGGTAGACCTTGCAGGAGATCGCGGTAGACCTTGTAGGAGATCGCGGTAGACCTTGTAGGAGATCGCGGTAGACCTCGCAGGAGATCGCGGTAGACCTTGTAGGAGATCGCGGTAGACCTTGTAGGAGATCGCGGTAGACCTTGTAGGAGATCGCGGTAGACCTTGTAGGAGATCGCGGTAGACCTTGTAGGAGATCGCGGTAGACCTTGTAGGAGATCGCGGTAGACCTTGTAGGAGATCGCGGTAGACCTCGCAGGAGATCGCGGTAGACCTTGTAGGAGATCGCGGTAGACCTTGCAGGAGATCGCGGTAGACCTCGCAGGAGATCGCGGTAGACCTTGCAGGAGATCGCGGTAGACCTCGCAGGAGATCGCGGTAGACCTTGTAGGAGATCGCGGTAGACCTTGTAGGAGATCGCGGTAGACCTTGTAGGAGATCGCGGTAGACCTTGTAGGAGATCGCGGTAGACCTTGCAGGAGATCGCGGTAGACCTCGCAGGAGATCGCGGTAGACCTCGCAGGAGATCGCGGTAGACCTCGCAGGAGATCGCGGAACGAGCTGGACAGAACCAACGACCAGTGGTCCACATCAGCCCTATATCGATAGATTTGGAAGTCATGGGGAGAGGCCTTTGTCTAGCAGTGGGAATAGTGAGATGACACAGGCTAACAGTAACAGCCTAATAGTACTAATTAGCAAATTATCCTACCCAATTAATACTTTGATTAAATGACTTCTGTATGGTAGAGCAGGGGTGGCCCAGCGATATCCATTTTTGTCCATGAGACCAAAATATGTGACGTCACACTATGGAGGGGTCCATAGTGTGACGTCACATATTTTGCAATCTTACAAGTTAAAAATATTTTTAAGTTTCTCGTGATTTAATAGGTACTTAGATAGATTTTGAAATGTGACGTCACAAAATTTCCCACCCCTTGTCACACAGTATCACACTTCGTCCCCCCTAACGTGTGACGTAAGTTATGGATGACCCCTTTGATTATGTGAACCTGAGTCATCTCTCTCAACACATTGAGAGAGATTCAGGTTTTAGGTTCCTATGTAATCTTTTTGACGTTAAAACCATACAAACACGTTTTAGATGTAACACTACAAGTTGGTGCCCTAATCACAATGGGATGCGTTCTCTCCGTCGATCCAAAAGTAGACGAAGTACTAAAAGCAATAGAAAAAGATGCAGTGCCTTCTAAAATATCTACCTCCATGAGTTCTTCCAAAATAGTTTATACTACCCACAAAGTAGATGCTGAAGAGTGCGATGACTTTGAAGAAGGGTACTCTGATGATGAAATGTTCACCGCTGTTGATCACCCAACGCTGGAAAGTGGTGATAGAGAAATAGAGGAAGGCCACTATTTTAGAAGTTGGATTTTGGATATTTGCTTCAAGAACATGGGTTGGATTTTTAGAGAAAATGAAGTTGTGGTAAGTGTACCTATTTTAATATTTACCTTACCTCCTTTGATTGTCACTTTTGTCAAGAATTTCGTTTTTGTTGCGACTGCGACTGATCATGATCTGCCTAGCCTTTTCCCAACTACGTTGGGGTTGGCTTCCAGTCTAACCGGATGCAGCTGAATACTATATTTACATGGAGCGACTGCCTATCTGACCTCCACAACCCAGTTAGTACTACGTGTGCGACTGCGACTGACCATGCTTAAAAAAACTAACGTTGGATTTCATTGGTTCAAACTTCATATTTACATTACAGTGCATTAGTATCTTATTGTATTGTCTTTGTGTATTTTAGAATACCTACTTTTAAAATAAATTATTCTTTAAATAAATTACTCAGGGATAGTGTAGCATTCAAATGTTGAAAGAATTTTTGTAATCAGTCCAGTAGTTTTTGAGTTTATTTGTTACAAAACATACAATCTTTCCTCTTTATAATATTAGTGTAGATTTTAATTCACGAACGCCTCCTGAACGTAATACAGCATCAGCAAATAATGTTTTCACTGCCGTAACTGTCTGATGAGATGACGAGAAATAGAGAAATATGGAAGAAGAAGGCAAGAGAATAATCATCTTCATAGTTTGTCTAGTGTGTGAGTGTAAGTCTACGTAAAAATTATACAGGTGACTTTTTTATCCCTTTACAAAAAAATGGTTATAAGAGGTCAACGGAGTAAAAGCTTATGGCATACCTATTTTTTATTTTTTCCACAGCATAGAAAAAAAAGATCCATCATCAAAAAACGCTGCAAATTTCAAGTAAACTTTTCATAATAGAACAGACAAAGAGAAATTTTGAAAAAAAATAATATCGAATTTCAAAACATCAATTTTTTTTTGGAAAGGGATAAAATGTCATCCTGTATTAAGAGACACTGATGAACATTTTTCGATTGCCTACATTTCGTGCGTTAACTTTTATTTTGAACTGAACTTTGTTATCACACTTGTTAAAACTGGATTCCAGTAGATATTGTAAATCTGGATTTTTTACTTCACAACAGCTTTTATCTGAACACTGGATATTTCTGGCTAAATGTATGTTAAATCAAACTGGCTATTGTAAATATTTTTTGTTTTTAATTTAATAGGTAAGATAAGAGTCGTACAGAACCGGGAAGTATGGTAGAATAAAGGTGAGGCCTTTACCCAGCAGTGGGCGATTCCGGGCTGGTATGATGATGATGATGATGAAGCGGTGAAGGAAAACATCGTGAAGAAACCGATATGTTCTAAAATAAAAAATACGAAGAAATTGTTGCATGTACCAACCCGTATGCGGCCCGCATGGTGGATTGAAGTCCTCTCCCTCTCCGGGCACCGTAGGCGCGGGCCTATAGACGGAGAGCTATGGGCTAGCTCGCCGTCCGTCCGTCTCTGACGACAGGCCGTGAGTCAGCAAAAGGAAGGGGTCCGCAAGGGCCGATGCCTGCCGGGGCTGCGGGACTGTTTGAAAGAGATACCGTGGCCCTGGAACACAAAGGGCGATGAAGGAACATGGATGGGTTTTAGTCAGTAAAAGTCTGCTCCGCGGGAGCGGGAGGAGTCATTTGATGACTTCCAACCCGAAAAAAAAAAAAAATCCTTTCCCTCTCATAGATTATAATGCTGTATTACGTTCAGGAGGCGTTCATTAATCATTCATTAATTAAATCAGTCGATTTTTCGAACGCCCCCGTGGTGGTCTTGAGATTTTTCAAAATGCGTAGTGTAAAACTGGGCATTTACCAACAATCATGCTTAAACGAATTTAACTGACGAGTAATATCAAAAGCTCATATTATAATTGCGGAAGTAACTCTGTCTGTCCGATAACTTTTTATGCCTAAACAGCTGTACACATTTCGATGATGCTTGGCGTACAAGTAGACCATGACCTTGGAATCCCGGTAGTACGTTAATACTTGGGACAATTTTCAACGGGAACTTATTTTTACCGTCTTAAAAAAAAGAAGGTTATTTCCTCACTTTGATAGCATGCTCAGTGGCTTAGCGTGGGCTTTCGCCGCTTGGGGCCGACCGGAAATACGCCGCCCCTTGGTTTTTATTGACCCCGATAACTTGGGGTCTAAACTGGGCGGTTTTTGAGAAATCGAACTTTTAAAGATATTTTGAAATTTTATTACCTCTCCACTATAAAGTGCTGATGAGAAATCTAAGCCGTTTAGGATGTTAAACTGATACTTTTCTGATAGCTCATGAACAAATGTATCCTTCGAAAACCAATTTGTGAAAAAAGACATCTACCTTTGGAAAATAAGCGCCTTAGAGGTCATTTTCTGTAAACTTCTTTATACTTCCCATGTTTTTCTGAAAACAGTTTGGATCCCGAGTTATCGGGGACAAAATTGTAGCAAATAAGGTGTTTAATGGTATCACCCATTTGAAGGCCTGCACCCAATTACCAAACACCCTGTATATCAACATTTTTATCGTTTTCTATAGCAAGAATGGCATGACATTGCGCGAGCGATTTCAATTTTTTTTTACATTTTCCAAATTAATAAATGGCATACAATTAACGAACCACCAGATTTAGTAAAGTGTAACGGCAAAAAAATCACTTTTGATTGCCAAAATTAGTAAATGGTCACCAAAATTAATCCCCATTTTAGCGTGAAATTAAAACCATAAATTTTACCAACCTACTCCAAATTATGATTGTTTAATCCAAAAATAGTTAATGACCACCATAAATTGATCAGAATTTTAATATAAAATGACTTTTAATTATGTAACATCGTTCTATCCTATAAAAGTAAATTATTTCCAAATAATTCGTTATATACCTAAAAATAGTAAATAAACCCCTAAAGTTTGACCCTATGATATTGCAAAATCATAACTGTCTGAGCTTTCTGTGACTTTAATTATTAACCACTTCTAACTAAATTATAGCTATTTCCTATTTCAATATCTAAGGTTAAAAAATAAACAACTCGTATAATTAAAATAATCATTTTATTACCAATTAAATAAACTTAAAAATCAGATTCTGTTTAATTAACATTGGCATGTAATTAAACCGATGGCTGTATACCTGTATTATATTCACTTTTTTCGAACAAAATATTTTAAAGTTAAACCAAAAATACTGACTTGCACACAAATAATGCACACTAAATAAATCAAATTAAATATACTGTTTAACGGTATTTGCAGAACTGTTTTTTTTTAGTTATTTTAGAACTTGCTACGACTCCACGACGCGCGCTCGCTTCGCTCGCATATTAAATAACACTCTTTGACTTCTGTCCCCGAAGTGCCGGGCCTCTGCTGGCCTCCTTCGTTGGCCTACGGCCCGGTGCCCATACCGCCCGTAAAAGATATTTGGTAGTATAGCAACATTTTATGGCAATCAAACGGTGTATATATGTAGAAATAGCGCAATAATTTGCTCATCAAAATTTGGTGATCAATTTATTAAATTTGGGTTCATAGTACAATATAAAGTGCAGTCATGACTAAAATAAGTTGTACCATTGTAATTTTAGGTTTTCATTTTTTGGTTAGGGTTTAATTTTTTTGCTGGTTGGTATTATTTTAGGTAATAGATGTTATTTGTCACAAAGTTATTTTTGATGGTCATTATATTTTTCCCCTTAATAAATTGGCGCTTCCTGCCGCCCCCTTTCTTATGCCGCCTGGGGCCATGGCCCCCACCGCCCCCCCGTAGCTACGCCACTGAGCATGCTTACGTTTGTTTGATTGTGAACTGTTTTTTTTTTATCAACACAGTCTCGTTGAAACCAGATTTCAATATTATAAATCCGGTTTTTTTACTTGATACCAGCTTTTTATCTAGGCACTGGATACAACTGGATGAATATGTGAATATAAGCTGGTTATTGTAAATATTTTTTGTTTTGACATTAAACGGAGAGTAGTTTAGTTTGCAAACCAATTTCAAAGGTCAAAACAACAAAAAATAAATTACTTCGTTAACTTTCTACTACATCATTATTAACTATTTTTATGTGCCATTAATCCTTTTTAAGGTGCCGTGCCTAAAAGATAAAAAAGGCACCATTATAAAATCACTTTCTTGTCCATCTGTCTGTCACCACCGATTTTCTCAGGAACGGATGGACCTAGCAAGTTGCAATTTATACCAGATACTTAGGTCTATAGTCCCTATTAGGTGTATAAAAATCAAGGTCCTGAATCAACACGATAAAAAGATATAGGCAAATTTAGATTTTCGCGAAAACTTGTAAGTACCAAAATTTACCTTAATTTTGAACTTTTTTATTTTTCGTTATTTTCCCTTTACTTGTGCTGTAAGACCTTGCTTTTAATCACAATTGACAATAGGGTATATGCATGTTTTTTTTTTTCATTCTAAACAAAGCGTATTGACATCAGAAATAGCAAAGTGTTTTTTTTTTTTTTAATATCTATAAAAAATACTAAGTCATATAAGCATTTGAAACTGCTGATTACATATTATTATCATACTAGCATAAACACTATCGAATTAGCTTAGATCCTGTAGAATATCATATATTTATCTGGTTTTGTTTATTGCAGTGAATCATATGCTTTTTGCATTATAAAACTCGCGTTTATGCTAGTATGATAGCGTTTTGAAAACATAATATATACAACTAATTTTACTCGATAAAAAAAAACACGAACTTATGTCTAAAAATTTATTTTATCGAGTATAAACCATACCAAAATACATGCGATCATTCTGTTTTTTTGGCAAATAATTCTACAAGCAACATATTAGCATGATAGTGTTTTCTTTTTTAGTCCCATCAATAGATTTTTGTAAATCGCAAAAAACCGCTCATTTCGGACTAATCGGCCCGCTGTGACTGACGTAACAACCACCACTTTGTAGTGGAAACTAATTAGAACTTTATTTTAACAGTATTTCAAACGAAGTTTGAACCACCACAAATAGAGTTGCTAATTTAGCTCATGTAGTCGCCTTAAACAAAACTGAGCACTTACCTAAAAAAAATACACACACACGATCATAGAACCACGCCTGTTTTCTATAAATAGTAACATACCATCAAAGATTGGTCGTAAGTCTTAAGTGACCATTACGTGACGATGGTCCACTTAAAGCAAACGATTGATTGATCACCAATTCAATTCAATTTTCAATTCAATTTATTCACAAACAATTTACATTGTGTTGGAAATAACAAAATAAAAATAAAATAAAAATTAAAAAGAAACACATTCATCATACAAGTAACACAATTATAAATTAACAACATAATATTATTTCACGTCAATCCAAAAACAACATCATAATAAAAAAATAATAAAGTTTAGAAAATACAATAAAACCATTCAATGTCAACTAACTTATGTCAATAAAGAAAAATAGTTTAATGTCAGCTTATGTATAAATAATAGTAGGTACACCAGTCATTTTTTTAAATTAAAGTCTACAACATATAATGCAAAAGGTCATAATATTACATGTCGTCGACGGAGTAGAGACACTTATCCAATAGAAATGCTTTTAACTTTGATTTGAATGTGGATGTATAAATTAAGCTTTTTAATTGTAATGGTAATTTATTGAATAATTGCACTGCTTGATATTGTGAACTATGCTTCACAATGTTGAAGTGTGGACTTATCTTATTTTTCAAATCTTTCCTACGTGTACTCTCCCTGACCAGTCTTTCCTCATCCGTCTCATATTCATGTATGTACTTTTTAAGATTTGTCAGAAGGACTAGAACGTAGAGACCAGGTACTGTGAGGATCTTTAAATCTAAGAAATGTGAACGGCAACTCTCTCTTTGTGAAATACGGACCATGGTGCGTATAGCTCTTTTCTGAAGGACAAAAGCTCGTTTGCAATTATAATTATAGCTATTGCCCCAAAATTGTATGCTGTATCTTAACTTAGACTCAATTAACGCGTGGTATACGATTTTTAAATGTTTAATGTCAATTTCATCTCTAAGGGTTCTTAATGCATAACACGCGGATGATATAGATGCATCAATGGCGGCTAGTTCCTTTTTCCAATTTAAGGAGTCATCTATGTGTACTCCCAAGAATTTAGTTTCTCTCACGAGTTCAATATTTTCGTCATTTAATGTTATTTCCATAGTGTCCTTATTTCGAGCAGTTGTTTTAAATAAAATTACCTTGGTCTTTGTGCTATTAATTTTTAACTTATTTACAGTAAACCATGAATAGAGATAACTTATAGCTGCATTGACTTTTGCAGCAAGTTCTTTTGTGTCATGTGCCCCAATAATGGCATTGGTATCATCCGCAAAAACCACTAGTTGTATGTCTGGTAGAATTTTGTTTATATAATATATTAGGTCATTGGTAAACAAAATAAACAAAATGGGCCCTAGTATAGATCCTTGCGGCACACCGGCACTAATATTAAGAAAGGATGATGTATGAATTTGTCTATGTCCATCTTGCATCTCACTGATTTCTACAAACATTTTTCTGTTTTTTAAGTACGATAACAGAAGTTGAGAGGCTTTGCCTCTCACTCCGTAGTGATTTAGTTTGGCTATCAGTAAGTTATGATCAACAGTATCAAAAGCTGAACTCAAATCTAGAAATACACCAGCTACTTTCATTTTATTATTCAATTTATTGATTACATCATTAACAAGAGTATATATAGCGTCCCCTGTGCCAACGTTTTTTTGATATCCAAATTGTCTTCTATGTAATACTTTGTTTAAGTTGAAATGAAGTAAAAGTCGAGATTTGATTATTTTTTCGAATATCTTTGATAACGTTGGCAGCAAAGAGATGGGCCTGTAATTTTTTGGATCAGTCTTTGTGCCTTTTTTGTGAATCGGAATGATCTTGGCTATTTTGAGCTGTTCTGGGAAAATTCCCTCATTAATACACTTATTAAAGAAGCAAGATAGCGGTTCGGCGAGTATATTTAAATGATCCTTTATGACAGTTATAGGAATTTCGTCATATCCACACGAACGTTTATTATCCATATTTCTGACAATACTACAAATTTCATTTGGAGTGGTCAGAGTAAAGTGTAGTTCATTTTCAACCCGCTGTGTACTCTGCTCTAGTAACAAAATCCCTTCCTCATTTGTATTTTTACTGGCAAGACATTTGTTATCAAAATGCTTTGCTAGGGTGTTAGCTACTTCTTCGGGATCAGCAACTACTTCGCCGTCAATTTTTAGTAGTAGATGTTCCGTATGCATAACTTTTGACCGGTTTGTGCATTTGTTAACAATTTGCCAGATTTCTTTACTAGAGTTTGTTGAATTATTAATTTTTTCCCTAACTGTTATTTTTTTTGCTTTCGTGATAACCCTTCTGTAAATTCTGATGTAGTTTTTTTTGTAGTTTAAAACACTAGTTTCAAGATGATTACCATTATTAGCACATAAAATACGTTTCATTCTACTAGACACTTTCACACCTTTGGTGACCCAATTTAGTTTATTACTCTTTATAAAGTTAATTTTACGTTTCTTTTTTTTATAACTATTTTTAAAAAGGTCTGTGAACTTTTTTATAAATGTGTTAATTCCCATGCTGTTCCAGTCGTGTGTCAATATTCCCTGCTTAAAATATGTGCCGTTATTAGAATTAAAAACTCTTTTATTTATAACAATATGCTGGTCGTAGTTACTTGACTTGCTTGTCACAGATTCCAACCTAAATTTTCCTAAAAGGCCCCCATGTCCATCAGCCAAAACCATTATGGTCTACGTCACAATCCTTTACACAATATTCAGGCAGATTTGTTAAGATATTGTCGATGCACGAATATGAGTCATTTCGAATAAAAGTTGCAGCGTTAACGAGATGCCTAAAATTGTAACATGTTAATAAGCTGACAAATTCAGTGCGTTTTTTATTATCTAAAAGTAAATCTATATTAAAGTCTCCGCATATAATGCATTTTCTATTGAATAAATGTTCCAACAATTTTTCCATGCGTGTCATAAAAAGTTCAAAATTAGCGTCATAAGGGCTACGATAACAACAGCATATGTAAAGGCCAGTATCGACATCTTTAATACAACATATTTCAAAGCTATCCATCTTATAAAGTTTGTTAATAACATCTACATTCTCTACCTTTCTATCCACGTGTCCCAGGATCAAACTACCCCCTCTAGACTTTTTGTGTCTGGTGTTGTATGAAATCAGGTTATAGTTATCTAAAGAAAAAGAAAAGATGGACTTGTCGTTTAAAAAATGTTCACTAATGCATATGTAGTCTACACTAACATCAAGAGATTGTATATAAACATCCAATTCATTCTTCTTATTGCTAATACCACACACATTCTGGTGAAATATATTGACATTTTGTAAAACAGGTGTGATTATTTCATTCTGATTACAGTTACTACTTCTAGCATTATGTAAACTAGTGTCTCCCATTTCAATACCTACGAAAAAAATCATCAGCTTGCTGTACTGCCTTGGCACAAGTTTGAGTATTTGAAGGTTCTGTGATTTTATTTGGTAATGATTTAGCAACTGATTGGAAGTAATATGGTATTGTACCCTTTCGGGGAATAATTTTATTATTACTACTGGTAAGGTTACATTTTTCAGTCTTCCAAGAAATTATGTTTTTGCGCACTATATTGTTACAGTATTTCATATAGTTGTTTCTATACTGAATTCGTAAAATCTCTCTTAAAAATAGCCGTGATTTGATTATTGTGTTTTGTTTATATCCACTGTCAATAAATTCTACATGCTTCAAATTATCACATATAAGATTAAAAATAGAATTAATTTTAGATGAGTTTATGTATCTCGCGTTGTGTACATTTCCAACTAGAACATTTGTGTGTGAGATTTTAACTAAATTATAATGTAAGAAGGATTGCATAGTAATCGGATTGTCATCGTTAGTGCCTGTCAATATTATTACAAAGTCTCTTTCGTCAAAGTTTTTACATAAAGAAATACATGAGTTAACTATTTCATCTGTGGGTGCCATCGGTTTTATTATAGACAGTACCTCATAGTCCGCTCCTAAGTCACGCCGTAGCAAACTACCTACATCGCTTTCCTGTTCGTCAGTAAGAATTAGAACTTTGTTCTTCCTGGATTTTATGTTGGTCTCCTGCGTTTTAGTTGATGTTGGGTTATCTGCACACTTTCTATATCCGGTAAAAGAGGTTCTCTGTAACGCAGTCTGTTTAGATTCAAGTTCAGAAATTCTGTCAAAAGATGCGCTTGTCGAGGGTTGCTCAGTTTTAGTTTCAGTTTCTGGCATGGTGTTTATAGATTTCCCTTCTTCGGTGTTTGTAATGTCGTTAGGTTTCAGAGGTGAAACACAGAAACTGTTTGTCAGTCGACGTCGTACGCTCCTTTTAGAACCTGATGATATGTTATGATTGAAAGCAGTCAACGGGCTTCTGCACAATTGTTTTAGTACGCCGAGTTCTTGATTCATATTCACTACTTGTTTCTTTAAGTCTAAGTTTTCAATAACAATATTTTCCAATTCATTTTGTGTACTTTCAAGTTGAGCTTTTAATTCCTTTATTTCTGCCTTTAATTCCAACATGTACGTGGAACAAATATTTGAAGATAGGTCTAAGCTTCTGCCTAGTATTTCATCACAAGACATTAAACTCGTGTCAATTATGCTGTGTTCCAGAGACTCCATTGATCGTGATTTAATTTTAATCATTGGTTGCTGTTTTCTTATGGTGATATTATTGACTTGTTCCATGTTGTGGTATATCACCTCGCCGGCGCCAGCGCACACAAACTAGGTGAATTGATGAAATACGACTTTTAAACATACAAAAAGAGCACCGATCGCGGGGATCGAACTCACTACCAGTCCTTTACTCAGGCGGCCTCTTACGTTCCGAGCCAACCGGACAGATAGTGTAGTGGTTGAAAATATAGGGCAGCTTTGTCGATGTGTTAAAAAAAGTTCGTTATGAATGAAAGAACCAAGTAATAGGGGGCCCGACCGCGACATCAGAACGCATTGGACTTTAGTTAGCGCGCAGTAGTCTTGATTGAACTGTTGATATCCTTACAAATTGTACAATATTAGAGGGAATTGGTT
Source organism: Xestia xanthographa (assembly GCA_905147715.2). Classification (NCBI taxonomy): domain Eukaryota; kingdom Metazoa; phylum Arthropoda; class Insecta; order Lepidoptera; family Noctuidae; genus Xestia; species Xestia xanthographa. The sequence goes on along the minus strand of LR990649.1, from coordinate 13,138,504 downwards.
CGTGCGCGAATGATCTGTTTACTTAAAGGTACTAATATTAAAGACAATTTTATAAGTACTAGCTGTATTACACTCACAGGTGTCGTGTAAGGCGACTAATGTCTGAGGCAGAAAACCTTGCGCCTCCGTAGACCTGAGAATGGGCAGCGGCGTTTTCTGTTAGTCTTTCAATACTGCGATCTCCAATCCGCCTGCCAAGCGTGGAGATTACGGCAAATTCCGCCCATCATGGGAGAGGCTTATGTCCAGCAGTGGACGTTATGGGCTACGAGGTACCATGTATGCAGTAATACAAATAGGTAAATCTGCTATTTCGTCCAAAAGTGCAATACTATACACCTACACGGTCAAAACGTACGGAACAACTGTTTTTTTTTTTAAATTATCAATGCAAAATCTCTGGGGATTCAGAATGATGAACTAAATACGTGGTAACCGTTTGTGCGTCGGTGTATTCCTCAATAGTTTTTTTGGCCCAGGAACCTTTGCAGGCATACACAGAAGGACCCACTAAAGTATCATCACAATCAGATCAATGGTTTAGGAACGCATATAGAACAAACATTCGTTTTTATTTATAGCGACTAATTACTGCCCGCGACTTCATTCGCGTGTATAGTGTATAGCTTTCTATAGGTGAAAGATTTTTTGGACTCGGTTGAGTAGTTCGAAGATTATCTCCTACGTACAAACTTCAAACGTTACCTCTTTGTATTAGTGTATTTAGGTAAACAATATTTGAACATTTTTTGTACTCGTAGGCATAACATCACATAACAAAAACAAAAATATGTAGTCGGAAATTTATTCCATCTTATTAGTGTAGTGTTTATGTATGAGTGTCAAGAGACTCACCGACCCCACAGTCAAACCATTACAACGGTTTTGTGGGGCTTAGTTTATAATTTTACTTACAATGTTTGATTAATAAATAAATAAATAAATAATAATAACATAAAATAATAGCAGGTAGTTTTTTTTAATAAATAAAAGGAAACCCAATATAATATCCTAAATACCGTGCACGAAAATCACAAACACATACTATTTTCCGTGAGTAAATCTCCATGGAATAATTTAATTCTCTTATTCTCTGATAGGGTTTTAGATCATACTTTTCGACTAGAAACCCATGGTTCCTCCAGCTTCACTGTACCCGCAACACTGACCCAGTCAATAATTCTTTCAGAGGATCAAGCCGTCAGCGATTCCAATAATCCTGGAGTCGTTACAAGTGTTGTCTGCAGTGGCGTTCCATCACCTTCAAGATCTGTTACACGGTCATATCACACTGCTTGGAGACATCCTGAGCGAAATGCTGCAGCATGAACATCAGGATGTGGTGGTACAGACAGCTAGTACTATTAGCATTATTGGAGATGGGATCCAGAAACTGGGTAAGTCTTGACAGGGTAGTCTACGAAACCAGAAAACAGATAAATAGTGTAACATCTTAAAAACAAGGTTTTAAAAGCGATTTTCACATACTCTTATAACAGCTGGATTAGACGGCACCGTTGAAAGTTGACACCTTACTATAAATAAGAACCCTGTAGTAACTTTTCAGACCTGAATTTTTTAAGTAATGGTCGTCCTACTGCATAACAGATAACAGCAACAGAACGATTCGTTCTAATTTGAAAATCTCATTTTCATTGAATGGGCCCCTATCGCGCCCGAATTCGCCGCTAGAGGCGTTCGTGTACAGTAAGGTCTTCCGAAATATCAGATGTCATAATTTATTCGCACGTTGCGTGCGTTTTTATCACGTATTTAATTTTATACTCACGATTGTGTTCTAGATTGAGCCATTCCTGATTAATTGTGACTTGAAGATTTTAAGTAGCAACTTAGGATCTTATTTGTCAGTAGGTACTTGGAGGTAGAATGATTTTTTAATGTTTCATGCTTGCTCATTTTAGGAAGAATATTGTAAATATGTATCTAAAGCTTACACTATGTTGTTATACGTAATAAAATAAACTTTTTTTATGAAGTTATTGGTACTATAGATAGAGTATCAAATAGAATTATTGACAGGACCTTACTCGACAGTGCGCCATCTGGTGAGCTCAAAAACGATAGCCCTCATTGTATTCTTTGTCGTGTATGATGCCAGTAACCAATAATTATAATATTAACCTCACTGGAACACAAATTTTTATAACTTTCATTTCCCTCCTACATTTACAGAGCAAATAGACCGACCGCCACCATTGAACCACTGCGTCTATATGTGGGGGAAGCTGGTAACACCTCTGTCGACCGTTCTGCAGTGCCACGACACTTCACCGGCTAAGGCAGTGGTCTGTGACTGCATTGCCAATATTGGCGAGAGGTCCTTCAAAGAATTGCCGGTAAGTGTGAGTTCTAGGAGTAGAGTGCAGGTCTGCTTAAGAAGTGTATTTGATTGGTCGGCTAATGACTTGCCGTTTCTGAAGCCCTCTGAAAATCTGTCAAGGGTTTTCCACGCTTTATGAAATTATTAGTTACTAGCGGACGTCACGCGGTTTCACCCGCGTAGTTCCCGTTACCATGAGAGTACGGGGGATAAAATATAGCCTATGTTACTCAGGGTGAATGTAGCTTTCTAATGGTGAAAGAATTTTTGAAATCGGCGCAGTAGTTTTTGAGTTTATTAATTACAAACATACACACAAAAATACAAATCTTTCCTCTGTATAATATTAGTGTAGATAAGTAAAAAATGGACTTCGACTGTGACTCAGCGGTTTAAAGTTAAACCTTTATCAAAGGTTCTTTCCCAGCGGACTTTGATCGTCGTAGCCGTCCCCGTTGTGAGCTGGCCGTCATGCAGTTTATCCAGGGTTCGAAGTTAACGTAGTAAAACCCCACTATTTTGAACTAGGTACTATTGACACACATAATCTTAATTATAAGTATGCAATTGACGTATTAAACGAATGTGAGGTTTGTAGTAATCACACAATGTTATTGTAAAATGTCATCGGTAGTAATTGGAATTACTATTAATCACCGATGCATTTATTATATGTATCCGTGTAGACGATTGAGGTAAACATAACATTTGAACTTCGAAACTAAACTCAATCTTCTTCTTTCTGTCCTATTGTCAACTTACTTGGGGTCGGGCGTTCTTAAGCGTACGCCAGAAAATTGTTGCCTAGGATGTCGATGGTGATATATTCCGCGCTTTCAGGTCTCTCTTGACATTATTCAACTAAGGGGCTGGTGATCAGTCCATTGTTTGCTGCTTGGTGCTGATGTTGAGGACTGTTATCTATTTGTCTCATTATTGTCTTAGCTCAATGGTGTTTTAAAATACATCGTTAAAGTTGCCCTACACATAAAGTACTAGAACAAACATTTATGGACATATATCTAAATTGGCGTCTTTAAATTCTTTAGATGTAGTTTTCTTCAATAAAACATTTATGTTGTTTTACCCAACTTGAAATCCAAAAAAGTGGTCCTCTCACCATAATTAATCTATGCTGTTGGGTCTAGCAGTCTAGCAGCGTTGGACCAGTGGTGGCAGCCTCGACTTACGAACAGTAAGTCGTGGCTTCGAACCCAGGCAGGCGCATTACTTTGTGTAATTTATTTTATCACCACTGCTCTCAAAACGGTGAAGGATAACATCGTGAGGAAACCGGCATGTCCTAGAACCAAAAATTCGAAGACTTGTGACATCTACCAACCCGCACTGGACCTGCGTGGTGGCTTATAGCCCATTCCCTGTCATTGAGAGGAGGCCGTGTCCCAGCAGTGGGAACATTATAGTCTGATGATGATGATGTTTGGCCTAAGGCTCTAAACTTATCGTAATGTTTCTTCTCTTTAGCGACATCTGCAGGTGCTATGCTGCACGCTTCTGATCGGTTCATGCAGTGACGAGGAGGCGACGGTGCGCGCTGCGGCTGTGAGAGCGTTGGCTATGCTCGTCATGTACCGAAGTCTTAGAGAAGTAAGTATTGAAAGATATGCGTGAGAATGATCTCGAGGCCGATTGACCAGGGCCGTCCTAAATCTCGTTGGGGCGACGATATCCTCAAAGTCGCGGGAAACACCTGGATAAGGGACCTACAGAACCGGGAAGTGTGGCAGAAAAATGGGGATGCCTGTACCTAGCAGTGGTTGATATGATAATGATGAATTATGAGCCATAATATTAAGTTGCTGCTACGCAGCTTTGTGGTTGCTGTTGATGGCCCAGTGGTCATCCACCAACATGCACTGGGCCCACGTGATTATAGCCCACTCCCCAGCAGTAGGTACGTTCTAGAATCTAGATTGATCGTAGTACGAGTACGCACAGCGATACATCATTCATCAAGCTATAAATTTCCAGTAAAACATGGCCTCGCTTTGTATAGACTTCCCATACAATGAGAAATCCGCATAAACTGGATTTCTATAGCTTGATTGGTCGCCGTGCGTACTACGGACGGAAAATTCAGGTTCAAGTGTGCGTATGTAAGTTCAATCAAACAAAATTGAATCTGTCAATGTGTCATCGTATTTTATTTAGACAAGCACGTACTTTGGATTTTAATGTTAAATATATGTTAGGGACTTAGGATAAGTGATGTTTCACGTAAACAAACAACTCATCGTCACAAAATTAGGTCAATCGACCAATTGAGCCGCTATGACACTCCGTGACACGTTCTTTGCTAGCCCTGGACATGATCGAGGACCTTTTTAGACTTGTCTAGTAGTCCCTATTATTAGGCTTCGCTTATTTCCGTTGGTCTGTCTGTCTGTCACAGGGCTGTATCTTTTGAATAGGTATATACTTGAAATTTCACAGAGTGTGACAAATCACTACATATTATAAAACAAAGTCCCCCGCTGCGTCTGTCTGTCCCTATGTATGCTTAGATCTTAAAACTACGCAACGGATTTTGATGCAGGTTTTTTAATAGACAGAGTGATTCAAGAGGAAGGTTTTAGTATATAATTTGAATAAACTAAAGATAAACATTAAATGGAGATCCCATTTAATGTTTAAATTTAGTTTCTGACAAGAAACGTGTTTTTTTTCGGCGGTGGTACGGAAGTATGGTACCCGTACGAATCCTAGTCGCACTTGACCGGTTTTTATTAAGAGACCAGCTTACTATTTATACTTGAACAAACAATAAAATACAGCTAAAAATAGAAGTAGTTATTTACTCTGTTCGCTTTGATGCTCTCGCAGGCTCTGTCAAAAGATCACACTTTTTGTTTGTTTAAGGACATCGGTTTCGTCAGTGACTGCGGCGAGAACATTCTGCGTGCCTTGGCTGAACCTACGCTGGTTGTTAGGATGAAGGCGGCCTGGGCTCTCGGAAACCTCTGCGATGCTCTAGTGTTGAATGTGTAAGTTTTATTACTCCCTACATAGTGGCTACGATAGGTGTTTTTTTTTTTCTTAATAGGCTCGTCTGATGTGAAGCTATGACGCGGCCTGGGGTGGAACACGCTTGCCTAGAAGAATCCGATTCACTTGAACTTTGATACACAATTTTAAACAAAAGATAAATATTAAATACACACATCAACACGGTCTAGGGATATTTCATACTCAATTAAATAACTCGAAAAGTACTGGCCGCATTGGAATCTTTTATACACCGATTTGTTTGTAATTTATCTCAGACTAATTCCAAATTCAAATTTTTGAAAATTCTTTTGTTTCGGTGGCATAAAAATGTCTTGATGTATAGGAGAGGGAATTTTCATTTGTGCGAAATTTAGAAAACAATACGAATTACGTTTAGTTACAGTTTTTTTTCATTTTTAAACGAAAGATAAAGTTAAAATTGAGGTATTGTAGCCATGCAACGCCGACATTTGACGAGGGCGGAGATGTTACGAGCTGTGGGAATGCTGGAAGCTGGATCTGTTCAGCGTAATGTTGCTGAGGCCATAGGGACCCATCAAAATGTAATTTCAAGATTGTGGACACGCTATCGTGCCACAGGTGAAGTAGCAGAGAGGCACCGGGGGCCAAGTCGCATCACTACCCCCAGACAAGACCGATTTTTGCAAATTACTGCGCGAGCACAACCAAATGCAACGGTGACTCAATTGGTCCAAAGGCTGCGAGTGGAACACCAAGTGCTTGTGAGTGACCAAACTGTAAGAATGCGACTGCATGAAAGCAATCTACGCTCTCGTAGACCACTCCGGGTCCCACCTTTACGGAGAGGCAATCGTGGACGACGATTAGAATGGGTTCGGAACCACGTGGACTGGGGCCGTGACCAATGGTCCAATGTGCTGTTCACGGATGAATCCAGGTTCGGCTTCCATCCAGATTCACGAAGGACGCGTGTTTGGCGAGTTCCTGGACGATGGAGCTGTCTCCAGAACCCTCAGGAAGTTCACCCATACCAAGGAGGAACAATTATGGTTTGGGCAGGAATTCGTCTTGGAGGACGGATGGATCTCGTTTGGGTGCGGGGCAATATGACGGCAGAACGATACGTCTAACAGGTGCTGGGGCCCGTAATCTTGCCCCACAGAACACAAATGGGGCAAGATTTCCTGCTCATGCACGACAATGCCCGGGCACACACGGCGAGAACGGTAGCAGCTTGGTTACATACACATAATGTTAGGGCCTTAGACTGGCCTGCTCAATCGCCAGATCTAAATCCCATTGAGCATGCGTGGGATATGCTACAAAGAAGAGCTCTGAAGGAAGTTCCTGAAAATCTGGCTACAGAAGATCAACTTTTTGTGCACCTCAGAAGGACATGGGACAATATTCCGCAGCAAGACATTGACAACCTTGTTCTGAGCATGCCGAATCGTTGCCGATGTGTTATGAACATCATGGGCGCTTTCTCAGACTACTAACTTCAAGTTTATAAACACAAATTAAATGATTTTTCTATTTTTTTCAGTTTTTACTCACAAATTAAAAGTTCATTCATATACGGTTTCCGTCTATGCTTCATTTTTTTTCCATAAAATCCTGAAATTTTAATCTATACCTTAACCATTATTAAAAAATGGTAGAATATTAAATAACGTATCTTTTAAATATATACATGTCATATAAATAATTAACACATTGATAGTAATTCGCTTTTTTAAAGATATCCCTAGACCGTGTTGATGTGTGTATTTGTGTAGCTCTTTGGAGTTACGGAACGTTGCGTATAAAAACCGGCCAAGTGGGCGTCGGGCCACGCGCAGTGTAGGGTTCCGTAGGAGCCCGTTATCATAGTATAGAACGATTCTCTAGCGGCAGCTTTGTGAAAGTTATGATAATTTATTGTTTTTTTTTTATTTATTTTTATTTTAGTTTTTGTTTTTCAATGCAAGTCTTTACCCGTTATAAACAAGTAACTAAATGGGACATTAAATCGAAAAATAGTACAAGCAACCCCTAAGTAATTTTAAAAGACGTATTCAACGATACCCCACACGATGAAGTAGACGACGAAAAAAATTGATCCCCACTTTTAGGAGCTAAAAAAAAAAAAAAAAATATTTTTTTAGGGTAGGGTAGCTTATGGGGGGATAAGCTACCCTACCCTAAAAAAATATATTTTCAATGTATATATATCATGAAAATTTTAATATCATGAAATAAATAGAGGCCAATGTAACCAGTGACAACCAGAAATAACATTTAGTATTGCAACAAGAGCCAGAGTACCCGTTATGACCGAGAAACTGATTAGTACCTAACTGTGTAGTGTCGTGTTTGGTTAATTACTGTCTACTTAAAACGTGACGTAGACCCTAATGTCTTCAGTTTAAGTGATTTTCAACGCTAGACTCAGCGCCGAGAGTTGAAATTCCAATTTAATAACATTCAGGCTTTAAGTTGTAGTAAAAAACCGGTCAAGTGCGAGTCGGACTCGCGCACGAAGGGTTCCGTACCATTGTCTATACATCAGACAAAACGGCAATAAAATCACGTTTGTTGTATGGGAGCCCCCCTTAAATATTAATTTTATTCTGTTTTTAGTATTTGTTGTTATAGCGGCAACAGAAATACATCATCTGTGAAAATTTCAACTGTCTAGCTGTCACGGTTCATGAGATACAGCCTGGTGACAGACAGACGGACAGACGGACAGACAACGAAGTCTTAGTAATAGGGTTCCGTTTTTACCCTTTGGGTACGGAACCCTAAAAAGGGGTTATAGTTTGTCTAGATTTTAGTCTTCTTTGTTGACTTTAGTCATTAGATCATTCCCAACTCACTATCATAGTCTGTTGACCTTAATTGTTCATCATTTTTCGAGGGATATTTGCTTTAATGTGGTTGAGTATATTTCAAAGAATACAGACGAAAATAAATATGTACCTAAGTATATTAATTTGATTCGGTACATACTTGTCAACATAATGGAAACTGCCAAATAAATGTCATAGATCAAACATTTGCGCGAGGCGCAAAAAGTTATCGACTTTTGTGTGACGTAACATTTACACACGAATCTTGACGTCACTTATCGGTGCAAGTCAACCAAAGCAAAATTTCTGAAATAATGCAAACTAATCCAGCTATGAAATCTTAGATTCAGTTCAAGTGAATTAAGTGAAATTATCGCTGATCTCGTATACGGACGGGTATTGCCGACCTGGTAAAAAAAACTAATTGTGTTTGAAATTATTTTCTAGTTGCTGAAAAGTGATCGAAGGTGGTGAAACAGGCAATTTGTCATCATCATTTACCTAGCCTTTTCCGAAGTATATTACGGCTGAATTCTGTTTATCTGAATGCAGCTGTATACCAGCATTTTACATGTAACTACGAAGGAGCTCATGGCTAAATAATAACAGCCGCTCGGGTCGATATTTAGGTTAAGACGTGCTTGCCTAGGTTGGTCCGTGCATGGGTGACCACCCATTACACACCGAATTTTCTTCGGCTGCCGCTGCTTCAACTGTGGTTTGTAGATCTTTGGTAGCCGTTACGGGTAGTGGATTGTGTTGGTCAGATAGGCAGTCGCTCTATGTAAAATACAAGTATTCAGCTGCATCTGGATAGACTGGAAGCCGACCCTAACACAGACGAAAATGCTAGGCAGATGATGACTTCCACAATAATTTATCATCATTCTAATTCTGCCGAAAGTCGTCCACTGCTGGACATACAGGCTATTCAAGTTCTTAACTAAACTTTCATGTAACAGGGAGGACCTAGAATGCGATGACATAGACGATGCCCTGCTGGTTCGCTTGCTAGAGGTCAGCATCCAGTGCGCAGTCGACAACGATAAGGTAACCCCTAACAACATAATATTTGAGACAATTGTCTTATCGCAAGTAGTTTCGTCTGTCTTGCGCACGTCGTTCATTCATGTTGTGAATGATAATTTGTTAAAAAAACATAAAATCACGCGCATGATTCATGATTGTTTAGGCGGGGATGTCGACATAAATCTAAGTGGTAAGGGTCAAAATTATTTACATAATATGGTGTAATGTTTCAGCTTCTGCCTGGCGTTATCTATCTGTGTATAATAAGATTGATGATAGATAAAGGTCACATAGATTTCCCGCATATTATATTCGAGATTTTGTTCCAAGTACTACTTTCATTAAATGTAAATTAAGTTTTATATTTCAATAAATCTACAGTCGTCCTCGGAACTGCTTTACCACTCTCAGGTTGATTATTATATCTCCCTATCTCATGGGGTGACGTTATCACTCCCGGTTGCAACACATTTCTATGAAACCAACGTTCATCCGGAATAAAGAGTCGTTTTGTTAATATTTTACACAATTTGACTAATATAATTTCGTGTTAGTTTTCAATTACCTACTCTCGCTTTTAGATTGCACCTACAATAATTAAAAAAAACATAAGTTCATACATGAATTGGCTTGTGATGTGGATTTCGACTACTGTGACTATTACCACAGAATAGATAATAGTACTAGCGTACAGAAGTTGCACTCCTTTGATCGTGATGAAAGCCGACATTTTAAATACCTAAACTGGGCGCGCTCGATGTAAATTGTGCCTTGACGCCACGCGTTAGCGTATTTTATTCGGCGTCTCACTGCTTAATGGTCAATCGGTAGGGTTGCCTCAAGTACTAAAAATAAAATACTACCAACATTTATGTATTAATATCTAAATGTTAATCAAAACTTTTATAATTACAATTATTTTACTCTATTATAATGTCTCATAATATATTTCTTGCCTTCTCTAAAATAATGATTACTTATTAAATTTAATAGCAGCATAATGCGAAATCGAACAAATATTTTTAAAATAAACTCTGATGGGAAGCATGGACATGGAGCAGTGAAATTAATACAAAAAAGACATTTTTGTTCTTCATTTATTAACAGCAACAGTTTATCCGGCTTAATCATTTTCACTAATAATGATTAATGATCAATCAATCAGTCAACAAACACGAAGTACGAGTAGGTAGGCGACGCAAGCGACATGTCGAAAGAGCGCGCAAATTAACGCAGCATACGTACAATTGAACTTGCAAGTTGCATATTATTCAATATGCGCGAAGCGGTAGGTAATTAGCTCATGCCTACACACGGAGTGACAGAGCCCTGCTATTACTGTCTTCTATTTGTTTGTTCTCATTGTTCTCAAGTTCTCAACCATGTGGAAGCTGGTTAAAGATATTCTATGATTGAAAGCACCTCCATGTATATTTACATTTAATGTTAATGCAAGTTAATCTTGACTTCGACACAGCAATAAATCATAAATTCTTAAACAACTGATAATCATCTAGATTATTCTAGATCAATCCAGTACTGACTCTACTCTCTAGTTACATATTCTAAAAATACATTTATTAAGTACGATTTACACCGTCCGGCACCACAGCTTAGAACCCGTTTAGATCTACACGCATTTCTCTCCAGTGTAAACTCCGTGCAAATATGACATTTAACTACTTCATACACGCCTCAATTTCCTTTAACACATTTATATAATATAATAATATATAATATAATAAGCGCTACGCATATCGCCCTGTGTAAATCGTATTTTATGAAAATGTAGAAAGCTAATCTTGGCACGGGTCACTAAACACAACACGAGGTCCCTAGCTCTCCGCACGTGGATATCGCTATCAGTTTGTGACAACACTCTGCACTTATGTTAAAACATTCCTTATCTCTAAGTTAATGGAAAGTTTCATTAGACAGTTATCCATACAGGATGTGAATGCCCGTTTTCAAACGAATGATGATTGAAATTTGAACTCTCGTCGCTGAGCCTAACGTTGAAATCTAACTACCTATATGATTTTTTAATGAAATTAATTTAGGTGTTACTTAGTATTTAACGGGCATAAGGCTGCGTTTTCACCAGAGATGTTATACGTACGAGGATGCGTAGCGAAGAAAACTAACCAATCACATAGCTAGCTTAGCTCAAAATATAAAAATGAAGCTTTAATATTGGTTAGTTTCACACACATCCCTCGCTTCGCATCAATATGGTGGTTGAGCAATTCTGAACATAATAAAAAATAGGTTAATCTAATCTGATGGGCAGTAGGGTATTAGATTAGTTTCTAGGTCAAGGTAGAGATATATTCAGGCCTTGAAAAAGGAATTAGGATCAATGAATACGTATATTTAAAGGCCGCCTCCACCAGCGAAAGAATATCGGCGATATTATCGTCCTTACCACGTTTTTTCTATACACTGCGGCCGCCTCCACGAGCGAGAGAATTGCGGCGATTCAACGTATTTCTATACGAAAATATCGCCGCGATTCTCTCGCTCGTGGAGGCGGCCCCTTATAGGGTCAGTTTGGGTTGGTTGGTGGTATTCTAGAACAATCTTGGATCGTCACTCAATGATCATAGCAATCAATTAATTAACTTAGCAATCGTGTCAATTTGATCAAAATATAACTAAATAATAAAACACGACAAAGAACACAATGATTATAATTTTTCCACATGAAGGTGTTAAAAACTGAAGTTCATTGTTTGTTACTCTGACCATGAAAGGCTTATCTTTGAAGCTTGTAGAATTTATGTAGGAAGTTTTTTATTTAGAATGTAATTATAACACATTTATCTAATATCGGTCGGCAGCGTTCTAGAATGAACAATGAATAGTTAATTTAATGTATCTACTTAAAATAAAATATCATGTATATTTTGCTTAAAAGGTAAAAATGAGTGCAACACGTGGCCTTGGGAATCTGCTACGGTTGATAAAGAACGAGAATCTGGTTCGAAACACGCAATTGAAGACCTTGTGTGAGACCGCAATAGGAAAGCTTTTAGACTGCGCGTGTAAGGTGAACAATATGAAGGTGCGATGGAACGCTTGCTATGCGATGGGCAACGCTATGAAGAATGAGCAGTTATTCACTTGTTTTAATGGATGGCAGGTAAGATATTCAAGAAGATTTAGTAATAAATTGAAGATTGATCTTGTAGTCAGTCTGCAAGATTCAAAATAGTAAAAAAAGTCTTAAATTGTTTATATCTAATGGGGAATCACACTGTGGACCTAATGGCGCTAGCATAGCTGGTTACCAACATCGTCATTGATGGTTGAAAATGTGGTAATGCCATTTTATATTTCAAAATAGCTTAACCTCATTGGTCAGATTGAGACCATGGTATGGCGGGCATAGGCTATGGTGGCGCCATCTAAGATTATCTTTGCCTGTCTCCTCATTCTGAGCTAAAGGCAAGAATAATCTTCAAAAGTAAAAATTACTTTGGAAGTAAAATTAACTTTTATTAACATTGACCCTCCACTGAATTATATTCATCAATAAATACTAATTCTTCTCCATATGTTCATGTTTTATCTAGCTGGCAAAGAAAATACTATATTCTTATTATGTCATACTTCTTCGTCTAAGGCCCAGCGCACACCGCTGGAGGCGCAGTTGAGCGCATTTGAAGACAACAATTTAATATAAACCTTAACTACCTTGATATACAGTCAACATAATAATAAATTCGCACGCGGTACTCGGAGCGCCCTCAAGCTACTACAAGAGCATGCGCGCGACTGTATATCACGGTAGTTAAGGTTTATATTAAATCGTTGTCTTCAAATGCGCTCCGCTGCGCCTCCAGCGGTGTGTGCTGGGCCTAAATCATCCCTTTATCCCTCAGAACCAAGTGTACTCCAGCCTCTGCACTCTAACCAAGGAGTGCAAGAACCTAAAGGTCCGTATCAACGCAGCGACGGCGTTGCGCGCGCCGTCTGCGCGGGCGCACTACGCCGAACATTACGCGTTAGTGTGGAGGGGGGTGCTAGCTGCCATGGAAAATGCAGCCGATGTTGATGACTTCAATGAGTATAAGCATAAGGATAATCTTATTGAACAGGTGAGTTTTGACAGAACTATGAAAACTATTGAGGATCACTTGTTTTCCAACTGTAATACAGTTATAATATAGAGAACACACACTAGCTTTTGCCGATGCGGGTTGTACTCTGCTTATTCCCATGAACTGTCCCAGGCGAAACCTCACGGCTGCTCGATGTCCACCAAATGCGCTTGCGCAAGCGCTATCGGCGCGTCTGATTAAAACGACGATATCTCCGAAATTACATTAGTTAGGTCGCTACCAGTTATATAATTGGAATCGTTATTAAATTAGCTAACTTTCTCAACTGCCGAGCGGTGTTTTGGTCAGTTAGAAGCGTCGTTCGTTGTTGAACTGAGGCAAAATGTCTTTCTTGTTCTTTCTCCTAGACTCTGTGCAAGTTTGAGCGAGGTCGAAACAAGTTTCATCATCAATTATGACAAAAACTAACGCATGGAGTACTCGTCCGATTCGGATGACGGACAGACGCGGGCAACATACCGATTTGGATTACGGACAGATCAATCTACTATCATAACAACGTTATTGTTGTTTTACTCGGCAACATTACTTTTTTTTCTGTATGAAAGATTCCCTATGTCCGTACTACTACTGTATACCTGACAATTTCTGGTTAATCAGTTCAGTAGTTTAGACGTGAAAAGGTAACAAATAAACAAACAAACTTACTTTCGCATTTAAAATGTTAGGATAAGCAAACGTGTCCTGTCACAGGTGATATTGAAACGCTTTAAAGCATTTTTAATTTTTGCAAGTCTTGAGTGCAATGAGCCTACATGAGTGGAGATTCTATACTAAATGTTCTTCTCGAAGTCATCCGTGCCACCGTCCTGCTGAATGGTTCGTCTTTTACTACTGCACATATTATACGCTAATTTCCTCGGCATATTTGTGCCAACAAGACAAAACAAGAATATCTAAAGTTTCTCTGTTTATAATATCTTTTGGTATACGTGCCCCTCTTCTTCTGGGCTAATGACGAGACTCGCTTACGATAAGAATAGGGAATATGCATGAAAATATACAAAACTCTTTTTATTTATGAAAAATTCCTTGTATTGGCGCATAAAAACATTGTGGTACACTTGTTAAAGTTTCTAATACATCACTTATTTTATAATTTACTGTTTTATGTAGCAAGTTTTTGGTGAAACGGAACGCACTGTCAAAACACACCGTCCTCGATAACGTCAAAGTTCATTGTGTCAAAAAAAAAAAACACTTTTATTTGAAAAGTGCTTAAAGTTTTACTAAAATTTCATTATAATATTGTTATTGGAATTTTTACTTGAATAAAGCACATACTTTATTTTATTAAGGCCAAAAAATATGACAAGACAGAGTAAACAAGACAGATTGTGGATAATGACGTCACATCATGGCCGCGACAGCTACGTACGTTTGAACTGTCATAGAAAATTGCAGGAGTTTAATATTATTTTTGTGCGACAAGCACGAGTTGAACTTAACTTTTAATACTTTTCTTGGGTTGATAGTACTGTATTTTATTGATTTAAGTGAAGAAAAAAATACGTGTATATTCCCTATTCTTAACTTAACTTGTGTTAACATGTGATCTCTTTTGTTCCAGTTATGCGTAACTCTAGCCCACCTCTGCTGCTTACTCACCCAGGCGGATCTCACGGACATCCTAGACCCTCTCATCTTCCACTACGACTGCGCTAAGACCACCTTCACGAAAGTCTGTCATAAACTGGCTCCTGAGAACGCGTCGTGTCTGAGAATTCTTCAGGCAGCTAAGTATGTCACAGTGGATTTGACTGCGACCAATGATACGCAGATGCAGGCGTTGAGTATGCTGCAAGATATATTTATATGGGACCTGTAAAGGCGATGATGAAAGCACCTCTCCACGGTTATGCCCGTATACTTAGCTATAGTTGGTGCCAGTTAAGATGAGAATAGCGGTCATTGCCCTTTCCCTAATATCTCTTCGTACGAACCAAAACAAATAAACCATGTATCGTTTTTCATTACAAAAAATATTGAAGATCACGATAGATGACGATTTCAGACTTGAACAGGCTTATTTTTGGTTTTCAAAGTTAAGAACTTTAATAAATGTAGGTGGGTCAATGACCGCTATTCTCATCTTAACTGCCATTCATTCGCTTTGTATGAAAATGATGATGGGAGCGTCAATTGCGACCCAAGGTCACATAATGCAATTCGTGTGTGGCTTAGAAACAAATGAACCGCGCAGATAACAATTCAAGTCTCCCCGTGGCCAACCGACTTGAATCTTACCGAAAGCACTGACTTAGGTACCATACATGCTATCACAAGTGTATGGGATAACAAAGCCTTGCCCAGTTGCCCTGAAATGGAAACGTACTGATCAGCTGTAAAATGGATGCTAGAATGGATATAATTACAGAAATATGTGGGTCTGAGTATTAATGAGTCATGTTTGGCTTAATCTTAGACTAATCTTGTTAGGGATTAATGTTAGCGCGGTCAAGAAAGTGCTAATATTTAAGAGTAATTATACCATCTTTAACAGAATTAACGGAGGTGACCTTTTTTTAAAGAGAGGCTATTCTTTCTATGTATCCGAACTAATACAGGATTTGTTCCACATACTTATTACATATTGCAATTATGATTTACATAACCAAGTTAGACTAAGTGAATAGAAGAGTAAGAGGTTTAGGGATTGTAAAATTTAGATCTCACTTTTGTAACTGGCAACAAAATATCTTTAAAAAATGTCATGTTGCCATAAAAAATAACCTCTATGTGTAATGCAATCTCTGTTTAACAGAATGAAAAAAAATTGTAAAACTCAAGTTTTTTAATAGTGATATTAATTTGTTTTGACTATTGCACAGCACACAATTTTAGTAGCACCTTGATATAAATTGATAATACGAGTGAACTTAGTTTATTTTTGTAACATTTAAATAAATAAGTGGACCGAGAATAATATCTGCTTATTTAATGATGCCAATTTTGGTTAGTAACTAGTGTTAGTAACATAAAAAAGTACTACAGACTAATTAAATCCTGGTTGTTATCAAATTAAACAAATAAAGAGAACAGTTTTTATTCAAACAGATTATATGGTATTTTTTAATGTACCACCAGACGATGTCTCGTACCTACTTCCTCATTGGGCTATAATTTAGATAAACTATACTGCTCTATACATGAAAATACTAGGGCTAATATATCCCTACACCGAGGTCAACATAGACACCATACGCTAGTCTTGATACGATACTCTTTTTATTACCAGTATGAAACGGGTTGTTAAAACAAAACCATATCTGCCCTTGGTGTGAATCTCCCAAAGCCTTTCAGCTAACATGATTGGTAACGATCGAGTGCACACATTTTAGACTAAGCATTGATAATGCTTTAGCTGAACTTTCCCTTGTTTTTGCTGAAGTTACGACACTGCTGTTACTAAACTTAAAATGTCACGGGATATCTTCCGTGATTATTATTACCGTGAAAGCTTAAAACAGTGACTGCTGTTACTGTTTCGTGAATTCGTATGTAAAAGGGAATTTCTTGTGTCTATTTTTAGACGGTGGTAG
Source organism: Xestia xanthographa (assembly GCA_905147715.2). NCBI lineage: Eukaryota > Metazoa > Arthropoda > Insecta > Lepidoptera > Noctuidae > Xestia > Xestia xanthographa. Next base: position 13,121,643 of record LR990649.1, on the reverse strand, counting down.
GCCACACTTACGCGTGTCAGGGTCACTTGGCGAGTACCTTTCCGTTAGAGCTCATACGCCCAATACGATGGTACAGCTCCCGACCCGCCATCTAATTTACGTTTCGAGATATAAAGTTCGCAAAGTACAGTCAAATTGTCCTAATAGTATTTCTGACGGACACCCTCAGTTCACTGCGCATAGACGTTCATACGAATTCACGTCAAGAAAAACGTTTTCGGTTAAATATTAATCCTGCAAATACCAGCCAAAAAGATTTTTCAGGAGATTGCTAGGTCGTGTATCGGCCACTCCTGTTAGTTTAGTTGCCATAACAGAAAATGATTGCCCATGATTGGGATAATAAACAGTATTCCAACCAATGATATTCTAATAAACAGATATGTTATACACCTACAAAACCACAGAAAAAAGTGTGCCGCGGGGGAGAGCCAGCTCACATACACGCAGTGACGCAGAATAAAGGAAAAACATGCCAATTGGCCTGTTTTCGAGTCTTCACGATTGCGCGCTCACAACATAATTATCTGTGTAATAGAATATAATTGATTCCAACAATTTGTTTTTTTTATTTTATGCACGTAATGACAGCGTATGTAATACGCCAAACAAATCATTTCATAATATTCTACTTGTTTAGTTTTGATTTTATGATCTGTTAATTATTGTAAACGTCTAGAACCACCCCAGTGGTTAAGGCAAAGTAAATCTCAGATGGCGCCACCATAGCTGATCTCAATCTGACCAATGATGATAAGCTATTTTGAAATATAAAATTACATTACCATATTTTCAACCAATGACGATGTTTGGGTACCAACTATGGTAGCGTCATTAGTTCCACAGTTATAGCCTCCCCATTTAAATTAAATTATGCTTTATTTAAGTAGGTACCTAAATTAAATAAGAAAATTATTTATACTGTTGTGTTTTGTATTCGTTTTACAGTACTTTAATTAAATTTTATTTATCACATTTTTTCTTTTTTCTTTTCTGGTGTCTGCTAAATCCTCCTTGAATTTTCGTTTTTTTTATGTTCCGATATGTCATGATTCTCATCTTATTCATGTTATTTTATCTACCAACATCGCCTTCTCTGTTCTCTGTTCTGAGGAGCTCGTGGCTAAATAATAACAGCCGCTCAGGTCGATCGTTAGGTTAATCCGTGCTTGCCTAGGTTGGTCTGTGGAACCCATTACATACCGAGTTCCTCCATGCCTCGGAAAGCACGTTAAGCCGTTGGTCCCGGCTGTCATTTGTAGATCTTTGACAGTCGTTACGTAGTCAGAGGCCCAAGAAAGTCTGACAACCAGTCTTACCAAGGGGTATCGTATTACGCGGTACTAACTGGGTTGTGGAAGTCAGATAGGCTCTCCATGTCGCTCCATGTAAAATACTGATGGTATTCAGCTGCACCCGGTAGAACTGGAAGCCGACCCCAACATAGTTGGGAAGATGATGCCCTACATAGTTATATTCAGACCAGCGAGCAGTGGTCCACATTGGCCTTGGATCTAATCAACTGTCAGTCACGGGGAGAGGCCTTTGCCCAGCAGTGGGATGACGTAGGCTGACAGTACCTATCAGTATTCAGTTACTGTAAACGGACAATATCCAAATAGTAACAGTGTGTTACACCACGTTGTGTCACTAACAAGTAACACTTCAAATACAAGGCCGGTACCAGGAAAGCAAACAAACTTACCTACTCGTCTGTCGCCACATTCGAGACCCGACAAGAAACCTATCATCGTTACTACGTCCACATATTTAGACAAAGCCAAATAAGTGCTTGTTAAATTTTCCCCTGTTATTCCGTTAGTACCTAATAATTGATGTGTTTACGAGCTATCTATTGTTTACCATGTTAAGTGGTGGGAAAAATGCCTTATCGAATTAGTGTTTGAAGCTATCTGCAAATCGAGGAATTGATGATTTGTGTAAAATACGTGACATGACTGGTAATAGTGATAAATGTGATAATTGTTGATACGTAGGTATTCCGTTTGCCCTTCTCTCGTATTGAATTTAAGACGACCGTAAAAAGAGAAGCCCTCTCATGTAAATCAGTCTGCACACACTGTAGTCAATGAACTGAAATAGAACATACCGTAAACCGGGGCTATTTGGGTTTTGGGGGCTATTTGGGATGACCTAGAATTTCGATCAAAAATATCGATAACTGCCGGTTGTTGTATGGTAGAAGTTATTTTACAATGTCTAGAAACACTTTGATTGGCTAATACTGAAAAAATCCTGATGGAAATACCGAATAACATTTTGGTTTATATGGGACCAAATAGCCCCCTAAAACCCAATTATAGCCCCGTTTTACTGTTGGTACTTTTATCGTAGTTTGTTTCCGTGGGAAAAATTTTGATATCTACGCCGCTGAAGCCGTGGGCAAAAGCAGACGTCTTTATAAGATACTAGCGGACGTCCCGCGGTTTCACCCGCGTAGTTCCCGTTCCAGTGGGAGTACGGGGATAAAATATAGCCTATGTTACTTGTGGATAATGTAGCTTTCAAATGGTGAAAGAATTTTTTAAATCGGTCCAGTAGTTTTTGAGCCTATTCATTACAAACAAACAAACAAAGTTTTCCTCTTTATAATATTAGTATAGATGAGGCATACCGAATGAGAAGTCGATCTGAGCTTAATCCGTAGGTAGGTACCAAAAAATGAGGCCTTTAAACTGTCGACTTATCCACTCATATAGTATCCGAGTGTGTACCCAAATAGACCGTGGTGGACACCATAGGAATTGTTTTTTATGGTGACAGACCAACGGTGAGCTTAGCCGTTCAGACTTTTCTCAGTTGAAGTCGTTCTCCGTAAAGTTCTTCTACTATAAATGAAGCTGGAAGCGCCAAGGTAGGTAGTAGGTAGCCAGCGAAATTCATATTCTTAGGTTTTTTTGCAATTTTCCGGTCAGTATCAGGCTGTATGTGAACAATATTTTTTCTTCGCGATTCGCGACCGTAAAAAATGGCTTTACTGAGTTATAATCATTAAAATCATCAATACAACTCTCTAAGCTCATTAATTGCCATTGAATGACTATTTCATGAAAAACTCATTCAAACGCGCTTCTACCTTATGGTACTTAGTATGTTCCTGCGTAAATTAATAGGTCTTAAATTTTCGAAAGCACGTGTTTTGTACTGTTGTTTAAAATTCAAAAGATCACGTTGCCTAAACACGCTGCGAGAGTGCGAGCATAAAATCAAAAAGTAAATGGGTAAGTATCTATTCAAAACACAAACAGAATTTACTTTCAAATTAGATCTAAGTCTGTTTTCTGTTCAGAATAGTAATGGGTAGGTCGATGGGAATTTTCATGACAGGATTACCAACGTTGAACAAGAAATTATTCTCAAGCAATGAGAGTTTATTAGGTAGATACTTTCTCATATTAGTGACCTTGGTCGTAAATACAGAAAACTTAGGTATCTGCCTACCTCACAAACCAAATGTAGGTAAAGTGGACTGAAATGACCACCTACATAGGTAGCATTGTTTAATTGTAAGTATGTAAATAGCTACAGCGCAGTTGCATAAGTGCATTTATATTAATTTCTTTGAACTAGAACGCAATAAAACGAATTAATGGCTTTCAGTACTTAAAACCTAAACGAATAGAAATGTTTAATTCACTAGCGATTAGCGGTTTTGAAACAAGTTCATGAATGTGACATAGTCAATGTATAATCCTCGAAAAAGTTAATTTGTTGGTATGTTAACAAACTATTTACAAAATACCTACATTTACCTAAGTGAGTAAGTACCCCTAGTTATCTTTTTACTTGCTGTACTAAAGTTAACCCAGTTATTTTTAGCAAGTTTATTTTGAATCATTGACCTCATTAGATTTCCAGACTTACAAAACAACTTTCTATCTAGATGAAGCAAGAATATCGTCGCCTCTTTCATATGGGTTGGGTTCGATCGCCGCTGAAGCCATACAGGGAATTCTGTGGTGCCTACCCATATAACCATTTTTGCACACATAACGTAACCGTTTCGACACTTAGCGTCGACACTGACTTATCTCGAAACATAATCTCGTCGCCGTTCCGTGTTCATGCCGTCGCTGCAACTAAAAATGGGTAAGATCCCGACACAGTATTACAGTAACATTTGGTTTCTAATTTACGTCGCCGTGACGTAACATTGTTACCATATTGTAACCAGAGTTCGCACAAATCATTCATTCATTCGTTCATTTTCGTTGGCTCATGCGTGACATCTTTAGAATTAAACACAAAAACCCCCATCTTATCTCCCATGTAAATAAAGATTTAGTTTTCATTAATTTCTATGGTTTAAAATGCTCAAATCTTTATGGGAAAAGAAATTTACTGTGTAGTTTCGTTGAATATGTTGATATTTACCAACGCGCTACCATAATTAATTTATCATAATTTAATAATTCGGGCGATGGGGAAACTTTGTTTTATAAAAAAAAATATAAATAATTATACATAGAGTGCTCAAAAGCGTCTATTTAAATACAATATCAAATTTAAATACTAATACCAAAATATTTTAGCAAGAATAAACCATATAATTGATATACTTAATCAAAAAATACATTTTTGATAAAATGCTAATTAATGACAAAATTTTTAATATGCTCGTCACAACTAGTCAGAAAGTTACGATAATGTGTCGACACGTGTCGACATGTTACCTACGCTAAGTTGTTACAAAGTTACTGGATTTTTAAGATGGTTCCTCATATCTTTTTGGTTGCAGTGTTTCCCAAAGTTATGGAAGTACGTGGTACTTTAATGGTATCACAATATTAGGGGGGATCGCAACAGAGTCGAAAGTTGAAACTTTGGCGCTAGGGACTATACTACTAAGCTCCTCGGTACCAAAATCCGTACTGTTTTCCTGTAAATGGCCTAGAAAAAGTTAAGTTAAAAGTTCAATAAAATAAGTACCTATCTGTCAATTCGCCCTAGCAACATCAAACAATTACAATAATAATAAAAAATCGGCCAAGTGCGAGTTGGACTCGCGCACCGAGGGTTCCGTATAAACTTATAGGTATTTATTTGGTTATTCAACCACATATTTACGGTTTTCAGATTTTATCCTTTACATGTGCTGTAAGACATTGCTTTTTGCCAAATTTCATCATTCTAGGTCAACGGGAAGTACCTACCTTATAAATTTTGAATCCCTTGAGAGTTTCGAAAAATACGTTTTTTTTTCGACATAAACGCCCGTATATTTTTACGTAAATTTAGAACGTTGATTTTTTCACAGCTTCAAGTGACCGTAGATTTGAGTATGTGGTTTTAATTTCAACGCGATACCTTAACGCGTTCTCGAGATAAACGGTCTTGACAGTTGTACGGCGTACTTTAAGTAAAGAATATTTTTTTTTATGATTTAATTACAAATTTATACTTTTTTTCAGTTTGTTCCCCGTATTTGTAGTATAAGACGATATTACTTGCCAAACTTTATAGTTCCAGGCCAACGGGAAGTACCCTATGAATTTTGATTCCGTTGAGACTTTTGAAATATACTCGTACGTTTTTTGCGACATAAACACCAGTATCTTTTTTTTCGTTAACTTTGAAGGTTGATTTTTTACAGCATTATGTGACCGTAGACTTGAGTATAAGGTTTTAATTTCAACTCGATACTTTCCGTTTTTTTTTACGAGGTACGGAACCCTAAAAAATAACTTACATGTACTCAAGTTATTTTACTCTTCTGTAAAAAGTAATTGGAATTTACGTGAGGTTTTTGGTTGTTTACTCATTTTAATTTTAATGAAATGGTAGACAACGGCAGCAAAAATAAGACAGTTTGAGAATAACTGGCTCTGGTAATGTTTTTATATGTGCAAGTTAGTGTTACAGTGTTCTGGAACAGCGACTACACAATGTTACTACCCAGTTCCAACACATTGTGTCAACATTGCACACTAGTTACAAACCAAACACAAAGTTTCTAAAATGTGTGATTACAAATTAAGCTGTAAAATGTCGAAACAGCGACGACACAAAGTTACTGAATCTAAGTAGTTTCCGTTACATTTTTACTGAACCGTTACAACACATAAAAGCTAATCTCTACACAGTCGCATTGTGTCGTGTCAGTTACGAAACTGTTGCGACTTGTTACATCTTTATCAAATCTGCGACCAAAAATGGCTATATGGGTACAGTCACGAGCAAAGTTCAAAAGATATTTTTCAATACTTACACTTCCTCGAAAACTGGTCCATAACGCACTACGATTAGGTACAACATGCGATATATTTCAGACGCGTGCGTTTTTTTCCATTTTCCCGCACGTGTGCGGGAATGAAAATTGCCACAGATAACTTATACCTATACTGAGTCCAAATTGGTTCAATTCCTATAGTCTGAGGTGAATGTTTTTTTTAAATTTCGGCAAAGCACTACGCGTCTTTAGCCGCATAAATATTATTTGAATATTAAAATTGTGTTTATAAATAGAATATCATAGATAAACATGATTATTAAAAACTAGTACTTTTATACACAAATGATTTATTTGTGTTCTGAATTCAAAAATATAAAATAAATCTATTTTTTATATTAGGCTGTTTAGCGGCTTCATACCGTTGCCTCTCCTTCAACCTGGCGAAATCAAAGCGCGAAAAAAAAAAAGAAAAAAAAACATGGTTTCATAGTTTGTGACAAAAATATTTTACGTTATTTTATTTTATTTCTTCAAAAGTGTATTGAAAAACGTCGTATGATACACGTGGACATTTGTTATTGCAATTCTCGGCTCAAAAACACCCTCGCCTACGGCTCGTGTGTTATAATTCCGCCTCGAATGCAATAACAAACTTTCTCCACTTGTATCAAAATGTACTATTCTCATAATGTCATCATTATCATCTTCCTGCCCTTGTCCATGTTATTTAGCTAGGGTCGGCGCAACATGTTTTTTCCTTCCATTCTCCCCTATCAATCGTTACGCTATTATCATCATCATCATCATCATTTCAGCCGAAAGCCGTCCACTGCTGGACATAGCTAGCAAGTGTCGCCACATTGACCGGTCCCGCTACGCCCGTACGCTATCATTTACTCTTTTTTAGGGTTCCGTATAGTCCTGACATGGAACCCTTATAGTTTCGTTATGTCTGTCTGTCTGTCCGTCTGTTTTGTCCGAAGTTTTGCTATGAGACCGTTAGTACCTACTAGAAAGCTGTAATTTTGTAGATGTGTGTATGTCGCAGCCAACTGGTTTAATTAGCCTAGCCTCTTTACTAAACGGCGCCGTTCAACTAGCGGCCTGAATTAATTATATTTATTGGTTTTTCGATTTAATGCGCCATTTACGAAATATAAAACTTTAAAGTCCAAATTTTTGTTCTAGTAGGGTGACCCCCCCCCCTCCCCTCTAAAAGCTAAACTGCTAGCTTGAAAAATCTGGAAAAATTCATGATGATAGTGCATTTCATGAACTTTATAGGGTTAAGATAAATTTATTAGTTTAGCAGTAATAGTCGTTGAACTTCGAAATACAAAATCCTTAGAATAAATCATTTAAAAGAAGATCCTTTCCTTTCTCCTTCCGATCCTTTGAAGTAGTTGCTTTTCCGACCATTAATTCCTTTAAATCCGCACACAATCAATCCATACATCTTTTCTTTGGTCTTCCTCTCACTCTCGATCCATCAACATTAATATTTTTCCTATAATGTATTGTTTTCTATTGAAAGCATTACAACCCAGTCTAACCATATCGTGTTACTCTGTAGATAAGTATTAACTGGGTTGTGGAGGTCTGATAGGCAGTCACCCCATGTTAAATACTGATAAGTACCAATTCAGCTGGATGCAGTTAGACTAGAAGCCGACTCCAATATAGTCGTAAAAACCTAGACACCTAGACAGGTGATGGTGCAGTGCAATCATCATCATCAGCCTATTAATGCTCCCACTGCTGGGACACAGGCCTCCTCTCTGTGAGAGGGAATGGGCTATAATCCACCACGCGGGCCCAGTGCGGATTGGTAGATGTCACATGACTGTCTTCGAATTTTTGGTTTTAGGACATGCCGGTTTCCTCACGATATGTTTTCCTGCACCGTTTTGAGAGCAGTAGTGTAATTATTGATTGCCAATAAAAGGTGTTACGAGGAACTCATGCAAACAGACAACAGGTCTAAGCTATGAAAGCTTCACTCAAGGTTTCAGTCGTTATTTCACGAGAAAATAACCTTTTGCGATTTGTTTGGTGTACACTTTATGCTCCTGACGATGGCGACGGAGCCTACAAAACGCCTACGCTTTAGGTTTGGTTCAAAGAGAATGTGAAATGTAAACCAATTATAAATATCAATAACGTGTGAACTTGATAACATCCGCCTTTACCTAATTAAACCGTTTCAGAGGCCATTGACGTAAATAGTTTAGAGATAGTACTGCTCACACCTTTTGATACTGGGGTTATGTTGTGTCCATGAGCTATAAATAGAATGTTAATTTAGAATTATACATTTTTGCAACATTAGATCTTAGATAATCCTTGCTGGTAGTAAGGCCCGAGAGTCTGACCGTCAGTCTTTGCCAAGGAGAATCATGACATCCAGTAGCAGTTACTACATGCAAAATACTTGTATTCAACCTCATCTGATTGGACTAGAATCCGACCCCAACATAATTGGGTAAACGCTAAGCAGATGAACGTAACTGTAAAAAACTTTGTGTCATTTTTATCGGCATTACTGGTTAATGACAATAAAGAATTTCCACCAGTCTCTATACTCGCCTATATCTATATTCTATACCTACGTCTATTGAAGCACCCTAGCCGCGTCCCTCCACAAATTTTACTGAAAGATCAACCTTGTCACTTCAGTATCAGTTGTTTTCGTAAAACTTGTGCCGGCACGAAGAAAGACGACTGTATAAAAGTAGGTAATGATTTAATTGATTGTTGCGGATACTACGCAGAGTAACTGGTTAAGTATCTTAGGAAGTAGACAGTAATCACTGGCTCTCAGCCTTATATATAGCTGGCTTCTGAGAGGCCGACTAAGTTCCTAAACAACAGTGGCGCAGTTGAGCCCGAGTGCGGCTAATCCCTAAAAGAAGTGAAATTAGTATTAAAGAAATGATTAGTCTAGTCTTAGTCAAAACTAAGAAAATTGTTGATTTAGCTGTCATTCATCTGACTAAGGGAATGTGTAAGCGAGCAAAGCGAGACAAAAAATGTGTAACAGCGATCATGTTAGGTCAATCAGATTAGGACTTCAATGAAGAGCTAGAAAATTACAGCATCCTGAAAAGGTTTAAGTTTTCATCGCGAAGCGATCTCGAAGATCGAGATCTCTCTTCATCAAGGAGCGAGCGAAGCGAGTTCGAAAAATTGGGGCTTTCTTGACCATGATTAGTTATAGGTGGGTATGTATTTTCTTTTAATCTATAACCAAAAAAAAAATTGAGATTGTGAGATAATTTTGTGATTTTTTCCTCATCAGGGGCCGTTGTTACTCGGGGGCCCCGTATCATTTATACGGTTGATACGGCGGTAGCTAAGCCCCGGCGGCGACGCGCCCCTGCTAAACAAACCAATCTCAGATTTATTCTCCGTTAACGTAGCGTTTCGATGGCGGAAATAACGACAGCCCATCATATCACTTGGTATGAGATTTGACAAAGGATTAATTAGAATAGAAATTAGGGAATAGGTGATTCAAAATAAATAATCAACACTTTCATAGATTGGAAATCATTGACGTCATCATGCACTCGAAATGACAGAAAGGTGATAACATAGTTGAATTTATAATAGCAGCTAATAAATAATAAGAGATTGCGTAAGGACGCGTCAATAAATTCCTCACCCAATTTTATAATTTGCCAATACTTTCAATGGAAAATAACCGAGTTACCGAGTTTCCTCCGTTCCTTGGAAAGCACGTTAAGCCTTTGGTCCAGGCTGTCATTCGTAGATCTTTGACAGTCGTTACAGTTAGTAAGTGGCCTGAAAGTCTGACAACCAGTCTTACCAAGGGCTGTCATATTTCCCAGTACTAACTGGGTTGTGGAGGTAAGAGAGTAGTCGCTCCTTGTATAATAATGGAATTCAGCTGCATCTAGTTAGACTGGAAGCCGACCCCAACATAGTTGGGAAAAGGCTAGGCAGATGCGACTTTCAATGGAAACTTACTGAATAAAATTTGTAGCAAATAGCAGGTCAAGTTGAAATAGAGGTCGAATGTGCCGCATTGTGAATTCAATATCGATTGTGATGTATGTGAGATAGTCGTAGTGCATGCGATCGATCCGTAGCCTTGTTTTACATAATTGAACGTTCTCGGACGTAACCCATGAATGATTTCTGAAACAAATGAGCGTAGAGCTTTTGTTGTTTAGACGAGGAATATGAAAGGCCTTGATGTCAGCCGGTATCAAGACGGCTTGAATTTATGGTCTGGTGGCCTATTAGATACCGCAGTTAAGTGCTTGTTAGAGGTCTCTTACAGTGTTCCTTTTGCTTTTGTTTCCTAGAAGCTTACCTAAAATCTTCAGTCCACCTGTTTGCTCGGAATCGCAGGTTTTGGCTTTTTTTCGGATGGGAAATCATCAAATGACTTCTCCCGCTTTGGAGGGAGGGAGTGTCAGACTTTTACTGAATAAAACCCATCCATGTTCCTTCATCGCCTTTTGTGTTCCGGGGCCAAGGTATCTCTTTCGAACAGTCCCGCAGCCCCGGCAGTGCAGGTTTTGGCTTGGCATACCTACTCATCAACTCACTGCTAATAAAAATAAAAGTAACCCATGTTTCAAATTATTAGTATTATTTTTATGCTTTAATATAACAATATTAAAGCATAAAAATAACAATACCAGCACAGGCAGTACACCTTTTTATAATCTAAACCTTCAGGACCTACTCAGTCTTACTCAGTAAGTATGTATTTAACTCTTCGATAGTTTTAGGGAAATCCGAGAGACATGGAAAGAATTGAATAAATTAGAACAGACAAAGGTTATAAATAGAGATAAAAAATGTAGTGGGTTATTTTATTTTTTGATAAAGTATTGCACTAGATACTTGACGCAATTAAAAAAACAATGGAAACTTACAACTGATTGGAACTTGGTATTTCTTTGCGTAAAAGTGTTTATTTATTGCCGTGTTATTTACGTATTCTGCAATACCTACAGTTAATTTTATCAAAATTATTCTGTTGTTTGTTTTTAAAACTAATGATTTAATTTAAGACCTCTTTTACTTATAAGTATAGGGATTCATAAAACTACTGACTAACTCATATTTAATGCCTTTATTAATAAATGGACAAAACAGGCTGCGTTGTCCTTATTAAACAAATGTCATTTCCCTGTCATTATTTGTCTGTAAAATATTCAAAAACCGGCCAAGTGCGAGTCGGACTCGCGCACGAAGGGTTCCGTACCAATTAATATAAAAAAATCACGTTTGTTGTATGGGAGCCCCCCTTAAATATTAATTTTATTCTGTTTTTAGTATTTGTTGTTATAGCGGCAACATAAATACATCATCTGTGAAAATTTCAACTGTCTAGCTGTCACGGTTCATGAGATACAGCCTGGTGACAGACAGACGGACAGACGGACAGACAGCGAAGTCTTAGCAATAGGGTTCCGTTTTTACCCTTTGGGTACGGAACCCTAAAAACATATCGTCTTTATCCCACGGCGCTGGTTGCGAAGCATATATTTTGGAAAAAAATTAAGAATTTTTCAGCTTCTAGAGCAGCTTATCGAAGAAATAGCGCATGTTAGACACACTTTATTTATAAAGACATATTTTTCTCTTTAGCTAGACTTTGGAACCGCCTGCGTAGGTTGGCTCAGTTTCCAGACCAAATAAAAATACGCGGTGGAATACAGGTGAGCAAATATATTATGTAAATATTTGTATGAAGCTCACCCGTAATTGATGGAAAATTATCATCGACTACACAGTTATAAGCTCTCTTTATAAAAACCAGAGCTTTCTAAATTCAGATATCTTTTCTAAATCAGTACAGAAATCAGATAAACATTTTCAATACTAAACACAACAATTTATGTTCTTTAATTTTTAAAATTAGCGAATTCAGACAATGCGGATTTCGTATGGGTACATAAAACGTTATGAAGATTTCGGAAAATAATGTGTTGTTGACGAGGAACTTAAAGGATTAGGTTGGGTCGGGACGTTTGACTAAACAAATACTAAATCACGAGTACCTACTAGATTGTTATGCCAGTTATGTATCTATCATCCACTGTTCACGTAGCTTGCACGTGAACAGCGGATGATAAATGCTTAGATTTGATTTTAAAAAGACTCGTCTGAAAGTTTATTATGATTTCGCATAATCGTCCCTATTTAGCGGTCACACTGCACACATAATCGTTTCCACTGCTGCTGCTGGTACCTACAGTCTACAGAAGCTTCCTCGAGACCGAGTGGGACGTAGGTAGTGCAGCATGCGGGTTGGTTTATGTCAGATATTTTTGTCATTTTAGATTTTAGGGACTGCCGGTTTCCTCGTGAAGTTGTGTTTTATTCTGCATTTTTAATAAAGTAGCTGTAAAACCGGAAATTGCGAAAACATCAAATTAAAAATAAACTTATATAGGTACAATCTAAGCCACACGTGATAATATATGTGCACATTTTTTGTGGCTTCTTTCGGAGCACGCGTCGCTCGAGGTCGCAGCATTGCTGTTACCTACACATTACGTTTGCGATTAAATCATTCTAGAACAGTAGTGGAAGTTGGCACATGCCTCCTCCATTTCATAAGTTCTTCCTCAGAAGTTGGCATTGGTAGCTTGCTGTTGCTACGTTTTATATTCTATGACGAGAAGTGGGAGTACCTAAGGGAGCACGCACGCGTGTTTCTCTATCGTCTTATAATGTAAGAGGGATGAGAATACTGATCTTTCATGCACAATTCAATTAATTATTGATCAATCGACAATGAATTTTCACTAAGTATGTTATTGGTTGGCAATTACCCGCTTGTCCTACTATTGGTGGCGGGTTACTGCCGCATGGTACATAATACCAGAGGCATCGCAGGTCCGTTGACATTGACATTTCAGAGGAAAGGCTAAAATGCTCCATGTGCCTGTATCTTTCTATTCTAAGACAGTGGCAATTTACACAGTTTAGGCTAAATCTGTCTTTCATCACACCCTACACGCCACATTTATCAGTCCGTTGGTAGCACTCAATTTTCTCAGGTTATTACAACCGACAAAGGAATGCTGAAACCGCACATATGTCTAGTAATAGCATGAAACATAAATCGCAGTCGTAAGCACACGGGTCATAAACTTTACCTACAGACCGTAAATCCGATTGATCGTTATGTTGTGAAGTAAAAAATATTCAACTTAGCGTAGTGTATGTGAAATGAAATACTGCCCGACCTGGTAATCGAACCCGGGGCCTCAGCAGCACGCTTGCCACCACTAGACCAACGAGGCAATCATGGGGCTAAAATCATCATCATTCTCTAGCCCGCGTAAGTATATCAATTCATTTGGGGTCGGCGCCAGGCGCGGGTACAGGGCAATGGATGCATATATACGTATTTGGTCCGGTTCAGGGGGGGCAACCCCCCTGAACCGGACCAAATACGTCACTAGCCAAGCTTGAACTAGTTTGACGGAATTGAAACTAAATATTCTAGTTGTATGTCTTGTCATGGGCGTCGCCAGGAGGAGGCAGCTGCCCCTAGAGGCTCAGGATTCTTAAAAGTTATAGCTTTTCCTGCCTGATGCCATAGAATGGTATTATACGTAATAAATTGCGTAAAATGTAAAAAAAAATCTACCTCTGGATTGGCACTCCTATTGGATTTTTGCGTGATCGATCTATACAATAGACAAAGCCTGAAATAAATTAGGAGCCCCTTGCCCCGACGTTTTATATATATATATAAATATATATATATATATATATATATATATATAGAGATACCATCACGGTAAATGTTGATCTTTCAAGACGTACGATCAGTTAAAAGTTGATCCAAAAACAAATGTTGATCCGAAGGCCTTATGTTGATCCATTACGCTTTTTTTCATACCAATGTGGCTCCAATCGGATCAACATTTGACATTCTTGTGACGTCACTCGACTGAAAAGTACGCTTGTCAAATGTGGCTCCAATATACAAATCCGCTCCGATAAATGTTGATCCGATTCAAACGGACCAATCACAATGAAGCACTTTCTTACTTCCTCCGTGATTGGCCGACGGTGGTCACTCCAACGTTGCCGTTCCGCTTACTACAAATCTTCGTGAATTTTAGTACAAAGATTGCTAGCACGCCGGAGACGGACATAGGCTATTTTTTATCAGCTATCGAGGGTCTGCAGTACCTGACGTGGAACATCAAGAGTCCAGTTAAACTGTACGAGATACGGAAATTATGCCTTTGTAAAAGTTGTTCATCGTGATGGGCCGCTTCTGCTGGCACTTAGAAATTGAGGACCTGGAGTACCTGATGTGGAATATCAAGAGCCCCATTGAACTAGTACATTAACAACTCACAGTATTAGAGCTAATAAAAAAAAAATTAAAAATTAAAAAACCTGACTGCGTAAAAAATAACTAATAACTTTAAATAAAAAACTAAAAAGAATAAAACAATTCAGGAGACCGGACATATTGACTGCAACAGTCGGGACCCATATTGGATGTAATGTCTAGATTATTTAATGGGTCCCGACTGTTGCAGTCAATATGTCCGGTCTCCTGAATTGTTTTATTCTTTTCAGTTTTTTATTTAAAGTTATTAGTTATTTTTTACGCAGTCAGGATTTTTAATTTTTTAAATTATTTTTTTTTATTTTACACTAAGACTTTTTAGTTACATCATATCAAACCATTTCAAAATCCTCATGATGAGCCCTTTATCGAGCCGTCTAGGCTCCAGAGCGCGCCAAAAATTTAAATTTGGCGCTAAAAATCCGCCATTTTGTGTCTTGATTATTTTGATATACCCAGTGTCACTTTCACAGTAAATACGAATCTAACGACACCTCTCAAGCTAAAATCCATCTAGTCGTACAGGCTGCAGAGCGTGCCAAATATTTGAATTTTATTTAGGTACTTTTATTATACTACTTGCTGTTGCCCGTGGCTTCGCCCGCTTGAAGTTCGGTAACTGTCCCATGGGATCATACTAAAGGGATAAATAGTATCCTACATGTTAATTCAGGTTATAAATATGATTCAGGTTATAATTATGGTTATAAAATTATGTGCCAAATTTCATAATCATCACAATAATTATAATCTATTTATAATCTATTTATTTATTTATTTATTTAATCATCACAATCACCATCACAATCACCATCACTGTCACATTCACCATCACAGTCACCATCACCATCAATATCAAAATCACCATCACTATCACAATCACCATCACCATTACTATCACAATCACTATCACTATCACTATCACCATCACAATCACTATCGCTATAACAATCACCATCACTATCACAATCACCATCACTGTCACATTCACCATCACAGTCACCATCACCTTCACCATCACTATCACAATCACTATCGTCATCACTATCACAATCACCATCAATATCACTATCGCAACCACCATCACTGTCACATTCACCATCACAATCATCATCATTATCACTGTCACTATCACAATTACTATCACCATCACTATCACAATCACCATCACCATCATTATCACCATCACTGTCACATTCACCATCACAATCACCATTATTATCACTGTCACTATCACAATTACTATCACCATTACTATCACAATCACTATCGCAGCCACTATCACAATCACTATCGCAATCGCCATCACAATCACAATCACAATCACAATCACAATCAACATCATCGTTATCACAATCACCATCATCGTTATCACAATCATTATCATCGTTATCACAATCATCATCATCATTATCACAATCATCATCATCGTTATCACAATTATCATCATCGTTATCACAATTATCATCATTATCACAATCATCACAATAAATCAACAATAACCCTGTAATGAAGTCGAATTCGCCATCTTTTGGATCTCAAAATAAATGCCATATTCGTAATCAGCACCCCTGATAATCTCGAAATCGACACACATATTGATTTTTAGACATTTTAACCCCATGGCACCCCAACGTTACAGGGGATGAGAGTATTTCAGGTCCGCCACATTAAATCTTAAAATCGTTTTTTTTGTAATACACCCGACCCAATACACCATACAAACAATAACCATGTTGATTTTCAGACTTTTTCGCCCCATTTCCCCCTTTAGGGGTTGAATTCTGAAAAAACCTAAAACACAAAATAATGATAACAACTCATATATCAATAGGAGTATTCTTGTGGAGTTTCGAACGAAACAGTCTAACTAATTTTGTTTCCCAAACTTTCGACTCCCGTTTCACCCCCTTAGGGGGTAACACCTTAGGGGTGAATTTTGAAAAAACCTTTCTTAGTGTACCCCTAAATCTCATTAGGAACCTATGGGCCTAATTTGGAATCTCTAGACTCAGCGGTTTGGGCTGTGCATTGATTTTTAGAATTTGTCACCCCAATACCCCTCTTAGGGGCTGAATTCTGAGAAAACCTGAAACCTGTTTCTACTCATTTATCAATAAGAGCACTCCTGTGAAGTTTCGAATAAAATAGTCTAACTAATCTTGTTTCCCCATACAAACTTTGGAGCCCCGTTTAACCCCCTTCAGGGATAAATTTTGAAAAATTCTTTGTTATTGCACTCCTAGACCACATAAGGGACCTACGAATCAGTAGACCCAGTGGTTTGGGCTGTGCGTTGATATATCACCCAGTCAGTCGGTCAGTTTACCATTTTATAATTATATGGATTTGTAATTTCAAATTACTTTCAAACATATAAGTTGCATATATTTTTGTAATCACCTTTTAAAACCCTTCAGTTTGATACCCCACTCGATGGTATTAGAAGAAGAAAAAAAATCGAACTCCACAATATGGCACCCCAAATCCACGATATTTAATTGCTTTTTAATTATAATGTAGCCAGTAACACTCGCGCCATCAAGACGAATCTAACGACATTTATTCTATCCAACTCCTTCCATTCGTTGAGGAGTTACGAGGGAACAAAGAAACGGACATACACATAACCCTCCTTTTGGGCTTCGCCGCAGTCGGGTAAAAAAACGTGGATTCTCATAGATTTTTATAGGCAATATCTGTAGTCTAGACGTTGAAGTAACAAGTAAAATCATGTATGAAAAAAAAACTAGATCTAAAGTGTCACCAGTGCATAGCTGAAGCCTTAGATTAGCGAAAATAATTATAAAATTCTATGTTAGAATCTTAAAGTCCAAAATAAATTATTCATAGTATTCTGGACAGACAGCTCTCCAGTTTTAAATACAAAAATAACAGGGCTATAAAAAATCACGGCAAGAACACTCAGAATTTAAACAAAAGTATCAGCAGAGCATGGTTGAAGATAAAGATTAGCAAAAAAATATGAAAATTACTGTCAACAGATTTCGTGTTCGCAAAAAAAATTCTATAATTAATTATGAGTGGTATAGAGGACCTAGAATTCCTTGAATTTACATACCGCAATAGTAGTGCCAAAAAAAAACATGGAAAGCAAACCTAGAACTCACACTCAGATATCATCAGCAGATCATGCCTGAATATTTAGAAATACAGAAATCATGAACAGATTTCGTGTTCGCATTATAAAATCAATAATTAATTATGAATAGTATTGAGGACCTAGAACTCCTCGGTTTTGCATACCTCAATAAAAGTGCTAAAGAAAAACATGAAAATCAAACCTAGAATTCAGACTCAGATATCAGCAGATCATGCCTGAATATTTATAATTGCAGAAATTATAAACAGATTTCGTGTTCGCATTATAAAATCAATAATTAATTATGAGTAGTATTGAGGACCTAGAACTTCTCAGTTTTGCATACCTCAATAAAAGTGCTAAAGAAAAACATGAAAATCAAACCTAGAATTCAGACTCAGATATCAGCAGATCATGCCTGAATATTTAGAATTGCAGAAATTATGAACAGATTTCGTCTTCGCATTATGAAATCAATAATTAATTATGAGTAGTATTGAGGACCTAGAACTCCTCGGTTTCAGATAAACCAAAAAAAGTTCTGTAGAAAAACATGAAAAGTAAACCTAGCACTCACACTCAGATATCAGCAGATCACGGTTGAAAATTAAGAATTGCAGAAATCATGAACAGATTTCGTGTTTGCATTAAAAAATCTAAAATTAATTATAAGTAGTATTAAGGACCTAGAACTCCTCGGTTTAAGATACCTCTATAGTAGTGCTAAAGAAAGACATGAAAATCAAACCTAGAACTCACACTCAGATATCAGCAGATCACGGTTGAAAATTAAGAATTGCAGAAATCATGAACAGATTTCGTGTTTGCATTAAAAAATCTAAAATTAATTATACGTAGTATTACGGACGTAAAACTCCTCGGTTTTAGATACCTCAATAGTAGTGCTAATAAAAAACATGAAAATCAAACCTAGAACTCACACTCAGATATCAGCAGATCATGCCTGAATATTTAGAATTCAAGAAATCATGAACAGATTTCGTCTTCGCTTTAAAAATCAAGAATTGATTATGAATAGTATTGAGGACCTAGAACTCCTCGGTTTCAGATACGTCAATAGTATCGCTAAAGAAAACCATGGAAAATAAACCAAGAACTTACACTCAGATATCAGCAGATCATGCCTGAATATTTACAGTTGCAGAAATCATGAACAGATTTCGTGTTTGCATTATAAAATCAATAATTAATTATGAAAAGTATAAAGGACCTAAACTTCCTTGGGTTTACATACCTCAATAGTAGTGCCAAAGAAAAACATGGAAAACAAACCAAGAACTCACACTCAGATATCAGCAGATCACGGTTGAAAATTAAGAATTGCAGAAATCATGAACAGATTTCGTGTTTGCATTAAAAAATCTAAAATTAATTATACGTAGTATTACGGACGTAAAACTCCTCGGTTTTAGATACCTCAATAGTAGTGCTAATAAAAAACATGAAAATCAAACCTAGAACTCACACTCAGATATCAGCAGATCATGCCTGAATATTTAGAATTCAAGAAATCATGAACAGATTTCGTCTTCGCTTTAAAAATCAAGAATTGATTATGAATAGTATTGAGGACCTAGAACTCCTCGGTTTCAGATACGTCAATAGTATCGCTAAAGAAAACCATGGAAAATAAACCAAGAACTTACACTCAGATATCAGCAGATCATGCCTGAATATTTACAGTTGCAGAAATCATGAACAGATTTCGTGTTTGCATTATAAAATCAATAATTAATTATGAAAAGTATAAAGGACCTAAACTTCCTTGGGTTTACATACCTCAATAGTAGTGCCAAAGAAAAACATGGAAAACAAACCAAGAACTCACACTCAGATATCAGCAGATCACGGTTGAAAATTTAGAATTGCAGAAATCATACACAGATTTCCTGTTTGCATTATAAAATCAATAATTAATTATGAGTGGTATTGAGGACCTAGAACTTCTCGGTTTCAGATGAACCAAAAGAAGTTCTGTAGAAAAACATGAAAAATAAACCTAGCACTGACACTCAGATATCAGCAGATCACGGTTGAAAATTAAGAATTGCAGAAATCATTAACAGATTTCGTGTTTGCACTAAAAAATCTAAAATTAATTATCAGTAGTATTTAGGGCCTAGAACTCCAGAGTTTTAGATACACCAATAGTACTCCTAAATAAAACCATGAAAATTAAACCTAGAACTCATCCTCAGATATCAGCAGATCATACTTGAATATTAAGAATTGCAGAAATCATGAACAGATTTCGTGTTCGTAAAAAAAATCTATAATTAATTATGAGTGGTATTGAGGACCTAGAACTCCTCGGTTTCAGATAAACCAATAGAAGTTCTGTAGAAAAACATGAAAAGTAAACCTAGCACTCACACTCAGATATCAGCAGATCATGCCTGAATATTTACAGTTGCAGAAATCATGAACATATTTCGTGTTTGCATTATAAAATCAATAATTAATTATGAAAAGTATAAAGGACCTAAACTTCCTTGGGTTTACATACCTCAATAGTAGTGCCAAAGAAAAATACGGAAAACAAACCAAGAACTCACACTCAGATATCAGCAGATCACGGTTGAAAATTTAGAATTGCAGAAATCATGAACAGATTTCGTGTTTGCATTATAAAATCAATAATTAATTATGAGTGGTATTGAGGACCTAGAACTTCTCGGTTTCAGATAAACCAAAAAAAGTTCTGTAGAAAAACATGAAAAGTAAACCTAGCACTTTCACTCAGATATCAGCAGATCACGGTTGAAAATTAAGAATTGCAGAAATCCTGAATAGATTTCGTCTTCGCATTCTGAAATCAATAAGTAATTATGAGTAGTATTGAGAACCTAGAACTCCTCGGTGTCAGATACCTCAATAGTAGTGCTAAAGAAAAACATGGAAAACAAACCTAGAACTCACACTCAGATATCAGCAGATCATGGTTGAAAATTGAGAAATGCAGAAATCGTTAACAGATTTCGTCTTCGCATTAATAAATCAAGAATTAATTATGAGTAGTATTGAGGACCTAGAACTAGATATCTGAGTGTGAGTTCTAGGTTTGTTTTCCATGTTTTTCTGTGGAAATACTATTGAGGTATGTAAAACCAAGGAATTTTAGGTCCTCAATACTACTCATTATTAATTATTGATTTTATAATGCGAACACGAAATCTGTTCATGATTTCTGCAATTCTAAATATTCAGGCATGATCTGCTGATATCTGAGTGAGAGTTCTAGGTTTGATTTTCATGTCTTTCTTTAGCAGTACTATTGGTGTATCTAAAACTCCGGAGTTCTAGGTCCTTAATACTACTCATAATTAATTATTGATTTTATAATGCGAACACGAAATCTGTTCATGATTTCTGCAATTCTTAATATTCAACCGTGATCTGCTGATATCTGAGTGTAAGTTCTAGGTTTGATTTTCATGTTTTTCTTTAGCACTACTATTAAGGTATCTAAAACCGAGGAGTTCTAGGTCCTTAATACTACTGATAATTAATTATTGATTTTATAATGCAAACACGAAATCTGTTCATGATTTCTGCAATTCTAAATTTTCAACCATGATCTGCTGATATCTGAGTGTAAGTTCTTGGTTTGTTTTCCATGTTTTTCTTTGGCACTACTATCGAGGTATGTAAAACCAAGGAATTTGAGGTCCTCAATACTTTTCATAATTAATTATTAATATAATGCGAACACGAAATCTGTTCATGATTTCTGCAACTGTAAATATTCAGGCATGATCTGCTGATATCTGAGTGTGAGTTCTAGGTTTGCCTTCCATGTTTTTCTTTAGCACTACTATTGGTGTATCTAAAACTGAGGAGTTCTAGGTCCTCAATACTACTCATAATTAATTATTGATTTTTAAATGCGAAGACGAAATCTGTTCATGATTTCTTGAATTCTAAATATTCAGGCAAAATCTGCTGATATATGAGTGTAAGTTCTAGGGTAGATTTTCATGTCTTTTTTTAGCACTACTATTGAGGTATCTAAAACCGAGGAGTTCTAGGTCCCTTAATATTACTGATAATTAATTTTAGATTTTTTAATGCAAACACGAAATCTGTTAATGATTTCTGCAATTCTTAATTTTCAACCGCGATCTGCTGATATCTGAGTGTGAGTGCTAGGTTTACTTTTCATGTTTTTCTACAGAACTTCTATTGGTTTATCTGAAACCGAGAAGTTCTAAGTCCTCAATACCACTCATAATTAATTATAGATTTTTTTTACGAACACGAAATCTGTTCATGATTTCTGCAATACTTAATATTCAAGTGTGATCTGCTGATATCTGAGTGTGAGTTCTAGGTTTAATTTTCATGGTTTTCTTTAGCAATACTATTGGTGTATCTAAAACCGAGGAGTTCTAGGTCCTTAATACTACTCATAATTAATTATTGATTTTATAATGCGAACACGAAATCTGTTCATGATTTCTGCAATTCTTAATATTCAACCGTGATCTGCTGATATCTGAGTGTGAGTTCTAGGTCTACTTTCCAAGTAATTTTTTAGCACTACTTTTATTGTATCTGAAACCGAGGAGTTCTACGTCCTCTATACCACTCATAATTAATTATAGATTTTTTTTTCGAACACGAAATCTGTTGACAGTAATTTTCATATTTTTTGCTAATCTTTATCTTCAACCATGCTCTGCTGATACTTTTGTATGAATTCTGAGTGTTCTTGCCGTGATTTTTTATAGCCCTGTTATTGTTGTATTTATCTACACCCATGCTATAAATCCTCTATAAAAGTATCTGAAACAGTTAGCTTATGGCCAACATTAAAACAGCCAGTGACATAATAACCATTATAACATCCAAACGGGTGTTATAATGTTGTACTGAATTTCATTATGCAACTCGTTTTAAAAAAAGAACATTGTCTAGCACGTGCGATTCACTACCACAGCGACGTAATTAAAAAAAAAACTTATAAGTTAATTCGAATTCACGTCGTATCCCGCCATCTTTGTTCGATATTTGGATATTAGTATTACACTAAGTAGGTACTTTGTTGTTTACAAAAATGAGTGATACAAGCTTTGTGCATTTTAATAATTGTACAATCCAAAATGTTAATAATTATATTATTACCTATACATGGTTTGTTTGTATTAAATACTCGGCAATTAAACTTTCCATGAATTTACATAGACTTCTTACAACACTGCAACACCCTATGGTTTCAGGGGGTCTAAAATGGCCGCTTTAGCAGAATCGTTTTGTGAATCACGTAAAAATTTAAAATTGTTAAAATGGACTTTATTGTTATTGACATAAAGTCCATTTTAAGAATTTAAATTTTTTAACGTGATTCATGCTAAGATTCGGCGTAGGATCTGCTATAGCGGCCATTTTAGACCCGCAGAACCTTTTATGGAGGATTCAAATCATGGATGTAGATAAAGTCTTGTATGCAACTGTACATAATTAGGTATTAAAACACTCATGTGATACTATTATCTCACTCGGCTTCGCCTCGTGTGATAAACCACATTCGTGTTTTAATACCCCTCATTATACAACAGTTGCATAAATAACTATTAAAACTGGAGAGTTGTCTGTGCAGAATACTATACATAATTTATTTTTGACTTTATGATTCAAACATAGAATTTTATAATTATTTTCGCTAATCTAAGGCTTCAGCTATGCACTGGTGACACTTTAGATCTAGTTTTTTTTCATACATGATTTTACTTGTTACTTCAACGTCTAGACTACAGATATTGCCTATAAAAATCTATGAGAATCCACGTTTTATGTAATTATTGGCATTTGTATGTATAGTGTCGACTTTTTTCTGGTTTGAAGTCACTGTTTCTTTTTCTTTTTTTCTTTTTTATGGTCACAGAACTGTATCAAAAATGTATTAAGAACTATAGAACTCATCATTGTGCGCCTAAAACACTTTGAAAAATTTAGTTTTGGAAAAAATGATCTGCTACCGCAAGTTAGCAGATCATATTTTCGTTTGACTTTTTTTCCTGAAAAGGGGCAGAACTATTTCTGAAAAGTATCAGGAACTCCAGAACTATGCTGCATGCGATTAGAACTCCGATTTATTTTTGATCTGCTGGACAATGATCTGCCAACTTCACACACATTTATCTATATATGTCCGGGTTACCGTGTACGCAAGAGATGAAATTACCGAATTGAAACAAAAAGAGAGATAAGAGCGTATGTTTCGCGTACGGTTTTGAATTCATGATCTTACACAGCACCAGACATTAAAGAGTCGTATAAACACGATTTAAATCGTACGGTTGGCAACACTGCCTTTGACTCGTATCGGTCCTGACGCGAGGAGCGCCGCGAGTCGCGAGACGAGGCACGAGCGTCTGTTCACACTCTCACCTCGCGCCTCGTCTCGCGACTCATACGCGAGTGTAAATGCCGTATAAAATAAAGCTGTCCACACACAGAGTAGGAGGCGGTTTTTTCGGTGTTATTCGAATTAGTATGAAATCCGGAGAGTAGGCATGGCTAGCTTTTCGTCGCACCGCGCAACGTCTACGTGTGGACACCTCCGCTCCGCGCTCTGTGCCTGCACAGCACATCGATAAACAACTTAATCATGCCTTCTGGAGCAAGGATCATCTGATTCTGTCTTTTCAATTTGCTTCCTTCGGGAATGTAACCTACGATCTGATCGAAAAACCAACACCCTAACCACTAGACCACGGAGGCAGTTTAAGAAGAGCGCCAATGAATTGTGGTGAACGTGAGGGAGTGAGACCTAGGTTCTACAGTGGTCAACTAACATGTGGTCAATCTAAAGCTACGTTCGTGTGACCAAGCGTCACACGAACTTTTTTAATTTCGAAAATGTGGAAATCTTCTTAGTTTGCGAGCACTAATCACTACACCACTTGAAAAACTACTGGTGCATTGCTGCTGCCACAAAGTAGGTAAGTAGGTACCTACCTAAGTATGGAGCGGCGGCAGCTGCTATTGCTAGCTAGTAGGTACCTACCTACCTAGATCTGTAATTTTACTTCAACGTGAAGAGACTCTGGTGTTGAAACTAGAATGAGTAGGTACCTACATCAGCTGTAAGTAGGTAATTAGTAAATGGCCTTGGGTCAACTTTTATTGCAGACGTTAGAAATAATCTTAATTAAGGCGACGTATCACTGTGCACTTGCTGCTGCCACAAAGTAGGTAAGTAGGTACCTACCAAGTATGGCGCGGCGGCGGCTGCTACTGCTAGCTAATAGGTACCTACCTAGATCTGTAATTTTAGTTCAACATGAAGAGACTCTGGTGTTGAAACTAGAATGAGTATAGGTACCTACATCAGCTGTAAGTAGGTAATTAGCAGTGTAAAAAGCCTAGGGTCAATTTTAATTGCAGACGTAAGAAAAAAATCTTAACTAAGGTGACGTATGTATCACTGTGCACCTGCTGCTGCCACAAAGTAGATGACGCGACAAACGACGAAGAAATGCGCGACAGCATCTTGTCTCACTTTAACTTGAAGTAGGAACTTATGTTTATTTCATTCGCACGCTAGTGCGATGTTGCCGTTCTGTTTTTTAGTACGTACCCTTCATATTCAGCTCCGGAGCAACATTTACCACTAACAGTCAGATATAAACCGGAGCAGCATTATACGCTTCAGTATCATTTTTTTGACCGTTATTGGATCAACTAAAACCGTAAAATTTTATGACGAGTAATTTAAAAACAGGCAAATGCACATCCACTGACGTCACACGCTGAATTCATATATTCGATAAATAGAGCTCTATCTCACTCCGGAGCCAAATGTACACACGAAATAGGCGGATCAACATTTGTTCTAAATCTAAACTGGATCAACATTTACCGTGATGGGTTGATTATATATATATATATATATATGTTATAAGCAATGTGTACAATGCAGGCATTCTATACAATACCTAGGAAATGTATATAATGCCGGGGTCGTTCAGGCAATGTATGAAATGATGTTCAATGTCTATTTTACACTTTACCTAGGAAATGTACTAAATACCTAGGCATTGTATAGAATGCCAGTTGAAGCACAGGCAATGTATGTAATAAGGGTAAAATTTGGGTTGGCTTTAGTATTGTTTGGCAGGAGAAGGGACGGGGGACACTTTATATTCGCCTAAAAAGCGAAATCGACGGAGCCCCGCTACGGGGGGCTCCTATTTCTGTCTGCAGGGTTTAAAGGAACCTAACTAACCTAACGTCGAGGTGGCCCAAGTCCTAGTAGTATCCTATACCACTTACGCACACACGTGTCTCCTTCTCGTGGTCGTTCATTATACACATTGCCTGATGCGCTTTGGGCATTTTATACAATACTTAGGCAATGTATGAAATGAATCGTATTATATACATTGCCTGAACGTTTTAGGCAATATATATAAAGCCTAGGCATTCTATACAATGCCGGATTATACACATTGCCTATGACATATATATGCAATTGTATCACAATTATCTGAGGCAATGTTGTAAAAAATTTCGAGCTCGCTGCGCTCGCTCTTGAAGCCTAGTTTTTCAATGAGTGTTAACTTTGTCTATAAAAGGCCCGGGTAATTCCAGTAGGTCGGTAGGAAAAGTGTTAAAATTTTCGAGCTCGCTTCACTCGCTCTACAGACTACTTCCTTTTGAATTTATCTAAAATTCGACCAAGTAACTCCTATTTGATCGTTCGAAACCATTATAACCTGTCCAAGGCAAGGTGTCGTATAAGAATTTCTCGCTACGCTCCCCCCCCCCCCCCCGGCCCAAAAGCTGGCGGCCCCTTGTATCTTGCATATCATGGATTTCTGTAAAGTAACGCCCATTTACTATCAAAAGTTTTTTTTTAATGAATTTTCCAAAAATTCCATAGGTACACCTCCTATCTTGCGATATCATCCTTTACAAGTTTACATAGTCCTTATATCGTTTGTTTGGTCTTCCTCTACTTTTATACCCATCTAGTCACGGCCCACGGGGCTAAATGTTTGGGTAAATTCATACTTGCGTCTAATTAACTATCTAATCAAATTGCAGTTGTGTTCACTTGACTCCGGAAGTCAATCAATAATATTTAAGCTGCATGTTTTTGCTTAGCTGACGGACCATTGTGTCACGTTGTTTCAATGTAAACATGCTCTTCAGCCAGGCAGAAGATTCTGCCTGGCTTGACCCGTTCACTTTTGCCCTGGATATTATATTAATATTTAAGCATCCAAACACGCACATGTAATTATGCTAATTGAGACAACAAACTGTTTTGTATTTGTATCCGCACTGAAAACAAGCAAAGCCAGGCTGTGTTATACAGGGTGTAAACATATTCATCACGAAGCCATCAACCAAGCATTCTGTATCAAACTAGAACGACTTTTTTTTGGGGGTGAAAAATCATGTTTTGTGGTAGAACTTAATGGATCGCAATCAAAACATTGTGCTGATGGATGGATTGAATAGTACGGGGGTCGTGGAGGTGTTTAAAGTAAAAAACCTTACATTAAAAACTTTTATTTAAAAAAAACTTGTCAAAAAGTTGGAACTTTGACTCCCAATATCTCCGTAATTAGAAGGTTCCCAGGGCTTCGTTATGAGGTTTTTTTACAAACTTTATAAGCGACTCACGCGATTAAGGCTCTTCTAACCCTAAAATTATCAACTCTATTTGTGGTGGTTCAAACTTCGTTTGAAATACTGTTTTAGAATAAAGTTCTAATCAGCTTGCACTACAAAGCGGTTGTTACGTCGCGTCAGTCACTGCGGCCGAATAGTGCGAAATGAGTGTTTTTTTGCGATTTACAAAAAGTCTATTGATTGGACTAAAAAAATAACAATAAGACCTGCTTTATAGTTAGTTCAGTTAGTATGCAAAGTTTCATGATCAAATTTGAAGTACTTTTTGAATACCAGCGGTTTATTGTTCGATTTGGATTTTTTTTCTATCGAGAAAAGTTTTTGGAATCGTGTTTTCGTCACGGACTTAGCATTAATCCTCAACTTTACCTTATAGGGTGTAAAACACCTCTTAACGAAGCTGAAAGGCACTTGTTTTCCTCGTCATTGCCATCATTTTTTTGTTCTACACTATACCTGGGAACCTTCTAGTTACGGAGATATTGGGGGTCAAAGTTCCAACTATTTGACAAGTTTTTTTTTTATATTCAAATTTTTAATGTAAGATTTTTTTTACTTTAAACGCCTCCACGACTCCCGTACTAGTCAATCCATCCATCAGCACAATGTTTTGAGTGCGTTACATTGAGTTCACAAAACATGACTTTTCACCCCAAAAAAAAAGTCGTTTCCCAGCAATAATTTTTGCGTAAAGTTACTTAGTTTGATGTACGGAATGCTTGGTTGACGGCTTCGTGATGAGGTCTTTTACACCCTGTTTATTTATTTCAAAATTAATGCTGCAGTATTTTAGGCGTAACGGAGGATCATGCTAAATGCTAAGCCATTTGAGGGATATATAGCCCTTAAGTTGTTTTCGCAACGGAATAGTATTCGGGTAGGTTTCCACATAACAGAGTCAGAGTAAACAACCAATTATAGTATTGTTATTTACCTGATTCTTACTACTTAAATACTTAGGTAGTTATGTGCATCCCTACACTTATGCAATGCTTGTCCTCAGAACTTTTCCCTGATGCATTTCGTGAGTCAACTCTTCTCAGGTACTACCTAGGTATCACGCAAGGATCACGCAGTCATCACGTTGTTAACACCATGAGTCTTTGTCACCAGTAGTGCAAGGTTTTCATTAGAGAGTCACCGGTGTAAACCCGATGAGAGCCGGTAAAAGCATTTGTTCAAGAAGGTAATGTATTAAACACGACCACCTCTCTATGACTTATAAATTATCGTCGTTCTATTAACAGTTTTATTTATTAGATCCTTAGATCTAATAGTAAAAGGTGTCGTGATTCTATTTTTATTTATTATTCTATAATATTTATTTTTTTATCTACTTCAAAAAAGGGCAATGTTCTCCCTTTCCAGATTAAAATGTAGTCAAACGGGGTGAATAGGACCACGGGGGTAAATCGAGACGGAACTTAAAAGGTATTTTCACATTTGGTAATGGTAGCCAAGCCTGTACAAATAACAAATTCCAATACCTTTTCAGAATACAAATTATTTGTATTCAATCAACGTTGTAATCCCGTTCAAAGTTTCGTCCTGATTTACCCCTATGGGTTCTATTACCTACCCCGTTTGGTGGTAAAGTAAACTTTAGTCTTGCGTCCAATAATATTATTGTCAAACAAAACACAATGGTCGTAGTAGGTCATATTGGTATCAAAAATTACAACTGAGTAGGTAGGTATTAAGTTTTATGCTGCCTGAAATTTCCTCACAGGATAATAGTGTGAACACGCGAGTTCACGCGTATTATTGTATAAATCTTCCTGCTATTTTGGGAAAGTTGTTGTTATTCAGTAATTGTTATTGTTATTTAACTTTAAATGTAATAACAAATTAGTCACAGCGATGGAAAATAACCCACACTATTTATTAATTTCTAATACCATATTTCTTTGATCTGAGCCAAGAATAATTTAACTTATATTGAAAAGCCGTATAATGGAATTATTTATCGACCCGGTTAAAGCAGACATATCTCATAGATCAACAGCTAAAGCTGGAAATGGTTGGTCTGGTTTCATTCCCGGGCGAAGTGTAAGTATAATTGGGTTGGCAATGAAAACAATTTTAAGAAGTCTCAAGAAGATTATAAAAGATTTTTGAAGTTTGGAAGCTTTTGCTGAAGTGTGATGCCTCAGTACCTCGGAAAGCAGGAAGCCATTGGTCCTTCGTCGGTCGTGCCCATAGGTACTGCCATTTCATCGGACAATGAGAGAAGAAGAAAAGACCTTCTTCTGTCAAAACAAATTTGCGCAATATAATAAGTTCTACGTCAATAGCATTTTCATTTTGTGAAGAATTTCGAAGCTACTTAACTGGTGCTGGTGCTTAAGTGGTGTCGCAATAATCAAACACAAATAAAACTAGACATAATGGCTGAGCAGCGCAAATCTAAAGATTTCGGGAAGTTTTGGAAGAGTACAGGTAAACTGAACCCCAAGCCGAGTCTGCCAGTGAGCGTGGCAGGAATTTGTGACCCTCAAGCCATTTCAAATTTGTTTGTGAAACAGTTCCAGGTTGATCCCTTGTCGGGACCGGTTACGTCCGTGTCTTCGTCGGTGATTGGCGCTGAGGATAGTTCTCCGTGTTTAAGGTTTTTGGCCAAAGAAATAACCGATGTCATTAGAAAGATGGCCGGAGGTAAGTCTCCGGGACATGACCACCTCAGCGTCGAGCACTTACGATACGCGGGAGTTCATTTACCGAGGGTGTTGGCAACATTTTATTCACTATGTATAAGTCACTCGTACTTGCCAGATAAGCTTATGAGGACCATAGTCGTGCCAATAGTTAAGAATAGAACGGGCGATGTTACAGACCCCGCAAATTATAGGCCTATTTCTTTGGCGACTGTTACAGCTAAGGTACTGGACTGTTTGCTTGATACCCATATGGCGAGTCGTATAAATCTTCATGATGCCCAATTTGGTTTCAGACCCGGACTATCGACGGAAACTGCCATCATGTGTCTTAAGCAGACTGTTCAGTATTATGCTGACAGGAAAACTCCGGTCAATGCATGTTTTCTGGACCTTTCGAGGGCTTTTGACCTGGTGCCATACGATATCTTGTGGGAAAAACTGCGAAAGGAAAGCCGTGTTGACTGCACTGTTATTTCTTTATTTAAGTTTTGGTACGAGAATCAGACGAACTATGTCAGGTGGGGTAGAACTCTGTCTGATGTGTATGGGTTGAAGTGCGGGGTGAGGCAGGGGGGTATTACCTCGCCTCGTATCTTTAACCTTTACATTAATCAGCTCATTGTTGAACTCAGCAGCACCCGTATAGGCTGTCACATTGACGGAGTTTGCGTTAACAATTAAGTTACGCGGACGACATGGTGTTGCTGAGTCCATCAATAAGCGCACTCAGGCGTCTTGTTAAGATGTGTGAAGACTACGCGGTCACTCAGGGACTCAGGTACAATGCAAATAAATGTGAGTTATTGGTATTTAAGGCAGGCACCAAATGTTACACTAACGTGCCAAAAGTGACTATAAATAATATTCCGTTATCCAGAGTAACAAAATTTAAGTACCTGGGTCACTGGGTCACGCATGACCTGAATGATGACCTGGACATAGAAAGGGAACGCAGGGCGATGGCTGTCCGAGGTAATATGCTGATCCGCAGATTTGCACGTTGTACGACGCAAGTCAAAATAACCCTTTTCAGAGCATACTGCCAGTCTTTTTACACGTGCAGTCTGTGGGTCAGGTATACGCTGAGGGCATACAACGCCTTGCGTGTCCAGTATAATAATGTGTTCAGGATGCTGTTGGGTCTACCACGCTTTTGTAGCGCTTCCGGGATGTTCGCCGACGCCAGGGTTGATGGTTTCCATGCCATTATGCGGAAAAGGTGCGCGTCTATTCTCGGTAGAGTACGTGCTAGCTCCCACAGCATTCTGAATGTATTTTGTGATAGGTGGGACAGCCCCATGCTGGCTCACTGGATACGGCTGCACACATAGGTGTAAGTCGTATCTATTTTGTAAATAGTGTGTTTCTTATTTTTTTATTTTTACTTTTTTACTAACATTAGGTTAAGACTTACTAACAACATATGGATTGTATTTGATCTGAAATAAATTCAATATTATTATTATATTAACTTAACAAGCATCGGAATTAATTAATACAGATTACCCTCGTCCAGTCGGGTAAAAACCACAGCAAGTCAGGAGATCGGGTCCTGTTAATTTGGTCTCAATAGCTCCTCAATTATGGTAGCCATCATTGATAACGTCCCGTCGAAGGACAGACTGTCTGTCCACTATTACGAGTATCTCTGTAGGTCAATTAATATTAATAATGCCCAGCTTTTCCTTAAACACTGAAAAACCCAGTCAAAACGCGTGTATTGAATACCCAATAATAATGAAGGAAGGAATATTCCTATTCTGAGACAAATCACTTTTACCTGCTACGCAGAAGGTAAAAGAAAAGTAGACAAAGTACTTCTTAATGATTGAATAGATACGATTAGTAAATCATTATGTGGTTGAGTCTCGTGCCGGGGCTAATTGGTTACCGCGTAGTTAAATCCATAATAAATGTTCTAATCATCGCAGCGGTGACAGTTCACATCATCACAGTATAAGTAGGCATAATCAGCCTTAACATAAAAAACGCAAGACTTCTCGCGTGGTCTTTCACACCATGAAACTTTTGAAATTTTGTTCAATGAATTATGGAAATTCATAACTATTTTTTAGTTTTACCGTACCTATGTACGTACATACTACATGTTGATCGGGTGATCGCGTCAGTTCCTATTGAAAGTCCATTCCATTGGGAATTTCAAGAACTCGTAAAACAAAAGTTGTTCAGTTTCATAGTCCGAGAGACCACACTCAGGCCTGAGTTTATTATGTTACACCTTGTATAAATCTACGAGGAGCTCGTGGCTTAATAATAACGGCCGCTCGGGTCGATGTTTAGGTTAAGCTGTGCTTGCCTAGGTTGGTCTGTGGATGGGTGACCACCCATTACATACCGAGTTTCCTCCGTGCCTCGGAAAGCACGTTAAGCAGTTGGTCCCGGCTGTCATTTGTGATCTTTGACAGTCATTACAGGTAGTCAGTGGCCCAAAAAGTCTGACAACCAGTCTCACCAAGGGGTATCGTATTACCCAGTAACAACAACAACTGGGTTGTGGAGGTCAGATAGGCAGTCGCTTCATGTAAAATATTGGTATTCAGCTGCATCCGGTTAGACTGGAAGCCGACCCCAAAAAAACTTGGGAAAAGGCTAGTCAGATGATGACCTTGTATAAATCTACAAGGACACAGGTCTTCTTTCTTTGAGAGGGAGCTTAATGGGCTATGCGGTATGCCACAATCCACCAGTGCGGGTTTGTGGATGTCACAAATAAAATGTTTAGTGCTAGGACTACTAGGTTTTCTTACGATGTTATCCGACGCTGTATTGAGAGAAGTGGGTTCTCATTATATCGTTTCTTTGAATCTGTATGCCTGATTGCTGCCATCAAAGTATCCGAGAACATTGTTACGGGAATTCTGGCGGAACCCGATACCGGTATAACTCACTTGATGGATTTCAGTGGTCAGATGTGACATAGTCACATCTGTAAAGAATCGTGTTAAAATATCGAGGCCTTTTTAACTACGCATGACAACTTGGTAAATACAGAGGATGGGTACCTAATCCATATATTTCCCAAATTTTTAACTATCCATTTTTAAAATGTACAATAGAAGGCCCATTAGTATGTACCTATTAGTCATTAAGTACCTAAGTACATATTGTAACAGTAAGTAATTACTATTGGAATAATTAAGTACTTACACACTCATTATCGTATCTGGATAAAACCGGTTCGTAACACAAGCACTAATTGTATAGATGTATTAGCATAGGTATCTATCTACCTATACACTTACTTAGTAACTTATAGAACAATGAGCCACATATAACACCACGTGGTGTGATAGAAAACGTGACTTTCTGTATTGATCTAACATGACACGGAGACGATTATGTTAAATTAACAATTAGTGATGTCTCAACAGATAACAGTCACGGGTCAGACGCCTCTGAACAGGGTGTGTCCGTTCTTGTTGCAAACAATATCTTGGGAATTAACAAGGAACAATCAAAAATAGTCACGCGCCGTGGAAAAGTGAAGATCTCACCATTCATTCTCCTGTCCTCATCCCCATCTTTGTTGGAGTCCGTCCATTTCTTCTCTCCTTCTTTTCTTCTTCCATACTTCTCTGTTAGTCGTCATCTTGGTATCCTCCCCTTTCTGCCATAATCTCTCACACAATCCATTAACCGTTTCTTTGGTCTTCTCCATCGCATTGTAGTCATCCACATTCATAAACGTACCTACTCAAATTTTCCTCACGGCATGTTCGTCATTCCTCCGCATTTCATGCTCAAACCATGACATACCCGCATCTAATACAATAGTGTAATAATCAAATATAATATCTTATTTAATAATATGCATCTGTACAATGAGCAATTGCATTGAGCATTTGCATGATGGCTTATAGATATTGCAATGGAAAAAGTCCCATTACATAGCGGTTTAGTCATACAACACTTGAGAGTTTCTCGCAATATTCCTGTCTTTGTTTCTATGAATTGCCATCATTTGGCGATTGTGAACAACGATCATTTCGTCTCAGACTGTTTTTTTTATGTACTGTGGTCTCAGGAGTACTAGTACTATCGGTAACCATGTTTGTTAAACATTGGCTTCTAAGAATCATGCGGGTGTCGGTTTAAAACCCAAACTGTCGGCATAGCGACGTCGCGTCGTATTGTTGCAAGTAACGTGATCACAATTGAAGACAGTCCGTGGACAATAACATCTCAACAGTATTCTACAACTTCCTGTATTTGCGGCCTCATCTCTGCTTTCCATCGTCACCAGCATCATAAAATATCATCCGAAGAGCTTAAATCCTGAATAAAGCCCCTAGGTTAGCAGCTCTATGCTTATAGGTTCCAGTGGGTTCCCACGACTGCTTTTTGGTAGTGCTTTACGGAGATTTTCTAGATTAATAGCTTAAAGGCTATAATTTATTATATTATATTGAAGTTTCTATCGATAAGCAAAAAAGTAAATTAGGTAAATTATATGGTTTTGTTCACCTCGGAATCGGACACTGTTTTACTAATCCAAATCGTATTTGAGAGCTTTCGTATGAAAAGAAGTCCAGATTTTTATTTGTATTTATGAATAAAACTTTCACATGACAAATAAACGAATGGAACTTATTTTATACAAGTTCATCTAAGTAGTTGCTTTTAGTGTGTATAGCAATCCATTTAATTACGTAAATGACGAAGAAATTAATTTTGCACGGAAGCATCTAGATGCATTTCAAGAAATTCTATATTTATACGATTGGTACAACGTCGACAGAAGACAAAATGGCGACCGATAACTATGGCTAAGGAAATAAAGAATTTTGTAAAGTATGCAGACCGCTAGGAGACATGATAATCCAGCTTACTTTACCGACGATGTTTTACGATACCGTCTGGCAGATTATTTTACAGTTTACTTAATTACTTTTGCGTGTTTTCTTTGCAGTCGTCTCCGAGTCTATGTCTACTTGTCGAGTCCAAAGGTAGTGCTAACTGTAGCACGTGGCGGTGAAATGCAAGATTTTATCTTCTTTGTTTATTTTGGTTACTATCTAAAGCTGTGTCTGGATTTCAGTGATAAGCTCTGTAGACTCAAATTATTATCTTATCTCGGTTTCTGCATGAATTGCTTCATCTAATTTGTAAAGGATTCCGCGAAAGATAATTTATAGCACTACTTTGTTACGGTCAAATAGTTTTTTAACTATGTATATAATCTTCTGGAATACTCTCTTCTTGGAATTGCTTATTAGTAATTGAATGTCAGTAGGCTTAATCTTATCTATGTACATTCTGCAGATTTGTTTGCACAAGTATAGAAATGCATGAGTAATAATATAGCTTAGTCGGAACACCATAGCGAATAGGCTTCATAACTGCAGCTTACCTTGAACTCGAGCAGCTGCTGACGTTGGTGTATGCCTGTTATCGATTTCTTTTGGATTTATTACACTCATACGTAGCCTATTTCAGGTGACCGCTCTTGATTATGTAATCTCCAATGCTGTGTAATACTGTCGCATAGCTAAACGGGCCCGATGATTAATAGCGAGACATGCAAAGCACGCAGTGGTGTAACTAGTCCTAGTGGGGCCCTGTATACATTTTTTTGGGGGCCCTTTGAACCCGAGTACGGCGAAGCTCAAAATCACGGATTTTCATTTGCAAAACTAAGAAAATAGCATCCTGACTTTATCGATTTAGCTGTCATTCATTTTATTATGAGAATGTGTGAGCGAGCAAAGTGAGAAAAAAAATGTGTAACTGTGACCATGACTAGCTTAAAGTAATAACTTATGAAGAGCTAAAATAGAAAATGACAGCATCCTGAAAGGGTTTAAATTTTCATCGAAAAGCGAGCGAAGTGAGCTCGAAAAATTAGAGCTTTCTGGACCGCGGATAAGTTACATTTTCGTTTTATATTTTATCAAGAAGAATATTTGAGGTTGGCAGAAGGTTTTGTGATTTTTTTCCTCATCAGGGGGCCCTTGTTACTCGGGGGCCCCAATTTAATTGATACGGTGGTAGCTACGCCCCTGAAAGCACGACAGCTTTGGCCAATGTGATGATGAGAATCATGAAGATATTGATGACAGCAGACGATTTAGTAGAGATCTAATTTCTAAAGGAAAACAATCATAACAGAGCGTAAACATTTAGATTTTAATTACTGTCCTAGTAATTGGTTCAATGAACAGATTGTTGGTCAAGACTACGAAGCAATTTATTAACTACACAAGTAATGAAATGACTATCGGTTTTCAATTCAATGATAAAAATAGTATTGTCCATTACAAGAATAGCATCGTCTTCCTATGCGTAAGGAGACAGTCACTAAGGCAACGTGTACGTGCCTCCTTCTTGACTTACACATTTAGGTCAGTTCATCAGTTGTTTGGTATTCCTCAGCCTTCATCATTAATGCATAAGTATTTTTAGCCTCATATGATTTTATAAACGTGATCGGGGCATGGTCATTATTTAACGATTCACGTGTTTGTTACACTCTAACATAATAAATTAGTTGATTTATTTACTACGATAGACGTTCTATAATATTCTAATGACTTTTTCTAGCAATTACCTACTATGAATTTGTGACGATATACCTTAATAATTATTTTCTTTAAACGGAATCCCCTTTTTTTAAAAGTTTGGATGAAGTTGATAAATGCTACCTGTTGGGTTGGTACACGTGCCAAACTTTGCGGGTGTGTATTCCCCGCCCTCTTCTGCACTTAGATCTGAAAAGGGGACAGTGACGTCGGCCTCGACGTATTCAGACGTATCGATAGCTTGGACGCATGCGTAACTTTTTGTCGATGTGTGTGTAAACTGTCTGGTGGAGCACGCGGTCGGAGCGTGCTCCTCTTTCTGTCTCGCTTGAACCATATATCTGCATCCTCTTCTAGTGCGCGCGGCGCGGCCGGGGAGCACCGGTAACTTTAAAATACCACCGTAGCGAGGGTTAGCGCTCAGTGGTGATCAAGCTGCGCTTCTGTACAGTTGAAAGTCTTGCACCGTGTGACATTCGCCGAAACTGTTGTGACTACTTTTTTGTATTGTAGATTTGTGGAGGCTGTTTCCTAGATTGAAGCCTTGAGTCCCCGTCAGCTACAGCTGTTGAGAAATTTTAATTTTGACTAGGTAAGTTATACAAAATTTGGAATGCATGAATTTTGCCGAATATGTAAAGCGGAAAAGTAAAGGATTTATTACCAAATATGGATAGCAGGAGCTCAGATAAATCAGCAGCTAGCATCCTGATTTACCTAACGGTTTATGGGCAGCAAATGGCCGACTTGTTCGTCGGCGGGCGCTTTCTCTCTCGTTGAGCCCACTGGCCGCAGGCTCAGCTACGCCAGGCTAAACTAAATCACTTTCCATTGCACTATTACTGCTTTTTGTGGCGCCTATTATTTATGTGGCGCCTACTATTTTATTGGTGCCTCCTTTTTCTAAATTATGTTTCTCATCTTGATCTTCGAAAGTTCAGATTTGACCATATTTTTTAGAAAACTCCCAAAAATTAACAGTTTTAATTAAATTAACACCATACGTAAAAATCTTGAAAACATCGTTTTTGTACTTTCCTGTTGCATGTTTCAAGTTCTAATCACAAACCTCATCCACGTACTGGAGAATGTCTTACTAAAATGTTACGCTCGGCTGACTGCGTTTACTGTGTGATCCTTTGAATCGTGTCGCTCAAGTTTGGTATTCAATAGTTTTTTCTTAACTTTTACCTGCTCCCATGAGAAGCGAGGGTTACTTTTTTACCATACAATGACAATCGACAAACAGGTTATCCTCCGAATCAAGGATTGTTTCTTTATCAACATCCAGTAGCGTTACTACATAGCAACAATAAAATTTCACTCATTTAATTGAAATTGTTGCTGCAGGAAAACCATTAATTCAATAAACTGAAATTCCGCGATAACCGTATTTGCAGTTCGATACATTCGGGATCCCCCTGCTATTTGCACTGTTTAAATATGGTAAAAGACGGGTGAATCACCTTCCTTTCAGCCATTCTGTTGATGGAAAATTTCCACAAACTTGGTGTCCTTATGACGTTTTTACGAATTCAGCTGATCAAATAATATTTACGTCACGAGACCTTTTCCTTACGGCTGTTCATTTGAGGAAGCAATATGACCTAGACCATACAGATGGTACAAAAATAACTACCATGAATAATATGAACACTGATTTAAAAAAGGGAAACAAAACACAACAGAAGAATTGCTGTTCTAAATAAATCAGATTGCGAAATCTGGGTCGACGCTGTCAAAAAGTTTGCGCAAAGAATAATGTAGAAGCCATCACGAATTATGTCACGAATCTAGAAGATTCGGACGAAATAAAAAATGAACAAGTAGAAAAAACGTCTTCATCATCATCATCATTCTCTTGCGCTTATCACAATTCATTTGAAGTGGGCGCAGCAGTGTCTTCAAAAAACAACAACAGTAGAAAAAACGTGTAAATCATAAAACGCTACTGAACATTTATTTGTTTTCAAAACACGTGAACGTCCATCGAATCTATTACCCAACGTTGCTCGTTATGAAACAGCCGTAAACTCGGATAGCGGTACGATTGGGAATGAGGAAACGAAATTATTAATTTGTATGATTGAGTGTTCAATCATACAAATAATACCAAATATTTAAATTTTGTTTCGTCTCCAAATTCAATCACAGAAGTCTTGTAAAAGTTATTTTTTATGATGCGGCAATTAGACGTTGTATTCGGCGGTTAAAAATAGTCTTAATGCTTTTTTCAGTAACTTGTAACCTTCAAATGTTCCTCATTGTTTTTTGGTCAATTCTTCAATTTAGATTAAAATTGGTTAGGACGAACAAAGTCAATACAAAACGATTTTGAGGATATTAGTTTTTTATTATGGCTATTTTGGTGCACTTCGGTAAAGGCTGGCCATGACTCAATGATTGAACCGTTTATGTCCTTTTTATTGATACTATGATACTTACAGAGGACAAAAGACCAGTTGATCTACTATTGAATAGCAATCGGACCATTTATCTGTAATTATTACATCTAATAACAGACACCTAGGTCAAGGAGGCCATAGGAATGTCGCGATTTCTAAGATAGCTGCATAAATTTAGAAAGAAAGTTAGAAATTCAGGCTATTGGGGAATAAATTAATAATTTTAAATCTCCTTTCGCAGATTTGAGAAGTATTGAAAGAAGAAAGATGCTCGCCAGCCCAGCAATGGAAATGCAGTCGGAGGAGACTCCTTTGGCCCTGCAGCGTCTGTGGAACCTTACCCGCGCGCGTCTTGCTGGTACTTCCACCGCTCTTGACGTGGAACCAGCATTTGGAGAATCATTGCCACCGGCTCAGGTAAATACTATGTCAGATTTCAGAAGATTTCGTGTTTCCCAACTCATCGAAAACAATCTGCGAGTTGCGAAAGAAAACGTTTCCACTAAAAATGTTAATACAATCTTAAAATCTCAGCTTTAGAATTTACTTTTTAGATCGACAAATGCCATGATTTCAGTAAATTGCTTATTAAAGTTAACAATTAGATAAAATCAAACAAACGTTGTAGGCACAAGTGTTTATTCTTATGAATAAGGTATTACCTACTTATCTACTAAAATGAATTTCATTAAAAAAAATAATTTCATTAAATTGCAGAAAAAAATAAAAAACACTGTATATTTAAAAGGTGGAATATTCCTAGATCATAGATTTTTAACAAATTGATCATGATAATACATAGTACATATGTACCTACCTATAATTAAACAGATAATATGTGACATGTCAATGTACAATCACGCAGTAAGTCAAGGGCTACTGTGTGTGATGTCCTCTTTTCTTATCAGAAATTTACAACGAAACGTTTTTTCTCCATATTTTACAAGATAACTTCCTATATCTCACACAGTAAATAAATAAATCATGGAATATTATATGGATGTCATTTTGTTGTAGGAGTTTGAGGGTACGCCGAAAGCCTCGTTCCCTGCTCCTAGCGACTATGAAAGCGATGGTGAAGAAGCATTCCCGGAGTTAGAAATTCCTGTAAGTATACCTCCCTACAAAAAAAAAAAAAAAAAAAAATCTAGAACCAAATCATTTATGGTGCTTAATGCTTGGCAAAAAAATCTTGGCAAGATATTTAAGGCGTGGCCTGACGGAAGAGTTTACGTAGGTACAAGTTACAACACAGACGAC
Organism: Xestia xanthographa; assembly: GCA_905147715.2. Taxonomy (NCBI): domain Eukaryota; kingdom Metazoa; phylum Arthropoda; class Insecta; order Lepidoptera; family Noctuidae; genus Xestia; species Xestia xanthographa. The sequence goes on along the minus strand of LR990649.1, from coordinate 13,081,458 downwards.
GGCGACGTCGAATTTATAAATAGTGTTTCGGTTTTCATGAAACTTAAGTCATCGAGCTTCTACTACGTTCTCGGCTTTCTTATGTTTGGTAAACACATGACGGATGGAGGCGGCAACGATAATGTTTGGAATTTCATCATTTACAACAGATTTGTTAGTCCGATGTTTACTAATTTCGTAAAGTATGTCGCACGTTTTTCAGTTCTCACGGTTATCGCTTTATCAACGACGTAAGACGTCAGACCGACTCCCCCGCGTCTAGACACCAGTGTAATTAGATAATCATAATTGATAACATCTCTCTGAGTGAGCATCGTCATAAAATTAGTCGTAGACAAACATTCCATGCATTTGAGTGTCTTCAAATTGATTTAGCATTTATCACGCTTCGCCGGCTCGTTACTCAAGCGAATGAAAAGGTTGATAACGTAAACTTGCTAGGTTTCCGACGACATCTTTTCGGAGGTCGTAGCCTTCATGAATGAATTAGGACGCGGGCCTCAACAAGAAGCTATATCGCTTCCTGTACCTACCAAACAATCGCGTAGGCGCAGCGGAATTCGTAGCGATCACTACTAATAGCCGAAATAGCTCGAAGGAAATGCCTCTAAAAATAACTTGAACATTATCTACGGTCGAATGGACTTTGATCCTATTTGATAGATGCGATCAACGAATCAATTTGACTTGATTACCGACGCACAAACCATTACTTATATGACATGAGTTGCTTTTGTCCACCCCATGTCACGCTAATGGCATTCAATGGGCTTTAATCCAATGATATTATAAAGAAGATACGCCATGTTCATACTGAATGGCGTTCAGATATCGTTGCGAGTAATTTAAAACTACGACAGCGATAGATAATACGGAACGTATAAGATAGAAAGAGATAGCTAGCTATCAAAGTGCAACAATTGTGTCACTTTGTCCTCAACAATCTGTCACTGGCAGCTTTCACAAGGCTGGATATTTCTTTATACTACACCTGCTTGGAAAGTACCTTGATACTTTATCAAATTTACGGTAGAAAGTACGTCATTGCATATCGAACAAATATGCGGGGAGAAAACGCATCTGAGCGGGAGAGAAAAGTGTATGAAAATCCATTTCTTACGTGGTTTTTCTTTTTTAATTTTGGGTAAGACTATGCGCTGGTAACCTAAATATCAAAAGCCAAAAAGTTTTTACAGTGAGTTTTTATCTCCAAGTTCGCAAAATGACACTGGCCACTAGCTGTGTGTTGGATGGTGTCGGGCTGGCAGTGCGACCCTGCGGCGGCAGGATAAACAATTTGAAAAAAAAAACATGTGAAAATTGCAGACGCCATTGGCGCCATTTCCAATTTGTGTGTTGTTTGAGTTTTTTATTTTCCTCGTAGGTGTAGTATAAAGCACTATGTATCACTCGAGAGAAAGTGCGATTCCCGATCTCGGGTGTTTTAAAGCCCTCGCCTACGGCTCGGGCTTCAAACGACACCCTCGACGGTAATCGGTCACTTTCTCCTCTCGGTGAACAATGTACTATTCTTTTACAAATTATGCAACCAAACAACGTTTGTTGATTGACACGGTCGGAAATAAAAGTAAACAACAACTACGACGTAACTTTTTCATAATTACACGGTATTTGGCAACTGTTTATGAAACATCACATGGGCGCCTCAGCTTTGCCAACTGGGTGCAGGTATAGCTAATGTTCAGGCTTGATTCCTTTATTGTTTCATCCAACGGCCTGTAGCTCGGTCATTGTACTAATTTTAATTAGGTACAATAAATCAAATCGGTAAATTAAACCGCTGAAATGCTTGCATTCAAAGTACAACACGATGATCCCGAAAATTTTGAAGAAGTGTTCGAAGATCCAGACTGGCTTGACGTACGAATATGCTATGAATAAAGTGACATGTCTATAAATGGTGTTGTAGAACGCAGTATTAATGTGTCGTCAATTTTGTAGGAGGCAACCGATGTCCCTAGCAAGAGCTTCTGGTCTGAGAGTGCGTACAACAAGGAGGTCCTGTTGGACGCGAGCACGCTGGGCGATGTCCCCGCCGTATACCGCGTGCCGGTACCCGCACCGCATCAGATGCCCGTCATTGGCGTGTACATCGATCCCCGCGTCAGAACCGGCTTCCGTTACAAAGTCAGACCCATGCAGGTGAGACCAGTAATTTAATTTATATCTAAACATTGTCGCAAATACATACTCGACTCGCGATCTGTGGGAAATTGTCTCATTTAAACATATATATGAAGTGTTGATGATTGCGTTAACTAACCAAATGCACGCAATATTCCACATTTCAAAGTTTATAAAAAAGAGGCTAAAATAAATATTAATCAATAAAATGATGACCATTCCTCACACGATCACAATGAATGTTGCTTACCCATCGACAAATCTGTAATGTGAATGAATCTGGAATCGCTTTTGTACCAACATTGTCGAGCTCCCCTTGGGAATCAAACAGAAAAAATAGGAAGATCCATAAAATCGGGCAAAATTATTTGAAACTGGACTGCAAAAGAAACGACTACGTCGATGAAAGAATGCTGATATGAGTTGAATTTGGATAGTCGTAACAGCTGGCTTTAGACATGCTATCGTGCTGAACCTTTAATTTCGTTTTAATTACAATACTTTTATTAAAACATAATGGGCTTCTCCTTTCTTTTGACTTTATTAACAGTTCCTATCAATTTCGCGAAACAAACCAAGTAAATCGGTTGTGGTTAGATTAGAACATTTTTGCAAGAATAATCCTTTTCAGAATCAAGAGGATGGTGAGTTTCTTCAAGTCTTACAAAAATGTTCATGGAATTAACGAAAATTCTTGATGACTATTTGGCTACTTTTTCATATTTTACTGTAATTCGTAAGATTAATAAAAGGACACATTTATATGAGAATCTTCGCAAAGTTCCATTGTACATAGCCACAACCGATACTTAAGATACTTATGAATAATTAGTAAGTTGTCTTTTATTAACTTTTAAAAAAGAGCGCGATACATAAGGTTGTCTTAGAAGTGCTTTATAATTTTGATGCACAAACATTGAAAAGCATACGCATACGTAAAGTTATACCGTCGCTAATATTTTGTCTATAAATTATTTTTATTTAAATTTAAATTCAAAGTTCAATTAAATACACTATTTAACTTGTCAATAAAATGTCTTTGTATTCAAGTTCTCATTTTCTAAAGCAGTTTAATATTGTACGGGCAACCTTACTAATGTCTAAAGAGGCTGTTATAGGATCTTATAATGATTGGCCTATCTTTGTGCAAATCGAATTCTGAAACATTCGCTAGTCGTATTCAGCAGTCCAGGGGAATTTGGAAAAATTAGAATATTGGGGAGTTAGTTCAGTGAGTAGCGGTGTCCGTTGCTGACATTTCCAGAGTGAAAATATCATCAACGATCAACACTGTTGACTTTCGTGATTTGCCACTGGTTGTGTGCACCGTTGTAGGCGATGGTATGTGGATCGTCCAGTTTTTCAGACCCTCGCCCAGAGCGGCGTTGACATACAAACTTCAAGAAACCGGCAGAGACCCGACAGGTCCAAGTGACATACTGGCTGGCAGCATGTTATATTCATAATAGGTAAACCATAAGTATCATTCATAAGGGCGTTACGCCATTGTTAATCATATCAATGTTCTATTTCAAAAACTTACTTTTTGGTGGTCTTGATATGATTATTTTTTCATTTCATCGTGAATGCAAATATGGGATATATCAAATTATTCATTATAATCATAATTTACTCTCATTTTTAACCCGAGCACTTGTAATTTTGGTTAGAATAATGATGATTCGGAAAAATAGTCTTATCTGATCACGAACTTGATTTTGAGAAGCAATAAAAAAATGTATCAGTTATTAAATTGCGAAATGTAAATAATTTTCTTCTTTATTTATTAACTAAAATAAATCATTTTGAACATCAGTTGAATGAAGTAAGAAGTAAAGTAACTTTAGTAACTTAAAGTAACTCGATGAGTAATGTAGGCCTTAATTTTCCAGGCTCTGGATGCTCCTCCCCTATCGGTGAAGCCGAGGTACTTGTTCGGAGGCAAGGCCCTCACCCTGCAATCAATTGGCCGTGGATATGCCCGCCGCCTAACATTCGAGCCTGTTGGATCCAAACTCAATGAGAATGACAACTACTTCTGGACTGACTCCAGGCTTGAAGGATTTGTGTTTGAGGTCGAGGCCGTGTCCATTGGAGACAAGTTCACGATCTACGACGCTAACCATGAACCTCAGGGTATTCTGGAAGTTGTTCAGCAGCAGGTAATGATCAAATTATTTTTTTATCGAATAAACTGAAAAGCTTAACCTAAACTATTAGATTCTAACCAACTCTTTCAAATTATTTGCAGAAAAATCAAATTGAAATTGAGCAGAAGATTCACGACAATGGATCCATTGACAAGAAAGTTAAAATCAACACCCTTTGCAAAGTGGAGTGGTACGAAAACGATGGTGCTATTAAATTGGTGCCCGTGACTGGTGTGGCTATCTTGAAGAAGGGCAGAGGGAATGCCACCGTGTCCAGGGTGCTCAACGTCGCCATCGGCATCAAACAGCTCAGGAAGGGTTACGAACTCAAGCCTGGCATTGAATCCTCCTCCAGAAGGGTCACCGTCAATGGTGGTGATATTAAAGACATTCCTTGCCAGTATTGCATTGTTGGCTTAGAGAAATATGAACTGCCCGCTATTGGTAATTATTATTTCTATACTTTCTCCTATTGACAATTTTTTTGTGCTGCAAGACATCAAACTAAAATATTTTGTCATTTTAGGGACATTCGTGGATCCTCGCATCATTCCTGGTTTCTACTACCGTGTCAAGCCAGCCGGTAGCAGGAGGCACCTCTTCGAGGGTCGCAGCATGATGCTGCAGTCCGTGGGCATGGGATACGGAAAGCGCATCACCTTCAAACCAGACACCCTTAACGCGCCAGAGAACTACTTCTGGTCGGATTCCCATCCTGAAGGTCTTGGTTTCGAAACCCGCGCCATCCATCCGGGCATGAAATTCTCAATCACAGGAAATGGGGTTAGTAGTCAAACATCTTGTTGACTCAAAATAATTTCTTGTCAGATCTCTGTGAGCATTTCATCCAGCACGTGTTTGACACATCAGAATGACAAATAAAAGCTGGTAACACCCCCTTGGCTAGTGGCCATCATAACACGAACGTGTTCAGAGACAGATCATACGATACAACTTCTTTCTGACTGATTTGTTTACTTTTTCCATTGACTTTTTCTATTTATACTCGTGTCAAAGTTCAAGATAGTTTGGCAGAAGGACAATTTCTAATTACATTTTACTTTGGCTTCCAGCCAAGAAAATGGGAGTTGATTAAATAACCTTGGTGGTTGTTTTAGGATTTGTTTCTATTTATAATGACGATATTTGTTTTGTTTTCCAGGGTCTATTGGGAGAAGCTATCGTTTTCCGCGCAGATTTGCCCCAGGCTGAGGAAAAGACAGATTACGTAGATATTCCAGGGAAGCGAGGAAAGGCAGTTGAGAAATACGTTCATGTGGACGTCACATGCCATGTGAAGCTGGCCACCACAGGTGGTGGATCCGCGGACTCGGAGGTCCATCTCATGAAGGTGTCAGGAGTAGCCCTGGTGCGCAAGGAGCCAGGCCAGGCTGTCGCCAAATTAGTGAAGGTCTTCAACGTCGGCTTGGACTCACAGTTGAACCTGTTGTTCGCGCACTCACAGACCGAGCTCACTTTCCATCCTCTGCCCTAAATAAATGACGAGGTCCGAATGGTGTTGCAATACCTGTGACGGCAGTCGTCTCACATAGAGGTATTGTAATACTAAAAACCTACCAGGCGCGACATAGGTTTCGTCAAATGCCAATCGATTGGTCTCGAGTCTGCAACCGAGAAATGGTCTGAATGTTAGACCGATGCTGCTTGCGATTCGGTTGTATACCCGTTTCAGCTGTTAGCTGAAAAGTATCTACGAGCTACTCGTCATCAAGCTCAAGTTATATACCATCACCGCTGCGAAGAATGCTATAGTAACGACACAAATATAGGCTGCTATCAATAAGGGGATACACGTCAGTGATGTTTCTTGGTGGAGTCTACAGCCTTCTACAAAATCCTAAGGCAATTTGTGTCGGTAATTGAAGTTACTATAAGTACTTTCCAAAAGCAAGGATTGATCAGTATTTTAATTAATTCATTCGTAATTTGTTAATATTTGTAATTCAATCACAATCAAATTGGAATTTTGAAATTTTGTACCGGAGAGAGTAGTAAAAGACTAGTTTATAATGAGTTATTTACCTTGTCGGGACATAATTTTATTTTATTATTTTCTTCTCGAATATTGTAATACATTAATCAATAAATCAGCCTTTTTGATTGAACCATGATTTTATTTTACTTTCCCGAAGAATTGATGTATTCCGAACTCAGAACCTGAACTTTTGCAGGACTAAGGGCCTGCGCCAACGAGGGACTTTTGTCCGCCATATAGAAATGATTTGATGTGTTGTATTTTCATCTATTAGTTGACGTCCATTGGTTCTTACAAATTGTTCGCGGACAAATTATCCATCGTCTGCTTAGCGCATAAAAGAAAAAGATTATAGGTGAAGAAGAAAAATGCCTCGCCCATACCATTATTTTGACATATTAAAACGACTGAGCGTATTATATTGACATAGATGCAACCAGACATCTTTTATCGATACAGGGAACTACTCTAATAAAGTTTACTATAAAATGCTATAGATGACTCTGCTTAATCAACATGATTAATGATCTATACACTAGATGGCGTTGTTAGCAAAAATAGCGTGGCGAGAGTTCGGTTACAGTCCAACACTACAAAACTCAGCAGTACTTCGCCAGATGTCGCTATTCCAAAGTTGACAAAGTTTATGAGTTCACCGCCTCTACCAAGAGCGCGATCCCGAGAGTCGAGGCGTGTAAAACAAGTTATGACTACGTAGAGACACAGATATACGAACTGAGTTTGCCGGGAACTCAACACTATACCTGACTCAGCCGGCGGACGGCAACCGCGCTGGGGGTCTCGACGTCGTACGACGCAACTACACGAAAGTCGCGATGTGCCAAATATTAACTGGGAGACGGTGAATTGGTGCGATAACACGATTTATTACACGAATATAATACGAACGGTGAACACCATGGCTGAAGTTAGGTGCGCTAGTGTTTTATTAATGTGCCTTTTATACAGTGTCACAAGTTTTAATCTGGAACCGAGGATCCCTGTGATAAAGTTCGGAGAGCCAGGCTCTTATTTTGGATTTTCTGTTGCGGAACACCTCACCGTCAGCGGAGATGGATCTAACATAAGTTGGTGAGTGCTGATATGATCTTAGCGTAACTTATCTTGCAGTAATGAGACGTTATGATGTCATATGCGAAGGTCGCCGCCTTCCACATGCTTTATCGGTCTGTTGATCTTGCTTCTTTGAGCGTAGTGTACGAAAACTTATGTTCGAGTGTGATATGAAAATTATCAGAAATGCTTATCAAGAATTTATGAAGCCATTGTAATTTGCAGTGCCCGTACCTATATGCTAAGTTTGCTAAGTAAACTTGTTTAATGAGTTACATTTTATGTAACTTGTAGCTAGTTGTAACTTTGTTCATTAAACAATCTGGAATGAGAAATAAATCACGTGGAGATTTTCTTACAAGGAGGTACCTACTTTAGTCAAAGAACACTTTTATCCTTGAGACAATAACCTTTTTAAAATACCAATGGTACAATGGTCCTGTTAAGTTTAAACTTGAGCGGAACGAATCAACAAAAAGGTGTCTCCTGGCGTAAGCTCTGTCCCTACCTGTTGTACTGGAAACATTTTAAAGGAGTCAGAAAAAGTACTTACCTGAGAATTTAGGGGTAAACAAAAACGTTTCCATATTCGTTAATAACCCTTAAAGAGAGAAAGGAGTAAATACCACGAACTATTTTTATTTAAAACAAACTATAAGACGTGAGAGCAGGGTCTACAAAACTGAAAGATTTTGGCAATTCGGCAATAATTCGAAACATAGAACTAACAAAAGGGCCAAAGTTACTTCACTCGCAGTTCTTCCGTATTCTCTATATGCCTCATGAATGGATACGCATATAAACTGCGGAATATATAATGAATGAGCGGAATACATCTCGATACGAGAGCAGGGCTGTGACCTAGTGCGCAGCGGCGCCAGGCCGAGCATTGCACCCAGCGGCAGCGGAGCTAATTCTGCATCACCTCATGCGTACACAAGAGATGTCATCAACTCATCATGTCACTGATACTGATCGATATGTCACTGATGTCTCACATCACTACTACGAACTCTCAGATAGTGAGGTATTGAGACTTGTTGTCGGATGTAGCAGTGAAAATAGATTGCGAATTTAATTTATAATTCCTTTGAGTGACGATAGAAATGTTTCGATCGGAATAGAAAAGGATGTTGTCCGTCCAAATAAACTTTAGCATGCGTTGATTTTTTTTTCAACAAATTAGGGTGTGGTATAATATATAATATAATTAGGCACTTCATTGTACGATATGAGAATGACTAAATTATTTGCAAGTCAGCACAGTTCCTGGATGGATTACCTATAGCAAGATCAAACAAAACAAAAATCTGCATTCGTAGTACTTAATCATGAATATTTAAACAACATCTCAACTTGTTCTAGTGAACCTACTTACATATACTCTAAATTTTAATTTGTTACAAGAGCGGAATTTCAGCTTTCTGTACATCTCGTCTAGATCGAAACCATAGTTGTCATCATTGCGAGCGATTAGGGTCGTCGCCAAACGAATTGTTCCAGTTGCCAGGAGAGAAATGCACTTGGCTCATGAAACCAACTCATGCATTAGGGTTAAGAAGTGTGAACTCATAATATCGAAGATTATTTGCAATTGATAGAAAATAAATACTACTTTCATTTCTAATGGTATACTTTAACATTTCTGACTATTGCTTTCAGTTTCAATGGTTTGGCTGTTCAAACATACATTTCCGTTAGAGATTAGCGCTCCACGGATGAAATTCCTAGTAATTGCTGTCTCATAGCTACACAATGACACATCATGTTTCATAGACACTCGATAATGATGAATCGACAAGGAAAAATATTAAAGCAAATCATGAATGTGGATTCACTGGATTCTGTTGGGCGATCGGAGTGTGACCTACTAAGAACGGGGCGCCAGACGGAAGATGAGGTTTGCTCGAAGACTACATTGTACAAACATTTCCTTATTACTGACGTAGTCATAGTCATATATTTATCGATCGGAAATATCGACGAATTAGCACATTAGTAATCAGAATGTCTAACTCTAAACACTGAATAAGTAAATAGCTATTTGATGTGTATGTGCCGACGCAGTAGATATTTAATCAATCTTAGTCAGCTAACGGTAGTTTCAGCTGAGTTTTTGTTTCAACACATCAACGTAAATTGCAATACACGGTTCATACAAGAACATTTTAATTTTTGCCTTGTAACGTATTGCTTCGTTAATAAGTGGTAATTTCAGTTTCAACTTTAGAGTTCAAGGAACCTTTCAAGAGTAGATCTTATCGAAAAGGAAATTAAGGAACGCAATTCAGGATGAGTCACAATTTCAGTCTCGTTTATTGTTCACTAGGCTAGCTCGAGTGTGTCTGAAGCTGGAACAGATCCAAAGACTCCCCGCGGGTGGCAGACTGTCGTGGCGATATATCCTCGACCCACTCTTTATTTATATCCTGACCGAGATGTCACTGCGCTTGAATTCGCCAAATATTTAATACTACACGTTCTTTTATTTTGCACCTAAGAGTCAAAATTGTTCAGCAAAAGTTTGAAGCACGTTTTATAGTTACAAAATTAATTATGTCTCGGTTTTACCAATTGTCGCTATCTGCCTGATTGTTCTAAGATCTGGTCGCGATAGGTTTATTTTTGAAACGGATGTCAACGCACAAAAAATGTTTCTACGAATAAGTTCTATGAGAACCTAATGTTTTAATTGAGACGCACATGGAGGATTCATTAAGGATTACTTATGTATCTTCCTCGTATGTGTTTTTTGTTTTATTATTACTTTGATGAAGAGTACCAACCACCGCTCATGTGTTTCGAAAATTAACTTCGGAGCGATAAAAAACATAGAAGGAACTTATTGTTCCCGGACGAAACAATTGTTTCAGAAATTGTACTTCTTTAGGAGCTTTTGAAACTTCATCATTAGAAGCGTAATGTTTTGATAACATCACGCTTGTAATCCCCGAAGGGTTAGGCAGAGGTGTTCCTATATAATAGTACAGGTACACCCACATTTCGCTAGTTATCGTTAAGTACCATGTAATACGGGGCGTGCCTATTGTTATCCACTCCACTCAAATCTGTATGGTTCTTTCTTCAAAAGACCATATCAGACACTAATCTGCATAGTCCTCATGTGAATTGAGCAAGATTGTCTGGACTTTAAAAGAGACTATGACCTCTGAGTTTGTTTCGGCTGTTTCTTCTCAGAGTAGTCAGGTACGAAACACCGGCCCCATCTAGTTTTAAAAAATGACGTGTAAAAGTGTTTGTAAAAACCTACTTGCAAAATGAACATCATTTATCCAGACTTCGTGGCTACTACTGAGGTATTCTTGATGGAAAACCTCAATCACACTGCCAGACCTGGGAATCGAACCCAGGACCACATCCTCAGCAGTTACGCTTGCAACTACAAGACCAATAAAGCAGTCATGCCCAGTCAAGAGTCGGGAGTCGAGTTTTGAAACTTTACAGTATAAAATCTGTAAAATATTGTCCTCATATTGATAAAACTTTGAAATCGAGAGACAGACCGAAGGAAGACAAAATATTTGTATTTTCTTATCGATACCCACTTTTATTGATAACACCACGTTTACAATATAGACGTTCATGTTGTATAAATTACGTTATCAGATCACGTATTATTATCATCTCTGTCTATACTCAGATCGTAAAGTGCAAACATTATGTCTAACACAGACATGGTATGTAAATACTAGGTCATAGACTGTCGATAAGTTACAGGCCTCAACTAGTAGTTTAAAAGCTTAGCTTTTATGTAATTTAACCCACAGTTACAATTACTGGCCGTTATCGAGGCTATATTACAAGATTATGTGTGCACTCTGTTATTTTACAAATAAATTACTGGTTAGGTTATGTCAATAACTTTATGAATACGAAATAATGCTGACTGAATTTAACCACTTTTATTATTTTTTTACTTACAAATGTAAAGACGGTTTAAATAGGTTTACAAAGCGCTTACGAGGAGCTCGTGGCTAAATAATAACAGCCGCTCGGGTCGATCCTTAGGTTAAGCCGTGCTTGCCTAGATTGGTCTGTGGATGGGTGATCACCCTTACATACCGAGTTTCCTCCGTGCCTCGGAAAGCACGTTAAGCTGTTGGTCCCGGTTGTCATTTGTAGATCTTTAACAGTCGTTACAGGTAGTTAGTGGCCCAAAATGTCTGACAACCAGTCTTACCAAGGGGTATCGTATTACCCAGTACTATCTGGGTTGTGGAGGTCAGATAGGCAGTCGCTCCATGTAAAATACTGGTATTCAGCTGCATCCGGTTAGATTGGAAACCGACCCCAACGTAGTTGGGAAAAAGGCTAGGCAGATGATGACAAAGCGCTTACGACATTATTTTCTTTAACTTCACGTACTTTTATGGTGTTATGGAGTAAACGCAGACTATCCCGTATTCTCATATTCCATGAAAGTTTCTTGCACATTCATCAATCTTTATGGATGCCAACACCATAAATAAAGGTAAGAATACATCTCAGTTCTATTCACCGTACTTTATAGTTGTGAATGTAAATGCACGTACTTCGAATACGGACTCAACTCCCAAAGCTTTTGAACTAATACCTTGTACGTGGGAGTTATACGTAAGTTTAGTAGTTTACACACAAATAGAGACATTTTCTCACCGTTCGACGTGATATTGAACGTGTTTGTTTATGAAAATACGTCTTTTTGTGCCCTTCCAAATGTATACAGATTTTTATTATGTTTGGATGAAAAATAACTGCTCTGTACTACCCAGTTTTGAATGTGAGAAGGTAATAAAAGTTTCAAGTCTTTTTGACACTCAATTTACGTTTTATATCGTGTAAATAAATACGTTTTATTTTGTATGTAAATAGTAGTTAATGACGTGCGTCTCGTTTCAATAATCCCGTAGCTATGAGTCCCCCTGTTCCCCCGGTTCTTCCAATTAAATTGTTCACACGTCGAGCACAGCGGGGAGTCGGTAACGACGCTACTCTGATGAGTGTCTTTGGACCAATGCGGGAAATTCAATAACATAAATATTTGGAAAGCGATTTGTTACAATTTAAATTTATTTGTATGCGGTTTAGTTGTTTGAATAGACTTTTAGTACTAAGAGACACTGAATGAATAACACAAGAAGTCAGAAATTGATGAACGTGGTGAACTTTTAAAGCTATGAGATAATACAGGGGCGCTGTCGCATGTCGGGTCATCGGGTGGCAAAGTAAAAGCGCGTAAAGGTAAAGTTGTTACAGCAAATAAAGTGATTTATGTATTTTTCAATACTGATGTAAAGGCTCAAAGATGCTTGTATGGTTATTGCCTATTACAGCGATAGACGCGATTACACAAAAAAACTTGAGCTGCTTCCACATTCCTGATTATCGGCTGAGCTTGACTTAACGTGAAGCTCCAATTATGGCGTTTACACATGATTTACGAGACGTTGGAGGGAAACTATTTGTCCATGGTGTTATCTACATAATGGCTCTAACATCCTCATAATGGCGCCTGTAACTGGCCGTAACTCCAGAAATTGTGTTCCAATTATCGGAAGCAACGGCAGCTTCCACTAGTTCTTGTTTATTTACCGCTGGTATTTATAAATTAGTAGTAAACTGTCCGGCACGACCGGTGACTGTCAAAAATAAAATGTCCAAACAAACTGGAGTCAGGTGTGGAATTTATTGGTTATTTGAAATGTCTCCAGGATCTTTATGTGTAGCAGATAATCCTTTATCCTGTTCTTATGTAAATATGTATTTGTATAATATTATGTATGTATGCGTCGTCACGGCTTCTCGTAACGGGATAGACAGAATACGAAGTGAGGAAACGCGGCAGGTTTGTCGTAGCTATGTGCGCTCGGTAATAAGATGTCGGCTTTGAGATCGTAAGGTTGCGTGAAGTGACAACTCGCTGGTGTGTCGCCGGGGACCACGATTGCTATCCGTTTGTCTGTCGATTCTCACAACTTTACTAAGCATTGATGGTTAGCGTGTAGCGTCGTATTTTGTTGAACAAACTGGTCGTTTTGAAGGACGAAGAGGGAGGCACGCGAAATGGTTGAACATGCTGTTAAAGATGGCGGAAAATATGCATGGAAAGACAAAAAATGAAGGACAGTTGCAAATTTTATTTAAAGTACTTACACTGAAAAAAATTGGTTAGCTGAACAGTTCAGCTACTTGAATATTTACTAAATAATAGTTAATTGTTACTAAAGTTCAGCTCTGTTTTCAAAATGAATTTAGCTGTGGCTACATTTATTATTATGTTAAAACCAGTCGAGTTACCAACAACTAAAGCATTTGGTAATTAATTACTAAAATGTAGGTGTTTACTAAACCGTTTAGCTATTATTAGCTCTGTTTTTACAAATGAGCTATTAATAACTAACTCCTGTTAGTAATCGATAGCAACACTGTTTGGCAGGACTCACAGCTCTGTTGGTAGTAGCCCTGCCTGCCAAGCTGTAGGTTGTGGGTTCGATTCCCAACCAGGTCAAATATTTTTGTGATGAACATTGATGTTAGTTACGTGTTTAGGTATTATATTGTATCAATAATATATTTTTAAGAAAAAAGTACTTATTAAATTAATTTATTTTTAATTTAATAAGTACTTTTTTTTAAAAAGCTCCCATCTTTTCAAGTAGGAAATGAGTTGTAATTTTCAACCACCTGAACAGATCTTCATAAATTATAGCTAAGAACACTCGATCACGTCAGCTTTCAAACGAAACAACCGCATTAAAATCGGTCCATTCATTTAGGAGCTACGATGCCAGAGACAGACATACAGATGGAAAGATACACAGACATGTCAAAATTATAACACCCTCCCTCTTTTTGTCGGGGGTTAAAAATATTTAAGCATTCATCAGTCATCTAGTTCGTTTTTTTTTGTCGTCTCGCTCGCCCGTGAATATCTGACGTATAATTATATATAGGTACATACTACATACAGTCAGGCAAAAACGTCTACTATTTAACATATAATTATAGGTACCTAATTTGAATGTAAGTAGGGAAAATTTATAGCTACGCTTTGAACATACCTACTTAAAAAATATTTTTGAGAAAAAAATAGACTTCCAAACAAAAAATACTACAAAGTAGGTACTACCCTAGTTGGCAATGGCACGTTTGCCAAGCTTGGAGATGCCTTTGTGTCGACTGACTGTGATCGTTGTTTCGCACTTTGCTTGGTGTGTTTAAGGTTTATACCTACCTACCCATTTTGACAACACTTATTATGGAGGTAAGTGCAATCGAGATCTGTACCTACCTTTTTTTTTTTTCGGATGGAAAATCATCAAATGACTCCTCCCGCTCTGGGCGGAGCAGGAGGGAGTGTCAGACTTTTACTGACTAAAACCCATCCATGTTCCTTCATCGCCCTTTGTGTTCCGGGGCCACGGTATCTCTTTCGAACAGTCCCGCAACCCCGGCAGGCATCGGTCCTTACGGACCCCTTCCCTTTTGCTGACTCTCTTTGAGGCGCGCGTGGAACACGAACGCGCCGTCGACACGGCCTGTCGTCATGAGACGGATGGACGGCGAGCTAGCCCGTAGCCCACCGTCCACAGGCCCGCGCCTACGGGGGCCGGGGGCCATGTGGTGGTGGCCCCCGACGCCCGGGGCGTCTCCCGCAGCGGCCGGGACGTTGAGAGGTTCTCTCCCTCTCACGTTCCGCCACCTCCTTCTCTAGCATTACTGCTTCGCAGAAGGAGGTGACGGCGTCCCATTCCGTCTCGCTCCGGACCATGGCTTGCACCAGGGCCGGACGCGAGAGGTCGCCGCCACCGATCGCCGCTTCGAGGACACGGCGGTGCTCCGCCCACGCGGGGCACACCTCCACCGTGTGTTCCACCGTGTCCTCCGGTCGATCCTCACAATGGAAGCACCCGGGCGTTTCCTCCCGCCCGATTCGGTGCAGGAACCTCCCGAACACTCCGTGTCCGGTGAGGACCTGCGTCAGGCGGAAGGTGAGGACGCCGTGGCGTCTCTCAAGCCACTCCTCAAAGAGGGAACTTATCGCCACTATCGTGGCGTGCCCTGCGCGGGGTTGTGACAGTCGCTCTCTCCATGTCGCCATGAGATCTCGCCGGAAGTCTGTCCGCTGAGCGACAATTTGTCGCTGCAGCGGAGTTTCGCCCCGCGGCGTAGCGCCTCCGCGCGCCATTCATGTAGGCGCGCGAGGACTATTGCCTCCAGATCCCATGGCGGCGATCCGGTAAGGAATCTGTACCTACCTTAGGTACAGATTTCGGTTGTCAGAAATAAGTGAAATAACCCTTTGTAGGTGATTGAGCTGCCACAGACATGGCCCAGTAACTGGATACCAAACTTCTTAGCTGTAGCAGCTAAAGCACTATAGCTAACTATTTGCAGACAGCAACTAACTGTGATCTATACAACTAATATTTAGTAGTTCTGTGCTCTTTCATTTGTAACTATTATCTAAACCACTTAAGAAATGTCCAACCAAAATTTAGCAGTAATTTAACTAATGTTTGGTAGTTCGGTACCATAGTGTATAGCAATTTGGTGCTAAACACATTAGTAATTTTTAAATAATGTTTTGGTATTTTTTCCTAAACAATTTAGTTACTATGAATGCATTGAGAATATTTTGTTTTCTAGCTCATTCTATTTCCAAACTAGTAACAGGTCAGTCGCGTTTAAGTACTTATATCAAAAGTGTCAAGAGAGTGATGTGTTCAGTGTTTTCCAAAGTAATTACAAGTACTAGCAGGGATATATTATATAGTCTTGAAGTTCACACACGCCCGCCTAGTGTATCTGTCGCGGCCTTCTAGAATAAGAATGTTCCTGAGTGCAACTGCAAAGCTTGTCATGGGCGATAAATCTGTCGAAGACCATCTGGATTCTTGCGGTCTCTCAAAATACAAGGAGTAGTTTAAAGGTAGGTAACAATTAAAATGTTCATGCACATAATAAAGTTAGATTTTTATTATAAACTTATTATGTCCTCATCGAGTCGTGGACTCTCCTCACAGTAGCGAAACATAAAAAGATTAAAACATGCTACGTGTGGTAAGATTTATCCTTAGAATAAAATTTGTGTTCTGTTTTGTTTTAGAGGAAGGCGTAACGCTGGATGCGCTGCTTGTGTTATCCAAAGAACACATCCATGCCCTCGTTTCTGCCATAGGAGATCGTTCTTTACTCGAAGCACATATTCAAGGGTTGATAGATGGAATAAACAAAGCGCGGACCGTGGACGGCGCGCCGTAGCCTAAATTCGAGGCAACGCCGGGCAACAGCTGTGCTGGTGCGGTGCTTGTGTAGTGTACGGTGTACCTTTATGGATATTTTGTGTGTTAATACTTATAATAATGTTGTTTGTTTGTTTGTTACTCAAATAAATAAATGTTATTTAATCATAATATTGTCATTTGTACTCAAATAATTGAAATAATAAAAGATATAGATGTATGTTTTCTTTGATTTCAGTCTCTTCAACTAAAGCAACAATACATCTCGTGAGCAAACGCCAAAAAATGAACTAGCGCCGCGTATCACTTTTCTCACAAGACGTATTGTTGTTTTTAACTAAACAGATCGGCCGCGATTACGACCGAGCTATTTAGCTATTTTAGCTAAATAGCTCGGCCGTAATCACGGCACGGTCGTAATCAACAATTTAGGTACACTTTACCAAACATATCTTACCAAATAGGTTGTTACCTATCACCAAACAGTTTAGCTAACATTAACCAATCTATAGAGTTATATTATACCAAACAGTTCAGCATTTGTTAACCAAACTGTTATGGTATATCTTACCCAACGCTTTAGCTACCTCTTACCAAACAGTTCAGCAGTCGTTAACCAAACTGTTATGTTATATCTTACTAAACAGTTTAGCTATATCATACCAAACAGTTCAGCATTTGTTAACCAAACTGTTATGTTATATCTTACCCAACGCTTAAGCTATCTCATACCAAATAGTTCAGCAGCAGTTAACCAAACTGTTATGTTATATCTTACTAAACAGTTTAGCTATGTCATACCAAACAGTTCAGCAGTCGTTATCCAAACTGTTATGTTATATCTTACCCAAAGCTTTAGCTATGTCATACCAAACAGTTCAGCACTCGTTAACCAAACTGTCATGTTATATCTTACTAAACAGTTTTGTAATGAGATCTAAATGAAGTAACTAAATTTGTTTTGTTACTGTACCCAAACGTTCGGCAGTCACCACAGCAACTAAATACTTTAGTAATTATCTAATGAAAATTCGGTAACTAGAAACCAAGTCGTTTTTTCAGTGTACGTGATAGATTCACTAGAGATCACATCATCATCTGCCTAGCCTTTTCCCAACTATGTTAGGGTCGGCTTCCAGTCTAACCGGATGTACCTAGTTGAATACCAGTATTTTAAATGGAGCGACTGCCTATCTGACGTCCACAACCCAGTTAATACTGGGTAATACGACACCCCATTGGTAAGGCTGGTTGTCAGACTTTTTAGGCCTCAGACTATCTGCAACGACTGTCAAAGATCTACAAATGACAGCCGAGACCAACGGCTTAGCGTGCTTTCCGAGGCGAGGAGGAAACTCGGTATGTAAGAGTTTTCACCCATCCATAGACCAACCTAGGCAAGCACGGTTTAACCTAAAGATCGACCCGAGCGGCAGTTATTGTTTAGCCACGAGCTCCTCCTCATTCACAAGAGATCAATGATGTAAATAAAAATGACAAACCTCAAATTGCCTTAGAAAAGATGGAGGTAAACAAAATAGTTTGCATACCTATTCCAGTTAGTACTAAAGATAGCGTTTAGTATTTGAGTCAGCTACATGTAATCATGCTATGCAAATTAGCACTCACTAGATAAGTAGCGGCATGCACTCCCATTGATATTTAAATTGTACAATAATTTACCGTTACATATCTAATTGTTGGCACCAACTCCATTTTGTTTCCAATGGTACCAATTATTGTATCAAATGCAATTAAAACTTGGATTAGCCAATGTTGCGGTTACAATCGTAGTTATTATCAATGTGACAGATCTAATTCATAATTATTATGTGCGGTGCACCAATTTGTTCAGTTATTTTGAGATACTGATCGGTAGACCTACAATTAGTCGGACTACCTACAATACAAAAGTACAATACTAATCGAAGTACTATAGGCCCTAAATAACACGCACACTGAAGAGTTAGGCGGAAGTGTACCTAATAGAATATCCAGATTTCACCAGTTATGTTTCAAGTCCCATGTAATTGGGGGCGAGCTTATTGCCATCAACCGGGCACAACCCTCAAACTCAACTCAAACTCAAACTCAAAGCATTTATTTCAATTAGACCATTACGGCACTTTTGAAAGTCCCTAGACTCCGTGACTGCTATTGAGAAATTCCTAACGGAAAAACCCAATAAGACTTTGTCCGACCTGGGAATCGAACTCAGGACCTTATGCTCAGCAGTTGCGCTCTAGGCTTTAGATATTTGTGTTTAAGGTGAATGCTCCAGGGTAGTCCGCGAATTTCAAATTTTCTTACGTTTTTTGCAATTTACAGGCCAGTGCTAGGTTGTATGTTGATTAAAATATTATTCACGGGTGTAAGACGTATGTAGTTACAGATTTATATTCATCAAAATCATCAAAACAACCCTCAAAGTTCATAAAGGTGTAAAAATGACTTTATCAAGGTCAAAATCATTCTTGCACCTTTTTGAATTTGGTGGGTTGTACTGATGATTTTGATCATTATAATTCTGTAACTACATACGTCTTACAGTCGCGAACAATATTTTAATCAACATACAACTTAGCACTGGCCTGCAAATTGCAAAAAATGTGAGAAAATTTGAATTTCGCGGACTATACCCTTGAGCATCAGCCTTAAACGGAACGTAAATCATACAAATCCTTCCAAATAGTTTTTCCAAAAACCTGACGAAGATTTTTTTTTCATGTGTGTGATATTTGACTGGTGCACTTCAACAATGAGGGTGACCGTTTTGAAGGTTCAAAATCGTGTGCAGTTGAGCTTAGCCTTTTCCTGTTTCAACATAATGACACTTCACATCAGCCCCATGTTTCAGCAACAAAAGGGTAAATCAAGACCCTTATCCTATGACTCTACAAGAACATAAATAAACAAATCTGGAACAATAGCATACACACATAAAAAAAGTTTGCAATCACTTTGAAAAGTAGAAATCTTTTTTGTTACGGTAGATTATATTATGATTTCTTCCTCTTTCTGATTCTTTATTTAAAAATATAGATTTAGAATATAAAACAATAAAACAGTAAAAAAAAAAACACACAACAAACAATTATTCTTGATAAAGTTCAATTTAAAAAAATATATCAGCTTATGCTAGTGATCACAAACTTTTTTGATGTGTGTATGAGGATTGACTAAAAAGTTGAAAGTCAATTCTCCGATGCTAATTAGTAGTTAGTAATAGAAGTGATAGCAAAAAATTTAACTATTAAGTAACGTAGCTCTTCGATACCCGAAATTACCGACACAATTAAAATAATAATGCACCGAACCCGATCGGGTACGGCTGGGGACATACAGGGCCTGTAATTTATATCTCATCTTAAAGTCATTGAAACTAGTCTGCCAAACATACATAGGTATAGCAAGATTGCAAGATTTATTTCTGTGATTCACTGATGATCCGTCTGATACACAAAGTATAGCCTAACGGACTGCAAATGATTGAGTCACGGTTGGAAAATCAATTCTTGAATTAAATGAAAATGATGGAGAACGGAATGGTAACTTCGTAATTTTTAGCCTAGTAAGTCCCACTGCTGGACAAAGAACATATCCTTCGAGGTACTTCTCTTCTGACCACCAGCTTTCGTGATGCGCTGTTCCATAGGTCAGCCTAGGCGGCGGCGCGGCGTCTCCTCAGGCACCCATAGCGTTGCGCTTGCGATTAACTTAATATCTGAAACGCATGAACAAAGCTGCGGCCAATAGCTAGTGTCCAAGATACAAAGATAAAGTTAGCTTAGACATACCAGATCTGAAGATATAACGTAAATCGGTGCACATACATTGTTATTAGACCGCGTATTTCTGAACGCTGTGAATAGAGCGCCCACATTCGACTCGTATTGTTTATTGCAGATATGGAAGATAACATTTAGATTCCATTTGAGATTGTTGCCTTGTATGTAATAGTATTGTGTGTTGATAAGTAACTGTTGCATGTACGAAGTTGCGTGGACGTTATTATAATTTTAGATTTTGATCATGAAATTCAGCACCTGGTGGGTTTGAAGTATTTTTTCTAAGTTACCTAAGATACTTTATATACAGAAGGAGGTGTTGAGATCACGAGTAATAGAGTATTATAATAATAATAATTAAAACTTTATTGCATAAAATGTGTTGCAGTAAATAGGTACAATAAAAACAGCTGCACTTTACAAAATATGAACACTGGTATACAACATAAATGGTTGGGGTACTGTCCTCTTAGATAGGCTACATAATAGCCTGTAGTAAAGAGAAACAGTGCCGTATCCCTCAAGAATGGAGAAATCAATTGCTTAGCGTTTAAATTAAAAATTAAAATCAATGTTACTAGTTAATAACGTAAAATAATATAATAATAATATATAATATAGTAATTATGGAAGAAGACGACAAGCTGCTCCGTCCCCAAATTACTTTCGATAAGGGTAAGAGAATGATGATCATCATCTGCTCAGACTTTTCCTAAATATGTTGGGGTCGGCTTCCAGTCTAACCGGATGCAGCTGAATACCAGTATTTTATATGTAGCGACTGCCTATCTAACCTCCACAACCCAGTTCATACTGGGTAATACGATACCACTTGGTAAGACTGGTTGTCAGACTTTTTGGGCCACTGACTACCTGTAACGACTGTAAAAGATGGACAAATGACAGCCGGGACCAACAGCTTAACGTGGTTTCCGAGGCACGGAGGAAACTCGGTACGTAAGGGTGGTCACCCATCCACAGACCAACCTAGGCAAGCACGGCTTAACCTAAAGATCGACCCGAGTGGCTGTTATAATGTAGCCACGAGCTCCTCAATGATGATCATGAGACGTTCTGGAAATGAAGTAATTTACCTACCACTGCAATTTATTTTATCAACAAATATGTCGTGATTCTTTGGGCAGGCATATCAGCAAATGACCGTGACGTCGTATTGGCTGATGATGATTCCATTTGAACTGCTCCAATAAAGTTTTACTAGTCTCCAATTCAATTTGCTTCTAAGAAAACATCTAAAATAAGACATACCCTAACACACCTGAAAATTATCGTAGATTTATTCCAAGTAATTGAAACTGAAGGAATGTTCGACAGAATTTCATTACAGCCGACTATAAAACGTAATGACGAATAAGAGACATAGGCAGTAAACAATTCAAGATCAAGTAAGTGCATGGGCCAGTACGTCCGCCCACCTTGCGTAGGCGCCGCCTGACAACTGCGCAGTCGCACTCAACCAGTCTTAGAAGCTTCAAACCTGCACCAACCTCACACGAACACCTCAACATCGACTTTATTCAAATTAACAAGCTCAAGTAGAGCAATGATCACCAAGCTCAAAATGTCGCAATCTCCGGGTAATTATCGCTGTATATGGCTATTATCGCCTTATTAACCAGTTCTGACATCATACCTGAGTACCGTAATTGATGGTTAAGATTTAAGACATATTTTATTTGAGTAAAGTAAGTTAACGCGGCGCGCATGCGGGAAGCGTTATAAGTACCGGTTACTGGATAATAAAATTTAATTAAAATGTGAGTTAACTGTACTGTTGACCTTTGAGTTGATTGTGGTAGTTATTAATGTAAACAACACATCAAAAGTGCATAAAATTAGTAAAAAATCGGAAAATAGTGTGTAAGAAAATTATGTAAGAGTAGCAAATGCGACGTGGGACATTGAATGAATGCAAATATACAGATTTTGTTCAATAAATTTACCATGATTCATGTCTTTTAAATATGAAAGATGTATGACTATAAGTTTATTCTATTGCATAGATGCAGGCGAGCGAGTTGCCGCCAAAGTCCGAGCTTCATTGGAAGCAATTGATATGCAGAATGCGACTCAATCACACGGCAGCTGGCTCCATTGAATTAATCAATCACCACGATTATTACACTGTATGAATAAAGCTACTTTGTTCTCTTGAGAGGGTACACATCGTACGAGTGTTTATAATCTAATAACGCACTTCGATAGTACAGGCAAAAGATTTTGATTTGGCATGAGCTTTTAATTAACTTGGTTGTGGAGGTCAGATCGGCAGTCGCTCCATGTAAAATACTGGTATTCAGCTGCATCCGGTTAGACTAGAAGCCGACCCCAATAAAACTTGGGAACAGGCTAGGCAGATGATGATGATGATGGTGAGCTTTTGATTGAGAAACATGGATAAGTGGATACCGTGTTTGTAGATAATTTGGTTATTCTTTTAAACATAAAATAAGTTTAATTCTAGGCTAACTTTTTTCTTCACGATGTAGGTAATTTCAAAGCAAAAGACAACAACACGCTCCTGAGCTCCTGAAACAGAATAAAATACGTTACCTACCACAAAAATAGGGAAGCAGATAATAGTAGATTATGCACCGAGGGGCTAAAGTTCTGTCTTATGTCACGGGCGTCATATTGAATCTCGAGCGCAATTATGAAGGATTCGGGATTTAACTCCCGAGTGCAGCGAGGGAGTTAAGAGTTTAACTCACGAGCGAAGCGAGGGAGTTAATACAAGAATCCTGAATGCAGCGAGGGATTCAAGCTAGCCCAAGGCAAAGACACCTTTAGCCCAGAGGAGGATACTCTACTTTTTACACCTACTGTGAGAAAATAATAGCCATAGTACGAAAAACAAAGTATTTATTAAATAAACAAACAGTAAGAATAATTTACTAATAAAAAAAAATAGTTTATTACCACAAAGTTCAAGTACATTGCACTGTTTACAGATTAAAGTTCTTAGTTAGCATTCGAAAATAAGTACAATAGGTTCAACCCTGTCCCCTAAACTAGGCTAGGCCTGTATCTTAGGGGGCAAATGTTACACTACAGCCAATTACTATTACGGCGCGGTACGGTATTTGTTATTATTAATGCCAGTTTTAATGTTATTCCATTCCTTTTAAAAAATGGTTCGTAGTTATCTAATTATTCTTACAATATTATGTCTCCGAAAACATGGCAACGATCTGAAGAAGCAGTCGTTATGATTTTGTAGGAAATCGAGAATATCATCCACGCGTAGTAAGGGTATCGAAAATAGCTTTCCTCTGTCTGGCACCAAAGGGTGTTTGTTAGTACGATACCTACTGCCAATTCAGCTGAGCATGTGAGATTCCAAATTCAAATCACATTATTGACCAGCGGGTCATAATGAAATCCAGTACAACATTATTGACCGGCTGTGCCCCCGGCCACTAATGACTCACTTTAGGTTAAGGTTGCTTGACATATAATTTGACATTTTCGAGCAGGTGGTGTGAAAATTACATAAGATCACAGAGCTCAAGCTTATTAAAGTAATAACCCTTTTTTCAGGATATCTAAAATTATACTGATTCGTTGATTGCGAGTCGATAATGTTCTTACATAGTTTTACCTCTGATTTTTCTGAACAATTGAACTTTATTCTCGTTACCACAGGGTAAACTAAACTATGATAGGACTGTAGTACCGATATAGATTTCTTCTCGGTCACTATTCACGTGAACTACGACCTATCGTTCGTTACAATAACTGCTCCTGTTACAAGCTACTACTAGCCACTAGTAGTTAAGATACGTGAGCTTACTGAAGTGATTCAACTTTGTTGTGTTGTGGGTTATTTTGTTATTATTTTGTTTATTAGAGTTTGTTTGTAAAATATTTTGTGTAGATACTTTTCGCACGCAAACGCTTTTAACTATTTATACCGGGACCTTACAAAATAGTTAAAACCTATGTAATGCAGTGCATTCTATGCATTTCCTGCAGTATTTAAGACATTTTTAATTAAAGTAGAGAAGTCCACATTTGGAACAGCCTAGTCCGGTCCGCATTTTTAACACGTAAGCCGCGAAAAAACAGACAAAAACGATACCACTAGCCGTATAAAGGCAGTAACAGATCATTGTAACAAAAAACGGTTGGTTCCGGATTGAGTGAGCTGTTAAAGTTGACTCAGATTGAATGTCTGATTCGTGCCATAGTTCGATAGCGTTATCGAAGTAACCCAATTCGGGCACATCTGTCCCTATTCCGACAGATAGTGCCGTGATACGTTGCTATCTCTGAAATGTTGTTGCTAAAGCAGAAACCTCTTTGTGATGAGTTGTTCGACACTGAAAATTTTTTATTGGTGTCATGTTAACATATTATTCTATACTAATATTATAAAGAGGAAAACTTTGTTTGTTTGTTTGTTTGTTTGTTTGTAATGAATAGGCTCAAAAACTACTGGACCGATTTAAAAAATTCTTTCACCATTCGAAAGCTACATTATCCACGAGTAACATAGGCTATATTTTATTCCCGCACTCCTACGGGAACGGGAACTACGCGGGTCAAACCGCGGGAAGTCTGCTAGTATTTTAATATAGCTAAGCGGTATTTACATACCTATACAAAAATCCTTGTAAATTGATACGAAACATTCCACACAAATCAAATGAATGTTACTATAACGGTTTATGTAATAGCGGAACAAAACTGATTGACTCTAATAATTAAGTTTAATTCATCATAACTGTCCGAGCTGTCAGCGAGACAAATAAAGGACTTTGTCATATTACACTGAGTTCTTTGTTCCAAAGCGAAAACTTAGAGCTGGAATATTTTGAGCGGCACGCTCACGTTCCGAACATCGCCGGTTTCTTTTATTAGTTTATTTTTTGTGGCAGGTCTTTACACCGCGAGCTTTATTTCTTTTTGTTGCAGTCCAGCCTTGTACGGCCTGTAGCCTTCGTTAGCGCGAGCAAGGTCACAAGCATTTGCTCTCTCATTCTATAAAACATCTTTCAGCTTTTTGTAGACCAACAGAACTAGTAAAATGTTGAGGCCGACTTAAGCCATTCTTCTAGAGTCTAGAGAACCCATAACTTTAATTTAGTTGATTCGTCTTGATCGTTACAGAAACCGGTCATATAGTAATTAAATAATTTACTAGTCGATAAAATAAAAAGCTTGTAAACCTTCTAAGTTTATGGATAAAGAAAACGATGGCGATAGTGGTACACGCATTATTGCTTCATCATTATACTATGAATTATTAATTTTATTCAGTCTTAATACCGGTGAAGCAGTAACTGGTGATAACGATATAAAAACGTGCAGTTTTCGTTAATTTATCTGTTATCGTAGTGAGATTAGTAGTGATAATCCCACTGATATCGAGTAACCACGGTCGCCCCTTGTTTGTATAACTCAAGGTAAAACGCCAGTATGACGTTATCGCGAACCTTTAGGGACAGATTGTAAAAAAAGTGATATTACCTAATTATTTAAAAATGATGGGTACCACTGTATACTATATACTGCCAAATTGTATAACTTTCTTAATTAGACATGTTCATAATTATGAACTTGGCCATACAATCACTTCCATTACAGGTACTAAAATTAAAGAAAGTTAAAATATTAGGTAAATTCGACGTTTGTGTCCCTTCCTTCGGAACAACCAAAGATAATTGAGTAAATGGTCTTGTCATGTTCTTTAATTTATGTAAGCACCGTTTAAACTTTTTTATCTTTTGGCTGTCAAGTTGTCACACATTTTCTCTGCCCATGATTGCATGTTATAATTACTACTTCTTTTGTAAAAACGTCGGCATTTCTCTGTCGCCAAACAAACTGTGAACTAATTACAGGTATTCATCTTCATTTCATATTTGTTCACGACGCGTTGCCAACGAAGTCCCATTTAAAAAGCGATTTAGCGAGGCGAGGGACACGACATGATATTTTCTCCTCAAATGAGCTGAGTTCCCAGGCTATTGTCGACAAGCCGCCTTTTAAGGAGAGCTCGCGCGGCTACAGGCGGATCTCAAACCTGATTCGTTTAATCTCACCCGTTTTTCGGACAACTTTTAGCGCTGATAACTTTATATCGCAGTTATTTCATGTAAAGTTTTCCTTTTTGGACGACACTGTAATTATGGACAGACACTGAAATTGGGCAGACACACTAAGTTGCTTTAAAATTTATAAATACAGAATTATGGATAATTTCATGAACAAGAGCAGACCACTTACACAAACGTGACCAAAATTGTTAAAGTAACTACATACTTTTGTATGCATCCGTGTACGTAATATCGAGGAAGTATGAACTTAAATCGCGTCTGATGATGCCTTGTTCGTGATTTTAGAATAGCTGTCTGCGGAACCTTATAATCTCGGACGAAGAGTTAGTGCCTAGAGAGGCAATAAAGTGTGGGAGTGAGGTATAAATCGCAACTCCCTGTGTGTCTCCGGAGGGGCGCAGGCGCACATTCCCTCTAATTGGACGTCTGCGCAGCGTCGCGCGTCGCCCAATATGGTATCGGACCTCTGTACAACACTGACCACTTTCGCTAACTCCCATACTTCGGCTTCTTTCGCGAAATAAACTGGATTTTTACTGACCCATAAAACAACATTTATTTTAATTTATTGTTATTCGAAACTTATCTGAATTAAGTACCCCAATTTTATTGCTTTCTTGTCCTTATTATATTTACGTCATTGCAGGCGGAGATGTTTCCTCGGAATAGTATTTTATTAATATTAAAATCTCACATCTTTATTTACTTATTCGAAATGATGATCCCACTGTGTTTTAAATTTGAGATATGATAGGAATGCTATAAATGTTGATAGAAATCGTTAGGATGTCATAACTTATTCCAAATTTACGAAGCCATTGATTTTAGTGTTGTTTCTTTATATCTCTTGAACTATAACTCAAAACAGCGATTTGTGTAGACTCTAAAAATAATAGATTTTGAGTATTCAAGTTATTTAATTCTTTTACTTTTTTGGGTAGGTACTAATCAAGTAGCGGTAAAATTCTTCGAAATATTCTAAGACAATAAATTCATTGACTGCATTCCACGGTTTTGGCTGTTAATTTGGTTTTATTTGAAGCAGTTCGTGATTGAAACGGAGTTAAAAACAATAGTCCTATGTTATTGAACCAACTTGAGGGAGCCGGTGACCCACGGCTTTGTTGTCAAGAGTTTCTGTTCTGCTCTCAATACGTAAGTACCAGTATTAGTTCAAGGTTGGTCTTAGAGTCATTGACTTTTTAAACACTTCAGAAGTTTATTGAATCAGAGTGTTTGTAAAGTAAATTCACGTTAATGACAATACATAGCATACCTGTAACCGGTATGAATTGATAAGTAAATAATAAATAGAAATGAGAGTAAAATCACATCGTAAATACTATAAACGACTCGCTATCTCGAACAATAAAATCCGGAGCGAGCGAACGTAACATAATAAGATTTCTAGTCCACGATACAAAGGGGCCTACATATCGCATCAGGTCATTTTACACCTAGTTAGGCCCGCTTCTCCTACCATGCGCGGCCATTGTGTAGAACCCCCCTTGTTATGGTAAATAGTTGGCCTCGGGCCTCCTCAGGCCTCCTCGCTATGATTGCGGCCACTAAGACTTGTTAGTGTTTTCAATGGGATTATTATTGTGGCGATTGTTAGGCCGAGCTTGAGCTTGAGAATGTATTAAGAGCTTTGTGGAGAAGCTTGTTTAGTTAGTTCGTCCGTGTTATTGATAGCTTTAGAAGGGATGAGTCAGCTGCTTTAAGTTCTATGTAAGCCTTGTCATGAATATGGTCAAGCGTCAATACTAACATTGATTCATCGCTGACTTCCTATATGTTGCTGAAGATTTACTTTGTAACTGAGAAAACATGACTAATATTAAATTGGTTGTTGCCACTTTTGCAAGAAACTACTTACTTTTTAAGACCTTTATCTACAATAATATTATAAAGAGGAAAGATTTGTATTTTTGTGTGTGTGTGTATGTTTGTAATGAATAAATCAAAAACTACTGCGTCGATTTCAAAAATTCTTTCAACATTAGAAAGCTATATTCACCCTGAGTAACATAGGCTTTATTTTATCTCCGTACTCCCACGGGAACGGGAACAACGCGGGTGAAACCGGGTGACGTTCACTAGTTTTAGATAAACTAGCTATAGTACAACGAAAGTGAAAGTTACGTGACTTCTCGGAATAACTCCCAATTCTCAAGTAACACCCTGTCGAACACAATAGGATCAAGTAGACCCCAAGTGGAGTTGTTAACGGTATACCCCTAACAAGGTATACCGTTTTGGGGATCGAGATTTGAGGTAAGACCGTCTCGAGTGTGTTGTGGTGTCGACAATTTGTCAATATGGGTCGGGCATTTACGTATTTTTGGTAATCTCTACATCTATTGATCGTTGTTTAATTTAATTTTGAATTATTGGGAATCAGATTGCACATAGTAAAGTAAACAAAGATTTTGTTTTTGTTACACTATATAACGAAACTCAAGTAGACCGTGACACTAAGATACTTGGTGTTTTTTCCTACTCCTCCACTATACTTTTCTGATTAATTTCGTTGCGGGATCCGAGACAGTTAAATTCATTCTCTGGCACTTCGTCGAGTTTCATTGTCTCGGCGCTTTTCTGGTGGTCGCCACTGTTGATTCTGGCTTTCAGGAGTTACAGTGGTTTGGGAATAGTGTAGCGGGCTTGACCCAAAAAAAAAAAATACTTGGTGCAAAAACTGACCAGATAAAGCGTTCCCTCCACAAATCGACGTTGAATTTGCTTGCTGATTGTCTATGAATAGAACTGCGTAGATATTCGGTCAAATAATTGAACAACACTTCAAAGTAAATGAATGCAACAACATCGAGACAATGTTTTGTCTCCAAGTCAAAACCAACACAAATCAATTTGTTGAATGGCTTACCGTTAAATTATTCCGCCATATTGCTGATTTATAGAATTATTTCATAGAATTTACAATCTCTTAAGTTATATAGGTACATATTGTTGATTTATTGTACAAGGGCATTATAATTTTATCTCAGGGGACCAATAGGCACCTGAATAGGTGCCGAATCTTTAACTAATATTGTATATATATTAGAGGGGACGAATGGGTACCTTAAAAATAATATTTTTTGTTAAAATATTAATTGGTCCCCTACCAGGAGACCAATGGGCACCTATATAGGGGCCGAATCCACAACTTTTATTCTGGGGGACGAATTTTAGGGGACGAATGGGCTCTGACCCATTAGATTGCATCTAAAAAGGTAAAATAACACGATGATAAGTTGAATCAATGTTATTACTATCAGATAAGTAACAGATATCTCTTATATTAAGTAAGATGAGTGTTTGCTCACAGTGTGGATGACGCCAGTGCAGTGTGCATGTATGTATGTTTGTGTGTGTGTTCCTTTGTGTGCCACCACAGGAAGTGAGGATGCATTTATTTATTCATCTGCTTTAAGTTTTCGTTAATAATTCCTCTCGTCGTTGACTCATTGATAAGCTTGTTTACAAGACAATGTTGCAACTTCTATCTATAGCTTACATTTATAACTAAAAGACAGATAATTTTCAACATTTGCTCTCAACCTTTGCGATAATATGGACTTGATTTACTTTTTAAACTCATTATTATTCTTGATTACTATTTGATTATGAGGTGAAGTGGTAAGTTATCTGACTCAAATCAAGCTCATAAAAGCTGTAGGTACAGTATCTACTCGCTTCTTAAATGAGTTTATTACTGTCTTCTCAGTTACAGGTTCTCTTATTTTGAGCTTTACGCCTCAAAATTTAAGGTCTATTACCCTTACGTTTTTTCTTGGATAATTTTCTTATTTTCTAGCTATAAATACAAGGAGAGTTGTCAATCAGCATCACAATTATTCGACTAACATGATTAACAGCGGATGTTAATTCATTAGCTGTCGATCCCGGTTGTCGCAGATAAGTTAAGAATCTTGTTCTATCGGTAAATGGACTGCTTTCGTAAGACAGTTGGGTGATCAAGTTGATGGACCGTCTGTGAGGAATTTAGTATGACTGAGAATACAGAGCACCGATGTTGTTATTAGTTCTTTAGAAGAAGAGTGATTTTGCATTCTGGTCTAGCTAAGCTTTTCTCGTATAATAGAATAGAATAGAATAGCATTTATTTGCAAATATGGGTTATACATAAGTACATAGTAGTAGGTTCTCATCAGAGTTCTGCCATATTTCACCATTCGGCATGCAAACATTATCATTATATAAAATTATTAAAATTTAAATTCTTATACATTAAATTAATAAATTAATTAAATAAAAGTAATTCACTAAATAAAATTAATAAAATTAAAATGTTCATTAAAAATATCAACTTAATTATATTACATTATACATACGTTAAATAAAAATGTCAATAATTTAAATTGTCAGTAAATTATACAAGAAATAAAAATTAAAAGTAAAAAAAAAAAAATCGTGGTCTGAAGACAAATAAACAAACAAACATTAAAATTCCAGGTCGTAGACAATACGCCGTATTCCACAAGTGAAATCATTAATTAATTAAAAATTAGAGGTAGTTTGATAAAAAATTGTCCTTTAAAAACTCAGTAACACTGTAGTAATCGCAGTTTCAAAATAGTACTTATTTTAAGCCGATGGATTTAGTATCGTGGCTAAATAATAACAGTCGCTCTCGTTATTACATACCGAGTTTCGTCCGTGCCCGAAAAGACGTAAGTACAGCTGTTGGTCCCGGCTGTCATTTATAGATCTTTGGCAGTCGTTATAGGTAGTCAGTGTCCCGAAAGTCTGACAACCAGTCTTACCCGTATTACCCAGTTCTAACCTGGGTTGTGGAGGGCAGGCGCTCCATGTAAAATACGAGTCATGTTATTCAGCTGCATCCGGTTAGACTGGAAGTGTTCTTGCGAAGTATTCCTTACCCTTATAAAATTTTGAAAACCCATAAGAACCCCTAAAACATTCTAAAAAGTAATTAAAAAAAAATACCTAAAAAATCTAATAAAATTAAAGTAAAAAACCTTACTTAAAAACTCAGACCTTTTCCCATTAAAAAAAACATTACCCTAAAGTTTGCTTGTCGTCGCCCCTGAGTTTACGCGTCACCCACTCAACCTTCGTTACGCTACTTCTGAAGCCCAACATAGTTGGGAAAGGCTAGGTAACTGATGATTTTCTATTTAAAATATGGGAATGGTAACAGCAGCCATCACAGTTTTAGAAAAGGGTGCAAAAGCAAGATCTTTTAGCGTGAAAATCCCTAGCTGTGTTCAGCGGTCCTTACAAACTGTTTATTGATTTTATTTGTATTCTATGGCACTTTACTACGTCACATTTGCTCGTAATTGGACGAAGTATTCTGTCTTACCTTTTAAGGCTTGACTTATCATGGATAGCGGAGTCAGAATCATCCATTATGTGCTTGACCTTAAGCGTACCAACTCTTCAAGTTGTAGTGTGGTAATTTAAAATAATTCCCATGTTAAATAATTGTTGGTCCTAAGAACATTAGTGACACAGACGAGTCTGAGAAGAATTTAATACCTATTTACGTAGTTACAATATGGTAATGTACAACGTGTACAACACATGGTTGGAATTCTTTTAAAACCGATGTAATTAAAATATTACAAATTATGAATTGCAAATTGCGGTGTACAATTTTGCATATAATATCAATCTTTTGTTTACGTTGATGAGCTCGTGGCTAATATAGCTCGTATAATAACAGCTGCTCGGGTCGTTCTGCAGGTAAAGCCGCTCTTGCCTAGGTCGGTTCGTGGATCGGTGACCACCCATTACATACCGAGTTTCCTCTGTGCCTCGGAAAGCACGTTAAGCTGTTGGTCCCTGCTGTCAATTGTAGATCTTTGACAGTCGTTAGTAGTGATTGGTCCGAAAGTTTGACAACCAGTCTTACCAAGGGGTTACGTATTACCCAGTACTAACTGGGTTGTGAAGGTCAGATAGGCAGTCAATCCATGTGAAATACTGGTATTCAGCTGCATCTTAGACTGGGAGCCGACCCCAACATGGTTAGGAAAAGGCTTAGCAGATGATGATCTGTCTTTGGCTTTGTTCTTGACGGAACTTTGTATTTTGTACCTGTGCATGTACCTACGGTCGACCAAGCTCTTTGGTAATTTGCATGTTAAAATGTAAACCAAATAGCTAGGTCGACCGCACAACACCACGCGACCGCCAATCAACTACAAAACCTTGGTTGAAAACCTTGTACCTATAACTTTAAAATATCCTAAATGAAATCCTCATAAGTCATCTTGACTTTGTTATATTCGCAGACTATACAATTATACATGTGTGTTCTGCATTCTCCAGTAATAATATTATGAACATAAACATGGTTTATTTTTTAGGGTTCCGTACCCAAAGGGTAAAAACGGAACCCTATTACTAAGACTTCGCCGTCTGTCCGTCTGTCCGTCTGTCCGTCTGTCCGTCTGTCTGTCACCAGGCTGTATCTCATGAACCGTGACAGCTACACAGTTGAAATTTTCACAGATGATGTATTTCTGTTGCCGCTATAACAACAAATACTAAAAACAGAATAAAATTAATATTTAAGGGGGGCTCCCATACAACAAACGTGATTTTTGTCGATAATTGGTACGGAACCCTTCGTGCGCGAGTCCGACTCGCACTTGGCCGGTTTTCGTGCATGACACCTTTGTGATATTTTCCAAGAATACTTCTCAAGGCTGATGATTCGCTAAAGTCAAAGTCTTTAAGTGACCCTGTGGCCTGTGAGCAATCAAGTTCCATAAAGTATTTTTGAATTAATAAATTATTTAAACTCGCGCGTTAGTTATTTAAACCGGCTTTCAATAGGTAGACTAGAAAGAACATTTTTTAGTCACAAACAGGTTTATATGAATTTTTGCTATTTAAGAAAAAAATGCGCCGCTAATTCGTCAAACAAAGGAAGATAATAATTATGAAGATTTATTTTCGTTATTAATGTACCGTTGCATACAGACATAAAACGTGCAAACGGCTTTTAGGCAGAGGTCAAACGAGCGTATTTTGTTGAGTCGCGTAATTTCGGTTCCATACATATTTTTTTACGTCGTCGCATAACACAAACCAGACTTTCGTACGAAAATGTGGCGTGATTATGCGACTCATATTACGTTCGTTTGAGTTTTGATTTTACTGTACTGAAATCTAAACAACTACACCACCATTCCTTTTCTTTAATAATAATAAGCTACAAGCAACTAGTATTCTAATGCGCTACCGTCGCGCCTAAACGCGTGTAATACCGTCGCAAGCGCACGTCACTACGAAGCCCTTGTGCTGTCTGTCGGCAAATAACTATCCACTAGTAGCAGGGGTAAATAACATTTGGTCGGCAACCGGACTGGTTATATCGCGGTAATACCTCGCTAGTTTACTTTAATTCGCGTTTAATGAACAGGGGAGTAAAGTAGACAGGCTGCGTCTGCGCAGAGCGGCGGATAATGCAAGGATGCGTTCGTTAATCTGATGTGCTTACGGTGTGTCGTGGAATAGGATTGGCTGCGACGGGTTGGCTGCTTCAGAGGTTTGCATTTAGATTAAATTCGAATGGAGGAATGATGCAAAACTAGGTGTGACAGCGGCCACTCATATGAAAAGGTATCGGTTTTGCATTTTAATTTTATAGATTCTATCAAGCTCCTCGACTTGTTCATATTTTCAATTAATGGTTTAGCTGGGAAGGTCGTGTATGAAACATAGATGCACAAACAATCAATCAATATTTTCCTGTTCTATTTAGTAGATACAGCATGTCTTCTTCGCCATATCACCTTTCACACAGTCCATCCATCGTTTCTTTAAACGGAATAACTTTCACAGTGGTTCCTAAAAATTATAACGGAACAACACGCCTGCACCCCTAGCCAAGTTGACAATCTACAATCGTTAACGCTAATAGAAAACTATTCAAATGAATGGGTATGACATCATCTCGACGTTAAATCACGTGATCAACACAAACGAATAGAAAATTCGTAGACAAGTTTACATCGTTCAAAATGTTAGAATATAATGTTATCGTTTCTACAATGTTGATCGCTAAACTGTAGTTTTTTTTCTACAGACATTAGAGAACGAGCGATCGACTCAGTCATGTCAACTTGGCTAGCAATTTAACGCTTTCTACAATCGCTTACGCCGAGGCGTTTACGATTGTAGAAAGAGAATCGATACGAAACGTTTGTAACTTGGCTAGGGGTGCTGTAATCCCCGAAGGGTTATGCACAGGTGTACCTAATAGTATACACCCACATTTCGCCAGTTATGTTTTAAGTCCTATTTAATAGCGGGCGAGGCTATAGCCATCAATCGGGCACAAATCCAGACAGACTCCGTGGCTGCTACTGTTCTTGATGAATAAACCTAATAACACTTTGCCGGACCAGGTAATCGAACCCAGAACCTTATGCTAAGCATTCGCACATGCGACACACTCGACCCACACTTCTCTCAACACTCGACAGGCACTTCCTGGAAAATAATAATGCCACTAATCTGGCAGCATTGTGCTTATGTGATTTTCCATTCACGTAAGTACGAGTAAGTACTGCATATCCTCCTGACATAGTTCCTTATCACCTCTTACAACGCCCATGGGAAGTGATGACCTGTGAGTGTGAAGGCCGCGACCGATATTATGTCATGGGCACTAATTAATTAGGTCTATATTCAAAACATTATTATGTGCAGAACAATGTTGACTGTATGGGTCTTTCTCGATAACAGATGAGGTTATCGCTTTCTCAGTTTGGAAAACCCAGATGTTAATATTGTTCTTTATGGTTTAATGAGTTGGTTGTTGAGAAAAACCCAGCTTCATTCCAATATAATAATAAATATATAAATAATAATAGGATTACGAGGCTAAGACTTGAGTGTCCTGGAAATGCCCCGATATAAGTAATTTTTAAGCTCAAACGATCTTTCGTTTAATTTATCTTGAAATATTCTAGATTGTCTTACCAACCGTTTATGTGATCATGCTAAGCGCAGTTTTGGTCATAGTTCAAAATATGATATTTAAAGTTAGTAAAATAATGAGCTTTTAGCCCTTACGAACCGTAAACTGTTTTTTTTTCCTGAACACTATTAACATTTGAGTTGTGACAGAATAATTTTCTTATAGATTTTCCTTTCCGTTTACCTTACTTTGTCTAGACCTCGATAATCCTGATTGGTTCCCAAGCCATAGATATCATAACTAAAACGTCTCCACTTCAGATTTGCAAGTAAATGGCTAATCTTCAACGTAATGTTTATCAAGCCGTATGTAGGTTGATGCGTTGAACAGAAATATGGCGAGTCTATTAAGTTGTCAGATCGTCTAAGGAGGCTTAGCTGACCGGTGTCGATATAACTTGTTCACATTATGTACGGTTATATGGCGCTAACGGTGCGCAGGCGCATCTAGGAGTACCTACTCATCTTCATGAAATTATTGTGGAAGGGTGTGAGATGAAGGGTAATTTAACTAATTTAGCTAATTAATCACCATAACTTGGAATTTATGTATTATCTGTTAGGTCCAGTTGTGTTTACTATTTCAGTTTCTTAAAAGCTATGGAGTGAAACTTGCTTGAGAATGTATACTGAAACGGTTTTTGAAGTGAAAACTTCTTTATGCGCGTTGAGCACTTTTTGGGTGAAGGAAAAACATTGAACTCATCGTCACGTAACGTAACGTGCGGTCACGCTTCGTAGTCGTTCGTAGCACTCGTAGCATCCGCTACGGCGTAGCACCACATAGGCATGCGCGGGGCATAACCAGTGCTACAACTGGGGCGGTACTGTGTACTTTTTGTTTACACTTCTATCGGCAGTCCCCAAAGACTTCCCGACTCTTTATTTCGCAGTTTTAATTATTGTTTGTTAAGGAAACCATTTGATCTGACTCTGAAAGGATGATAACTTTTCTCTATCCTATGTTTGCAATAAAGCCTCAAAATGCTTAGGTATATATACATTTTTACATCCTCCTCCTCATTGTAACAAAACAAGATGGTATGTAATGTTAGGGCACTATATTGACACAGGTGTGCCGCTCACCTTGACTTACAAAAACACATTTACGTAATAAAAACTTAGAAAGTAATCCGCCCATCGCATCACATTCAATTCAGCCGCCATCGCCCATCGCTTGGCATAACCCGACTAGTTTTTCCAACCCATTGATGGTCCGCGTGGATCCGTTACTCAGCGACTAGTTTTTAACTTTTTACCACATTTGTACAGTGTTATTCGTTTTATATAACTGTGCTTCTAATGGGTGTAAGTTTTTCCTGGCCGGTATCGAGGGCGCATCTATAATTGATCACATGTTTTACGGATAACATGAAGATTGCTCCAGTACCGTAACGTTCGCAACGTTTTTTGTTGGATTATCATCGCGTTTGATTCACGATTGACTGCGTGGCCTTGCTACGATAACAATAAGAGTTATTTTTATTAACTTTGTTATCATTTTCATACTGTACTTTCCTATCTATTAAAAACTTCAAACAAATTACTTCTTGACGAGTTCATAGAATGACGTTTCATCATGTGCGGAGGTACCTACATCATTATTTAGTTGAGTCGGTTTATGGCGGTATCAAATAAATCATGGCGGCCTCAAGGTAGCCGCGGCTGCAACATTAGTTGTTCGGCGGCGTGTGCGCAAGATTAGTATGCATTAGTGTGCCTCGTTACTAATAATGATGTGCGTATGATATCATTTTATGGAGACAGACTTGATGAGACGCAAATACGCAATAATGTAATAACGGAGAACTTCTAGCGGTAAAAGTAGATATTACATTTTGAATTTTAAATGTTTCTCCAGTAATCTATCACGAAGAAAATAGCTTGAACACAGTAGCGGGGTCTGGACTGGTAAACAAAGTGCTCAGTCAACTTAGTTACGTCTAGCCACTTGACTGCAAAGAAAATAAACATAGATTTTCATAACGTATTGTCGTCTCCTGTCTGACTTCTGACTTTTCCTTTACGGAATTTTCCGTAGGTATGTCTGTATTTTCCAATAAAATTAAAAACTAGCGGACGTCACGCGGTTTCACCCGCGTAGTTCCCGTTCCAGTGGGAGTACGGGGTAAAATATAGCCTATGTTACTCAGGGTGAATGTAGCTTTCTAATGGTGAAAGAATTTTGAAATGAAATCGGCGCAGTAGTTTTGGAGTTTATTCATTACAAACTAAAAAAAACACACACAAAAATACAAATCTTTCCTCTTTATAACATTAGTATAGAAGTGTAGAAAAACATTAATCATAAAAGAATAAATATTTATGTCCATTCTTATTCTTGGCTTATTCAACATCCCTTTTCGTAAATGAAATTACTTATTACATGCAACGAAGCGCCATACTCCTCCAAAAATAAATTTGTTTTCTGAGGTTATCAGCTCTCGTATTTATTGCCAGGACACGCTTCATAAAGGAATGCTGCAATTAAAAAGACCGGTTGCTCAATGGCGTCATCCTGGACCCTCCGCTTTATTTTTGGCAGTTTTTATCAAAGAGCCTTACGGACTTGAGAGCAACATGGCCGTCTTTGTTGTAGGAATATTCTTGTGTTTTTTCATTCAATGATTATATGTAATTATACAGGGTGTAAACAACGTCATTACGAAGCCGTCAACCAAGCATTCTGTACATCAAACATGATTTTTCACCCCAAAAAAATGGTGCATCCCAGCAATATTTTTTGCGTAAAGGTTAAGTAACTTTATTAGTAAAAAATATTGCTGGGAAACGCCTTTTTTTAGGTCTAAAAAACTGGCGGTGTAAAATCAGCAAAATTAAAAATAAAAAACACCGAAATTTGTTGCTTTTTTGTTGCTAATTAGTTGCTAAAAAAGTTTTTTTTTGCTCCAACCGATCGCGAAAAATCGGCAATAACGCTAACTTTTCATTAAGATAGCGTGGAAATCACTGGATGTGGAATGATCGATCAAGCGAATAGGGGTCAATTTGTTGCTAATTTGTTGAAAGATGCTAAAGAAAAAAAAAAATTTGGTGTTTTTTTTATTACGCCAAAATAAATAATGTCCACACCAACTTAACTCTTGACTTTTCCTTGAAAAAGCTGAATGAAAATTTGTTGCTGCTTCTACTACATCTTGTCCGAGTCCAGAGAGTCAGCAACAAAATAGAAAATGGAAGTCAAGAAAGTTTTCGTAAACCAATCTCCAACTTCTCTTGACTTCCGGTTTTTATTTTGTTGCTGACTCTCTGTACTCAGACTAGCTTCAGCATGAACAGCAACAAATTTTTACAATAGTTGTTCCACAGAAAAGTCGAGAGTTAAGCTGGCGTGGCCGGTTTTTTCGAAAACCGATCTCCAACTTTCTTGACTTCCGGTTTCTATTTTGTTGCTGACTCTGTACTCAGACTAGCTGCAGTATGAGCAGCAACAAATTTTCACGATAGTTATTCCATAAAAAAGCTGAGAGTTAAGCTGGCGTGGCCGGTTGTTTCGTAAACCGATCTCCAAACTAATCCGACTTTCGATTTTTATTTTGTTGCTGGCTCTTTGTACTCAGACTGGCTGCAGTATGAATAGCAACAAATGTTGACTATAGTTTTTCCACATAAAAGTCGAGAGTTAAG
Source organism: Xestia xanthographa (assembly GCA_905147715.2). Classification (NCBI taxonomy): domain Eukaryota; kingdom Metazoa; phylum Arthropoda; class Insecta; order Lepidoptera; family Noctuidae; genus Xestia; species Xestia xanthographa. The sequence goes on along the minus strand of LR990649.1, from coordinate 13,042,341 downwards.
TTGGCGTGGCCGGTTTTTTCGTAAACCGATCTCCAACTTTCTTGACTTCCAGTTTCTATTTTGTTGCTGACTCTCTGTACTCGGACAAGATGTAGTAGAAGCAGCAACAATTTTTCATTCAGCTTTTTCACGGAAAACTCAAGAGTTAAGCTGGCGTGGACATTATTTATTTTGGCATAATTAAAAAAAAAACAATTTTTCTTTTTTTTCTTTAGCATCTTTCAGCAACAAATTGACCCCTATTCGCTTGATCGATCATTCCACATCCAGTGATTTCCACGCTATCTTAATGAAAAGTTAGCGTTATTGCCGATTTTTCGCGATCGGTTGGAGCAAAAAAAAAATTTTTTTAGCAACTATTTAGCAACAAAAAAGCAACAAATTTCGGTGTTTTTTATTTTTGCTGATTTTACACCGCCATTTTTTTAGACCTCCTTTTTTTGGGGTGAAAAATCATGTTTTGTGGTAGAACTCAATGTAACGCACTCAAAACATTGTGCTGATGGATGGATTAAATAGTACGGAGGTCGTGGAAGTGTTTAAAGTAAATCTTACATTAAAAACTTGTCAAAAAGTCGGAACTTTGACCCCCAATATCTCCGAAACTAGAAGGATCCGAGGTATGGTGTTGAATAAAAAAATGATCGCAATGACGAGAAGAACAGTGCCTTTTGGCTTCGTTAAGAGGTGTTTTACACCCTTTATAATGTGTGGTATGGTGTATGCAATGCTGTGGTAAAAGTTCAAAGGTAGTAAGTTAGATAATAATCTTAGCTAGGCTACAAGTAGCCAAGGTATTTTTTTTCTGGATAGGATTTACGTTTAAAGATAAGATTCTGAGGTTTCATCGGAAAACTTTTTTTGTGATGCTTAAAGTTCTTCACTACAACAGCAATCTTTTTCAATACCAAATATTTTAAATAATCATAAGTTATCTCCACAAAACGAGCGTATTACTTACAATAGCTGTTATAAACTTACCCAAAGTAATCCAAAGTAATTTTATAATCCCATATAGCGTAGAAATGTAACACTCTATCATGTGCTACGCTTGCATAACTTTTAGGATTATGGTAATAATATCTTTTACAATGCCCAACATCATTTGGTATCTTTTACGAGCTCCGTACAGTAAAAGTTTACACCTTAACATGACTCTTTTCACGTTATGATTGACAATAACTTGTGTTATTGCAGTTTTAATGGCTTGGTATAAAGATATGTGACGTAGGTTTTATTCTTTAATTCTTTGTAACTATCATAAACTAGAAGTTCGATGACATCCACCATCTCGCATCTCGCACTGGGCCTGCGTGGAGTATTATGGCCCTCTCCCTCTTACAAAGAGGAGGGTTTTATCCCAGCAGTGGGAAAGTTAAGGACTGTTTTTTTTTGCCAACAATCATACTATCCCATGTCTGGGCAAAGGTTTGATGACCATGATCATAATAGGCTGATTACTAAGTTTACATATCACCTCTATGCAATGAATTTTAAAATTAAACACACTTTTTCTAAAATGGAAGAGATTGTACGGCCCTGTTTAGTGTGCTATCTCCTAGCCTGATTTACAAATATGGTTTGAAGCAATCTAAAATAATAACGGAAGAACTCTGACCAGGAAGGAGCATCATGCATGACCTTAGAAGATAACACTTAGTTCTTTTGTAGACCGTTGAAGAATCTGTACAAAGCTGTACAAGGCTAAAAAATACCTATCATGATTACGAAAACAAAACTAATATTTTAGATGCCAATACAAAAACATGAGATTCCGATCACTGTGTCTCACAATACTGGAATTGGGATATTTATTTCAATAGGGGAGCTAATATCACTCAATAACAATAAATTGACTCATACATAATGTATTTGTTGGTTATAGAAACCAATAAGTAGATGAGTAGCTAGTAGGTAGGTACTAATCCTATACTTGAATTTTATTTCAGAATAATTTGTTCTCGGAAAAGAGGATAAGGTACTTAGCAAATCTTACGGAAATAAAGATGAGATCACCCCGTAGTGATCTTAATTCAGCGTGATTCATTTGCTTTACAAGTAAATTATTCCATTAATTCAAATAATGTGCATTTATTTTTAAACGGCAACGGAAACTGCTAATGAAATTAATTATTGCAATAAATAATAATTCAAGCGCGAATAAGGACTATTAAATTGTTTATTGTTGATAGCGGTCAATCAATTAGTTTTGTAACTTACGTTTTAATTATTAATTGAATAATAAAATGAGAATAGGAATTTAATTGCTTTTGAAGCTGTAGCAAAAGGTCGTATGTTTTGTTTTTAACGAGTGAAAAACACACTACGTAATAATTTTTGAAATCAGATGAGTAGTTTCAGAGATATCATTCTATATCTAAAGTTTACCTCTTTAAAATATCGTAGTATAGATAATTTCAGCCCGGTCATTTCCGACAAGGTTACTAGAATTTATTTTTATAGATATAGCATGTTTACGGTTGTGTGTCATACTGTAGTGTTTGCTAGTCATAAGTATACAATGTATTTGAGAGCACGTAGAATATTACTCAGCATTACTTCGTAACACATTAACCTATATGTTTCATGGCGTTGTGAAAAAATTAAAACATGAAAGCAAGCACTCCCGTTCTGTATATTTTATCTTTAGTAATAGTTATGGGATGTTCGTCCTAATCTCGAATTTGTGGGTGAATCAGCGGAGCGAGTCTGCGAGTTCATTCACCCCGCGGTACATAAGTGTCAGCTTTTATTTATGTGCATAAAATGTATTAGCATAATACATTTCAATTATGTTGCACGTCAAGTTGGCGCAAGGCGATTTGAATATCGACCTCACGACTGTCTCTTCAAACGAAATTATGTTTATTTTATACATTATATAAATAAATGTTATGTGTAATTTTACAATAGGTGGCCCTTTTTCGCCCACTCTTGAAAGTCTTTCGAGAAAATTCTTAAACACAAGCTTTCACCTATCGGGTTTCGTTTTTCGTCCGCAACAGTCTTCACTATCAATACAAGTGCATCCATCTTCTACTTATTTTCTTGGGTCAGAGCCCATTCGTCCCCTAAGCTTCGCACCCTGTGCCCACTCATCCCCTGGAACTTTTGAGGGGCCCATTCGTCCCCTGAAGAATATTTATTTTTATTCATTCTTTTAATATAAGTACATGTATATGTGTATACTGCAGCTTGGTAGTCCTGGTACAGTCGCGCAGAAAAGGGTAAAATAAAAAATATAGTAATTCGGTAGATATCATGTTTATTTCAAATAAGATTAAGTTTAATAAAATGCCTCTAGGCTCTAGGCATTAAGTCAGCCTTCAAAATAATTAATCAACTTTTGGTTTCTTGTAAATTTGTAAATATTTAGCAAAATATATGATAACTATAATATCTTTATGCAGTAAAATAAAACTGTGTAACTATTTAAATAAAGCACTGTTTAAGACTTTCACGGTTTTTCACTACACTTAAAGTACTTACGGGATAATATCCGTGGTTTTCCATATTGATGAGCTCCCGATGTTTCGATTTAAATAAAATCCCAGTAATAACTGAATTTTAGATTAATTTACATCCAGTGTACAAACAAATAACCAAATATCAATACCAATATAACAAAAATAACAATTAATTGTTAGTACTTTGTACAGTCAAAGAGATCTACAAAATAATGCAATATCACAATAACTTTGTATAAAAGTATTATAAAAAGTAAAATCAGTCTTTATCAACTATGTAAAACCAACATTTTTACTAACTAAAACTAAAATCACAGTAATTATTGAAGACTAGATAAATCAACATATTTTTTTTTGTATATTAACCAACTACATGCAAACTCGTAATAACTTACATCTAATAAATTATAACTAGAAGTACCTACATAAAAATTGGCTATAATCACCGTATTTTTTGTATATTTACCAACTACATGCAAAATCACAATAACTGAAATCTAACAAACTATAACCACTTTAACTTATTACTGCTTTTAACTTATTTTATTTTTAATTTATTATTTTGATTTTGAAATTGACTTATTTTATTTTTAATTTTGACATTTTATATTTTTAGTTGACAAGAAAATTTTGTATTAATTTAAATTTTATTTTATCTAGTATATTTGAGTATTGTGTGGTGTGTTTTTGTCTCGATGATTATTTGAATTCCATTGAACATTATTTTGAGTGTGTTTTATAAACTAAGTTATGGATCGTTGTGTCTGATGCAAATAAATTATTATTATTTTATTATAACTACAATAACAAAAAATGACTAAAATCACAATAATTATTGAAGATTAAACAAATCAACATTATTTTAGTATAAAACTAATCTTATATTTGTTTTTTCATTTTAAATAAAAAAAAAACTATAATAAATAGTGAAGTATAAATTCTATAATTCTGTGAATTACCATCAATAATAATACTAATCATATTCCAGGATTCAAATGAGATAATTCGATTCAATTATGTTAAAAATAATATTATTATAATATTAACAGTGTTGTTTATTTCGTTAGGCGAACTTCATTTAGTAAAAGACCAAAGACACATTGAACAGTCTCGTATTCACAGTCACTTTCAAGAACCAATATGTCACCGAGGCAGCCATAACATACAAACAAAACACCTTATCTATTTTGTAACCCGTTTTTTTAACAAGCCATTCGTGAGACGAGAGACAATATTACATTGATCATAGCTCTTTTTTCAATGATCTGTTATGATTTATTAAATTAATTCCGTTAATAAACTGTTCACAAGTGTACTATGTTAACCGTTTCTTATGTAAAATATAGCTAATTTTATCTCAGGGGACCAATAGGCACCTGAATAGGTGCCGAATCTTTAACTTATATTGTATATATATTAGAGGGGACGAATGGGTACCTTAAAAATAATATTTTTTGTTAAAATATTAATTGGTCCCCTACCAGGAGACCAATGGGCACCTATATAGGGGCCGAATCCACAACTTTTATGCTGGGGTACGAATTTTAGGGGACGAATGGGCTCTGACCCATTTTCTTCACTTCAGCAGAATTATTAAACGGTAGCGCAGACTTATTGCACGTGTTGAATCTTTTTTTCCGTCTCAGATAAGTAATGTTTTGACTTTCAATGTGTTTTGATTTAGAACAAAACACGATAAGTAATTATCGTAATATACGCATTTCACATACTAAGATTTCGAACCGCAGAGCAGTTTTGCTTCTCTTATATACAATCTCGTATCATCGAACATTGAATATATGTACTAACCGTAGAATAAACACATATTTCTAAAAGTGAAAAATATTATGTAACTTCGATAAGTGACCGTGTCATACCGCCGTGTCCCATGCTCAGAAAGGTAATATGCCCTATAAAAACGTCGTAGACACCGATAAAACGCGTGTGGTTAACACTTAAAAGTGCTGCTATTAAGGCAGGTGCATATTTTCTGCAGCATCTTGGCACCTCGGCACTGCAAACTGTGCCCTGTCAGGAATTTGTGTGGGAGGTATACTCGTTTGCTGTCGCCATGTTTTTCTGACGCCTCGTTCGAAGTTCGAATTTTCTCTTTTCGATTGAATAATTTGAGCCCCACATTGAGCCCTTTTGTTGTGATGCCGTCAAGTATCTTTTTAATCGGCCAGATGCAAATTGAAATCGTTAAAGGTAATAAAATGATTAAATTTAATTTTGGTTTGAGCGCGTGCGGTGTTCTTTTAAACACGACAATGAGTTTTAATAAAATGTTTCGTTTAATTCACATTTTAAATGAAAAATATTTTAATTCCATGAATCGTAGAGTTACATTTCCTCATCAAACTTTAATCTGACGCAAAACATGAGTGAAACTGTATTGTTCGCTTTCAAAATACAGACATCGATCATGTCATCAAATTGCAGCGAAAATGCGAGACGATTTCAACAAAGCCCAGAATTATCGTTAAGTAAAGTTCATACAAAATTTATAGTATTATTCCTACGCATTATTAGGTGCAGTAATGTCTGCCTACAGACAGTCGGCTATGATTTGACCGGTGCTTGTAATTACGTGTCGTAAATCGGCCGTATCAACGTTTGCGGGAATCACTATCGAATGCAGTTCCGATTATTACACGCCTTAGCACCTCCTACGTACCGTATCCGTATCATTTACTGATTTCTGTTTAATTTTATTATCGTGATATGTGTATCTACGAAATTTTATTCGATATCTTTTATTTATGGGTTGTTTTGGTGGAGTTCTTTTTCCTAATATTGTTGGGGAATTGGAAGAAAGGTGACCGGAAGTAATCGTCCTTTGTGAGCCTTGGGAGATTTTACTTGGTACCAATAAAATTAATGAGCAATGCTACAGCACAAAAAAACTGCATATTTCGCAAGAAAAAAGCTTAAACGAGACCCAACATAAACATTAAGTACGTTCATGTACCAACACACCAAAAGTGTTATCTCCAACATTACTTTACCTGTAAGTACCGCAGACCGCTTAATGATTAAATGTTCGCCACAAAAAGTGACAGCGATGCTTTCGGAATCCCCATTAAGACGCTCCTCCATCCTGGTGGTGGCTGCAGTAATAATCGATTGTCGAAGAAGCGCACACCACCATATCGGATAATTAATCATGCACTTATAAGGCCTTCACTACAAAATTACCATCCGTAATAAGCTGCAGACAACGATTTATTACTGAAACAACATGTGAAATATCGCCCTCGGTACACAAGAAAGCTTTTTGTTCCACCGAAAGCCGTAAAAATCGCAATCGCGATGATAATATTAAACATCCACGGCTGAATCGCATTCATAATTAAACATTTGTGTTTTTGTCTGACATGCTAATGTTTTCAAGGAAATTCGTACAATGTGCATGCTGATTTCTTTTATGATAAATCAATGTGTCGAATTGAGAGATGAGTCCCAGGTCCCAGCGGCAGTAGTTGTAAATTATGATCTTTATCGATTCTTTATTATGCCAATGTGCAATCGAAATATTTATTACGACTTTCAACCTCAGATATCGTTCGTTCATTGTTACCAAAACAGTTGGTAGTTAGTTACAATTAAGAGGTAGACCGTAATAGCGCTCTGAGACTAAAACAACAAGTGGTTTTACTGTTATCGACTTTCCATTACCAACAACAGCTTCAGGAGTAATTCGAGATATCCTCGGTAGCCGCGAGTTAAATATAAAAGTAAATTAACTGACTTAATGTGCGTCCCGAGACAATTTATCCTCGGGAAATAATTGAACTTGTACTAAAATAGCCGAAGAAGGCGCAGCTACATTTACTTATGTTATGTTTATTCTCCGTATTTGTTGTCGACCACTGTAATCACGTCATTATTTTGTTAATTTTGGTTTTTGTGGGACTGGCTTGTTTACAGGCCTATAATGCTATCGTATTATCCCTGGAATTTTTGAATCCTTCAACGTTAAAAACGAGGCTACGCATTCAAAAATTTCAAAATGAGGATTTTGTTCCGATGTGATATTCCATGGCTGTTGTGCTAGCTACTGAATTTTATTGCATATTTTACTGCAGATTAATTTATTAGTATCTTTGTTGTAACGTAACTTATACAACTACTTTGATGTCGCAAGACGCTAGCGTGTGTGCGATTCATCAGAATTTTATTGTCAGCTTTACGACTTTCCCTAATTCGATACAAACAAAGTCTTGATGTCTTGACGTTCTTGAAATATTTATGCACGTTGTTTAGATATAACCTGAATACGTCTCGTAATGTAAGAGCACCGACATTCTAGACTTAAGTGTATCAAGAATTCAGAGTTAAAGACCGGATAAGTTTCATTAATCCGCAGTAAAAAGCTATGAAACTATTTCTGATTCCAACAAGGAATGTTTAGTCCTCAAAGAATGCTTCGTTAAAGGGAATTACGTTGAAACGCATTCCATTAACAAAGAAGGTGTTGTTTTTTTTGTCCGTAAGTGTATTTGTATCTGGGTCTGTTTCAACCATGACGTCATTGTTCTCGTCACGGTGACGGGAATGTCTCACTAAGGGCTGGATTGGAATCCAGCCCGCTTTGGCTTTTGTGGACCAAAGCCGAGATGAGTGGAGCGGAGAAAGACTTGCGGGAATCGATTAATCCACACATCACATCTCTCGTCTGTCCCGTGATTAGTCGATTATTGCTCGTTCATCTCACCGGTCTCGTCTCCGCTTGTGGCACCGGCCTAATTCACTACGACCACGGGCATGGGCAAGGACCGACTAATTCTCAGTCCACAATAACCCGACAATCTCTCTGAGATATATACCGGCGCTTGATCATTAATTAGTGTAAAAGCTTCTTAATAAAGCGATTTAAAAGCTATGAAACGGCAGCCCTTTATGAGTTTCATTTAGATAAGAGGATATTGATGGACTGGTGCTGTGCGATACTTAATTCAAGTTTGACTAACGAATGAGGTTTATTGGAGAAGTTTAGATAGTTTCTCGAGTGCTTTATGGTTTAGTGTTGTAGCTCTCTTTTGGTTGAGTATGTAGTTAGAGAAATTCCGCAGAGTTCTTCTTTGTCTATGCTTTTTTCGATCTCTTTCTTGTATATTTCTGCGTTCAAATAAGCCGTCTCATTTCACATTATGTGTATACTCACCATCAAATAAATAACAAAAGCTTTATTAAATCAGTACGGACAATGTCTCCCCGGATTGGATTCCCCCAGTCACGTCCTAGTGACTGGCGTGAAGAGCAGCACAATAGCTCTTCGGGGTGGTCACATCAAATAAATTAACGTCACACTGACAGAAAACGAAAGAGAATTTAATTATTTCATTCCATTTCACCCCCGTTCCGTGCGGATTCGATTACGAAAACTATTTAACCTTTTTGTTTATGCTTAAACCACGTTCAGTGTATAAACTGTAGTTTATATGTGTTAAAATTGTTATTTAAAGTCCATTTCCTTTGTTTTAGGTAAGTTGTCTGCATGCAACAGTTATTCATCCTTGAGCTGGCAACCCACGTGGCGAGTATTAATATTCATGAATAATATAATTTATTCGTCTGATCAAGATACAGTCATGGTATGTATGTCGGCGTGTTTATCCCGTAGGCTGCGGTACTACGGACTGGAACAAGTCCAGCGTTGTTCCGATTTGTTTAGACGACGGAACACAGCCTGCTTTGTTCCTATTATGAGAAATATCGTCTAGCACCTGGCTCTCTGAGGTCAGTAGACGGCTGTTCTTTTAAAAACTCGTGAAGGACTTTATGTGTACTTAAGTACTTAATTTCTAGATGAAGAGATTTATCCCCGATTTAAAGACTTCATTATTCTTATACGAGTAGACCGTTCAACATTCGGCGGACATTGTTGTCGATTCTGTTGTGCACAAACTAAACTTAATTTAGGCTCTTGCTATATTTTTCTCTAAAAAAACGAGAAAGAGATGGAAGTAATTTACAGCTGTCAAATTTAGTTGGAACTAATATTTCCATACAAATGAAGGGTGCACGTAAAAACATGTCGACTAAAAACACGGCGAAGCGCAAGGCATAAACTAGTTTGACATCTCTAACTTAGTTCATAGCTGTAGCCGTCCTTTTCGCGCACTGCCTTTTAGTAAAAGATAGCAATAGCCTAAATTCAGTTTAGTTTGTGCAAAACAGAATCGACACCATTATTGGGTTAAATAAAAGTGTACGATTTACCATCTCATTGAAAAGGGCATGACCGTGACGATAACAACGAACCCATTTTACTTAGAACAATAAAGTAAGAGAAATTAAAGTTAGGGTACTTGTTCTTAATCGAGAACAATTAACCCGCTTTCTAAGACGCATTGGTAGGTTCCAACTTCCAAGTAACATCGTAAAATATAGCTGTGTGTAAAACACGAAATAAACTATACACAAATAGAAGCCATATATCGAGTGAAGAGGAAGACGAATTAGTTGAGTAAACACGTCGACAGACTTTATCTGTTTAGCTTATTTATGTAACCGATAAGTTCATGGTAAAATATGGGAAAGTTCCAAAATAAAGTGTACTAAGTTTTATCAGTTTTCAGTGTCAAACTGTCGTGTTGGAATATCAAGTTACTTATTATAGTGGTCTCCGGGCCCAAATGGCCGATGGCCGTGCGTTATTCCAATGTACTGTGATCACACAAAAGATTCGCGAGCGTCTCTAAATAAAAGTATTTCTATGAGAGTCCTTGAATATTGTCATTTGGGGTATTGTGATTTGAATGAGAGGGACTACAATGCTTTGTTGTGCAGAAAGAAGCTTCAAATTGCAATAATACAGACTATAGATTTGACTATTCCGTGTATGTTTTGTTAAAAGCGGAAATGAATTGTATAGAATTGAACTATTCAACGTATTGATGAAATACCATTTTAATTATGTTTAATCAATTAGCACATAATCCAAACCTAAATAAATGATTACACCTACCACAGAACAACAAAACGAAAAAAAACCGGCCAAGTGCGAGTCGGACTCGGCGCACGAAGGGTACCAATTATTATTAAACAAATCACGTTTGTTGTATGGGAGCCCCCCTTAAATATTAATTTTATTCTGTTTTTAGTATTTGTTGTTATAGCGGCAACAGAAATACATCATCTGTGAAAATTTCAACTGTCTAGCTGTCACGGTTCATGAGATACAGCCTGGTGACAGACAGACGGACAGACAGCGAAGTCTTAGTAATAGGGTTCCGTTTTTACCCTTTGGGTACGGAACCCTAAAAACATCACACCACTCAATGCAAAGCACACACGCATCACAAAAGTAACTTTCGTCCAATTTGGCACTTTCTCCGACCCTATTGGTGGACCGGCCATCACTCCATCAATATAACGTAAGTGCCAAGAGATTGTTTTGCATCACTGCACTTCCCTGAACGGTAGTGCCGTTAATATGACACACGTAGCTTTTAGCAAGGGACTGTTGCTTAAACATGAGTGACAGAGATAGCATAATAATCAGTTTAATGTCTAGTCCACGAGATAGAGCAGTTTGATGGATGTCTAATGTCTGCGAATTTTTGTTTCTAGGGCCTGCCAATTTCCTCACGATGTTTTCCTTCACCGTATTGAGAGCAGTGGTGATGAAATATTTTACACAAAGGAAAGTCCTATCTAGGCATAGTGTAGTCTGAGTTTGAACTACAGTTCAGTTCGACAGACATGACGCTATACAAAGCCCTCTTCCCAAGATCTTACCCGAAAACTCAATGTCAATTTCTGACACTTTATCGGCCATACTAAAATGTAAGTGTAAAGATATTGTTCCGCATCACTACACTTTCCTGTAACTCATCGAGTTCCTGCCAGGACCGAACCGGCCTACTTTCCGCTCCGACGCATCTGTGTGACCACGTGCCGCCACTCAAGGGGACGCGTGCATCCAATGGTGCTTGAGAGATATATTAATGTCTGATTGAGTTTTGTCGATTGACGGCCCATTTCACAGTTACAGTTTCACAGGACATTTGTTTTTACTAATTGGTTAAGAGAGTTGGATTCTTATTTCGGATGGAATTTTGGAAGGTAAAGTGAATTTTGTTGGAGAAATGGAGACTTTGAGTAAAGAAAATTATGGTGTTAAAATCATTGACAGACATTTAAAGATTTAGATAGTTATGAGTATGTCAAAGCTAGATCCTAGCATAGACCCGGGAATAGATATCAATGGAGCGTAGGAGTAGTGATTTGAAATGTTCCAATTCAGTTCAGTTCAAAAATACGTTTAGACATATCTAAACGTATGTTTAGGTAAGTACTGTGATACTGTCATTTCTTATGAGGTAACTATGACAGAATCACAGTACCTACCTACATAATAACCATAACTTCAGCGATGCGTGTGAAAAACACATTCATACATAACGATGCTCAAACTCGCGACATAGCACGCTGGTTCGAAATAACCATGGATACAGAACTTACTTATACCCACGGCTTTACCCGCGTGGCTGTCAGAAATAAATCCAAAAAGACCTCACGACGACGGGGATAAAAAGTATCCTATGAACTAACTCAGGTCATGATCCCTGTGCCATGCCTGTAAATCCATGCATCAAACTAGCGGTTATTATGCGTGAAAAGGAAACAGATGGACAGACAGACAGATAGAGTTACTTTCGCATTTACAATATTACGAGTATATTTGTATGGACTCAAAGCAATAACCGCCTGTATACGAATAATGTAACATTCATAAAATGTAATGTAACATCATAGTTTCACAAGCTCCGGCCAGCCAGCGCTGGCCAATGTTTTTCTTAGCCCATTCATCCGTTTATGCATTTAACATGTGTAGCGTGTGTAAATTCACTCGTCAACACATTGCTGTGTCTTCATCTCGGAACAAAAATGTTTGCTAATGTGTATAGAAAACTTTAGAGTAGCTATTTGGAATGTTGCGAAGGTTACAGTGTAAACATTATTTATAATCTTTCAGGTCATTCGTACTATGTTTACGTTTTTCGATTTTCTCAGTGTTTTGTGTACGTTTGGTCTTTGGAGTTAGACAGGTATATTAACCGAAACGGTCCTTCTATTTTAATTGGCAATTTCTGTCAAACAAACAGGTAATAATGTTTATTTTTTTAATTTTGGTAGATTTTCATAAAAGCCCACTGACGATTTTCATAAAAGCCCTGCACTGACGATTTTCAGAAAACAGTCGCTTTTAGGTATTAAGTACATAATTCAGAGAAGTATGTAAAGTGAGTAACCAGCTAACTGTATACCTATCGCTGCGAACACGGAAAGATTTCATTGTATTGAAACGTTTGTAACAAGGCGCTAGTAGGCCATGCGATAACTTGACATGAATGCGTCTTTTAAGAGCAAAAGTTATTGCCGCACCGGTACCGAGATATTTAGCGTTATAGAACTCACCTGTAGGGAAACGTGACTGCCCATAGAGCCCATACCGAAGTATAAATTACTAACAGTAATAAGTAAGCCTTACTCGTAAAATAAAGACGAATGCTAATACGGCTATACAAGTTTGCCGTTAGGTTCACAAATGTAAAACACAAGATGAGTGGTGCCGAAGTATGTCGAAGTAAGCCGAAGAACACCGAAGTCAGCTAACACGATATGTAGACAAACAATGATCGGGGCGGTCCCCGAGTTTTATCGCATCACGTTACCGATGTCTTGCATTTCCGCGGCGTTCGTCGCTGTTTAATTTCACTTAGCGATCGCTTCTCTTGTTATTGTGGCCTAGATGCCGTGGAAAGCGGGCCCAGCCCATTATGTACGGCTCCCTAACACGACAAACTTGTATTTTCAATCTGTTTCGACGCGGTACGTCCGCGATGCGGTGCTCATTCATAATTCCCTTGTCCGTCCCGCTTAACATCCTGAAAATGAGGCTCACGATTCTTGTCTATGGATTAGATAGTTATCTGTTCTGTTATCGCTTTAATAGAATATGGTCGTTTGTGTCGACAGATTATAATTATGATAGCATCAGTTTAGACGGTTTTTGAGGGTTTTGCAAATAAAGTTTGTCATTGTGGACAATTTTACAGTATCTAACTTATGTTTAGAGTTTTCAATTTCAGTTTATGTTTCTAAAAATATTTTCCCTCTCTTTTAAATATTTTACTGCATAAATAATTAACAGTTAACGTCAAGAAAACTTGAGTTATAGGATGGTATGCGTATCTCATTCACAGTAATACATCACCAGTTTCCATGGACATTTTGTTAGTGTCGTGACCCTTGACGAAGGGAACCTACTTCGATAAGCCGAATCCTTGGCACAGAGTATAAAAGCTAAAAGGTAAACAAACATTAATATTTCATGAGACATATTCATTTTTCAGACTAATGCATTTGCTAGTTCAATTAAGTTTAATTGAAAAACTTGATGCATTACCTGACATGGACGTATGGTCCTAATTGCACCAGTTTGTCATTAGTCTAGGTGAGGTGTGTAGGTAATCGATTTGCAACTCGGGAAAAGCTCCGTTGCTACGGGTCGGGGGGCTTTCGGGACCAGGACCGCGGTCCCGGATTCCCCTTAAAAAAAGGGTTATTCACCAACTGGACACGAGAGACTGAACACACGTGTGTCCAGTTATCCCATATCATGGGCCATATCATGTATATAATGTACTTAGATATAAGCACAAAATTGTAATTTTCCGAAAACATGCATGTATCGATAATCAAAATTTTCATTAAAATTTTCCAAAATCAGGAAGCGAATAAGGGTTCTCGTTACAGTAAAGTTCCGGCGTACCTTAGTAAGCACAACATTTCTAAGAATTGTAGTCATCAGTACGGCAAATATATTATGAAGAAAAACAGTGAAAAGTTGTGCGCGAAAAGTCCTGAAGCTCCGAATCGCTTCCTGAATAGTTATGAAACTTTATCAGTGTATTATTTCCCAGTAAACCCCCCTTCCCTCGTTAGGTTCTACGCCTGAGATTGCGTAGATTGGCTACAGTTAATTAGGTGTAGGACTTCAGCGCCGACTGAGAGCGAAGTATAGTGTATGCGTGCGCCCGGTGTAGAAAGGGTATAGGCAGACCGCTAGGTACACGTTATACATCCATGCCTTCAGCGGATCCCGCCCGTTCGGCACAATTGTGATACAGAATATCAATCTGCGTGACTGTACTTTCTCATGAATTCAGATGAAATGCGAACGTGTGTCCAGTTGGCGAAAACATAAAAGTGATTTAATTTAAGTTTCACTATGTGGACACGCGTAAAAATTTTGGCGTGTCCAGATGACGAAATAATAAATGATACTAATCGTGAGTTTCACCAACTGGACACACGCGTGTCCAGTCTTTCGTGTCCAGTTGGTGAATAACCCTAAAAAAAATTGAGTGGTATTTTGGGACCACAAGAAAACAAAAGTTAGAGTACAGTAAGCTGAAATAATATTGTAATCAACAATTACATGAATTTATTATTGAAGTGAAACTTCTCTAAAGACGGGTATTAGAAACACAAAAAAAAACCTTTCTCTACTTGTATCAAAATGTACTATTTTTCATCAACTCGTCCCACAAGCCCACGGCCCATTTGGGACGAGTTGACAAAAATCAAAATAAACTAGGTAATGTCTTTTATAAAAACAAATGAAGTCTGAAATCGTGCTCTATTTATGGATAAGCCCTTATTTGAAAGACATCATCATCTGCCTAGCTTTTTCCCAACTACATAATTATGTTGGGGTCGGCTTCCCGTCTAACCGGATGCAGATGAATCCCAGTATTTTACATGGAGCGACTGCCTATCTGACCTCCACAACCCAGTTAGTACTGGATAATACGATACCCCTTGGTAAGACTGGTTGTCAGACTTTTTGGGCCACTGACTACCAGTATCAAAGATCTACATATATGACAGCCGGGACCAATACCTTAACGTGCTTTCCGAGGCACGGAGGAAACTCGGTATGTAAGGGTCACCCATCCACAGACCAACCTAGACAAGCACGGCTTAACCTAAAGATCGACCCGAGCGGCAGTTATTATTTAGCCACGAGCTCCCTTATTTAAATGACATCTAACATAATTATGTATACCTCCTGTAGGTACTACTATGGTTAGTTGGTTACTATTTTTACTCTAACTCAACGGTTTTAAATAATAATAATAATAAATCCTTTATTTTCAGGCTACTTTGGCCCATAGATAAATACCTTACAGACTAACATATCTATACTAATATTATAAAGAGGAAACCTTTGTATTTTTGTATGTTTGTATTGAATAGGCTCAAAAACTACTGGACCGATTTCAAAATTTCTTTTACCATTACTTAGAGGGATTCTTCCGAATCCGTATAGGCTATATTTTATCACCGTACTCCCACGGGAACGGGAACTACGCGGGTGAAACCGCGTGACGTCCGCTAGTATATCATAATAGTACAAAGTGTGTTAGTATATAAACTTAAAACTAAGTTAGTAAAACACACTTGACCCCCCCCTTGTTGGCCTCGACTGCTTTGTTGGTCTAGTGGTCGCAATATAGAGCGACTGATGAATACGAGGTCCTGGGTCCATTCCCGGGTCGGGCAAAATGATATTAGGTTTTTTTCTCAATAGCAGGCTGCTACTGAGAAAGTGCTCGGTTGATAGCAAATTGTTGGTAGAGACCGTTAAATTACTTAAAGATTTCTCTTCGTAATGGTTGTTTTACTTCTACCAGCTGTATCCACGTGTTAATCCAAGAGATGTAACGCGTGTATATTCTGTGATTATGAGTCAGTAAAAGCAGATGTCCCACCGTACGGAGCTATCGGTGACATGTGCGATGTATTTGTTCATGACACAACCTCACCTCGCCGCGATTGACATGCGTTCATGTTGGCACAAAATAAATTATTTGTCATCCTGTATCCACGATGCTGGATTTATTTATTCATCTGTAATTGGACCCACCAGTGCGATTGCTTTTTAATTTCACGCTTTTTCCGATGTGAGTTGTGTGGCATATCATTTATGATCAGATTTATGATGTGTCAAAATATTTTTTTTGCGTATTTTGTATAATAAGATCAACATGGATTGCGAATACAAAATTACGAGAACTATAAATGTAATTATGACATAACTTTTCAATACGTGCTATGAAACCACAGTTTCCTGTGTAGTGTAGGGCGACAACAAAATAAAGTCATGGAAACAAAGGACAAAAAAGGAAAAAAAAGTACTCATCATAAAGTTCGAATTTGAATACAAGCGTTGGGGCGTGAATACACTCTAATTGTGCGCGCCTCAATTTTGAATTTTGATTGCGTGTTCCATTATTGTTTTACACTCTTTTGTCTATGCCTTTGTTGAGCACAACATTCGACTATGATTGCTTTGACTCGACTATTTCAATGAATACATAATATCAAGCGATTGTTTGCAGCAGAAATGGTTTTTTTTTAATTTATGATGGAGGAAAATTAGGAATGAATGGAAACGTAAACAATGCAATTCAAACATCAATGAACCAAACAGTGCATTAATTAGAGCCACATCAATTGAAATATAGCACAGGATAAATATACATAGTAAATATACTTTATATTTATTTTATGATCGCACCTTTTAGCGTAGCAATACATTTAAGGATTATATTACGGAAATTGCAAGTTTACGAGCGTCCAGTACTTTACACCAAGTAGACCACTCAGCTACTTCCCGGTCGATATTTAGGAGCGGCAGTAAACCGGTAACAATGCATCGTAGCACTTGACGCCTACTGCTACAGCGCTTTCATGGCTTTATTGCCTAATGCACGTCGTATATCATGCTTTATAGCACGTATCATGTGTTCTGTTTCACGTTTTCTTGAAGGCATTTATTTTGACTAGACCGACCCTAAGGAAACATTTTTAATTTTTCACTAAGCTTTTCTTTCGTTGAAAATCTACATTCGATATTGTATTATATCGTGTAGCCGTGTGTGTACCTTGGTTTAATAATAACTTAATAACGTGTCCTCAGTAAAACAATGATAAGACTTCCTGGATTTTCCATCCCACCGCAAGCCTATAAAAGTTGACAGCTTTTTGACGGTACATTTATCACCGTAACGACTATTTAATTTGCATGCGCGATGGGGAATGGCGCCTGATCGTCATTGTCATTCCCACATAACGTTGCCAATATTTTAGAATCGTGACCGGACGATGCGTGAGGTCCCTGTTCCTATCGACTGTTGGCGATTGCTTCCGGAAGATAATATTAAGCTAGCTAAGGCTACGTTTAGACTAGATTTACCTAGCGTGATGCCTGCGTAACGGTCAAATTCCACTGTAAATTCGTCTAAACTAATATTATAAATAGGTACTTTGTAAGTTTGAATGCAGAGGATAATCTTCGGAACCACTGATCAGTTACCCCGAGTGTCTCTATGTTTAAAACTAGCGGACGTCACGTGGTTTCACCCGCATAGTTCCCGTTCACGTGGGAGTACGTACTTATAGCCTATGTTACTCAGGGTGAATGTACACACATCAACACGGTCTAGGGATATTTTTAAAAAAGCGAATTACTATCAATGTGTTAATTATTTATATGACATGTATATATTTAAAAGATACGTTATTTAATATTCTACCATTTTTTAATAATGGTTAAGGTATAGATTAAAATTTCAGGATTTTATGGAAAAAAAAATGAAGCATAGGAAACCGTATATGAATGAACTTTTAATTTGTGAGTAAAAACTGAAAAAAATAGAAAAATCATTTAATTTGTGTTTATAAACTTGAAGTTAGTAGTCTGAGAAAGCGCCCATGATGTTCATAACACATCAGCAACGATTCGGCATGCTCAGAACAAGGTTGTCAATGTCTTGCTGCGGAATATTGTCCCATGTCCTTCTGAGGTGCGCAAAAAGTTGATCTTCTGTAGCCAGATTTTCAGGAACTTCCTTCAGAACTCTTCTTTGCAGCATATCCCACGCATGCTCAATGGGATTTAGATCTGGCGATTGAGCAGGCCAGTCTAAGGCCCTAACATTATGTGTATGTAACCAAGCTGCTACCGTTCTCGCCGTGTGTGCCCGGGCATTGTCGTGCATGAGCAGAAAATCTTGCCCCATTTGTGTTCTGTGGGGCAAGATTACGGGCCCCAGCACCTGTTGGACGTATCGTTCTGCCGTCATATTGCCAACGAAACGACCCGACCCAAACGAGATCCGTCCGTCCTCCAAGACGAATTCCTGCCCAAACCATAATTGTTCCTCCTTGGTATGGGTGAACTTCCTGAGGGTTCTGGAGACGGCTCCATCGTCCAGGAACTCGCCAAACACGCGTCCTTCGTGAATCTGGATGGAAGCCGAACCTGGATTCATCCGTGAACAGCACATTGGACCATTGGTCACGGCCCCAGTCCACGTGGTTCCGAACCCATTCTAATCGTCGTCCACGATTGCCTCTCCGTAAAGGTGGGACCCGGAGTGGTCTACGAGAGCGTAGATTGCTTTCATGCAGTCGCCTTCTTACAGTTTGGTCACTCACAAGCACTTGGTGTTCCACTCGCAGCCTTTGGACCAATTGAGTCGCCGTTGCATTTGGTTGTGCTTGCGCAGTAATTTGCAAAAATCGGTCTTGTCTGGGGGTAGTGATGCGACTTGGCCCCCGGTGCCTCTCCGCTACTTCACCTGTGGCACGATAGCGTGTCCACAATCTTGAAATTACATTTTGATGGGTCCCTATGGCCTCAGCAACATTACGCTGAACAGATCCAGCTTCCAGCATTCCCACAGCTCGTAACATCTCCGCCCTCGTCAAATGTCGGCGTTGCATGGCTACAATACCTCAATTTTAACTTTATCTTTCGTTTAAAAATGAAAAAAAACTGTAACTAAACGTAATTCGTATTGTTTTCTAAATTTCGCACAAATGAAAATTCCCTCTCCTATACATCAAGACATTTTTATGCCACCGAAACAAAAGAATATTCAAAAATTTGAATTTGGAATTAGTCTGAGATAAATACAAACATTTGTTTGTAATTTATCTCAGACTAATTCCAAATTCGGTGTATAAAAGATTCCAATGCGGCTAGTACTTTTCGAGTTATTTAATTGAGTATGAAATATCCCTAGACCGTGTTGATGTGTGTAGCTTTCTAATAGTGAAAGAATTTTTGAAATCGGCGCAGTAGTTTTTGAGTTTATTCATCACAAACATACACACAAAAATAGAAATCTTTCCTCTTTATAAATTAAAAAATAATAGTGAAGATGTTCGCGTCGGATAATTTCCGACTATAACGGGAGCGAACCCGCGGGCAAAAGTTCCCTTTTATAAAGTTTCGTTCATTTTAAAGCCAAAAGTATTCTTCAATGGACAATAGGCTGTTGTGATGTCGTTTGGGAAAGGTCTATTCCAGCAGTTGAGATAGGATTGATTGATTGAACAATTGATCGGTTGTATTTACCTATGCAATTTTTAAGGTCCTCCATAGTACCGTAGCGCCATGAAAGTGGGACAAAACCACTTTCTTATTTATAATATTAGCAAGGATTAGTAGTAAAGTACAGTTTCTACTGTCTAACTAAATGGAAGTCACGATCCGCGCCAATCGGAAGGAATCCGAGCCCAGTTAATTTGGTTATGTTTGCCCTGTCCAGTCTATACGTTTACTTTCTAGTTTTCTGGACGATAAAAGGATTCTACCTAATTGTATTTGTAAAAGTTAGAGCTCTGGGAACAATAACTAGGATTGCTTGTTTGTAACTTTGTACCGAGTCTTTCACGTGGAGGTTTATGAAACATAGTATGTTTTTACGACTGAATGATAAGAGATAAGATTTATACTATCACAAGAATTGTAAAAATCTTATCATATTAAGCTACTTGATACTGTTTACTGTTACGCCAGATTGCAACAATATTTTCAGTAAATGATAAGTAGCACACAGAGTTGATTGTCAAGGCTATCATATAATAAAAAAACCGGCCAAGAGCGTGTCGGGCCACGCTCAGTGTAGGGTTCCGTAGTTTCCCGTCCGTCACAATAAGTGTTCCCACTTATGAGTTTAAAGGTAGGTATCCATTATGTAAAAAACCGGCCAAGTGCGAGTCGGACTCGCGCACGAAGGGTTCCGTACCATTATCTATACATTAGACAAAACGGCAAAAAAATCACGTTTGTTGTATGGGAGCCCCCCTTAAATATTAATTTTATTCTGTTTTTAGTATTTGTTGTTATAGCGGCAACAGAAATACATTATCTGTGAAAATTTCAACTGTCTAGCTGTCACGGTTCATGAGATACAGCCTGGTGACAGACAGACGGACAGACGGACAGACAGACGGACAGACAGCGAAGTCTTAGTAATAGGGTTCCGTTTTTACCCTTTGGGTACGGAACGCTAAAAATGCTTTCATATACGAATATACTACAAACTTAGTCCAGAAATTATTTTGTACAACTTTTTGTCTTTTTTGTACAAAAACTGTTGTTTCCATCAAGTTCAAAATGATTTTCCTAGAAAGTCCTTATAAAGTTATACTTTTCAGATTTTTTTCATATATTTTAAACTTATGGTTCAAAAGTTAGAGGGGGGGGGGAGACACTTTGTCGGCGTGATTGATATACATATTGGTACCAAATTTCAGCTTTCTAGTGCTAACGGTCACAGAGATTAAGCGAGGACGGACAGACGGACGGACGGACGGACAGACATGGCAAAACTATAAGGGTTCCTAGTTGACTACGGAACCCTAAAAACAAATGAAGGTCAACAAAACATTTACCTTTTCAGAATCAGAATGCTTTATTTGTAAATATAGGTCAAATTACAATAGTGGTGTTACAGGCAGGTAGGTCCTCTATGTTTTGCCCAGAGGCGTACAAATGTATTTAATTACATTGTCTTTACTTATACTTAACAATAATTTAACGTTTAAAATAATTATCATAAAGTGGTAGAATAGTATAAAATTAGGTAGACTTTCACATTGGTAATAAAATCAATTAATAGATAGGTACTATCGGGCTCTTTTCCGCCTAACCATTTTAAAACTTTTTAGCTTAAAACATGCGGAGGCGCCGAGTCACGCCCCCTTAAAGTTTGGGCCTATTAGGAAAGCCTCAACTTTGGCGCGCAAAATAACAATAACTCTCGTTTGGCGTGCGTCGCCGCGTCGTCAATGCGCTCAGCCGATTCGGTATCTTTTCATTCATCTTTTCAACACAAAGTCAACGGGGCGGGGCGGGGCTAGAGAGCGTTTTTATGTTGCAAGTACAAGCAAAAATAAGCTTAGTGGTGGTCAGGCGGGTGTGTCCTCGATAGTACATGCATATCAATATAAATAGAGATTATAATCAATTTCAATAAAGATGTCAAATAAATTAATCAGTATAAATAGAAAATATAACCGATTTCAATAAATAATAATAACATAACAAACAACAACAATAATAGCATAACATCACGCCTGTATTACATGAAGAGTAAGGTAGAGGTGTATCTAATGTTACAGCCACCTTACTGCAGTACCTATATGTTAAAGTCGCAAGTATTAGGGGAGCGAGCCTATTGCCATCAACTGGTCACAAATCCAGACTCCGTGGCTGCCATTAAGAAAAATCGGATGGAAAAAACCAATAAGACTTTGCTCTAACTGTGAATCGAACCCAAGCCCTCATAGAGTGTGCGGGCCTGTGGACGGTGGGCTATGGGCTAGCTCGCCGTCCGTCCGTCTCATGACGACAGGCCGTGTCGATGGCGCAGGAGTGATCCACGCGCGCCTCAAAGAGAGTCAGCAATAGGAAGGGGTCCGCAAGGGCCGATGCCTGCCGGGGTTGCGGGACTGTTCGAAAGAGATACCGTGGCCCCGGAACACAAAGGGCGATGAAGGAACATGGATGGGTTTTAGTCAGTAAAAGTCTGACACTCCCTCCTGCTCCGCCCAGAGCGGGAGGAGTTATTTGATGATTACCAATCCGAAAAAAAAAAAGAAAAAGCCCTCATAGAGTGTTTCAAGAATCAAAAATAAATCCTACATACAAAGCAAGTTGTTATATTCCAAGCCAGTGTCAATTCCGATGGATATATATGTACTGGTCTCTCCATATAAGGTTAGAACGGTTGTCAGCGCTCGTTGCAACTCGAATAATTATTAATTAAACTATAAGCCCTATGTGGGTCACTCGGTAATTACGACCGGTGCTAATGTCACTGGCTAACACTCGGCTAATTTAAACTGCCAGTCAACAGGTTCACGAGGTAACCTACACTGTAGATCTAGGTTTGCGTATTGGCGTGAAACGTCCCACGTTGGTAGACTTGGTACGGATAGGAAAATGGTTTGGGTATAGATAACATTTATATTATTAAGTTTATTTTTCATACGTTTCACCTTTTCTTTTTTTTTTTTCGGATGGGGTTATCATCAAATGACTCCTCCCGCTCTGCGCGGAGCAGGAGGGAGTGTCAGACTTTTACTGACTAAAACCCATCCATGTTCCTTCATCGCTCTTTCGAACAGTCCCGCAGCCCCGGCAGGCATCGGCATTTGCGGGTCCGCAAGTGCCGATGCCTGCCGGGGCTGCTTTTGCTGACTCTCTCTGAGGCGCGCGTGGAACACGAACGCGACGTCACGCGTCGACACGGCCTGTCGTCATGAGACGGACGGACGACGGACGGAGAGCTAGCCCATAGCCCATACCTTTTTAAATAAAAAAATGATTTAGACGCCCTTTCCGAAGTCAATATTTTTACATAACTGCCCTTATTCCACTTTATTTGGGGTCAGCGCAGCATGTCATCTCATCAGACACCACGTTCTTGCCATATCATCCTTCACACAGTCCATCCATCGTTTATTTTGTCTTCCTCTACAAGAGTAGGGATAATAATGTAAAGTGGATGGGTATAAGAGGAGCTCGTGGCAAAATAATAACAGCCGCTCGGGTCGATCGTAGGTTAAGCCGTGCTTGCCTAGGTTGGTCTGTGGATGGGTGACCACCCATTCACATACCGAGTTTCCTCCGTGCCTCGGAAAGCACGTTAAGCCGTTGGTCCCGGCTGTCATTTGTAGATCTTTGACAGTCGTTAGGTAGTCAGTGGCCCAAAAAGTCTGACAACCAGTCTTACCAAGGGGTATCATATTACCTAGTACTAACTGGGTTGTGGTGGTCAGATAGGCAGTCGCTCCATGTAAAATACTGGTATTCAGCTGCATCCGGTAAAACTGGAAGCCGACCCCAACTTAGTTGGGAAAAGGCTAGGCAGATGATGGATGGGTATAAGAATACCCATCCACATTCACACTCAAAATTTTCCTCACCACATTTTCCTCATTCCTCCGCATCACTTACCAATCCAACCGATTACCACACACCTCGATACTGACCGCCACTGAAAAGAAATACCAAGTTCTAGTTATGCCTATTCGCCTAAACCTCTTTCGCTGACAGTACCTATAGAGTATAACTGAGTAATTAAAGGTATGATTCCGAACCACGCTGCACGCAGCAGTGCTGTCGCGGCACTACTGGTCCTCAAACAATCTCTATAAGCTTTTAAGAGATTACATTCCGAGCTAGGCAGCAATGTAGTGGCAGCACTGCTGCGCGTCAGTGTCACCCTACCGCCGCGACAGACCATTAGTGACGCGTCTGCTGATTGATTGATTTGATGATTTCACTTCATCACTTTTCAAATGGTTTTTTATCAGCGTCTTGTGACATCCTTCCCGTTGTCTGCTTTTATAAAACGAATCTGTTGCTTTTCTTTTACTATTGGCATAAAGCAACA
This sequence comes from Xestia xanthographa, assembly GCA_905147715.2. Taxonomy (NCBI): domain Eukaryota; kingdom Metazoa; phylum Arthropoda; class Insecta; order Lepidoptera; family Noctuidae; genus Xestia; species Xestia xanthographa. The sequence goes on along the minus strand of LR990649.1, from coordinate 13,018,097 downwards.
ACAAATCATCGTCATCTTCTTCCTCTTCCAACAGTATAAATAAAAGTTGGTCATCAATCGACATCTTGTCAACTCAAAATAAACTAACGAATACACAACAACGCATCACCATGAACAGAGCGGGCACTGCCGCTTTGCTCGGAATCAGCGCGGCAGGCAGCACTGCTGGGCAGCACCTTAGTGGCAGCTCTGCGGCAACAGCACTGCTGCTTGTTGCCAAATTCGGAATCACACCTTTATACTCACTCATTTGTAAAATGGGTTAAAAAGAGAAGCTGTTATAGTCATGCTCATCAATGAGTAATCAGAATCTACTTTTTACGAATATAACAATATAATCGTTTAATGTTTTCGGGCCAATGTGTTCGACCATGATAATAGGCGCTTGCCTACAATAAGTACACAACGGAAACAGGAACATACCGCTATAATATGGTGCGTTAATGTGAGTGTTTATGACATTGGATCTATTAAGTGCGTAATAACTAATAGGTATTGAGTATCATGGACTCGTGGTGTACGGAGTTAACAGGAAAATTATGACGCACGTCGGTTTTATTAAAATGCTTGTTTTCTGAAATTTCAGCAATATACCTTTTTTTCATAGAAGGAGTATAAATTCGTTACCTATTCATTAATCAAACAAACTGAAGCTTAGTTTTCAAAGCTGTACTGAAACTTGCTAATAAAGTTCCTTATGCTGAATTTTCAGGAAACCTTTTTTTTTCTGGTGGGATATTATCAAATGACTCCTCCGGCTCTGGGCGGAGCAGGAGGGAGTGTCAGACTTTTACTGACTAAAACCCATCCATGTTCCTTCATCGCCCTTAGTGTTCCGGGGCCACGGTATCTCTTTCGAACAGTCCCGCAACTCCGGCATTTTCATCATCAAAGAACCCCTCCCGCTCTGGGCGGAGCAGGAGGGAGTGTCAGACTTTTACTGACTAAAACCCATCCATGTTCCTTCATCGCCCTTTGTGTTCCGGGGCCACGGTATCTCTTTCGAACAGTCCCGCAACTCCGGCATTTTCAGGAAACCTTAAGTTTGATCGAGGTCTTCTAAAAAGGTTGTCAGATAAAAACTGGAAGTAAAACGGGAAAAAGTCGGAACGTCTAACACCCACTTTTATATTCCTTTCTTTTTTCTTTAACACCGTTTTAATTTAAAACGTTTTTAACTAATTAAACTAATTGTTCTATAGATAAATGTAAAGCAACTAGGCAACCAAAATCAGTTTGTTATTAACGCGAGTTTAAAGTTGTATTTAAAATAAATGCATTAGGATGAATTTTATTTAATTTGAGGGCTGGGTAAACTAAGCACTTGTTTCTGAAAACTTGCCCACATGGTAACTTATTTACGTAGACATTACATTTAAAGAAACTTTACGACTTAATAAATGTATAAGTGGCTTTTAAAGTAGATTAGCTAAATAAAACGAGAATTTAATCATATTTATGCTCATTTTATAGCTTCAAAAGCTGTATCCTAAGCGTGTAATACCTTTTCAATTAACCTCAAAGTTGTAAATGGGAACAGCTAGGTAAAGTGTTTTCACCTTTTCACTGATTAAAATGCGAAGTCTGTATAATCAGATAAGCGTTACAAACGTTTAAGACCGCAAAGCCTGACTGCAAATACCTAGTATTAAAGTACTAATAAAATAGTCGATAAAATTAGCGAGAAATTAAAGAACGGCACTATACCTACAGAGTCCCATTACACTCACTGGTGTCGTATAAGGCGACTAATGTCTGAGGCAGAACACCTTGCGCCTCCGTAGACCAGAGAATGGGCAGCAGCGTTTTCTGTTAGACTTTCATCACTGTGATCTCCAATCCGCCTGCCAAGCGTGGAGATTACGGCAAATTCCTCATATCATGGGAGAGGCTTATGTCCAGCAGTGGACGTTATGGGCTGTTGTTGTTGTTGTTGTTGTATACAGAGTCTGCCTCGTTAGTCTATGATCAGCTCGACTGCTACATGAGGTCCTGCATGGGGTTTGTTTCCCAGGTCAGGCAGTGTTATTTTTTTAATCTGAAATTTCTTTATTTCGGGATTTGTGCCCGGTTGATAGGAATAGGATCGCTCCCTATTACATGGGACTTAAGGGCCTACCCCATGGCACACTAGCGCCACTTTAGTAAAAAAATCAGAACTCGTTAAATACAAATATAATATAAAATCTGATAGACCAAATCAATGCTTTAGAGTTCTAGATTATTGACGTCTATTTAATTCATTAAAATATACTTCACTAGTTACAGTTAGAAAAATTGCTAAAAACGGCCGTTTTTTTTCATTTTGTATCTGTAACGACAGCGAGCTATGTTTCAATGAGATAGGCAGACGTAAATAATTTAGAAGACCAAAAGATTGATTTTGTCTATCAGATTTTATATTAATTCTGTATTTAACGAGTTCTGATTTTTTTACTAAAGTGGCGCTAGTGTGCCATGGGGTAGGCCCTTAAGTATAACTGGTAAATCTGGATATACCTCTGCTGAACCGTTCTGGAATTTTAGGCGTGACAACATAACAATGTTATGTTGCTATACAGGGAAGTACAAAATTTCTCGTTACTGTAATTAAGTACCTATTTCACGTTTTATATTACAGTTTTCACTCAGCAAATGAAATCGCGTGTTTCAAGGACCAGTAGCTATTTCGCACACCCTTTGTTGTCCAGGCTGTATGACATTGTCTCCGTAAGCTGCTGCAGGGCGCGACGAAGGCTTGGCGCACGCGACGCCATGCCACAGCGTAATGGCGCTTTTGATTTATAGTCCAAATGAACTACTCTATGGTTGTAAAAAAATTACTCATGATGAGCTTTTGTATTTTAATAGCGCGGAAAGTATTTAAATTTTAATTGCGTAGGAACGCGAGGATTTAGATTCTCTAGGGACAGTTTATTTAATAAATAACAATAAGTAGGAAAAGGTTTCATGTCCTATTTGGATAACCTTTAAAAATTTGACATTTTACCATTTTCCTGTATTCATTTGATATGTTTTCCTTTTCTCTATTATGGTATGGCGGTATGGAATACATTTAAAAATTTGCCACTTTCCTGTTTAAACCATTTAAATTTTGCCATTTTCCTGTATTCATTTGGCTTTTCTCTATTAGGTAGGTATGGGTTTTTGTATGTGGTTTTGCCTGCGTACTAAAAAAATAACTTAGTTTAAATTGCGCTATTATTATAATAGTGTATCCTGTTTGGAAATACATGATTAAATGGTAACCTAATTTACGTAACGAATGACATTTTTTGTCGCACGTATACTCAGTAGTTTTTGAAATAAGGACCGATTTCATCGTTTTCACTAACACGATCAAAACCTGAACCGTGGAACCTGCTATCGCGTTAAGTTTATTTGGTGTAATTCGCCCTAAATGTGCGAGCAAGTGCACAATACTTGTCTTATGGCATTTCTTATATTAAAATGAATAAATACTGCCATCCGTTAATAACTTTTAAATAATTAATGTGTTCTATACTTTGAATAATTTATAGTTATTTATTTATATGTTTTGCTCTTAAGCAAATAACTAGTAATTTGTCTGTAGTTTGCGTAATTCTGTGATCTTTTAACTGTTATTGCTTGGCTCGGGGCGGGATCATATCCATTCATCTTGTGGACTTGTAGTTGGCCCGAGATTTGCTCAGGCCTTGGGATGAAAATAATTACCAGCATTACTAATAATGTTTTAAACAGATGATCTACTAGGGCCAAACTTCTTAAGGGCTATTTATCCCTCAAATGGCTTAGCATGATCCTCCGTTACGCCTAAAATACTGCAGCATTATTTTTTAAATAAATATATGGTAAAGTGGAGGATTAATACTAAGTCCTGTGTGTGACGAAAACACGATTCCATAAACTTTTCTCGATTGAAAAAAAAATCCAAAGTTACCTCCAAATCGAACAATAAACCACTGGTATTCAAAAAGTACTTCAAATTAGATCATGAAACTTTGCATACTAACTGAACTAACTATAAATGAGGTCTTATGTGTTTTATTTTTTTAGTCCAATCAATAGATTTTTTTGTAAATCGCAAAAAACCACTCATTTCGCACTATTCGGCCGCAGTGACTGACGTAACAACCGCTTTGTAGTGCAAGCTTATTAGAACTTTATTCTAACAGTATTTCAAACGAAGTTTGAACCACCACAAATAGAGTTGCTAATTTTGGAGTTAGAAGGGCCTTAAACTCCTTAATAATAAAACAAAAAAGCATCACAAATGTAAAGGAGTCGTAAAGACATTGCAGTATCATTTTCACATGCAATATTACATTAATAAATCAGGTTCATCAATAATATTTCAGAATTAGATCAGATTTACCTATTATAATATCGAAAATTACCACAGCGCATAATAATAATTATTATTTACGTATTTTTTTAAAGTGAGACCTGAGGAAACTTAAGGCGTATATGGAATCATTCATTTTTAGGGTTCCGTAGTCAACTAGGAACCCTTATAGTTTCGCCATGTCTGTCCGTCCGTCCTCGCTTAATCTCTGTGACCGTTAGCACTAGAAAGCTGAAATTTGGTACCAATATGTATATCAATCATACCGACAAAGTGGTAAAATAAAAATTGGAAAAAAATGTTTTATTACGGTAGCCCCCCTATATGTAAAGTGGGAAGTGATTTTTTTTTTAATTTCAACCCTAACGTGTGATATATTGTTGGAAAGGTATTTAAAAATGAATAGGGGTTTTCTGAAATCATTTTTTGATAATGTCAATAATTTCGGAAATAATTCTCTAACTTTTGAACCATATGTTTAGAAAATATGAAAAAAATCTGAAACAACAGTTTTTGTACAAAAAAGAACAAAAAGTTGTACAAAATAATTTCTGGACTAAGTTTGTAGTATATTCGTATATGAAGCATTTTTACATAATGGATACCCACCTTTAAACTCATAAGTGGGAACACTTATTGTGCCGGACGGGAAACTACGGAACCCTACACTGAGCATAGCCCGACACGCTCTTGGCCGGTTTTTTTGCTAGTATTCGAATATTTATTTATTTACTATTTGAAAAGAATATTCGAATAATTCGAATATTCTAAAATTCGATTGCAACCTCTAATTGCACCCCATTGCATCTCCCTCAAAGGGGGTGCAGTCAGCCACCAGACATAAAATCAAATTTAGAAATTTGATTTCATACATACATTTGATTTGATACATTCAGGTAATAAAAAATAATATAACGCCGTTATAACAGAGAACCTTTAATAGAGTTCACACAGCTTACTTCTTTCTCTATAGGTAGTCGTTTTGTCTTTTTAGGGTTCCGTACCCAAAGGGTAAAAACGGAACCCTATTACTAAGACTTCGCTGTCTGTCCGTCTGTCTGGCACCAGGCTGTATCTCATGAACCGTGACAGCTAGACAGTTGAAATTTTCACAGATGATGTATTTCTGTTGCCGCTATAACAACAAATACTAAATATAGTCAATGGTACGGAACCCTTCGTGTGCGAGTCCGACTCGCACTTGGCCGGTTTTTTTCCCACTATTTTAGATACTGCCAGCTTCGAAATCATTAAAACGGTTTATGAACGAGATTATACTGAACGTCATCTCGCATTTCATCTGTCAGTTCGCTCGCAGGATGTTTGCTTCACTTTTTATTATCAGAGCAAACAAACTTAATAACTTAAAGATGTTAATATAAGATATAGCTGCTTGTGAGAGCTTCTGATATTATTTAAACGATGTGACAATCTCTGTGGGCAGGATGTGCCCGTCAACAACTGTCTCAAGAGAATTGTTTGTACGTACTTAATAAATAAACATTTTACAATACTTTGTGGCCGCACACCGACCAAAGATACCAAACCATTAAACTTTTAAATCGCACAGCTTTGTAAGAAATCTTGATACTCAGCCGTGTATCGCATTAAATTGAAGAATGGACCAACATTATGAATGAATTGTATTTCCTTCATGAATTTTGTATTCGATGTAATTTATGGCTATATTTGTGTGTGTTGTGTTGTGTAACAGATAATAAAAGGACAGATTATAACGTCAGAGAACATCTGTGTGTCGGATGAGCGGGGGCAATGACCTCTGGTAGGTATTAGAAATGTTATTACACACGCGAGTCACTAACATCTGTGTAATCTGCATTCTTCAGATGAGATGCATGGTATTGCTCGTTAGGATTTCACGCTTTGAGTTCATTATTATTATTTTTGAACAAAGTTTTTGCAACTTTAAAACCAATGACTTTAGTTTATGGTAATTTGTGGTAAGGGTTGGCTCCCTGACAACTTTCAATAGAAAAAGAGGGGTTTTGCGGTCATTAACCTACAGTTTTCCATGTTCAATTTATTGTTTTTCATAGAACTTTTTACTTTCTTTTTCTTCATTTTAGTTTATGGTTTTATTCAACTGCCAGGCCTAGGTGTCACTGTCATAGAATTTCCACGACCTCATTTTCTTTTATGTATATAAATAAGTACATACGCAAGAAGGTAAGTACTACCTAAATCCATATTTGTACAAGTTTTAGTAAGTGTGAGAAGTTTTCCAAATCTCACGCTAAAGGTAAATAACGTTTACTTTCAAATCGTGCGAGTCTCATTAGATCGTGTCGTAATGATATGGTGTGCCAATCTGTTCAAATAAACATAGGCTGTGAGAGGTCACTATACTCGGCAATAGTGATGATGACCCTGGATGTACAGGTTTTGATGTTAAAACATAACATAATTAAGTGGTATAGCCATAAAGTTGCCATAAAGTATATGGTTATGTTTATTTACCGATGAAAAACTGCGCATGTTACTCAATAGGGATTATTTAAGATGGAATGCAATAGTTTCGTTTGGCTCTAGTTACTGAAAGCTTTTCCAAACTTTTTTAGGTAAAACGTTTTTTTTTTTCAAATAATATTTTTGTAAAACTACTAATTAGAAATATATTTTTTTCCAAAAAGTTCATCCTATATCCTTGTTAGTACAATTTTCTCTTGGTTACTTTAAGTTTCGGCCTTTCGGGTGATCACTTTGAAATCGTCAAGCCTCGACTGCATAATACTGCCTGACCTACCTACCTACCTGCCTACTGTTGAGAATGCCTTGTGGCATTAAGTCCGCCTATATGTACCACTCTTGTACATGAAGTTTAAATAAATAAATAAAATACTTTATTCGGCACAACCAAGAGGCAAAATTTATATTCGATAATGGCCTGCCCTGCCAATGCCTGGTGGCCTGGGAAGAATCAGGCCGACCCAAACAAATGTTCCTAATTTCCTATAGCATGCCTATTTTGCGTAAAAAAACCTACTAAAAACATGTTTGTTAGAAATCCTAAGCTTGTCCATATTATTTTTCAGTTTCGTATAAACCAGTTACTAAACAACAGGTGTGTGGACACGTATGCGTCGAGACATCTTCTTTACTTTACACACCATTGTTACTCAAGAACAATGCTTCGTAATTTAATTAACCACAGATAAAACTTGACTCTCTCAAACGAGACAAACTTTCAAATAATTAATACACATGATAAACAACACATTTCGGTACTAAGACATGCTGTTTACAGATAATCATAATTACATTTTTCAACACACCAATATTTGGATTCTATCAAAGGTTTCCGATTTCATATGAATAGAACGTTAATAACAATAAATCAAAAAGTTATTTGACTATTATTAAATCAGTCTGTGTTTAACAAAATCATTGTATAACGTGTATAACAAATTGTTTTTAAAAGCCCAGCAGTCGCACCATCAGTACCGGTTGGCCGAGCGCCATCAATTTCTGACTCCAAGGTTAAAAGGTTCAAAGCACTCGATTAAATTATAAATCATTGGTGCCCAAATTGTATCGATACAGTTGATCAGTTGGAATCAACAGGTTTATATGAATGGGCCTCAATAGGTGTATGAAATTGTGAGGTCCATAAGGTATAGTAATTATTGGGGGCAGTGATCCGCGAAATGGTTCGTAGTCGAACGGCTGCGCCAGCGCAGGCACGCGCACTCACCACGCATTACAATGGTCGACACGCACGGTTTCACGCAGCTTTTCAAATAGCTGTGAAATAGGAAAATTAGAAAAAAAAAAAGTAAAAGCTACCACGACTCTCTTTTTCTTCGACTTTCGAGCTTGACCTGAACAGCCACGTAAAATAACAAAGGAAGTGCGCAAGTTCTGAATTCAAAAGTTGCAAACAAAGGAACATCTACAGATTACTTGATTATTTTGCTTTCCCAGTGTTTTTATTTGACATTCGAGCTTAGAGAAACAGCAAACGCGAATTAAATTGCACAGTTATTTCGTTTACATGAATATTGAAATGTCAGCATAAACGCTCCAAGCCATACTTGTGTGTATTAAGACTGACTGTCCGATTAAAGATTTATTGACTACGCAAGTGGTTTGGTCACATACATATTAACATTAACTTGCAGACGTATTTATTAAGTCGCGTTTTAAATAAATCAACGGAGCCCTTTTATTATTATATTATTAATAAATATAAGCATACATTACGAATGGGCGCGGCTAGTATGAAACCTCCGGGCGCTGTAAGCCCAATGAAATTACGTCTACTTGTGTGGTCAGTTGCAATTACCTGAGTAAACGTACAGCCACACATATAACCTTTATTAATAAGTACGTACGCAACCTGTACACTATAATTTTAATTCAATAATTTCTCGTCCACTAAATGTTTTATTGTACCGCGATAGTGATAATTGTTGCGGACGTGCAGGCTGTGGTTATGTATTCCCAGTTGTGTCGTTCCAAGTTCCACCCGATTTACAAACATTTCCCACTCGAAGACAATGAGGAAGTTTCATAAAACCAAAACACAGTAATAATACAGTATTTGGCAGGTTTTTCCGATCATTTGTAATTATTACATACAAGGTGTAAACGATCCTTTCATGAAGTCGTCAACTAAGCATTCTGTACTTACATCAAACTAAGTAACTCTACGCAAAAAAATTTGCTGGCGAAACGACTTTTTTTTTTGGTAGTATGGGGGTCGTGGAGGTATTTAAAGTAAAGTTGTAACGCTAAAAACATGTTGCCCCAGCGATGCCCTAAGCCGAGGTTCGTACCCCACAGGGGGTGCCCTTAGGCGCGGTCGCTTAGTTTAAGTTATGCCCCTGGCTGGAGGCCTTAAATTCAAGGCATCCACAGGACTAGCCCGGTTAAGCAGTAGCCAGTCTCAGAGACTGAACTGCGAGATGCCCTACATAAAAAAAAAAAAAAACAAAAAAAAAGCTAAAAACATGTCTTTAAAAAATACTTGTGAAAATGTTGGAACTTTGACTGTTTGAACTAGAAGGTATAGTCTAGAACTCTAGAACAAAAACATGACCGCAATGACGGGGATAACAGGTGCCCTAAGGCTTCGTTAAACGCACTTTTACCCATTATAAGCTACACGACCTAATTAGGTAAGGAGTCAGCCAAATACTGATCAACAGCAATCATGAAACTAAAGGCGTCGCGCGGCGTCGCGTCGAATTTCGATTGTTATTTTAAAAACAGAACTTTGCAAGCATGGCCGGACCTTAAGAATGGATTTAATCATCTAAGTCTATGGTCAAAGCCAAGTATTCGGAGGAGCTCGTGACTAAATAATAGCAGCCGCTCGGGGCGATCTTTAGGTTAAGCCATGCCTGCCTAGGTTGGTCTGTGGATGGGTGACCACCCATTCATTACATACCGAGTTTCCTCCGTGCCTCGGAAAGCACGTTAAGCCGTTGGTCCCGGCTGTCATTTGTGATCTTTGACAGTCGTTACAGGTAGTCAGTGGCCCAAAAAGTCTGACAACCAATCTTACCAAGGGGTATCGTATTACCCAGTACTAACTGGGTTGTGGAGGTCAGATAGGCAGTCGCTCCATGTAAAATACTGGTATTCAGCTGCATCCGGTTAGACTGGAAGCCGACCCCAATAAAACTTGGGAAAAGGCTAGGCAGATGTTGGTCAAAGCCAAGTATTCACAGGACGTGGGGCATAAAAGCTTAAACGTCACAATATGACGTCTATAAAGTAAGATATTGATCTCACGTATCTTACGATCATCGTAGAATAACAATAGACGATGCTTCAGTATTCTATATTGTGCGTCTATAATCAGATTAGTGCGAAGTCAGACGGATAGACACCATTGAATACACTGCCTGTTTTACTGCCTACGTAAATCTTGACCTATAGCCGCGCCTTTATCTTGGATTTATGGATGCTTTCCGTCTTACAGTGCAAACAGTTTCATCATATCGGCCCGTAAACGTCCACTGGTGGACGTGGGCTTTGGCTTATAAAGCTAGTAAAGCTACCATATGACTGGGTCTCCAAGGATCATCATAAAACGGTAATGGTGTCGATTCTGTTGTGCACAAACTAAACTTAATTTAGGCTATTGCTATCTTATTATCGCTAAGAGACGGACGTAATTTAGAGTCGTTCATCATCTCGTCCCACAAGCCTACGGCCCATTTGGGACGAGTTGATGAAAACCAAAATATGTAATATTTTCGTTCTGCAACTCGTCCCACGTATGAAAAAGGTATAATCAGTAGTAAAAGTGTAAGTGTAGAAAGAGCTGTCAAATTTAGTTGGAACTAATATTTCCATACAAATTAAGGGTGCACATAAAAACATGTCGACTAAAAACACGGAGAAGCGCAAGGCATAAACTTATTTGACTTAACTAAGTTCTTTGAATTTGATTTAACTTAGTTCATAGCTATAGCCGTCCTTTTCTCGCACCGCCTTTTAGTAAAATATAGCAATAGCCTAAATTAAGTTTAGTTTGTGTACATCAGAATCGACACCAATGAGTATCCAGGTAGATACCGTGTCTGTTTCTTTGGTATTTTATTTCCTTTTGTAACTATGATGACGAGTAATAGTGAAGTATGTAAGAAGAAGACTTGCTGCGTCAACCACAAATGAATTGGAATATAAAGCAGTGGCGAAGGTTCCATACAACTCGATTCCTACCGGATTCCCTTTGAAAAATGGCACAGTCAGTATTCTATAGACTCCTACCTAATATGACATTAAAGATAATAATATATGTACTCCGGCTTACCTCTTACAAAAATTTACCCATCGCTACTGATATAAAGGGCAAGAGAATGATGACTTTAACTATGAAGCATATCCTTCGGTGGTCCAAACAGACCATCCAGCAATTACTCAACTACAATTTTCATTCCGTTAATAGTTCGCCAGACGATCTCAATGTCCATAAACTTTAATAAAACGCAGCTTACGCAGCTCCCGGTTCAAACCATAGTCTACTTCTCTGAACTGCTCATTATGATGTCACATGCAGCTCACAATGTCACATGCCTAATGTTATAATGCAGCTTACGCAGCTCCAGGTTCAAACCATAGTCTACTTCTCTGAACTGCTCATTATGATGTCACGTGCAGCTCACAATGTCACATGCCTTATGGTATAACGCAGCTTACGAAGCTCCCGGTTCAAACCATAGACTACTCTGAACTGCTCATTATGATGTCACATGCAGCTCACAATGTCACATGCCTAATGTTATACATTACGCGCAGCTATTTTGAAAGCCACAGTAATTAAAATCCCAGACAAGGCTTGGCAGTTTCTGCGAATCACGAATCATTAACTGCGACCAAGCTGCCAGTATTGTCCCGGGACATGAAATTAAATGGCGTATCTCCTAATTTAATCGTTACATGATTCAAAAGGAAATATCCTCCATGAGTCATATCAGTTCCACTGAAATCTTGACTTAATAAGTGGAAAGGAAATGTACATTCGTTGAATTAATTAATTGAAATAAATTGTAATGCATTAGGCGGACCACTAAGTAAATGGGGTATAATAAGTTACGTGCACTTAATTCCTACCGTACGTGGGTATGACAGAGCCCTCACTCCAAACTCTGACAGTTGCTAAATGAGAGAAAAGGGAGTGGGCGATGTACTCCACGGATTGATGGCTCTATTACGAAGAGAATGCAGCGTTATTAACTAAATCAAGATAAATAACGGCCAAGTAGTCCATAACTATGCAAAAAGTAACAACAGGACAAAAAACCGGCCAAGAGCGTGTCGGGCCACGCTCAGTGTAGGGTTCCATAGTTTCCAGTCCGTCACAATAAGTGTTCCCACTTATGAGTTTAAAAGTGGGTATCCGTTATGTAAAAATGCTTGCATGTACGAATATACTACATACTTAGTCCAGAAATTATTTTGTACAACTTTTTGTACAAAAACTGTTGTTTCCATCAAGTTCAAAATGATTTTCCTAGAAAGTCCTTATAAAGTTCTACTTTCCAGATTTTTTTCACATTTTCTAAACTTATGGTTCAAAAGTTAGAGGGGGGGGGGGGACACATTGTTTTTAACTTTTGGAGCGATTATTTCCGAAATAATTGACATTATCAAAAAATGATTTTAGGAAACCCCTATTCATTTTTAAATACCTTTCCAACAATATATCACACGTTAGGGTTGAAATTAAAAAAAAAACACTTCCCACTTTATATATAGGGGGGCTACCCTAATAAAACATTTTTTTCCAATTTTTATTTTACCACTTTGTCGGCGTGATTGATATACATATTGGTACCAAATTTCAGCTTTCTAGTGCTAACGGTCACAGAGATTAAGCGAGGACGGACAGACGGACGGACGGACAGACATGGCGAAACTATAAGGGTTCCTAGTTGACTACGGAACCCTAAAAAGTAAGAAAATATACATAATTTTGGTAAACCAATGTATACCTAATAAACATTCCGAAAACTCTAGACCCATCTAGAGTTAGTAGTAACAGGAAAGCGTGGAGTGTTTGCGTGCAAGACGGAACCACAGAAAATATAATAATGTCTGGAGTTGAGTTCATCGATTTGAAATAGAACTCTAAATCTTGGGGAATGAGGGATATTTTCATAAAGTTCTTTTTATGGGGTACGGTTTGTTTTGACTGCGAATTTGACTGAAGTTTCACAGGCGGGAGGTCGATGACCGATGACGTCACTGGGAGTTAGCCCCATCTCATCTTATTTCAGGTGGAGTTGTATGCGATTTATTTATGAACACCGTACTACGAGCTAGGTTTGTGTTTGAAACAGGTCAAAATAATACTAATTCTCGTAGTAAACTTACTTGTATACATTTTGTTACAGAAACATTGATTTTCTTAGTTTTATTTCCAATACGCTAGATAAATTAATTTTAAAGCAAACTAACAACATTAAACATTAAATTAAACAACTTAACATTTTTTGATAGAAATGGCTATAACAGCAAAATAAGTAGAGATGCAACGAATATTCGGCAACTATTCGGTATTCGGCCAGTTTTTTCAGTATTCGGTATTCGGCCGAATAGTAAGTAGTATTTGGCCGAATACCGATTACATAAAAAAGTAGCAAATATCTTATAAAAGCTCGCACTCGCACAAAAGCACTCGCTTTTTTTTCCTTCTCCGCCACGCGTGATCTTGACTTTACATAGCAAACACAGCTAACTTGGAATCTTCACTGAAAACTTCAAAATATTTCCAAATAGGAGACTTTTTATTCACAACTAAAGCCATTTTAGACAAATTTTAGACAAAGTACATTTAAAACACTGCACGTTGTAACACGATTTGCCGGCTACTGAGCCAAATACTTCCCACCCGCCCCGTCACCGCCGCACGCACCGCATCAAAACGTGTCGTTACTAGTTAGCGTCGACGTCAATTGTACTGGATCACCCGCCGAATATTCGGCGGCCGAATATTTGGTATTCGGCTGAGAGCGCCGCCGAATATTCGGTATTCGGCCAAATCACTATTCGTTGCATCTCTAAAAATAAGTGTTACGTAAGATATTACTCTCATAGAAAGGAGGCCTTTGTCCCAGCAGTGGGAACATTAATAGGCTGATGACGATGATGATGAGATATTAGTTTGCTTATTAATTAATTTTCTTCTGACTGTACAGTGTACATACGTGTATGTACTAATATTTTCCGTATACACATAATTATTTATGCTGTGGTTAGTTAGGAACTTATACATATTTCGTCAACGCACTACTCTATAACCATGACCTTTTGCTGTGTTCAAATAATTTCCGTCTGCACTATGAAAGCCAAAGAATAAAGATAATAACCGAAGAATAGAGTACCACCATTGTTCTCAATAGCTCTCATCTTTCTGCTTATCGCAATCGTTGCGTTTGTAACCCGAACTACCATCTGGTGTATAGTCAGCCTCGCAATTACCTTGCTACTCTCAAATTAAAAAAATAAAACATGTCACTTGCACGCCAAAAAAACGATACGAGGTTCTAGACAAACTGACATAATATCAGAGAAAGATTATGCATTTATTTGGCACACGTCACAAGAGCACACAATATGAAACCAAAATAATAAAAGAAAACAAGAAAAACAATAAACATAAACAAAAAAGATAATTGTTGGGCTTGCTTGTGTGAGACCATAGGCAGAATGGGAAAGTAAAAAGCTAGCAAACTCATTTTAATCCTATTAAAAGTATTTTTTAGAAGTATATCGTTTTAAAGGTGATTCCACAATTGCCTAGTCCAGTTACAGTTAGATAGTTTCAACCTTAGCGTAGTTTAAATTCAGTAGATATTGTATTAAAAGCGTTAAAGCAAATACGAGGTCGACTGTACCAATCAAATAACCGTCCATGCTAATTCCGCAGCATCAAATATTTGTCAAGAAAGTTCCCACACATGTTTTATCTATAGAAGCATTTGTTATTTGCTCAAATGTAATGGGTAAATATTTAAATTAACCTCAATATAAACAACATCGTGTTACTCTCCACAGCTCCGGTAATATTACACCCAGAGATTATCAATGCTGTCTTTCATCTTGCTTACCGAATGATGGGCGCAGCCTAAAACCTCTTTTTTAAGTCGGTTAATAAAGGAGGCAGCGGATGCATATGCATATACCTCTGTTATTGAAGTACAATTTAATAACGTAGAGCTACCGTAATATGATACTTTGATTTTTCAAAAGAAACTACTAACCGAACGTGTTTTTATATCTCATAAATACAAGAATTTATTGTCAGGACAATGCTACGGTTCTATGGTGTCTATGAGTAGACGTAACACGGGTAAATCGGTGTAGAGAAAACACATAAAATTCGGATAAATGTTACGACTTTAAAATCGGTTAGTCTAGCTACCCAAGATCGTTCGCTTTTAATATCCCTTACCTGCTTATTAGAAAGTAAAAACCTGCCATAACAAGAGAGAGATTATATTCCTGCAATTAAGTATCCTACAAAAAGACTATAACTTTAAAAATAAATAGGTACTTGTGATGTTACCAAGGAAATAGGAAAGGGAATTCTAAAGGTGCCAAGAAACGCTGGCGTGCGGATCTAGACTCATTTTTAACGGATTGGTTCGGAAGGCAAATGTAAAAGAAAATGGGAACACTATAGGAAAGGCATTTGCCCAACTGTGGGACAGAGTAGGCTGATATAAAGAAACTATCTCTTTGATTATGTCCTTATCTTTACAAATTATCACCTTTTATTTATAAGCATGATGTTCTTTATCGATTCAATATTAACCATTGTTTACAAGTATCGTCAGAAAAAATAATAAACAAGATAGGATCGCGGCCCGTCGATGGATGCTTGAAGATTGTATAATAAAGCTTATAACACACAACTTGTATAGAAAGCGCTTCAATTACACTGTTTACACACTATCAAAATCTCTAGATTGGATCTCGCGACAACCCTACTATTATGATATTTAAATCAATTACTATAATTATATTTGTGTTGGTACGTAAGTACTAGTGGGCGTCCGACTCCATTCAGCCGTAATTAATGGGTTTGTGATAAGCGGTAAAACACTTTAGATTAAAATAGAAGGGCTTATTATACGCACAAATATCACTCTTCCTAAGACATGCTTTAGTCAATCAAACGCCTTAGTTGCGACATGCAACATTTTTCTTCTCCTACGCAAAGATAAAATTGATTTCTGTGCTGTCGTTCTTTTGTGTTATTGTAAATGTTGGATTGTATTTGTCTAGAACTTACTGTGACAGATAAATATTATGATTACATCAACCAAAAATACGGTTTTCACTAGAAACACTTGCTAGGGTTAAGAATAAAACCACCAAATTATCTGTAAGTAGATGAATTACTTTAAGGGTACGTGCACTCGCTGCCCGGAATAAGTGAGGACTAGTCTAAGTCGACACGGAACCTTAAAGCTCACATCTGAAATTGTAACACATCTGAAATTGTAAACGTCGTTTCAATAAACAAATTAGTTTCATCTTATTTCTTTGAGTTACACCAAAGTCAAGGAACTTATCGAATTTTACTAAGTGCTACGAGCTACGATCTCCATACAGACAAATACAATGCTGTAGGTACGCAGCAAATTGAAGAGTGATAGCCAAGTAGCCAACTATCTCGATAACCTAAGCCCTTCTGACACAATTGCGAGAGAGGACATTTCATTAAACAGCAGTAAACCTAATTGCAACGAGGTCAATAGCATTGTTCAAGTATATAAGGCGACTGTAAGTACTCTCGTCGTTAATTAGCGCGAACCTATTATTCGTTTATCGAAGAATTTCTACAATTGTGTTAACTATATTGGCAGTACTTGCATCATAAGGCTGAATTAATTAGAGCTAAATAACTGCTTATTAGATAGATCGCAACTTGTAATTGTAAGGTGTTACGCTAGGGAATGTTTTTAGTTCAGCAGTAAACGCGTTTCTTATTAAACAAAGGGAAACTCTTTTATAAGAAAAGTTTGCTACCATAAAATTGTTCTACGATTTGGAGACTTCCATTGAACTTGAACTTGTTACAATTAGGTCTTTGTTTTGTAACATGTTGGTGATGTTTCGTATAAAGTATCAGTTTTAAACGTCTAAGTAATAAATACTTTTCCTTATTTTCCAGGTAAGTCCATAACCCAATCCAGAAAATCGATCAAGAAAGGTGTCAAAGGTAAATAAAATCAAACATTCGATCTTACTCCGGAATGTGCGTAGGCGCAGTTGCGTACGAGAACTTGCACAACTGCTCAAGTATCGAATCAAGATCAAGAGCAGCGCAACATAAACATTCTAAATCAAAGAATTTGAAAGTAATCTTCATCTTTTACTAAAACCTCAAGTCATGCAAGACGTAATTCACTGTTCGGGCGCACACAATAAGAAGTGATTGTTGCCGTTAACGCAACAGATTGTGAAGGCGTACCCAAAACACTAAATTGACCAAAATAATGCTGAGGCACGGAAATAAGCGATCATCTCCAATCAGAGTGTGATGCAGCGATTCACTGAAGTAAATTGAAAAGGTAAAACCAGTCAACGGATGAATTAATCGTTGATTCATAATGAGTCTCTTTAGAAATCTTAAGTCACATAACGACGCAAACAAGATTGATACATGATCATTAAAAGAACCCTTTAGCTGCATTTAATCAAATTCTTGTGGGACTGGATTTGATTAAACGCAATTTTCTATGCAATTTCCCGCACATTGGAAGCCTTACATCCGCGTTTCATTTCAAATTGCATTCTTGATTCGTCACCCGGCGCGGTAATGCGGAGCGTGCATCAACTTGGTGCATCATTAGCTGTTGGCGCCACATTTCTAAGGAGTCTATCGCTACGTAATGAGATATTAGATACATGCATAACATAATTTATGTATGTAGACGAGATGCCCGCAGAGCCTTGAATCATGTTATTGCTATCTGCTATTAGTTCTGCTGACTAGAGATACTCTACATATTTATGTTACCTGGGACCGGTATGAAATCCAGTTATTTTTAGATCGTGCGTGTATATGCATTATAGAAGATATATTTAGTCAAGAATTTTTATATCTTGAATCGGGATTCAAGATTCGTTTTATAGAATTACCAATTTGTATGCTAATTTTAGCAGTATCTTAAACAGGAGTCTTACAAAAATAACATTTTTTCTCATAATAAACCAGCATAACAATCAGGTGACATTAATTATACACTTCCAAAATAAATATATGATCTGAAGACCAATCTGTATTTAAAACATCTTAACTTTCTTTGAAATAAAATCAGTCGTTTCCAGATGTTTCTGGACCCTTCGATTCCCAGATCAACATTACTATAAATTGAATTTGTGAGTATGGTTGTTTCTTATTGAAATTCTGTGCAAAAGTGTCCCGATACCGGATCACTGTGAGAACAAGCCCATAAACGTCGCGAGTCAGTTTACGACTTCTTGTTATTTTACACGGCCAACCGCCACTGAGTGCGAGGCACCATGTTGCGAACGTGTTGCCTTACACGTTATACATTGCTTTCAGGATTGGCGGATTAATTTCTTACTGGCCTGTACAACCGGCATCATATCAAGTTGTTCTTTGCAATGGATTATATCAATTCTTGGTATCGTTTGTTCGATGTGAAGTCTATTAAAAGGCATGTGTTTAGCAACTGCTGTAAATTCAAACTTTTTGCTTTCAAAACCAAAATCAAAGCATTTATTTCAAGTAGGCCAGTTACAGGCACTTTTGAACTGTCGAAACAAAAATGAAAATTAAACGTAGCTACAGTCACAAGACATAAAAACTGTGAAAGTACTGTAGTAGCCCATTCCCTAGCGTAGATCTCTATGGAGAAGAACGGGCAAGAAACTCCATGGACACTCTTTTATAAAAATCAAAATATTCTTACAAAACCTTGGTTACATCATTCATGTTGCGATGGTGCATTATGTGAGAACAATATAGCAAGATGTGCACGTTAAAAGTGTCCATACTAAAAAAAAAAAAAAAAAAATAAGCCGTGGCAACCAAGAGCTGACCAGTCTCAACTGAGAGCGCTCGTTCACGAACATGACGCATAATCAGCACCATTCAACTCAACCATTTTGAAGGGAACTAAATGATCCGACACACGCTCCACCATCAGCGAGACATTTGAGTGAGCATGTGCTCTGGCGGTTAAGAGTTAACCGCCAGAAAGTCAAGAAAAGACGTAGGTTTCCAGCGACTGATACCGTCTAGCTTTAAAGACGTAGGTATACATCTCAAATTCTGAAAACACGAATTTAAATCTCACCGTCATGGAAGAAGGTACCTCAATCGCAGTTAGGTTACTTAAGCCTAACTTAAAACTGTATAGAAACGATGCGTTTACTTTTCTTTATCGTGCAGATCTTCAGTGTGTACTAAAACACAACCCCAAGTAATCACTGTTTCGTTTGCTTTTACTCTTTTAATATTGAATTTACTATTCACACATCCACAATCTTTGTAGAGAGATACTTTATCGTCCTATAATCATAAATATTTAAAGAAGCTTAGTAAGTAGGGTCATCTGGCTTATCCTTCATCCTTGCTCCATCAGACATCTTAAGATCCTTTATGTTTTTCGTTTCAAGTGGTAAGATCAAATAACTTGGTCTGATGGAGTCTATTTGAGGTGTCGAAGTAATCTGAAGTGGGCTTGGTATCGGTATCAGTATCGGCTACCAGACTTCGAGTGCTTCCGGTCAAGTGTGGTACTGAAAGCTGATGTATGTAGTGGTCTATGAATAGGGATTTTGAACTCGTAAATACTTGTCTTTGTTATGAGCTTTGCTTGGCTGTTGGCCTCGGGATTTCAATATGTAATCAAATATTTTGATAGAATTGACGCAGAACATTATAGAACCACTAATCGATACATTTTATTTTCGTGGAGGTTTAGAATATTAAATAAATATATCGATACAACTATCGAATTTTATTCAGAGTCACCGACAAAGAAACCTGGATGAGATCCACAAGGAATTTGACGATGAGACAAAATTTTCTCTTTCTCCGAAACTTAATAGTGGACAAGACTGTTTATTGATACATTTAATTTAATACCACAACTATGCATTCTATCACGATAGTAATCGACCACCCACTTGTGTATCAAGATACAGTTTCCGTGTTCACTGGATGAAATAAACAATACCATTGTGTGCTGTTGTGATTAGACTCGTCTGTTTGTTCGTCGTACGCTATTCATATCCGTTCCGTTCAGTGTGTAAGAGGATTTGTACAAACGCCTGTACTATCGAGGACACTCCCGCCTGACCACCACTAAGCTAATTTTTGCTTGCACTCGCAACATAGAAACGCTCTCTAGCCCCGCCCTTTGTAAATAAATAATGAATTAAAAGTTACCGAATCGGCCGAGCGCACTGACGAGTCTGACGACGCACGCCAAACGAGAGTTATTGTTATTTTGCGCGCCAAAGTTGACGCTTTCCTAATAGGCCCAAACTTTAAGGGGGCGTGGCTCGGCGCCTCCGCAGGATTTAAGCGAAAAAAAATTAAACTGGTCAGGCGGAAAAGACCACGATAGTACATCGAGCTACATACAACAATCTGGCCAATTTCGTTCATAGATTTCCAACTTTATCCCTTAAGCATTAGGTTAAAGATTGATTGGGAAAATTTGACAATTTCGGGTAGCTTGATGTGCTTGGCGTATGTACTCTCTAATCTGGACTTCAAATGTAGTACAAGAAACAACGGCACCTCCTCCAAGTTGTGGAGGCGTTTTTGTGTTTGTTTGCTATCCGTTGCGTCTTTTTTCTGGTGAAAAACTGTATGTTGGATTGGAACTTTTTGATAGAGCAGCGAGCTATGTATGGCTGCTTCTTTTTGTTGTCTGTGCTGAGATTATCTTGACCTATCAATATATTCACAGTTTCACACGCTCACCTAAATGAGATGTGAGCGGTTTTCTTTTGTTGAAATATGTTATTACAGCTGAATGGATAAACTAGATTCGTTTTTACAGCTTTTAAAAGCCAGGGACTGTAATTTTCTATAAAGGATGTCCTTTTATTCTAATGGTACCTATACAGTCGTTCATCGCGTAGCCAATACTGTTCCCAGTTTTCCGGTCACTAACGTAGTCTGGATGATAATAATAATAATAATTTATTCATCAAAAACATTTTAGTATAATGTCACAATTTACAGAATAGCTTATATAATAGTGTATAAAGACTACAATAAAATGGTGGGTAAGGTGCTGTATTCCTAGCTATGTAGGTTAATAGATAACCGTGTTAAGGAGTACAGTGCCGGTCCCCAAGGAAAGAAACAATAAAATCGTACACATTATGCATTTTTATAATTACACATTATTATAATGTAATGAAAATAATATATGCTCCTGAAGATAAATTTTATAGACCTAATTATTATTTATCTAACGGTTAATCCGCGTATATACCTAAGCGCCTTTAATAAATTATCAACATGAACAAGTTTCGCTAAGACATTAATTAGTAATCAATCTCATAGACCCGGTTTCACGCTCATTCGCTTATCTGATAAACTGGTAAAATTATACATTTGGTAATGCGAAGCTTATCTACTATATAGGTATTCATCTGGAATCTTATCTATGACGTGTTAATCAATCGATCACATCAACGAGCTTTCACGCATATTAGAGTAAACTTACATTCTTAGATCAGATAAATCTTAAGATATTTGCGTCCGTTACATTAATAGAATATCATGCATGTTACGGACGCAAATATCTCAAGTTTATGTTTCCTAAGTGCTGCAACTGATGTAATTTTAGAAGACATTTGTGCGCATATCGCAGACTCGCAGTATGTTTGACTTTCCTGAAACTCTCAGTCGTAATGTATGGTGGCCCGCCACCCTCGTCGGCGCATGTGATATACAGCTTCCCCTCCATGACTCATGTGCGGCAATAATGAGAGTAATTGCGTTTTTTCTCACATCGTGATTCATTATTAAAGAAACGAGACCCGACACAGCACTTAACTTTATTTGTTATGCCTCTTTTCATTTAACTGTGAGTCAACAGATCCTCAACACCCGCTGCATAAGTGATTAATTGCCCCACAATTGAAAGATTTTTTAAACATCACGACCTCAATATGCATCCCGACCTAAACAAGGCATAAAACTTACAACGCTTACATACGGACGGGAAATTAGAGCGGACACCAATGAACGGTCGAGTAAAATTTTTAACACGGAACTGACACGGTTTTTCTTCATAACTCGTGTTATGACGGGGCTAACGGTAGCCATAATAAGCTATTTATATGAAAACAAAATAGTTACAGGCGGCGGTATTAATACGACCATAAAGAGTAGCAGTCCGCGATTAACATCTGTAAGTGTAAACCAGATGCATGTACAACGTAATCCGGCATGGTTGGCTGTGCGCGGCGTGGCGTCTCGGGCGCAGGTCGGAGGTCGCCGCGTCCCACTACCGACGATCTAACAGTTTTACAATTCAAATGTCGAATCCATTTCATTTGGAGGCCCGGCGCGATGTGTCGACGTGATTGTGTCGTTTGCTTCTTTAATTCCGATAAGATTTCATATTTATATAGTCATTTATCTTTTGTTGAGCGATTACGTACGAGTACCATTGAAGAAAACATTTTATAACCTGTCGTATTTTTTATACTCGTTCGACTCAACTCATCTTTCGACAAGTCCAGTAAAAAATGTTATGAGTACACTGTTGCGGTTTATGGCTAATTTAGTTCCGTTATACTTCGAAGCCAAATGGGCACTTAATCTCTATGAGATCATCGCTCTTCTGGTGATTTTCGCACTTAGCGTGATGATTGAGATTACTTCGCATAGTATGGAAATTGCACCAACATTAAATTTGAGACTGTAGATGAAATCTGAGCAGGAACAGATGCGTTTGTGCAAGATTTATTGAAACATGGATTGCGAGCCTGGCATTATCTGTATGCAGCGAATTGAGTGCTCCACCTTACGACCGCATATTATCAGTTATTATTTGTTATTTAACATAACCCCATAATGCAAACGTTAAAATCTTTATTTAGGTACAGATACATTATTATTTAGCTAGTGAATAACAAACGAATACCAATAATAGTTAAATGATGAAACTTGGTCAATAAATGCGTCAGTTTGAATTTTATGGCCAACGGAAATACCTTCATGAATAATTTTCAGTATTAATTAAAACTGTTTTTCGTTGTATACAAACAACTACAACATTGTGGTTAACAAATTTATTTTATATTGAAATATTTTTAGAAATATATTGGTACTGCTCCTCAGAAATAATTTAAATCAAATTGTTTCCTTAATTCGTTTACATGCCTAACATTTTGAATAGCTTTTCCGACAGACGCGGTATTTGAATTCATAGTAAGTCCCCTAATAGACGTGGCATTTGTATCAAAGGTCGGAATCAAAAGGAGTCGGTCTTTGTCAATGAAGTTCAACACACGCATTGTTTCCATAGTACCGTGAATTTGGACCTTATTGACAGCCGTTCATTCATTCAGTTTGTACCAAAAGAGGCTCATTTCTATATTGCACTGGAATTAGTTCCAGTGCAATATAGAAATGAGCCTCTTTATTACAATAGTCAATTTAGATTGTCATTGTCAGTTTACCACTATCCCCATTTTATGAAAAAACATCATCATACTGATTCGTAGTTTTTCAGCACTTTCATGCCACCATTAGATCTCCCACTAGGTGGACCTATGACCTGATGAAGGTTGCGGGAATCCACTAGATGCGAGTCGCACGGGACCGGTCAATGTGGCGACACTTGGGGGAGGCCTATGTCCGGCAGTGGATGTCTTTCGGCTGAAATGATGATAATGATGCTCCATTCCCTGATATCTTGTTCGGTCCCTCCCACTAGCAACTTTGTCATCGATTCCACAGTTCCTCCTGAAAGCTTTTTGTTTTACTTTATATTAATTCTAGTGTGTTCATTTTAGTTTACTCCTTAGACATAATGGTGTCGATTCTGATGTGCACAAACTAAACTTAATTTAGGCTATTGTCATCTTTTACTAAAAGGCAGTGCGCGAAAAGGACGGCTATAGCTATGAACTAAGTTAGAGATATCAAACTAGTTTATGCCTTGCGTTTCACCGTGTTTTTAGTCGACATGGTTTTTACGTGCACCCTTCATTTGTGTGGAAATATTAGTTCCAACTAAATTTGGCAGCTCTAAATTACGTCCGTCTCTTTCTCGTTTTATTAGAGAGAAAAAGATAGCAATAGCCTAAATTAAGTTTAGTTTGTGCACAACAGAATCGACACCATTATTTGCTATTTCTGTAATTTAAACAAAACGTTTAACCCGTCAAACTCCACCTACCAATTTGTTATTCTGATATTTTGAATATTTTTTCGCTAGACTGTCTTATATTGATAAGTCCATGTTTAATTCTGGGCACAACTTCATAAGTGTGCGATTGTATGCAAATATTCTGAGCATTATCATTGATATGTTCTAATATATGTACTCATCTATTAAAAGCTCTGCGTTATTTTGTGACATCTCATTTGAATATTGAATTTTGAATACTGAAACAATTAACGGAAACTAATACTTTCCTGTATTGGCCGCCATTGTACATACAAAATAAAGATGTGAGTTCATGTGAGTCATACCTATTTGTTTTGTTTCATGATCAAATTCTCATGACTAATTTTGAGTAGGCTCTGTAACTTCAACTATAAATAACTCAGGACGTTATTTATTATGAAGGAAATATATGAAGTTTTTCTCTGAATTAGTCATTGTAATTCTGATAATATGACTTTTAGCTCTAAATAATTGACCGCGGTAATCGGTAGCAAGTTACGACTCAAAGTATCTAATTAAGTATGAAATCGGGCCCGCTCAACGCTCACTAGTAATCATCGTGGTAATCATTATGTCCAAATTAATTGTTATTAATGAAGTGAGGTGCTTATCAGAATCAATGTTGGATGCCGGAATAAGGCTGTACCCTATTTCAAGTTCATCAGATATAAATAATATTTCCGTTATAAACGTGTTCATTGGCGTAGGACAAGTTGTCAACTGCTTGTCCGATGTTCTGAACTTGCGTGTTATAACCTGTATGAATGCTGCATTAGTGTCTATGGGAACATTAATGTGGAAAAAGGAAGGAGATTATATTTTTATCGTCAGTTTGTTACATCTGTATGCCACAGGCTACCTGCAGTATTGTCTCTCCCTCCCCCTCAAATCCATCCAAAGGTGGTCTTTAAAAGATCGCTTTTAGCGATAAGACCGCCCATTGTGTCACCCCTTTTATAATGTTTTACATTTGTATCTGTAATTTCTATGGTGTACATAATAAAGAGTATTCTATTCTATTCTATTCTATTCTGTATTATATTTTTATTGTCTTTGTACTTACCGGTGCTGTGGATTGCAAAAGTTACTACCAGGTACATATCAATGTTTCTGATTTGGTAACTACAGCTAAGTTGAACAAAAACAAAAACTTTACTCCACATGCTGGAACATCCCGCGTTTCATCGATATCATCATTATTTCCTTGCGCTTGTCTCAATTTATTTGGGGTCAGCCTAACACATCTCGTCATTTTCCATTCTTCTTTACCCTAGCCTAGTCTCTTTGGTATTTTCCGACTCTACTTTAAACTTTTCTTACGGAGTTTTCCTCACTCTTCGATGACAAAACGAGAGATGCTAGAATGCATAAGATGGTAATTTTCTGAAATGCAGATTCTCTATCACAGTTGCCGCCGGTACAAAAATGTAAACTGTCTGTAACCTATTGCAACTAGGAATGTTTATCAAGATATACCTATACAAGCATGCAAACTGACCGGCGAACTTGCAACACCGCGTTACATGGTTACATCATAGAAGATGATCGTACGCTCATGTGGGCCAGCGCTGGCATCTGCTTTGTTTACATGCCCAACAGCCACTCAATCCATTCACTATTTATTGATACTCTTTGATTCTGTTGCACTGGAAACGACTATGTAGTAGTTTGGGCGAATATATGGAATTAGCAAATTGGACCGAGATTCTTCTGCATGAACAGATGTGGATTTAGTAAGTACTCGAAGCTTCCCAGATTCATTCTCTTATTTTAGTCTTTGATTCTAATTTTAAATGGATCTTTATTTTATTACCAAGACGTTCTTTGACCGAATACAAACCGGAAACAAAGCTTTATGTTTCATTCATTGGGTGAAACAAAAATAGCACCAAGTCATCACTAGTTCCTTCCAGTAAAGTTCAGTTCCGTAGTTCCCCGACAGCATTAACCTAGATATAAGTGGGAAAGCGGCCCTTCGGTAATTTATGACTTTCTATTTTTCGATAGCGAAGTCGATTCGAAATTCGGATGTGGGCGAACGCGTTTCGTAACCAACGTAGGGAGATAAAGACATCTGGTTAGGAAATAGGGAATGATCTCGAACAACAGAACATTGAAACTGCGGTTTGGGTGACTAGACAATGGTTAATTAACAGAATCTTGTGGTTAGTTAGACCGTAAACAAAGTGGCTGTTGCCGGTTAAAATTAAAGTTCCGATTTAGTTGCGTCGTACGCGCAGGCTAATAAATCGTGTCCAATTAGCGAGCCCGCCGCGTTATCGCGACAAAGCGAAGCCGGTCACTTAGCGCAAGCCACTCCACACATACCCCGTAATGCAGATACATCACGATAAAAATACGACGATACGATTAGGTATTAGCTTTACGATTATACAATCATTTCTGCGAACATTTTCACTGTACGATACTGTAATGAACGAGACACGCGATAACGAATTTTCACTTTTTTATTTTTTTTTCCTTTTTCGGAATGCCAACACACAAAAGGCAACTTTGTGTGTATCCGGCCATATTTTGACGTCGTAACATTTAATAGCTTCAGCCGTAAAACGTATCGGTTCACGCAGAGGGTCAAGGGATGATATTTACGATTATGAACCGAACGCACAATAGCTAAACAATGAAAAACACGAAACACAACCCATCTATTTAATTTCGAGTAGACACCTTTGTCGTGTGTTTTTGTTTGCGGTCATTTCCATAAATTATAGAGGAGGGTCGGCGATGTTACCTTCTTGTAAAATGTACCTGCTATTGTTATGGTAAGCAGTATCGTGACGAACAAGCTCTGCCGTAGATTTGGTAACCGCCGGATACCTTGAACTTACCGGGGTGATGGATGAGATTCTCTGAGCTATTCTTAAAAATTATGTGGACATTCCGTAATTTTGAAAACAATGTTTTCTATATTGTTTTACTGCATAGTGAATGAGTGTTGACTCATTATTATATGTAGACTACTACTACTAGTACTACAACAGCCCATAACGTCCACTGCTGGACATAAGCCTCTCTCATGATTTGAGGAATTTGCCGTAATCTCCACGCTTGGCAGGCGGATTGGAGATCGCAGTGATGAAAGACTAACAGCAAACGCTGCTGCCCATTTTCTGGTCTACGGAGGCGCAAGGTGTTCTGCCTCAGACATTAGTCGCCTTACCTATACGACACCCGTGAGTGTAATGGGTTGGTTCTATTTTACTCTGCCGGATACCACACGGCTATGTAGACAAAACATCTCAAGTCTTATTCAGAGGACAAAATTACTATGTAGTGCATGTGTATCCGAAACTGCCATGTCAAATTTTCCTCGCTTTGTCCATAAAGTTGAAAATCTATTAATAAAGAAAAACAGTTTGTAGCAGCTTGATGTGCTGGCGTCTGTCAAAGAGTATAATAATAATATGGCGTATGTAGGTACTTAGATCCCGCCCTTATCAGGTCCATGATAATGGTGACCACAGAAGAAAAAGTACTCGTTATCACGTATAATTAAACAAGTTCCTCATCCCATAATACACACATGAGCGCTAAAGAAACATTCCAACAATCCTTACATTTTAGGCATAATTAATTAAGAACTTTCGTCGAAATACCGAGATATCCAAGTTAGGGCCCAATTAGTGGCAAGCCGATAAGGGTTAATTCTGTGCTTACTCCTTACTTATGTTCTGTGGTGGTTAGTGCATTGTCCAGTCACGTTGGCCACCAATCAGTTTAAATTTCACCCAATAAGGATGCGCCATATACGGCACCTTGCCGTATTATCTCGCTACCCTGCACAAAACATCCGCTAATTGGCTGAAATGTCATCATACTGAGATGATAAATGATGCTGGATGATCTTAGGGGCCGAAATTTTTTATGAAGGGTAATAAGCATGTAAGATATGATGAAGTTTCAGAAACTGTAACGGTATGCCTTCGAGAGTAATGGGATTTCTCACAATACAACACAATTAGCTATAGCTTAAGTTAGGTCTTTAAACTTCCATGTGGATAGTAATAATATACTTAACGCTAAGTTTCTTGTCTGGTCGATCACTTAGAATTAATTGACCTGTTCCCTCATTAGACTTTTATATACTTACTAAGTAGTTATGAAGTAGTTGCGAACTTTATGAATTTCTCAAGTCCGCGTATCCCGAGTTCAAGTCCAATAGGACGATAGTGGTATGATAGGACATGACCAATCTCCCATTCCCTAGCCAGATCTTGTAAAAATATTCTCACCGAGTTTGTTTACAAAACCACGATCGATATCCTTATGACATTCTCCGTGATCTAGCGGGGTCATTGACTTACCCACTGGCCTAGTTCACACGTGATCAGACCATTGAACGTTTCTGATCCGCGCCCGCCGACTCATTCGCTCAATTGCTTCTTCCTGCTAGTGACAATGTTGCCAGCACAAGGCCGACTATTTCTATACTTTTTATATTGTCTAGGCTGTGGCCTGTGCTCTTGACCGAATTTTTTGCGCACTTTATTTAGTACAGACCGACTTGTAAGGCTTTGCGCTTCTCTTAATATGATTTATGAATCATAAACTGCGATCAAAATAATAAATGGCGGTATTGCATAAAGAATAATAAAGAGGAATATTCCTTGGTTTATGCGCAGTGCATATTAATCATGCAGTTTATTTATTGACGCTTGGTACCGTAGAATCCGCTGATGATGAAAGTGAATTCCTTGGCTGAAATAGATCAAAACATTGCCTAAAAGATGATGTTTTAATACTCGTTTAAAATAAACATAAATATAAATCTGTTAAGTAAGCAGATGGTTTGGTTTCTTGCACGTTGCACGTGTACCTATACGCAAGTTGTGCGTTACATGCGTATGCGCCGCGCTGGCCTGAATCGCGAGTGCTCTCGCGCACTCCTCGCTATTTATATTTCGGAGGGATGACGTTAGAACAGGGAGGTATTTTTGTCACTGCATTCGAGTTGTACGTACGTAATTGTAAAATTAACCGTCTTGCGAATTTATGTTAGGCGCGAGACAAGTTTATTTATATTATTGACATTGCATGGCATTAATTAGTATGATGACTGCAGATAAATTTTAAATTTCGCAGAAAATAGTCTTATCTTGTTGACTGTTTACAATAAAACATGTTTTGAAGACCTCTTATCGAAAGTTATCAAAAAAAGAATGACGAAACCTATCTGACTTCCAACCTCAAAAATAAATAAACTCAAAAACGATACATAACATCTACCACTCATTATCACACACTCGAAATTGTTACATAAACAATATTTTGGACTATTGACTCTTACTGATCGCTGTGTCCCGTACCGTACCGCGCCGCCGCGCCGCCGCCCGCCGCCCGTGAGAAAGCCTCGGCCTGGGTAAATATTGTCCCAAACATACCGCGACCGACTCCCACTGGCCAGTGCCCACAGCCTACCGGTACATTTCATTACGTTAAATGTACCTTATGTTAGTGCTAATCGATAGCGTTTAGCAAACGCTAAGATCTGCTGTCTGACGAGTACAGGCCAATGCTCGCGCACTAACGTTTTACCGAGAGAATTGCGCGTAGCCCTGATTACATCTATTGTGGTTACTGCTAGGCTATTTCTATGTTTAGATCCGCTTTATGTTAGAAATGGTAACCGCAAATGACCTGTATCAGGGTTACGCAGTATCGAATCTTAGCCGTATTTCTGGCGGAGTATTTGACTGCTGAATTAGAACACCTTTAAACTTAGTTCAGAGGATTTAGATAAGAATAAACAGGCTGCCAGTCCGTTCATTCCCTTATCGGACAATAATTTTAAAGTCTAAAAGAGAAATTACCGCGTTTACTACAAATACGACTGTGCTGTTGATATAAAATAGCCTCTAATAGTTCTAACATGCCGTTTAATATGAGCGGTGTTCTATTTAACGATATCCCACACAGTTGTAGACCGCGACTCTGCCCACAGAGTTTTCTTAATGTTATTTTACTACACATTAATTTGTTTTAATGTTCCTCGTTGGAAACAAATAGAATGTCCAGGCAGTACGACTGAATCTATGTGTGTGTGTTCCGGGTCTTCTGTTCAGATTATCTTTGTGTAGGTGTTGATGTTGGTGGGTACTGTGTATTTACAATGGCGACCAGTTTTGTGTACACCACTCGTGAGCAAAACAATCGACTCTGGCGCATGTTGGTCGTTGCAGCTTATAAAATATTTAACGAGGGAATCAAACATTCTAAGCTATTAAAATAATCTTTATTGCTGAGAGTACTTATTTCGTCAAGTAATTATAGTTCCAGGATACTTGGCCAAGTTTCATCAAGTAAGTAATAAGCTAAATTAAGTAAGCTATCAACGAGTGTGTATTTTATTGGTATGTTTGTACAACGCGCGGTTACCTGTAAAATTACAGTAAGAGTTACCTGAAAATGTTTGCTGAAAATTAATTTCGTGTGGAAAACATCAGTCAAGTCGTAAAATAGCTACTATTTTATGACTTGAAACATTACTTGTCACTTGAATTCTGGATCTTTTTGTAGACACGTGAGAGAACATTATCTTGTTTAATCCTCTTGAAAGAATCGAACTGAATCCGGCCTGTACCTCTGGCCAAGTTACAAACGTTTAGTATCGATTCTCTTTCTACAATCGTAAACGCCTCGGCGTAAGCGATTGTAGAAAGCGCTAAATTGGTAGCCAAGTTGACACGACTGAGTCGATCGCTCTTTCTCTAATATCTGTAGAAAAAACCTACACTTTAGTCTATGGTGAGCGTTCCTACCAAAGAGTTTAGCTATCAACATTGTAGAAACGATACATTCTATTCTATAATTTTGAACGATCGATGTAAACTTGTCTACCAATTTTCTATTCGTTTGTGTTGATCACGTGATTTATCGTTGAGATGATGTCATTCCCATTCATTTGAATAGTTTTCTACTAGCGTTAACGATTGTAGATTATCAACTTGGCTAGGGGTGCTGTTCAATAAATGTCTTGCTTAGGTCTTAAACTAGTCATTTAAAGTAAGCAAACAAAACGTACAAAGCACAGTAATTCCAGTTCGATTAGTCCGGCTTATTTACTGTGTTGCAGCGCTGGCCGCCCACGGTCCTGTAACTAATGCATACCATCGGCTATTACTTACCCTCCGTCTGGAATATACAAGGAGTAGGTAGGAAATAGAGGGATGTATGTATTCAGTACGACAAACGCTCGTCTTTCTTATATAATAAAATAAATAAAGAAAAGATATACATACTAAACCATATAAAGAATGCAAATCGTTGCTGATTAAGTGGATTAACAAATTATGCTACGATGAAGTAGAGTATATTCTTTTAAATATAAGGTAAAACCCTTTCCGTACAATACAATCACACACACACACATACACACACACGCTCGCACGCACACATACACACACACACACCAACAGACTAAATAAAATAACAAATTCATAAACTTTTAACTTTTTTTTTAATAACATGTTACACTGATAGTAAGATATTAAGGAGCGGAACCTCTTGGCACAGGCATCTCATATGCTTAAAAGGGGACGCCACCAACTGTATAATGTATGCATAACGTGTAATAATGAAATAAAACATTTTTGTATTTTGTATTTGTATTAGTATGTAGAGCAAGACAACGGAGAAACAAATTTTATTGCTGTAAATGCCAGATTTTTGTCAAAGACTCTTTTCCTAAACGCAGACGTAACTATTTTCCATGCTTAAAAATTGTTTAAATACATTTTATGCTATATTTGTTAATTCAATGATACCTTATTAGAATTAGAATTCATTTATTTGTAAGAATGTAGTTTAAACACAGCCTTTGTTTCTTTCATTGTCACTAGTACCATTAACAGTTCCATGATGGAACTAGTGTTGTTTTTTATAATAACTAGTTCCATTTTGAAAGAATCTGAAAATAATGGAAGTAGTGATGATCAATGATAAGTAACTTCCAGATTGCACCCGGAATTAGTCATTTTCGTGAAATCTTTTCACTCAAAACTGTTGAATTTCAACGACTCACTTATAATTCGCACACAAATTCAGTGTGCATTCCATTTACGTTTTACCTACTCCATGTTAAACAGGTTCGCGATAATCAGCGCGATGCTGCCTCTGCGTGCAGCTTTGTACTATCATGATTTATAGTTTTACATAATTCTGTCGTGAAGCAGTTCCGCGGATAATCCAGTATTGTTTGTTTGTTCGAGAACCACCAGCTCTAGGTGCCAAGGGAACTGAAGATTAATAACACTGGAAACTCGTGGAGTGCAACTGTTTATGCATTCTGTGCTTAACTTTATGTTGGCACCTATTTGAATTTGTATGAAAACTATCTCTTCGACGTTTCACTGTATTTAGAAATCTGAAACTTTAAGTCTTTGTTTTTGCTACCTTTTCGCTTTTCTTAATAGAATGTTTTTTTAGGTATGTAGCAAATGAAGCAGAGAATTCTGACGTATCTTAATTTTTCTTGAGTATATAGCATCGATTTATTTGAATAGAGCTAAAAGTTATACTAGCAAGAAAACCAGTAAATAAATAGCAAACGGTTGCGTGCGAAAGTCGAAGTAAGTAAATGTTGTAACTTATAGATACAGTAGAGACGGTCACCGACCGACTGGACAGTAGAGCCTTACAACTATATCCACAGTGTAATATTTTGTAATAGTTTCTCGCTTCAGT
This sequence comes from Xestia xanthographa, assembly GCA_905147715.2. NCBI lineage: Eukaryota > Metazoa > Arthropoda > Insecta > Lepidoptera > Noctuidae > Xestia > Xestia xanthographa. The sequence continues at coordinate 12,985,184 of LR990649.1, read as the reverse complement.
TTAATGTTTTTTTACATATTAAAGTGAAAACCATTATGCTCCTAATATCCTAACGTTAAATTAGTGGCTGGTGCCATGTGTGCAGAGTATGAACTAAGAATAGATCGCCAAATTACTCAGTTTTTGTCGCTTGGTGACATATTATATTAGGGGGGTGTGATGCTTGCTCCTTGAAATTAATCAAGCTTCATTCCAGAATTGATTGTTCGGTTAAAGCACATCATCTAATAAATACATATTGGAGTCAACGAAAACCAAATAATTGGGAAATAATTGCTATTTTATGGAAAACAAGTAAAATCTTCACTATCTTATTTACGCTGTCACACCATCGGTTAAAAGTATAAAAACAAAATAATAATTTTCTTCGAACTATACAAGCAATACCCGGAAACCCCTTCATTACTTCCCAGAACGTCATCATGAAACCAGATTGAAACAGACATATTTTTCAGACGTACATGTCAAAAAAATCAAAAGAAGGTTTTACTACTTCCACAATGCTCGCAAACTGCGCATAACTTCAGACGTATCGGCAGGCTAACCATGTTTACTTTGTTTTGTTTCCCCACAGCATACTGGGAACAGATTCAATTCCCTTTGAACAACTTTGTTATTATTTATCTCTGCTTAGTGAAAGGCAAATGGTTATGTTCACCATTAGTAAGGCACATTAAATGTGCTGTGTTATGTTAAACACCGGAATAACTTAGAATGATGTTGTAGCTTAAGTTGCATTAATTCTTTTAATTAGTTCTTTGGGAAGAAAGATTGCTATGATTATTACTTAATTATCTCCTTAATTTCAGTAATACGACGGGGGTGGTCTGAACTTAAAATGTTCTTAATTCGTAAAAAGTTTTGTTGCAGGGCCTTACTGCTGCATAAGATCCCTTCAAGGATAGTCAAGAGAAGGCATATGTATGTAAATGTAGATGGAGTGGCTTTTTTATTTACTACTATATATATAGATAGATGTAATTCCGAAAATACTGTAAAACTTGTACGTATAAACATAAGAACGTGGCATACAAAGATACAAGATGCATTTAAAACTTAAAACAAAAGCACAGGAAAGCAATAAAGAGCTGGTTGTACAAGTTTGTAGTAAAATTGTGGACATGGGTAATAAATCGTTGGTCGACTACGTTGCCACAGATTACCTGCATACTTGTACTTAATATTGTTAGTTATTCGTTGCTCTGTGGCTGCCGACAACGCACAGTGTAGATGTTCAGATACGGTGTCTTACTTGAACGTGCGCGTGAGCATGCTTCTGATGTCTTCATTAACTATGTGTGTTAATAGATTTAACTTTATGTCGATGTTGTTATGTTGAAAATGTTGAAATCGATAATTGATGACTCCTGTTTCTATGAATGGAAGTTGGTCTTGAGAAAGGAGATTGTAAATCGATCGTTTGCGGCTGTAACCGCTGTAGTTCTAAATTCTGACAGCGAAAGAATACTGAAAACTATAATTGGTACTCACTATAACTACAACAAGCATTATTTAAACCAAAAGCCACTTTGTTTAGAAAATGAATGCCTTAACAACTTTGCAACTCCGAGAAAGCGGGTCAAAGGCCTCCTATTGAGGCGTGCATGATATATGAACGATTATAAACCGCGGCTGTGACACTTAGAGTAGGCCAGTGTTGCCAGTAACGAAGAACATGGCTCAGGCACGAACTGCGACGAGTATCGGCGACCAGCGCTAATGAGCGATCTCGCCACCCGATACCGACGCGGCCAGACACAGACCGCCACTTCTTCGCAAGAAATATGCTATTTTTATGTCCTCTCACATCCTCTGGTTAATTGATTTTATTGAATAGACATTATTTTTAATTGGCGTAGTTGAAGAATAAATAGGTTGCATTTGTTTTTTTTTTACCTGTCTGGCACATCTTCGGAACATAGTCGTTTAAAAACTTTCAGCCAGCCAGCAATAAAAACCGAAAATATCCAAAAAAAAGTTCGTACTGGCTGAAATATTGTTTCGTTTTATAAGCTTTGATTGAGGTATTTATTCTTTTGTTTTCAGTTCATAATTAGAAATCGAAAATGTTTTTTAGTGATTGTTAATACACACATCAAAAGTGTCTAGGGATCAAGCATTTTTATGCGGATTTCTTGAGATTGAGATGTGGCTTTGTAATAAATTTATGATTTTATAAATTTATATGGATCCTTTTTGGTGCATTTCATAATTTGAATCAGGAACTCTCAATCAAATTCGAGTAAAAGATGAAAATAAGCTGTCAATATTTTCCCTATAAAAACATACAACGCATTGAAGACATTATTAGTGCTACTGTTTCCCTACTACTGATTAAAACCAACGTTATTATGGAGCGGCGACGTCATTTAAGCAGGGAAGAAATGCTCAGAGCCGTGGGAATGATAGAAGCTGGTTCCCGGCAACGTACTGTAGCTTTAGCTCTGAATACAAGTCAGAGTGTTATCAGTCGACTTTGGACACGTTACCGAAGCACTGGTACCATGGCTGAGCGCCATGGAGGACGGTATCGCTGCACCACACGGAGACAAGACCGATACATTCAAATCTTAACTCGAAGAGCTCCAACAATAACCGCCATGATGTTAGCCGTGAGGCTTCATCACTCTTCAGGGAACTTAATTAGCGACCAAACAGTCAGAAACCGCTTGCATGAAGTGAACCTTCATTCCCGAAGACCGCTACGGGTACCACCTATAGCAATGCACAATCGTAGGATTCGATATCAATGGGCTCTTGAACACAGAAATTGGGCAGAAGAACAATGGCGTTTCGTGTGCTTTTCTGATGAGTCTCGTTTTGGTATGAGACCGGATACAAGACGTATACGACACTGGAGAACCCCTGGACGCCAACAGCGATTAAAATCCTGCCAGGAAGTCCATCCTTATAGTGGTGGAACCATCATGGTATGGGCGGGTATTTGGATCGGCGGAAGAACTGAGTTGATTTGGATCAGAGGCAACCTCAACGCTCAAATTTATGCTGAGACGATTGTATCAGACGTCATCGTTCCTCTACAAGTGCAAATCGGTCCCTTATTTCAGTTAATGCATGATAATGCACGACCGCACACCGCAAGAGTTGTAAGACAGACTCTCGCCGCAGCTAACATCAATGTCCTGCCCTGGCCTGCTCAGTCGCCAGACTTGAACCCGATTGAGCATGCATGGGATATGCTACAGAGAAGAGCTCTGCCGAATATGGAGGGTATCCAGTCGCAAGAAGACCTTTTTTTGTTGTTGCAACGAACATGGGCGGCCATTCCACAGCGTGATTTGGATGAACTCATTTTGAGTATGCCAAACCGATGTTCTTGTGTTGTTAGTGTTCGCGGTAGAAACACGGATTATTAATTGTTTAAGTTACCCAATAAAATTTTAAAGAAAACTGTGTTTTCAGTCATTTTTTCGAACTTTAATGTTAGTGGTTCAAATGTCAAAAATCCCTTTATTAGGAAAATGGCAAATTTCTTTATTAATGCAAAGGTGACTTGGTTTATCGTTACTGTGACAAACGAAAACACTTTATTTGATGAATCCTTAAAGAAAATTTTAATTAATATCAATCAGGAGAAAAGTTATTGCAAAAATATATGTTGATCCCTAGATACTTTTGATGTGTGTAGTTCGTTCGTGTGCTTTTACGACGAATGTAATTTCTGGTAAATAATATTTTATTACCGTGTGAAAAGTGTTCGAAGTTACAAGTATGAGTGAAGTTAGTGACAAAGACAAACAAAACACAAGTAACTCAGTGCGTAGGTACCTTACAGTAAGTAACTATGGCGTCGTGACAGCGCAATCTAAGCACTTTCATACTTTCTTGTGTTTCGTCATAGTTGCTCAGTTGGTACTCAGGTAGACCTCCTCCATCACTAAGACAACGGTAATAAATTCTAAATGTCACCGAAGATGATGCATAATGCATTTTGCGCCGCGAGGTGTCTCATCAGACACGATCAAATAAATTGAGGCCTAAGGGATTATGTTAAAAGGTTTGATTTTGTTTAATATGCATAGCTTACTATAAATTTGTAGTTACTCATAATTCTATGCTCTTTTCTTCGAATGATATTTCTGTTTTTGTTAACGACAAATCGGTTGGTAAATGACTAGAAATTGGATTCGTTAAAACTCTCTTTTAACATCCTATAGCCCCGTGCTTAATTTCTAAATAACTAGCTATTAATGTCAAGTTTCTTAATCAATGTAGGTATTATTACGGTACGACGCGACGCCATAAAACGTCCAGCTAAAGTCTTTACATAGTCAAGTAATTAAGACTATAATTAAAAGAAACAGTCGATTCCTGAAACGTATAATAGTCACATGTAATAACAATACATACTCGCAATTTCTGTATACTTAGATGTCTTATTAACTAAATAAAAAAGTATTAATGCCAACTTTCTTAATCATGACATTAAACAATACTTATCTACCAAAATTCACAAGCCCATAAAATATCCAGCTTAAGTCTTTACATAGTCAAGTAATTACATCTTCAATTCTTCAGCTAATTAAGAAATTTCACGACACATTGCGGTACGGCCCGAACAATCGTGAAAGCGTTCGTCTGACGGCCATTAAAAACGACTGTTTCTAGAGTCATGTTGCTCCTTTGTCTGTTATGACGAGTTTATTAACGAAAAGGGATAATGAAGGAGGTTTAGTTATGGCACTGAGCAATGAGGATCGTTTTTAGCACTTTGGCATTAGTTACGATCACAGAGTGATGGGACGCATCGGCGGCTGCTAAATGCGGCATTGCCCACATATTCGATACAAACCAGGAACCACTGTTGGGTAACACTACGACATAAATGACGTACAGGAATACACATAATTGAAAAGATGGAACATGACTGAAGTGTTGCGCTTGTCGCACTTTCGGCGCTTACTAGCACTGCAATAATGCAGTCTACAGCCTGTGCGGTGATTCCAAGCTATGTACTAGTAAGTATGTAGTTACGATTAAAGGCAGAATTTCTGGTGTCTTGTCAGGACATCACACCTGTAATCCCCGACAGGTAAGGTAGAAGTGTGCCTCAGTAACGTTATGTTCTTATGTTTAAGTAAGTGTTTTTTCTCCGTAACAGCGAGTCGGAATGTGTGATTCCAATTATGTGCTGCTTCTGAAAAATTTCGATAAACGTAATTGAAAAAAAAAACTTTTTGCAAAAAAAAGAACGACTTAAAAAAAGCTCACCAAAGGTGAAAAATAACTTTGGCTTCAGAAGCCGGTGACAAAAACACCAAATCAATCAAACAAAGGTCAAGCTTCAGAAGTCGGTGACAAAAACACTAAATCAATCAAACAAGGGTCACCGATTTCGAAGCTTGAAGTCGGTTTTATTTTTTGCAAAAAAGATTTTTTTTTTTTTCAATTTTTAGTTGTAATATTCTAATTAAACATTTGCTATACATTTAATTTACATTGTTAACAATACATGTCATGGTAATAGGCTTATCCCCAATAAATGGAACTTAACATACCTTAACTGTCAAAATCTGGGTGTATTGTTCACATCTACGTACCCCTCAGAGCATGCAGGCGTGATGTTACGTCATGATGTTGTATAAACAATAAACATCCAAGCGATTGCAGCAATCACGACTGATTTACCGTCTATTTTTGAAGAGCTCCATTGTATATCTCCGAAGATCAGCATCAGATCTTTACCAAATTTAAATGGGACTACCTCAGGAGTATACACTCTTTCAAATAAAAATTGAATATTGAGAATCGTTCTACAAATCGGTGAACTTGCATAAAATTACACCACACGACTGAAGTAATAAAATGACACAAAAAATGATACCGCGTTGACGTCTTTTTCAAGAACCTTTTTTGGTTTATATACTCTATGTTTATATTGGAGGTCGCATATATTTATGTATGCACTGGCCTGTGAGAATAATCGTATTCACATGTCTGTCACTGGTTTTAAATTAGCTTAGTTACGGTTTGTTGATGTTCTAATACAGTTGTAACTTGCGTGTAAAAATATTGTACCACGAACGAATATTATACTCTACCATCCCACTGCTGGTCTTGTCTTTATTCCAATAGGTTATGGGCCCAGGACCCAGAAGCACAAATGCTAGAGCATAATTAATAAGTTGAGTGGTTTAAATATTAATTGTGTGCTTGTGAAACTTACGAAATCTCAATTATGTCAGCTGAAGTTGGCATAAGTGGTATTAAGAAGCTGAAAAATTCGTCCGACTACCCAAACTGGAAATTCCTGGTGCGAAATTACTTGGAGAATAAAAACTGGTGGGGAGTAATTTCTACAGATGTAGTAAATGCTGATGTAGACCGGCAGGCACGAACGACAATATGCTTGTTGTTAGAACCAGAGTGCTTTACCCACGTCTACAATGCGAAGACTGCGAAAGAAGCCTGGAATAACTTACGGAAAGCGTATGAAGACAAAGGTTGGAGAAGACGTATACATATTCAGCGAGAGCTTTTCAACTGTAAGTTAGAAAATTTTGATTCTATGGAAAGCTACATATCCAAAATTACATTCCTGACACAACAATTGTCCGATATTGATGCTCAAATCCCTGATGATTGGATCATATCGATTTTGCTGGGTGGATTGACCGCTGAGTACAGCCCTCTCATTATGGCTGTAGATAATAGTGGACAAGAAATCACGTTAGAGCAGATTAAAATGAAATTGTTACAAGAAGGAAGTAGACAGAGTAAGTTGAACACAGAGAACGAAAAAGTTTTAGTTACACGTAAAGTGCAGAACGATGCAAGATCTAACACTAAAACTAATGATCGTAAGCAGAAGTTTATCTACAAGTGTTTTAAGTGCCACAAGCAAGGACACAAGGCGTCCGAATGCAAGGAGCGGATCAAAACCGCGAATATCTGCCTGAATACGAAAGGGGCGATAAACAAAGATAAGTGGTATTTAGACAGTGGGTGCTCAAATCATATGACCCATGATAAAAACAAATTGTTGTCTTACACACAAGTAAAGGGCAACATGAAGATCGCAGTAGCAAACGGAGAGAAGTTATTGGTGAAAGGACGAGGAAATGCTGAGCCACGAGTCGGCGAAAACGAAAAATTAATTTTAGAAAACGTTTTACATGTTCCTGATTTATCCATGAACCTAATTTCGGTAAGCGATTTGACTAAGAAGAATTATTGCATGAATTTTGACAAAGGAGGTTGCATGATTCAAAATAAAAATGGAATTGTTGCAAGATGTCAAGAGGTCGGCGGAATTTATGAGTTGACAGAAAATCAAAATAACGTCGTCAATGTGACATTGTCAAAACAAAATGAAAATATTTCGAACATTTGGCATAAAAGATTAGCTCATTTATCGCGTAATTATATGAATAAAATGAAAGTTTTAGTAAGCGGTATGGAATTTAAGAGTACCGATTTATGCGAGCCGTGTATTCCATGTATTGAAGGAAAGACATGCAAAAGTCCCTTTAAAAAGCAAGGTACGAGAGCAAACGAGGTCTTACAGTTGGTTTTTAGCGACGTTTGTGGACCAATCGAAGAGCCGTCGTTTGGTGGTTCGAGGTATGTTCTTCTATTTATCGACGATTATACTCGAAAGACTCATGTTTATTTTTTGAAGAACAAAAGTGAAACTTTCGATAAGTTCCGTGAATACAAGGCGGAAGTTGAGAATGAGACATGTAAATCTATTAAATGTCTGAGATCTGACAACGGCGCAGAGTACTGTAATGGTAAATTTAAATCATTTTTGAAGTCTGCAGGCATAAAACACCAGACGACTGTACCGTACACGCCGGAACAAAATTCTGTCGCAGAAAGAGCGAATCGGACTATAATAGAAAAGGCAAGAACATTACTCTCAGAATCGAACCTGAGCAAAAAGTATTGGGCCGAGGCTGTAAATACTGTTGTTTACTTAAAGAACAGAAGTCCCACGAAAGCATTGAATAATGCGGTACCAGAGAAGCTTTGGACTGGAAAAGATGTGGATGTGAGTCATCTGAAAATCTTTGGTTGTTTGGCATATAGATTGATACCAAAACAAAAGAGACGCAAACTGGACATGAAGACGGAACCGATGATTTTTATTGGATATCCAGATAATCAGAAGGGTTATCGTCTGATGAATCCTAAGACAGGTGAAGTGACGACTGCGAGAGATGTCAAATTTCTGGAAAACGTCTTTCTCCAAAAGGAAAACGGAGAAAAATCGGAAGTAATCATAAACCTGAATAAAGATTCTGTTCCTTCCAGTTTACCCAACGGGTCTACAAGCAGATCTGAACGCTTGGAGACAAACGATGATATGTATTGTGATGCTGTAGACGAGAACATAGAAGTATCGGAGGAGATAGCACCTGAACCTGTAGTACCAGAGCAAGTACCTGATGACGTATTCACTGAAGAAGTGAGACCTGAATCAGAAAGAAGGTATCCTGTAAGAGAACGCAGACAAGTCGATCGGTACGGATGCAATGTTATGTATGCCAAGGAGAGCAATCTTGATGGTGATCCATTGACTATTAATGAAGCTTTGGCGAGACCAGATGGTGATTTATGGCAAAAAGCGATAGATAATGAACTTATGTCACTAAAGGAGAACCAGACTTGGACGTTGGTGGATCTTCCAGCTGATAAGAAGCCTATCCAATGCAAATGGGTGTTCAAAATAAAGAAAGATAGCGATGGCAAGGTAACGAAGTACAAGGCTAGACTTGTAGCAAAAGGCTTCACTCAGGTATGTGGAGTAGATTATACTGAGACTTATTCTCCTGTAGTTAGAAGCTCTACTCTAAGATTGTTGTTCTCGCTAGCTGTTGAATACGGTTGGTTTATTGATCAGTGGGATGTCACGACTGCCTTTTTGTACGGCAAAATTAAAGAGGACATTTACATGCTCCAACCAAAAGGAGCAGTAGTCAAAGGTCAAGAAACCAAAGTATGCAAACTGCAGCGTTCTTTGTATGGATTGAAACAAGCTTCAAATGCTTGGTTCAAGGAATTAGATAAAGAAATGTTGAATTTAGGCTTTGTACAATCAAAAATAGAACCGTGTTTGTATCAAAAGCAGCTTAAAAACAATAAGAAGTTGATTGTCGTTATTTACGTAGATGACCTGTTTATTTTTGGAAATTGTGAACAAGAAAAGCAAAAATTAAAAACCCAATTTGCTTGACAAGTTTAAAGTGAAAGATTTAGGGCCGGCTAGGCATGTTTTAGGCATGAGGCTGAGGAGAGACAAAGATGTTATTTGTCTAGATCAGCAACAGTTCATTTCGGACATTTTGAATGACTTTAACATGACAGACGCTAAGCCAGTTTTAACCCCAATGGAAGTCGGTATCAAATTAGAAAGATCGACAAATTCCCATAGTGATCTGCCGTATCAAAGCTTGATAGGGTGTCTAAACTATTTGGCCTGTAATACGCGACCAGACATAGCACATGCGGTAAGTGTACTTTCACAATTCAATTCGTGCTATGATGAAATACACTTTAAATGTGCGAAACGGGTTCTAAGGTATTTAAAAGGTACGTCTAACCTTTGTCTCATTTTTAGAAAGTCGGGAGATTTAGACTTACGGGGCTACGTTGATGCAGATTGGGGAGGGGCACTTGATAGAAAGTCTTTCACAGGATTAATTTTCAAGATAGGTAAAAATATAGTGTCATGGGAGAGTAGGAAGCAAGCGACAGTATCCTTGTCTACCACAGAGGCAGAGTACGTAGGATTGAGTCAAGCTTCGAAGGAAGCTCTTTATTTACGTAGTTTACTGAACAGTTTGACATCTGTCGATAGTAAAGCGGTAGTAATTTACAATGACAATCAGTCGGCGCATAAAATCGCAGCTAACAAAATGATGCATAATAGGACAAAGCATATTGACATTAAGTATCATTTTATTCGTGAGTGTGTACTGGCAAACAAAATTGAAATAAGGTACATGTCAACTGATAAGATGATAGCGGACATTTTAACTAAAAGCGTTCACAGCCCGAAGCTTAGAGATTTTTTAAAGGATTTATCCCTGTCAAATTATTCTATTAAGGGGGCGATGAGTAGTTAAATGTTTTGATTTTTTAGGTTTTGTAGAAGTGCTTTGTGTAATAGATAATTTAGATTTTATTATGCATACTTTATTTTGTTAGATTTCTTCTGTTTTTGTGTTATACTTTTGGATACAGCGTAGTACAGTCGAACACAGAAGTGTTAGTGATTTATTTAGTTTTATGTACCGAGTATTGACAAGTACAGAAGTAATCATACGCATGTGTAATAGATTAAGGGGGCGTATTGGAGGTCGCATATATTTATGTATGCACTGGCCTGTGAGAATAATCGTATTCACATGTCTGTCACTGGTTTTAAATTAGCTTAGTTACGGTTTGTTGATGTTCTAATACAGTTGTAACTTGCGTGTAAAAATATTGTACCACGAACGAATATTATACTCTACCATCCCACTGCTGGTCTTGTCTTTATTCCAATAGTTTAGACCACACGACTGAAGTAAAAAAATGTTAATAAAATGAAAACTACTGGGCCAAACTATGTTAAATATTTATGGGACCAAATGCAACTATTCCGCATCAGACTAAATAAGAATCATGTAAATCGGATCATGAATCTCAGCGTAATCGGTGTACATACAAAAACAAAATACATAAAATATATACCAATCGAATTGAGAACCTCCTCCTTTTTGAAGTCGGTTAAAAACAACACTGACCTAGCCGGCCTGAGTATCCAACCTAGGACCTCTTGCTCTTAAAGCTTGCGACCGACTAATGAAGAAGCGCTCTTTTTTATGTGTATGGAATTTTAATGACCGCTTGGTCGGTATTTTAGCATTATCACTTCCTTGGGTCGTCCCCTAATTGCTAATGCAGGCATAACCTATTTGTAAAAGCTCTAGGGAGTTTCAGACCGACATCAAAGTAAATACAGGGGATGATAATGCCTTTGTAGCAATTTGTTTGTCTGCTGGTCAGTGAACAAATCTCATTGCACTTGTCCGCTTATTTCCATACAATTTGCGCCACACACGGCGCGGCGCGTGTGCGCTCCTTTTGCGAACAACTCCGAAGTCCGGACCAACGAAGCCTTTTACTTTAGCACTTCAAATGTTCTACGTTTATACAAGCTCTGTTAAATGTCCACTTCAGTAATCATGCGAAAATTATTGGTTTGTGTGAACAAACCAATAATTTTACCGATTTTTTTTTTTTAACGATGTAGAAAAACGTGCACATTAAGAGTGATCTTAATGTGCACGTTTTTCTACATCGTTCTCACATATATGTATAATCTCTACATTAATGATGTAACCAAGATTTTGTAACAATATTTTGATTGAACAGAGTGTGAGTGGAGTTTCTTGCCCGTTCTTCTCTATAGAGATCTACGCTAGGGAATGGGCAACTACAGTACTTTCTCAAGTTATTATGCCTTGTGACTGTGACTGTAGCTTAGCTTTTTTTGTTGTTTTTTTGACATTCAAAAGTGCCGTAATGGTCTAATTGACATAAATGCTTTGAGTTTAAGTTTGAGTTTTATTTGGCCCGTTCAAGAATATCAACTGGCATTTGTAATTTCTAAAGATCAAAATCACAAAGAATATTGATTGATGCTTCACAAAAAAAGGAAAGTGGCACCTTTATATTCTTTCACAGCTTTTAATACCCACTAAATACCTGTTGGTCGTGAAGGGCCGATCTTACAAGAGATATAGAGGCGACCTCATGTAGGCACTTATGACAATAAAGTTGGGACAATGGAGGCGGACTGTGTTTGCGGTGGACCACCGGCGGCGGCCGCTCCGAGAGTCCGAGCCCCGCCTGTCACCACGCGTGTCTCATAACTACACGCACAACTCCAACAAAAAACCTAAAGCAACCGAAAATATCCAGACATTTACATGTCCCGAACGAAGTTTATTCAAAATAAATTTGAATAAAGAACAATCTTAAATTCCTTTACTTATTATTTCATCCTTTAATTTAAAAATGCTAGAATGATATGCGTTTTCATTTAATTACTCGGTAGGTATGTTTAAAGGTTACCGAGCTATGTTGATTAAACTTCAACGGAGAAAGAATGCTTGAGCGATTTTATATAAACTATGTGCCTGAATTTTTGTCATTCACTGCAAAGATAATATTCAGTCGCTCACTTAAATAAATAAAAAGACAATTTATTCCGGTTTTACATTTATTTTTTACCTTCATGTTCGTCTGGTCGAAGGCGCATAATATGTATTTTAATGTGAAGAAATATCCTGTTTCATACCGCATGAACCACATTACTGAGACACTTTTAATGATTCGTTGAAACCACAACAATATCCATTTCTAATACTTATGGTGTGGTAAAAAAGAGTTTATTACCATTTTTGAAAATTCCCAATATTTCAAAAGCCAAGCAAGAACCGTTATGATTACATATGCATGAAAAACTTTTTGGAAAAATAATTTTCAATAACAATAAAATGCATACGACTGTCAATAGGTCCATTTACGGTTACTAAACAACTATCTAAATGTCGAGTTTTAAGTCCAACGGGACAAGACAAAGTGCACATTTCCACGTTTTCGCTTGTGGTCACGTAGGGCATCGCTTACGCTCCTAATGTGCGTGTAGGCATTCCATTCAGCGCTATGCTATCACATCATCTGAGGCCCGACTCCGCCGCTCTTTGATCTCCACAATTGACTTAATCGAATACTACTCATAATAGATCAAAGTTTTATCGAGTTCCTGGGCTCATGGAGTCATCGCCAGTCAACTGTTTCGATTTTATTTGGACATGCGGTCAATTGACCAGCGTGTTTCATGATTATGCTTAAATATATGACAAAACGCTAAACACACACATACACAATATATATATGCTGCAATATATATTTTTATATATGCTTTAATATATGGGTATTTTTGCCTGCAATAAAACACTTTTTTTTTTTTTTTTTTTTTTTAATTATAAATGAGTCGTTGTTTTTCAAATCTAATTTAGATTGTTGAGGTTAATCAACATAAAATAGTTCGCTCGTTATTTTCTTAACAACCACATAGTCTATAAAACTATTTCGTGACGCGGGCGCACCTACAAATTCGTCGTCGACGTTAATTTTAGTATCTGGTCCCCCAAATATCATCAACTTGACATTTAGACATTCTTCACAAGCCAAGAAACCGTAAAGCTCTCAAAGAAAGATTGATGGCCACCCACGGAATGCATTTTTATTGTAATGGCTATCTAAATGGTTGTGCAATATGGTGGCATTATCGGTCGATGTCAAGGATAGATAGGTTGTTGATGGGAATTTATCGCCCTTCACAGTGCTGGGCGCGGCCCAAGGATACGAAACACGAGACACTAACTAGGAGCGGTCTTCGACAGACGTTGACGTTGTTTACATTTTAACGGTTAATGGAAGCCTCGGGTTAAGTTCGCAAACATATTGTCTTACAATATATTTAATTTAACTATTGTATACAGTAATAAACACGCAGCGTAGGCGCACTCTGCGGGTAACCCCAATGAGGGCACGATCGATCGCCACGATGTGGGTGCGGAGCATTTCACCATAAATGAGCCCTTTGTGCTGTAAATTGATCATGAGGGTCTGACCGATCGCCTTTTGCAATAACAAAAACTAATCGTCTTCTATTTGATACCCACGCGGAAGTGTTCTGGAGCTTTAAGCGGCGTGCACGTCGCAGGCGCACCGCTCCGCTCGACGCAGGGCGCTGCACCATAGAGCGCTATTTGTTTAACTCAAATTTAGAACGCGGGGCTTTCTCGCTCCTAACGAAATATTTAGATAAGGAAATGTCGCAACATCAAGCAAAACAATGAGCTGTTAATTGTTAGAGCTTTCCTTTATTCCTTACTTATGAGAGTACGTCGACCCTTACACGCGTGGGTGGAATAATGTACGGATTGCAGTTGTAATATTCAGAAACCTGAGAGTTAGCATTACCTGGTTAGCTACTTTCGTCAGAACACAAATAAAACACACACAAAGATACACACAAAAAAGACACAAATAAAGATTTCATTTTCATTTTCATTTTCATTTTCACAAGCTTAAACAAAATTTATACATTACATATAAGTTACTTCAATGCTCAAAGATTACCTAAAAACTTTTTATGAATCAAATCATTCATTAAAGTTACATTCTACTTATTAATAGCCACGAAAGTAGCCTGTTAATACGGTCAAGTAAGAGACGACACGCGACGGGGTTAGTAATGATTTATGTTCATTTAAATGCATAAGGGCATGTAGTAGACGAAGCTACGTATGTATAATCACAGAGGCCGCTGCCCGTGACCAATGTTAAATTGAATACGAATCGGTCATTTGCTATCGAGTGATCGAACGCGGCGCGCGCTCGTAATCGATTCGTTGCGAGATGATCGATGGATGGGCTGCATTTTAGCTAGCCTGCATTATTTATTAATAATTTCGTAAATCCTCATCTTAAAAGCACGTTGACATACGAAGATTAATTATAGAAACATAAAGCAATAAAGATATTAATTCCTAACAATGTTGAGCTATTCGTATTCGAATAAGTTATGGCCACTTTAGCGGTGTGATGAAATCGAACGTCTACCAGTGACTCGATGTATTAGAGTGCAGGACCGTTGCAATGTTAACTAGCCTTATCGGGAAAACAATGAATGTTCCACAAGCATTACCATGCAAATATACCGGGGCTAATTAAGCCATGACTGGCTTCGGGAGGGAAGGATCGAACGAACCTATAATTATTTACGCTAATTTACTCTTGTGCATCTCATGTTTATTTACGGCTCTATTTTATGCGCTTTAAAGCCGGTTGCTGGCTGTATGTATACGCATTTTAATTTTGTATTGATTACCACAATATTGTTGTTAGGAGTTGTAATTTGCAGTTTAATATTCAAATTAGTCAATAGTTATTCGTTTGATGTTAACAAGATGTTACTGGGTATTAATAGATGGAACTATTTCCGCGTGTGTGTCCAGATTCCTAGTAAATAAAGTAGGCGCTTATTTGGTTTTTACTGTTTTAGTAAATACTGGTATGCATTCATTATTTCAATAAATATTTATTTAAACACTAAACTCGATTGTTTCGCCTCCGAATATGGTATTTGAGTGTTCATGCTCAATTACTCCCGACTCAACTTAAACCGTTTACCGGAGTACAATAATGATTTAAGTTTGGGAAACGTATTTATTATGAAGGCTTTGAATAAGATTATTTTCACACGTTACTCAACTTAGTCATAACGGATATTAATTGCGTCACACTGAGTTAGCCCGTTACTTCCTTATCGAGGATCTTGTAAACATGGTAGGTAATCTTGGATCTCTGCATAATTACGGATGAACACCGCTTGTCGTGGCATCGTGCGTCCCGTCATTACGGACATAATGACGTAATGAAAGCTCCCTAACACACCGCAATCATACCTCGTTATACCTCAATGGACAGTGACGACGGTTTTATTCAACTTCATTCCTTTTGATTCATGAATGGGAAGATAATTTAATGACAGTGTTCTCTCATCATCAAAATTATCATTTTATTAGATAGTCCTTCCGAATAGAGATGTAGCGAAGGCAGTTTTTCGGTTTATTTTATCGGTTTCTTCGTTACTTTATAAACACGACATAAATTATGTGATGATGAAGATAACAACAGTTCTTATCTAAGCTGACCTATTATTTTAATCCACCTTTATATTTACTATCTAGATCCAGCAGCAATTAGTAGAATTCACGAATTAAACAATGTTATCGCACTCAGTTAATGTTGTCTAATTTGGTAGATTAAAAGTTCCGATGAGCTCGTCCGTTTCCGCTAGGTTTACTAACTACATCATAAATATGATTAATTGTATTAGTAAGGTGATAGTAATTATCCACAACTGTGAATGGATTAAGGCGCTACCGACTAGCAATCGCAATGATCTACGCTTTTGTCTAATTTGAAAATTGTAGGAAGAGACAGATAGGTTTTCACGGGAAAATATTGTATTAGATTATGTGTGATATTTACCTATGTGACACACACTTGACAGTTGACACTACGAAAGTTATTAACCCATGTTTTTTTTATCACAGGTTGCTGGTTGGTGCTCCACTGGGTCAGAATCTACAACCGAACACGACCAAGTCCGGTGCGCTATGGAAGTGTAGCGTGACCGCAACCCCCACAGACTGCATACAAATCATCACTGATGGGAAAAGGAGTGAGTAAACTGTGTATAGACGCATTTGTTGTGAGGACACTTGGCAGAGAAACATTAGATATTCGTTCCTATGCATTGAACTTTTCGTCAACCTTCAGAATACGTGTATGAACATTAATTCATAGCATCTGGTCTCAATCACACCTATTCCTAATTTTCAGACAGTTTCCTAAGAATATAGTTGTACATAGGTACTATCGTACTTCGTACAGGATAAAGGTTTACTCACAATTCAAGTGTTACAAACTTAATTTAAGTCTTAGTTTAGGTGAGTTAGTATTAGTTCTCACACTGTGTTTTGTTCCTAAATTCACTTTAGATAAACTTGTCAAATACACACATAGATGACTTACATAGATGATTGTGTAGTTAGGGCTCGCAAGACACTTGCTAAGTAGTACCTAGCGTGTTCTCACAGTCTAGATACAAACGAAGGAATCGCTGGACCGTCCATCGATACCGAAGCATAAATTTAATCGATATGAGTTTTTAACTAAAATGTTGTCTTTTGTCGGTGGTGCCCCAAACAGCGAAGTACGGCAAGATAGACACGAGTAAGTGAGCTGTGGTCTCAACCTCCTTTTATTCTTAATCATTTGCTCTTCGACTAATCGACTAATCGCTGTAATGTACTTTTTGATTTACTAATTGTCAACTTCTTGCTCAAGTTCCAGCTGGACCATCATTATATGATACTGCAACGCATGACATCACTAACTTAGTGGTTTGAATTTTATTTTGCAAAACATCACATTCACGTCTTAACGTATTCAGGGTGCATTTTCTGTAACAGAAAAGCTTTAAGAGACTTTCAGAGGAAAATCCTCAACTTAGAGCTTTCTTTATATCAGCATTAAATTTAAATGAAAGTGGCTGAATACATTTTAAAAATATCTATATATGGGTAAGTACTTATAAAATACACCTAAATAAAATTCGTCTACAGAAACTACATCCTCCTTACGATAATATAAAGCACTAACTGCTTGCAACAGCACCGAATCACATGCTTGAGCTACACAGCACTTTAGATAGTACCAACCTATATATTTACTATTTATACGTATCATAAGTACCGATCGTTATCTGGAGTAGACTCAGTTCAATATACTGAACATGGAAGAAACTCAAACGGAAACGTATTTAGTGTAGACTCCGACGAACTTAGACCTTAGAGCTTGCTAGAAGTGTAAGATAGAGCTTCGTAATTTAGTAGGCGAAGAAAACTTAATCTACCGTTTAATTTCACGAACATTCTAATAGGTGAAAATTCACAAAAAACGTCTTAACACGTAACATGAAACTAAAGGTGACTGGCTATAATATCTAAACATTAGTATTAACGACACATTCGGATGATTCAATGTGCGCAAAACATAGCACTTACAAAATTCTAATTACTTAATAATATGGTCAAAACCTATCTATGTCTGGTTTTGAGTAATAATAAGTTTAACAAGAGACTACAAAGTAACGCTGGGCCGAATAACTTACATATTAATTAATTAATTAACATACGTAGTCTTCGATAACGTCCATTAACCCGAGACCACAAGTTTGAGCCGTATCTTCACGTTGTTATCACCTTGATTCATTACAGGTTGCAGGAGTATATCGTCACCTTAGCAAACACACACCTTTATCACTTATACTGACACTTTTAATATCGATAAAAACATATTAAAACCACTAAACGATGGATAATAATATCAATTCGGCTAATTACACAATACGTCACTGTCTGATCGCGGTAACATAACGTACATATAATATAATTTTAATTAAAGCACGTTTTAAAGTGGTTTTGTTTGTACCGATATAAAAAGTTTAAATAATAAAGAGTTTTATCACCTTAGTTTGATGACCTTATAATTCAGGTTTTGTTATAAAGTAGGGGATGCATGTTTATACGAAATGCTATGTTATATCAAATGCACGATGTTTGTGCAACGTGATACGGAGAGTATCATTTTCTGATGCATTTGCAAGATTCCTTTGCTGTTGAGAACTCTGTTCTAGCATTACACACGCCTGGTTGCAATGCTTTGCATTTGCCGAGATTATCACCGACTCAATTTCTTATTGGTATTGAGTATAAAACTTCTGTTTCGAAAACAAAAGCAATTATCCATCACTTTAGAATAAGTTGCCTTTGTTTAATGCATTTCTAATAAAAAATATTCTTTTGCAGTTTTGATTCATTTTTAATTTACTTTGGGTTGAGTTTTTATAACATGGTGTTTTAGAGTTGCATAAAAACCTTAGATATTATACCCTAATTCTGTTTTTGTGTCTAATTGAGCTTTTAAAATTAAGCGATATTGTGCTAAACACCTTAGTAAAAAACATGATCCATATGAAGTAACATATGTGATTAATTTAATTTTAATCATATTTAATTTACTTTTGCTATGATTTAAACTTGTCGCTTTTTAACAGTCGACTGCTTTTGGTTGAGTTGCACGTGCTGATGAATTTGTTAATCTATAGATTTGGATTCTGATCACCTGACTGCCCCTTACTCGGATGAGATTAAAGAGGGGCAATGGCTGGGAGTGTCTGTGAGGAGTCAGGGTCCTGGGAAGAAGGCAGCCGTATGCGCACACAGGTTCGTATGATTTGGGTGCTTTGACATACCTTTTCAAGTTTTTACTCATTATAAATGTGATTTCTTTTACAATCCTGTTTAAACAACATCAATACAGACAGACATAGTAAGACGATGAAAACCAATGTAGGTCACTGAAATATGTGTCACAAACAATCCTACATTTATAATTTTACACGTGCGACAAATGCTTATAAACATTTATTTTTGCGAATGTAGTGTAAAATAATTTTAACGACCCAGATCCACGAATCACGCGTGATTTATAAACTGTGTACCTATTTACTCAGGCAATAATGTAATTTTTCCAGATATATTCGAAAACAGGGAGAGCTGCAATTCGGTCAAGGTCTATGTTACACATTGAGCAACGAATTAGAATTAGTAGATGTCATGGAGCCTTGCAGAGGAAGATCTGTCTCTAGGTATGATATTTGTTGCCCTAATTCATACTCTATGTATACCTACTTAATTATGCATCCCCATAAAAGCCAATTTTCAATAACACTATCCATTTATAGCAATAGCGAAACTATCATCACTAAGTAATTTATGACCTATAATTTCAGGGCATGATATATAGGTATATGGTCTATAATTAGGCATTTATATTATAATTATCTCGGTCTAGATATTTTGTCGACAGTCAGTAATTTATCGTCTCTTTGCCGTCGCCTATAGTATAATTTTCTCAATAAATCACATCCACATGAAGTCAACAAGTCTTTTGTTTATCGCCCATTTATAATTGACGAAAACATTTGGTAATCTTCCAGGGAACACGAAGAATACGGATTCTGTCAAGTAGGAACAAGCAGTTCTCTTCTAGATGACGACACGTTGCTGATGGGCAGCCCAGGTCCTTACACCTGGAGAGGTACTATCTTTGCCCAGGACACCAGAGATGACGTGCTGGAAAGAGACAATGTCGTGTATATGGCTCCAGTGCAAGATGGCGCTAGTCCTGTCGAGAAGTATAGTTATTTAGGTAAGTTCTTCAGCAACAGCCGTGTGGTGGATTACGGTCTTATAGAGGAGGATCGATGCGGTTTACTTTTTGAAATATGCTTATGTATACCCTTCTTCGTACACAAAAGTTTCAATACTTTTAGTGTAAAGGAAGTTCAATGTGACAAATTCATTTATTTATTTATTTATTTAACGATTTATGTACACACTAAATACAGAAAAGAAGAAAGGAATAGAAAAATAGGTACAAAGGTGATGTTTATTTCTAAAGAAATCTCTTCCAGCATACCTGCGAAAGGAGAGTAGATAAGAGATGTAGACATAGTGTGTAAAAGATGAGTAAATAGAATACATAAACACTTAAAGCAAGTAAAGAATTTAAATATAACATACAATATAAGAATATACTTAAATACATACAAGACAAAATAAAAGATCATCACAAAGAAAGAAAAAAAAAACATCAAAAAGATTCCACATTTCTTTTAAGTTTTCATAAAGATCACAAAATAATTCTAAATTTCAGGCATGTCAGTATCTAGCGGCAACTTCTTCGGTGGCGACAAGGCCTCATACGTAGCTGGCGCTCCAAGAGCCCATGGTACGGGGCAAGTGGTCATCTTCAGCAAGCTCGCCACTGAAGACTGGGGGCGAACAGACCTGAACATACTGAACTTTACCCTACTTCTGAAAGGAGAACAGTTCGGTTCTAACTTCGGATACGAAGTAGCCAGTGCTGATGTTAATGGAGATGGGTATGTTGAATTGTTGTTTTTATTTCTTGTCCTGAATCCCGGCCGTTCTTTTCACGACTTAAAAAAACTTCGATATTTCTTTATTAAATGCAAGTTACCGCATGAAAAGTGAAAACCGCGTAAAAATCTGTTTATCTTTAGAAGTAAAATTTTAAGATTTCAGTACTGATATTTTTTTCCTAGATAGTAATTCATTCAGGTACGAATACACGATTGGCACCAGCATGTTATCCACTGTTTTAATAATCATTCTGTGAAGTGCTACATTCCACAACATTTGTGAGTAGCAGATACTTAATCGATTATAAATTTATAACCCACGGTGTTCAAGTATCTAACTGGTCATAATTATTGGAATCGTGATAAATATGCTCATATTATAAGTAAGATATTTTATACTACACTTGCTTAGTAAGTGTACCAATACTACCCCACTAATAGGCTTGAAAGCTGTTCATTAAACCTTCTCAAAAATCTAGGCAGTTATGTTGTATGGAATTTCATTACTGCCCTGAAAATCAGGGTAGTAATGCATTACTAACGCGTTTTGTTTTTGTTTTTTTAAGTCTTGATGAAGTAGTCATCATCATCTTCCTGCCGTTATCCCATGTTAGTTGGGGTTGGCGCAACACGTTTTTTTATCTTTTTTTTATCTTTTCTTTCTTTTCTTTTCTTTTCTTTTCTTTTCTTGCAAGTGTAGTATAAAGCAGTATATATCACTCGAGGGTAAGTACAGATTACTAAACTCGTGTGGTTCACGGCCCTCCGCTTCGCGTCGGGCCTCAAATGCACTCTCGATTAGTAATCTGTGCCTTACTCCCCTTGGTGAATAAATAGCTATTAACAGCCTGATAAAAGGTGCAATAGTTATAAGCGTGAGCTTTAAAAGATGATTAAATTCTTTATTTCTGAATAAAAGGAGAAAAGGGAAGACATGAAAGTGACGTCACGGTTGATAGGGACTAATGGAATAAGAAAACGTGTTCCACCAACCCCGAGTAACATAGAACAAGGGCAGATAGAAGATTATAAAAACTCTCTATCTCTCATCCTGAATGTCTTATTCTTTCCAGGTTGCCAGACTTATTGGTCGGTGCTCCCTTCTACTTCTACCGAGACGTGGGCGGTGCCGTCTACCTGTACTTGAACATAAACTCCAGTCTGCACCAAGAATACAACGTCAAGTTGACGGGCAAACAAGAATCCCAGTTCGGCATCGCCATTGCAAATGCTGGAGACTTAAACAAAGATGGATGCCAAGACATAGCCATAGGCAGTCCCTATGAAGGCAATGGGGTTGTATATATTTACATGGGAGATAGGGAAAAAGGTTTGAATACTAAACCTGATCAAGTGATAACTGCGGAAGCATTACCGGTTCTTATGAAGACGTTCGGTTATGCATTGTCCGGAGGAGTGGATTTGGATGCCAATGGATATCCTGATTTGTTAGTTGGCGCATACGAAAATGTAAGTTGCACTTCAAGAATGGCCTACCAATAAATTAACTTGGTCTAGTAAGATTCTCTAATAATCTCTCTGTGGTTTGATTTTAGTTGATTATTGAAAAGTTGTGTCCTCGTGCCTCATTTTTATCTATTATTTTATAAATATGGTTGATTTAACCTTCATTTTCTCTTTCCAGAGCAGCGTTGCCTTAATACGAACACGACCGATCATCGACATTAAGACCTACATCCAACCATCGAACACCATCATCAACATCGATCCCACGATCCACGGCTGCGAGCGAGACCCTGGCTCCAACTACACCTGCTTCCATTTCCAAGCTTGCTGCACCATCGAGTCTTTAGTCAAAACCTCTCAGTCCACCATCCATAGACTCAACTATGTCATCGAAGCTGAGACCTTCCCCGGTGGAAGGAAATATTCTAGAGTGTTCTTTGACTCCGAAAAGAGCAATATTGTCAATAGGACTATTATGCTCGGAAGAGATGTTGAAGATTGTAGAGAACATATCGTGTATTTGAAAAATAATACGAGAGACATACAGACTCCGATTAAGGTAATTTGAAATTGATTCATATTGTGGGTTGGAGACATATGAATTAGCATTCGTTACTTCATTGGCTTACTGAACTGCTGATGTCCCTCGGCCCTTCGCTGCCAAGGGTGTTGTCTGACGACCGTTGGTTCTCTCTCCATTTCATCTTCAGCTCCGTACGCGGGCTTCTCTGGCCTAGTTAGGGTTAGGTAGCTCCAGCCCGTATAGGTAGACTCTCAAAAAAATAAAGAAACTATTGTATAATGTTCTTCTTCTTAGTTGCCTAACTCTCTAAAAACGTTATAATTACACTTGTTTTAGTCACAGCTGCAAAAACTAAAGAAATAAAGGGTCTAGATATCGATCTAGACCCTCATATTTCTTTATATTTTTTCTCCTATATTTATGTTTCTTGTTAGATCTCTTTAAAAAATTTCTTCTATATCGACAGTTCCAGTTGAACTACCTCCTGGTGCACGCAGAGCCTCGCTACTCTCCCTCCGGCCCCCTCCCGGACGTGGACCAGTACCCCGTACTGAACGCCACAGCCAGTTCTATGTTCACTGCTAACTTCCTCAACGATTGCGGCGCTGGTGCTGTCTGTATCAGTGATCTCGTTGTGGATGCTAAACTGTTGCTGCCATTTAGTAAGTATAGTACTAGTACAAATTAATTTACCATTGGTATTTTAGATATGAGTTTGGCAGAGTTGTGAAGAAAACGCCCAAGTAAATTTGGTTGGGGACGAAGATAATATTAGTAGTTTTTTTTTTTTTATATCGCTATACTTTACTGATCACCATTTTTGGGTTTTATTTATACGAATAGGTTTTTTTCCAACCGCACTGGCTCGCTTGTTAGATTACAGCACCTCTTAGAGAGAAGAGCTCTGCATCCATCAATGAGAACATTATAGTCTTATAACGTTCTCACAGATGGACGCAGACCTCAAAAAAAGCAATAGTACATTGTTCACCGGGAGGAGAAAGTGACCGATTACCGTCGAGGGTGTCGTTTGAAGCCCGAGCCGTAGGCGAGGGCTTTAAAACACCCGAGACCGGGAATCGCACTTTCTCTCGAGTGATACATAGTGCTTTATACTACACCTACGAGGAAAATAAAAAACGAAATCTTTACTAATTGAAATTTATATTGAAATTGTTGCAGTTAGTGAAGCTTAATGTAACACTTTTTCCATTAATGTTCTTTTTTCAAATTATTTAAATCCTGCCGCCGCAGGGTCGCACTGCCAGCCCGACACCATCCAACACACAGCTAGTGGCCAGTGTCATTTTGCGAACTTGGAGATAAAAACTCACTGTAAAAACTTTTTGGCTTTTGATATTTAGGTTACCGGCGCATAGTCTTACCCAAAATTAAAAAAGAAAAACCACGTAAGAAATGTATTTTCGTACACTTCTCTCCCGCTCAGATGCGTTTTCTCCCCGCATATTTGTTCGATATGCAATGACGTACTTTCTACCGTAAATTTGATAAAGTATCAAGATACTTTCCAAGCAGGTGTAGTATAAAATAAATAGGATGCTTTATTTGCTTTTGTAGCTGTCAACGTACCAATTTCGTCTCTTGTCATTTTCAGCGAAAGACAACAAGAGTTACGCACTAACCCTGGGACATGAAGAAGTTCAGCTATCGATAGCAATGGACAACTACGGGGAGTCTGCATATGAAGCACAGTTGTTTGTCAATCATCCTCCCAGCCTGCATTACATTGCAGTTAATATCAGCGTAAGTACTCGGTGCGGATTCATGACCGCGTGAACAAGTAATACACAAAAATAAGTTGTAAATAAGTAACGATTAATCTTATTAAAATATCAAGTAACTAAAGCTAGCAGTTACACTTGACACGAAAAGGTAAAATTAAATAATGTTTTAAGAAAGGTAAAAATTAGATAAACAAGAACACGGCGAGTTTCGGCGAGTAAAAATGATCGGGGTCAAAAAAGGACCTGGCACGATCTTAGTTGAAAACAGACTGACTGCCTCGTCCGAAGCTCGGAACCACATCTGCAGTTTACTAAACGAAGGTGCGAAAACCGAAACTACACTTAAATAAATTATAAAACATGCTTTTATGGAACATCCTAGGGTAAAATCAATATATAACAAGAGCGTGTCGGGCCACGCTCAGTGTAGGGTTCCGTAGTTTCCCGTCCGTCACAATAAGTGTTCCCACTTATGAGTTTAAAGGTAGGTATATAATTCTTTTTTGTTTGAAAAAAGATTCAGGATAATAAAATATGTAAACGAAGTTAAAAAAAATGCTTGCATATATAATACGAATATACTACAAACTTAGTCCAGAAATTATTTTGTACAACTTTTTGTCTTTTTTGTACAAAAATTGTTGTTTCCATCAAGTTCAAAATGATTTTCCTAGAAAGTCCTTATAAAGTTCTACTTTTCAGATTTTTTTCATATTTTCTAAACTTATGGTTCAAAAGTTAGAGGGGGGGGACACATTGTTTTTTACGATTATTTCCGAAATTATTGACATTATCAAAAAATGATTTTAGAAAACCGCTATTCATTTTTAAATACTTTTCCAACAATATATCACACGTTAGGGTTGAAATTTAAAAAAAAATCACTTCCCACTTTACATATAGGGGGGCTACCCTAATAAAACATTTTTTTCCAATTTTTATTTTACCACTTTGTCGGCGTGATTGATATACATATTGATACCAAATTTCAGCTTTCTAGTGCTAACGGTCACAGAGATTAAGCGAGGACGGACAGACGGACGGACGGACGGACGGACAGACATGGCGAAACTATAAGGGTTCCTGTTGACTACGGAACCCTAAAAACAGAATGGATATCAATTTTCGTCACAATACAATTTCGTTCCATCCTGCTGTCTTAATTAACATAAAAAACCGGCCAAGTGCGAGTCGGACTCGCGCACGAAGGGTTCCGTACCATTATTATCAAAAAAAGGGCAAAAATCACGTTTGTTGTATGGGAGCCCCCCTTAAATATTAATTTTATTCTGTTTGTAGTATTTGTTGTTATAGCGGCAACAGAAATACATCATCTGTGAAAATTTCAACTGTCTAGCTGTCACGGTTCATGAGATACAGCCTGGTGACAGACAGACGGACAGACGGACAGACAGCGAAGTCTTAGTTAGTTAGTTCCGTTTTTACCCTTTGGGTACGGAACCCTAAAAAATATATCGCTGGACATTACACACAACGCACACACACGCATACGCATTTATATGCAGTATTTCAACAGTTCAATATTTGAGTTACTAGTGATTCGAGTACCTATTGCTGAAAACGTCGAGCCCATAAAATAGAATACGTAGTCGCAGCCACAAAACAACCTGTAGCCGTCTTCAGGACCGGTACTGCCATCTATCTTAACAAGCGGTTACTACTAAAACAAACACTCTCACAGTTTGCTCACATGGAGACTAAAAATTATTCACATATATCAATAAAAAACATTGGCTCAATAATATTTCAGGATAAGCAAGTAATCTGCACAAGTCTAAACAAGACGATGGTTACCTGCATGCTGGAGAATCCGTTCAAGAAGCAAGCGGAGGACTCTCCTCCAATCACGATGCGTTTCGATGCGCGCGCTCTAGAGGACAACGACCAATCAGTGGTGTTCAGTGTGTGGGCTAACTCCACGTCTAAGGAATTGCATCCTTGGAAAAAACCTGTGGAGGTTGAGGCGCTGGTTATTAAGAATGCTGAACTGCTAATTAAGGGGTAAGAGGACATTGACTAGTTTGATTAACTATCGTTATGGGATTGTTACGGGATATTAACAAAAAAAGTGAGAAGTCATCTAAAGTAATAATTTTAGAAGCTATCAGATATTGAAATATCGTCTGAAATGAAAATTCAGGACATTATAATTAAGTCGCCGGAAACCGTTAGATTCAGGCTAGGTCTGCCTGACAAGCGGAACTGTCATTGCGGTGACGCTTGATAGCTTCTACTATGAAATATCTCGGCTAATGGTGACTGTTTTACTGTAATGGTGCTAACCTATTTATCTTATTTACAGTGTGGCGGGTCCAGAGCAAGTGTACTACGGCGGAGGAATAAAGGGAGAGTCTGCTATGAAGTACTTTGATGACATCGGGACCAGGGTTGTGCACACGTATCAGGTAAATTTGGGCTATTGGTCTATCGGGAGTATTCGGGAAAACTTAAAGCTTATTTTTGCTGGAACTTCCTTCCACAAGTATCTGAAATTGTCGAAACCTTTCCAGGTAATCAACGAGGGTCCCTGGCACGTGTCATCAGTGCAGGTTGTGATACAGTGGCCGCACCAGCTCGCGTCCGACTCGGCGCAGGGCAAGTGGCTGCTCTATCCGGAAGATGTGCCCACTGTAGATGGAGAAGCTGGTCAGTAACCATCTCCTCTATTTTGGTCTTGAAAACACGGTTATTCGCAAAGAATGGGGATGGCAACTGTGGAACTAATGGCGCTAGCATTGCTTGAACCAAACATCGTCATTGGTTCAAAAACTAAAATCTGTCAATATCATTTTATATTTCAAAATAGTTTGACCTCATTGGTCAGATTGGGTCTAAGCTATGGACGCGCCATCTACAATCAGCTTTGACCAGCCTTCGCCATTATACGGGGTACTGCCAGCCTTGGTCAGCTTTCATTATCGCACGGCTGGGTCAAGGCCTTATAACTGTCAGCAATTCGATCATATGACTTGTAGTTATAGTCAGATATCAATACTCATAATAAACATAGTTATATGGTCCACGTCCGCACCTCAAACTCGATTTTATTAATGATCTTCTTGACTGGTCTGTGCAAATGTGTACAGGGAACTCAATCCTAGATCAATCTAGGCTGTAAAAATTGCAAGGAATTCAACACGAAAGACGTTAATCAAGATCACACAAGTGATTAAGTATGATGATCAGTGCCTCATTAACGTAAGTTTCACATTCAATTTTTTCAGATCAAAACGGAGAATGCTTCGCACGAGAAATCAACCCTCTAAACCTAACCGCTAGACCAGGAGCCCCCGAGCCTCTTGAGAACTTAGAAGTCAATCCATTCCTAACGAACGGCAAACTGAGCGTCAGTTCAAGCGAGAAGTCTCACAACGACACGAGAAAGAATTTCATGGAGTACTCTAGTTCTAGTTCATATAGCAGTAGTAGTAATAAAGTGAGACGGAAGAGAGATGAGGATGCTGTGAAGGCGGAAGCCTATACTGATAGGAAACGTGTCGTTAATTTGGTAAGTGATTCATTTATTTATCAATCTGATATTGTGTTTTCAACTCTTGGAAATAAAGTAATTGTGAACTTGTGTTGTTGCTCAAATTAGGATAGGACTGAGTTCGGTTGTGGACTTCTTTCGATTGCGTTGTAAATATTGCAGCTATGCTATCTTTCAAGGCGATCATTTTAGTAATTTGCGTCTTTATCATCATCTGCCTAGCCTTTTCCCTACTTGGGGTCAGCTTTCAGTTTAACCCGATGCAGGTGAATACCAGTATTTTCATTTGCACCCTTGTATTATTATATGATTATACAAATTCTCAAATTCTAATGGCTGGAACTTACAGCCCGATCTGGCAAACGAAATTTCGGGTACCTACTGTCAAAAGGGCTGGCGCTTTCGGACCGTATTGTACAGTCGGGGATTTTCCGCCTGACCATTTTAATTTTTTTTCGCTTAAAACATGCGGAGGCGCCGAGCTACGCCCCCTTAAAGTTTGGGCCTCAACTTTAGCGCGCAAAATAACAATAACTCTCGTTTGGCGAGCGTCGTCAGTGCAAAGATACCGAATCGGCCTAGATTCGGTATCTTTTCATTCATTATTTCTATACAAAGTCAACGGGGCGAGGCTAGAGAGCGTTTCTATGTTACGAGTGTAAGCAAAAATAAGCTTAGTGGTGGTCAGGCGGGAGTGTCCTCCATAGTACATATGATTGTACATGGTTATTATTTTTTTATCTGCCAACTGCACAGCTCATGCCACTGTGGAAAAAAATCTATCAACAAAAAGCAAAGCGGTTTTAGTGGGAATGTCTGCCGAGAAAGGAACAGCTACCGTATTCACAACGCTTCGATTCGATTTCGATTCGACAAGTCCTATAACTATCTCGCTTGCTTTTGTAATGCCAAAAAAAGATAGACATACGACTTGTCGAATCGAAATCGAATCGAAGCGTTGTGAATACGGCAGCAGATACCTACACTCACTCATGTCATGTAGACACTTTTTATCTTTTACTCTGATAACTTTATTCCGTTGCAGAACTGCCAAGACAAATCAGCAAAATGCATCCAGTTCCAATGCGTGATCTACAAGCTGGGTCGGAGGAAGACCAGCACCATCACCGTGCGCGCGCGCCTCTGGAACGTGACGCTCGTGGAGGAGTTCGCGAGGGCCGCCAAAGTTAATATAGCGTCTAATGCCTACATTAGTATACCGGCGCATTTTAATATTCACCAGAATAAACATTCTGATGATAGATTTACGGTGAGTTGAAGTTTCAATAATAATAAATAGATATTATAAATGCGAAGTTTGTGACAAAAATGACTAAACGTATTTGGGTGAAATGCGGCACACATGATAGTTTATAACCTGGTTTAACACAAAGAAAATAATTATAATTATATATATATAAATATATATACTTTTTATCCCGATAATACGATCTCGTGGTACAGAAACTTTACTTTGATAATTTATTTTTTTCCAAACAGGTTCCAACCTTCGCATATCCAGACTTAAAGACTAGTAAACCAACCGAAGTTCCACTGTGGGTGATCATCATCTCAGTGATAGTGGGGCTCATAGTGCTAATCCTGCTCATCATCGCACTGTGGAAGCTGGGCTTCTTCAAACGCAGCAGACCAGACCCTACGCTCTCCGGGAACCTGGAGAAGAACAACCATGAAGCTAGCCCCTTCATAGGGAGGGACAGGAACAGTGTTCGATAGCCCACAATGATCGTGATGACATTACCCAGCTCCAAAGCTGTTGCAAAAGTGTAAATAAAAACGACTATATGTGCACAAGAATTTAGTATGTAATATCTCTGACTGTGATGTCTTCTTAGAGGAATTTGTGTGTATGTGATGCTCTAAAGTTATGTTCTGTTTTGTTGATGTTGACGCACGATAGATTGTTTTATTGTAGGTAATTGCATTTCTCTAGCGTAATGTGAACATGTTTCAGATTGTTTGTTTATATATTCTGATGGATTATGATATTTTTAAAACTTACTTTTTCTGTAAATACGTACTTGCCTTTATTATTTATGAATAGTTTAAATGTCTACTTAATTTGACTAGATTTTTCACTAGTCACGAATTGTAATAATGTTATAGTTGTAGGGAATAGTGATGTATTGTCCTATAGGTAAGTGAAATCGGTCACAATTGATTTTGGACACTAAAACTACTGAAAATGTTCAAAAGAACTTTTTAAAAGTCCTGGTAGGTACTTAAATATTTAAAGACTTTTTTTACAATTTATAATATAATAAATCACACACATTTCACATATTATCAAGCATGAATTAGGTATTGCATAAAGTGCTAAAATGAATTTGTTATATCAACTAGGATCATTATTAAATATTATATAATATATTGTAAATATAATTGTTCCATGTCATTAGATTTTTTACAAAATTTTCTATTGCAAGTAGAGGCATACATTTTACACGTTTTTATATAAAATCGCCCAGTAACACTGCCAACTATCCCATCACCTAGTATTTTATATACTTTTAATAAAAAATTGACTACCTAAATAACACTGGTTGTGATTATTTCTGTTATGAACTACATTACACCTACTTAATAGTACATTTTAGATTGAATAAAATTGTGCCATTTTTATTTATTGTTTCATTTTCAAAACAGTAATTCGTTACCGATAATCCCATGGTTGACCCAACCCTATGGCCCAGCGCACACCGCTGGAGGCGCAGCGCAGCGCATTTGAAGACAACAATATAAACCTTAACTACCTTGATATACGGTCAAAATAAGAATAAATTCGCACGCGGTACTCAGAGCGCCCTCAAGCTACTACAAGAGCATGCGCGCGACCGTATATCAAGGTAGTTAAGGTTTATATTAAATTGTTGTCTTCAAATGCGCTCCGCTGCGCCTACAGCGGTGTGCGCTGGGCCTATGCATGGGCGCGCAGCACTATCGATCGGCACCGGCGCGACCGATAACATTATAATCGGGACTGCGCGGGAGAGTGACGTGAGGTTTCTGTTAAGAGTTGGTATACTCTTTGAAGGTGAAGCTATATGGAACCTTCATGAGTAGAATGACTACTGACAAGCATCAAGAAAAATAATAAGATGTCTGTCACTTCTTTAAAATATTTCTTCCTAGAAAAATGTGTAAAATATAATTAAAGTTATTTTATCACGTTTAAGCCTCTCCTGGTTTTACTTTAATATAGTAGCAGAGCGGTGAGTTGCCTGAGACTGAATTTTATGGGTGGATAGCAAAATAAAGTAAGAATCTTGAATGTTACGTAAAAGTCGATCTGTACCTAAGATATTAGTAAAATTTACGATCGTCATCATGCAGTCTGTAGCTGGGGCAAGGATCGAAATAAACAAATTGGACGGACAGAATTGGCCTACGTGGAAGTTTATGATAACAAGATTGCTTAAAAGTTATCCTGGTACAATTGATGTCATAAAGGGTACAACTAAAATGCCCACTCACCCAGGAGCATTGGCCACACCCAAAAAGTTAGAAATATTTAAAAAAAAAACATTAGACAATACTGCACAGTTAGTACTTTCGTCAAACATGAGTGAGAATATGTTGCACAAAGTAATGCGATTCAGTACAGCAAAGGACATGTGGGATGAACTTGTGAGGCTATACGACGGAGCTACAGAAGATAAGAGCTACGACTTATGCATGAAGTTCTTCAGCTACCAAAAAGATCCTGAGCATGACATGACCACACATATATCTGCAATAAAATCATTACTTATTCTACGACCTGAATACTGAATTAGAAGGAAACGATTTACCAGTAATCCTAGTAATTTGTAAGATACTGGATACACTTCCGGAGCAGGTTGGCTTTTGATGGCAAAACAGGATAGACACATTGAGAATCTGACGATACAGTTATGTGCCTATGAAAGAGCGCTACTAAATAAAGCAGAGTGTAGTACTAATGTGAAAGCTCTTGTAGTAAAATCTGAGAAGAGTAAGAACAACTTTAACAAAAAGCAATTAAAGTGTAAATATTGCGGACAGGTCGGTCACATTGTCAAAAATTGTCATAAATGGATTTCCGACAGGAGACCACCAAATAATTCGACCAGTAGTGTGAACAACATGAATTTAACTATTCTGTCAGTTGAAGATACAACAGAAGCAGATAAAAATAGTTGGTACGTAGACAATGGCGCAACTAGTCATGTTACGAATAGGTCTGACTTATTTGAAAGCTTTGAATATTTTCAAAATAATCACACTGTTACTACAGCATCGGACAGACAATCAATGCTATTGGCAAAAGGACAATACGTCTCAATGCTGATGAAATGGACGAGTCGAACAGTTTCTTTTAAAAGTTGTATGGTATATTCCAGCATTACAAAGAAATTTATTTTCAGTTTTTGCTGCTCAAGACAAACTACTGAATAGTACATTTGAATCCCGCGTACATTGAAGGAAAACGGTAAAGAAATAGTGAACGGGAAGCGAAGAAAGCTTGGAGGGCTTTATATACTTAATGTTAAAATTGTCACACCAAAGCAAGAAGTAAACCTTGTCACAAAATCACAATCGTTACAATTGTATCTTGAACGTTTAGGACATCAGAATAAAAAACATGTAAAAAAGGTAGTAGAATAGTAGATTGTATGACAAGGGAGCAAAATAGTATTTTTACGGCGAGGGCGCTATTTTGATTCCAGAGTGAAGCGAAGGATTCTAGAATAGAATCTCGAGCATAGCGAGGGCGTCTAAAATAGAATCCTGAGCGTAGCGAGGGATTCAAAGTACATCGCCTGAGAGAAAAATATGTTTGCTCTCGAGTCATATACTCTACTTTTCATCTCGTTCTATGAGAAAATAAATAAGAGACACTTTTAAGTAATTAACGAATAAGTTTAGTTAAAAAAATGACATGAATGTAAAATAGGTCAATTACAAATTTATATTTATATCTAATACACTGGCGAAATTTTGAAAATTTATTGTCACTGTGTGTGTTTTGTTTGGGAATGATATAGTTGTGGATTTATTTATACAGGATGACATTTTTATCACTTTCAAAATAAAATGGGTATAATAGGTGAAAGGAGTAGAAACCAATGCCACACTTTTAATTCGAAATTAAAAAAAAATATATATATTTTTTCGTTTGATTTGAAATTCGATATTTTACTTTTTTATTTTTTTATTTCTCTTTCTTTGTTCTAGTATGAAAAGTTTACTAGAAATTTGTAGCGTTTTTTGATGATGGATCAATTATTTTCTAAACTGTAGAAAAAAGAAAAACAAAACTAGGTATGCCTTAAGCTTCTACTCCATTCACCCATTTTTTTTTGGAAAGTGATAAAATAGTCATCCAGTATTTTGAGTGTTTGTAATCTCAGTATCTGGCTGGTGCTCAGGAAAAGGTTCCTTTGATGTAGAAGAGCGCGGTGACAACGGCATGGGCGAACTATCTCCAACTCTTAATTTAATATTTTCTACAATGCGGGTGCTGATCCCCGCACCGTACAGAAAACACTTAAAGCCAGTAATTTATACAATTTTTGTTCGATTTCAATGAACGATTCATGTTCCAAATTCAAATCTCATTACTGCCCGCTAAAAAGTCTAGTGGAGAAAAGAGCTACTTTGCTCCCGCTAAAAGGGGAACAAAACGACACTTTTCGAATAGAAGGGATGAAAAAGGAATTTGGCTTAAAATTGGACTATAATATAGAACTATGTGAAGGTTGTATCAATGGCAAAGCACACAGGTTGAAATTCGGAACACGAGAACGAGCGACAAAACCTGGAGAGCTTATTCACTCTGATGTATGTGGACCATTTATGTACCGTGAAACCTGGCTTCTTTGCCACTTTATGCTGGCTGAAAAAGTTTGCAAACATTTTTCTTAAAAAATCTCTATGAGGTAATACAAAACAACCAATCAGCCAAATAGTAAATTTTATGCATTATTGAAATAAAGTATAATATCTATTGTTTTCTCATTCATTAATGAATTTTAGTCCAAAAAGCGAATATGGCAAAGTCAACCATCACTTAGGGTAAGATTGCCATACCAAATTTTTGGATAAAATAAATCGAACTATCAAAAATTATGATAGTCATCTTTGCCATAAACATATTTACACTGAAAATATACTAAAATTGAGTAATATTTTGCATTGGCAATAGAAATTTCCTCAATGTGGCAAATTTACCCGCCTTGTTTCGTTTTTTTCAAACAAAATGGAAATATCTGTCAGGGTTGTCGAAAAATTAAAAAGTCAAAAGAATATTTTTTTCTTAGAATATATATTTATTTAAATTAAAACTTCAAAAAAAACATAACACAGATAGGTTACATTAAAGTACCTGTAGTATTCAATATTGCAAATCAAAATAAACAAATAGGTATAAAAAAAAGTTTAGGAACATAAAATCTTTGAACAATTCCGTTAAGCTTTTTTTTATTTGCTTATTAGTAAGTAAACCTAAGAGATTCCTAAGGCCTAAGAGATAGATCTAACATTTCGGTAGAATATTTTTATAGAATCTGCTTCCCACCTTACGCTTCGATCGATCACACATTTGCTAAAAAATAAAATGAAAAAATCATTGATTATTTTATAAAGGTAGGTAGGTATGACAAGTTAAGATTGAGAAACTTACATAATCAAATTTAATAAAATCCGAAGTAGGTAAGTAGCAAACAAAACAGAATATTTTTGTGACAGCCCTAGCCTCTAACAAAACATGGCAAAGTTACCATCACTAAAACTTTGCATTGGATGTTAAATTTGCCAACGGGGATTTCTAAGATTAAATTGCTTAAAGAGACGTAAATTATCATGATTATAATTAAAGAACACTGTTAAGAATGTGTCATTAAAATTTGACTTACCTACGCAATGTTTATCCCACTAATTTTTATTGAAGTTTCGGAGCACAAATCCACCCACAGTCGACACAGGAAAAAAGTAAACCGTCAAAAATGACAGTTTTTTGAAAGCTGGGTTGTCATGTTAAATATAATGTTGCCAATCAAATATTCAAATTTGATTTAAGGGTGATAAACACGGTAAAAAAAATACGGTTTCGTTGTAACAAATTATTTTGCCTTGGAAGTCGGTATATGGCAAATTTAACAACCTTTGGCAAAGTTGCCAGGTTTCACGGTACTCAATTTCCAAATTTCGATACTTTGTTCTTTTCAAAGACGACTACTCTCGATATCGTCATGTCTACTTCATGAGAAACAAAAGCGAAGTTCACAGCAAACTTAAACAGTTTCTAGCTGAGATAAGAACCGCTGGACATGTTGTTCAAAACTTCCTAAGCGATAATGGAGGAGAATTTGATAATGCGCAGGTATGCAATACACTTCGACAGAATGGTATAAAACAGCGTTTAACTATGCCTTATACGCCAGAACAAAATGGATGCTCGGAACGAGATAACAGGACTATAGTTGAAACTGCTAGGGCAATCATGCATGCTCATGATGTAATTACCACAAGGTCTTTGGGCGGAATTAATAAATACTTCCGTCTACATACTTAATCGAACGGGACCGACAACCGTTGAGGGAAAGTCACCTTTCGAGTTATTTTTTGGAAAGAAACCAGGCATCAAACACTTGAGGATTATTGGATCGACGTGTTATGCACACATACCTAAACAAAGACGGAAGAAACTTTGTAAGAAAGCCGAAAAAGGAATTCTTATTGGGTATGATGGAGATGATGGCTACCGTATATGGTCTAAAGAAAATTATAGGCTTATCAGATCAAGAGATGTGATTTTTGATGAACGCCCTCTCATAGAAAAACCTATAAATCAGACCGCAGTGGACGAGGCACCTAAGGTAGACAAAAACAGTTTTGTTATACCAATACCCTCTATTGAACCAGAGTTACAGCCTATCATATCAGAAGAAGATTCACAGATGATACTCGATCAAGAAACTGTTGAATCAAATAATATACCGATTGATCCAATTAATGACTCTGTTAACTTCGAAACTGCTGAGTCTGGCTCTGATGTCGACGGTACTTCATCAACGGGAAGTATTTTACCGTATGAACATGTTCCAGAAAGAATGACTTTAAGAGATCGTTCAACAATCAAACCTCCTGATAGATTTGATGAATTTGTTCTTAATTGTGTTGAAAAGGTCTATCATCATGAAGAAGAACCAAAGACGTACAAAGATGCGATGAAGTCTGTTGATAAAGATAAATGGCGCAATGCTATGGATGATGAAATAAGTTCCCTGAAAGATAACGAAACTTGGGACTTAATGCAATTGCCCAAAGGACGCAAAGCCATTTCAACTAAATGGGTTTACAAGATTAAACGAAACTCGAACGGAAATATCGAGAAGTATAAAGCCAGACTAGTAGCTATTGGTTATTCTCAAAAGAAAGGCGTTGACTATGAGAAAACATTTAGTCCAGTCGCAAAAATGAGCTCAATCAGGACGCTACTAAGTATTGCTGCTCGAGACAGTATGATTCTTGCGCAATTTGATGTGTCAACTGCATTTCTTTATGGAAGTTTAATTGAGGAAATTTACGTCAAACAGCCAGAAAGATATAACGATGGAACTAGCAAAGTATGCAAATTGAAACGCAGTTTATATGGACTTAAACAAGCACCATTGTGTTGGAACAATTGCATCAAAGGCTTTCTTCTAGAAACAGGGTTCAAACAAGGAGAAGATCCTTGTATATTCTCTATGAAAAAGGGAGAAAGCAGGCTACTTCTAGCCCTATATGTTGACGATGGCATAATTGCTAGCACGTCACAGGCACTAATCGATGTTTTTCTCGAAAGTTTAAAGAACCGATTTAAAATAAAGGCCCAAAATTACAAAGATTCCTTTTACTTCCTAGGACTTGAAATAAAGAAAGAGGAAGATTGTATCAAAATACATCAAGGTGCCTACACTAAGAAGGTACTTGACAAATTTTGTATGCAGAATAGTAAGGCTGCTGCTACACCGATAGTCAAAGACTCCGAATTGAGAGAAGATGCTGGAGGAGACAATTCGTTTCCTTATAGAGAAGCGGTTGGAGCCCTTGCATATTTGATGGTGGGCACAAGACCCGATATAGCTTACGCTCTTAGTGTTGCATCCAGACACTTAGAAGCTCCTACAAAAAGAGATATCACAAAAGTAAAAAGAATATTTCGGTATTTGAATGGTACTCGAGATTACTGCATTACATACAGAAAAGGCACGCAGAAGGAACTGGTCTGTTACAGCGATGCGGATCATGGTGGTGATCCTGACACTGGAAGGTCAACTTCAGGACTTGTATGTGTTTATGGAGGTCCAATATCATGGAGAAGCAAATTACAGACATCAGTTGCGATCTCTAGCACAGAAGCCGAAATTGTAGCTGCAAGTGAAGCTGCAAGAGAAATAATATGGGTTAAAAGATTGATTAAAGGCATAGAGCAATCAACGATGGCTCCTGTTCTCCACGTGGATAACGAGTCTGCCATCAAGCTGGCTCTGAATCCGACATATGAGTTCCACAATAGAACCAAGCATATAAAGCTACGACACTTCTTTATACGAGAAGCCATAGCTGATGGGACTATGATGATTGCAAAGATTGGTACAGAAAACCAAATTGCTGATATGTTTACTAAGGCACTGTATAAGCCAAGGCTGGCTATGCTTTGTCAAGGGATTGGCCTGCATGTTTAAAGACTGCATTCATTTCCTAGCTTCAAGAGAAGATGTTAAGAGTTGGTATACTCTTTGAAGGTGAAGCTATATGGAACCTTCATGAGTAGAATGACTACTGACAAGCATCAAGAAAAATAATAAGACGTCTGTCACTTCTTTAAAATATTTCTTCCTAAAAAAATGTGTAAAATATAATTAAAGTTATTTTATGACGTTTATGCCTCTCTTGGTTTTACTTTAATAGTTTCTCAATATACCTATGTGATATTATAAGTATCCGTTTTGTTTGATTTCAAGATCTAACACAAGTATCGAACAAACAAAACAGAAGAAACTAACTGTTCTTATACAACTCTATATTATACAAATCTTTGCGAATTCTATGATTGATTAGGTAACGCTTACCAGCATCAAAAGAGGGCGGGCTATTGCACATGGGCGTCACACCCAGGGCTCACACCAAGGGTTTTATCAGGGAGGGCAGGCAGGGCAAGGAATTTTGGCGTCCTTTTGTTATTCTGGCTTGGCACACCTGTTGCGTTTTCGCATGGTCAATCGATAAAATGCGACAGGCCTGTAAATTAGGAGCCTCTTGCCACTATAGGCCCTAATAGGCAAATTAGGCATAGGTAACACCTGTTGCATTTTCGCATGGTCGATCGATAAAATGCGACAGGGCTGTAAAATAAGAGCCTCTTGCCACTATAGGCCTTAATAGGCAAATTAGGCATAGGTACACAAGGTTGCAAAAAATCGAGGATACAGGAGATTAAATGTATCTAAACGCCAAGGACCAGATCGCCTGGGGTAATATCACTTCCCGTAAACCCCTACGCGAGCACTCACACTGGCTGGATATCCGAAGGATGCGGGTCGTCTAAATGAAAGTCCTCTATGCAGGTTAAGTTAGTTCACGTTTATTTCTACCGAGCCCCTTAAGACGACCTTATGTTCCGACCAGTGCGCAGTAACTGGCCGGCCATTCATTCGTCTCACTCGCATACATTTTTGCTTATCAAGCGTTCTGCCTTTCGCGCTTACATTGTGTCTCCCTACACTACATCCCCCCAAAATTTGAAAAACAACATTTTACTTAATATTCTATCATAGCAGTAGTTGTCACATATTATACTTATTTATGATTGCTGGGGGCTTGTGTTGTTCCACAGAGCTGACTCATGTTATGGTTTTTTTGTATAAACACTATTGTATCAATGCTCTCTTTGTTGCTTACAGAACTAAAAATCGAATAATTTGAGTAACGTAACATCTCGATTGCTTAAATCGAGTTTACGTCAAACGCAAAAAAAGAGTAAAGTAACTATAATATATTTTAGAGGGACGCTCAACGCATTGACTGACAGCTACCTACGTTTAGTTTGAGATACTTACCATAAATAAAACGTGCGGTGAGCGAACGAACAACCAAACGAATGTTGGTAACCGGCCAAAATAAATTGACATTCGTATGCATTCGTATTTTGTGTTAAATAACTACTGTTCATAATAGAAGCGACTGCCTATTCAAATAGTGGTGGTTAATAAACATACAACGAAAGTTGCATTCCTTATATTAGGTAGCTAGGTACAAAATAATCGCTCACATCATTATTTTGCGTTCCGATTTAGTTATCACGATTATGACAGATATGAATTCGGAAATTCGGAACGCTCGTGAACGCGTTGACAGTATAATACTTATTTTATTTTACTCTATGGTTGACAGTGAACATCCCCAAACCAAAACCTTTCACAAGACCTATTTTTTTAAAATGGTGGACTCTATCGACTCTGATAATTCAGATAGAGAACGACGATTCGTCCAGTGATGAAAAGGATGACGGAAGTGTTTTAGCGTATTTTGCTCCCGGCAAAGATTTACCCCATAAACAAATACCACGAATTACTAATTACATAGATGCAACGATAATGAAATATAATGGATAGTTAGATGCGACTCGAAAGAAAGACATAAATTAAACAAAAAAAATATAAAGAAATTTTCATAAGTACGCCGCTTTGCGCGCGAAAAACTGCTGCTGTCAACTGTCATCAGCGGGACCGGGACGTAGAGGGACGTGCCGGCGGGGCACATCCCCGCGCGCTCTCTCTCTCACGCGCACTCGCCCTACGCGTCTTCGCTTGAGTGTGTGAGTTATGTCCGTATGCTGCACACACGCGCGAATTTCTGCTTACGTACAGTCGAGCTCATAATAATTTTTTGTTGTTTGTTAACTGTTTTGTTGTTTTTTTTTGTTATTGTTTTGTTAAGTTTTATTTTGTTATTGTTCCGTTCGTTGTTTGTTGTCATAAAATAAATTTAAAATACAATGGTGTCGATTCTGTTGTGCACAAACTAAACTTAATTTAGGCTATTGCTATCTTTTTCTATATAATAAAACAAAAAAGAGACAGACGTAATTTAGAGCTGTCAAATTTAATTGGAACTAATATTTCCATACAAATGAAGGGTGTACGTATAAATTTGTCGACTAAAAACATGATGAAGCGCAAGGCATAAACTAGTTTGACATCTCTAACTTAGTTCATAGCTATAGCCGTCCTTTTCTCGCACTGCCTTTTAGTAAAAGATAGCAATAGCCTAAATTAAGTTTAGTTTGTGCACAACAGAATCGACACCTCTGTTTATTAAAAAAAAACCCGCATCAAAATCCGTTGCGCCTCTAAACCGCGGCTGAATTACATCACAGCCAGTAACTTTACTCATATGTACGCGCTCGGCTGTAATGACCACCGCGCGCTGTTGGCATAATTTGTCCCAAAACTTTATTTAAAATATCGACTAATCGTGCTCGGTCCATGTATTCAATGCTTTATTTATAATCTATGTAACATTGTTGAACGACGTACCAAAAATCACAGCTCTACTCCATTGACAAGTTGTCAAATAATAAAAACACAATTACGTCAACAGAGCGCGCCATTTCTTGCGTCATCGTATTTGCGTTAGTGTCACATTTCAAGTTATTACGAGTTACGTATTTGTTATTGGAATACAGTGTTATACATTAAAATGTTCGTGAGAAGTTGTACTATCGTATTATGATAACACAAATTAGGTTCCAAATCGCAAAATTGCAGTATTTCGCCTGTGAAAATGCAGTAATTATATGTACCTACAGTGGTTGTGTAATGTGAAGAAATACGTGATTTAATGACTAAAACGTGTGTGAAATGGGAAAAACAATGCTTAATTAGTGAGGTGATTAGATTTTTCAACTATCTACACCAAAAAACATGTGGGTTTGTGTGTTTTTCATCCAACACCGGCTGGCAAAAAATAGTTCCCAGATGTAAACAAACAGTGAGTATCTAGTTTCATAGGTACATTTAGATATGATGCTATTGAGCTATTAATGAGATTGTGGTCTTGTTGGAAAGGAAATATAGTCTAATTTATTTCTATATTGTTAAAATGGATAAAAACTAAGAAAAATCTGATATTTCTAGTGAAATATCAGTTTTCGTAACTATTTTTTAGCTATACATTATGACTTGGAGTATATAATTAAAGTATTTCATTTTGATTTCTAGATAAATAGATTACTTATTTAATCAGCTTGACAACAGTAGTATTGAAATTGCTCTAGGACTTGTAGTTTTTGAACTACAGATGTTTTTATCGGAACGGGCGGAAAATGTGTCAAAAATTGGCTACCTATAATAAAATTGTTGACACAGTGCGGTTGGGAGTTTTGACAGCTCGCGCGCAGCACTGCGCAAAGGGTAGTTTGTGCACAACAGAATCGGCACGATTATTTCTTATGTTTTTCATTAACCCTATTTTATTTTTCCTTGAACCCTCTCTGTACTTGACAAAATTAATACTTACTATACCTACAGCACTAAACATTCACACAAGTTTCAGAATAATTAAACGAGCATAATGATTTTCGACTTGACTGTACATGCGCGTACCTGCACTAGCAGCT
The DNA here is from genome assembly GCA_905147715.2 of Xestia xanthographa. NCBI lineage: Eukaryota > Metazoa > Arthropoda > Insecta > Lepidoptera > Noctuidae > Xestia > Xestia xanthographa. Next base: position 12,943,682 of record LR990649.1, on the reverse strand, counting down.
AACTTCCGAGCCGCCATTAAGTTTGAATCGTACTGTACCTACTGATTGCTACCAAGCGTCTGGATACATTGCAAACTGTTTGCCGAACATCCTTTGATTTGGTGAAGAAAAACTGACACCGACGCCGAACACGGGAGAACACAAACAAAAACAAGCTAACACAAACAAACACCCATCCACATGTTTGTGTTTGTTGTTTGACATTGTTCGCCAAGCGTGTAGCCGGCTAAGATCATAACAAAACAACACAATGAACACAACCTGTGAACACAATTACACAACTGACATTTTTGACAGCTGCGCTTAGGGTGATATTATTTGAGGCATGGTCGGTGTAATCGCAAGATAGCACATGTCATGACGTCATCTATGACGATTCAAGGGACATCGATATCGCGCTCACGGTAATTCGGAACGGGTTGACGCTCAAATCGATTACAGCTTAAGGACGCGTTTGCAAAATTGATAGGTACAGAATCGAACTACTACATTGACACGGGTCATACACACAAGTGTACGCACGACTAACAGCGAGAATAGTAGTCAAGTGAACACATTTCGATACTTTGAATGATTAATTTTTTTTACGTATTTCTTTGTAATAAAATTATGTTAGGTACCTACAAAAAATATATTTTTGCTCTTTATATTTTTACGAATTATCTCCGGACTTGATGGAGTAACCTGCAGGTGTACTTTGGTGACTACTACTGGAACTTCTTGACGTGTTGTACTAGGTGAGCCGAGTTTGGGCTCGTTTTGTTAGTTATGATGAGACCTTACCTCCGGACCTGATGAAGTGACCTGCTGGTGTACTTCGGCGACTGCTACTGGAACTCCTCGACGTGTTGTACTAGGTGAGCCGAGTTTGGGCTCATTTTGTTAGTTATGATGAGCCCTTACCTTTGGACCTGATGGAGTGACCTGAATGTGTACTTCGGTGAGGTACTGGAACTCCTTGACGTGTTGCACTAGGTAAGCCAAGTTTGGGCTCGTTTTGTTAGTTATGATGTGACATTACCTCCGGACTTGATGGAATGACCTGAAGGTGTACTTCGGTGAGCTACTGGAACTCCTTGACGTGTTGTACTAGGTGAGCCGAGTTTGGGCTCGTTTTGTTAGTTATGATGAGACCTTACCTCCGGACCTGATGGAGTGACCTGAATGTGTACTTCGGTGAGGTACTGGAACTCCCTGACGTGTTGTACTAGATGAGCCGAGTTTGGGCTCGTTCTGTTAGTTATGATGAGACCTTACCTCCGGACCTGATGGAGTGACCTGAATGTGTACTTCGGTGAGGTAATGGAACTCCTTGACGTGTTGTACTAGATGAGCCGAGTTTGGGCTCGTATTGTTAGTTATGATGAGACCTTACCTCCGGACCTGATGGAGTGACCTGAATGTGTACTTCGGTGAAGGTACTTGAACTCCTTGACGTTTTGTACTAGGTGAGCAGAGTTTGGGCTCATTTTACACTACTCGACCAAAGGAAGTTGCCTCTGAATTAATATCTGCTAGTAACCCTCAACTTTCCGTTGACACCATAAATGCATTCTTTGCAAACATGGGCAAATCTCTGGCAGAAAAACATCTATCTCAGGAACCTGCGCCCGACTCACCTTTGCCTCCCAAATCGTCTTGTCCATTCTCTTTCGTAATGTTCCCAACAGATGAAAATGAGATAAACAATATTATCCTCAATCTTAAAATTAACTGTGCTGTTGGACGTGATAATATATCTGTAAGTATTCTATCTCGATATAGACTTATATTACTCTCCCCGCTGGCTTATATTTGTAATTTATCATTTCAGACCGGTTCCTTCCCACGAGACTTCAAAAAATCCCAAATAACACCCATATTTAAGTCTGGTGACAGAGCTGACTGTGTCAATAATTATAGACCAATTTCGATATTGCCTACATTATCTAAAATCCTAGAGAAACTTATGAACAAAAGACTGATAAACTACTTGGAAAAAAATAAGCTGTTATCTGACTCTCAATTTGGTTTTAGATGCAATAAAGCTACTAGTGACGCAGTTCATGAGGTTACGGACTTTATTGTAAACAATATCGATGACAAAAATAAAGTATTAGCAATATTTCTTGATTTAGCTAAGGCTTTTGACACGGTCTCTGTCCCCAGACTAATAGATAAGCTTGAGAGACTGGGAATCAGGGATTTACCACTTGAACTCTTCACGGATTATCTCAGTGACAGGTCTCAGTGTGTAAGAGTTGGTGAGTGGATAAGTGGCGATCTTCCCATATCCTACGGAGTACCTCAAGGAAGCATCCTCGGACCCACCCTTTTTCTCATTTATATCAATGATCTCTGTGACCTTGAACTTCTAAATGGGAAGATTGTTGCCTTTGCAGATGACACGGCCCTCATTTTCAGAGATAGCTCATGGGACAAAGCGATTCAGCATGCACAGCGTGGCTTTAACATTGTTAACCGTTGGCTGAGAACCAATCTTCTAACCCTAAATGTCGACAAAACAAAATTTCTAACTTTTTCTCTCCGGAATGTCCCACAGACGCTCTTGGCTAACGCACAAATTATCGCCCACTCGCACATGTGTAGTTGCCTATCACCTTGTGACTGTCCTCCACTTCAGCAAACTAACACAATAAAATACCTTGGCGTTCAACTTGATAGTAGACTAAATTTTGCACCCCACATCGACCTTGTTTCATCTAGAGTTCGTAAATTAATATATATATTTAAAAATCTTAGACATATAGCAAACTCGAAAGTTTTAAAAACAATCTACTTCGCTTTATGCCAATCTCTTTTAGTTTATTGTATAACGTCTTGGGGTGGGGCGTGTAAAACCGTAATGCTGAAACTGGAGCGTGCCCAGAGAGCGTTACTTAAGGTTAGTGCATTTCTTCCGTTCTATCATCCCACTATCACACTTTACCAAACCTGTGAAGTTCTTACAGTGAGGCAACTTTTCATACTTCACACCATCATCAAAATGCATGGTCGTCTGACTTATGATCCTATTGCTCTCCTCCATAAACGTAGGAAACATACAGTTTGTGAGTCCAGAGCCTGCCGTACTCAATTCGCGCAGAGATTTTTCACATTTTTAGGTGGCCATATATATAATAAAATTAATCAGGCACTGACAATTTATCCCCTAACTAAGCAAAAATGCAAACAAACTGTCACACGATGGCTTCTTAACCTTGATTATTCTCAAACGGAAAAAATCATAAATGTTCCGAAGTAACATCAGGCCAGAACTAACATCATCATCATCTTCATTCTCTGAACCAACATACAGAAAAATTGCGTACACACCAAAACACTCACACTCATTTTACACCAGTAACACACTCACAAAAGCACCCATACACACTATCACACCCATGCTCACTATCACACCCATGCTCTCTATCACACCCCACACCAAACACAAACTACTACCACACTTAAACTCCTTATTACTTCACGATTTTTAAATTTTCTTTATTTCTTACTATAAGTTTTCATATAATTATTGTATAATGTTTTTATATCTAAATTTTGTAGTCTAGTGTTGGAATTGTCATCAATTAATTCTATAGTTTTAATAACGAAATTGTGTCCATGGAAGTGTACTGATTTCCAAGATACAGGTTCTTTACCTAGTTTGGAAGTCAGGCGTCCTTTTAGTTTTTTTTTTTTTGCAGCCTTCTTTGTACACCCCCTAATGGATGACATTGTATTAGCTATATTTTTACTGAGTCCAATAAACGATTATTATTTTGTTAGTTATGATGAGCCCTTACCTCCGGACCTGATGAAGTGACCTGTAGGTGTACTTTGGTGACTGCTACTGGAACTCCTTGACGTGTTGTACTAGGTGAGCCGAATTTTAGTTCGTTTTGTTAGTTATGATGAGACGTTGGCTCCGGACTTGATGGAGTGACCTAAAGGTGTAGGTACTTTCATAATTATGAAAAAACGTTATCAATTTTTTGTTATGAGCTCCATATTTTTTGCCTATCTGGGGTCAATCAAACTCGGCTCACCTAGCACAACACGTCAAGGAGTACCAGTAGCTCACCGAAGTGCACCTTCAGGTCATTCCATCAAGTCCGGAGGTAATGTCACATCATAACTAACAAAACGAGCCCAAACTTGGCTCACCTAGTGCAACACGTCAAGGAGTTCCAGTACCTCACCGAAGTACACATTCAGGTCACTCCATCAGGTCCGGAGGCAAGGTCTCATCATAACTAACAAAACGAGCCCAAACTGGGCTCACCTAGTACAACACGTCAAGGAGTTCCAGTACCTCACCGAAGTACACATTCAGGTCACTCCATCAGGTCCGGAGGTAAGGTCTCATCATAACTAACAAAACGAGCCCAAACTCGGCTCACCTAGTACAACACGTCAAGGAGTTCCAGTAGCTCACCGAAGTACACCTTCAGGTCATTCCATCAAGTCTGGAGGTAATGTCACATCATAACTAACAAAACGAGCCCAAACTTGGCTCACCTAGTGCAACACGTCAAGGAGTTCCAGTACCTCACCGAAGTACACATTCAGGTCACTCCATCAGGTCCGGAGGTAAGATCTCATCATAACTAACAATACGAGCCCAAACTCGGATCACCTAGTACAACACGTCAAGGAGTTCCAGTAGCTCACCGAAGTACACCTTCAGATCACTCCATCAGGTCCGGAGGTAAGGTCTCATAATAACTAACAATACGAGCCCAAACTCGGCTCACCTAGTACAACACGTCAAGGAGTTCCAGTAGCTCACCGAAGTACACCTTCAGATCACTCCATCAGGTCCGGAGGTAAGGTCTCATCATAACTAACAAAACGAGCCCAAACTCGGCTCACCTAGTACAACACGTGAAGGAGTTCCAGTAGCTCACCGAAGTACACCTTCAGGTCATGCCATCAAGTCCGGAGGTAATGTCACATCATAACTAACAAAACGAGCCCAAACTTGGCTCACCTAGTACAACTTGTCAAGGAGACTTTCCAGTAGCTCACCGAAGTATACCTTCAGGTCACTCCATCAGGTCCGGAGGTAAGGTCTCATCATAACTAACAAAACGAGCCCAAACTCGGCTCACCTAGTACAACACGTCAAGGAGTTCCAGTACCTCACCGAAGTACACATTCAGGTCACTCCATCAGGTCCGGAGGTAAGGTCTCATCATAACTAACAATACGAGCCGAAACTCGGCTCACCTAGTACAACACGTCAAGGAGATCAAGTAGCAGTCACCGAAGTACACCTGCAGGTCACTTCATCAAGTCCGGAGGTAAGGTCTCATCATAACTAACAAAACGAGCCCAAACTCGGCTCACCTAGTACAACACATCAGGGAGTTCCAGTAGCAGTCACCGAAGTACACCTTCAGGTCACTCCAAGTCCAGGACGAATAGGCTTTTAGAACTCTACTTTTATACTTTTTATAGGGAACGTGCAAGAACTATAGGTGGCAGCACTAATCGACAAAAGAGACACTATGCGGACAGAAAAGGAAACTTATCACTTCTCATCGTGCTTTCAATTTACATAAACAAAATTGTCTCTTCAATGATATTATTTTTGAATATGATAAAAGGTATAAAATATGAGTTCCGGTCTATCAATAACGATCGTCAGCGTAATATAAATGTTTAATAATATGAATTTTATATCTTTCGTTTACTTTCTGATGAAAATTGTGGTGTATGAAGACATGGTGGCTGGCATAACTAAGATAGCTTTCTTATTTTCAACACATGTTATAATGGAAGGGAATCCTTTATCAGCGAGAACAGTATCTCCAGGCTCTAATAAATCAATAATTAGTTCACAATCATTTCATGAAGCAATCAATAAAATGCAATCCGTAGCATTTAGATACAAAACTTAATAAAAAACCAAAGGAGTGCAGCCAACTAAAAACATTATTGTGGGTATAACCATGTTTATATTCTGAGTACATTGTGGAGTCCTTGATTAACTGTTGAGGGATGTTTTTGGTACTCATGTATTTTTTGTTTAATCTTGTATGTTTTGTTTTTAATTTTTGCTGCATGTTTTCTGCATGCCACTTTAGAATTTATATATTATTATTATTAATTATGATCTATGTAATGTATCAAACACAATTTAAATTGTTCCTGATAAATAAATAAATAAATAAAAAAAATTCGATGTGAACTTTAGTGCGGTCTAGTAGAACACGTGTATGGTGAAGTATAAATGGTTCTGTGGGGCTATTATGTATCTCTGTTGACAGCTCGAAATGATAGTAGCTGGGCTCAGTGTCCATCAATTAACTGTCAAAAGGTTAGTTTCGTATTATGTATGACCAGACGCGATAAAATATGACGTCATTGGTTGTCATCATGGCTGATAGTCACCGTAACTCATTTTGACAGACGCTTTCGTATCGATACTTATATTATTTCGATTATGTAAGCATAGTGGACAACAAATTGACGACAACTGAGTTTGAAGTGGCTTTCGTGAAAGATGTTACACCGTACCCGGGCTGTTAAAGTGATATCCACTCAGTGCGATACGTAATACCAATATTATGACATTCTCGGTTGTCATCAAAGTTCGGTGTGCAACCGAAGCTTGTTATTCACTGGATATCAGAAAGATACGTAATAGGCCTACTGGTATGTTTTTATGGACGGTTGATTTTGAGGGCCTTTTCAATGCAGAGTGTAACAAAAACGAGTTGTTTTCAAATATTTGCCTTTACTGCGTTTATCCATTTTTTGCGTTTTTCACCAAAACATGGTATGATAGTAGTATTTTTTGGACAGTAATAGAATTTTACGCTAATTGATTTATTTTCATTTTTGTGGATGTATTGGTACCTACCTACATCCAGAAATGCAACAATGCATTATGATTAGTTAATTAATTGTCACTATAAAATTAATTCTGTTTACTTCTTAGAAAAGTCAATGTCAAGCATTAATAGAGCACAAGATTCGGATTGGCGACGCCAGTTGGCAGCACCGTCGTTGTGCACGTTCCCTATAGCGAAATAAAATATAATAAAAATCTACCTTGTGAAGTATCAAATTTGGTTTATCGAATATTTTGTGTTTGTACAGCGATCTTTTTCAACTAGAGGCGCTCCAAACAGGCTATACGTGACCACTCTTGACGGGGGTCGCGCGCGGACTAGTTTCATTCGAAATACTTTGCAATAAATCAAGACGGGTATCAAAAATAAAATAACCCCTAACGCAATCGATTAAGATTCATCCAGAAGACCAAAAAATGTGAAAAAATAAGTTTCGGTTTTCATTTTTTCTGCGACTATATAAAGCATTTAGATTAAAAAAAAATCCTAGCATTAAGAATTGAATATGTTTGCCAACAAATAGTATTTTTAGAAATAGTAAAATATGTTAATAATAGCACAAAAAATGTACCTAAACTCAACCCGGTATCGTTAATTTTGTGAAAAATGGCAACGACAGATTGATTTTACATTATAAAAAACTAAAATTTTCGATGATCTAGTACCTAGTATTTGAAGATGAAGAACCAATCTATACGAGGTAGTTATTAGTTATATTGGATTTTGTTTGGTTAAGCCGTAAAATGTACCGAAAAACAGCATAATTTTGCCTGAAATGCAAACGCGCCCACTACCTCAAATGGCTTAGCATGATCCTCCATTACGCCTAAAATACTGCAGCATTAATTTTGAAATAAATATATTATGGTAAAGTTGAGGATTAATGTTAGGTCCTAAGTTTGGCGAAAACACGATTTCATAAAATATTCTCGATAGAAAAAAATCCCAAAGTTACCTCCAAATCGAACAATAAACCGCTGGTATTCAAAAAGTACTTCAAATTAGATCATGAAACTTTGCATATTATCTGAACTAAAATTAGAGCAGCTCTTAAGTTTTTTATTTTTTCTAAAAGACGAAAATCTGATTTTAGAATAAATAAAAACCACTCATTTCGCACTATTCGGCCGCAGTGACTGACGTAACAACCGCTTTGTAGTGCAAGCTGAACGTTATTTTAACAGTTTTACAAACGAAGTTTGAACCACCACAAAAAGAGTTGCTAATCTGAGGTAGTATAGGGAACGTGCACAACGATGGTGGTGCCAACTGGCGTCACCAATCCGAATCTTGTACCAAATTAATACTTGACATTGACATGTAAAACAAGTAAACAGAATTAATTTTATTATTGAAAATGATTATTCTAGCTAATCATAATCCATTGTTGCATTTCTGGATGTACCAATATATCCACAAAAATGAAAATTAATCAAATAGCGTAAAATAATAAAATTCTATTACTTTCCAAAGAATAGTACTCTCATACCATGTTTAAGTGAAAAACGCAAAAAATGGATAATGCAGTAACAAAAATATTTGAACACAATTTGTTTTTGTTACACTCTGCATTGAAAAAGTTCAATAGCCTTCAAAATCAACCGTGCAAGCAAACATTAAATGGTACTGGCGTACCATTTAAACTTCAGCAAACACACATAATATGTTGCACTGAAGTTCACACCGAATATTCCTCAACAGTTAAACAAAGAGTCCACATGTACTCAGATTATAAACATGGATAAACAATAAAGTTTTTAGTTGGCTGCACTCCTTGTGGTTTCCTAAGTTTTGTATCTAAATGCTACGGAGGGCGTTCTAGTGATTGCTTAGTTATAACAAATGATTATGGATTAGACTGCACTGAAGTTCACACCGAATATTCCTCAACAGTTGAACAAAGAGTCCACATGTGCTCAGATTATAAACATTGGTATACAATAAAGTTTTTAGTTGGCCGCACTCCTTGTGGTTTCATAAGTTTTGTATCTAAATGCTACGGAGGGCGTTCCAGACTGCACTGAAGTTCACACCGAATATTCCTCAACAGTCTCCACATGAACTCAGATTATAAACATAGCTAAACAATAAAGTTTTTAATTGGCTGCACTCCTTGTAGTTTCCTAAGTTTTGTATCTAAATGCTACGGAGGGCGTTATAGTGATTGCTTATAACAAATGATTGTGGATTGATTTTTCTGCCTGGAGATACTGTTCTCGCTGATAAAGGATTCCCTTCCATTAAAACATGTGTTGAAAATAAGAAAGTTGTTTATGCCACCGTTTCTTCATGCACCACAATTTTCATCAGAGAAAATAAACGAAACATACAAAATTCATATTGGTCAACATTCATGTTACGCTGACAAACATTATTGATAGACCGGAACCCATGTTTTATACCTTTTATCATAATCAAAAATAATACTTTTGAAGAGATTTGCGTGACAGGTGACAGCATAAGTTTCCTTTACTGTCCGCATAGTGTCTCTTTTGTCGTTTAGTGCTGCCACCTATAGTTCCTGCACGTTCCCTATAGGCGCTTAATCCGGAACGCAGCCGAAGTTAGACAGTGACAGTATTGCTGACACTACTGACAGTTAGACGTTTGTGTGTAAACAAAAGTTTGTGTATTTGTAATTTGCAAATAGTTTTTAATAATATTGTTAAAAATGAAGACTAGCCGGTCCCAATTTGAAATGCTGGTGACATACATGGAGCAGTAAGTGTAATTTATTTAATTTGGTGTGTAGTGAACTTGATACACTCTGTGAACTTTGATAAAATAGTTTGTTACATTTTAGGCATGGAGATCTATACAAATTATCTGCTAATGCCCGAGAAAGGATAATGGGCATACAGAATTGGGAGGAATTGGTGGCATTATTGAATAGTCATGGTACCACTAAAACCACCGAGAAATGGAAGAAGGTTAGTCAAAAGGTTTATTGCTTACCCATTTTGGTTTAAACTGAGTGTGATGGTGGGGAATAAAGTGTTGGACTCTTTGTATGGTTTAAGGCTTGGAGTGACTACAAAAATAATACCAAAAAAAAAGCTGCACGGTTGCAACGACAAGCTAATGGCCCTGGTGGAGATCCCGCAGTTTATGCAAAATTCTCAGATTTAGAGAAGAGAGTTCTAAAACTGATGGGTTTGCAAGTAGCTACAGGCTTGGCAGTGGAAGAGGCTGAGTCACAGGTATATTTTAAGTCTTCACTATCACTTCACATAGTCCAAAACAAAGTTGCTTTCCGCTGTCTGTCTGTCCCTATGAATGCTTAGATCTTTAAACTACGCAACGGATTTTGATGCGGGTTTTTTTAATACATAGAGGGATTTAAGAGAAAGGTTTATATCTACATTGCACCCATGTGAAGGCGGGGTGGGTCGCTAGTGTACTTTTATTTCTATGGCTATTACATTGCGGTAGGTACTTACCTGCATTGATGTCTTATAAATTGTATTTTCTTACAGGACCTTCACATTCAGACCGTTTCTAACATTGATATTGAACAAGTCTTAATATCTCTCCATCAGCGAGAAGAATGTAAGTTGCCTAAAATATAACCATGTTCTTAAAAAATTGTAAACATGGCTTCTATAGTTAGTGCCAGTTAAGATGAGAATAGCAGTCATTGCCCTTTCCCTAATATCTCTTCGTATGAACCAAAACAAATAAACCATGTATCGTTTTTCATTACAAAAAATTTTGACAACGATGACAATTTCAGACTTGAACAGGCTTATTTTTGGTTTTCAAAGTTAAGAAGTTTAATAAATGTAGTTGGGTCAATGACCGCTATTCTCATCTTAACTGGCAACAACTATAATAAAACATACTTACAATATTTTCAGCTTCAGATTCTCAGAATGAGATAAAAGTTGAGACTATTGCCTCATCAGCTCAATCACCACCATACTTGCGGGCAATATCTTCTCCGCCACTTATGTTTGTGGAGCAAGAAGTTGAAAGTAAGTTAGACACCATTTTTTCTAGATACTTAAATATGAAATTCATAACAAAGCAGTGGTAACCTAAGCTCAAATATGAATAAAGCTTTACTTAAAAATGTCAATTAACCCTTCATCTGTGAAGCCCGACGGAATCGGTCTGACGCCGTTGTTTAACTATTGTGTCTACTTCGCTAACAGATGAAGGTTTAACTACTGTAGTTACTTGTTCCTAATAATTACAGTATTTTTGATAAATTTGGGATGAGGTGTGGTTTTGTGGTAGTAGCCCTTTAATTTTTTTGACATTTTAGGTTCTGGGACTTCATCAAGGTTATCAATTGCCCCAGCACATTCACCATCTGAATCGAGACCTACCATGGCGGAATCACGTAGTACATTAGTGGAACCACAAGTGGAAGGTAAGCACTTTAAAGAGAGACCTTTATAGAAAAACTTTAAAGCCTTTTGAAGACAATGATTATTTTTGACAATATTTACCTAATTACTATTGTTATATTTTTATAGAGACGGGATTGCTCTCCCCAACTAGGCCATCAACTCAATTTCGAGTTCAAACCAATCGTCACCATGCAAGGAGAGCTCGAGGTTCACCTCGAAGACGAGCGAGGCTACCACACACAGAGCAGGAAGCACAACACTTTCTCCAAACTGATTCGTTTTGGAGAAAGTTCATAAAACAGCAGCACAGAGATAACATCGAATTGAGAAGAGAGCAGAATAGGATAAGGGAAATGGAGGTACAGGTTCAGAGGGACTGGCAAGCAATAGGCGGAAGAGTTGTGAATATTTTGGAAAAACTAGCTGATAAATATTGTAAAGATTAATTACAAAAAAAACATATTTATCAGCTAGGTTCCTGGGGGTCTAAAATGGCCGCTTTAGCAGAATCCACGCAGAATCTTAGTATGAATTAGGTTAAAAATTTAAAATTCTCTAAATGGACTTTATGCTTTTGAGCATAAAGTCCATTTTAAGAATTTTAAATTTTTAACGTGATTCATATTACGATTCTGCTAAAGCGGCCATTTTAGACCGCCAGCTAATATAGAAAAAATATAATAGAGACCTTTGCCCAGCTTTAGAACAGTTACAGGCTGCCAGGCTGGTATTATTATTTTATATTATTTTATTTATAAAAGTTTTATTATACCTATACTCAGAAACTCAGCGACACAGAATCACGCTTATCTTGCATATTCTACTCATTATAACAAAAACTTTCAAGTCTTTCCAATGTTTCTTTCATAAGAGAATGGGGTACAAAAACGTTCACATTTGGTCCAAAAGGGCAATTCATTTTGTTTGAGTGCAATAGGGAGTCACTTTAATTTTTTTTTCAATACACTTTCCTCTTCTTCTACTTCTCATAGAAAGGAGGCCTGTGTCCCAGCAGTGGGAACATTAATAGGATGATGATGATGATGACACTTCTTCGAAAACTGGTTCTTAGCGCGGTGAATTAGGTTTAACGTGCAATGTGTTTCACAAGGGTGCGTTTTTTTTTTTACACGTGTGCGGGAATAAACATTGCCACAGATAACTATAGGTACCTATACTTAGTCCAAATTGGTTCAATGCCGATAATCAGAGGTGAATGTTTTTTTTTTTTAATTTTGGCAAAGCTTTACGGCGTAAATCCAAATTGTGTTTATAAATAGAATATCATAGCTAAACATGATTATTTAAAACAAATGTTTACTTTTTATACAAATTAACATTTATTTGTGTTCTAAATAAAAAAATAAAATAAAAAAAACTATTTTTTTATATTAGGCTGTTTAGCAGCTTCATACCTTTGCTTCTTCAACCTGGAGAAAGCAGAGCTCGGAAAAAAAAAAAAAACATAGTTTCTTAATAATTCATGACAAAAATATTTTTCGTTCTTTTATTTATTTCTTCAAAAGTGTATTGAAAAACGTCGTTTGATACACGTGGACATTTGTTATTGCATTCTAGGAGGAATTAACTCGCCTACGGCTTGTGTGTTAATTCCGCCTCGAATGCAAAAACAAACTTTCTCCACTTGTATCAAAATGTACTTTTCAATACACTTCCTCGAAAACTGGTCCATAACGCACTACGATTAGGTACAACATACAATGTATTTCACACGCGTGTGATTTTTTCCACTTTCCCGCACGTGTGCGGGAATGAAAATTGCCACAGATAACATACCTATACTTAGTCCAAATTAGTTCAATGTATATAGTCTGAGGTGAATGTTTTTTTTTTAATTTCGGCAAAGCACTACGCATCTCTACGGCATAAATATTTTTAGAATATACAAAATTGTGTTTATAAATGGAATATCATAGATAAACATGATTATAAAAACTAATAGTCACTTTTAAACACAAATTAACATTTATTTGTGTTCAGAATTCAAAAATATAAAATAAATCTATTTTTTATATTAGGCTGTCTAACGGCTTCATACCTTTGCCTCTCCATCAACCTGGCGAAACGAAAGAGCGAAAAAAAAAGAAAATTAAAATCATAGTTCGTGACAAATTTTTTTTCGGTTATTTTATTTTATTTCTTCAAAAGTGTATTGAAAAACGTCGTTTGATACACGTGGACATTTGTTATTGCAATTCTCGGCTCCTAAATTATAATAATCTAATTTTAATTCCGCCTCAGATGCAATAACAAACTTTCTCCACTTGTATCAAAATGTACTATTATGGAATATGCATGAAATACAAAACTCTTTTTATTTATTAAAAATGCCTTGTATTGGCGCTTAGAACGCACATGTTTAAGTTTATAATACATCACTTATTTTACAATTTACTGTTTTATGTAGCATGTTTTTGGTGAAACGGAACGCGCTCTCAAAACGTATCGTCCTCGGTATTGACGTCAAAGTCTGTGTGTCAAAAAAACACTTTTATTTAAAAAAATCATAAAGTTTCACTTAGATTTCATTATACCTACTTTTATTTAAAAAAAATATTAAAGTTTCACTTAGATTTCATTATAGGTAATTTTGTTATTGCAATTTTTACTTGACACATACAATAAGTAAAATTATTTTATTCATCATCATCATCAGCCTATTAATGTTCCCACTGCTGGGACACAGGCCCCCTCTCTATGAGAGGGGAATGGGCTATAATCCACCACGCGGGCCCAGCGCGGATTGGTAGCACATGTCTTCGAATTTTTTGGTTCTAGGACATGCCGGTTTCCTCACGATGTTTTCCTTCACCGTTTTGAGAGCAGCGGTGGTGAAATAAATTACACAAAGTAATGTGTCTGGGTTCGAACCCATGACTTACTGTTCGTAAGTCGAGGCCGCCACCACTGGGCCAGCGCTGCTCTATAAATTATTTTATTAAGGCCAAAAACGACGTCACATCATGGCCGCGACAGTCACGGACGTTTGAACTGTCATAGAAAATTGCAGGAGTTTTATAATATTTTTGAGAGAAAAGCAATAGTTGTACTTAACTTTTAATACTTATCTTGGGTTGATAATACTGTATTTTATTGATTTAAGTGAAGAAAAAATTACGTGCATATTCCCTATTCTGGTTTGAACCATAATTTCATGAAATAATGATGTTAATAAAAGTATTGCAACCTTAATATTTGGTATTTTAATACTGTTCCTCTATTATATTAAAGTAGCATACCTCCACCATGTTTATGATATTAAGCATAATGTTGTTGTACATTCGTTTAAGTTAGTTTAGTTTTTGTCTTGTACACCTGTATAGAACAGAATAGAAATAGTTTTTTATTTTATTTTACCACCTCTAATTTGTAAACACTTTTAAAAACTATAAAATGTTTATTATTTTTTACTATTATAGATAATGTATCTTATTATTTTAGTTACCTATATAAGTTATTGCATAGCACATGTGTTCCATGTTCCTGCTATGAAACTGTGTAGTATTTTCTAGAAAGGAGAATGGCGAGATTGCATGTAATTCGGGACCCAGTGATATGGGTAGCGTACATTGTGGAAACTTATGAATAGTTAAAGAACGACTTAAGACTAACAATTAAGCGATTGGAAAGTAGAAAAGCTTTTATCCGTATTCCACGTAGCCGTTGAACACAAACAATAGAAAGATCCACAGACTATGTCCAAAGATGAATTTGACACTTAATTCAGTTGTAATAGGTAAATGTCAAACGTTGCGTTCGAAAACTACACGATGACTTATTTTTAAATAAATTAAAATTCATTCGTAACTTTTCATTCCCATCATCTAGTAACTCAATATGTTTTATATAGAACTCTGATAAACTCTTTGCTGTAATTAATATAAACTAGACACTGAACGGCGCTCGGTTGATTTTTAAATTACGTGGGTCCAACCTCGCCATTCTCCTTTGTATTTTGCTGATGGTGCCGAACTGGCGTCACATATAGGATCCTTCAGTCAGATCCCTAAAATGGTTGTGATCTTTTTATTCTTATTTAGTATCTATTCGATTTCTATATAAATTAAGGTATTGTTATACTGACTGATTGTTTTAGAATAAATTATGAAACTCTTGAATAACAATATGATCTTGTTTTCCTAAATTATGAAACTCTTGAATAACAATATGATCTTGTTTTCCTAACTAAAATCAGACCTTAGGAGCCTATAACTACCTCAAATTAGCAACTCTATATTTGGTATTTCAAACTTCGTTTGAATGAATAGTGAATAGTGCGAAATTAGTGTTTTTTTTGCGATTAACAAAAAATCTATTGATTGGACTAAAAAAATAAATAATTTAGGACCTGCTTTATAGTTAGTTCAGTTAGTATAAAAAGTTTCATGATCTAATTTGAAGTATTTTATGATTGCCAGCGGTTTATTGTTCAGTTTAGAGGTAACTGGGATTTTTTTCTATCGAGAAAATTTTATGGAATCATGTTTTCGTCACACCAAGCCTTATATAATCACTGAAACTTTTAACGAGTATGTTGCTAAGTATTCAAAAAAATTTAGAAATACGTGCAAGGTTGCTAAAGCCCTGCACATTAGCAACAAGATCAAAACAGCAGAAAACAAAATAAAGACAGTTTGGAAGGTCATAAATAATGAGACTAACAGGAATAAAATACGTAACACTAGCTACACATTGGATTCAGCATGTGGTCCTTAAAGCTCTAATCTGGAAGTAGCTCAAGAATTTGTAAATTTCTTTACTGATATACCATTAAAAACTACAGAGGCTCTTAATTCCTCACCTGAAGTCTCAATTGGTTTATTAAAGGCGAATGTATCTGGCTGTACGGTTGAATTTAAATTTAAACACATAAACCCTATGATAGTTATTAAAGCTTTCCGGCAAATAAAAATAAAACTGACCGAAGATCTATGGGGAATGTCTATCAAAGTTTGTACATCCATACTTAAGATTATAGCCCCATACTTGGCTTTAATTTTTAATTTGTGTGTAGACCAAGGAGTTTTCCCTGATCTAATGAAATACAGTAAAGTCATACCTCTTTTCAATTCCGGGGACAGTAAAGATACTAATAATTATAGACCTGTATCCGTGTTGCCAGTTTTTAGCAAGGTGTTTGAAAAAGTAATGCTGAATCAAATGCTCAATCATTTTAACACCAACAAAATTTTACACGATCAACAGTATGGTTTCACCAAGGGACGTTGTACGGCTGATGCCGGTGTAACCTTATTAAAGCACATATTTACTGCGTGGGAAGAATCTCAAGACGCCATAGGAATATTTTGTGACCTTTCCAAAGCATTTGATTGCGTAAATCACGACACATTACTTTTGAAACTTGAGCATTACGGATTAGGTCAACTTGCACTTAGTTTGGTAAAATCATATTTGAGTGATAGACAACAACATGTTCAAATAAATGGTGTTAATTCACAGGGTTTAAAAGTAAAAATGGGGGTTCCGCAAGGCTCAATATTGGGTCCTTTCCTCTTTCTCGTATATATAAATGATCTACCCTATTTATTGAAAAACCAACCTCAAAATATGGTGTTGTTTGCTGATGACACTTTCCTAATTTTTAAGATAAATAGACGGGCCCAAAATCTAGATGACGTGAATAATGCCCTACTTCAGGTCCATAATTGGTTCACAGCAAACAATTTAGTATTAAATGAAATAAAAACTAAATGCATAAGATTTGCTTTACCCAATGTTAGAAGTAGTGATTGTGAAATAATATTGAATAAAAAGAAACTTGAATTCGTAGATAAAACGGTTTTCCTGAGGATTACGCTTGATTCAAGGGCCTTGAATCAAGCGTAATCCCCAGGAAAACCGTTTTAGGCTACAAAGGGGTTCTCATTTAACATCCCTTGCGGCGCGGCTAAGTTCAGCGGCATATGCTATTAGAAAAATTCGTCAATTTACTGATGTAGATACCGCTAGACTGGTCTATTTTAGTTACTTTCATAGTGGTGCCGATTCCCTTGTTCACAAACTAAACTAAATTTAAGTTAAGTGCATCTTTTTCTTTCTATTTCATTATGAAAAGGACAGAAGATAAATATTAGTTTAATCCTGTCAAATTAGTCAGCACCTGACGTAATTTGATGTAATTTTAGAAGTCAACTTTTTAATCGCGTCTAAAACTTGTATGGCGCTGATTAATTTGACAGAACATAACTAAAATTTATCTTCTGTCCTTTTCTTAATGAAATAGAAAGAAAAAGATGCACTTAACTTAAATTTAGTTTAGTTTGTGAACAAGGGAATCGGCACCATTATAATGTCTTATGGCATTTTGCTATGGGGACGGGCTGCAGATATTGAGTCGCGATTATCTAAGGGAACTGTTTAAGGATATTGACATCATGACAGTACATTGTCAGTACATCTACGAAAACACTTTTTGGTAAAAGAGGTGATAGACATAATTACAGTACTAGAAATAGGGACCAACTCGTACAGCCAGGCTTCAGACTCGCTAAAGTAGACTCATCTTTCATGGTACCCCATGAAAGATGAGTCTACTTTAGCTGTTTGAGATGCTATAATAAAATTCTACAAAGTATTCTTGAACTGAATGAGACGAAATTTAAAACGTATCAAACGCACACTATGTAAGCAAGCTTATTACAAGTTGGGCGATTATATCGCTGATAATAATGCGTGGCTCAATGCTGGTCCTGCTGCACATGGACAGGGGCGCATAAATTGATAGCATTAAATAGAATTGTTGGAGCTGCTGAAGATTGTACAACTATCTTTGCATTGTATAGAATCAATCTCTAGTATTATATAATCGCATAGCCCATATTGTGTGAGTACTATGTACTAGAAAGCTATCATTCACTGAAATCCTACGTTTTTTTTTTCGCGGTTGAGAGTACCTATGTCATGCTCACTCTAATGTCTCGCTGATGGTGGCGCGTGTGTCGGATCATTTAGTTCCCTTCAAAATGGTTGAGCTGAATGGTGCTGATCCATGCGTCATGTTCGTGAACGGGCGCTGTCAGTTGTGACTGGTCATCTCTTAGTTGCCATGGCTTATTTGAATGTTTATTTTTTAATTGTATTTTTTTTTACTATGGACACTTTTAACGTGCACATCTTGCTACATTGTTCTCACATAATATACCATCATTAACATGAATGATGTAACCAAGATTTTGTAACAACATTTTGATTTAAAAGAGTGTCCATGGAGTTTCTTGCCCGTTCTTCTCCATAGAGATCTACGCTAGGGAATGGGCAACTACAGTACTTTCACAGTTTTTAGGGTTCCGTAGTCAACTAGGAACCCTTATAGTTGTCGCCGCGTCGCGTCGTTCCGCCGCGCCATCCGCGGAACCCGGGACGCACGAGCTGGCCAGGCTCACCATCCCGTTCCCAGATGGCGCAACGCAGCGACGCGGCGCGAAAGAGAGAGAGGTTTTACGCCCTTTTAGGGAGAATTGTTGTTGTGGATAGATAGATTTATGTTGGTGGTATTATTTGTACCTGGGGCTTGTTCCGAGAAGAATCTTCAATATGTTGGGAGGTTTGCTTCGCATTAATCAGCTTTTAGTTCTTACTAGGTCGCACCATGATTCAGCTCGCCATCTGTAGTTGAAAATTAAATTGATTCCCACCATTCTATACATTGTAATATAAATACATGAATGTTTCTGGTGTCTTAGGTGTGAGTCCATAGCACAGAATATGTTATACAACGTACATATCTTGCTAGGATAAATTCAGTTACATGCTCTACGAGATCCTAGTCACCGTAGTATGTTGGGTATAAAGAGGAGACCGCAGCCAAGTCTGCTAAATCAACCTCTTGCCATATCCGTTTCTATCACAGATCCATCTCTTAATAAACGAAGAAAACCGCAGCCAAGCCTGCTATTAACCTCTTGCTATAAGTATCCGTTTCTATCACAGATCCATTTCTCATAATTTAACTCTGTTGTATGTACTATATACCCTCATATTACATACAACACTTTACAACAATACGCTTGGGTATTGAGGAGGAATCGCACAGCCCAAGTCTGCCATTAACCTCCTAATGTAACCGACTTCCAAGAGCATCAGAAACCTTTGGAAAAGATAGGAAATTTAGAATCTAGGCATTTATGTGGGGAACCACTACACTATTGTCTTAGTGCTACCACTTAGCTCATATTTCTCTCAGATGAGTTGCCACCGTGCTGGACGCCTTCATCATAACACCAATCACTTTACTTTGCACTAAATAGTAAATACTTATTGAATTAAATACTTCACATTTGGTGTAGGTAGTCCAAAGTACCGGCAAACGCCACAGACTACTTAACGTCATAACCATGAACTATAAATACTCTTTATCTGTGGTGATCTCTTTGTGAGTTCAATGTTGCCAGCAGCAGATCACCTTATGCAATTACTTATGACTAGTTTGTTACACGTTTCGCTTCAACAATATTAATTTGACTCTGTTACCTGTTTACTTCGCGAACTGCACGTCGCGACACTCCCGCCCGAATATTCTTAGAGCAGGGTTAGTAAGTTACGCGTCCACTCTGCAATTTTCTCCAGAGCTCTGGTGGCCGCGCCTCTTCTTTGTTTAACCTCGTTGTTTACTTGAACTCTCTTCTCAGGTTCATCCTCTTTCTGACTCAATATTTTCTCTATGTCCGTGCTCTCTGATACTTTATCGTTTTCTGAACTATCAGATGTATCTTTTAAATTTATGACTTTCACTTCCAATGGTATCAATTCGTGTACCGTTATATTCCGTGGTATCTCGCTTTCTCTTTCTGATGCGTTGGCATCGTATTCTATTTCTTCATTGTCCTCCATTTCCAATGGATATAAATGAGTTAAAGATCTTACAAACTCCTTATTTCCAACTTCGACCTTCGCAACTCTGCAAAGTCCGTCAGAACTTTTGACCAATGAAGTAATTTTTCCAACTTTCCATTCTTCTCGATTTTTATTATCTCCTTTTATCTGAACAATTTGTCCTACCTTCGGGATTAATTTTGCCGTGATTCTAGGTTCTTTGACAGAATGTCCATATCATTCACGCAGACTTTGTAAATATCGATTTGTGAACATGTCCTTAAATTCATTGAGGATAACTAAACCTCTTTTCCAAGCCTTGATAAGGTCGGATTTTGTTGTAGTTCCTTGTACTAGAAAGTCTTCGGTTGAACCTTCCATCGTTATGCATTTTCCCATAGTTAAGAAATCAGACGGTTTTAAAATATGTACCAATTCAGAATCGACACAAGTTAATGGTCTTGTATTAACTGTTGCTTCAATTTCTTTCACTAATGTAACTAATTGACTATCCGTCAGCATGTGCTTTTCCAATGTTCTTCTCATACAATTCTTCACTATTGCAATTAATCTTTCATAAAATCCCCCGAACCAGGGAGCTAGTTGGGGTATGAACCTCCAACGAATTTCGTGTTTAATGCAATAAGAATTTGATAGTATTTCTGACATAAGCTTAAAATTTGTAGCATTATCTGATGTGATTATTTGTGGTACACCTCTTGTCGATATCATTCTTCTCAAAGCATGAAGTCCTTCTTCTGCTGTGAGATCTTGAACAACCTCTAAATGCACCGCCCTGACTGCTAGGCAAGTGAAAAGTGCTATCCAACGTTTACTTGTTTCGTTTCCATGTTTAATTAGTACAGGGCCCATGTAGTCCAGGCCTGTAAATGTAAACGGTGAAGTGTAATTTACTCTTTCAGTGGGTAACGCAGGGGTTGGTGGTAGCTTGAACGGTCCCCCTCCGTGTTTCTGACATCTAGAACATTTCCTTATAACCTTCTGGACTTGGCGTTTTCCGTGTGGAATCCAAAAGGCTTGACGAATTATAGCGAGGGTATGGTTAACACCTACATGATGATTGTCGCTATGAGTCTGGGTGATAATTTTGTTAGTGTAATCACAATCTTTTGGAATAAGTATTGGATAACGTTGGTCATACGACCAATCCGTATTTTTTAAACGTCCTTTGCAACGTAAAAGTCCGTCTACGTCCAGAAATAGTCCAAGATTAATTTTTAAGCTTGTTTCTTTCCCTTCTAGTTCTCTTGGAAAGTGTTCGGCTTGTAGCTTCTTGAGCTGCTTAATTTTGTCACCCTTTTCTTCACTTATGTCTACATCTATCTTAGTTTGGTTACTTGTACGGTCTTCTTGATTTTCCACACCGAGTGTATTTTCTGTATCCATTTTATATTCTTGTGACTCTTTCGGGAGACCCTCCCCCGCACAAAGAGAAGAAACTTCTCTGATTCCTGACGGCCAAGAATCTGGATGTTGTAATATAAACTGAGGGCCAGTCAGCCATTTTACTCTATCTTCTTTAGAGCTGAATGGTCTTGTGGCAACATCCGCTGGATTTAGATCCGATGGAACATGTCGTATTATAAGGTTTTTATTCCTTTTAATTTCTTCGACTCTTCTGGCAACGAACGGTGTGAGGAGTTTGTCCGACTTGCACCAGTCGATAACAATTTGACTATCAGTCCATAACGTTTGACTTGTGATGTTAAACTGTAAAAATTGGGATACATATTTGATCAGCCTAGTTCCAATTAATACGCCTAGTAACTCCAACCGCGGTATTTTCAGATTGTCTTGATCTTTCAAAGGAACTAGCCTTGATTTTCCTAGAACAAACTTTACTTCCTTGCCGTTAACTATGTAGATTACAGCTGCATAGGCTTTCGAAGAGTCTGTGAAGCAGTGAATTTGACAAGTACTTGTAGTAGCATCACTGAAGTAACATCTGGGCAAAGATATGTCTCGAACCTCATCTAATTCTTCACATATCTTTGACCAATCGGTTTTTAATGTCTCAGAAAATGGTGAATCCCATTTTACCTTTTCCTTCCAAAGATTTTGTATGAACAGTTTGCTAGACAACAGTGACGGTACAGCAAATCCACACGGATCATAGATTGACGCTATGACCTTTAAGACACCTCTTTTTGTAAATTTCGGTTCACTAATAACCTTATCTTTTAGTTGAAGTGTGTCTTCCTTTAGTTTCCAGTTTAGTCCAAGAACCTTGATCTTATCTTCTTTGCAAGATTCAGGCACTTGTTTTATAAATTCTTCAGAGTTGGAACTCCAATCTCTAAGATTCATGGATAGTTGGTTGAATATCTCTTTAGAATTCTTATAAAGTTGAAGTGCTTCCTTCATTGTTTTTGTTCCAGTAACTACGTTATCAACGTATATGTCTTTACTTAATTTGTTAATCTGTTCATTGTCCGAACTTTGTAAGTGTAATCTGATTGTTGCATTAAGCAAAAATGGGCTTGATATAACGCCAAATGGAACTCTTGTAAATCTTAAGTGAAGCAGATTATCTTCTGTAGCGGGTTTCTTTGTATCCTTTAATCATAGGAATCGAGTTACATCGCGATCCGGTTTGTTGAGTGCAATCTGTAAGAAAGCCTTCTCGACGTCTGCACATATACCTATTGGTTGACATCTGAACTTTATAAGTAATCCAGTCAAATCCTCCAGCATCATGGGTCCACAATACAAGCATTGATTTAAACTTTTGTTGTCTTTTGTTTTGGATGAAGCGTCATAGACAATTCTCATAGGCTTGCCAGGTACTTTCACCCCATGGTGTGGAAGGTAATGAACAGGATGTCCTACTGTTTGATCTCTCAGATCAGGTGCAACTTCAATTATTCCTTTCATCATTTGATCCTTTAATGTGTCTTCATATGCCAATAATGTGGACGTATCTAGCCTCTTCAACAAGTTGACGAGACGACCATAAGCCAGTCCAAAATTCATATGCAGAGCAGGAGGGTACTCAATCCAGGGCCAGGATACGGAGTACCTGTTGTCTACATATTCAGTAGTTTCATTGAACCTCTTTACAGCCTCATCTTCTCGATTTTCCCTCGGGGAATCGGTTATGCCAATGGATTCAAGTTCCCATAAGCTCTTCATGTTAGTCTCGATCAGTGGCAAGTCAGGTTCGTTGAATAACATGTCCACATTAGACTGGAAGTATGTCACCACCGATAGTTCCTGAATAGGACTGGAATCCATTTTCCCACTTAGTATCCATCCGAGGTCAGACTGTACCATATACAAGTTCTCCTTTAGTTTAATTTTATGTTCTGAGATAAGTGAAAAGTAATAATCATTACCAATCAGAATGTCCACTTGGTCTTGTAGAGAACCATCGTCTGCTAGTTCTGATTTATCCTTCCAGTGGCTTAGGTCCTGATGAGGATATGGGACACTATGTGATATCACTGGTACCACATTAGCAAATAGAGTGATAGTCTTATCGGCTCTTGTCCTCAACTGCACCTCAACCACGGGACTGTCTATTTCTTGAGGAGTATTTGATCCAAATGTAAATACAGTTAGTGTGCTTTCTTCCTCAAATTTTAGATTAAGATTTCTTGCAGATTTCTGCGTGATGTATGTTCTTTGGCTTCCGGAATCTAATAGAACTCTGCATGGAAGCTCCTTAGAAAAATCTCCTACTTTATTGGCAGTAACTACTGCCGTTTGTAGAACGGTGACTCCCTTATCTCTTGTGTACAGGACATTGGTTGTCGTTAACTTATCCTGATCTACACTTGAGAATTTAACAGGACATAAAGCACGATTATGACCTAATTTATTGCAATGAAAGCATTCCCTCTTATAGAATGTCCTATTCTTAGACAACTGTAGCATCTATTTTTTAATAGGGATTTTCTTTCCTTTAGTTCCTTGAATTTAGTACATTCGTCGTTGTAGTGTGACTCTTTACAGAAGATACACTGAAGTTTAGACTTCTTCCTAGGTGGCCCCTCCTTTCCCTGGTTTTTTCCAGCATGACTTGCATAATTTTGCTTGTTCCCATTGTTCCTCTGGGAAGCATTTCTCTTATTCTGTTTTGGGTGGTATCGAGCCTTTTCCTGTTTATTTTCATAGTTATTTTTCTGTTGTCTTCTTTGGTCCTCCTTTCTCTTCTGATTTGTATGATCACCCTTCCCTGTAGCGTGGAGTGTCTTTACAGTGTAATATTCTTTCTCATTTAGGTTTTTCTCTTGTGTCAGTCTATTTGCATCTTCACGTGCTGAAATGATAATTTCCAAATATTTCCTTATCTCTTCAATCGATTCTTGCTTTATTTTCAATTTCATTTCATATATTATATCTTCTGGAAATTTCTCCATTATCATAAACCTCAAGTGGTTATGGTTAATATTTTCACCCATTGAATCCAAAACTCTCAAATGTTTTTCAATTTCAGTTAAAACTCTTCGGCAATCTGATACGGTTTTGTCTGCTGGTTTTATTCTGTAGAGTGAGGAATAGTGTGCATCAACCACTTGAGTTTGTTTCCCATATCTATCTTTCAAAGATTGTATGGCTATGGAATAATTTTTATTTGTAATATCTAGCCCGTCTATCACTCCCTTAGCTTCTCCCTTTAAAGAATTCTTCAGATATAATAACTTGTCAACGTCTGGCAAATTCCGATTGTGAATATTGGAACTAAATTGGTCCCAAAATTGGTGCCATTCAAGAATGTTACCTTCAAACTGTGGTAACTCCAATTTTGGTAGTTTTCCCGATAATAAATGTTCTTTGTTCTTGTTATTTGTCGTTGAATTTTCACATTCTTCAATTTTTACTTTAAGTTCACAGCAGTTTTCTTCAGCTTCCAGCTGTATTGCAGAGATGGCAGAGATCTCGTCCACTTGTGGTTCGCTAACGAGTCGAAAATAATTGTTTAGTTCCCTCTCCAATCGTTGGAGACAGGTGTGAAGTTTAGAGGATACCACTCTTCCTTCATGCAAGGTTAAGTCATTTATTTCACTAGCGAGTTTACTATTAGTATTTCGAGCACATTCGGACAGAGTTTTAATTTTATCACACAGGCCTCGAAGAATAAGGAGCATGGCTTCCTCCATATTGATGTCCTGTAATATAATATCACACTATCTAGGTACAGCTGTAAATTGTTATACAAATTTATTCATAATGTAACATGTTTTGATTAAAACCACCTATTTTTTAAAACAAGGAATAACAAATTGATGTTTGTATTATTTACTGAAAACATTCTGATGGCTTATTTAATAGCAAAAACCCATAATTGAATTGTAATAGATCACACATCATACATACAGGGTAGGTATTTAAAAAAATTAATTACTTTCCTGAAAATAGAATTTCAGAAATTCGACTTCCCTTTCAGGAAACTTATTTACTATCTTGGAAATAATCATCTCCTTTCAGATTTATTTAGGTGTTATGGGTCACCCAGCACAGGTAAGTAAATACCACTTAATACTTTAGAATGCTCATAACAAAAATACTCAATCACCAAGTGCACATAATCAAGCATAGAATAGATAATGGGCACTGTAAGGAAACATCACTCTTGTTATACAGTGTGTCTTCAGCTAACACACTACTATGTACTTACAGAGTACAAACCATAATCTCTCTTATATCATTTATTTGTATGTATTGGTGACACCGCTGCCTAGTCAGCAGTGCTTCTGTTCGCATAACTTGGGTATGTGGGATTGAGCCCGGAGCCCCATCCTAGACAAATGTTTGTGTACCTGAAGTACTCATTCACAGTATGTATTGGCTACCGAAATCCTTAGTACCGGCTTAGTTAGTCTAGGGCCAAGATGTCCACTCAAGCACTTATATAATGTGAATAAGGTAGCCAGACAGATAAGGATACTCATCCAATGTCAAGGTATAGGATTATAAACTATTACTCACTTCCAATGTTGTCTTCAGTTAATAACTTGACTTTATTAGCTATTTCTTTAGCTGTAGGCAGTTTAATATACTCTCCTTTTCTCGGTGACAATTACCTCCAATGACTAACAATTCCGGTCCTGTTGGAAGTGGGTGGAAAGATAAGTGCACAGGTTTTATCACGTAGGTACCTACTTATTTCTATAGACAATTTATTTAATGTTGCTATTTTTGTATGTATGTAGGCGGTTATACAGTGAACCCTCGAAGGTACTAGCACAATCTGTGCTTATTTTTAATTTAGATGCGTCGAAGCCCGAAATGGCGCGGTCCCACAGACAGGCTTTACATACTCGCGCAAGCGTGGGTCATGACCGCCAAAATATGAAGGGATATCGCTGAGAGAGAAGGGAGATTTACTGATACATGTAAATCTAGGTAGATAACAGAGTATTTACCAATTTCACACATAGTATCATACGAGCTGAGAATACAAATTCGAAATTGTAATCAACACACATCTAAACTGTACTGACCTTTTTGTTCTTTCAAGCACTCTTATTTTATTCCCGACGTGGGGTAAATCAATAAGCCGTAGATATTTCGTTCTCACAAACACTTGCAACATAAAACTTTTGAAAACGCAGGTACGAAAACCTTCGTGCAAACATGGCGACAAGAATTTATTGTCTCTGTCAAATTTGCTCCACTTCCGGTTTGTGCTCCAAAGTTGCAAACTTTGACAAATCGTTTTCAACTTCCGCCTTATATTAAATACGTATTAAGACTTGTGGAGTCGTATCTTTGCAAGTTAATGAATACAAATGATCGAATCCCTTACATAAATCATAACACGATTATATAAACAACATCACCTAGTTTATTTCACAAAACAAAGAAATAAACTTATCAACTTATATTTCATTTCAACAACGAGTAACGCCATCTAGGTTATTTATCACACCGATCTATCACCTCAGATGTTCAGCGAAACTTACTTTTTTACCTGTGATAATTAATCTTAAGATAATTACGTTGAGAAATATTCAATATTATCAGAGTCAATATCAGCGAAACGTGTATCAAACCTATTCAACATTTTAGCATATTCATCAACCTTTGATACAATAAGTTTTACACAGAGCTTTCACAGATGGCAGCACCAGTAAGAACTCGAGAATTTTATTTTATCCAGTTTAATCTTGTATAAATAATTTTGATATTGATTTTTCCTCTCGGATCCCAGCATCTCCACCATGTCGCCGCGTCGCGTCGTTCCGCCGCGCCATCCGCGGAACCCGGGACGCACGAGCTGGCCAGGCTCACCATCCCGTTCCCAGATGGCGCAACGCAGCGACGCGGCGCGAAAGAGAGAGAGGTTTTACGCCCTTTTAGGGAGAATTGTTGTTGTGGATAGATAGATTTATGTTGGTGGTATTATTTGTACCTGGGGCTTGTTCCGAGAAGAATCTTCAATATGTTGGGAGGTTTGCTTCGCATTAATCAGCTTTTAGTTCTTACTAGGTCGCACCATGATTCAGCTCGCCATCTGTAGTTGAAAATTAAATTGATTCCCACCATTCTATACATTGTAATATAAATACATGAATGTTTCTGGTGTCTTAGGTGTGAGTCCATAGCACAGAATATGTTATACAACGTACATATCTTGCTAGGATAAATTCAGTTACATGCTCTACGAGATCCTAGTCACCGTAGTATGTTGGGTATAAAGAGGAGACCGCAGCCAAGTCTGCTAAATCAACCTCTTGCCATATCCGTTTCTATCACAGATCCATCTCTTAATAAACGAAGAAAACCGCAGCCAAGCCTGCTATTAACCTCTTGCTATAAGTATCCGTTTCTATCACAGATCCATTTCTCATAATTTAACTCTGTTGTATGTACTATATACCCTCATATTACATACAACACTTTACAACAATACGCTTGGGTATTGAGGAGGAATCGCACAGCCCAAGTCTGCCATTAACCTCCTAATGTAACCGACTTCCAAGAGCATCAGAAACCTTTGGAAAAGATAGGAAATTTAGAATCTAGGCATTTATGTGGGGAACCACTACACTATTGTCTTAGTGCTACCACTTAGCTCATATTTCTCTCAGATGAGTTGCCACCGTGCTGGACGCCTTCATCATAACACCAATCACTTTACTTTGCACTAAATAGTAAATACTTATTGAATTAAATACTTCACATTTGGTGTAGGTAGTCCAAAGTACCGGCAAACGCCACAGACTACTTAACGTCATAACCATGAACTATAAATACTCTTTATCTGTGGTGATCTCTTTGTGAGTTCAATGTTGCCAGCAGCAGATCACCTTATGCAATTACTTATGACTAGTTTGTTACACGTTTCGCTTCAACAATATTAATTTGACTCTGTTACCTGTTTACTTCGCGAACTGCACGTCGCTACAATAGTTTCGCCATGTCTGTCCGTCAGTCCTCGCTTAATCTCTGTGACCGTTAGCACTAGAAAGCTGAAATTTGGTACCAATATGTATATCAATCACGCCGACAAAGTGGTAAAAAAAATTGGAAAAAAATGTTTTATTAGGGTAGCCCCCCTGTATGTAAAGTGGGAAATGTTTTTTTTTTTTAATTTCAACCCTAACGTGTGATATATTGTTGGAAAGGTATTTAAAAATGAATAGGGGTTTCCTAAAATCATTTTTTGATAATGTCAATAATTTCGGAAAGTACGCAAGTAAGTTCGCTCCATAAGTAAAAAACAATGTGTGTCCCCCCCCCCCCTCTAACTTTTGAACCATAAGTTTAGAAAATGTGAAAAAAATCTGAAAAGTACAACTTTATAAGGACTTTCTAGGAAAATCATTTTGAACTTGATGGAAACAACAGTTTTTGTACAAAAAAGACAAAAAGTTGTATAAAATAATTTCTGGACTAAGTTTGTAGTATATTCGTATATGCAAGCATTTTTACATAATGGATACCCACCTTTAAACTCATAAGTGGGAACACTTATTGTGACGGACGGGAAACTACGGAACCCTACACTGAGTGTGGCCCGACACGCTCTTGGCCGGTTTTTATGTCTTGTGACTGGGACTGTAGCTACATTTAATTTTCATCTTTGTTTCGACAATTCAAAAGTGCCTGTAACTGGCCTACTTGAAATAAATGCTTTGATTTTGATTTTGACACATAGGACCTAACATTAATCCTCAACTTTACCATATATTTATTTCAAAATTAATGCTGCAGTATTTTAGGCGTAACGGAGGATCAAGCATTTGAGGTAGTATAGGCCCTTAAGGGCTTACACAACTATGTTGGGTTGGCCTTCCAATTTAATTTGATGCTGCTGAATACTTATGGTACTTTTATATGGACCCCCTTTTTTATGGCCTGTGTAAAATAAACCAATCCGCACTGGGCCCGCGCGGTGAATTATAGCCCATTCCCTCTCATAGGGAGGAGGCCTGTGTCCCAGCAGTAGGAACATTAATAGGCTGATGATGATGATGAAAATAAATACACACTGCATACATAAAATTAATAATGGTGTCGATTCTGTTGTGCAAAAAATTAACTTAATTTAGGCTATTGCTATCTTTTTCTCTCTATTAAAACAAGAAAGAGATGGACGTAATTTAGAGCTTTCAAATTTAGTAGGAACTAACATTTCCATACAAATGAAGGGTGCACGTAAAAACATGTCGATTATAAACACGGTGAAGCGCAAAGCATAAACTAGTTTGACATCTCTAACTTAGTTCATAGCTATCGTTTAGTAGTGTAGTAGCTGTCCTTTTCTCGCACTACCTTTTTAGTAAAAGATAGCAATAGCCTAAATTAAGTTTAGTTTGTGCACAACAGAATCGACACCAATACTAAACATTTGTAAGTTTAAAATTAGTAAGAATAAATACCTAGTGAGCTCATTTTTAAATTATGGGTTTTAAAATTTAATGTGTTCAAGTCTTTATCTAATTGTTCCCTTGGATGAAACCCTTCCTCTGATTAGGTCAGACTTTGAAACACCTCTGTGGGAATGGGCTCATTGTTATCTTGTTCTTCATGTTCCAATCCTAAAAACAAAAATAATGTATTATTCAATACTTTTTGTGCCATTGATTACTTTTTCGATTCAACCGCCCAAACGTATTTCCTATGACAACTCTGGGTGCCACATACGTATGGTTGTAGGTAATCGGCTTGCAAGGTGTTCGGAAATTCGGAGCAGCGTCAAAAATCGGAGTCATCAGCCATGGTCGTTGTGGATAACCAGTCTCCTACAATGATGGTCAATGTGTTAGTTTATTTGCCTTACCCTAATGCACAATGTTCAAACAATATTTTATTGGTGGGTAGAGCTTACCTAAAAGCCACACTGCAATTCGTTGATGTCACTGTTTTCCCATACAAAAGAATCGTGATTTGCACCTCCAAAGGCATTTGCATTTTGAATTCTACAAGGGTTGTGCCTCCACAACCCTTGTAGAATTCAAAGATAAGCATTTCAGATAAGCAGACACTCCATGTAAAATATTGGTATTCAACTGCATCCGGTTAGACTGGAAGCCGACCCCAACATAGTTGGGTAAAGGCTATAGGCTATGATGGATGAAATGGCGGCAGGTCACGGGAACAATATGCGACTCCCGCCCGCATTCCCCTTAAACTCAAGGGGAAGATTTATAAAACCATGGTTACTGCTGATCAGAATGTTGGCCCACAAAAGGGATGAATGAACGGCAACTTCATGTGGCTGCAATGAGAATTCTCAGGGGGATGTGTGGTGTAACGCAAATAGATAAAATAAGAAATGAGTACTTTAAGACTATCACCCATCTTGCTCCATACCTTGGGGAGCAAGCAAAAGCTCGTGACGCCCTTGCCATTGCATATTCTGTGTAAGGTTCGACATTATGGGATAACATGTGCTTAGCCGTGTGGTATCCGGCAGAGTAGAATAGAACCAACCCACTCACGGGTGTCGTATAAGGCGAATAATGTCTGAGGCAGATCACATTGCGCCTCCGTAGACCAGAGAATGGGCAGCAGCGTTTTCTGTTAGTCTTTAATCACTGCGATCTCCAATCCGCCTGCCAAGCGTGGAGATTACGGCAAATTCCTCTCATCATGGGAGAGGCTTATGTCCAGCAGTGGACGTTATGGGCTGTTGTTGTTGTTGTGTGCTTGTCTAGGCGAGATCTAGACCATTCAGGGTCCCAAAGACCTGATGTCAATTAGAAATTATACGACCTCTATAGAAAAAAAAAATTGAGTTTGAGAAAGATTAATAAAAACTGCTTATGTAGGTAGGTAGGTACCTATAATTATTTATTTACAGATCATAGTACGGTCGAACAAGCTATTCGCTGTGCTAATTGGTTTACACAATTTACATTTACATTTTTTTGGGAGCAGTGGCGGCCCAGTGTTGGCGACCCCGACTTACGAACAGTAAGTTGTGGGTTCGCATTACTTTGTGTAATTTATTTCATCACCACTGCTCTCAAAACGGTGAAGGAAAACATCGTGAGGAAACCGGCATGTCCTAGAACCAAAAAAATCGAAGACATGTGACATCTGCCAATCCGCACTGGGCCCGCGCGGTGGATTATAGCCCATTCCCTCTCATAGAGAGGAGGCCTGTGTCCCAGCAGTGGGAACATTAATAGGCTGATGATGATGATGAATTTACAATTTACAATGTAATTTCTTCGTTAAACTGTAAACCAAATAGCTTGTTCGACCGTACCTAAATTATTCCCTTTATTTATTTCTGTACATAATTACCTTTCTAATAGTTCAATCTAAAATAATATTTAAATAAGAAAAGAACATTAAAAAAAATACCTACTTAGAATAGAATAGAATAGAATAGAATTTTATTTTGCAAATATGGGTAATACAATATAGTTGTTAGGTATGACATTTCAAAGTTCAGCCATATTTTACCATTCGGCATATTTTATCTTAAATTATTTGTTTATAGTATTTAGCATCCTCACTGGTGGTACACAAAATAGAAATCGATAAAGGTAATGGTTTAAACGATAGTTGCACATGAAAATCTTACAATATCATACGTTTTTTTTTTACTTTTAGTAACATTTCAATACTTACGTGTAAGCATAATATTAACTTCTAGTAGGTACTAATAAAACACCTAAGTATGTTAGTAAGCACTAAGATAGGAAAAATAAAGTTAATGACATAAACATAATTTCACCAATATAAATTAAGTAGGTACCTACTTACAAAACGTGTTAAAATAAAATAAGTTACAAATGCATTTCACGTAAAGCTATTAGGTTATTGCTTGACTAGTCTGGAGTGAAAGCTCTGTATCAGCGCGAGGTCTTGTAGTAACTGATCTGTGGAGCAAACGATTTCTGAAACATAAGTACAAGAGAATAGAGGTAAGCTGAAATAAAATTACCAGCTAATGCTGTCGATTCTTTTGTGCACTGAGGGCTTGTAATTCGAATAATGCGAATATTCGTTCATTTTCGCTATTCGAATATTGACTGATGTTAAATTCGAATATTCGAATAATTTTTAGATATGGAAAGTTTGAAAATACAAACTAAGTCTGTCTTACAAGTTGTTATCTACAGACCGCGTTACCGGTACCGGCATTATACGATAGAGGTGGATCGAGACAAATACACTTAAATTAAGTATATGAGTTTCTGATGTCAATACCGCCCTCGAGCGTTGAATGTGAGGGGTACCTTTTTTCATCCTCAAAATATATTATTAACCAACTGAGATGCACCTTACAGCACGACTCTATAGACGCCCTAAGTTTTCTTAGATCGCATTATTAAAGTTTATGTCAATCCCACGAATGATTAGTGTGATTGCAGTGTGATTTTGTGATCTTTCATTTACTTTTATTATAAAACTTATTAATGTTTTTGAGTAGGTTACTTCAATGTGATTAAGCGACTAATTGTAGGAGTAATTAGATTAGAATATTACGCAAAGCCAATTTGATCTCTAGAATTCCCAAGTGCTTATGAACCTAAAACTTAAGTTTTGTTATGTTTACTGATTTACTCATGCAGTGGGTGTAAATTTTTATTAAAAATATTTTTGTTTTGTTTAGTTTGTTTAGTTAATTTTTTTTTTTTTTTTTTTCATTATAATGACAAACTATGTTGCTGTAAGGTGATTCAATTTTATATAATAAAAATACTGAACTAACTTGTTTATTATTTTTTTAAGCATGTTCTTTCAAGGTTTTAATTTGGTTTCAAAAGAAAAAGCTAGTATTCGAATAATATTCGAATAATTCGAATACTGCCTGTAAAAACATCGAATATTCGAATATCTAAAAACTTCGAATATTTACAAGCCCCTCACAAACTAAACTTAATTTAGGCTATGGTGTCGATTCAACTTAATTTAGGCTATTGCTATCTTTTTCTCTCTAATAAAACAAGAAAGAGACTGACGTAATTTAAAGCTGTCAAATTTAGTTGGAACTAATATTATTTTCTATACAAATGAAGAGTGCACGTAAAAACATTTCGACTAAAAACACTGTGAAGCGCAAGGCATAAACTAGTTTGACATCTGTAACTTAGTTCATATCTATAGCCGTCCTTTTCTCGCACTGCCTTTTAGTATCAGATAGCAATAGCCTAAATTAAGTTTAGTTTGTGTACAACAGAATCGACACCTTTTGCTATCTTTTTGAGGAGTGTGGAGACTGATGTGGAGGTGTGTGGAGGGCTTTTTTACAACAGTCTGGCACGGGCATAATTGTTATTGGTAAAAGTTCTAAAGGTAAATTAGTGATTTTTTGGTACAGGGTTGTCGCAGTGGCTAAGCGATTGACTGCTGCGCTGTGTCTCGCGGGTTCGATTCCCGCACCGAACAAATAATTGTATGGCCTACTACTGGTAGTTGTTCCTAGTTTGGCTGTTTGTGTATATGTGTGAGTTTAAATGTTTGTAAACGCACCTTTGTTACAGGAGAATTTTAGGGCAAGGTTAAAAAAATAAATATCCCCGTGTACTCATTCACATTAGTTCCGAGAGTGGTTGTCACTGAAAATGTAGGTACCTAATGCTGATAATGTCGTTGCACATAATGTTATACAGGATATTGTTTTACAGGATTTTAGTTGTGCTTCTTACGGGATAAGAAGTAGGTTTATCAGGCATTATTTTAAAATAATATTAACCTAATAGATAAAACGGTATCAAAAATCACATGATAGCATTCCACTTGACGACTCAACTCGCCTACAAGTCACGTACTTGGGTAATAATTCTGTGAGAAAATCGTGATATAGTTATTTGTTTTTACCCATAACATATTTAATCAAACTTTTTACGTTAATTATTCATAGTTTGCTACAAAAAGTAATGAAGTTTTTTACTGGAGATCTGTTTTAACACTTACGTCTTTTTTAACGGTCGTCCAACAAAAAGTGCACAGTGATTTATCTTGGTCGCTTACGTCATTCTTCTGTAAACAGGGCTGTTCCAGTTCTCCTGTAAAATACAAAACAAAATTCTATTAATTCTACGAAAACATATCGAAATCATACGAGTAGGATATCAATTACTTTGGTACTTAAACATTTGGTAGGTAGGTACGAAAAATCGTACCGGTCTACTTAATTGGATAATGAGGTATAAAAGCAAACATAATCAAAGTCAATACGAGACCCAGGAAATATACTAATATGGAGTACAAATAATGGAATGTGCTATACATACATTACACCAAAGTAAGGCCACATCAACTGTACCTTTGAGATTGAACGCAAACCGCTCTTATTGCATCAGATTACAATTAGCCTCGGCCCACCTATTTCTTAGGTACTATAAAAATATTAAAGTTCTTGAAAGCCGGATTTGCAGATTGTTAGAGGATAGTAGACTGTGAGTTACCGGTATAGAGTTGATTGTCGAGGTGCGTGATGTAGCTGCCGGCTAGGCGGAGGATCTCGATCTTGCTGAGCTTCCTGTCTGGTGGTTCCGTGGGGATCAGCAGGCGTAGCGTATTGAACGCTATGTTCACGCTGCTTGGAAATACAAATATTTTGACAACAATTCTATTGAAAATGAGAAAGAAAAAAAAAGGTCGATCTAGATTAAGGCACAACATACCATAGAACTAATATTGAGCAAAATTAAAAGCCTTTTCCCTGGTTTCAATCACAATAATTTAGAATTTTTGTTTTATGTTTGAATTTAAATTTTCTTGCTTTGACTTTTCTACACACATTTCTATTCCAACTTTCCTCTCGCAGGTCTGCTGGGAGAAATTTCTTATGAAATAAGCAATACCTTTGTGCTCTTATATGTTAATACATTGTCCTGTTAAGTATTGCGTGTGTACATAAATAAATAAATAGTGCAAAAATGTTGACTTATTTCTAGAGTTCGACCTAAGTCCTAGATAGCGTTGAAGAAAGCGAAGATTGATTAATACAAAAAACCCACATCGCAAAATATGTTATTACTAATTGCTTCTTGCAACACTAGGTACTTGTTGGTAGTTTTAAACTTTTTAATCCAGTAGTAGGTACTTAGTTTTTAGTGCAGTAGTCAGCTGGCGCCAAATGTGAGGAGTCTGATCTTATCTTGAAGAACGATATCTTACTTAAGTAATCATTATAACCTTGTCAAATAAATAGCATCATTTATATTAAGTTTGTTCATTTGAAAGTGATAGTCCTAATCCTAAACAGATTATATCAGAGGATCATTGCACAAATTCTGCGTTTGGGGGACACCTTTAAATACTGAATTACAACAAACTTTTGTACTTTTTTCACGATCAGTGAATAATTGGTTTAATTTTCTGTATGATAGTTTCAACAGGCATAAACATAGAACAATTAATATTCTTACTACACGCTGACTGTAACACCTCATTATTAGGTAAGTAAAAGTCTTGGAAGTGAAACCATGCAATAAAGTAACTTCCACATGCAATACTAACTTTTGCGTCCGGTCCCTCTCGCGCGCATTGGCCTGGCACCTTTGCTTGGCTGCTGGCTGCGAGCCCGCATGTTGATAAGAACTCACCGAGAACATACGTTGTTCCCATGTTTCTTCTCCACACTGGTAATTTAGGAAGTTCTCCATTGGAGAACCAAATATACTGCTACAAAAATTACAGTTCGCTGTTTCTACGCTATTATTTCAGAAACTTTTTTGCCTTGACTTGCGAAAAATCTAAATGTTACGTCAATTTTCGTGTTCCGGTGATACTATAGGTTCGGATGCAGGATACGTACTAATCCGGGGACGTATGGGGGCCCACTAATAAGTATCCCGCTGGATATCGCTCATGAAGGAGTCATTTAGGAAGAACAGCGCGCGCCACTGACGCGCTCTTAACCGATAATTGTATAAACAGATGGCTCCTAATGTAGCAGGGACGCATTTGGAGCTTGAGAAAGTGTCTTTTTTGTTTTGTGCATAATATTCATGCAATATTGTTGCAGAATATGAGATGACTAGTCCACTTAAGAAATTACTAGCTGACCCGCGCAACTTTGCCTGCGTTACATAATATAGCTTATAACATGTCATTTTGTGCATTCAATTACGAACAAAAACCTTTTAAAATAAATATTGCTTATAAATTTATAATAGGATAATATGTAGCCTAAAGCCTTCCTTGGTTTACAAAGAACATTTTTGCTGAATTTTAATTAAATCTATACAGTAGTTTTGGCGTGAAGTCGTACCATACACACAGACAAACAGACAAAAATTCTAAAAAGTCACTTTTTGTCATGAGTTACGTTTTTCTAACAAAAGCCACTTATTTTTTCTCTGTAAATTCTCAATGTACAGTTTTTCTTTCGTTACTGTTTTATTATATGTATTGATTGCAACGGGGTTCAAAATGTCACTGCAATTTTAACAACAATAATTTGTAGCTGAAACTAAAAGGTAAGCAAAAATTATTAAATCTAATCGAAAAGTAATGTTGGGGCAGAACCCCAACATTGCTTTTGGTTTAAATATAATAATGAGATAATGTAAATAATAACTTTTACTTTTTAACCGACTTCAAAAAAGGAGGAGGTTCTATGTTCGAGTGTATGTATTTTTTTTATACCGGATGACTTTTTTATCTCTTTCCAAAAAAATGGGTATATTAGGTGAACGGAGTAGGAGCTTATGGCATACTTACCTAGTTTTTTTTTTCTTTTTTCCACAGCTTAGAAAAAAATTGGTCTATCATCAAAAAAACCGGCCAAGTGCGAGTCGGACTCGCGCACGAAGGGTTCCGTACCATTATCTATACATTAGACAAAACGGCATAAAAATCACGTTTGTTGTATGGGAGCCCCCCTTAAATTTTAATTTTATTCTGTTTTTAGTATTTGTTGTTATAGCGGCAACAGAAATACATCATCTGTGAAAATTTCAACTGTCTAGCTGTCACGGTTCATGAGATACAGCCTGGTGACAGACAGACGGACAGACGGACAGACGGACAGACAGACGGACAGACAGCGAAGTCTTAGTAATAGGGTTCCGTTTTTACCCTTTGGGTACGGAACCCTAAAAACGATATAAATTTCAAGTTAACTTTTTATTTTAGTACTAAGAAAGATAAATTTTGAAAAAAAAAATGAAATAATATCGAATTTTTTTGAATTTTTATTTCGCAAAAAAAACCAAGTCTTAGTACCTATGCCATTTGCTTCTACACCGTTCACCTATTAAACCCATTTTTTTGGAAAGTGATAAAAAAGTCATGAGCACTGTCAAATCATAAAGCCTGTATATGTTCACCGATTTCTCTCCCATTTGAGGACTTTCAATCAGTGAATTCTCAAAATTCTTTTATTTGAAAGAGTATACTCCTGAGGTGGTCACATCTAAATTTGGTAAAGATCTGATCCTGATCTTCGGAGATATACAATGGAACTCTTCAAAAACAGACGGCAAATTTGTTGTGCATGCTGTAATCGCTTGGATGTTTATTGTTTATACAACATCATGACGTAACATCACGCCTGTATGCTCTGAGGGGGTACGCAGATGTGTAAAATACACCCAGATTTTTACAGTTAGGTATGTTCCATTTATTGGGGATAAGTTTTTTGGGAACAACTAAAAATGGAAAAACAGAAAAAAAATTGCAAAAAATAAAACCGACTTCGAAAAACACAATAAACCGACCACCGACTTCACCGACCGGTGACCGGTTTTTTTTCAAAAAAACTAAATAAATCAAACAAAGGTCACAAACTTCTGAAGCTAAAGTTATTTTTCACGTTTTTGTGGTTTTTAAGAAGTCGGTTTTATTTTTTGCAAAAAAGTTTTTTAGTGAAGTGAAATTGTTGCATCACAGTCCGTCCCTAGTGTGGCGAATGGGTGACTTGTCATCAAGAATGTAAAACGCGTCTCCCCCGAGCTTCGTCTGTTGCTTTAAGCTAACTACCGCAATAAATATTTTTAATGACCCCGATGATTCCTCAAACTGAATCTCTTCTTTAATTTGTTACTTGAAATATAAGACTTGCTTCCTTTGTTTCATCTAGTTCCATCCATTTGATTTCATCATTGTGATTGATCTTGTTATGGGCAGTTCTCTTGATGAAGTTATTTCAAAGCCTCGGGATGGCAATCACTCATATCGGAATTATCATTACCTTCGCAAAGGTACACTGCGCCCTAATTCCCTTTCAACTGTTCGTGAATTTATTACAGTACTAAGCACCATGCTCATAAATCATGATTAGTTAATTGTCTTCATATATCATTGGACTATGTCCGCCTATGTCTCACGTTTCTTTCATTGAGCTATTCGTTCAATTCATTCAACATGTTTCGCGTACACGTCTCGAGGGGATGCGTGGAGTTCCGTGGGAACATCGGCTAATTGGCTAAATTATACGATATGTCGACCGCTGCGTTCATTCGTATTCATTTACAACAGTTACGAAGTTCACATGAAAAAACAATAGACGACACCAAAGACTACAAATTCATTTTATGAAGACTGTATGCGTTCGCAAGCTTACACGCTCCCGTGTTACTGCATTTATTTAAATATTTATCAACATGTTGTTTCTGATGTTAAGTCAACTATTACTAATATTTCACCATTATTTACAGAACGTTTATCAAAGTCAAATAGCCTTTTGGTAATATTTGATTTGATTGATTTGCTGATAACATTTTAAGTTAAGCTGCCATAATAGTTCTGCAGGTGGATTTCATAACATCATACATAGTTGCTATCATACACCTCATTAGCTCTTCATCCCAACAACGCAACCAACAATGACTTGCGTGAGTGGTGAAGCAATCGCTGCGCTGGTGATGCTCAGGTGGTAGTTGGTTCAGTCGACGTCACGACCCCCCCACGTCGCGGCGCTGGCGGCTGGCAGCCAACCGACGCAGGCGCACCACGGCCGAGACTTTCTCCTCGCGACACCTCTGCCGGAGAAACGAGCGTCGCCGCGAGTCGCAGACGCAGCCGCGCGCGAGTCGACCGCCTTCGACGCTGGCGCGACACACTGATCACTACCCACACTTCCGCGTGCAAACATAAACCGCTTTCGCTCCGTAAACAGTTTTCGTGTGAACTATATTGTGTTAGTACATTGTCAACATCCTACCGGAGACAGTGCATCGGGACTCGTGATTGCAATAAACTGTCGAGTTTGTACACCAGTGATGCTTTTTCGTAATTAAGAGGTGAGTATTGTTACCTTTCTACTTGGTCGTGGTCTACTCTACGTTAGACGATGACATTAGATGATAAGGTGGGCGCAAATGTTAGTAGTGAACGCAAGGACACTATCAGGCTGGACGTCAGAGTCACCGTCCACCGGCCATCGTCCTAATTCGTTTGTCTACTAGAAACACACGTTTTTCATCGCAGGAGAAAAGAAACCACAATTAGCATATTGATTGAAAACTTTGTAACAATACTTGTAGTTGTCCTCCTTATGTTAGCTCCACACACCTACAATATTTATCTGAACAGTTACATTAGATGAACGGTTAAGCACGGACCGGTCTGGGTATGGCCAGTATTCGAGATCAGCTGGTCCGACAAAGGAAGATAAATCTGATACGAATCGAGGCATCCTGTCAAAATTGTGTAAAGGCCGAACAAACCGCATTATGCATTATTAAGTACGTGTACTTGCAACTTACAGCTTAGCTCAAGGATTTGATGTTCAGTGCTCTTTTGTGTTATAGGCTGATGGCAAACGAATGAGTAGGTATTATTGAAAAAGTTTTAATAATGAAAATGTATACTAGTCTTATAACTGTGGATTGGTGGTTCCAATTCGGTGTATCCAAAAGTGTTTCCGCCTCACGGCGAGGCGAAACAAAGGTACGTGACAAATCGCGACTTAGTAAGTCACAACACAAGGTGATAGTTGTGCAACTTTGCTTGACTTCCCGTGCTGAATGAATGGAGGCCTCTTTTCCTCAATACTATGTGCACTTTATGGACACCATCAAAACAGATAAAGGAAAGTGTAATTAATTCTATGCCTTAACTTTTTTTCACCTGTTCGCCGATGTTTTTAAAAATTCTTGGACTCTGCACGGCTCTGTAGATATCTGCTGTATATGGCAATGTGCAAGTGTCTCTGTGTAGTTTAATCAATCTTTAAATCCGTAATGACATTCCATATTTTCTAGATAGCAAGCAGCATGTCGTTGTGAAAACACAATATCTACATTATTAGAACCGTCCTGACTTATCTCAATTTATTTGGTCTTCTTCTTCTATAAGGATATCCCTAAGACGAACCTTGCAGCTACTTTCATCTTAGTATTCACAGGGGGTGAATTCTTCTGGCAGTATCACTTTTCACAGAATCCACCCCTCGTTTGTGCGGCCTTCTACTACTCTGCCAACGATAATCATACTCGGATTATTCTCACATGTCCCCATTCCTCTTTCATCTATTTCCCACATGGTCAAAATAATCATTATCAAGGAAGGATGAATGTACTGTAAACAGAGACAGACGGAACTATTCATGATCATTCATCAAATCATCACTGGTATTACGTTAGATTATTGAGTAGTTAGTATCCGTGTAGTTTCCGCATGACTTCACTTGGGAGCCTTCGTTTTTCCCGAACGCCTCCGATCGTGTTCGGTTAAGCGAAACCCGCGTGAATCACGGAGGTGGCAGGATCCTCTTTGACATCCTGCCAATGACCTATTACAATACACCGGCGCATGCGGTGCCGGAGGTCGTTCGACGCATAAACAATAAATGCAGCACCACAACCGTTATGTCTTATGTCACACCTCGACGTATTTAATCACGAGATCATAGTCGACACGAACGTTTTTCTTTGAGTGACACGTTTGCGTTCATTAATGTTTTTTTTTAGGATACTATGTTGTTAAGTTTTAATAGCCGTTGTATATGCTGAAGAGGTCATTACATATCTATTAGGGTAATTATTATATTCTTTACCGTTTTGTCGATAATCCTAAATCAGATGATTAAAATGAAAAAAATTGTCTATTTGTTCAGTTTTCTCTTTTTTTACAATAAATTGTGAGTTCGTTCGTTAAAAACTTATTTGTATAAACGCGTCTAGCAGACAAGACTATTAAAGTTAATAAAACTCCTTATATGGGATTAGACTTTTAATTCATGAACCATCATAAGTTTAAAAATAACCATTTTACGATAAAAGGCCTCTTAAGGTAAACATCACGTACCTATTTGTTGTGTGATTTGTGACACATTTGAGTTATGTCAGAGGATCGAAGAAACGAAGGTGACATGCCATTACACCTGCTGCTGACCTACTGGACTCAAATTCTTAGAAAATGAACTTGAACCGTGTCTAGCATAATCTATAGGTTCGCTTGAAGAACTTCATAGAAGTTGTTAGTGAATATAAGGGTGGAGTTGTTTAATTAATGCATTCTGATTGTTGTTTTCTAGTTCTGCTTTAGCTTGATGATATACCAACACGGTCTTATTATAGTGAACACAACTTTTTATTCATATTCAATTCCACCACATCGCTTTCTCTGACGATCTCCATCCAGTACAAAATTCTGATTATATTCGAGCCGTTGAATTAACAAGCGTTTTTCGTATCTTGTTGAAATCGATTCATTAAATTACTGGTGTATTAAATGTTATGAATATTATTATACAATAATGATTTGGCTGGTCATTCTAACTGAGTCATGATTAAAAGGAAATCGCGAACTAAACTACCGTGCAAAAACACAAAGAGCGTCAAAGATATCTGATGCGGCAGAAGATATAGTTGCACTGTAAGCACAATGCTGGCTGACGGTTTGGCAAGCCGGCCTTGTCTGCAAATGGGTCAAATTCACGCGCCGCTTGCCCAAGCGCAATTATACATGACCGACCATTATTTTATTTAATAATTCAAACACTTATCGGATCATCATGAGAAAAAACGCCTATGAAATGTAATGGCTTTTGTTGTAATTACTGTACTTCGCCAAAACACTTCATTTAAGACTTGATTTTAAGAATGTTATTGTTTCGCTCGACCTCATGTGATCTTTGTATTAATTAATGAAACTAGCTACATTGCTGTTCACCATGTCCCCTAGCTCTTGAACTTCAAGTTGGGGAATACCTAAGTACATCTATGGTCTGTTTGGAATGCTAATTGGTATATCCCTTAAGCTTAGTATTCATGTAGAGTCTGTCCTTTCTGTAATAGGTCTTAAATATCATCACTCACGATTTCATTTTGTGTCTTTAGTTTTTATTCGCGACGTGAATTATCTCGGAACAAAGTAAGTTTCACGTAATACCTTCGTGTGCCTTTACTAACTTACGTTGCTGGTGACTATGCGAGTGAATCTGTTTATTGCACAAGATAATAATGTAGGCCAGACATCTCGGCGTACATCTCTGCTTGTGTGGCGACGTCCTTGTGATATCTTGTCATTATAAAAGCTAATAAGCCCGGTACATGGTTGTCAATCTATAAAAGCCTTTTGCCTTAATCAAACTGTTTCCAGTTGGCCCTTCTAAATTCATATTCAATAGATTACGTAGGTACATGACTTTTTTTTGTTCTCAGTATGTTTGATCGATATTGGTCATAATTTTCGTAAATGTTCTTAATTATTATTGTTTAATCGAGTGGGAACTCCGTTTTTTTACTATTCTCTATAAAAAGAGTTTGTGATATTTAAAAAAGAGCAAACAGAGTTCCTAAAGCTGCGGGTTTTAAATACTTAATCGATGTTTATTTGATTCAAACATAATTTAAATATTATTTACATATCTCTTGCTCTGTAAGTACACCCTTACACCCCTGAATGCCGGGGTGTATGACTATCATTACAGCATAGGTTTTGGAATTTGAAAAAAGAACTGTCATACTCATACTGCACGAAGAATATTTTTAAAAAGTTAATTTTTTTTTTCTCGGTATCGATTAATTACTCGAATCGGAATCTAGACAATTTATTTTATAAAGATTTTATTTTAAATATGGAACTATTTGTTTCCACATCGTATGTTAGATGGAATCGATTTAAAAATCAAACTGGCCAGCAAGATTTGACGCGCTTGCGTGCGTGAAAAAAAAAAGGCAGTCTACTAGTAGGCGCGAAAGCATCGCGAAAATAATTAATTTTCTTGTTTGAGTTCTTTTTCAAAAGTTTTAAACATGTCTAGTGACGAAGACATAGATCTAACGCCCGATTTTATTAAAGAAAGGGCAAAAACAGTTGTCGAAAATATATTACCGCCGAACTCGAAAGAAAGATATGTAAAGGCATACGACGAATTTATGAAATGGCGGTCAGAAAAAAAAGTGAAATCTCTTTCTGAAAGTGTTTTTATATCATATTTTGATGAATTATCTAAGAGGCTACAACCTTCCAGTTTATGGTGCTTTTATTCCATGCAAAAATCTACAATGATGACAAAACATGACGTGAATTTGAAAGATTTTTCTAAACTTACTGCTTTCTTGAAAAGGCAGTCTGACGGCTTTAAAAGCAAGAAATCGAAGGTATTTACTGCAGAAGAAGTACAGAAATTCTTAAATGAAGCTCCGGATGAAATTTATTTAGCAATAAAGGTACCTACGTATTTACTTGCCCTTTTTAATAAGTTACCAAAATATTTCACAAAAATACTATGCGAATTTGGTGCCTTTAATACAACTTATGTCTTTTTTACAGGTTGTTCTAATTTTTGGGATATCGGGAGCCTGCAGAACCGTGGAATTGACAAACTTGACAATAGAAAATGTAGAAAAACATAACAAATTACTACTCATAAAA
Source organism: Xestia xanthographa (assembly GCA_905147715.2). Classification (NCBI taxonomy): domain Eukaryota; kingdom Metazoa; phylum Arthropoda; class Insecta; order Lepidoptera; family Noctuidae; genus Xestia; species Xestia xanthographa. Next base: position 12,899,425 of record LR990649.1, on the reverse strand, counting down.
CTGCCTAACACGAAAACTAAAATTGACCGGTCATTTGTTGTGCATGAAGAATTTGCAAATTATGTTGAAAAATATCAAGCTCTTCGGCCTGAAAACGTGGATACAAATCGTTTTTTTCTTAATTACAGTAAAGGAAAATGCCACAAACAAGTAATAGGAAAAAACAAATTTACAGGCATTCCAAAGCAAATAGCCACATATTTAAAACTGAGTAACGTAGAGTTATACACCGGGCATTGCTTTCGCAGAACATCAGCGACTCTATTGGCAGATTCGGGAGCCAACCTCACTCTGTTAAAAAGGCACGGCGGCTGGAAGTCCAGCAAAGTGGCCGAAGGTTATATCGAAGATTCGATGGCAAACAAAAGCAAAATTACTTCTAAAATAACAGAAAATATAAACTTAAAATCACCACGTCAAAGCACATCATCTGAGCCATTTTTTAATGAAGAAAATAGTACCAGTCAACTGCCGCCATTTACGATGCAAGAACCTCAAGTCACTCAAACTCAAGTCTTATCATCACAAACTCATATTCAAACTATAAATATACCTAAAAAGAACGTGACCATATCTCTTACAAATTGTAATAATTTTACTATTAATTTTAATTAAATACACATTTTTTTCTTCTTAATAAATGTTCATTGAAACCTGCTGTCTTGTTGTTTACTTACCTCACAATCGATATGTAAAGCAGAGTATTTATCTCGGGCGTAAGCATCAATTGCATACTCGGGTTAATTAGCGCCTTCGCTTCGCTCAGGCGCCAAAAACCTCGTATGCAATTGATGTCATACAGCCCTTGGTTAATAATCTACTATTATTGTTGTGCAACAAACAAATGCTATTAGCAAAAAAGTAGAAGGTTGTAATATACATACTTATGCTTATTAAAATAAACGAAACATTCAAGTATTTTATTTATTTATTAATATTTTATTTATTTATTAATATTACTAAACCAGTCCGAATGAAAAAAAAATGATTCCTCATCATTGAGTCCTTGACATAATCAAAAGACACTTCTTCAGGTGATGCACCTTTTTTGTTTATTACACCTAGTTTACAGGTAGAAGCATTCAACAAGAGTGGGAATTTAAAAAAAAACAATACGGTCAACAGGTCGACCCTTATGTCCCCAGCCGTGCCCGATCGGGCACGGTGCATTGTTATTTTAATTGTGTCTGTTTTTGCGGGTATCTAAGTGCTACACACTAACCGTAATAAAATAGCGTAGAGATATACCGGGTGACTTTTTTATCACTTTCCAAAAAAAATGGGTATATTATGTGAACGGAGTAGAAGCTTACACCTAGTTTTTTTTCTGTTTCCGCAGCTTAGAAAAAAATGATCTATCATCAAAAAACGCTACAAATTTCAAGTAAACATTTCATATTAGAACAAAGAAAGAGAAATTTTGAAAAAAAAAAATTAAAAATATCGAATTTCAAAACATACGCAATACGCGTATTTTTTACGCCATTTTTTTTGGTAAGTGATAAAAAGTCACCTGTTTAAAAACAATTGGCATAAAAGGTCAAAGTTTGAATGACAAAAATAATGACTGCCTTTATATAAATCTACTAGCCACTCGTCCAGTTCTATTTATGTTAATGTGTATAATATTATGTAACTCTATAGCACATTTATATGCGAATCCGCAATAAAGGCCAATTTATACTACGCAAAGTTATCAGACGTGTCCTGACATCATTAGAAATTGTTAATATTACTACGAAAGTGCGACTGCTGAGCGTCCTGGGTTTGATTCCCAGGTCGGGCAAGTATTCCTGGGGATTTTCCATCAGGATTTTTTCAGTCGCAGCCACGGAGTCTGGATTTGTTACCGATTGATGGCAATAGGCTTGCCCCCTATACGACTTAAAAACATAGGTAACTGCAATGATATTATAAAGAAGATACGACATGTTCATACTGAATGGCGTTCAGATATCGTTGCGAGTAATTTAAAACTACGACAGCGATAGATAATACGGAACGTATAAGATAGAAAGAGATAGCTAGCTATCAAAGTGCAACAATTGTGTCACTTTGTCCTCAACAATTTGTGCGTGCTAGTGCGATACTACCTACCTCTTTTTACTATATAATATCATTGGGTAACTGGCGACATGTAGGCACACTCTTACGCCTGTAAAGGCGTGGTGTTATGTTAAGTCTCCCTACGCATTGTTAGTTTTTTTTTTTGCAAAAAGTATTACTTATTTACTTCAAACATGCTTATGTAATCAGCCCGTAAAGTTCTCACAGCCGGGATACCAATCAGAAATCACACACTTCAAACATTGTCTTCTGTAAATTAGGTATGTAAAAAACTAAACTATAAATGTAAATATTTTCCTAGGAAATTTTTTCTTGTCATTTTCGTATCTGAAACACGTGTTTTTTTTCAGCTTTAACAAGGCTTAACTTTGCTGTTCAATGTGGGCTGAAGACAGTAAATAAGTCGTCTATCCTCAACATAAGGTTTTGATCTAGATAAAGATATCGTGTCCCAGACTCACGCTTAGCTAACTTTGTACAAATGTGGATATGTTAAATCTTACATTGAGGCCACATTTTATGGAATATTACATCGTGTAATGTAATTAGGTTAATTGTTTATTGCTAATATTATACCTGCAAGCTTCATCTTTACCACAAGGTCTCACAAATTACGTGTTTTGCTCTACTTACAACCTTAAAAGGTATATTTTAATTTGTTAAACCCACACTGTAAAACTTCAATAAACAATGTTCAAGTGTAAAATTACGACCCTAATAATTAACACTAACGAAGCTTAACATACCTTTGAGGACGTTAATCATTTCTGAAATTGTTGGCACAGGTAGAAATGTCAGTTATATTATTAACTCGGAAAATTACAGTAGCAAGAAGGTAGCAAGGCTTGCTGCGTGAACTTCCGCGAAAAAAATGACACCTCGCGGACTTAAACAGTTCATTGGCCTTTTATTTAAAATGTTATGGTGTGGGCTACCTTCACAATGGGGAGACACACTGTGGAACTAATGGCGCTAGCATAGCTGGTTACCAACATCGTCATTGGTTGAAAATGTGGTAATGTCATTTTAAATTTCAAAATAGCTTAACCCGGTGAACGAAAAAAACATGGAAGAGTAACTTCAAACAAAATCTTTTTGATAGACGGCCCCACGACGTTTGTTTTGTTTGAACAGCTAGTTTGTTCTAGATTAACATCACGAAGTTATGATTGGGTAGGTTGTCAATGCTCGTCTCTAATTGGCTAAGCAACGCATAGATACTATAGCATCATTGGCGCTGGAAATGAACATGTGACATTAATTTGACGGGCTGCAAGAATTGTCAAAGTGGACGAGTTATGAAAAAAAGTAGCAATGAAAGATTTGAATATGTTTAGTATGTATTTTTATTTATTTTGCGTATGATGTAGATGCATAACAACAAAAAAATCACATTTACAAACACCGGTAAAAGTAAGAGAATACAAAAAAGTGAAAAGTGATTTTTTTAGATGAATGTACTTTGTTTATTTAAATAAAATAAGTACATTCATCTCAAAAAATCACTTTTAAAATAAACAAACACACAAATACTTTAATGCTTTACCAAAATGTCAAAAATGTTGGAAATTTTATTTAAAAAGAGCCCGGATCGTTTGTATTCAATATTATGTTTAACCAAGGTTTTAGAGTGGTGGTCCAGTGGTTTTCCTGTCTTTCCAAGCGAACTGCTTTCGTCAATTGTTCTTTATGACTCGGATTTTGTGGAAATCTGTCAAGGGAGCAGAGTGTTTTTTTTTAATGTAGCAAAAAGAAAACACAAACATATTTTATTTCAAACTGTAAACATTCAACATTAATTAGTCCATCGGGCATAAAACCATCCCCATAGAAAAAGGTTGATCCATGTTTTTAATTAATATAAAAATAATGTAGTAGTTTACGGGGCTACTTACACGTAATAACTAATTCCGGGATTTTACTATGTAGATGAGATCGATTTATGCACCATTTCACTGCGCAAGAAGACATCATTTACAGTTTTAAACTGAACAAAAATACGTAAAATGTGCCGTCACAGCCGAACTAAACTGCTTCGAGGCACCATTGACAAGCCCCGCTTACCGAGGCACCATCTGCGTTGGGTCATTATTGGGCGCTAGGAATGCTTCTATGTTTTTTTCGTTCCCTCATTGGTCAAAATTGAGACCAGCTATGGTGGCGCCATCTTAGATTATCTTTGCCTGTGTCTCCCCATTAAACAAGGTATACATAAAAAAATAGTACATTCTTCTAATCTTCAAAACTTCGACCTAATACTTTTTTTTACAATTCAACATCAATCAACCTTTTTAAAATATAGAACGCAAAAAAGCAGCCAGCGTGTTAATAAAAAAAGAAATCTGAATTTATTATCACGAAATAATTTGAAATTAGAATGTGAGTTTGGCGCCGAATGAACAAAAAGATTCTTCACATCAGCTATTTTGAATTTTCGAATGGTCACAATGAAAAAAAAAACCGTGCTTTTTAAGTTTCCATTATGTTAGGTACTAAATAAAAGTGATAAAATAAATATGAGCCTTCTCGAAAGGTGACGACCGTATAATGCCAAGGTTGGTAAAATTCCTAAGTATAAAAATATTCTAAAATCTGGCTACGTTATTAGGTGACTAATAAATTAATTATTTTATTCAATTCAATTCAATTCATTCATTTATTGCATCAAATATGGTAGGTACATTCAGTTTTTATATAAAATATTTAGTAACACACATTTGGCCAATATATGTATAGCATGCAATAGTACAGGTTTTTACAGTTAAGATATTTATTACTAGGTAACTACATTTTTTTTAGTTTAAGTCCACTTAACAGTTAAATATGTCGGTGCTTTATAGTATAAAATTTACAGGGACACTTTTGAAAGAACTTAACTATCGAATAAAATCACTCTTCTAACAACCACTTCCGCAACGCAACACAAAACTTATTAGGTAAACAACAACAGCCCATAACGTCCACTGCTGGAGCCTCTCCCATGATGGGAGGAATTTGCCGTAATCTCCACGCTTGGCAGGCGGATTGGAGATCGCAGTGATGAAAGACTAACAGAAAACGCTGCTGCCCATTCTCTGGTCAACCTAACCTAACCTACCTGACCTAGGTAAAGCATTATAAATTAGGGGAGCCATGTAAACGCAGCTCCGCCGAAAAAGTTTTAGCTTTGGAACAGGCATTTCAAAATCTAAATGTCTAGGTTAAGATGTTAGGTTATTTTAAATCGCCTTTGTTGGATAGTGAAACAACGAATACTTTTTTAATAAATACTTCTAAAAGCTTTGCCTGGTAACATAAAGTACCTAAGTCATACAGATAGGTGAACATTCAGTTTAATGTGTCAATTTAACATAACCATATTGGGTACCGACGTTTCTTGAAAGGCAGACCGTTATCAAATGCCGCGACCGCGTCTTTATAAAGAAATGCTACTTAAATGGTACATTTATTACATCCTACCTAGTTTTTTATCTCAAATGTACGTGTTGTAGATTAAGTTTAACCATTCCTTGTTATACTTAAGACTGTGTGTGTGTTTTTAAGTCAACAGATACGTTTAGATATTTATGAATACATAGTAGTCGAACAGTCGTAAAGATTATTCGCCGCAATTATTGTTCGCCCAACCACGTATGTCTAGCGTAGGGTTAGCGCTGGCTTCGCGTAGCAGCCGCGTAGCAGTCGCGTAGCAGCCGTCTACTCTCTAAGTCCGTCAACGAAGATACGGGGCCCGTCCGAAAGTAGCATAGACTTTGAAATTAACCATACTCCATCGGATTCACGAGTTTTTAAAACACATTGGGAGTAAGGACCGACAGATGACCAATCGTGTTGTCATTCATTTTTAGTTATATCTCCTAACGAATCTTATGTCCGTAAGTGATACAGAGTAGGAAACGGCCGTATAACTTCGGCCGAAACTACGGATTTCGTGCTTAGAGAGTAGACTCCCAGATGCGTAGCAGTGGCGTAGCAGCAGTCGTCTATACCTACTCATAGAAATAATTATATTATTTTTATATTCTCCCTGCTAACATACTTTGCTTACTGGTGTAGAACGAAATACTCTGTATTTAAATACAATCAATCCCTTTGAGCGGACTATACGATTTCGAATTTGTGTAAAGCTCTAAAAATGGTTTTCAATTCTCTATTGTTTTTTTCCAGGTTCTAAGCAAACAAGATGGCTGCACCGGATACTGTACGGAGTCGTATTTGGCTCCTGCTAATGCTGGTTCCGGTACTACAGATTATTTCTCAAGCCTTCTCCGATCCTGGTAAGTTTTCGCTTTATTTTCCTCTAATATTCATGACTTTTACTTTAATATCCCGGTAGATAGTAGGTATATAAAATTAGCATGGTTTCCTCTATAAACTTGCCAATTCAGTTGATCTATTAGGTGTTCGGTTACTTATGTGTTAAACACTATCTAGAATAGTGTTAATACGATTTTCTTTTATGGATGGGGCGGTGACTGTGTGTAATACCCCGGATCTCAGAAAGCACTAATCTTTCTCCAGTCGTGTCGGAATTCTGTCCCTTTTCGGACTATGGCAGTAAAGGAACAGAGATTGCACCCTTGTCTGCATACATATTGAGAATTCTAATACCTGCGGACCATCAATGTTGAAGTATTTCTCTTAGCATCCTCCATAATGTACAATCCGGGTTATAATTTACTTTCAAAATTGAAAATTTTCTTTCTTCTATTTCTATTGCAGAGAAGCTTAGCTGGATCCAGACAGCTAAGCACATGTCATGTACACTCATGGTATAATATCATGGAAATTAAGTTGTCATCATAAAATAATAATTGTTTGTATGAAAAACATTTAACAGCCAGTTTCAAATATTATAATAGCCGTTAATTATCGTGAAATATACGTCAATAAAATATTTCTATGACCATTTAATTAGCGTCTATTATTCCAAATAAGGATAATATATAATAATGTACCAAACGAATAAGCGATCGTAGGCGTAGAAGTAAAAATTGTAACACTAATATTATAAAGAGGAAAGATTTGTATTTTTGTGTGTATGTTTGTAATGAATAAACTCAAAAACTATTGCGCCGATTTAAAAAAATCTTTCACCATTAGAAAGCTACATTCACCTTGAGTAACATAAGCTATATTTTATCCCCGTACTCCCACGGAAACGGGAACTACGCTGGTGAAACTGCGTGACGTCCGCTAGTGTAGGCATAATATAGTCTTAAAAGCCTCTTAATTACATGTTAAGAGAACGCTCTTAACATTTAGCAAAGCATTTTTGATTATTTAATTTTGAAGAATCAGCAAGTGTTACTTAATTTACATTAGGCACCCACTTAATGTTGCAAAAATTTCGTTTCTCGTATTGATTACGAACCTTGAAAAATAATTGAAATAATTATAACACATAAAGTTAATGACCGTATAATATATCATATTATGGCCTTCTTGGTTTTAAATTCATTCGACTGTTTTCAGATAACTATTTTGTCAAAACAAAATAACCAACAAAGACAGGATCCATAAGCACGAATGTGTACTTTAATTGATTCCAGTTAGTGAAGGAAACGATAATATTATTGCTAAAGACACTACAGGCGGATGTATAAAACACGCGTGCATACATACACAGAGTTGGCAACACAAACTAATAATCTGTCATATTAGTACAAAGGATTCTGGTCCTTTATGTGAATACTCAGGGTCATTATTACCATACGCGTGGTGGAGTAATGGTTTGCCAGTGCAACAAGGATGTGTAGTGGTTACTATGTGTTTTTATTGTCACCAAGTACATCCCGCGTGTGAATCGGTCACGAATTACGATAACGAACTTGTATACTCGTTAATGTTCGTAGAACATGAACAGGATTCACAGTATTGACATAAAGCATAAACTTAGCTTGATTGACAGTAACTTATTATTTTCAGAATACGCTTCCATATTTATTTACATCTGTGTTTTTCCTGTATTTCAAAACGTTCAAAATCTAGTCACACTCTCGTCCGCATCCTAGCGATAATAAACGTCAAAAATGCAATTAAGTGTATTTTTCACTGATTGAGCCCAAATTTGGAAAGCGAATTTAATTAAAAGTACGGGAATAACCCCTCACACAGAAAACATCTGTCTAGCTTAAATTTTTCTGCAAATCATATCCTATTGATGAAGGCAACGTTAGATATGCATATTGCAATAATCATTTACTTAGAGATCCTTGAAATGCATTTCACAACAATCGTGCGCGATTCCCTGTAGTGTACCTTCTTGTGAATCACAAATTATTGTTCAGCATGACTTAAACACAATAAAAGATTAATTACTTAAATGATTTGAAACTTATGTGAGCGAACGTCACATTTCCTCGTTGGTTTCCAAAAATGGTTTAAATTCCTAATCCATTTATTCAATTTTCTTACTTACTTTTTACATTTTTGAATATTCCTAAATAAATGGTTTAAATTATCATTGTAAAGTCAGATCCTATTTTAACCTTTCCGGCTTTTTTTTTCGTATTCTATAACCAGTTCACGGACTTAAAATTTGCCTTTCTTCGACTTGGTTTCATTATGTAAGCTCGATCTGATAATACAGATATAAAGCATCGAGATAATGCACAAGAGCATCAAGATTGAGAAAAACAGTTAAAGTTCGGATTCGCTCAGAACCATAAAACTAATGCTATATGAACCAAATACCAAATACCAAACACCAAATAGGAATATACACGGAAACACAATCTGTTACATGGAGGCGTTAGTAACAGCTTTACTTTAAAGTGTATCACTTTGATATCACGATAATTAGCGCTTGAACCCATTGCAGTGACATTGAGATCTTGACATTTTCGCCGCGTGCGCAGCGCAGCAGTCACGACACCGCCGAACATTTCCCCGCGACCTTGGCTGCACTTCCGCTTCCTACAGGTCAAGGTTCAATCGTTTTACACGTTTGTGAAATATAGAAATTGTCTCGGTTTAATACGGTTAATTGAAATATTGGTAAATTTTAATTAAAAGTTCTTGCTTCTCTAATTTATTAGCTTCACACGTATTGGTTCATTAACTCTGCATTATTTTTTTATTTATTTCTACTTGGTATGTTACTTGTGGCCTCTGCTTTACTTTTTTTTTTAAAAGGTATCTATCAAGGTATTTAGACGACACATCATACATTATTCTTGTATTATGTAAATCAGTCAAATGATGTCGTGAAAGTTCACCGAGACGATTCGCTTATGAACATGACATGCCACATAAAAACGAATAAATATTTACTTGACTACATTACTCTAAAAATAAAATAACACTTGTTATCAAAAAACAAAACGCAAAATATACCTACTTATAATATAAGTAGGTAAATTTTTAATTTTTCTGTCCCAAAAAAAATTTTCCTCAATGTGAAAAGTGAAGATTTTCCAAAATTATATTAAACGGGAAAAAAAAATATTATTATTAAAGAAACAATTAAAACGCACAAGGTGAAGGCTGGTCGCATGGCGTGACGTAAGTTATAATTTGATAATTGCTTCCAGAGCCCTTGACTCATACTGAACTTGCGTAAAAACTTTACCTCACACACACAGCATTTTTAAAATAACTACATGATTTATTTTGTGGAAGAATTAGGTTCTAAGATGAAAAACTTTGCGCTCTTTTTTACAAGTACTCACGATTCAAAGTTATTAACATCATCTAGCAAAAACTAAAATGCGATAAGTTCAAGTAATTTCATAAGCTATAAGTAACCTATAATATAGTCAATAAAGTTTTTTGTTTGGCTATAACGGCTTCAGCAATGAGTTTTTACATCCGGTCTATCTTAAATTATTAAGATAGACCGGATGTAAAACCTCGTTGCTGAAGCCGTTGCAAATTATTATGTTATCATCACATGAAAAGTTGAGTGCCTACTGACCTATTTAATTCAAAATTATTACTTATACTTTGCTTTAAACTTAATCACTCAACGATAAAAGAAAATTATTGCTTCTTATGTATCTATAAACACGACGTGAGTTCCTGTTGATCACAGGCTTTGATCACAGGCCAAGTCCTGAGAGGATGAAAACATCTCCTCAAACAATGACTAAGTAAGAAGTCAAAAAGATTTAGTGAACTAACTCTCGCTTGATGACCTTAAAAAAACAATGAAATAAATACTGAAGAAAATTTAACACACCGTTCATTTTGATGCCATCTATAACAAACTCAAAAAATGAACCAATCGTCCTTCAATGTCTTCAATGCAACATTAGTAAGTACTTTGAACTTGAAGAGAAAAGACGAAGACAAAAGGTTCCAGTTTACGTGCTACACATCTGCAAAAATAAATCATAGGTATTACCTGTCCACTACTTGACCTATAAATCTCGCCTGTCTCAGCTAACACAGCAGCAATCGTTTAATTCCGGGACAATTTTCGACATTTAAATGTCATTGCACGCCACAACTACTTCAAGTAATATTAATTGATAATCTAGCTTCCTGTACATGAAGGCTAATACATCCATTTGGGAACAATGAAAGCCAAACAGAAATATTAGTTTAGGTACCTACTGCCAGTAATGTGTAAGCTTCTTTTTTTTCGAATCGATGACTTAGATTTGATCCGACCTACTTATCAGATCAAATCTAAGTCACCTGGACGTAGTGACCTGGACAGCTCTGCCGGGTTGCCTCTTTCAACTTTCTTTTGTGTACTGGCAGTATGTTTGAATCTAAAACTTTCTCGAAAATTATGGAAACACTGAAATGGTCTGTAGTAATATTGTGTGGTCTGAAATAAATCTAAATCGATGCCTTTGGTGTGTGAAAGTAAATTCCTCCCACAACCTGGGCGATCACGAGCGTCTCGATTGTTATAAAATTGAAGATGAAAACAGTTCAAATTAACGTAAGATCACGTAAACCGTGCCGGGCGTGCGCACACGCCGAGCGAATGCAGCGCGCGTCGCGTCGTCGTCTACATGTCGCGATAGTGAAAGCTGAAGGCCGCTGACTAACGTAACTCCTCCGTCAACAACCGCTATTTAGATAATCACTACAACGCACGCTCAAACAGTTTCCCGTTTACTATCAACTAATTATTCACCAGTGAAGATAACCGTCACGCTCATTACAGTTGAAGGGTTTCGCTAAACGGCGAGGGATTTCGACATAAATACCTACACAGCCGATGACGGTTGGTTCCAAACAATAGTGAGTGGGCGAGTCATAGCTATTTAGCGAATTCCAACACGAGGATTGTAATTGAGGATTTCCCAATCGAAAAACCCTATAAGTTAATACTAGTAACACTACACAGTCAAACAGGATCTTACGCCTACCGGTTGCGCTTAGAACCGGTCATAAAACTGAACTACATTCAGACTCAAATTCCATTCATGTTTTCGCATTCGTCTCTTCCTCGTGTTTAATTTTTGACCATGACATTAATCGTTTATTTGACCCTGAGGACAACGCCTATTAATGGCGACGCATCATGCAGTCGAGGTTTACTTACCATACTTATATGTAAACACAAGAAACTGAATGCAATCTGAGTGGTCATCCGTCTATAGAATCTTTACATTATGACAAAGTAAAATATCTTAAGTCATTGGACTTCGGCGAACACACCATTCATTATCTTCATTATCATTATTTATTCACGCTATTTTAAATTCAGCAATGTTTTTATTTTGAATACCATTAACCAGAGTGGAGTTTCCTAATAAGGTAAGAGGAAGCAAAACTCCATTCATTAGGGTCTCATATGCAATCCTAGATAAATGATGATGCATCATGTCAAATTCACAATATGAACAAATATGGACACAATGACTTTACTTTTGAGTGGGTGTATCGTTTGAGAACACACGGAAATCTTTGAATAACAAAATAAATACTACAATAAATAACTAACACTTGTTTTGTAATCCTTTAAGTGACATAAGAAGATAATGACTTATGCGTGTAATCTTTGAATTGTTGCAGGACTATGTAAATGTACTCATCACACATTCTTGTAATAAGTAAAGGCCTGCACATTCCGAGCTTAAATAGATAAATACATAATATGAAATGGAAATTACTCAAGTTATTAGTGCAATTACAAGGTATGTGCTCATCCTTGTTGCTGATTATTTTATTAATTAATGTGTGGATTACTTCCTGGTTATATTTATTGAAATAGTCATAAACAGTGGTCGCATCACTTGACTGGTTGTAACAAAGTAAAAACAAGCATAAAAAGCTATTTTTAGTTGAATCCTCCATACGCATCTCCTAGCTGCCTAGCATATAACACGTAAGTGGGAACTCGTAAAAATCTTTTAGGAGTCACGACTATTTTATGACAGTGTCCTTACCAAAGTGACTGCAGAGTGAAAACATACGGTACGTTCATTTTGTTTAGCGAACCCGAACAACAGGGTCTGAGAGTTTTCAGAACAAATAAGTCATTTAATTATGGAGCGCGACGATCAAAACTTGCTCAGAACGATGGATTTTTTTAAGACATGGCGTAAGACAACCCTACCAAACTCTTACAGCCTTATTCATAAAAAATCCTTAATTGAGGTTTGATTGGTCTGTTAGCTAGCAGACTCATTAGGCTTGTTAGACGGTTGTCAAGAAGTATGATTCATAAACGCTTGCTAGCAGTCTGCTAGTTAATGAGCTGCTGATAGACGGATTAGACGCGTTATGTTGGCCATCTTGACAAATCAACAGACAAAAAAGTTCCGTAGCAGCAAGTAACATAATATAAAAGTTCTTGTAGTTCGTTGTAACTTTGATCGATGTTTTAATAATAGTGTATTTTTTTAATTAAGTTAAAACCAGTTTACGGTGGAAGTTTACATGGTAATGTACATCATATTTTTTTTTTAGTTTTATCATTCTACTATTTTAGAAGTTACAGGGGACACATTTTACCACTTTGGAAGTGTCTCTCGCGCAAACTATTCAGTTTAGAAAAAAAAAATATCAGAAACCTCAATATCATTTTTGAAGACCTATCCATAGATACCCCACACGTATGGATTTGATGAAAACAATTTTTGAGTTTCAGTTTTAAGTATGGAAACCCCTAAAATGTATTGTTTTTTTTTTTTATATTTGTGTGAAAATCTTAATGCGATTCACAGAATACATCTACTTACCAAATAGTTTCGAAAAAAGTGGCTGTGACATACGGCCGGACAGACAGACATACATGACGAATCCATAAGGGTTCCGTTTTTTGCCATTTGGCTACGGAACCTTAAAAATGGCCTCATCGACAATTAAAAAAAAATTGACAGCAATGACAGCAAATTAGCGGGAAAACACAATTTTTTCAAATACACACGAGAAAAAAGAAAAGAAATAAAACAGAAACGATAAACCAATAAGAAAAGATACAAATTTGACGATACAACCCCAAGATCAACTTTTAAAAAAAGCGAGATGTTTGTTTTCCCGCCATTTCCGATCCGCATGTTTATATTGTACCTAAGTGCAAAAAGCCGTAACTATGTTAATCATCCTAATTTTTTTTTTCATACTTATTGTTAGTACACGTATCATCTTAAATAGCTAATTAAGAGGATTTTTAAATACAAATTCCAAAAAATAAATTTTCCTGGTTTTTTTTTAAATCTGCGTAACCCTCCCTTCACTAAAATTATCATCGGTATGGTTTTTTACTCTTGTCAAAGTCAGCTGTTCAAATTTGCGGCCGCCATTTTGTGACTTAGCAGAGAGATAAAGGAGGGTCAACAGTCTTCTAACTTTAGCAGAGCCTTGATGGACTGATTAGCGTTAGCAGACGTTTATGAATCATGTTTTTTAGCATCGAGGCATCAAGGAGCCTTCAAGGAGGCTCTAACTTTTTATGAATAAGGCTGTTATTTATTAACTGTAGGTAGGCATTAAATATTTAAACAAATCTGAATAATTTTAAACAAACCGATTTTAATTATTTCCGGTTTAATGCTGGTAGTAAGAGTTAATGAACATCAGTTTGAACTATTTTTTACTTCTGTTGTCAATTTTTATAGTATTTTTTTACAGTCATTTGGATTTCTTAACAACCGTGCAGCAATATATTAAATAGAAACACAGATTTGTTTGACAAAACCACTTAATTTGAATACCAATAAGTAATTTACGTACGTGAATAAAAAAACTTATTATGATGAGCTAAAGTGTTCCAATGATCCATGATCTCATTTCATTGTAAAAAGTTTTATCAGTGCAAAAACATGGCACATGAAACTATTATATTAATTATCCTACGTACCGGATTTGCTTTTTGTATTTAAGCGGAACCTACAGTAATCACGAATTGCAAATTGTTAGTTTTTGTGCTAATATCGTCTAATTGGACCATTAGACGTTAATGGGCTACTCTGGCCCAAATATTTAAGTAGATATCACATCCATTACATTAAAATAATACCATGAACACATAATTATTATGTTGTGAAAACCAATTACAGTTAGAATACGAGTAATGTAAATAAACACAACATAATTAGTGAAAAAATTGTATGAGTAGGTATTTCATTTTAATTAGCCGCTGGCTAAGCTAAGATTAGATCCTGTTTTATCGGTATATGTGCCGATCTAATCTACGATCAAGATCTAAGTTATTTTCAGATAGATCGAATATTATTATATTATAGATTCGTTATTCTGTACATATCAAGTGGCACTTGAGACAGTGAAATTAACGAGTGGTACGTTTATTAAATTTGCGTCTATTCAGATGCAGATGTATAGAAAATAAAAAGTTGTTTCAAAAGAATTGAACCAGTCACGGTTTTTTGATACACGATTATTTTAACCACAAGACTGGTCACGGAGCATTTCTTAAACGTGAAGATACCTCGAAAATGATTACATAAAGACACTATAGCAGAACCTGAAGTAAATTACCTACCGTCAGTAAAACTATATATAACATAGTATCACGGCTGTTATCCCCCACGGGTTAGATAGAGCTCACCTAATATTGCCATTTCGCCAGTAATGTTTTAGTCCGTTACCCGGTCCGGTTACCGACGTAGCCCGAAGAATAGCCAAACTTAAGTGGCAGTGGGCAGGGCACATTGCTCGCAGAACGGATGGCCGATGGGGCCGAGAAGTTCTGGAGTGGCGACCGCGAACCGGAAGACGTTGCGTTGGAAGTCCTCCCACTAGGTGGACCGATGACCTGGTGAAGGCTGCGGGAATCCGCTGGATGCGAGTCGCGGGACCGGTCAATGTGGTGACACTTGGGGGAGGCCTATGTCCAGCAGTGGACGTATTGTGGCTAAAATTAAGATGATGATGTTTTAGTCCGATTGGAATAGAGGGCGAATGATGGTAATAACCATCAATCGCGCTCAAATCCAGGCTATGTGGCTACTACTGAGAAATTTCGGATGGAAGAACCCAAAAACTGCCCGGCCGGGGAATCCAATCCAGGACCTCATACTTAGCGGAAGCACTCAGAAACACTACACTTACGAGGCAGTAAAACTAAATGGCAATTTATTATTCATTCCCTTCTTTTTAATTCTTCCAATAAATATAAATGTTTAAATGCATGTGTGTACACCATGTACTAACTAACCCACTTAGATCAGCTGTCAGCGGTTGATACCAGCTAAACTAGCCTGTTACTAACGAATTATTATGTCCCACATGATTACGAATAAAGTCCTTATTTCACGTGTATATTTTATGTTACAAAATTAACATTTCTAAGAACAAAAACCACTGGTTTAGACTGGCTTTAGTTGAATGGGTTGGGTTGATAATAACCGTGTAAAACGGCTTGGTTAGAACTTAAATATCTAGTTGAATTCGGCCTTTCGTAAACCAAGTTGTACCTTGTACCTATAAATTGTAACTCAAAACCGAAGAAACTACTAAACATACATAACATGACGCCTTTAATCCCCGAAGGGTTTGGCAAACTTGTACCTTATAGAAAATCTACATTTCGACAGTTATGTTGAAGTAAGTGAGTGAGAAACTCAATGATATTCTAACAAACAGATATGTTAAGCACCTTCAAAACCACCGAAAAAAGTGTGCCGCGGGGCAGAGCTCAGAGCCAGCTCACATACACGCAATGACGCAGAATAAAGGAAAAACAGGCCAATTGGCCGGATTTCGAGTCTTCACGATTGCGCGCTCACAACATATCTGTATAGTAGAATATCATTGGAGAAACTATGTACTTGTTGTTAGAAATAAGCCCACTTTTCACACATGCTTTCGAAACCTCGAGTTTTGCGATTACCATCGATTTTGTTCGACGGTGCCAATAAAATCAAAGACTTGTTCATATCACTCGATATTGATCGATCACTGTCATCACGTAACCGGTCTGAAAAAGAAACGGCATACCTATACCCTGATTACACTTACCTATGCTCTCTAAAGCATTCAACATGACAGTGCTGACGACATTGTCAGAATGTGATTGTGATGTTCCCGATACATGTTGCGAAACTAGAGCGCCTACGAGTACTCAACTACAAATAGAGATCTCTGATGTTCATGTCACACCCACTGCCTATAAAAGACTCCAATGACAGCCTCGTTTGATTTTTTATTTGTCTTAATTATCTACGTTTACTTTTGTGTGTTGCCTTTCGCTGTCCTGATCTTTGACCGATAGCAATAATTTATATGCACGAATTAGAATGCAACCAACTATGAATATGTTTTATGATAACGTGCACAGTTACACACGTGTGGTACCTATACAGCCTTTGACTTTGCAAATATAATGTTTTATGAAACCTTATTGTGTCTTGTGTTTCACGTTTTATACTGCGATCAATCTCAATTTATCATTCACTTGTCTCTTTAAACCGTGTCATACACCTGCATTGGGTTTCTGTATTGATTACCTAATAAAAGGTGGCGCCGACAATCCAACAATAAATGATAATAACAATGCGACGATAATACTACATTAGGAACATTTTTTTCCGAAACTACGGTTTCGTTGACGGCTTAAGGGATCTAACTTCGAAATTAAAAGAAAAAATAACAAAAAAAAAACTGTTAACTGTTAACTCGTAGAATGCCATTTGGCTTAATAACCCTAGGTATAATGTGCACTAATTCGCATCTGAAAATCCAATTTAAGGAAGGAATTTGGCCAAGATTTTTGAAGTAGCGAGTTGGCAACATGTGTTTAGTGTTTATACCGATGCGGGTGTCGTTAACCTATTGGTGCTAGTCTATTAATCTACATCATGTAGAAAATGCTGAAAATAAAAAATATAGTCCTGTGACTAAACTAGTGGATATATTCGAATGATTTTTGTATACCTACAGATTGGGAACATCATGAGGTAGGTATACGCAGTTTTATTGTCGGTGCCATCATGTAGGAATATCGGTATATAAACTCTACTTACCACATAAATAGTTTTGTTCATAATCTTCAAAGCCAGTAAATAAAACTTTTGCTTGATTAAAGTTGCAGCATGAGTCTTTGACATCGACTTCTCTTAATGCTTAGCAAATGATAACCAACAACTATCATATTCATTTATTTATTTATCTTGGTTACTAAGATGAAGGCTAACCTAATTTGAACCTTTTTGCCTGTCATCGCAACATGCAGTCCTTAACTATAATCAACTTCAAATACAAAATGTACACCTAGCGAGTCATTAATACAAATGTCGGCGCCAAACATTTCCAAATTGAGTTAATAACAGTACAAATTATAATAATTAGACGCCTAATATATCAAGCAACAGTACATGTAAAAGCACTGATCGCCGCAGGTGGTATAACAAATAAAAGTAGGCAACTTATTTTTCTCATACTGTAATCCAATCACAAGCTATAATGGGTCCACAATATTATTACCTGTGATGAATTATTAGCTCATACTAAACTATGTCATGTCGCAATTCTAATAAGTAATATCATAGTTAGTTTATTGACATTTTAAAACAATTTTTCAATCGATTATTGCGACCATAATTACTCATGAAACATACATATTGTAAAAAATGCGCACACGCAGGTGTCCCGGCAACAAGCGGTCTGCACCTACTTACATCCGTTTATATAAGCAATCATTATATAGCTATACTTTAATTTATTTACTATAAAAAAAATGTAGGCTTTACAATAATGTATAGAAAACTGAAGCTGTCGAGTATTATCGATGGCCATAGCCGATGATAGCCGCATGTTATATTATTTTTCAGAAAATCTACAAAATTCATGCATGTAGAAACACGCCCAGCGCATATTTGAGGAAATATCCTGTTTTATCGTAGAATATCCCTTTTTGCATTCCTTCAAGGTATACAGTGATTTATTTTAGCATCAGTAAGATCTCATTTTCAGTTTAAAATATTTTCAATTTGGATATTTGATCAACTACAAATGAATACGAATCTCTTATATGTTTAATTATAAATGTAACATCGCTTTAAGTGGATTACTCGTTAATTTTCCGAGTGTCTCGTAGGTGTGATGTCGGCATGTCCACGCAACAGCTCTAGATTTAATAAGATAATGTAATTTATTGTGTCAACCTGCGATAATAATTTATGAAATCCTTTCAATGTTACTGAGCATTTTATAGAGCATCACAGTTGGTTGTAAGTTTGATTATCACATTAAAGTAGATAATCCCAAGGTTGATTCTGTTTTCAGACTCGTTATAAAAACTACACTGGCCTGCAAAAAAAACCATCACACTTAAATTACACATAAATTGCAATAACTTTTTAAGAACACAAGATATATGTACTTTCGAAATAAAAATGACTCGAAAAAGAGTTTAATTTTGTACATAAAAACTAATAAAACTGATAAAAATTGCTATAAATTGTTTTTTTATTTTAAATCTCTAACTTCTATAGAGCTTAGAAAAAATTGAAATTTTAAAAGTTTTGTACTTAGTTTTGCAGGCCAGTGTATTATAACTAGATAGTGCACTATTGTGAATTCATGTCTCTATCCCTAAGAAATAAACAGTAAGAATAAAGCCGACACTGATTTATCATGTTATGAAAACCGTTAAAAAACTCGCATTAGTTTTAAAAATAATTTGTTTCATATTTAATTCCATTAACGTTTACTGAAATAGTAAAATATTTAAATTTTAACCAAGCAATAGTGATAGTAGTGATGACCATTCAAATCAAATCAAATTGCAATTTAAAAAAAATATTATTAATTCTATAAACAGAAGGTACATCAAGGGTTATTATGGCACAATTTATGTATAACTTTGAGGGCCTTTAATAGTGATATATTGACTATAAATAAGGGCAATTAGATTGATAATTACAAAATCGTCTACAATCAAGTCAATTAAATCTTTAAATAAATTCTAACAGGAGCGTATTTATTGTCAGAACATGTTTGTATACTTTTAGATGTTTTACGATGAATTTTCGATAGACCTTTTCCTTTATTGCTTACTTAATTTTACATATTATATATATACGTACATTAGCGAAATCGGTTACTATTGACGCAGATTGTCAAGTATTTTCTTAAATGTAAAAAGCACACTTTTTTTGCAATTGCTATTAACAATAGGAACGTACTTTATGGAATCTGTCACGTAAAACCTACCTAATCACCTACCCTTAAAACGTGGTTGTTGTCTAATCCAAATAATCCAACGACAATTACCAACATTTAAGCTCAATAAATGCGTAACGAGGAGCTCATTGCGATGCATCTCGGTTAGCGGACAGAGCAAGGTCTCGATAGGAACGCTCGAGCACGCATCTAGCACGCCCGACTGACGTATCGCAAAAACATACCGACTTTGTGCCAGCACCTGACTCAATGCATGTTCATTAACTATGCTCGCTAATAAACATTCTACACTATTCATTGTATTAGAACTTAACCACACAGGTCGATATTAAGTAGGTTGTAATTAAGAGATTGAACTGGCAAGTTTTTGATGAAGTGGAATTAAAAGCATTATTATTTGGGATTTTTTTGGAAATAATGCACTTATATAGTAAAGAGCAAATTCAAATAATTTATAGTGGATCATAGGTTCATAAGATGAGTTAGCAACGGAAAATAGAAAGCTAACTAATTTAAATGTCTGTTTTTTTTTTCAGAGGTGTACTATGAGAAGCAGCGATACGATGGCTGGTTCAACAACAGAGCTTACCCAGACTGGGGATCGGTTGGTGAGTACCACAAAACTTAGATAACTGCAGCATCTCGTCACCATTTTAACCAGTACACCGCAATTCAAAAAACTCAACTATTATAAATGGCCGTGAGCTTAAAGGTAAAGATCACCAAATAATTAGAACATGACTAATGTATTCGACGTCGATTATTGTGTATGATGATGAATTATTATATGATAGACGATTCACAATGTTGCTAATGCTATCTCCAAAGTACAATACTGAAATTAACTTTATAATTATCACTATTATAATGAACAATTACTGTCTCAATAAAACCGATATAAGTCACTCACAACAGGCTTATAGGCTTACAAAACAGTAATCAAATTGAAGTTAAATATCAAACAATGCCATGACCAAACATGCAAGTATACATAGACACCCGAGTAGTGTTGTATCGAGTAATCCACACGGTCAAATTCAACCTCTTTGTCAGCTGTCATTGTTTGGAATGACGTTAATCAAGTACGATTTGCTTTAGCTGTTTGATTTATCGAGTTGACCTTGCTCTAATCTTGGTACCAGCTAATTTGTCGTTAAAAGTAGGCCCACCTTAAAACTATTTTATATTCGGTTAAATATCGGTAGTAACGGTAGGTCGTTAGAGGTCTCTGAAGTCTTAATCAAAGTGACATTCTAACAGCAAATAGCAATGACGAAAATTTAAAAAAAAATTGTCTGACAGAAGCATCATTCTGACAGTCGTTGCAGAAATATGAATCACTTTAAAAGCGGCTGCTTACTCTTTTAGTCTCCAGACATCTAAATAACTAATCACTTCATTTAAAAACCCTTCATCTTAAAGACGGAGACATAAAATTGGACACTGCTCCCAAAAGCACGTTTTGCTATTGATAGTAACAACAGTATATGCCTATGCCAAATAATCAAAATCAACACTTTGGTCGTTTTATCAGCAAATAAAAAGAATTAAGAAAGGAACCGATTTATCAGAATGACATTAAGAAGCTTTTAATGCATTAACTGATCAGATATTAAAGTTAACAGCAACACTTATCTTTTGGGCTCTCGGTTAATATTTATAATACTGTTAATTTATGTCCTCTGTGCACATTTAGCACTTACATATAGTGATTATTGCATATATATTATGATCTCGGTCCACGTTCCTCTGGACTTAATTCCAGTATTAAGCACATTTTATTACTTTGAAGCTTTGCATTCAGAGTGATCATAAAGCTGAATGTATAAGGAATATTATCATATTGATAACGCTGGAATAAAAACTTATCATTCCATATGAATATCTCATTCTCTGAAGATCGTCATTAAATTTTATATTGCGTACAGTCTTAATTGCATCCGCATTGAAACCCTGTGATGCAATACCATCAGGTAGATGATGATTCCAGTTCAAATGTGATTGGTTTACATTCGAATGACAGGCAAGGATGCATTATTCAAGGACAATTACGCGCTTCGAGTAATGTTACAGCCAGACCTATCGTATTTTTACATTGGTCAAGGATTAAGTTTGGATATACTTTGTACTCCGCATTTATTAATAAAAGGGTGAGATTTTTAGTTTACTGTAAACTATTGTAGGTTTTGCATGAAAATCGTCTATTCTCCACTCTGTCTATAGCTCTCTCTCTGTCATCCTTTACTTAGCTATAACGAAACGACGATTACGTAAGAAAATTGACCAATTTATTTATAAGTCAATGACAGTTTATCAGATGACAGTAGCTGTTTTGTGGTCCCTGAACCACTTTCGATATGATCATATTTGTAACACAATTTATGGAAACTTGTCTTCAATGTGAGTGGGAACTGCTTTATATTTTTTGTATGTCAATAATGGAACAGAATTACGTAAATGGTAAGCGCCATTATTGTTGAGTATGACTTCAATATTTATTAACTACCTTTTGGAATAAGTATGAATTAGGTGTTTAAACATATTTATCCATTTATTAAAGGTGTGAGTAACAAATGAATAAGTTATGGACCATAAATTACTCACTTTGCAGTTGCTAAACACGTATTTGCTCATTCCTAACTTGTATTTTTGGCCAAAAATATTTTATATCCATAAAGTTTATGGTATATGAATGATTAATAATCCTCCATAACAAAAATCAAAATGCCGCGAAAAATGAACAACTTGGCTCTTACATTACATAAACATCAGTCACCATCGAAGATTGAGTTAAGGCATATCTTAAAAGTACAAAACACCATATAACCTAAAGTGTCTTAAAAATATAATTTTCGTATATCCAGAGCACAATTCGATTCATTAAAGTTCCCATATAGAGGCATACATGACATTCGTCCGGCGGAGCTCGAGACGATTGCCATATTAATTAAAAGTAAAATAAAAAATATAATTTATTAACATATTTTTTACAACGACCGCTAAAACTCTGTGTGGTATTTCTAATTAGGTTGTAGAAAACATTGTATTATTAATTTTAGAATGACATAAAACAAATTGTTTCTTAAACTAAAGTCATTTGCTCAGGTCTTTTGGAGTTGCTCAGCGAACCAATGAAACAGATTACATTCATCCGTCAAATAACTTGTCTGTATAATAATACCAATTATTATCCAGCCACTGTCTTTTCACATTCATGCTCATACATAATCAATTCAATGTAAGAATCAATACGTCTTTGAGCTTAGCGATAGTATCTTTTCAATTTATTTTACATTGAATAGAGATTTTGCAAGATTTATTATAGCAGTATATTTATTGACTATACAATTCAAGTTTATGATAATTGTACATTCAATTTAACCGCTTTTAGTAAATGTAAGTAAATAATAATAATAGTCTATGTAATGTAAGTAAATAAAAAAAACTAAAATGTTGATAAAATTGCGAAGCTCTCTAGTAAAAGACTTCAACGCGCGGCTCTTTATTGTGAAATATCTATATGATTTACTCCTGTGGCAGACTTTATTAATAGCGATAATTGTACCATAAGCACAAGGACCGCATCTGCCACCATGGTAGCGCTGCGTTGTCAATTGACAGCGCCTTAAAAATGTAAAAAAAACAGGTATACTATATTATTTACTCGTGTCTGCCTCTAAGGCTGTTGGTTAGAATCCTTGAAAAAACGAAGAAAATTGAAAAGGCAGACATCTAGGACTCTGACTTTTGAAGTTATAATTTTTTTAAGATTTTTTTTTATGATTTAATTAAAAAATGGATATGAAACGCAAGCTTGGCAGACCTGCAGTGTTCGTTCGTTCGACACAGTGAAAGACCACAGAAAAATAGTCTGCCACCATCGAAGCGCTGCGTTGTCAATTGACAGCGCCTCAAAAATGTCACAAAAAAAACGTGTGCTGTATCATTTGCTCGTGTCTGCCTGTTAGACTGTTGTTTCTATTGCTTATAAAAAGAAAGAACATCAATGAGGCAGACACCCAGGCCACTGATATTCCGAAAGCAGACCATTTGATTCTTTTAATTTACTCTACGCTCTACGCTCGCGTCAAGCATTAAATTAACAGGTCGACGCTTACAAAATATTAAAACTAGAGCGAGCAAATGATTTAGTAGAGCTTTTTTTTTACATTTTTACAAATACGTCCTGTGTTAACGCAGAGCCCGATGTCTGCCTCATTTATTTTCTTCGTTTTCAAAACGGTATTGTGCATTAGCCTCATGGGCAGACACGAGCAAATTATTTAGTACCGATTTTTTTTACAAATTTGGAGCTTTTTTAACTAAAAAACGCAGCAACGTCCGACCTTAATCCATATAAAAATCGATTCGTATTGATCAGAACTTTAATCTCTATCAATACGAAACACGACCACATACCCTGTAATGCTCGCCAGCACCCTAACTATTATTTGGCAATAGATAAAATGTTCGGTAAAACTAGTATGGACCATACACCGGAGTGTGATAAATAATATACTGAAGTGTCTACCAGTGTCCAAAGCGTTCGCAATCAGTTTCAGTTTGACAGAACATAAATAATTGATGTAGTTTTGATTTAATGTTTGTTTCTGATGTCTTTTGATTTAATTTAAAGCAAGACTTGAGATTACCTCATCAATTCCAATATTTATTGAACCATTTTATCGATTCATCTCAAATCGTGACTGGTGCTGAGATTAGCGTTGCTTTATTATTAGCTCGTCTAAAACTTTCAGTTCTTCAAATGATGATGAAATCATAAAACACTTGGATATTCAAGATTTTTATTTTACAGCTCTTAACTTTGTACGTTTGGTACGTCTCCAACAAACATATCACATTGTTGTAAATGTACCTAACTCGATCATCAGATCAACATCACATGAATTGAACTTATATTTCTGGAGCCTAGGATTATTTTGTAATTGTGTAGATGCCAAACATTTAGCAAGCTAGGGAATAATTTTCATGTAAACAAATTGTTCGTATGCAGATTGAAAAACGTTAAGATTAGAAGTGGTTGACCTACTGAAACTGTAAAAGAGGTCGCGTTAAGTCACGATGCTCATTGCTCAGTAGCTGCCGTAGTGACCTCTTGTGCAACGCGGTCAACTCGTGAATATACTAACACCGACATAACGCTCCTTAAAGGCCTTATTAATTTGTCATCCAGTGTTGCGAAACTGATGGGTTGTGACAAGACGCATTATAAACATTTTGATCAAGAGATATGTATTTATAGAAGGGCAAATTATTGGGTAGGCCGCGTAAGTTGTAGTCATTCCTAATATAAGTGGTCGTCACGCAAAAACGCGGTCTTTGTGGTCAGTTATCATTCAATTGATGGGAAAACCGGAAGGTGTGTGCTGCATCGTCGCGACGTATTCGGGTTTGCCGAACAAAATGGACGTCACGGTCGATAATCGGTATTATGACACGACACGGGGTTATGTTTGCCCAAACACTACACCGCGTGGTATCCGGTGCCGAGAACCAACTGAAACGTGTAAAAAGGCACGTAGGTACCGATCATGTCATTCTTTTAGACTTTGAGGAGTCACTGATTTGTTGACTCACAGTTAAAATCATCCAAACTTTCGATTAAAAAAATATATATATACTTTAAGTGATAACAAAAATTGTTTGCACGGTGCATAATTAAAACTGCCCAACCCTGATGATATGAGTAGATATAATTCAACTATAAAGGCCTGATTGATTTGTCATCCAAAGTTTCGTAACTGTGATTTTAATCGACAGGACAGGACACATTGACAAACTCACTTGTCTATCTACATCAGTCATCGATTGTCCGACTTATTGCCTTTCATTTCAATTCAATTAAATTAATTAACCGTCTCAAGATAATAAATTAAATTAGATCGTTAATCTATCAGTCTATTTCTATGTCTATCTGGATTCGTTTATTCATTTGTTCCATCGATCTAGATTGACCCCTCGGGGCACGGATTTTGCTTGGCTGTGCAATTACTATGAATTTGAATATTATATAGTACAGGTGTGAGTTTAAAATATAACCCTGATGTAACCAAGCTGCTGTAAAAAATGCGACCACTCTTATCAGATTGTCAGTGATTAAATATTACAGTTATTTAGTTCACACGGTTTCTTGCGATAACTCCTTTTATGAGAATAAGACCACAAAGATTTTTTCCGCCTGACCATTTTAATTTTTTTTCGCTTAAAACATGCGGAGGCGCCGAGCCACGCCCCCTTAAAGTTTGGGCCTATTAGGAAAGCCTCAACTTTGGCGCGCAAAATAACAATAACTCTCGTATGGAGTGCGTTAATTCATTAAACAGCAACACATACATACGAAAATAATAAAAAGTCATTGTTTCAAAGTTATTAAATTGAATCTTAGCGTTATTTAAATTATATGTGTATAGACAAACACAGCGGTGCTTCAAATAATTTCATCTCAATTAAACATTTGGTAAAAACTATTATCTAAGATAATTACAGGATTTTGGAGCCATAATAAAATAGCCCTCTCAATGTCCATTATTATCGTTTCGTGAGCAATTTATATTATAGTCTATCGATTATCGAGCGATAATGACTATGATGAGCAGAGTTTACAAAGGCTTGGTGTAATTTGTTCGCGAGTCGAAATCTCCTCGTCCCTAATTCGTGGCTCATGCAGATCTATAGACGTGAAGTTGCACCACCTAGCGTCACGCGCATTTAAACCCTCGTGTGACTGGTTGCTGATAAGATAAGTATTGTTATTGTTCCCAGTGATTATCGTTTGTTTGTATTGTAGTCAGTAAATAAATTAAAAACCTACCGTGTTACGCATTTGAAATACAATTCAAAATAATATGATAAAACCTGTGCTGTCAAGAATGCTGGCCATTTTCAAATTACGAAATCTTTAACGCCATTTTACTATGTATGACGAAACTTAAAGTTTTTATCGTAAAATAATACTCAAATCACATTAAATTAATAACGATGAACGCGATATAAAACAACTACGCGTTCGATTACAAAGTATGTGCAAGTTTACATACATTAATTTAAGTAATGACATAAACTTTATGCGATTTTAATTTTACGATTATTTTTAATTACCCTATCAAGCCACAGGCTTCTTGATAGCTATTAAATGTGAAGAAATCCATATTAACAATAAACTCAAGTGCAAAATGATAATTCCATGAGCATTGAAATAAATCGCTGGTTGGCATTTCGATCGATTTCTTCTTTTTAAATTATAGTATTGTGTGTCAATTCTTGTGCCATTCAGAAAGGTAATCTCATAAAAACGGGTCAAAAGTCCATAAACTTACGTGTAGACAATTAATGCAGGTAACAAAACTTCACCGATTTGGTGATAAGAATCTTCAAGTTAAATTTAATTAATCGTTTATAAGACGTCCATTACGCATTTATATCAACGAATTTCTTCTGAATAAGTACGACTTCAAGTTGATTTCGCTGAATTACCTTTCGTGGGAGACAGAAAACATCAAAACAATGAATTTTGGAAGAATGATTCTAGACTTAAATCATGATGTGTCTAACTTAGCTAAATGTAACTACTTTATACTAGACCACCCGTTCTTTGTGATACCCGATGCAACTTTCTATGTTTCCATTTGTAATTTATAAGGTGTCCAATAAAGATAAGGTAGGTATCTATGTAGATTCTAGATCTAGTATAAATCACACGTGTTATCTACTTGTATCAATATCCGCCTGGCGCATAGATCCGTAATGTAATGCTCACAAATTTATTTACCCACTAATTAATTAAAATTAACATGCGCATAATAATTTTGTTCTAAATAATTTCACGCTTCATCTGATCGTAATGTCGTGTCAATAAACGTTAACACATAATAAAATTCACATTGACATTTTGTAAATACTAACTGATGCAAAACCACTAACATTGTTTCAATGACGCAACGTGAAAGTTAGAAAAGATATTGATTATCTCATCAACCAAGAGTCGAATCAATCTTTCAAAAATATCCATAAATATTTGCGATTATTTACATAATTATAATATGTATTTTCCTGTATCTTAATTATTTGCAAGTTATGCTACAGTGGGTCGGTAACCTTAACATTATCATGATTATTTTTACCTTTTTTTCCCACAAACGTATCATCGCTTAGCGTATTTTTCCTAATCGGTGTCATCCTAAAAAATATCGCGTGAAACAAAAAAAACACCAGACATTATTTTTAAATACAGTTCAGATCGTGACTGAATATATAATTTATTTAAAAATATGTGAGAGACTTAAACTTATGTATTAATTGCTGCTACCAAGTAGCTCTTGTAAAGGCAAATCAGAAAGACAGCACATGTTAATAAATCGGGGCAACGATAAAAGCGTCGTTTTCAATGACCCGCCAAACAAGATACACTTGATATTGGGCACTTTTGACTCAATTGTTACCATTCATTTAAATATCACGTGTCTACGAATAATTTTAAAGTAAACAGCAAGCTTAGTGACTTGCAGTAATGATACAGTATTGCATAAGATGGTTTTGCCAGGACGTCACGTGGGTTCACCCGCGTAGTTCCCGTTCCTGTGAGAGTACGGGGATAAAATATAGCCTATGTTACTCGCTGATAATGTAGCTATCCATTGCCAAAATATTTTTTTAAATCGGTCCAGTAGTTTTTAAGTTTATTCGTTACATATAAACATACAAATCTTCCCTCTTTATAATATTAGTATAGACGTAACTTTACTGAGAAATAGTAAGAAAAGAAGAAGAGAGTAATCTCGAATAGTTGACAGTGGCTCTATATTATGTAAAAGTTTTTTTTTTTAATAATGACTGTATTTATAATCAAGCACGCTTTTCATTCTAGCAGCTAAGTCCCAATTGTTATAAACTTTAATTTGGACATAAATATGGCACATGAAGGATTAGCAGACTATCATGTAGATAGGACTAACAGACGCGACAACACTGTACAACATGCTAACAGTTATAAAACACTAATTTTGACAGTTCTTGTTCTATTATAGCGAATGTGTAATGAGCTGCATTCGAAACTAATGTAGTAGTTCCTCCTTATTTGTAGCAAATACCTATTGAGCTGGACCGTAATGTGATACACTAAGGAAAGGCAATAAACACTATATTATACAGAATGATTAATGCAACCCATAACCGATTCGAAAATGTGAAAATATATTGACTTTAAAATAGAAAGAAACAAGTGCTGCTATATTTTACGCAATACTTATTATAAATACGTGCTTTTTGAAAGTTTTAGTAAAGATAATTTTCGAATGTTGTAACAATAATGCTTGCTCTTAAAATATAACAAGGCATTGTTAAATTTTCAAATATGAAAAAATTCAATGTGTCTAATTAAAACAAGTAAACAGGCTGCAAATATCAATAAAGACGCTGTCTATACTTGTATCATGTATCAAAGGAAACCATATGTACATTTATTTTATTAATGGAAATAAGGCGATCACGTACGTATTCAAATATGGAAAATGCTGGTAACCACAGCCACACCATGTTATAACCACTTTTGAATTTCTCTCCATTCCGTTCTGTCACTTTCCATTGTATTGCTCTAGTAACTAGAGTGTAGTTACATTGAAATATGTTTGCTCGATTTCTGTCAGCAATCGTCCGTCTCACGTCGCGTTTATACATGCTAGCTTTTAAGTAAATACTTGCTTACATTAAAATTCTGTCGAATTGGAAACAAGGTTTTATGATTTACGAGCGAAATTCTGATTGTGGTTCATGCTATTTTTTTATTTGGTAGCATTTATGACGGCTTTAAAAGTTAGCATTGATAAATATTTTGATCGAAAACATTGCACACGAAAAGTTGATACTCGTAGCTGTTGTCTATTAGAATCAGTGTCACAATGTGGTCGGCATTATCTACACGGTTCGTAATGATAATTTTGTTAATAACTAAAAGTAGATATAAAGATAATACTTGTCCCTTCCAGATTAAATCTTAAAACCCACCATAAATTAAGAAACAATTGTGATAAAATCGATAAATTGTGTGCAAGAACAATGCAAAGGCCAGATAAGTGCATCTACAGTGAATGTTCACAGGAACAAACTGAGAGGATATTACACAATACAGAGCATTCTCCAAGAGCTTTGATTTTACGAGAGTGAACGGCTACATTCACTTCTGGTAGCTATGAGTCTGCCCAATTACGAAGTTTATCTGAAACCGACTCGCTGTAACTTTCCAAGTATAATGTCCAGTGTCTTTAACATCAATTTTAAGCAATTCGACTAATAACATTCGTGTCTATCCACCAGTAACTGTTCCATATTTATCTAAAACCTAATTACAATTACACACGCAATAAATAACTCATGAGGACCACTCAAACATTACTCGCAAACACACTCGACATTGCCTTTTTCGACAAATACGAGAACTGCTGTTTTTGCACTATCAAAGCTCTTAAAATAAATTAATGTCCACTGAATGTTTAAAAATTATGATATATTGAAAACAACTTTCATTTCGACAGGCGTCGTTTTTTAACAAAAATAATGTTATTTAATTTGCGCTAGTGAAATATCGAAATGTTTAGTGGCCTTAAAAAGATTCAGTTTTAACTTTAACACAAAACTTTTATTGAGATGCTACACTGCTTCCTCATATCGTTTAAATCAAAACTTACTGATAGGTGGGCGCAACACGCAATATCGATCAGCTTTGTTAATGATTATTATTTTATTACTCACATCACATGCATTAAATACTCTAATTGCCGTTATTACGAGTAACTACAGTAGTAAAATTAAATTTATACTGCCGGTCTCTATTACTATTATTATTCTAGTAACATTTTTCTTCTTTCTTGATTGTTCATAAGCTTATTTATTGAAGGCCTAGGTCCCTGTCTTTCTCCTTCAGCTTTGAAATGATCTATGTAGGTTAGGTTGACGGCACCATAAACCATAAACGCCGATTCAATTTCAAATTTGGCTACGTATAGATAAAACTGTTTTCCTAAATCGTGGTGATATTTTTATTTTAGTTATTGGGGACATGAAACAGTTACATGTTGGAGTTATTATAAATAAAAAAAAACCTAAAGCTAATTTAACCCACACCATATCGTACTTGCATATAAGCAACTTGCTTATCTCAACTCGATAGTAAACTTCAGCAGTGGGTCATCCGAGGCACAGATAATAAATAATACTTCGTTCCGAGGCTAAAATAATGACGATGCAGTTGAAACTTCATTGCCTCAATCCTTCGCAGAGGCGAATTCCTGCAGACCAGTTATGCATGCACACCATCACTTATTTCAATGCATTCAAGTCCTTTACCACAGCAATAAAACCTTCTGTTATTCACAGGTAGCCGTCTCACGCGCAAGACGCCGGCGTCATACGCTGATGGGGTCTACATGATGGCCGGCGTAGACAGGCCGGGTGCCAGGACGCTGTCCAAGCTCTTCATGAGAGGGCAAGATGGACTGCCTTCATTAGCCAACAGGACTGCCTTGCTGGCGTTCTTTGGTAAGATTAAAAAAAAACAACTATTTTTTTTTCAATTTTTGCATAGCAAGCATTTACACATTCAGGAAAAACAAATGTCTTGGAAACTGGACTGTACTGACATTGTTCTATTCAGGGATTAGAGCTCCGGTAAATATTATTTGATTCCGTCATCCGATTCAATCTATAGATCATAATAAAATGTGATGTAGGTAATGTTCGATCCAAAAACAGATCCTCTACGAATCGGATTGCATTTCTTGTGACAGATATGTCACAAGCACAATACATACCATTCCTTAATCAGATCACTTATTTCAGGCCAGGTCGTAACCGGCGAGATCGTGATGGCATCCGAGTCAGGCTGTCCCATCGAGCACCATCGCATACCTGTGGACAAATGTGACCACATGTACGACCCTGAGTGCAATGGAGCCAAATACATGCCATTCCTCAGAGCCGCATATGATCGCAATACTGGTCAGAGTCCTAACAGCCCTAGAGAACAGGTAATGTACACTACCAAAAACTTTGAGGTACACGTAGATATATACAGGTTATACAGAGAGATCTGATCAATAGAGTGAACTTTTATTAAAGCAGGACACTATACAGGGTGTAAACAGACCCTTCACGAAGCCTTCAACCAAGCATTCTGTACATCAAACTAAGTAACTCTACGCAAAAAATTATGCTGGGAAACAACTTTTTTTTTTGTTGAAAAATCACGTTTTACAAGAAAACTCAATGTAACGCACTCAAAACATTGTGCTTATGGACGCATTTAATAGTAAACGGGATAAGGAGGTATTTAAAGTAAAGGTATGACCTTAAAAACTAGTATTTGAAAAAAAAAAAACTTGTGAAAAAGTTGGAACTTTGACCTCCAATATCTCCGTAACTGTAGGTGCCTTTCGAGTTCGTTAAGGGTCCATTTACACCCTTTATCTACTACTATAGAGTCAATGTGCTTATGGGCTGAGAATCTGAGATGAATACCTAGTATGATACGTAGACCTGGCATATTATCTTTGGTACACATATTATGTATGTGCCCTCACCTACCTAGGTACGTCAAGTGACGTCCTGCCTTTTTAGGATTTCTGATTAAGTAATTTGTGTCATGACAGCATTTAAAATATGTAGTTCCAATTATAGCTAGATTAGTTTTTAGTCGTTGACCCACACTGTGTCTGTGTCTTGCATCTATATCGCCGTAAAATAATTAAGTTAATATTGTCTTTATGGGAAATTGAGAGTTATTCATTGACAGATTATTATAGTTGTTTGCCCACTTGTAATATTACTAACAGTTAGTTATATAGTTATAATGCGATGACCACATAAAACCTGTCTAAATGTACCGAAATCATGATGTCAGTGTGTTCAGTTATGCCATTAGTATTCAGCGGTAATCGATACTATTGATCGCTGCATCATCACTACGTTAGAGTACGTCCACCTACACATGACGAGTTTCGTTCGAGCTTTCAACTTTATTAAAGTCATCGATCATAATTGATTACAGTATTTCTAATAAATAATTCAAAGAGGTAGATATTTTAATTTGTAAACTTGTTTAAGTGGACTGAATTAACTTTGAAGTACGTTACCGCAATAAAAAAAATACCAGTTGTTTTTGTATTGTTCTTTCATCATCATCATCATCATCAGCCTATAATGTTCCCACTGCTGGGACACGGCCTCCTCTCAATGAGAACTGAGAAGGGAATGGGCTATAATCCACCACGCGGGCCCAGTGCGGATTGGTAGATGTCACATGTCTTCGAATTTTTGGTTCTAGGACATGCCGGTTTCCTCACGATGTTTTCCTTCACCGTTTTGAGAGCAGTGATGATGAAATAAATTACACAAAGTAATGCGCCTGTCTGGGTTCGAACCCACGACCTACTGTTCGTAAGTCGGGGCTGCCACCACTGGGCCACCGCTGCTCAATGTTGTCAATTGTTCTTTATTAAAGAAAATAAGATAATACAACATTGTTGATGACGCATTTATTTGCATACAAACTACTAAGCTCACCGACTCCAGGCATTGTTTTCAAATCAAACATTTACACTGTTTGCATTACACATTCTAATTACGAAATCACATATTTTTTGTGTAATGTAAACTCGGCCTAACCTCCGGCGGACCGTGCTCATCGAAGGCCGAATTCCAGGCAATAAAACTTAATGGTAGTATAACCCAGATACACCCATCACATGAATGCAGCGGCAGCCTACAAATATGTCCCTACGAGCGAACCTTACCTTAAAACTACAAGCCGCAATAGGAATGTTAATTGGCGTTTAATTGCAGCAAGTTTGATCAGATATACACAAGTAATCACAACCTTCTAATTCGGTAGAGATCGCATGATACCCCAAAGACATTAGCTTACAAAATAAGCCTGGCTCGAATAGAGACCTACTTGAGTTGAACCATAAAATATATCGATGAATAAATTAGCAGTAACCCCATACCATTGCATTATTCACCTGTTAATTCTGTGCACTACACTTTAAATGAATGCAGCTCTCTGGAATTTTAAGTATAAGACCATCATACTATTCAGAGGGTCTAGGCATGCACAATGGTACATTGATATGTCAAAATACCTCTGGACATCAATACATTAAAATAACTTGGATACCTGCCTGTCGAACTGAGCATGTGGTCTCTAATAGACTATAGATATTTGACCCAATTACTGGATACAAAATAAAATATATTAGTTACTTAGACACGATTCAATCACTTCGAAAAATGCAAACATGCTGCACTCGACCCTGAATATGGCATAAGTGTATGACATTTTATTTGTTGTTGCAGATAAACCAAATAACTTCGTGGATCGACGGCAGCTTCGTGTACAGTACCAGTGAGGCGTGGGTGAATGCAATGAGGTCATTTCAGGTGCCACCCAGCAGCCACGCCTGCCTCTTTACGTACTTTCCTATAACTACATTATGATGTCATATACCCTCATCTATGTTTAAGTACTTATACAACAACTTTCACATACCTATGCTTATTATACTTTCGCTAGAACATGAGATACCTTATAGGCCGTAATAATATACATAGTTAGACGATTTTGACTCTAAAAGTTTATAATACAGAACCGAAATAGGCTTGTGACCTGAAAAAATCTAATTAGTCCGTCAGTTAGATTATCAAAAAATATTTGACAAGTATTTTTTCTTTTGTTACGTAAACCAAAATTGACGAAGATACGACGCTTTTAAAATTTTCAATACGCCACGCCGTGCTATAATTTTTAGTGCGTTGTGACGTCACGCCCCCACTCTCGAGTTTTGATGCGTTTTATCTTTGTCAATATTCATTGATTTACAAAAAAAAAAAAATACGTGTCCATTATTTTCCAATACTCTAACAGACGGACTAAATAGACTTGCAATTTATTGATGGTGGAAACTAGCCTATTAAACTAGCGCTATGCTTATATTATTCTAGAGAAAGAAGACAACATAATGAAGGACGGTATCAGATCTCAAGTGTTTGAATGTTCATTCAATGCAGTCTTGGCACTCAACGCTCAACGAACATTTGCATGTCTTGGCAACAGTACTAAACATACACACTTGTATTAATACACAGTCTAACACCGCTGGCACCTGTCCCACCGTCGACTAGAATTTTTTTGCACAACAATACACCAACTTATATTTCTTGCCAGCTCTATTCGGTTACAAAGATATATCCTCATTTACATTTGCATCCATCAATTCTAACTTGAAAATGCCGAATAATTTATCTTATTGCACATTATAATTGAAACAAGTATTTGTACGCGATCAGTCATGTTTCTTCATTTAAGCGGGCAAGTCTATGTGCCAAAGGTCACGTAACTCATGTATGTAATACGTATATAATATATATTGAACAGATTTTAAGCTACATTGATTAATAAGCGGTCTTAATAAACTATTCTTTATTTATCAAGGATACAATAGAGTCAAAAGTATGAGAAATAAGTCAGAATGGCGAAAACAATTACTCTTTTTTTGTAGAACTAATTTATTTCATCTCATTTCTGTAACTTTCAAATACCTACTCATTTCCCAAATTAAAAAGACATTACCACTGCTTTTGTACAGGCATGCAGTTCAGAATTAAGTGTATGAAAACTGGCTATAAATGATTATATTATTTCAAATGAACTTTTGCGAGTTCCCAAACTGCTGTTGGCATACACATTTTGTATGCCAACACTATTCACATCACTTACTCACAAAACAATAAGCAATAAAAACATTAAGATACAACTGCCCTCCAGCTACATTTCCAGTAACGTATACCATTGCGCGTACAGAACGGGAGCCTCGCGAGTGAAGGAGGCATGCCCCTGCGCAACACCAAGCGAGTGCCGCTCTTCAACAACCCCGTGCCGCATTATATGAGGATGCTCAGTCCTGAGAGATTATTCTGTAAGTTTTCACTTGTTTTCTTTTATTGAGGGTTCAGAAAGTGGGGCTGCGGGACTGTTCGAAAGAGATACCGTGACCCCGGAACACAAAGGGCGATAAAGGAACATGGATGGGTTTTAGTCAGTAAAAGTCTGACACTCCCTCCTGCTCTGCCCAGAGCGGGAGGATTCATTTGATGATTTCCCATCCGAAAAAAAGGTATCTGAAAGATTTAATTATTTTTTGTAGTGTTACCCATTAGCTGGGAACAAGTGTCAAAACTAATCCTTTAAGCCGAGAGGCATATTAATTTTATTGTACCCAATAAGTCCGTTCAGGACCAATATAGAATTTTAAAAGGGAAAATATTAATCGGTCGAATAAAAATAATATATATATATATAAATGGGCAACTATTTTACCAGTAATTATTTAAAAAAAATAGCCACTAAGTTCCCAAGTTGCGCTAAAATACTCGGCTCTCTGCTTCATCATCAGCCTATTAATGTTTTCACTGCTGGGACACGGCCTCCTCTCTATGAGAGGGAATGGGCTATAATCCACCACGCGGGCCCAGTGCGGATTGGTAGATGTCACATGTCTTCGAATTTTTGGTTCTAGGACATGCCGGTTTCCTCACGATGTTTTCCTTCACTGTTTTGAGAGCAGCGGTGATGAAATAAATTACACAAAGTAATGCGCCTGTCTGCGTTCGAAACCGCGACTGTTCGTAAGTCGGGGCCACCACTACTAGTCCACCACTGCTTCATGGTTGTGGAATGCAAAAATGTGGGGGTGTTGATAGATTTTAAACCTTACCATTACACTTCCCATTCTTTCCCAGTATTGGGAGACCCACGTACAAACCAGAACCCAGCGATGGTGACGTTCGGTATGCTACTCCTGCGCTGGCACAACGTGGTGGCAGCTCGAGTGCACCGACAGCATCCAGAGTGGAGCGACGAGCAACTGTTCCAGCGAGCTAGGAGGATCGTTATCGCTAGTTTACAGGTAAATTAAAGTGTTCTGAATTGAATAGAATATTCTGTTTTTTTTTTCTTAAAGACGTTTAGCTGTCAAAATGGCAAGTGAAATCAATCGCTGTTGACTACTGTCAATAATGGTATCTGAGTACTAGACCAGTAAGTACATTATCCAGTAAGTACATTATCCAGTAAGTACATTATCCAGTAAGTACATTATATAAATTATCATTGTATTTTTGCTGTGTTCGCTTGCATTAAAAATATCATATCTTCCTGATTTTCTGAATTCGAACACTGATCATAATCAGCCAAGTTCCCCATTTTAATGACCAGGGGGCCTAAAATGACTGATTTATCAGAATCATTATATGAATCACGTTAAAAATACACACAGACACAGAGAACATTATGAATTGTCAACTTGTCATATTAATTTCCTATTAAGATTCTGTAAAAGCAGCCATTTTAGGCCCCCAGCTGAAACCGAACTATCTTTTTGACGTAATCATTTTGTTGTTTCCAGAATATAATCCTAAACGAATACGTACCAGCCTTCCTGGGCGTACCATTATCCCCTTACAAAGGGTACCGCGCAGACATAGCTCCCGGCGTCACTCACTCGTTCGCCGTGGCCGCTTTCCGCTTCGGTCACACGCTGGTCCCGCCCGCCATACTGCTGAGAGATAGGCACTGTAAATACGGACGGGCGCCTGGAGGACATGATGCCATCAGGCTGTGTCAGACTTGGTGGGATGGAAATGTGAGTAAGAACTTGATTTACCTCATTAGGTCATAAGAATAGTACATTGTTACCTTAGGGGTGAAAGTAAAAAAAAGTTCACGCGCGCCTCAAAGAGTCAGCATAAGGAAGGGGACCCATTCAAGGACCGATGCCTGCCGGGGTTGCGGGACTGTTCGAAAGAGATACCGTGGCCCCGGAACACAAAGGGCGATGAAGGAACATGGATGGGTTTTAGTCAGTAAAAGTCTGACACTCCCTCCTGCTCCGCCCAGAGCGGGAGGAGTCATTTGATGATTTCCCAACAGAAAAAAAAAGGGTGAAAGTAACTTATTTAGTCCCGAGATGGGGTTTGGCACCCGAACGTAGCGAGGGCGCCAATAGTTCGAGGGACTAAATAAGTCTTTAACCCGAGGTAAACTGTGCTTTTCATTACAAATGCAAGGATAATAAAAATAAAAACATGAATCAACTCGAAAAAGAGTGTGAGTGCCCAGTCAAAATAAACTAAAAGTACAACATACAGATAGCGTTAGGGTGCTTACGTAAAGAAGCAGGTTTCCGGTACAGACAAATCAGTGCGGGTCAGTACCGATCGGTGCAGGGTTAACTTGCATATAGTTTTTAAAATCTGTTTATTTATAAGTGAGCGCATAAGATAACATAGAAATTAAGCCGATCGGTACCGACCCGCCCATATTGGAAACCTACTTCTTTATGTGGACACACTTATGCATTGCTCTAAAATGCTTCATCACTAATTGACTCTTGCAAAGCGTTTACAGTACCCGAAAAGACGGTACTTACATACAAATAAGAACAAAAGTAGATAAAATTCTATTACATTTTTTTATGCGCCTACAATTAACTAACAATGTTTTCAGGACGTGATGTCTCAAGTGCCAATCGAAGAAGTCCTCCTGGGGATGGCGTCACAAGTGTCAGAGCGAGAGGACGCATTGCTCTGTTCTGACGTTCGAGACAACTTGTTCGGACCCATGGAGTTCTCACGAAGAGACCTGGGAGCACTTAATATCATGCGAGGAAGAGATAATGGACTTCCTGACTACAATACTGCCAGGTACCTAATTTTACAAAAGTTTTGCATGGACACTTACCAAATAATAATATTCTGAGATTGTTGTACTAAAATTTTAAATGTTTTCAAGATCACAAGTCTTACACCCTACCACCCATTTTGGGTTCTGAATGGACTACATAAATCGAAGTCAATATGAAATCAAGCTGCTCACTCAATGTATGACCGAAATTCTTAACCAAATAATAAGTTAATTAGACGTGTTTCAAGGTGTTTATAAAGTTTTTAAAATAAAAACAAAATCTTACAGAGAATATTTCGGACTAAAGAAAATTAAAACATTCAACGAAATCAACCCTCAGCTATTTGAGGATAATCCAGATCTCTTGCAGAAGTTGATTCAAGCTTACAATGGAAGACTTGACAATATTGATGTCTATATCGGTAAGTTCAACAAAACTCCTTTTGCCCAAGTAAATAATATATTTTACAACAAAAGAAAACTAAACACGTGGTATTTTTCAGGCGGTATGTTGGAGTCCACTGGACATCCTGGAGACTTATTTAGAGCCATCATTATAGACCAGTTCACCAGGATAAGAGACTCTGACAGATTCTGGTTTGAAAATGAGCATAATGGGTAAGTTACTAATTATTATTTCCAACCATTAGGAATTTGTCTTCTTATCCCAAAACATTGTCTTGAGAACATCTCATATTGGTTCAGTAAAAATGAGTAATTTCATGCTATTTCAGGAGCTCTTAATAATTTAGGAGTCCCATAAAAAAGAAAATGGATATACATAAGTGAAACACTAATAATAGTAGATTATGCAACAAGTGAAAAAAAGGGAATTTAATTCGAGGGACTAAGTTGGATCCCGAGAGCAGCGAAGGATTCTAAAGTAGAATCCCGAGCATAGTAAAAGATTCTATAGTAGAATCCTGAGCGAAGCGAGGGATACATGAACCGAGATGATTTTGTTTTCAGTACTAACTGGGTTGTGAAGTCTCTCCATGTAAAATACTGATTAAAATTAGAACAAGATTCAAAATTCAGTGTTTATATTTCTTGTCAGCACGTTTTATTTATTTTTTGTTTATAATTAGTCCTTGTTCAAAATTCAAAATGTCTTTATTCACTCAGTGAGTAAAAGAGCGTTTTATTCACTGTTATCGATGAATAAAATGCCCTGTTTCGAGTGGCAATGGTAAATAAACTTTTGTTTGTTCCAGAATCTTCACAAAAGAAGAGATCGCCGAGCTGCGTCAGATCACGATGTGGGACATCATAGTGAACAGCACGTCAGTGGGCCCGCGCGACCTGCAGCGCGACGTGTTCCACTGGCGCGCCGGCGACCCGTGCCCGCAGCCCTACCAGCTCAACGCCTCCAAGCTGCCGCCCTGCAAGTACCTCAGGGGATACGACTACTTCGAGGTACCCTATGGACAATACACAAACCGTACCTCTCCTTGATGGTTTTCAAGGAGAGGTACGGTTTAATTAGACCTATTTTTTTCTTTTTTTCGGATGGGAAATCATCAAATGACTCCTCCCGCTCTGGGTGGAGCGGGAGGGAGTGTCAGACTTTTACTGACTAAAACCCATCCATGTTCCTTCATCGCCCTTTGTGTTTCGGGGCCACGGTATCTCATTCGAGTAGTCCCGCAA
Source organism: Xestia xanthographa (assembly GCA_905147715.2). Classification (NCBI taxonomy): domain Eukaryota; kingdom Metazoa; phylum Arthropoda; class Insecta; order Lepidoptera; family Noctuidae; genus Xestia; species Xestia xanthographa. The sequence continues at coordinate 12,859,407 of LR990649.1, read as the reverse complement.
CCCCGGCAGGCATCGGCCCTTGCGGACCCCTTCCTATTGCTGACTCTCTTTGAGGCGCGCGTGGAACACGAACGCGCCGTCGACACGGCCTGAGGCCCTACTCTCTAACGTCCGTCCGTCCGTCCGTCTCTATCCGTCTCTCTCGCGCACGTCTCCAGATGAGTGCGAGTGAGAAAGACAGATAGAGACGGATGGACGGACGGACGTTAGAGAGTAGAGGCCCTGTCGTCATGAGACGGACGGACGGCGAGCTAGCCCATAGCTCACCGTCCACAGGCCCACGGTTTAATTAGACCTTAAATTTTAATCATGAACCTAAGATAGCTCATCAGCTGACGTAGCTATGACTCAGCCGCCTGATCCTATTCGTCCGCCTCCAGAGCTGACCATATCGGTATGTGATCGCCTGACATATGAATCCAGAGAGCTTAGAGCAGTGACTATCAAAACGTATTTTCTTCTACAGTGACTTTTAAGGTGAACGCAGACTTATCATAGCCGAAGGAAGCGAAAGAGCCGAAAGAATAAAATTTTAGAATTACTTGTATGAAATCCTATAAGACCTCCCCACACTTATCCGCAATGAATCAGACGAATGGATAACGTTATACGAATGAGAAAATGTTTCTTTCGGCTCTTTCGCTTCCTTCGGCTCTGATAAGTAAGTGTGCGTTCACCTTTAATAAGATTGACATGAAATTTTCGATAGCCGATCTAATATTTTTTAACTTTTCTATCATCGTTATTCCTGATAGAATATAATTTTGTGTGGGCTTTCTGGTCAATTTTCCGTTTTTTTAATAACCGTACCAGCACCCTTAAGCCTCAACGACTTTCAGTCTTGCGTCCGAATTTTACATCATAACTCTTAAAAATAAACAGCTCTTTACCTTTTTTTGTTTCAGGGCAATGAATTCGCATACATCTACACTTGCCTGATACTGGGTTTTGTTCCCATACTTTGCGCGGGCGCAGGGTATGGAGTGGTGAAGTTGCAGAATAGTCGCCGGAGGAAACTTAAGATTCAACAAGATATGAAGAATGCACAATATAAAGGTAAAAAACTGGTACTCCTTTCTACAATCCATATCTTGATAGACCGAGTATCAATCAAGTGAAAAGAAAAGTGATATGAATTAACAATCGGATAATAAGATGTAATAATCAAAGAATACCCATTACTTTACAGGTTCGGTAGATAAAATGGTGTGTCGTGAATGGGTGCACGCATCTCACAAACGCCTAGTAAAGCTTCGTTTGGGACCAGAACCAGCATTGCACGTAACTGACCGTAAAGGAGATAAACTACGAACACTTCCACTGGATCATACTGATCAACTTACGGTTCTTGAAAGTCAGGTAAATAACATTGATTTTGTAAATATTTATTACAAGGCCCTGTTTAATTTTAAAAATAAAGTAAATCATAAATAAGAATTGCCCGAATATACTCCCCTGCGAGACTCTTCAGTTCACGTTTATTAACTTAGTAGCTAGTGAGCAAATTTTTGCTTCTAAAACGAATAAATAAAACACACTGCATACAACTGAAAATAAAACGTAGGTACTATGTACAGGATAAACAATTCACCAAATAAATCAATGTATTTATTACAGGAAAGCAGAAACAACAAGCGTCCTCTAGTCTTGATCCGTGCACCCAGAGAACACGATTTGGTTCTTGAAATGGACTCTGCTGCTTCGCGGCGCAAGTTTTTGGTCAAACTGGATACATTTCTTGCAAATCATAAGAAAGCACTCAATCTGACCCAGGTATGAAACCAACAAAGATACATGTTCCGCTTATATTTTCCGTTCCAAGCAAGGCTTTTGTCAGAGTATGTCATATAAGTAGTTTTAAATATTTTTTCCTAACTACCTAAGTAGTTAGGAAAAGGTTCCTAACCTATGGTCAGTGGTCCGCAAGAGCTTCAAATGTGGTCCGTGAAAGGTTAAAATGTTATTTGAAGTTTTTAACTTGCACAGAAGATGCAAGCTCAACCCAACCTACCTAATTGAAAACCTATCGGAGGCGGGTCAAAATTTTTTGAGTGTGCTAAGCATTTCTGCAGAACTCTATTTACTTATTCCTATTTTTGTATGAATGATAGCTAATTTCTTTGAGCTCACTTCGATCGCTCATGTATCTTTCACTTTCTAAAGGTTCTCACTACACTTTCCAATTTTTGCATTCCGCATAAATATAATGCTGTCGGTGTCCTAGGACTTTATGGCCCCTGCTAACAATAAAAACACCAAAATGGTCCCTGGTCCAAGAAAGATTGGGAACCACTGATCTAAGTTGTCGAAGATATTCGAATGTTCGATAATAATATGCTTTTGGAGTTTCTAAATATTTGATTGCTTGCAGGGTCATCGCGAACAAATTCTGGCTACAGCCGAAACACGAGAACGTCGTCAACGTAAATTGGAACATTTCTTTAGAGAGGCTTACGCAATCACATTTGGCTTAGCACCCGGTGAAAAGAGGCACCGGAAAAATGAAGACGCAGATCCTGAAGTAAGTAAAACCGAGGAATTCAACGAGGTATTCAAAATGTTGGAGGAAGAAAATATTAACAAATATATTGTTTCAGTCTATTGTTATGAGGACCTCACTTTCAAAAAGCGAATTCGCCAGCGCGCTTGGGATGAAAGCAGACGCTGTATTCGTGAAGAAAATGTTCAACATCGTCGACAAGGACGGAGATGGCAGGATCTCTTTCCAGGTATACTTTATTGTATTTCATTACTTCAATTCAAACATTGTCATATTTTATTTCAATGTACAAAAGATTATGCAGGTAGCTCATGATTTGTATCACCTAAACATGACTTTACGATGACCTGGTGAAGGTTGCGGGAATCCGCTGGATGCGAGTCGCACGGGACCGGTCTATATGGCGACACTTGAATAGACAGACTACAGAACAACAAGAGAACAGAATTAATGTTTTTTATTGTTCCAGGAATTTTTGGACACGGTAGTCCTATTCTCCCGAGGCGCGACAGAAGACAAACTGCGCATCATCTTCGACATGTGCGACGACGACCGCAACGGCGTCATCGACAAGGGCGAGCTCAGCGAGATGCTCCGGTCTCTCGTCGAGATCGCGCGGACCACGTCGCTCAGAGACGAACATGTCACTGAACTCATTGATGGAATGTTTTCTGTGAGTACGAATAAAGGGCACAGAGGCCCTACTCTTTAACATTTCGTTCGTATATTCGGATCTATCCGTCTCTCTCAGTCACACTCATCTACAGACGTGCGCGAGAGAGACAGATAGTTCCGAATATACTTGTTTCTATGATCTGTGGAATATACGGACGAAACGCTGGTACCCTGGTTCTTCTTTCCAGCCCCCGTATTCACAAACGCTTCAATTCGATTTGATTAGACAACTCGTATATCTATCTTTTTTGGTAAAATGAAAGCGAGGGAGATAGACATACGACTAGTCGAATCGAAATCGAATCGAAGCGTTTGTGAATACGGTTGCAATTTTGTAAGCAAATTAATGCTATAAAGTAATTTGCTCTGTTTATTGAATTGAGATTGGTGTTGAAACAATAGTGTAACTTTTGCTTCAAATATTCTGAATAAACAAGGCGAGTAGGTTCAATATCATTTTCCACTTCTTTATAGGACGCCGGTCTCCAACACAAAGATCACCTAACGTACTCAGACTTCAAGGTCATGATGAAGGAATACAAAGGTGAATTTGTGGCCATTGGCTTGGACTGCAAAGGTGCCAAGCAGAACTTCCTCGATACGTCCACAAACGTCGCGAGGATGACCAGCTTTCATATTGAACCTTCGATGGAGCAGTCCAGGTATGTTACATTCTCAAAAGAGATAAGAACAAATGACATCTAGTAGTTTCAGTGTTGACAGACACTAAAGGTGTTTCCTTTTTGCAATTTCTCAAAGCCTTAGATTTTGAATAATGTTATGTTGGGTTAATAATTGGGTTAATATCTTCCTGCCCTCATCCCGAATTACAGGAGGTCACCGCAGTTCTTCTTTATCTTAGATACCACTTTTAATTTTTGTTACGGTCAATCTTTCTCCTTTGCACAATTTATTTCATCAATTGATTATTTGTTATTAGTATCAGTAAACGCTTAGATTTATCTTCATCCTAACCGCATATAAAAAATCATCTTCGTAATATGTTTTGACTATTTCCAGGCACTGCCTCCTCCTAAAATGGGACTACCTAACAACTTTCCTAGAAGAGAACAGACAGAACATATTTTACCTGTTTGTGTTCTACGTGGTGACGATCGGACTGTTCGTGGAAAGGTTCGCGCACTACTCGTTCATGTCGGAGCATCTGGACCTGCGCCACATCATGGGCGTCGGCATCGCCATCACCCGGGGCTCCGCTGCTTCCTTGTCTTTCTGCTACAGTCTGCTGCTGTTGACCATGTCGAGGAATCTCTTGACCAAATTAAAAGTAAGTACATGTTTCTTACTTAATAGAGTGACCACACTTATTGACGCCAAATGCGCTCGAGCTGATCACGAATAAACGTCTTTTTCGATTTTCATAGTTTTTGAAGTGAAAACTTCTTTAGGCGCGTTGAGCACTTTTTGTGTGAAGGAAAACATTGAACTCATCGTCACGTAACGTAACGTGCGGTGACGCTTCGTAGCCGTTCGTAGCACTCGTAGCATCCGCTACGGCGTAGCACCACATAGGCACCAGTGCTACGACTGGGGCGGGGCCTGTGTACTTTTTGTTTTCACTTCTATCAGCAGTCCCCAAAGACTGGTCTGATTTTTTTTCTGACTGTGAAAAATGACCATAACTCTGTTGTAAGGTATTTGTACCGATTTTTATCACGTAAATGCTTTTGAACTAAGATTATAAATCAAAGGTTTTGTGGAACATTTACTGCCTCTGGAGCAAGTGGACAGATTCGCAACTGGACAAATTCTCATCTAGACAGTTTCTCAGCTGGACAGATTAGCAACTGGACAGAACTTGTACAGTCCATGACATAATTAAAGTGCAAAATAAAAAATAAAATTGTTAACCTCGTTGATGTTTGCAAAAATCTACCTTTTCTCTTCTGACTTCTGTATTGCGTCACACAACTTACATTTACCATAATTTGACAGGAATTCAGCATCCAACAATACATCCCACTAGACTCCAGCATCCAGTTCCACAAGATCGTGGCGTGCACCGCCCTGTTCTTCTCCCTCCTGCACACGGCGGGTCACATGGTGAACTTCTACCACGTATCAACGCAGCCCGTGGAGAATCTACGCTGCCTCACTAAAGAGGTTCATTTCACTTCGGACTTCAGACCCGGCATCACGTACTGGGTGTTCCAGACTGTTACAGGTAAGAACAATAATTATATGAGATTCTAAATTTATAAATGTCCCATACATAACAACGGTCCTGTTATTGTTTTTTGAAGTGAAAACTTCTTTAGGATTTTCATGATATTCATTTTGATACAAGAGGAGAAAGTTTGTTATTGCAATCGAGGCGGAATTATAACACCCGAGCCGTAGGCGAGGGTGTTTTTGAGCCGAGAATTGCAATAACAAAAGTCCACGTGTATCAAACAACGTTTTTAAATACACTTTTGAAGAAATAAAATAAAATAACGAATTATTTTTGTCACGAACTATGAAACAATGATTTAAATTTTCTTTTTTTTTCGCGCTTTGGTCTCGCCAGGTTGAAAGAGAGGCAATGGTATGAAGCCGTTAAACAGCCTAATATAAAAAATAGATTTATTTTATATTGTTGAATTCAGAACACAAATAATTGTCAATTTGTGTATAAAAGTAACTATTAGTTTTAAATAATCATGTTTATCTATAATATTCTATTTATGAACACAATTTGAACTTTCAAAAAATATTTATGCCGTAAAGACGCGTAGTGCTTTGCAAAAATTAAAAAAAAACATTCACCTCAGACTATGGGCATTGAACCAATTTGGACTAAGTATAGGTATAGTTATTCTGTGGCAATTTTCATTCCCGCACACGTGCGGGAAAGTGGAAAAATTCGCACGCGTGTGAAATACATTGCATGTTGTACCTATCGTAGTGCGTTAAGGACCAGTTTTCGAGGAAGTGTATTGAAAAAAAAACATTGAACTCATCGTCACGTCCCGTCCGGCCGTCTACTTAGTTTTCACTTCTTTCGGCAGTCCCCAAAGACTGCCCCGCATATTTTTTCACCTATTCCGATTTTGAGGTCACCCTTATTTCAATGGTAAAATAAACGTAAATTGAAAAGATTGTACCGTAACTAAGTTGAAATTCTGAGTAACATTTAGAAACTTGGCTTTCTGCCTTTTCTCAATTACTACATTTCTGAAAGGTAGTTACTGTTATAATATATCCCTGCCAGTGTGGCAACCTCGCAAATGACGCCTTGGATTATTCAGGATAATTATTAAATCTTATATGGTATAGTTACGGTATCACTGCATTTAGGCCTGACAAGTTTTGTTGACTGCTTGTTGGTCTGAACGTACGATTCAAGCGTCCATATACTAACATGAATAATATGGAAGAGAAACGATCAAATGATGTCGTGACGTCAGACAGAGCAGAATGGAAGAAGAAAACTTGTTGGGAACACCCCAAGTAGAATGAAACAAGGGCCACGAAGATAATGATGATACTAACACTGACAGAATACGTAAAATGAGACCCTGATATCGAGCTTTTTTGTTGTCTCCCAGGTGTAACAGGCGTGCTACTGTTCGTGATAATGTGCATAATCTTCGTGTTCGCGCACCCAACGATCCGCAAGCGCGCATACCCGTGGTTCTGGCGCGCGCACTCGCTGCACGTGCTGCTGTACGCGCTGTGTCTGGTGCACGGACTGGCCAGGCTCACCGGGGCCCCAAGGTTCTGGATCTTCTTCTTAGGACCGGCCGTCATTTATACCCTTGATAAGGTAAGACAACAGTAACAACCAAACAGTTAGATTGACAGTTAACAGTTCAAACCCAAGGCACGCAAACCTGATTTTTCGGATTCAAATGCGTATTGTATAATTATCACTTGCTTCGGTGAAGGAAAACATCATGACCAGCATGCCTGAGAGATATTTCTTGAGACGGCAAGTAAAGCCTTGTCAGAGGCCTATGGGTGGCATAAAAACTCTGACACCAGATTAGTCACTAACCATACGATAACGAAAGAAAGAAAGAAGTCGGGTTTCCGTGAGTTAAATTCTCAAAGTAGACAGCGTTATTGGATCTTTCCATCTGGAATTTCTCAACAACGCCAGATAATCATGAGTACTTTCTGCTTGTGTTACTAGGAGCTCGTGGCTAAATAATAACAGCCACTCGGTTCGATCGTTAGGTTAAGCCGTGCTTACCTAGGTTAGTCTGTGGATGGGTTACCACCCATTACATACCGAGTTTCCTCCGTGCCTCGGAAAGAACGATAAGCCGTTGGTCCCGGCTGTTATTTGTAGATCTTTGACAGTCATTACAGGTAGTCAGAGGCCCAAGAAGTCTAACAACCAGTCTTACCAAGGGGTATCGTATTACCCAGTACTAACTGGGTTGTGGAGGTCAGATAGGCAATCGCTCCATGTAAAATACTGGTATTCAGCTGCATCTGGTTAGACCGGAAGCCGACCCCAACATAGTTGGGAAAAGGCTAGGCAGATGATGATGACTTTCCGCTTGTGTTACAATTTTGTTTGTTTTTCATCAGGTGGTGTCACTACGGACGAAATACCTCGCGCTAGACGTATTAGAAACGGAAATGTTGCCATCGGATGTAATCAAAATTAAGTTCTACAGGCCTCCTAATCTGAAATACTTATCAGGTAATTATGAAAGCCATTAAAACCTATAAATACATCCTCTGTTCAAAAAGTAATTTTCTTAAAAGGAAGATATTTTAGACATTATCTGATGAAATATTGTTTTTCTCAAACAAGCTTGGAAATTTGAGCATTATTTTGACAACCTTCTTCGAGATAAATCGAAATTGCTGTACTGGCCAGATACTTGCGACCAGTGGCCGGCAAAAGTTGTATGAAAATTCATATCTGTCGTGTTTAGCGGCCAAATAAATTACATAGTAAACTCATATCTGTCGTGTTATTTAAAAATGGAACGATCTTTCACTCTGAAACATGGCAACCAAGGAGGTAACTTATCAAACGTTTTATTTAAATTTCGCAAAAAAAAAAATGAACTCTTCAACGCGAGAGTTTTAATTTCCTCGCATTATTTGAGAAAAGTACTAAACAAGCCTTGGCCACAACTAGGCATTGATGGACTTACGTATGTGTGTCTCGACTTCGCCTCGGCCCACATTTAGACGTCCGTCCATCAATGCCTCTGTTGTATTTTTGTTTTTTTTTAGCAACTTCCTGAAATTCTGAGTTGTTCAGCACAATTAAATTATTTTCCTTTCTCTTAGGTCAATGGGTGCGTCTCTCATGCACGGCATTCAAGAAGGAAGAGTTCCACTCGTTCACGTTGACGTCAGCTCCTCACGAGAACTTCCTGTCGTGTCACATCAAGGCACAGGGACCCTGGACGTGGAAACTCAGGAACTACTTCGATCCCTGCAATTATAATACTGAGGATCATCCCAAAATAAGGTAAATTTACAGGCAAATTAATAATAATGTAACCTTAAAATAAAATCGAATAATAATCAAGGTCTCATGATCTTTCAGACGAAAACCTTGTATGTAGGTAGATTTACCCTTTGTTTTGTTTTACTCTTGAAAACCCTCTTTTTAGGGACGATATGAAAAATGAGGTGCAAATACCAATGCTTTTTTTATTCATTATTTTGGCGAACTTACGCTTATGCATCATCAGATACTGTACCTATATGAGGATGATATAGGCTAGTTTCCACCATCAATAAATTGCAAATCTATTTAGTCCGTCAGTTAGAGTATTGGAAAATAATGGACACGTATTTTTTGTTTTTGTAAATCAATGAATATTGACAAAGATAAAACGCATCAAACCTCGGGAGGGGGCTCGTGATGTCAGAACGCACTATAAATTATACCACGACGTGACGTATTGAGAATTTTAAAAACGTCGTATCTTCGTCAGTTTTTAGTCTGGTAAATGAATGATTGTGGTTGGAAAAGTTGAAAGCAGAAAATGTGACTTATGAACTTTGTTTGGACTAGTTAGAAGATAAACATATTAAAAGTTCTGACCCCTCCGAGTTGAGCCCGAGGGGGGGGGGGGGGGGCAAAGAAGGTCCCGTTTTTTGGTTTTTTGCTTATATCTCGAAAACGATGCGTCGTATAAAATTTTGTTGTACTACATAATAAAACCTCATAAAATTTTCTTCAACTTTACTTTTCAAATTTTTTACCTATCTCTTATCGTTGAATTGGTATGAGCTCCGAAAAACGAACAATTTTTAAAAATTTGTCCATTAGCTCTGTCCCGTTCGTTGTTTTTGGTTTGTATCTCGAAAACGGTGTGTCGCACGAATACTTGTTGTACTACACAATGAAATCTGATAAAATTCTCTACAACTTGGCAATATTTTTTTTTACTCTTTTTTTTTTTAATATTGGAGATACATAAAAAGTGTGACAAACAAAGTTGTAGAGAATTTTATGAGGTTTTATTATGTAGTACAACAAAATTTTATACGACGCATCGTTTTCGAGATATAAGCAAAAAACCTTATTTGCCCCCCCCCCCCCCCTCCCCCTCGGGCTCACCTCGGAGGGGTCAGGACTTTTAATATGTTTATCTTCTAACTAGTCCAAACGAAGTTCCTAAGTCAGATTTTCTGCTTTCGACTTTTCCAACCACATACCCCTTTTGAGCACTCATTTACCAGACTATTTGGTTTCTGTAACAAAAGTACAAAATACGTGTCAAATATTTTTTGATAATCTAACTGACGGACTAATTAGATTTTTTCAGTTGACAAGCCTATTGCAAATGTGCTGCTCACAATAGCATATTTTATACATCTATAATCCTTTAACAATAGTCAAAGTTACCCAGCAACTGGATAATGGATATCAGAGACTTGCTCCATATAAGCTGCTGGTATTCAGCTGCATCCGGTTAGACTGGAAGCCGACTTTAACTTAGTTGCGAAAATGATGTTGATCCCTTTTTTATGTTTTCCGGATGGGAAATCATCAAATGACTCCTCCCGCTCTGGGCGGAGCAGGAGGTAGTGTCAGACTTTTACTGACTAAAACCCATCCATGTTCCTTCATCGCCCTTTGTATTTCGGGGCCACGGTATCTCAAACAGTACCGCAGCCCCGGCTGATGTTGATCCCTTAAGACTATATTCTGTACCTATAATAGTATTTAAGTAAAGTCGTCACGCATTTTGTTAGTAATTAATCTAAATTAGTTTTATACCTGGAAGTCTTGGGGGGCCTGGTGACCCGTAACACCAGTATTGTATACCTATTTCGGGCACCAGTCTCTCACAAATGTTTACCCTGGGTATTAGATTTAATAATTCCTGTTCACTGTAACGTTTGTGATGAGAATATAAACAGATTATTATTATTTCCCTTTATTCATCTATAAACAAATTTGTTACATTTTTTAATATTAATTTAAATATTAATTTAAAAATATTAAAAATATAAAATTATTATTATTAAAAATATATAATAATTATTATAAAAAAAAAAATATAATTATAATTATTAATATTGCGTGAGAGAAATAAACTATTATTTCCATTGTCCACTTAGGATCCAGGGTCCGTTCGGCGGCGGCAACCAGGACTGGTACAAGTTCGAGGTGGCCGTGATGGTGGGCGGCGGCATCGGAGTCACGCCGTACGCCTCCATACTCAACGACCTCGTGTTCGGCACCTCCACCAACCGGTACTCCGGGGTCGCCTGCAAGAAGGTAAACTAGATGCCGTTTTTATAAAGGGTGTAAAACACCTCTTAACGAAGCCGAAAGGCACTTCTTCTCCTCGTCATTGCGATCATTTTTTTTATAAAGGGTGTAAAACACCTCCTAACGAAGCCGAAAGGCACTTCTTCTCCTCTTCATTGCGATCATTTTTTTTATAAAGGGTGTAAAACACCTCCTAACAAAGCCCAAAGGCACTTCTTCTCCTCGTCATTGCGATCATTTTTTTATAAAGGGTGTAAAACACCTCTTAACAAAGCCGAAAGGCACTTCTTCTCCTCGTCATTGCGATCAAATTTTTGTTATAAAGGGTGTAAAACACCTCTTAACGAAGCCGAAAGGCACTTGTTCTCCCCGTCATAACGATCATTTTCTTGTTCTACACCATACCTGGGAACCGTCTAGTTACGGAGATATTGCAAGTTTTTTTTAAATACAAGTTTTTATTGTAAGATTTTTAACACCTCCACGACCCCCGTACTATTCAATCCATCCATCAGCACAATGTTTTGAGCACGTTTTGAGTGCGTAACATTGAGTTCTACCATAACGGTTAGTTTGATGTAAAGAATGCTTGGTTGACGGCTTCGTGATGACGTCTTCGTTATGATGTCTTTAACACCCTGTATACCCCGATTCATCATTCTTTGAACTATGAGTGTGGGCAGTAAGAGAACACGTAGCTTTGCACATTCGCTTTAACCCGTATGCTCCCGGCCGTGCCTCCAGAGGCACGGTGCATTGTTATTTTAATTGTGTCTGTAATTGCGGGTATTGAAGTGCTACTGTTTCCTGCGTTGATGGCTAATCTCCGCTGAGGTTGATCGCCATGACAGAAAGCTGTCTGGGGAACTATTTTTTTTTGTTTTCGAGAGATCCTTTAACTATAGTAGATCTTACAAGTGTACAAAACGAACCATTTTTATCCGAGACTTTTAGCAACCCGAGCCGAAGGCGAGCGCTGATAGTAATGTCGAGGATAAAATCGTTTTGTGGACGAGTTATAAACTCGCAAATAAATTAAAGTAAATATTATAAAATAACAAATTCTATCTATGAACTTCTTATTGCGTTTAGCTGTATGGCTCATTTTCTTTGCCTTAATATAGATAGGAGAAAAGTTAGGTAACCCAGAATGATTTCAAGAAACCATTACAAGATTTACAATTTAATTTCAACAATCAAAGAAATCCTTTTGTCAACAACTAAACCGTGAAATAACCCGAAAAGATTGTTTATTTAACAATAAAATCGTTGTTAAAATATTTCTTAGTCATGTCTTTATTTATAATAGCCATGAATATTAAATGAAATAATTTCATTGAGCAAATTCACGATTTCGTCAAATAGAAAATTATTCATTGGAATTGGGAACGATTGACACTTGCTCACGACGTGACAGCACGTGGCTTACCGCGTTTACAACATTGACCGATGACCCACTATGCCTGTTTAGTTCTTATGTAAAGTGATGACATAGACGCTAACTAGGGATTTACGGCTTTTGTGTAATACATAAATACATCGTGACGAAATTAGTAACTAGCACTCGTGTACCTAATACCTTAGCCTTGTAAGTATACCGAAATATTGCTGAAATAAATTACAAAACATCACCAAGCCTATTTTTTTTTTCGGATAGGATATCATCAAAGACTCCTCCCGCTCTGGGCGGAGCAGGAGGGAGTGTCGGACTTTTACTGACTAAAACCCATCCATGTTCCTTCATCGCCCTTTGTGTTCCGGGGCCACGGTATCTCTTTCGAACAGTCCCGTAACCCCGGCAGGCATCGGTCCCTACGGACCCCTTCCCTTTTGCTGACTCTCTTTGAGGCGCGCGTGGAACACTCCTGCGCCGTCGACACGGCCAGAGCCCCTACTCTCTAACGTTTCGTCTGTATATTCGGATCTACCCGTCTCTCTCACTCGCTCTTATCTGCAGACGTGCGCGAGAGAAACGGATAGATCCGAATATACGGACGAAATGTTAGAGAGTAGGGCCCCTGTCGTCATGAGACGGACGGACGGCGAGCTAGAACATCACCAAGCCTGTAATAAAAGTGTTGTGTTGAGTGTTGTGTGTAAGTGTGGTGTTGGGGTCTGTGTCTGTTGGGGTGTGTGTTGTGTGTGTGTGAAGTGTGTGTGTGTGTGTGTGTGTGTGTGTGTTGTAGAGGTGCACCTACAGCAGATAGTTATCATAAGATAATTGCCATCACACACAAATCCTCTCTCCGGGCCACTACTAAGAAATTCATAATTAAAAAACTCAATAGTAGGTAGGACCTACTGAAAATCAAGCCCTAAGCTTGCAACCCCTCGACCATTGACGCAATAAAGCAGATTTATTCGATTTTGTAGATTAAATATTAAAGACAAATCAATACCTTTTAGTAACTAGTTAACTACTACAGTTTACATAAGATTACCAACCAAGAAAGTATGCATATCATGCATGTGCATTTCTTTAAGTGCACTTCGATGTAAACTGCTGACGTAAATGAAGTGATTACGAAATATCCGGTAACCGTTACCTTGTTAACGTTAATGACTCTGTCAAACATAATGTGCAGGATGGAGGTATTCCTCGAAGCGCTCCCGTTTTGAAACGCTCCCATCTAAGCGCTCCCGTTTTGTTCCTCCAAGCGCTCCCAAAAGGAGCGCTTGGAGGAAATAAATGTTAATATTTGTAAACGTAGGAGCGCTTAGAGGAACAAAACGGGAGCGCTTCGAGGAATACCTCGCAGGATGAGGTATTCCTCGAAGCGCTCCCGTTTTGAAACGCTCCCATCTAAGCGCTCCCGTTTTGTTCCTCCAAGCGCTCCCAAAAGGAGCGCTTGGAGGAAATAAATGTTAATATTTTTAAACGTGTGATGCACTTAAAACCCAGTTTGATTAGATATATTCACTGAATGAAAGGGTGTTGTTATTGTTCAAATTTTTATTCTTCATGGTGTAATTCAAGCTGAAATAACATTTTGCAGTTACCATTAAACGTCTCTGGAAAAAGAAAATATAGCACTATCTAGACTACCTAACCTTAAAAGGTGTAAAAACCCTCTTAACGAAGCCCAAAAGCACTTGTTCTCCCCGTCATTGCGGTCATTTTTTTGTTCTACACCATACCTCGGAGCCTTCTAGTTACGGATATATTGGGGGTCAAAGTTCCAACTTTTTGACAAGTTATTTTTTAAATACAAGTTTTTATTGCAAGATTTTTACTTTAAACACCTCCACGACCCCCGTACTATTCAATCCATCCATCAGCACAATTTTTTGAGTGCCTTACATTGAGTTACATTGAGTTTTACTATAAAACATGATTTTTCACACCAACAAAAAAAAAAGTCGTTTCCCAACAATCATTTTTGCGTAAAGTTACTTGGTTTGATGTACAGAATGCTTGGTTGACGTCTTCATGATGAGGTTGTTTACACCCTGAATGTGAAACTCATAGTTTCCTCAGTCTGTGATGTTCTATGCACACTTCAGCTTGGATATATCGTTAGACTTCGATTATTGATCAACTCAGAACCGAAAGTAGAAAATCCACCACATGCTGTTCGATTTTCCCAATGTGATATGCCGTTGTTACACAGGTATACTTCCTGTGGATATGCCCGTCGCACAAGCACTTCGAGTGGTTCATCGACGTGTTGCGCGACGTGGAGCGCAAGGACGTCACCAACGTGCTCGAGATACACATCTTCATCACGCAGTTCTTCCACAAGTTCGATCTCAGGACTACCATGCTGGTGAGTAACTTTAGCGCAAACACTGCTTGTTATACTCCGAAGTGTTTTTCTTCTTCTTTTTTTATATGGGACAGGCCCGCCACACCATTCCCAAACCACTGTAACTCCTGAAAGCCAGAATCAACAGTGGCGACCACCAGGAAAGCGCCGAGACAATGAAGCTCGACGAAGTCCCAGAGAATGAATTTAACTGTCTTAGATCCCGCAACGAAATTAATCAGAAAAGTATAGCGGAGGAGTAGAAAAAAATTGTTATTTCCACTTCCCTCCATATCAGCAGGAGACAAAACGAAACAAGGCGAATAGGCACAAAGGGACGTTTACAACTGGGATAGGCCCAGTTGCCTAGCACCATGGGTAAATATTAACATAAATGGGTCCTAAGTTGTGAGCTGTTTTTCTTCTTAGTCGATGTCACTTTAAGTCGAGACCCTTTAGGCACATAAAGTCTACTTTACCAAAAATACCACTTTACCAAAATGACCACTTTACCAAAACAACTGTATCCCTAAAGGTCTACTTTCGAGACAGCCTAGAAATTGGTTACAAATTCGGCGCCTTTAAAATCTTCACCAGTTCCTCTAATGAACTGCAACAGGACACGCAGGCAGGGTAATAAGTGCCTCATCGTTTTGGAATAGCACCACATTTACTATCACGAACGAAGTATTGATGGCCGGCCTTTATGACCACACCTATTAATTCGCCATAACAGCCATCCTATTTATATTTTTCAGCTTCGACAGACCTTTAATTTTTATTTGGTAAAAATTGCGAGAAAATTATCGAAGATAAAGATTTCCTCAGCTGTCCCAAAAATTGTTAGAGTAGGTACAGTCGTGGTTTTTTCCGCCTGATCAGTTAATTTTATTTTTCTCTTAAATCATGCGGAGGCGCCGGCAGTCACGCCCCCTTAAACTTTAGGCCTATTAGGAAAGCGACAACTTTGGCGCGCAAAAAAACAATAACTCTCGTTTTGCGTGCGTCGTCAGTGCGCTCGGCCGATCGGTATCTTTTCATTCATTATTTCAATACAAAGTCAACGGGGCGGGGCTAGAGAGCGTTTCTATGTTGGAAGTGCAAGCAAAAATTGACTTAGTGGTGGTCAGGCGGGAGTGTCCACGATGGTACAACAAAACTGGATATTGGAGAACATTTCATCGTGGTAATAATTGTAGCAACTCCTAAATTAATAGTTTTGTTAGGTTCCTCGTAAACGTACGGTCATACGGAAAGTGTAACTCACCGAATGCTTCGTTTTCCCCTACAGTACATCTGCGAGAACCACTTCCAGCGTCTCTCGCGCACGTCGATGTTCACCGGCTTGAAGGCGGTGAACCACTTTGGAAGACCCGACATGTCCTCCTTCCTCAAGTTCGTGCAGAAGAAACATAGCTATGTAAGTAATATGGGTTTTTATAGTCTAACTTTAAACATGTTTATGTAACTTTAAACATAATTGAATTTTAACAAGAAATAAGTATCTCTTCCTAAGTTTTATTTATTAATTTCAAAGTTTTCAGATTGCAAAACTTGGCTGCGTACTAAATTCGATGATCCAATTTCTTTCCATGACATATTTTAATTTATATAAAAGCAGAGCTGCTGTCGTTATTTTACCGTGTTTTTATAATCCATAGCTCCAATTATAAATACTTACATATAAATAATATATATAATAATAGTATATATAATAATATATTTATCTCCCAGGTATCTAAAATCGGCGTGTTCTCATGTGGTCCTCGGCCACTCACCAAATCCGTGATGTCAGCGTGCGAACAAGTGAACAGGACGAGACGTCTGCCCTACTTCATACATCACTTCGAGAACTTCGGATAAATGTAATCATACACCCTTAATATATACCTTTTGTGAGAAGGTGGTCTTATCTCAGCAATTGGAGATATGTAGGGCGAAACGGACAAATCGTTGCATTGTATTTAAACGAGCATTACTTTTTATTCTCATGGAATTACCCAAACAGCCGAAACAGCCGAATAGGCATGATGACAGTAAAAAAAAATAAAAATATAAGTAAATTGCAAATCTATTTAGTCCGTCAGTTAGAGTATTGGAAAATAATGGACACGTATTTTTGGTTTTTGTAAATCAATGAATATTGACAAAGATAAAACGGATCAAAACTCGGGAGTGGGGGTCGTGACGTCAGAAGTAGCTAAAAATTATACTTATGCCTGACGCATTGAGAATTTTAAAAGCGTCATATCTTCATCGATTTTGATTTACGTAACAAAAGAAAAAATGTGTCCAATATTTTTTTGGAAATCTATCTGACGGACTAATTAGATTTTTTTGTCGTCTCACCTATTATACCAATAGTTACAAACTTGTGTTATTGTTTTAACTGTATTATTAATTTGTGTCACTGTCATGACGTAATCCATGAGCCCAATAAAATCCGTGATGAACATTATGAAAAAGTTTCGACTTATAAAGCCATAATTTAGTTCCGAAACCCTATCATTATTTTTTTCCAAAAATCAAAACCGCAGTTATAAAGCGTTTATTTATGTAACGTGCTCTTGAGTCAGGGGTTAGTCAATAAATTAATTGGCTTGTTTCGTCCTACATGTTAAATACAAAATTGATTGTTAATCCGTGTTCTTAAATGCATACCTATTGATTTCAAATACAATATCGCTGCTATTTGGTAACCAATAGTCACGGATATTTTAAACATTCCTGTATAATTTAGATTTACTTGTAACTTATTTATTTCTAGTTTTTTATGCTTTTATAAATCAGTTAACAATGATGTAGTACAAAAACATCAATCGCGCATTTCAATGTACAAAAGATCATTATGTAGAAATAATTTTAGAAATAAATTATAATACTCATTGCGATCTAAATTGTGTTATTTATACGACGGTGCTCCAAAGAGCTGTATTGTAAATAATGTATAAATTGTATTGGCTTTAGTGTAATTGTATTTTTACGTTGAATCGATTGTAAATAAATATTTAAATACAGATACGTTTTGCATTTTATTTTTCTTCTTTTAGATTTTGTGAGTCACTCGGCATTCAAAAGATTCGCATATAATTTTGATTTAAAATAGATTTACAGGCTTAACATAGGTAAGTCTCTTACAGTCATCAATGAAAGTCGAACCTTCGAGTTTGTTTAATTACTAAACAAAAAATTCAACTATAGCTCAAACAGTCGTACCTATTACCTGTTATGTTGATATGTGTAGGTATTATTAACCGTAAATAATATGAAATGAGAGCAGCGGTGGCGCAGTGGTGGCGGCCCCGACTTACGAACAGTAAGTCGTTGGTTTGAACCCAGACAGGCGCATTACTTTGTGTAATTTATTTCATCACCACTGCT
This sequence comes from Xestia xanthographa, assembly GCA_905147715.2. Lineage (NCBI taxonomy): Eukaryota > Metazoa > Arthropoda > Insecta > Lepidoptera > Noctuidae > Xestia > Xestia xanthographa. The sequence goes on along the minus strand of LR990649.1, from coordinate 12,841,400 downwards.
CTCAAAACGGTGAAGGAAAACATCGTGAGGAAACCGGCATGTCCTAGAGCCAAAAAATTCGAAGACATGTGACATCTACCAATCCGCACTGGGCCCGCGTGGTGGATTATAGCCCATTCCCTTTCATAGAGAGGAGGCCTGTGTCCCAGCAGTGGGAACATTAATAGGCTGATGATGATGATGATGATGATGATGGTGATGATGATGATGACATGCTGAAAAGCAGTTTGTGGAATCATTTTGTGTCAATTTTGTTGATGTGTTAACGTGACTATGTTAATTGACCTTCTTTGGTCACCATACATTCCTACCTACTTTCTTAAACCTTGCACTTCTTAAACTGATTTGACGTTCAAAAGTACCTAGTGAAATGAATGGTTTAACTTTGACTTAAACTTTTGATCACTGTACATTAAAAAATCACTTACGATAAAAACTGATGATACTTAGTTCTCCAAACTAATAAAATAAAAATCAATTAAGTGCTTTTGTAGTGCCTATCGAAATAAAATTGGTTTTAAATAATCTCAGCTATTTTCAAACTAATTTGAGAGTAGTTAACAAACTGCAAATTATCCCAAATATCAAAAGCATTAACTGAAATAGCACCGAACGGAACAGTAAATGCTTGATTGAACAGTAGTGCGTTACAATATTTAATAACGGTTCCACTGTATGATTACTCTCAGGCCTTAAGAGTCGTTCTTGGATTATTTATGGATTGTAATTCGAGGCTCCTCGCTCTTAATTCAAAGTAAAAGGTGCAGACAATAGCCTTGCGGGCGCGTGACACACGACCGCGCCGAACACTGATCGTGCACTAGTTTTGATTGGACCAGTACACGGTATCAAGTTTATATTGACATCTTCGATTACCTAATTTCGTGTTTCAGAAGCGAATTGTTGTTTTTTTTTCGTTCGTCTGCTTTGTCATGATCTTGAATAGTGCATTTGATACTGAAACTATCTGTTTTTTTTCTGTGTCTCTGTTCTAGTTTAATCAGACTCCCATTGCACTCACGTTGCATCAGGCAGGCAATCGTTTCAGTAACACAAAGAAGAACTTACTGGTTTGTAAGACATATTTGGCAAAGTGAAGATTTAAAATAACAAAACAATACACAGCAGCATATAATTGTTTCACTGCAGGATAAAGATCTCTATTGATTACCACACTTGATCAAGGCGGCACATTTTTTCAGAAAATATTAATTACTAGCTTTTGCTCGTGGTTTCGCTCCTGTTTGAAATGTAGCCTATAGCACTCGGGGGTAATGTAGCTTCCCGTTAGTGAAAGAATTTTCGGAATTCGATTAGTTGTTCCAAAGATTACCCCTACATACAAACAAATTTTACCTCTTTATAATATTAAGGTCTCACCAATGCCCAATAAACAACAAAAGCAACTGTACAGTAAGTGCATTATATCTGCTTGACACGATGTCAATCACGATAAAAGCTCTATCAAGTCAAACCTAAGTCCTAAAGTTGTTCATCAAACAAATCTGTATGTCCTCTATCATGGAACGGCGCGTGCGAACAAATCACTGACGTTCGTCAATTATGGCCATAACTTAGTGTTCAATATCTTATTGCACAGAATCTGATCACTCGAGTTTAATTCAGTCAGGCTAACAAAATTTCGTCCTCGTACTATCTCACACCGAAGCAAGACCTGCCTTGAAGTGTACAATGTGTACATATTCATGTCTCTTTTCAGCAAGAGATGATCCGGTGACAGAGTCTTGTCGCACATCTCATCATGTTAGCCTGAGTCGCAGTGTTGCCACACTGCACGATACGCAGCCTTCATTCCCTCCCTTCGTTTACTGTACTTCACTTAAAACCAAAATAAAGTAGTTCATAAATTATTGTAAATGGAATAAAGTTCTAAACGTAAATTGCTGCCTTTAGAATAAAGTGGTAATCATCATCACCTATTTGAACTATAATTTATAATGTTTCTATTGAGGATTCCAATTGCAGGCTCTGTATTTACGTGAGTTATAGTAATGCTGCACCTGTTTTGTTGTGGTTTCACAGTTAGTGTAGTTACTTAGGTATTTCGTAACGAAAATGGGTGCACTGGTGCATTAGGGACCTATATTACACTTATATGCGTGACTGTGAGCATGAGGTCCTGGGTTCGATTCCCGGGTCGGACAAAGTGTTATTGGGTTTTTCTATTGACTCGCCCCCTACTACATGGGACTCAAAACCCATAACTGGCGAAATGTGGGTGACCTACATATTAAGTACACCTCTGCTTAACCCTTCGGGATTACAGGGATGCTATGTTACACCAAGAAACTGGAGTGATATTTGTTTACCGGAAATTATAAGCGGGTCCTTATTTGTTCCATTTAAGGGGACTACAGGAGCTAAACGCGAGTTTTATAATGCAAAAAAGCATATGATTCACTGCAATAAACAAAACCAGAATATAATAGATAGAAGAGATAAATATAAATATGCATGATATTCTTCAGGATATATGCTAGTATGATAGTGTTATGAAAACATAATACAACTAATTTTCATCGATAAAAAAAAATCACGAACTTATCTCTAAACATTTCTTTTAACGAGTAAAAACTAAAAACCATACTAAAATACATGCGATCGTTCTGATTTTTTGGCAAATAATTCTACAAGCAACATATTAGCATGATAGTGTTTTATTTTTTTAGTTCAATCAAAAGATTTTTTGTAAATCACAAAAATCACTCATTTCGCACTATTGGGCCCGCAGTGACTGACGTAACAACCACTTTAAACGAAATATGACAATTGTATTTCAAACTAAATTTGAACCACCACAAATAGAGTTGCTAATTTAGCTCCTGTATTTGCCTTAAGTATGTCGCACATTGGGCCGAAAATGAAGCTCCATGGACGTAGTGCCCCTTGAAAATCCTTAAACCTTATTTCTGAAAAGCTTAATTTTCGGCCCTCGTATCTGTATTGTTCGCTTTTATGATACGTGTCTTCTTACTGTGCACTTTACCGTGATTTTCGAATTACACCTATTAGAATAAAGCCGCAAAAGGTGTATTATACTATTGTATATATATACGTCCACTACGCGGGCCCAGTGCGGAGTAGTAGAAGTCACGTCTTCGAAAAAATGTTGGTTCTAGGAAATGCCCGTTTTCTCACGATGTTTTCCTTCACCGTTTTGACAGCAGTGGTGATGAAATAAATTACACTAAGTAATGCGCCTGTCTGGGTTCGAACCCACGACTTACTGTTCGTAAGTCGGAGCTGCCACCACTGGGCCACCGCTGCTCTCAAAACTATTACTATTATACGTAATATCAACCTGAACGAAATACGCAAGTGCATTATGCATATTATGTTTACGGGCGTTACAGCACATGCAATATAATTTCATTTATACATCGTCATAGCAATATTAATATTAGGTAGATTTAAAGTTGATAAGTGTAGGAAGGCATGTGTTATATTTGAAATTTACATAACAATAATATACGTAGTATAACAGTTTATGATATCCATTACAAAATAAATCAGTAATGTGGTAACTTGTAAGTATGGCTACTTTGTAAATCACTTAATTACGACCATATTTACAGTTCAACTTGCCAGGACGCACTTAATTATCATGTTTTATATTATCATACAGAAATATAAAAAGAACTATTTTTTATTACTACAATAAATAAGTCGGTGGCTGCTTAAATAAAGTAGACTTATTCCTCAAGATCGATTTATTTCTCAAGTTATTTGACTTTGTAAATCCAACATTAGCGAGATTGCACATATGACAAATATAAGGTAACTACTCTTTTAGAATGATTAATGATTCAAAACTGGTTTAAAACATAAAACAAAAGTTGAATAGCGCAGTGGACAACAAGGAAATGTTTACTACATTTGTCGCACGTCTGAGCGCCTCAACTTCCGTGCAATAGAGTTCAACGCGCAAAGGTCTTTGGGCGAAGATTTCTCTCCGCAAATTCTCAAGTACAAGGAATAATAACTAGTATATGAATAAATTAACATGACATGCACAATTTCATTCTTGTTGCTTCATTATTTATAGTTGTGGAGGTTGTCAGCGGTGCGTTATGCAGACGATATCTACATAATTGTTGTTAATTATGGTCGGAGTCACGTACCGCTCAAGCAGTTACCTAACCTCCACGCTGACACTGCGCACCATAAACCTGACAGCACACCTAGAGGGGCTCACTAACTCAATCTATCATGACCACATTATTATAGTAACATGAATTAACTTACTTTCACAGCCTACGGGCTTCTCACACAAAAGGTTAGTTATAAAACTAATCAAACACAAGGTTCTTGATCTTAACAATAAACAGCTTGACCCCTGACCTATTAAAGTGCTCTTTTTATATATAATCAGAACATGTTGCAAATAATTGGAACTGTCAGTCACCATCGAAACGAACATCCGAATGTTACAGGCAAAGGCAGCCGAGACAGCTACATCCACGATTCTTCAAACTCCTTACAAAGAACGAGACGGTCGGGTTTAATATATCAATGCCAAAGTACAGTTTCCCAACGTACTTTTGCTATTTGTTTGGTAAGCTAGTTTCACATCAATCATAATAATATAGTGAATACGTAAATGTGCTACGGATTGCGCCATACGTGAACAAGAGCAAACAAATGAAAGACTGAGGATAATAAATCGTACGAAAACCGAAAATATGGCTTCCTTTCACGTTTTCTTTAGCCTGAACAGTGCTACATCATTAAATGCAGGTTTTAAGTACTTTAACTTGATTGATACATTAAATCTTTTGAAACGAGCGAGATCTCTGTTGATTTAAAGTTTAATTTATTTTCGTTGTTCGTTGGAACAAGAGGTATTAATGACAGGCTCGACAGTGGGCATAAACTTCTCTAATAAACGAACTCAATTCGACACAGTTTCACAATGTATTATTTTATGCCAAAGTAATAAATTCTGCCACTTAATCACCTCACTTTTATCCTCGGGATCACGTCGAGGTACAATTTACTCGGTTAATGTAATGTTCAAACAAAGTCAACGGTCCGTGTCTTCTCATAAGACCACACGCTCTGTTTCCCCTCACATAAAGTTATATAATTTAGTCTAATTTGTGTTTAAAGTAATGCAAATTAATACGGGTCAATTAATAAGTTGTTTTTGCTGTGACCTTTAGGCAGAATAAGAATTATGATCTCGGAAACTTTTTTGTTTGTTTCTGTAATATGAAATAAGTAGTGAATTAATTACAAGTTCCTTTAATTTCAGGTATAAATAAAAGTAAACGGGTATAGAAACACGAATTTAACTGACTCTTGTTTTTATTTCCTTCTAGAAGGTCCGCATATCCTACACTCATTATAAAAACAAGACTTCCCCGAATTTTCAATTGAAATCAGATTAAAAAGTCAAACAAGAGCATTAAAGTGACGTAATCCATATTTAATCGTTTATTTACATAACCGGCACAATGTTGGCAGATTAAGCCGAAGTCTGACATCCGCGACCCGTTACGTGTGGTGAAAAGTTGGCGGAAAATCAGCGGTGCGTTCCGCGCGGGTGCGCGTACGCTGATAAACTTCGCCCGTTTCCTGATTATACGCTCTCTCGTGAGGAAGCTAATTGAAAATTACTGATTACACTCCACTGGAATGCTTCCTATGAATGTGTTACGTATGAAAGTGAATTTTCAAAATTGATCCTTTTGTACAGTTGTCCATATCTTTCAAAGAATGCTTTTTTTATGAATTGGTTTTTCAATATTGTTATTAATTCATCGGCTTCCTTAATTTAAATGTTAGTTTTTAAAAACATGTAAAACCAGCTCGCAGGTGCTCGCCGGTTCATTGGCTATCAGCCATCAATATGAAAGCTGCTATTTTTTTATCGATGCCCGACTAAAACGAAAGAAATGACTAGTCGTCCCTTTCTAACGCGCTTTCGTCGCAGCGCCGGCGCGGGTGACGCGGCCTGCTGCGCGATAGTGAGCGCAGGTTTAGTTTTCAGTGATCGCGCGGCGAAGGCGCTCTCTGCCGGCGACCTCCGAAGTTTCGCAACTCGACACATTTCCTAGTGCTAGTGATGTGCTAAACTTATCCGGTCGGAAGTCCACATAAGTGCCGCAGTGACGTCACCGGGAGACTCCGCAAGGGCATCGGTTCGCCGATCTCGGCAGGTGAATACGATCAATTAAATCTGTGGATGGAGCCTGCGACCGCAGTCGCACGCCGCGGCCCCAGCTCGACATCCTTGTCCTCAATTAAAACAATTTACGGCAGTTCTTGTTTGAATTTTACAATTGTTGTCCCGGTTCATATTATTGTGGCAATAAGCTTGTAATTTACGATTACTTGTACTTGAATCGAGTTATAATTATTTTTGATCAATTGCACTGCACTAAAATCTATAAAAGGAGATAATTATAGTAATTGTGAAGTGCTCGAGAGCATTCGTAAGCTTGTAGACGAAGTGATTTGGGACGATGTCGACTGCATAGCTATGAATGTCCATTAGAATAAGGTCGTTGTGTCTTATTAGTACAATAATATGATGACGAATATCTATTGCAATATGAATTATTATAATTAGGATATGATCGAGATTATGAACGAAGTTACGTAAAGAAACTAATGATAATTATTTGCTGATCAACAAAACTCAATTCGACTTAGAAATATCGATACTTCAGGGCACGAGGGTAAATAAATCAATCAAGAATTGTGTTGCGCATGGTGTGAGGCGACATCCAATTAAGTTCGCATCAGCACCGTGTCAGCCATTCCGGACTGACCGCAACCGAAGCTAATATGATTTAATCGAAGTGTAATGTTGTAACTTATGCGACGGACTTAAGATTAGATCGACTCGGTGGTTTGTTTTGTAAGAATGCTATCAGTTCGCCAGTTCGGCACTGTCGTAACTGGGCCCACGGGCTGCAGTGCGCAACGGTTCACTTCGTCAGGGAGAAATGCGTACAAGCGCTAACACTGACAGTCAAACATAGCCGGTAATTAGAACACAGCTGAATTTTGCAAGTTTGCAGTCCATGTTTCTACTAAGTTGCGAGGGATTGCATAAAGATATTTGATTCTGTACACAATGAAATGAAATCTCCTATAATTTTACAGCATACTAAGTTATTATACCTAAAACAGGAAATACTTTTTTATCAGGCAAGTAAAAACTTACTCAAGATCCTATTAGTAATATGTTCAACAAAGCTGCTCTCAAAGATTAGATCACGGAAAGTGATTTGCTCTACAGTCACTGATAAAATATTTTGTCTAGAAAAAAAAAAGCGAGGACAACCGGTAGTAGTCTAGTATGTAGTATGTCTACATTATTTACACACAGTTGATATTCAACTTTAAATATCATGTTCTGTGTCTACTTATTGAAATTGATCAACCACGTCAGGCCAGACACCCGAAACATTTTTTGCAATTTTCAACTTTTAACGAAAATATTTGATGTTTAGAAAATATTTGTAGTCATTTACTTAAGCTACTTTTGTATTCCAAGAGACCGTGAAGTTAGTTTTCGTAAAAAGGACTGACTGTGTTAGTTAGTCAATCCTAGCTACTGGGTTTGCTAAACAAGTTTAGTCTTCCGGTGCTCAAGTAGATAGCAGTACATTATGTTTCCAGAAAGAACTATGAGTAAGTTACAATAATCTTTGTAAAAACACTTCAAAAACCTTAAACAATTGGCTCCTTGAAACTGGAAAGTCTCTTTATTCGTCAGACAGAACGTGATTATGATGTTGTTACCTACTTTATTATGATTCCAATTTAAGTAACGATGGGACGATAAAAGATAAGGAACATTTTCGAATTAAGTGAAGTTCATAAGCCCATTAAGTTACCCAATGCACCTTGGAACAACTAATTGTAGATAACAGACAAATGTTAGTCGTAACGAACGATGTGGCAATATGTACCTACATGAAAATATGTTGGGAAAATATATGTGGTCTTACCTAGGTTTCGATTACCTTATTACAGTATTATCATAACATAGATAAGAATAAAATCAGCATGCTTCTAAATAAATACAAAGGTTCGTCACTGTTTCTTTTTACCCGACTGCGCCAGAAGGAGGGTCATTGTTTTTGACTAAGCATTGCACTGTCTTTCATTTTTGTTTACAGTACTTTTCAAAACTGGCTTACCTGGTTAAACTTCTTCCCTATTCTCTATTCTAGGTTCAAAATTATGTGAGTCTAAAGAATAATACTGGAAGAAGAATTTAGATGATGATGAAGATCATCATCTGCCTAGCCTTTCCCCAACTATGTTGGGTTCGGCTTCCGGTCTAACCGGATGCAGCTGAATACCAGTATTTTACATAGAGCGACTGCCTCGCTGACCTCCTCAACCCAGTTAGTACTGGGTAATACGATACCCCTTGGTAAGACTGGTTGTCAGAATTTTTGGGCCACTGACTACCTGTAACAACTCGGTATGTATTGGGTGGTCACCCATCCACAGACCAACCTAGGCAAGCACGGCTTAACCTAAAGATCGACCCGAGTGGCTGTTATTATTTAGCCACGAGCTCCTTAGATGATGATGAAGACGACGAAAAAAAAAGCTAATACCATCATCAATCCGTTTGCGAAACGTGATGATTATGATCCGTAATCACCATGTCCAATAATCATCAGTGGTACCTATACGTATATGATGACCATGTTCAGCAATAATGACATCATAAAAATAGGGTAAATATTGGTGAAACACATGCTGATTTCATTATTTTGGTTGAGTAGCAAATATGTGGTGAAAGAAAACTTACAAAGATATTTCTGCAGTTAGGTAATGTTCAACAAAGTATGTTTCTAATACCGAGATACGGGCTATTACTATGCATGACTACCTACATAACAAATGATTGAACAAAACACTCACTCGCAAACAATACACCATATAATCGTTTTGAGTTTAGTAGTGTATAAATAGTAAAAGCTATGTATCTATGGTTTGCGCCGCAAAATCTATTACGGGCGGCGCTCCTTCACCGACGCATTCTCCTGCAACAATCCAAGATTTGATATTGTTCATATTGTTACATTTATTATGAATCTGAACTGTTTCATTAAAGGCGAATGTTCCCTGGTGAGGGAGAGATTTTCATCATCTGCCTAGATTTTGATCTCTCGCCCAACTATGTTGGTATCGACTTTCAGTCTAATCGGATGCAGCTTAATACCAGTATTTTACATGGAGTGACTGCCTATCTGACCTCCACAACCCAGTTAGTACTGGGTAAGACGATAACCCAAATATATAGGCAAACTTTCGAGCCACTGACTACCTGTAACGACTCTCAAAGATTTACTAATGACAGCCTGGACCAACGAGGTAAGGGTGGTCACCCATCCACGGACCAACCTAGGCAAGCACGGCTTAACTTAAAGATCGACCCGAGTGGCTGGAGATGGGAGCGCCTTTAGAGGCTTACAAAGATGATCACTGCAGATTTCAATAGTTCTTAGCACATCTAAATCATAGGTAACTCTTACATAGCATGCACAACAGTATATTTATATTAAAATTATATAAGCACACGTAACAGTAATAACACAAAAACCGTTATTGAAGCAAGTGAGTCGTTTACGTGGCGTTTCCTCACGCAACTGATATTTGAGCCGGATAATGGATACTAGACACGTATAAAACGTAAACATTACTAAAACATACGGAACATTGTTTACCAAATTGTACGAGTATTCGTAAAGACGGATATACATACATTACAATGTTTTTTAATCGTGGAACAGTTTTAGTATGTTTGAAATAGCCACCACGACGACACACCTATATATGCTACGATTCTTACTTATTTCTTTTTCTTGGTCCACGGAAGTTATGGGTAGTCTAAGAACATTCAATTTATTTTTACACTAATCTGTATGAAAAATATACCTATAGTGTTAGTAGACTACACTAGATAACTTACTCATCAACTTATTACAAGAACTCTGTTTTTGGAAAACCGTTATCCCGTATCCCACAGGAAACATTTTTTTTTGGTTTTGGTGCAAATAATCTCGGTTTACAGTACCACGCAATGTAACGCACTCAAAACATTGTACTGATTACTGTACTGCATTGAATACAGGGGTCAAGGAGGTATTTAAAGTAAAGTTATAACGTTTTAAACTTGTAGGTTTCTAAACGTCTGAAAAAATTGGAACTTTTGACCTGCAAAATCTTCGTCACTAGAAGGTTTCCAGTATGGTCACTAGACCAGTTGCAGTATGGTCTAGTACAAAAAAGATTGAAATGACGGCAAGAACAGTCCTGTCGGCATTGTCAAGGGTTTTATAGATCCGTTAGTTGAAACAACCTCACTTTAATATCATTTCATAATCACTAGTTAAGGTTGTGGTAAACGAATATTCACGCGAGCAAAAAATTTTACGAATATGATATAAAGGGTGTAAAACACCTCTTAATGAAGCCGAAAGGCACTTATTCTACTCGTCATTGCGATCATTTTTTTGTTCTACACCATACCTTACCGTTCTAGTTACGGAGATATTGGGGGTCAAAGTTCCAACTTTTTGACAGGTTTTTTTTTAAATACAAGTTCTTAATGTAAGATTCATTTTATTACTACTCAATCCATCCATCAACATCAGCACAATGTTTTGAGTGCGTTACATTGAGTTCTACCACAAAACGTGATTTTCACCCCAAAAAAAAGTCGTTTCCCAGCAATAATTTTTGCGTAGTTACTTAGTTTGATGTACAGAATGCTTGGTTGACAGCTTCGTGATGAGGTCTTTTACACCCTGTATAGGTAGTTTTATAATAATAATAAATAATATTTATAAACATAGATATTTGCACAAGTTTTTTCACGTGTGAAAGTCAATCTAAAGCTATCATTAACTGCGTCCACCTTTCTATACCACTAAATTGAAAACCAGCGTGACTATTAGTAGCTTGATGCCTTTCTATCAATCAATCACCGACCGACATTGAAGCTCCAACGTGGGAAGAACCATATAATTCGCGGGTGCCTGTGTTATATGGTAGTTTTGGTGTAATAAGAAAGATATCCGAAGCCGAGGCCGAGACAGTTTTATAAAGTGTGTGTCTTCGCTCACATGGTGAGCGCTCTAAAGAAAGACTCAAACTTTAGCGAGAAAGTGTTTCCCTACCCAACCCATTTGTGCTACTTGCTGAAAATCTCCCATCTGGACACGAGTTAGCATTGGCTGACCTGGAAGTCTTTGAACACAGGTTGGCCTTAGCAAGGAAAACCTATTCAGGTGAAGATTCATAAATGACTCTGCCCTGTGGTATTGCTTCACAAAAGATGGGACACTTGATATTTATTTATTATTTATTAAAACTTTATGCACATAAAGTACAAAGGTGGACTTAATGCCTTGGGCATTTTCTACCAGTCTACCTTAGGGTGATACAGAGGCAAAACAGTAGGTGCAATAGTACTAACAGAACTTTTCAGAATAAATCATAATAATAAATACTTAAATACATACATACAACAAAATATACAAAGTGAAGAAAGATAAAAAATACAAAACAACAGATAGAGAAAAACAACAAATCAATTGTGGGACGAATCTGCCAACTTCTTGAGTAGGTGTTCACGAGCTTTGACCTTAAATGTGAACCGACTGGTGGCCGTCCTTGTATTCAAAGGGAGCGCATTCCAAAGGAAAACTGCCTGGATAGGAAAAGAGGATTTAAGAAAACCAGAGCTGTGAGAAGGACATCGTAGAAGACGATTATTGGACGAACGAAGATTCTTGCTGTGTGCAGAGCATAAATATTGGAAGTGAGAGGTCAAATAAGAAGGGGAAGTGGGTTTGTCGAGAAGAGAAAACAAGGTTGTCAATGCCCTTAACGATCTGCGCTCTCTGATGGGTAACCATTTTAAGCGCGACCGATGTGCGGAAACGTGATCATATTTGCGGAGATTAAAAACGAATCGAATGCAGTTATTAAGAAGTCGGTCAAGTTTATTGAGGAAATCTGCATTCAGGTCGTAGTAACACACATCACCATAGTCAAGTATGGGGAAGATAAGGGATTGAACCAGCATTGTTTTTATGTGTGATGGGAGCATATTTCTCAGTCTATAAAGAGACCGCAACGACCCGGTAACTTTTTTGCTCACAATCGCTATACCTGCTATCGTGTCCTGCCTGTCCTGTTGCTTGCACATCACAGAAGCTGATGGACGCTACTAAACTCGTCGCCAAATGGGCTGACTCAAATTAAAATTGTCATCGACACAAAGATATTTTAGTGGACTATTGTATAAATCCTCGAGTTGCAACTCTCAAATGATCATACCCGAGTAGTGAATTTAATGCCCCCAATGGAGGAAATCAGGTAGACAACTTACAAATAGAAAAAAAGTAACTTGCTGAAGCAACGACCGAATTCATAAATTCATAGTTAAGTCACTACTACAAGGTGTTGCTATTTAGCTGGAGTGTGCTGTGTGGTATGGTGTGAATGTATTGCTGAACATTTTTTAGACTTCATTAGTGGAGTCTAAAAAACAAATCAAGGAATTCGGAGGTAAGGAAAATGAAAGGGCATTAATGCGAAGCTGGCACACCATTGTCTGCAAACGTTTTTCCAATGTTTCTGCACCACTTAGTATTCTACGCATAGGCTCGACCACATAAAAGAAATAACCATAACAATAAATAGGTAACACATTGTTATAACAAGTGCCCTTGGTATTACAATTCAATAGTCTCTAAACTTTCTCTATACGAAGGTACAGTCAGTGCTCTGCATTACCTGAACCTCTTTCCTGTACAATTCAAATATCTAGATCTGGCTCGCGAGGTTGTCGACATGTGTGACGTGGGTACAGCAGTCATTGTGCCGATAGTCATGTCGGCCAATGGCTTAATAGCCAAGAGCCTCGACAAACATCTTAGGAGGCTCTCACTTGGAGCTGGATCAAGAGCTTGATTCAGAAAGCAGTACTTCTGGACAAGGCACGTATCGTTAGGAGGTTCCTCTCTCAAGAGCCCTGACCACCGGCAGCTCGGACCCTGTTCCCAGCGCTGGTGGGCTACTGTTTTTTATATATTTAAATGTTTTTTTATGTAGTTTTATTAAGAAATATATTTTAAAAATGTTAAAAATATGTATTTAAATGAATAAATGATAAATAATAGGTAACACATTGTTATGACAAGTGCCCTTGGTATTAAAATTCAATAGCCTCTAAACTTTCTCTATACGAAGGTACAGTCAGTGCTCTGCATTACCTGAACCTCTTTCCTGTGTTCTTCTGGTAAGGACCTTTTTGATTCTTACTTAGTCTGACAACCACGAGAGGAGCTCGTGGCTAAATAATAACAGCCACTCCGGTCGATCGTTAGGTTAAGCCGTGGTGCTTGCCTAGGTTGGTCTGTGGATGGGTGACCACCCATTACATACCGAGTTTCCTCCATGCCTCGGAAAGCACGTTAAGCCGTTGTTCCCGGCTGTAAAAGTGGCCCAAAAAGTCTGACAACCAGTCTTACCAAGGGGTATCGTATTACCCAGTACTAACTGGGCTGTGGAGATAGGCATCTGCCTATCTGACCTCAATAGCCCAGCATCTGCTCCATGTAAAATACTGGTATTCAGCTGCATCCGGTTAGACTGGAAGCCGACCCCAATAAAACTTGCGAAAAGGCTAGGCAGATGATGATGACTTAGTCTGATAACCAGTCTTGCCAAGGGATATCGTATTACCCAGTACGAACTGGGTTTTGGAGGTAAAATAGGCAGTCGTTTCATGTAAAATACCAGTATTCAGCTACATCTGGTTAGACTAGAATCCGACCCAAACATAGTTGGGAAAAAGCTAGGCTGGATGATGAATTGATGATGATGACTTAGTCAAACCTTGCTTGCTTCAAAAAACTAATCTTCTACTTAATAAGTTTGCTTCCTTATCATGGGCTATTACTGCGTGCTTAGTGTTGCTAGGTCCATTAAACATTTCATAATAAAATCGTACTAAGAGTAACATTTACGACGCCCGCACACTTAAATTTATAGATAAGCGTTTTTAAAACAATTTGGTGACTTGACTAATCAGCTGTCCGCCTACTGCCCGCTGTACCAATGAAAAACGTTCTAAACAACTTTTTGTTCTTATAATAGTATCCATTAACATTTCAAATGCCTATGGTAGCGCTTTTTTTTAGTAATGTCCAACGTTATTTTGTTAGGTGAAGGCCTGCCAATGTTTTAATGATTTGAAAAGGCGAATGGACTTGACGATCAGTGGGTACTGAGTGGAACTTAACTATCAGTCACGGAACCAATATTTTATACTCCCTGCGGATAAATTGTTCCTTATCTAAATGTTTGCGATCTTAGATTTTCGCAACGCAACCGTTAAACAGGAGAGAACATGTGCGAGGTTTCTTGGGAAATATTTACTTCTAAAATCGTGGACTGTGTCGTTGCTCCAGTGGTAGCAAGCCGACTGCTGACCATGAAGACCCAAGGCTTCATGATCGGCTATTAACGGCTAGCAGCAGTCTATTCCCAGATCAACGAAAGTATTATTGAGCTTTTCTATCAGAATTTTTTCAGTAGGAGCCAAGTAGTCGGCATCTGGGCCTGGTTGATGGCAATAGGCTCGCCCCCTAATACATGGGACTTAAACATTACTGACGAGGTATACTACTAATAGGGTACCTCGTCAGTTAGCAGTTAGTCTATCTCCGTTCGGGGTAACGGGCGTCATGTTATGTTTTATCATTGGTATCATTATGTCTAGAATGATTTGTATATATCGGTCATCAGATCACAAATGGAGGTCTGTTTAAATAACACGGACGTAGTCAAGGGGCGCGCCAGTCGCGCCTAACTTTATAACATAAATAGGCGTCCTCGACAGCTGATTGTAAATTGTTTTTATGATCAAATCTACTTAACAATAGTGTGGAGAGTAGCGCGTGACTCGAGCTAGCTATTGTGCAGGCGCAACCACAGACAGGCTGTTCACACAGAACCTCTGTATACATACTCATACGTACGTACACAGTTTTATATATATTGTGGTATAGTTTCACACGTACGCGACCGACTAGTGACGAATATCTACGAAGGTACCCGAGTCATTTACATATACTTGTGGCGTAAATCCGATTGTTTTTATTCACCCACGTGTCCACATTATCATCACGAATCACTGCTACAAAATGTCGTTTTATCAACAACCAACTATTGCACGTATACGGTTGAAATAAAAGACTGTGTACGGAACTAATTGACACTATCCATCGTGTTGGCAAAATATTCGACTGTTATGAAATTTTAAGCAGGCTTGTGCAGTTACATCAACATAGCCGAAGAAGTTATTATAACAATTTTGTTACAAGAAAAAGAAATAGATAACATTCAAAGTAACAGTAACTAGTTGCTAGACATCTTGTGTTGAGGGAGGTCAAAGTGAGAAAATTATAGTATTAAATTGGCCTAAGATGCCGAAAAGCTATCGTCAAATTCTTTCTGATTCTGTTTTTCTGATTTTGTCGAAATATCGGGAGCTCAAAAATAAACAATAATCACGGAAGATATCGCGTAAGTGACATTTATAGTATCGTCAAATTGTGTAGAAAAAAGAAATTCTTTGAAAGTTGAGCTGCCACCTGTCTAGGCCCTTTCAATAAGATGGTCTTTAATGTAATAATAATATGTAGGTATCACATTTCACACTGTTAGGCAAGTGGTCGCAAACGCGACTGCTGAGCATGAAGTCCTAGATTCGACTCCCGGGTCGAGCAAAGTGTTGTTACGTATTTGCATCAAGAATCTCTCAGTAGCAGCCAAGAAATCGGTTGGCAATAGGCTCGCCCAGAATTATATGGGACTTAAACATAACTGGAGAAATGTTGGTGTGCGTTAGGTACACCTGTGTGTTACCCACCCCTCCTACCTCACCTGTGTTGTTGTGCACCCTTGGTTATGTATCACATTGCTGGGTAATGAAATAAAATAGGTATATGCCTGACGTAACTCGCCCTGAATTACTAATTATGCTCGCCCTGAATTATATGGGACTTAAACATAACTGGCGAAATGTGGGTGTGCGTTAGGTACACCTGTGTGTTACCCACCCCTCCTACCTCACCTGTGTTGTTGTGCACCCTTGGTTATGTGTCACATTGCTGGGTAATGAACTAAAATAGGTATATGCCTGACATAACATAAATAAAGATTAAGTTTGACCTAGTAACCCGAAACAAATTGCTTAGAACTGCAACCAAGATCTGCAAATATTTTATTCATAAAAATACTGCAAGTTAACAGTAATAACAGTCTTGGTCAGTGATGCACAGACAATGTCATCGGTCGAGGTCGACTTTTTGCATAGAGTCAATGTATTCATACGTCTTATTATATTACTATTCATCGTCTATCTACGTCAGTTAGGTAGTATCGTCAGCCTACGTGACGTTATCGAATTTTCCGAATTAGTAAACACGTCCGCATGTGTAAAACCGTTATTGATTCGATTTTTTATTAAAAACAAGCTTTGCGTGGAGGTCAGATATTATACGAGGGAACCGCTTAACCAGGATAATAAGAATCCTATTTCTAAGCCCTGATCAGGTGCCGGCCCTGGTCCCGTGTGTCCATAGAATCTGTTTAAGCCGTTGAGACGTGAAAAGGTAACCGACAGACAGAGAGTTCCTTTTGCATTTCAAATTATTGATAGAGATCATTTTTTTTTCTTAAATAGTGCCCTACGCGGAGAATCATCTTTGCCAGTCAGTTGGGCTATAATTTATGTGAAATATATTACAAAAAATACCCCAACATGGCATAAGATTTGAACAAACCCCTAACAACGAGACTACTCAACACATGGCACGTATACTCTACGGAATGTCGTTTTACTGCCTAATGGAAAGGGTGACGCCAATGATCTAAGAAGAATTTTGGGCAAGGTCGCCTGATGGATGTCTTGAACCACTCTTGCGCAAACATCTCGCGTAGCGCCGTGCGGGCAAGCAGAGATGTCACTATCACTAAGTTTACATTTTCATTTTCCTCATATTTACATTAGCTACATGTTAATTTCGGCGTCCTTCTCCGCCGATGCGTGTTTAAAGTAAGTAATCCTACTTAAAATGTTATGTAGTTAGGTGTTTCGTAAGATTTTAGTAATTTATTCCGCAGTCGTCAGCTCCATAAATGTTTATCTCGAGTAAAGCTTAGAATTTGATTTAAAGTCGTAACTCAAGGATTAGTTTTTGGTGTTAAGAAATGGTCCTCATTTTTATCTGTCACCAGGCTGTATCTCATGAGCCGTGGTAGCTAGACAGTTAAAATTTTCACAGATAATGTATTTCAATTGCCGCTTTATCAACAAATATTAAAAACAACAAACGTAATTTTTTTGCCGTTTTGTCTAATGTTGTATAGATAATGGTACGGAACCCTTCGTGGGCGAGTCCGACTCGCACTTGGCTGGATTTTTATTGTATCCTTTAATTTTCCTCATCTCATTGCAAGCTAATTTAGGATCGAATTATGATTTTTTGGTTTCAGATAAAGCAGTTAGCAAAATTAAGCCTTTTTGCAGCATTATCTTGCGAGGCAACTGTTTATACATTAATCATTCAAAGAGCCACATTAAATCATACAGACAGACGCCACATAGTAATTTATTCTGAAGCTATTACTGCAATTTACTATCTCGCATAACATAATTTAGAAATGTCATTTACCAAGTCACTTAGGACCGGCGCTAGCTCTTAGATCTCTTCCAGTCGTAAAATTACACCATTTAGATAGTATTGAGTTTCTTTTCCAGACATCTAATTTGTTAAAGCAATGTATTCTACACTTAGAAGATAATTATAATTACAGCGGAAATGCTATAACAGCCTTTCCTTGCGTCGTTTTAAACTGTCGCAGCTTTTTCAACCCGTCGGTTATCGACACTAATCATCGATTTAAAGAGTTAAAATTACTCGCAATATAGCTAAGTTTTACTTGAGAATCAAACTAATATCATTAGTAGATAATTACCATGCAGTTTTTACTCGCCTGAGGAGCAAGTTACATTGGTTCAATAACATAACATCACGCTCGGAATCCCCGAAGGGTTTAGGCAGAGGTGTACCTAATAGTACACCCACAGTCGTTTGGACAGTTATGTTTAAGTCCCATGTAATAGGGAGCGAGCCTATTACCATCAACCAGGCGTAACTCCAGACTCCGTGGCTGCTACTGAGAAATTCCTGATGGAAACACCTAATAACACTTTGAGACATTTGTTCATTTCCTTATTTTTCACAGAAACATGCCCTAGAACTGTAATACCATCAGCAATCTATCATGATCATCGCATAATATCCCACGTAAAGCAAACATAAATCAAGATTCCCGTACACACGCAAGTTCCCTCAGTAAATCACGTACAGACAAGAGCGATGACGAGTCGTCGTGTGATCAGGTCGTGACAAAGCACATAATGCCTCGATCGAACATCCATTAACGTAATGAGTAATTATAGACATCGAGTGATTGTCCACAACAGGACTCAAACCGAAGGCCGGCTTGCAACACCACAGATAACATTTGAGCTATAAATAACTTCGGCAATTAGGATAAAGGATATATCTAGGTACACGTCAAGGATTAGAACGTAAAATACATACAATACTGACACTCTGTTTCGTTAATTATTTTATTAATTGGTGCTGTGCTATTAAATTTTATGCAGCAGGTTCATTTAAGTAGCGATACATATTTTAATTACACCAGGATTCTTTATGAGGATATTACTGTTAATTGCAAGTAGATACAAGGGGGATCTACATTGCCAATTAAATTCTATGGAGGCAAATTTTGAATCATTCGATAACATACTTAATTTATTTTCCTGATTATTTACTACAAATCTTATAATATTGTTACTCTGGAAAGCTGTTCAATTTCCTTTATTATTATTTCGTTTATTCATTTAAATTCTTACTTAATTACATTTTTAAGTATTTCTTAAAATAAAAGCACAAAAAAAAAAGCACTTAAAAATATAAAAAAATAGAGGTCCACCCGGTGTCGGGGAGCAGGGTCCAAGCCACCGGTGGTTAGGGCTGCAGAGACAGGAACCTCCTCACAATGCGAGCCGTATCGAGGAGTACCGCCTTCTGAATCAGGCCCTTGATCCAACCGCCTAAAGAGAGCTTCGATAGATGGTCATCGAAGCTCTTGGCTATAAGGCCGTTGGCCGTCACGATAATCGGCACAATGATAACCGAGTTCATATTCCACATGTCACGAACCTCGTGTGCCAAGTCGAGATATTTTATTTGTTTCTCTTTCTCAGCTTTCACGAGGTTCTCGTCATGCGGAATGGTAACATCGATTATCATTACGCGGCGCGCTGATCGGTCTATCATCACTATGTCAGGCTTATTGGCGACAATAGTCCTGTCAGTAATGATAGACCGATCCCAGTACAGCGTGACATGGTCTTTTTCGAGAACTGGGTCGGGCACATACTTGTAGTACGGTACCTCAGATTCCACAAGTTTATATTTCAAGGCAAGTTGCTGGTGTATAATCCTGGCTACTTGGTTGTGCCTGTGCAAGTTATTATTATTATTATTATAGCCTCTTTATTTCCATAATAAATGAATGACTTATAAAACAAATATTTCATAAAATTACTTTATTTACTTTAATTACATAAATGTGCATGCAAAAAATAATATCTACAATTCATATCATAATTATAAAGTTGCAATCGCATATTAACAAATCATTTCTAAATTAATAAGATCATTTTTATCCTTTTATATGGATTTTCATACCAATTTTCATTTCCAATTTCCTTTACAACAATCAAAAACAACAACATCATCATGAACAATTTGCATGATATTTTCTAAAACTATAAAGCCACAAGGAATGCCTGTTGTCTGTGAAACAGTGCCGCATGCGCACATTTCTCACGATCTACTCTCAAACGTCAGCGACAACGTGTTTTGCTCGTCGTGATCTAGAATGATCGATAAAAAGTTCTACTACACAGGCATGGAACAAGCTGAGCTAGCTGTGGGTAAGGTAGATACGGATATATTTAAGAAGAAAAATATTAGAAGGTATCGGATATCGTTAATATCAGTGATAGCAGAGCTTTTTAGCTTTGAGCTGCCAGCGTCGATACCGTGGAAATGGCGAAGTTTTCTGCCAACATATTCAGGGTTTTAAAGAAGTCGCGTGCCATAACTTAGGGGTGAGTTCAGTATCGATAGAGGAACCCGTAAATAATTAAAATAAAATAATATCATCATCAAAATCATCTGCCTAGCCTTTTCCCAACTATGTTGGGGTCGGCTACCAGTATAACTGGATGCAGCTGAATACCAATATTTTACATGGAGCGACTGCATATCTGACCTCCACAACCCAGTTAGTACTGGGTAATATGATACCCCTTGGTAAGACTGCATGTCAGACTTTTTGGAAACACATAAATCTATACATATAATAAAACAGTAACGAAAGAAAAACTGTGCATTAAGAATTTTCGAGATTTTCGAGAAAAAATAAGTGGCTTTTGTTAGAAAATAGTAACTGATGACAAAAAGTGACTTTTTAGAATTTTTGTCTGTTTGTCTGTGTGAATGGTACGGTTTCACGCCAAAACTACTGGATAGATTGAATTAAAATTCAGCAAAAATGTTCTTTGTAAACCAAGGAAGGCTTAAGGCTACATATTATCACGCCGTATGTTATGGGAGGTAAGCAATATTGATTTTAAAAGGTTTTTGTTCGTAATTGAATACACAAAATAATTGAATGCACAAAATGACATGTTATAAGCTATATTATGTGACGCAGACGAAGTTGCGCGGGTCAGCTAGTATGTATTATAATTAACATATGCCAGCGACACGAAGAATATCCGTTCATGATTTCTTTACCATATTATATCAAATCTTAAATTATCGAGCAAGCATCGGACATAATGTGAAGGACACAAGAGCCTATTTAATATCGAATGATTCGATTAAAACTAGCGCTGTTCCCCTTTTAACACGAGTTTGATTAATGAGCTATAAGCTATTATTTGATTCTATAATGTTTAGTTAATTATACAGTACAGTCTCGCAATGTATCACCCTTCTAAATAAATAATAGTAGTCGGTTGCGAAAAACAAAACCATTGCAAAATTTACGACAATGATCTACGTTAACAACCTCTCGAATACCTAAATGTAATACAATATAATAAGATAATCGATTAATTTGCTATCTGAGAGCTATCGATCAACCTGATAGTGTACAAGTTGATTGGAGACATGTCATCAGACATAATAACAGTTCCAAACTGCATAAGCATTATGATTTCGAAATTAGACCATTATATAAACTAACTTTTAGATTCAAAATCATTCTGCAACGATGATATGGATTTATGATGATCATTAATATCTCAATCAAAAGCCTAAACTATTGTAACAGAGGAATGTTCTTTGAAAACCGATTTATTACAATATTACCCAACTGCATCATACTTTATCTTTATACACTACAACATCATCATGCTTAGCCATTTCCTAACTATGTTGCGGTCGGCTTTCAGTCTTACCGAATGCATCTGAATACCAGTTTCTTACACTGACCTCCACACCCCGGTTAGTACTGGATATATTACGATACCCCTTGGTAAGACTAGTTGTCAGGCTTTCGGGCCACTGACTACCTGTAACGACTGTCAAAAATTTAAATTAAGAGCCGGGACCAACGCCTTAACGTGCTTTCCGAGGCGCGGGGAAAACCCGGTTACATGTTATGGGTGGGTCGGACCAAAAAGATAGACCCGAGCGGCTGTCATTATTTAGCCACGAGCTCCTCATACACTACTACAACATAAGATACCATATAAAACGCAAAATTGAGATGTTCCACCAAAACTGTTGATCTGTTGCCTGCGGCCTACACTTTCGCAAGCCGACTCCCACAGCCGAACATAATAGTGTGTTCACGCGTCACTAATGTTCAATAATATCTTTGTTGCAGGTCACAGCGACATGGGACTGGCAGAACTAGTGAATTTTACGAAGTGATAATAAGAAGTGTTTGAATTTTACGAAGTGATAATAAGAAGTGTTTATGTTATGAACTGTACAGTGTGTGCCGTGAGTGTTGTGACATGAACAGTGAAACGCGCCCACTATTCTGAACAAACGCGTGGAAATGAAAAGAGAAAAGTATAAGAACACTATTCCGGAACACGGGTAAGTTCAACACTAACTATTTTTTACATTTAACGAGGTTACAACACCCAGATTCCTAAGTTATCTCTATAACTAGGAACTCATATTAACTTACGTTGAAGTTACACTTTAATTGTTATATTCTGGGTCACACCGCCGCCAGACAATAAAGAAAAGCCAGTATTAAATAATGTGCGTAATATTCAGTGAATCAAAATTTATTATGTTTCATGTTTGAAGCGTAATTATTGCAAAACCTTACATTGTTTGGAAGCCTATAACGTAATGGATTTGTGCAGTGACGTAACGGCTAGTAAACACCAACAGCTTACGATATAGTCCACGACAAGAGGTAACGCACGACTAGGTAAAGAGAAACCGCGAAAAAACAATGGCGGTGTACCCGCAACACAGAGGTCTGTGTGTGTAATCAACATTACGGTATTGAAATATGTTCAGCAAACTTTACTATTGTTTCGCGCATATTGTTTAAATATTTTCAAATGTTAAAAGCCCTTTAGACTGACCGTGACCAGCCGCTCATGGTCGCCAGAAGAATAGGATATTTAACATTCATTAACGATAAAATATAGACAATAAAATATATGGTTATACTTTGAACAGCCATTATGGAGTTCTGTAATTACTAATGTCAAGTCGACCAGTAAATAACTTGAAATGACAACACTCAAATGGTAAGGTTATTGTGCAGCGAGTGCATGTTCGCGTGAATGTCATCAGATGTTACGGTTCTAGGTTACGGGCGTAAACAGTAATATTAATATATCAGATTCTGACCATGGTTCAAGTGATTTACCCGACATTTTACTTTTAACTTCAATGACTTCTATCTACACGACAGAAAAGCATTAAAAAGAATTGCGTGCAAAACTAATTTAAATGAATGAAGACAAATAAATACTAGGTAAGTTACATAATAAGAACTTCTAAAAATAGAGACAAATAATTTTAAGCAAATTGTGAACACGGTCCCATTCAAGCAAAGCTTGTTTGTTCGATTGACGTCTTTATGTTCAGACTAAATATTTCAGAATATAAGTAGGTAGGTACTAGATTAAATGTAGTAACTGTGTACTAAATCACTATACGTTTTATACAAAGTCCTCCGCCGCGTCTGTCTGTCTGTCTGTCTGTTCGCGATAAACTCAAAAAATACTGCCAATGGATAGAGTGGTTCTCGAGGAAGGTTTTAGTATAATTTGTCAAGTTTTTGTATACATTGGCTAAAATATAATGATATTTGTTGGAGGTGTCGGAAAAAAATAAGCCGTCTGGGAGCTTTACTTTAGATCGCGTTAACCAACATCCACGCGGGCAAAGCCGCGAGCATTAGCTAGTAGTTTATAAATGAGACTACCTGATTTCCATTAAAAACTGTGGTATGGTAACTTAAGTAATACATGATTCATATAAAACCCACTCCTCAATTACACACGTATAATGTATGTATGTACCTACGTGAGAACGAAAACGCAATTGAAATGTAAATCGCTTTCCTATTCATTATGAAACCTAATGACCGATAACGAGCATCGCAACTCTCCAAAATACAATAACTAAACAAAAGTGAGACTTGGGTTCAAAGCCCAGTGTGCCACTGTGCCACTTACTCAGCAGCTGATTTCGTGATGATATAATTGCGCCGGCGCAGCGGTGACGTAAATTCTGGTAAAGCCCGGAGTGAGGTGAAAGTGTAAATAGCCGCGGACCGCCACCTCGGAACCCTGACACCGCCGCGACCAGCGCACTCCACTCCATATCATATTACTGCGCTTGCACATGCCCTTTATGGGCAACATTCGATCAATTGCGAACGAGTTTATGAGAGAGTATATTCGCCAAATCAACCGCGACGCGGAAGTTTAAAGTCGATATTTTCAAAGTGAGTCAGACTTGACCTTTTGAGGCGTCATCGAAAATACAGTATGGCAATTTTGGAAACGCCAACACAAGTCCTTGCTATGTACGTGAAAGAAAGTGTGCTTTCTAGTGAAGTAGTGTTGCACAACCGCACAACGCTGACTGCTGGCTCGGCGGTTCTCGGCGGGTCTCGGCGGTGCTCGGCTGAGGCGCGACAAGGTCGTCATTGTTGACGCACCTTTGTTTTATTTTTGCCGTGAATTGCGCGAAGCCGCAGCGAGTGGTCATGACCATAACTAAATTATACCTACTTCAACCTCAAACTACGAAATTAGAAATATGAATATTTTAGACACTGCGAAGCAAATTGAAGATGCCGCTGTATTTTTAATGCTATAATATTAATTTACATACCATTTAATAAAGTGTTATATAATATCTAGCCTGTATTCCGAAAGTAGATACCTAGAAATAATTATTCGAAAGTGAACTTTAACAGTGATTCGCACCGGAGGCGCATCAGTCGTGACCGTTTTAATCACTCAACGGAACGCACTATAGCCTATCCAATGTCATTTGATATAAGCTGAGGGAAATACTTACACGGTAGGTATAAGGTTTTGCCTCATCCATTCTTCTTGTATCCTGTTCATAACAAAGTCTTAGAAAACAACATAGTTACAAAAAACAAGAACACGGAACAAATTACATCCTAATTTGATCTGTCTTCTTGAAATGAGGCTCATTATTATTATTACTTGGGTTTTGCCTGCCGGATCCGGAAGAGTGGTCATTAGGCATGCTTCACACGAGCGAGGCGGCCGTGGGCGCTGCGTGCGCGCCGGCCTCCTTGGGAGGTTCGCCTCGATGCGCAGTGAGCCGCCGCCTCGCCCGCCTCGCCCGCCCCGCGCAGGAAGCAATCACTGATAATCATCGAGCTGCTTACTGACATTAACATTCATCAACGAACACGGACGCACAGGCGAAACAATTGAGCATCCTGCGACCACTCCATAATCACTGACACCTATTATGTTAGAGGTTACGTGTTTACGTCCCATTGTTGAGATTTGATTCCAGTCGTAATATGTATGAAAACATCCATCGGACACATTAAGATGTATTAAGACTTAATGCCTTTGCATTACCGATGGCAATTCCATTTGATGGTATTATGTCGCAAGACTAACGATGTTATTCATGTCGTACCTAAATTGTTTTATACGAATGTAAGGCACTTTGAGATCCATTAGTT
The DNA here is from genome assembly GCA_905147715.2 of Xestia xanthographa. NCBI lineage: Eukaryota > Metazoa > Arthropoda > Insecta > Lepidoptera > Noctuidae > Xestia > Xestia xanthographa. The sequence continues at coordinate 12,816,008 of LR990649.1, read as the reverse complement.
AAGGGATTATGTTTTTTGTTGTGGAAACCCAAGCTCATATGAATAATTCCCCTCAGCCTCTAAACAAAGATGCAGGTCACCTTTCGTGGTTGAATATTATGTCAGCACTAAAATGTCTATAATTTCATAAAGAACATTATTATAATTCGTTGACATCTTCATAACTTTTTGCTAACTATACTGGGTTGGGTGGACCTCTAAAGATCAGGTAGACATTTTTTATACTAGGTGTTCCAGTCTTTACCTAAGCTGTTAGAATATAAAAGTGACTAAACTATTATTGAAACTACAGATAAATAATGTTTCATGATTTTACGTTTACTCCGAGCCTTTTCTAAGTCTCGTTTGGGACATTTGATGGGACTGATGCCATCAAATGAATGCCACATTTATTATTATGACCAAAAAAAACATAACTGTCTCCAATTCAGTCCAGAAAACTAACCCAAAATTCCTGAAAAAGCGAATGGCAGGCTTGTATGGGAATATCGTACCACTAATAAAATGTCGTGTTTTGAGATATTTTTTGTTTTAATTGGTAGTTAATATGATAGAAAAGCCCTTTTTAAATTCTTAGATTTTTAGAACTTGGGACGTAAAAGCACAGTAGTATTATGATACAGTATTCCGACTTCATAGAAACGGACGAAACGCGAGCTATACCTACGCGCCTCGATCTAAGGGTGCACTTGGGGCGCAGACAGTCACGGCTGTACCGCAGTGTCGAACGGACGGTGTGTTGTTTTTTTAACAATAACCGCGCGATTTTTTCTCTAAAAATCAGTTAATATGACGAGTAGGAACTATTGTGCTGTTTTTGGTTGTGTGAATTCGTCACATCCAGAAAGCATCCAGACATAAGTTTTTTTTAATTACCTGGAAACTCTGAAAGGTAAGACTATAAAATAATTTTACTTACTAGTAGGTAGGTACATAATGTGTGTCTTTTTAATGGATATGTAAGTATTTCCTTTTATCTCACGAAAAAAAAGGTGTTTGGATTAATAAATAAAGCGAATAGAGTAACGGAAAGTTATTGAGACGAGTGACATAGGTAGTTATATGCGGTTCTGAATGAATCATGATACGGTAGGTACCTACCTACTTACGCTTGTGTTAAAACTTCGGTGCCTATACTTTAAAATTTAACAATAAAGCATTTCGTACGACTCAGTCAAGGCGCAAATATTTTTCCGTCGCAAATTTATAAGCCCGATTTGTTTTTCGAACAAAAACATGTTTTTTTAATTAAATCTACCAATAAAAAAACAACACGCATTTTTATTAAACACTTCCTATTCAATATACAAAGTATTTAATTTATTTATATAAAAAGGATATTTACAATCACAAAACTAAATAGAAACAGAAAGTAGGCAAATGTAATTAAAATGCTGGAGACGGGCAGCCCTAACGCATGTTTACGTACCGCGCGGCTGTAGGCATTTATTTCTATCATGCGGCCGAGTTACACTACTGTGTCATAATATTACCGTGGTAAAAGTTATAACCAGTCTTATTTTTTAAGGTAATGCACCAGTGTACCAATGTACTTTGGTACGTAGAGCTGCCTAAACATTGTTTTGGTGATAAAGTAAAAGTTCTAGTATAGTTTTCGCTATTTTTGTAGCAGGAGCTCGACTCAACGTAGATAGGGCCAGACAATTCGCTAAATTGCTCAGATGCAGTCACAAACTACAATCCAAAACAACAGCAAAGATCTGAAGTTGAAGTGAAAGACGGATTTTCTTTACCTGTCAATAAATAATTGCCATAAGAGCAAAAAAAAATATTGGTGACGAAAATCATTCCTATCATTAAATCGTTATCTATTAAGATTGTATGCAACAATTATGCTTTCTTATGTATAATTCCTCTTGAATCACTCTATCTATTAAAAAAAACCGCATCAAAATCCGTTGCGTAGTTTTAAAGATCTAAGCATACATACGGACAGACAGACGCGGCGGGGGACTTTGTTTTATAATATTTAGTGAATAATTTTATTTAATGTTATTTGTATGTTTAAATAATTATTTAGCATTTAGATTTTTGTGTTAATTTACTTATGGCAACATCGAAAAACACAGCCGCGTTTAGTTTACGATTTCATTACGTTTAATTATTAAAATCTTTTATTGATATTACTAGCTGTTGCCCGCGGCTTCGCCCGCGTGAAGTTTGGTAACTGTCCCACTGAATCATAATAAAGGGATAAATAGTATCCTACATGTTAATCCAGGTTACAAACTATCTATGTGCCAAATTTCATAATCATCACAATTTATTATTATCATCAAAATCACCATCACTATCACAACCACCATCACAATCACTACCACAATTACTGTCACAATCACTATCACAATCACTATCACAATCACTATCACAATCACTATCACAATCACTATCACAATCACAATCACTATCACAATCACTATCACAATCACAATCACTATCACAATCACAATCACCATCACCATCGCTATCACCATCACAATCACCATCACCATCACTATCACCATTAAAATCACCATCAAAATCACCGTCACTCACCGTCACTATCACAATCACCATGACCATCACAATCACCATCAAAATCACTATCACAATCATCATCACCATCACAATCACAACCATTATCATAATCACCAGTGATAGGAATAGGTAGTGCTTATTAGCCTAAACTTCGAAGAACAGAGACAAGAATCGGAGACTTGATGAAGGGTTAGTCACCAACTGGACACGAGAGACTGGGCACACGTGTGTCCAGTTGGTGAAACTCACAATTAGTATCACTTATTATTTCGTCATCTGGACACGCCAAAATTTTTACGCGTGTCCACATAGTGAAACTTAAATTAAATATCTTTTATGTTTTCGCCAACTGGACACACGTCCGCGTTTTATCTGAATTCATGAGAAAGTACAGTCACGCAGATTGATTTTCTGTATCACAAGCGGTCTGCCTATACCTTTCTACACCGGGCGCACGCATACACTATACTTCACTCTCAGACGGCGCTGACGTCCTACACCTAATTAACTGTAGCCAATCTACGCAATATCAGGCGTAGAACCTAACGAGGGAAGGGGGGTTTACTGGGAAATAATACACTGATAAACTTTCATAACTATTCAGGAAGCGATTCGGAGCTTCAGGACTTTTCACGCACAACTTTTTCACTGTTTTTCTTCATAATATATTTGCCGTACTGATGACCACAATTTTTAGAAATGTTGTGTTTACTAAGGTACTCCGGAACTTTACTGTAACGAGAACCCTGATTCGCTTCCTGATTTTGGAAAATTTTAATGAAAATTTTGATTATCGATACATGCATCTTTTCGGAAAATTACAATTTTGTGCTTATATCTAAGTACATTATATACATGATATGGCTTCTACATAAAGTTGTTTATGTACAAACATGAAAATCACAATAATCTTTAATGTAATTAGGAAATTATTTCCAAAAAACCAGACAACTTTTCCAACAGTAGCTGGTTGAAGGATCTTCCAGGCTGAATTACACGAAAACTGTTGCTGTGACTGTAAGTATATAATTGCCATATACTAGACGAGTACATGGCCTATCGAAAACTGTTACTTATTTTGTCGTGTCTGTATTTTTCAGCCTGTAACGATCCTTCAACTGTTATTCTGTTAGACCAAATTTTCCTATTACTGACGAGTATAGCTGCGCTAGATTGTCATACTCTCGTCAAAGTGGATTTCCTGAAGGGCTAAGTTATTAAAAAAGACTATATCCAGGCCTAGGTCACAACCTAGGCTACCTGGATCTTACTAAAATACTAAATTAAACTATAAACTCCACTTGCGAGTTTATATGAGTCTAGCGCTTATGTAAATTACTGTTTTTACTATTCTAATCACTAGTGCTTTCACACTTAATATTTGTCACTATATAGCCTATACACTGACTCTACACTGTTTCACTATAACAAAAACACTGTATGCTGATTAGGTGACGTTCGTCGCGAACAACAATCATGTTCGGCCACATTCCACTGGGAACAGGTGATTTTGTATGTCAATGTAAAATATTCACCATTTCTGATATTATTTTTTTGAATTCTGAAATTGTCAAAATCACCCGTTCCCAACTGTGGAACGTGGCCGAACATGATTGTGATACAGAACATCAATCTGCGTGACTGTACTCTCTCTCATGAATTCAGATAAAATGCGAACGTGTGTCCAGTTGGCGAAAACATAAAAGTGATTTAATTTAAGTTTCACTAAGTGGACACGCGTAAAAATTTTGGCGTGTCCAGATGACGAAATAATAAGTGATACTAATTGTGAGTTTCACCAACTGGACACACGCGTGTCCAGTCCTTCGTGTCCAGTTGGTGAATAACCCCCTTAGACCACAGAATAGATAATAGTACTTGCTTATACTGTATTTTTTTCCGGGACATCACGTAAGTACCTACATCAAAAATTAATGTTATTTGGAATAAGTAATTGGTCTATGTTTACCTAAAGTTTGCGACTAGACATAACATAACACAGTCGTTACAACTATCAACATTTCTGAAAGTTTTCTTTTTTTAAGAACATTTTGGAAACGACTTCATCATAAAACTATGAAACGCTATCTTTGTCAAGGAGCCGTACACGTTTTGAAGTAAATATCTACTTTCTAGCTCACTCTCGGCCACGTTTGTTGACATTTCTAAAGTTCAAGTGATTTATTATTTCAAAAACAAAAGGTATTTGGATTTTATCTTACTAAAATATATTTCTGAAGTATATTTCAAAATTCTAAAATAATAGCCGGGTTACATTTTTAGTAACACACTTAGTGCTTAAACTTTAAAAACATCATTTAATCTTTATTGCAACGAAAGTACAATGGGCGGGCTTTTATGGCTGCGCATTTAATTATCTACTCATAGAATTTACAAAAAAAAAAATTGGTCGTGGTCGCATAATAAAATATAGTCTAAGGAAGTCTCCGATTCTTTTCTCTGTTCTTCTTCGAAGTTTAGGCTAATAAGCACTACCTATTCCTATCACTGATAATCACAATCATCATGATCACAATCGCCATAACTATCATAACCACAATCATTATCACAATCATCATCACTATCACAATCACCATCACTAACACAATCACACTCACCATCACATTCACAATCGCTAACCTCGTTATCACAATCATTATCATCGTAATCACAATCATCTTCGGCATTATCACAATCACCATCACCATCGCTATCACCATCACAATCACCGTCACTATCACAATCACCATCACCATCACAATCACTATCAAAATCACTATCACAATCACCATCATCGTTATCACAATCATTATCGTCGTAATCACAATCATTATCATCGTAATAACAATCATTATCATCTCAATCACAATCATCATGATCACAATCACCGTCACTATCACAAAATCAAGTTAAAATAATCACCATCACAATCATTCTTGCAATCACTATCCTCGTTATCACAATCATTATCATCGTAATCACAATCATCTTCATCATTATCACCGTCGCTGTCACAATCACAATCACCATCACCATCGCTATCACAATCACCGTCACTATCACAATGACCATCAAAATCACTACCACAATCACCATCATCGTTATCACAATCATCAACATCGTAAAACAATCATTATCATCGTAATAAATATCATCCTCATCACAATCATTATCACAATCATCATCATCGTTATCACAATCATCACAATAAATCAACAATAACCCTGAATAGAAGTCGAATCCGCCATATTCTGGATCTCAAAATAAATGCCATTTTCGTAATCAGCACCCCTGATAATCTCGGTATCGACACCCATATTGATTTTTAGACATTTCAACCCCATCGCACCCCAACAGGGAATGATGTTATTTTAGGGCCGCCACATTAAATTTTAAAATCGTTGTTTTTGTAATACACCCAACCCAATTCACCATACAAACAATACCTATGTTGAATTTCAGGCTTTGTTACCCCATTTCCCCCTTCAGGGGTTGAATTCTGAAAAAACCTGAAACACAAACGTTAACTCATTTATCGATAGGAGTACTCTTGTTAAGTTTCGAATAAAGTAGTCCAACTAATCTTATTTCCCCATGTAATCTTTGGACTCTCGTTCCAACCCCTTAGGGGGTGAATTTTGAAAAATCCTTTCTTAGTGCACCCCTAGACCACATAAGGAACCTACTTGCCAAATTTGGAATCTGTAGACCCAGCGGTTTGGGCTGTGCGTTGATAGATGAGTCAGTCAGTCAGTCAGTCAGTCAGTCAATCAGTCAGTCAGTTTCTTCTTTTATATATTTAGAAGATTAATCAATCCGAAGTTCTAAAAATAGTACACTTATATGAAAATAAAAGGCTTATTTGCCTTATTAAGTGGTACAAATTCTATAACAAAACAACAAACAAAGTTTGAGGTACGAAACCTGCCGTTCGCCTTTGACTATGAAATAACATACAGGGTGTAAATAGACCCTTCAAAACGCCATTTTTTTTTGCATTGGAAATCATCAAATGACCCCTCCGGTTCTGGGCGGAGTGGAAGGAAGTGTCAGTCTTTTACTGACTAAAACCCATCCATGTTCCTTCTTAGCCCTTTGTGTTCCAGGGCCACGATATCTCTATCAAACAGTCCCGCAGCCCCAGCAGGCATCGGCCCTTGCAGACCCCTTCCTTTTTGCTGACATCTCTTTGAGGGTCGCGTGGAACACGAACGCGCCGTCGACACGACCGTCATAAGACGATGCCCGGTGCGTCTCCCGCGGCGGCTGGGACGTTAGGTTCTCTCTCTGTCACGTTCCGCCACCTCCTTCGCTAGCATGACTACTTCGCAGAAGGAGGTGACGGCTTCCCATTCCCTCTCGCTCCGGACCATGGATTGAACCAGGGCCGGACGCGAGAGGGCGCCGCCGCCGATCACCGCTACGAGGAACGGTGGTACTCCGCCCAAGCCGAGCAAACCTCCACAGTGTGCTCCACCGTGTCCTCCATTCGATCCCCGGTGTAGGAACCTCCCGAAACAACCGTTTTCGGTCAGGCGGAAGGTGAGGACGCCGTGGCGCCTCTCAAGCCACTCATCAAAGAAAAGAAAAAGTTGGAAGTTTGACCTCCATTATCTCCGTAACTAGAAGGTTCCCAGGTCCACAACAAAGAAAATAATAATAATAACAAAGATTTATTTTCTCGCCACAATATAGGTACATTATAGAGGTATCAATACAAAATACGTAACAATAATAATTATACTGTGGGAGACTGGTGCCTAAGCTAGACGTGAGGTCTGTATTTCAGGACACCAGCAGGGGTATTCTAAACAATTCGATAAGTTTCCGTGTCGGTAAGGAACCGTATTCGACAATCTCATTTCCGAGCCGAAGAACTGTCAAAACGCTATTCACAGATCCGAACGGATAAGTTTTTTTCTATCCCATTGACCATTGTGTTTATGGGGAACGCTACAAAATGGTAGTAAATAGATGACCGTGGTAGAAAATTTAAAATAGTAAATAAAATAGGTTTATTTGAATATTTAGTTCCGTTTAAATAAGGAATATACAGCTACTAACTTAATAGACAGCAAACGATATAAAATGATTTTATTAGTAACCAAAATAAACTTTATTTCATTTCGAATAAACCTGCTTTGTAAACAGCCGTCTGTCAAACTGGCAAAGCGCGAAAAGTGTGTTTTTTTTTTTAAATAAAACTATTTTTCATAATTCATAGATAACTTTATATAGCTTTGTTTAATTAAAAAAGGAAAACATACTGCAAGTATTTGATATCAGTATTATACAATTCTTGCTATTTGCTCATTGTCAAACAATAATTAAATTTCTTTGGGGATTACGGCAGATGATTGCGTGTCAGGGAAATAGGGCCTTATTTCTTCAATGAGGCTAAGGGCCATGTCGGGTGTTAGTCTATAAACCAACTGAAACCGCGGGTCGGCAAAAGTATTCGTCATATCCTTTATGAAGAGATAACGTCTCCTGCCTCTGTTGTCCTGCACGCCGACGGTCTCTGGCTCGCACAATCACACACTCCATCTACCAAAGTATCAAATAATGTTAACTAAAATCTAGAACGAATATCACATTTCTGTAAATTTATGTAAATGCGGATATATCAATCAAATATTGTCAATACAATAATAAAACTTCATTTAAGTACTTACTTTAGGCAGTGTTTAAAAAGTTTACAGTCTTTTTATTTCACTGAAATAAGCTGGAAATATGATTTATTTCTTCGTTTTATTTTTGTTCGATATGACTCCCGATAGCAAACAGCTGTCGGAAAGATTCGAGTCTTCAAATCGAATATGAACTGTCAAAATTATTCGGTTTCGGATTTGTGAATTGCGTTTGGAGGACATCTTCGATATCTTAGACGTTCGATTCGGTACGGAAGCGAGTCGAATGGTTATGAATAAGGCTGCTGGTCCCCACCCCTTGGGTAATGCTTACATTTAATGTTATGTACAATAATCAATGCGGTAAGAATTAACAAAAAAAAATATCTCAATGACGGGGAGAACCTTTGCCTTTCGGCTTCGTTCTCTATTTACACCCTTTATAAGTGTGGGTGTGTCCGTCAAAGTCAAAATCATTATAAATTGCAATCCACGCTATAGTAAGTATTGCCCACTCACTATACGTACCACAGCGTGGAATGCCGCCGGCACCCTCACGTTTATATAATGAGGCATTTGCGAAGAAAGTGTTGTCAACGTACCGACTCGTATGGTTACCGTCAACAACTTACTTGCCGACTGACATTACATGACGACTTCATTTAGAATAGCTATCATACCGGGCCGAGAATGCGAGAAGAAAGCAATACATTTCGTTTTAACGTGTATCTATTTAGCACCCAGGTTTTCAGCGTAATACTTGTGGACATATATGTACCTACTTCAAGTATCTGCTTGGGCATTTTTCCTCAAAACTTTCGAAATAAAGTTAGCAGCTAGCACAGTACTCTATTCCACATGGATAGATAGGCTTATCTCGTTCTCGCAATTTCTAACATCCCTAATATGGATTTATGGTCATGAAACACAGTGGAGCTCCCGGATATAGAAACCAATGTTTGCCTTATTTTTACTTAAGGTGAATGCTCCGACCAGCCCGCGTAATTCAAATTTACCTTACGTTTTTTGCAGGCCAGTGCTAGGTTGTATGTTGATTAAAATATTGTTCGCGATTGAAAGACGTATGTAGTTATAGAATCATAATTATCAAAATCATCAATACAACCCTTGTAGCTCATAAAGGTCTAGCAATGACTTTGACCTTGAAAAAATCGTTCCTCGACCTTTATGAACTTGGAGGGTTGTATTGATGATTTAGGGACTTAAACATAACTGGCGAAATGTGGGTGGAGGTACTATTAAGTACGGTTACCTTAAATATATTTCACTTAAAGCTTGTTTTATGGCAAAAAATTACCTCTCAACGGGTAAGCCAAGTATTGTATAGTATTGCGGTGCACAAGTCAAGCACAGTTACATAGAAAGTATAAAACAGCGATATCTTATATAATCCACGACGCCTGCGATAATGTTCAGGTTGAACATCGATTAACCTGTGAAGAACGCATACACAATCAAAACGCACATTCCTGCGCGTGAGCAATCGATCTTGTGTCTCAAACGACGATTGGTTCCAATCTCTTCGTAATTGATTTACCATCATGTGTACATATTGTACAAAATTCTTGATAATTGAACGTTTTCTTAGGAAACCATTTATTCTTGAACATGTAAGTACTGGTCACGATTTTTCCTTATGTACTTAACAATAGGTTCTTTAGATATCGCTCTATCTATTCACATAGTTACAAATATTGTTAGTGATGTGCTCATCCACGTAACAAAAGCAATTTATCTGAAAATTTTGAAACGGTCACGCTATCGTGACTCCAGATTAGAATGTATACTATAAAAACGAAGGATTCAAACGAAAGTCTAACTATAAACGGTAGCTCGTACAGCAAGTACACTTACTTAATTTCAATTACTACAAGATACCGTAAGGAGTTGGTTTTTTCAGGAGTTCATCTCGCCACACCGACTTGGCCAACTCGTGAGTTTCAGAGAGAGAGTCATTCGGGGATGATAAGTTTTTTAAATCATTCTTTTCAGTCAGAAACTCTACATCCAATTTTTTTTTCGGTACAAATTTTTAAAATGATTATTTGCAATAATTTAGTGAGTAATGACAGCCAGTCTACAGACAGCTTGCTCAATGCCGTCGATCAACTTAAGTTATGCATTTCCTCCGATTGACTTTTAAAACTAGATCAAGATAAATCGCCGAGGAGATATGGTCTGATTTCATTATTTCATATTAAAACGTGTGTTGTGATTCGCTGCAAGATAATCCGATTTCTGTGGCAATCCTTTCAAACATGCACCTTTTATGATGTGAAGTGAACAATACCAGTCATTACAACTTACGACATTTGAAAGGATTCATTAGATCTTCTGCACAACTTATTTTAATCTACCCAGTACATATTTATTGCATTATATACATTATATTCTGTATATTACATTACATTTAGCATTGACTGCATGACAAAACTTCTCAGCAATGCAGTTTATCCTACAAGTTTACTGAATGCATAACTTTGGAACACACAAAGCTACACCCACGCGCCAACAGCAAGATCAGCAAGATTATTAAATGCGTACTTATTAAATTATATTATTATACATATATGCGGCTCAACTATTTAATGCGGGACCTGTTTAGTCAAAGGTCAGCTGTAATACTGACTGCCGACTACCGTCGTATAGACACGTCGCACTCAATGAGTAATGTGACAGCTAATCCAAAGATCAGGTATATTTATTATGTCACCACTGTCATATTTTACAGTATCGAGTAGTGTGTTTATTTAAGAGGCATTCATCTTTTTAACTAAAACATTTTGAAGCTAGATTATGAATATTTTAATAAATAAGTTGTTCGCGCCGTTGCATTGGCGCTTCTTTATTTTAGGTATAGTTTTCCTTATACCCGCTTTTACTTTATATTTTTGATTTTTCGCTGCTTGGTTTTGTACTGAGGGGAGATTACGACTGACACCGTCGCCGCGTGGTCGTGTCCGTACCGCTCCATTTAATATATCATCAATTTTGGATTAAACCGCTTTGGGGTTGTTTCGTGCCGTGCACGATCCTCACATCGTCCTCATCATCAAGAAGACCGAGAAGAGCGCATCAAGGTCGCAGCAGCGCTGGCACGTGGAGCGAGGCCCTGAACTGGACTGCCCGCCGTGGTGCTAAGGTTAGTCAATTTTCTTCCCTTAGTCGTGAGACCAGCAGCTTTGCTCAATCTTGTGTTCTTTATTTTTTTCTTTGTTTTTTATAAATATAACCTATGGAGATACAACCACTAGCCAGCTAGTACCCACCCGCGACATCATTTTTTTTGGTCCTCGAGCCGCACGTTACATTCTTTTTCGGCCTCATAGCCGTATATCACATTTTTTTTTCTTCTATATCCCGCTATTTGTTTTTCCGCTTGGTTTTCAAAACTAGTTATTCTTCCGCTTAGTTTTAAAACTATTTTTTTTTTCTAGTTATGAAGGTAATTTACCTGCTGTAATTACCTAAATACTTACCCGCTATAATTGATCTACATCATTTATTCGTGTTCCATTTTCAAACGGATAAATTGCATTCCCTTTATTAAGTACCTAAACGTATTTATGTTGCATTTTTGTCTATAAGCTAATTAACGAAGCGTAGGTAACAACGTGTTATCGCCGGCCGTTCCGTGAGTTCTTTTGTTCTCGAAGTCGTCTATGTTGCAGTCAGTATCGCTGTTTCGGATATTTTATAACTTGGATATTTTTTAACAATATCTCATCATGGCCCCGGGTTCTAAGGAAGAAGAAAAGCATAATTCAACCATTAAAAGGCTCAGGGGGAAACGCGAGGAAGTTTATGCTAGGCTTCAGAGAATATATGACTCAAGAAATGAAATGATTACGGACCCTAGTGATAGTAAGGTGGAGAATTTTCTATGTAGCATGGTCACCATTGATACTATGCGTGAAGAATTCATAAAAATTGTCGATGATTTGAATATGGTGAATTTGATGTTAGATCCGGATTTCATACCTAACTATCAAAGTTTGTCTACATTTGAGGACCTATACTGTCGTTGTAAATATGAAGCCAACAAAATACTTGCTAGCCGTGATAGGCCCAAAGATGAAAAATTATCTTCATATTCCAGTAACGGTAATAAAAAATCTAACTTGTATTTGCCCAAATTAGAGTTAGTGAGTTTTTCCGGTTCACCCGCAAATTGGTCGACTTTTTACGAAACATTTAGGACTACTATACACGAGAATATCGATCTTACCAATAACGAACGTATTCAATATTTGATGGGTCAGTTATCGGGCCGGGCACTTGCTACTGTGTCGGGAATTACACCGAACGCTGACAATTATACTTTGATATGGACCACGCTGGTCAAGAAATATGAAGATAAACGTTATTTAGCTACCGCGTATTTGGATCAAATGTTCGAATTCAAATCTTTTTCCGTTGCTAACACTAAGAATTTAGACTCGTTTTTAGAACACTTTGCGTCTGCCGTGTCGAGTCTAAAAACGTTAAAACTTAGCAACTTGTCCGATTTTATTCTTCTTTATCTTGCTTTAAAGAAAATAGACCCGGAGACCGCTCGCGCTTTTGAAATGTTTAAGCGAGAGACTGCTTTGCCTAGCTACGAGGACTTAATCACATTTCTGCGTGAACAATCGAAAATATTAGACCGCACTTCGGCTAACACTACGACGAAGCGCGTCGGTACCGACTTAAACAGAAATGTTTCTAAGTCTACCCACTCCTTTGTAGGTACTAGCGCGCCGTTGCAGACAAAAGATAAAAATAAATCTTGTCCGTTTTGCGAATTGGCAAATCATTTCAACTTGTTTAAATGTTTTAAATTTCAAAAATTATCGCTCGATGATAAATTTAATTTTGTCAAAACTCGTAATGGATGCACGAACTGCCTCAGTTTGTCCCATAACAACGTCGCTTGTAAATCGGAAGTACGTTGCCGCTATTGCGATTGTAAGCACCACTCGCTGCTATGTAGAAAACAACAGCTGACTGCCCCCGCGCCCGGCACAGCGCCCGCACATAATAATGTTACTCCGCCGCCGCCGGCATCTACCTCGCAGCAGGCACATACCACTGCCTTATCAGCCCTGTCGTCGCCTCCTCCTGTGCAAAATAATAACCGACGTGATAATAATATTACCTGTCTTTTAGGCACGGTTCAAGTTTTAATACCTGACTCTGCGGGTGTGTTGCACAAGGCTCGCGCGCTTATTGATTCCGGATCACAAAACAATTTTATTGCAGCGACATGCTTAACAAAACTTAACGTAAATTTTAATCGAATAACGCGCGCTGTTGTAAAGGGGATCGGTTCGTCGCGTAATCCGATTAAGGGTTCCGTCAGCATTGATTTGTTTTCGAATAATAAAAATATTTTACTTACACTGGACTCTTACGTCATTGATAAAATTACGGATAATTTGCCTTCCGCTCGTATCGAGCCCGCTTCGCTCAGTTATTTAAACCACGTTCAGTTGGCTGACAGTAGTTTCCATTCGCCTGGGGAAATTGACATCCTCATCGGTGCACCGCAGTTTGCCGAAATTTTACTCTCCGGACGCGTAAACGGTCCGCCCGGGTTACCTACCGGTATTGAAACTATTTTTGGTTACATAATCGTAGGAAATTGTCCTATTAGTAATCCGTCTACTGAGTTCGTTTCTTTGTGCTCGTTTGTACAGAATGAGCCTCCGTTATCAAATATGCTAGAAAGGTTCTGGCAGCTCGAAGAAATAGCGCCCAACCGCCCGCTGAACGCCGCGTCTAGGGAGTGCGAGAAGCTGTTTGTCTCAAGCGTGTCACGTGATGACACAGGACGTTATAGTGTGGCGTTACCTTTTGCGCGCGAACTCTCTGAGCTCGGTGACTCATACAAAACTGCTGTGCGTCGTTATATGTACCTGGAGCGTAAGTTAACCGCTACCCCAGAGTTGCGATTGGAATATGACGCTATTATTAAAGAATACCTATCGAAGGGTTATATCTCGTTACTTAATAATGCTGGTTCGCTACCTACGGGTTTTTATATACCACATCATGCCGTTGTTAGGCAAGATAAAGTAACTACAAAGGTGCGAATGGTTATGGACGCCAGCGCCAAAACTAGTTCGGGTAAATCACTCAATGATTTGTTATATCAGGGTGAGAATTTACAAAACGATTTGTTTTTAATTTTACTTGACTTCCGCTTATATCCCGTGGCTTTTACCAGTGACATACATCAGATGTTTTTACAGATTTTGGTTAAAGAGGATCACAGAATGTTTCAAAAATTTGTATACCGTTTTGATCGTTCTTTACCGCTTGATACCTATCAATTTAACCGCGTTTGCTTTGGATTGCGCTGTAGTCCTTTCCTCGCCATGCGAGTTTTAAGACAACTTAGTGACGACGCACGCGCATCTTACCCGCGCGCCGCGGATGTTGTTGTACATAATTGTTACATGGACGATATTTGTTACTCCGTTCCCACCGTCCAGGACTCCTTGCGGCTCAAGGATGAGCTGTTAGGATTGTTTACGGCCGGGGGCTTTAACCTTATGAAATGGTCGAGTAACTCAACAGAGTTACTCGAGTCATTGCCTGATACTCACCGCTATTCTTCCAAAGTAAATTTCGATGAACCTAATCAAAGTCTAAAGGTTCTTGGCCTGGAATGGTCTCCCACTACAGATGTTTTTACCTTTTCTGTCACTCTTGACAACCGTCCATGTACCAAGCGCAACATCTTATCGGTTATTGCTCGCCAGTTTGATGTTTTAGGTTTGATCGCGCCGACTATTCTTTATGCGAAATTAATCTTACAAAAGCTCTTTGTTCTCAAGCTGGACTGGGATGACAAGCCGCCCCAGAATGTAATGATCCTTTGGGAGAATTACCTTCGCGAACTGCCCGCATTACGGGACCTAAAGATAAAGCGTCATCTTGAGGTGTTTAGAGATTACCTCGTCACTATTATTGCATTTTCCGACGCGAGTGAACGAGCTTACGGAGCTGCCGTATATGTCAAAGTTCAGCAGGATCCCCATTCCCCAGCGGTCGTCAATCTGGTGTGCGCGAAATCTAAAGTCGCTCCGCTCAAAACGATATCGGTTGCCAGACTTGAGCTCTGCGGCATTTTACTTATGTCTAAACTGGTGCAACGAGTTAAGAACACTTATAAACCGCGTCACAAAATTGAAAATATATTTTGTTTCACCGACTCAATGGTCGCATTATATTGGATTCATTCAGATCCCCAAACTTTAAAAACATTCGTCGCTACGCGTGTTACAAAAATTTTAGATTGCCTTCCCGCGGAATATTTCTTTCACGTTCCCGGTACCGACAACCCTAGCGACTGCTTATCGCGAGGTTTGTCTCCTAAGCAATTGTTGTCGCACCCGATGTGGTTCAGTGGACCGTCGTGGCTTCAACAGAGCGTCGATACGTGGCCTGTTACCTCTGTCGACACTAGTGCTATCGATGTACGATTGCCGGAAACCAAAGTGGTTTCATTGCCGGTTGTAGCAGATGTATGTGTAGACCCGCATCCACTTCTTGCATTGTCGCATCGCGTTTCTAAGTGGACGGTGCTGCTTCATTCCGTTATCTACGTTTACAAGTTCTTGGGTAAACTGCCGCGATCTAAATCGATTACCGCATCAGATATGATTTTTGCTGAAAGGATGTTAATTACCGCGTTGCAAGAATTTTACTTTTCTGACGAAATCGCACGATTAAAAGCAAACAAAAATTGTCGCACCGCGTTAAGACGCCTCTCCCCCTTTATCGATAGTGAGGGCTTATTGAGAGTCGGCGGTCGACTCCGTAACGCTGATTTGACCAATGAACAACGGCATCCGTTGCTGCTTCCGCATAAAGACCGTATCACCGATTTGATCGTGTCGCACTATCATCGCCACAACTGTCATACTGGTCCGGTGGCTCTTATGTCAATATTGCGGCAGAGTTATTGGATACTGTCTTGTCGTAATGTCGTACGTCGTATCGTGCATAAATGCAATTTCTGTTTCCGCGCTAAACCCAAGGCCGTGCATCCCTTCATGGGGGACTTACCCACGTGCCGCGTAACGGAAGCTAAAGCCTTTACACGCACGGCTGTTGATTACGCGGGTCCTATAAGTATTATCCCGCAACGTAAACGTGGCGTTCGCTCTATTAAGTCATATCTATGCATTTTTGTGTGCTTAGTTACTCGCGCTGTTCATGTCGAGTTGACTACCGATCTTAGTACGAGTACCTTTCTCTCAGCGTTTAAACGATTTCTAGCGAGACGGGGTGCTGTACAAACTATGTACTCTGACGCAGGAACTGTCTTTGTTGGTGCGAAGAACGCTCTTTCGGACATCTACGCTTTAGTCAATTCTGAAGAGTATCAAACCGCGTTCTCTAACGAGTTGGCCGAACGGAAAATAACGTGGAAAATCAATCCGCCGCGCACTCCACATTTCGGTGGACATTACGAGATATTCGTTAAGGGCTTCAAAACTCATTTACATAGGACTATAGGTTCTCAATTGCTGACCTACGAAGAGATGTTAACTGTTTTAACACAAATTGAATGCGTTTTGAATTCGCGTCCGCTCACGCCCCTTAGTGAGGATCCGTCTGAGCTAAGCGCATTGACTCCATCGCATTTCCTGATGTCTACGCCGCTAAAGAGTTTACCCGCTTGCGAAGCTACCGGTGATAATACAAATTTAAAGAAACGATACGCTTTGTTAGATCAATTGGTGCAATCATTCGCAAAACGATGGAAACGTGAATATCTTCACCTTCTGCAATCCAGAGGGAAATGGAACACTCATTCAGATCCTATCAAGATAGGTAGCGTCGTGGTTGTAGTTACTGATAACGTTGGACCTCTATCTTGGCCATTAGGTATAATTCTTGAAACCTATCCCGGTAAAGATGGGATCAGCAGAGTCGCTCTTGTCAAGACGGCGACAGGGATCTATACGAGACCTGCCGTCCGCCTCTGCCCTCTACCTTCGCAATAGCGTCTCTTCCGCTCCCCGGCTTATAGTTTAGTGTATTTTTTTTAAAACCAATGGTTTTAAAGCCGGGAGCATGTTCGCGCCGTTGCATTGGCGCTTCTTTATTTTAGGTATAGTTTTCCTTATACCCGCTTTTACTTTATATTTTTGATTTTTCGCTGCTTGGTTTTGTACTGAGGGGAGATTACGACTGACACCGTCGCCGCGTGGTCGTGTCCGTACCGCTCCATTTAATATATCATCAATTTTGGATTAAACCGCTTTGGGGTTGTTTCGTGCCGTGCACGATCCTCACATCGTCCTCATCATCAAGAAGACCGAGAAGAGCGCATCAAGGTCGCAGCAGCGCTGGCACGTGGAGCGAGGCCCTGAACTGGACTGCCCGCCGTGGTGCTAAGGTTAGTCAATTTTCTTCCCTTAGTCGCGAGACCAGCAGCTTTGCTCAATCTTGTGTTCTTTATTTTTTTCTTTGTTTTTTATAAATATAACCTATGGAGATACAACCACTAGCCAGCTAGTACCCACCCGCGACATCATAAGTTGTATCAAGCTTTGCGGTGAGCTGCGGTGGCCCAATGGTGGCGACCCCGACTTACGAACAATAAGTCGTGTGTTCGAACCCAGGCAGGCGCATTACTTTGTGTAATTTATTTCATCACCACTGCTCTCAAAACGGTGAAGGAGTGAATCAACCGTAGTTATATCGAAATTAGTTAGGATAAACTTAGGTATTATGATACGTAACCATGCGGTAGCAAAGAATACATGCTATTATAATGCGATAGGCTCCAGCACGACATGGTTGGAATGAAACGCAAACACCAAGACTATCAAGAATTACAAACAGAACCAAAATCGTATTTCAAACCTTTTAGAAACTCATTAGTAGTAGTTACTGCCAGTAAGGAGCCAATTGAAAACGCAGTTGTATCCGGAAGAAATTCTCGAAACCAATTACTATTCAATGTCTCTACGTATAGACAATTTTCCTTACATATTAAGTCTCACTCAAGGCTTTACCTATTTCCTACAAATAACAGAAATTCTGTCCTGTTCCATCAATATACATGTAGTGATTTAACAGACATAAGTTGAAAGAATGCTAAACTCTGTTTCAACACGTTAGATACTTGCTATGTGCGAAAAAATGTCACGCGGTGTAATCATTGACGGGTTTTTGTTATGCATATTTGAAATGTGACTCAGCAATCAGCATGCACACGATTGGGAGGAAATTGCACAAATATTGAACTGGTTTTGACGTTATTACATCACCATCGGACCAGAGAATAAGACAAAAGTTTCTCCTATAAACCTCTGCCCAATTTTGTTTTGGAGCTAACTACCAAACGCATTCGGACAACCTCCTTATACTCTTCATTCTCTATTATGTTATATAAAACACGTAAAGACTAAAAGCAACAAAACGATCTGAATACAGTGATTTAGTGAACAAACAAGTAATTTACAGCTTACAACCTATGGTTACTTGGTAGTCTGCGAATTTGGTCGGAGAAACTCGCGCAGGTACCGAGGAACTTGTGCAAGCGCGGGTCGCGCATTTGATTGTGTTGCACTTTCTTTATGCAGACGCTAGGAATTAAATAAAGGCTGCAGTCTATTAAATTGGCATTCCCGCTTGTTAGGTTACGGAGGTCACGACCATTGCTCCTCATTATAACTACGTTATACACTGATGTTTATTTGTACTTAGTTAGCTACTGGAAGCTGTATTAGGATAAGACTAGGATGCTAACAGTTTATTTGAATGTGCCCTGGGTTTAGACATCTGATTTTTATCCTGTGTGATATTGCAATGACTCTTTCATACTTTCACATTTTATAACTGTTTATTGCACTTTACGGGATATCCTCCGCAATAATATCGAACCGCAATTCAATAAAGAGTAGGTCAGCACTTTGAAAATGGGTTTTTTTAAGTGATCTTCGAAACACTTCTTGATCTTTAAACATCTTGTTGATCTTTGTTGTCTGAAGCCTCTTTAAACTTGTTGGCCTTTTTTCAAATCACCAGACAATATTATAACTCACTAGCACTTCACCCGCGACTTTGTCCGCAAAAATTGTGATAGCTCGGCTAATATGCATGTTATAAATATAATTTATGGCCTATATATAGTACACACGAATAATGTAGCTTTCTGACAGAGAAATCATTTTTAGAATTGGATTTTTCTACAAATAACAGTGTTTTTCAGGTACCATTTAAATGTATAAGCAATCACATATGTGAAGATTTCATGGTCTTAATTTAAAGATAATATATAAAAGCATTTATCTTTTTTTATCTTCATTTATCCATCGCAATATATTGCAATCGACGTCTTCTTGGTTCGTCGGCCGCATCCACATTAGTCATGTCTAGGCAGGGCTGCTCCATCGCCGAAGCCAAAATATAACTTGGCTAATGGTTTAAATATATGTCTTGTGCCGAATTTATTTTTAGAATAGGATCATTGGTTCCGAAGATTACCCCCTACATAGAAACAAACCTCTTTATAATATTAGTAATAATCTTAAATCTCCAATAATCTAATTTAAGCGTATCGATTCGGTATTTTAAGGAAATAAAAAAAACATGAAGGTCGATAAACATGTGCTTTTAAAGTAACAGCACTAAAGTTAAAACCAACATGACTGTGGTATAACCATTGGGTTACAATTTGCTTCATTCTAGGACACCATGCCTACAAACGAACTGAATTTTCCCACATCTATTTGTTATCGTATGTCTCATTGTCTTCCTTTACGTAACGTTCATGTAATTTTGACCATAAACGTAAGCTTACAGAGCGAGGCACCATTTATGTTAGACTTGTTAGACGGGGTTAAAGACCATATCTTTGCATATCTAGGCAGTCACAGGCGACTTGAACATATTATGCATTGTGCATCGCTAACGATGCAACGTAGAAAGAGCACTAGAATAGTTGGATTTTATTTTTACAGGAAAAGGCCTTGTCCCAGCAGTGGGAACAACCTGATAAGGCAAAAACTTAAAAATTCCAATTAATTGGGTATGATATTATTTAATTGCCTTATAACGTACCCTTCGTTTACTTACCTATATTTTGTTTTCACAAATGAATTACTGAAAGTGATGATTTATTATATACTAAATTATGTAATTACCTAAAAGCCAACCCTTTAATATGTACATACATAAAATTATATTTCAATATATCACAACTCTAATTTACGACTGTTTATTAAAGTGGACACAATAAAACACCATATTTCACAAGAATGTCATGTCAGTGTCGTAACATGAAAGTTTCGTAAATGAAAGCTGAATGACCCTCCTATGAATCACATATAATATGTAAATGTTTATTTCCTAACACGCCCTTTAACAGCAAGAACCTGTAAATATTTCTAAATAAATTGTTTTCAATACATGTTTTTTTGGTTATTTATTCGAATTTCATTACTCAATAGACTCATCTTATTTTGTCATCGAGAAACTTAACCCGAACTATGACAAAAGTCGTTGAACTTGAACTTTACTTGTTTTTGTTCTTCCTATTTATTAGGTACTAATTTTATGAACTATCTGATCCTGGGTTCGATTCCTAGGTCGCGGTCGGTGAGACAGGTCGGTGACAAAATAAGACGAGTTAGACAGAGGGGTAACTCATAAGTTACACCTCTGCCTAACCCTTCTGGGATTACAGGCGTGATGTTATATGATTTTACAAAATATTCCACGATTTCCAGGCATCGCAATCTGACTTTAGACTTTGAGTTTTACCCTCCTCTTTTTTTTTTTTCGGATGGGATATCATCAAATAACTCCTCCCGCTCTGGGCGGAGCAGGAGGGAGTGTCAGACTTTTACTGACTAAAACCCATCCATGTTCCTTCATTGCCCTTTGTGTTCCGGGGCCACGGTATCTCTTTCGAACAGTCCCGCAACCCCGGCAGGCATCGGTCCTTACGGACCCCTTCCTTTTTGCTGACTCTCTTTGAGGCGCGCGTGGAACACGAACGCGCCGTCGTCGACACGGCCTGTCGTCATGAGACGGACGGACGGCGAGCTAGCCCATAGCCCACCGTCCACAGGCCCGCGCCTACGGTGGCCGGAGGCCACGTGGTGGGCCCCGACGCCCGGGGCGTCTCCCGCGGCGGCCGGGACGCTGAGAGGTTCTCTCCCTCTCCCGTTCCGCCACCTCCTTCTCTAGCATTACTGCTTCGCAGAAGGAGCTGATGGCAACCCTTTCCGTCTCGCTCCGGACCATGGCTTGCAGTTTTGCCCTCCTTAACTTACACTTTATTATAGGTATGCTACCTATAATTTGGGTGGTGGTGCTTTTAGTAGCTACGTTAATCGTGGTAACAAACTTATTCTTCAATTCTTAAATTGACACACTCCAGCAAGTTGAACATAGCCTCCTCGGCGAACCATGCCCTTTACGATGATTTTCCTCGAGATACCGGCGATGTCGCGAACTTAGGCACCATCGGTCATAATCAATCACTCTTGGTACCTCTAACTCCTAATAGACAGCCGTCTATCGTGATCGCAGTCACGCATGGCATTTGAATCAGGAAAATATTCTCCTTATTAGTGATGATCATGATATTAACGGCTGGCATGGCTGCCAGTCATATGCACCCTTGTGCGCGTATGATATCATAGTGCGTGACTGGACGATGACGGACGAAGCCTTAACAGTTCGAAGAAATAGTATCGAATAAAAAGTGAGATTTACGATAATGTTCGACTACTCTTGCTCAATTCTAGGAACGGTAACGATTGGCTATGTGACCTAATCTTTTCTTTTTTTTTCCTTATCTTTTTTATTTGTAAAATATGTCCTTACTTTAAGAGCGGCCAACCCGTCATACTTTTCATACAAACGCTCGTACCTGATTATGCCGTTGTTACACATTATCTTTGATTTTTTTGAACTAATAGGTGCACTATTATCTAGGCGCACTAGGTTTCTATCAAAGCAGAAATATAAATATGTAGAAACAAATTCAGTATAAGCCTTCAAAAAATGCTGTTTTGCACGAATTTTATCTCAACTTTGGCCGTTCATAATGTACTCATCAATTGTAAAAGTAAAGAAAACATCCTGATAAAAACCTTGCACATATAATGGAGATTCTAATGACAAATATTTATTTCACAAAAACTGCGGCAATATCGCCGCTGTGGCTCTTGATGAAACAACAAGCTTTTTGACCATTCTCGTAAAGTTCGTAATTTCTTAAAATTTTATTCAACATACAAGGCAATGGCTTTACCCACTTCTGGGTTAAGCTCGTCATTATACAGTGGGCTGCATCAATTCTAGTACCCCAGGTTCGAACGAACGTAGGTGCTTTCAAGGCCCCCACATCGTGAAGCTGACTGTACATAAGCTATATTATTGCAATTTGTATACAGTATAGTTTTATTTTGTGTGCAATAAAAAATAAGAACAAGACCTTAACCAATCATTCCGTACATCAAACTAAGCAACCCTACGCAAAAATTAATATTGCTAGGAAACGACATTTTTTTCACGTTTTACGGTAAAACTCATTGTAACGCACTGATGGATGCATTGAATAGTAAACGGGTCATGAAGGTATTTAAAGTAAAGTTATAACCTTAAAAACTAGTATTTAAAAAAAACTAGGGAAAGTGTTGGAACTCTGACCTCCAATATTTCCGTAACTAGAAAGTTTCCAAAAAATATCGCAGTTATGGCTTCGTTAGGAGTCTTTAAACACCTTTTATGAAGCTGAATATTATGATTGTTCTTTACAGTTATATTTTAATGTTTACGGAAATACATTTCGCCGCTTTAATTACACAATTTCGTTAATGACGCCTATCAAAAACTAAATTTAAATATTTAAAAACAACTAATCAACGGAAAATAACGGAGTTTTTACTGTAACATTTAAACTTTTAAACTCATAAAACAAACAAAATTGGTATCAATTCATATAATTAAAAGACACTTGGCGGGCATCGAAACTCAAATAAGCAAGTTCAATGTTCAACTTTTATTTATCCTGTTTATTGTATAATAGAAGTTGGACTCCTAAACTCAAGGGAAACGTAAATGAGTAAAGACATTAGTGACGCTCGTTAGACAAAATATTTCAGGTGTACGGAAGTGTACATTTTCCTGTACATTATGGTGTGTGAGGTCACGGCGGCCGCGTGGAGGCCGCCCTGCGCCCGCGCACTCAAGGCAAACGATCATAGACAGGGATGGTGAACCTATGGTACGGGACAGAAACTTCTGGATTCTTTTTTTTTCATTCATTGATGTGTGAATACAACTTTTGTTTATTTAAATAATATTAATTATATCTACATATTTTTATAAGTCTACAGTGCATAGCATTTTCAGCAGATTTTTGGTTTGATTCTTCCTTTTTGTGTCTCAGTGACGCGCTACGTCATATAGCGGTGATTGACCCACCTACATTTATAAAAGTTCTTAACTTTGAAATCCAAAAATAAGCCTATTCAAGTCGTGAATCGTCAACTATCGTGATCTTCAAAATTTTTTATAATGAAAAACGATACATTCATGGTTCATTTGTTTTGGTTCGTACGGAGAGATATTAGGGAAAAGGCAATGACCGCTATTGTGGTCTTAACTTGCCAGTTAAGACCGCAATAGCGGTCATTGCCTTTCCACCGACACAACTACAACACACCAACACAATTATAAATACAAAAAAAAAATTACAAAAGGTTTGCCATTCCCGTCCTAGGTTGTCATTACGCGCTTACAATGTTCAAAATGTTACAGTTTGACAAAGATAAATGTTGCTTCCCGTCGGTCTAATCACGAAAGGGCGAAACCAACAAAATTTCGGATTTTGAGTTATTTACACTATTGAATTCTAGATGTCAAGTTTTATCATGTCACGAAAAGGCGTAACCAAAATCGCAGTATTTAATGACTTATGAGTAGTCGCGAAGGGCCCTATCTACTATCTCTATAATTTGAAACATCACGAATAGGCGTAGCATCAGATACGCCTGTACATGTATAGTTATATTTTTTCACGAAGTGGCGTAACGTTTTCAATCTTTAACTCGTACGTAGACACATAAAGGAGAAAGAAGATATACGACGAATCAAAAAAGAGTGCAAGATTCGAGCTACACAAAATACGAACATTTGTTGTGTTTCGTTTTATTTGCAACAAGTAATTTATTTGCCGCAATGTAAAGAAAGTGCCATTTTTTATAAAAGACTTTTGGCAAATTATAACTTTACGATTTATGATCTAAACACCAAAGACTGTGTATGCAACTTATGGAATGAGACGATCAGTAAGAGAGGTGCAAATGAAATGTCTACGAGTGTTCATTATTTCTTAACAAATTGTGATAGGAAGGGAGTGAAAGAAGTGTTATGTTCAGCGACGGCTGTGTAGGCCAGAATAAGAACTCCACAATGGCGGCAATGCTTTTATATTTGATTAATAACTGTCAATCGATTGAAGAAATCAGTTTACGTTACTTCTGTTCTTTTCATGGACAAAGTGAGGGCGATTCTGCCCATAGCGCGATAGCATTTGCAATGAATCAGGTTGGAAACATTCAAGTACCCAGTCAACTAGAACCCATCATATACGATTGGCCCGCAAAAAGCCTTATGAGGTTAGACTTCTGAATTACTTATGATGATTTCAGAAATTTCAAAGACCTCGCATCAAAACTTAAGTTGCTACAGTTGAAAAAGGGAGATGACCAAACTGGTGAGTCATTTAAGTGGACAGATGTCATGGAGTTTAGAGTATTGAGAAACCAACCTACTACACTGTTCTTTAAAACTAGTCACATGGAAACACAATACAAATCTATATCACTGAAACGAAGTAATGTACTCGGACGAAATCTCACCACCACTACGACTCTTTTTGCTTGCAGCATTCGGCCGCTAATCAACCAATAGCATCGCAGCATCTGACCCCTTGTTTTTGTTAATAAAATAAAAAAACATAAAAAACATACTATAAAAAAAATATGACCAATAATTCTTCTTCTTCGTGTCGATGATTCGTTAAGGGTGGTAAACAGTGGAGATCGTGTGCAAGGGATTTTGTTTTTAAAATGAGCAGATTTCGTCCGAGCTCATGGTACATTGGTTGAGGACAAACGTCGAACAGATAAACCACTCTTTAAAAAAAAAAACCAAAGAGAAGTACAATGACCTTATGAAAATGTGCAGCGGAGATACACCAATAATAAGGAATCGAGAACATGTTTTTTACTACGAAAACTTACCCCACGATTGAAGATTATTTGAGTACAAAATAATTTAACTTTAATGAATGAGTATAAGAATTACTGTTTATTTTGATTGGTTTTTCGACCCTTTTTTATTACTTCAAGTACAAGTATTTTTCAGATTATTATATTACAAAATAAGTTTAAACTTCAGTATACTTACCTGTTTTTTATTTAATTTAAATCCAAGATACCGGGCGTAAATGAAATAAATGATATTAATTGAACATCACAAAGGGGCGTAAGTGAAACTTTTTTTAAAATAAAACGAATATCTCCACAGCCAACTATTTTACACAAAAAAGTAAATTAAATATATAAACTGTATTAACCATTAATCAAAACGAGTATTCTATAAACCTGATATAAGATATGGTAAAATGTTACGACGGTTAATAGTTGTACATTTTATTAAAAATCGCTCTCCTGAAAAATTTGGTAAAACTCAGATAGGCCCTTTCGTGATTCGTTATGTGTTGAACGGTCAGTATAGTACGATAATGTTGGAATGTTTGTGGTTCTGCGAGAAGACCGAGTAAAAGGATTAGGTATTTAACTTAGTGTTAATGTTTTTAAATACTGTACTAAATAAATAATAAATAAATTATCGGTAAATCTGGTGGCAACTTGTCATTAAGGTGGAAGCGCCAGAGTAGGCCGCGAACAGAGGCGGCGCTAGATCTCGCGTGGACGTCGGCAAATTAGGTTCGCGAGGCCTCCTTTTTTCCCAATCAAGAAAATATTAAATTACGTAAGCAGAATTATAGTTAAAATAATATTAACAACAAGTTTTATTAAATATTTTATTGCTATTAAACAAGTTTTATTGCTTATCAAATGATGACAAAACTTACATAAATAGAAGTTAAAATAAACGAACTTTTCGGCTTTTGGCCTCACTGAACTTTTTCAGGATTACGTCATAGCTAATACCAGACGCTATTTCAGCTTCAATTGATAGAACTGATAACGAAGATAATCTCTCTTGACTCATCGTGCTTCTCAAGTAGGTCTTAATCAATTTTAACTTTGAGAAGCTTCTCTCAGCGGAAGCTGTACTGACAGGAACTGTGAGCATGATTCTAATTGCTATATAAACATTTGGATATATTTCTTCCAAATTATTTTCTAAAATATATTGAATGAGTTGTTTCGCGTCGTTGATAGAGTCTAGTGAATTTGTTTTTAAAAGTTGGAGTTCTTCATACAGTTCGAAAGGCTGTATGTCGTTGTTTTCGCCTTCCCGAAGTATTGTACCTAAATCATTACAGCACTTGAGGAGATCTTCTTTTGATATAGAATTTAAATATCTGATATCATAAATAAAACCAAATCGTTCAAAATATTCATTGAGCGCTTTAAATCGACATTCGGTATCAACTATAATAGCATCAATCATTTCATCATTTCGTTTTCACAATATCCCAACGCTTACTTGACTTTGAAAACAGCACATAGATTTTATTGATGAAGCCAAAAAACGTTTTGGCTGTTGTAGAAGACTTAGCTGCATCCATCAAAAGCAAATTCCAACTGTGACATCCGCACGGCGCGGGCGTAAAGAATGCTCTTGGGTTTATATTAAGTATTCTTGTTCTGACACCTTTATTAATACCGACCATATTGGCGCCGTTGTCATATCCTTGTCCTCGACAGTTTTGGATATCTAGACCATTTCTTTCCAGTTCTTGTAATATGGAATTTGTTAAATATTCTCCCGTTGTTTCTGTGACGGCAATAAACCCAACAAAATGTTCCTCTATTGCTCCAGTTGAAGAATTGCAAAATCTTAATATTATTGACATTTGTTCAACGCGGCTGACATCCCTGGTACAATCGATCAAGAAGGCATAGTATTTTGCTTGTTTAACGCTGTGTATGATTTCTTCAATAACTGATTTAGACATAAATGCAATCAATTCATTTTGGACGTCGTGGCTCAGATAATGTTGAGATAGTTGCTTTTCATTAATACGTTGCATGTGCTCCCGTAGTGTCAGATCATATTTGGATAACAACTTAAATAAATCTATAAAGTTGCCACTGTTTTTGCTATCGTTCAATTTAAAGGTTTCTCGATGAGCTCTAAATGCCAAATTGTGTGAGGCTAAGTAGTTTATGATATCAATCATTCTTTCAAACAAATTATACCAGTACTTTTGCGATTCTTTAATAGATCTCTCATTATCTTTATCTATTGTTTTTCCGTGTTTGATTCCTTTATAGAATTCCATCCATTTAATCATGCATTCCATGTGTCCTTGACTTTGTTCATGTCTTTGCAATATCCGACTCAAATCTTTCCAGTCACAACATCCTTCTTTTACCATCTGTGTATGCAAATTTGAAAAAAGTCTACATGGAAAGCAATAAACTTTATCTTGAAAAATGGAGTAAACTAACCATCGGCGATGTTGCGTTTCGCCGTTACTTAATTTTCGAGTGAAATGAAATTTAGAAAAATGTCTTTTATTTGCGTCTTTTGGGTAACTGTCATCAGATTTCTCTAGATCTTGATTGGGTCCGTTTTGAATTAGGTCATGACGCTGCGCATCGTTTACTGGAAATACCCACTTCCCTGGATCTAAGTCTATAAATGACTCTTTTAAATGAACTCCTTCCACTTGATTTTCTGAGTCACACAACGTTTCACTTTCTAACTCTTTATTGGGTTCCGACATTTGGATCATAGTAGGTTCGCTCGATGTTGCCGGTAAAACTGTATCAGAACTTCCAAAAAAAGATTCATTTGACTCTGATGCTGGCTCAGAAACTAAAGTTTCATCAGATGACTCTGAAGCAGTGACACTCGAAGAAGGTTTCTTGAGAAATTTCATCATACTGGAACTTAGAGCTTGGTTGGATATAACAGCTTCAGCCTTTCTTTTTCTTTTGAATTCCCATTTCCTCCCTTTATCTCTGTCTCTACTTGGTCCTGCAGACATGATGACCTAAAAATAAAAACAACAACATTGAAATTAAATAACAATTAGAAGTATTGTTTATTTAATTAATCATAAATTAGGTATATTTATGTATGTAATAAATAACTACTATTACTACTACTAATTTTTATTAGTGACGCCCAATAGCGTCAAAGTTAATATTAATGCGATACGAGATCTATCGATCTGTAGTTCGATGTTATTTGTGTAGCAGATTATAAAAACTATAGATACGCCAATGCTTTTGATAGACAACTGAATAAAATTATTTACTTACGTTATTTTGTACTGAAACAACACCAGATTCTAGTGCGGAGTTCTTTTAATACAAAGTAATCTAGATCTAAAGAGCTAGGCGCAACGATAGAAAAACTCGATAAAAATTTGTTGACAATTTTGAGGCTAATATTTTTATAAGCACGTGCGTGCTTGTAAACATACTCGAACAGCTAAAAATTTTAGTTCTTGAAAAAAAAAACACTAGCACAGTTTGAATTTAAAACTACATAAACTATCCACTTTTTAAAATTTCGATATCCTTAAAGAAATACATTGCAATTAAGACTTATAAAATTATTATATTGATGTTGACAAATACTTTACGTTAAAGTTGTTATAAAAGTTCATATTGACTTACCTTATCTTATAACCTTCGAAGTATGAACGAAATCACAATATAAATTAACACTTTTGTCCACTAAATCATCACTCAACCACCGGGGTACTGACTGACTTTACAACACAATAAATGACTTTACAACACAATAAAAAGAAATTTTGTCCATGCGAGCCTAGTCTGCGAGTGTTGCGTTGCATTCACAAAAGGAATGATTGTTTACGTTTCGCTCACAGAAGAAATACAAAGACGACACGGGTATTCCCCGTCTCGCGCACGAAGTTGTTTAACTTTCATAGTGTTGCCAGACTATTCTGCCCGTAAAGTGCTCATAGCACAAAAACTACTGAACTTCTAGTTTTCGAGAAACTCACTCACTTAACAAGTTATACATGAAAATAAATAAAAATGAATAACTAAATTTTAAATAATAATTTTTTTTTGCGAGGCCCCCTCAAGCGCGAGGCCGTCGGCGGTCGCCGACGTCGCCGACGCCTAGCGCCGCCACTGCCGCGAAATTTATGTTTTTGCAATTTTTGCAATTTCTAGGATAGTGTCAGGTTGTATGTTAATCAAAATATGATTCGTGACCGTAATAAATATGGCATAAACGAGTTACATGTCATTCCATGGGATTTAATGTACTTAGAGGGTTGTATTGATGGAGGATGATTGTAGTGATTATAATTCTGTAAATACATAAGTGTTACGGTCGCATAACATATTTTGTTCAACATACAGCCAACATACATCACTACTAATTGCAAAATGCTATTATTCAGTAAATGACTTTTTAAATGACACTGACTTGTAATTGAATAATTTAATGTATGGAATAATTTAATGTAATTTAATTAATATTGACATGCCTATTATAATGATCTTATTCTTTCAATGTTTCTCCGATTAATTTTTCAAATCTACTACATGTAGATTATTTATTTTTTGTATAATATGAATCTATTGTTTTTGACTGTAAACCATAATTTATTTTAATTTATTTTTAATATTCATTAGATAACAATTTAATTAATGTTTGCATGCCTAAAGGTTGTACAAGGCTCACCCATTTTACTGTAACAACTTATTTTATGTACCTGCAATCTATGCAAATAAATTTGACTTTGACTTTGACTTTGCTTTGATACAGCCAAATTGCAAAAAACGTGAGAAAAAATGAATTTCGTGAGCTACTCCGGCGCTTCCACCTTAGTTAATCCTGCAGTTGCTAGATCCGATAAAAGCCGTAGGCTTTACCGGATCAAGCGAAACGTGGGTGTATCTACTGTATCTATTCCGACCGCTATTGTGGTCTTAACTTGCCAGTTAAGACCGCAATAGCGGTCATTGCCTTTCCACCGACACAACTACAACACACCAACACAATTACAAACACAAAAAAAAAATTACAAAAGGTTTGCCATCCCCGTCTTAGGTTGCCATTACGCGCTTACGATGTTCAAAATGTTACAGTTTGACAAAGATAAATGTTGCTTCCATATGTGTTGAACGGTCAGTAAAGTAAGTTTTGCGAGTTACGTCACTTATGCATGGTAATGCAACTTGTAGCTTGCAGCATCTCACGTGTGTGATGGCTGTTCTCAACGACATGTGTGAATGAGTCTCGATTGTCCCTATGGCCTTTATATTTTCTATTACATATGCATAATGTATAATTTATAAATGTCAACCGGACATAGCTTTATAATTGCTTGCCAAGGTAATTACATCTATGTGTGACTATTATATAAAAATCTTAACTAAGTTCATTATATGCGATTGATATGTTCTGTTTTTTTTTAATGAATAATACATAGTTGTAACTATGAGAATATGTCCTTGATTTGTATGCAATTGTGCAACCCACAAGCCATTAAGAAAATAATATTGAACAGAATTTAACCCACCTGTTTTAATTTATCGTTGCCTCGTTGTTAATAAATTTTAATCCGGAAAATATTTACTGAATCTTGGAGAGCATGCGCCTTTTATTTTGAAAAAATAAAATACAATGGAAATTGGTTTACAAGCACACACACAGATGCCGCCACCAACAAAGGTGCATGCACCAACAATGGGTAATTTAACACTTTAATAATTACATAAACTTACACTCATCAACCGTCAATTGTTTTACCCTATTCATAATTCCGTCGTCGTTATTGTGGTATGAAAATCATTTTTAGCGACATAGGTACATAAATATTCAATGCCTACATTTATTGTCCTTATTAAGGAGAAAAGGTTGGAAATTATTATGGAATGCGAGTATTTCAAGGTAATCCAACAATTCTACAATCTCTCGATAAGTAATATAAACTGTGCGTACAGGTGGAGGAGAATCACCATAAAAATTCCAATGGCGAAGTTCTCAGTACTTTGCGAAAATTAGCATATAGCACGCATAATAAATAGCAACTCGTACCTATGCAGATGAGTTTAACATTTACTTCATCTGAGAATATGCCGTTGCCGTGTTTCGTGCGACTTGCGAAATGTATTAATATCGTGACATATGTCATATGTTAGATGTCAAGAAACAAATAGATGTCAAAATTTCAAGAATAGAGTACCACCAGTATCGTGTAGGTAGGTGTACTATAAAAAAAAATGGCTATCAATCTTCGAATTGACACTTACATCAGCTATTAACATAGGTATTGTATTTAAATTCGCAGACAACATGCTCTCAGTGAAATAAGTACAGTACCAGAAGCAAATAAATAAAACGTTTTATTTGAAAGGCCAAATATTGCACTTAGCAATGCATCCAAGTGTAACAAAAATTGAGTAACAACATTTAGGAACGTAATAGGTACCTTATCAAGATAAAATATGTCCTCATTAAACCTCATTAATATAATAAATGATAGCGTTTAATCATAATCTTGTGGCTATTCAAATAAACTTGTGAAAGAGTATCAATTTACAACGTGTCAAACTATCGGTAAGTACCGTTACGTTTGTATTTGCTTTGAGATAATTAATGTCGGATGCTTTACGATAACATATGGTTATATTTCTGGAAAGAGTAGAAATAGATACAGTAGATACACCCACGTTTCGCTTGATCCGGTAAAGCCTACGGCTTTTATCGGATCTAGCAACTTCAGGATTAACTAAGGTGGAAGCGCCGGAGTAGCTCACGAAATTCAAATTTTCTCACGTTTTTTGCAATTTGGCTGTATCAAAGTCAAAGTCAAATTTATTTGCATAGCTTGCAGGTACATAAAATAAGTTGTTACAGTAAAATGGGTGAGCCTTGTACAATCTACCTTTAGGCATGCAAACATTAATTAAATTGTTATCTAATGAATATTAAAAATAAATTAAATTAAATTATGGTTTACAGTCAAAAACAATAGATTCATATTATACAAAAAATAAATAATCTACTACATACAATTTGAAAAAATAATCGGAGAAACATTGAAAGAATAAGATCATTATAATATGCATGTCAATATTAATTAAATTACAATAAATTATTCCATACATTAAATTATTCAATTACAAGTCAGTGTCATTTAAAAAGTCATTTACTGAATAATAGCATTTTGCAATTAGTAGTGATGTATGTTGGCTGTATGTTGAACAAAATATGTTACGCGACCGTAACACTTGTGTATTTACAGAATTATAATCACTACAATCATCCTCCATCAATACAACCATCTAAGTACATTAAATCCCATGGAATGACATGTAACTCGTTTATGCCATATTTATTACGGTCACGAATCATATTTTGATTAACATACAACCTGACACTATCCTAGAAATTGCAAACATTAAGAAAATTTAAATTTCGCGGCCTACTCTGGCGCTTCCACCGTAATGACAAGTTGCCACAACATTTACCGATAATTTATTTATTATTTATTTAGTACAGTATTTAAAAACATTAACTCTAAATTAAATACCTAATCCTTTTACTCGGTCTTCTCGCAGAACCACAAACATTCCAACATTATCGTCCTCCATTCATCAGCAAACAAGTCCATTCCAGGGTTAGTCTCCACGAGCGCGTTGAGTTTCTTAAGCATAACGCGGTATAGGGGAAGCGGATCGAGCTTCAGTGTGACTAAATGGGACATTAAACAATTTATGTTTCCTAGATTTGTTATGATATAAGAGTTATTGCCATAAATAATTTAATAGTGGAAAAACACTGTACACTACTACTACATCAACCAACAGACAAACAAAGCAGTAAAATCAAAATTAAAAGCAATATAACAACAATGTCGGCGATGTGCTATTTACTGCTACTCAATATATCGATACCAGAAGTATCAATTAATGTAAGGGACAAAACACGGTTTTTCAGGAGAGCCAAAAAACGATTTTATTTTTTTAAATCTGTGTTTAACTTTTTACTGTCTGCTCCAATTTTAATTGTGTCTAGAGCAAAGTTTCTTAGAATTTCCTCTTCTTTCATGCTCTAAACGAAAGATTTAGGAATACCCATCGGTTTAAAATATAGCATGTCCCTTACATTAAAAAAATATGTTTAGTTGTGCCTTACGTTACTAATATTTTATGTGTAAACCGTCAAGCATAGTGTAAGCAGCAAGAGAAATAGAAAATTATACGTAATTCTATTGTAAAGGACTTTTACAGTGTTGCAATTTGATGTAACTATAGATTATCTACTAAAATTATGGTATTTTAACACCATGGAAATAGGTTCTTTGCATGATTAATGTTAGTTTCAGCTTAGCTATCACAGATTTAAATGAAATTTAGGGATACAAAAATAAAACGATTTATTGTTAATATTTTATTTTAGACTTTTATGTCTGCGTAATTATCATAAATTCAACACACTAATCAGTCTATAAAACTTTTTTTTTAAGTTTAAATAAATGTTCTAAAAGTAACAGGGGGCCTACCACGAGCTCCATTCATTCCAGATCCATTTTAGGAACTAAATTGAATTGTTCGTCTAATTCGTACCATGACGTCAGTTTAACGATTCAATTTAGGCCATGCCATCTGACAGCGGTTGACTCCAAACTGAGTCGCAAGTTTTGGTTTCATTCAGTCAAATTTGTATTTGTTTGATACCATGACGTCCATAGAGCAGCTCAACTGAAACGGTCAACTGTTAAATTAAGCGATTCACTTTAGGTTACTATTTCTCTAACGTAAACTGAAACGTTTGGTGAATTATTGACGAAAATAAAGTTTTTTAGTTCTATTTTAGTGAAATCTTACAAAAACCAATGTAAATGTACTTCTTTCTTATAACTTTAAGGATGCCACTTGAAATAATGTTTTTTTTATCGAATTCAAAACTACTCTTCACTTTAATTTTCTTACCATAATCACAACTCCACAGACATCTTTCTTATATTTTGAGGGTGCCACTTGAAATAATGTTTTTTTTATCGAATTCAAAACTACTCTTCACTTTAATTTTCCTACCGTAATCATAACTCCACAGACTACCTAACTGACACTATCGGTGACATGACAACTCGCACAACTTTTTTTACTCTGGTACTTTCGAAACAGAAACATAATTTGTTTTATTACGTCGAAATAAAAAAAATCGTGTAATAAATAGCAAAAGGTAAATAAATATCTACTTTGAATAAGAATTATTTTAACAATACTTACCGTATGAACGTGCGGTACCGTGGAATCTTAAAAACAACTGCTATGTGTCTTTTTTACTTTTGGTAACGTTACTGAGTTAAAAACAAAATAAAACGTTACTTGCTTCTGAGCGTGTCTGACACTAAAATGTGCGCGAAACAAAGTTATTTGATATTAATAGCGTTGTCTCTTTTTCACCAAAAACGTTTCAAACGCGGTTCAGTCACAAATTGCGATCTTTCATTCACTTTCAACGATCCAAATGCCGCTGAGCGTATTGGACGTCATGGTACGAGTTTGAGCAATGCAGTTTAGGAATATAAACTGAAATGCCTTGCAATTGAATTCTAATTAGATCATGGTAGGCCTCCAGTGCTCTAATTAACAGTCTTACACACCTTCTAGTTATCAATGTAAAAATAATTATGTATAAAATCTTACAAAATCTGTACTTTTAATAATTACGTTTAATTGGCTTTATAATTATAATCACCTAATGAATAAAAAAAATGTTTTCTTAGACTTAAGGTGAAAGCTTCGACCAGCCCGCGAAATTCAAATTTTCTTACGTTTTTGGTAAATTGCAAGCCAGTGCTAGGTTGTATGTTGATTAAAATATTGGACGCGATTGTAAGACGTATGTAGTTACAGAATTATAATCATCAAAACCATCAATACAACCCTCCAAGTTCATAAAGGTCTAGCAATGACTTTGACCTTGAAAAAATCGTTTCTCTTATACTCGGTATTTTAGCAACGATCTTTTAAACAAATAAAGTAAAGCAAATACGAATTTGATTTTTAGTTGTTACGTAATAGGCATATTACAGTAAGGAGCTTAAAATAAAGATAGTTTTGTGAGATAATAATGTAAGAGAATAATTCTTAAAAAACTCTAATCATGAATTAAAGTAAGGGACATGCTATTTAAATCGACTGATTTGAGGTTTAAGGTGAGGTTGTAAATTATTTAACACTATGACTTACTTTATTTTTCAGAGAAAAAAAAATGTAAACGTCTGTTACATCATTTTTTTTTTCATAAATCGTTTTACGCAGGCCAAATTTTTTTAACGTAAGGGATTTTTTTTTAACGATAGAATTTTTTTAATAATACCAATCGATAGAGCAGAAAATTCTGAATCCAATGATGTATATAACTCATTTTCGCCAAAATGTCCCTTACGTTAATTGATACTTCTGGTATCGATATTTTAATGCTCAAGTATTATCTTATTTTAAGCTAAAGGCTGAGTTTATTTCACAAGAGCAACCTCGGTGAGTCGGTGCAGTGAGTCAACTTTAACGACATGCACTTTTAACAACTGATTGTTCAACGCCTTCCGATATGCGGGAACATTGTAACGAATTACATTCGGTTTTCCGTGTTAAGGGCGACAGAGTGAGATCATTGAATAAACGTATTGACGTCGTTATGAATGACGCAATTTATTTGGCTCCTGAACAGGAGGAGGTGGTGCTACGGTTATAATATTCGCATTATTCAAGACCGATTTTTTTATAATTTTAGCAAACTGCAATAAAATTGTTAATTAGTGCGAAAAGTTTAGAAATACCTACCGAAGCACCAACATTTTTCTTTGCCAAGCCTAGTTTAACGTGTTAAATTCAATTCTGTGGAGACCTAAGTTACTATGGACATACTTATGTAATGACACTCAAAGTACTCGTCGGAGTAAACTACCGTACCACGAGATCCTTGAAGTTAATTGATCTATTACTTGCTTAGTACCCACTGCTGTGACACGAACAGAATAAAAACAAAAGACGACTGAGCACCTTGATGATTGACTAAGTATTTTATAATTGTTAATTCAAATAATTGTAAAGTAATTTACTCATAGCGGCGGTGCAGCGGTGAGGCCATTACTATGAGCCATCGAGCATTCAATGAAAATATCATTTGAATCGGATAATGTTCGCTTTGGCCTCCGATGTTTTATGCGCAGTCAACTTTATAGGTTTATCCGTCTAAAGACTAGTGCTCACTGACACGTATTATTTACATCAATAACGTTGTATACCGTGAGACTGAGAATAGTGTAGTATTTGTGGTAGCCGTGAGATTATGTAAAGCGAGCGTTTCAATTTGTTTTCAATCGCAACTAAGTTACGAAGCACTAAATGTCTTCCTTTTCAACTATTACGTATTGCTTGACCACGACCTAAAGGTTCGAGCGACACACGTGTTGGAACAACGACTGCGGAGAAAACAAATGAAAGCGCCTACAGCATGAGCCACCGCTACGCGACTTGCAACGAACTAAATTTAATGTTTCAACTCAACTTGCTCTCACGCGAAGGAAACAAGTCCCTTGTCGCATAATGTCGCACGCACATGTCATGTCCCTCGATACAAGACGCATCGCCATAGAATTCCAATATGTTCTGTCAATTCAATATTGACGAAAATTGATTTTATTATAATCTATTTTAATCCTAGTTCCCTATTACGACGTTATTGTGGTCCCAATCTCTACTACTGACCCTGAGGTACTTGATTCGATTCCTAGGTCCAGGACAACGAGTTATTGGAATTTTCCACCAGGAATTGCTGAGTAGCAGCCCAGAGTCCAGAGTTTATTTATATGTTTATAAATCGATGATCGGTTCTTTGACATTCTTGAAAGTATGTTGACGCGGCGTAAGCGCAGTGACCAGTGACCCACATGTGAGCTAAACCGGCATGCAGACTGGATCTGAAGACCAAATGCAACATCAACTTCTAACGGTATCACGGTTGAAATAACTTTCGTAAATTAAACGTTTCGATTAAAATATATGCAAACCGACCGCTCCATTATTTGCGGTTAAAAGATTTATGAATATTTACGTCAACACTTTAGATATTATTATACAACCAGATTTCCGGAATTGTAACGTTACTTTTCAATTTGAACCACAACAATTTATGCGTTTGTAATAAACTATTTTGAATTCGAATTTCTGTAGCGTTCACAGAGAACTTATATTTTTTCAAGAAACCACAAACATTGTTTTTCAAAAGCAGTTTTATGGGTCTCTTATGCAAACGTAGGTCACTATTCAAGTCTTGAACACTTGACTGTAGCTTGTGTACCTATATAAGTACGTAATTTCATTTTTTAGGGTTCCGTACCCAAAGGGTAAAAACGGAACCCTATTACTAAGATTTCGCTGTCTGTCCGTCTGTCTGTCACCAGGCTGTATCTCATGAACCGTGACAGCTAGACAGTTGAAATTTTCACAGATGATGTATTTCTATTGCCGCTATCGCTATAACAACAAATACTAAAAACAGAATAAAGATAATATTTAAGGGGGGCTCCCATACAACAAACGTGATTTTTTTGCCGTTTTGTCTAAAGTTGTATAGATAATGGTACGGAACCCTTCGTGCGCGAGTCCGACTCGCACTTGACCGGTTTTTTTTAACTCTTCTGACTAAGAGAAAATTATGAAATGAAAATGATGATGAATGAATGATGCAGTGATAGCCTAGTGGTGTGACCGTCGGACTGCCAAGTTATAGGTCTCGAGTTCGAACCCAAGGCACGCACCTCTGATTTTTCGAATTCATGTGCGTATTGTATAATTATCACTTGCTTCGGTGAAGGAAAACATCGTGAGGAAACCAGCATGCCTGAGAGATATTTCTCGACGGCATGTTAAGCCAAGTCAGAGGCCCATGGGCGGCTTAATAACTCTGACACCAGGTTAGGCACTAACCACACGATAAAGAGAAAGAATGATGGAAATGATGATGTCTTAAGATAATAATGAAATTATTACAATAGATAATAATACCACTGACATAACATTATTAACAAGTAGGCTACCAATAGGAGAACGTGTAACTATTCACACCGAAACTGGGACGCTAAATTAAATTAGACATGGTGGATGCGACACAAACCGAAATACTATTAGTACGTTCATTATATAAACTGAGTTTTGGTAAGTTACAGACAGCAAACTAGTTAACTTGCGGGTTGACGACAAGAACTTTTCCAGTAAATGAATTTGAATTTTACCTTTTCCCAATAATAAAAAAAATGCTTAGACTAACTTTATGACGGTAACGAAAATTTAAAAAGAAGCGATCACTTTTTAGCGTTCCGTACCTGAAAGGTAACCAACGGGACCACTAACCCTTCGCTGTCCGTCCGTCTGTCTGTCATCTCATGAACCGTAATATGTAGGCAGTTGAAATTTTCACAGAATAGGCAGGCACCCGTACTACGATGGTTCGAAACCTCGATGGTTTTTTGGAATGACTAAGTAAATTAAAAGTATTTGTCAGACACAGCCTTCAGAATTTCCTTGATCTTTGTTCTCATTCAAAAGACACGCCCAGCCATTGCCAACATATTTATTTTTCCGACTATACGCACAAAACATAGAGTAATATGCAAAACTAAAAGCGCCTAACAAAAGACCTCGTGATGCATGCAGTCAGCATGTTTGTTAATATAAATTTCAAAAGAATATCTCTTATATTACCATCACAATACCGCGGCTAATTTCATTACAAGACATGGCGAATGACACATGTATCACTGTTTCTACATACTAATTTAACCTTCATTGTATTTCGAGTAATTTAATATTAGGTAAGACAAGGTATTCTAGTGTGGTTATTGAATGCACTGTTCCTACTATCTATTAACAAAAAATATATTGCAACTATGATAGGTGACCCCCACCTTTATCATTTTATAACCGACTTCAAAAAAGGAGGAGGTTATAATGTTCGTGTGTGTTTCTTTTTTAGGGTTCCGTACCCAAAGGGTAAAAACGGAACCCTATTACTAAGACTTCGCTGTCTGTCCGTCTGTCTGTCCGTCTGTCCGTCTGTCTGTCACCAGGCTGTATCTCATGAACCGTGACAGCTAGACAGTTGAAATTTTTACAGATGATGTATTTCTGTTGCCGCTATAACAACAAATCCTAAAAATAGAATAAAATTAATATTTAAGGGGGGCTCCCATACAACAAACGTGATTTTTTTGCCCTTTTTTGATAATAATGGTACGGAACCCTTCGTGCGCGAGTCCGACTCGCACTTGGCCGGTTTTTTTATGTATGTAAACTGATTTCTCCCCCATTTGTGGACCGATTCTCAAAATTCTTTTTTAATTTGAAAGAGTATACGCCTAATATGTTCCCATTTAAATTTGGTGAAGATCTGATGCTGACGTGATTCAGAAGTCGGTCACAAAATCATTAAATCAATCAAACAAAGGTCACCGACTTCTGAAGCTTGACCTTTGTTTGATTGATTTGGTGTTTTTGTCACCGGCTTCTGAAACTTGACCTTTGTTTTATTGATTTGGTGTTTTTGTCACCGGCTTCTACAGCCAAAGTTTTCACTTTTTTGTGTTTTTGTTTTATTTTTGTTTTTCTTTTTGTGTTTTTTTTTTTAAGTCGGTTTTATTTTTTCATATATGTTTGAACTTTAAAATACTGCGTTGAACTGCTACTGACTGCTGAGCATGAGGTCCTGAGTTCGATTCCCAGGTCGAGCAGTGTTATTGAGTTTTTTTTTTTACCATCAGGAATTTCTTAGTAACAGCCATGGAGTCTGGATTTGTGCCCGGTAGATGGCAATAGGCTCGCCCCCTATTACATGGGACTTCAACAAAACTGGTGAAATGTGGGTGTACTCGTACTATTAGGTACACTTCTGCCATACCCTTCGAGGATTACAAGCGTGACGATGTAATGTTTTGTTTATAAAATAATGCATTTTGTGATAAACAATATTGGCCAGTCACCATCGTAGTAGCTGGATACCTCTGTTCCCAATTTAAAAGTAATTAAAATCTATACATATAATAAATCTGTAGAAAAGTCATTTTTGTACATTGAAGAAATTGAAACAAAAAATAGCCAGCGTGTGAAAAGATAAGTAACAGAACCCATTTCCATCATTTTTGAAATTTTTGTCTGTTTGTCTGTTTGTTTGTGCGCACATCACGTAAAATCTACGAATTCAATGCTGACAATGTTTATACATAAAAATTGTGTGTAACTTCGGGTATGATTTAGTGTTTGTTTCATTGAAATCGGTTAATTCTATGAAAAGATATATGAACTTAAAGTTTTCAAGAAGAACTAATCATCAAATGTAAGATACATACATGCAGCGACATCTGTTGAACTAAAATGATACCAATGACTAAAAATGTGCTCACCACAGTCATAACTTTTAAATCGACTGACCAGCTTTAAAAAAAATTTATAGCATAGGTAATATACTTTAGCAGTTTAACATTTTGGTCGATAGACGGCGTTGTTTATTTCACTCCATTTTCTGAATTGAATGACCCTCGCCCGTGTCAGTTGCCTATTTTTTGTTTTTTTTTTCGGATGGGAATTCATCAAATGACTCCTCCTGCTCTGGGCAGAGCAGGAGGGAGTGTCAGACTTTTACTGACTAAAACCCAGCCATGTTCCATCATCGCCCTTTTGTTCCGGGGCCACGGTATCTCTTTCGAACAGTCCCGCAACCCCGGCAGACATCGGTCTTTGCGGATCGGCCCTTCCTTTTTGCTGACTCTCTTTTAGGTGCGCGTGGAACACGAACGCGCCGTCGACACGGCCTGTCGTCATGAGACGGACGGACGGCGAGCTAGCCCATAGCCCACCGTCCACAGGCCCGCGCCTACGGTGGCCGGGGGCGTCTGCCGCGGCGGCCGGGACGTTGAGAGGTTCTCTCCCTCTCACGTTGCGCCACCTCCTTCTCTAGCATTACTGCTTCGCAGGAGGAGGTGACGGCGTCCCATTCCGTCTCGCTCCGGACCATGGCTTGCACCAGGGCCGGACGCGAGAGGTCGCCGCCGCAAACGTGTAAATTGCCTCAAGATTGGTTTTTTAACCGACGAAACAAAAAGAAGGCAGTTCTCAATTCGACGCGTATTTTTTTTATATATGACCACGGATAACTTTTACAGAGAAGTCCGTACATGGTCCTTTTGTTTGTAAAAAGCGTAGGTACATCTCAAAGTTGGTCCCATTTATAATTGAAAAATCGTGTTTGGGCTAATTTCTTGCACCTTTGATGAGAACTTTGGACCTAGCTGGAGTATGACTGTCATCGAGTGTCTAAGGATGAAGGAGGTGGCGGAACGTGAGAGGGAGAGAACCTCTAAACGTCCCGGCCGCCGCGGGAGACGCCCCGGGCGTCCGGGGCCACCACGTGGCCCCCGGCCACCGTACGCGCGGGCCTGTGGACGGTGGGCTATGGGCTAGCTCGCCGTCCGTCTGTCTCATGACGACAGGCCGTGTCGACGGCACGTTCGTGTTCGACGCGCGCCTCAAAGAGAGTCAGCAATAGGAAGGGGTCCGCAAGGGCCGATGCCTGCCGGGGTTGCGGGACTGTTCTAAAGAGATACCGTGGCCCCGGAACACAAAGGGCGATGAAGGAACATGGATGGGTTTAGTCAGTAAAAGTATGACACTGCCTCCTGGTCCGCCCAGAGCGGGAGGAGTCCCATGATTTCCCATCCGAAAAAAAAAGGCTGTCGAGGTAAGCCCTTTTTTGGAAAAACATATGTAGATTATTTTAGCGATTAATGCAGATATATCGAAGAAATTAAATTGTTACCCACTTGGATCTACGTAGGTATATGTATGTATATCTACTAATATTATAAAGCTAAAGAGATTTTGGTTAGTTGAACGCGCTAATTACAGGAAAACTTATAGTGTTGAATAGTTATCGAGGATGGCTATAGGTTATCTAACATCACGCTATAATTAAAAGGAGCGGAGCATCAATGATAAATGTTGCAAAAACAAGGAAAATTTATTTCTTTCGAGAGCTTCCTTTGCGGGCGCTGCATAAACGGTTAAAGTTGCGCAACAATCATGTATTAGGGAATTGTTCG
Organism: Xestia xanthographa; assembly: GCA_905147715.2. Lineage (NCBI taxonomy): Eukaryota > Metazoa > Arthropoda > Insecta > Lepidoptera > Noctuidae > Xestia > Xestia xanthographa. The sequence continues at coordinate 12,773,492 of LR990649.1, read as the reverse complement.
TTTTAAAGCGTTCTAAAAAAAACCGCGATAGCATTATGTCTATCTTTCAAGGTTGACTCCACTCTCTCTAACCCTCTCTCTCTCATGTGACGCAGACGAAGTTGCGCGGGTCAGCTAGTGCTTTATAATATAGCATGTGCGTATTGTATAATCATCACTTGCTTGCTTCAGTGGGTCATGCAAAGCCAAGCCAAAACTCTGACACCAGGTTAGGCACTAACTACAGCAAAAATGTTAGACGTATGTACCCTCGTAGGTTTGCCAATACTGCAAAACTATTACCAGCCAACATAGATTACTCACATTTCCATTAGCAAGTAAAATGATTCCTTTTAAATATAGAAGAAACACAAATTATTTTTACTAATAGTTCTTGTCATTATCTGTGAACACATCTACATATTTTGTTCGTCTATTAATAAATACAAACTAATACATAGAGGAAATAATACTCAACAACCTTGTGCGAGTAGGAAGTGATTTCTGATTCCTATTTACTTCTTAACAAGCCGCTATTGAATATGCCAAATAGAAAGGTCAACCAGCCAGTTATAATTCATTTCCGATACGCGCTATCTTAAGTATACTACCTGCTTATTATCTTAACGTCAGATCAATATATTATCTATACCTAATGTATCTACAAAAAAATATTGACGGAACGTACCAACAGCAAATATTGTACTATTTAACTTCTATATTGGGTAGTAAGTTTGTTTGTCGTTTTAATATTAACCTCCTAATTTTGTAAGAGTACTCACGATATGACAAGAATCAAGATAATATTCAGAAACTTCTTTGACGCGACATCTTATTTCCGCGTAGCGCCACCCTTATCTTTTCGTAGCATTTGTCTACGTCCCTCTACGGCTATGCGCTACGGGCTACGAGATGCTACGAAAACGGGATAAATTAAAATGCTCACTTAGTTGTGAAATTTTTGGGAATATTTATAAAACTTATAGAAAACTTTATTATTGAAAAACCAATCGATTTTGTTGTTAATCTTCCTTAAATTCGTTGTGAAATATAACGTTATGCTTAAATAAATATTTCATCATAATTTTAAGATTCATTTATTAAAAACGTGTTTTAAAACCTCGATGTATTTATACCCACTGATTTCTAGACAAACGGAAGTTCAATACCCACAATAACAACAAAAAACAAAAATACATATGGCTTTCAGTGGTACTATTTATCGTTTAAAAATACACAAGGTACAATACGACATTTTATATTGATTAATAAACTGATTTTGATTTTTGACATTGATCATATTTTGCACTAGTGTTATTTAAACACATGAATCTGTAACATTTTAATTAAGTGTTTGGTTTACTTGAAATATTTTTGTTTATTCCGTTCTTTTTCGTGGTGTGTATGATTTCCAATATTATTTGAGTCAAATTGGCTTCGACCAGTAGGGCTATCTATTATTACGTATCTCTGTTGACAGCTCGAAATGATAGTAACTGGGCTCAGTGTTCATCAATTAACTGTCAAAAGGTTAGTCTCGTATTATGTATGACCAGTCGCGATCAAATATGACGTCAATGGTTCTCGTCGTGGCTGATAGTCACCGTAACTCATTTTGACAAACGGTTTCGTATCGATACTTATATTATTTCGATTATGTAAGCTTAGTGGACAGTAAATTGATGACAACTGAGTTTGAAGTGGCTTTCGTGAAAGACGTTACACCGTACCCGGGCTGTTAATCACCGTAAAGTGATATCCACTCAGTGCAATACGTAATACCAATATTATGACATTCACAGTTGTCATCAAAGTTCGGTGTACGACCGAAGCTTGATGGTCACTGGATATCAGAAAGATACGTACAAGCCCTATACAGAACTGTTTCACATACACGGTTTTGACAGTGGCTTCGGACAGGACCCTCAAAGTGAAGGTGGAGTTACACAAAGAGCAGGACAGCAAATGAGGCATGACTTTTGAAGGAAAGTCCTGCAATAGCACCCTGCTTCAACGGAATACCCTCACTGGACCTGTATTTTGGTAAACACGAATCCAGTTCGATATTTGTAATGATAAGCATTCCTCTTCCATTACTCATCGCTTATTAAACCGCATACCTTGTGTTTATGACATCGGTTTAACTACAAATTAACGTATTAATAAATAATTCTGTAAATCAGACATTAAATTATTAAGAGTTGGCAGTAGAGATATTATGTTACTGCCTTATTTATAGTCTTGTGGTCACAAGCTGGTCCTAGGGTTTGATTCTCAAGTCGGGCACAGGATTCTGGGCATAGTCTGGGTTAATCGGTTAACTAAACTGACTAATCTACACTATAATAATAATATTATAAAGAGGAAAGATTTGTATTTTTGTGTGAGTGTATGTTTGTAATGAATAAACTCAAAAACTACTGCGGCGATTTCAAAAATTTTTTCTCCATTAGAAAGCTACATTCACCTTGAGTAACATAAGCTATATTTTATCCCCGTAATCCCACGGGAACGGGAACTACGGGGGTGAAACCGCGTGACGTCCGCTAGTTACTTATAAACATAACCCCTCGGAAAACCAGGCCCGTTGTTATGAGTACGATATGAACATTTTCGATGCATACAACATCACTGTTCAGCGGTAGGATTGCATTCAAATATTTCAAAAAAACTGACTTCTGCAATTGCTTATGAAATTGGCGTTTTATGATTATGATGAAAGATTTATGCAGTTACAGATGAGAAATTGGAACAGCTTTCTTCATCCCACAGGGAGTGGCAGAGATCAAAGACCCATCTACATCTCCTGTCACGAAACAGTCGCTTGCCAAAATAATCCAACGTGAAGATTACTGTGCGATACGTGCACGTAACGAGACGACGCGAGCGAGTCGTGAGCGACAAAGGCGACGGCAGATAAGCGTCGCTACGTGCTGCGTGCGCGTGCGCCGGCCGCGGCCGGAACCTTGAATACAGCCGCGCTCCTTGCAGCGATATAATAATAAACCGCTCAGTCCGGCCCGAGCCTTTAACGATACAACACGACCGATATTTATGACAAGTTGTCCAACTTTACCCGACGCGATCTTACGACCCCTAGTGACATAAGTCCCCAGTGCACCCCCGCCTAGTGACACGACTAGTATACGAATAGTGTATATTGTGATGTTTTGTGCCAACGCTCCTTGTGCCATATTAGGAGGTGTTAATTGTGTTCACAAGTGCAGTTGTATTAGGTGAGTGGGTATCTGTAATTACACAGCAAGATGTGCTATCGTTTTAAGTGATAGTTGCATCTTTGCTTAGATCTAAGTTAAGTTTAAGTGATAAGACTTGTATAAAATTATTGTGTCTTGTGACTATCGTACAACCGCAGATTACTTTATAGTCTGTCAATTTTGTTGTTATGTTTTATCATCAATTTAATTAAACAATTGCCACGCCTAACGACATGACATACATTAGGAGTAATTGCTATTCTCTGAGATTGTCATTCGTTGTTTGAAGAGGTAGCACAGGTGTTCATCTTTATAACAACGCAAAAGTTGACAATAATCGTTTCAATACTTATCCTTGTTTTAAAATATTGATGCTCCGAAAACATGAGACCTTTACCCAATGACTACTTGTTGAACTATTTTAAAATGTACATATTATTTATCACATATACCAACATTTATGCACTTAGGAAACGCCAGAAGCTAGGGGCACGGTTCGAACTTGTCGTTTATCTTTTACCAAGTTATCATATGAAACATTGGAACTGCAACTCTATTGACAATGAGGTGCAATAGTATAACTATTGTAACAGTTTAATAGCTAATCTCTTTATAGTATTGTCGGGTACATTATATCCGGATCACAAACGTACAGTTGATGTATCGTAAATCAAACAAGCCTCGTTGAATCATTCAACAAGCCGTCTAAGTACAATGACAATACGAGCCTACGTTCGTTTCTACTAAATGCATCATTGCATATAGAATTACAGTTTGCGATACAGTTTTCTATTTTCACTTTGGATGTTACCCAGTACTACCAAGGTTGTAGAGGTCAGATAGGCAATCGCTCCATGTAAAATCCTGATATTCAGCTGCATTTGGTTAGACTGGAAGCCGTCCCCAACAAAGTTGTCCTTGACAAATGTTGGCTCTTGGTCTCTTTACTATAAAACTTGACCGAGGTATAGGGTATCCTGTGTATTATTCTTTTTGTATGATCCTATAAAGATATTGCCAAGAAAACGTACTCTTAAATCATAGCACATGTACAAGAACTGCATCGGATCGTTACAACTGTACTGACTGATCTCGAGCCGAGCTTGCTTACAATAATATGCGTTGCAGTGTTGTGTTTCATACTGGAGATGATCACGAGTATAGTCGATGTCGATGTAGTGGGCGTTGAGTTTAGGAAAGCATTTGTGGCCTAAGTTGTGTATCTGAAATGACATAACATAACCATTACACCAGAAATACAAACATTTCAATACTATGACACACCCGCAGTCCGCTGACACACCGTCAGTGACGGCCATATTATGTTTCGTTTGGCAAGGGGTGGAACTATTGCCTCATGTGGCACTACGTCAGGTCAATGACAAAGAAATTTAACCTGTAGTTACCCGCAATTACAGACACAATCAAAATAACAATGTTCTGTTCCCTTTTGCAAACGGCTGGGAACATAAGCGTTAATAAATGATACGAAGTGTGACTGCGCAGCCTCATTACTAACGACGGGCCACCTCCTTTGTGCCACTCCCGCTGTATTTTAAAGGGACCTGCCCGAATCCATTTCTAACGCTTTTCGCGTGCAGAGTTCTGGTCAATTTAAAAATAAGAATCATGGATACCACGGAAGATAAACACAACTTAACTGTGGCCCGTCGTAGGAATGTGCCGGAAGGCACAAGAGTAGCTACTTAGCAACTATTGTTTATTTCGTAAGCTATCGATGAGACGACAATATTGATGACAATAATTTTTGATGAAATATACTAGATGAATATGATAATGGAAGTAAAAACGTTGTTTGCTCAGAGAATTTTTTATTGCAAGTGTATGACACAAGTCATTATCAAAAAAAACACATGTTCCAATATTAATTTGAAAATGCTGCTAACTAAAAAGTTTTCACACTTCCCCTCAAACAACATCCATCATCAGATACACCACACATCACACCACACCAGACACACTCAAACTTAGATCGCGCACACATTTATTAAATGCCACACGACCCAATGGTTTTGTCAGCACATCCGCTGGGTTATCTTCCGTACACACATAGTCCAGACGTACAACATTCTTAGCAATACAATCTCTGACATAGTGCGCCCTTATGTCTATATGTTTCGTCCTTCTATGCGCTACAGGATTGTACGCAAGTTTAATAGCACTCTGATTATCTACGAAAATGCAAATAGCCCCAAGATATTCACCTCTTATAAATGCATTCAACTGCCGCAAGTGAACTGCCTCCTTGGTTGCCTCCGAAAGAGCAATATACTCGGCTTCCGTTGACGACAGTGCCACACAAGCTTGTTTCCGGCATTCCCAGTTAATCAACGAGTTTCCGCATCTAAAAATAAACCCAGAATATGATTTCCTATCTTTGATGTTTCCTCCCCAGTCAGCATCTACGAATCCCGTGATGTCCTGCACCGGCGACTTGGGAAATGTCAAACATAGATCCCTTGTACCCTTAAGGTATCTCAAGATATGTTTAGCAGCTTTCCAATGACGTTCCTCACAACATGAGTTATACTGTGCCAAAAAGTTTACCGCAGCCGCAATATCCGGGCGTGTGTTACAGGCCAAATAGTTCAGCGAACCTATGAGGGCCTGATAACTACGAGAGTCTTGGCAGGATAAGAACTTACCTCCTTCCCCTTCCGCCAAGGCTTTGTGGAAATCCATTTCCATCGGAGTTTTCACTGGTTTGCAGTCAGACATACCATATTCATCCAAGATTTTCGAAATAAGCCTCTCTTGATTCAAATATATTCCAGTATCCGTCTTAGACAAAAGCATACCCAAAACTTGTCTCGCTTCCCCTAAATCCTTTATCTTGAACTGTTTAGAAAGATTGTCTAATAAAACTTCCTTCTGCTGTTTGTCTTTGTAAAATAATAAAAAAGCGTCAACGTACAAAGCGATATAAAAATTATTATTTTTGTAAAGACAGCTGTCAAAGTCACAGCGCTTGAAGTTCAAAGACAATAACACTTCATTTACTTTTTCATTCCAAGAACGTGAAGCTTGTTTAAGGCCGTATATCGCTTTTTCTAATAAGCAAACTTTTTCCTTTGAGTTTTCGTCTATGCAACCCTCCGGCTGTTGCATATAAACTCTTTCATGCAAATCACCGTTCAGAAAGGCGGTGTTCACATCGAAGTGACTGATAAACAATTCCTTTTCAACAGCCAACGATAGCAGCAACCTAACTGTCGATCTTCTCACGACCGGTGAATAAGTTTCGAAGTAGTCGACCCCGTAGGGTAGGACTGAGTGAAACCCTTCGCCACAAGTCGAGCTTTATAGGTCTTATTACCATCTGCATCAAACTTGTACTTGAAGATCCACTTGTTTCCCACGACTTTAGCTTCAGGTGGCTTTTTGACGAGTTTCCAGACCTTGTTCTCGTACATCGAATCCAACTCCTTTTTCATGGCTTCCTTCCAGTTATCCTTATCTTCCCGATTTAAGGCTTCCTTAACTGTCAAAGGCTCCTGGTCTTCTGTACAGCATGCTAGTCCATGAAGATTTCCTTTTCGGATTCTATTACGTAGAGGATAACGACATTCACCTTCGTTTGACTCTCCTCTGTTAATAGTCTCTTCAACTTCAACGTTTTCCACCACGACATTTTCTGCTCCGCTATCACCCATTTTTCCCACCTCCATCTCCGCGTCTTCATATACTTCAGTCCCATCTGTGGAACTCGACCCTTGAGAAGCTTCTGCATTACCAGGTGACGAACCTGACTGGCCTTCTACCTTTGCAAATTCCCAGATTACTTCAGCACCTTTGTCACCGCTGCCTACGAGCTGACTAGGATCCTCTGAAACTATTGCTGTAGAGTCCTCCAAGAAAACTACATCTCTTGCTCTAACAATGACGCGAGGATTACTGGGATTTATGAAACGATATCCCTTGGTTTCTTCACAGTAACCAACAAAGATATGTTCTACCGCTTTAGGGCTCCATTTCTTCCGAGTTTCCTTGGGCACGTGAACAAACGCTTTCGTTCCAAAAACTCTGAAATGATTAAATGACTGAGCCTTCCCTGTCCACAACTCCTCAGGAATCTTACCATTATTGCCACTGTGAGGCAGCCTGTTCTTTGTATAAACAGCCGTATTACATGCCTCTCCCCACAGTCTCGCACACAGACCCTTTTCTGCCAACATAGCACGAGCCATCTCCACGATAGTGCGGTTTGCTCGCTCCACTACGCCGTTCTGCTCCGGAGTGTAGGGAACAGTCAACTGATGGTTTATACCCTTTTGCTGTAGAAACCCATCAAACTTCTTGTTCACAAATTCTGTTCCATTGTCCGTGCGTATGCACTTTACCTTCAACCCAGTTTCAACCTCTACACTAGCTACAAAAACTTTAAAATGATCAAAAACCTGATCTTTTGTTTTAAGGAAAAATACAAAAGATTTACGTGTAAAATCATCTAAAATAACTAGCATATACCGAGATCCACCGTACGTAGGTTCAGACATTGGACCACAGATATATGCGTGAACCAGTTGCAGTCTCTCGACTGCCCTCTCAGCCTCACCAACTGGAAAAGGTACACGATGTGCCTTCCCCTTAATACAGGCGACACAAGGCTCCATTACGCTTTTTCCAAAATCCATGCCCGGAAGCTTACGTAAATCTCGCTCATTTACGTGTCCAAGCCGCCGGTACCATATCATCAAAGGATTACCTGCTTTCACTGACGCCAACGCAGTCCCATCTACAACCGCCTGACAACCTTCAAGCTTGTAGATCCCTGAGACTTCACTTGCGGTAGCCAGAAGCTTTCCCTTGAAATGGCCTGGAACCAAATGGTGAATTAGCTTGCACCCATCTCTGTCAAAACTAACCTTCCATCCTTTCTCTACTAATTTAGACACTGATAACAGATTAACACGCAAACCGGGTACATACATGACATCCCTCACAGCAAGCATTCGTCCTTTCAAACTCACCATGATATCACCCTTACCCTTGCATTTAATCTGGTCATTATTCGCACATGTCACGTTACTCATACCAACATTCATAACCAAATCTTTAAACCAATGTTTCTGGAAAGACATATGTGAAGATGCCCCGCTGTCGATGTACCACTCCGTCGGATTGAAGGAGTCCCCGGCACTGAATGAAGACAGGCTCACGATCGCAACGTCACTCTGTTTGGAGATCGAACCTGCTTTCCTTCCTTCAGGACAGTCCGGCTTCTTATGTCCACTCTTTCCACATTTAAAGCATTTAATTTTGGTCATATTAATATTTTTGTTCCCATTCCGCTTCTTACTCTTACTCACAGCCAATGCCGAGTCCGCTGAAGACAATGTACTACAACCTTGACGTGAATCCTCCTGTAGTAACTTCTGCCGTACGTTCTCTGAAGTCAACTTCATCCCAGAGTATTCCAGCGCCATTCGCATAGGCCTGTACTCTTCAGGTAGTCCTCTCAGTAACACGACAGCTACAAGATCATCGTCAAATCCGGTGGCAATGTCCTTCAACTTTTGAGAAAGAGACATAACTGCAGCAACATATTCATGCATCGACGAGTGTCTCTCTAGCTTCTCATCCAACAACGCGTTCATGAGGGTGATCCTGCGATTTACGCCTTTGTCCTCAAACGCTTTCGCTAAGCTATCCCAAGCATCTTTAGCATAATTTGAATCTTGTACATACGCATAAAGTGTAGGTTCCACATGTAGACAAATCAAAGCTAGTGCATCTTGGTCCTTCTCGATGGCGGTGGAGTCTTTGGAATCCGGGTACGTTGACGTATACGTGAACAACTTTTCTCGTATGAGAATCATTTTTATCGCGAATTTCCACGTAGAGTAGTCATCTAGGCCGCAGAGGTTCTTGATGGCAAATTTAGTGACTGGGCCCATAACCTTTTGATGAAATATACTAGATGAATATGATAATGGAAGTAAAAACGTTGTTTTCTCAGAGAATTTTTTATTGCAAGTGTATGACACAAGTCATTATCAAAAAAAACACATGTTCCAATATTAATTTGAAAATGCTGCTAACTAAAAAGTTTTCACAATAATAGTTTTCATAACCTACTCAGAATTTTATAGATACGCATGACAATCAATCAAACATGTACAATATTTTCATAAATTATGTAACTCTAATCGACTATTTGAATTTCGTAATGAGCAGCCTTAAGATTATTCTACGTGTGATTAATCATGTTCCAAGAGGAAGCATGCATGTAATTATAGTTAATGTTTACCTACGTGATGTGGCACCATATCCACTTCATCCAATTTGTTTTCTTTTCAATGGCTCTATTTCAATAGCTGACTGCTTCGCTGATCTAATGAATACAAGCGCGACTGCAAAGCATCTGCATCGTCCATTTCGCAAGTCAGGCAAAATGTAATTGAAGTTTTCTAGCAAATTACTGTAAATATAATAATTTTCTTTATCGTTTTTGGGGATTTTGTCCACAAGGATACGTCAACCTAAAACTAATTATCATTCACTATACTAAATGGCATACAAAAAACTAAGAACATTAACACATAAAAACAAGAGATTCACTGCTACCCCTGTCTAAATTAAATACTAAATATATTGTTAAAAGAGGTGAAATAATAAACGAATTGTTACATTTGATGTTTATTGTAAATTTTAAAAGTATTGTTAAATGTAAGGTTAGTGGAATGTTAAAGGAATTTTATTCTAAGAAATGTAATTGTTAAGGCAAATAAAGGCTAAATAAATAAATACTAAATGGCATACAAAAAACTAAGAACATAATTAGGGATTCACTGCTGCCCAGAGTTGTTTCGCTAGATCCGATTTAGGACGTGATAAAATTGTCTAAATTAAACCTATATCATATTTGTTCAATGAATGCTCTCGTTCCAATTATTCTTTCTCTTTCTTATTTGTCTAGATTTGTACCCGGTTAATCGTTATAGACGCAAAAAAATCAAAATCAAAATATTTTATTTCACATAGGCCTAGATGAGCACTTATAAAACGTCGAATAAGGTGCACGGTTCGCGTTGGTCGTTTCTATGGAGTCCCTCCACATTACATTAGGAATTAAACATTACTTGCCTACTACACACTACTACACTACATCAGCCCATAACGTCCACTGCTGGACATAAGCCTCTCCCATGATGGGAGGAATTTGCCATAATCTCCACGCTTGGCAGGCGGATTGGAGATCGCAGTGATGACAGACTAACAGAAAACGCTGCTGCCCATTCTCTGGTCTACTGAGGCGCAAGGTGTTCTGCCTCAGACATTAGTCGCCTTATACGACACCCGTGAGTGTAATGGGTTGATTCTATTCTACTCTGCCGGATACCACACGGCTCCTGGTGTTACTCACACACTCACCCACGGTGTTACTGGCCTACTGCGAGCGAAACCTACTAATCAAATCTGCATAACCTTTTTCGTAATACACAAAAGGATTGGCCAATACTTAATTACCTTAATTGTTAACACTTTGCCTGTAGGTATTTTAACACAACGCCTATTCAAAATCTAGTTTACAAAATTACTGAATTATAGGCGTCATTTAATTCCGCAATGTTGAAGTAGGTTAACGGTTAAGTTTGTGTAATTAAGTAAGATATGCTAAACGATTGTAATGTTGACTGCATCTTCTGCATTTTAGCGTTGTAATTACTCTTGATTGCATTACTTATTTCTTAAAATAATTCCTGTAATGCGCCTACGATTTGAACTTTAGCAACTAAATTATACTTAGAAACTTAAAAAATAATACTCGACTCATCATCTGCCTAGCCTTTTCCCAACTATGATGGGGTCAGCTTCCAGTTCTACCGGATGCAGCTGAATACCAGTATTTTACATAGAGCGACTGCCTATCTGACCTCCACAACCCAGTTAGCACCGGGTAATACGATACCCCTTGGTAAGACTGGTTGTCAGACATTTTTTTTTTTGGGCCTCTGTCTACCTAACGACTGTCAAAGATCTACAAATGACAGCCGGGACCAACGGCTTAACGTGCTTTCCGAGGCTCGGAGGAAACTCGGTATGAAATGGGTGGTCACCCATCCACAGACCAACCTAAGCAAGCACAGCTTAACCTAACGATCGACCCGAGCGGCTGTTATTATTTAGCCACGAGCTCCTCCAAAAAATAATACTTGACTATTACTAATTAATGACTCAGATGTCATGATGAGACCAACAGCCTTGTGGGTCTCGTGGTTATATACAAGTGCGACTGCTGAACATGAGGTCGTGTTCGATTTAGGTCGGACAAAGTTTAATTGGGGTTTTGTATCAAGAATTTTTCAGTAGCAGGCAAGGAGCCTGGATTTGTGCCCGGTTGATGGCAATAGGCTCGCTCCCTATAACATGGGACTTAAACATAACTAGCGAAATGTGGGTGTACTATTAGGTGCACCTCTGCCTAACCCTTCGGGGATTACAGGCGTGATATTACGTTGTGTCAATAGGGTAGATGACACCATAAAACAATAATTCCAAGACACCAATCTCTAAATAAAACACTATTTTGGGCCTGAAAAACCGATTTATTTTCAATTAATTGCCAAATTCGATTTTTAGTTGCTTTGAAATCAATAAATAGTTGAGTCATTGAGTTGAATAAACAGTGACGTCACAGTTTGCTATTGCCGTACAAAATCTATGAGAGAACCGCGTTTTGACAGCTTTTAAAAAGTATCTCAATTGATGGGTGTGTCATGTGTGTCATGTACCCGATTACTGTCAGAGCTTTAAATACTTTTCCATTAAAAATCTGCAGGATAGGTCTTGCTGCGCTTCTGAACTTGCCAATTATTTTCATTGATAAACTCAACGTTATCATTTTAAATCAACATTGTGTCATATAAGTATGATTATTAATCTCGAATGTCATTATACGTACAATGACCCTAGTATTTATATTGCCGCCCAAAAATCTTTAATTGTCTTCCTAAATAAGTATGAAATCGCTTAAAATTAACTTTAAATAGACAATGATTTCGAAAATACGCCTTTTGAACGATCATTTTTTTGTTCTATCAATTTTCCTCATCGTATCTGATACATCAACATTTTACATAATTTAGGAAAACATTTGAATGTCAAACATTAACTTATGGATTGCATTGTATGATAAGCTTATTGCTCAGGCTTGGACAATTTGCCGGTGTAATAAAACAGGTATGTTGGTAAAACTGAAAGTGCACGGTAATTCCGGATTGTTTCCAAACCGATCTATTATTACAGGCGGGTTGGGCAGTGTAGGCAGTAGGCATTTCGACCGCTCCCTTCTTCAACGATTTACACAAATTGCCAACATGAACAATTATCTAGATATTTTGACTAATCTGAGTACTTTTTTGGTCTTTCTTTTATTTATTTATTTATTTATGGCTCTCCAACAACTTATTCACTAATACCCATACAATAAACACAGTAGAATTTTCAGATTACAGTGAACTTAATTATAGGAGTGCATAACACTTGCAAAATTATAAGAGTTTAACATAAAGCATAAAGCAGTACACTAGGTACGCAAACTAATTACAAAATAAAATTACAAACTAAACTAAATAAGTATACACAGATGACAATACAATGTGATAACTAAAACGAAATACAAACATGAACAAAATGCAATCATGAAATTAATAATGTAACAAAATAACAAAAATAACACAATAGAAACAGTAACCGTCGTGATTACGTGACTGAACAGAGATTCAGAGATTACCAGAGAATGCTTTTTTTTCCCCTCACTTGACGATGCACTTTATAAGTACCCAACCCTTTATGAGTCTTTATTTTTTCGTGTAGTTAGTGCCTAATGAGGTGTCAGAGTTTTATGCCGCCCCCAAGGGCCTCTAGCTTGGCTTTACATGCCGTCGAGAAATATCTCTCAGGCATACTGGTTTCCTCACAATGTTTTCTTTCATCGAAGCAAGTGATAATTGAACACAAAGGGACAAAGGGGACAAAGGTTACCGACGTAGCCCGAAGAATTGCTAAACTTAAGTGGCAGTGGGCAGGGCACATTGCTCGCAGAACGGATGGCCGATGGGGCCGAAAAGTTCTGGAGTGGCGACCGCGAACCGGAAGACGTTGCGTTGGAAGGCCTCCCACTAGGTGGACCGATGACCTGGTGAAGGTTGCGGGAACCCGCTGGATGCGAGTCGCACGAGACCGGTCAATGTGGCGACACTTGGGGGAGGCCTATGTCCAGCAGTAGACGTCTTTCGGCTGAAATGATGATGATGATGACTGATAATTATACAATACGCACATAAATCCGAAAAATCAGAGGTGCGTGTCTTGGGTTCGAACTCGAGACCTATATATATACTTGGTAGACCGCTAGTCACACCACAGGTTATCACAACTTGGTATTTGGTTATGACCCACCAGCCCACGCAAAGGTGACGCAAACAAAAATGTTTAAGAGAAAGTACCTAAATCGGTAAAATTAATTAATACAATAAAATTTAGATCTGAATTGAAAAGGTCATGGTTTTTTTCATTTTGAGTAATACATTTTTTTATTTGGTTTAGCAAGATTATCACATCATACGTCTCTTTTTAATACAGAAGCTTAACTCATAAGATTAATTTATGATTGATAATAAGAGTTCCGGTTTATACAGGGAAATCACGATCACAAGGATTTTGGCGACTTCCGGCTTCCTGAGATAGAACTAATAATGTAACTAATCGATAAACATGATTTATGTTAAAACCACAATTAATGCAAAAAACTAATTGGGATTTTAATGAATATTACACAAGTTGGATTACTGAGTTAACTTATTACTTGCCATAATGAAGTGTTTATTTATAAATAAGAGAATATTGTAACTGACATACTTGTATCTTAATGCTTTAGCAATAAAGTTCTGGGGGTCTAAAATGGCCGCTTTAGCAGAATCGTTTTGTGAATCACGTTAAAAATTTAAAATTGTTAAAATGGACTTTATTGTCATTTGCATAAAGTCCATTTTAAGAATTTAAATTTTTTAACGTGATTCATGCTAAGATTCTGCGTAGGATCTGCTATAGCGGCCATTTTAGACCCGCTGTAGTTATTTGTCAGAATTCCTCAGTGATAGCCTTGATTCTGGATTTGTATCCGGTTGTGACCGGTTGATGACCAATATAAGTTCGCCCCTATTATAACAAAAACATCCATCTATTTTCCGGCTACTTTAGCCCATAGATACATTATACCTTACAGACTAACATACATATGATAAAATACAAATTGTGTTAGTAAATAGAACCTTAAAACTATGTTAGAAACACTTCACTTGTACAGTATTATCACAATGCGTTCATGTCGCTGTGTGATACTATGTCATAGAGTGATGTGTTTATCTATGTCCCTGATCAAGCTCTTTTCGTCATAAACAATCTTAATCCCTTTTAAACATATTTTCACTTCTCATGCTCTCAAAGTGCTTATTTGTGCAGGATATACTTAGGCTGCACAAAATCGAATTTTGTGTACAAGTGCATTAACGTATCTAGTCATAAATGTTTGCCAAAGAAAATGAGCCATACAGCCAACACAATAAGAAGTTCATAGATAGAATTTGTTATTTTATAATATTTACTTTAATTTATTTGCCTTATGTGTTTTTCAAGACATAAAAGATATTAACATTTAAATTCAAGTATTATTTAATATTAATATTATTATATTTAGTATTATAAGGTTATTTAATTTATTAATTTAAGAAAATTATTATTACAAAATTAACTTAATAGTAGGCTGTATAGGTCTGCAGCCCAAGACTAATATCAATGTCGTAAGATTAAAAAAAAAGAAAGCAGCGATATGCCGAGAAAGAAAATCCTTCAGTATTCAAAACAGTACTAATTTTACTTTGAATTTAAATTAAAGAAATGTTATGTTATACTACTGTTTTATTTCCTCACAATCGAAGTGAAAAGCAGAGTTTATAACTCGTCCACAAAACCATTTTATCCTCGATATTACTATCAGCCCTCGCTTTCGGCTCGGGCTGCTAAAAGTCTCGGATAAAAATGGTTCGTTTTGTGCACTTGTTGTAAAATCTACTATCAAACTCTACGTACTTATATATTTGAAACAGTGTTTGTCATGACTTCTGTACTTTCTCTAATCGTCACTTATTCACGATTTAGATCGGTAATTATAATACATTTATCTACAACAAGTTATCTTCGTTACGTGTTCGCAACACAGCCCATTCCCAACCATTGTTCTCAAAGTTGCGACAAGTCTTCCTACAAATTCGAGTGTCCCTTCAAATTGCACTAAAAACATCAACAGCTAAGTACATCAAATTCACACAGAACTATTAACAAGTACTTCTGATTGCGTCAAATCTAATTACTCAAGCCAACGTCTTACATTTAGTGGTTTTATGTTAATTCCAAGGAGTTTTCGTGTGATCAAATCTCAATTATGTTACTTTTCTCGCTTTGCTGTTAATTTAACTTTACTTTAGGGCTAACGAATGATGAAATCCACTTCCCTTTATACGAGTTTTAACACTAATAAGCTAACATTCAAGACACCGTTAAATATTAAAGAAATAATAAGCAAAGTTTGTAAAGAACAAGAAGAAGAAAATAAATCGTTATTTACTATTGTATTATAAAAAAATATATAAAAAGCCTTGTTTTAAATAATGACTTAAAAGCCAATTTAAAAAAGTTAAATCTTCATCAAACGTAAAAATAGACTGATGAGCAATTTAAAAATAAATGTTCAATTGAATTTAGAAAATTGATGGTTTGTAGGTATCACGATCGATATTGATCCATAAAAACCAAGTAATAAAAAGTAAAGTCTAATCAACATAATCGTAATGGAAAACTTCGATCTAGTTAGGTACCTACGATAACAGACAAAAAACCAGACGCGGATCCCGGAACCCTCCGATCTTTGTATTTATATCGTCCGTCATATGATTGACGGCACCATCAACGGATATGATGCTTGATTGATTCGCAAATAACAACAATAATGTACGCTACATAACGAACAAAATCTTCTGACAAATAGGAGTCAAATTCACACTTCGGTACAGTTCCGTATAAACTATTTAAGTATTTAAGATGACTAAGTTCCAGGAATATCTCCAAAAATATTTTAATCATGAGTCATTTTCTTGTCTGATAATTTCAACATTATTGACTTTTTTAGTCATTAAAATAATAGCCGAGCCATAATTAAGTGTTTAATCTCGTCCAAATTACACCGAAGACGACTCAGGTAAGATTTTTTGCCCTGGCAATAAAATTGGGATGGCGAATTGACGTAATACATCACCTGACGATAAAAAAAAACGTTATTAATTGCAAAATCAACGTAAAGTGAACCTAATGTGCGTAATTGATCGTTAGCAAGAAGCATTGAACCCGGTATAACTTATGTTTAATTAGGAGACGTCTCGACGAGCTCAGTATAGTCTATATTCAATTATCATCAGCGTGATGGATAGCTTGGTTGATTTATGTACTGCTTTGTCATTTAAGTAAATGACGTTCATCTATTGTGTAGGTGTACCTACGTATGTACTAGTATATAGTTCATGTAGCTTGGTTAAGACACATGACGACGTTTTAAGATGATTTACATTTGGCCCTAGTTTAGTCGCGTGAATAACCACCATATTTTATGCTATTCGTATGTAAAGAGGTAGTTATTCTAATTTAGACTTTAGGGAAGAGGGACGGATGTCTCTTTACGCTAGGTTCAACGTATTCCACAGTCTAAGGGTTGAATTTTATCTATCAGCACCGATTCCTTGCTCCTTGGTTCTGTCGCCCAGAACCGTTTTGCTAAAGTGAGAACCAGAGCGTGCTGCCGACCGCATGGTTGATGCTTGCTGCGTCCGATAAGATTCTTGCGAGCATGGAAAAATGCGATGCCGTGCCATGCTAGATGGCAACCCAACGCCCTAACAATAATCGATGTTGCACAGCTCTTTTGTAATTTAGTAATGGTACAACCTCATTTACAACCACAACTACAACCACACAACATACACACAACACAACTACAACTACACAACAACACACAACACACACACAGACAACCACATTTTAGACCAAATTAATTACACTCCTTACGTTTAGATGTAAGTATGACCACTTGTGACTCGAATGTCTCCATCCATTTGGTGGTAAGTTTAAATTGTACCGTTTATTGGCAATACACTTGCTTTTCGTTAACGAAAGCACTTTAGTGACTCAAACCACATTAATAACTATTACAGGCATTACAGTCCATAACAGTTCACCTCAAATGGTTCCTCAACTACACATAATGTAAAGCGACAATATTGATTCAGTGTTATTTAGAATTATTATGTTCTGACGATATATAATCTTATGTAACGTTTGCTATTTGCTTACACATAGCTGCAGCTTCCTAATGAATAACAAAATACTAAACTTTATTTTTACATCGAGGAATTCGCTTCACAATCATGTTGAAATGTGTTTTGTGATTTGAGATAAAAATGTCGTAATTACAATTGTACATTTTTAATATGCAACATGATCTTCTGTGAGATAAGTGAGATAACTAATGTTTCCAAAATCACCAATCTTAGCTAGATTAATTGATCGGCGATTTTTTTTGGTAAGCACACAAAACTGCAGTCGGAAGGTCAGATTTCCCTAAGCAGCCTATTTGAAACGTAGAAAAAAAATGGGTACCCTTTCCCATGCATTGCTGAAAATGATAAAACCATTCTTATTTAATTTGTTGAACTAGAACATTATAATACCATCGCAAACCTCAAAAATTGACCACAATTGGGAAACCATCCTTGGTCGCTTGCACAGAAATCTAGGACAGCTAATTGTAACTTACAAAACACGTCCTATGAGCAAGACGAGTTTACTATTTACTTAATGACGGGATATCCCACACGTTGCCAAAACACAAGAACATTAAAATAAAATAAGTTACTCGCCAGAACTAACATTTACTACAAACGGATACATTCATAAAACTACTTCGTAAAACTATTCGTTATGCATTTATTGTGAGAATATGAAATAACAGTTATGAGCATTATGTCATAAAGAAAAAAAGAACTAGTTAAACTCCTTTATAAGACAATGACCAGTCCAACACAATGGTCAGTTAGTAGGATATGCAAATCTTTATAGTTTAGTGAAGCACCGAGCGACCTCACAACGGCCTCGGCAAAGATGACGCAGCATCACACCGCAGAAACTTGACCAAGTAGGAAGAGGAAAATTATCTAGCCACCACATTTTAAACATGCATGCTTTAATTTCTACAATCATATACATACTACTGTGAAATAAGAACTGAATGTGTTTGCAAGCATTAAGAAAGACTAATTCTCGAGCTAGTAATTAACGCCAGCTGTCTTAATGTTCCATGTTTTCTCAGAAATATCATAATTTATCTGTCAAAGAGACGCGTGTCGTGACGCGTGTCTAGGAAGAAGAAGCCATTTGCACAATATCTTCAACAATTTGATTAAATCCTAAACGTAATAAACATAATTGGAGCGCGGTTGTAAAACAAGAGTGTATAATTCCTACATAAAATTAAATAACAACAAAGGAATTAGTCAGTCATACATTGTTCCTCGCAGTTTCATTGGACATGCTGCCTCACCGCACTGCCTTCGATGGACGGATGAGATAAAAATAATAATTTCCCACGTTAATTGTGTAATAAAACAACTGTAGCTCCAATCAACTCTTGAGTATATTCAAATCCAAGTATTTCAGTCCACATAGGCCTGGATGGCACTTGTACATTATTTCACGTTTTATACAAAATGCAATAATTACAACACTTATCAGTTATCAGACACAGATTCGACTATTAGTCTTAACACCACAATTTCTCCCAATGAACAGCCCTCTCTCGGCCGAGTGTCATGTTTTATAAACTACCCCTTCCCGCTACAACATTGACGGTTAGGCAGTGTTGTCATTTCTCAAATATAAAACGAATTATTAAAATCTTTAAAACCCTACATAATATTAGTTTAAATAGATCACAGCAGATCTTATTATTTAATACATATTTGAAAATCATGACATTCGGCCATCCGACACTGTGTGGCCTCCTGGCACACACAACAATCATAGAAATAAAATCATGACATTCTTAAGCGTTAAAAATAAAGAGAGAAAAACAAAAAAAAAAAAAAAAAAAAAAAAAAAATTTCTATACATTACAAATAGGTATATATACATTTTTAAAACTTGACAACATATTTAACTAGAGCTTCTGACCCTGTACATTATGTTTTGCAATAAAATAGACAGTAAGAGGAAATATTTTAAGTTAGCTTTACTCAGTTACTTTTGCCAGCATTCTCAAAGCTACTGGACATCGGAGCTATGCAGTTCCAAAATGTATCCATGGTCGGATTTAATCAGCTGCAACTTCAGTGATCTTGTATGGACCCGCAAACTTCGACAGAGGCTTTGTACTTTTCTTATCATATCAAAATTAAGTTTTTCGACTTATGGCAACTCTAAATTAGTACATAGACTTATCGGCGCTAAGCTTATTGGACAAAATCTCGTGTAATTTATCTCGTGTATTTATTTATCCCAAACATAGCCTCTGCCGCAGTTTTCTGTGTTGAGGCATTAACAGGACTTCTATATAAAGAACGAACTCTATTTTAAGCTTTCACGGTTTTAAACTAAACTAGGGAGCTCAAAACAATGAACAATCACGGAAGATATCCCGTAAGTGACAATATAAGTAAAGAACGAACTCTTTTAATGTGTGGACTAATTTATAATTTAAAATACCAAAGAACTATAAAGAGTTTGAAGTTAACGATTTAATTCTACTAATGAATTTATAAATAATGTTAATAATTAATATATTCTAAAATCTAAATTATGGTAACAATATTGAACATTTTGTTAAAATAATGAATGATAAAAATTAACGTATAAAGACAAATATTAAAGAATTGTATTGTTTGACTATGTATTACGCTCAACTTATTTTGAGACTAATATGTACCAATAATTATTTTACTTTACTAATTATTTTATATTAATTATTATTAATAAATATTTTACTGTAAACTTAATAAGTACATGTTAAATTTCACATAGAAACGCATTATACAATAATGTAAAATTATTTTTGCATGCCCTAAAAAGGTAAAATATGGTTTATGCATAAACCACCAACTTTAACATCTGGTAACACCTGTATTTTAAGCAAATAAATAATTTTTATTCTTAACATTACAAATAAATGATTATGATTACAAACAGTGTTAATTGTTAATGCCCTATTGTATGTTTCCCAGACACTTTTCTCAGTAGCCTTTATATAGGTTAGATGATCATGAATTTTAAGATGGTTTGGTTAAATCTCTCTGCCTGACCATTAACTCTGAGACAAGCTACTGCGTTTAAAATATGTTCTAATACCATGTGTATTACAAAAGGTTTAGTCTTTCAACGTAAAGCTTGTGTCACGGTCAGACACAATCTTAGTTGGAACACCGATGACCGAAGTCATAAACTATTTTCTCAAAGACCTTAACCGTGGTTTTGAGTCGTATGTTCACGTAATTTATTATTAAACTGCGGTTGAGGTCTCTGAGATGCAAGAAAGTTAAGTAGATCTTCGGGTACCGAACTATTCCGAGTCCGCGGCCTATTCCTAATCGAACAGTCAGTCAGCCAGCCAACAGCTACCGGTAATTTAACATCTATTTAATAATCCTAATTAATTTATCATAAAATATCCACGAATACTTTCATCACCAGGTAAAGTACGATGTAACATCCCTTCCAACGGACGTCCGTAACTTTCTTCACTAAGGCAAGCCTTTTCACTCGAACTATGTAGATATCAATGGGCTTTTCTGCCTGAGCCTTCATTTTCATGGACTTACGCCGGCGCCTCAGAGGTGTACCAGACGGGGTACCAAGCTCAACATCAGACGACATCGTCACAGCTCACTGAAACATTGTACATCATTTGAGAAGTAATCCATTCACACTCGCATAAAAACGATGTCATGTGAATGATCGATCACAATAAGTTTAATTATCATTAATTTTAATTAATTTAATTCTCTATGACAGAAATATCCATATTTTGGGTAATAGGCATAAAAACATTATTATAAATCAAAGACATATACACAATACTATTTACCAAATCAAGTAAAATAAGACGCTGGTCTTGGTCAAACAAACAAATAAGAAATTGAACTAAAATATCAATATAAATTAATTAATCAATCAATAAGTGAGCAATCCAACAATGTGAAACATACAAATGTCATTTGTTTGCTAGCATTTCCAGGTTGTTAGCAACACACCATTTACTTGCCCAGAGGGGATTCCAAAAATGTTGTATAATTTAAACTTCATGTACAATAGTGGTACTGGTAATGGTGGTTTTATAATTTTGTAGTGCATGCTTTTCACTTTAGTGATTTAAAGTGAATAAGAAGACTTATGAAATATGTAGTAGTACATAGGCGGACTTAATGCCACAAGGCATTCTCTACCAGTTAACCTTTGGGTTAAATAAGAAAACATTGTACCCTAACTTTTTGGTAACGAGAATATTAATACTTAGGTATATTGATACTAATACACATATACAGATAAAATTAACTAATATATATTCTATCAAATACCAAAAATTAGAAAGAAAATAACGAGAAAACTAATAATAATTATTATGACTAGACTTCGAATTGAGTACGAACTTTTCTTTAGAAAGTGAATTTGCTTTGCTTTTTGATTTTATCCGTCAATGTCATTAATTGTCAGACGTCAGTCTATACCAAGATTATTAAAGAGGAAAGATCTGTATCTTTGTATGTAACGAATAAACTTAAAAACTACTGGACATTTTTCTTTCAGCAAAGGATAGCTACATTACCAGCGAGCAACATAAGCTATATTTTATCCCCGTACTCGAGACTGACGTCCGCTAGTACTTCTACTACATAAAAATACAGCTTAGCAGTCAAGTTCCTCAACAACCACGCCTATTGATTTCTGAAATGTGTACAATATTCATCGACATAATCTGTCTCTTATTTATTTAATTAAAATCATTCGAATTCAATATAATTACTACGCTTCATCTAAACGTTGTAAGAGTCATTAACCAGTAAGCAAATACAGTTTGCTCAAATCCGACGAATGTATGCAGCTCACCCAATAATCCAGTGAGAAAATATACATCGCCCCTAACGCATCCAGCGAGCAACTCACGGGCTCCATTAAAAGAAAAGATATCCCGTAACATTGATAGGGAATAACCAACTACTACAATAACCTGTTGTAATTCATTGCTCACCATTATTAATTAATTTTAAGTTGTAAAAGTGTTTGTAAAAACCTACTTGCAAAATAAACATCATTTATCATTTATCATTTATCAATTATCATTTATCAATTATCATTTATCAATTATCATTTATCAATTATCATTTATCAATTATCATTTATCATTTATCATTTATCAATTATCATTTATCAATTATCATTTATCAATTATCATTTATCAATTATCATTTATCAATTATCATTTATCAATTATCATTTATCAATTATCATTTATCAATTATCATTTATCAATTATCATTTATCAATTATCATTTATAAATTATCATTTATCAATTATCATTTACAAAAATCCAGCGAACTCACTAAGTCGCATAACATAGGCCCTGTGAACACATTTAGTTCACTGGGTTAACATCTGTCTGACGACCGATTCACTGTGATAAATCAGTAGGACACGACTACCTAAAATCAAGTGAACTAACCGAGTCGCCTATGAACACACTTAGTTCACATTATCATTATCATCATGGATCCGACGACCGATTCACTGTGATAAATCAGTAGGTCATACCTACCTAAAATCAAGTGAACTAACCAAGTCGCCTGTGAACACACTTAGTTCACATTATCATTATAATCATCATCATCATCATGGATCCGACGACAGATTCACTGTGATAAATCAGTAGGTCATACCTACCTAAAATCAAGTGAACTAACCAAGTCGCCTAACATGGATCCGACGACCGATTCACTGTGATAAATCAACAGGACACACCTGCATAAAATCAAGTGAACTAACCAAGTCGCCTGTGAACACACTTAGTTCACATTATCATTATAATCATCATAATCATGGATCCGACGACAGATTCACTGTGATAAATCAGTAGGTCATTCCTACCTAAAATCAAGTGAACTAACCAAGTCGCTTGTGAACACACTTAGTTCACATTATCATTATCATCATTATCATCATGGCCAGAATAATAAGTTATTGACATTTACCTCTGGATGTTTGTAAATAATCATAAATAAAGCATGTTTGTTACATTGGCACTACCAATGTTGCTCATTTAAATGCCGGTGCAGTCGTGCAGAGGCCTATGACAGCATAGCCATGTAAATAATAGCAAAAACAATGTAGCATTGTCTAATAAACATTGTGGGTAATAATTCTCATAAATGCCTCATGGTCAATTCTTCAAAATACTTCAAAACGTGTAAGTTTTTATGTATTTTTTTTTTTATCAAGCAAATATTAAAAGTTTAACGACTATCCCTATCTCTACCTACATGGCATACTATATGTACACCTCAGTGGCGAAGGTACCATACAACTCGATTCCTACCGGATTCCCTTTGAAAAATGGCACAATCAGTATTCTATAGACATATAATTAAGGATACGTACTCCGGCTTACCCTTTTACAAAATTGAACCTTCGCTACTGGTACACCTACATGGTTTACTACCAACACTCACACATGGTTCTTTAGAATGGATGTTAACATGTAAAATCAACCCATCTTCATTGCTGCATTGTTAAACTCATAAATAATAATATATGCCATAATTATTTTAATTTTATCTATAAACTAACCAACAGCGATACATAAAAATATTTTACGAAATATGCTTGTGACAGTTATTATGGCCAATTATAGATTTCCCTGTGTAACTGGGATATATATGTATATAATACATGCGAACGGACTAATGCCAGATATTTAAAAAAAATAAAAATACAATACAAAAATACGATACAAAATAATTTTTAAGTTATTTTTAGAATTGGATTACGATTTTGAAAAATTTTAAACAAAAAACGGTTGAATAAAAAAAGAAGAAGAAGATTGGTTGCTTCTCATTTATCTCCATTTATAGTGTTCACTATTCGTTTTTTTTTTTTAATGTCGGTTTATTAGAGTTAAATAAATCAACTTCAGAGAATTCAGAGTAATAAATTCGAGCAATGCGAGTCAGAACACAGTTCTTAATAATTATGTATACTTTCTGCATAGTTGAATCACGTGAGCTTTTTAGCGGGGTAGAAATTTTTCTCTATTTCATGATATAACAATAATCTCCATGGTGTAAAACACTGTGCATACGTGAAAGTTTATTTGTTAAATTTCCACCCTCTTTTTTTTTT
Source organism: Xestia xanthographa (assembly GCA_905147715.2). Taxonomy (NCBI): domain Eukaryota; kingdom Metazoa; phylum Arthropoda; class Insecta; order Lepidoptera; family Noctuidae; genus Xestia; species Xestia xanthographa. The sequence goes on along the minus strand of LR990649.1, from coordinate 12,748,784 downwards.
TTTTACCGAAATTTAACAGAAAGTATACATCTTACTATGGTAAAGAAAAGGAAACAAATTACTTACTATTTCGCTGAGAGATGGCTCGTGGTTCTCATCCCACTTCTGAACTGTAATAAAACAACTGTAGCTCCAATCAACTCTTGAGTATATTCAAATCCAAGTATTTCAGTCCACATAGGCCTGGATGGCACTTGTACATTATTTCACGTTTTATACAAAATGCAATAATTACAACACTTATCAGTTATCAGACACAGATTCGACTATTAGTCTTAACACCACAATTTCTCCCAATGAACAGCCCTCTCTCGGCCGAGTGTCATGTTTTATAAACTACCCCTTCCCGCTACAACATTGACGGTTAGGCAGTGTTGTCATTTCTCAAATATAAAACGAATTATTAATTTGACTTGACCGTTATTCGAAGCTTATTTAATTGAGATAGGCCCTACGTTTCCCGCCTTTTACTTTTGTATATATCTATCTCTTTGTAGCACGTCACTTCCGTTTGGCAGTGGTAAGGAGGCTCGCTATGCGAGACTCGCCATTTTGATTTCATTGGCGTCTTGTTTCCCGCCGCGATCGGTCGTGTCGTGCTGAACTGCCGACACTTAGCTGCCTCTAAAATACTTTTATTAAAAAGTGTACAAGTTAAAAATAATCATAACGGTTTTTAATCGAATGAAAAAGTGTACAGTGAAAATAATTCTAACGGGTTTTATTCGAATTAAAAAGTGTACAAGTGAAAATAATCCTAACGGTTTTTATTCGAATTAAAAAGTGAACAAAGTTTAATCTTTCGATATTCAGTATGGAAAATTCGTGTGATAATGCCGATAGGGCGGATAGTGATGTTCTTCCAGGACCTTCCTCGCCGCAGAAGCGAAGAGCTCGATCGAGCAGTTCTAGTACCTCGAGTTCCAGTAGCTCGAATTCCAGTAGTAGCTCCTCGTCTAGCGGAAACAACCCAAAGAAAAGTCGCCGCAACAAGAAAAAGGGGGGCAAACGCAAGCGTCGTTCCAAACGTAAGGTTCGGAAATTAGCTAAGGAGGTACGTAGCCTTCGTCGGCAAATGGTTTGCAAGGACATCGGTCAACACGTGAGTACCAATTTGGATTATGATGCCATCTCACTTATGTCCGGGGTTAGTGAAAATCTTTACGAACAAATGCTTGATGTTGAACCGGATAATGTTAGTGCACGTGGTGATCAAGAATTTCCTTTAACTTTTGAAACAAAGCTGAAGGAGCCTGCGATGCCTAAGACTTCCGAGAATTATTTGAAGTTGCTATGTGATTTGCAACATTTAGATAAAAGTGACTGGAATGAAATTAGGTATTCTGAGACCCAAAAATTGTACAATCACTCGCCGGGTTATACAGACATTGAAATTAACGAGGAAGTTAAGGTATATGAGTCTCCTCGTCACCTCGTGTATGCTGATAAGGCTTTCGCAGCCTTGACCATGTGTGTGCTCAAACAAAGGGAGGTTTTGCAAGGAACTCTTCAAGAACTCTTACTATGGGCAAGGAATAGTGACTCATTAAATTCCGACTCTCTTCTTCAAAAGGTAAACGACCTTTTTTCCACAGGGGACTTTAGTAAGTGTTCTTCAGACTTATTACAGATCGTTTGTGGTCATCGTGCTGAGATTCTCGAAATGCGGAGAGACTGTGTTATTAAACAGGCAAAGGACCCATTGATGAAGGCCAGCTTAAAGAAAATTCCGCCGACATGTACCAACCTGTTCAACACAGAGAAGTTTACTGCTGCTGTAGAAAAAGCTGGCGGAGTAAGAAAATGTTTTTGGCCATTGCAAAAGGCTAATCCGTCTTCTGCCTCGCAGGTGGATGTAAAAAAGTTTCGTGGCCCCTCGCAGGGACCAAAGCCTTACAATAAGTCCTCGCAGGGCTTTGCTCATACAGTTCAGGCTTGCCAACACAATAATGCGCATTCGCAATGTGCTAGCAATAACCCACCTACGCAAGGTGGATGCAGCAGCGGTAACCCACCTCCGCAAGGTGGCTGTAACGCTCGTGGCCATGCTGCTCAATATAATTCGGTCGCACCGAATAATCGCAATAGCTTTCGAGGCCGATCGAAGGCTCGGCAAAGTAATCAGCCAAGGTACGGGCGAAAACGCGTGTCATCGCCTCCCCAGCAGAATAACGACAACAAACGACGCAAGTATTGACTCGTTCAGAGCGGGCCGTCTCCTACAGTTTCGAGACCAGTGGGAACAAATGAATGCCCCAAATTACATTCTAAAAATAATAACAGGGTATCGCATACCCTTTTGCCAGAAGCCACCGCTTGTTCACCCAAGCGTTGTCGGAAACAACATAGATGTTCCAGAATCTGCCGTAATGACATCTGTCATAAACAAAATGATAGAACAGGGAGTTCTAGGACGAGCTATTGTTTCGCCAAGCTTCCTGTCATCGATGTTTCTTGTCCCCAAAGGCGACGGCTCAACTCGACCAATATTCAATTTAAAAGCACTGAATTCTTACATCATAACGGATCGATTCAAGCTGATAAATGCATATCGCATCCCCGATTTCCTGCAACCACAGGATTGGCTATGCAAAATCGACCTCTCGCAGGCGTATTTTCATTTACCTGTAGCTCGCAGCCACAGAAGGTTTCTGCGCTTAATTTATCGCAACGAATTGCTAGAAATGACCTGCTTACCTTTTGGCCTGAGCACAGCGCCCAAGACCTTTGCTGCGCTTACAAATTGGATAGCCCAGACACTCAGGCAACGAGGTGTCAGGATAATAGTCTATCTCGACGATTTTTTGATCGCTCACCAGGACGAAGACAAGCTTCGGAGTCATGTGAAAATTGTGCTCGACACTTTGGAAACGTTGGGTTGGCTGATCAATTACAAAAAGTCGATAATCACACCATCAAAAAGCCTAGTGTTTCTAGGAATTCATTGGGATCCATGGACGAATCGAAAGCGCCTTCCCGAGGAAAAAATTCCCGGACTTACAGACAAAATCTGCCATTTGCTGTGGAAACAACGTACAACGCCCAGGGAGCTCCAGAGCCTAGTTGGTCTACTCAATTTTGCCAGCTTTGCAGTTCCGAAAGGAAGACTCAACTTTCGAGCGCTTCTATACCTACTGAACGAAATCTTGAAGTCGGAGCACAGGCCTCTACACACCTTACCTCGTGCTGCCATAGACAATCTGATATGGTGGCGCCAGAATTGTCATCTTCCGTCGGCCATACACATGCCGCCTCCTTCTCATTTCCTCACAACAGATGCGTCAGACATCGCTTGGGGAGCTCGCCTGGACAATCTCTCTCTCTCGGGTCTGTGGTCAGAAGCCGAGAAAGATCTTCATTGCAACCAAAAGGAAATGTTAGCAATCCTAAAAGTTTTGGAAGATCATTGTCAGCTCCTGAGACACAAGACAGTTTTGATTCAGAGCGACAACAAATCGGTAGTCGCATATCTCCGTCACGAGGGCGGCACCAAGTCGGCTCCTCTCTTGGACTTAACTTACAAAGTTTTCCAAATAACGGAGGACTATCAAATTCACATGAACATCTTCCATATACCGGGTATATACAACAGCCACGCGGATCACTTGTCGAGGTTTCGCGTAACCCCAGAGTGGCATCTGTCTGCAGAATGCACGAACAAAATATTCTCCAAATGGGGAGTGCCGCTGATCGACCTATTTGCGTCCAACCGAGCCCATGTAGTGACGAATTACGTGTCCTTGGACCAAAACGACGACCAAGCTCTGTTTCACGACGCGTTCTCCCAGATGTGGAATTACAACCTAGCGTGGGTGTTCCCTCCACCCTTTCTGATTCCCAAGGTCCTAGGTTATCTCAATCAAGCACAGGGAACGTACCTACTAGTAGTTCCACGATGGGAACGAGTTTTTTGGCGACCCGACGTCAAATTGCGAGCCCTAGCAGCCCCATTTACGCTATATCACCTAGACAAAGTCCTGATCGACACGACAACAGGATTACCACCACCGAACGTCCACGACATGACTCTGGAAGTGTGGAAATGTGGGGGTGGTCTGGGATGCTAACAACCTGGAATAGTAGTCAATTAAGACTTCTTGAAAAGTCATGGCGTCCCTCAACACGTAAAGTTTATAGCGTCGCTTGGAAGAGATGGCTAGTTTGGTGCGACACGCACCAGGTTAACCCTTCAACTCCAATAGCAAGCGATTTGGCTAGATTTTTATCTGATCTCCATTTAATTAATCATTTATCGTACAATTCCATTTTGTTACACAAATCTGTGGTCGCAACCCTCTGCAACCCAGAATCATCCGGCCAGTTAAGCTCAAATGTCTTGGTAAAACATATTCTCAAATCTATAGCGTTACATAAACCGGTCACCCATGTCAAGCCCCCGGTTTGGAACATAAATGACCTGGCTAGTTTCCTAGAGGGTAAGCGCATTGATGAAAATAATATTTTTCAAGTGCAGAGACATACAGCTGCTCTACTTCTCCTATGTTCCGGGAGAAGAATCCATGATTTAACTTTGCTCAGAGTTGATTCTAATAATTTTTCTAATCAAAATGATGTATTAGTGTTTTGGCCGGTTTTCGGATCGAAAACTGATTCTGTAGATTATAGACAATCTGGTTGGAGGTTAATTTCTAATGTAGAAATCAAAAAGTTAGACCCGGTCTACTGGGCTAAGCATACGATCTCGCTTCTTGAGAATCGTAGAAATGCTGCAAATTGTAGTAATTTGTTTATTAACATTAGAGGTGAACCTAAACCTGCATCGAAAACCCTAATTGCAGGCTGGATCAAGTCCCTATTAGTAGAAGCCGGTATAAAGGCATCTCCTGGGAGTTTTAGGTCAGCTGTGGCCTCAAAAAATTGGGTCGATAATTATCCCCTTGAGGAGATTCTTGCTAGGGGTAACTGGCGATCGCAAAATACTTTTTGCAAATTTTATAAACGTGAGGTTAGACCCACTGTAAACCGTCTCTCTGTAACAGCTTTATTTAATCCAGTTGATTAGAAGTTTTCTATTTTAAGTTCCTGTTTTTATTACTATTATTACCTAAGAGGTGTTTTTGTTTGGATCAAATATATACTTTCTATTAATTACACCCTTTTTTATTAATGCCTACGTCAACCATATTTGCATCTTAGTATTTAATCTATGTGTATGCATTTTTGAAACTTACTGTTTTACTACATCATACCTACATTACATTTTAGTAATGGTTATATTATATATACTAACTCACATTGGCGTCTTCGTCACTTCCACCAGGCGATAACAAACACGTCTCAATTAAATAAGCTTCGAATAACGGTCAAGTCAAATTAATAGAAGCGTTTTACCTCACAATAAAACGCATATTAATTTACTTACCTTATTCGAAGCTTATGAACAAGCTCTGCCTGGTAATTAGACTCAATGAAATCAAAATGGCGAGTCTCGCATAGCGAGCCTCCTTACCACTGCCAAACGGAAGTGACGTGCTACAAAGAGATAGATATATACAAAAGTAAAAGGCGGGAAACGTAGGGCCTATCTCAATTAAATAAGCTTCGAATAAGGTAAGTAAATTAATATGCGTTTTATTGTGAGGTAAAACGCTTCTATTAAAATCTTTAAAACCCTACATAATATTAGTTTAAATAGATCACAGCAGATCTTATTATTTAATACATATTTGAAAATCATGACAATTGAGTGCACTGCCACTGACTATACGTGTCTACGTGTCGCAATCACTTTATTGTTTCGGATCAACAGACAACAGCTGGTGAACCTATCTGCGATTCGCATCAACCTCGAATTATACAATGAATTAATATTACTCTATTAATATCGAATTCATAGCGATATCAATCATTAGGCTGCATGCCACTTAAACGCTAATTAAACATTAATTCAACAGTCTTGTGTTGTAGCAACAAAAACAAAGAAGTACCTAGAGGTATACCTACCTATAATAATAAAACACAGATATGAATCCCGTCATTAAGCTGCGGCCTTTACCATTCATTGTAATGAGTAACTGTCTGAGGTGCCTTCACAACCAGCACAATGCTGTTCACGCGGCGCGCGGCGTGTGCGCTCACGCATCTCGCTAATAACACCCTGCGCCTGCGCCGCACAATATTAATTATTAAACCCAGCGAAGCTTTATCTGCTCGCCAGCGGAATTGTCTTAATTCTCTTAGCACAGCTATCTACCAACATATCTCATTACAGGACCTTGGCTCGAATACCAACTGTCCGTTGTTTTTATACGCTGCTGTCATTTGAGAAGGTTGTACCGGAGCTCGGAGCAGTACTCAATGCAAACATGTTGTATGTTGTTCGATGCACGCGACTCATGTTCGCACCCGTCACTTGAAAAATTACTCTCAGCGGGTAGATGAACTATTTATGTCTTTGCATGTTATCAATCAAAATTAATTATGGACCTTATTCAGATACTTGAGAAGATAAATTTATCAGCAGGTATATAACACCCATGCACCTTGAATTTATTTTTTGATCGCTCTTTAGAATTCGCTGATAATTTATAATGTTGCATTGATCTTTGATCTAGATACCTACAAAGGCAACGAATTGTATACCAGCAACAAGCAACGATAATATCATGACTGAAATATAATAATAATTCAGCGAGTGAAATAAATGATCGTTGCATTTGGTGCGAAATATAATGCATCGCGCATTACATGTCGGTGGAGGCCGCCAGACGTTGCAACTAACTAATAAGTCGTTACTATGTCACGTTTACGCAAATTGCTAAATAACGAAAACAAACCGATTGAGAAGTAAGTAGTCTCATAGTGAGCAGAAGCCGCCTACTCCGTTAAATACTTAAAATATAGACAAGAGTCAAATTAACACCAAATTCCAGCTTTAAAGGCAACGTCGTCGCGTCATCAAGGTTGTCAAACATTGGCAACGCGAACTAATTCATTCGACAAACGCCGATTTCTGTTCAGTCAAAAGTTCCAAACTGAGAAAAATTAAGGCGTCGTTTCTTTACCTCCGAAAGTGTAAAGCGTTTAACCTCTGCAGTTCTTATTTAATATTCAAATTAACAGCTTTTAGATATTAGTGGGTCTGGGAATCCAAAACATGTCTACGCCATTGTTGCTTATGTTTACAGATCGATTGTGCAATCCACAGTGCTATTTATTTTGAAAATTCCTATAGTATGTGCCATTATATTCTATGAATGAAATGAAAACACTCGACAAGTTCAGCTTTTTCTCTTGTCTGTTCATCTAATGAGAGCATAAACTACTAGACTTTGGTCTAGACATGACGTGACAAAAGCAGGTTTTAATAATGTCAAATAGAATAAAACTCCCCTCAGACCATACACTAACATGGACTACATAAATTAACTTTTCAAACACAGCATAGTTTAAAAAACCTCTAAAACACAACTATGTCGATCGAGTGATGGGCAGTAAATTGTTTGTGGAACAAGTCAAGGTCAAGTTCCGAGCACTTGGCTCTGGCCAGTGGCCACACGTCGGGTTATGTAACCTCAGCAACCGGCAACCAGCCGCACTCACGTACTAACAACCGTTGATTGATCTACTTTTAACCGACAATAAGTACAAAAAAGACCACAAAGTGGCCAGTATAACTTGGCAGACGGAGAAGAGGATAACTTATTTTATGTGCTAACTTTTACATACTTGCTTTGTAATGAATGCCTCCATAAGGGGTCAGAATACATTGGTGGCTGTCTGTTGTTATTGTGTTCACTCTCACTGTGTACACAGACAACAACAATAATATTGTGATCACAAAAGGTATAATTTTGAACATTAATAACAGACGTTTACTTGGTAGTTTATCCAATGGTTTCGTCTGAAAAGATACGACAAAACAATAAAAGAAAATACTTTTTTTTTCATACAGTGGAAGTTTTTGAGAGAACATACAACCATCGCTACATCTGATTTGAAGAATATTATGACACGTTCATAAACAACCACAGAAACCATGTTTGTTTGTGGTTTTTTTAGCCAACCAGCAAAAGCACGCTCTGAGGTTGTCACATCGTAAACCATACCTAATGGTTTTTATTTGGCCAGCTAACTGGTCTAAATATCATTAACGAAAACCGCAGAATATATCAACATACTTCCTGGCACTTAGTCACTGCAAATAAAAACCTGCAGTGCTACCTTTCTCTAGGACCACTAAAGTGCGGATTGATTAGGCTATTCAATATTTTTTGCATACGATTTTGTGTGGGCAATCGTGCCAATTTTGATAGGCACTTGTAGAAGTGCACTCAAAAACGATACTTGGTAAAAACAAAAAATGCAGTTATCGACTTTGACTTTTGGTGAAGTTCGTAAGACTGAATCACGAATCAAATACTTCGAGTATGACCGTATGACGGTCACTACGTACTTAGCAAATACTTTTTTAAGGCTAAGTGAAGTCTAAGTTAAATGTCTTAAATATGTGGAAGAGGAGATTAGTCTCAGTAAAGGTTCAGGAGTTGAATAGCATTAACAGCTTTATCGTTCCCTACTTGAACACAGGCCTGCTGTCTTATGAGAGGGAGTAGCTCGTTATCCATCACGCGGACAGTGTGGGTTGGAGGATGTCAAGTGTGAGTTTCTCCGAATTTCTAGTTTTAAAACATCTCTGTTTTACCGTTTTGAATCCACGACACTGATACTGACTCCGACTGACCTAGTCGGAGTCAGTATCACCAATTCACCACAGCACCAGAAATTAATACCTACACGTATCTAATGATTTGGCTCACACGGCAATTCCACTTAACAGTGACAGTGATTTGCAATGGATTCCCAAAGTGAAGGTGAATGAGAATCATAGAAATTTATCAATTTTTCACCTTCCTTTTCCTTTTGCAATCTGTATATCATTTATGTACGTGACTAAAGTCATGCGATCTCCCATTTGCAACATTTCCTTAAACGCCCCAGTGTGAATACTCAAAGTATGACACAGTGTAAATGTCTATAACATATTACGGAATAGTTTGAGGATGTGCCGAGATGCTGTCATATTCTGCCGATCAAAGGGCCGTGCGTGCACGCAGATCACCTGAGCGTGCCAAAAGTCACGCATGCGTACTGCGCCCGCGGTCACGTATGTACATACATAGCATACACTGACAGACTAATTCACGTACATAGAACGCACCTTACGGCAGTTTGGCTCAAATGATAAATAGATAATGATATTTAATAAGAATCACCGTCAGAAATCGTTGTGAAATACAGCTCCTATAATAAAATCGCCTGTACTGATTATTCAATATACAATATAAGTTACTTATAAATAAATAAATAAATAAATTAAACTTTATTTCAGACTGAAGTCCATAGTTTGTTAGTATTTTAGTATTAGTAACAAAGATGCTTAGATGCTTTACTAAGATAGCATTGCTCGGTGGGTTTCTCATGGTCTCAACGATTTTCCTAATCTCATGAAATTAATCTTTGTTTGTGCTTTCCCATCTTTGCTTTTGAATCATTAACGTTGTATTTAATTTGGGTTTACCCGAAACGAGTATGCAATCTCTCCCCAAACCTATCAGAAGTCAATAAAAACGGATACTAAATAAATTCAACTCAAATACTCAGTAGAGCGTAACTATCGCATTTATTAACATTGTTCTTATAAAAAGCTTGAACCTTCGAACCTGAGATCAAAGGTGAGTCTTAATAAAAATTAAGCGCCATTCATTCAGCCGGGAAATATTCGCAAGGACGAACACCCGATAGTATTATATTATCTGTGACCCGACATTAAAGCAATAAATTGTGAGTGTAGAACATGCTTACAAAGTAGTGATTCTCTTTACAGTCGCCGAGAACACGTTGATAACACTATAATTACGCTGCAGGTTCAAATTACTGTAGTTGTTAACTGCAGGCATGCATAAGACCGCCTAGTGCATAAAATACTTGTAATGTTAAAGGATAATCTTTAAAGCGAACCTGTCATACAGGCAAATCTACCTCGGTGTTGCCTGATATGACGCATGGAGCACTGCAGAAACCGACTGGTAAGACTATACATATTTTCCGCCAACTGTAGAGTTTTAAAATTTGTTTTCAAGAAGTTGTTTTTCCCTTAACCATAAGGTCGGCCAAGGTAGAACCTTACAACGTCCCGGCCGCCGCGGGAGACGCCCCGGGCGTCGAGGGCCACTACGTCGCCCCCGGCCACCGTAGGCGCGAGCCTGTAAACGATGGGCTATGGGCTAGCTCGCCGTCCGTCCGTCTCATGACGACAGGCCGTGTCGACAGCGCGTTCGTGTTCCACGCGCGCCTCAAAGAGAGTCAGCAAAAAGGAAGGGGTCCGCAAGGACCGATGCCTGCCGGGGTTGCGGGACTGTTCGAAAGAGATACCGTGGCCCCGGAACACAAAGGGCGATGAAGGAACATGGATGGGTTTTAGTCAGTAAAAGTCTGACACTCCCTCCTGCTCCGCCCAGAGCGGGAGGAGTCATCTGATGATTTCCCATCCGAAAAAAAAAAGTCATCATCATCATCAATCGCAGCCCGACTTCACCCACTGCTGAGTATAGTCCTCTCTTTGCTTGTGCCAAGCTACACATTGTGCCAGCCTCATTCAGGATATTCTCACAAGATATTAAATTCCACACATGGCAGAAATATACAGGTTGTAAACAACCTTATCACGAAGCCGTCAACCAAGCGTCCTGTACATCAAACTAAGTAACTTTACGCAAAAATTATTGCTGGGAAACGCCTTTTTTTTTGGGGTGAAAAATCATGTTTTGTGGTAAAACTCAATGTAACTCGCTCAAAACATTGTGGTGATTGATGGATTGAATAATACGGGGAGGTTTTTAAAGTAAAAATCTAACATTAAAACATTAAAACAAACAAACTTGTATTTAAAAAAAAAAACTTGTCAAAAAGTTGGAACTTTGAGCCCCAATATCTCCGTAACATTAAGGTTCCCCGTATGGTGTCGAACAAAAAAATGATCGCAATGACGGGGAGAACAAGCGCCTTTCGGCTTCGTTGAGAGGTTTTTTACACCCTTTATAAGTTAAGAAGCAACCCAGAATTAGTACTCATCAATTAAGATGGCTGAGGCTTCCATAGGTCATTGAATCCATCTGATAATTCAATGGATCTCCAACAGTACGTAGGATCATCTTTGTTCCACCAACATTTAGCCAGTTTTGCCCAATAGGAAATGTTAACTGGCTACTGATACAGATCTGCGACCTTTCGAACACAATGCCCATTTAAAAGCAAAGCTGAAAGGAGTTGATCGCGAGTTCTCTTGAGGCAAGTACAGTATGGTTTCTTGTGCGAAGTAGTGGTTAATTAGAAACGTAACGATGGAAATTATAGATTAATTTCAAACATTTAGAATAAGACTAATGTACCTCTTTTAAGTAACTAGACAGCCTTACTATCTCATCATTTTAACTTTGTAAGTTGCCTTAATTAGCATACGATTGTACAAAAACGGAGTGATGATCGTACGAGTAGTTCATTGTTCGTACTATTGTGGCCTTAAAACACACCACAGTTAGTGTTGCCCAAAATCGGTCTTGGTCTTGCAGTCTTGGTCTTGTTCTTGCATTTTTGAAAGACCAAGACCAAGACCGACTTATTGTAGCAAGACCAAGACCAAGACTGAACCCTGCAAGACTTGCGCAAGAACAAGACTAAGCCTGCAAGACTCTTGCGTGTCGCAATTATTTATAATCGCAATTATTTTCTGCGATCGATGAGTCACGGAACGCGCAATATTTATTGAAATATAAAGTTTAAAATTATAAACATCAATTATTTTATTTCATAAATCAGCTGTTTTTTTTAGAGTGCGATAGATAAACAATAGGTGCTTAAAAATTCCTACAAACAATTTTCGCTCGTCACAAGCCACAATAGATATCCAAAAAATGATATGTCTGATACATTTTAATGTAGGTATCAAAAATTTAATTCATGTTTTAGATGTTTGTGCTGGTAATTAAAAGTCTAGCTGGCGACAAATTTTATTACTTAGAAGTATCAAGTCCAGATAAAGATGAAAAGTATATGTGATACTTATTTTAACCGCTAGCTGTTTGTGAAGAGTTTAGGATAGCCAGTACACGTACAGAAAATCATTAAAGGTACCTACATAGAGTTAGTAATTACGCTTAGGTACTACATTGCGTCATTTTTTTAAATTATTTTCAAGTTAATTTTATTAATTTGGTGGTTCACTATGCCTATGACAATTTAAGCTCAACATGTACCTGCTCTGTTACGTTGTTCTAAGATCTAAACTAACGTGTTTATTATATAGCAAGAGGCTAATAGGTATATAAAAGTAGTCTAGTCTAAGTAGTAGTCTCGCAAGACTTGCGAGACTCTTGCTGCAAGACCAAGACCAAGACTGAGAGCGCAATACCAAGACCAAAACCAAGACCAGGTGTATTGACGCAAGACCAAGACCGAGACTGGCTAAGTTCTCGTCTTGATCTTGCATTTGGGCAACACTACACAGTGAAATAAATTTCAATGAGATTTCCTACATTATTGAAACCATACATAAAGGTGATTTTGAAAGCTTTTCTTCCATGACGACAGGCAGACACTACAAAATACAATGTGTGACAAATCGTATTCCATTGGTTTCGTCTAAGTTCATTTAAAACACCTTTGAATTTAAATATAATAAGTATACACAATACGCACCTACAAAGCACGTCACATAAGTATTTCAAAATAATACTCAAGTGAGTAAGTACCGCTCATTACATTATCACTAAACAATTCTTTAAAAGCCTAAACATAAAGAATGTGTTACGACAGTGTCCCTATGACCACTCGTTCGTATAGGTAGGTTTCTTGTGTAAGCTATTTGCCCAACCATTATAGTTTTACAAAGAATATTGGTAAAGAACAATTAGCTGACAGTGCAATCAAGTTATCAAGTGTCAAGCAAGGTTATCACTGCGTAACTCACAACTAAGTACATGTGTTTGGCACTTCAAGCATAAAGTAAGTAATGAACTTTGCGTATGTGGCTATAGAATTGTACAGAGTTGGGTATAAGAAATCAATGAATGAATAGGAAGCTGCAAAGGTCGAGATGATTGTTATTTTTATGGTCCTTAAAATAAATAAAGGTTAATTGCGACCAAGTCCAATTACGGACCATAAAAGTCGTTGAAAAAGTACAGAACACTTTACTTTGCCTCATGAACTACATTTTTTAACGCGTGAAATGTCAAAATCACAAAGATTGCGAGTTGAACGACATCAGACATGCCTCTGCCCTTTACAGCAACAATAATAACTAACATCACACATTTCGCAAACCCGTAATAAATTGTACGACAGAACACATTAAAATGTTTAATGTTCCACATTAAGGTGCTCAAAAAACGGTCATCAAGAGGGTCAACGACAGCCGTCAGACAAAAGCCATGGAGTGGCGATACCCTAAAATTAACTGATTTAAAAACTAAGCACATACGCAGGTATTAAACGACACAACATAAAACAAACCAATGATATTATTAGTAAAAGTCAACCATTGAGCATAGACATTAACCACTGCTCACGAATAATTCAGAAAGCCTCTGGCTGGGCAAAGTTGATCCTTAAAATATTTTCCAAGGTCAGTTCCGATCTAAGTGCCTCGACTTGAATTGAAGAATGGAGAATCAAGAACGTTTAGTACCGAATGAGTGGAGTGGAAAAAGCAATGGGAAACTTGTTTTGTTACATCTAACTATACGCTCCTTTGTCAAAATATAATAATGTTACGTGACACGCATCTATTACGGGCTCATAAACTTCATAAGGAGCAAGGCTGAGTCACTGATGGAGGCAAGGCGCTTCGTCCCCTGTGCCCTCGACTTCGAACGACCGTGACAGGTCCATGACCACACTTGGAAGTCATCTGATATGGATAGGGAGGCATTTTCCTGATCAGAGAGCTTAAAATTAATGTGAAGTGCACGTAGACTTGATTTGATGATCTCTCAACAATGCTATATGAGCCAAGGAAAATGAGGTTTTTATTTAAATTAGAAGCTCTACATAATAAAATTAATAATTTTAAGAAGCGGCTGAATGTATGTACCTTCCTCCATATTGCAGTTTTGATCAAGGTAACACCTCTTCCCTTTAGATTGTTTGTCCAAACTATTAAATACGAGTTTAATATCTAAAGTTCACTACACTAAGGTATACGCAATATGTATGAGAACGATTAGGTACCGTGACCTAACGATTGAAATAAATCAATTGGTTGCAAACTTCGCAATCGTATGTATTAATTTAAAAAAACCCAACATAGGCTGTGCAAAATAAACGAACAGTTTACATATTGGCGGTTCATATACATTGTACGTTATAGCAACAATAAAGTCACTAATTTAACATAGTACCTATGTACGCTCTCGTAATGGCGGTTTTGATCGCCCTTGCTATCTCCGATGGACATCCAAGGTTATTGGGGCGGCCTTCCTCCGAGCACAATGACCCAAGCTTACCTTCCGGGAGCTACAGGGCAAGGTTTGTTAATAGGGGCTTAATTCTTAATAAATTGGTGTTACTAATGGCGCTGTACGTGTTGTGGGCGGACAAGTGACGTTTACACGTTCTGAAGTTCGAAGTCTGATGGATATTCTTTTCTTAATTGCTTCCCAGAGCTCAAAAACAATAGCCCTATCGTTTTGGAGCACACCAGATGGCGCCACTGTCGAGTAAGGTCCTGTCAATAATTCTATTTTATACTTTAAAGTACCAATAACTTCATAAAAAAGTTTATTTTATTACGTATAACAACATAGTGTAAACTTCAGATACATATTTAAAATATTCTCCCTAAAATTAGAAAGCATGAAACATTTAAAAATCATTCTACCTCCAAGTACTAACAAATAAGATCCTAAGTTGCTACTTAAAATCTTCAAGTCATAATTAATCAGGAATGACTAGACTGAGCGTCTAGAACGCAGGCGTGAGTATTAGTATAAAATTACGAGATAAATACGCAAAAAGGCACGCAACACGCGAACACTGAATGACATCTGACATTTTAGAAGACCTTAGTCTACACGAACGCCTCTAGCGGCGAATTCATGCACGATCACAGAACATATATACCCTAAAGCACGATAGCCTCCATTGCAATCAGTCATTCCTCGTTTAAATATTTTTACAGTCTAATCCAAACACAAAATCTTCGAGTTTGCTTCTCATAATATAACCAAGGAAGGTTTTCCTTATCATTATATCTTATCATTATCATTATTATGGGAATCATCGACACGAAGAAGAAGAAGACCAAGGAAAATTTTATAAATAAATACATAAATATCAACTTTAAGAGTGTTTACGTAGATGTTTCTCACGCAGTTCGCAATCGGCTTATTTACTACAAATAAATATTTTTTCGATACTATTTCAAGGTAGTACAAACATAAATTAAATTTTAAACTTGACCATGAAACTGAACTCTCTACACTACTGTTTTATTTCAATAAAATGTTATGTTGGGTCTGACATACCTAATCTTCAAAGTAATATGTAGAAAATACGTAATAGTACTCGCTTTCCGCAACCTTCACCAAGTCATCGCTCCACCTTAGTGGGAGGTCTTCCAACGCAACGTCTCTGGTCAATGTGGCCACACTTAGGGGAGGCCTATGTCCGGCAGTAGACGTCTTTCGGCTGAAATGATGATGACGTAAAAATAATATTGGGACATTTTTTGTCATTATCAGAATAAATCTGTCTTAGATTTATGCCATACCAATTTTCCTGCAAGATGGAACTCTTAGGAAGAAAACGATCATAAATATTATAAACAGATTAACATAAGTTTACCTACATAATGCCAAGTATTTACACTCAATTAAATCTAAACGACGAGGCAACAACATTGCTGAAACTAAGAGCACATTGTTGTTCTGCTAACATGACAAACGTTATCGTAAATACAGTTATTGTGAAACGGTATACCAACATGGGACACACAATCACACAATGGTCCAACATGGACAATAAAGGATTAAGAGGTACTGCATCATTTGCTCATACTCAAGCAACTCAACACTCAGCTATACAAAGAGAAAGCCAAGTCAAATGTACGTAACTGTTGGCAACATATCATTCTGCCAATATCCATGAAACACTCCACATTAAACACATAAACTGCTGTATTTAATCACTATAAAAACATTAAGGAATTGCCATTTGTGGTCCAATAAACTTGAATCTACGTAACCATTGTTTGAGCACAATTATATGCATTATGTATAATCTTAGTACAATAATATTCCAATTTTATGTACAAGAATATTATTATGCCATTTATAGGCCAACAGGTTATTAACACGAGTTAAAGGAACATAATTTGCATTAAATGTGCAAATAATGCATGTTATTTAGTGTTCAAGTTTTGACCATTGAACTTTGCAAACCACTTCATTATAATCGCACCGGTATGCTCTGTCAGATACACAATAATTAGACATAACATTGTCGTATGTTAACATTTGTTAATTTGTGCAAAATTCGTTTTGCACTGTAGAAAGTTTGGAAAAAACCACGACATTTGGATCAATGTCGTACAAAATGTGCCGTACACAATGTCGTAAAAGGGAAAACCCGCTGACAATCACGGATTTTCCTACAAAATTCAGACCAATTAAAAATATCTCTTGATGCGGCCGATAGGTTACTTATGGCTGCTTCAGGAGATTTTTTTTTTCAGGAAAGCTTTGAATTTATGAACTCTTTCTGATATTACTAGATGATATTATGTATTACAAAGAAGGCATTAACAAACAAACGCTTAACGAATCAAATAACATAATTCTGTAGTAAACTTGTGCTAAGAAAAAAAACATAATAGTTCATTCATATTCGTCCAGTTCGTCCTTGTGTTGTAAACAAACTGCAACAGATAGCTAATTAAGGCATTGAAACAATACGTTCCGCTATCTTTTCCGTCTAATCTATTCTGAGTGACCATCGACATTTAACTAGACAATTATTAGTATCAAAGTCGCATAAATTATCATCATGTAACTGTAACACTGTGTTGAATAAGTTTTACCATCCAGTATGAAGGTCCACTTCGAATGGTCCTAAAAAAAATAAACATAACACATAGAGCACGAAGTAAATATTATGTACTTAGTATCGTGTGTAATTCGTACTTGAACTTCTTTATTTTTCCGTTAAGAATAACGTCTCAATCTTGAGATATTTATATCTGTTTGTTCATGTGTGTGAATGTGTATAGATGGACTATTAATCAACTTAAACTATAATAAATTTGTTGTCATCGTGTACGGCCTCTATATACTCAAATATAATTTCACATTGCGTAAGTATGTATCAGAGAAGTTGGCAAATAGAGCCTTAATCGTAACCAGTTCTCCTCCACGAAGGTTGAATATGTTCTGATAATAAGAAGTGAACCAACCTCGATGGAATACTTCGGTGACATTTCTTCCGGTAGCCCACCCACTTGTTCTTATCATCGGGCATCTTAACACTTCCGGCAAACCACTCCGCGTGCCTTAATTTATGTCAAGAAGTTTATCTTGATAGAGGTCAATAATTTTAAATTGATTGTATTCAATTTTAAAAAATATCAATTAAGTTTTCGAGAATTTTCCGACATCTCCGTTAAGTTCAAGGTTCTGAAAGCCTTCAAGATACAATGGCTGGCTTATGTCTATTTTTAGAACAATATCTTGTATCTTAAAATAAGAAAGGTTAAAAGAATGTAGGTGTACTTCGCGTCGACCTCTATAGGACGTGTAATACTTAAGTGGTATAATATTACTAGAAGTCATTCAACCCGACTTGGGTAGGAACAGCGATCGAAGCCAAGTGCACCCTTACCGAGAGATAAGTGTAGTCATAGTCAACAATAGTTATATGTTTTTACGTACTATTGCTTGTTCATGCGTGGTATGGAGTTCTCCCTTAGTTCTAGAATCCACACCATGTTTGATCAATAAAAGACACCTAACAGTCGCTCACCGCATGGTTCATGCGGGTAATATTTATTTTGGCAACTGTAGACGGAAAAATGAAAATGTAGAAGGAAAAATCCAACACAAACTCTTCTTGATGCAACTGTTTAACAAAATGCAGATACATTGCTGCAACGGCTATCTGCATACGAATCACACAATTGCAGTCCTTGCAGCTTTTACTAAACGCGATTTGCTCCGTATTTCACACTCAGTGGGTTTGTTACGCAAGGAACACAATCTCGGAGTATCGCGAGCAGTTTATTATTTAATTAGCGGCTGAACTGAATGCACCATGATGCTTAAGGCAACTACATCCGTTTCCCGAAGGCGAAGCGATGCGGGAGCGTGTCGCAACTCCTGTGCCTACGTATGCCGGCCGCGTCACCGTGCCGAGATACGATACCGCTTGCAACATTTTATTGTTTTCTGAATTATAAAAAGGTTTTTTTATTTAACATTAATGTCATTCAGGACTTTTGTTAATGTTGAATTGTAGCTAGCATTAAATTATGAACCTAGGGTTTATTAAGCTGGAGATCTCTTAATGATTCCTTCCAAAAACGTTCCTGAGTTGGCTACATTATAAATCCATGGCCTTAATCACAACACCTGTTGAACTCATCAGTAGTCACAGATTGTACCTACCTAGATAGTGCTGTTTATTAATAATTAGCTGTAGTCACCTGTACTGCACAGACATCTCTTAAAACTTGCGACAAGTCCCATCACTAAAATGGGTAGTGATGAAGTCTACCCAATTAAAGTCTTATACAGCCATAATGATAATTTTATTAGGGACTTATATAACCAAAACTCGTTTTGGTATAAAATTAAATGCTAATAGTATAAACATCAACAGCGGTAGCACATAAATCTGCTGCACTGAATATTTGTGTCAAGTACGAAACTCGTCTTATTTACATAGAACAGTTAGTAGTCTGCAGCTTGTAGGTCTGACACTCAGGCTGAGATCTATAAATGTTACTTAGGTCGACTTGCACCCGTACTTAGTCATGTTAAAGAAATTATTTGAGTGTAGCTCTTCGATATCCACAATTACAGACACAATTACCGTTCGGGTACGGCTGGACACATACAGGTTTTAAGTAATTACTTATGCAAACATTTTTATGCAATAGACAAGAATTTAAACGAAGAAAGAACCGCTAAAGAAGCAAGCAAAGCTAAGAATTTGAAATTTTGTCAGTTCTAACTTCAAGCAATTACTAAAGTACACAATAAAAATCGTAACTTAAGTAATAACTTTTACTCAAGTAATCACTTTGACTTGTTTATAGACGCGGGTGTAAGACATGTTTCTTGTTTCTTGTAATTTGACAGTAGTGCGAAAGTGACAAGGCTTAGCAAAAGTATGTCTTAATAACGCTTATAGATTCCGGCCTTAGCAATTCGCACCTTGCCTTAATTAACCAGCTTGTCTTTGTGTTGCATCCATGGCATCCATAGAGAATTTACATTATAAATGTACTTAGTTATTAGTTGCATGAACACTATCATGGTACCTAATGTCTATAAACTGGATATTAATATCGTATGTATGTATGGAATATATATATACGTATGTATGGAAATGGTATGTATCTCTAAAATGCCGACTAATTGGCATTCTATAAACCGCTTCGTTGGTTAATTATGTTTGATTTTAATTAATATTTAAGTTCCATTTGTATTTGCGTAACCAATGTATAAATTGGTAGGTCTATGAGAACTTCAATTATAATTAATATGATAAACAGATAACCTACATCAATTAAAACAGGCTCCAATTTACCCCAGTACCTATTCCGTTAACCTTTTGATACGTTTCAGTTTCATGCCCACAAGTGACCTACATTTACGTGATCACACGTTCTTGCCTCAAACACATCATTTTCTTAATATTTTTACAATAATAAAACGTCTATTCAAGAATCCAAGAATACTAGAATTAGTCACACGGACTGCAATTCCAAAATTTATCTTAAAATTAAACCGGTAAATTGCTGAACAACATTATAAACTAATAAAAATCTGAAGTAGATGTAAGAATATTTCAGAATTTCGTCAAGTTTCATCAAAATTTGTTCATAAAAATACTCAGCCGGAACAGTTTTAGCAACTTTAATATTTATGATGACTAGTTGTAACATACTTACAATGCTCTGCTTTATATTTTTATGAAACCAGCAAGGATCATAAATATGATGTGTGTAATTTAGTTAAAACCTAATTGCCTTCTTTCTCATCGTTTGTGTTAGCAAAGCCTTCGTAACGAGGTTCATAATAATATGTGTGGAGACTTTACTCATTAAATGGGAACCGCGTATGCAGTTAGAATCCATCAAAGTGGCCACTTCTGTGCTTCAACAGAATTCTCTGCTGTAGACTATTAATTATGGCTTTTGAGCGAATGACAACTTCTTTAAATATTTTGGCTGACGACTTAAATTAAGGTTTCATCTCCATTATTTCAGGCTGGGTGAGCGATGAAGGGGTGGTTCGACGCGTTCCGCGAGGAAGGCGGGCCGACCCTGTACGCGTACCACAACCGCACGGCTGTCGCGGCGGACGTGCCTGCGCTTGCGCTTCTCATCGCGGCGCTCACGCTCTACGTCGCCTTCCTCGCTGTCTTCCCCGGCATCAGGAAAGAGGTTGTACTCCTTAAATGTTGCTTTTTAAGACTGGGGACCTGCTACTTCCTCTAACAGCAGTATTATTTTGAATCTTATTAAATCCCTTTCCAACAACAATTGTGAAGGTAGATTTTATTTAAGCTGTTGTATAGCTGAAGTTAAGGGCTTCTACAAGTGGCACTTTTTAGACGATACCCGTTGACCCCGTTGTCAGAAGATGACTACTACAGTTATCCTTGTCATCGGCAAAATACTGTAGGCCCTAAAACCTACATTGTCTCCAACAACATCTCGACAGACAAAGAATCAGCTCAAACTCAAACTCTTTAATGCATTCATGTGCACATTTAGTTGTTACATAATATATATGTAATTAAGTTCCAAAATGAAACCCGGTTAGGGCACAGGAACATAATAGACACAACACACACAAAACACATAACATACCACACACACATACATTCTCACAGACACCGTTCATCTTTGAATAAATGTTTTTTAAGTATAGGTCCTGTGCACCGTGCAGTCCACTGCGAGGTTGTATGGCCTCTACAGTTTAGATACGAGTATGGTCTGAATGAATTGAACACTAGAAATATCAAACCTTCACCTTCCTGAAGATTAACATTTGATAAGTTTAAGTAGTCTATTCTTAGCTTCAGATACTGGTTAACGATAACAACGTGGTGTGATTGTAAAAGTATTGCCACTAGTAGTTTCAGTAGTAGGACATGTTGCCCTTAACCTACAGGATGTGATAGTTCTTAATCACATATCATAAGGTGGTTCTAATCTATCATTTTAAACAGCAGCCACCTATAAACAAAGATAATTGTAAACACCTATGTTTTTTTTTAGGCAGCTGTTAAATAATAATTAAATTAAAAACCATAATTACATATTACCTTTTCAAGTAGACAGTCAATCGTGCAATTATACGGTTTGATTGCTTCATAAACACTCCATGACACCTTTCAATTTCATCGTACAGTCCGCTTTGTTAGGCTCTCACTCATACAAGATACTAATAAAGTCTTATTACTTGACTATTATCTATGAACATTCCTTACAAAGTAATGGCCATTGTTTTGTTTAATATTCCACCAAACATAGTATTATCTCCACCTGATTGTACTACGGGGTGCGTTATTTACGAAACGTCTGCAGAAATCACGATAATGACTAGGTATAACTTTTAACAGCTACATTAAGACCTATCCATTGTTTGTTACAGAGATTCTCAACGTTCACGATAGTCACACTCAGCCTCTTCGTCGGCACCGTCATCCTAGGTAAGCATTATGGAATATACAACTTTCCACTTTCTTTGTTCATAATTAGTCAGACGTAACCGCACAGTTTTAGCAGTACAACTTCACAATTTTAACACTACATTTAAAGCGTCAATCATTGCAGCAGACGTAACAGCCTTGGCAACGATTTTAACGACTTAATTACTCTCATTTGCCATGAAAATTCTAATAGACACTTAATTAAAATGCAAGTACGACTACGTTGCTTAAAAACAACAAGAAACAAGATTATTTATTAATTTCAGTAAAGTTTTATTTACTAAGATAAAACTAATAGGTAGTAGTGTTTCGTAAATGTCTACGAAATGGTGAGGAAATATAAAATTATCGTACGGTTTACAGAGACCTACTATAGATGAAGAAAATAATTGTTGATAGATACTTTACAATAATTGACAAGATGATTGGGATGCTTATTTCTAAATAATGCTTGACGTGCGTGCAACGGTGCAAATAGCATTTGGCAAATTGAACCATACAATACATATTTTAAAAAGAACAAATTTTGTGGAGGGGGATATAGTTGATGATGAGATGATAATAAGTCAAACCGTAGCACTTGATGAGGATAACCAATATCTGGTTAAACTGGAACCCGACCGTAACGAGTTCACTCAGATAAGGTTAATGATGTATGACAAGACGAGGATGAGGAAAAAATGTAGGTAGTTACTTACCTAGGTAGAGACTATAAAGGGAGTTAGAAAATAAGTTTGTAGAAAAATCAAAAATATTTTTAGGGAAAATTTTATGACTTTTCCATAATCAAATTAAATTAAGATCTGCTTAGTAAAGATTTTGTAAATATTTTCGTAATGAATCTGCCATTGTTTCGGGTGGCCGGTCGAGTGGTGAAATCAACTTGTCTTTTGCCATTGACCGCGATTTTCGTGTGCCAAACGCAATTTTGGCTGCGGACCTCGTGCGTACACGTCTTCATCTCCTGTTACCACGTGGATATAATTTGTAGTACGTAGCACTACGTACCGTAGAACGGGGTATATAGGGATGAGAGGGAAAAAACTTTAAACGGGATTTCATCGCTAAATATTTATATAATTTGTAACTGAAAATGTATTAAAATTATTGTTATAGTGTTCAAATATAAAAATTACATGTCACAAGCGTGTACCTTATCTCCGAAACCACACTAAACTATTTAATTTTTTTTTCGAATGTGTATGGCTGGTAAAGATAGTTAGTTTTGGGCTATTTATTTTCACACATTCACATCAACATTTCCACCACACGATCGAAGTCACGGACAACAGCTAGTTTGATATGAAATAGAGTCCTTTTAGCCCACCAACAACATTAAAATTAAATGAATGTGAAAATACTTTTCAAAGTTTTGTTCCGATTGACCCCGAGTCCCTATTCACCCCATTTTACAGAGTTTAGTTAGTAAAATGCAAATTACACTGTTCCAGATTACGCCCACTCATACCGACAGTCTGACACCGATTCATTACAAATTCAATGCAAGTACTGATATTCCGGTTGCGATAATTTTAATAACGGTACAAGGCAAGACCGTGTTGTATGCAAAGTTTACAAATGAAATTACTGGACTGGACTGAATATGTTTAACTGGAAAGTTTCGATTATCTGCAACAACTGTGATACTTCGTCAAACGTCAACAACACCGTTCATTGCAGTTCTTATTTATGGGGTCTATACGGCATATACCAGAACTGGTTTGTCATATTAAAAGATGGGATATGGGGTATCGTATTACCCATTACTAACTGGGTTGTGGAGGTCAGGGAGTCGCTCCACGTAAAATACTGGTATTCAGCTGCATTCGGTTAGACTGGAAGCCGACCCCAACATAGTTGGGGAAAGGCTAGCAGATGATGATGATAAGGTAATCTATGGGACAGCTGATTTATTTTTTCGCGAAAGTTGAGAGAAAGTTATTCAGTTTGATTGTTGTTGCTGTTTTGTTTGAGATTAAATATGACCACACATTTCCGATTCACGCTGTATAGTTACGCGTTTTAGGTCATAGTTGAGCCACTTGCTCGTCTAAAAATACTTACCTTTTGTTCAGCAAACTGTTCTTTTGTCATTGAACCTCGGAAGTTTTTACTAATGTTTTTGTGGTGTTGGTTCCAGTTTGTAAGCATGGCTCGTCGTGGCACGTGTCGGGGGCTCGCGTGTCCCGCGCCGCCTACCGCGCCTTCTCCGCCGAGCGACTGGACTGCTGGCTTGCCGTGCACGTTGGCCTCGGACACGTCAATGTCACGCTCACCGGTATGATTTGAAGCATGTGTTCGTAGAGGATTACATTAAAGAATAGCAAAATTTATATGAAATCAGTAACGACTAAAACACTGGCTAATTTAACAGGGTTCGAAACCTGGATTCGGTGAGTACCTAATGCAAATAGCCATTTTCATAACGCATTCGTTTATTTAAGCAGTCTATAACATCCTATAGGCCAATGATATTATTAAAGATCTCCATTCCATTTAAGTCTACTTAAGTCTGATTCATAAACTTTTGAAGTAATAACACTGATAGAAAATCCAGCAACACAGGAGCACTCTTGTGAGAACTTTTAAATTGTGTGTGTAATTTCCTAATTCCAGCCCTGTCCTGGGGCAACACGAGCGTGGGCGACCCGGGCGTGGACTACAACGAGCAGTTCCGCTGGGAGGA
This sequence comes from Xestia xanthographa, assembly GCA_905147715.2. Lineage (NCBI taxonomy): Eukaryota > Metazoa > Arthropoda > Insecta > Lepidoptera > Noctuidae > Xestia > Xestia xanthographa. The sequence continues at coordinate 12,724,141 of LR990649.1, read as the reverse complement.
GGCCGGGGCCATCCAGGAGTTCTACCGGGACGGCCTGGCTAGAGGCCTGCCCTTCCCTCTGCTGTCCGTCGCAGAACACTTCGCGGTGCAGCATGAGGGCTTCGACTGGGGGGCTAAGTACCGCGCTGCGGGATATACCACATCTACGCTACTATGGTATGGAGATGTTGCATACTCTTGGTCTACTTATTATCAATAAGCTCACCCCTACTACATTGAAGTTAATCATTAAATGATCACCTTTGCAAAGATAGCAGAACTTGATATATAATTGAGGACGAAGCCCTTATAAAAACGCCTATTCTCTTTTAATTGGTGGATAGTTATCCACCTCTGCTTTACCTTAGAGAAATAAATGTAATGTTATATATGTTTCCGTTCTAGATACTAAACCCTTTTAACACGAATAACGTACTAATATTCAGTCTCTTTTGAGATGTATCCAAAAACCAATAATTCATGTATCAAACAGATTCTAACCAGTTCATAATCATGTTCCAGGACGGCGCTAGCTCTATGGTTACTGATGAACCTGCTACTGGTGGTGGTACCGCGATACGGGGCTTACGCAATGGCCACGCTCGGTGTGACGCTGTGCGCAGCCGCGGGAGGCTACTGGGCCTCCCTGCCTCACTCGCCTCTAGTCGTACGCCTCGACGGAGCCATGCTGTTCTTCTCGCTAGGATGGTGCTTCTGGCTTGTGTTGATAGCAGGTAAGGTTTGTGAAGTTATATGTTATTAATAACGAAAATGCTTTCATTGAACCAGTACGAAACATGCTGTATAGATAATTTCAAGCGATTTGGCCGCTGGGTGTGGTCACTTCTTGTGGCTAAGTATTACATTTTCTTACACCGTTATTTAGCAAATGCAATATCACAGTCTACTACGTCCGTCCTGAGAATCGCAATAAAATCGCGATAATAAGAGGAAATATAGGGTTGCAGAGCCACGTCGATGATAATCATCATCTAAAAGCAAAACAAGCTCTGGTAACCCCCCCCCCCCCCCCCTGGTTTGGTGGATTATTGTTTATTTTTGAGGGGTTATACCCTGGTAGGCCCTAAGCCTGTTCGAGTATATTAGATACCTCAATGATGCCATGATAAAATGAAAATTGTAACAAATGTTTATTGTTCACTCACCTAATAAGTTTGTATTACGTTCCAGGCTGTGTATGCGTAGCAGTAGGTCTAATAATCGCGATCCTGGACCTGGTGTGGCCTCACAAGTTCTCCACCGTGCTGGAGGTGGACTACGACACGCCGTACGACAGACACGTGCTCATCGTCGACAGCTCACAGCGAGCCAGGCCGCAGATACAAGCCTCGTTACCTACTAGGATACTAAGGTGGGTTATAGTCAGGTCAGAGCAATTTTTGCCAAGCCCAACCAAAGAAGTCAAAAGAAATACGCAGGCTTTGGATTGAGCCGTTTTGTATCGAGTCCATTAAATGCGATAAGTCAATAACCACAAGGTAACTAAAAGGTTTAGGATGCTTGAATTAACTTAAAATACATGCCCTACCTTACCAACCTTCGGCCAATTATCCGCTTCGCTGATTTTTCTTTGGTCTCATGGTCTTGACACACACGTATCACAGCTGAAAGCTAGGTCCTGGGTTTTGTGTACCCAGTAATAACGATGGAATCTAATTGGCTTTTTCCTGCTGGAACCTGGCTGGTAATATAGTTCGGTATATCTATGGAGAAACCTTTATCTAACCTAACACTTAGAAGGTAGGTAGGCGACATCCTTTAACACCGCTACCTGCATAAAAAACCCAATTTTTCTGTCCCTAATACGTAGCGCTTCTGAACATTGCAGAAGACTGTCATCTAAGACCCGGGAGACAGACGGGCAGGTCTCAATGACAGTGGTTAGTGAGAGGGGTCGGGACAACCCCGGCTACCAGCACGAGCAGAGGAAACCCAACTCACCGTGGAGGTACCCGCTCTTCAGGAGACAGATTGACAGGTAGGAGAGAACTTACAAAAGATGAGATCATCATCATCTGTCTAGCCTTTTCCCAACTATGTTGGGGTCGGCTTCCAGTCTAATCGGATGCAGCTGAATACCAGTATTTTTTACATGGAGCGAATGCCTATCTGACCTCCACAACCCAGTTAATACTGGGTAATACGATACCCTTTGGTAAGACCGGTTATCTGACTTTTTGGGCCACTGACTACCTGTAAAGACTGTCAAAGATCTACAAATGACAGCCGGGACCAACTGCTTAAAGTGCTTTCCAAGGCACGGAGGAAACTCTGCATGTAATGGGTGGTCACCCATCCACAGACTAGCCAAACTATTGCAAAAGAGGAGATACAGATGAATATTTATTTTCAGGAAAAAATAGTCTACTAAATTACTCAAAACTATTCAATCAATTAATAACGTTAATGGTTCAGAGACATACGACGAACCATACACCATGTTTTATGTCATTACTTTGTATGGACGTTCAATGCCCTGGAGCATGTTCAGACGTTCTCCTCTTAAGTTGTCGTAATGACTGAGGAAACCAACAACAACAACAGCCCATAACGTCCACTGCTGGACATAAGCCTCTCCCATGATGGGAGGAATTTGCCGTAATCTCCACGCTTGGCAGGCGAATTGGAGATCGCAGTGATGAAATACTAACAGAAAACGCTGCTGCCCATTCTCTGGTCTACGGAGGCGCAAGGTGTTCTGCCTCAGACATTAGTCGCCTTATACGACACCCGTTAGTGTATTGGGTTGGTTCTATTCTACTCTGCCGGATACCACACGGCTAAACCAAGGAAACCAAGCTCAGTTGAAATAAGAAATGCTTCTTCCAAATCAAAGATTCAATGAACTATAACAAATATATGTAATGTTTCAGAGCGGACTCAGCGTCAAGCCTGGGCTCAAGCATAAACGGTAACAGTTCCGGCATCAAGATGTCGCCTCTGGCCGCGGGGGCGCTGCCGGCGTCGCCGCCCGCCCTCCCTGCGCATAGGTACATTACGAGAACTTCTCAGTCTTGTCGCTATGTTAAATAAGTGCTGCTTGCTGACATTACATCATGAAGTGAGTATTGATGCAAATCCAGAAGTGTCGCCGTAGAAGTACGATGACTTAAGCTACCATAGTCAAAATGTTTGATGCTTTCGCTAAGAGAGCTTATTTTCATAATTAATGGAAATTGTTCAAAGCAGATACTTATAAAAGTTGAAGTTAAATTAGCTAGCGAGACTCCGCAGACGAGACTTGATGGGTATCGTAGTCACCAGCACATCAAGTTACCACCACAAACTGTGAAATCTCTCCAAATAATTTTAAATCATAAAATTAATACCAGATATCTTTGTTGCGTTTCATAATATGTATTACATAGATGGTGTAATCAAATAAATATTTTGTTTTTGTTTATATTGTCCATATTGTCCTATCGTCAATATTTTGTGGTTAAGTTCTTAATCGAATGACAAAATTTGACAGTTTCTAGCATGTTTCTAGTAACTTGATGCGCCATGTCTGTATAAAGAAGTGTTGACTTTTTTTGGGCCGGTCGCTGGCCAGTTACTCAGTAAAACACCCGTTTTCTTTATTTTATCATGCTTATATAATCTATATCCCTTACTTTTACGAACTTTCGCGAGCTTATTTCATTCGTTCTATATACTTAGTTATTTCAGCATATTAACCGTTACACAAAAACACATTCACAATACGGACATTATTAAAAGCGTGTGTCTCCACTTTCCAGGTACCGACCCCAAATACCAGCTGCAGAGCGTGTGAAGGACATGTGGTGATTAGTGTAATGTAGCATAATTTAATTACACTCAAAATAATAAGTGTTGTTGGCGGTACGTCATCTAAAGCCGGATCCAGACGTGTGTAACGCGTAATATAATGTATCGTAAAATGTAACGCGAATGCTGTGTGTGGACGGCACTACGAGCATTACTTAAGGGCTATATATCCCTCAAATGGCTTAGCATTATCCTCCGTTACGCCTAAAATACTGCAGCATTAATAAAGTTGAGGATTAATGCTAAGTCCTATGTGTGACGAAAACACGATTCCATAAACTTTCCTCAATAGAAAAAAAATCCAAAGTTACCTCCAAATTGAACAATAAACCGCTGGTATTCAAAAAGTACTTCAAATTAGATCATGAAACTTGACATACTAACTGAACTAACTAAAAAGCAGGTCTTATGTGTTTTATTTTTTTAGTCCAATCAATAGATTTTTTGTAAATCGCAAAAAAACACTCATTTCGCACTATTCGGCCGTAGTGATTGACTTTCGCCGGCGCTCGCTGCGATCAGTCGGCTGTCGGTTTTTAACGCGAAAACAAAAGCGCTTGCCGTGCCGTCCACACTGTTGACGCTCAATTACACGTAATCTTACATTACGCGTTACACACATCTGGATCGGGCTTAAAGTTACTGATCTCTAAGGACCTCCATACACGGTGAATAGACGAACCCACGAGTTGAAGAAAAAACTTTTTAGTGATATAGACGTAGGAAATTAATAATGTAGAAACTCTGCAAATACGATCAATTATGTAAAGTACACACGGCGACACATCAAGCTATACATAGTATAACTAGCCTCGCTTTGTATAGATTTCGAGTACTATCGAGGACACTCCCGCCTGACCACCACTAAGCTCATTTTTGCTTGCACTCGCAAGATAAAAACGCTCTTTAGCCCCGCCCCGTTGACTTTGTGTAGAAAAAATTAATGAAAAGATACCGAATCGGCCGAGCGCACTGACGACGCACGCCAAACGAGAGTTATTGTTATTTTGCGCGCCAAAATTGACGCTTTCCTAATAGGCCCAAACTTTAAGGGGGCGTGGCTCGGCGCCTCCGCATGATTTAAGCGAAAAAAAATTAAAATGGTCAGGCGGAAAAGACCCCCATAGTACAATGAGTTGAGGTTTTGTATAGCTTAATTGGTCGCCATGTCTAGCATGATTATTGTACCTAAGGATTGGTTACCGGCTACTATGAAAATATGAAACGTCTCGTGAAAAGTTTCCAAGCTAATAAACTAAATACCTTATTCAAAACTTCATGTTTCATATTTTTAAAGGAAACCAACAACTTCAAAGCCAATACTGTTTTAATTAAAAGAAAATTGTAAATATGTAAATTATAGTTAGGTAGGTATCTAAATTATGTATAACGAATCCGTCCAGTGTCATAAATTAAATGCCTAGGAGATAATGTTGTGTACCTCTTGTAAGATATGTGTAACGTAAATGTACGACTGCATCGACACAAGTGAATGCTTTGTGCCATGTAATGAAACTAAAGACAAGAAGTGTGTAATATGTGAACATTTATAAGGAAGAAGATAAAATATAAAAAGAAAATATTGAATATATAGGGAAATATGCAAATATTTTTTTCTTCAATTAAATCAATAAAATCCAGTACTATCAACCCAAGAAAAGTATTAAAAGTTAAGTTCAACTACTGCTTGTCGCTAAAAAATAATATTAAACTCCTGCAATTTTCTACGACAGTTCAAACGTCCGTAGCAGTCGCGGCCATGATGTGACGTCATGTGGGTCAATACAAGGCATTTTCAATAAATAAAAAGAGTTTTATATTTCATGCATAATTATTCCCTATTCTCGGAAAATCGAAGCTAAAATTACTTGACATGACATTGAATTCAAATTACAAAAAAAAAAATCGACAATTATTATTACAGACATGAACGTTGAGGTTAATAGCGACATATCAATTAAAATAAATGACATCGAATCAATTAAAATAATTCGGTATTCTATTATTAGAACGAAGTCATTTAGGTGTACGTTTAGATTAAGTTATTTATTTCTTATTATCAGTTTTAGTTTGTTGAATGAATGTGGTGTGTAGCCATTTGTAATAACAATCACAATAATTTCTACGTCACTTTAGTCCTATCTACTTACATCACGTCACATTTTCAATGTTGTGAAGATGTGTTTGCAACAGTGAATGTGTTTTGTACCTATGATAATTATGTATTTTAATTGTAACCATAGTGAGAATACCAGAGTGAATGATTTAAATCGTATTTATTGTGATCGAAAAAATAATTATACAAATTCGAAACATGGACGCTGTGTATTTATTTGTGTAATAAGATTTACATCACATTTCCTACTTTTCATAAATTCCCATTGCACTATTGTTTCACGATTTCCTTGTGAGAAAGAATTTGGTTTATAATTATTAGGACAAAATAAAAAAAAATACTAAATGTAATCACAAAATACAATATTTATTCATACACACACACAAAAACTCACTAAACAATCTTACAGAATCGCTGAAATCAGGAAAATACATATACACATACAATAAAAAACAGCATTTTGTTGAATGCTAAGTAGACAAAGAATAATGTATTTAATTAATACAAATATATGAAAAATGGATTAGCTGATGCTGAATCGTAAAAGTCCTATGAAAATATAAATCAAGTATCTTAAATGAATCTCTGCTTACATAAATATATATTTTAACAAAGATTTTACATTAGGTACATATGTAGCAACAGATATAAAATGTTTATAGCTATCCTAAGTTTCGAAGGTTTCACGAAAGCACCGTCTACGAATGTACTTTAATTTTTAAATAACTGAAGTTACTCTGTTTTCAAATACTTATATTTTGTACTTCGCATTTATGAAACCTTTGATATTTTGGTCTTAGACCTGCTGATGGAACCAGTTGCAAGGAAGCAGACATTCTAGCGAAATTCTACAGACAAGACGTGTGATGATCATCGATATTTTTACAAGAGAAAAACAAAAAATATTCGTTGTTTGAAAAAATATGTATTTGTTTTTATGTCGGAGTTCACTGACCCATCGCATATGAGGACATTCGCTGGCTAGGTAGGTAATTTAAATTGCTACATCTGCTATCACATTTTATCCTCCGCTGCAGCTACTTTTTGTACGGGAAGTTCATACAAAGCGATATTATACTGGGTATGTATAGCTCGATATTATGTCGCCTGCTTACTTATATAGTGATTTTAATATATCATTGAGCTATACTAACGAACAAAATCTGTGCAATAAGCGCGGCAGCGCGGGGGGTGGCTAACCCTGTATATATAGATGTTCAGAGGCCCTACTCTCTAACGTCCGTCCGTCCGTCTCTATCCGTCTCTCTTTCGCACGTCTACAGATGAGTGCGAGTGAGAGAGACGGACGGACGTTAGAGATTAGGGCCCCTGTAGCGAGCAAGCGGTTGATCACAGTTGAACGGAGCACAGATTTTGTTCGCTCAATGGACTTGTGGTAAATTTTATTAACTTCGAGGCTTCCAATTGAGATCGCCTAACTAGTCTCCTTGACGAGGTGATCGAGGTTCAGCTGACAAAGGAACGCGCTCCAGTTCACGAATCCAACTTGAATCTCCAACTCTTTTTCACTCCACAACTTGCACTATAAAATGTCAAAGAATTGGTACAACAACACAACACACTCAGCACAACTCTCATATTTTCTCTTGCTTGATTAAAATAATATACTGGTGCCGATTCCCTTGTTCACAAACTAAACTAAATTTAAGTTGAATGCATCTTTTTCTTTCTATTTCATTATGAAAAGGACAGAAGATAAATATTAGTTTAATCCTGTCAAATTAGTCAGCACCTGACGTAATTTGATGTAATTTTAGTAGTCAACTTTTTAATCGCGTCAAAAACTTGTATGGCGCTGATTAATTTGACAGAACATAACTAAAATTTATCTTCTGTCCTTTTCTTAATGAAATAGAAAGAAAAAGATGCACTGAACTTAAATTTAGTTTAGTTTGTAAACAAGGGAATCGGCACCACTATACATATAGGACGGAAAAGCGAAAGCATAGGCATAGGTAAGCAATACTCATTAATCAGCCTATCACGATCCCACGGCCCTCTTTGTAACAGGGAAAGTGAGACCACGGGAAATTTGTCCTGGGATTCTTCGTTGTAATTCCTCTCTACTTAGAATTTTTCCTAATTTGTTTCCTCTCGGGGGAAGAGGAAACAAACTCTTGTTCAAAATAGCCGAGACGAGTAGTTAAAATCAATAGTAAAACCAGGTAAAGGTATTGGGACTACTATTTAGAACCTACCCTTTCATCTCGGGTATAAAGAGTGAGGCTGAGGTGCCAGACGACGATTTTGCGAAAAGCTATCGACAAGGAGTAAACCGCCGAGACTGGCCCAGAGAGGTGGCGTGTCGACCTGTAAACCTATTATGTATCTTTCTGATTAATTCTGATATCCAGTGACTATCAAGCTTCGGTTGTACACCGAACTTTGGTGACAACTGAGAATGTCATAATATTGGTAGGTGTAACGTAACGTCTTTCACTAAAGCCACTTCAAACTCATTTGTCATCAATTTGTTGTCCACTAAGCTTACATAATCGAAATAATATAAGTATCGATACCAAAGCGTCTGTCAAAATGAGTTACGGTGACTATTAGCCACGATGGGCACCGATGACGTCATATTTGATCGCGACTGGTCATACACAATACGAAACTAACCTTTTGACAGTTATTGGATGGACACTGAGCCCAGTTACTATCATTTCGAGCTGTCAACAGAGATGCGTAATAGGCCTACTGGACGCATAGCGCAAGGGTTAGTCCGAGGTGGCTCGGGAGTCGCGGGACAAGAGCTCTTGGAAAGACTTGAGGGATACTTTCACCCAGCCGTTGGTCAGCAATCAGCATGGGCTAGACAAGAAAAAATTTTGGTAAGACCTTACCTCTGTGTCCTTGAGAGGAGGCGCATGACGCACGACTTTATCGTAGTCTGACTCAGTGAGGTTAACCACCGGACGAGTCTTGAAGTCCAGGAAGTTCATCAAGTCTTCGTAATGGATGTTGCAGTTCTCGTCTTTGAGCAACCTGTCACGAAAATTGTGGGTGTAAAAGTACCCCTAACGAAGCCGAAAAGCACTTGTTCTTTCAAGTTTTTAGCATCGGTCCAACCATTTCAGAGATTAACCGGAACAAACAGACAGACAATTTAATGTATGATCAGAAAAACTAAAAAAAAACGTTTTTAGGGTTCCGTACCTGAAGGGTAGAAACGGGACCCTATTACTAAGACTCCACTGTCCGTCTATGCGTCTGTCTGTCCGTCCGTCTGTGTGTCACCAGGCTGTATCTCATGAACCGTGATAGCTAGACAGTTGAAATTTTCACAGAATGTGTATTTCTAAAAACAGAATAAAATAAATATTTAAGGTGGATGCCCAAGGGTAGCCCGCAAAAAACGTAAGAAAATTTGAATTTCGCGGGCTACCCTTGAGCATCCACCTCAAGAGGGGCTCCCATACAACAAACATGATTTTTTGCCGTTTTGTCTAATGTTGTATCGATAATGGTACGCAACCCTTCGTGCGCGAGTCCGACTCGCACTTGGCCGGTTGTTTTGTAACAAGTATATACTTTCTGATGCATTCAGTAAAAATCTGTTATTTTGAAATTACAAACAGACGCTTCAATTTTAATTATTTGCATAGAAGTTTTTTATGGAAAAGGTGGCAACAAAACAGATATGGTTCATTTTAATTAATTGGATATACCTACTCGAATGTGGAACTAGGTACTCTTCATAAATACTTTTCAGAAACCTTCGAGTTTATCACTAGTTTGCAGTACATTACTCACACTTGCAGCATGCAGTCCAAGAGATCGACGTTCATCGGCAGGCGGTGGGCTTTCAGTAGTTGACGCATGCGCTCTATGGACACCAGGCCTGAGCCCGTGGCGTCTGCGTGCATCAGACCCTCGCGGAGACGGTCCCGGTCGTCCCACAAACCACGCGTCAGCGACGTGAAAACGAGAGACCTGTTTACCAATCATAGTTAATTATATAAAGCACCCTTATTACCCTTAACAAAGCCGAAAGGCACTGGTTCTCCCCGTTATTGCGATTTTTTTTTTTTTGTTCTACACCATACCTGGGAACCTTCTAGTTACGGAGCTATTGGGGGTTAAAGTTCCAACTTTTTCACAAGTTTTTTTTTAGTACATGTTTTTACCCGACTGCGCCATAAGGAGGGTTATGTTTAATGTAAGATTTTTACTTTAAACACCTCCACGACCCCCGTACGATTCAATTCATTCATTAGCACAATGTTTTGAGTGCGTTACATTCAGTGGCGTAGCTAGGTAACCAAGGGCCCTGGTGCAAATAAAAATGGGGCCCACTACTATCTAGTTAATCAAGTAAAAATATTAAACAGTAATCATCATCATCTGCCTAGCCTTTTCCCAAGTTTTTTTTATTGGGGTCGGCTTCCAGTCTAACCGGATGCAGCTAAATACCAGTATTTTACATGGAGCGACTGCCTATCTGACCTCCACAACCCACTTAGTACTGGGTAATACGATACCTTTTGGTAAGACTGGTTGTCAGACTTTTTTTGGGCCACTGACTACCTGTAACGACTGTCAAAGATCACAAATGACAGCCGGGACCAACTGCTTAACGTGCTTTCCGAGGCACGGAGGAAACTCGGTATGTAATGGGTGGTCACCCATCCACAGACCAACCTAGGCAAGCACGGCTTTACCTAAAGATCGACCCGAGCGGCTGTTATTATTTAGCCACGAGCTCATCAATATTAATATTATTAATATTAATATTAATAATTTATGTCATAATATTAAACAGTAATATTATGACATAAATTACAATTAATACTTAGTATTGGGCAATACAACGAAATAGAGTAGAGGTTATTTTATAAAGGAAAAAGGACCTATCAACTGACAAAATGAAATTTTCGAAAGTTCAGTTCGATCGCTAGGTTTTCCGGTAAGGATTCGAGGGCCCCCTGAGCTTGAGGGCCCCGGGGCACTGCACAGTCTAGCCCCTAGGTAGCTACGCCACTGGTTACATTGAGTTCTACCGTCAAAAGTGACTTTTCACCCTAAAAAAAAGTCGTACCCCAGCAATAATTTTTGCGTAAAGTTACTTAGTTTGATGTACAGAATGCTTGGTTGACGGCTTCGTGAAGGGTTCGTTTACACCCTGTATATTAAACATACTTAACGGTTTCCTTGGCACAGTAATGTATACTTATTATTAGATCATACTACGTACGCATAGACTGAATCTAGTTCTAGAGGTCACATGTGCTGCCTGGATTCAAATTCCTGATGGAAACCCCAATAATATTTCAACGGAATTTTTCAGCAGCAGGCCGGAATCTGTATTCCCGCGCCTATTACATAAATAATTAAATATTGCTGGACATTATTACACACAGCGCCATCTAGTGCCACACTAAGCAACGAGGCTTGTGTCGTGGACACCACATAGTTGATTTACTACATAGATACTTTTTTTTTCGTAAACACGTACTTAATATACATATAAACATTCATGACTCGGAAACAAATGTCCATGCCCATCACACAAACATTTGCTCCGACCGGGATTCTAACCCAGGACCCTAAGAACGTAAGGCAGCCTCACTACCGCTGCGCCATTCGGGTCGTCTACATGGGACTCAAATATATTGCCGGCGAAAAGCGGCACCTCTACCAACTAGTAGGTACATCTTACGCTTCGGAAATTACAGGCGTTATGTTACTGAACGTACCTGACCATTTCCCTGCGCGGTGAGTGCTCCTTCCCAGGATCGCCTCGAAAGAATCTTATCAGAGTCACGAACTCATGCTCGGTCATCTTCTCGCACATTATTTCTTTCAACGCCTGTCTGTAGTGATTAATTGCTGTTCATTGAGGAGTCCACTAATATTTGAATATTTGTATTTATATTATACTTAACATTATAAATGCGACTGTTTGTGAGGATGTATGGACGTTTTGATGTTACTCTTTCACGTAACGGCTGCTACTACAACTAACCGTGTGGATAAGGAGACGAAATTTGGCACACAGTTAGTTTATAACCTGGATTAATACAATATGATACCCGGGAAAAAAAATCCCATGGGACAATTACCAAAGTCCACGCTGGTCAGGCCACGGACATTAGCTAGTTCTAAATAACTTTACCTGAATTTCTTTTAATGTTTGTGTAGTATTAGAAATACAGCACTGACTACACCCCATTTGTATTTTATGTTCGTAGGCCATCCAAAGGTTGTCTTGAAGATATCGCTATCAGCGATAAGACCGCCTTTGTAACTTAATTTGGTTATTAAGTAAAATTTGGTTATCTACACTAATATTATGAAGAGGTAAGATTTGTATTTTTGTGTGTATGTTTGTAATGAATAAACTGAAAAAATACTGAACATTCTTTCACCATTAGAAAGCTACATTCACCCTGAGTAACATAGGCTATATTTTATCCCCCTACTCCCATGGGAACGGGAACTTCGCGGGTGAAACCGCGTGACGTCCGCTAGTTAAGTATTAAATGGTTCCACCCTTTATAGCAGAACTTTTTATTTCATAATATTATTTTGGATAACAGCGGATAGCATAAACTTCATTTCGCAGAAAATCGTTTGGCAGACACTCATTTATCATACATTCAAACCTCATAATTTTGTAAGTCAGAATCACCTTTAGGCATAAATTTCATATGCATAAGAATTAAATGTAGAACCATCTTATCGCAGAAAATTCACAGTCAGAATCATCTTTTGGCATATATTTCACATCGATAGACACTAAAAGGCAGAACTATCATAATTCAGAAAGTTTACTGTTAGAATCATGTTTTGGCATACATTTCATAATGCATAAAAAAATATTTTAATACTGAAAATTCATAGTTAAAATAATTTTGTATTTCTTATCTTGGTAATAAAATTGATTGAACATTTTTTTTTTCGCCACAAACATATGACGATTATGTTAATTGCTGCATATTTCTGATCAGGCAAGCATACATCATGCATGCAGCAAGCATGCAGTATGCAAACAAGCATGCAGTACGCAAACATGTAAACCAGCATACACCATGCATACAGCCACCATGCAGCATGCAATACGCAAACATGCAAACCAGCATACATCATGCATACAGCCACCATGCAGCATGCAAGCAAGCATGCAGCATGCAAGTAATCATGCAACATGCAGCAGGCATGGTTTCTGTCACGGCTCCGGCGCTGCAGGGCTCCGGCGGTCCCACGCGGATTTAAATTACACTCTAGGGGTAGGGCAGACAAGACTACGTGGAGTCGGTTTTGGAGCGATTCGTTTCTGTCACTAACTTTTTAGCGCAACATATTGTCTTTTTAAGACAATATTTTAATTCTAATTTAAAGGTTAAAAATTCTATTTTATAGAAATGGCAATAATGCCAAATAAAATTATTCTAAATGAAATTCTGCCATCGTCATAGTATGCCAAGTGAAATTGTACCAAATAATCGTCGCTCTAAATAAACGTTATTCTAAACGAAATTATGCGGAATTGAACTTTTAAGATGGCAGAATTTTATTTGGCATAATTCAACCTTATGCCAAATAAAATTCTGCCATCTTAAAAGTATGCCATTGTAAATTCGGACATACAAACATTCGGCCAAACAATAACTATATTAAATATTTTTAATGCCTTAAAAATACTCGTTTAAAGAAGATTATGCCAAGTGTGTTATGCTAAATAAATTTGGGAGCATTAATATTCTGTCAGATAGAAGGAACCCGTATTAAATCGTTAAACTTACTTGAAACATCTAACGGACATAAGATCTTTGTGATCCGGTATTACAGCTTCCATATATTTCGCTACAAAGTTCTTATAGCCATTTTCTTGGGTAGCCAGGGTGCGACGAATTTTGTCCATTATCAAAGCTATGTTCGCCATTGGGTACTGGTGGATACAAGCATTTCGTTAGATTACAGGAAATTTTCTTAAATCTAAGATAAAAATGTAAGAAGAAAGAAATTTTTATTCGCAAAACATGAGTAGAGGGGAACAAAATGTTACGCTGTTAGGCACAAGATAGATAAAAGGCACAACCACAGCTGAAACAATGTCGAAGGCTGGTCAAAGCTGATTGTAGATGGCGCGTCCATATCTTAGACCCAATCTGAGCAATAAGGTCAAACTATTTTGAAATACAAAATGACATTGACAGATTTTCAACCAATGACGATGTTTGGTACAAGCGATGCTAGCGCCAGTTCAACAGTTGCCATCCCTATAATAACGAAAAGTATACTAACAACTAACTCTTACTAATATTATAAAGAGGAAAGATTTGTATTTTTGTGTGTTTAGGATTCGCCAGTGATCCACACAGCTCATCGTCCAGGAGTACGAAGCGACATCTGACGAGTAGGCAGTAGAAGTTTTTGTTTTAATTGTGCCGTCGATTGGGGGTACTCCGACAGAAACTGTTTCGCTCGGACCGCCACAACGCTTCACTTTCCCTGTGTTCACACAAGTGCGTAGCACCTGTGTGAGCACGGGGGGAGTCGCCCCCTGCGCTACCCGGTGCCAAATTCACCGTTGCGGTCGCGAGATCACGTCCCAGCGTGAAGTTTTATTAAGAAAAAGATGCCGAAGCCTGGCTCCCGCGGCTCATTAGGCCGTGAAGACAATGCCAGCCAGCAAGAACCTCTCCCGGAGTTGGACCAGCCGCTTTCGCTACCGTCTCTCGACGACGGAGCGACTGGTGCAACGCTGGCCAGACCCCCCTCTCCTCGGAGTGAAGAGAAGGTAAGGTCTGGCAAGAAGAGGACCTCCCAAGGCGGAACAAGCGCGGCGGCAACCAAGGCCGATTCGTCGACGACGCCGGCGCCTGCGCGCGGTGCGCCGGCGCCCTCGCCGAACCTGCCGCATGCCGTAGCCGTGCGCCCTCCCGCATTCCGTCCGGTGCCGATCCAGGCCCCGGAACCTGCCGCTGCAATAGCCGGACGCGCGCCACACGCGCGCGCCACTGCACCTACTGCGCGCGGTACAGGGCGCGACTCCGCGCCTCCCGCGCGCGCTCCCGCGCCTACGCCGCGAGCCTCCACGAGTGCGGCTCGCCCCGTGGCGCCATCGGCGTCCTATGTGCGCCCTACAGCGCGCCCGACCACCCGTGCCACCGCTGATCCACGGCCCGCCGCGTCGACTGCGCCCTCTGGGGCTGCGTCCGCGGTGGCCTCCACCAGCCGCGACACCCCTACCCCGCGCACCGCCACTGGCCCCAGCCACAGCTCGCTGGCCGGGCCGGCCCAGGCGGAACGGGATAGACGCCCGCTACCTAAGCTGGCGCCAGGCGGCCGTCCGACGTCCTCGGCGCCGCAAGCACCCAACTCGCCGGCGCCACCCCGCGCCTCGGCCTTCGACTCGCCGGCGGCGCTGTCGGCATGCTCGTCTCGAGCCGGCTCGAGCATGTCGATAGCGTCCGGGGGCTCAGTCGACTCCGGCCGGAGCGCCTCAGGGAGGCGCACCCCTACTGCATCACCGACGCCGTCGCTGGGATTCGGCTATGAATTCCAGCTGGAGCCACGTCCCCAGCGACGGCGCCGCAGCACCGATGAAGCCGAAGAAGAAGAGGCCAAGCGATACTGCCCGGACTCGCCGCGGCCGCAGCGCGAGCGCGCGCCGCCGCGTGGCCAGGGCAGTGCCGCCTCGCCCACCTTCGCGGAGGCGGTCAGGCGCACGCCCACCGCGTCGCCGACGCCGCCGACGCCCTCACCCAGGACTAGACAACACGGGGTGAGTGTTTCTCATGCTGATTCTTCCCCAGCTCAGCCGGCGGCCCCTGTGGACGACGGAGGAGCGTCCAACAAGACAGCCACTTCTCAGCCCAAGCCGAAGCCACCCAAAAGGCCGAAGTATCCTCCGCTGACAGTGGAGAAGCTACCGGGTTGGGCCGCCCACTTTAGGGCAATCAGGCAGAAGCTGGGTCATCCCCCCAATGCCCGCCCATATGGCAAGGGGATTCGGTTCTGGCCCGACAGCGAGGCCGAATATAGGATGATCCAGAGCTACCTGACGGACCTGGAAAAGGCGGACGGCACCTCGTGGTTTGCTTACTCGCTGCCAGCGGAGCGAAGCATGAAGGTGGCCATCACAGGGCTGCCGGTAGACACCCCCCCGGAGGAGATTGAGGAGGAGCTCCGGGACATGGGTTACGAGCCGGAGTATGTGCGCCATATTAAGGCGCGCGCAGGACGACCCGGCTGCGTGTACCACGCCGTCCTTAAGAGGACCCCGGAGGCCAGGTCCATATTTGACGTCCATACATTCATGTGTATGAAGGGCGTCAAGATTGAGGCCTGGCGGGGTAAAAGAGGGCCCGCCCAATGCCACCGGTGCCAAAAATTCAGGCACTCGTCGCACCATTGTCACCGGCCGCTCGCCTGTGTCCGCTGTGGAGAGGGACACGCTGCGCGGGATTGCCCCCGCCCACGAGACGAGCCAGCGACCTGCATCAACTGCGGGGGTGATCACCCCGCTAACAACGTGCGCTGCCCCACCTTCCAGGCGGAAATCAGGAACAGGCGAGCGGGCACTGTCGCCGCCACGACCGCCTCACGCCGACCTCAACAGGTCACCGAGGGGCCCCAAGACGTGGCCGTCACAGAGGCCCAAGGCGCGTCGCTCATGGCGGTGGCCAACGGGCCCACCATCAGGGGAGAAGCCCCCCCCCCCTCCTCCACAAAGCGGCGGAGGAAGCGGAAGGGGAAGAAACGGAGGGGAAAAGGCAAGACAGCCGAGCTCCCCCCCCCCCGCACCTACAGAGGAAATACGGGACGACCTTACCTCGTCCCAGGCGCAGGCTGTGCCACCCAAAATCGCGTCGCAGCCACCACCTCAGAAGGAGAAGAGAGGGCTGTCTGCTGGTGCCGGCACATCGCGGCCCCCAGCCCTCCAACCACAGCAACAACAACAGCGGCCCAAACAGGCTGCGCGCGCCGGTCCAGCTGCCGGCGTGGAGAAGAAACCTACTACAACGACAAAGGAATTCACAGCCTGCGCCGTCCAACTGCTAATGGACTTAATCAAAGCCATAAGGCAGGGACAAGACGCGGGTCTGGTTATCCTCGACGGCCTGGCCTCCCTCCTCAAGCTGTATGGCTAGGCCGCTGAGGGTAATCCACTGGAATGCCCGCGGCCTTAAAGGTAAGGTCGCCCCCCTCCGCCGCCTCCTACACGAAGAAGATATCGACGTGGCGCTAGTAAGCGAGACGCACCTGGGACCAGCTGACAGGCTCAGAATCTCGGGCTACCTCGCTTACAGGAAAGATGAAAGGTCGGCACTCGGCACTCCCTACCGTGGTCTGGCGGTACTGGTGAGGCGTAGGGTCGTCCATCAAGAACTCCCTGTGCCGTCGCTCGGCACGTTCTACGCGCTGGGCGTGCAGCTGCACGTCGCCGGCGAGGATCTCGCCATTTACGCCTGTTACAAGGCGCCCTTGGCCAAACTGGATCCCACAGAGCTGAGGGCCCTTCTTGAGGCTCACAGCGGCGCGACGATCCTTGCTGGTGACCTTAACTGCAAGCACCCAGCGTGGAACTCCGCCGCGACCAACACGGGGGGCAGGCGACTCTACGCGGACGCGGAAGCCTTCGGCTACACGGTGTCCGGCCCAGAGACGCCCACCCACTACCCGGACGCCAACGCTTACATGCCGGACGTGCTGGACATCGTGGCCTACCGAGGGCTACACTGCCAGATCGCACAGCAGGTGCTAGACGACGAGATGCAGTCAGACCACCATCCTGTTCTCGTCGTCCTATCGGGGATGCCGACCCGACAGCTGCCCGCAGCGCCACGTCGACGAATAAACTGGGAAGTTTTTAAAGAAAAGGCTGAGGCCACCACTCCGACTCGGCCCATGATTACCTCCGCGGACGTGAACCAGACCGCGGATGACGTCACTGCTTGCATACGGAGCGCCTTGGAAGCGGCGACAACGTTGGAACCGCAGGGGAGAGTGCTGCAGCCGCCCCTGCCTGCGTATCTACGACGGATGATCGCCGACAAGAGGCGCCTTCGCAAGCAGTGGCAACAGTCGAGATGCCCATCAATGAAGACCAGGGTGAACCGCCTCGCGGAGAGGATTAAGGCCGAGTTGCGGGACCGGGAAGCCGAGAGCTGGGAAGACCGCATCCAAGAGGCGGCTGGCAGCTGGCCATCCGCCCACAGACTCTGCCGCCAATTGACGAATGCCCCAGCTCCGGTGCGCCCACTACTGGATAGCGGCGGGGCGCTCAAGTATGTCGCAGAGGACCGCGCGGAGGTCTTCGCCGAGCACCTGGAGCGTCAATTCCGACCGAACCCGACCAACGACGTCGACCATGTCGCAACAGTCGAGAAACACCTTGGGGACTACTTCGCCACGCCGATAGCTCCCGAGGAAGAGCCCATATTTTTCTCGCCTGGGGCAGTAAGACGCGCCATCCTGAGGACGAAGCCCAGGAAGGCCCCCGGTGCGGACGGTATCACCAACGCAGTGCTGCGCCAATTGCCGTACCGTACGGTAGCGGCGCTGGCGCGCCTGTACACGGCGATACTGCGCACTGGGACGTTCCCCTCCTCGTGGAAGGAAGGGCGCGTCATTATGCTGCCTAAGGCGGGGAAAAACATACTGAAGCCGGAGAGCTATCGGCCGGTAACGCTGCTGCCCACCACCTCCAAGGTGTTCGAAAAACTCCTGTTGCGGCATCTCCAGCCGCACATCGACCCGCGGCCCGAACAGTTTGGGTTTAGGTCGGAACACAGCACGACGCTCCAGCTGTCGAGGGTGCTGCACCACATGGCGCAAGCCGTCAACAAGAAGGAGTATGCGGTCGCAGTACTCCTCGACATGGAGAAGGCCTTCGACCGCGTGTGGCACGAGGGCCTCATTTTCAAGTTGGCCACGTCCGACGCGCCTCGCCGCGTTGTAAAGGTGGTCCAGTCTTTTCTTTCAGATAGAAGCTTCCGCGTGGTGGTCGAGGGAGCGCTCTCCAGTGCCCGCCCGGTGCTGGCTGGAGTGCCCCAAGGCAGTTGCGTGTCGCCAGCGTGTTACTCACGTTACACCGACGACATCCCCACGACGCCAGAGGCGATGCTCGCGCTGTACGCCGACGACGCCGCGTACATTACTACATCGCTTAACGCGAAGTACGCGGCGGTCAAGATGCAGCGCGCGCTAGACCTACTGCCGGACTGGCTGTCCAAGTGGCGGCTGTCGGTTAACGTGGGTAAGACGCAGGCGATGGTCACTGGACTAGTGCCCCTCCCACCACCTCTGACTCTTCAAGGCGCCGACGTCGAGTGGTCGCCCCGGGTGAAGTACCTGGGGGTCACCATCGACCGTCGGCTCACCATGGGCCATCATGTCCGCCAGGTCGCGGCTCGGGCTGGGGTAGCCCGCCACCAGCTCCGTCCGGTGCTCTCGTCCCGACTGCCGGTGCGCGTCAAGTTGGGCGTGTATAAAACTTATATACGTCCGATTCTGACGTACGCCGCCCCCGCATGGAACGTCTTCACATGCGAGGGTCACAAGAAGCTCCTCCGCACGCAGCAAAATCTTGCGCTGCGGACCATCGTCGATGCCCCTCGCTTCGTGAGGAATGACGTCATCGTGCGGGACCTCGGGTTCGAGAGCCTGGATGCCTTCATCCGGCGCCTTGCGACGGGAATGTTCGCGCGTGCCGACGCATCTGCTTGGCCCCATGTCAAGCACATTGCGCCCTGGCATGCGCGCCCCCCTGACGCGAGGCGCCCCCTCCCCCGCGACCTGGTAGCGGAGGATGTCCCATCACCACCGGACTTGACGCCTGGGTAAGCTGTTTTTCCCGGGGATACACGCAGCTTACCTACACATGAATGACTCCACACACACAACACACACCCAGTTGCGCGACCTGTGCTAAGTTAATATAGGCAGGCCGCGTAGCTTCGTCCACACATGCATCCCTACACAGGCACGTTAACTCACGCGTAGGATCGCGGCGCGGGCTCGCGAACCACGCTTGCACTGGGCGGTGTTCACACAACACATTACCGCCCACACACACACTACGGTTCTTCGTCCGTAACGTAACCGGCAAGCTCTGGAAGCGGGGCGGGCGGGAACCACTACATCCTCCGTAGGTGCGTCGGAGTCGGCACCTCTGTCGCTGGTCGTCCCCCGCCGGGCCTCCTTCGGGTCTCACCTGGCGGGGACTGACCGCCGAGGTGCCGTGAAGAAAGCAGCGCTGTATGGACAGCGCTGCAGGCGCGCCTACGGAATACTTTATAGCAATCTTTCACAGGCATGCGACATTGCCGCCGCATGCCACAAGGCCTTGCCTTCTAGGCAACACAATGACAGGCCTGTTGTCACAGGCCTCGGCAAAGCATCCGCGGCCAGGGGGCATAGCCCCGACGCCGCCCGCCGCGCCCCCTGACGGGGGCGCAGCGACATCCTCGTATGCGTATGCGTTTGTGTGTTTATGTTTGTAATGAATAAACACAAAAACTACTGCGCCGATTTCAAAAATTCTTTCACCATTAGAAAGCTACATTCACCTTGACTAACAGAGGCTATATTTTATCCCCGTACTCCCACGGAAATGGGAACTACGCGGGAGAAACCGCGTGACGTCCGTTAGTCTCTTATAAAAGTCATCAAGACTCACCTGTTCAGCATTCAGCTCCATGTATCGTAAAGCATACTCATCAGCACCGACAAGACGAAACCGGTGCTTTCTAACGACCAGCTCATTTCCAATCCACATGTCTTTATCAGTATATGCCGGAGGTTCTTTAGGCACAAAGAAATTGACGTCTGGAAGATACATTTTATCGCGCCTGAAGAATGTGCCACCCTGTTGAAAACGTCTATGACTGCATGATACACAAACAAATTATGAAAAATGTGTCTTAACAACGCAGGAATAAAACCAAAATTATTCTGTTCATCACAAGTGTTCTAATGTAGAACGTAGTTGTGTTGACAGATTCCTAAGACACTCATAGAAACCCCGTAGACGCTCGTAAAAGCCATGAAAGCATGAAGGCCGCGCTCGGGGAAGACAAAATTGTGTGGCTTTTTGCCAGCTCTGCAGATACAGGGTGTAAACAACCTCATCACGAAGCCGTCAACCAAGCATTCTGTACATCAAAATAAGTATCATTACGCAAAAAATATTGCTGGGAAACGACTTTTTTTATTTGGTGTGAAAATCATATTTTGTGGTATAGGTACGCACTCAAAACATTATGCTGATGGATGGATTGAATAATACGGGGGTCGTGGAGGTGTTTAAAGTAAAAATCTTACATTAAAAACTTGTTTTAAAAAAAACACTTGTCAAAAAGTTGGAACTTTGGCCCCCAATATCTCCGTAACTAGAAGGTTCCCAGGTATGTCGTAGAACAAAAAAAAATTGCAATGACGGGAGAACAAGTGCCTTTCGGCTTCGTTATGACGTTTTTTACACCCTTTATAGATCAGTGGTCGTCTTCATTGACCAACACGCAAATTAGACAGAAACAATTATCATAATAATTTCTTACCAGATAACCAGAATTACGTTCGCCGAGTTCAAAAACACCAATTGTATCATCACATAAGAAATATTTGACGATGAAATAACGCCGAAGATCGTCGGGATTGTCAGTAATCAGCCGAGCCGAAAAACGCAGCACGTGCGAATCAAACCCAACTCTGCGGAAAGTTAAATTATATTGAACCGGTTTTCTCATGAAATTGTATACCCTTATCGGATAACATTCGCATATAGTACATGACTGTGTTCGTCGAACGTATAGTATTACGTCGCTCTGCCGTCGATCGTGTCATCTACCAACGCGTCTACCGCAGAAGCTTACGGATATTTCAATGTTCGGACTAAATATAAGTGCCTTACCTGTCCTTATTTATGAACTTGTGAAAGTCTCTATGCGGAGCTTTAGGTTCAACGGTGCGACAGTTTTCAGCCGAGTCTTCATAACTACCGTATCCATTCCAGGGAGGCAGCTCGCGGTCAGCCATCTCGGCGCTGAGGCATTCCTTGGCGTTGTCGTGGGGTGGGGCCAATGTCGTGAACGTATCTAAAAATAACTGTTTACTCACTCAACATACATACATTACCTACATTAGGCAGAAGCGTAGCTAATAGGTCACTCACATGCCTCAAATTATGTTTTATGTCCCTTGGAATAGAAGCGAGCCTATTGCCATAAACCGGGGTCAAATCCAGACTTCGTGGCTGCTACCGATGAAAAAACCCTATAAAACTTTGCCCGACCCAGAATCGATCTCATGTTGCTTGTTCGCTATGTTATTTCTATTTATAAGAATAGGAAATATGCAAGAAATTCAAAACTTTTTTTATTCCACCTGTATGTACCCAGACGTACCCGATCGGGAACGTTGCATTGTTATTTTAATTGTGTCTGTAATTGCGGGTACCGAAGAGCTAGAAATACCTTGTATTGGCCCATATAAACATTGTGGTACACTTGATTATCTTTGTAATACAACACTTACCTATTTTACAATTTAATATTTTATGTAACGTGTTTTTGGTAAAACGGAACGCAAATTGATAACGCATCGTCGCCGGTAGTGACGTCAAATGTTATGTGTCAAAGACAGACTTATTTGAAAAGTTTCACTCAGATGTTATTATAATAATTGTTATTGCATTGTTTGCTTGAATAAAGCACATACATTTAGTAAAATGATTATATTAAGGCTGATGCTCCAAGGTTGCCCGCGAAATTCAATTTTTCTAACGTTTTTTGCAATTTGCAGGCCAGTGCTAGGTTGTATGTTGATTAAAATATTATTCGCGGCTGTAAGACGTATGTAGTTACAGAATTATAATCATCAAAATTATCAATACAACCCTCCAAGTTCATAAAGGTGTAGGAAACAAAAAAAAAGAGCAGAAAAAGTCATTTCTACACCTTTATAAACGTGGAGGGTTGTATTGATGATTTTAATGATTATAATTCTGTAACTACATACGTCTTACAGCCGAGAATAATATTTTAATCAACATACGACCAAGCACGGGCCTGCAAATTGCAAAAAACGTAAAAAAATTGAATTTCGCGGGCTACCCTGGAGCATTCACCTTAAGGGTAAAAACTTAGGTAGGTATATGTAAACAAGGCAGACAGACGGAAATACGACAAACGCTATGCCATGAATGGCCGCGACAGGCACGGACGTTTGAACTGTTGTAGAAAATTGTACAAGTTTAATATTTTTTTGAGCGATAAGCGGTCGTTGAACTTAACGTTTAATTATGTTATTGGGTAGATAGTACTGTACTTTATTGATTTAAGTGAAAAAAAAAAATATATGCTTCCCTATTCCCGAACAGACGGAAATAATATTTAGAAATTGCTGCCAAAGATTTTTTAGGTTCATTAATTTTCTAGTGGACTTGACAGCTCATTGGCAAAGAAATTCAGTCGCCAAAGCTTTTTGAAAGCTCTTTATAACATTCCATTACAAACTTACCAAATCCATACGTGACACGGTAATACTCCTTAGTGTTGGGATCGCAGTCAGTGAGAACCACATTGCGTCCAAATACGTTGAGTACGGCTCCAATGCTCAGATCCGCAGGGCTGTAGGAGGGTATCGGAGGCCCGCCAGTCATTTCTACCTTGGGTGGTATTTTCTAGAACGTCGTTAAATAAACTAGAGAATGGTGTCGATTCTGTTGTGCACAAACTAAGCTTAATCTATGCTATTGCTATCTTTTACTAAAAGGCAGTGCGAGAAAAGGACGGCTATAGCTATGAACAAAGTTAGAGATGTCAAACGAGTTTATGCTTTGCGCTTCACCGTGTTTTTAGTCGACATGTTTTTACGTGCACCCTTTATTTGTAAAGAAATATTAGTTCCAACTAAATTTGACAGCTCTAAATTACGTCCGTCTATTTCTCGTTTTATTAAAGAGAAAAAGATAGAAATAGCCTAAATTAAGTTTAGTTTGTGTACAACAGAATCGACACCAATAAGCACCTCAAGTAGCCACTAAAATTAAATTAACACTTTTTGGGTCCATGTGTTAAATATTTGTTCCATGCGGGATTCGAACCAGCGACACACAGCACAGCAGACAATCGCTCAGCGACTGCGCCAACCGTGTCGTCAAATCTAAAGTAATCGTTCTCGCAGAAAAGGAATGCGATCCTATTCTGCGAAACGCGATTGCGAAAAGGATCTTCTTTTTTATCGACCTGGCTTTACATGCCGTCGAGAAATATCTCCCAAGCATGCTGGTTTCCTCACGATGTTTACCTTCACTGAAGTAAGTGATAGTAATGGGGATAGATGACACACCAATCAATTGAGATACTTTTTAAGAGCTGTCAAAATGCGGTTCTCTCATAGATTTTGTGTGGCAATAGCAAACTGTGACGTCACTGTTTATTCAACTCAATGACTCAACTATTTATTGATTTCAAAGCAACCAAAAAACGAATTTGGCAATTAATTTTAAAAAACGGGTTCTCAGGCCCAAAATAAAATGTTTTTTTTTAGAGATAGGTGTCTAGGAATTATTGTTTTATGGTGTCATCCACAGAACATATAAAGGAGGTTAGAAAGGCCTTGTGGGCGGGGCACGCGCGCCGCGGTTATGAGCAAATGCTCAATATCAACCGAAATTTAATTTACCGACCAGCAATCGCTCTCTTGTTTTGACAGCGTACGTAAGCTCCGCAAAAATATTAAATTATGCCGTCTTGCGCTATTATAACGTGTCGAAAAAGAAGCCAGGTGTGTAGTGTAGCACGAGAAGGGATTTCTTTCCACCGGTAAGTCCAAAAACATTAAAATACTTGTGATATTTGTAATTATAACATTAGCATTATGAAGTTTGTAGACAAAAACGAAATAATCGCAAGTAGACGAATAGTAATACATTGCTTGCAATAGATGGACTATACATTTTGCATTACGTGAGCGATCGCGCAATGTATTACGTTCACTGCGAGAGTCCCGAGTGCCGAACCAAAGGTGTAATTCCACGAACTCTAGGCACATCGATAGTGCTGTGCCAATTTGTAAACAATGTCGAAAATTACTATGATACAATGGATTATTATCAATAGTACACTTAATAACTAAAATAATATTATTTATTCCGACCGATTGTTAATATACCTAGATTTTGAGTGAGGTTTTTGTATATTTTTTGTATTAGTACTATAAGTTTTATGTAATTTTTCAATGTTGAAACTAACATAATTATGATTATGTGATTTATATTTCTTCCGAAATGTAGATACCATAAGTAACGTAACCGTATATATTTCATTTCAAGGACAAAAATCGTGTAAGTAAACTAGTGTAATCTTTTTCTTTTTGAACTGGTGATAAGCACCGGAAATGTAAGGTTGAGAGGTAACCGACTTTCTCTAATGAACAAACAATAAACACGGTAAATATTCCATGTTAAATCCTAATGTTTATAATAAAATTGGTTTTAAAATTCAGTTACGTATTTTTTATTTGTTTTTATATTGGTGTTATTTATCTATAATATGTATGTATTTAGAAATATAAGTATGTTTATCAGTTGTCTAGTACCCATAACACAAGCTCTGCTTAGCTTGGGACTAGATGGCGTTGTGTGATAGTTGTGGAATATTATTATTATATTCGCATGAATAATGTTCACAACATGCATTACAGAAGTCCGCATAGTCCACAATACTTGCAAAGTTAGAAGCAAGATTACATTAATTTTATCGATATCAACAATCGACCTTTTTGTCGCCCACCATACATGAGCTTTTACGCATGTATGAGTGTACGCCAAACGCAGGGACTGCGTTAGCACACTAACATGATCGTGAGTTTGCTATTGGTTGTCACAACAACCAATAGCAAACTCACGATCTAAGTGCGTGTTGTTTATTTGTGTGCGTAATCCGCGTAGGCATTGGTCTCTTGCTTGTAGTAACGCTAGTTACTAGTTATTATTCTGTGCTTGTAGTGAAGTTAAAGAGTGGGAGTCAAGCGGCGACACGCGTTCTGATACAAATCAGGATCTATTTCCTTTCTAACCTCCTTTAAATGTTCTGTGGTGTCATCTACCCAATTATACAATACGCACATCAATCGGAAAAATCAAAGGTGCGGGTCTGGGGGGTCGAACTTGAGACCTATGAATTGGCAGTCTCATCTGAAAGTCACACCACTATGCTATCACTGCTTTTATTAAACGGGGAAAAGGATAAAGTAGGTTTAATCAACTTAGCCTATCGCAGACCACTGCTTGACCCACTGTTGTTCTCCCAAGCTGCGCCAGATCACCTTGTCCTTTACTATCCGCATCTAGTGTGACCAAGCTGGCTTGTTTTTGGTCGTAGGTTATAAATACCCTTCCCCAGAAACATAAGTGACTTACACGAGGAAGACGCATTCTCTTCAGAAACATCGGTCCGGCCTCCCTGCCCGAATTATGAGCTAACGATTCTTTAATCTCTATAGTATCGTCTGCTAAAAAATAATGGATCTCCAGGTAATGTAATATACCAAATTCTGAATCACGATCATCCCAGTAACCATAAAACCTAAAAAAGAAGCAAATTAAATTAAACATCAAAGAGTGGAACTTGGACCAATAAATATAAGAAAAGAAACACCATAACTTTTTTTGCCTAAATAACGAAATTACGATACGGCTAGAAGGTTTTCTTTTGTCAAAAAGTCCGTAGGCATAGAAACTCTTCGAATGTATCTGTCCCCTGAGTTGCCTGAGTCTCTTTGAAGTACTGGGAAGTACCTACTTAGAAAAAAAATTTTTTCAATACACTTCCTCGAAAACTGCTCCATAACGCACTACGATTAGGTACAACATGCAATGTATTTCACACGCGTGCGATTTTTTCCACTTTTCCGCACGTGTGCGGGAATGAAAATTGCCACAGATAACTATACCTATACTTAGTCCAAATTGGTTCAATGCCTATAGTCTGAGGTGAATGTTTTTTTTTTTATTTCGGCAAAGCACTCACTACGCGTCTCGGCATAAATATTTTTTGAATATTCAAATTGTGTTAATAAATAGAATATCATAGATAAACATGAATATTAAAAACCGGCCAAGTGCGAGTCGGACTCGCGCACGAAGGGTTCCGTACCAATTATTATAAAAAAATCACGTTTGTTGTATGGGAGCCCCCCTTAAATATTAATTTTATTCTGTTTTTAGTATTTGTTGTTATAGCGGCAACAGAAATACATCATCTGTGAAAATTTCAACTGTCTAGCTGTTACGGTTCATGAGATACAGCCTGGTGACAGACAGACGGACAGACGGACAGACGGACAGACGGACAGACAGCGGAGTCTTAGTAATAGCGTTCCGTTTTTACCCTTTGGGTACGGAACCCTAAAAACCAATAGTTACTTTTATACACAAATTGACATTTATTTGTGTTCTGAATTCAAAAATATAAAATAAATATATTTTTTATATTAGGCTGTTTAACGGCTTCATACATTTGCCTCTCATTTACCTGGCGAAAGCAAAGCGCGAAAAAAAAAAAAAAAGAAAATACAAATCATAGTTTCTTAGTTCGTGACAAAAATGTTTTTCGTTATTTTGTTTTATTTCTTCAAAAGTGTATTGAAAAACGTCGTTTGATACACGTGGACATTTTGTTATTGCAATTCTCGGCTCAAAAACACCCTCGCCTACGGCTCGGGTGTTATAATTCCGCCTCGAATGCAATAACAAACTTTCTCCACTTGTATCAAAATGTACTATTACCTACCTCAAAACTTGTCTATCAAATTCCAAAAATTGTTTGAAAGGTCTATGTTTTGGGGGCTTTCTGGTATCCGGTGTTCTCTAAAACAATAGAATTCATTGTAGGTTATATTACAGACACATGTCATGTTTCAATGTATCATTATACTTTCATAAATAATACTTACTTCGATCGCGTCTGGATATGGTATCGGATCCGGCACATTGATGCCCAAGCGATTTAGAAACAATCTCGTGAAGTTGTCACAATTTACGATCTGTAGGAGAAACCATAGTTATTATATAAAAGATAAATCATGAAAACAATTTATTATAAGGAAGTTTATTTACCATGAAGTTTTTGCCAAAGAATGTAACTTCCCGCCCAATATTAAGATCCAGTACGTCGTAATACAAATCGTAGGTGTACGGGAGGCGAATTCTTTGACGACTGATCATTGTTCCTGAACAATTAGTAATAGCCAATTCAACAGTTATTTAATTATTTTTTAATTTTTTAATTATTTTCCTCTATAGTCTGCGTCATTTAAGTAGGGAATAAAGGTCATTAACCCGCATACATTTATTCAAATACATAATTCCGAAAACAGAAATAATGACATAAACTTGTCCCGAAACTACCTTTATCGTGATCCTTAACTTTTTCTAGTAATAAAAAACGATTCATAATGTATTGTCGGGGTACCTACGCAGAGAAATTAAGGAAAGAGAAATGACCTTTATTTCCTACGACTATAGAGTTTTCTCTAGTCTCTGAACCTATTTGGAGATTATTTTTACCCACGACGGAACGGAGACGGTGTATGCGTTTGGAGTGACCTTTATTCATAGATAATCTATACTAATATTATAAAGCTGCAGTGTTTGTTTGTTTGTTTGTTTGTTTGAACACGCTAATCTCTGGAACTACTGGTCCGATTTGAATGATTCTTTCAGTGTTGGGTAGTCCATTTATCGAGGAAGGCTATATGCTATATAACATCACGCCGCGACCAAAAGGAGCGGAGCATAAATGAAAAATATTGCAAAAACGGGGAAAAATGTATTCCTTTTGTGAGCTGTTTCTCTTTTATGTGACGCAGACGAAGTTGCGTGGGTCAGCTAGTACACTATATAATACAAGACCTTTATTCCCTACTTAAATGGCGCAGACTATAAACTAAGTTATTTCGGTCCGAAAATTTGAAGGTAGGTAAAAACGTCATAATTACCTTGTGTCAATCCACTGTTTTCCGTCTTCGGCTCCATTACTTTTATAGTGCCATCTTCAAGATAGAAAAAGATCTCAACCTTCCGCAGTATGTGAGAGCCAGAACGGAATTCGTGCAAAGTTTGTTGGAAGAAACCTTGGAAGCGTAGAATCTAATCATACGGAAAAATATTTAGAGTAAAGGAGAAGTGGAAACACAATCTGTTAGAAGTTTTTAAGAAGCTTTACAACCACTAGACCAAAAATGGTCTAGTGGTCGGAAGCGCGACTCATCATCATCATCATTTCAGCCGAAAGACGTCCACTGCTGGACATAGGCCTCCTTCCCAAAGGGGGGCTTTGCCATAATCGCCACGCTTGGCAGGCGGGTTGGCGATCGCAGTACGGTTGTTATAAAAACACAGAGAACGCTGCTGCCCATTCTCTGGTAAGGCATGAAGTCACGGGTTTGATTCCCGGGTCGGGCAAAGTGTTAAAGGGATTTTCCATCAGGAATTTCGCCATGGAGTCAGAATTTGTGACCTGTTAATGGCACTATGCTGCCTCCCCCCACACACCCCCTAAAACATGGTACTTAAAACATAACTGGCTAAATGAAGGTGTACTTGTTACGTACAGTAGGTACCTCTGCCTAACCCTTCAGGAATTACAAGCGTGATTTTACATCCCAACTTCACCCATAACTTCCTGCTGGATAATGGCCTCTCTTTTATTACCAGCCTCCACGTTCGTGCGATAGTCTCATTCAGGTTGTGTCCGCGACGGCAAAAAACAAGATAGACACTACATCCCTAATTCCAATTTTTGCTCTATTTTACAGGTTATATATACCTACGAAGAATAGGCTAGATGACAAAAAAAACTAATTAGTCCGTCAGATAGATTTCCAAAAAATATTGAATACATTTTTTTTTCATGTAAAGAAAAAATTAAGACGATACAGTGCGTCGAAAACTCGTGTGACGTCACATTTGAGTTAATTTTTTACTCAAATGTGACTTCACAAGCCCCCAATCCTGATCTTTGACACGTTTTATCTTAGTCAATTTTTATTAATTTGATAAAACACGTATCCAATATTTTTCGATAATTTAACTGACGGACTAAACAAAATCATATTTTTTTTAGTCAGTCATCATCCCTATTGCGAGTTAACTTTGTGAAGTCAATGGTCATGGACCTTTTTTTTATAGGTCCATGTGTTCATAGACAAGATCTTACGTTCTTATCATACATGATCCAGGTCGGTAGATCGGGAGCTTGTTGGCGACAATACAACGACGGCACTCTGTTGCCCTCTTCTGCCTTATCGACCAACATGTTGATTTTGTCGACTGACGTGAATACAGGCCGGACTCCAAAGTTCGTCTTCCCTATCTAAAATGGAAAAATAATATCATAGGCACAGATCCAAGGTAGAAGGGGTTGGACTGATTAGTACGAATATCTTCACCCAACTTCCCCATGCTAACGCTGATGGTTCCATGTTCATGTTCACCTGCACTATCTCTGTTTAATATTTTAGTCAAATGAACTACGGTCCTTTCACATTTACTTTACGAAGTACCTCAAGCCCGCAAGGGTATATATTTACGTGGCTATAGTTTCGAGACTTTTGGTCCTCACTGCTCTCAGGATTCTAGAACTCACGAGCTCCCTCGCTACGCTCTGGAATCCTAATATTCCTCGCTACATTCCGAATTAAAATTAGCGCCCGTGGCATGAGACACTGGTAGATCCCCTCAGTGCATGATGTACGATTGTACTCGTAAGTTGTAACGTGAAAGCGTATTGATCGTTTTTTTTAACATAGGCATGTCCCATTGAAAAAGACTCGATGAACGAGTGTCGATACTTTAACGAGTACCATTTTTTGTAAGAATACGATCCCACGATATACAGCGATAGGTACTTACAAACGGTCCAGGGTCCAGTCCAACTGTCCAAGGGTACAACGTACCTACATAAATCCTACTAATATTTATCTCT
This sequence comes from Xestia xanthographa, assembly GCA_905147715.2. Lineage (NCBI taxonomy): Eukaryota > Metazoa > Arthropoda > Insecta > Lepidoptera > Noctuidae > Xestia > Xestia xanthographa. Next base: position 12,693,274 of record LR990649.1, on the reverse strand, counting down.
AAATGCGAAAGTTTGTGAGAATGGATGTAGGATATAAGGATGTTTGTTACTCTTTCACGCAAAAACTACAGAACGGATTTGGATGAAATTTTGCACAAAGATAGTGTTACCCTAGTCCTAGATTAAAACATAGGATACTTTTTACCCCGTAGTAAGATCCCACGAGACGATTATCAAACTTCACGCGGGCGAAGCCGCTGGCAAAAGCTAGTACAACCTATCTATATACCTACTCACCATTGTGTTTTGACCAAAGCCTGGTAAAAGCGGCAGCCTTGGATTTCGGATCGACATGATTGCAGCTTAAAATCAATGCAACAAACCTAAATTGTATGTATATTTAATAAAAACCTCAGTACAAGTACTTCAAAATGGAAACAATTTTAAACTAAAACAAACAATTGGATCGCTGCTATGGTAACGGTTTTTGTAGACTTTGGTTTTTAGTTCTCACCATAGACTTAGTATATACCAGAACGTAAACACATAGCCAGGCCCAGACTGGCCATACGGGCAAATCGGGCAAATGCCCGATGGGCCGGATGCCTGATGGGCCGGTGTGCCCGTTTGGCGGTCGACTTTATTTTCCATAAAAAAAAAATCGCAATACATCGATTAAAATAACGTCTTATCGAGGACTTATTTCAATTTACTCTTGGACTCTATGTGAAGTAATGGTAGTCTAAAGGTCCTAGAGCAGTGGCCGTCACACTTTTCTGGTGAAGGGCCACATATATTATGACAATGTGACGTATCACTGCGGGCCGCACATTCTTGTATAATTTTAGTTGACACCAGGCCCGGACTGGGACCCGAAATCGGCCCGGGCATGAAAGGGAAACTAATAATGTAAATTTTGAATCAACCGAAAAAACCATCTAAAATAGAATGTTAGGCTGAAATGTTTGGCTGGGACTTTGATAAAGAAGAGACTCGAAACTAAAAGAATAACGACGCTGTCGTACTAAACAAAAAATTAACACCCTACCTTGGACAGGTTAGAATTGTTTCGACCCTCAACACAAGAGTTACTCGACCTTGCAGACAAAGGCAAGATTGAAGAGGAAGTAGCTTGCAATAGCGAGCGAAGCGAGCTCGAAAATTATTTGGCACCTTTTCTTGGGCAGGTTAGAATTGTTTCGATCTGATGGAGTTACTTGGTCGACTTATAATAAACAATTTAAAGAACCAAACTACTTTAGGTTGACTCTGTAAGAGCGAGTGAAGCGCGGTCAATTTAATTCAGCCTCTGTCTATACCGGTCGATCATGCGAAAATCCAATAGGAGTGCCAATCGAGAGGCAGAAAAAAGGGGACGGCTAAGTTTAGTATTTTTGTAACCCAGCGGGCCAAAAGAAATGTAAAGTGACCTCTAAATTGAAATAAAACAAGCTTACCGTACTAGACTGCGATGACGCGCGGTCTGCATTCGCGGGTAGGTAAAATGTGGGGCGTGTAGGTAAATATGGCGAAATGTGTATGACAATATGTAATGGCGTAAATGTGGCCGACTTAGGGACATTTTTTAAACAAAGTTCGCGCAGTATTTATTTGTTTCAAAAGCTTTTCAATCGCTCGCGGACGGAATGAAAGACAGATGCGGGCCGGAGGTGGCTCGGGGGCTATATGTTGGACGGGCTTGAGTCTAGCTCTAGCGGGTACCATAACTACGGATAGAGTTCAAAAGTAAATTGAATTAGGTCGTCGACTACTCGAGGACGTTATTTTAATCGATGTTTGTTTTTAAATGGCAAAAGAAAGTCGACCACCAATCGGCCACCAGGCATCCGGCCCATCGGGCATTTGCCCGATTTGCCCGTATGGCCAGTTCGGGCCTGGTTGACACTACCAATCTATGGACATATAATTTTATCAGCTGTCCAAACGCGATTGCCCGGATTTTGTATGAGTGTGACCAATATGATTAATATCTTTATTTGCCAACTCAATGAAATAACTAGCAAACAATTAATTAAAGCAAGCGATCGGATTGCACGAGTAAGTTTACACCTACCCGCATCTATTTAATTAATTTCTTCATTCTTGTGCAAAATCATATTTTGATATTTTCTACTAAAACCATTTTTAGGGTTCCGTACCCAAAGGGTAAAAACGGAACCCTATTACTAAGACTTCGCTGTCTGTCCGTCTGTCTGTCCGTCTGTCCGTCTGTCTGTCACCAGGCTGTATCTCATGAACCGTGACAGCTAGACAGTTGAAATTTTCACAGATGATGTATTTCTGTTGCCGCTATAACAACAAATACTAAAAACAGAATTAAATATATTTAAGGGGGGCTCCCATACAACAAACGTGATTTTTTGCAGTTTTGTCTAATTTTTTAAAAAAACCGGCCATGTGCGAGTCGGACTCGTACACGAAGGGTTACCGTACCATTGACTATATTTAGTATTTGTTGGTATAGCGGCAACAGAAATACATCATCTGTGAAAATTTCAACTGTCTAGCTGTCACGGTTCATGAGATACAGCCTGGTGACAGACAGACGGACAGACGGACAGACGGACAGACAGCGAAGTCTTAGTAATAGGGTTCCGTTTTTACCCTTTGGGTACGGAACCCTAATAATGGTACGGAACCCTTCGTGCGCGAGTCCGACTCGCACTTGGCCGGTTTTTTTTGTCCCGGCCCGCATAAATATCGCCCGAGGGCCGCCATGCGGCCAGCGGCCCGCTGTTTGACGACCACTGCGCTAGAGGCTCAGGATTTTAATGCCACAGATTTTTTATAATTCTACGTAGTAAATTGTAGCGTACAGTAAGTACAATCTACTCTTAAACTAAAATATTTAGGTACAAAACGTTTTCAAATTTTATTCGAGGCAAGATGTAAAAATTTTCGAGCTCGCTTCGTTTGCTCTTGCAACCAACTTTCTCTTGGATCTTTACATTGTCTATTATAAGACGAGCAAGTAACTCCAAGAGGTCGAAAGGATTCTAACCTGTCCAAGCCAAGTTGTCAAAAAAATTTCGAGCTCGCTTCGCTCGCTCTTGCAGGCTACTTCCTCCTGAATTTTGGGTTTGTCTGCAAATCGACCAAGTAACTGTTGTTAATAGGGTCGAAAAAAATGAACCTGTCCAAGGTAGGGTGTTAAAATTTGCGAGCTCGCTCCGCTCGCTCTTGGAGCTGTACGTCTTTTTAAACTTGTCTCCCTAAGTCGAGTAATAGAGTGGAGAGCTCAAATATTTTTTTAGTTCCTAGACTTTTCAAATACATAACTACTCAAATTCAGTAAATTCTACTCTTATTTAATTAATCAAGTATTTTAGATCTATAGAAGAACTTCAGCTGCATCTTTAACTTAAACTTAACCCTTACAAATTCGTTTATACTCGTACCTTCCTGCCCTCACCCCCTTGGCTCAAAAACTAGCGACGCCCTTGTTTGACAGCGTCGCTATTCTCTTAGTTTCAAGTCTAAAGTCAAAACTCGCAGCCTAGCATTTCAGCCTAACATTATATTTTAGAAGCTTCCATCTGTTGATTCAAAATTTACATTAGTAGTTTTCCTTCTCTTGAGAGTGGAGGGCCGACCGTCTCTTTAGATGCCCGGGCTGGGTTTGGGTCCCAGTCCGGGGCCTGCACATAGCGTAAAGAAAGATAAAAAATACAGTGACTATCGTCTTTTATCTAAAAGGTATTTTTAAATCTGATGCACATTTATATCTTTTTTGTAATCATAGCTATAGAAACGAAATAATAGGAAATTGAAGTGAAGCTACTTAATGTCAACGACGATAACCGAAACGCAACGTTGCAAATAGTCTGTGGCTATCTTCTTGACAATTCTGTTACGACATTGACACTGACAGATTTGACTTTGACAATTTGTGGTCAATAAATCATTATTTATTTTTAATTTGTCTAATTTAAAATTAAATGATACATTCTTTAAAGACATCTACATTCTATACAATGATTGATGTAAAAGCTAAAATTAATTCTTTCTTTATTTTTAACTCAAGTTTTGGCCCTAGGGAAGGCGATGTAAGTATTAACAACAGAACTTCATTCCCAATCCTTGTAATTTTTATCAGAAACTCAAACTATAATACATAATTGGCCGTAGTAGAAAATAATCATACTATCTATGTGCTTGAACCATATTTAACTCGATCCTTGAACCCGTCTTCAAAGTATAGGTTGTATTTGCTTTTAAAACCGAAGATTTAAACCAATTAAAAGTTTCTCTTCAGTTTAGGTCTAGGGTGCTAAGTAATTACTGTAGGGCTAGGTTTGGAGTCAGTTGGGTCTTAGGTACTGAACCAGGTCCAACCAATTGTCTCAAACGTAGTCACATCGTGCGCACTACCAAATTTTTTAAGATCTTGTTGTAATTATTACCTATGTTTACGAATAAATGATTCTGATTCTGATTCTGCACTTGAAATAATGGCCGTACTAAGCTGTAAGTCCCAGTGTGTACAGTTACCACAAGTTTGTTGTCCCCTGTTTCTTTGTTGTCAATCTTATAGTTATCCTCCATTATTATAAATTCTATAATATCAATATATTCTTACCTTTTCAGGAACTACAAAGGATATTATTCTACCACCCTAGTCAAACAAGTGCTGATTCACAGAAAATGCAAGTTGGCCTATGTGAAGCTGTTGTGAAATTTATGTCGTAAGTTGTTTTCTTTGAATGCTTAGTATTATATGCCACATCTACATCTAAGGCATATTTAGCCAGCAAAACCAATTAAAGCCCATAATAGGTTCCTCAAGATCGAGTACAATGTTTATTTTACATGCAGAATTTAAAATGAAACAATAAACATCATTTACCAACAAACTCGTGTAACAACCCTTTACTTTTATTTCCAGAACATTCTCATCAGAGCCATGTGAAGCTTTACAAACACAGACAAAAAGATATATTTTCTATCAACCGGAAAAAGGATATTGGATGGTATTGGTAATATGAATGAAATAATTAACCTTTACTTATATTAACACTTCAATACCCGCAATTACAGACACAACAATTAAAATAACAATGCACTGTGCCTCTGGAGGCACGGCCGGGAGCATACGGGTTAAGATCAAATGTCAGAGGACCTTCTTTTTGCAAATAGAATACAGTGCTAAGTAAACTGGAAACTATTCTGAACTACTTGTAAACTCAAATGAATTTCAGAAAAAATTCTAAAGCACTACCAAATCAATTAGTCATCAAATGGATTTCATCCTCTGGCAATACAGGATTCCTTTTACTTTTCAGGTTGTCAGAATACCTTACACAACAAAAGCCTTGTCAGCTATTGGGGAAAGTCGAGGAGCTGATGTTGTAAGTAGTACTTACTTTATTAAAAGAAATAGGTATCCATGATAAACCTCATTCATCTACCAAGCCTTTACTGTTTTAAAAACTAAAAAAGAATCAGGTATCCATGATAAACCTCACTCATATACCAAGCTTCCAGCATCCACAGTACTGTTGCTATTCTAGTTATCTCTGTCCTCCTGCCTCCTGCCTGTTCGGACTGCCTCATTGATCTAGTGGTCACATGTGCAACTGCTAAACACGAGGTCCTGGGTTTGATTCCCAGGTTGGGCAAAGTGTTATTGGGTTTTTTCATCAGGAATTTGTCAGTAGCAGCCATGGAGGGATTTGTGCCTGATTGATTGCCCTCTATTGGACTAAAACATAGCAGGCTAAATGTGGCTGCTCTTTTAGGTACCATCAGCTCGGACGAAATCTTACCATGATTTCACACGATGTCCACATCTGTTTACCACCCGTATTGTTTCGTATTTTTTTTCTGTCGACCCTTTTCTTCTTTAACAAAGACAAGGGATCAGATGCTGCGATGCTATTGGTTGATGAGCGTACATAAGAGCTTCAATAGCGGCCAGATGCTGCAAACAAAAAGAGCCGTATGGGTGGTAAGATTTCGTCCGAGCTGATGGTACACCTCTGCCTTCTGGGATTACAGGCGTGATATTATGTTTAGTTTTCTCCCTGTTTCATTCATTTAATCTAAAACTCTGCGTTTTCAGGTGAATCCATCTGTGATGTATGATTTAATAAAGTCAGCATACAAGATGTTCAGAATGTTCAGAGGTCCCTTCAAAAACTATCCAATAGAAGAAATATACACTATATGTGACCAGTTCTTCACACCAGTAAGATTTTTAATAATATTTCTAAATGATTCAACTCCAGAAAGAATTATTCATCTAATTACATACCTTTTCAGTTCATATCTTCAAGGAATCTCTCAAATGATATTACAGACGTGATTCAAGGAATTAACTATTTGCCACTGGATAAGAATTCTTTCTTCAAAGTGCTGTGCTTCATTGACCTTTTAGAAGTCAACTACCCACATTTCAAGTGTGTTTCTTTTATCTACAATGAACAACTGATCTGGTAAGTTTGTGAAATATTCTTATTTATATTTACCAGTTTTTTATTCAGTTCAGCAGAATCATAAAAGGATTATTATATGAATTACGTTAAAATTCGTAAAATAGTCACAAAGTGGCAATTCGTAGTATTAACTGTCTCTGACTGATCTGATTCTGCTTGAAGCAGCCATTTTACCCCTTATGTAATCACTGAAACATCATCAAATCAATCAATTTTAGCAGCATTTAGATATCAATACCCATCATGTCTGCAGAGTTTCACTAGCTAATTTAATTCGACCCCGTACGAACGATTATGACACTTAAGTAATGACCTTCTGTTCACCCACAGGAATGGCCTCGCTACTCATGACATGTTAACATTGTACCAATATTTGGTACAATCACTGCTACCAAAACAAGTAGAAAAGGAGATCCAAGGTGGTGCCGTAGCCGCCGCCCAGAGACATGGTCGTTTCATCCACCCCCCTGACGGCATCCATAACCAGGAGGACTTGCTAAAACTAGTGAAAGTACACCTCATGAGGGAGGATGACTTGGAAACTAAACAGTATTATTTAGTTGTTTATAGAACTATGAGCGCCACTGTCTGCTTCACAGTTGATGGTAAATTGCAGTCTTATGATGTTTCTCCAACAACTCGATTAGTTTCGGGGGGACCATGTTTATCGACAAAAAATCTCAGGTCAGAAAGACGTTGAAGTTCATGCCAATGCAATAAAATCGGAATAGTACTGTGTTGAGTCGCATAGTCTCAATAAAATCGGGGCAAACAACCCTCTTTCGTTCTTATTGAATGAACATATTAATAAAGCTCTTTCTGGGGGTCTGGGGGTCTAAAATGGCCGCTTTAACAGAATCGTAATATGAATCACGTTAAAAATTTTAAATTCTTAAAATGGACTTTATGTCTATAATCATAGAGTCCATTTTAAGAATTTCAAATTTTTAACGTGATTCATACTAAGATTCAGCGTGGATTCTGCTAAAGCGGCCATTTTAGACCCGCTGAAATGGCCGCTTTAGCAGAATCATAATATGAATCACGGTAAAAAACTTAAATTCTTAAAATGGACTTTGTGGTCATAACTATAAAGTCCATTTTAAGAATTTTAAAGTTATAACGTGATTCATATTATGATTCTGCTAAAGCGGCCATTTTAGACCCCTTGCTCAAGCCGATTTGGCGTCGATAAGTGTGTTTACCCCTCTAGACGGTGGTTGAACTTTGAAACGTCGCCAACTCTTCGAATTGATGAATAAGCATCTTTACAATCACAAAGATGGTCTTGCTATTTAACAAACAGCTAGTTTCCTTTGCAGTTAGTGTGAGCCTACAATTCGAGATGTTCAGATCGTTAGACGCATTTATTGGTCCTCAACTATCAGCCATAGCATCGACAATCAGTGAGCAATGTACATTACATGCACTGCACACTGCCCAGCTTGCTGTCTCCGAACACAAGTTTGTGTACTTCAATAGATTGAATTTGGCATTTAAAACTTCTGTAAGTAATGTTTATTTATGTAGTCACTGCCCTGCATTATCTGACCTTCATACCTGTGCTTGATTTAAAGCAAAGGAGGACTCAGGTAATGCAAGGCACTGACTGTACTTAATTTGTGTACTTTATGGTCATAGTGACTTTACCATTCATACTAGTTTTTAAGAAAAGTATGATGACATGTTATTTTTTGTTTCAGCCAACAATTAATAAACTGCACCCTTCTACCACTATTAAACCTGAAGTTTTAAGTATAATAGCAAATATACATTCCGACAAGAAAAGGTGAGTATCACATTGAGCTTGCTGTGGTAGAGGATGCTCGAAAGATGACTTTATTTTGATAATGTTTTTATCATTCTTATGTTTCTTGTTACTGTGCAAAAGCTTGATTTGTCTGTAATATTATACATGTTTTGCTCAAATAAATAAATTAATTAAATGCTCTATTGCAAAACAGTGAACACATACATATTATAATCATTTATTTTTTTATCAGCAGCCTTGGAAACTATGGGGAAATTATAATCAAAACACCAGATGAATACTGGATTACAGGGAAGTCTTCCAATGAAAGAGAGTTTTATGTTATCATTCAAGAGAAAAATGCTAATCTCAAAGAAATAGCAGGTATGTTTGAATAAATTATACATTTACAATTTAATGAGTAGCTTGTTAACTCAAGTGGAGTTGTCTAGTCATATGTATAAATTAGCGAGGCGGGCGTCAAGTGAACATTGCATGCCCTTGATACACTTCGCAAGCTATCAGATGAATGACACACAAAAGCTAATCTTTCAAAATGACTTTGTTTTCAGATGAAGTAAGACGGATATGTGAAGCCCAAATGAAGGGGATATTTTTTTACCCCATGTAAACATATTATTATGAAGTAGTTGCAAACCAATAATGAATTAATCATGCAATAGCTCAATCATCTGGCAACAGCGCAGGGGGCGTGGATACGCCCTGATTGAACAAATGCAATATATAGAATGATATGATCTTGTTAATTTTATGTTACAAAAATAAAACCACTATGTTATATTATAACATGTCTATATTATTTACTTATCATAACACTGGTAATTAATACTCATAAAAGCTTAACAACAATTGAATGCTAATCAAGAGAAACTTTGTCTTCTTTTTTCCAAACTTTTTTATACATTTTAATAACAAGTTCTCTATTCTCATATCCCCACGCTAGTAGGACACAAAACAATGATATAGCTCCAATAAATATATGCAGAATTACTGAATCTCGTGACAACTTGTTTTCTGAGAGTTTACAGACACAACCAGCAACAAATAAAGTCAACAAAAAGAATTTACCTACATAAAGCCCATCTAGGGGCTTGTAATCTGTATCTTTGTATTTATTACTGATAAAATGAACACTGTGAACTATCCTAGCAAACATATTAATACAATTTGATATAATAAAACCTACTGGTCCAAAAATATATGTTAAAACATATGATAATAAAAGAAAACTTATTGAAAATAGTACCATTAAATAATTGTAACTGTTTAACTGGGCACTGGTCATCGTGGCAAATGCGTAACATTCAGTTACTCCATTAATTGCTAACAATACAATTGCTAAACAATGGCTTCTTAGTAACTGCACGGGCAGCCCACTTGCAACAAATGATTCTCCACCATACAATAAAAGTAAAGTTCTTGCATAGCTTTGTCCGAATACTAAAACAATTAAACCAATAGAACTAACAGTTTTACAAACTTGTGACAGTACTGTACATGATTCTTGAATTTTATTTTGATCTTGTTTTTGTAAGGGTAATTCTCTGCTCACCATTTGGGTGAAATAGAAGTAGCTACTGTCTTCGATAGGTCTGAAGACAAACCTGGCTGCTAGACTACCCAAGTTGTTGACAACATCGTATGTCGCCTGATCTCTGAAGGTCATGACTGGGCTGACTGACATCACATACTTTTCTCCTTCTGTTAGAAGCTGCTTGACAACACCTTGTTTAGCAAAACTAAGTGTGAGAGTGCTTAATTTTTTATTGAAATTTGTATTTACTGGACCAATGTATTTTGGTAAGAAATCCTTTAATGATGTAAATTGAAAATCATCCATATTATCATACAAACTAAACAAAACTGATTCAGGAACTATTTTACTTTTAAGAGCTCCTTTTGCATAGAGTGGCTTTTTTTTAATATACCAATAAAAGAATATGTAGTAACAAACCACTATAGTTCCTATACTACCCACTTGTGCCACAGAAAATGCAATAAGTGCAAGAGACCTATCATATATTACAATAGACAAGAATAGTAAAGTACGTATAAAAATATGCAAAGTATCTAGGGCAACTTTTAATTTAATGAAACAGTATAGTTGTGACACTAAAGCAACATTAGCAGAACATAATTCTAATACACATGAAAAGGCTACACTCCAACAACCAAATGTGTATTGAAATGCATGCTCAGGATGACCCAGGGGTAGCCAATTTAACCAAATATAAACAAAAACAATGGAAAGAACACAACTTACAGGTACTGACAACCAGATTTGGTTTATTAGTTGCCTCCAGCTGAACTCATCTTTTTGCCCTAGACAAGCTCTGTTGAATGGTTCTCGGCTGAGGAATAGTATGGTACTCTCCAACAGCAGCAGTCGCACATTCATAATACCAAGAACTTCATGCCCAACATTCCTGATAACCCATGCATTGATCACAAAAGTTACACATCTAAATAGAATTTGAAATATAATGTTAAATGATGCATTCTCAAGGCTACTCATTAACAAGTTTCGTCCCATGGTGCTTTATTTGTCAATCTCAAACATTTACTGCATTTCCTTCACTAATGCTAGGTTGTATACTGCGCTTCACCACATATATCTTCTTATTGGAAAGACATATTACAAACCAATGGTCGTCGTACGTTATTGATATTTTCTTGAATTGTTCATTGGGACCAAAAGCTAATGGGTCGACCCTGAAATTATCAAAACAATCAGTTAATTTCGAGATTATGGTATCAAGCGAATCCGGACCACGTCGCATTTTTTGCAGTATGTGACTCAGGATAGATCGACACGTAATTAAAATGTGCTTACTTGTTTGATAGGGAGATGAGATCAGTTATTATTGTAGCAACACGTTCGTCGTTTTCTAATTCTCCGCCAGATTCAAGGACAGCCCCGTCCTCTGTTAAAACCAAGTAACCGATCTGATCAGGAATCTTTTCCATTATAACTGCAATATCAATACAATATGATAACAATAACTAATTAATAAAGAAAGATGACTTGAAATTAGAGATGAGCGTTGAATGAACGAACTAGTTTATTCGACCGTCCACGGACTGTGAACCATGCTGTGCTCTCTTAGAACATTAGAGCCTGGCTGAAACTTTTGTATGGAAACTAGCGTCATCTATCCCACATGCACATTTTTCAACTGTTTGACAACACAACACTGACAACTGTCATACCATGCATTAGAATAGAACAGCTATTTTAAACTGACAATCACCAGATAAAGTAGCCCGTTGGTGACAGCAGCCGCCTTATGAACAGTGGGTTTCAAGTTCAAACCTCCGTCAATCACTTTTTGTATTTATTTTGAAAGATTATGGATTTAGTTCGCCATCACCACGGATAGTTGGCGCTGCATGTATGATCACGGAAATACAGTTGAGACAACCGTCTATCTCCATATATATATTGTAGTCTTTGCTGTGAACGAACGGACGGTTCACCAACAATTCGTGGACTAGTCGAATCCGTCGACGGCTCAACGGCAGTCGATCAACAACGGCTAAACGAGTAAACGCGTAAACGCTCGAACGGACGACGGACTGACTCAAGAACGTAGGCACATAACACAAATTCATTCGTCCATAAAAATAAAATAATCACTCAAACAAATTTTAACTCTAAATCTAGCACGAGAGAGTTGATATTTGTATACGACGAGTTCCTAAAGCGGCTACAGCACAGAGCAGTCTCTAGTCTACTGCCTACGTCGCCGTCACCGTCGTAGACTTCGTTGTAACGTTTATTTAAACGACTGCATAACCAAGTCGACGCATAAACTAGTCGACGAATTCAACTAGTTTATGAACTAGTCGATGAACTTAAATGGACGGTCTAGTTTCGTTTACGCCAAATGCGTCGACGACCCATCTCTACTTGAAATGTTGTAATTACCTACCTCACACGTTTAAAACAGATGGTGAATATGACAACTTGACAAGACACATCAACATCATCTGTCACATAACAGTTGACATTGACAACGGGAAATCTAAAAACATTCGTTTTATTAACTGTTTTTTTTTTTAATGATAAAGTGAAAACTGCTAAAAATATAATTTTAACAAATCGCTAATTAGCTAATGAGAGGTTTTCCTTTTGAGGTTTTAAAAAAAAAACTTAGTTTCCAAAAACTGTATAGATGGCGTTGAACTTACTATGCCAAAGCCAAAACGCTTGGAAAAAAAAACATTGTGGCACGTCACATACTCTCGTTGACTGACACTTTCATTTGCTTAACCTTCCGAATATAACCTACCTACATTTCTCGCGCTTTGTTCAAATCAGTTTTTTTAGGATCCGTTCCTTGCATTATCATACTTACTCCTAGCGCCATCTATCCAGCGACTAGGGAAGAGCTAAAAAGAAAATCCCTCATTCTCATTTGGCCTATAGCCTATAGGCCAAATGAATGAGGGATTTTCTTTTCTTTCTATAAGCTATAGGGTTAGTCTGTTAGAAAAAAACTCCTGAGCAATAATCGACTAGGTATGACATAACATCATCTTCATCATACCAGCGCAGAATCACCACTGCCAGTGCTGGGTTTAGGCCTCCCGTTTTTTTTGCGACACTTTTCGGATCTTGTGCGTCCCTTATCCAGGTGTTTCCCGCAACTTTGACAATACCGTCGACCCCACGAGCTTTAGGACGGTCCTCAATAAGTTCAATACGCTCTCGCCAAGATCATACACGATCCTTCATCACTTCTTATTTCAAACCTTTAGCCTATACTCTTTGGTTCAAACTTATCTGTGGTTCACGCACTTCATTCTTTCATTCATTTCATTCATATATTGAACTATTGATGTAAAATGAATGAATAATAAAATACAGCTAGCACAGTTGTTGTAAAGAGAAAATACCCATTTAAATTCTGGCATTTTTCGTAGTGTTTGTGGAAAAATTGATAAAATAATAGAATCGCAGTAAAACAGGCAAGTAACCTTGTGAGTTTTTAGCAATTTTGCATGCAGTCTTTGGGTAATCTAATTATGATGGGCGAAATTTGTTATGTACGTAGATAAACATAAGCGCTTTATTAAATATTTTGTAGCTGTAGGATGCATTCACTGCAAGCAATATTTGATAGCCTCCTCGATAGCAAAAGATTACTTACTATGGTTTTGTAATTTTTCAAACGGATACAGAGCCATCGTCCCAAACTTTCTTAAAATGTGTTTTGTCTATCCTTCTCCCTTCATGATAAGTACGTTGCAAAATAAACCTATTTGCAATTCCCATTGGTTATTGCTTAGAAATGAAGGAATTCTTAGAAAGAAACATGAATTCCTTGATTTCCTTCTCCCCAATGTGATTAAATAGGCCCCCATTAATTAACAAGGCAATCAAAATATTATAGAATATGTCAAGCAAGTATTTTGATATGTGAAAAATTACAACAAATACCTACTAGTCCTTATCATCATCATTGATGGCTGATAAGTTCAGTGGCTGACTGATTGCCTTTTAGGTATTATTATGGGTTAGATGACTAAGTTCATGTTGTGACCATGATGTTAAAGGTGACAGAACATAGTTATTCCAAGTCTGGGTGACCCACCTTTAGGAAGGATTCATAGCATGAGGCAGACATGTTGACATTACTTAAATTAGACTTAAAACCTAAATTTTAAATTTTTACACCACATTATTCAAGTTTTTAAGAAATTGATACAAAAATACAATGATTTTCCTTATCCAAAGTAGTCAACAAAAATAATGGGAAATAAAACATACCTGATCATGTATTTTTACTTAAATATTTAGCTAACATTGATGATTCATACATACATACATACACAGCATTTTATTGCTTACATGCTGTAACTGGATTTCATATCAAAATTGATTACTACTATGTTTATGCAGTTTATGCAACCTTGCAAATACTTGTGAAATGAGACTGTTCGTTTTCCACAGTTTTCACACTTAAAATGTTACAATAATTTAAAATTCATGATTTAGTTATTGCTTTGATATTGTGCAATGTAATAGGTACACAAGGGTATCATTTACAATAATTATGCATAAATAGAATGTACCTAGGTACTATCGAGGACATTCCCGCCTGACCACCACTAAGCTCATTTTTGCTTGCACTCGCAACATAAAAACGCTCTCTAGCCCCGCCAGTTGACTTAGTGTAGAAAAAATGAATGAAAAGATACCGAATCGGCCGAGCGCATTGAGGACGCACGCCAAACGAGAGTTATTGTTATTTTGCACGCCAAAATTGACGCTTTCCTAATAGGCCCAAACTTTAAGGGGGCGTGGCTCGGCACCTCCGCATGATTTAAGCGAATAAATTTTAAAATGGTCAGGCGGAAAAGACCCCGATAGTACATTCTGAATGGCAGAGTGTACAGTGATTTGATTTGATAAAATTGTTAAATATTGTATGCTTATGCAGCCATTGACAGCAATTTTATTATTGTTTACTAGATAACAGATAACAAAGTAGATCAAGACATGAAAAGTTGGTACTGCATTGAGGACAGGCACATCAATCAATCTTGAATTGTATTTAAAATCAAAACTGAAGCGAGACCATTTTTAAAGAATGGTCAGGTGTTTTATTGAGTTTTTTAAGAAAAACTATTTGTTCTAAATACAAAATATATGTTAATATTCATCATATTTCAAAGACTGTGGACAGACTCAATACATAATTAGACGAACTCGATAGAAAATAATTGCAAAGAGTGGTCTTAAAATCATCATTAAATGGTTCATTTCTTTATTTTATTGAAGTATGGGTCTGCAATTAAAAACATTCATACCTAAACAGACCTAAACCACTAACAAGTCATATTTCACAAATAATCCACACTTTCGTTTATTTAAATATATTTAGTATTATTCATTATTTTCTTCTAAAACCTGGCCGCCCAGTAACTCTCTCGCTCTCGTTTACTCCGATCCAAATAGACAATGTGTGCACATTTTGGTGTTGAAATCCCCTTAAATGCAAAGATATTGTTACATACTTTTTGCCTTCCTTAACAATTTAATAAAACCTCAGTAACAGTCAATAGTGTCAAGTATCATATTCATTAGACACTGACACTGAAATTGCCTGATTGAAAGATTTGCTAGTGTGTCAATTTCTTAAGCCTCACCAAGGCAATATTAATTAACGGTTTGATTGAACTATTGATCTAAAGTGTCTTATCTTCATGCTTGTTTTATTATAGGATAAACTCTAGGCGTAAAAACTAGGTTTAATAGCATTCCAAAATTCAGTACCTACGTTCAGTCAACCAACATGTTGGAAGTATAACTTGAATTACGAAAATCGCCTTTACTGCTACGGAATAAAGCCATACCAACTTCTTGTGTAAGATGAGCAAGAGTAACCTACTCTTTTGTAAATAATTTCCATGACAGAATAATGTTCTTTACTGCCTTTTAAAAAAAATACAATTTGAGGAAGTTGAATACCTATTTTTTTCAATAATTTATTTGGTGTTTTTTATCTTTTTACTCACAGGAAAAATGTTAAGGTTTCGTCCCAAGCTGGGGAGCGAGCGCAACAGCGAATGGCGCTGTTGCTTTTGTCTCCATGTGCGCACAGGGACCATCCTGCTGGGGACATGGCACCTAGTAAGTATTCAATGTTTTTGTAGAGACAACAGACCCCTCGTTGGCTCGGGCAGCATTTAAGCAGTCAGTGGGCCCGGCTGTCATTTCAAAATCTCAGACAGTCGGTAGTTGCCGTCACCTCCTTCTGCGAAGCAGTAATGCTAGAGAAGGAGGTGGTGGAACGGGAGAGGGAGAGAACCTCTCAGCGTCCCGGCCGCCGAGGGAGACGCCCCGGGCGTCGGGGGCCACCGTAGGCGCGGGCCTGTAGACGGTGGGCTATGGGCTAGCTCGCCGTCCGTCCCTCCCATGACGACAGGCCGTGTCGACGGCGCGTTCGTGTTCCACGCTCGCCTCAAAGAGAGTCAGCAATAGGAAAAGCCTGCCAAGGTTGCGGGACTGTTCGAAAGAGATACCGTGGCCTCGGAACACAAAGGGCGATGAAGGAACATGGATGGGTTTTAGTCAGTAAAAGTCTGACACTCCCTCCTGCTCCGCCCAGAGCGGGAGAAGTCATTTGATGATTTCCCATCCGAAAAAAAAAAAAAACAGTCGGTAGTTGGAAGCCTGAGTGTTAGATAACCAGTTTTGCGAAGGGGTACTGACTATCCGTAGTAGGTACGTGCTTCCCGAGGGGCGGAAGGAGGAAACTCTGTATGTAATGGACGGTCACCCATCCACTGATCGACCTTGGCATACCCTTGAAGATCGCCTTATGTGTCTGTTATTATTTAGCCACGAGCTCCTCTTAGCCAGGTTGTCGGAACAGTCGCTCCTTGTAAAATACCGGTTTTAGCTGCACCCACTTAGAGCCAACCTCAACATGCATAATTATGTAGAAAAAGGCTAGGCTAAAATAGAACATATAGGTACCTAAACCTACAGAGATTTATCAAACTGTTCTGCATTTATAAGTAGGTATATAGAAACCACATACCTACCAATCTACATAGATGTCAGTCTTTACTACATAATACACAGCCCATAACGTCCACTGCTGGATATAAGCCTCTCCCATGATGGGAGGAATTTGCCGTAATCTCCACGCTTGGCAGGCGGATTGGAGATCGCAGTGATTAAAGACTAACAGAAAACGCTGCTGGCCATTATCTGGTCTACGGAGGCGCAAGGTGTTCTGCCTCAGCCATTAGTCGCCTTATACGACACCCGTGAGTGTAATGGGTTGGTTCTATTCTACTCTGCCAGATACCACACGGCTAAAGTAGCAAATTAATTAGGTACCTATGGTTTTCCTTGTTGGTTTTTTTGTTTGCCAAAACCAAAAATGGGTATGGCTGGCTTATTACGCGGAAAACCATGACAATTATAAGTAATTATTATTTTACGTATTACATTGTTAATTCGTTTATCAAGTAAGTACTTATTAATATTATTTTTCGTCCAAACAATGTGATGGAGTAGCAAATGAATGAAGGTTAGGTTCCAAAGTTTCAAGTAAAGCTCATGAGATGCAGATCTATGCACCATTTTCCCATGGGCGTATGCAAATACTGCATCCTCCTCAGGGCCTGCGCAGACGACAGACTTTTATAATGAGTAAAGATTTTTTTTATGAGTTTAAAAACCAGGTGATACACACAAGATCACAAATGAACATTAACATGAGAAGATTTGTAGTGCCCACTTGTAATAATTATTATGGTAGAAGATGTAGAAAGTTTGTAGTCCCAACTAAATAAATGACCTTCCAGCCGATATATTATATAACGCTTGTATCACTAAAACCTCCTTTAAAAACAAATTAAGGTGATATGTCGAAAAACATGTGTTTTTCTATTTCGTGTAACTTGTTGAGTATGTGGAATACGGATTTAACATTTTGGTATATGCTTTTTGACTCTTTGGTCTAGTATCGTGTAAAAGGAATACACGATTAAATGAATTTTTCTCGATGCAAAAAAAATGCAAAGTTATATCTCATTTTTTACTTTTTTCGACATCATGGCGTGACGTTTAAGGATTATTCAATGAAATTTACTTTAAAACATAGATAATTATTGTATTAAACTTTACTCAAAGTAGTTTTAAATTTAATTCTTTATTTTGTTAAAAAAAGAGTAAATTCGTTTTGGCACATACGTCATTTTACTCCGAGCGCACGCATATTATAGCCATCTCTCTTCTTTTGCGTTTCAAAAGTAATTGCATCACTTTCGCTCGCTTAGTAGAGCAGTCGCCCGGTGCGAGGTATCGATGTAGGCCCTTAAACAAGTACCGATTTAATATCTTCTGTCAAAGCCTCGCTGTAGTAGAGAATAGTTAAACAATGTTAACACACCTGTTTTTGTTATTCTATGGAATTCTAGAATAGTTTTATTTTTCTTTTTTACTTTGTTTACTGTATTTTGTGGAAAAGTGTCACTATTAAAATGATAATGTACTTAAAGGAAAAAGGAGTTACGTCTGCCAAAAACTGCTTTGCAGTTTGGCGGGGGTAATTATGTACCAGTTATAGTACGAGTATATTGTTGTGAATAAACACGTTTTCATTAAGTATTATTATTTTTTGTTCGGATGAGTCTGATACTGATACTGTTAGCCTGCGTCATCCCACTGCTGGGCAAAGGCCTCTCCCCATGACATCCAGTTTTCTCTATCCAGGGCTAATGTGGACCACTGGTCGATGGTTTTATCCAGCTCGTCGCGGATGAGTCTGTGGCGCACAAAATGTCTGCATGACATACAAAAAGTCCGTCGCGGATTTTACGCAGACTCCAACGCACACGACGGGCATCTTCGATCATTTTATTCGAGTGCAGATTGCATACTATTGCTAAAAGTGTGCATCGTCTGCTATTTTTTTCGCCTACTTTTATGCGGCGCGGCGCGGCGTGATCTGCCAGAATGACACGGAATTTTTGCCCGCCGGGCTTTTTGCGCGTCGTATGCGTCACTGCATATTTCACAGACTATAAAGTGAGTCACGGATAGTCTGTCGTCTGCGCAGGCCCTTAAGCTGACACACGTAACTTCTCATAACTACGCTGTCAACCTATACATGTGTAAAGGTATATTCTTATGTACCTACCTACATACATAGGTATATGATATTATCAAACAACACGCACACCGACTGTGTGTATGTAAGTACTACGTCTACGACCTTTACCACAATGCGGTGTGTGACTAAATTATGTTTCAGTTATTACTACATTAAGCGTATACCTGCCTGCTTCATCAAATATTACTTTTCTGAAATACATAATGTATAGGTAATTAAATGATTCACATCTATACGTAAATATATTTTCCAAAGTTGTGGGCGGCATTACCAAATATTTATCGATGATTGAGTCCTTCAGTCATGAATTAATTGAACAATGGGCACTAATAATTAATTTCGGCGTATGTAGCTAAGAGTCATGTTAAAGAAAGACCGAACGCTCGTGAATCCCGTTCCCAAGACCAAAATCTAATGACTAAATTCTCCGCAGATGCTGCACCTCATAGCGTTAGGCTTCCTGGCGGCTATAGTTCGCGATCCCCGACTCCTGGACGAGTTGGAACGCGACTCTGCCCCCGTCCCGAACTGGAGTGACGTGGCGCGAGGCAACGAAGCCATCCCCACGCCTCTGTCTAACGTGGAGCCGCCCCCGAGCTCGTTCCCTCAACATGTCGGACAGCCAAGAGATCGAGATCATAGCCTGATATATCGTAAGCGTACCATAAATTCATATTTTTATTTGCACATCTAAACAAGATCTTGCAACAATGGAAAGTGAAGGCAGCTGCGAACAGAGTAAAAAGTATAGTAGTATAAGAATGCAGGCGGACGAAAGAACGCTCACTTCACGAGATCGTACTATAAAAAGAATTAAAAAACCCGACTGCGTAAAAAAATAACTAATAACTAGGGCTTTCAATCCGGAGTTCCGGAGTTTCGCAACTCCGGAGTTTCGGAGCGATTTTAAGCATTTTTCAAATCCGGGGGTTATTCCCAATAGAAGGGTTGTTCCCGTTCGTCCACACTGCGGACGACTGGGAAAGATGCATTCTGTTCGTTCACAGTGTAGACGAACAGAACGCAAGTCATCCGCACCTCGTTTCATGTCTAGTTTAAGAGTCAGTGTAAAGAAATTAATGCAATGCAATATGCAGCGAGCTGATTGGCTATTTCAAGTCCATGTATCTATTGTTCATTCCCGGAAGCTTCGTCGTCAAAACTGATTAGCGGAGTGCAAAGACTATCTTTTGTTGGAGGATCGACAGGGTGCAGTTATAATAGTTGAGTATATCCAGGCGATTGTAACTTAATAACTTTTTACATATTAATTGCATTTAAACTGGTATTGATACAATACCCAATGTGTAAAATTAAAATGTGAAACATTCTTTATGCTATACATTTAGTATAAAATACGCAAAAAAGCTTTAGATTTACTAGATATGTACTTTTAAAGTATTTGCCTTATGATAAAGCTAAGTACATAATATTTTAAAAGTATGTTTATTATTTAAGGAAATACTATAATTATATTTTCTTTTTATTAACTCTTAGACTAGGCGTGAGATGACGGGGTGTGGACGACTGAGAATAACGCGTTCTGTTCGTCCACAGTGTAGACGAACAGAACGCAACATTCCCAGTCGTCCGCAGTGTGGACGACGGGGTGTGGACGAGCGGGAATGACTCAAATATAACACCCCATGTAAAACAAACATGAAAACCAAATAATGAACAGATATCTGAGACAATTGTTGACGTATTGAAAAAACTAAAATACCGCGTAAACTTGCCATCTATATCATCAACAGAATTACCAATGGAAACGTATGAACCAGAGTAGCACCTAAGTGTTGCAGAGCAACTTATTTTATTGTAACTTGCCGAACAAATGTTTATTTTTTAGGATTGTTTTAATATTTTAAAATGCGTATTAGTTGTCTATTATAACGTCTGTCTGTCAGACAGTAAATTTTTAACCAAAAACACTGATGCCATAACAAATAAAACTTCTATTGATTAACATAAAGGGCCTTTTTATTCGTTTCTAAAAAAGCTGTCAATTACGGAGCCAACACTGGAGTTCCGGATTTGATTGATCAACATCGTAACTAGCTCCGGAGTTGATAACTATCTGAGTTTGAATGGCCTACTAATAACTTTAAATAAAAACTGGAAAGAAAAAAACAAGTTCAGAAGACAGGACATATTGACTGCAACAGTCGGGACCCATATTGAATGTAATGATTTTAGTCTAGATTATTCAATGGGTCCCGACTATTTAAAGTTATTAGTTATTTTTTACGCAGTCGGGTTTTTTATTTATTTATTTTATTTTACACTTTTTAGTTACCTACATAGTAAAAATGGTCTATGTAACTAAAAGGTGTAAAATAAAATAAATAAATCCTCTAGATGAGCCCTTTAATCCTATGTTACACGAGGTAACACAAGGATACATCGAAATCGGTTTAGGCGTTTAGAAGTAATGGTGGAATAAAGAAACTCACAAACATACCATACATATCTTCATATATAAATGAACCCTGAAAACATACATAATACTCCTTTTTTTGGGCAGCCGTTTAAACAGCAGCAGAATAAACATTTAAATTCCGTTTGCTAACTGTTTAGTGTTCTCTCTCATAGGGGTATTGATTTAGGTGTGTTTGCCAAAGACCTACTTTCACTAGTTACATCATAAGATATAGGACAGGAGAAAAAGTTTTTGGCGGTGAACGAGTTGTTTGACATGATAGTTTATGATAGTCCGCCACCATTGTGTGAAACAGCAGCTGTGACCTTGCAGAAAATACACAACAAAAATGAAATAATGATGATGTATGCAAAGTTCCACGCCATCTACACTAATATTATAAAGAGGAAAGATTTGTATTTTTGTATGTTTGTAATTAATAAACTCAAAAACTACTGCGCCGATTTCAAAAATTCTTTCACCATTAGAAAGCTATAGCCCTGAGTAACATAGGCTATATTTTATCCCCGTACCTCCACGGGAACGGGAACTACGCGGGTGAAACCGCGTGACGTCCGCTAGTCAATAATAAAATTACTCATTCGTGGACGTAGGTAACTGTAGGTATAACTGTGGCATTTAATGCTTAACCGCAATAGTTGTTATGAAATAAATACATGTCTAAGAACAAAAAATAATGCTTAAAGACATCCACAATTATAATTTTTCGTCCTTCATAAAATGTTATCAATTGTTTAGCTTAAGCATTTTTGTGTACATAAATACATATTTTGAATTATTATAATTAATACTAGCTGCACCATTATCATATAAAATTGCTTGAAATCAGAATCACGAGAGCACCGGAAACGGGCAAAATGAATGAACAATTATAATCTAATAGATTGGACTGTGTGTGTTCTAGATGATGTGGATGTGGGCGCACTGGTGACAGTGTGCACCCTGGCCATCACGTTCATGCTGATCTACGGAGCTGCACTAGGGAAGCCTGCCCACCTCTTGCCATTCTTCTGTTTGCAGATATTCGATTTTGCGATCACAGTGTAAGTATATTTAGAAGTAGTATCACGTACTCATGACGAGTTGACGACCAATTAAGCTATGCAAATCCGGTAGGGATCTCTCATTGTTAGGGAAATCTATACAAAGCGAGACCATGTTATATAGGTAAGGGTACAAACATAAAAAATGCAATTTTAAAGTACTAAGGGCTACCACATACTTGAGACAAAACTGTCTTGAGACAGACTATCTCTCGCTCGCACTAGTAGGGAAATAGCCTGTCTCAAGACAGTTTTGTCTTAAGTGTGCGGTAGCCCTAAAGGGTACAAACATAAAGAATGCATTTTTAAATTAAGTACCTGCTGACAAATCGGTACACGGGTCAGCAGTACCGATCTTTATGAACGAGCGCATTAGATTGCATAGGGATATTTTACCCGTACTGATAGGTACTGACGCGTACCGATTAAATGATAAATGATGTTTATTTTGCAAGTAGGTTTTTACAAACACTTTTACACGTCATTTTTTAAAACTAGATGGGGCCGGTGTTTCGTACCTGTGACTACTCTGAGAAGAAACAGCCGAAACAAACTCAGAGGTCATAGTCTCTTTTAAAGTCCAGACAATCTTGCTCAATTCACATGAGGACTATGCAGATTAGTGTCTGATATGGTCTTTTGAAGAAAGAACCATACAGTTTTGAGTGGACCTGTCCAGTCAGTGCAAGCATTTGTCAGTTAACGTGTAGCTCGACTTATAACTCAAGGAGCTCAACGAAACGACGAACAATACCAAAGAAAGGACATTTGGGTAGGTCGCTTAGAGTACTCAAACTGTCAGACAGTTGTGGGAAAAAATAAACAAAAAATATAAATGTGACCCACATGGTCCCCACATTCACAATAATCATATAAAATTCATAACACGTTCGATTCAAAAATAATGTAAATAAAAATCACAAAAATCATTAAAAGGCACAATGATGATAAAAAAAAAGTAAAATACTTAACAAAATAAGTATTCATGTCAAATCAGTAAATGTGAAATAAAATAATAAAAAAATAATAAAGTAAAAAATAATAAAATACATGTCAAAACATTAAATGTCAGAGTGTATAAAAAAACAATAAAATACATGTCAAAACATTAAATGTCAGAGTGTATAAAAAAAGGAAAAGAAAAAATAAAAAAAGGAAAAGAAAGGAATAAATAATAAACAAGCGAAGTCCGAAGCTTCGACATTCACAGAGCAAATTTAATTGGAGCAGCTTAATCCCAAGCCTTTTTATCTTCGAGATAGTGATTAACATGGTAGTAGGATGTCAGTACTTTAAAAATGCATTCTTTATCTTTGTACCCTAACACAGAAAATGTATAGCTTGATATGTAGCCATGTGTACAGCATCAAATAGTAAACTTCTTTGTGAACGAACTTTCCTACACGAAGGAAAGCATCTACCACTACAGATACTTACTTCCTTACCTTATTTCCTACTTGGCTGGGTGTCAGTTTGCTTGTTATAAGACATTTTCAGCTTTGTCTCTTGGATGGGAACGCATCTGCGATGCCTCTCGTAAAGTCTAGTATTTTAGATGTCCAGTGGTAGTGCCACATACAATCATATCCAAAACCAAACAAGCCTTGTCTAGGCGAAATCGCCAATAATTACGGAAAATATTATGCGCCTTTATCATACAATGGCATCAGACGTTTTTTTTTATGAGATCATGTGACGTCTCTGATTATTAAATCATTGGAACATTATGTGTTACATTCATACAGCAACCATAATTTGTTTGAATCGTATCCGTATGTGTTGAATTGATTTATCTGGCTACTAAACCATTTTACTGAAAAGACAGATAGTAGGTACTTAAGAAGTTTCTAATCGTTCTCCCATAAGAAATCAAAATCTAAACTGTATCTTTCTATGACCGTATACGTATAGCGTTGTAAATGAAGCAGGAAATGCCATTACTACAACAATGATAATAATACCGTCTCATTAGCTTTGCATCTTCTTCTGGACGGTACAGTTTAAACTGCACAGTGACGTAGTGCTCACACACGTTACTAGAAAACTGTACGATTATTCATTCGTTGAGATGGCTTCGACTGACGGAGCGTTAGCAGTTGTTGGGTTATTATTTGCCATAAAAAAACTAAAGGAAGAAACAATCAAGAAAAAGAAAACACGTATTTTTTGGTGTAAAGAATGGCTAATGAAAACAGAAGCTCATTCCCATGTTAATTTATTGAAGGAACTAAAGGTATTTCCTAAAGATTGGCATTATTTTAACAACCATTCGGACCGCAATCCACGCGAAAACTGAAACGACTGGCACACACGTTACGATTATCAACACAGATTCATTCAGATCAAAATTTCATATTGTTCCGTTCAACTGTACAGTTCTAGAAAATCGGACAAACTACAGTTTTTCTCATATACACATGTAGATTTATCGTTGCAATTTGAACTGTGCCGTCCGATCGTAACGATTTTTCGTAACGTGTGTAGCAGCCATTACAACACGCGTGACTTCATGCAAGAACAGAAATGTTGAAAAGTGGGCCCAGTGTTCATACAAAAGTGCCCATTGTCCTTTGCCCTTTCAAATAATAAAAACATTTCGTTTCGCCTCAGCCTGACCGCTACCGGGTACCTGTGCTACCTGCGCTCGATACACCGGCTGGTCGCGGAGACGCGCCGCGTGCCGTGGAGAGCTCAGCTGCTTCAGCTCCCGGCGCCTGCATTAGCGCTCGTCGTACTTTCAGCATTCCTAGTCGCCGTACTGCTCAAGGTAAAGGGTCCTTAGTAACTTTATATATCGGTGCGGTGGAAATTTAAATTGAAGATAATCTAAGATGGCGCCACCATAGCTGGTCTCAATCTGACCAATGAAGTTAAGGCTGATGCTCAAGGGCCCTATCAGAAAACCAGCGCTGCGGTATTTGTTTTCATTTATCGCAGCATCATGCTGAGATAGGAGCCTTTTTGGCCTCGCACAGGTTTTCTTTTTGATTTAGTTATAGATTCTTTTTATTGTTTAGTTTTAGATTCTTTTTATTGTTTAGTTTTAGATTCTTTATTTTTTGTTTTTTTTTAATATTATTTTTGTATTTCCTGTGCTTGTCCAAAATAAATATTTTTCTTTCTTTCTTTCTTTAAGGGTAGTCCGCGAAATTCAAATTTTCTCACGTTTTTTGCAATTTGCAGGCCTAGTGCTAGGGGTTGTATGTTGATTAAAATATGGTTCGCGACTGTAAGACGTATGTAGTTACAGAATTATAATGATCAAAATCATCAATACAACCCTCCAAGTTCATAAAGGTGCAGGAATGATTTTGACCTTGATAAAGTCGTTTTTACACCTTTATGAACTTTGACGGTTGTATTGATGATTTTGATGAATATAAATCTGTAACTACATCCGTCTTACAACCGCGAATAATATTTTAATCAACATACAACATTGCACTGGCCTGTAAATTGCAAAAAACGTAAGAAAAATTGAATTTCGCGGGCTACCCTGGAGCATGCACCTTAAGCTATTTTGACATATAAAATGACATTACCACATGTTCAACCAATGACGATGTTGGGAACCAGCTATGCTAGCGCCATTAGTTCCACAGTGTGTCTCCTCATCTCAGGAAAATCATTTCTGACGTTTGACTTTAGTTGGCATCCAGCTTTTTTGTCTATTAAATAAAAAACACTACCCCATGGCTTTTGGACTTTCATAATCAACGATAAGTAGACAAAACAATGCATATGCGTTTTTTTTAATATGTATATGCGTTTTTTTGTCTATATTTTTATTTCAGTGCGCTAATGGGCCTATTTTTGCCAATATCCTTTCCACCGTCGATAAGGCATTTTGAAGCATGACCTTTGAAAATAATTAATTTAGGAAAATGCATTCAAAGAACAAATGTTTCAAAATTTTGCTTCCAAAACGCTTTACCATACATTTATTTAGTTCTATCATAAATATAATGTGTCCCTTTACCTCGAATATGTTTCAGGAAGTAAAAGTTGTGCATATGTTTGACAATCTCATGTTGTTGCGATAACGCTAAATCGATTGGGTACTATTAATATATTATTGTAATATTATGCATTTTGTAAACCTAACAGACTGCCCAAACTGGTCTTAAAAAACAGGAAAATGTATAATACAAAATACGTCAAAGCTCACATTTACGTCACTTGTTTATTTTTATAATTTTGTAATAACGAGTTTAATTTAATTATCGATAAGATACACCTATACCCTTCGACCAAGCGTTTTGTATATCAAACTAAGTAACTCCACGCAATAATAATAAAACTATTTCTAGGAAACGACTTTTTTTTGGGGTGAAAAATCACGTTTGACGGTAAAACTCAATGTAACGCACTCAAAACATTGTGCTGATGGACGCTTTTAATAGTTAACAGGTTATGGAGGTATTTCAAGTAAAGTTATGACTTTAAAAACTAGTATATTTAAAAATTAAAAAATCGGAGATCTTTGGGGACTGCCGATAGAAGTGAAAACAAAAAGCAGGCCCCGCCCCAGTCGTAGCACTGGCCCCGCTCATGCCTATGTGGTGCTACGCCGTAGCGGATGCTACGAGTGCTACGAACGGCTACGAAGCGTGACCGCACGTTACGTTACGTGACGATGAGTTCAATGTTTTTCCTTCACCCAAAAGGTGCTCGACGCGCCTATAGAAGTTTTCACTTCAAAAAAAGTTGGAACTTTGACTTCCAATATCTCCGTAACTAACAAGTTCCCAGGTATGGTCCAGAACAAAAAAAATATCGCAATAACGGGGAGAACAAGAGCCTTTCGGCTTCGTTAAGGGTCTATTTACACCCTTTATGTATAAAGCGTTTGACTTTCTTTCAGTTTAAGGTAGGTGACTAGGTGCCCATGTAAACAGATGTAGGTGCTAGGTAGTGTTAGTCGTCTTCTAGAGCAGTGTTTCTCAACCTGGGGGTAGTGACCCCCGGGGGGGTCGCAAGAGGTCGCGAAAACTCCCTCAATAAACAAAACAATAAAGCCTAGAAAAATAGATTCAATAAGAAAATGAAAACTAAAGGATATAACATTTGTGTGTTCATACAAAAACCTATTATTACTCGTCCATCTTATTGAGATTTCGCTTGTTTATCATTAAATAATTTCTCCCATCGTGAATCCGTTTTTGCTAGATTAAGAATTTCAGAAATAAATCGAATACCAAATTTAAAAAAAATGTGTTAAAATCATTTATAAATATAAAGTTTTGTATAGAATTAATATTTGTAACATAATAAAATACATGAAAAAAAAGCGAAGGGGGTCGCCAAATATATTTTCATACTAAGGGGGTCGTGTCATGAAAAAGGGTTGAAAAACACTGTTCTAGAGCATCTCTCAACTCGCTCACAATACGTAACTGTAATTGAAATGGAGTAGCTTTGACTTTTAACATCATATTAACAATCATCCATTCAATGCTGCTGGTGCCATACTGCATACGCTTTGTGGTCCGTATTTTAACTCCACCCAAGTATTAAACTTACTTTAGATTCTTACATTTTGTATGAATTACCAACTAACGAAACGCAGTAGACAAATGTTATCTGTATCCATCTACTTTATTTTTATTGAAATAAACATCTACACTCTACAGTAAGGACATATAACAAATATTTTTATTGTTAGAAATCCACAATCCTGTCCACAGGATATAAATATTATCATCTATCCGTACCTATATAAATAAATTAATGACGCTTTTACAACGCAGACAGAAATGTCTGCGTGATCACTTTGGGTTCATCTTAACTCCGCAACGGGTTTTAATAATATCATTTAGAGCAGTGTTTTTTAACCTATTGGTCGCGGGGTCATAGAGCATCTTGAGGAGGGTCGCAAGAGCACGCGAAAACTACTTTAGATTAAGAAAATGTTAACTAAAGGTTTTTTTTTTATGTTCATAAAAATTAACGAAATAATAACAAAATGGAAATTTTGAAAAAATGGGTTACCTAATTATGTATTTATTTATCCTAATTATGCTTATGCATAAAGATGTTCTATGGATTGAATAGGGTCGTGACATGAAAAAGGTTGAAAAACACTGATTTTGAGAATTTATTCCAGGTGTAAAGTCTTAATATAATTAAGCTTGTATTAACAAAGGTGTGTCCATGTTCTGTCAAGTCATATACTAAGCGCGTGTGGAGCGCCGCATAGCCGTGTAGTATCCGGCAGAGTAGAATAGAACCAACCCATTACACTCACGGGTGTCGTATAAGGCGACTAATGACTGAGGCAGAACACCTTGCGCCTCCGTAGACCAGAGAATGGGCAGCAGCGTTTTCTGTTAGCCTTTCATCACTACTGCGATCTCTAATCCGCCTGCCAAGCGTGGAGATTACGGCAAATTCCTTGCATCATGGGAGAGGCTTATGTCCAGCAGTGGACGTTATGGGCTGTTGTTGTTGTGTGGATCACTATTAATAAAGCTTCAATTTTGTTTTTAATTGACTAAACTAAGGTTCAATTCACCGTACAGGGCTACTGCATCAGCGTAGTATGGCGCTGCTACAAGTACCTGACGATGCGCGCGCACGCACTGCAGACTCCGTTCGTGATCTCGAGCGACGACGTGGTGTCGTCCGGCCAGCTGGCGCCGTACGCGGCCGCGCCCACGCCGGACTACTCCAGCCTGCTGCCGGACTACGAGGAGGCCGTGAAGCAGACGCCGCCGCCCTCCTACCGCGCCGCCACGCTCATGGCAGCCGCTGATCCCTCGCTTACAACCGTTGTTAGTATTGTTAAACATTTTAGTAGCTAGCATAGTTCGGTTCAAACTAAACCCTTATGTCCCCAGCCGTGCCCCATCGGGCACGGTGCATTGTTATTTTAATTGTGTCTGTAATTGCGGTTATCTAAGTGTGGCCCTTCTAACCCTAAAATTAGCAACTCTATTTGTGGTGGTTCAAACTTCGTTTGAAATACTGTTAGAATAAAGTTCTAATCAGCTTGCACCACAAAATGGTTGTTACGTCAGTCACTGCGGGCCGAATAGTGCGAAATTAGTGTTTTTTTGCGATTTACAAAAAATCTATTGATTGGACTAAAAAGATATAATATAAAACCTGATTTATAGTTAGTTCAGTTAGTATAAAAAGTTTCATGATCTAATTTGAAGTATTTTATGATTGCCAGCGGCTTATCGTTCAGTTTAGTGGTAACTTTGGGATTTTTTTCTATCGAGAAAATTTTATGGAATCGTGTTTTCGCCAAATATAGGACTTAACTTTAATAATCAACTTTACCATATATTTATTTCAAAATGAATGCTGCATTATTTTAGGCGTAACGGAGGATCATGCTAAGCCATTTGAGGTAGTATAGGCCCTTAATGGCGGCTCGGTAATTAGCTGCGAGTGACGATCTGCGCAGGAATAACGCTTTAAACTTTATGACGATTCGGAACATCTAATGTAAAGCTGCGCAGACAACAATTTTAGGTATCAACGGGGCGCAGATGACGCATCGTTTTGTCTGTATAATGCGCAGACCGTCACTTGCAGCTAACTTCCGAACCGCCATTAAGTTTGAACCGAACTATTTAGTACAGTACCCGGCACGTAACTTGGCAAGAGTCGTTAGATGCGCAGAAGTCGTTTTTTAGGTCTCTTTGGCGGTCAAGCGGGACGCGGGGTATGAAGTAGCGCCGATCCGAGCGCGCGATTGGCGCGTCAGTCGACCCCTGCCTCCCGCACCGCGTCTACATTCCGTTCGCTCCCGATTACACTTGCGGTGCTAGTGCACGAGTACTACTCTACCCTTTGTTTTTGTTACGAGTTCAGTTTTAGTTTTAAATTAAGTTTTTGTTACGATTTATTGTTATTGTTTTAAATTTAGTTTTTGTTACCAGTTGTTGTTATCGTTTTAAATTTAGTTTTTGTTACGTTTTTTACAATGCCAGGACCAAATACCGTTTTACGCAGACATGCCAGAAAAATGGTATACTCTGTTTCATGGAGAAAGAAGCTCAAATTGAAAAAGAGACGGTAAAACGGACTGCAGAAGCAACTAAAACGTCAGAAAGAACAGTAAGACGTATAGTTAAAGAAGTTAGAAATTCCGAATTCCTCACTGTCATTAGGACACCGGGAAAAAAGAGGAATAGAACAAATATAAAAAAAATAATACATAAAAAAAATGCATCAGTATTATGTTTTATTTATAACACCTAATAAAAGTCACGAATTCCTCTGCTTTGTTTAACTACATGATTAAAAATAAATGATGGCAATAACCAAAAATGACAATCAATAAAATTTAAGTGACTAGTTTTTGTTCCACTAAGTGTACGATGCGCGAACTTGCCCCCACTCCGCCAAAACCTTGCCAACTTACGTGCCGGGTACTGTATCTTTAAAGGAAACTCATTACTTCTTGCCCTTCGCATGTTACTTGGGGTTTAATCACAGGCGATTCTTGCATTATAAATTGGACATGTACCCGAATAAAAAAGTGTCCTCAATTTTAATCTAGGGCAATTCTGCCTTTTTGCCAAAGATCATTTGAAGTTGTTACAGTGTGATGGAGTAATAAACAGAGATTTCCTCGTTTATGATTGTTAATAGAAAGTAGAATTAATTAGAATAGGTCCAGCAATTAACTGTTATTTATGGGAAGATGATTATAACCACATATAATAGGGTAGATGACACACCAATCAATTGAGATACTTTTTAAGAGCTGTCAAAACGCGTTTCTCTCATAGATTTTGTATGGCAATAGCCAACTGTGACGTCACTGCTTATTCAACTCAATGACTCAACTATTTATTGATTTCTAAGCAACTAAAAATCGAACTTGGCAATTAATTGAAAATAAATCGGGTTTTCAGGCATAAAATAAAGTGTCTTGGAATTATTGTTTCATGGTGTCATCTATCCTATTGTGTTACTGTGTTGAGTGCTATATCAGCAATAGGGTATATGCATGACTTTTTTTATCACTCTAAACAAAGCGTATTAACATCAGAAATAGCAAAGTGAAATTATTTTTTTAATATCTATAAAAAATACTAAGTTATAACCATTTCAAACTGCTGATTAGACAGAGAGATCCGATACAGCGAATGACGCCATTCGCTGCATCGACGTACAAAATCCATACTAAATTCCGTTTCTCTAAAAAGAGATAGAAACAAAAGTTTAAATGGTTATAACTTTTGTGTTGTTTGGCCGATTTATGTCTTGTTTTCGCTTTTTGTCATTATTTTTATAGTACTTTAACATTCCATATCGAAAAAAAATAAACAAAATTTATGCATATTCCCTATTCAGCACGAGGCAGCCCATAGTAGCTATTGTGTGAATCAAGACACAAAATTGACGTTTTCAACTCTCATAACTTCTACATAAACTAACGAATTTTTTTCTCATTCAACAGCAGGAGAGGGCACAGAACGAGCCTGCGCAGGCGCAGCCGACCAACACCATGGTGGTGCTGCCGCAGAACGGCACGCAGGCACGCGTCTGAATCTCATGACTAACTGACAGCACCGAGGATTACTCTCACCACATAAGGGCACTGCTCATTTAAGCGATTGTTTCTTCCTGTACGCGGCTACAGTGGTACTAGCACATTAAAATTACCTTCTTGAGTATATTGAGTA
Source organism: Xestia xanthographa (assembly GCA_905147715.2). NCBI lineage: Eukaryota > Metazoa > Arthropoda > Insecta > Lepidoptera > Noctuidae > Xestia > Xestia xanthographa. The sequence goes on along the minus strand of LR990649.1, from coordinate 12,661,341 downwards.
TTGCATCTTAAATTCTTCTCTTCCTAAACGACTTGATCGTCTTTGACTGTTTTTTTTTGCTTATGTACTATCGAGGACACTTCCGCCTGATCACCACTAAGCTCTCTAGCCCCGCCCCGTTGTCTTTGTATAGAAATAATGAATGAAAAGATACCGAATCGGCCGAGCGCACTGACGACGCACGCCAAACGAGAGTTATTGTTATTTTGCGCGCCAAAGTCGACGCTTTCCTAATAGGCCCAAACTTTAAGGGGCCGTGGCTCGGCGCCTCCGCTTGATTTAAACGAAAAATATTTTAAATGGTCAGGCGGAAAAGACCACGACTGCACCTGGATGGTTCTTAGCTATAGTTGGACACGGTAGGTGGCGCTCTTGTTGCAGGACAACTTCTGCGTACCGAGTCCTCTAGTATACATATTATATTATATAAATTGTTTTTCTGATCGTAATTATATAAAACTGATTAGAACTTTCGCTTCTAGTATATCGCGTTTGGCGAATGTACAGATTGTGCAAAGGCAACGTTAATTTTTCTGAAATCACGGCTACTACTACGCAGTGGCGGGACTTTCCTACAAGCTGAAAAGCCCCGCTTGCCTTACAATCAAACTCAACTAATAAGAAAAATAAACATTCCTTACAAAAACAATATTTAACTCAACATAAATAATAATAAAATGTGTCTGATATCTCCGATGCCGGCTGACACTGTATAAATGAAGAGTTCAAGTATAATGCACTCACACTTCTCGCTCACACTCGCTGGCTTACACATTTGGCTTCTCTCAGTTTTGCTAGCAAAATGGTCTCGGTTTTAGTTATCATGCAACCGCTTGAATGGTAGCCGCCCTTATTCTACACCAGTCATCTTCAACGCTCAATACGGAAGTAACTGCACTTACTCTGTGTGTCTACAACTAAAGTAGATATCTTCCAAACAGCTATTAAATATTCACAAGTGCAAGGAAAACGGCCCTCATCGTTATAATTAATTTCATAATCCTCGTTGCTTTCATGTAAAAAAAGTCTTTTATGTCTAAAATTATTTCTTATCTCTTCGACTTTCACATAGTTGTATTTATTTTTAGACAAGCCACTGAGATGATTTTTGTATTATTTATTTTGTAAAATAAATACTGTTGTTATTGTAATTCTTGTGCTTGACTCTTTGTGGACTAGTTAGATGCGTCTGGTCGTAAATGCCACAGATTTCAATCTAGATTTGTCATACCATGAGTATAGTGCCATTGCGTTGATTGTAATAAATTTTATTTTTGTACTTCATAAAATCATTAGAATTATATTCCCTATCCAATCATAAATAAAATACACAATTAAGTACACCTTTCGAGGCACCTAACGAGGTCTCTAATTTGCGTTGAGAATTCTGTACTTAGTTTATTTTACTATGTTGATTTTATTTTGTGATAATTTTATTTTAATAGCGTCTTGTGACTCGATATCAAGGAATTCAGATAGATGTACATTACCAAGTGACACATTACTAAATAATGCATTCTAAAATCTTTTAAAAACATGTCTGGCGTCAATTTGCGACATAACGTCCATGTTGGTTTGACGGTAGGGTGAAAATGATCTCCCACCCTGACATTGGTAGGGGCTAGTAACCCCTGACGCCCCCGACCCCATTGACATGCTAAACTGGAAAAAATCACTTGAATATGGATATGTAGCAATAGGGTAGATGACACTATAAAACAATAATTCTAAGACACCAATCCCTAAAAAAAAACACTTATTTTGGGCCTGAAAACCCGATTTATTTTCAATTAATTGCCAAATTCGATTTTTAGTTGCTTTGAAATCAATAAATAGTTGAGTCATTGAGTTGAAAGAACAGTGACGTCACAGTTGACTATTGCCATACAAAATCTATGAGAACCACGTTTTGACAGCTCTTAAAAAGTATCTCAATTGATTGGTGTGTCATCTACCCCATTATCTGATGGAGTATACTGTAGTTAAATACTCTATGTAATTAGTAGCGTTCATTAAAATTAAATACATAAAATTTGTATTGTATTAGGTGGAAAAGATATACACTCGTTTATCTATACTTGAGAATAATAGCAGATACTTACATATGTGTGGTTTGTTACTACTCAGGGTTAATAGTAATTTGAGCTTGCAATAGCCTTCCTCATGAGAACTATAATTATATCTAATTAATATGATACGAAAGTAGATACAATCTTATGTAATAGTTATTCACGTTGTGTATTTTTTCAAAACTTTATTATGTGACGCGTATTCCTTTTCAGTGCAGTCTGAAGAAATGCATACCACTCATTGGTGCCTTATCATATCGTTGGCAAATATGTTTGTAGTAGTATCTTCTTAACAATCATTCTAAATATATTAGGTACAAACTATGTATTAAATGTAACTAGTACCTAGATAGGGTTCGGTGTGACGTCATAGTCTGCTATTCGTCGTTGCTTTATGTGGTACCTACCGTAAGTAGTTTCGTATTGGCCTAAATTGTAAAAAAATGTCATCAGTGTATCCTAGTACTGTTGCTTTCGTGTATTTTCGTTGTTTGAGTCTCGCCCAAAAATAAATACGCTATATATAAAAATAAAATAACAAGTGTTTGATGTAAAGTAATTACGAATATTATAAATGTGGAGTAGATTTAAAAATATATGTAAGTATAAAATTAGCGAGTCAGGGCGAGATAATCAAAGTATAAATTGATCGGTGATCATTTGCTCAGTTGATGAACTCGTAAAAACATTGATTTGTTTATGAAATTTTTCGTTATTTTATCTATGTTTAGTACCTAATTTGCAAATACACTACAGTCCTTTCAAAATTATTTAACCTCTCAGTTTGCACCACTGTCATTATCAGAGTGAATTTTATTTTCGTTGTTTATGGTAATATAATAAATTGTGTAAGGACTGTAATGATAAATTGACGTGTATAACTTATTACTACTTACTAAATTACTTAATGTAAAATATTCTTGAAATAAATCATACATAAAATGAAGCTAGAATGCTTTTATTTTGTAACTTGTTGTAAGGAACCTTTATTTTAGTCTTAAATTTAAATAGGTAGGTTTTTATTTATATTATAAAATATAGGCAACATTAAAACTCTGCCTTTGTATTGCTTAAAAAAATATATATACAGGGTATCCGGTTATTAATGGATAACATTGAAATGGCATAAGTAGAACTTATGGCCATTTAGAAAAAAATACGAAAAGAAATCTATCTGTAGTACCTGTAAGCAAGTTCATTTATTTTGGAAAATTAGTTATAAATTAATTTTTAAACAAAAGTTTCTTCATCTTGGGTAAAAAAAATGTATGAGTGAGCGATAATTTTAAAATAATGTCGGTTTCAAGTAGATTTGATAATGGTACAATTCATAATTCTATCTGCCTTAATAATTGAATTATTGCTATTAATGTCGACAAGGAGAAAAATTACTGAACCAAAAAAATAATAATATGGCCCCCCATTCTTATGCAGGCGGATGATATTTTTTTTTAAGATGGATTTTTTTCGTATTTTTTCTGAATGGCCATAGGTTCTGCTATGGGCCATTTCAAAGTTATCCATTCGTTGCCGGACAACCTGCATATAAACTTAAAACAGACTAGAACTCCCTGTTAGAACAGTGTTTTAATTTTATAAAATCGTGCTAGTGCTATTCCTTATGTTGTCATTCCGACAAATTGCGTTATCATTTTGTACATAAATGAGACATACGAGGCACCGGTTGGTGCGGTTGGTACGATACTGGCTACAAGCAGTAGCTTGTAGCCAGTATCGTTATGAATTGATGGATCAATAGACCTACCGGCTGTTAACAGAGAGCAATTTTATTAGTTACTAGCTGACGTCCCGCGGTTTCACCCGCGTAGTTCCCGTTCCCGTGGGAGTATGGGGATAAAATATAGCCTATATTACTCAGGGTGAATGTAGCTTTCTAATGGTGAAAGAATTTGAAATCGGCGCAGTAGTTTTTGAGTTTATTCATTACAAACATACACAAAAATGCAAATCTTTCCTCTTTATAATACTAGTGTAGAAGAATTCTACACTAGTATTATAATTATATTATTAGTTATTTATTACTAGTATTATATTATTGATCCATGCACGCTCTGATTGTACTACAACCACCCTGCACATTGTGGAGAAACTGGCCTATCCATAGTATCCATAAAACGTGAGATATGAAATTCATACAGTTTTTTCTATGATTTCTTTCATTGGTAATCTAGTCCGCCAACCTGTAACAGTAGCATCCCTGTTCTGACCCTCCTTAGTTAATTATTACTTAGTTAATTATTACTTAGTTCAGAGTTACGTAAGAATGAGATAGATCCTCGGAACTGGTCGACAGCTTTAAAGGTCACGTTGAGGGACAAACATGATTTACAAACAATGGGCTGCATCTGAACGCGCAGCACACCGCCGCGCGCCGCCGGCAGGGTTCAGTGATAGTGAGGGTCGCGCTCGCTCGACGCCGGCCGTCGGGACGCGCGCCGTCGCCTGCATTCTCTATTTATATCGACAACTCACCCCCCGCTTCACTTCGCGCCTGCGCAAAACGCATCTGAAAACTACGAAAGTGAAATCGCACATCATGGTAGCGACGGTGCACAGCGCCGCTACACAGGACTATTGCAACGAGCGATCCGCTAATTAGTAAGTCGAGGACACGAAGCGAGGCGGCGTGTAGTGCGCCGCGAGGATGGACGCGAGGCGCACGGCGACGGACCTCATCAGCACTGCGGCACTTCTGCGTCACATGTCAGCTGTTTCGCCGGCGAGGGGCGCGCGCTCGTGACGTTTCTGGCGAGTCGCGTGCCGCAGGCCGGCGGCGCGATGGCGTCCACCATGCAGCTCGAGTTCACGCAGGCGATGACCGACTTCAAGACGATGTTCCCGGACATGGACGACGATGTTATTGAAGCCGTACTACGCGCTAACCAGGGTGCGGTTGATGCGACCATTGACCAACTTCTAGCTATGAGTACGGATAACCAGAACGAACGTTTGCGGCTCGAAATGGAGCGCGTGGAAGGCAGCACACCGTCCCGTCGCAAAGATCGCCGGACGGGCTGCAGAGCTACAGATAACGGCGATGATAACGACACTACAGCACTTGTGTAAGTAAATTAATTAACTACTGATTAACAATGATTCCGTTTGGAAGTTAATAACCAATGCACAGCAAGAACATAACAATAGACCCTTTCTTCGCTGCGACACAAACAAACCGCGTCAGGTTATTGTGTGCCCGTCAAAATGATTACGTCTTCCGTTCGTAGCTCACAGTAGTGATGTTGTCATCTACACCGCTCAACCAACAATTGGGGCAACAGGTTAGTATGACTAGCAGAAATGTTCAGAGACTGATTTTACGCAAATATAGAGCACCCTCTAGTAAAATATAGCCCAGTTTTCGGAATGCGTGCACAGTTGTTCATAAAATTTCCCCTGAGGAGTCTTCCCTACTATTTTATCGTAATCCTAAGGTTGATGTTCCAGGATAGCCCGCGAAATTCAAATTTGCTTACGTTTTTCGCAATTTGCAGGCCAGTGCTAGATTGTATGTTGATTAAAATATTGTTCTCGACTGTAAGACGTATTAGTTACAGAATTATAATCATCAAAATAATTAATACAACCCTCCAAGTTCATAGAGGTTTAATAAGTGTGTACCAAAAAAAAGGAGAAAAAGTCATTTCTACACCTTTATGAACTTGGAGGGTTGTATTGATGATTATAATTCTGTAACTACTTGAATCGTCTTACAGCCGCGAATAATATTTTAATCAACATACACTCTAGTACTGGCCTGCAAATTGCTAAAAACTTACGAAAATTTGAATTTCGCGGGCTGGTTGGAGCATTCACCTTAATAAAATGATAACTTGTAGATTCATTATAATAAAAATAAGTTATATTTTTAGAATTAGTAAACAAATGATACCTGCCTACCTATACCTACATAAGGTATAGAACATGTTTACATGTCCTTGTTACGACTAAGTAGAAGTACCTAAGTACCTATCAGAAGAAACAAACAAAATATCCGTAGGTAACAAAGTTGATCACTGTAAGCTGTTCTACACACTTTAGAGGTCCGAGTATTTTTCTCTCCAACTTGCCATCCCACTTGGCTTATTGCCCAGTCGAACTTTACTTAGGAGGTCAGTGTGCTAAAGCCCAAAACCCATCGTTTGAACAACTGAAAATACTGCAATGCAATCAAATCTCCACTTTTATGTGGAAATCCAGGAATGGCGAGTCATCCGTGAAGATTGCTGATGCTTTTTATCATCATCATCATCATCCACCACTGCCCGATTTCACCACTTACCTACTGCTGGGCATATCTACACAACACAAGCCTCTATTTACTTGCGCCAATCACTATTCGGCGTGTCTCCAGTTCTCCACAGACAATGGCCCATCTTCCATCATGCGCCGCATGCCCTGACACCTGCACATTTGACGACTTTATGACTGCATCAGCGAGCGGAGTTCGCATAGCTGAATTTTGACACGCTAAGAAGAAGACTATGCGCAATCCTGGATCAGTTACCTACCAGGATCAGGATCAGCCAAGGACGTCATACACCTTGGAACTTCTAACGACATATTGATTACCGACATGTATCGACATATACATTTAATTTGTGCGTGGATCAAGGGGTCTTCCCAGATTTAATGAAATTCAGTAACGTAATACCTCTTTTTAAATCCGGAGACAGTAAAGACACCAATAACTATAGGCCCGTATCCGTGTTGCCGGTTTTCAGCAAGGTGTTTGAAAAGATTATGCTCAATCAAATGCTTAACCACTATAGCACCAATAAAATATTACACGAGCAACAGTACGGTTTCACCAAAGGACGTTGTACGACTGACGCCGGTGTCACTTTATTAAAACACATATTTCCTGCGTGGGAAGAGGCACAAGATGCCATAGGAATCTTCTGTGACCTTTCGAAGGCATTTGATTGCGTAAATCACGAAACCCTGATCTTGAAACTGGATCATTACGGTTTAGGTAAACTTGCGCTCAGTTTAGTAAAATCGTATTTGAATGATGTCTATCATTCGTGATTCATTCATTATCAGCAGCATGTACAAGTAAATGGTGTAATTTCAATGGGTTTAAAAGTAAAAATGAGTTTAAGCACAAGGTTCGATATTGGGTCCTTACACTTTTTAGTGTAGGTACATAATTTACCCCATTTATTTAACAACCACCCGCAATTGGTGTTGTAATCGCCGTTTGCTGACGATACTTCCAGACGTGCCACAAATCTTGACGACATAAATAACGCCTTGCTGCAGGTTCATAATTGGTTTACCGCTAATAATTTAGTACTAAATGGGAAAAAAACAAAATGCATAAGATTTGCTTTACCAAATGTCAAAAGTAGTGACTGTGACGTGGTATTGAATCAAGAGAAACTAGAATTTGTCGATAAAACGGTTTTCTTGGGAATTACGCTCGACTCAAGGCTACAATGGGGTCCTCATTTAACATCTCTTGCAGGACGGCTGAGCTCAGCAGCATATTATGCTGTTAGAAAAATCCGTCAATTTACAGATGTTGATACGGCGAAGCTAGTCTATTTTAGTTATTTTCAGACTTCGTTGATCGAAGTTTTCATAGTATTATGTCATACGGTATTTTACTATAGGGACGGGCTGCAGACATCGAGTCTATATTTATTCTGCAGCAAAGAGCCATCAGAGCCATATATGAATTACGTAGACACGATTAGATATATATATGTATATATACGATGATTAGATTTGCTCTACCAAATGTCAAAAGTAGTGATTGTGACCTAATATTGAATCAAGAGAAACTAGAATTTGTCGATAAAACGGTTTTCTTGGGAATCGCGCTCGACTCAAGGTTACAATGGGGTCCTCATCTAACATCTCTTGCAGGACGGCTAAGCTCAGCAGCATATGCTGTTAGAAAAATCCGTCAATTGACTGATGTTGATACCGCGAGGCTGGTCTGTTTTAGTTATTTTCATAGTATTATGTCATACGGTATTTTACTATGGGGACGGACTGCAGACATCGAGTCTATATTTATTCTGCAGAAAAGAGCCATCAGAGCCATTTATGAATTACGTAGACGCGATTCTCTAAGAGAACTGTTTAAGGAAATTAATATCATGACAGTACCTTGTCAATACATCTATGAGAATATCATGTACGTTAGGAAAAATCTGCATTTATTCAGTAAAAGAGGTGATAGACACCACTATAATACTAGAAATAGGGACCAACTAGTTCAGCCAGGTTTCAGGCTTTGCTAAGGTAGATTCATCTTTCATGGGGTACCTACTGCTTAAAATGTTACAATAAAATACCTCCCCACATTCTACAACTAAATGAGACGAAATTTAAATCTTGTATAAAACGCACACTATGTAGTCAAGCATATTATAAGTTAGGGGATTACATTAATGATAAAAATGCTTGGCTCAATGCTGGTCCTGCTCCACAACCATAGGGGAAAACTAATTGGGCAAATTATTGTGGTAGCTGCAGAAGATTGTAAAAATATCCTTGCTTTGTATAGACTCTATCTCTTAGTATTGTATAATTGCATAGCTCATGTGTGAGTACCATGTACTGTAAAGAATTTGCATTTAGTTATCTTTCATTGACTTGAATATGCCTTGGTGGCTGAGAGAATGTCATGCTCACTCAAATGTCTTGCTGATGGTGGCGGGTGTGTCGGGTCATTTAGTTCCCTTCAATCTGGTTGAGTTGAATGGCGGCGATACATGCGTCATGTTCGTGTACGGGCGCTGTCAGTTGGGACTGGTCATCTCTTAACTGCCATGGTTCATTTTAATTACCTACTTTACTTATTTATACATTTTCGATTTAATATTTTGCTCTGCTACATCGTTCTCACATATATGTATAATCTCAACATGAATGATGTAACCAAGATTTTGTAACAATATTTTGATTTAAAAGAGTGTCCATGGACTTTCTTGCCCGTTCTTCTCCATCGAGATCTACGCTAGGGAATGGGTAACTACAGTACTTTCTCAAGTTATTATGTCTTGTGACTGGGACTGTAGCTTTGTTTTTTTTTGTATTTTTGACATTCAAAAGTGCCGTAATGGTCTAATTGACATAAATGCTTTGAGTTTGAGTTTGAAAATATAAAACCTGTTTTAGAATAAGTAACATAATCCTTTAATTTTAATTAAACATTTTTGAATTGCAGAGACGTTGACGATGAATCAATTCCTTTAGCCGTAAGAAGAAAATGGGTGCCAAGAATGTTAGGCCCTTTACCTCCGATGTTTTTGCGAATACCACCAGGGACAGATGCACGAATAGATCTGAGTCTGGAGATGGATGACGACCGCATCGCTACCTTCCTTCAAAACGAGGAGTTTATGGCAGAGTTGCGTTGGAACCAGGAGTTCATGGCAGCACTAGACAGCGAGCAAGGACAGAAGACTAAGTGCCATGATGATGAGGCCGCGTTCAAGGAGAGACTGAAGAATATGGGCAAATGTGAGTAATTTTTAACCCTTAAACACGATCATCCACAGATTTGCAATTAAGTGCAATTTAAAGGCAGTCTTTGGCAAATTTAATGGGAAATACATATTTGATCTAACTATTTAGGTAGGTAGGTACTCATCTAGAAAGGCTTAGGCTAACTGCAACATGGTTAGGATATGGCAAAGTGGACGACGTGATGAAAAACACTTCTACCGCATTGATTAGACTCGCTGTTTTGTTCAGGTAAATGATTGAATTATGTTTGTCATAAAACAAAAGCGCAGCGATTGTTACCTGTATGAGGTAATACGAAAACCAAGTAAAAGGGCAAATACAAGAGCCGCACTTCTATGATGCCCAGGCAACTGCATCGAAACTATTTTAATTAGTCAAGCAGTCCTAAACGCTCAGGTAGTTTCTTGATTTAGATAATTAATCACATTAAGGATGGCTGAACCCGTCATCCAACGATCGTACTCGTATAGTGGTAAAAACCACTCTAGTTAGTAGCTCTTTACCTTCAGGTTCCTTATGACTTACTGGAATGTAGAAGTAAATTAACTTTAGTTATCCGTCGTTGAATTGATACCTAAAATTATAGTCAGGCACTTTAATTAATAAATGCAGTAGGTATGTAATCTGTACTAATATTATAAAGAGGAAACCTTTGTATTTTTGTATGTTTGTATTGAATAGGCTCAAAAACTACTGGACCGATTTCAACATTTCTTTTACCATTACTTAGAGGGATTCTTCCGAATCCGTATAGGCTATATTTTATCACCGTACTCCCACGGGAACGGGAACTACGCGGGTGAAACCGCGTGACGTCCGCTAGTAAATAGTATTTTGATTGCAATTTCTTACGTGTGTAGCCTGCTTATGAAAATTGATGTGCGCGCCAATGATAATAAAATTGTTGTTAGCGTGAAGCAACGGATTCTGTCGCATCTGTTGGCTTTCCATCAAGAATGTTTCAGTAGCAGCCCGGGCTCCTCGACCCTTGATGTTTTTCCGGTTAGTAGATATAAGCTCAGCCCTTCTTATGTGACGAGCGAGCGTGTGTGACTGACTGTCCACTTGCCCAGGGTGCACTGGACGCACATTTAAGTACTTACCAACACTCTTGGAGGCTAACCTAGACCTTTAACCGCTACGTGATTAAGATTAGACTCTAATTTCGTAATCCCTTCGCAGCGTCCCGCAAAAAGTTCGCCCAGCTGTCGAGGATGTTCAGCCGGGGAGGGTCGCGACGCTCGGGCAGCGCTCGCGCTCCCCCACGAGGTCCCCCCGACAGTCTGCTGCTCCAGGAGGAACACAGCGACGACGACGACCGCCCACAACACCACGTCAAAATATAACCACATCCTGTACTCCACTACCTGCAAGGTACAGCTTTAAATAAAGAGAGAGCCTTAAAGGAAGTTACAAGGTTACGGATAAGACTGGGTCTGTTTTGTATATTTAGAAAAGGAATACGATTGATATTTTTATGTTATAAGCACTTTAAGATCAGCCGGCACTAACAGATAACGTCTTTCAAGGATCAGATGTCGTCGTAGTAAGGTGGCGTGAACGTATGTTGTTAAAAGTTGCAATAATTATGTAAAAAAATTGTAAGTAAGTAGTTCAAGGCTTTTACTGCATCTGTCAAAATTGTAAATAGGAACTTGAGGTTCGCTTAGATAGAAGGGCCGTCTTCTCTCATGCTAACAGGCTAGAGATAGCAGATTTTCGATTAAATTCTCGTCAAATGTAGCTGTGTTAGATAAATTACATAAATTCTGCATTCCCAAGTATCTTTATAGTATAGCAGAATGCACGGAAAGCGTCCGTATCGGTCCCGGACTTTGTCAGACAGGTGTATAGAAATAGTATTCTTATGACATTTCTCCTATTCTATGAAACTTAAATATTTTCACATACATCTTCCAATAGTTCCATGAAAGTCATGTATGAGTAATGGTATTCCTAGACTAGACATGGCATTCATATAAAAGTATACGAACTACGAAGTCACATCAAGAACAAAATAGAGAGCCAATTTGCATAGAGATGGTAACAGAGTGCTCGGCTCTACGATAACTTAATTACCTATGCACAAACATTGTGTAGAAGGACTTGAAAAATAATACTGGGCATGGATACGTTTTCAAAGAGAGGCTGATAAAAAGAAACAAATGTTAAGTAAATAATAAACGAACCACTTCATAGCTAGGTAATGTAAATAACTGTTTTAATAGATAAGTAGTCTGCTTCGTTGCGATCCACGAAATTTAGTGCCGTTAGTTGCTCATTTTATTAGATCATCTCCTTGATCGAAATCTGTAAGATGATAGGTCGTTAGACTATGCACTGACTGTACTTTTGCCTGCACGATTGACCATGACAATGCGGCTTAACTGGAACCTGAATAATAGGTGCCTATACTGCGCATTCATTCCATTGAAGCGAGCTTTACATTCCTGCCATCTATAGGGAATGTCTGGGCCAAGTCGTGTTTGCAGGAAAGAGGAATCAAATAATGTAATATTATGTATTAAGTCTAAGTTATGTAGCTTTTGTAGTGACCGTCGGGACAGACCTGCTCTGGTATGATAGATTGTTATTTAATTTTCACATTTTTCTCGAATCTACACCGTCACCACTACACACTAATATATTCTGTGTACCGACTACTAAAATAAAAATAATTTATATCGTCACATAGTAGACTCATAAAAAAAATAGTTGATATTTCGAAACACCGTTGTCACGATCTCCTGAATTTATAACTGCATGCATTTTTCGATCTAACTCAAAGGTAGTTTGTATTTTTGAACGAGCAGCGGTTTCAGCTGTTGAGCTGTGGTTTCGATCATGGGTCGATCATAGGATAAGCTACGTTTGTTGAGGTCGATCCGTGGATGAGTGACCGTCCATTCGACATCAAGATCCCCTCGTGCCCTGGAAACTGACAGTCATTGCGGGTAGTCAGAAGATCGACGGCTTGAAAACCAGTTTAACTAAGAGATACCTATCGTATTATACTCAGCTCTGTGTTTTGGAGCTCAGATTGGCAGACTTACTGGGTCTGGAAGGTCAGATAGGCAGTCGCTCCATGTAAACTACCGATAATCAAGCCACACCTACTCACACTATCATTATCTGCCTAACCTTTTCCCAACTATGTTGGGCTCGGCTTCCAGTCTAACTGGATGCAGCTGAATACCAGTATTTTACATGGGGCAACTGCCTGTCTGACCTCCCCAACTCAGTACAGGACAGTACCAAAACTCTGACAGTACCAAGACTGATCCGGGACCAGCGGCTTAAAAACTTGTTTTTCGAGGCATGGAGGGAACTCGGTATGTAATGGATGGTCATGTGTGTGTGTGGATGGTTAGTAAAAAATCAAGGAAATTTGCTGCAGCCTTTTCGTTCGTTCGATCTTTTTTTAATGAATGCACGAAATGCAGTAGGTAAGTACCTACAATTACTTACAATAAGTATTTAAAACTACTCCAAAAAAACTCTTTTAGCTAGCAAGACTGTATGTTTTGGTAGGTATTTGCAGTTTAAATATTAAGTATGTAAATACTTAAGTCGTAGAAATTGTTGAATATTTTTCGTGCAATTATATATTAAATGTTCTTTAATAAACAACTTCACCGGACTATGCTGCAGGGCAACTACTTACCTATAGGTAGTACCTACATTTATGGGGAAAGTAAAAATCGTATCGTAATCAATACAAACTACGAAAGGCACTTTGTGTACGAACATAGTAAATTACTACTCTACATTCTAAATGATAGAGCTTTGTGTCCACGAGAATAACACGAGTTGGGAAAGTGTAGAGTCTGCCCTATGTACCTACCTACCGCTATCTTTATGTAGGTACCTATCTTTCTGACGACAATGGTGTAATTAATTTCTTAAGCTTACTACAAATAAAATACATTATTTATAAAATTGAATTTGTTTTGAAGTTTTATTTCAATCACTCACGCTAGCTAGTCACATCAAGAGTTCAAGAACCAATAATTTCGAACTCGTTAAATATGATTATAGTTATGGGTTAGGTACCTATAACCATTGCAATAAATAAGTTTTCTCAAACATGCTTGGAAATTTGAGCATTATTTTGACAACCTTCTTCGAGATAAAACGAAATTGCTGTACTGGCCAGGCCTAACATGCGACCAGCGGCCGGCAAAAGTTGTATGAAAATCCATAATTATCTGTCGTGTTTAGCGGCCAAATAAATTACAATAATACCTAAACTCATCTTCTCGTGAGCAGCGGTGGCCCAGTGGTGGCGGCCCCGACTTACGAACAGTAAGTCGTGGGTTCGAACCCAGTCAGGCGCATTACTTTGTGTAATTTATTTCATCACCGCTGCTCTCAAAACGGTGAACGAAAACATCGTGAGGAAACCGGCATGTCCTAGAACCAAAAAATTCGAAGACATGTGACATCTACCAATCCGCACTGGGCCCGCGTGGTGGATTATAGCCCATTCCCTCTCATAGAGAGGAGGCCTGTGTCCCAGCAGTGGGAACATTAATAGGCTGATGATGATGATGAATAAACTCATTTATCTGTCGTGCTATTTAAAAATGGAACGATCTTTTTTTACTCTGAAACATGCCAACCAAGGAGGTAACTATCAAAGGTTTTTTTTTAAAGTATCTTTCGAATTTGCTTGCAAATAGAAAGCGGTTTATTGAAAAGAAAAAAAAAACAATGAAATCATCAGCGCGAAAGTTTTAATTTCCTCGCATTATTTGAGAAAAGTACTATACAAGCCTTGGCCACAACTAGACATTGATGGACTTACGCCTCGGCTTCGCCTCGGCCCACATTTACACGTCGTCCATCGCTGGCCGCTGCAGTAATGCACTGAGCTACCAAAGTAACTGCTAAAACTCTTTCACAAATCAACAACAAAAAGAGACACGAAATAAGCTTCCTTTTGACGGAGTCGGGCAAAAGCAAAATCAATTCGAAGAACTGTCTCTAAGGTAGTCAACGAATGTTGGAAATAAGTTGTCTTATATAATGTAATCTGTGGACTGTGGCTAAAGATCGGAGAAGCTACATGTTCCTAGCACCGATACAAAAAGCGAAGTGAAGAAATAGAATGAAGGAGGTTGCTAGAGGACCTTATTTTCCTTATTGAATAATGAAGATAATTTTATGAGGTAGGTGCCTGAATATATTTATGCCTTCCGGAGAAACGCCTTTTCATCTAACGGTTAAAAATGTGCATTTGATTGAGCTCAGGCCAAATATCTTCATTCTCCATCCCGTATTTGAAAACAGATTGCACATATGCTAACTAACCCATAATTAATTCACAATTATTTCTTCAATGCAACCTGGTATTAGTACCTAGGTACCGCTGTGCTGGCAAAAGGAGGCGTATAGCGAATCATGGCGCGGTTTACACACGATCGACGCCGACGCATATCAACAGTCATCAAATAGTTCGTCGAAGCAGAACGGGAAAGTCGTAGGCATCGAGACGATTGACGACGCCGACGTGCATGCTACGGACAGACACGACGAAAATGGCAAAGTTAATAATATTAAGTTTCACTTACTTAAATCTATTGGTCGAACCTATAATAGATTAGACTACTTGGCTCAGTAAAATATACAGAGCTAGAGCCCTACCCTTATCCCTCCCTCCTGGCTGAAAGGAAACCAGTGAAGGTGAAATAAAACAAATTCTTACATTTCCTTCGGAGTGCAGAGACCAAGAATCGGGGTGAATCTATATAAGGGCTCTTTGGGCTGCAGCCCAGGGCCCCGTGGACATAAAGGACCCCCAGTCACCTGTTTTTTGCCTCTGGATTGGAACTCCTATTGGATTTACGGATGATCGACTGGTATAGACAGAGGCTGAAATAAATTAGTAGTCCTTGCCTCATGGCTCTAATATGAATAAGCAATTATGTGGCATAGATACAAGGTTGCAAAAGATGGAGCATATAGACATTTTGATCTCGAGATCTCTCTCTTCTGAGGAAAGATGTAACATTTTCGAGCTCGCTCCGCTCGCTCTTCAGACTACTTTCTCTTCAGACTTTGTCTAAAAGTCGACCAAGTAATGCTAGGTAAAGAACAAAACAATTCAAAAAAAATTCGAGCTCACTACGCTCGCTCATGCAGCCAAGTTCTTTTTGAATCTTAACTTTGTAAGTCGACCAAGTAACACAATTCTAATCTATCCAAGGTAGTGTGTTAATTTTCGAGCACGCTTCGCTCGCTCTTGGAGCCTTAGTTCCTTTTTTTCTTAACATTGATGTCAATTCTGTTGTGCACAAACTAAACTTAATTAAGGCTATTGCTATCTTTTTCTCTCTAATAAAACGAGAAAGAGACGGACGTAATTTAAAGCTGTCAAATTTAGTTGGAACTAATATTTCCATACTAATGAAGGGTGCACGTAAAAACATGTAGACTAAAAACACGGTGAAGCGCAAGGCATAAACTAGTTTGACATCTCTAACTTAATTCATAGCTATAGCCGTCCTTTTCTCGCACTGCCTTTTAGTAAAAGATAGCAACAGCCTAAATTAAGTTTAGTTTGTGCACAACAGAATCGACACCATTGTCTCCCTAAATCGATTAACTAACTTGTCTGGAGTGGAGAGCTTACATTTTCATTTAGTTCCTACACTTTTCAAATAGGTAACTCTTTTCAAAAACCTAACCTAGCCAATCCAAGGTCACCGAATGTGCTAACCTTTTTGAAGTGCTTATTGCATTTTAGATTCTTAGAATCACTTTAGCTGCATCCGTAAATAGTGGGTACCTGAACACCCAAATCGGTTTTTACTCGGACCCTTCTGCCCCCTGGCCCAAAAGCTGGCGACGGACGCCCTTGGGCAGGCCCCCAAATAGTATTAGCCCAGGGCCCAACAAACTCACGGTCAGCTCCTGCCAAGAATTTCTCTCTACTTCATTTGCAAATGTTTAGAGAAAATACTATGTATAAAATTGGTGTTTGATAAATGATTTATTCAACTTTTCTTCTTTAGTAACTAGCTAGATTTTTCAAGTGCAGTGCTAACCTAGTGCTAGTGCTATGGTAACCTAATCTGATAGGAGATGGCCATGCACCTATCCAAAAAACTTAATCCATGCTTCCTACTGGCCATTTTAATTTAATACTTTTGCATAAATTACCCATAACTTCCAAGAATGACATTTAGACCGATGATAGTAACTTCCCATTGCTGGGCAAAGGCCTGCCCCATTTCCTTTCCAACTCTCTCCGTGTTTCGTCTTCTCTGGCCAGTCAGTCAGGAACGAATCCAAATCGTCACGCCAGCGTAATGATAGAACCTAGGTCCATAATACTTCTAAATCGTTTTGCTTTGCGAATTGACTTCAAATATGGCCATGGACATCGGTAGACTGTTCATAGACCACAGACCATACAGATTGATGAATTGAGGGCTTAGCGAAATTGACGACAGGCCGTGTCGACGGCGCGTTCGTGTTCCACGCGCGCCTCAAAGAGAGTCAGCAAAAGCAAGGGAAGGGGTCCGTAGGGACCGATGCCTGCCGGGGTTGCGGGACTGTTCGAAAGAGATACCGTGGCCCCGGAACACAAAGGGCGATGAAGGAACATGGATGGGTTTTAGTCAGTAAAAGTCTGACACTCCCTCCTGCTCCGCCCAGAGCGGGAGGAGATATTTGATGATTTCCCATCCGAAAAAAAAAAAAAAAAAAGGGCTTAGCAAAATTACGAAATTACTATTTGCTGGCTTGGTCGGTAATGTTTAAAAATCAAATAAAGCTTTTATCGCCTCAAAAGAAAGAGCAGGCAAACACTCATTAACACTTCAATACCCGCAATTACAGACACAATTAAAATAACAATGCACTGTGCCTCAGGAGGCACGGCCGGGAGCATACGGGGTTAAAGTTCGGAAAAACCATGACGCGAAGGCACCATGACCATGGTTCGACCATCCGCCACCTGGGCCGTTACTAAAAGTATTGTCTTAATGTCTTAAGATATGCGCATAATGATCTCTCGGTCACTGGTCAACCTATTATAACCAACATTATTGTATTCATGAGACTCATTATCTTAACAAATGAGTGCTCAGATATCTTAAATATTTTTAAACTTCCGTGGAATTCTTGTTGAATAAGTGTTTCATTATGTTTGGAACTTTTCGTCATGGAGAAACTAAGTCACTGAGCTACTTTTAATAAAATAATATTAAATACAATAATCTACTATTACTTAACTTTCAAATGATCTTTTAACACGCTAAAGAAAGTCTTGTTACTCATACGTAGATGTCTCCATCAGCATTGTTGGTGGTAGGCCACTACTATGACATACATTTTCCATTCTAATGGTCGGCCAAGTGAATGAATGTCGAGGTACTCTGTTAAGTAAGTCTCATACGCACACAGGGTATAATTAAAAATATTACAAGAGTTTCTCATCCGGAAAACACTGAGCGAAACTCGGCATATATAAAGACTTTCATGAAATAATACAGTTGCCATGAATAAAACATAGCCGTCTGTTAAGTGGCATTATGGCAGAGTCAGGTATCTTATAGCCCTCTTAATGGCGGTTCTGCAAGTAGGAGTAAGTACCTATACCTAACAACACTTATCATCTAATACTTACTTATCATAATATTATGCTTGATGTAGTTGTCGTCAAAATAAGCGTCAAAACGGCGAAACGTCGGTCGCACGCGCTACCTGTCTGACAACTTGATTAGGGAACGTACACAAACTTCATAACGTGAGGAACGGACGCGCAACTCACGCATCCAAGCGAAATACTATATCAGTGAACAGCTCAAACAATAAAAATTAAGCTGAATTCATTCTTAAAAAAAATAGGCAGCTCTTAATGCTGCCATGAATTATTTAGTAATTGGTTCTTCTATTAGTCTGTACTCTAAGCAAAATTCGATGTAAGGAACTGTGGACGTATGTTGTATGGATCACCGCACGGCCGCAGAGCGACGCGACGCGCGCCTCTGCAGTCTGCACAAGACATCAGTGTATAGCCTCCAGTAAAGATGCGTCTGCGCATCGAGCACGTGCACCCGTCACGCATCACGGACACCCAGAAATTCGCTTAGTTTGTCCTGAGACTCCATGCTACTCGCACGCATGGAGGCCCGGTGCTTTTCCCGCGCAAGTGACTATGAAAAAGCAACCTGATATTCATGACGTGGGCCTGGCCGTTGTGTTCTCGATAGCAGATCTTACAAGAGGTAGCAGCACTGAAGAAATATTTTCGTGAGTATCTTCTTTTATGGGCCGGTTAGGGCTTTGACCGTCGCCGGCGCATCGGCTCCTCGGGGCTAAAAGAGTTAGTTCGATCTATACTGAACCTGTTGTTCACCTTGTTAAGATCGACGAACTTCTTTTGCTGGAATGATTTGAACTTTGAGTTTTTTGTCCGTTAACAAATAACAATGTTGTCTGAACATTAAGTCTCTATTATGAAACTTATCAAATTATTTCGAATGAGATCGTCTTAGGTGCTTTTAAATCATTTTCCACATTTTTCATGAATCCATATTCGTCATATTTCACGTGTGATTGTAATATTTTTTAAAGAGCTATTTCACAAATGATGGCTGCCTTCTCGATACAGTTTTTAACAACAGCCACATAAACAAATACTGAATTAAATAGGTAGACCGCCCATAAATGTTTAATACTGATCAGAACGAGTTCTGCTGGATGTTAGGTACCTACTTATGTACTTATCGTCAACATGCAAGATACTATTTTCGTGTCGTACTTTATTATTTTGAAAGACAATTACCTGAATGCTTTCGTCTGGACGAGCTCATCATTTCGCTGTAAGGGCCCACAATTACGACAGCCTGCATTATACATCGCCAATTGATTCAAGGTAAAACTTTTATAAAAACAGCGTGGAAAGAAGGATCATTATATATTTTACATTATGTATGCAATCGGCATTATCCCGGCCCGAGCCGGTGGTGCATCCGTTGTCCATAAACGCATAGTTGCTAGCTGAACAACTTTACTTTCATTTACATAATGCGAACGATTATATTTTATCGGGTTGGGAGCTATATTTTATGATGCGTGCAAAAATTGCAAATAAACTATACCTTTTGCATTCTAAACAAGAACGAAGAAAAAATATTTAAGCTTCATCTTACCTTAAAAAGTGACGTGATCCGGTAAGGGCTGACTCCAAAAAGTGATGATTAGGTCTAATGTCGACAAAGAGCGAGAAGTTTAGTATTAAGCTAACTAAAGTTCTGGATTAATGGTGAAATTGAACCCTTATAACTTGGAGAAGACTTATAACTTGGATATTATCTGTGAATTGGGTTTGGATTATACCAGTTACACAAATAAACAAGACGAGACCATGTGATTCGCACTGTCAAAAAGTTATCAGATCTCATGTAGAGCCAAGCTTCTAACTCTACATGCCCTAACTCTACAAGGTCCAACTTCACAGACTCTACACCTTAGTCAAAATAATTATGTGGCTTGGCCATTTCGCTACATTCACATGGGCGTAAGGTGAAAAATCTATCCACTCTGTTCTACTTTTCTGTTATACAATAGTTCTTGTAGTAACGAAACGGCCAAACCACATATTTTGACTACGGTGTAGGGTTTGTGAAGTTAGACCTTGTAGCGTGTAGAGTTAGAAGCTTGGTTCTACATGAGATTTGATAACTTTTTGACAGTGCTAGTCATATGGTCTCGTCTTGGCAACATTTTACATGAAAATGTATTTGGTGGGAACTTATTAACTGGTTATGATTAGGTTTCAAGAAACTTTATTCTCAATACACAAATGTCACTCACTCGAGAACAATACTAAAAATATACATGACAAAGTTCCTCGTCATCCAGTTACAAACTAGATAATTAACCAGTACTTACATTATAATAAGATAATGATCCCTCAATAAAATTGTCTAACTCGATGTTAAAATATCACCTACATACATACAATTGTATATTATATGTTTGCTAATTTCATTATGCAAGACGTTAACTAGATCACACACAAAATTACAAAACATTACCTACTTGATGTAATCTTCTAATCTTAAATAATTATGCTTTACTATACTGCTTCTGTGCTTCAGTTAAATCTCTATCGGTGATATTTCTATCATTTGCCTCATGTTACCATTTCATTCGTGGTCATTTCTTCGTCTTCATTTCTTATTTCACTTTGGATTAAAGTAATTCAAGTTTCGTTTTCTTTTTAACCGACTTCAAAAAGGAGGAGGTTCTCAATTCGATTAGTATTTTTTTTTTATGTGTGTACACCGATTACGCTGAGATTTATGATCCGATTTACGTGAATTGTCTTTAGTCTGATGCGGACTAGTTGCCATTTATTTTGGTCCCATAAAAAATGATCAATAGTTTGGCCCAGTAGTTTTCATTTTATTAACATGTTTTTACTTCAGTCATGTGGTCTAAACATAGAGTATATAAACCAAAAAAGTGACTTGAAAAAGACATCAACGCGGTATTATTTTTAACCGACTTCAAAAAAGGCGGAGGTTATATGTTCGTGTGTATGTATTTTTTTTTTTTTTTTTATGTATGTTACCTGATTTCTCTCCCATTTGTGGACCGATTTTCAAAATTCTTTTTTTATTTGATAGAGTACACTCCTGAGGTGGTCCCATTTTAATTTGGTGAAGATCTGATGCTGACCTTCGGAGATATACAAAGGAACTCTTCAAAAAGAGACGGCAAATCTGTTGTGATAGCTCCAATCGGTTGGATGTTCATTGTTTATACAATATCATGACGGAACATCACGCCTGTATGCTCTGAGGGGGTACGCAGAAGTGTACAATTTACCTGATTTCTCTCCCATTTGTGGAGCGATTCTCAAAATTCTTTTTTTATTTGAAAAAGTATACTCCTGAGGTGGTCCCATTTTAATTTGGTGAAGATCTGATGCTGATCTTCGGAGATATACAATAGAACTCTTCAAAAAGGGACGGCAAATCTGTTGTGATAGCTCCAATCGGTTGGATGTTCATTGTTTATACAATATCATGACGTAACATCATGCCTGTATGCTCTGAGGGGGTACGCAGATGTGTACAATTTACCTGATTTCTCTCCCATTTGTGGACCGATTTTCTAAATTCTTTTTTTACTTGAAAGAGTATACTCCTGAGGTGGTCCCATTTTAATTTGGTGAAGATCTGATGCTGATCTTCGGAGATATACAATGGAACTCTTCAAAAATAGACGGCAAATCTGTTGTGATAGCTCCAATCGGTTGGATGTTCATTGTTTAAACAACATCATGACGTAACATTACACCTGTTTGCTCTGAAGGGTACATAGATGTGTACAGTACACCCAGATTTCGACAGTTATGGCATGTTATGTTCCATTTATTGGGGATAAGCCTATTACCATGACATGTATTGTTAACCATGTACAATGAATGCATAGCAAATATTTGTAAGTATAGGATATTACAACTAAAAATGGAAAAATAAAATAAAACTTTTTTGCCAAAAATAAAACCGACTTCAAAAAAAACAACAAACAAAAAAAACACAAAAAGAAAAGGACAAAAAAATACACTAAAAGAAAAACAAAAAAAAAAACACTAAAACAAAACCACAAAAAAGTGAAAAATAACTTTAGCTTCAGAAGCCGGTGAGAAAAACACCAAATCAATCAAAGGTCAAGCTTCAGAAGTCGGTGACAAAAAAACTAAATCAATAAAACAAAGGTCTCCGACTTCTGAAGCTTGACCTTTGATTGATTTGGTGTTTTTCTCACCGGCTTCTGAAGCTAAAGTTATTTTTCACTTTTTTGTGGTTTTGTTTTAGTGTTTTTTTTTTTTGTTTTTCTTTTAGTGTATTTTTTTGTCCTTTTCTTTTTGTGTTTTTTTTGTTTGTTGTTTTTTTTGAAGTCGGTTTTATTTTTTTGTGTCATTTTATTACTTCAGTCGTGTGGTCTTAATTTTATGTACTTATGTTCAACATTTCTCCCCCATTTGTGGAGCGATTCTCAAAATTCTTTTTTTATTTGAAAGATTTTACAATTTAGGTATGTTAAGTTCCATTTATTGGGGATAAGCCTATTACCATGACATGTATTGTTAACAATTTAAAATAAACGCATAGCAAATATTTGGAAAAATAAACTTACTTTTGATCTTATTTCTCCCAGCGACTGTAACATAACCCTTGTAGGATTATTAAAATATTAGCTATCTAATATTTGCGATTATCCGTATATCGTCATTTTCTACAACTATTTAACAGGCTAGTGCTCCCATTGTTTAAAGTACACAATCCAAAATTCACAACTTTTTAACAGAGTGATGAATGAATTTGATACCTACCTACGATAATAAAATTAGAGAAACACGATATGAAGAAAAGTTTAAAAGAAAAGTCTGTAATTTTCTTTATAAACTTTTCTTCATTTTAGTATCGTCTCTATTTAACAATATTTATTGTACAATTAAATACACAGGAAGTGTCCGTTTGTAATTTCAAAATAACAGCTTTGTACTGAATTCAGCTGAAAGTATATACCTAACCTACGGTATTATAAAAAACCGGCCAAGTGCGAGTCGGACTCGCGCACGAAGGGTTCCGTACCATTATTTAAAAAAATTAGACAAAACTGCAAAAAAATCACGTTTGTTGTATGGGAGCCCCCCTTAAATATTGATTTAATTCTGTTTTTAGTATTTGTTGTTATAGCGGCAACAGAAATACATCATCTGTGAAAATTTCAACTGTCTAGCTGTCACGGTTCATGAGATACAG
Source organism: Xestia xanthographa (assembly GCA_905147715.2). Classification (NCBI taxonomy): domain Eukaryota; kingdom Metazoa; phylum Arthropoda; class Insecta; order Lepidoptera; family Noctuidae; genus Xestia; species Xestia xanthographa. The sequence goes on along the minus strand of LR990649.1, from coordinate 12,637,976 downwards.
CCTGGTGACAGACAGACGGACAGACGGACAGACAGCGAAGTCTTAGTAATAGGGTTCCGTTTTTACCCTTTGGGTACGGAACCCTAAAAAATCATTTAAAAAAAACTGAACATACATTGTTTGTCTGTCTGTTTGTTCCGGCTAATCTCCGAAATGGCTGGATCGATTTTGACGAGACTTTTACTGGCAGATAGCTGATGTAATAAGGAGCTAAGTTAGGAAAAAGGATTAGGGTACCTACCGTGAAAAAAAAAAAAAAAAAAAAACTCTTAATATAGGTAGTTAACAAAATCCGATTCTAATGGGGAAATCATATTTTGATACTAATTTCACGCGGAGGAAGGTCGCTGGCAACAGCTAGTCATGAACATACATTTAGTTGCTATAATTGCAAAACTCCACAAGTCCACACACCACGGGATCACACCTATGTCATTGCTTCTGCATCCTTATGTTATTATTTCTCGTCACGCTCTTTTTATTTACGTACAGAGAGGAAATCAAAATGATATAAAAACCAGCTATGTCTGCCAGCCATTCGAAGGCAAAGCATTAATCTCGATAGGTTGTTAAACCCATCGCAGCGAAGTGACTTAAAGTGATCATTAATTCTTATTCGCAACTCAATAGTAAGGCCCTAGGACAGCATGTAAATTATCTTCATCTGGTAGTTACATAAATTACGTGAGAAATTATATATTATGGGGTCACAACCTCTATACAACAAAAGCATATCTTCGAAGACTTCCTTGTCCGCAAAACGATCTCGTAATAGCGCTCGCAAAGGCTCTGGGCAATGAAAATCAAAATAAATGTCGAGCCACAAAATAGCTCAACGGTCATAAATCAAAGTGTTTACGACGACGCGACACCTCGCCTTGTAATCCTGCGGGATGGCCAATGGGCCTGGAGCCCGGAGACACGCAAAATGTGCCTTCTATAATGGGAAAAATAATGCCCTCATGGTACGGCAATAAATCATTGTAATTTAGAGCATACTAACATTACCTACCTATAACTCTTAGATAGAAGACGGCCAACGCAAACATTCATAGGTTTTGAACTAGTCATTTCTGGAGTTTGTGGTATAATAATTCAGACTTGAACCTTGCTTTAATGGGATATCCACCAGAGAAATCACTAGGTTTTTATTCAGTTCGTAGGTAGGTAGGTACTAAAGTTTATTTATGCACCTTTTAATTACTTAATAAACAAAAGAAGCGTATGGGGTATGTATAGTAGTCAAACTTTTGCTAAATGCTGTTGTTGGCTTCACAAAGACATTTAGTTTTTAAAATTGTGCTCTAGGGTTATTGCAAAGCAGGCTTTAGACTATTCACTTATTCTAAAATCCTGGAGAAAAGTGAAATTATGAAAAGCATGAATTAGGGACAGTCCTAAATATACGTAATTATAATGCTTTATAGAATTTAGTGTAGCTAAACTGAAACCTCTATGAATTGACAGCTTCAAACTATAATGCTTTATAGAATTTAGTGTAGATATACTGAAAGTACTGAAACCTATATGAATTGACAGCTTCAAATAGCATTAACCGACAACAAACACAAAGGAACATCGTGGGGAATTCAGGATAATGGAAGTATTCCACTTAATAAAGTTTCGCTTTCGTTTTTTACCACCATAAAATTTTGCATTAATTTGATTTGATGAGCTTCATCGCAGATCTCTAGCGCTCTTTTCAAGATCCATATCAAACGTAAGTATGGTCACAGCAATCACGAAGATGTCGGCAGGTATCTTCGTTTGAACATGTGTCAATTAGAGTATCGAACTATCGATGGTGTCTATGATGGTGATTTAGGTACGCGCGCACTATTCTAATGGTGTACTGTCACGAGATATTTAAAGAGACAACTTTAAAGGTATATGTTCACGGTACTTATGAGTTATCAGTTCTGGAGTCAGAAATATATCTTACATACTTTTAGACGAATTGCAAGAGATAACGAAACAATATAGTACATAAATAACTATTATTTATTTATGCATTGCAGCCATTTTCCCTAAAACCAGTTGTATTTTAATTTTGGTGTACAATAAAGTAGATATTATAGTACTATTCTCTACTATCCTCCTCCTCCCTTAGTCGGATTCCTCAATGCTATTTATTGGTGGTCCACGTCTCACTCTCTCCAATATTCACATATCATTAGGTGCATCCGATGCGTTGAACAAAATGGGAGACAGAATGCCGCCCTGGAGCACTCCCTTTTCAAATTTCGAGGGATAAGAAGTTTTTTGTCATGTCAACTCAAGTTACAATTCTTTATTCTTTAGATAATGGTTTTTGCTAGATTAGGAGATCAATAGCTGATAATATACGCCCTGTTCGATTAACCTTCCACAATAAGTATTCTAGCTGACCGTATCAAAAGCCTTTGAGTGGTCATCAATAAAGAATAATAATAATGATACGACTGTTGAGTGTTGGATACTTGTTTACCTTTACCTTGCTGTAACGTCACGTAACTCAAATCACTATTATTCTACATAATATAACATAATACAGGTACCTACTTACCTAATCCGTATCTACTTCGATCTACTTTTCCCCATCCGTCTCTCACCAACAATAAAATATAATAATATATTACCGAGCGCCTGGGTTAAGGCTTAAGACCCAAATAGAATAAAAGGGATGACCTGCTCACCTTGACTTCTCAGACACGACAGGTAATGTCGAGCAAGGTTAACGGACAATAATAGACATTCTCTTTAGACTGCCGGCGAAGAGATTAATAGTATTTATTAATCGTTCTTAATTAAGGTTCTAAAATAATCTAAAGTCTAACAGTAAAGTCTGTGTCATTTAAGATAAATACGTAAGTACCTAATCAATCTCCACATGTAGACCGCCGCGCGGCCGTATAATATAAAGATCTACTTTGGCTTCTTTCTGCAAAAAGCGTAAGTATTAGGTAATTAACAGACTTCATGCTGAAGAATTCCAGTCGTTCACTAATGAATCATAAAAATCGTGGACAATGGTATCGAAATTCTCTGCAGATTTTTCCGTGACCTGTAAAATAAGTTTCATCATCTCCAAAGCAAGAATGGGTTTTTGTATTCTTCGCTGCTTGCACCCAGCGGGTTCCCGCAGTCATAGGTGTTAAAGGTCTCTCTCTGGTCCATCGTATGTGTGTGGGGCTCTCTACCAGCCTAAATCAACTAACAAATTAGGTAGTGTAGCTCCTGGAGTTTCACGACAGAGTCACCATCAGCTCCATCCAGAACTCCATTTCACTCTCCATCATCCCTGGCGTAGGTGTCGTCGAGTCCAAATATGAGATGAGATGTGAATTTTAAGTGATTATCCTAAGAGGCATAAACGGCAATCTTTCGTCACGAGTGTTTTCGTAGGCGAATTTGCAGCAGAAGACACATAAGTAAGTGATTTTTTATTGATAATCACTGAAATAGAACATCGCTCATACTTTGCTGGCGGGCAAGTACATAATGCATATTACCCATGTAGGACTGACATTTCAATCATTGTATGCACGCACTGCAACTGCAACGGTTTCTGCTCTTCAATTTCACCCAGAACGTATGGCATGAGGCATGAGGCAGGTACTAACTACCTGTCGGTAGTTAGTACCTGCCTCATGCCTCACTTCGTTACAATGTTCTCACATTTATTGCAGATACGTGTATAACTAAATTCTTATGCTGTAATTTAAGGCTAGCGTACAATTACCTTTCATGTAATTGAAAGATAATAACAGACAGAAAGTGCTCATGACACGAAAAACCAACTTAATTATTACCTTGTAATTCATAAAAAAACTACAGTAAAGTGTAATACCTACCTAGTCAATCAATTAGATCGAAATATACGCTGTAGGAATGTACGCAGAAGTGTTTTAATCACGTTTGTAATTTCGTATTGGTTTCGATTTATGAGCATATATGAGGTTTCAATGACTTGTTTTGAGATATGTCCATGTGGCGTGTTAAACGAACTTTGATGAAAATGGTCGAAAAGAGAATTCAAACAAGAGAACTCACAATCCACCGCTGCACCCAAAATAAAGCTCTACAATCGCTACACTGAAAAGTAGGTTACAGTTGCAGGTCTCTGGTGACCGTGACGTGACGTCTACATTTTAGGTTGCTGACAATTTTGGTTAAAAACATACTATTTGCAACTAATTAACCAGCTTCTTCACTAAAATTGCGCTTGCTTATAAAGAAAAACAAACAAAACGGCCAAGTTTAGCAACTTAACACCTCAGGAGGCGTTAAGCTAATTCGCGTTGTATCATCCACTCATCACATCACAATGAATGAGCGATGCAAGTGAAATATCAGTTAAATAATTGTCTGTAATGGAGGAATGTGACGTGGCAGATGCTCGCAAGTCGCAGCACTCGGCAGTGTTGGTGTCTCCGCCACACAATCAGTTCAGGCGAGTTTCACTCCGAGTATTCGTGCTGTTACTTTTACAACGCGCTGGCGCACACGAACAACGCTCTGTTTCCCTAAGTCTCATTGTTTCTACTTTGCGCACTGTCAAAGGAAAACTTTGACTTTCCACTGTGTCACCGTGAACAGCGGTGATACAATTTAACAAATTTACATAGGTACTCTTGAGTCTTGATCTTTCCCAATGGCGTCGGGCGGGACCTCTATAGTCACCTGTGGAATCATAGAATTGCTCTGATTGCTGCACTCACGTCATGTCCACATCGTCAAGGTGTGAGCGAAGTGTTTGTTAATACCTGAATACTTCCCTAATTAAACAAAAGAACAATGCACAAAGTTTACAGCCAACAACCGATATATTAGTTTAACCTAATTTTTATTAAGTACATAAATATCAAAAGAGTGTTTCTAAACGAGCAAATAATAGCGCATTAGTCTAAACTTGCAACGTAGATACTGCTCTGATACCGGGTGTTTAAAAATAGTGCACTTTATTTATATAAATAAAGTGCACTATTTTTAAACACCCGGTATCAGAGCAGTATCTACGTTGCAAGTTTAGACTAATGCGCTATTATTTGCTCGTTTAGATGACTATCTATATACTTATATTTATTGACGAGATAGTTCGATTACGAAAGCGCTCGCGGCACGTTCACACTGACTGGATAAAACAAAGTAAGTATGAAGCAATCATTGGATACGGTTGGCGCGGAGATTTGGAGGTGATTTAAGATAACACTACTCAGTCCCGTTGGCTGCAGAGATCGTTTGCTCCTACGATTGTCGGATGGGCCGAGAGCCGAGTCCACACACCGTTACTTTCGCACCAAATCTGCCTACAATACGTTGTTCAGTGTACTTTGATTCGGATAATAAGTTTAAAGTCACGATCCGGTCCGTGAAGCTGTCTACGTAATCTCTCGGCTGAATTAGAGACTTCCTTGTAAGGAGAGATGCATATTTTATATTGAAGCTATCGCGGAGACGAATTGCGGTCACCGTGGATTTATTTTCTTAGGGCGCATGTTAGGAGATAATACTGTTATTGTAGTTTCAGATCATGGAGCTATTGTTTACTTTGAGCTTTATGCGAGTTAGCGTCTGATCTGAACCGCGCAGATTTAGCTTTTACAATAACTAAGTATTTTGGATGTAACAGACTAGTTTTCGATCAGTACCTACTTCCTATCATATCTATACTATTAAATGAGCAATATTTGTATTGTAATCACGTTATCGAAAACGACTCTAACGATTTTAATGAAAATTGCAACATACTTAGTTATTTTTTACGGTGGCGAAAAATCGGTCTAGCTAGGTTTGATATCGAATATTGATCCGAGAGCTCGGTCGCCCAGGAACCTATTAATCTCTTAACTCTCGTGCGAATAAGTAGAAATAACATAATTTAAGCCAACTGCGAGCTTTAGACCAGTGATTCCCAAAGTGGTCCATGTGGACTCCCCGGGGTCCACGGGAGACCCGATGGGGGTCTACGTTGGCGTGTAAATAAATTGGGGGTTCACGAAAATTTGTCTGGTTTCGATACTAAGGAACAAATATTTTGTCTTGACTCTATCTATCAATCTTTGATTTATATAATCAAAGCTATCAATGTAAAAATGTACCTAAAAAAAACGAAATTTCGGCGATAATGCAGGTAGCATTTCGAAGCTTTATGATTCTAATTTTCAGATTTTTTGCCCAAAAATGAAAAACAGACAGCGCGAAAAAATAGTATTTCAAATTTAGTCCTTTTCTTTTTGGTCCACGGGCTTGAAAAAATGCAGCACTGTGCCCAACGAAACCAAAAAATTATGAAAGGGGTCTACAAGAAAAAAATGTTTGGGAACCTCTACTTTAGACGAATAAGTTGGTTAGTTACGAAGAAACTTTAATTATCTACTAAGAAGTAGTAGAAGGTAGTTGTTGTTATGTACGTAAGTGAGCATATAAACGCCAAGTTTTAAATGCCTTCGTCTGTTGTCGTATTTTACATACAGATTTTCATGCTCACCATACACCGATAAATTGAACAACATTAATCGTTCACGCTTTCGCTAGCGGAAAGACGAGTTCCCATTGCAGTGGCCACTCAGACAATACACGTTAATTGTTGATAATGCTCAGTACTCACAATAATAAAATAAGTAGGTAGGTTAGGTACCTATAATGGAATTGTTTATAAATTGCTTCATATCCACCTAACTACTGGATCACTCACCTACATATTATCTGAGCAAAACGTAGGTACGAATCACCGTCCATTAAACTTAAATGATTAGTGAACATAATAATATGCCTAGGTTCGGTCCTAAAGATTTGCTCGATTTTGCAGATATTTTTCTTTACTACTTCTATTCCTCATGCATGACGAAGAACTACGAACACCGTTAGGTTCTTAGAATAAAAGCGATGCTGGTTATTACATTTAGAAATATACCTAATTCCCATAATGTAAAAGTTCTTTAGAAAAATAATAATAATAAAAAGCACACATAAAATGGCTTTCCACTTAAACAGAACAATATAACTTATTAAGGGTCTAGACATTCGTGATCACGTTCTCCCTGTATATATGCAAGTGAGCATTCAGAATGTAAGCGTTACCTCGGCTTTTTCAATCTTAACGACCTAAAATAAAACGACAAAGAATACCAAATCGGTTAAGTTAGGGTTCCTAGGAGGTGCAAGGCGACTGTCGAACCGGTTTGGCCGGGAGATTCTTTGTTTGGTTATAGTCGAAACGTCGCGACTCGAGTCGAGACAGACATCGCCTGGCTAACTGACGCCTCGTTTATCTGTTGCAGAGATAAGAGGACGAGAGCGGATGTGTCTGCAGCGAGACTCGGGCAGCTGAGGGCCCCGGCGGCCTGATGGCGAGCGGAGCGGTGCGCGCGCTGCTCGTGACGGCGGTACTGGCGACGCTCGGCGCGCATGCGGCGCGATTCGGGGACCGCCTCGCGCCGCGCGTGCCGGCTGCCTACTCGCCGCGCAACGCCCCCTCCGCGCACCACTACGTCGAGAACGAATATGACGACATGTACGAGCAGGACTACGAGGAGCAGAACCTCTCCGTCGAGGAAGAGGAGACGCCAGAGCCGGCCCCTGCCCTGCGCCGTCCCGCGCGCACTGAAGCTCATCGACTGGAAATGAGCACTGAATACTTCGTTATACCAGAACGGCTCTCATCGCCAACGCCACCTTCGACATCCACAACTGTCACACCGGAACCACAACCGAACTTGACCATCGTATTAGCACCGACCCCGCAAATTATGGGCGCACTCAGAACCGAGTCTTGGGCAGTCCCTATATTAGCTCTCGCTTGTGTTAGTATGGTGACCCTCGGCGGATTTGAAGCGTTTGTGATATGGGGAGCGAGTCGCAAGGCGCCCAGCCATCGCCACCTGCTCCTTGGACAGACGCTACTGTTCGGGTTGTTCTCGTGCGCCGCTACAGCTGCATTGTTTGCGACTACGCCGACTGCGTTCACATGTGGTGCTGTCCGATTCGGAACGGGTGTTGCGTATGTAATCGTATTCGCTTCACTTCTAGTGAAGTGTGTTTTTTTGCTTAGTTTGAATGGTGGAGTATATTTACCTGCAGCGTACCAAGGACTCTTATTGTTTTTCGCTGTAATGATCCAAGTAGCGATCGGTGCACAGTGGCTCGGTGGTTCTCCTCCACGAGTGATAAGCGGAGGCGGGCGATGCGACGTGCACATGTCAGACATGCTGTTGTCGCTGTGTTACGCGGCCTTCCTGATCGCGGTGGTGTGCGGAGTGGCGCTGCGGTCGCGCGGCATTCGTGACAACTACCGCGAGGCGACGCACATCGCGGGCGCAGGCGGCGCCACGGCCGCCGTGTGGGTGTGCTGGGTGGCGGCGGCACTGGGCGCGCCCGAGCGCCACCGCGACGCGTGCGTGGCCGCGGGCCTGCTCGCCACGTGCGCGGTGGTGTTCGCGCTTATGTTCGCGCCGAAGGGCCGGCGCCTGGCTGCGCTGGGCCGCGAGGGCCGCTGGGACGCGGACCGCGACGAGGGCCTCAGCTCGCTGGGCGCCGGCGGCTCCGGCTACTCGCCCTCGTTCTTCCACTTCAAGCCGGTCAAGTACGGCATGGTGTCGGCGGCGGCGCCGGCTCCCGTGCCGCCTCCCGTTCTGGACCGTAAGGAGCCGCCCGCTCAGCCAGCCGGTTAGTTAAGTATCTAAAGTGCGCTACTAGTGAGGACTAGCGCTTCCACGCACAGATTGACCGCAGATCGCGACCTTCTTTTCGCAGATCCGTACGGAGGCCTGTTCCCGAACTCGCCGCACCTGCACTCACGCGCCCTGTACACCCCGCCGCACTACACCATGCACCCCCTTATGCTAAACTATCACTACAATTACCCGCCCTATCCTTACTTGCTGCCACCAGGTAACTACTCATACCTACACTCGCTTGTAATTCAATGCACTCTCACTTCACTCACTTCTTCAATGGCAAACAAAATAGTTCGGTTTTGATAATATTATTTAGATTTTCTTCAGAGATCACTTTCAAACCGGTTTATCTCAGATTCAGGTCCTCATGTACGAGACTACATTCTTAGAGTTATCGCAGGTAAGCTAAGCCATACTGATTGTATCGTGTTGTGTGCAGGCGTGATGGTGCGTCCGGAGGAGGGCAACGTGTACACGAGCGTGGAGCCCACCTTCAGCAGCAACCCCAACGTGTACTTCCAGCGCACGGAGCCGTTGCACGTCGGCATGATGTACTGAGCCCCTGACAAACCACAAGTTCCGAAGCGAACACTGGTATTTGCAGCGCGACGCCATTGTAACTTGCCAACCGGCAATCTGTGACACACCCACGAATATTGTGACGACACGTTCCCACTGCTGCGTGAAGCACTTCTGCACTAATCTTAAATAGCCCACAGAATTATATAATTTAATTAATTAAATTATTTCAAAAATTCAAACTAACACAATCTTAAGCAGATAATTAGTTTAATGAAGAAACCGATTACATTAGTTTGTTTGGCCCAATATCTGAAAGTAATTATTTTCTAGTCACACAATCAGATAAAATATGTTTTGTCGATTCTTCGTCGACAAAACCCGTTTCCACGGCGGTCATGCTACGCGGGCTGTTCTTCATTCAGATTCTAATCTCGTATGTGCTTCATCCAGCAGTGGTAACAACTAATGTGTGACATTATGGACATGTGAAAAGACTTTTATGAACTTTGTGTGGAAAGAAAGCTGTTTGTGATTTTAAACTATACTAAACCCACCCTGAAGAATAAAGAACAGCTGTTAGAGTAATTTTAGATAACTTACTACTAAGAATAGAGAAAAACCATATAATTGTAAGTTTTCCTTATGCAAATTTGTAAATAAAACTAAAGACTGTTTTCGGTTATTTTATTTTATTTAAATTATAAAATTATTCTATATTTATTCAATGTAAACACATAAATAACTGTGCAAAGTTTAGTACACATACCTCATCAAAACAGAGGCAGTTATGCTTAACTTTTGTAACAATCTCACTCACTCAATGTTGCCACTTTCAGTTCTTCAGACAAAAATAGATGTAGTTTATTCTGTTCTGTTGGCAACACTATTTACATGCAGTTCATTACTTGGTTCCAGTGGAGAGTAGGGCCAGGAGTCCTGAGGCAACCGAGAGGGACACGATGTAGTTACTGTGGTCAAAGAGTTAAGGATTTTTTCTGGACAGAACACATTATAAATAAATATTACCTCATAAAATATCAAATAAATCCATCAGTTTTGTCAGTGATTCATCAGAGTACTTCAAACAATTTTCTGGTAGTATTTAATTAATATTTGACTAACTTTCATAATATAGCTCACTGTTAAATAGTCAACATAATAAGAGTAAATAGATTAATAAATTTCAATAGTGTAATGATTTCAGTAGCTATTTACTTTTAAAATAAATCAAAATCCTAATATTTTATTGAATAATTAATAGTACCAAATAGCCTTCAGCTGGACTGTTAAATGTTGGTGAATCTCAATAAGTATGATAATGTTCATTGTACTCATTCAGGCAGGTAGTTGTATATTGTTTTTGTAAAAGGATACACAGTGGGTGTGAAAGAGCGCAGAAGGTAGAAGCTGCTGAGGATGACGATGGTCAGGAACAGAGCGTTGTTGTAGAAGATGGAGTAGGTGGTAGCCTCGTAGTCAGCCACCTCATTCTTTTTCCATAGGATCCTTAAATTATGATAAATAGTTTTGATTACTAAGATGTTTTCCGGTTACTACTACTTATAATTCTAAACTACAAATATATTTTATTATCAGTACCCAGGAGGGTAAGCTCGATGAAATTATAAAAGAATATCGCAGTATTGATCCTATAATAATTATTACCATATCATTTTGGATTAGAAAGTCAAATTAATAAGTCAGACTAATTTACAAAATTAAAATTACAATAATTTTTCAATTTTTTTTTATAAAAGCTTAAAAGTGATCAGGGCGATGAAACTTCATCAACATAATTATACCTGGGTTGATAGCATTGATGCTATGCTATCAAGCAAAAACAAGTTTCATATCTACTGATAAGGTATCTGGTAACCCAAAGATCAATTTAAACAAGATGAGGATTGAGGATTTGAAACAAGCACGTCTTGTCATTCAGATTTCTAACTGAGCCATCTCACCCTGCATTCCCAGTGGTGAAACCCTCACATAGGTAAATAATGTTGAAATCTATATTTTCAGCTGTCTTTTTCTTAGTTGAGGTATTGTATCTCTTCAGACAATGTGAAATAATGTGAAATGGTGAGACTCCATAAACAAAACAGAATGAATGAGATTACCTCTCGTCCTTCTCCTTCCTGCTCATCTTTTTGTCGTCAGCCAGCTTGCGAGCCATCTCGCGCGCCACGGCATCTTCCCTGCGCACCGCTACACGGTGCTTCAGCTGGAACTTGGTGTTCCTGTATGCCAGGGCCAGCAGCCAGGTGCTCGCTGTCGTTATCATCGCGAACCACGCCAAGGACGAGCTCACCTCTAGGGCATGCACCCTCCAGAACAACCCTGAAAGAGTGACATACATTATAATCGAACGGTACTTTCACTACACCGTAACCTAAGATTTATGTATAAAACTATATATTTTAACCACATAGTAACGTCAAAACAGTATTGCGGTAATACTCACATATGGGAATAGCGGATACGATGAAAGCATTCCCGTAAAAGAGGGCTGAAGACTTCGTCGACACATTCCGGCTGAAATCTTGAAGCAATAATTCTTCTTCTTTTGTGAAAGCCTTGTTTACCTTGCCCGACATGATTGTTTATTTAATATTGAACTTAAATTAACTAATACTTAGCGCGCACTACGTGTAGCAAAAATATAAAGACAGCTCGATATTGTGCCACCACTTCAGCTGGCTTGTGCGCTGGCGAGCGAAAGTCAAACGTCAAATGACATGTAAGCAACGTGTCAAAAATATTACCATCTTTCAAAAATATTTGGATAAGTACACATAACATAAATTAGATTTGTTAAAAATAACACAGAAACTTCGATGAAAAGAAGAAACACAGAGGATACAAATAAGTTTAATATTTTTTATCACCCCATGAGGGCTGCCACACTATGCCGATTTAATGGCCACTTAGACATACACCTAAAAAAAAACCTATTCAATAAGTCCATGGTAAAAACCGTAAAAATAAGCTAAGTTGGGACTTCCCTAGACGAACAAGATTCAAGATTATTTATTTGCAAGAAAGTGTTATGATATTTTCAGCATTCAAATCATATTTCCACTGACATGCTAAATTGTCAATCAGCTTTTAAAACAATTATTATTACATTTATTACAGAGTTGGTGGAATGCAAAGGTTTTTTGAGAATATCGTCGTAATCAAATCGATATTTCGTTGTTATTAAAATTATTGCAGAATGGACATCAGTTAGACAGTCGCTGTCAAGTGTCACAATCACATCACAAATTACATTTCAAATTTCAAAAATAAACGTTTCAGGCCGCGAAACGCTTGTTGTTTGTTGTAGAAATAAAACTTAATAATAACCTTCGTTAATACATCGAATGGATAAGGAATTAATGCTCTGATACAAAATGAGCCACTTTGAATTTGCTATACCACTCCAGAAGGACGAATTACTAGAATCGCACGTAGGGCAGTATCATGTTGAAGACGTCGTACAACCGCGCGTACTTTTGTCCAAATTACAAGGTAATTTCGTGCCAGTTTTTTTCATCAATATTTACATACACTTTAAGAACTAATAAATCTTCTTTATCACAGATGCCGCGCGAGCGTTTAATGCTGAAGGTGTGGAATATATATTGGAACACTTTGATACTTATTTTTCCATCATAGTTCATGGAAACAAACTAGAATGGAATGTTATAAACAAAGGTAAACTTATCATAACAGTACGTCAAAAATATTATTTTTACATCTATCTAATTTATTTGACAATATGGAATCAACAACAATTTATGCTATTTTTATAAACAACTTTTTAGGTTTTGAACACATTATACGGGCAAGCAAAAGTCTCTGCAACCACCTAGAGCCCATAGTACAAGAGCAAGAGATAGACCCTGATGTCAGAACCAAGAACTTGAACATTTTGAAAATGATGATGTATCTGTTCACTCAGATTATGAAGACTAAGGACACTAAGCTTGCTGCTGATGTGAGTAGAATAGCACTTAAAAAGGTGTTCTAGAAGAATTTTGAACTCTCAGGAATGTTTAGATCAGACCACTGAATTTCATGCCCAGATGTGGCAAATTTTTTCTTATTAGTAGAAGCCTCGACTATAAACTTTTGCCCTCTAACAGACAATTTGGGCCTACCTCACCTTACAATAGTGTTTTAGATTGTAAAATACACTATTTTGAATCTGGTAAGTATGAGGATGTCAGTACCTAATGTTACACCTTCAAACAAAAAACAAAGGACTACATTCTGTTACTGATTTATCCAAAAACTTTCTGAAACTTACATTTACTTTATAAAATAGAACTCCACAAAGCTGACATTGGGCAAAAAGGGCAAGAAGGCAACAGATGATGAAGAGTTCTGTGGTTGGACCGAGTCAGACAAGCAGGCAGCACTAGTTATACTGAACTTGGTGCTTCAGCAACCCCTGTCTAAGCTGTGGGACCCTCCCTTGGCTGAAGATAATTTTGTTTCGTAAGTTATTTCATATTTTTTCTAGGCTAGCTGACTTGTGCATTTCATATAAGTAATTTTGTCTCTGACAAGTTATGTTACGGTTTATAGTTCAGTTCAAACTTAATGGCGGCTCGGAAGTTAGCTGCGAGTGACAGTCTGCACTTTGGCAACTTTTTGGGCGATTTGGAACATGTAATGTAAAGCTGCGCAGACAACAATTTTAGGTATCAACGGGGCGCAGATGGCGCATCGTTTTGTCTGTTTATTGCGCAGACCGTCACTTACAGCTAACTTCCGAGCCGCCATTAAGTTTGAACCGAACTATATCTAGTTGTGTTTTAACAAAACATAGTTTATTTTTTATTTTTATTTCAGTGTGTCAATAGAAAACAATAACAAAAAAGTTCTGTTACTTATTTCCAGAATGGTAGCAGACCCCTGCTATAAAGCGTTAGAAGAACAAATAATAAAGAACAAATCTGTCAGAGAAACTGTGTTCCAAGTGCTTGGCTTGCTGATCAAGAAGTACAACCATGGCACCTCCTGTCTCATCAAGTTGGTTCAGGTAATTTAGTATAAAAATAATAATTATAATATAAGTACAACCAGTCTAACCATGAGGTATCATGTTGTTGCAACTGGGAAGTCAAATCAATATTTTTATCTTTTTCCATTATTGCAATCTATCAATCTTGCAGATATTCAGCAAAATGTGTAAGGTTATATTTAATTAAAGGGCTTGCACGAAAGCCGTCCAGTGATTGCTCTGTTTATTCTTGTGTCTCTCAGAGAAGGTCTTGAGGAATCTTTCTTTTTAGTCTACGAGCAACTGTTTGGGTGTTCATTAGATTGACTGCTAGCTACATTTGCCACATTTATTCAAATACATAATCCGAAAACAGAAATAATGACATAAACTTGTCCCGAAACAACCTTTATCGTGATCCTTGACTTTTTCTAGTAATAAAAAACGATTCATAATGTATTGTCGAGGTACCTACGCAGAGACATTAAGGAAAGAGCAATGACCTTTAACTCTTACTTATCTGGCGGAGAGTATACAAGCCAACCCCAATATAGCTAGGCAAAAGCTAGGCAGATGATGATGTAATTTAACTATGTAACTGACCCAGAGGAACAGTAATTTAAGAGACAGAAAAAAAACTGCATTGACAATGATGTAAAACCTATTGCACGCTCACACATTGTGTTCTTTTACCTCATACACAACAGCCCATAACGTCCACTGCTGGACATAAGCCTCTCCCATGATGGGAGGAATTTGCCGTAATCTCCACACTTGGCAGGCGGATTGGAGATCGCAGTGATGAAAGACTAACAGAAAACGCTGCTGCCCTTCTCTGGTCTACGGAGGCGCAAGGTGTTCTGGCTCAGACATTAGTCGCCGTCGTCATTCAGTGTGTGTAGTCATTTATATGTATTCTTTATTCCAGGTCCTTCAAATGGTAGAACATGCAGTGTCGCCAATAGTTGCGGGAGTAGTGCAACTAACCAAAGAATTTGGCCTTGGAACATTTGGTCCACAAATGGTATTTATGTTATTGGATTTTAAATGTATTGAAAATACTCAGTACTTACTATTTTTTTTACTACTTCGTTGTTCTAGTGGTCACTCACACACCGTACCCAATCCTTCCCTTACCTTCCTCACAATTCCATACATGGATTCGCCAGAGATCAACTGAACTTCATAACAACAAATGGTCACAGTCTACAGACTGCAGGCAGTCAAAAATGGCGATGCCAAGTCTACTTCCGCGACTAACAAAACGACTGCTCAGCCTAAGTAGAAATATCCTCAGAATAATAATAGGGACAATAACGGGCCATTGCCCCATAAACAAACATCTCTTTAACATAGGCGCCACGGACAGCCCACTCTGCAGGGGCTGCTTTGACGCCAAGAATCAGCCGCCCACGTCATCCTGGAATGCGAGGCCGTGGCTACCCAACGCAAATAAACCTTCGGTGAGGTCGCTCCGCGAAGCCTGTGAAGCTCCCAAAAAACTTCTGTGTTTCTGGGCGGAGCTAGGCTGGCTAACTTAGCCAGGACACCTACGTACAACGGACCGAATGAGAGTCTAAGTGCTGAAAATGGAGTCCCTACTCTAGTGGTCACAAACCCAACTGCTGAACATGAGGTCCTCAGTTCGATTCTCAGGTCGAGCAAAGTGTTATTGAGTTTTTCCGTCAGGATTTTTGTATTTTGATGTACACTCCTGACAAAAAAGTGAAGATATAAGAAAGAAAACAAAGCTGACAGATGCCCTTAAACAAGCCTTGAAGCTGAAGTGGCAATGGGCGGGTCACGTAACAAGATACGAAGACAAAAGGTGGACCTCACAGGCGACAAAGTGGTCTGGCCCACTCACACACAGAGGTTGCAGGTGGGAACTGGTGGAGTCTCGGTAAAAAAAGAGAGGACTGTAAGAGGATGGAGGAAGCTTTTACCCAAAAGGGATCCATTACAAGTGCAAAAAAAAAACAAATACTTGAATAACTCAACTATGTATACACCAATAACTTAGAAATGGAATAAAGAAGCTTTTTATTATATTATTATTATGTACACTCCTGCCGAGCCCGTCGCGGATTACAGGCGTGATGTTTTAAATTTGTCACGGTTATTTTTAGGTGCGAGAAATAGCAGAAGCGTTAGCGTCATCTGACGATGAGAATGCCGGTGCTGGCACCGAGCAAGGGGCGGCGAGGAACTGTGGGGCTTTCCTAATGGAGCTCACTAAGGAACTGCCCAAAGAGATGACCAATGCTATTGCAACCATACAGCCATATCTGGAGAGTGATGAGGTAAGTTTTTATTGTATCTTTTCCAGAACTATGTTTTAGCTACCAACTTGCGAAAGTTTACCTGGAATCAGCACCATCTATGTCCATAACGATAGTGAATTTTAATCTCTGCTTAACATTCAAATTAGCTAATTCTCATGACTACGCACGCGGTCACTGCGAATTTCAGGCTTTAGCTGATTAGTATCCAATTCCAAAATCATCATTATTGCTAATGGTTTTTTAGCTAGATCTTTGACACTGCCCGTCATCTTTTGGTCGACTGGCCACTCTTATCTCTTTTTATTTTTGAAGTGAAAACTTCTTTAGGCGCGTTGAGCACTTTTTGGGTGAAGGAAAATCATTTAACTCATCGTCAGGTAACGTGACGTGCGGTCACGCTTCGTAGCCGTTCGTAGCACTCGTAGCATCCGCTACGGCGTAGCACCACATAGGCATGCGTGGGGCATTACCAGTGCTACGACTGGGGCGGGGCCTGTGTACTTTTTGTTTTTTTTTTATACAATGTGTTATTTCAGTCATACACCCTCCGTATAAGCGTTCTGGGCATGATGTGCGAGGTGCTGACCGTGGAGCTGCGCGGCGAGGGCCTCACCGACGGGCAGCGCATACAGCGAGATGACTTCCTAGACGATCTGTACGAGCACCTACACGACCTGTCCGCGTATGTACGACACAAGGTAACGGGAATTGGAAACTGCTATATCCAGCTGAGAGGTCTGGCTCGATTTTTAGCGAGTGTTCTCTCGACAGTCTTGAACGTCAACGTGTTAAACATTTCAACAGGTTCTCCAGTTCTGGTGTCGTCTGCAGAGAGAAAATTGCGTGCCTGTAACTCGGCAGCGCACTGTTCTCGAGCGATCCATCGGACGCCTGCGGGACAAGGCTGCGCTCGTCAGGAAAGCCGCTATTCAACTACTCAAGGTATAGTAAATCAGCAAATAAATACTATAGTTGGTGTCAGTTAAGATCGCAATAGCGGTCATTGTCCTTTCCCTAATATCTCTTCCTACGAAACAAAACAAATGAACCATGTATCGTTTTTCATTAGACAAAATGTTGAAGATCACGATATATGACGATTCAAGACTTGAACAGGCTTATTTTTGGATTTCAAAGTTATAAACTTTAATAAATGTAGGTGGGTCAATGACCGCTTTTGCGATCTTAATTGGCACCAACTATAATCTGCATTCCTCATCCTAGCATGTCATTTTCACCTTATAGATTTTCAATCAAGTACTTTGCCTTCAGTTGTACATGCAATGTTTTATTGTTCTAATTACATTCCAGATATTCTTAGAATGCAATCCATTTTCTGCTCAACTGAAACTAGAAGTACTAGAAGATCAATTGAAAACTGAAACAGAAATCATGGAAGATCTACAAAAGAAGTTGAATCCTGGACCCGACCCCGAGTTGGTCAAGAAATGGGAGAATATAGAAGAAGACGTCGTTTCTTCTATAAAGAAAGGGATAGATATACTGACGCAAGATGAGCCGGAACTCTCCCAAGCTTCACTGGAGAACTTGTACGATGCAATCCGCAAACATTTACGGGAGAAGAACTACTACAAGGCGTACCTTATTGTTAAGCACACTGAGAGACAGTACCCTGAAGCTAAGTTACTTAGATGTGACATGGAAAAAAGTGATCAGGTAAGAATCTCCCAAAATACAGGTTGACTTTTTTATCACTTTCCAAAAAAATGGGTATAATAGGTGAATGGAGTAGAAGCAAATGGCATACTTATTATTATTTTAATTTTTTTTAGTATTTGAAATTCAAATCATAGGCGTATTGCGTTTGCGTTTTTTCATTTTGTTTTTCAAAATTTCTCTTTCTTTGTTCTAATTAAAAAAGTTTACTTGAAATTTGTAGCGGTTTTTGATGATGGATACATTTTTTTCTAAGCTGTGGAAAAAAGAAAAAACTACTGACGATGAAACAAATACGCGAACAATAATATTTTTAAATATGACACGGCTTGTCAAAATCGAATGAAATCGCAACCACCAGAAATGAACATGATTCTCCAATGATAGAAGAGACCAATCAAACGAAGGTCGAAACACCAATGCTCATTTCTATGGATTGTATGTACTATTGTGGTCTTTTCCGCCTGACCATTTTATTTTTTTTTTCGCTTAGAACATGCGGAGGCCACGACCCCTTAAAGTTTGGGCCTATTAGAAAAGCGTCAACTTTGGCGCGCAAAATAACAATAACTCTCGTTTGGTGTGCGTCGTCAGTGCGCCTCGGCCGATTCGGTATCTTTTCATTCATTATTTCTATACAAAGTCAACGGGGCGGGGCTAGAGAGCGTTTCTATGCTGCGAGTGCATGCAAAAATTAGCTTAGTGGTGGTCAGGCAGGAGTGTCCTCGATAGTACCTGTCTTTACCACTATTCCTTTGTTGGCTGTTGGCTGCATAGTCGGCTGATTGTGCCCGACTGGCTGCGGTTGGTCGGGCTTCCTCTCCCATCCCAGAGCATGTCTTTCCTTACAAAATAGTGCCCCCTGGTGTATCCGGCTTGTCCAGGTCAGGCTTGCTCCTGCCTGTTTGTGGTGCTCAATCATCAATCAAGCTGTGGAAAAAAGAAAAAAAAACTAGGTATGCCATAAGCTTCTACTCTGTTTACCTAATATACCCTTTTTTTGGAAAGTGATAAAAAAGTAATCCGGTATATTTGTTTCTATCAGTGGCGTAGGTTCCATATAACTCGATTTCTGCCGGATTCGAATTCAACAAAGAATATAATTATATTAAAGATATGTACTCCAGCTTCTTACCTCTTACAAAAATTGACTCTTTGCTACTGGTTCCATAAGTTCTTCCTGATGATCTGAAACTTAATCAGGGCCAAGCTTGCGAATACATAATGCATAAAACTTCAAATACTTATCAACTCATTACAGATCGCATACTTCGTAGCGTTACTCCGCAACATATTCGTAATACCAGACCGAACGATATCTCTAACACAGCAATGTGAACAAGAACTGGCCATGTACAAACGTTTAGAAGAAAAAGAAAACATAGTAGCCTTTCTCCAAGAGTCTGTTCACTTCAGTCGCATGGTGTCTGAAGCCGTACCGCTTATAAACGCCTTGTTGATGTCCAAGCAAGCCGGTGACGTCAGCGAGGCCATAGACTTCTTTACGACGGCGCATCATTTTAATATTGAATCTGCTAAGATGGGAGTTGCGAATATGCTGCTGCTTGTGTGGTCGCCCGATCAGGTGAGAATGTGGCATATCTTGCATTTAATTTATACATCTACAAAATTTTGTTCATGTATGAATCCTATCCTCTCAATTCTTGAATGGGGTTGTGCACAATCTGCGTCTCAACTTGAGACGCAGATTGTGCACAACGCAAAAAGTGCATTTCGCAAAAATGTGCATTTCGTAAAATGTGCACTACTCAAAATGAGTTGAATTTTATCACAATAGGTCAAAATAAGAACCGTTTGGTAACTGAATTTTAGTAATTCAGTATGTAATTCCAAACTACAAATTGCACATTTACATCATCAATTTCAAAATATTCAGGAGAAACGCGAGGCAGTGGAGCGAGCATATCGCGACATGTACCTAGAGTGCGACAACAAGGCCGAGCGCGCACGTTCCTTCACCATCGCCAAGAACCTCGTCTCCCTCATGATGCACATCGACCGCGGCAGTGCGCTCGCGCTAGAACATCTCGTGGACAAGTGGGTCGAGAAGGGAGACATCAGTCCCGCTATTATACAGGTACATTATTCAATAAAGACATAATTATTACTCACAAAAATACGGCACAGCGAGTATTAAAAACGCTCGGTTCTGTCACTTAATCTTTGTGCAAGTGATACAAGAATCTCTGTTTTAGCGAGATCTAAAGCAGAGGTTTTTGTGTCATATTGTCGACCGAGTAATTCACCAGCAACGGTTTATTATTTTAGTTAAAAAAAAAAAAAACATAACTTGTTCGAGGTTCAATAAAGTAAACCATGATTTTTATTTACAGGTTTTCTGGGAAATGTTCCTAAAGAAAATTGATGGAACTACGGACATGGACAGCTACGCCGCACTAACACTTCTAGTCATGGTCGCTAAGGCGAAACCTTCGGTAGCGGTCGCCAACCTCGACGTCATACAATCGCACGGATTAACTGCGGACTACAACTCCAGGAACTTGAGTGTACAGCTGTTGCTACCTTTGACGAAGAAAACTCAAAGATATCCCGTCGACCATGTAATTTTCAGTTCTATTTACGACAGTTTGATGGAAACATTCTCTAAGTTCGATAAGTTCACAGCCTTCGCTGCTAACTCTATAGATCTCATATACGCGATCTGTGATACACCGGAAGTTGTCTGTGGGAAGATTCTTGCGGAGATGTACAGAAGGGTGGAGGAGACCATGGTGAATGATAACGAGAATGAGGAGGAGGTCAGCTTGCCGGTGGAGATGTTGACTCGGTTCGTGTTTGTGCTGGGACAAGTTGCGCTGCAGCAACTCATATACCTTGACATAAACGTGTACAGCGAGCTTAGAAGAAGGAATCAGGTAAATAAACAACTAAAAATACCAGTGCATACTACTTTTTCATTGCAAAATACTTTGCATCACTTAACCAAATTAAGTATCGATAATCAGACATCACAATTTACGAATCTTCTCGTCAGGTCCGCGAAGAACGCAAGGTGGAAGAGAAACGCAAGAAAAAAGCGGGCGCGTTCGCGACCCCGGGCAAACGCGGGCGCGTAGACGACCTGCGACGACGGACGCTCATGAACGTCAGCAACACCAGCGCCTCCTCGCGACTACAGAGGTCTGCTAGCGTCACCTCCAACAAAGGACCCTCGGTATGTTCGTATTTTAAGAAGGTAGTTAAGGTTGCCGATACTTTTGAGGCAAGAAAACAGCGGCGATACTCAATAGTCACGCCATGCCTTGTAATTATCGATGGTTGGAGGTTGGTTCATAGAGATTTGTGTAGGGTCTTGTACCTTAAAAGTCACCTGTATAAATGTATGCGTCAAAATGACAGTAATATACTTAAATTTTCAAAATGCAAACAGGTAAACACAACAATGACTGAAGAAGAAGCAGGCCTCGAAGGCGCCGTAGCCGACGACGCGGATGCAGAGTACGTGCGCGGAGTGTGCGAGCGCGACATCGTGGGCGCCGGCACTAGCCTCGCTCGCTACGTGCCGCTGCTGCGCTGGCTCCTGTCCAACCCGGCGCGCGCCCCGCCCGCGCTGCAGGCGGCAGCTGCGCTCAGCTTCACTAGGTAATGCTAGTCGTGTGGACAGATATAGTGTACGAGCGCGACATCGTGGGCGCCGGCACTAGCCTCGCTCGCTACGTGCCGCTGCTGCGCTGGCTCCTGTCCAACCCGGCGCGCGCCCCGCCCGCGCTGCAGGCGGCAGCTGCGCTCAGCTTCACTAGGTAATGCTAGTCGTGTGGACAGATATAGTGTACGAGCGCGACATCGTGGGCGCCGGCACTAGCCTCGCTCGCTACGTGCCGCTGCTGCGCTGGCTCCTGTCCAACCCGGCGCGCGCCCCGCCCGCGCTGCAGGCGGCAGCTGCGCTCAGCTTCACTAGGTAATGCTAGTCGTGTGGACAGATATAGTGTACGAGCGCGACATCGTGGGCGCCGGCACTAGCCTCGCTCGCTACGTGCCGCTGCTGCGCTGGCTCCTGTCCAACCCGGCGCGCGCCCCGCCCGCGCTGCAGGCGGCAGCTGCGCTCAGCTTCACTAGGTAATGCTAGTCGTGTGGACAGATATAGTGTACGAGCGCGACATCGTGGGCGCCGGCACTAGCCTCGCTCGCTACGTGCCGCTGCTGCGCTGGCTCCTGTCCAACCCGGCGCGCGCCCCGCCCGCGCTGCAGGCGGCAGCTGCGCTCAGCTTCACTAGGTAATGCTAGTCGTGTGGACAGATATAGTGTACGAGCGCGACATCGTGGGCGCCGGCACTAGCCTCGCTCGCTACGTGCCGCTGCTGCGCTGGCTCCTGTCCAACCCGGCGCGCGCCCCGCCCGCGCTGCAGGCGGCAGCTGCGCTCAGCTTCACTAGGTAATGCTAGTCGTGTGGACAGATATAGTGTACGAGCGCGACATCGTGGGCGCCGGCACTAGCCTCGCTCGCTACGTGCCGCTGCTGCGCTGGCTCCTGTCCAACCCGGCGCGCGCCCCGCCCGCGCTGCAGGCGGCAGCTGCGCTCAGCTTCACTAGGTAATGCTAGTCGTGTGGACAGATATAGTGTACGAGCGCGACATCGTGGGCGCCGGCACTAGCCTCGCTCGCTACGTGCCGCTGCTGCGCTGGCTCCTGTCCAACCCGGCGCGCGCCCCGCCCGCGCTGCAGGCGGCAGCTGCGCTCAGCTTCACTAGGTAATGCTAGTCGTGTGGACAGATATAGTGTACGAGCGCGACATCGTGGGCGCCGGCACTAGCCTCGCTCGCTACGTGCCGCTGCTGCGCTGGCTCCTGTCCAACCCGGCGCGCGCCCCGCCCGCGCTGCAGGCGGCAGCTGCGCTCAGCTTCACTAGGTAATGCTAGTCGTGTGGACAGATATAGTGTACGAGCGCGACATCGTGGGCGCCGGCACTAGCCTCGCTCGCTACGTGCCGCTGCTGCGCTGGCTCCTGTCCAACCCGGCGCGCGCCCCGCCCGCGCTGCAGGCGGCAGCTGCGCTCAGCTTCACTAGGTAATGCTAGTCGTGTGGACAGATATAGTGTACGAGCGCGACATCATAGCATAAATCAGCCTTTAAGTCCTACTGCTGGGATGCTGACCTCTTTTCCGTGAGATGAAGGTAAGCTTACTCCACTACCCTTTTCATAATTATGTGCAAAACAGGCTGGTTACATAGAACTTCTGATAATGTTTTAATTTGTAAAATCTGTCTAATGTTCCATTGTAAAATATGATTTAAATTATAGGTTTATGTTGGTTTCCAACGCGGTCTGCGAAGACGGCCTTCAGCTGATGGTGACAGTCCTCAAGAAGTCCAAGAATGTGTCTCTGAGGACTAATTTGACTATCGCTTTCGCCGATCTTACCTTGCGATTCCCCAATCTCACACAACCCTGGACTCATCATATTTATCACATGTAAGTACAGTTAAACCAGAATAGATATGCGTGTTTCGGGATTAACACAAACGTGGCGCTACAGAGACGAAACTTCTTAATTTCGTATTGCCGATAATATCTAAGGATCTGGGGCCCTACTCTCTAACGCTTCCTCCTTATATTCGGATCTATCCGTCTCTCTCGCGCACGTCTGCAGATGAGTGCGAGTGAGAGATGGATAGATCCGAATATAAGGATGAAGCTTTAGAGAGTAGGGCCCCGTTTCACCACCTCACGTAGATACGTGAGGTGGTGAAACGGGGCATCTGATAGATATCAGATTAAAAAACAACATTCTGTTTTAATTCTAATTTGCTAGATAGTGTCTGTGTCTTTCCGTTTACGAAAGTGGTCTAAAAATCTTAAACTAACACTTGTCTATAATAAATAATGCTACTATTCTATACCATTTCAGACTAAGCGACGAAGAGCTAGAAGTTCGACAATGTGCTGTGAAAATGCTCTCCTTCCTCGTCCTCCACGAGATGGTTCGCGTGAAAGGACAGATCGCCGACATGGCGCTATGTTGTGCGGACAAAGACGCGCGGGTCGCTTCTATGACGAAACTGTTTTTCAAACAACTATCGCAGAAGGGCAACGCGCTGTATAACGTCATGCCTGACATTATATCGAGGCTCAGCGACCCCGAGTTGAACGTCGCTGAAGAACAATACAGAGTTATTATGAAGTGAGTATAAAAAAAAACTTTAAAAGTAAAGTAAAAGCTGCAGAAGTGACTTCCTGAAAGTTATTCTAAAGCCAAATCAGTCTTTTAGCCAGCCTGTCTAACTAATGTATTCTCTTTTTAGGTATATAACATCTCTCATACAAAAAGACCGTCAAATGGAAGCCTTAGTAGAGAAGCTTTGCCAAAGATTTAAACTATCGACCGAGGAGCGACAATGGCGCGACCTAGCGTACTGCCTCTCCCTGTTTTCGTACAACGAGAGGTCTCTACGCAAACTCATTGAGAACCTCGACTGTTACAAGGATAAACTGCACTGTAATGGAGTCATGGACTGCTTTAATACTATAATGAATAACACGTCCAAAATGGCCAAAAATGAAATTAAGGTAGGTCTAAGAAACACTTCGATCTTAATTGACACACTGTCTCTTAAGATACAGGATACCCTAGTTTAAGAGACAGAGTTTAATCAATTGTGTACAGATTTTTGAAGCATCCAAATGTTTATGTGTTCTCTACCACTAATTCAAAAAATTGTAAACTGAAAGTACAATTATCTGTGTTTTTGGAAATAAAGATATTATTATTATTATTTACCTTAGTGGTGACCAAATCTAAAAACTAAACCATTACAGACTCTTGTTACGGAGCTGGGAGACAAGATAGAAGAATGTTTTGCCGTTCGCGACGGTGAAGAAGGCGAAGGGAATACGGAAGAGAACAACAGTGAGGGAGGCGCCGCCAGTGGCTCTTCGCCACGGAGGAACGAGCCCGTGAGGGCCACACCAAGACGCAAGCCCGCGGCCCGACGGAACAGAAGACGATCCTCTTCTAGCCCTGACGAGGTAAAGTAGATTTCATTGGAACGGAATTTTCACATCTTACCATAAGTATCTGAAATGCGAATACCTCGGTTAAACAATGTTTAAATATATTTAAAATTATACCTTATTGCAGAATGAACCTCCGAGCAACGGAAAGACCCCACAAAGTGTGAGAAGGACGAATCGTAGAGCGGCGACGAGGAACAATAAAGCATCGGCGTACGCTTCAGATGACTCTGGTAAGCTTTAATACAATTTTCACAAAAAAAAGAACGAACGTAAAACTCTGACTACCAAATTATTGTAGCGTTTTTATAATAACGTAATTCTGATTCATTTCTTACAGATGAAGACTTCCAGAAAAAGGATGATGATGAGGTATTCAAAAAACCTACAGTTAAGAAAATGACACGTAGAAGAAAATTATAATAGTAATTAATTATTAAAATATATAAATGCTTTGTAATACTGAAAATACAATAATTGAGTTGATTTATATGTTGTTTTATTTTAATTTATTTATAATTATATAAATTTATTTAAAAACATTGCAACATTAGTCCTGCACAGCTCCCATAAAGTCGTGCATGGTTTTTTTGGCGCCCAAACTAAATGACAGGGAGGACGCAATTTTTCTTTTTTGGGAAATTGTATCGAAGAAACTACTGGCCTCGTGCTTATCGAATCAAGGTGAACGCAGACCTAGCCGCACCGCAGTCGCCGCATTCGAATTTTTCTATGCAATCTCGCACATAGACATAGACACAGATTGCATTGCACACAGACACAGGGTGCATAGAACTTTATACAAAGAATTCGAATGCGGCGACTGCAGTGCGGCTAGGTCTGCGTTCACCTTCATACAGCGCTGTTGGAAGTTTCCCAATATTTCGAGAGGAAACTTGAAAATAAAAATCACAGAAAATATTTTGTAAAAAAAAGTAAACAAATCTATGAGAAAACGTTGAGAGTCTTCACAACTCGTTTTCGGTGATAACATAAAACACAACACAATCTATACAACTAGTACCTAACAAATGTATGACGCACAGTTCCTTTAAATTTACTTTTGAATAACACAATAATGCTGCGCTGACCCCATGGCCGACCCGTAGTAAAATGAGATACGGGCAGGGGTATGATTTCCTTTTGACTACTCTTTGGGAATGCTGATGATTTTATAATTTTTTGGAATAGATGTTGAAATCGCGGGAAACACCTGGTTAAGGGACGCACAGAACCAGGAAGTGTGGCAGAAAAAAGGGAAGGCCTATCCAGCATGGGTGGTTACGAGAGCGCGCGAGCTGATAAGACTGATGATGATGGCAACCCTGATAAGAGGGTCAGTCAGCTGTCAATGTCAACTGATGTCCACAGCTGTCACTGTTGACAATTACGGTTGTTTTGTTTGTTTTGTTTACCACAGAGTACATTATACTTGTTGTTTACTTCAAAGAGTAGAATACCAAAGTACCAAACGGAAGTTTACTTCCACTTTGTTGGTTTAAGGCATGCGAAATTATGAAAATAAGATTCACCGGCTGTAGGTTATGTACATTTCTTTTAACACTAATACATGTTTTAATGATTCGATCTAGCGTCATTATGATAACCACTCACATTAAATGTCGTGGAGGGCTATACCCTCGTTCTAACATTGAAAGATTTCCTGTGCCTGACGATAAAGTCAGCTGGTCTTCAGAATATGGGCAATATCAACCACATAATTATACTTCATCAGGCATACATGGAAAGCCATGGGCAGATCCAAATATTGGTAAGAAATTATTTATCTAATATTACTTTAAAGTAAATAATGTACAGAGGTGGACTTAATGCCTTGGGAATTTTCTACCAGTTGACCTTAAGGTGATACGGAGACTTCACACCTGGGTGCAATAACAGAAAAAGTACTAGAAAATATTTTTAATAATATAACAATACATACATAAATATAGAACAAAATATGTAAAGCTATTAAAGGAGAGAAACAAAAAAAACTACTTCAACTTAATTCTGAGACGAATCTGCCAACATCTTTTGTATGTGTTCTCAACTCAACTGCCCTGATATTTCTGAAATAATGTTGTTACAAAAGATCAT
This sequence comes from Xestia xanthographa, assembly GCA_905147715.2. Lineage (NCBI taxonomy): Eukaryota > Metazoa > Arthropoda > Insecta > Lepidoptera > Noctuidae > Xestia > Xestia xanthographa. The sequence continues at coordinate 12,610,754 of LR990649.1, read as the reverse complement.
TGGTTGTAAATGTGTTTTAAACAGCTGTTTTTAGATAATCAGACTGTTATATTTTCGGTGAATTTGACCCTTAGTATATCATCATCTCCATGTGCGACACATTAATACAAATCAGGTTCTTACATACCTACCTATTAGGTGAAGCTTTATTTAATAATTTCTTACATGTGTAGGAGACCCTGATTTCAATCCTCAATGGAACAGTGTGGATGGTAATGTGAGCAGAATCAGCTATATGAGCCAATACAAAATAGAGAATGGATACCCTCTAAATCCTATAGGAAGAACAGGTATATCTGGTCGAGGGATTCTTGGAAGATGGGGACCAAACCATGCTGCTGATCCAGTTGTCACTCGCTGGAAGAGACTTGAGAATGGTGAAATTGAAAAGGATAAATCTCGTAATAAGTAAATTTCTTTACCAATGTGATCATTACTATTTTTTGGTTAACTTTAGATACCTATTTGCTTAACAAGAATTCTGATTTCAGGCCTATTCTGCAATTTGTTGCAGTGAAAAGAAGGGACACTGGAGAATGGGCACTGCCGGGTGGAATGGTAGACCCTGGCGAGAAAGTAAGCGCTACAGCTGCCAGAGAATTTCAGGAAGAAGCCATAAACTCTTTAGTAATGAGTGAAGGTCAGTTACTTTAATTAAATATTCCTTTAAGTGAAGGTCTGTTATTTTTATGAAATACTAGCTGATGCCCACGGCTTCGCCCGCTTGACAAATTATATACTAAAGCCTTCCTCTTGAATGACTACCTATTAAAAAAAACCCTCATCAAAATCCGTTGCGTAGTTTTAAAGATCTAAGCATACATAGAGACAGACAGACGCAGCCGCGGTGGACTTTGTTTTATAATATGTAGTGAACAGCACTTCGGCTGACATCGTCTGCAAATATTGTGATAGCTGGGCTACATGCATGACATAAATATAAATTATTGCCTATATCATCCATGAATAGTGTAGCTTTCTGGCAGTGAAAGAATTTTTAAAATTGGATGATTAGTTCCAGAGATTACTCCCTACATACAAACTTACAAAAAAAAATTACCTCTTGATAATATTTGTATAGATTTCTGGTACGAGGAGGCGCCAGAAAAGAGCACATAAAAGGAATTGGGGAGACATTTGCCCAGCAGTGCAACAGTAAAGGCTTAAAAAAATATTCCTAAAAATAAGATGAATCATTTTTTTAATGTTTTTGTATTTATTTAAAAAATATTTCCAGATCAAAAAAAGGATTGGGTCCAAAGATTCGAAAAGTTCTTCAATGAGGGAGATGAGGTGTATAAGGGATACATTGACGATCCTCGCAATACAGACAATGCTTGGATGGAAAGTGTAGCATACAATTTTCATGACAACAATGGCTCCACTGTTGGTGCATTAAAATTACATGCTGGTGATGATGCGGTTGGGGTACGCTGGGTGGACGTCACTCCAGACATTGTGTTATATGCAAGTCACAAAGATATTGTAATGGCAGTGTTTGACAAACATCAGCTGTCTAACTTTTCCCAATAAAAAATCTAATTTATTTCACTTGTGAGACCCAGCGCACACCGCTGGAGGCATTTCCTAAAAACGCGCGAGCGGATCCGCGGGCCCCGAGCGGCGGTGAGAGCCCTCGAGCGGAGATAAGCGCGACGACGCGCTGTAGTAGCTTGAGGCCGCTCGAGTACCGCGTGCGAATTTATTCTTATATTGACCGTATAATATCAAGGTAGTCAAGGTTTATATTAAATTGTTGTCTTCAAATGCGCTGCGCTGCGCCTCCAGCGCAGCAGTGTGCGCTGGGCCTAGGATGGATCGTTTCAAATTTGCAATAACTTGTCTGATGTTAGTGTGATAAAGGAATAAATGAATAAAACTGTGATTTATCAAAACAACTAGATTTTTATTTTTCTTGTCCATAGGCATACAGAAATATCAAATAGCGATTTGTAGCGGTTTGTATTATCTCTAACCTCGCATACAATTGTTTGAACATTATCAGACGACCTATTGCACCCGCAAGCAACTAAAACTTAAATGCAATGAATTATTACGAAAGTTGTTAACTTATTTACTTCAGTCAGCATTGACAAGTTCGACAAAAAAAAGAAATGGCCAGCTCATTTTTTTTAAAAGCTTTAAATCAACTTGCCTTGTTTTTAACATCTGTTTGACAACATTTTCAGAAACACTGCAGTAGGTAATTATTGTGAATATGGATACACACTTACGCAGCTAATGTAAACTGTTGTTGTTTCTTCAAAAAACTTGAGTGTTGCCTACAATAGTTGAGTAAAATGTCCATATTGTCACTAATGAACCAACACCATGCCTCTTTACAAATCTTTCCAATGACTAGTTTCACTATTTCCGAAAACCGCCTCAAGCTCATTTACAATTTCTAATTTTATAAATGCAGTTAAATGATTTCTTTCTTTCTAAGATCATATCGCAAATATGCGTCTATAATTCGACCAGGCATTATAAAATAAAAAGGTGTTTTAAAGAAATAAAATTGAATGAATATATTTACAGTCTTATACGCCAAATTCGGTCACGAACTTGATTTGTCTTAGTAAAATTAGTAAACTACTACCTAGTGATAAAAACGAAATATAGAAACTATGTTTATGTACTAAATTACGGATTGGTCATCCACTACACCATACCAAATAGGAAGTGCCCTAAAACTACCAACAAAAATATAACAACATAATTTGCTTGTCAAATCTAAAGAAGGCATCATAACTTGCAACAATAAGACCCTAGCTTAACAGATACACAGATTTCCTATTGCCTTTAGCCTTAAACCCACTCACACATTGGAAAATTAAGCAACTCATTTAGTTTTTTTTTCTACATCACATCAGTACAAAAATATTAGTACTAATCCTGATCATCTGGACAAAATACATCGGTATGGGACACAATACTCTATGATTTTCAAGATGACCGCGTCATTCAGATTCTTTCTTGATTATTGTCATAAATACTCTTTTGCGTATTCGTACGTTTGAGAAGGTGTAACCATAAAATGAAGCTTCAAATTTTTTCTAATGTTCAGATTATTATTTCCACTCTTCGAAAAAGTTAACATAGGTTCATGAACCTGGGCAACCAGGGCCGGATCGAGACTAACGACAAAATCGCTAACTTGATTGCTAATGGGGTGGCTAAGGCAAAGTAAATCTCAGATAGCGCCACCATCGTTGGTCTCAATCTGACCAATGCAATGAGGTTAGGCTATTTTGAAATATAAAATGACATAACCCCATTTTCAACCAATGACGATGTTTGGGTACCTACTATGCTAGCGCCATTCGTTCTACAGTTATGTGGGGGCCCATTACTAACGAAAAATTTCGGTTGCAATAACGATGTTTGCGAGAATCGCATCTTGGATGTAGAGACTTGCGTTTCTCGCAAGCATCGTTATTGCAACTGGTTTTAATTCATTGTTATTTTAGTAAAGTTAACGTCGTTATCTCTGTCGAGACTGCCGGGCCCAGGTCATTAAAAAAATCACAATTTCAAAGCAATCGTTCAGCATGTCCAAATGCTCATATCATAAATGATTCGCTTCTATTTTTTGTAGAAATGTCGGGGTCAAAGTAGTTCGATGCCGAATCGAATACATCCAAGTATTCAACTGAAGGCAGCGACCGTTCAACGTTTAATAAAGATAATATACAGTATTCAATTTTGATTTACAATATGCCTTGATTGACGCCGCTTAAAATACTATTCTAGGAGCCTTATTTAAATAATACGTCCGAATTGACACCACTGCTGAAGATTCGAACATCGTAATGCATAAAGTTCTCACTTCTAAAACATTCTTTACCGACGTTACTTCATCGAATCATTTTGTCATCGATAGCATTTTATCCACTATTTACTGCACAATTTGCAAATGTACGTAGAACTAGAAATGTATTATTGAGTTATCACAAGTGGTCCAATATCACAGCGTCATGTGGAAGTGGAGGCGATGCTAGGAGGCCATCCCGACGGGTGCCAGCGAACTGTACGCGCGGTAACAGTTCACGTCGTTCATGAGGCGCTGGATGTTCTGCGTGAACGTTGGTAAGTCCTGCGAACAAATCATTGTTGACTCGAAGCAAGAAAATTATTCTTGCTTCGGGAGAGTTATTTTCTTGCTTCGAGTTATTTGGAAACCGCTATCCGCTCGACAGCCTTGCCAAACACCCACTAAGACTATTTCAGCTGGAATTCGATTTAGACTAGGTAAAAGTTGTGTTTCAATTTGTAATGTTTCACCATCATTATTGAATCTAAATGACGTTTACATCGCATGAAGATGATTTCCGCAACCTTAACCAAACGCCAATTAAATTTCTGTGGGACCATAAAGTCAGTAGCATTTAAAAAGACCACAACAGTGACCAATGATTGATGCTAAAATTGTACAGGACTAGATTAGAAGAAAGCGATGTGATATGCAAAAGTAAGTAGTAAATACCGTGTCCGGCGGGAACTGCGCCAGATGGTGCTGATGTTCGGGCGAGAGGCCGGGCAGCGAGGCCAGGAAGTGCGGCAGGAAGGCAGCGCGGAAGGCGCCGAAGTCCACCAGCGCCATGGCGTGCACGGCCGCCGTCACCTCGTCGCGCGCCAGCGCCCGCCAGCCGCCCTCCGCCAGCCCCAGCAGCAGCACGGACAGGAACTCGCCCAGGAACTCCGAGCGGAACATCACCTGGACACCGTTAATTGTTACTTTGTCGAGGTCCTCTTGTCTCAATTTAGAAATAAACTGACCGAAAAGAAATGTGATAAGAGCGAGAACGAATAATGCTCTGAAAATTTCCTATTCTACATTTTAGTACTGTACGGTCAGCAACCGCACATTGTACTTTAGTTAACCTAGTTAAAATACTGCAAATTTTGTTATTTTATAAAAATATAGTATCGTCACGTACGCAAGTACGTCAGTCTTCGGTTTAATATCGAGCTCGCGCAACATTCAACATTTTGTGACTTTTTGTAACATTTTCTATTATTTTCTTATTACATTATTTTAGTGCAATTTCCCATTAAATACCTTTGAACATTAACATTTATTTTATTAACATTTTTAACATTAAGTGTAATGGCTCATGCCCTTACATTTTGGTCCTTCGAGCCGTTAAGAGTAAAATCAGTGCCGTGGTACGTTTTCACTCGCGGGAACAGTTGAACATTAAACTCGAACATTCAACAGAACATTAAAAACAGTGTGAACAGTGATATTAAGTGAGGATTACACAGATCGAGGTGGAGCGTAAGCAGCTAATCCGGTGAGCACGTTCCATTTTACCTAATTTTCGGGAATTTTGGATTTATAGTCTGCACTAAGCACCGGATAACAACAATGACTTCTTACGATGCTTTACTTAACTCTCAATCTACAAATCTTGAGGCTATCAAACGAATAAATGAAAACTTTAAAAAAGATAGTTCTACATGTAAAAACACTCTTGAGTATCATGATGACAGACTTGTAAAGCTGGAGGAATATTGGAGTGAGTTTAAACAGAACGACATCCAATTATCCTTGTTTGAAGGCAAGAAGTCTGGACCTTACTATGAGAATCGCATTTACGAGCGCTTGGAACAAATATACGAGGAAACGAAGTGTATGATTAATAAATCGAAACAAAGATTACTAGCTAAAATCGAGGAAGAAAAATTTACTTCGTTTAGTCACTTGCAAAAACAGGAAGAAAGGCCGTGTGTTCAAGAGAATATTCGAGAAGAACAGGAGAGCGATGAGATCGCGGATGCTGTGAAGAACACGTCAAATGAAGAGTTAGTCGTGGACCAACGGACTAAAGATATGATGAATGAGCAGCGGTCGAACATCAAGGCTTTTGAGAGAACAGTACGGAACATGGACATTGAAAATTTAAAAGAAAAGTGGCAACTTGAAGATAAGTTGAGAACAATTACGCAACGTTGGGAAAAGGTCGATAGCACTTATTGGAAGCTCGATAACATGTTGGTCAACACGCAAGCATTTGAAAGCGATTATAATAGATTAGAAAGGCTGTATGAATTCAGCAAGCAACAAATTAACAAGAGGATTTGGGATAACAAACACCAGGAAAAATCCACGCCAAAAATTGAACTTCCAATTTTCAGTGGTAGCTATGCACAGTGGACAACATTTAAGGACTTGTTCGTGGAAATCGTGCATCGTAACACTTTTATCTCTAATGCTCAAAAAATGCAACATTTGAAGGCGAAATTAAAGGGAGAGCCCGAGCGATTGATACAGCACATGAACATTAGCGCTGATAACTACGAAGCTAGTTGGCAGATACTTCAACAGAGGTACGATAATAAGAGACTATTATTTACCTACCAAGCAAACATTTTACTGAGTCTACCCAACATACAAACTCCAACGGCATCTCTCCTGAAAAGGATGCATGATACGACCATTGAGTGCCTTCAAGCTATTAAGAATCTGAAATACGATACTTCTAGTTGGGACCCCTTAGTGGTACACATTTTAATGCAAAAGTTAGACGCAGACACACGCCAGGCCTTCAAAGAATCCATGGAAAATCCAAGGGAAATGCCACCTCTAAACGAGTTCCTGAAATTCATCGAAACCAAGTTCATGTCAATGGAATCGGGTACAAACCCGAACCGCCCACGGAACTTTAACAGTCAACAGCAAAACATTCAGCCGAAAACAGTTCATAATGCAACGTATAGCAAGCCCAAGGTGCAGCAACAGACCGTTCAAGGTGGAACTAAGAACATGCCGAGAACATTCCATAACAAACAAACATTTTATAATTCCATTATAACTTGTCCTAAATGTAATAACCAACATGGGCTCTATAATTGCAGAGAATTCTTAAGTATGTCACCTGAAGAAAGGTTAAAGACCGCTAACAACCTACATGTATGTCTAAATTGCCTGTTCAGTCATAACGGCGAAAAATGTACGTCGGAAAAAAAGTGCAAGCACTGCGATGAGCCGCATAGCAGCATTTTGCATGAGGCGATTGGAGTTGCAAAATCGCGAACCGGCAGGGCTAATGTAGGTCAACAAGTAAACACGCATTTAGCACATGACAAATTAAATGAGGTACTGCTAGCCACGGCCCAGGTCAAAACAATAGCCAATGATGGAACTACGGTCGTTTTACGCGCTTTATTAGACCAGGGATCTCAGGTTAGCCTAATTACAGAAAATGCTGCACAAAAATTGCAGTTAAAACGAAACAAGCTGAGCGCGGTGGTGTCAGGCGTTGGTGCTTCAGCCACCACCAAGTGTAAAGGAGTGCTCCATCTTAAATGCCAAGCAATACACAGTGACTTCAACATTAACATTAATGCACTTATTATGAAGAAAATAACAAACAAACTGCCAAGTAAAACAGTAAATAAAGATAGCTTTGAACATATACAACATTTACAACTCGCTGACCCTGAATTCAACATATCTCAGGATATAGACTTACTATTGGGAGCCGATATATATTCCGAAATATTGTTAGAGGGGTTAATAAAAACAAACACGTCATCCATCATAGCACAACAAACTCATTTAGGCTGGGTAGTATGTGGTAATTACAAAACATTCAATTGCCATGTAATTATCAACAACATTCAGGATCTAACCCAATTCTGGGAACAGGAGTCTTTGCAAGAAAACAAAGAAGATGTGGACCCTGACAACAGGTGCGAACAGCTGTTCAAAAAGACAACAACACGACTTCCTGATGGGCGATACCAAGTTCGTCTCCCACTCAAGGATAATTTTATTGAACACTTAGGAACATCAAAACCACAGGCCATCGCTCAATTTCAACAACTTGAGCGAAAGATGGCTAAAAATCGGCAGTTTGCAAAGCGTACACGATGACTGGAAGATTGTCACTTACTATAATATGACATCCTACTGGCAAGGCATGGAAAACATACATAGAGTTGTGAAACACCTGAGAGAAAGGTGTGAGCAATTTGCATACCAAACGATGTGCAAAACTATTATGACCGAATTCGAACAGGAACTTAACGAACTTGATCATAACAATTACATGTTGGAAACACATCATGGGCAGACAAGAGGGCGCGTTCCCCGAGGTTTTTTCAATGGAATAGGTTACCTTGCAAATAGTCTATTCGGCGTGCTAGATGAAAGGTTCGCAATACAATACAAACAGGACATAGAAACATTGCAGAATAACAGAGACCATTTATTGAACCTGATTAAAGGTCAAACATCAATTATAGAAGCACATAATAACATTCTAAAGAGAAATGAAGAGGCGATGAACACTCAGTTCAATCTCTTAAATCAACATCTAAACGCTACAGAGAACTATTTACAGAAATTGGGTAAGGAGGTTGAGCAAGAGGAATCTTTGAACTACTTTAACATCATGGCTCTGACTAGTTCAACAATTCTGTCTAAACTGCGCCACATCCAACAAATGCTTTTAGACACAGCCATTAACATTCACCATGGTCATGTAGACACCAGACTATTACCGCAGAACCAGCTCTTTCAGGAGCTCAACATTATCTCTGGGCAATTGCCACAACAATTATCAATACCCGTTGACAATATTCAAAACCAATTAGCTGACATATACAAACTACTAGAAGTAAAATCAAGATTATTTGATAAATATTTTATCATCGAAATCACATTACCATTAACAGGCGACACTCCATTCACCATCTATAAAACAGTGCCTATACCGATGATAAAAAATAACAAACATTTACTTACAATGAAAACAAATTCAGAATATGTTGCAGTCAATATAAGAAAAGAGACATTTATGCAGCTCACAGACAGTGACCTAGAACATTGCATTAAAATGGAACCAAGTACATTTATATGTTCACTAAACCATCCAACACGCAACATGAAAAATCAGCAAATTCCATGCGAAATCGGCGCAATAACAAACATAACATTATCAAAATGTATCTACACATCCGAATCCTGCAACAATAAATGGACACCATTACAAAAACCTAACACCTGGCTCTATGTCTGCTGCACGGATTGCCAACTGCAAATAATCTGTGAAGGTCGTATGACTACAAAGGCAATACATTCAACGGGAATTTTAGAAGCCAAAGAAGGATGTATAATTAGAAACAACGAAGAAACATATTATACACAAGTTTACTACACAAACAATATTTACGTCAGCCCTGAAATACCACTGATAGATATGGATGACATCAACAATTTAACATCTGTCCAGCCGCTTGATTTATCAACTGGACAACACAACACCCAATTTGTTAGAAACGATTATGAAAAGCTTCATAATTCATTGAAAGAATTGGAAGATCAAACGAAACAGGCTGAAATGACGCAACACGATGTGCACCAATACATCGTTTCATACTCTACGATGGGACTTCTGATCTTGTCAATAGTCGTCGCGGGAGGAGCCTACGTGTGCTGGAAACGCAGCGGCAAGGTCACCGTCAGTGACACCGGCGCGTCCACCAGATTACCGCCACGGAAGCCACCAAGAGCTGCAGCATCCACTGAAAACATAGAACTTACCTATGCGACACCTCATTCTTTTAACATTTGACCTATAATCATTTTAATTAACATTGTTTTCATTTCATGAATTGTATTTATATTGGTAAAATAGTCTTTAATAAGTTATCTTACTTTTTGCCCCGCCAAGATGTACGGTCAGCAACCGCACATTGTACTTTAGTTAACCTAGTTAAAATACTGCAAATTTTGTTATTTTATAAAAATGTAGTATCGTCACGTACGCAAGTACGTCAGTCTTCGGTTTAATATCGAGCTCGCGCAACATTCAACATTTTGTGACTTTTTGTAACATTTTCTATTATTTTCTTATTACATTATTTTAGTGCAATTTCCCATTAAATACCTTTGAACATTAACATTTATTTTATTAACATTTTTAACATTAAGTGTAAAGGCTCATGCCCTTACAAGTACAAAGTTGAGTTTGCCTTAAAACTAATGTTTTCCCATACAATTTTCTACATAACAGTCGATGAAACTGTAAGATTGTAAATTTATAGTTTATCTTAAGTTGGGAACGCAGCAGGTTTGTTTGTTTGGACGCGCTAATCTCGAAAATTCGGAGTGAAATTTGATAATATGTTTTTGCATTAAATAGCAAAATTCTTGAGGAAGGCTATTTTACGTCACGCATAATGCTAGGACATAAAGCAGTGCGAGTCACCTTGTGGTAGAGCTTGCACTTGGTGTTGAGCGAGTCGAGCGTGTCGATGTTGAGCCGCAGCAGCTCGATGTCGGGCTGCAGCAGCGCGCGACCCAGCGCCGCCAGCGCGCCGCGCAGCTCGTCCGTGCGAGCGCTACTCTCCGCCTCCTCGCACTTGTGAGGGAAGAAGTACCGCCAGCGGTGGATCAGTACGCTGTAACAACGATATCATGGTCATCACGTTCACTTTATATCGTGCGCGGCAGTACGTGGCGCTGCAGCAGCGCCAGCACGGAGCGCACCAGCATGCCGCGCCGACAGATTACCTGGCTAGCAGCCTGTAGGCGGCGCGCGCGAGGTCGGGCGCGTCCAGCCCGGCGCGCGGCAGTACGTGGCGCTGCAGCAGCGCCAGCACGGAGCGCACCAGCATGCCGCGCCGACAGATTACCTGGCTAGCAGCCTGTAGGCGGCGCGCGCGAGGTCGGGCGCGTCCAGCCCGGCGCGCGGCAGTACGTGGCGCTGCAGCAGCGCCAGCACGGAGCGCACCAGCATGCCGCGCCGACAGATTACCTGGCTAGCAGCCTGTAGGCGGCGCGCGCGAGGTCGGGCGCGTCCAGCCCGGCGCGCGGCAGTACGTGGCGCTGCAGCAGCGCCAGCACGGAGCGCACCAGCATGCCGCGCCGACAGATTACCTGGCTAGCAGCCTGTAGGCGGCGCGCGCGAGGTCGGGCGCGTCCAGCCCGGCGCGCGGCAGTACGTGGCGCTGCAGCAGCGCTAGCACGGAGCGCACCAGCATGCCGCGCCGACAGATTACCTGGCTAGCAGCCTGTAGGCGGCGCGCGCGAGGTCGGGCGCGTCCAGCCCGGCGCGCGGCAGTACGTGGCGCTGCAGCAGCGCCAGCACGGAGCGCACCAGCATGCCGCGCCGACAGATTACCTGGCTAGCAGCCTGTAGGCGGCGCGCGCGAGGTCGGGCGCGTCCAGCCCGGCGCGCGGCAGTACGTGGCGCTGCAGCAGCGCTAGCACGGAGCGCACCAGCATGCCGCGCCGACAGATTACCTGGCTAGCAGCCTGTAGGCGGCGCGCGCGAGGTCGGGCGCGTCCAGCCCGGCGCGCGGCAGTACGTGGCGCTGCAGCAGCGCCAGCACGGAGCGCACCAGCATGCCGCGCCGACAGATTACCTGGCTAGCAGCCTGTAGGCGGCGCGCGCGAGGTCGGGCGCGTCCAGCCCGGCGCGCGGCAGTACGTGGCGCTGCAGCAGCGCCAGCACGGAGCGCACCAGCATGCCGCCGCCGCCCGCTTCGATGCCGAGCCGCACACACTCCACCAGACGCTCCAGTCCGCTTTCACCGCCGCCCCTACACACAGCGATACATAACATTATACCCACATTTTACCAGTATTGTTGTTCTATGTAATTTCTAACAAGTTGTCATTGTAAGTCTTGTGACAAGTGGACATTTTGCGTCCGGTTGTCATTGGGAGCTGAATCGATGCGGGCGAGCTTATTGTCTTAATTTAATTTAAACGGCACGCCTTGAGAGACCTCTTCGAGGTACCAGTACACAGAAATGTAAAAAACAGGAGAAGTGGTAAGGGGGCGTGTCGGTGTCCGCGCGACATGACCAGTCGGCCTTGTCATAGGCAAATGGCCGTCTCAGCGAACTAGTGTACCTACTTTCGACCGCGATCGTGACAAATTATAGCAATTCCGTGTTGTTCAGGGGTTTTTTGTAAAAACCGAAGCATAAACCTAAACTTTGTTGATCACGAAAGTACATAACTAGTAAGTACAAGTATTTTACTATATTTGTCTTTAAAATCATGAAAAACAACAAATCGTAAAATATTTCTTGCTTTTAATATGTTATGTTTGTTTTCAAATATAACAGCGACTGTACTATTTTTGCAATAAATACATTACTCCTTAACCACTACCTAAGTTTGTCGCTAAGAGACTGAACAAGTAATGTAAAAATCACAAAACGATATTTCATTAAGCAGATGAATCACGTAGTACGGCCGCTGCTTCTTGCGACGAGTTAGTGATGTGCTTGCTCAGATCCACTAATGTAGGCTATCGACAATGTCGATTGACGAATTAGATATTGCTATTTTAGTTTTATTTTTCAATTTGTCAACCGTTTTAACCCGGTTGGAAGATCGATGTAAAATAATGTTTTTTTATGTATTTTGATTATTTTACGGCATAGTAGAGAAATGCGTAACCAACTTTCGTAAAGTAAGTTAGTTAAATTTCAGGTTAAATCGGTGGAGTGTTTTTGGCTTTGAATTATCGTATATTATGCCTTATCCTCGTGCTAATAACTACTGTTTCAATAGGCCATGACAGCCTAAACTAACGTAACCGGATATTTTATTGTTTTAATTTACTTAATCATATATTTTTTTAGCTACATATTGTTTATTTTTATTATAATATTATATTCTGAACATGATTTTTATTTCATTATTTGCAGGACCCCAAAAAAATATTTATACATTAATAAATTAAAGATTCCATAACTTTCCGATTTAGTTAATCACTAGCGTACTTATGCTATTGCCACAGAATAGATAATAGTACTAGCGTACAGAAGTTGCACTCCTTTGATCTTGAAGAAAGCCGACATTATAAATACCTAAACTGGGCCCGCTCGATCTAAATTGTGCCTTGACGCCACGCGTTAGCGTATTTTATTCGGCGTCTCACTGCTTAATGGTCAGTCGGTAGGGTCGCCTCAAGTACTCAAAATAAAATAGTACCAACATTTTTGTATTTTAATGTAAGTATTATTATTTAAATGTTAATTAAAACTTTTATAATTACAATTGTTTTACTCTATTATAATGACTCATATATATCTTGCCTTCTCTAAAATTACGATTACTTATTAAATTTAATAGCAGCATAAATGCGAAATCTAACAAATAGGTAATTTTAAAATAGACTCTGATGGGAAGCATGGACATGGAGCAGTGAAATTTATATAAAAAAGACAATTTTTTTCTACATTTATTAACTGCATGCAACAGTTTATCCGGTTTGTCATTTTCACTAGTAATGATTAATGATCAATAAATCAGTCAGCTAACAAACAAGAAGTACGAATAGGTAGGTACGCGACGCAAGGTCAAAAAATCGCGAAAAATTAACGCGGCATACGTACGTAGTTACGCACGACTGGAGCGCGACAGCCCTAGAGAGCTTGCATATTCAATATGCGCGAAGCGGTAGGTAATTATCTCATGCCTACACACGGAGTGCAATAGCTCTGCTATTGCACAGCACAACGATAGCGAGTGATTTTTTTGTGTGGGTAAGTTGTACGGTGCATGGTAAATCACGCTGTGTTTGATGTTTTATGGTTTATAATTGATAGTGTAGTACGGTCAGTTTTATGAAATGCGGGTGTGTGCCCGACTGCGTATCTATTACTTTTACTGAACTGCGTGTGTAGTAGTTGCCGTGTGGTAGGGGCAAAGTGAAGACACAGGGTTCCGATACATTTTCGTCTAGCGGGCATATCTCCTTCTTTATTATTTATTTTATTTTATTTTATTAATTTTAAGAAAACTTACAGCTACTAACTAACTACATTTGAGTAGTCAGAAGTAATTAATAAGTAGAAGAAAGCCAAGTTTCCACTTATATAAACTTATGTATAAATTGACAAAACGGTAAACGGTAAACAGCGTGAGAGTTATACAAAGAAACAACTAAGTAGAATAAACAAAATAAAACACATTACACAAAAAAGTTACTTTTCAAAGAAAAAGTTACTTAACGTTTTTTTTAATTTCTGGACACTATTTGTAAATAAATCAAGCTCAACATCCCGGCACACCTTATTGAACATTCGACATGCTCGTATAATATATGTGTTTTGCCTGTAGATAGTTTTCACAATAGGTACATGAAGGAGATGAGGTCTCCGAAGAAACACAGATGGTGTACGAAGTCCAATCTTGGCCACCAGCTCAGGAACGTCAGTAGATCCATTCATTATATTAAATAGGAAAGTGAGATCTGCAATTTTTCTTCGCTCGTGTAAAGGAAGAATATGAAATTTCTTACACCGACTAGTATAATTAGGAAGATAAGTATTTGAACGATATTGAGTGTACCTTAAAAATCGCCTTTGTATGCTTTCGAGGCGATTAATATAAACATTGTAATTTGGATTCCAAATTTGAGAAGCATATTCGAGATGGCTACGGACAAAAGCACAGTATAGAATTTTCATTGTTTTGACATTCTTAAACTCAGAAGAGACCCTAAAAATAAAACCCAATGCTTTAGAAGCTTTCTTGACTATATTGTCAATATGCGCATCAAACAAAAGCTTCGAGTCAAAAGTTACCCCAAGATCCTTGATGACGTTGACTCTGGCAATTGACGTATTCGATAGTTTGTAATCATACATAATAGGGTTTGGCTTATATCAGTGTACCAGTATTTATATGATGCTCTGTGGTCCGAGGCCACTACTAACGCTTTAGAGGTGGCAGGGTTCAAGCCGAAGCTTATTAAACACTAAATAAATCATCGACACGACGAAGAAGAAGTTTATTTACTTAACAAAATATGAAAAGTAACTAGTAGTTGAAGTAATTACCTCTGCGCAACCTCCAAGAACACGTCGATGGCGTTGTAGGCAAAGTTACCGAGTTGCGGCAGCAGCGCCGTAAACAGTGCGAGGAAAAAGTCCGTGATCTCCGCCTCAGCTGACGCGAATGAAGGCTCGCACAACATTCGTAACGCAGTCTCTGCTGAGCTCTGAATACCTTCCGCTAACACCTGGCATGTCAAGAGTGAAGTGTAAACACGAATAGTTATTCATACAGAGCGTTTTTCAAACACAGCGCGTTTAGTTCCGCCTAGATGACGTCAAGGTCATCGGGGCCTACACGGACAGCACAGGAGAGCTCAACATAAGAAATCGGTGGGTCGCCGTCTTTAGTCACACATACCTTCTTAGCTTGCGTGGGTGCGTCCGAGAAGGCGTGCAGCAGCGCCGTGAGCGGCGGCAGCGCGTGCGCCGGCCCCTGTGCCCCCAGCGCGGCCCCCCACGCCGCCAGCAGTGCGCGCGCCGCGCCCCCGCCCACGGCCCCCACGCCCCCGCCCCCTGCGCCCCCGGCCCCCGCGCCCGCGCCCCCACGCAGCGCCAGCGACACCAGCGCCTCGCGGACGACCGCTGCCGTCTGACACACATTACACATAGAACATGCTTTATTGTACACCGAATAAATGAAACGAGACAGTCCAAAAAGTAAAGGTGTGGTCAAACCAGCCGGACCGGATTTTAACAGATATTCCAGTACATTATCTGTCGAAGTCCGGAACTCCGGAGTCAGGTCCGGTCAGTTTACTCGCACCAACTCGATTTAAGACGTAAAGGATATTTGTGATATATTCCTACCTTAGACGGGAGATACTGTAGAGATCTTTGCGCATGTTCATACAAGTCCCCAGACAGCACTACAGGATCACAGTTAAATTTCACGTTTTTCGCGAGACTCAAGAGGAGATGCGCTGCAGCATGACACAATAACTGCGGTTCCTGCAAAATACAAACGACAAGTAACGATAGATCCAAACAACGCTATCAAATAAAAATTAGGATTCAAATAGACAAAGGTTGAAACTAACCGGTATTTCATGTGGAAGTAAGAAGGGTATTGCAGAAGAGAACAGTCCCTCCATAGTCTGCACTGGCACGCCGCACTCGTTCGCGTAGCAGCACCACGCACCCATACACGCGAACATCTCCGCATGCCTGTGTAACAAGATACTCTTTGGGCATAAAACTACAGTCCACACACAATTTGTTCTTCCTCTGTTGACTGCAATCCAATAGCAACCTTATTGCAACGAGAATAAAGATCTGTGGTTTTGATAGTGATACAAAATCAAAGTTAAAATAACCACGAACGTACGAACGTAACATTTATTTATTTAAATACTTTGGAAGACTTACAGCTAAATACAATAGTGATAAATAACAGTATGATAATCAGACAGCCAATTACAAGTCTTCACGTCTAGAGCTTGTCCGGTATAAATATTGTACAGTCTTACACTGTACACGTTTTGCTGACGCGGTGCCCTGCACCAAACGTGCGTCATTTCGGATACTATAAAACCACACTCATTACATTTAATGGGTGAGTGCCATTACTGCAACGCGGTGACTAACATTAGAGAAAGGAATCGTCAACAGTTCTACTTGTATTTTATACGTAATAAATCTAGTGTGAACTAAGTGATCTTTTCTCTACGCACTTCATCTCAACAACATCTCTGCAAGTGTACGCACCGTACATTTTATGGTCCTTCGAGCCGGATATTGGTGCTTTTGTGTCTCTCCACGGTAGCGGATCGGTTTAACTGGTCTCCCAGAAGCGGGTCGCCCCAGTTAGATTGAGAAGTCGCATAATACCGTACTCGAGGCGCAAGGGTGCTGAGTTCTACTGACCATTTCAAATCAAGGAAGATAACGATTCCAAGACTTGAAACGGAGAAGACTACAAGCAACGCAGTAGCCTTCGTAACACATCGCAACGCTCTGCTGTCACCGTCAACGACGTGCCAGAACTCTTGAGCCAACCTACAACAATAACAACAAGAAGCATCAACATGGAGAAACTAGAACTGCAGTCATGTTGAGAATATCACGCCGCGCGGACGCCGCCGGGCGACCGCGGGCGGGGGAGCTGAGGCCGCGGAGGAGGCGCTCGACCAGCGAGCCCGCGCCGGCCAGCACAGCACTGCGTCACCGTCCACCGAGCGATTCATTGCGCTTTATTTTCCTCGCCTATTCAAATTAGTTTACCGTTTTGTTTTCCTTTGTAAAATCTTAATATACAGTCCACTATTATTATCCAGTCACCGCGTTTTAGTCCTCTCAACACCCTGAGGATATCACCCACTTCTTTCTAGTCAACATGCTTCGAGAATATCAAACCATTGTGCGTGAAGTATCGCAAGGATTTACTCATCACTTATCACGAAAAACTGTAGAATACCTAAACAAACACACGTCTACTGCTACAAACCACAACTAAAAAACGATCGGCCATGATAACTTCCACGGCGGTTACTACGGCGGAGATCACGTCTACCGCTGCAACTAACTATACAACAAACCAGCAGAGATCACGTCTACTGCTACATGCATCAATAAATGATCGGCGAGGATAACGTCCACGGCGGCTACTACGGCGGAGATCACGTCTACCGCTTCAATTAACTATACAATAAACCAGCAGAGATCACGTCTACTGCTACATCCAGAAATGATCGGCGAGGATAACGTCCACGGCGGTTACTACGGCGGAGATTACGTCTACCGCTTCAACTAACTATATAACAAACCAGCAGAGATTACGTCTACTGCTACATCAAGAAATGATCGGCGAGGATAACGTCCACGGCGGTTACTACGGCGGAGATCACGTCTACCGCTTCAACTAACTATATAACAAACCAGCAGAGATTACGTCTACTGCTACATCAAGAAATGATCGGCGAGGATAACGTCCACGGCGGTTATTACGGCGGAGATCACGTCTACCGCTTCAACTAACTATATAACAAACCGGCGGAGATCACGTCTACCACCACAACTAGCTATACAAGCCCGCAGAGATCACGTCTACTGCTACAAACTACAACAAAGAAACGATCGTCGAGGATAACGTCCTCGGCAGTTACTACGGCGGAGATCACGTCTACCGCTACAGCTAAGAAATAATCAGCGGGGATAACGTCCACTGCGATTACTTCAACTCCAGAGAAATCATCCAACTGGAAATCATTTAACAAGCAAAACCAGATGAAGAAACATAACTATAACAAAACAAACAACTATCACGCGTTACATGGAAAATGCCCATTTTGCAACGGATGTCATGTATTGCGTCAATGTGACAAATTCTTTCTAATGGACTTTGGCAACCGAAATGACACCGTTTCGAAATTGCAGGTCTGCAAAAATTATTTGTTCAGTCACGGAAACAATGATTGCAAGTCAACCAAAACGTGCAAAGAATGCAACTTAAAACACCACACATTATTGCACAATTTGGAGAAACAAACCATCGTCATCAACTAGAGAAACTAACAATGAGCAACGTTCTTCATCATCACCTCAACGACCAACCCATCGTAACTCTACTAGCTGCTCGAACTAAGGTGGCTCCACTGACACAGAAAACCACATTGCCAGGACTGGAACTATGTGGCGCTCAACTACTTGCTGACTTGATGGAGAAAACCAAGCAAACTTTCTGTGGATATAACGTCATACATGACGTTATATATACATATATAACATCTATACGGGCTTGGTCGGATTCTCAAGGTGTCCTGGCGTGGATCCAGGGAGAAACATCAAGATGGGAAATGTACGTAGCCAACAGAATTGCAAAGATCAAAAGCGTCATCCCTGCAGCTCAGTGGCGTTATGTCAAATCAGAGCAGAATCCCGCAGACTGCGCATCTAGGGGGCTTTTGCCAAACAAATTGAAGAACTTCAATCTATGGTGACAAGGCTCCGCATTCTTGACGAAACAAGATCCATCGGAAGATATTCCTTGCGATTTCCAAACAAATTTTGGCTGCATAAATCATGTTCAAGTCAAAAAACTTCACAAGAAAATAAAGACCACAACATAATAACAAAACTATTAAATAAATGCAGTTCATTGACACAAGTAAACAGGGTCATCGCATGGATACGACGCTTCATAACAAATATGCGCAACAAGACGAAATCGGAAACTACGTACCTAACAGCGAGCGAACTAAGCGCAGCGCGTAGAAGTATCATAATTGAAGTACAGCGATCGCAGTTCAATTCTGAATACAAACAACTTGTTCACAATCAAACAGTGCCAACGAAGAGCGCAATTTACGAGCTGAATCCCTATATGAACAAAACAGGAATCATCTGTGTCGGAGGTCGTCTTAAGCACTCAAGTCTACCCGGAGAGATGAAGAATCCAATCATCATACCACATAAAGGACGATTCACACAACTTCTAATAGAACAAGCCCATTCAAACACGCTACATGGAGGAGCTCGGCTGACGTTAACTTACATTAGACAGCGTTACTGGATCGTTGGCGGTAACCGGGCCGTCAAAATGCAATATCTGGCCAAACTGGAGGTGGAATGGCATTTTAACGCTCCCGCCTGGCCTACTGCTGGCGGTCTATGGGAGGCTGCTGTTAAGTCGATGAAGCACCATCTGCGACGAGTACTGGCGGACCAAAAACTTACATACAAAGAGTTCATAACAATCTTAACAAAAATAGAAGTCTGCTTGAACTCACGACCGCAGTGCCCGCTAACTGAAGATCCAGAAGAGTTTTACAACTGCCTCACTCCTGGACACTTCCTTACAGGAAGCCCAATATTGTCCATGCCGCTCTCGGATTACAATGACGTCAATAACAATGACTTACGCCGCAGGTGGCAGCTTACCGAGCATGTTTCAACAATATTGGAAAAATTGGTCAAACGATTACCTTACAATACTACAAACACGTAGTAAATGGAATAAGCCTTCTGAAAACGTCAAAGAGGGCGATGTAGTACTGGTGAAAGAAAACAATCTACCGCCGGGAAAGTGGGCCTTAGGTCGTATACTGGACACTCATCCAGGACCTGATGGATATGTTCGAGTTACTACCGTAAAAACTCAAGCAGGAATCATCAAGCGCCCAATAACAAAACTATCGCCATTACCATTGAACTCTGGAACTGAGGCTGCCGAGAAAAACGAAACAGAAGAGAAGCCTCGACAGAGTTCGAAAAATAAACAACGGAAGAGTTCAAAGAAACCAATTAACTCAACGTTACTAATAACAATGTTATCATTGTTTACATTTGTAACGGGATCATATAGCGCCATAGACGGCACGCGCGCAGCGCCGGCGTCGACCGCTCAGATTACAAGCTTGGAACGCGAGCGTCCCATATACTATGACACCGTCGGCAAAATGCAAGTAGTGCACGACGAATGGATACTGATGATGTATTACAATCTAACAAACTATTGGGAAGGAACTCGTCGCACTCAAACTTAATTTGAGAATATCAAGAATTTATGCTATAAAACGCAACTGCAGCACTGCATATCGACTATGGAACAATTAAGGCATGAAATCGAACTTTTGAACTACTACAACTCCATCCTGATAAACCCACACAAACACTTGAGCAACAGAAAGAAAAGAAGCCTAGTGGATGGAGTCGGTTATATAGCAAATAGTCTGTTTGGAATATTAGACCAACAATTTGCAACAAAATATCAAAACGACATACAATCTCTTCAGACAAACGAAAACTATCTACTGGAGTTAATCAAGAATCAAACAACTATCGTGGAGCTTGAGAATCAAGTACTTAAACAAAGTGAAGATAACATTCAGCGTCAATTCAACTCAATTGACAATTTCATCAATCAGACCAACAGGAACATAGTTTCCATCGAAACGGAAATGGAAATACTTTCTGCCACTACCTACATCAATTCTGCTTCGTTAACAACGTACCTCTTGATCAGCAGCTTGAGGACATTTCAGGAAATGCTGTTCAACACTCTAACTAACATCTACCAAGGACATGTAGTTGTACATCTGATCACTCCGGTCCGACTGATGCAAAAACTAACGGAAATATCCGGAAGCCTTCCGAAAACTTTATCGCTATCAGTTGAAAACTACAAAGAAAACATTAAGGATATTTACAAGCTTATCAACGTGAAAGTACGAGTTACTGAAAACTACTTTTTATTCGAAGCACATATTCCACTTGTAGCCAACGAAGATTTCGTCATATACAAGGCTATACCTTTACCAGTTGTCATAGCTGAGGGCACCACTTACGTGCGGCTATCAAACAAGTACATCGCTGTCAACTTCAAGAAGAACGCTTACGTATCTTTATCAGAGGAAGACTTGAAACACTGCATGCAACAAAAATCGCAGAATTTCTTGTGTAACAAAAACCTGCCGTCGTTTGATCTGCACGGCAAAAGCGCTCCGTGTGAGGCAAAACTGCTATCACATCAAAACACCAGACCGTGCGACGTCGAACGTGCGTCATGCAAGGACGTCTGGATAAAATTACAAACAATAAACAGCTGGCTGGCGATTTGCTGCGAAACGTGTTCTTTACGAATCATATGCAACAATGACGTCACAACACAAACCATCTCATCATCGAGCATAGTGACATTGCCGCAAGGATGCGTACTGCAATCCGCCGACTTGACCATCACCGCTCAACACCAATACAGCAGTCGCATGAAGATGGATTACGAGTTCACAGCTCCAACTTTCGATACATCTATTAACAAGATAGTGAACTTGACCATACTTGAGTATCGCTACGCCCCAACTATATTTCAGTCAACGGCTACAAATCAAGAAATCGCGACAATTGAACAGAAAATTGCTACTCAAAGGAATAATGAAGCTCCACTGCCAACAATATCAAATCATGCATGACGTTCACCAATACGCCGTCATTTATTCTTTGCTGGCGGCCGCTATCATAACTTTTCTAGTTGTGGTTGGGAGGAAACGTTGGCTTTACTACTGCACGAACAACGCCAATAACCAAACTTCTACTCAACCACCTGAAGATATTGAACTTCAAATTATTACACAGGGTATTCGGAAAAGTAGGGAACGATTGTTTGAGCTGTACGGCCTTAAGCCTTACATCAACACTGAAGCTTTTAATAAATATGTTGCTACTTACTCGAAAATTTTTAAAAACACTTGCAAGGTAGCCAAATCCTTATTCATTAGCAACAAGATTAAATCAGCCGACAACAAAATAAAAACGGTTTGGAAAATCATCAACAGTGAAACAAATAGAAATAAAAAACAAGGTATTGACTTCACACTAGAGACATCGCGTGGCCTTGTGAGCTCCAACAATGAAGTTGCTCAAGAATTTGTAAATTTCTTTACCAGTATCCCACTTAAAACTACTGAAACCTTAAATTCCTCTCCCTTGCTCTCTATTGATTTATTGAAAGCGAACGTTTCAGCCTGTCCAAATGAATTTAAATTTCAGCATATAAACCCCATAACAGTCATAAAAGGTTTTAAGCAAATCAAGATCAAATTAACGGAAGATCTATGGGGTATGTCTATCAAAGCTTGTACCTCAATTATTGAGACTGTAGCGCCGTATTTAGCCTCAATATTTAATTTGTGCGTGGATCAAGGGGTCTTCCCGGATCTAATGAAATTCAGTAAGGTAATACCGCTTTTTAAATCCGGGGACAGTAAAGACACCAATAACTATAGGCCCGTATCCGTGTTGCCGGTTTTCAGCAAGGTGTTTGAAAAGATAATGCTCAATCAAATGCTTAACCATTTTAACACTAATAAAATATTACACGAGCAACAGTATGGTTTCACCAAAGGACGTTGTACAACTGACGCCGGTGTCACTTTATTAAAACACATATTTACTGCGTGGGAAGAGGCACAAGATGCCATAGGAATCTTTTGTGACCTTTCGAAGGCATTTGATTGCGTAAATCACGAAACCCTGATCTTGAAACTTCAGCATTACGGTTTAGGTAAACTTGCGCTCAGTTTAATAAAATCGTATTTGAATGATAGACAGCAGCAGGTACAAATAAATGGAGTAAACTCAATGGGTTTAAAAGTAAAAATGGGTGTACCACAAGGTTCGATATTGGGTCCCTCCCTCTTTTTAGTATATATTAATGACCTACCCCATCTATTTAACAACCATCCGCATATGGTGTTGTTTGCTGACGATACTTCTTTAATATTTAAAATAAACAGACGTGCCACTAATCTTGATGACGTAAATAACGCCCTACTGCAGGTCCACGATTGGTTTACCGCTAATAATTTAGTACTAAATGGGAAAAAAACTAAATGCATTAGATTTGCTCTACCAAATGTCAAAAGTAGTGATTGTGACATAATATTGAATCAAGAGAAACTAGAATTTGTCGATAAAACGGTTTTCTTGGGAATCACGCTCGACTCAAGGTTACAATGGGGTCCTCATCTAACATCTCTTGCAGGACGGCTAAGCTCAGCAGCATATGCTGTTAGAAAAATCCGTCAATTTACTGATGTTGATACCGCGAGGCTGGTCTATTTTAGTTATTTTCATAGTATTATGTCATACGGTATTTTACTATGGGGACGGGCTGCAGACATCGAGTCTATATTTATTCTGCAGAAAAGAGCCATCAGAGCCATTTATGAATTACGTAGACGCGATTCTCTAAGAGAACTGTTTAAGGAAATTAATATCATGACAGTACCTTGTCAATACATCTATGAAAACATCATGTACGTTAGAAAAAATCGGCATTTATTCAGTAAGAGAGGGGACAGACACCACTATAACACTAGAAATAGGGACCAACTAGTTCAGCCAGGTTTCAGGCTTGCTAAAGTGGATTCATCTTTCATGGGGTACTGTTTGAAATGTTACAATAAAATACCTCCCCACATTCTTCAACTGAATGAGACGAAATTTAAATCTTGTATAAAACGCACACTATGTAGGCAAGCATATTATAAGATGGGGGATTACATTGATGATAAAAATGCTTGGCTAAATGCTGGTCCTGCTCCACAACCATAGGTGGGGGGGAGGGGGGCAAACTAATTGTTTGTACTGGACGGGCATTATTTGAGTCCATCGACACGTAAAGAAGAAGATGAAGAATTGATTCCCATGTTAATGTATTGTGGAAGCTGCAGAAGATTGTAAAAATATACTTGCATTGTATAGATTCCAGTTCATAATATTATATAATTGCATAGCACATGTGTGAGTACTTTGTACTGTTCAGCCACCATTTACATTTATTTATCTTTCATTGACTTGAATATGCCTTGGTGACTGAGAGAATGTCATGCTCACTTAAATGTCTCGCTGATGGTGGCGGGTGTGTCGGGTCATTTAGTTCCCTTCAATATGGTTGAGTTGAATGGCGCCGGTACATGCGTCATGTCTGTGAACGGGCGCTGTCAGTTGGGACTGGTCATCTCTTAGCTGCCAAGGTTTCTTTTTAATTACTTTATTCATACATTTTTAATCTAATCTTTCACTCTGGATGCTCTTAGTGTGCACGTCTTTCTACATCGTTCTCACATTTATGTATAATCTCAAAATTAATGATGTAACCAAGATTTTGTAACAATATTTTGATTTTAAAAGAGTGTCCATGGAGTTTCTTGCCCATTCTTCTCCATAGAGATCTACGCTAGGGAATGGGCAACTACAGTACTTTCTCAAGTTATTATGCCTTGTGACTGGGACTGTAGCTTTGATTTTCTTTTTTGTATTTTTGACTTTCAAAAGTGCCGTAATGGTCTAATTGAAATAAATGCTTTGAGTTTTGAGTTTTTTTTTTGATTCGGAAACCAAAACAACAGCAAGAAGCAGTCGCAGCGAAACCAACAAAGGACTTCATGCGGCGCGAACCTCGACCTGGGAGTAGTAATGTCGCCTTTCAATTTGATTAATCATTTACTTTATTACTTTGTAATGGCTTTTCCTTTCTCTCTCCCTTCGGGGTTGCCAAGATGTACAGTCTTACACTGTACACGTTTTGCTGACGCGGTGCCCTGCACCAAACGTGCGTCATTTCGGATACTATAAAACCACACTCATTACATTTAATGGGTGAGTGCCATTACTGCAACGCGGTGACTAACATTAGAGAAAGGAATCGTCAACAGTTCTACTTGTATTTTATACGTAATAAATCTAGTGTGAACCAAGTGATCTTTTCTCTACGCACTTCATCTCAACAACATCTCTGCAAGTGTACGCACCGTACAAATATACTGTGGAACAAAGTATAATACACACTACCAAATAATGAAAACATGCAAATAGCATACGGAACTTTACCGTGAACGTATGTACTTACACCTGCACGTGCGCGTGCGCGAGATGCGCGAGCGGCGCAGAGCGGTGCGGCCGGGTGAGCGCGGCGCCGCCCAGCGCGCCCGCCATGCGCTCTACTAGCGTCGTATGTACTTACACCTGCACGTGCGCGTGCGCGAGATGCGCGAGCGGCGCAGAGCGGTGCGGCCGGGTGAGCGCGGCGCCGCCCAGCGCGCCCGCCATGCGCTCTACTAGCGTCGTATGTACTTACACCTGCACGTGCGCGTGCGCGAGATGCGCGAGCGGCGCAGAGCGGTGCGGCCGGGTGAGCGCGGCGCCGCCCAGCGCACCCGCCATGCGCTCTACTAGCGTCGTATGTACTTACACCTGCACGTGCGCGTGCGCGAGATGCGCGAGCGGCGCAGAGCGGTGCGGCCGGGTGAGCGCGGCGCCGCCCAGCGCGCCCGCCGTGCGCTCTACTAGCGTCGTATGTACTTACACCTGCACGTGCGCGTGCGCGAGATGCGCGAGCGGCGCAGAGCGGTGCGGCCGGGTGAGCGCGGCGCCGCCCAGCGCGCCCGCCATGCGCTCTACTAGCGTCGTATGTACTTACACCTGCACGTGCGCGTGCGCGAGATGCGCGAGCGGCGCAGAGCGGTGCGGCCGGGTGAGCGCGGCGCCGCCCAGCGCACCCGCCATGCGCTCTACTAGCGTCGTATGTACTTACACCTGCACGTGCGCGTGCGCGAGATGCGCGAGCGGCGCAGAGCGGTGCGGCCGGGTGAGCGCGGCGCCGCCCAGCGCGCCCGCCGTGCGCTCTACTAGCGTCGTATGTACTTACACCTGCACGTGCGCGTGCGCGAGATGCGCGAGCGGCGCAGAGCGGTGCGGCCGGGTGAGCGCGGCGCCGCCCAGCGCGCCCGCCATGCGCTCTACTAGCGTCGTATGTACTTACACCTGCACGTGCGCGTGCGCGAGATGCGCGAGCGGCGCAGAGCGGTGCGGCCGGGTGAGCGCGGCGCCGCCCAGCGCACCCGCCATGCGCTCTACTAGCGTCGTATGTACTTACACCTGCACGTGCGCGTGCGCGAGATGCGCGAGCGGCGCAGAGCGGTGCGGCCGGGTGAGCGCGGCGCCGCCCAGCGCGCCCGCCGTGCGCTCTACTAGCGTCGTATGTACTTACACCTGCACGTGCGCGTGCGCGAGATGCGCGAGCGGCGCAGAGCGGTGCGGCCGGGTGAGCGCGGCGCCGCCCAGCGCGCCCGCCATGCGCTCTACTAGCGTCGCGCCCAGCGCCCACCCTGTCGCACGCCGACTGCTCTCCGTCTCTTAACATAAATATAACATTCAAATGAAAATGCATTTTTCTCAAAAATGGTATGTAATGTTGTCATAACATCTCTAAAAAGTATCCAGGAAGTGAACTCTACTGGAGACTTATTCACAACTGTCCAGTAAGATTATAAATTTGGAATCTCCTACTGTCCAGTAAGTAAGTACGTAATTTACTTACTGGACAGTAGGTCATCCTCTTTAGATCTGCTTAGAAAAAAAAACATAGTACACCTTAGATTAAAGAATGTCCAGATTGATAGTAGGCCACTGAGAATTGAAGCCAAAAACACGCGGGACGTATGTCCCGCGTCGTACGATCCATACCATCCATACACAAAACAGAAAAAACAGTAGAATTCGTATAGCGCTTTATTAGTATCGGAACCAGCGTACCCCAAACTAACACATAAACAGGTTAATTGTATTTCGTAACACTAAGAAAAGCGTGGTGTGATTGGTAATGTCTTCGTTTATTTGAAAATAAACCATATTCATATGCTAATAGAGTGGTTTATTATCTACTCTGTTTACGTATTAGCTCTTAGGGAATAGTTTCACGAGCAAGTTCTGCTACTCGCCGCTAGATGTCACTACACTAAATGCATCTACTAAACCTTTATTGGTTTTGTAATAAGATTGATATTTCCGTAACGAGCTCATTACTATGTTTGTGCTATTCGTCCTTTTCTAGGGTTGTACCACTGTCGTTGCCTTTTTATCGACATTGCGCTTTATTTTCAAATATAATACAAGTGTCGATAAATATTTTTAAATTTCAAAATGAATGAAGTACTTACATATGTTTGAAATCAAGTGTTATACATTTATAATAATGCTTATGATTTACCTATAGAAAGAATAATTAAGAATGTATTGTTATGTTAATATTGTCATGTTATACAACTGATTGATTTCGAAAATTATACTATTTGATAGAAAGGTAACAGATTAAACTACACGATTTGTTACTACGGGTACCTAGTACCTACTTTCTATTGACATCTATCATCTTTCTATGATCATAGAACATTGAAGTTTAAAATATCGATAACTCATTATCGATAACGTCAATCTCTAATTGAGTAGCGGACTGTGACATGTGCGTAGTTGGAATAATATGTTTGAGTTAAAAGAAAGTAGACCCTATAGTGTAAACAATAAAGTCTATTTGTACTTGTCTTGTCTAATAAAATAATCTTTTTCAAATTTTAATCGAAATAAAGCAAATTAAGACTTACCGATGGTATGATATACCACCATTTGATACATTTTTGTTTCTGCTATCGTTTTTACATTCTAGGACAGCACAATAGGGCATTTTAGTATTTTTTTTAAGTTAAGTTAAGCTTTGTAGAAGTTATTGTCACTGTGACGCTTGTATCTAGACTGATGTGCGTGGCGTGTGCGTGGGGGAAACACTTTGCGGAACAGCGCAAAGCTCGGGGTACGCGCGCCCCGCCCACATACGACTTCTACTGTTTTTTCTGTTCTGTGGATCCATACGTCAGTCGCATAAGAACGTTCCCCGCGTAAACTACATCACGAGTCCGTGTTTTGATATTTTAAAATGAAGGTTTGTGTTGTGAAATGGTGTAGAAATCACACTAAAAAAAATGGAATGTGCCACTATATATCATTTCACAAGTAAGTATTCAATTTCACTTTGTATTTCTTTGTTACCGCATTTTAAACTTTTACACAAAAAGTATAATTTGACATTACTGTCACGCCATATTTGTTGAGTGTTGCCAAAGGGCATAATTTTTTTTACCCATTATTTGTAACTTTTAAAAATCTTTTCAGAACGAGAAATTACAAAAGAGTTTTATTTACATAAACGATGTTTTTTTTTATAAATGTAAAAGCTTTGGCTCAATGAGAGATTTTCTTTTTAGCTCTTCCCTAGTCGCTGGATAGATAGCGCTAGGAGTAAGTATGATAATGCAAGGAACGGAACCTAAAAAAACTGATTTTAACAAAGCGCGAGAAATGTTGGTTATATTCGGAAGGTTAAGCAAATGAAAGTGTCAGTCAACGAGAGTATGTGACGTGACACAATGTTTTTTTTTTCAAGCGTTTTGGCTTTGGCATAGTAAGTTCAACGCTATCTATAGAGTTCTTGGAAACTAAGTTTTTTTTTAAAACCTCAAAGGTAAACCTCTCATTACTCAATTCGAAACGCTTTGTCCATTGCCTCAAAGTCTCATTTAGAGTCAGAGTCAGATTAAGAGTCAAACTAACTAATGCCGGGTCCAGATTGGTGTAACGGGAATGTAACGATTACGTTTAATTCATGTCAACAATGTGGACGGCACACGAACTCAAAGCGAATTGAAAACGCGAATACTGCGTGCGCCTTTGAGTTCGCGCAAAAACCGACAGCCGATGGATCAACCGCGAGCGTTGCATCGGCTCGCGGTGCCGTCCACACCTAGAATTCACGTTACATTACACGGTGGATTCGTGTTACATTACGCTAGTCTGGACCCGGCTTAACGGTCGGACTCGGTCAGGTTCGGTCAGACTCGATCAGATTCGGTCAGACACGTTCAGAATCAGTCGGACTCGGTCAGACACGTTCAGGCCTGGTCAGATTCAGACTAACACGTTCAGACTCAGTCTATGTTTCATCCACCAAGTTCTGAACGCACCTTTTTTGACGTTTGACAGATTACGTTTCGTTGTCTGTGGTGCGATGACGTTTGGCTTGTCAGTGCTATATTGGTTGAAAAGATGGTCGCTCCGTGCTTGTAATTTTGGTACACGCTGTCGCGTAGTTATTGGTTGAAAACTTTGAGTTATTGTTAATCCGATACCATCTTGATCGGTGTTTGATATTTTGTTGATAATTGAGTGAAAATTGAGAAATCTCGCCATTTTGGGTCTTGACCGCGAGTGATTTTTTTGGTTATGTCCGGCCTGTTTGTGTCATTTGAACGCCGGTAATTTCCTAAATTCAGTGTTGGACTATTACATCCCCGATTGGGTTAGCAAACCGGGATAAAATTCAGTTGGACATTGGTGAGGGTTGCCACGTGTGTGATAGGAAGGTTTGTCCAGAAGGACGTCGGTACGCGCTGGGCGTCCATGGAACCGTCGTAATCTCACATAACTACACATACACCACACAAACCACAGTTATACTTACACCCCACCCAGATAGGACGGAACCAGGGACTACGTCACATCACCGGTACCAACGTGATGGTAAGTGTAGTGAATAGTTGTTTTTCCTTTGTCAATTTGGACAAATATATTTTGATTAGGGCTCCGCGTAATCGCGGACATCGTGAGTCTGTTCGTGCAGTCTCACACAACTGGTAGCAGAGCGTGGTTGAATTGTTAAATTCACCACTTATTGTCGAGTTAAAAGTATTGAGAAGTCTGATTTGTTGCCGTCGGCCTGACTCAAATTAAACATAGATTGTTTGACATAATATATTATGATATGTAGTGTCCCTTGTGGTTTGTACTTTAATTTGCTATTGTATAAACAAGGTATTGCTTGTACAGGGTCGGATTTGAACTTGTAATAATTCAAACTAAGTTTTATTATTTGGTTTAAATTGTAGTTGGGTCCGGGAAAATTATTCCTGTTGTTTATTTAATTGAATTTAATTTGTTTATTTGATATTTGTCCCAATGGCTTCATTGAAAGCTGTAAACCAAGCCATTGGTGGATTGACCTCACAGCTAAGATGGTTTGCTTCTGCGGCTGCAACCGCTGAGCGTCTAGACCTGGAAGAGGCCACGCTTGCTCGGTATGAGCAGTTGAATGCGAGATTGAGTGCGATTGACACTTTGTTTGCTCGCTTCAATGAAGTGACTTTGGACTTGGACCTGGAAACATTGGGTCAAGCAGCCCGTGATAAGGTTGTTGCGGATTATGACCAGATGTTGAACCTGGGTGACATAATAAGTATGCGCGCCAGGGAAATTTTGAAGAGTCGGGACCCTGCCCAGGTCAAAACAGAGACCTCTGTTGTTGCAGGCCCTGGACTTTTGGGTAGACTGCCTACCCTGGAGCTGCCACATTTTGACGGTCACTTGGACCATTGGTTGAGCTTCAGGAACCTGTTTGACAGTTTGGTTGATTCTCGCTCTGACCTCCGACCGGCCCAGAAGTTGGCTTATTAGTTGTCAGCCCTAGGAGGTGAGGCTCGAGCCTTGGTGCAGCACTTGCCGGTGACCGACTCGGCCTATCCCACTGCTCTGGAACTTCTATCCCGACGGTACCAGAACAAACGTTGCCTGGCTGATGTCCATATTGACCAGATCTTGGGGTTGCCGGCCATCACCAGAATGTCAGCGTTGCGTGCTGACCTTTTGAATCCGTTGCTTGCAGCAACCAACGCCTTGAAACGATTGGAGTTGCCGGTGGACTATTGGTCCTATTTCTTGGTACACTTAGTGTTGCAGCGGCTTCCTTCAGATTTGAGGTCCCGTTTTGAGCAGAAGTATGGTGGGGATAGTGCCACCCATCTTCCCCCTTTGAGGACCTCGTCAAATTTTTGGAGGATGAGTGTCGTTTCCTCGACAACGCCCGTGGTGCCACGGGGTCAAGCCAACCGCCCTCTCGGCCGAGGGCCCAGGGACGGACTAGGACTGTCGGGCCTGGTGATAGCCGCCCTGCCCCCCGTTTTGGTGGCACCCAGAGTAATCTTGTTTGCGGCTATTGTAAGGCCACGGGACATGGCGTACCAACTTGCGCGGCCTTCTTGGAGTTGCACGTGAGTGCCCGCCGCCGAGTTGCCAATGCACGCCGTCTGTGCTTTTCGTGTTTGGGGAATCATTTTCATCGGGATTGCCCCAACCCCCGCCCTTGTTCAATTTGTAGGGGCTCACATCTTGAAGTTTTGTGCGCCAACGCGAACCGCTCTGTCAGACCAGCCTCTGATGGGGGTTCGCGCAGGGGGGGGGTATGATGGAGATGAGCACCGGGCTTCTCGCTCGCCGGATCAGAGTCGGGGAGGGGCCTGCAACTTTGACCGCCGCACTCCACCCCCCGCGCCAGTTGATCGGGAGCCGCGCGACCGCCGATTGACCTCCCCTCGTGAAGGCGAGTATGCAGCTGCTGGTAGGCGACGTTGGCCAGACCAGCACCGCCTTCCCTCCCCTCCGTTGGCGGAACGTCCCCGTTTGGAGACGCGCCCCCCGCCGCTCAGGCGTCAGGTGGGATATGCCCCTCCAGCGATGGCGCGCGGCTCGGGACATCGCGCGGATGAGGAATTTGACTACTATCCTCATCGGGATAGACCCCAGCCTGGATGCGGCGATCAGTCGCCGCCCAGGCATTACTAGGAAATTGGCGCCTGTCCCGCTAACGTACCTCCCCAGATCGACACGGTTTTGTTGCCAACGGCATCGGTCAGGGTCTGGGGACCCACGGGGGACTCTGTTGTGGTCCGTGCCATTTTGGACACGGGAGCCCAGGGTTGCCTTTTGTCGTCTTGGTTAGCGGGTCGGGTGAGCCTGGATGTCCGTGCCTTTTCAGGCACGATTAATGGAATAGGCGAAACACCTATCCCGACTGTTGAGGGACAAACCTTATTTGGGCTCACTCCTGTGAGTTGTTTGGACCCTAAGGTTTTTCCTTCGGCTATTGTTCTGACGAGTATTTTGGGCTGTCATCCCCAACGTCAGCTGTCGCCTGATATTGTCCGGTTGACGTCAGGCCTGGATTTGGCTGACCGCCGGTTTGATTCCCCTAATACAGCTCATTTGATATTGGGTTCCGATGTACTAGGGAGAATATTGTTGGGTAATATGAAAGTCTTGCAGCCGAACGGTTTGGTGGCTGTCTCGACCATCTTTGGCTTTGCGGTGATGGGCCCAGTGTTGAAGGCTGCCCCTCCACCCGCCTGATTGTGCACCCCCTTTGGTGGGGACCGGATTGGCTGACTCGCCCCGAGGATGATTGGCCTCGAACGCCGGTTTTGATGTCGGATCCTTTGCCCGGGCTTAAGGTGCTCGCTGTTGGGACGAAGGACCCTCCATTTGATCCGGATATTTTGTTGAATCGATACAGCTCCCTCGACAAATTGTTGAACGTTACCTCGTGGATCAGGCGTTTTGGTCACAATGCTAGGAATCCAGGGGACAAGCACCTGTCACCGGTTCTCTCTCCTCAAGAGCGACAGGAGTCACTCCTCCTGTGGGTTCGCTCTGTGCAGGCCGTACACTTTGAGAAGGAGATCGAGACCTTGAAGTCCGGTAGAGTTAAGTTGTCGGGAGCCGTTAGTAAGTTGAACCCCCTTTTGGATGAAACGGGTCTTTTGCGTGTTGGTGGACGGTTGAGGCACTCTAGCCTTCCTTATGGGGTCCGTCACCCCCTTTTGTTGCCCAAGGCGGGCCATTTGATTAAATTGTTGGTGACTGATCGTCACATTAAGAACTCGCACGCCGGTTGCAATGCGCTGTTGGCCATTCTGCAGCGAGAGTTTTGGATTTTGTCGGCTCGTCGTACCATTCGTAGCATCGTCTTTTGTTGCATACCGTGTTATCGGACTAAGGCCCCAACGATGCAGCCCCAGATGGGAGACTTGCCTGCTGATCGTGTCAATGAGGCGAGGCCCTTTGCAGGCGTAGGAACGGACTTTGCTGGTCCCTTTTCGATAAAGACGTCTACCCTTCGCAATAGTAAAATTGTCAAGGCTTATTTGTGCGTATTTGTCTGCCTGTCAACTAAGGCAGTGCACTTGGAGCTGGTATCCTCCCTCTCGACGGAGGCCTTTGTGGCAACTTTGGATAGATTTACGTCTCGCCGTGGGTTACCTTCTCTGATCAGGTCTGATTGCGGTACCAACTACAAGGGTACAAGTAACTATTTGAAGGAAGTGTATGACTTTCTTAATGAGAGCCAGGTTGACATTGGTAACAAATTGGCCCGTCGAGGGGTCACTTGGTTGTTTGACCCGCCAGCCTGCCCCCATTGGGGGGGTATTTTTGAGGCCGCGGTGAAAGCAGCAAAGGGACTCTGGCGGAGATTGTTGGGAGACACCGTTCTCACTTTTGAGGAATTAGCTACGGTATTTTGTCGCATTGAAGCGGTACTAAATTCGCGTCCATTGTGCCCGCTCTCTTCGGACCCTAACGATTTGGAGGCTCTAACCCCGGGCCATTTCTTGATTGGACAGCCACTTGTCGCTCTGCCTGAGTACCCTTTTGTTGATGTGAGCCAAAATCGGCTTTCGCGGTTTCAGTTGGTGCAACAGCTCACTCAGAGCTTTTGGAAGCGTTGGAGCTTAGAGTATCTGCACATCCTCCAGCAGCGCGTCAAGTGGACTGATAAAACTCATCCGCCCAAGATAGGAGACCTCGTCCTTATTAAGGATGCCAACCTTAAGCCTCTGTATTGGCGCCGGGGGCGCATTCTCAATTTGGTGGCTGGCACCGACGGGGTACCTCGTTTTGCTGAGGTTTTAGTGGATGGATCGGTTATGAAGAGAGCGGTCGCCACCTTGTCAAGACTGCCAATTGATTAGCGGACGGGACGGCCCGTCCGGGGGGGGTAGATGTTTCATCCACCAAGTTCTGAACGCACCTTTTTTGACGTTTGACAGATTACGTTTCGTTGTCTGTGGTGCGATGACGTTTGGCTTGTCAGTGCTATATTGGTTGAAAAGATGGTCGCTCCGTGCTTGTAATTTTGGTACACGCTGTCGCGTAGTTATTGGTTGAAAACTTTGAGTTATTGTTAATCCGATACCATCTTGATCGGTGTTTGATATTTTGTTGATAATTGAGTGAAAATTGAGAAATCTCGCCATTTTGGGTCTTGACCGCGAGTGATTTTTTTGGTTATGTCCGGCCTGTTTGTGTCATTTGAACGCCGGTAATTTCCTAAATTCAGTGTTGGACTATTACATCCCCGATTGGGTTAGCAAACCGGGATAAAATTCAGTTGGACATTGGTGAGGGTTGCCACGTGTGTGATAGGAAGGTTTGTCCAGAAGGACGTCGGTACGCGCTGGGCGTCCATGGAACCGTCGTAATCTCACATAACTACACATACACCACACAAACCACAGTTATACTTACACCCCACCCAGATAGGACGGAACCAGGGACTACGTCACATCACCGGTACCAACGTGATGGTAAGTGTAGTGAATAGTTGTTTTTCCTTTGTCAATTTGGACAAATATATTTTGATTAGGGCTCCGCGTAATCGCGGACATCGTGAGTCTGTTCGTGCAGTCTCACACAGTCTAATTCGGTCGAACTGGGTCAGACTCTGTCAGACTCAGTCAGAATCGGTCAGACTCGGTCTGACACGTTCAGACTTGGTGAGATTCACTCAGACTCGGACAGACTCAGTCAGATTCGATCGGACTCGGAAAGATTCGGTCAGACACGTTCAGACTTGGTCAGATTCGGTCAGAATCGCGTTTTTTGTAGTTAACATAATAATTTCTTATAAAGTCGCACATGACAAATTACGCAAATTAAAGAAATAACGTTGAAAATCACCAACCGTAATGATAAAAAATCATGTCATTACTGTTGATGATATACACACATCAACACGGTCTAGGGATATTTCATACTCAAATAACTCGAAAAGTACTGGCCGCATTGGAATCTTTTATACACCGATTTGTTTGTAATTTATCTCAGACTAATTCCAAATTCAAATTTTTGAAAATTCTTTTGTTTCGGTGGCATAAAAATGTCTTGATGTATAGGAGAGGGAATTTTCATTTGTGCGAAATTTAGAAAACAATACGAATTACGTTTAGTTACAGTTTTTTTTCATTTTTAAACGAAAGATAAAGTTAAAATTGAGGTATTGTAGCCATGCAACGCCGACATTTGACGAGGGCGGAGATGTTACGAGCTGTGGGAATGCTGGAAGCTGGATCTGTTCAGCGTAATGTTGCTGAGGCCATAGGGACCCATCAAAATGTAATTTCAAGATTGTGGACACGCTATCGTGCCACAGGTGAAGTAGCGGAGAGGCACCGGGGGCCAAGTCGCATCACTACCCCCAGACAAGACCGATTTTTGCAAATTACTGCGCGAGCACAACCAAATGCAACGGCGACTCAATTGGTCCAAAGGCTGCGAGTGGAACACCAAGTGCTTGTGAGTGACCAAACTGTAAGAAGGCGACTGCATGAAAGCAATCTACGCTCTCGTAGACCACTCCGGGTCCCACCTTTACGGACAGGCAATCGTGGACGACGATTAGAATGGGTTCGGAACCACGTGGACTGGGGCCGTGACCAAATGTGCTGTTCACGGATGAATCCAGGTTCGGCTTCCATCCAGATTCACGAAGGACGCGTGTTTGGCGAGTTCCTGGACGATAGAGCCGTCTCCAGAACCCTCAGGAAGTTCACCCATACCAAGGAGGAACAATTATGGTTTGGGCAGGAATTCGTCTTGGAGGACGGACGGATCTCGTTTGGGTGCGGGGCAATATGACGGCAGAACGATACGTCCAACAGGTGCTGGGGCCCGTAATCTTGCCCCACAGAACACAAATGGGGCAAGATTTCCTGCTCATGCACGACAATGCCCGGGCACAAACGCGAGAACGGTAGCAGCTTGGTTACATACACATAATGTTAGGGGCCTTAGACTGGCCTGCTCAATCGCCAGATCTAAATCCCATTGAGCATGCGTGGGATATGCTGCAAAGAAGAGCTCTGAAGGAAGTTCCTGAAAATCTGGCTACAGAAGATCAACTTTTTGCGCACCTCAGAAGGACATGGGACAATATTCCGCAGCAAGACATTGACAACCTTGTTCTGAGCATGCCGAATCGTTGCCGATGTGTTATGAACATCATGGGCGCTTTCTCAGACTACTAACTTCAAGTTTATAAACACAAATTAAATGATTTTTCTATTTTTTTCAGTTTTTACTCACAAATTAAAAGTTCATTCATATACGGTTTCCGTTTATGCTTCATTTTTTTTCCATAAAATCCTGAAATTTTAATCTATACCTTAACCATTATTAAAAAATGGTAGAATATTAAATAACGTATCTTTTAAATATATACATGTCATATAAATAATTAACACATTGATAGTAATTCGGTTTTTTTTTTAAATATCCCTAGACCGTGTTGATGTGTGTATTTTGAAAATCTCCCACATTTATGGGTAAGTCTCCGCCACTGGTATTACACGCACATTGCACACAAACGCAAATCCGATACGTAATACACTCCCGAGCGCGGCGCTCACTCACACATTTATAAAAAAGTGGCTTCACTTAAAACGTTCCGTTTTGTTTCGAACACGGAATCTGGACATTTTTTAATCTAAGATAGTACACACAGACACAGATTAGAGTTTAGCCATTATAACATGGTTATAGGAGGGAGGCTCCAAATATATATCTATCTCTCTTTTAGGTATGACATTTTATGAGATACATATATTTTTGGAGCCATTTTATAGTCTATGACACTTAACGCGACGCAGAAAAAGTATGCACGTTGCGTTTTGTACTTAGTAATGTTGTAGAAGTATAGTGTGGGATTTTATGTTTGTATTTAGTCATTTCAGTTTACAAATTATGTTGGATTAAAACTTTCCATTCTAAAATTAACATGGAGTTTCAAAAACAATAATTTACATTTACTGCCAGCCAAGAGCCCGTTAATCAAGATGTACAACAAACAAATATAAATGCCCCCGGTAAATCGATCACAATATCTATCAGTAATTGCCCTATTATGAATGTAACCTTCAATAATAATTAAACGAATTTGTTGTTAAACTTTCTTTCATTTTTGAGAAAAGCATTATACAAACCTCAACCAGTAAGAAAGCCATCCTGGCCTCGTATATAACCGGACCTCACCCTTGGCCAGGAAGGCTTACTTACTGGATTCTGCAGTAATGTACTATCGAGGACACTCCCGCCTGGCCACCACTAAGCCATGAAATGCTAATAATATGTGTTTCCAAAACACACAGCATTGGTTGAAGAAGCATCCAATAAATTAAACCTAAGATTATGCAATTTCATACCTGAATTGTCCTCTTTATGTTACCTGTATCTTTCACTCACAGCAGAGCGTGACAGAACTCCTGAACTGGAGCGCAACTGTCAATGTCAACTCACATAGCGTTCATAAATTTTGCCGCGAAAACATGCAAAATTTTTTTCATAGTGAATATTACTTGCAAAACAAAGTATTTTAGTTTTAATTAAGTGATTTTGTGGATTATTAGTGAGTATGAGCACTCAAGATAAGGCCAATAGAAGATAAGGCACTGGTAGTGGTGAATGTGGTAGTCCGATCGTTGTTGCTTCGGACGAAGAACAGACTTCTCGACTCCCACGCCACTCTGTATCTACCAGTGGGGACTGCAGCTCTTCCTCATCTTCGGAAGATGAGGAGGGCTACGCCTCCCCTCCGCCGAATAAACGTCGTAAGTACAAACATAATGTAATTTCCGATCCGCGTATAGATGGCCTATATAAACCAAGTAAGTTACATATCCGGTTATTTATCACAGTTACCTTTTACTATTAATCGTAATACGAGTTGTACTGAGGACCTAGTCCTTCCTGGCCCCAACAAGGGAACCAATCAGTCACAATATCTAACTAACCCATGTAGTAGCTCGGATAAGTTTACATTAGGTGAACTGAACACGGATTCTGATGAAAGAAAAGTTGTTCCCCCGGCCAAAAAAGAGATATTAGATAAGCTAAATAAGCTACAACATTTTGAGACTCAGGCATGGAAGGGTATGCGTTACAAGTCTGTATTGCAAACTTATTCTGCGACTCCAGGTTTTGTTTCATTAAAAGTAATTGAGGAATTTTGTCACCTCAATAAGACTAAAGATTATTTGGCATCAGCAGAAAATGTGTTAGCTGGATTAACGAATGCAGAGTTAGAATAACAGGAATTGTTAAAACAGGGGTTGCAAGACTTGCTTAATTGGGCCGCTGGAAACCCAGATAATTTAAACCCAAACTCTCTTTTTGAAAAGATTACTGTTTTACTGGGACCTGGTTCTCCACTACACAAATGTTCAGAGAAGATAATGCAAATTATTTGTGGAAGGAGGGGAGAATCTATTGAAATTAGAAGAGAAAGGATCATTAAAGAAATTAATAACCCCAATTTAAAAGCTACATTAAGAGGCATACCTCCTAGTTCGGAACATTTATTTAGCCGGGATGCTCTACAGCCTGTTATTAAATCTTTAGGTGGTACCCAATTATGGCTAAATAAACCAGAATACATAAAGGAAGGAAGAACAAACAGGACTTTTTCAAATAAAAATGAAAGAAGAGTACATAGTAACTCACATAATAAACATAATAGATTTGATGACAAACAGTTGAAATCTGATAATATTCAATCTTCTCACAAGCGTCATAACTTTCGCAAAAATAACTTCAAAAAAAGAAATTCAGATCAGAACACAAAACAAAAATGACTATATACAGAACTGTCAAAATTTCCGGGGGGGATGCTTGAAGGACCATGTCCAAGTGTGGAAGGAGCTTGGGGCAAACAGGTTGATTATAAATATAGCTTCCAGAGGCCGCCTGCCTTTTAGGTTAAAACCCCCACTCAGACATTTAACAACCAGTATTCTAAAAAAGTTCAACACAAGAACCTCTCCCGAGATGACAACAATAATAAAGGATTTAATAGACAAAGGAATTTTTCATCCCATCTATTCGAAAAGGACGACTTGGTTCGCCTTTAAGTGCACCCAAAGGTGGTGTTTTCTATAATAAACTTTTAGCGGGCAGTAATGAGTTTTTAATCCTCTTTATAAGTGCGCCGCAATTATCTTTGCGGCGCACTTTTTGAATTTGGAACATCTTAGTGTTCAGCGCCGAAAGAAATCGAACGCAAATATTGTTTGAATAAAGACTGGCTGGTACGACGGCCCATAGTCGCGCCGCCGCCGGCTGAATAAAAAAATAGAAATCAAATTAAAAACGCGCGAACTACAGACCGCGTTTTCGTCAATTTTCATGAATTGTTAAAAATTCATGGTTTTGTTTTGAAAAATGAGTTCTTCAAGTGACAGTGAATAAAAAACACAAAAAAGTGAAAAATAACTTTAGATCTTCAGAAGTCGGTGACCTTTGTTTGATTCATTTAGTTTTTTTTTGTCGCCGAATTCTGAAGCTAAAGTTATTTTTAACATTTTTGTGTTTTGTGAAGTTGGTTTTATTTTTTGCAAAAAAGTTTTTTTATTTTTCCATTTTTAGTTGTAATAAAATGAAAACTACTGGGCCAAACTATGTTAATTTTTTATAGGACCAAGTGGCAACTATTCCGCATCAAACTAAAGAATAATCACGTCAATCAGCTCATATATATCAGCGTAATCAGTCCTCCTCCTTTTTGAAGTCGGTTAAAATTATGAGGCGCCTTTTATTTTCTCATAGTGGGTGATGAAAAGTAGAGTGTATCACTCGGGCGCAAAATATATTTTTGGCTCGGGCGACGTACTTTGAATCCCTCGCTACGTTCAGGATTCAAAAACCGCCCTCGCCGTAAAAATATTATTTTGCTCCCTTATGATACAATCTACTATTGGAGGTGCCTCCTGTTTTGAATTCTGGTTTCCTTTCCAAAATGTTTCTTGTCAAGAAGCAGGATGGGGGCTGGCGCCCCATATTCGACATCAGGGGGCTCAACAGATATGTAGCAACCAAGCATTTTCAGTTAGTGTCCCAGACAGACGTTGCAGACTTCTTACAAGAAAACGATTGGATGGCGAAGATAGATCTCCAACAAGCCTATTTTCATTTACCAATTTCAGAACCCCACCGCCGTTTCCTAAGGGTGTTTTACAACAACCAAGTGCTTCAACTAACAGCACTACCTTTTGGCCTGTCTTCTGCCCCCCGAACTTTCGCCACTTTATCCAACTGGATTGCAGAAATATTACGTGCTCGGGGCATAAGACTACTAGTGGACCTAGACGATTACATTCTAGTAAGCCAAACCAGACTACAGAATCAGGTCTCGGAGACCTTAAAGATTCTGGAGAGCCTAGGCTGGCATGTCAATTACGAAAAATCAGTACTAGCACCTTGTCAAGAGCTGGAATATCTAGGTCTATTGTGGAACACCAAAGACAAGACTATGGCCTTACCACCGAAAAAGGTGGCAAGAATAAAATCGTTTATTATAAAACTTTTGGAGAAGGGTCGTTGCACTCTTCGGGAGAGTCAATGCCTTCTAGGTCTACTAAATTTCGCAAATTTAACAACACCGAGGGGACGTTTACACTGTCGACAAACACAGAGGTTCCTAAGGGAGTTCAGTCGACTCAAAAGTTCACAAAGAAAGGATCTACCTCCTTGTGTGCAGCGAGAGCTAGGCTGGTGGCGGAACGCCATAGACCACAGTTCAGTGGTCCTGCACAAGAAAGAAGTG
This sequence comes from Xestia xanthographa, assembly GCA_905147715.2. NCBI lineage: Eukaryota > Metazoa > Arthropoda > Insecta > Lepidoptera > Noctuidae > Xestia > Xestia xanthographa. The sequence goes on along the minus strand of LR990649.1, from coordinate 12,569,917 downwards.
ACCCACTTTTTGACGACAGACGCTGCGGACGTGGGATGGGGTGCTCATCTGAACGAGAGGTATCTGACAGGCAGGTGGACAGCGCAACAAAGGTCTTGGCATTGCAACCTGAAGGAACTTTTCGCAGTGTAAGGTGCCATAGATCGTTGCCAAGAGTCACTGCGGGGTGCGCACATATTAGTACAGTCCGACAACAGGACTCTTGTAGCTTATATCAGGAACGAGGGCGGGACTCGTTCTCTAGCCCTTCTTCAGCTGACAACCAAACTGTTGGAACTCACCGAGCGCCTCAATGTCACGCTCTCGGCGGCGTACCTCCCGGGGAGGTACAACGGCATAGCCGACCGCCTGTCCAGGAATCGACCAGTGTTGGAATGGCACTTGTTGCCCCCGGCCTCGGAGGCCGTATTCAGACTTTGGGGCGTACCAGATGTCGACTTGTTCGCATCAAGATGCAGCGCCGTCGTAAGCTCGTACGTAACATGGGACTCCAGAGATGGGTCAGCCATTTTTTGCGACGCCTTCAGTCGACAATGGAACTTCGAGTTGGCCTGGGTCTTCCCACCACCGAATCTCATTCCACGAGTGTTGCGACACCTCAATACGGCAACCGGAACTTATATAGTGATAGCGCCACATTGGGCACAGTGCTTTTGGACAGCAGACCTGAAGGCACGAGCTTTATCGGAACCGGTGCCAATACAGGAGTTATCCAACAACCTGTTGGACTTGACGACAGGCAGGAGCCCCCCTCAGGTACAGAAGTTGGAACTTCTTGCTTGGAAAATTGGGGGTGGGCCAATCAGGTCGCACACTGGACTCCTGAGGAAAGGGGTCTCTTAAATAAGAGTTGGAGAAACTCCACTATATCGACCTACAAAGCTCCAATCACGCGTTGGGTCGCATGGTGTTTGCAGAACAACATTAACCCTAGTTGCCCACAGAGCAATGATGTTGCTCGGTTTTTGGCTAAGTTGTGTATTGTTGACAAACTTGCTTATAGGACTATACTTCTGCATAAATCTGCTGTATCCACATACACAGCAAAAGGCGAAGCAATATCAAAGAATTTCTTTGTACAGCAAATCCTAAAAGCTACAGCCTTAGTTAAACCACCTGATAAGAAAACACCTATCTGGGATACAGAGTTACTTTTTAACTGGCTTAGGAATACTCCAAGGTTAGACACTTTATTTGACATATCTAGAAGAACTGCAATTATCTTATTACTAGCTTCAGGTCGAAGAATACATGATTTGACACTTCTAGAGTTGTCCAAAGACAACCTTATTGTGGATAATGAGAGCCACAGGGTAACATTGTGGCCAAGATTTGGTTCCAAGACTGATAACGCTGACACTAGACAATCAGGATGGATACTAAGACAACATCCTGATGAGAAAATATGCCCAGTCAGACATATTATAGAATTAGTTGAGACTACAAAGATCAGGCGTTCTGAAGTTGATAACTTGACAAGCCTATTTATATCAATCACAGGCAAGATCAGGCCAGCCACTCGTACCATAATAGCTGGTTGGATAAGGAATGTCTTTAAACAAGCTGGAATAGATGCATCACCAGGTAGTGTAAGATCAGCAGTGGCCTCGAGAAGCTTCTCAGAAAACAGGCCAGTCAACGAGATTTTAGAGAGAGCTAATTGGAGAAGCTCTAACACTTTCAGGAAGTTCTACTGCCGTACGTTTCAGAAGAGTTTGAGTAGTGGGACTAATTATTATTTTTTAAATAATTTTATAATTCCTTAGAGCTGAACTATTAATTTTTCCTGAATAAATAATTACCATACTGTATTGAAGTATACTGTAGCTGATTTTTTATCTCATAATTTGATTTATTGATCTCTTTGAATAATTTTGTTAAATTTTATGTTGTGTTTTTGAGATCTTTTTGTGGTAGAAGTGCCGTAACATGTTGATTAACTTTTTTGTTGATTTTAGTTTTTAGAGAAATTCTAAGTTGTTTTCATTTAATTATTTTTTAAATTTGATTAATACATTTCATGGATGTCTAATTGATTATCTATAATATAATTGGTTATTTGAATTAACTATTGAGATTTATTTAATTTCACATAGCGTTCATAGTACCTGCACCCAATACAGGTTCTGTCACCAGCAGATAACAAACAGGTCTTCAACCAATGCTGTGTGTTTTGGAAACACATATAATAGAACTGTTTTGCAATAAAACAAAACAGTTATTATGTGTGTGGAAAAACATACAGCATTGGAGCAAGGTGCTTGCTGGTGGTTGATGGAAGACTATGAGTTGACATTGACAGTTGCGCTCCAGTTCAGGAGTTCTGTCACGCTCTGCTGCGAGTGAAAGATACAGGTAACATAAAGAGGACAATTCAGGTATGAAATTGCATAATCTTGGGTTTAATTTATTGGATGCTTCTTCAACCAATGCTGTGTGTTTTTCCACACACATAATAACTGTTTTGTTTTAATGCAAAACAGTTCTATTTTTGCTTGCACTCACAACATAGAAACGCTCTCTAGCCCCGCCCCGTTGACTTTGTACAGAAATAATGAATGAAAAGATACCGAATCGGCCGAGCGCACTGGCGACGCACGCCAAACGAGAGTTATTGTTATTTTGGTCGCCAAAGTTGACGCTTTCCTAATAGGCCCAAACTTTAAGGGGGCGTGGCTTGGCGCCTCCTCATGATTTAAGAGAAAAATAAATTAAACTGGTCAGGCGGAAAAGACCCCGATAGTACTATTAGACAAAGAAAAAGCATTAAGAAATATTTATTACCGGCTAGTAAGGCAGGCGCGAGGCGACCCAGCACTCGACTGAGCGTGGCCAGGTCCAGCAGCGCGGCCAGCAGACGTTCGCCCTCGCCGCCGCGCGACGCCGCCCGCGCGTGCACGCCCGCCAGGCACTGCCAGCGCTCCAGCTGTGAACCCACACATTACAGCCTTTACACGAGAAAACACATTAGGATTTCAACCATCATCAAGCACGCACGAGGAGACGCTTTGTCTGCGTCGAATTTTATACTTAAAGACAATACTAATACAGTCCTTTTTTCAGTGACATCAAGAAAGTGCGCGAGGATTTTCGACAGACCGTTTTGAGAAGCATGAATTTACTCTTGAGTTTGGTTAAGAACCATCGGCAAGCGATTTATTTGTTCAAATAAACCAGGTCAAATTAAATTAGCTAGTGAAAACTATATATTTTTTTCACTAAACTCATATGGTCAAGTAACAATCTGTATGCGGTCGAGGACCCTAAAAAATAAAACAATTGTTTTTATTTTTTGCTTTGTTGATAACCGTCACGGCTGTGGAATTTTACTAGCTTTTTTACCACACACTCTCACTTTAGGCACACAATCATTTGCTAATGCACTAGCTACTTATGTCTACTTACCACTGCAGTGAAAACGTCAAGCGGCGCCAATTCGGCGACTCGAGCTATGCACTCTATACAATGTTTCAGGAATGTGTGCCACTCGGTCTGGCCCTGAAATTTAAGTTTATCTGATGGTTCAAGAGGTCAAGCATTTTAGTGAGCAAAGAATCTGGCGATTTTTGAATAGTTTGATAATACGTTGGATTATGAACCTAAAGACGAAGCCTTAAGATAATAATAACTTGCACTCACGTCATCATCACGAATGTCGTTGTCGAGGTGTTGTAATTGCGCTTTATTGTGTTGAAACTGTATCTTATTCAACACGCCATTCACAAGCGCCTGTAACGCTTCCCAATATCTGAAATAACACAAACACAAGTTATCTGGCTGCTTTCATTAACAAATCGAAACATATATAAATAGGTTTATTTTGACATACTTTGGTGTGTCTTCTGGCTTCAAAATGTCGATAAATTGTATCCATATATCTAAACAGTTTACAAAAATAGCGCACGTGGGCACCTGAAAACAAAATTAAGTTATTCTGTATGTTGTCGCACGAAAGTACTCAACATTTTAATTGCTTTTTGGAACAAAACATACCTGGAATGTATATTGGAATAGATATGACAAAAATTCGATGGCATCAAATTCTGGCTCCGCCTCCAACCTCTTGAAATGCAATGACACAAACAGTTTTAGGAACTCGGCTAACTTGTTTAGGTAACTGAAATGGACACAATGTTGAATGATCACTAATGAGAATTTATAATGTTGATTAGTCACACATTCAAAAACATTTCATTCGAATTGAAAGTCCTTAAAAGAAAGGATGGATCTGTTGCTGATGCTGTAGTAAATACGTCCTGAATTCCTGCCACGCTGACGTCGGTCGCGTACGGTTGGTCTTGACGTCAGCGAGAACAAAATACGGCTGTCGGTCGGCGTCGCAGTATGGTGCTAATTAGAACACAAGGTATACTCGTACGCGCGACCGACGTACGCGACCTTAGGCGCGAGACAAATACATGAGGCGACGGGCGGGGGTGTGGCGCGGGCGCCGTTTCATCGCCGTCTCAGTATGGCTCGCGCCTCACCTCTTCTAAACAGAGAAGTGGCGCCGCGCCCGCGCCTCGCCTGCGCCCGACGCTTCTTGTATTTGTCTTACACCTTAGGGATCAGCAAGAATCGATTAACTAAAAAAAACCCTAATCTTTCTGTAATTCACTTTCATCTTTTTAGGACAATTTTCAAGAGTCATGTTGATGCAAAGAGATGCTTTAGAGGGCGTACTAACTCGTGGTGCGCGTGCATGATGGCGTGCTGCGTGTGCGTGAGGTGGCGCAGCAGGCGCAGCGCGCAGTGCTGCAGGCGCAGCGCCGTGGCGGCCGACGACGGCGGCGCGTACCGCCGGTACAGCAGCTCGCACACGCCGCCCAGCCCGCACAGCGCCGCCTCCACGCTCTACACGACACGTACCACCACATTACACATCTCATTACCGCGGACTTTGAAACTACGCGGCAGGCAGCTACTATTTATTGTGAACCATGCGACTCGCGCCGCTGCAGTTGTGTACGAACACAGTGGCCGCTCGAATCGAGCGTGCGGCGGGGCGGCGCGTGCAGCGTTCATGTCAAACACATGCATTTATATGTGAGTGGCCACAGTAGACGCCAGCCGCGCTGGTCGGCAGCTCGACGCCCCGCAGAACGCGCCGCCCGACGCTATTGCACTGTGTACGAACACTTACGCCTAAAATAAGAAACGTTACGTTACGGCGAAAACACGATTCCATAAATTTGTTTCGATAGAAAAAAAATCCAAAGTTACCTCCAAATCGAACAATAAACCGCTGGTATTCAAAAAGTACTTCAAATTAGATCATGAAAATTTGCATACTAACTGAACTAACTATAAAGCAGGTCTTATGTTTTTTATTTTTTCCAAAAGACGAAAATTTGATTTTATAAAGAATAAAAACCACTCATTTCGCACTATTAGGCCTGCAGTGACTGACGTAACAACCACTTTGTAGTGCAAGCTGATTAGAACGTTATTCTAACAGTATTTCAAACAAAGTTTAAACCACCACAAAGAGTTGCTAATTTGAGGTAGTATAGGCTCTTAACGACGCGCGACAACGAATATCTTCCCTCTGCTGCGCGGCAACAGTAGCCAGGTTCAAAGTCAGTCGAGCTGTAAGTACAGCGCGGCGAGTGTTGCCCGCTGCCGCGTTGTTTCAAAGTCTACTTTTAAAATATTGACTCAACATTTGTAAAAGAGTTGAGCTACGTTTAAGTTTTTAAGATTTTGGATATTCTGCTACAGTTATACGAAAAAGTATGCTCTTCAGTATGAAAGATCCTGCATGATGATGCATGATTTTCTTGGTACATTTTTAGCACAACATGACATACCTGTGATTGTGTTGCTATGCTGCCCCAATAGAACACTGTGGTGACAAGTGATGGCGGTACATGGGAAGATAATGGCAACCACGAGAATAGATGCTGAAGAGTCATAAGACACTTTACCACTATCTCCATATTCAGAGCCCTGGAACAAGTAGAACAATTGTTGATGCATTGGCATAAGGTTGAAATTGCACTAGCTGGAGTAAAGTTATGTATATGTATACCATTTCTACTGAAGTTAAGTAAATCGATTGGCTGCAGCCCTTAGTTTATTTATTTATTTATGTCTGCAGTATTTCTAAGGACAGTTTTGAATTGACTTACTTATCCGTATTACTGACATCATGTGCATTTGCCAGAAGGTCTGGTAGTGCAGATGTTTGTGGAACACCATTAGTTGGTGATGGAGGTGGATTGGACTGTCCTTCCTTCTGGGCATTCTTTTCCAAAATATCTGAAATTAATATTGGTACAGATTACACGGATGACAGAAAACAGTGGGTATTTAGTATGCGTACCACAACGAAAACAAGACTACACTCGTATTCCAAGACCCGTCTTACGTCAATTGCTCAAGCTCAGTTATACTCAGTCGTCATGACACGCCCACCATATCGTATTCTTAACCGCAATAGGGAATATGCATAAATTTTCTTTTATTTTTATTTTGACACGGAATGTTAAAGTCTGTACTATAAAAATAATGACAAAAAGCGAAAACAAGACAAATCGGCCAAACAACACAAAAGTTATATATAACCATTTAAACTTTTGTTTCTATCTCTTTCTAGATAAACGGAAATTAGTATGGATTTTGTACGTCGATGCAGCGAATGACGTCATTCGCTTTATCGGATCTCTCTGTCTAATCAGCAGTTTCAAATGCTTATAACTTAGTATTTTTTATAGATATTAAAAAAATAATTTCACTTTGCTATTTCTGATGTTAGGTAATACGCTTTGTTTAGAGTGATAAAAAAAAATCATGCAAATACCCTATTGGCGAACCCTCAAAAATAACCCATGAATTTTTATGAAATCTGCAATCGTGGGCATTGGTGTCGATTCTGTTGTGCACAAACTGAACTTAATTTAGGCTATTGCTATCTTTTACTAAAAGGCAGTGCGAGAAAAAGACGGCTATAGCTATGAACTAAGTTAGAGATGTCAATCTAGTTTATACCTTGCGCTTCACCGTGTTTTTAGTCGACATGTTTTTACGTGCACCCTTCATTTGTATGGAAATATTAGTTCCGACTAAAGGAGACAGTTTTTTTAGGCCCTCTTCGATGGTTGCATAAATATTATTCATATTACACCAAAAAAAAGTAACCATTTTATTATAGCAATAAACGAAAGATTAAATAAAAACGAAACCGGAATCTTAAAATCATAATTAATCTATACTTCTATACTAATATTATAAAGAGGAAAACTTTGTTTGTTTGTTTGTTTGTTTGTTTGTAATGAATAGGCTCAAAAACTACTGGACCGATTTAAAAAAATCTTTCACCATTCGAAAGCTACATTATCCACGAGTAACATAGGCTATATTTTATTCCCGTACTCCTACGGGAACGGGAACTACGCGGGTGAAACCGCGGGAACTCCGCTAGTAAGTTATATTAGGATATTTTTTTGCAAGTCAAATCATTCCTGTTGTGGTCAATGTCATTTGACAGAAAATACTTACGTAATTAAGGGCGTTTTTTACAGTTTACTAAAAAAAAGTACGGTATCCATTGGTAATAATATCTGCTTTAATTATAATAGAAATAGAATATACACACATCAAAAGTGTCTAGGGATCAAGCATTTTTATGCGGATTTCTTGAGATTGAGATGTGGCTTTGTAATAAATTTATGATTTTATAAATTTATATGGATCCTTTTTGGTGCATTTCATAATTTGAATCAGGAACTCTCAATCAAATTCGAGTAAAAGATGAAAATAAGCTGTCAATATTTTCCCTATAAAAACATACAACGCATTGAAGACATTATTAGTGCTACTGTTTCCCTACTACTGATTAAAACCAACGTTATTATGGAGCGGCGACGTCATTTAAGCAGGGAAGAAATGCTCAGAGCCGTGGGAATGATAGAAGCTGGTTCCCGGCAACGTACTGTAGCTTTAGCTCTGAATACAAGTCAGAGTGTTATCAGTCGACTTTGGACACGTTACCGAAGCACTGGTACCGTGGCTGAGCGCCATGCAGGACGGTATCGCTGCACCACACGGAGACAAGACCGATACATTCAAATCTTAACTCGAAGAGCTCCAACAATAACCGCCATGATGTTAGCCGTGAGGCTTCATCACTCTTCAGGGAACTTAATTAGCGACCAAACAGTCAGAAACCGCTTGCATGAAGTGAACCTTCATTCCCGAAGACCGCTACGGGTACCACCTATAGCAATGCACAATCGTAGGATTCGATATCAATGGGCTCTTGAACACAGAAATTGGGCAGAAGAACAATGGCGTTTCGTGTGCTTTTCTGATGAGTCTCGTTTTGGTACGAGACCGGATACAAGACGTATACGACACTGGAGAACCCCTGGACGCCAACAGCGATTAAAATCCTGCCAGGAAGTCCATCCTTATAGTGGTGGAACCATCATGGTATGGGCGGGTATTTGGATCGGCGGAAGAACTGAGTTGATTTGGATCAGAGGCAACCTCAACGCTCAAATTTATGCTGAGACGATTGTATCAGACGTCATCGTTCCTCTACAAGTGCAAATCGGTCCCTTATTTCAGTTAATGCATGATAATGCACGACCGCACACCGCAAGAGTTGTAAGACAGACTCTCGCCGCAGCTAACATCAATGTCCTGCCCTGGCCTGCTCAGTCGCCAGACTTGAACCCGATTGAGCATGCATGGGATATGCTACAGAGAAGAGCTCTGCCGAATATGGAGGGTATCCAGTCGCAAGAAGACCTTTTTTTGTTGTTGCAACGAACATGGGCGGCCATTCCACAGCGTGATTTGGATGAACTCATTTTGAGTATGCCAAACCGATGTTCTTGTGTTGTTAGTGTTCGCGGTAGAAACACGGATTATTAATTGTTTAAGTTACCCAATAAAATTTTAAAGAAAACTGTGTTTTCAGTCATTTTTTCGAACTTTAATGTTAGTGGTTCAAATGTCAAAAATCCCTTTATTAGGAAAATGGCAAATTTCTTTATTAATGCAAAGGTGACTTGGTTTATCGTTACTGTGACAAACGAAAACACTTTATTTGATGAATCCTTAAAGAAAATTTTAATTAATATCAATCAGGAGAAAAGTTATTGCAAAAATATATGTTGATCCCTAGATACTTTTGATGTGTGTAATATAAAAAGAAATAATATTAAACTGTGAGCTTTATAATGCTATTTTTAAAGGTTTCCGCTAAAATCTTTTAGATGGTATATAAAATCAACATGGCACGGAACGTTGTAAATCCGTCTTTTTGGTGGTTGACACTTGACAGACAACTTCATTTGACATTTACTCTTTCTGTATAATTCGATTTTCATGAAACTGTTTCTGCGATTTTTTCGCATTTAATAAAAACTATTTTATGAAAATGGTATCTGCTGGTTGTAGTAAGATTTCAACGCAATGTGCGAATACAATTACATAAATTGCAATAAGCGTTCTCTGTTGCTCAGTAGCTGTACCACTACTTCTCTACTGAGAGTTGTTTGTTTGTCGATTTTTGCTATCGATATCTTTTCACGTTAAGTCGTAAATAATAAGTATCAAAAAAAATTAATTTTACTGTTCTGGTAATCATGTTATGTCGTTCAAGTGTCAATATGGGAATAAATGTTATTGGTTCGCGTATATTTCTTTAAAATTACCTAAAAAAGCTATCAAAGATATACTCGCTCTGCGATACATGCTCACCGGTATCATTGTTGCCGGGAAGGGAACAAGTGCGTAGCACGTGCAGTGTTGCGCAGGACAAGCCGCTCCGAGCGAGTAGTGCGATTAATCGCCCGTCGCACTCGCACACTTGTTTAAAGCCCAACTACAAAACTATCGGAACTACAGACTCGATTCTCGCTGCTCGCCAACGCATTTCTAGTTTCCAGCTCTACTCGCTTCTCGCTCTCATCATTGGCGGTGGGACATCTGCCTAATGTCACATGTAATAGTGGGCGAGCCTATTGCCATCAACCGGGTACAAATCCAGACTCCGCGGCTGATATTGAGATATTCCTGATGGAAAAACCCAACAACACTTTACCCGACCTGGTAATCGAACCCATCATGCTCAATAGTCGCGTTTGCGGCCACTGGAAGAACGAGGCAGTCTCAATATAATACAAATATTTAATTAATCTTACCAAGCGTGATCGATAAGATTTATCGATAATTTGGGTGGTCGACACCTACGCTTAACTGGAATTATATTGGACATCTTCGTCGGCTCCGTGGTCCGGGACTGTTCAAGTCCCTGGCGCCCATATAATATCTATTAGTATTCACTAAACTGGAAGGTTGTATCTTGATATTTTAGTAAGAACTAATTTAATTTAATTATACTTTATTTACTTTAATTTGATTTAAACTTTTGAAAAAGGAACAGTACTGGGTTTATCTCCAACCCCCCATGACCATAGTTCGAAACCGACCGAATTTAAGGCTGGCTGGCATTACCTTTTTTTTAATAGTTAAGTTTATATAGTTTAAATAAATAAACTTACATTGTTTGAGATAATTTGTTGTTTCTTTGCATTTTAATACCAACCCACCTAGCATCTGGGCTTTTGTTCCATTACCACTAGAGGGACAAAATCTCAAATGTAACAGTGGGGTGTAAATAGGTGGGTACTAATGGGATCTACCGTGTAATAGCTGAATTATATATTTAAAAAAAAAGTGTTTTTTCTATTCATAGCTAGATAGCGCTACTGACGTACGACATCAAAATTATTGTATGACATTAGTCCCAATGTCCGCTCTATGTATAGTCTTTTTAAATCTCTTTGAATTCAGGTTTTCATTTTCGAATTTCTCATCATTCCGGTTAGTTGTTGTTGTAGTTGTTTGTTATTATAATGAAGAAATCTATATACGTTTCATTAATATCTGCTACAATTTATGTGGGTGGCCCGTTCTTCGAACAAAAAAAATTGTCTCCTTTGGCAGCTCTAAATTACGTCAGTCTCTTTCTCGTTTTAAAAGAGATAAAGATAGCAATAGCCTAAATTAAGTTTAGTTTGTGCACAACAGAATCGACACCATTTATGTCAATTTGTAAACAAACTTAGCTGTCAATAGTTTAATAGGGCGGATTTGGGCGTGTCGAGCTGGACTTGAGCTGAGTCAGCAACTAAGAATATCAGTATAAGATCGAAAGCGCTACTTGTGGAGTTATTCAAAGTATCGAAGTAAGTAACTATGGGAGTAAGCAACTAAGCATACTTACCGACTATTCAGAAGATTATTTTTTCATGCAAAAAAAGCGAAAATGACGTCATGCGCCTTGTTGCAGTTCGGACGAAGCAACTATTCGTCTTGATTGCATAAATCGATTTCTGACTGGGAACTGGCCAGCTTTGTTAATTGGTAATCTTACCACTAAGAGCACTTAACAGCTGTGGCATCCCCTTGAGCATGAGACGTTCAAGCTGGTTTCTGCGCGCGGAAGGCAGTAGGACGCCAGTGTCACGCGCCGCTCCAAGCTCTTCACTTGCGGCCTGTGCTAAGACCAGGCCCAACAGACAGCGAGGCCCATCACTTCTGATCAACTGGAAATGTAAAAAGATTTGATTTTTATTATGATCAAGATTTGGTTAGTTAGTAAAACTGTAAAAAAGTAAAATTTAACAATGTGTTGGTGACATACTGCCATATAGTATGTCTGTTAATAATATTTCCAACAACATAACTTTCTACAACTTACCATAAACAAGGTCATATACATCTTGCATTATAATAATAACTGTGAGTTCTTGAAAGGTCTGTTTAATATTTTTACCACTTTTTATTTAATTATTTAAACTTCACTACATATTATAAAACAAAGTCTCCCACTGTGTCTGTCTGTCCATATGATCTGATGATGCTTAGATCTTTAAAACTATGCAACGGATTTTTATGCAGGTTTTTTTTAATAGATAGAGTGAATCAAAAGGAAGGTTTTAGTATATAATTTGTAAAGTGGGCGAAGCCGTGGGCTAGTCATGTATAAGCATTTTCTACCATCCAAACTTTTTATTAGAGATGCACCGGATCCTACTTTTGCCGGGTACCCGGCAACCGAGTACCCGGTGCAAGTTTTGCCGGGTACCCGGCTACCCGGCAAAATTACCCGGCATGAAAAGACATACATTCCACGCACAATGGTCCACTTCAAGGACTAAGTGCGGAAACCTATACCCCATGATAGATAGAAGACATACATTCCACTTCCCTGTTTGGGCGCGACTGACGGTTAAGGGCATAAACTACCTCAAATGGCTTAGCATGATCCTCCATTACGCCTAAAATACTGCAGCATTAATTTTGAAATAAATATATGGTAAAGTTGAGGATTAATGTTAGGTCTTATGTTTGGCGAAAACACGATTTCATAATTTTTTCTCGATAGAAAAAAATCCCAAAGTTACCTCCAAATTGAACAATAAACTGCTGGGATTCAAAAAGTACTTCAAATTAGATCATGAAACTTTGCATACTAACTGAACTAACTATAAAGCAGGTCTTATGTTTTTTATTTTTTCCAAAAGACGAAAATTTTATTTTATAAAGAATAAAAACCACTCATTTCGCACTATTCGGCCGCAGTGACTGACGTAACAAGTCAACCGCTTTATAGTGCAAGCTGATTAGAACGTTATTCTAACAGTATTACAAACGAAATTTGAACCACCACAAAAAGAGTTGCTACCAACCAACCAGTCCGCGAAATTCAAATTTTCTTACGTTTTTTGCAATTTCCAGGCCAGTGCTAAGTTGTATGTTGATTAAAATATTGTTCGCGGTTGTAAGACGTATGTAGTTACAGAATTATAATCATCAAAATCATCAAAACAACCCTCTAAGTTCATATAAGTCGAGGAACGATTTTTTCAAGGTCAAAGTCATTGCTAGACCTTTATGAACTTGGAGGGTTGTATTGATGATTTTGATGATTATAATTCTTTAACTACATACGTCTTACAATCGCCAACAATATTTTAATCAACATACAACCTAGCACTGGTCGGCAAATTGCAATAAACGTAAGAAAATTTGAATTTCGCGGGCTACCCTGACGCTTTCACCTTAAGTCAAGCGGTTCGCGCCTCGCGCGTTCGTGCCGGCCGGCGAACGCTCGGCTTCTTCCGAAGGAGAGGGGATGTACCTACCCACAGGCTGTCATTTTGCCACAGATTGTTTACGTGCTTGGAATGATAACTTTGCTTTTGTACATATACATATTACTGTACTCTGTGTTTTGTACAATAAAACCTCAAAAAGTGTATAAATTAACTATTATTCAACAGTGATTCTTCTACTGATTCATGTTTAATTGAAATAAATGTCCGTTTTTTAAATAACTTTTAAAAAAAATATCCTAGATTAATTACCCGGCGGTGCCGGATATCCGGCATCATTACCCGGTACCCGACCGGATCCTGAACAAGTGCCGGATTCGCCGGGTACTGGATCCACACCGGGTACCCGTCCCATCTCTACTTATTATAGAGAAAAATTTACAATAATACCATTTGAATTTTATGATGATATCTATACAGAGTAAGTCGAGTTTGCAGCTGTGCCAAGCCCTTAAGATATGATATTAAAACTCCACATCGTATTAAAAGGGTTCAGCATGGCCAAACTTATTTTACTTTCATAGGGTTTTAGTTCACTACTATATGGTGGTAAAAACACAGTTCACCATAGCATTGCTGCCATTCTCATTATGTAGTGTACCTACCATTATTTAATTGATCTGTGTTCTTACCCTGCATACAGAGTAAGAACACAGATCAATTAGTAGTTGTTGATCAACATTTCCATTACAAGGTTTTTATTTTTATACTTACCTTTGACTGTGTAAGAAACCTTACCTCAACAATGTTACTGAAGAAGTCATCATACAAATGTGGCCAGTCATAGCGGGCAATAGACACCATTAGGGCTGCAACCTTGTTCCTTATAAAATATACCATAACTTCATGTTTCGCCAACAATTCATTCCATAATGTCAGCCGGATTTCTGTTTTCTCATTATCTGACAGACTGATCCACTGGCGGTTGATAATATTCTACAAAACATAAAAAAATACAGAGCTAAACTTATCTGTTACAGTACTCAAACCAAGAATAACATAATAATAGTTGTAAAAATTTTGTTTACTTTCTAATCAATACATAAATTATGAGGAAAATTTATGTGAGGATGACAATGAGGATACTTTTGTTTATGCTATAATATTTTATTTAATAAATTGAGTGTAAGTAAATGTAAACATCGTTTTACCTCTAATGTAGTCAAAGTGAACATCAAAACATACTGATTTTGTGATTTTTGTAAGAATAACAAACAATGTTTCCAGGAGTCACTTCTATTCGAGAAATTCTCGAGCATACTCTCAATCTCTCTTTTCCTGAAGTTACTTGTAGCTGGTGCAAAGAACTCAGACATGAGCACATCTAATGAGGCTAAGGCCTCATCTATTTCATTATCGGCCTGTAAAATAAACACTCATTTAGAATAAGTCATACAGATAAGGTGTTACAACTACTGTTTCTTATTATTTTTTTATTAAATGTGGTTCTCTCTTAAACTCACCATCATTTTGTAAATAATTAGGTTTTTTTACATAATATTACAAAATAACCTGTTTAGGCAAACATTACGATAAATTACATTTTATAAGAATGAATGATAGAGAATCAACACAATTATTAAGAAGTTGTAACAATATGTTGCATCCAATGTGATTCCTAAATATTTTTATTACAAATTACAAAACATATGACATAGCTGATAACCACTCTTTCGTCTTTGACATTTAATTTTTGGCATAGACTAAAGTAATAAAACATTTTGGCAACTACTCTTGCTTGAGCTATAGGGAACGTGCACAACGACGGTGCTGCCAACTGGCGTCGCCAATCTGAATCTTGTGCTCTATTAATGCTTGACATTGACTTTTCTAGCAAATAAACAATTAATTTTATAGTGAAAATTAATTAACTAATGCATTGTTGAATTTCTGGATGTAGGTACCAATACATCCACAAAAATGAAAATAAATCAATTAGCGTAAAATTCTATTACTTTCTAAAGAATACTACTATCATACCATGTTTTGGTGAAAAATGCAAAAAATGGATAAACGCAGTAAAGAAAAATATTTGAAAACAACTTGTTTTTGTTACACTCTGCATTGAAAAGACCCTCAAAATCAACCGTCCATGCAAACATACCAGCAGGGCTATTATGCCGTTGATAGCTCGAAATGATAGCAACTGGGCTCAGTGTCCATCAATTAACTGTCAAAAGGTTAGTTTCGTATTATGTATGACCAGTCGCGATCAAACATGACGTCATTGGTTGTTATCGTGGCTGATAGTCACCGTAACTCATTTCGAAAGACGCTTTCGTATCGGTTCTTCTAATATTGCGATTATGTAAGCATAGTGGACATCAAATTGATGACAACTGAGTTTGATGTGGCTTTCGTGAAAGACGTTACGCCGTACCCGGGCTGTTAGTCACCGTAAAGTGACATCCACTCTGTGTAATACGTAATACCAATATTTTGACATTCACGGTTGTCATCAGAGTTCGGTGTACAACCGAAGCTTGTTAGTCACTGGATATCAAAAAGATACGTAATAGGCCTGGAACCATTTATACTTCACCATAGACGTGTTTTACTGGACCGCACTAAAGTTCACACCGAATATCCCTCAACAGTTAATCAAAGACATGTACTCAGAATATAAACATGGTTATACCCACAATAATGTTTTTATTTGGCTGCACTCCTTTGGTTTTTTAAGTTTTGTATCTAAATGCTACGGACTGCATTTTATTGATTGCTTCATCAAATGATTGTGAACTAGGTAATTGATTTATTAGAGCCTGGAGATACTGTTCTCGCTGATAAAGGATTCCCTTCCATTATAACATGTGTTGAAAATAAGAAAGCTATCTTAGTTATGCCAGCCACCATGTCTTCATACACCACAATTTTCATCAGAAAGTAAACGAAAGATATAAAATTCATATTATTAAACATTTATATTACGCTAACGATCGTTATTGATAGACCGGAACTCATATTTTATACCTTTTAGCATATTCAAAAATAATATAATTGAAGAGACAATTTTGTCTAAGTAAATTAAAAGCACGATGAGAAGTGATAAGTTTCCTTTTCTGTCCGCATAGTGTCTCTTTTGTCGATTAGTGCTGCCACCTATAGTTCCTGCACGTTCCCTATAACGAAACGTCTCAAACCGTACGTTTTATTTCTTTTCTTGCCCTGTTCCACGTTTTGCAAAAAGAAACCTGTGGACACACCTTAGCAAGGAAGACCCAAGGAAACAAAAGATGGATAATGTGAGGAAAGAAAAAGGAGTAATTTATAGCGCGATGGCTGACAGAAGAGAATGGAAGAAAAAAACGTGTTTCGCCGACCCCAAGTAACATGGGACAAGGGCAGGAAGATGATGATGAACGAAAACTTAAGCAACTTTATATTATTCTCTTTGGTTTTCGTTTTGTTTCGTGTGTTTTCGTTTCGTCATGCAGTGTTGCTAACCGTACAATTTAAATCGTATCTAAACGACCTTTTTGGCTCTTGTACGATGTACTATGGGGGTGTTTTCCGCCTGACCATTTTAATTTTTTTTCGCTTAAATCATGCGGAGGCACCGAGCCGCGCCCCCTTAAAGTTTAGGCCTATTAGGAAAGCGTCAACTTTGGCGCGCAAAATAACAATAACTCTCGTTTGGCGTGCGTCAACAGTGCGCTCGGCCTCCGGTTCTGTATCTTTTCATTCATTTTTTCTACACAAAGTCAACGGGGCGGGGCTAGAGAGCGTTTTTATGTTGCGAGTGCAAGCAAAAATGAGCTTAGAGGTGGTCAGGCGGGAGTGTCCTCGATAGTACGATCGAGTAGGTAATCGAAATCGTACGCAAAATATACGATCTTTTCAAATCTTATACCCAACATCCGAAGGAAAACTAGACGACAAACTAAATTAATTTTAGAAATTATAAAAAAAAAACAAGTGAATGCATCCAATAATTTTGAATCCGTCTCATTCATACTTTAATTAAATACGCAGCGTATGAGTATAATATAATATTATTGCGTTGACTCAGTGATGTCTATGGGAATGGGAATCCCCGCACAATCTGACAGTCATCTAAGCCAATCAATATTACCTACACTATGTATTATCGGGGTCTTTTCCGCCTGACCATTTTAATTTGTTTTCGCTTAAATCATGCGGAGGCGCCGAGGCACGCCCCCTTAAAGTTTGGGCCTATTAGGAAAGCGTCAACTTTGGCGCGCAAAGTAATAATAACTCTCGTTTGGCGTGCGTCGTCAATGCGCTCGGCCGATTCGGTATCTTTTCATTCATTTTTTCTACACAAAGTCAACGGCCGGGCTAGAGAGCGTTTTTATGTTGCGAGTGCAAGCAAAAATGAGCTTAGTGGTGGTCAGGCGGGAGTGTCCTCGATAGTACGTACGACGCTGATATCTTTCTTTCATTTTAATTTATTTTTGTTCGTGTTGTTTCATAATGAGTTTTATTAAATACGTGTTGGTGTTCTTGGTTTCATGTGGGTTTCATTTCAAAGTACGGTTGGTAACTTTTATTCGTATACAAATTTGAGATTTAAAATCTGTATCTATGGAAATGACACCTAATCACGGTCTCATCTGTTTTAAAATATACCTTCAAAATTATAATAACATTCCATTTTAGAATAAAATTATTTACATTGTTTTATTTAAATTTATAATACTATTTTTTTCCTTGAAATGTTCGCAAAATACGATCTTTTCTAGTCCATGATACGATTTTCTAAAAGTAAAGTTGGCAACACTGATGTCATGTCATGTCACGTCTAATGTCATCTGTGACTGGCTGGGCTGTCAGGTCACTCACTTTTGTGTATTATTTTTCGCGCGTTTTTGTTTTGTGTCTCCTACTGTCCTGCCCTGCGGCTACTGCATAAAAAATTCACCGCTTGTTTTACATTTACTATGTAAATTTGTTTTCCATGACTCTCTCCTCGTTTATGTGTTTAATTGTAAGTATTTTGCACACATTTTGTCCGAAAGATTCCCAACCTCTTGGCTTGGCAACTTACATTTTGTGACCAAAGCTTTCGTTTCAAAGAAATGCTTGGCTGTCAGTTGTTGTGAGACGTTTTTTATCTGCACTGCTCGTTGCCTAGCATTGTTTTATCATAGTATGATTTAAAATTACTAATAGAATAGAGATGATGTGGACTCGCATCACAAAAGCTGGTTCGATGTGACGTAGGATACCTGGAAGGGTAGGACCCCCTGGGGGAGGTCTTAGCCCATTTTCGCAGCAGTGAAACATAATAATAGCTACTTACTAAAAAAATACAATAAGTACTCATTACTCATCAAATGTCATCATGTTTATGAGTTGAAAAACATTTTAATCTTTGCTTTCCAGCGTTTTTTTTTACCTTTGGGTTCAGCTGAATATGAATGCAATAACCTCTAAAAGAAGCTGGTCTGGTGAAATGGATGAACTTCGAGATAGTGAGTTTATTTTGTACTTAGCATTTTTTTTTTTTTAGTAACTTAAAATTATTTCTTGATTTTATAAGGTCTACACAGTTTGGTATTTATATTTATTAATCATTCTTTTTACCTGTTCCAGCTTAGGCCCTCCAAATGAAGCAAATAGGTATCTCTATATCTATCTCTATCTTTTTTTTTTTTTTTCAGATATTAAACCCTCAAAAGGGAAAACAGGTGACAGCAGGGAAAGTTCAAACAGCAGGAAAAAGTCAAAACCAAACAATAAGAATGATACAGATACTAAACCATGGTATTAATTTATAACACTATTGCACTTATATTTTTTATTTCTAATTGCATGTCTATTTCTATCAACATACAACCCTATACCACAAACAACTGTTGCATAATGAGTTTCCTCCATGCCTCGGAAAGCACGTTAAGCAGTTAGTCCCGGCTGTCATTTGTAAATCTATGATAGTCGTTAAAGGTAGTAATGAGTTTCCTCCATGCCTCGGAAAGCATGTTAAGCAGTTAGTCCCGGCTGTCATTTGTAAATCTATGATGGTCGTTAAAGGTAGTAATGAGTTTCCTCCATGCCTCGGAAAGCACGTTAAGCAGTTAGTCCCGGCTGTCATTTGTAAATCTATGATAGTCGTTAAAGGTAGTAGCCCAAGTCTTACAACCAGTCTACCAAGTGGTATTGTATTACCCAGTACTAACTGGATTGTGGAGGTCATATAATCAGTCTCCATGTAAAATACTGGTATTCAGCTGCATTCGATTAGACTGGAAGCACTGAAGCAGACTCCAACATAGTTGGGAAAAGGCTAGGCAGATGATACAACTTTATACAAAACAGTAATTTGTATAAGACAATTTTATTCTAAGCTAACTAAGACTAAAGCTTTGTCTCTTCTGCAGGCTAGTTGGTTACATGCCTTAACCATTAATAAGTAGCAGATTAGACTATTTGCTAGGTTATGAATTGAAGTTTAGAACTTGTCAAAATAAATTTTAAATTTCAAGTGTAACATGAATTGTTCAGTCAACCTAGGTAGAGTTAGGTTAGTTCATTATTTAAATACTTAAATCAGAACTGGGTGTATTTTTGCCACTGAGCATTTTACAGAGTTTGAACAATACATTTTGTTTCTTTCCAGTCCACCTAAAAAACCATTAGAATTAGAGACTGACCCTCTAACACTACAGAGACGACAAAAACAGATTGATTATGGAAAAAATACAGTTGGATATCACAACTATACTAGCCAAGTGAAGATGTAAGTGAAGTTTGTTTTTTGTTCCTTTATTTTAAAAAATTGGTTGCCTGTAAAGTCGGTATACGGGCGAAAGTTTTACGTGACAACGACTTTGAGTGGTAAAATAATTTTAATGTGAATATTCAACACACTCACTCGCTCTTAGGCGGGCTAACCATGCCCGAGTGGAAGGGACGCGTGCCTCTCACTCGCTCTCATTGTGAGCGCATAACGTGAGCGGAGCGTAACGCAGTTTCTTGAAGTGTCACCCGGCAAACCAATTTATAAGACGTTGTCACGTCAAAAGAGCTTTATTTTTCTAAATTTTGCTCGCTGTTACACACCCGTAGGAATGTTTTAAATGTAGCCTATGACACGGTGTTGAATGTAGCTTCCCGTTAGTGTAAGATTTTTCGTAATTTGATAAGTTGTTCCGAAGATTACCCCCTACAATACAAGCTGACAAACTAATTTTATGTCTTTATAATATTAGTATAGAATACATAGATAATAATATCTTTTACAGTGAGGAACGCTCAAAAGATCATCCAAAAACACCTGATAAGTTTGCCAAATACAGCCGAAGATCATGGGATACTCTTATTAAACTGTGGAGGAAAAAACTACATGAGTACGACACTAATGCCACTTCTGATCATAAAGATGCAGAAGATAGTGACAACAGTCTGGATAATTATTAGTCAGAGTTTGACTAGACTATGTATAAGTTAAGAAAACTTACTTCAACTTGTTTAAACATTTACTTTAGCATTAAAATAACTAAGTGTAAGAGCTAAAGATTTGATTATTTGTTTGAATTCTATAAAATTATTTTAGATGATTTCAATTAAAATATTCTAGCAAGATATAATTAAGGAATTCTACCCCATGAGTAATCTATCTATCTATCTATCATGGGGCTATAGGTTTCCGCACTTAGTCCTTGAAGTGGACCATTGTAATATGAGAGGTTTATAATAGCAGTTATGTAGATAACAAAAGCACTTATTTTTATTATACATACAATGATAGTAGTAAGAATTTGTATTTCTGCTGTAAGAATTATCTACATTCCAAACCTAAAATGTCAAGTGTAGACGTGTAGTGTTTGGAGTGCCAATCAATAAATCGAAAGACATGTTTATTTTTCTAGAATCAAAATGTTTGTCAATGAGTCTACAGAACGAAAAATCTGCATGCAATCAACCATAATGCAACATGAATAAACATTGCTGTAATTTTGAAAGTGCAAAAGAACTGGGGGTAGGTAATGTGTTTTCTTTTCTGTAAATTTCTTGGCCACTCAGCTAACCATTGCGTCGATAGAAAGATCGCGCAATTTGATAACTACTTAAAATAGGTAATCTGTGTGTGCTCAGTAAGTATACGTACATTTTGCACTTGGATACTCAGACTAAATAAAAAAGTTAGGACGGAACTCTGCGAACAGAGAAGTGAGGCCGGTTTCGTAAACATGTGTGCATTTATTGAGACGTAGTTTCATTGTAGTTTGATGTAAATGTGTGCGCGTGAGCTCATTTTATTGTTCGCAGCGCTATGTCCTGGTTTTTTATTTGGTCCTAAGCTTGGATAGTGCTACGTAGTTAAATAAGCACGCGATAAGATATGTAGCCCGCGCGAATCCTTTTGCTAACGCACGGGTTGCGTACGGTTATTGCTGCGACCGAACAAGACCCCAGATTGCTCTTTTCATTGACTATCTGTCATCACTAGCTTTGTGTAAAGCTCTGTCTATATTATGTATTGTATCTACTTCTAATGTAGAAAGACATCTAAAATATTTATAATTGTACTATTCTATCTGTCATGTGAAGGAGTATTATCCATAGCCACAATTACTTTATATATAAAAGTAAATAACATAATTCCTGAAATAACAATTACTTGTGATCAACCCTCATTTTAAGAAAAATATAAGAACTGGTTATTATGACTACAATTGATTTATTTAAAACTCAAATGCTTTCTGAATACACAATTACACACTTAAGGTAGTAGTAAAATGTTCGTCACTTTGCCGATCTCTAGTGACATTATTTAGTTCATTGGTAATTCGATCTTATTGAGAATGTCTCGCGCTTTGTTAACAACTGCACTGTTTTTGCCCTCAGATGCTAAACCTTGTAATTTTTCCAAATATTCTTCAATGTTCTGCTCTGTCGCTCCAGTCGGCCCACCTGGGTCAAAATTAATAACAGCATTTTATTTTATTAGCCTTAATAAATAAAATAAAAGTTCATATGCAAGCACACCATAAAAAAAATATCAATTCCTCTATTAAAATGCTTGTCCTGTTGTCAAAAATATACCTTAATTGACACTATTTTTTAATATGTTGGTCTTCTTAGCGTGTCGATGGCAATCTAAATTGAGTCGGCCCAGAACTGAGCCACTAGTTTGGCGCTTTCGGTTGCGTCCATCAGTTCCTGTAGTGAGCAAACAACAGAACACGCAGGACACGATAATAAGTGCCCCATCGTTTGTGGAACAGCACACTCACCACATTTACACTCCAGGGATGGTCATTAATGAATCTCCACCTAAACAGGTTTTCCTTGTTGCGGCCAACCTGGGTCCGGAGTCTATCTAGAGACTTCCAGGTCAGCCATGGAAACTCATGTCCAGCCCGCTTAGCATGAACGCCGTAGACACGAAAGAGACTCGACAAATCTTTTGTTCATCTGTCATTTTGTCGATTCAATTGGACAAAAGATTTGTTGTTTCTCTTTCGTGTCTACGGCGTTCATGCTAAGCGGGCAGGTGGGAGATTTTCAGCGGGTGGAACGAATGGGATTGGTAAGGATGCACAACTGCGCCACAGCTTTAGTCTTTCCGTGGAGCGCTCGCCACTGAGAGGGGTGACACACTTCAGAAAGCTGTTTCGGCTTTTCAGCCTTTGCGACACGAGGGTATTCAGATGTAAAGGGTGTCGTGTATCTGAAACCATTTTGGCTCTTTCGCTAGAGCTTGCCACTGTCCTGCGAACTTCTGGTGGCGCTATTCCTGCCAGTGGGTACAGCATCTGTATTACCGGGGTCGGTTTAAGGTGGATGCTCCAGGGTAGCCCGCGAAATTCAAATTTTCTTACGTTTTTGGCAAATTGCAGGCCAGTGCTAGGTTGTATGTTGATTAAAATATTGGACGCGATTGTAAGACGTATGTAGTTACAGAATTATAATCATCAAAACCATCAATACAACCCTCCAAGTTCATAAAGGTCGAGAAACGATTTTTTCAAGGTCAAAGTCATTGCTAGACCTTTATGAACTTGGAGGGTTGTATTGATGGTTTTGATGATTGTAATTCTGTAACTACATACGTCTTACAACCGCGTCCAATATTTTAATCAACATACAACCTTGCACTGGCTTGCAATTTGCCAAAAACGTAAGAAAATTTGAATTTCGCGGGCTGGTCGAAGCATTCACCTTAAGGCAACCGGTGATAATCAGAGCGATACGTTTCATTCAGAGCTGTATCCACTAACTTTGCATGGGCTGAACGGGTCCACACGGGGCACGCAAATTCACCAGCTGAATAAGATAGCGCCAGCGCAGTAGTCGTGTGGCTGACTCTGGCAGAGCCACCAACAGGGATTTTAATTATGATAACACAAAAATTTAGTCGCTATTTAGTCGAAATTAGTCGCCAAATATCAGATTTGGTCGGTCACTGGTTCAAAAGATATAAGGGCTTATTGTTGGCCCTGCTGGAGTCAGCCTACCCCAGCAGAGCCACATTAATAACTCATAGTTTTTGAGTTATTAATGTGGCTCTGCTGGGGCTAAGCCCTTATATCTTTTGAACCAGTGACCGACCAGTTCTGATATTTGGCGACTAATTTCGACTAATTAGCGAGTAAATATGGGAGAAAACAGATCTTCGCTAGGTGCCCTAGTTTTTGAGTTATTAATGTGGCTCTGCTGGGGTAGGCTGACTCCAGCAGGGCCAACAATAAGCCCTTATATCTTTTGAACCAGTGACCGACCAAATCTGATATTTGGCGACTAATTTCGACTAAATAGCGACTAAATTTTTGTGTTATCAAAATTAAAATCCCTGTTGGTGGCTCTGCCAAAGTCAGCCACACGCAGTAGTCCGCAAGACATGAGGCGAAGCACCCCACTTAGAAGAGACTAGTCGCCGTAAGAGATTGTTGCGAGTGTGCACCTTCTGCTTGATGGTGTTGCAGTTTTTGCTGAAGGTCAATGATCTGTCCAGAGTAACCTCAAGATATTTTGGGAAGTTACTGTGCTCGATAGGCACCCCGTCCCAAACTATATTAAGTTTGCGCCTAGCCTCTCTGTTTCGAAGGTGGAAAATGCAAGACTGTGTTTTGCTCGGATTGGGTTTGAGTGAATTAGCGAGGTAATATGAAATTCACCAAGAGCATCGGACAAGCGGACCTCGACCTCCTCAAAGGTGGGGCTTGGGAGGTGAGGGCAAGGTCGTCTGCATAGAGGAAGCGGGACGTGTTCGGACTTGATGGTTGGGCGTTGGTGTATATAATAAATAGAAGCGGTGCCAAGACACTACCTTGGGGCAGGCCGTTCTTTTGTGCCCTCCAACGACTTTTGTCTGAGAGAAGGTGGACCTGGAAACGGCGGTTGTGGAAAAGTTCCCGGAGTAATCGAACAACGAATTTGTTGGTAGACTAGCGTAACTGCTGGGGTAACATACACTCAAATGACCCCTCCTGCTCTGGGCAGAGAGAAAGGGAGTGTCAGACTTGTACTAACTAAAACCCATCCATGTTCCTTCTTAGCTCTTTGTGTTTCAGAGCCGCGGTATCTCTTTCAAACAGTCCTGCAGCCCCTGGAGCTTTAAGCCTAAAATTAACTTTTAACTCGGAACTTGATAAACATCAGTGACGGGAGTAACAATAAAAGAAAATCTAACACAACTATCATTGGCTCAAGTTTGTCACCTGGAATAGCTATCAACTGCAATGCCTGGACCAATGCTGCAACAAGTGTGCGACGATGCGTCAATAGAGCAGCGGTGCGTTCTGCGGCAGCCGCGGTTTCAGCGCGAAGTTTCGATGTAGCACCACTGACTTCTTCAGCATGTCTCTGGAGTATAGCATTCTACAAAGTATATTAATTAGGTTATTTAATATAGAACTACAAAAAATATATAAAACTCTCTTCACTTTTCCAGTAAATCTTTTGTGTAATAAATACAATTTGCAAACCTGCTGCTCATAATCTGAATTTGCTTTTCGGAGCTGGCGTAGTTCAGATTCTCTTAGTTTGTTATGTTGAAGAAATTGATCCGTAAATATTGGTATATCTGTGTCTCCGGCTGTCAATTCTTCACCCTATTGATGAAATATATTTATCAGAATCAAAATACAGTTTTAACTTCAACATCTGCCTTATATTAACTGTAAACTGAAGGATGAACAAACTTACTGAAGCAGGTGTTATGCAAGGTCGAGGTCGTGGTGGGGTTGGCTGCCGTGGCACATTCACAAAAACAGGTGGGGGGGGGTGACTATTTGTATTTGTCGTAGCATTTTGCTCGGTTCCTTGTGCATTCCCTGCTAATGAATTAAATGTTGTTAGTGATTTTCAAAACTTCCTTTACCAGCTATGAGTATTTACTTTTACCATAAAAAGTACATGGGTGGTATATTGATGCTGGAGATAAGAGAAAAACATCTCTTTTCACATAGGAGTTTTATCGTAATTGTAGTACTATCGACTTAGGAGTTTAACTTTAAGCCAAAAGCTGAAGTACTCTCTTGTCTTATACTATACTAGCGGACCTCATGTGGTATCACCCGCGTAGTTCTCGTTCCCGTGGGAGTACGGGGATAAAATATAGCCTATGTTACTCAAGGTGAATGTAGCTTTCTGATGGTGAAAGAATTTTTGAAATTGGCGCAGTAGTGTTTGAGTTTATTCATTACAAACATACACACAAAAATACAAATCTTTCCTCTTTATAATATTAGTGTAGATAAGACTTGTAACATTATTACCTGTAGGTCCAGAATACTCTGGTGGATTATGTTTCACTTTCTTTATCAAAATCGGATCTTTTTGATCCATCTGTTGTTTCCTGAATTGTTTATATGCATCAGTCTTTTTGTATTCAGCCCACTCTCTGATGTATCTAATAAGATTAATAACAACAACTTTATTATCATTTTAAGACAGATATAATATCATCACTATCCCTAAAAATGTTTTTAAATTGAATAATATTATTAAAATTAAAGTATGGTGTACACCTCTCTTTATCTTGGTCTGCAGCTTCCAAATACTGTTTCTTCTCCACAACTGGCAGCTTACTCCACTCACTAGCTAGCTGGCGTGTCAACTCTGCAAACCCTAGATCTGGTTGTTCAGCACGCAGTTGGTCACGGCGCTCATTCAAGTATCGGACATACCCTGCAAATTATTTAAATAAGTGATAAGAGAGATAAAAGCTCTAACTGGTGGGATATAACAATAAATAACACTTAATACCGGTGAGAGGTTGCCGAGGTGCAGTTACATCGCGAGGAATTCTAGGTTTCCTTTTTTTGGGTTTTTTAGAATTGGACTTCAATGTGTCCTTAATTGCTGATGGAACAGGCGGAGCTGCTAACTCGACAGCATTAGCTGCTGTAGGTGCCGCAGCATTAGCAGCAGAATTTGGTTCTTTGTTGGGTTCCTCCTCATTCTGTGTCGATGGCGATTCTGTAGCTCTTTCAGTTGGCGGCGGTTCAGACTCCATATTTACTGGTAAACACAATCAAAACGAAGGTAAATCTCGCTCTAAAATACACAATTTTAAGACTTTATAATAACAATCACATCGGACACGAAACAAACATTTTTTACAATTATGGACTGTACAGTACAACACTGACCAAAGAGTATAATAAAATAAATAAAATAATATCTGACACTGCTGACTGACTGCACTGACAGGCAGTGTTGCCAGTGGCAGATAGTCAAATATAACATAAGATAGCCCAAAAAGTAACATTTTCACGAGAAAAGCTACATTACCCTAAAATGTGGAAAACGACACAATACTTTATTATAATATTATGGCACTTGATGGTTGTTACCCAGTTAGGTAGGTACAGTAATAAGCGTTATTTAATAAAATATTAGACAACATTCGATATTTTATTCTTTAGGGAATTTTACAAGAATCGTCGTTTGGAAAAAACTCGATGGCAACAGTTAGTTTTTTATTCCTGTAATATGTAAAGAGATTATTTATGCTGTGTGACAAAACTCCAACACTCCTCCTCATCACTAGCATGATCGCCGCTATAATAAACCAAGCGAGGTTCTCAAACCATTAAGCTTTGGTCCCAACAAACTCTTGGTTAACATGTCTGCCTCCATGTAGGCACTTGGACAGTATTCTATTTCAATTTCCTTCAACAGTTGATTGAAATGAAGTTTTGTATCAATATGTTTTGTTTTGGAGCCAATCATGGGATTTTTTGTTAATTGTATGACAGCCTGGTTAGCGTTATAAATTTTTACGATTGCTTGCCTCCATTCCGATATGTCATCTAACAACCGTTTTAATTAAATGGATTGCTTCTATAACAGCTTCAGCCACACATGTGTATTCTGCTTCGGCCGTTGATAATGCTACACTCTTTTGTTTTCTGCTTTCCCAGCTAACGGGAGCGGGAGCACCGGCGAGTTTAAAACAGTAGCCACTGTACGATCTACGATCTAGTATACATGATGCAAAATCTGCATCAGCTTGACCATACAACTCTTTTTCTGTATTCTTGTAGCACGGGCCCATGTCTTTGGTCCCTTATAAATAGCGTAGCACACGCTTCGCGTTTTTAATGTTCCTCTCCAAAACAACTGTTAAATTGTGACAAATAGCTCACACTGAACATTATATCAGGCCTGGTGGCCTGGTGGTGGTGGTGGGTGGTGGTGGGGCTGGTAGCTCGCCGTCCGTCCGTCTCATGACGACAGACCGTGTCGACGGCGCGTTCGTGTTCCACGCGCGCCTCAAAGAGAGTCAGCAAAAAGGAAGGGGTCCGTAAGGACCGATGCCTGCCGGGGTTGCGGGACTATTCGAAAGAGATACCGTGGCCCCGGAACACAAAGGGCGATGAAGGAACATGGATGGGTTTTAGTCAGTAAAAGTCTGACACTCCCTCCTGCTCCGCCCAGAGCGGGAGGGGTTATTTGATGA
This sequence comes from Xestia xanthographa, assembly GCA_905147715.2. Taxonomy (NCBI): domain Eukaryota; kingdom Metazoa; phylum Arthropoda; class Insecta; order Lepidoptera; family Noctuidae; genus Xestia; species Xestia xanthographa. The sequence goes on along the minus strand of LR990649.1, from coordinate 12,541,906 downwards.
TTTCCCATCCGAAAAAAAAAAAAAAAAAAAAAAAAAAAAAAAAAAAAAAAAAAAGGCCTGGTGGTCACAGATAAATACATCAGTGAGCCAATCAATTGTTGATATGGTAACTTATCATTACACTTTTCATTTTTCTGTAATTTTAGATTAAATTCCATTGGTGTACCTGTTGGCTTACAGTCTTCCATGTTAAATTTTTTCAACACTTTTTCAATATATTTTTCTTGATTTAATTTAATTTTGTCTCCTCCTTGCCTTTTAATCTGAATTCCTAGAGGTTCTTCCTTCATTTTGAATTTTTCATTAAGCATATTTTTTATTTCTTTTAATTTTGTGCAGGTCCTCCTTTCATCAATATATATACGCAAGGATCAGCATCTGATGGGACAAAACCCATTTTTTCTAGTTTTGCGATATTCCACGTACTGTTTGTTCTTTACGTGTGCTCTAATTTCTGCTTTTATGGCATCATGCCAGTACCTTTCATCTCCCTCTTCTTCCTCTTCTGCACATAGATACATTTTGTTAGCAGTCACTTCCTCATCGTTTCTGCCTCCCATCTCATAATCCTGAGCCCATACTGGCAATTGTCTTTGTCTTTGAGATCGTCTTTTGTTATTGGCATCATCATGAACATTTTCGTCTTTACTTGCTTCATGTTCTTCATGATGTTCGACTACTGCTTCATCAACATTTTCGTTAAACTCATCAAGTGCATCTCCAAAAACATCGTGTGGTGGAGTATCGAGCTGTGTCAATGATGGCGTTTCATACTGCGTTGAAGAATTAGGTACTGCGGCAGATTTTGGCGATTTATGTTTCATTTTTATGTCGATCTTTAGATTCTCAGTTGTCTCTTTTTCTTCTTGCCTTTTAGGTTTTACTCTCTGGTCAGTATTTCTTTTATTTATATTTCTTATACTACTTTCCCGTTTTTCTTCAAAATTTTCACAGTTCTTGCTGTAAAACATGGTATTTACAAATTTGACATCTCTGCTATTATGAATTCTTTTGAATCAGGAACGAAAATACGGTACCCTCTGGCACATTTTGCGTATCCAACAAATACGTCTTCGGTAGCTCGAGGAGCGAATTTCCATCCTCATTTAGGTCCTTTTCTTAGGACAAATGCTTTCTGACCGAATACATATGTAGGTGTCTTGCAGATGGTTCACGACCCATCCATTTTTGGAAAGGCGTCTGTCCATTCAGGGCTTTAGTTGGACACCTATTCACTACATAGTTTGCTGTATGAATGGCATTTGCCCACAGCTCCTTTTGAACACTTGATTCCAGCATTAGGCATCTCGCCTTCTCGACTAATGTTCGATTTTTACGCTCTGCAAGCCCGTTACTTTGAGGTGTGTAGGGTGACGTTAGTCTGCGTTGTATTCCATGTTGCTTTAAATAATCATTAAAATTTTTGTTTATGTACTCGGTACCTTTATCCGATTGCATAAAATTTATTTTATGCTTTAATGCATTTTCAGCCATGTTTTTATAGTATGTGAATATCTGGAATACCTCGCTTTTATTTTTCATGAAAAATACGCAGCAATATCTAGTAAAATCATCAATAAAAGTCACGAAATATTTTGATCCAGCATGAGTTTCAACTTGCATAGGTCCACACACGTCAGTATGTATTATTTCCAGTGGCTCCCTTGTCTCCTATACCCTCTGAGGTATTAAATGGTAAACTCGTCATCTTTCCTTTCAGACATGTTTCACAGACTCCTAACTTTTGTTATTCTTTCATTTCTAATCCTTTTATTAGTTCTTTCTTGGATGCTGCTTTCAGGTCAAATTCATTTAAATGTCCGAGTCTCTTGTGCCACTTCATAATATTTGTATCTTCTTCTACTGCGTTGGCCTTTTCTATTTCGTTAAAGCTCATGTAGTACAAATCATTCTCTCTATTTGCCTTGAGTACAATCTTGCCGTTACTGTTCTTTATTAATGCTTGATCTTTCTGGAATACTACAGTGTATCCCTTATCAGTGATTTTTCCGACGGAAAACAGGTTTATGGACAAGTCAGGTACATACAGTGCATTATTTATATCGTAGTGTCTATCCTTCACTCTAATTGTGATTTTTCCTTTACCTTTTATTTGAGTGACATGTTGATCTGAGGCTAGTTTCAATGTCCCAGATTCACTATTTATAATGGTAAACTTTTCCCCATCGCCACACATGTGAGATGTACATCCGCTGTCGAGGCACCAAATATTTTTCTTCAAATGGTTCGCAGTCGTTAGGCAAAGTGGGTGAACACTAAAACTTTCATGATATGAATTATTTTCGCTATGTCCAGCTCTCTCTTGGCATTCAGAAGCCTTATGTCCCTTTCTTTTGCATTTATTGCATCTGAACTTGAAATTTCCGCTGTTATTGTTACTTCCTTGTCTTTTGCTCCATTTGCTCCTTGTATTTTTGCTATAATACGCATCTTCAGCATTTTCTCCATTGCTGCTGTTCTTTCTAGCTTCACTTTCTTCTATAATTTTAATCTTTAAATTATCTGGACTTGGTAAACAGTCTCTAGTTTCGATGGCAATCCTGAAATTTTCGAAACTTTGTGGCAGGCTATACAGCATCTTAATGCTTAATAGTTCTGGATGGATTTCCACACCCATTGCTGCTAGTTTATCTACTACATCCATAAAATCGTTTAAGTGATCCTGCACATCATCTTTTTCAGCTTCTTCAGAACGAGCTGTTTAAGCAATGTTGCTTTTCGCGCGGGTCCCGAACTTTGATGAATAGACTTTAGCTTGTCCCAAACTTCTTTAGATGTTTTACAGCCAGTTACCTGCTTGAGCTGAGGTGGAGATATCAATAGCATGATCTCAGCACGTACCATCATGTCCCTTTTTTGAAACTTCTCGGTCTCTTCGGTAGTTGCTTTCACGGATAATTTTGTGGCTCCGCTCGCATATTCCCATAGCTCATTTTTTATAAGGATGGCCTCAGTACAGTAACTAGTTGCTTTTACCAAGTGGGTCGATTCGATACGATGACATCGTTCCTCGAACTAACCACGCTCTGCTACCAATTTGCATTCCTTGCCCGTGGTACAGTTGGCTAGGTCCGGTTGACTGGACCATGGTAAAAAAATTTAACAGTGTTACAGTTGACTGGACCATATTTTTTTCTGTGAACCGTGGTACAGTTGACCGGACCAGGGTTAATTTTTTTTTAACAATAGTACTTTAATAAAATTGTGGACGGAATGTACAGTTAAAATGAAAAGTGTTAAAGACTACATACAAAGAATACAAGCCTTTTATAATTTCAATAAGTATAAGCGGCGGGTGAACCGATACACCCAGAATCGCACATTCCAAAAGATGAAAGGTGGGTTTATAGGGCTTGGGAGCGACCGGACCAAGGTGTGGCTGACACGCACCTGCCGGATGATGATGCAATGTGTTCGTTCTGGTGCAGCATCTGGTCGGTGCCTGTCAGCCATGCCGAGGGTGAATGGACTCGGGTGATTGAGCGGGCGTGCGATCCAGTATCAGAAATAGGGGCCATTACTATTAGCCCCCAAGACGTAGCTCGTGCAGTCCGTCCGTTGCCTAACTGGAAATCTCCAGGGCCGGATGGGCTGCACAACTTCTGGATAAAATGGTTCACAAGGTCGCACGCTCGCCTGGCGACCCTGTTCCAGTCAGCCTTAGAGTATGGGTCGCTGCCAGAGTTCCTGACAACAGGTATGACCCACCTGTCTCCCGACAGTCTATGAAGTTCTTACATCCATTTTGAGAACTAAAATTAGCAAACGTATAGATGACAATTCTGTCATGTCCACTTCTCAGAATGGACGTGAAAACGGGTCCCATGGTACTAAGGAGCTACTCCTCACTGATATGGCCATTAGTCACCAGGTTCGCCGTTCCCGAAAGGATCTGTCGACATGTTGGATAGACTATAAGAAGGCCTATGACTCGGTGCCACATACATGGCTCATAAGGGTGCTAGAGTTGTATAAAGGTGATGCAACTCTGCGCATGTCGTGTATGGGGCAATGGAGGACATTCCTTCGCTATCCAGGATGTCGGCAAATTCAGAGGAATAGCGACCCGATAAGGATAGAGTGAGGTATATTTCAGGGCGATAGTTTGAGTCCACTTTGGTTCTGCTTAGTCTTGCATCCTCTTAGGATTCAGGTCTAGGCTATCGGTTGTAGAAAGATGGTCAGGTGATATCTCACCTCTTTTACATGGATGTGGACCTAAAACTCTTTGCCCCAACGATTTGCGACTGATGGAGTTACTGAAGGTAACTGAAACTTTCAGTACCTAGCGCCATCAGGATGGAATTTGGTGTGGACAAATGTGCGGTCATGCATGTAAAACGAGGGGAGATTGTGGAATCTGTGGGAACCCAGCTCTCGGATTCCATAACTCTTCGATCCCTCTCAGCAACCGATACCTATAAGTATTCGGGTATGTCGGAAGCGCTGGGCGTCAATGTTGCTGACATGAGGCAATCGTTGAAGGAGCGCTTCTTTGCCCGTCTAAAAAAAAGTAGGTATTTAATAGTCTTTTATCAGATGGCAATAAGGTGCGTGCCTTCAACGGTTGGGTCATGCCGGTTTTGATGTACTCTTTCGGCATACTCAAATGGACTCAAACAGAACTAGACGCCTTGGATACGACGGTCGTAAATTGTTGACGGCATATCGAATGCATCACCCACGTTCTTCGGTTATGAGACTGTATACCCCCAGAAGTGTGGGGGTCGAGGTTCACCCCGCTCTCCATAATAATAATAGCACCTATAGTTATATCTGGATATAATTTAGTAATTAATTAATTAGTTATTAATTATTCTTCTATTAATTATGACTGTACCAGCGAAAAACTACTTTTCGATAGTTCGGTTAATTGTACCAGATAATTTTTTTTTCTTCCATAGTCCAGTCAACCGTACCAAGGAACAATAAAAAACTTCCGTAGTCCGGTCAACTGTACCAAGGAAAATATGTTTTTTTGTAGTCCAGTCAACAGTACCAAGGAAAAAAAAATTTACCCGCTGTCCGGTCAACTGTACTAGCCAACTGTACCACGGGCAAGAAATGCCAATTTGATGGTTGTTACCCAGTTAGGTAGGTACAGTATTATGCGTTATTTAATAAAATATTAGACAACATTCAATATTTTATTCTTTATGGAATTTTAGAAGAAACGTCGTTTGGAAAAATCTCCATGGCAACCATTGATTTAAATAGTAGTAATATATATGTCAATGATGGCAACAGTTAGTTTTTTATGGCTTAGGTTTAAGCAATCACCAGATATAATGAAATATAACGCCCAAAAAATCGTAAGTACTTAGCAGAATTTAATCCCCATTTTAATATGAAATTATCACCAAAAAACGTAAAGTCTGCTAACCTAAAAAAGGCAAGTATCTTCAGAATAATCGCTGAGCTACCCAAAAAGGCCACGCATGCACCAAATATGTACTCGCATTTTATTTAAAAATTTCATCCAAATATGTTACACAATTTTATCCTAATAAAGTAAATAGGTATACAAAAATCATTGTTTACCCAAAAAATATAAATGAAGTTCTAAATTCCCTTCTCCTGCCAAACAATACTAAAGCCAACCCAAATTTAGAAGGGACGGGGGACACTATGTATTTGCCTAAAAAGCGAAATCGACGGAGCCCCGCGCACCTATTTCTGTCTGCAGGGTTTAAAGGAACCTAACTAACCTAACGTCGGGGTGCCCCAAGTCCTAGTAGTATCCTATACCACTTACGCACACACGTGTCTCCTTCTCGTGGTACTGGTCGTTCATTATACACATTGCCTGTGCTTCAACTGGCATTCTATACAATGCCTAGGTATTTTATACATTTCCTAGGTAAAGTGTAAAATAGTTTAAAGTTTCCCGTTATAAATTACTAGTGTTTGGCATCGTTCGAATCGACTACTGTCAGGCACCACAGGTAAAAAATTGCCTAACGATTTAGAACCGTATGTAAAGTACAAATAAGGTTTGAACTCCGGAGGCACGGCGGGGCTCAACGGAACTTCATTGTCCGTGCCTCCGGAGGCACGGCCGGGCCTGAGAGGTTAAACATTGAACATCATTTCATACATTGCCTAAACGACCCCGGCATTCTATACATTTCCTAGGTATTGTATAGAATGCCTGCATTGTACACATTGCCTTAAGCGCATACATTTTATGGCAAACGTAGTGATATATTTGGGTAGTAATGACACAAAACTTAGCTAGTTAAAATTTGGTGCACGCGTGGCCTTTTTGGGTTATGAAAAGTTTTAGTAGTGCAGGCATGACTTAAACATTCAATTTCATCCCCTATAAAACGGGATGAAATTGAATGACCACCAAAAAAACAATCGTTACCCTAAACAGCCTCATCCAAAAAAATATATAATATGTACAAATAAACGAAACCTGTATCAAAATTTTTCGGGCTATTTAAGTCATGCCTGCACTACTAAAACTTTTCATAACCCAAAAAGGCCACGCGTGCACCAAATTTTAACTAGCAAACTTTTGTGTCATTACTACCCAAATATATCACTACGTTTGCCCTAGATTGAGCCATTTATTCGTTAGTACTTGGAGGTAGTTGTTATACAATATATAAAATATAAAATAAACTTTTATTGAAGTTATTGGTTTTAGTAAGTACAAAATATGTAGAATTAATGACAGGACCTTACTCGACAGTGGCGCCTACTGGTGACTTCAAAAACGATAACCCTCATTCCATGAAACACAAAGACAACGCTCATTTCGCGAAACCGCCAAAAGATCCATGTAGCACTGTTCAATCATGGATTAATGGGGAAGGCTGGTCAAAGCTGATTGTAGATGGCGCTTCTATAGCCTAGCTAGACCCAATCTGACCAATGAGGTCAAACTATTTTGAAATATAAAATGACCGACAGATTTTCAACCAATCACGATGTTTAGTACAAGCGATGCTAGCGCCCTTAGTTCCACAGTTGCCATCCTCATTCAATATCGTGTCCAAGTTGGATCAACCAATCAAATTAAGAGTTATGATCTTCTCAGTTTGAATTCAATTTTTTTTTAACTTTTTCAAGATTCTCCCACTCGAGAGGAGGGTATTGTTATTTATTTGTAGGTAATCAAACACAGCCCCTTTTACTTCCAATTGTTTTTAATATAATGCGCTATTTGATGTAATCCTTCTTTCCCTGCACTGCCACCAATATATTCAATTTCAAGTAGAAAGTCGTTTTCTTTCGTCATTATTTTTAAAAAGCCATGTACTAGTGGTTCGTTTTTACTGGTATGTGCAGAGCCTTTTCTAAGTTGATCATGATTTCCATTTAACTGTTCTTGATTGCTGAAACGTTCGTCAACTTTTCGTGACACTGATACAACATCAACAGAGGTATTGGACACATTGTCTACTTGGTTGCCTTTGACTGAACTGTTCACAGTGATATCTTTTTCTGGATCCAGTTTACGTACTTTTGCATGACCCTCCTCGATTCTTTTTTGTAGTCTCCTCTTGCGTCGTTGGTTAGACCAAGTATTCGTATTTGCGACTATATCAAGTGTAACATTGTTACCTCGCTTATCAAGTAGTTTGTGAGTGATACATAACTTATCTAGCATATCTTTTATTTTGATTAGTGCTCCTTCTATTGTATTATCACAATTTGGTATGTCAGGTAATAAGTATATTGTTGGTGTATGTTTTTTCCTTAGTTTGTTTCTTGGAGGTGCTGTAACAATACAAATACTATGATTTAATTCTATGTAATTGACACTTTTTAGAAATAAGTTATAATATAAGTTATAGTTCTGATCTCATTTTTATCTATTCTAACATTACTAATCATATCTTATGTCTTTTTTTTTTTAATTTTAATTAGTTAGTAAAATTACATCATACGTTTTTCTTTTATTTGTATTGCTTCGTAAGTTAGATAGTCTATTATTGTATGTTCTACTTTGTATTTCATTTCTTTAGCCACTTATTTTAATTTTTAATTTTAATCTCTCAAGCTAACACTTATTTTTGTGAATGCTGGTTAACCTATAATAGGCAACTGTGTTAGTCCAAAACTGTATAACCAATGTATACCTAAATGTTATGCACAGAAGCTGTTGGTGAACCTTTATAAATAAATAAATAAGTAAAAAGAATATTAGCGAGAAGAAAGCAGGTGTCAATACGATGATGTGACCCAGTAAATCATTATTAAACTGGAACCAGTAAACTGGATTGGCAAGTCAAACAAGTTTACAAAAATAAAAGAATGGTGTAACCATACCTAGATTATATAAATCATAATCTTTAAAGGTCCATGCCAGTCCCCACCTCGTAACTCGACCTTGGCAAAACTCAGTGTGAGTGTGTTTAATTTGCTCTAAGTTTAAGTCTTGTACTAAAACACTTAAGTTATATTTATGGCCCACCATTGTGGTGAATATTCTGAAAACACAAAACAAATATTCAATTATGATAAAATAAATAAATAAAAGTTTTTATTGTTTCTCATACAATTGTTCTACAGCACAAAATTGAGGCAGCCCCTTTATGTTAAGGATACTTGTGTTGGGTTACCTCGCAACTTCCCATGGGTTACACTTTACTATGTTGAGACATAATTAAAATTAATAAAGGCTATTTTTAGGTTCAAGAATGTTACAAAATTATTTTAGCAAGTGAGGTATGTGAGTGTGTGTGTAGTGTGTGAGTATGTGTGCGTGTGTGGAAGGTGGATATGCAGTGTGCGGGTGTGAGTAGGTGTGTGTTAATGATTGATCGTTTTATGTATGTTAAAATTGGTTACAGGTTTTACTTTAGCAAATTCTGGTTAATAGGTATTTAAGTTCAATTTCATCATACATTTGTGATTTTAACCATTCCCATAAAGTATTTTTGTATTCATACCGCAACATGGGGTAAATAATAAGATAAGATATTTTATTTGCATAAAACATGGTATACAAGGTGTTATTCAATATGAAGTTCAATTTGTTTTAAATATAAGTAGATTGAGTGTTAAACTGACGCCTGGCAAAAAATTATGATGCTTTAAAGAGTAGAAGTGAGTGTTTTTTGAGTATGTATCTTAACAAATACTTACAGCACATTGTCCCTGTGCTCTTTGCTCTCTCTAATGAGTTGCCTGCAAAATTGCAGTTCGCCACCTTCTGTGATCAGCTCTTGTGGTGACCCTGTGAAACCATTCTTTGGTGGTAATCTGTAATGTGATAAAATTATCTTCAGTACCTTAATTTTTCATTCCAACATAACTAGAATTATGATGAAATAATATTAAAAATAAAATTTAAGAATACACATACCTAGCTGGGCTTCTTGATTCACACAATTCTTGCATTGTGCTGTAGAAAGGTGGGTTACACATACAAAAATCAAAATCAAGCATGTCATTGTGTTGAAATACATGAGAAATTATAGATTTTGTGGAGTTTTTTTGCACTGAAATAAAGAAGTACATAAATTAATGGCTAAAAACACATAGCTAGTGATTTGAGTTTAAGAGTGCCATACTTATTTCAGTAAATAACATGTTCTCACATTTTATAAGTTCTTGAAAATTATTTTTTTGTATATTTTCTTCAGCCTTAATAAAACTTTCTGTATCAGTTTCTGTTCCAACAAAATTCCATTTATTTTTTACTGCTGCTACCAATGGGTAAATAGCACAAGCACCTGTTCCTAAAAAAAATATGTAAATTATTTATAATGATACATAAAAAACATTTCTCAGGAATTTTAAATTTAATTGAAGTTTGAAGACACTTTGGACGTGGAGTTGCGTACACCAACCCGTTATACAATACAATGTTATTTTGATGATAAAGGGCTTGGAAGATTTTTGTATGAAGCCTGGCTGGCCTTACTTCCGCCATTTTTTTTTTTCAAAGTTGCGGCAGCTGTTAATATATGCGTGGCCGCAATTTAGAAAGGAATTAAAAATTGCAAAAGTTAGGCCGGCCAAAAAATTCAAACCCCTTTTTTTTCAGATGGGAAATCTCAAATGACTCCTCCCGCTCTGGGCAGAGCAGGAGGGAGTGTCAGACTTTTACTGACTAAAACCCATTCATGTTCCTTCCAGGGTTGCCAGACGTTGAATTTTTTTCCTCGTACCAGGGTTGCCAAATATCTCGTAATTTCAGAACATAATCTCGTAAAAGTAAAAAAATAAAAATGTCGTAAAATCCATAATTTACACTGTAACCATTCATCCCGAAAAGTTTGAGAATGATGTTTAAAAACCGTGTCACCTGTTTTTTTTATGTCCATCCTCCCTTTTTAGTTTTTTTTTCGAGGTGGAGTGGGCGGAGATTCACTGTCACCACTCATTATTTTAAATTAATCACTAAATAATTCAGAAGACACATCAAAATGCACTGGAACTCAATAAACTTCAACTACTACTACTACTACTACATCAGCCCATAACGTCCACTGCTGGACATAAGCCTCTCCCATGATGGGAGGAATTTGCCGTAATCTCCACGCTTGGCAGGCGGATTGAAGATCGCAGTGATGAAATACTAACAGAAAACGCTGCTGCCCATTCTCTGGTCTACGGAGGCGCAAGGTGTTCTGCCTCAGACATTAGTCGCCTTATACGACACCCGTGAGTGTAATGGGTTGGTTCTATTCTATTCTACTCTGCCGGATACCACACGGCTAACGGCTAACTTCAACTACTACTGAGTTACATTATATTTCCCTACGTGTTTCGGTTAGAGCAAGGGAGATAAGAATCCGATGTTTACATGAGTGCAACAAGGACAACAACAAAGAAATACATTGAGCGGGAATTCTCCGGCCAAAGACTACAGAGATGAGGTAATGAATCTAGTGATGTGCTGAGTGAGTCGATCGTTTATTACAATGTTTATTGTAAACTTTTTTATAATATTTTTGATTTGGATACATGGTGCAGTCAGGGGAGAGTTAGACAATCCTGCCTTGTTTATAGGGATATGTTTAGGTGTAACAGGCATCGCCGGTAGTCGAAATTTTGAAACAAAAAGAAACGTGGCTAAAATCTCGTAAAAAAATATACGAGATATTTTTTTTCTCGTATCTCGTACACAGACCGCTAAATCTCGTAAAGTTACGAGATTTCTCGTACATCTGGCAACACTGGTTCCTTCATTGCCCTTTGTGTTCCGGGGCCACGGTATCTCTTTCGAAAAGTCCCGCAACCCCGGCAGGCATCGGTTCGGTTTTGCTGACTCTCTTTTACCCGCACGTGGAACACGAACGCGCCGTCGACACGGCCTGTCGTCATGAGACGGACGGACGGCGAGCTAGCCCATAGCCCACCGTCCACAGAAATTCAAACCCCTTTAGTTATAATAGTATTGTAGTGTCTCTGTTTCTTTGATTCCTAACATTATTTTTAAGTATCTACTAACAAATTATGGATTATTGTGTTTTACTTAAGTATATAAATGATTTAAATTAAGCTGGGAAAAATTTGGAAAAACTTACCAATATCTAAACCCCTTATGTTTTCTTTCCTTTTAACTGCATCCAGTAAATCTTCCAGCCACAATATATAATTAAGCCTTAATGGAAGTGTTGGAACTAATCTGTCTATAGGAATGTCTACATCGAGATTGAAATCAGATTTAAGAAGACACTTTGTTAGAACCCTCAGTGAATGTGCATCTTTGAAGTCAATAGTGATCTTGCCTGTGACACCCTGAAAAATAAAGTGGAAAGGTATTTCAAGTCAGAATCATTTCACTGTCACTGTCTCTTAAGATACAGGTCTCCTAGTTTAAGAGACAGGGTTCATTATTATTTTGTATGCGTAGACTTATTTTGTAGAGTTAAATCTTCTGTGCACAAAACTAAATTATATGCTTATTGTATTGTATTTTTGTCACCTTGTTTTGAACTGTGTCTGTGTCTGTTATTCGGATAAATAAACATTTTTTTTTCATTCTTTAGTTTTTTTTTTTTCCTTTGGCCTTTGTTGTCCCACTGATGAAATAAATTATTTAGTTAGGTACTTTAATTAGAAACTACAAGATCAGTTTAGATGGCAGCCTGCGTTGGAGTAACGGTCACCATGGCTTACGCACAATGGTACACTATAAGGAATACGTGCCGAAACCAAAACCCCATAAAGAAAAAGATCGCTGCCTATTTTGGGGAGGTCACCAACCACCACCACCGCTTAGCAATGAAAAATGTAAAACATATTTTTTCAAGCAGTCAACTTTTTCAAATAAAAAACGGTACCTATCTCTAAAAAGCAATATTATAATTTATGTCCCCTAATTACGCCTTATAACCATTGAGCCAAGATAAGACAACTTTGTCTTGTGTTATTTTTAACCAACAGGTATAAAAGAACTTAGGTCTATAGTTGGTGCCAGTTAAGATCGTAATAGCGGTCATTGCCCTTTTCCTAATATCTCTTCGTACGAACCAAAACAAATAAACCATGTATCGTTTTTCATTAGAAAAAATGTTGAAGATCACAATAGATGACGATTCCAGACTTGAACAGGCTTATTTTAGGATTTCAAAGTTAAGAACTTTTATAAATGTAGGTGGGTCAATGACCTCTTTTGTGATCTTAACTGGCACCAACTATACCAGCAAGTCTTTACCTCTGAAATTGTCCAACAGGCGCCTTAGCTGGAGAACGTGTTAGAAATGAACAATTGTGAAAGAAACGAATCTGATTATTTGAAGTGAAGTAAACCTTTAATGATCAACAGCAGGCATCAATACAAACAAGGTTTGTGTGAGATAAAATTTTCCTAAAGGGCTACATTATAGCCCTGAAAATTTTATATAGGATAACTGAATAAATACAAAAAGTGTAGGTCTCAAACCAAGTTCTCAAAAGAAAAAAGGTAACCTATTACGACATATAGATTCACATTAATAAATTCACGACGGTCCACTTGTAATTAGGTCAGCAATTACCTAAGTAGTATCAAATCTAAGGTACTTAGGACTTACCATTTTCGAAACGGCAGAAAATTCTGAATACATCTTTGATAAATTTCCGAAATCAGGTGGTGTTTTGTAAATGTTACGGGGGTGCATATATTTATTCAGAGCCATTTCTTCTGAGACACTTGTAGTATGAAGAAACCACAATCAAAGTTAAACGTTATTTTAGGGTTTCTGAAACTCCTTCCTAATTCGTTATTCCAATAAATCTTTTTCAGACGAATAACCGAAGAAAACAAAACAACGTGAAACTGTAAAGAAACCACTGACGTATAAATCTCAGTGAAAGAAACACACTCTAAAGTGACACACCACACACTGTCAGTGTCATGTATGTCATTGTCATGACTGTCATGGTCTAACGACTCGTCCATGGAACTAATATGTACTACCTAGTATAATTAATAGTGTTCTCTGATAATAAGGTCCTTGGTCTCGTCAAACACAAGATCAAAAGGTCCATCTACAATAGTGGCCGATTCCTATTAGTGGCCACACACGCTTAAACCCTGGATGCAAAACTACAAAGAAACATAATAATTAAAAAGACCGGATTTTTGTGATTGCCACCAGATTTTTTTTTACACAACACTAAACCAAGCCAAATAATTTTTACTTGTTTTCACGCATTTCTGATGGTTTGGCGATGTTAGCAGAGCTGGTTTGTCCTGTTAAGAGTTGGTATACTCTTTGAAGGTGAAGCTATAGAGAACGTGCACAACGACGGTGCTGCCAACTGGCGTCGCCAATCCGAATCTTGTGCTCTATTAATGCTTGACATTGACTTTTCTAACAAGTAAACAGAATTAATTTTATTAAATTTATTATTTTATTAATTTTAAAATTAATTAACTAATCATAATGCATTGTTGCATTTCTGGATGTAGGTACCAATACATCCACAAAAATGAAAATAAATCAATTAGCGTAAAATTCTATTACTTTCCAAAGAATACTACTATCATAATATGTTTTGGTGAAAAACGCAAAAAATGGATAAATGCAGTAAAGAAAATATTTGGAAACAACTTGTTTTTGTTACACTCTGCATTGAAAAGGCCCTCAAAATCAACCGCCCATGCAAACATACCAGAACCATTTAAGTATACTTCACCATACACGTGTTCTACTAGATCGCACTAAAGTTCACACCGAATATCCCTCAACAGTTAATCAAAGACTCCACATGTACCTACTCAGAATAGAAACATGGTTCATCATCATCTGCCTAGCCTTTTCCCAACTGTGTTGGGGTCGGCTTCCAGTTTTACAGGATGCAGCTGAATATCAGTATTTTACATGGAGCGACTGCCTATCTGACCTCCACAACCCAGTTAGTACCGGGTAATACGATACCCCTTGGTAAGACTGGTTGTCAGACTTTTTAGGCCTCTGACTACCTAACGACTGTCAAAGATCTACAAATGACAGCCGGGACCAACGGCTTAACGTGCTTTCCGAGGCACGGAGGAAACTCGGTATGTAATGGGCGGTCACCCATCCACAGACCAACCTAGGCAATAGAAACATGGTTATACCCACAATAATGTTTTTAGTTGCCTGCACTCCTTTGGTTTTTTTAAGTTTTGTATCTAAATGCTACGGACTGCATTTGATTGATTGCTTCATCAAATGATTGTGAACTAATTGATTTGTTAGAGCCTGGAGATAGGTACTGTTCTCGCTGATAAAGGATTCCCTTCCATTATAACATGAGTTGAAAATAAGAAAGCTATTTTAGTTATGTCAGCCACCATGTCTTCATGCACCACAATTTTCATCAGAAAGTTAACGAAAGATATAAAATTCATATTATTAAACATTTATATTTACGCTGACGATCGTTATTGATAGACCGGAACTCATACTTTGTGCCTTTTAGCTTATTCAAAAATAATATAATTAAAGAGATAATTTTGTTTACGTAAATTGAAAGCACGATGAGAAGTGATAAGTTTCCTTTTCTGTCCGCATAGTGTCTCTTTTGTCGATTAGTGCTGCCACCTATAGTTCCTGCACGTTCCCTATATGGAACCTTCATGAGTAGAATGACTACTGACAAGCATCAAGAAAAATAATAAGATGTCTGTCACTTCTTTATAATATTTCTTCTTAGAAAAATGTGTAAAATATAATTAAAGTTATTATTAGTAGTAGTAGTTATATTATGTCGTTTAAGCCTCTCCTGGTTTTACTTTAATATGGTAGCAGAGCGGTGAGTTGCCTGAGGGTGAATTTTATGGGTGGATAGCAAATTATAGTAAGAATCTTGAATTTTACGTAAAAGTCGATCTGTACATAAGATATTAGTAAAATTTACGATCGTTATCATGCAGTCTGTAGCTGGGGCAAGGATCGAAATAAATAAATTGGACGGACAGAATTGGCCTATGTGGAAGTTTATGATAACAAGATTGCTTAAAAGTTATCCTGGCACAATTGATGTCATAAAGGGTAAAACTAAAATGCCCACTCACCCAGGAGCATTGGCCACACCCGAAAAGTTAGAAACATTTAAAAAGGAGTCAACTAATTTTGAAACATTAGACAATACTGCACTGTTAGTACTTTCGTCAAACATGAGTGAGGATATGTTGCATAAAGTAATGCGATTCAGTACAGCAAAGGACATGTGGGATGAACTTGTGAGGCTATACGACGGAGCTACAGAAGATAAGAACTACGACTTATGCATGAAGTTCTTCAGCTACCAAAAAGATCCTGAGCATGACATGACCACACATATATCTGCAATGAAATCATTATTCTACGACCTGAATACTGAATTAGAAGGAAACGATTTACCAGTAATCCTAGTAATTTGTAAGATACTGGATACACTTCCGGAACAGTATTTTGCATTTAAGTCAAGTTGGCTTTTGATGGCAAAACAGGATAGACACATTGAGAATCTGACGATACAGTTATGTGCCTATGAAAGAGCGCTACTAAATAAAGCAGAGTGTAGTACTAATGTGAAAGCTCTTGTAGTAAAATCTGAGAAGAGTAAGAACAACTTTAACAAAAAGCAATTAAAGTGTAAATATTGCGGACAGGTCGGTCACATTGTCAAAAAATGTCATAAATGGATTTCCGACAGGAGACCACCAAAGAATTCGACCAGTAGTGTGAACAACATGAATTTAACAATTCTGTCAGTTGAAGATACAACAGAAGCAGATAAAAATAGTTGGTACGTAGACAATGGCGCAACTAGTCATGTTACGAATAGGTCTGACTTATTTGAAAGCTTTGAATATTTTCAAAATAATCACACTGTTACTACAGCATCTGGACAGACGATCAATGCTATTGGCAAAGGAACAATACGTCTCAATGCTGATGTAAATGGACGAGTCGAACAGCTTCTTTTAAAAGATGTATGGTATATTCCAGCGTTACAAAGAAATTTATTTTCAGTTCTTGCTGCTCAAGACAAACTACAGAATAGTACATTTGAATCTCGCACAGAATCATGTACATTGAAGGAAAACGGTAAAGAAATAGTGAACGGGAAGCGAAGAAAGCTTGGAGGGCTTTATATACTTATGTTAAAATTGTCACACCAAAGCAAGAAGTAAACCTTGTCACAAATTCACAATCGTTACAATTGTATCATGAACGTTTAGGACATCAGAATAAAAAACATCTAAAAAAGGTAGTAGAAAAGGAATTTGGCTTAAAATTGGACTATAATACAGAACTATGTGAAGGCTGTATCAATGGCAAAGCACACAGGTTGAAATTCGGAACACGAGAACGAGCGACAAAACCTGGAGAGCTTATTCACTCTGATGTATGTGGACCATTTATGTACTCAATTTCCAAATTTCGATACTTTGTTCTTTTTCAAAGACGACTACTCTCGATATCGTCATGTCTACTTGATGAGAAACAAAAGCGAAGTTCACAGCAAACTTAAACAGTTTCTAGCTGAGATAAGAACCGCTGGACATGTTGTTCAAAACTTCCTAAGCGGTAATGGAGGAGAATTTGATAATGAGCAGGTATGCAATACACTTCGACAGAATGGTATAAAACAGCGTTTAACTATGCCTACGCCAGAACAAAATGGATGCTCGGAACGAGATAACAGGACTATAGTTGAAACTGCTAGGGCAATCATGCATGCTCATGATGTAATACCACAAGGTCTTTGGGCGGAATTAATAAATACTTCCGTCTACATACTTAATCGAACGGGACCGACTACCGTTGAGGGAAAGTCACCTTTCGAGTTATTTTTTGGAAAGAAACCAGGCATCAAACACTTGAGGATTATTGGATCGACGTGTTATGCACACATACCTAAACAAAGACGGAAGAAACTTTGTAAGAAAGCCGAAAAAGGAATTCTTGTTGGGTATGATGGAGATGATGGCTACCGTATATGGTCTAAAGAAAATTATAGGCTTATCAGATCAAGAGATGTGATTTTTGATGAACGCCCTCTTATAGAAAAACCTATAAATCAGACCGCAGGAGACGAGGCACGTAAGGTAGACAAAAACAGTTTTGTTATACCAATACCCACTATTGAACCAGCGTTACAGCCTATCATACCAGAAGAAGATTCACAGATGATACACGATCAAGAAACTGTTGAATCAAATAATATACCGATTGATCCAATTAATGACTCTGTTAACTTCGAAACTGCTGAGTCTGGCTCTGATGTCGACGGTACTTCATCAACGGGAAGTATTTTACCGTATGAAAATGTTCCAGAAAGAATGACTTTAAGAGATCGTTCAACAATCAAACCTCCTGATAGATTTGATGAATTTGTTCTTAATTGTGTTGAAAAGGTCTATAATCATGAAGAAGAACCAAAGACGTTCAAAGATGCAATGAAGTCTGTTGATAAAGATAAATGGCACAATGCTATGGATGATGAAATAAGTTCCCTGAAAGATAACGAAACTTGGGACTTAATGCAATTGCCCAAAGGACGCAAAGCCATTTCAACTAAATGGGTTTACAAGATTAAACGAAACTCGAACGGAAATATCGAGAAGTATAAAGCCAGACTAGTAGCTGTTGGTTATTCTCAAAAGAAAGGCGTTGACTATGAGAAAACATTTAGTCCAGTCGCAAAAATGAGCTCAATCAGGACGCTACTAAGTATTGCTGCTCGAGACAGTATGATTCTTGCGCAATTTGATGTGTCAACTGCATTTCTTTATGGAAGTTTAAATGAGGAAATTTACGTCAAAAAGCCAGAAGGCTATAACGATGGAACTAGCAAAGTATGCAAATTGAAACGCAGTTTATATGGACTTAAACAAGCACCATTATGTTGGAACAATTGCATCAAAGGCTTTCTTCTAGAAACAGGGTTCAAACAAGGAGAAGATCCTTGTATATTCTCTATGAAAAAGGGAGAAAGCAGGCTACTTCTAGCCCTATATGTTGACGATGGCATAATTGCTACCACGTCACAGGCACTAATCGATGTTTTTCTCGAAAGTTTAAAGAAGCGATTTAAAATAAAGGCCCAAAATAATAAAGATTCCTTTTACTTCCTAGGACTTGAAATAAAGAAAGAGGAAGATTGTATCAAAATACATCAAGGTGCCTACACTAAGAAAGTACTTGAAAAATGTTGTATGGAGAATAGTAAGGCTGCTGCTACACCGATAGTCAAAGACTCCGAATTGAGAGAAGATGCTGGAGGAGACAATTCGTTTCCTTATAGAGAAGCGGTTGGAGCCCTTGCATATTTGATGGTGGGCACAAGGCCCGATATAGCTTACGCTCTTAGTGTTGCATCCAGACACAAAGCTCCTACAAAAAGAGATATCACAAAAGTAAAAAGAATATTTCGGTATTTGAATGGTACTCGAGATTACTGCATTACATACAGAAAAGGCACGCAGAAAGAACTGGTCTGTTACAGCGATGCGGATCATGGTGGTGATCCTGACACTGGAAGGTCAACTTCAGGAGTTGTATGTGTTTACGGAGGTCCAATATCATGGAGAAGCAAATTACAGACATCAGTTGCGATCTCTAGTACAGAAGCCGAAATTGTAGCTGCAAGTGAAGCTGCAAGAGAAATAATATGGGTTATAAGATTGATTGAAGGCATAGAGCAATCAACGATGACTCCTGTTCTCCACGTGGATAACGAGTCTGCCATCAAGCTGGCTCTGAATCCGACATATGAGTTCCACAATAGAGCCAAGCATATAAAGCTACGACACTTCTTTATACGTGAAGCCATAGCTGATGGGACTATGATGATTGCAAAGATTGGTACAGAAAACCAAATTGCTGATATGTTTACTAAGGCACTGTATAAGCCAAGGCTGGCTATGCTTTGTCGTGGGATTGGCCTGCATGTTTAAAGACTGCATTCATTTTCTAGCTTCAAGAGAAGATGTTAAGAGTTGGTATACTCTTTGAAGGTGAAGCTATATGGAACCTTCATGAGTAGAATGACTACTGACAAGCATCAAGAAAAATAATAAGATGTCTGTCACTTCTTTAAAATATTTCTTCCTAGAAAAATGTGTAAAATATAATTAAAGTTATTTTATATCATTTAAGCCTCTCCTGGTTTTACTTTAATATGTCCAGTGTAGTGTGTCTGGTTTGGGAAGTGCCATGTGTGTGGTAGTGACATTATAATTAAAAGTGTATCGATTATTACCGGTTTTTAAAGATAAAAATTGTTGCATCCCTATAAACTCTACATTGCACCTTGCACCATCTATTTTAATCTCAGTGTTGCCAACTCAGTGGATTTTCCCCTAGTTCTGGTAGTTTAAACTATCCTTTTAGCGAACAAATATTGGATTTAGTGGCTAGTCGATTTTCTAGTGACTTTTAATGCTTCAGTTAGTCGTATGGTACCACAACAGCCACCAACCACTAGTACGATTTACAAAAATTCTCGGCTAAAAACGATTGAAAAAGGGTACATTTTATGGTGTTATTTCACCGTATCGTAAGAAACCGGATGAAGATAGAGCTTCTATCTTCAATTCTCACAACTCATGCTAGTTTAGCACGTGAAGGCCAACGCTGCAATACCAAAATAATTACCAAATAGTGTAGGGTAGTGCAACAAATGTAACTAAGGAAGTTTATTCTTCAATATCTAAAAATGCCAATGAAAGCGACTCTTCTGAAGATGATCATCTATATCCAGTTTAGGCAGATCTATTTTTTTATTACAAAAATAATTTATATTTAAATTTTTATGTTTAAATTTATAGGGTTATGAGCACTTAGTACGGAATTGGTTGTTGAATTAGTGGTTTTCTGGTTGTATGCGAGACCGATAGGTTTAGTGGTTTTCTGGTGGGCCACGAGGCCAGATTTGGTGGGTTCGTAAAAATAAAGTTGGCGACACTGTTATCTATGACTCTTTCAGTGTTGCCAATTTAGCATATTATATGCTAAATTTGTCATATTTTGTTCTTGTTTAGCATATTTTTTTAGCTTTTAGCATATTTTTTTGACATTATTTTCTACTCCCCTGATTTAATTTCTTAAATACTGACATTTATTTATGTTGGCATTTATTTTTGGCATATTTTTTACACCAATCTAGAATATTTTGAAGTAGTTGAGTTGGTAACACTGGACTCTTTCTTTCTTTGTCTTCTTTTTCTCTGTTATCGACGCGCGTTTACAGCAAAGAAAAATACAAATTTATATATTCTAATCGAAATAACTTGTGCAAGATGGTTGACCAAATTGAAATGGCTTTAGATGATATTATAAAAGCAAACAAGAAACCCAGAGGTGGAGGAGGCGCTGGACGAAAATTTAATAACACCAGAAAACCTGGTGGCGGACGTGGAGGTTCTGCTGCTGGTGCTGGTGGTGGATTTAGAAACGGCCGCGCCGGGGGCGTATTACGAGGAAGAAACCGTGGCGGTATATCTAAATCAGCAAATTACACAAGGGTAAATTATTACATGTACGGTTATACAAATTACAAATGGCGGACAAACGTGGTGAAATGACGCATCTTGTAAAATATTACCTACAATCAAATCTAAGGACGATCAAGTTGCAACGATGACTCAGTTGTCTGTTTGGCCATATTGTATGTAGCAGCAGTTCAACACTGCCTAACGTATTTTCTCTCTTGCTAACCTAGATCATTGATCTAAATTTGGCTTCGAGAAAGCAATCCAATGTTAAATACGCGTTTGTCACGTTCTACAATGTTTAGAAGGGAATATTTTCGTCTGAAAAATAACTGTCCAGAGGTTTGGCATCAAATGCTATCGAAATGCAACAAAATAACAACACATCAGATGTCATCTTTTTGGAATCCCTGCGGTTCAACCTAAATGTTCACTGGTTTCGTGGAAGTGCCAGGATAACGCGGTGGGAATGCGTCACCGTGTTGTCTTCACCATGGAGTCTTCATCAAGGTCTGAGCTACCGGCCCTCGCGGACAAGGAAGTCTGCTGTGGTGCTGGTGTTCACTCCTGATTTGATCTATTTGCAAGATGCTGTATTAAACCAACGCGAGTGTGTGCCAGTCAGTGCTAAAATAAGACTCATTAAAATGTTGGACAAATTAATCCAGATGTAATGCATTGAGCATTAAAAAAATCCTTTTATTTGTTTTATCAGTATTGTTTTGTAATCACATTGTAAAATTTGATATTGTTACAACAATGTAGCAGTGTATGTAACTAATTTGAATGCCACACTATTACACTTGGGTGTAATCATGTTCAATGAGGCATCGAGCGGCCAATCGGCAAGCTCTTTGAAGGACCACCTATTTCAGGGCGATGTTAACAGCGCATGGAAACATGACATGTTCAGTGACTTTGGTGAACGGAAGCTTCAAAGAAATGCAATGTCTGCTATCACAACTGGTCCTACCAAGTTACTAGTATCCAATCTGGATTTTGGAGTCTCTGATTCAGACATACAGGAGCTCTTTTCAGAATTTGGCATTCTGAAAAGCGCAGCCGTACATTATGATCGATCTGGAAGATCTTTAGGTAAGCATATGTCGTTAAAAGTGTATTAATTTTTCAAATGACTTTTTTGTATACCAGTAAGTACAACCATTCTGTAACTATTCTAGGTACTGCTGATGTGGTGTTTGAGAGAAGAGCTGATGCATTAAAAGCCATGAAACAATATAATGGGGTGCCCTTAGATGGAAGAGCCATGAACATTCAATTAGCAACATCTGAAATCAGCACCTTCAGACCTGAAGAAAGAAGTCGTATTGGAGGTGGTGGTGGTGGTGGACCTGTTAGGAGGAACATAAATAGAGGTAAATTTCATTAATTTGTGTTATTGACATTATATTCATATTATTTTAATTTATAGTGAAATTTAAATGAGAATGAATATCAGATAATGGTCACACTTAATTATTCTAATTTGAAATCACCTTCAAGATGTTTTTTTATTGGATTGTACTTTTTAAATTTTATTGGTTTTGTTCTGTTGAAAACTTTAAATACAGATAAATGAAGGAAAAAGATACTATTAACATTCAATAATTGTATACCTGAAAAACCATTGCATGGTAATAGGCCTTTGCCCTACAGTAGGACGTATCTGAGACAGTTTCAGTGCCTAAGACAAAACATGAATTAATCATCTCTTATGAATTTGGTTCTCTGCAATATAAATCAGGTAAAAAAGGATTTGAAACAGGACAGAGAAACTTCTTGACATGTCAATGTACTGCATACTACTAATGTAGTTGTGTACCATCATATTTGTATTTTCAAAGTGCTAATAAGGTAAATAAAAATATGTATGGTTGACCAAGCGATTTGGTTTACATTTTAACATGCAAATTACATTGTTAAATGTAAACCAAATAGCTTGGTCGACCGTACATCTCATTCACAACATTTAACTTGATAGCAGCTGAAATTTGTTTAAACAGGTGGTGCAAACAGAAATCAAGGTGGCGGCGGAGCACGCGGCAATGCACGCCGTGGTGGAGGTGGAGGGGGCCGTGGAGGAGCCGGAGCAGGTCGCGGCAAGCGTCCCACACCTACTGCTGAACAGTTGGATGCAGAGCTTGATGCTTATGTTAAAGAAATCAAGTGAAAGTTTAATATAAGTGTAGTGCAAAAGACACTAATTTAAATAAGTTTAGATTAATACATGGACTCCTCAAGATTGACAACGGATATTTTATGGTCAACACATAAATGGTTAATTATAAATATCAGATAACTGATAACAATGAGATTGTGGATTTGATTCAATGTTAAATGATTAAATAAACAGATGACTTTGGTACACATAGACAAATTGTTAATTTAAGTATTTTACCCTACTTTGTAATATAGCAAGTTATAATATTACTTTGGCTATTCTATTTAAGGACTCCTTGATTTTGTTTGTTTTTCTTAGATTTTTGATAATGTGATTAGGTATATTAAAACCAGAAACTTGCAAGATGTTGCCAATAAACCCTGGCTCCAACTACGTGGAGGTGTGCGAAGTGAAGTAGACAGGAAAGGAGATGCTTAGGGGCTAGAATGTTTCCACCGAAGCTATGCAGATACGCATACTTGTTAGACCGGTGCAGATAAATGTGTACAGCCTACTTACGCCTAGTTTAGACCGCCGCCGCCGCCACTCACGTCTCCACCGCTATTGCCTGCTTGGCCAAGTGGAAGTAAGAACTGTAAATAATGAAATACCATTGGTGATTTACAACACATCCACTCCTCTTGTTTCGTCTCTGCTTTATTAGGGTCCGAGCCTAAGCCTGTGAATTAAGGTGGATGTTCCAGACGTATGTAGTTACAGAATTATAATCATCAATACAACCCTCCCAAGTTCGAGGTCGAGGAATAAGACCTTGACAAAATCGTCGTCCTTTATGAACTTGGAGAGAGTTGTATTGATCATTTTAATGTTTATAATTCTGTAACTACATACGCCTTAAAGTCGCAAACAATATTTTAATCAACATACAACCTAGCACTGGCCTGCAAATTGCGCAAAAACGTAAGAAAATTTGAATTTCGCGGGCTACCCTTGAGCATCCACCTTAACCAAGAAAATTTTGCGTTTCTATACGGGTTTCAGCTGCTAAAATCTGCGTCTGCATCACGCGTCACTATGTTCGTACGTGCTAATCTCTGAAATCACGTAGGTGACCAATTTCAATGAAATTTTCATGTTTTTGTGTTCTGGACACGATAGATGGCGCCTTGCGAAGGACCGGCGGGTCGGTAGGTAGTCTTGATCCACTCTTGATCACTGCCGGCTGCCGGCTTAGCATGGCAATTCTATCTCTACTCTACAAGACTCGACAATAGTAGATTGTATCATAAGGGAGCAAAATAATATTTTTACGGCGAGGGCGCTTTTTTGAATCCAGAGCGAAGTGAGGGATTCTAGAATAGAATCCCGAGCGTAGCGAGGGATTCTTTTATAGAATCCTGAACGTAGCGAGGGATTCAAAGTACGTCGCCCGAGCCAAAAATATATTTTGCGCCCGAGTGATACACTCTACTTTTCATCACCCACTATGAGAAAATAAAAGGCGCCTCATAATTTTAACCGACTTCAAAAAGGAGGAGGTAATTCGACTGTTTTTTTATGTATTTACACCGATTACGCTGATATTTATGAGCCGATTGACGTGATTATTCTTTAGTTTGATGCGGAATAGTTGCCATTTGGTCCTATAAAAATGTAACATAGTTTGGCCCACCACTCCGGCGCTATCTGTCACACATTGTTTATCGCTGGTTTACATACATAAGCGCTATCTGTCACACTTGTACTACGCGCACCCGCCTCCCAAAAAACTGCATTAAAAACCGTCTAAAACTGTCTCCTCTAGAGCTTATACCTCTGTGTTCAATTCGTTACTAAATTCCTCAATAATAAAATCGAACATCGCAACACTACTCCATAGACAATTTGCCGAAAAAAAAAAAAAACTTTCATTTGACAGACGGTGAACACTCGAATTTCCCTTCGCAGCAAATGTCGTGATAACTCTGGTATTTTTAATGGTAGCTGATACTATTATATATCAAAATTATCCTTGTGAACCATGCTTTATTATTTTGTCAACGTAAATTCGTTTTGGAATCTCGAAGTTGCAATATTTCGCCCGTGAAAAAGTAGTTATTATATGTACCTACAGTGATTGTGTTGTGTGAAGAAATACGTGATTTAGTGACTAAAACGTGTGTGAAATGGGAAAAACAGTGCTTAATTAGTGAGGTGATTAGATTGTTCAACTATCTACATCAAAAAACATGTGGGTTTGTGTGTTTTTTCATCCAACACCGGCTGGCAAAAATTAGTTCCCAGATGTAAACAAACAGTGAGTATCTAGTTTCATAAGTATATTTAGATATGATGCTATTGAGCTATAAATGAGATTGTGGTCTTGTTGGAAAGGAAATATAGTCTAGTTTATTTCTTTAATGTTAAAATGGATAAAAAACTAAGAGAAAACTGATATTTCTAGCGAAATATCAGTTTTTGTAACTATTTTTTGCTATACATTATGACTTGGAGTATATGATTAAAGTATTTCATTTTGATTTCTAGATAAGTAGATTCCTTATTTAATCAGCTTGACAACAGTATTTTTGAAATTGCTCTAGGACTTGTAGTTTTTGAGCTACAGGTGTTTTTATCGGATCGGGCAGAAAATGTTTTGAAAACTTGCAAATTTTTGCATGTTAGCTTTTCGGGATGTGCAATTCCGCGCGTTTGGCGTCGGAGAGGGTAGTTTTCATTTTATGAACATTTTTACTTCAGTCGTGTGGTCTAATTTCAACATGTAAAATAAATGCATATCTAATATTTGGATAGGATATTACAACTAAAAATGGAAAAATAAAAAAACTTTTTTGCAAAAAATAAAACCTTCACAAAACACAAAAACGTTAAAAATAACTTTAGCTTCAGAAGTCGGTGACATAAAAAAACTAAATGAATCAAACAAAGGTCACCGACTTCTGAAGATCTAAAGTTATTTTTCACTTTATTGTGTTTTTTATTCACTGTCACTTGAAGAACTCATTTTTCAAAACAAAACCATGAATTTCTAACAATTCATGAAAATTGACGATAACGCGGTCGATAGTTCGCGCGTTTTTAATTTGATTTCTTTTTTTTATTCAGTCAGCGCGGCGGCCGGCGGCGCGACTGGGCCGTCGTACCAGCCAGTCTTTATTCAATCAATATTTGCGTTCGATTTCTTTCGGCGCTGAACACTAAGATGTTCAAAATTCAAAAAGTGCGCCGCAATTATCTTTGCGGCGCACTTTTTGAATTTGGAACATCTATAAAGAGGATTAAAAACTCATTACTGCCCGCTAAAAGTTTCTTATAGAAAACACCACCTTTGGGTGCACTTAAAGGCGAACCAAGTCGTCATTTTCGAATAGATGGGATGAAAAACTCTTTTCTATACAACTTGACATGACGTCTTAATGTCTTGACATGCCCGCCGAGCATGCGGCGACCCATCGACTCGAGTTTGTACGAAGACAAAGACATAGAATGTCTTTCCATAGCAACGGAGTGACATTAATAGCCTGATTACACCTACCGAGTAGAGTGGCGAGACAGTAAAAACGTTCTCGGCCGACACAGTGATGCAACCGAGTAGCCTGTTCACACGTATTTTTTAAATTGTGGCGAGACAGTCAGTCAGTTCAGTTTGTTTCTGACGCGATGTATCGAAAAAAAATGATAAGAAAATCAATCAGGTTGCCTATACCTTTGCTGGCAAAAGAACTGACAGAATTGTTGGCACAAGAGAAATCTCGCATTTGGACGAGGCCATGGATTTTAGAAAGACCCATTTTAGAAAGACTCCACATTTGTTTATTTATATCTTTTGCGTAAACCTCCTCCATCTCATTAAACCACTTAATATTTGAAATTTAAACATTATTGAGCCCTGCTCCTGATTTTTTGGAATCTAGTACTTGCAAAATTCGCTGGAAAAATGACGTGTACTGACCGAGTAGCGAGTAGTTGCCGAGTAACCGAAATGCCAGTGTTCAGATTCACGGAGTGAGCGAGCGAAACAGCGCGGACAAGCGGGAGGGTGGGTACTCGGCCTAGTAAATAGAATGGGGTCCGAGTGGCTGTCTCGGCCTCTCGCTAGGCCGAGCGCTCGGCCGAGCATTCGGCTATGTGTTTACAAATACCGAGCGCTCGGCCGAGGGCACTGTCTCGCCACTCTACTCGGTAGGTGTAATCAGGCTATAAGGATTTTGCACTCGGCATCTGCGAAGTAATAGAAATGGGATTATATATTTTATAAATAATTGTTTGTTGATAATATATTCATCACCTTAGAAGAGATCACACAGGATCTCTTGCTTCCCTGCAATCTCATATCATCTTTGACAATCTCATGATTTTTGTACATATCTTAAAATATCCATCAATGTTCAGTTGGTAAGATAATAGTTTCTTACTAAGTTTTTGTTGTTTACTTAAAAATAATGTTACACGGGCGGTCAATGAGATTTTACCATATTATATATAACATCATTGCGGGCGGTAGTTAAATATCAGGCAAGGTGGACGATGACATTAAATTTGTTTGAGAGGAAAAAGATACTATAACATCATTGCGGGCGGTAGTTAATATCAGGCAAGGTGGACGATGACATTAAATTTGTTTGAGAGGAAAAAGATACAAACAAATTGATGCAAACAGTAGTAACAGAACCGGGAAGTGTGGCGGAATAAAGGGGGCGTTTACTCAGCAGTGGGTGATTCCGGGCTGATATGATTGATGATGAGCCACTTGATAGCACATGAAAGAGCAGCACACCAAAGCATTCGACATCATCATCTGCCTAGCCTTTCCCAACTATGTTGGGGTCGGCTTCCAGTTTTACTTGATGCAGTTGAATACCAGTATTTTACATGGAGCGACTGCCTATCTGACCCCCCCACAACCCAGTTAGTACCGGATAATACTATACCCCTTGGTAAGATTGGTTGTCAGACTTTTTGGGCCTCTGACTACCTAACGACTGTCAAAAATCTACAAATGATAGCCGGGACCAACGGCTTAACATGCTTTCCGAGGCACGGAGGAAACTCGGTATGTAATGGGTGGTCACCCATCCACAGACCAACCTAGGCAAGCACGGCTTAACCTAACGATCGGCCCGAGCGGCTGTTATTATTTAACCACGAGCTCCTCCAGAGCACTCGCAACCACCCTAGAAAGCCATCGAATGCAGTCGCCGTGGCCGAAATCGGCTAGATAACTTTGTCATCAAGGAACTCGTTTTCCGGGATATCGAAAGCCCCGGTTAGAGCTCGTACAGCGTTTCTTATGGCATAAAACTGAGGAGATGGCGACGGTAGGATCCCGACATGTTTTTAAAAACAAAATGACTTGCAAACACAAATTATATTCATAAAAATAATCTTGTCTAGGTCTAATGTGTTGTAGACTTTTTGACATTGGTGCCGATTCCCTTGTTTACAAACTAAATTTAAGTTCAGTGCATCTTTTTCTTTCTATTTCATTAAGAAAAGGACAGAAGATAAATTTTAGTTATGTTCTGTCAAATTAATCAGCGCCATACAAGTTTTAGACGCGATTAAAAAGTTGACTACTAAAATTACATCAAATTACGTCAGGTGCTGACTAATTTGACAGGATTAAACTAATATTTATCTTCTGTCCTTTTCATAATGAAATAGAAAGAAAAAGATGCATTCAACTTAAATTTAGTTTAGTTTGTGAACAAGGGAATCGGCACCATTTGCTGACAAGAAACGATTCCTACAACCAGTGTCAAAAGTAGACAAAAAATTATCGCCATGCTCGGACGTTGTAGACTTTTGTCGCTAAATAATAGAAACCTTTCTTTTCCACATGTCACAAACATCGCCATGCTTAGGACGATAGAAGTCTTTCGAAAATCTGTCAAATATCAGTCATTTTGTCGATTGTCAGTCGACAAAACCCGTTTCCACGGCGGCCATGCTTGATATACATCTTCTATACGTGTGTGTGTGTCGCGAACTCCTAAACGGCTGGACCGATGTGGATGAAATTTTGTGTGTATACTTGCTATGTCCGAGTTGAATAGGTCATAAACTATTTTTTAGTCAAAATCAAATCATTTATTTCAAGTACCGTCGAACGAGGTGACTATGTTCCTCGCAGGTGACATTAATGTGCAATGAATGAAATGAATCAGTTGTTTTGACTTTTAACGAATTCCCGCTTTATCTATGGTTATCTTCACAATTTTATGGCCTAAATATATTTTTTATGCTTTTAACGATATTTTGGGACATTAGTTATTATTACCTGGTAACACTATACATGAACTTTTGAAGACAGAAGTTTTGAAGTGATAGGTCAAGTTTTGTTGCTTGTGGTAAACTTTTCGTTGTGCAATTAAAACTATCGCAGGGGCCGTTATCAAGGTATGTTTGAGTAATAGTATAGTTAATTGTTATCTAAATGCACTAAATATCAAAACAAAAAGTCTTCGTACTAAGGCACAAAATGGTAGACAAAAAAATAATTAAGGTGAATGCTCCAACCAGTCCGCGAAATTCAAATTTTCTTACGTTTTTTGCAATTTTCAGGCCAGTGTTAAGTTGTATGTTAATTAAAATATTGTTCGCGGTTGTAAGACGTATGTAGTTACAGAATTATAATCATCAAAATCATCAAAACAACCCTCTAAGTTCATATAAGTCGAGGAACAATTTTTTCAAGGTCAGTCATTGCTAGACCTTTATG
The DNA here is from genome assembly GCA_905147715.2 of Xestia xanthographa. Taxonomy (NCBI): domain Eukaryota; kingdom Metazoa; phylum Arthropoda; class Insecta; order Lepidoptera; family Noctuidae; genus Xestia; species Xestia xanthographa. The sequence continues at coordinate 12,512,179 of LR990649.1, read as the reverse complement.
AACTTGGAGGGTTGTATTGATGATTTTCATGATTATAATTCTGTAACTACATACGTCTTACAACCGCGAACAATATTTTAATCAACATACAACCTAGCACTGGTCGGCAAATCGCAAAAAACGTAAGAAAATTTGAATTTCGCGGGCTACCCTGACGCTTTCACCTCGCAGGTGAAAAAGTGCCACTATACTGATACTATTACTGAGTGTTGTCACATATCTTTTCTGTTTTTCTTCTGTTGGTAGTTACTGAATGTATTTTTTATTTTAGCGGTACCTAAAATAATGCCGCGGGATTAAGAAGTGCAGGAACCAGAGCGTACAAAAATTATACAGATGAAACTCTTCAAGCTATATTAGAAGAGATTAAATCGGGGCGTATTCCAGTTCGTGGCGCAGCCGAGAAGTATGGGATTCACCGCAATACGAAAACTATTATTATATACTTTAGACCATTATATATATAATTTAGACCAGAATATAAACATTTTTTCTTGGCAATTTATCGTGAACTCTTCGATCTAGCTCTTGGACTATACCTTAATAATTGAACTCATAATATCTTCTGAACTAGGACCCGATTAAATCTGTAACTTGGCGACTAATTTCGACTAATTAGCGAGTAAATATGGGAGAAAACAGATCTTCGCTAGGTGCCCTAGTTTTTGAGATATAAATGTGGCTCTGCTGGGGTAAGCTCTCTCCAGCAGGGCCACCAATAAGCCCTTATATCTTTTGAACCAGTGACCGACCAAATCTGATATTTGGCGACTAATTTCGACTAAATATGGGAGAAAACAGATCTTCGCTAGGTGCCCTAGTTTTTGAGTTATTAATGTGGCTCTGCTGGGGTAGGCTCTCTCCAGCAGGGCCACCAATAAGCCCTTATATCTTTTGAACCAGTGACCGACCAAATCTGATATTTGGCGACTAATTTCGACTAATTAGCGACTAAATGTGTGTGTTATCAAAATTAAAATCCCTGATGGTGGCTCTGCCAGAGTCAGCCACACCAAGAAACTCCATGGACACTCTTTTAAATAAATAAAAATGTTACAAAATCTTGGTTACATCATTCGTGTTGAGATGGTATATTATGTGAGAACAATGTAGCAAGATGTGCACGTTAAAAGTGTCCCTAATAAAAACAAAATTAACAATTCAAAAATAAACATTAAAATAAGCCACGGCAACTAAGAGATGACCAGTCACAACTGACAGCGCCCGTTCACGAACATGACGCATGGATCAGCACCATTTAACTCAACCATTCTGTAGGGAACCAAATGATCGGACACACGCGCCACCATCAGTGAGACATTAGAGTGAGCATGACATACTCTCAACTGCCAGGGCACATTCAAGTCAAGAAAAGACGTAGGATTCCAGTGAATGATAGCTTTACATAGTACTCACACAATATGGGCTATGCGATTATATAATACTAGAGATTTGAATCTATACAATGCAATGATAGTTGTACAATCTTCAGCAGCTAGTCTCACACATACACATAATATTTCCACGCGAACGAAGTCGATATTTTAAAGAATTAAATCGCGTAAACCGTGGACGGCCGCGTATTGAAATTTTGTGAAAAGCTTTCTAACTAATTGTACTATCTACAAAAAAAATATGAACTTCGAAACTCATGTCCAGTAATGGAAAGTTTATCCTGGGCTGCTGTTATGATTAAGGCTGCTTTACACTGGGGCAACAATGTGCGGCATTGCAGCATGCCACAAGGTCGCATGCTTCAATAATTTAATATGTTGGTACATAGGGAACGTGCAGGAACTATAGGTGGCAGCACTAAACGACAAAAGAGACACTATGCGGACAGTAAAGGAAACTTATGCTGTCACTGTCACGCAAATCTCTTCAAAAGTATTATTTTTGATTAGGATAAAAAGTATAAAACATGGGTTCCGGTCTATCAATAATGTTCGTCAGCGTAACATGAATGTTGACCAATATGAATTTTGTATGTTTCGTTTACTTTCTCTGATGAAAATTGTGGTGCATGAAGAAACGGTGGCATAAACAACTTTCTTATTTTCAACACATGTTTTAATGGAAGTGAATCCTTTAGCAGCGAGGACAGTATCTCCAGGCTTTAACAAATCAATCCACAATCATTTGTTATAAGCAATCACTATAACGCCCTCCGTAGCATTTAGATACAAAACTTAGGAAACCACAAGGAGTGCAGCCAATTAAAAACTTTATTGTATAACCATGTTTATAATCTGAGTTCATGTGGAGACTGTTGAGGAATATTCGGTGTGAACTTCAGTGCAGTCTGGAACGCCCTCCGTAGCATTTAGATACAAAACTTATGAAACCACAAGGAGTGCGACCAACTAAAAACTTTATTGTATACCAATGTTTATAATCTGAGCACATGTGGACTCTTTGTTCAACTGTTGAGGAATACTCGGTGTGAACTTCAGTGCAGTCTAATCCTTAGTCATTTGTTATAAAAGCAATCACTAGAATGCCCTCCGTAGTGTTGTGTAAAGTTTTTAGTTGACTGCACTCCTTGTGGTTTCATAAGTTTTGTATCTAAATGAGATACAAAACTTATGAAACCACAAGGAGTGCAGTCAACTAAAAACTTTATTGTATAACCATGTTTATAATCTGAGTACATGTGGACTCTTTGTTTAATGTTGAGGAATATTTGGTGTGAACTTCAGTGCAGTCTAATATGTGTGTTCGCTGAAGTTTAAATGGTACGCCAGTACCGTTTAATGTTTGCTTGGACGGTTGATTTTGAAGGCAATTGAACTTTTTCAATGCAGAGTGTAACAAAAACAAATTGTGTTCAAATATTTTTCTTACTGCATTTATCCATTTTTTGCGTTTTTCACTTAAACATGATTAGAGAGTACTATTCTTTGGAAAGTAATAGAATTTTATTATTTTACGCTATTTGATTAATTTTCATTTTTGTGGATGTATTGGTACATCCAGAAATGCAACAATGCATTATGATTAGCTAGAATAATCATTTTCAATAATAAAATTAATTCTGTTTACTTGTTTTACATGTCAATGTCAAGTATTAATAGAGTACAAGATTCGGATTGGTGACGCCAGTCAGCAGCACCGTCGTTGTGCACGTTCCCTATTGCGCATTATGGCAATAATCGTGCGGCATGGCAACAACGTGCGGCATGTGGCAGACTGTCGCAGCCAGTCACAGCTTCTATCTAAACACAATGAATTTCATGCCACATTATTGGTGCGTCATACAGTTTATAGGTTATGTTTTACGATGCTTTGAAAATTATCTACGTACAGTGCGACATAAAAGAGTAGAAATTAAATATTTGGGAACTAAAATTTTTCATTTTCTGGCAACATCTAAAATTAGTACTTGAGCTGTCAATTCTTTTCAATCAGTTTCGTTTTTCAATAGAATTTTGGTTTTTGTGTGTTATTTCTGATTGTGGACAGGAAAACAGCGACATATCATTAATAAGGTAATTCGTGGAGGTGCCCGTGAAATAATTTATCAAGTTTTCATACGGTGTTTGACCGAATTACACAAGCTGGGAAGCTACCCTCTCCAACGCGATTTGTCACACTCGTGACATCCTGCACTTCGCTTGAGCGCTATCTGTCACACTTGTTGCACGCGCACCCGCCTCCAAAAAACTGCATTAAAAACCGTCTAAAACTCCACAGTTTATTACTCTGTGTTCAATTCGTTACTAATTCCTCAATAATAAAATCGAACATGGCAACACTATTTCATTGACAACTTGCCGAAAAAAAAAAAGAAACTTTCATTTGACATTAAACGACTGACGGTGAACACTCGAATTTACCTGCGCAGCAAATGTCGTGATAACTCTGGTATTTTTAATGGTAGGCGTATGTTATTTGTAACATACCGCAAGAAGCACGCCACATTATGTACCATGCTGCAATGCCGCTCAGTGTTGCTCCGGTGTACAGCAGGCTTTAGCTATTATTTTATTTACTCTGTGCACACTTAAAAGTATAAACTGTCATTTAGTAGTTTATTGCTTGGTTCTTTCCAAAGAGTAAAGTAGGTAACTTACTTTGATAAAGAGGTTCTTTCTTTTACAAACAAAGCTAGATTAATAAAATTATTATCAGTTTTATTAAAAAATAAAGATAACAGTGTACTGATGTGGTTACAAAAGTTGAGGGGTAGCAAATTGACAATTAAAGTGAATAAACTGTGATTGTTTCAAAACACCGTTCCACTGGCTCTATTTCGGGTTATTAAAACGTTACTATCGTATTATTATCAGCTCGTGTTATAGTGAACATGAATCTTTCAGGTACGTTTACTCCTTATATATTTTATGATATGAGTTGGTATTTGTATTTTGTTACTTTGGAAAATAATGGTTTTGTTATTGTCGGCGTTGTAACCTCAAATATCTCACTCTTTAATCAGTTATTTATTTATTATAATGTACGAGTAGCTTTCACTCTTGATCTATTGCTATTTAAGATATTATTCCTCTTCGGAAAACGATTTTATCGACTAAACAAGCCTGTTCAGCCTTTACAACATGGTATCCGTATTATTATTGTTCTGCATAGGTCAAACACAATCAAAAGATTAGTTACCAAAATACAATCATCAAAATAGCATATTTTATTTTGTTGATGTTTAACAGACCCCTCAGACGATGACAGCAGTAGTGATGAGAGTATAACTGTACCTGCCAAGCGCGCTAGAGCTGACACCTATGGAGCATCATCAACCACATCGCATGGCTCTGGTTAGTATAAAATACAAATGCAGCACAACTCGCTACAGGCCACTTGTCCAGTTAGTTTAGGGTTCAGCGCAGTATATCTTCCAGTTCTTTCTATCCTTTGCAGTAGAGCAAAATCTATTTCAAAAGTGTCACAGTCCACAAAGCGGAAATCACCCTGTATTAGATGGGGTTTGACTCTTTGCTTGAGACATGTCTCAAAGAAAGAGTTGATGTTGTGCAGCTATGATTGACATTTATATTGCAAAATCATACAGATAACTAATTGCAATGACATGTAATAAGATGAATACATGGCAAGGCTCCAAATTGCAGTATGCCAAATTTACTAGAACAATATATCTAGATATTTATAACAAAGGACATTACTGGTTAATATTAACCAAATTGTATTAGTGCTGATATCAGCACTAATACAATTTTATTTATGACTAGCGGACGTCCCGCGGTTTCACCCGCGTAGTTCCCGTTCCCGTGGGAGTACGGGGATAAAATATAGCCTATGTTACTCGTGGATAATGTAGCTTTCGAATGGTGAAAGAATTTTTTAAATCAATCCAGTAGTTTTTGAGCCTATTCATTACAAACAAACAAACAAAGTTTTCCTCTTTATAATATTAGTATAGACAAAGTTATACAGGGTGTAAAAGACCTCATCACGAAGCCGTCAACCAAGCATTCTGTACATCAAACTAAGTAACTTTACGCAAAAATTATTGCTGGGAAAAAACTTTTTTTTGGGGTGAAAAATCATGTTTTGTGGTAGAACTCAATGTAATGCACTCAAAACATTGTGCTGATGGATGGATTGAATAGTACGGGGGTCGTGGAGGTGTTTAAAGTAAAAAGCTTACAATAAAAATTTGTATTTAAAAAAAATCTTGTCAAAAAGTTCCCAAATATCCATAACTAGAAGGTTTCCAGGTATGGTGTAGAACAAAAAAATGATCGCAATGACGGAGACAACAAATGCCTTTCGGCTTCGTTAAGAGGTGTTTTACACCCTTTATAATGAGGACCAAGAAATGTTCAAACTTTTTAAATAATTTTTTTATGAAATCCACTACTGTACTATTATTTTCAGCACTGCAAGAGTCCGATAAAGATAGCCCAGATACACCAATTACTGACAATTATGGAGGTGATTTTCAACAGCCAGGCAAACTCAGACAAATCTATGGAGATCGAAGTCCTGAAGAGAACATTAGGTTAAGCAGAAGTAGTTTAAGTGAGAATTGTTCTTCACCCAATGATCAATATGATGATTATCGGCCAGTGTTTGATGAACTAGAAGATGGAGAAGGTTCTGGACGTCCTAGCTTTCCAGATTCAGGAGACTCATTTTATAACAAAAATCCTGAACAAAACAAAAACTTTGAGGAAACATATAGTTCGGAATATTCTGAAAAATCCAAACGGATGATGATGAACATGGGTTTTAAACCAGGAAAGGGTTTAGGTAAATTTGAACACGGTAGAACACAACCTATTGAGGCATCTGCACAAAAAGGTCGCAGAGGATTGGGAGCCAAACCATCAGCTGTGGGAGCTTTGCCTCTAGATATTAAGGAAACCACCGAAGAAGCAAAGCCTGAAGCAAGGGAAGAAGTGGTATGTTGTTTTATTATACATAATAAAGAAGTAACTTTAACACAAAAATATTTATATTAAGTACATAAATACCTATTATAATAATAATGAGCAAGTGACCCCTCTATTTTGGCATGCCCCAACCATATTTATGAACTAACAATCTAGTCATTTTAAACATAAATGATTCTTATTCTATTCTACACATGTTGCATTTTATAAAAAATCATGACATAGATTTTTATTGAATTCCCCATTTTTTATTAAAAGCAGTGCAGCAGTTTTTTTGGATATTCAATAACAAAAAAACTAATTTTTATAACAATCTGTTTATCATTTTCTGTCATGCAATTGCATTACCAAATTTAATCTTAAATTATTAAAACAATTTATTACAGTTATGGCTTGATCCTGCACCAGAGGAACCACCATCTGGTGATGTTTTGGAAAAATGGTTAAGAAGAGGTCCAAAAAAATCAAATATTGATGATGAAACCCATTTCGTTGATCCAGCAATATTAAAAGGCGTGTTAGAGTCAAAAGTGAGTATTCTACATTTCTGATCTTTATATGAAATCATGAAGGTACTGACTGAGAAGAAGACCCGCCGACCGCAACTCCAAACCCAGCAAATGGCGCGGTTAGGCAGAAGCGACACAACTGGTTTCTAATCAACTCGCAGAATGTTAATCAAAATCCTGATTTAAAACAAAAATCTTTTTTTTTTATTTATATACATATTTCAATCTTTTTTCATTTGGAACTCAGTAATTCATTTAGTTTATTATTGAAAAAAAAAAGCATCTCTTCGTTTGAAAAGAATGAACATCATAGTTCAATAGTTTTTCTAAAATATCAGCCACATGCAAACAATCAACAGTGAAAAATTAAGAAAATCAACTACCTAAATATTTACAAAAACCGTTTGGGTACTGCTGCCGTCGCAGTCACTTTAATGACCGGAAGAAAACAGATCAAGTCGAGAGTTAACATTTCGGGGGATACCCGAACTGTGTAGATAAACATAGCAAATAACATTGTGCATGTGTGCCGTAGTTTATTTCGGGGAAGTCCTTAAATCATTGTTTTTTTTATCGCGATTTAAATCATGACAAACCTGAACTTGTAACTACAGAAGTAACTTTGGTCTTGGTCCTAACCATGACACTACACTGTCTATAGCACAAATTATGCACTTAGCCGTTTCTTGGTCTTTGATCAATTAATTTTCTACCTAGTCTCTATCGAAATAGAGCAACGCGGAATATTAACAACGCGGTCTTAGGACACCTAGAAATTTAATTCGGCGGCGTTTGTTCAATGGAATTCCTGATCGAATAAACACCGAGGCTAGACTTGACGCACAGTCATGTACTTACGTACGACAATGTCGACAGACGACAAACTATGAGCGCTTATTCACGAGGCCGGTGGTACGCATGGCGCATGCACACAAAATCGCATCTCTTTCCGCTTAGAAACCGGAAACGCGTACAAGTTTACCCAGATATCAAACCGGTCGCAAACAAGAGACATTTAATATAATTCGACCCAGCTTGTCCCTAGCTGCCCTCCCCTCTACAACGCCCTAAGCCGAGGTCCGAACCTCCACAGGGGGTGCCCTTAGCGAGCGGTAATTTAACTGATCTAGTTTGTAAGCCCTGACTGGGGCCTTAATATAGGTACCTAACTGTCGAAATCTGGGTGTATTGTACACATCTACGCACCCCCTCAGAGCATACAGGCGTGAAATACGTCATGATGCTGTATAAACAATAAACATCCAAGCGATTGCAGCAATCACGGCAGATTTGCCGTCTATTTTTGAAGAGTTCCATTGTATATCTCCAAAGATCAGCATCAGATCTTCACCAAATTTAAATGGAACCACTCCAGGAGCATACTCTTTGAAATAAAAAAATAATCATCAAAATCGGTTCATAAACAAATCGGTTAATCAAAAAAACCGGGTGAGGTGGGTGGGTACTCTGTCCGACGAGTACAGGCTGGAATGCGGAGTTAGGCAGGGGGGGTTAAGCTCACCTCTGCTGTTTAATTTGTACATCAACCTGCTTATCGAGCGGCTCATTAGTACACATGTCGGTTGCCACATTGATAGAATATGTGTAAATAACATAAGTTATGCAGACGATATGGTGCTGCTCAGTCCATCGATAGGTGAGTTGAAGAAGTTGCTTTCGATCTGTGAGGCCTATGTGGGGGAGCATGGCTTGATATACAACTCTAAAAAAAGTGAGCTTCTTGTTTTTAAAGCCCCTAAGCAGCAGTCACGCTGTGTTCCGTCCATAGGTCTCAACGGCGTAGCACTTAAAATTGTCAATAGTTTTAGGTATCTCGGTCACGTTATTACGAGCGACCTAACGGACGACGGAGATATTGAGAGGGAGCGCAGGGCGTTGTCTGTGAGGAGCAATATGCTTGCCCGCAGTTTCGCTCGTTGTACCACAGACGTAAAAGTAACCCTCTTTAAGGCGTTCTGTCAATCGTTCTACACGAGCGGCCTGTGGGTGTCATATACGCGTTGAGCCTACAATGTCCTGCGCGTCAAATTTAATAACGCCTTCAGGATGCTGTTGGGACTGCCGTGGCGCTGTAGTGCATCGGGAATGTTCGCAGCTCAGGCTCGCACAGATGGCTTCCACGCTATCATGCCAAAGAAAGCGGCTTCCTTACTGCAGCGCCTGCATGGTAATGACAACAGCATTTTGAAGATGATTGCTGCTAGACCAGACTGCCCCTTCCAGAGACACTGGGTGGGGACTGTCTTAGGTCTAACTAAATAAATAATTAAGTTGTAAACACTAACAATACTAACCTAATTACATAAGCAGCATTGTTACTAACACTAAAATACTAACAAAGTTATGGACTGTAGTCTGAAAATAAAGGTTTTTTTTTTTTAAATTTACCACGGACGAATATAACTTCGTTGTTTATGAACCGATTTTGATGATTCTTCGAACATACATAAAAATATATATATACGTTCGAATTGAGAAACCTCCTTTTTTTAAGTCGGTTAAAAAAAGAGATTTAATATTTGACTATGTAATTTTACAGACAATTTTCGACAGTTTGGATGATGAGGATTTACGACATGCGCGGTTTCGTAGTAATCCCTATGAAACTATTGGTTCAGTGATATTCCTGAACAGAGCCGCCGTGAAGATGGCCAATATAGACGCTGTATTCGACTTTAATTTCACAAACCCTAAGAAACAAAATGGTGAAGATGCTGTAGATCGGAAAGAAATATTGTATTTTGCTGATGTGTGTGCTGGTCCTGGAGGGTTTTCAGAATATGTGTTATATCGCAAGGGTTGGAGAGCAAAAGGTATTTTAATTGTACAATTATTAAAACAACTGTCTCCTGCATACTTGGTCAGGAGATCATGATTATAAAATTGTTTTAACAATGTGATAATGAGTTATCGATTTTAGGTTTTGGCTTCACTTTAAAAGGACCTAACGATTTTAAGTTATCTGACTTCTATGCTGGATCTGCTGAAACCTTCAATCCATTTTATGGAGTGAAAGATGATGGAAATATCTTTAATCCTGCAAATCTTACGTCATTAAAAGAGCATGTACTGAAACAAACCGAGGATAAAGGAGTACATTTGCTTATGGCTGACGGTGTAAGTGTGTTTCTCATCATATATCACCAGTTATAGATTCTCTATGTGTTGACCCATATTCTCTTTCTATATTAAAAAAAAAAACTGTGGCTTTCAGGGCTTCTCTGTACAAGGTCAAGAAAACATACAAGAAATACTGTCAAAACAGCTATACCTATGTCAATGCCTTGCTGCTTTGATGCTTGTGAGAACTGGCGGCCATTTTGTGGTCAAACTCTTCGATGCCTTCACATTGTTTAGTGTTGGCTTGATTTACATCATGTACAGATGTTTTGATAAAGGTAATATATACTTAATTACTTTTTTTTTGTAGGACTTCAAATTCAACAGCCATTTTAATTTCTTTTTATTTTTCAGTTTGTATTCACAAGCCAGTGACTTCGAGACCAGCAAATTCGGAGCGGTACCTTGTATGTTTCTGGAAACGGTTGGGGACCGAACCGGCAGAACAACACCTCGCCTCTGTAAACTCATTACTATGGAGTGACGTCGAACGCGGCGGTGACGTCACACAACTTGTACCTTTAAAAGTCATAGAAGAAGATACAAACTTTTATGAATACATTTATAAAAGCAACTGCCTGTATGTATGCTGTCACGATTACTTATGGTCTGTTTCACATCATCCGGATAGTCGCGATCTACTTGATAAATAAAGTAACAAATGCAATACCTATTACTTGCAAACAGCTTGGTGATGAAGCTACCAGAATCTTATCTATATATCATATAGGTTGTAAGGCAGGCCATTTATCTCATAAATGTCTTTTTAATATAAATATACAAATACACACTGATGTGTGTATTTGTATATTGTCACACCTAGTGATGATGTGATCATCATCACTAGTTGTGGTCAAACACAAGCCTTTATGTTTAGTGTAAAATAATAAATTAATAATATTTTCAGACTTGGAGAAAGGCAAATTCAAAATTTACTAAAAATAGCTAGATTCAGCAAAGATAAAAATTTAAAGGAAACTACACAAGCAGAGATGAAAGAACAGTGTTTAACTCTGTGGAAAGTAAGTAATAAGTAATCGTGCATGGTTGTTTTCTGCTCATAAAATGTTATCTTATCTTTCTAATAGTGATTAGAAGAATAAGAACTTGACTAAGTACCTAATACACTTGTAAACTTTGCAATCCCATTTTGAAATAGACTATTATTATTATTATTACCTAATACATTATCAGTAATAATAACAGTCTCGCATCGTACGCGACAGGTAGCGGCCGAGTTAGCGATGCTGCTGTAACCGGTGCGGCGACTATAGTCTAGCCAGATAGTAGGAAATAAAGGTCACTAACCCGCATACATTTATTCAAATACATAATTGCGAAAACAGAAATAATTACATAAACTTGTCCCGAAACGACCTTTATCGTGATCCTTGACTTTTTCTAGTAATAAAAACCGATTCATAATGTATTGTCGGGGTAGAGTCGTGATCTTTTCCGCCTGACCAGTTAAACATTTTTTCGCTTAAATCATGCGGAGGCGCCGAGCCACGCCCCCTTAAAGTTTGGGCCTATTAGGAAAGCGTCAACTTTGGCGCGCAAAATAACAATAACTCTCGTTTGGCGCGCGTCGTCAGTGCGCTCGGCCGATTCGGTATATTTTCATTCATTATTTCTATACAAAGACAACGGGGCGGGGCTAGAGAGCGTTTTTATGTTGCGAGTGCAAGCAAAAATTAGCTTAGTGGTGATAAGGCGGAATTGTCCTCGATAGTACCTACGCAGAGAAATTAAGGAAAGAGCAATGACCTTTAATTCCTACTTATCTGGCGCAGACTATAATCGATAATTATATATGTCGTCTCACACTGTGAAATGTTCTTATTGCAATGTCGTCATCAACGAACTGTTAGCATTTCTACGAAATGTATTGGATGTCATGGATGAAGAGAGTGTGCATCAAGTGTGTTGTTAGTCTTTCTCTACGGAGGAAATTGTGAGAGCTAAATCTCTGCTGTTTGAGTCTATCCCCAGTGGAAAGAAGATGCCAGTGCGCCGTAAAAAGCGAAAGAAGAAAATGTCACGGGATCTAGACGATATGATCTGTCTCATGAAAGGTACCCGTGCTGAATTATTATATATTTGTGGCGAAGGAGCTTAATAAACTCCCTCCGGTCACTTTTGATCATGTGGATGTGACGTGTTTCCTAAAAGATATTTTAAAGCTGAAAAGATCAGCGTTTTAGAAGACAATACCGTGTCTAAGGAGCAGTTTCTGTCGCTTGAATTAGAGGTGACTAGTCTGAAACAGGCATCGCTAATACACGATACGCCTACTGTCAAGAATGGTCATTAATGCGAGAAGGGGAGCTTGTTTACAAAACAGCTTTTAACTAAACAGTGGTCCTGTACGGATGGGCGATAGTGGATTACACTATTTACCTATCAAATACCCTGCTGATTGCAAGGTAAACGACCTCTCGTCCAAAGTTGCGTCATCAACACTAGTCAGCGATTGTAATAATTGCTTCTCTGTCGTACAAGGACATAATATTGAGACAACGTATCGCGGGCATATGGAGGCCCAAACAGCTACTGCGGTTTCGAAGAAAGCGAGCGAGACTGACTGCATGACGTGCAAATTTGATGAGAGCGGTCTGTGCGGGAGTGAGACAGTGCGAGAATTAGCGCGTGGAGGCCACAACAAGCAGCGCAGTCCTGTACAAACCGGTTAACTTATCGAGCCCGACTACCTGTGCGCACACGCTCGTCAATTCTCCCACCTCTGGTAAGCGGGGGACCACTGCCAGTGTGACCGCCGCTACGGCTGTGAAGTCATCGAATGATCTCCAGCAAACTAGAGTGCAATGTGAGAGTACGCCGTCGAGAGATATGTAGGTATGATAAGACGGTCTCTAAAATGAGTGGAAATTAGTGCAAAATAAACATTCGCGTACGAAATACATTTGAAAGCCAAAAAAGGTCGTACTTCTATTGTACCAGACAGTAAATTCCGTGCGGTTGATATTAAAGTCCCGTTATTAATATCGAAAGAGGAGCTCGTGGCTAAATAATAACAGCCGCTCGGGTCGATCTTTAGGTTAAGCCGTGCTTGCCTAGGTTGGTCTGTGGAAGTGTGGTATGTGTGTTACATACCGAGTTTCCTCCGTGCCTCGGAGAGCACGTTAAGCCGTTGGTCCCGGCTGTCATTTGTGATCTTTGACAGTCGTTACAGGTAGTCAGTGGCCCTAAAAGTCTGACAACCAGTCTTACCAAGGGGTATCGTTAGTACTAACTGGGTTGTGGAGGTCAGATAGGCAGTCGCTCCATGTAAAATACTGGTATTCAGCTGCATCCGGTTAGACTGGAAGCCGACCCCAATAAAACATGGGAAAAGGCTAGGCAGATTATGATATTAATATCGAAAGTGAATACGGAGGCCTCTGAAGATGACATTATTAGCTATATTGAAAGTAAGACTAACGAAAGTGTATCTTTAAAAAAGCCAGCAGACTTAATCAAGACCATTGTGGTACCCATCGTGAACAACAGGACAGGAGACATCTCGAACATAAGCAACTACCGCCCAATCTCTCTTTTAACTGTTATGTATGACCAGTGTTGAACAGTATGCTTGACTCTTGTTTGGCGAAATATGTTAAGTTGCACCATGCACAGTTATGGTTTTGTCCTGGACTATCAACCGAAAGTGCTATTTAACCCTAGAGTACTAATATAAATTTATTACTGCTTAATACTAATTATCGCCTGGGAGGCTACTTTCTAAATAAAGCAAAATTTTAGTACTAAACTTTCATTAAAATGTAACAAAATTTATAACAAATAACAGCCTCTGCCTTTATGAAATGCAAAAAAAAATATATCTGAGAAACTCTTATTTGTCTTAAAATCAGCCTTACACATAATACTTAACTTTCTAACACAGCCTTAAGGGATATTATATTTTTTTTAAATGTTGACATTGGACCACTGTTTTGGTATAAAAACTACAATATAATATATAAAGTATGAAAAACATAACAAAAAACTAGTCTAATCATCACATAGCTTACTGCAGACTAAGTCGAACTCAGACTTCTATTCCTCCCAGGCGATCACGTAGGCAATATCTCGGGAACGCTGTATCCACGCCGAGCGCGCAAGCTCTCCCCTCCGCGTCGTGGGCTACACTGAGTTGGCGCGAAAGCACGGCGCGACACGTCCCCGCAATTTCAAAATAACCAGAAAAAACCGACCGCGGGCGGCCTCTCAGGCGATGATTAGTACTCTAGGGTTAAATGTCAAGCATACTGTCAAATACTACACTATCTGTGAGACGCGCGTGTTCGCCTGCATCCTTGACCTCTCCAAGGCTTTCTATCTCGTTTCTTACAACTTGCTTTGGAGCAAGTTGAAGAGGTATACTCCTGTATACCGGAGAAACTGTTTAGTGTGTTGCAGTATTGGTATCGTAGCCAGCAAACCGTTTTGTGCGCTCTCGGAAGTCATATCGGTTGGAGTGCAGGGTGGGGCAATCTATATTTTAATGACCTCATTGTCGAGCTCAGCAGCATGCGTGTCGGATGCAGGGTAAATGGTGGTAGTTACAACAACATTAGTTATGCGGATAATATGGTGCTGCTGGGCCCGTCGCCAGGAGCGATCGTGGAGTTGCTTCATGTATGTGAGACCTTCGCAGCTACACATGAACTGTTCTATAATGCCAAAAAGTGCGAATAAGTCTTTAGAGTCGCTGGTAAGTGCCGGGAAGTACACTCGAACTTGCCATAAACGGTACGTCAATACGTAGAATTAACCGACGACCTCGTGACCATGTTGACATTGAACGGGAGCGTAGGGCTCTGGCGGGCAGGGGAAATATATTGGCACGAAGATTTGCTTGGTGTACTTACCAAATATGTAAAAGTAACGCTTTTTGTCAGAGTTTTACACGGTTACACAGTTTGTTTTTATTTGCGTCAACCAAGATCGCCTGCGCGTCCTATAAAGTGTTTTTAGGATGCCGTTGCGATTGCCTCGTTTTTGCAGTGCCTCTGGAATGTTCGCGGTAACTCATACCGGTTTCATGCCATCATCCGCAAGAAAACAGCCTCGCTCTTGAGCAGAATAAGGGGCAGTCACAATAGCATCCTGAAGGATGTTGCGGCTGACACTTCCTCCACCGTAATAGGGCGATTTGTAAGAAGACTTACTATTGCTATTGGCTATTAGTGACAACCCATGACCACCCATATTAATGGGTGCTCATCTCATTAACTAGTCTTTAGTTAAGTAAATAGCAATAGTGTTTAAGTGCAAACCTGTTACTGACAATCTATGGATCTCTTAGCTGTCCGAAATAAAATGATTTTATTATTTATATATTATTTTTAGTTACCTGATGCAGTGAGAACTCAGCCGGAACGTCGAGGGCATGACGATACATTATCGGCGATCAGAACGATGATAAAGAAGCCGGTATCAGATTCGGACAGCTTATTTTCTTTTAAATCTAACATTTTGAACCGACCACCCAATTACTTGGAGACCTGCGCCGATCTAAAGACGTATTTTAGAAATATATTAGACTGGAATTTCGTGTTTTTAAGCAGCGGGAAAAATAGCCCGGATTTAAGAATATTTATAGGTAATATTAACATTTAAGTATTTACTTATGATCCAGTGATGCTAATTTTGTTTTGTATTTGGCTTTATAATTATTTCATTTTGATTTTATTTTGCCAATTACGTTGTTGCAAAACTTGAAAAGTTCTGACCAGATTTATGTATGTGTATGTTTTGATTGCTTCGTCCATGTGTAAAAAAGGTTTTAATGCTGTTTTATCATTTAAGGTTGTGGAGGCAAGCAAGTATTTCAATTGGAGTCGAATACGTGGAGAACAGTCGTCGATTTACACGTGACGTTGCCCGCTAAAACACTGATATACGGAGAGGTACATTGACACCTGCCACTATATTTTACTTTTCTTTTTGTCGCGTACCGTCGTTTAAACGCGATGGCAGATTTACTACTAAGCAATGTAAAGACACCTTGGACGAAAACACGAATTAAATCAATTACTTGTTTTTAGGTTGTAAAAGAATATCGCGGACAGGGCAACAATCAAATCTATAGCAAGGCATTGCACATTATAGACGCTTTGATGTTGGGTGGAGTCGATATTTCCGGCGATTCCCTGAGCGACAGGTTAGTCGTTTTTAAGGTGTTCATCGTCTTTTGTATCCTCTCGTATCTTTTCTATCTATACACCATTATTTTTAGGTCGTTCTGGAAACAAAGGCCATAAACTTGATCATCGTACTCGGGACGATTGGCAAAGATTTTTTTTTTCAAAAAATAAAAAAAATCACCACCATTATTTTTAGGTCGTTCTGGAAACGAAGGCCTTGTTTTGAGTTCGATGATCGACTTTATGACTTTCGGTTCCAGAACGACCTAAAATTAAATGTTTTTAATAATATTCATGCCCTGAAGCCGGAACTTGAGCTGCACCTAGTATAAATTTTGTACTTACCTGATTGTTTGTTTTTTTTTTTTTTTCAGAATTAATCAATGTAATTTGTTTTGTTCCGCATTGAATAAACCATTTGATAATCAAGCTCTTCCAATAAGAACGAAGAGATTATACAATATGGAACATTTCGATTCGGCTGTCAACAATTTAGAATATCGAGCCATGAAACGAGTGAAAAGAGCCGTCACGATTGATACTCCAGATAGGGTCAACAGAAATGATATGTTTTATGTTGTTGGATCTGTCTTGTTTTTGAAAGAAATAAAAGGTAATATTATGATTCTCCTTGCACATAGGCAGTATTCTTGCATCCATCTTATGTCAGTACTTGCTTAAATGCAAGTAAGTAGGTATTGCAATGCAAGCACACAGAAATTTTTAAAACATTCGTCTTGAAACTGACTGTTTAAATAATTTATATTTCAGATCCTTGGATCACTGCTGTTTCGAAGAGCAGTGGACGGGAATATTATTTCTGCATGGGCAGGGATGGAAAACCTATTAGCGAATACCATATTCCAACAGACGCTAAATTGGATATGTTAAGTGCATTCACACGGCGGGTCATGTGGCCCTGGGAGCCATCAGCTAGTGCTATATTTGACAGCCACACTAAAGAAAGTGTAACGCGCGCAGATATGGAAGAATATATAGCAAGTGTGATTAGTAAATAGTTGTTTTAGGTATTGTTATCACTGTAAATATTAAATAATTAAGGACAGTAAAGGCTAGACTAAATGTACCCTAAAAATGAAATTTATTTTTATTACTTACTTACAAAAATGAAATATTTCTATTAATCTTGTTGGAAATATTAAACAAACAACGAATACCTACATACATAATTATTTTATGTAATAATAGAGTTACTAAAATGAAATCAATGTTATTATTGAGCTGGTGATATGTGGTTGTATACATCTCTGCCTAGTCCCTTCTGGACATAGAGGCGTGATGTTATGTTATTGTTTCAATACCAAGTAAATCTGCTAAGAAAACATTGTCTTTTATTTTATCAGTAATAGAGCTTAAATTACAGTATTCAGTAAGTCGTTTGCTGGTTAATTTTGCGTGGTGAGAGCTTAGCTTATTTTAGGCGCATATAGGCTCGATTCATGTTGGTAGGTGCGTCCATATACACGCACATGTTGCAACACGCGGAACTCTGTGAGCATTGACGAGCGTTTAAGGGTTGAGCCACATCACATCTAACGTATTAGTGTGTTCCTCTGTGGCCGGACCACAGTTTAGTACTCAGATGCTATAGTTCGAAATAATACCTACCTAAAGTCTACTTTCATTGGATTATAATATATATATATATATATATTTTTTTAGTACCTCAAGAGATATCTTTTTCATTAACAATTTATGTGGTCCGGCCGCCAGGCAGTGCTCTCTAGCCGCGCCACCTCAAATTAAATAGAGTATAATGAACTATTAATAAATCAATATCCCGAAAAAACTACCTAAAGAGTACCTTGCATACGACAATTATGGTGGTCCAATAAACCCCATTAGTTAAGGAGTTATTGGTCGTAGGGTGTGGTCCGGCTGGAAGGTATACTCTGCAGCAAGTCAATTTTGCAATATTTAATATTAACTATTCTTATATCAATTTATAATAAAGTACCTTTTCTCTACTCTTCGTTGATATTTTTTTCTCTCAAGAAACTATTCATTTTAATTAATTAATCTTTAAAGTATGTGGCGCGGCTAGGGAGGATTACCGAAATATGCTTTATTTCTGTATGCCAACGAAAACTGCATAATAAGTACTTTATAAAAAGACCCTGGACTTCATCTATAAACTTTTATTTTTATTAACAACAATGATTTTGAAAAAGGTGCACATTTTGGGTTTTGTTTACTTATCTACCTAAGATTAAGTACCTAGTTAATTTGACGGTGTGCGTTTCGACCGCGCGGCCACGGCGTTTATTTAAAAAAAAAACTAAGCCAAGACGTTGTAAAAATTTGTAAAAGTTGATTCCCAAAACCATAAATTTGTCAAAGTTATGGTTAGAAAGTTGTAAGGGTTTGAACGTGGCCGCGCCATCGAAACGCGGAGAACCGCGTGGCAACGGAGATCTTTAAAACGAAGCGTTGCCGAGACCTGAAATTAAGGTAAATAACAGATTGAATTTGTAAAAATATAGAAAAAATCCTAAGTTTAAATTTAAGGAGCTGTAAGACTAAAACCCCATGGCCGCGCCATTGAAACGGTGAAAAATACGTTATCGCCGATATCTCGGTGAAAAAGCATCGCAGAGGTCTGAAGTTTTTTGTAAAACCTAGATTTGAATTTGTCAAAACTGGTAAAAATACTTCAAAAAGTCCTAGGGTTATATTTTAGGAGCTGTAAGACTAAAACCCCATGGCCGCGCCATTGAAACGGTGAAAAATACGTTATCGCAAATATCTCGCTGAAGAAGCATCGCAGAGGTCTCCATCAAAACGTTCTGAATGTTTCGATAGGGTGACCATGACTTATTGCTTACAGAAAACTTTCCACCTATTGTATTAGAAATTATTTGTCAAGGTTTCCTAATTAAATTAAAATGGAAAGATACAAAAACATGTTTATTTCTTAAAAAATCAAATAAATCACAGATTGCTAACTTACATATTTCTGACAAAATCACAAATCATAGATTATTTTCTTACACTAAGATTTTTTTTTTATTATTTTTTTTTACGACTGGTATGGTTTGTTTAAAATTACTTTTTTTAGATTTTTTTTTTATTATTATTTTGATTATACATACTACAATACATAATCTAACATAATTGTGGTCTATAAATAGATGAATAAGTCATCTATTTATAGACCATAATGATGTTAGATTATGTGTTGTCTTAAGTTGTTAAGAACTTGCTGCATTTCGGTTTTACCATCGTCATAACAAATCATTCTGGAAATACTATGCAATGACACTTATTTGTGGCATAATACATATATTTCAAATCCTTTAGACAAATTCAAAACAATTACTTTTTCAATTTCGATGCTTTTTCACCTATTAAGAAAAAGCACACTGAATAATCTGTGATTTATGTGTTTTTTTTATAATTAAAAAAATGAACTAATATGAATCGATAAGATCATCATCATCATCATCAGCCTATTAATGTTCCCACTGCTGGAACACAGGCCTCCTCTGAGAGAGAATGGGCTATAATCCACCACGCGGGCCCAGTGCGGATTGGTAGATGTTACACGATGTCAAAAACATAATTATGTTTATTAGAAATAAACACACGACTCTTCATTTTTATTTAATTTAGGATCCTTGAGAAATAATTTCAAATACAATAGGTGGAACCGTGGTGGTGTCTACAAGTTGTTTTCTAGAGTCATCACGAATCGTCTCGCCTCGACTTCAGGACCAAGCCTCGAAACCTATCCTCCTGCAGCGAGGTGTGAGACAGGGAGACGTCATATCTCCGAAACTGTTCCCCGCTGCACTGGAGGATGTCTTCAAGGTTCTGGACTGGAGAGGGCTAGGCATCAACGTCAATGGCGAGTACATCACTCACCTTCGGTTTGCCGATGATATAGTGGTATATAGTATATGATATTGTACTGAGGTCCTCCATTGAGATGATATTCTCATTATCTCAATGGAGGACCTCAGTACAATGCTCGATGACCTCAGTAGAGCTTCCGGAAGAGTGGGTCTAAAATGAACATGGACAAGACTAAGGTCATGTTGAATGCCCATGTCAGACCCACTCCTATCAAGATCGGGGACTCTACTCTCGAAGTTGTAGACGATTATGTGTACCTGGGACAAACGGTCCAGTTAGGTAGGTCTAACTTCGAGAAAGAGGTCAATCGTCGAATCCGACTCGGTTGGGCAGCGTTCGGGAAATTGCGCGGTATCTTCTCGTCCAACCTACCGCAGTGTCTCAAGACGAAAGTCTATGACCAGTGTGTGTTGCCAGTGATTACATACGGGACCGAAACGTGGTCGCTCACAATGGGCCTCATCAGAAAGCTTAAAGTCACCCAAAGGGCAATGGAGAGGGCTATGCTCGGAGTTTCCTTGCGCGATCGAATCAGAAATGAAGACATCCGCAAGAGAACAAAGGTTACCGACGTAGCCCGAAGAATTGCCAAACTTAAGTGGCAGTGGGCAGGGCACATTGCTCGCAGAACGGATGGCCGATGGGGCCGAAAAGTTCTGGAGTGGCGACCGCGAACCGAAAGACGTTGCGTTGGAAGGCCTCCCACTAGGTGGACCGATGACCTGGTGAAGGTTGCAGGAATCCGCTGGATGCGAGTCGCACGGGACTGGTCAATGTGGCGACACTTGGGGGAGGCCTATGTCCAGCAGTGGACGTCTTTCGGCTGAAATGATGATGATGATGAGGTGGAAAGTTTTCTGTAAACAATAAGTCATGGTCACCCTATCGAAACATTCAAAACGTTATTACAGGTTTTTTATTATAAAAAAAAATACTTTTTTGCCTACTATCATTAGTTTTTTTGTTTACAAAAAAAATCAAGCTAATACTTACTTTCTTCGATCATAATCACGACTTATTTCTAAGCAATACCGTACTACAGCTCCTGAAATATAAACCTAGGATTTGTTTGTGTAGTTTTATAAGTTTTGACAAATTCAAATCTAGGTTTTACAAAAAACTTCAGACCTCTGCGATGCTTCTTCAGCGAGATATCGGCGATAACGTATTTTTTCACCGTTTCAATGGCGCGGCCATGGGGTTTTAGTCTTACAGCTCCTAAAATATAAACCTAGGATTTTTTTCTATATTTTTACAAATTCAATCTGTTATTTACCTTAATTTCAGGTCTCTGCAACGCTTAGTTTTAAAGATCTCCGTGGCTGCGCGGTTCTCAGTTTTGATGGCGCGGCCACGTTCAAACCCTTATAACTTTTTAACCATAACTTTGACAAATTTATGGTTTTGGGAATCAACTTTTACAATTTTTTACAAAATCTTGGCTTATTTTTTTTTTTTAATAAACGCCGTGGCCGCGCGGTCGAAACGCACACCGTCAAATTAACTAGGTACTTAATCTTAGATCATAACTATCTAAGATTAAGTACCTAGTTATTTACCCTATCATATACCTAGTTAATATCCTTATTAAACAAAAACAAAAATGTGCACCTTTTTCAAAATAATTGTTGTTAATAAAAATAAAAGTTTAAAGATGAAGTCCAGGTCTTTTTATAAAGTACTTAGCAGTTTTCGTTGGCTAGAAATAAAGCATATTTCGGTAATCCTCCCTAGCCGCGCCACATACTTTAAAGATTAATTAATCAAAATGAATAGTTTCTTGAGAGAAAAAAATATCAACGAAGAGTAGAGAAAAGGTACTATAATATAAATTGATATATGGATAGTTATTATTAAATATTGCAAAATTGACTTGCTGCAGAGTATACCTTCCAGCCGGACCACACCCTACGACCAATAACTCCTTAACTAATGGGGTTTATTGGACCATAATTGTCGTATGCAAGGTACTCTCTAGGTAGTTTTTTTCGGGATATTGATTTATTAATAGTTCATTATACTCTATTTAATTAGAGGTGGCGCCACTGACGTATAAATCCTATGGACTTGGCATACCTACAAGAAAAACGTGGAAATACCTACACTATAGAGAGAAAATAAAATGGCGGCTAATAGGGTAGCCCATATCGATATTTCTTTACAATAACATCGATAAAAGATTGTGAGAATGTTTTCACGTTGTCACGGTCCAATATCAACGGGTAAGTATTTTTAACACGCTTTTCTTAGCTTCACTTGTTTATAACTAACAAAATAACTATATAAGCAAATCTTAAAAGTTATTTTGACCCACTTCCCGGTTTTTGATTATGCTAAAAACTTTTGCATGTTTAGTTTGGATGATATTGCTGCCGATTCTCTGGTTCAGTAACTAATCTAAAATTAGAGAATCGCCATTTTTACTAAAAGGGCAGTGTATGTGTTTATGCCTTGCGCTTCATCGTGTTTTTAGTCGATATCGACAATATTAGTTCAATTAAATGTGACAGCTCTAATTTACGTCCGTCTCTTTCCCGTTTTATTAGAGAGAAAAAGATAGCAATAGCCAAACAGCGGGAAAATAAAATTGCGACCCGGCCGCAAATAGGTATTTCAATGACGCTAGGAATGAAGGTTTGCTAATATAGTAACTGTCAAAAACACTGTTGTGTCCTTCGGCCTCATTCGGGGTCATATCAACAATATTTGAGTCAAGCATCTTCCGTTTCCGTGTCACATCTATACAGGTATATGCATTTATCGCCTTTTTGACAACACGATGATGACGTATTTCCGTCTTCGTTCACCAGGTGGCTGCAGCGCGCCAAAAGTTCATTGGCGTCCTGTTTTTCGGACGGTTCACATCTTTAAAAGTTTAACGTTGTTAACGTTCGATATTTTCAAAATATTTTAAAAACATTAGAATTTATATTAATTTTGGATAACGCTGTAGGCGTTCGGTATATGCATAGTTTAAAACAAAATAGTTTTCACTGTTTTAAACTTTCAGTTTAAAACTAAACTTATATTTATAATATAGGTTTAAAAATAGTGTTCAATTTAGTTTTTCCTTAAAATGGCGGATAGAATACAGACGCGTAGTCGTAAAGATTCTGTTTCGTCATCGGGTTCGTC
Organism: Xestia xanthographa; assembly: GCA_905147715.2. Lineage (NCBI taxonomy): Eukaryota > Metazoa > Arthropoda > Insecta > Lepidoptera > Noctuidae > Xestia > Xestia xanthographa. The sequence continues at coordinate 12,489,001 of LR990649.1, read as the reverse complement.
GAGTTCCGCTGAATCGTCACCGCTGGCTTCAGAGAGGTTGAACAAGTTGATGAATCCCGTAAGAGGACGAGTAAGGAGAAGAGGAGTAAGCGTCTTCGAGGGCAAAGCAAGGTAATCAAAAGCTTGCAAAACAGGTCAGTGATTTGAAAAATTTATATTGCTACCCTCTTATTATGATGTATTCTGAAAATGGAAATTATGATCGTGTTAACCCGATATATTATGGTGATAAGTTAGATATGGCCCAGGAGCAAGCAGATACAAAAAGGGGTTAAAACCCGTCGCAGATCCTGCACCGGTTCAATCATTTAATTTTGATTTGGCAACGCAATTATAGGAGCCAGCTGTCATTGCAACTCCTTATAATCAGTTATATAGTATTGTTAAATTCCATACAAATATTTCAGAAATGACAACTAGAATAATGTTAGATATGTGGAAAAATTTAATGCTCGTCTAGGATATGTTGACTTTTTAGTTAATGATGAAATCAAGTCTTTAGAAACTGTTAGTCATCTACCCTCTATGGATAGCGATGGTTTTTTCTGCTGACTATCAAAAAGTTTCACGAGATTGTTTACAACTAGTTTGTGGTCGTAGGGCGTATACACCCGTTTAAACAATTGAACGAAGATGCGAAGTGTTCAATAATCAATTAAGGGATAAATGAATTTTTGTTTGAAAAAGTACCTTTTAGTGAATTTATTAAGAATAATGGTGGTGTTAACAATTTTTTTTTTTTTTTTTTTTTTTATCCAAATAAAAAATGTATTTTCTGGGAAAGAAAAGAAAACTTCTTGACCTCAGGCGTACCCTGGATCTACTACTACTACAACAGCCCATAACGTCCACTGCTGGACATAAGCCTCTCCCATGATGGGAGGATTTGCCGTAATCTCCACGCTTACTCACCCTGGATCTAGTGGGTATCAATCGTCCAGTCGCGGTCCTGCACTGACGATCAACCAAAGATTTCTTCCTCCTCAGAATGTAGAAACTTTTTATAATTTTCGGGCAATGCACCTGTTTCATAATAATAGATTTTTTCGTAGTCCTCAATCAAGGGGATATTACGCTGGACAACGCTTTCACCAGCCCAGTAGTTTTTGGAGAAATGTACCGCAAAACAATGTACCACGAGGCAAAGGCTCTGGTAAATTAAATAAAAAGTTCTGACTCGGATCAGAAATTTCGGGGGGTTACATAAACAAGTAAAGGAGTAAAAGAGATTAGGGGCATTAGAGCCATTAGTAAAAATAGTGAAGGGTTATCATAAACCGCCTCTGGTCCCGCCAAGGCAGGTGAAACGATCAATTTCAAAAGAAACCGCCTCTGGTCCTGCCAAGGCAGGTGAAACGATCAATTTAGAAAGAAACCGCCTCTGGTCCTGCCAAGGCAGGTAAAACGTTCAATTTAGAAAGAAACCGCCTCTGGTCCCGCCAAGGCAGGTAAAACGTTCAATTTAGAAAGAAACCGCCTCTGGTCCTGCCAAGGCAGGTAAAACGTTGCAATGTCACTCTACCAGCTCCAGAGATCGACACGGTTATTCAGAGTTTGTTGAAACCAGGAATTTTAGAATATGCCCTGACTCCGACGTTAGTATCAAATTTGAAAGAAAAATAAAGGAACGGAACCTACCGTCCCATTTTCAATTTAAACATGATTATGCAAAGCGAGGCTTTGCAATAGGGTTCCCGTGGTTTCCCAACAGATAGTGAACTAGACATAGTAGTATGGATCCAGAACAGTTACCATTAAAATTAAAAGAAATAACAATATTATTTAATAATAAGCAAGTTTCGTTTGATTTCGGTAAATCAGGTTCCTGGTTTTATTCAGGACAAGGATTAGATGGTCAAAATAGACCTCGGGCAAGCCAACAACCACGTTATTGTTGCTCCAGTACATCGTTATTTTTCTCCGCCTATTGTATCGAAATTGGTAACTGCAAATGCCTTGTTTGTCATTTGGCCTGGCGACAGCGCCCAAAGTGTTCGCATCGCTAAAAAACTGGACCGCCGAGATTTTCAGAAGTCTAGGCATACCAATAGTGGTTTTTCTCGACGATTATCTCTTGGTAGCACAAGATAGATCGACACTTATAAAACACACGACACTGTACGACATTGTACTTCGAACTCTCAGCCCGTTGGGTTGGCATTTATAGAGGAGGGAGTCGATTATTATCCCACAGAAAATAATAGAGTACTTAGGTTTGATGTGGGATCCGTGGCAAAATCAAAGTTTTTACCAGAAAGCAAAATTCAGAGCATGCAAATAGCGAAATTACTCCGCCGGCGCAAGGCGTCTCTTCGAGAAATACAGTACAGAAGTCTGGTAGTTAAGATGGGTCGTTTGAACTTTTGCCGCCTTCTGGCTTATTGCAACCGGTCCTGAAAATGCCATGTCAGTCGACTTACTTCTTGCTTGCGGAAGTGCTGGAAGAATTGAATTGGTGGAAAGTTCATTGTCTAGAAAAGTCCAGGCTTCGTCCACCACCAGTGGGAAATTTATTTATGTTTTTGACCAGGGATGTAGCCGATCAGGTTGGGGCGCGGAGTTGAATGGTCTTCATTTATCGGGCAAGAAGATTAGCTTCATTTGAATCACATGTCGCAGACGGTCTATCAAGTTATTCGACGTTACAGGAATGGTATCTGCTCCCCGAATTCACCAGAATTGTCTTTACAAAGTGGGGTGTTCCCCTTAGAGATCTTCTTGCCTCCAGCACAACTCGCGTAATGCCTGGCTATGTCACTCATACAGATCAACGAAACCAGCGAGCATGGAGACACAACGTTCGCATTTTAATGGAATTTCCGTCTGGTTTGGGTCTTTCCTCCTCCGAGTTTGTTATCCCGGGTCCTGATGCATCTCAGTCAGGTTCGAGGTGTACTCCTGATAGTTGCACCGAGGTGGTCTCGGAGCATTCTGTTCATGATTCACCAATTATCGAAGGTGTTAGTGGACACGAGGAATGGGCAGCCGCCACGAGTGAAGGAGCTGGTCCTAGAAGTATGGAGATGTGGGGGTGGTCTGAATCCTTAGGTGACTGGTCTGCAGAACAAAATTATCTGCTCAAACAAGGTTGGAGGTCGTAAACTCTGAATACCTATAGACCAGCATGGCAGAGATGGTTAAATTGGTGTTCGATGTCGGGTTTAAATTTTTCAGACCCGTCAGGTAGTGAATGGCTTGATATTTCACCTAAAAGAAAAATTATCGTATGGTATAATTTTACATCATAAGTCTGTTGTCTACTTTAAATCATACAAAGATCAAAGTCCGTTTAAGTTCAAACATTTTAGTTAAGCAAATGATTAAGCTATTGCGTTGCAGTAACCGAAGAAGTATCCACCACTGTCTTGGATCCTGTCTCTTGTAGGTTGGTTGGGTTGGGTAGTCTATGAAATAAAAGCCTATTTGACATTTCAAGAGTTAGTACAGTCCTTTTGTTGTCTTGGATCCTCAGTCTCTGGTAGGTTGGTTGGGTAGTCTATAAAATCAAAGCCTATTCGACATTTCTAGAGTTAGTACAGTTCTTTTGTTGTTGTTTTCAGGGCTTAGGATACACGACTTTACATTGCCAAGTATATCTTCAGATACATGTATAGTAGGTGAGAATAGCTAAATGTTTTGGCCGCATTTTGGGTCCAAAACTGATTCGGAACACGTACAGTCAGGTTGAAGATTATTAGATAATATTGAAAATGGGGCTCTTGACTCAGTGGTTTGGCTTAAAAAGCTCATAGAAATTGGATAACCGCGTCGTCTGCTTTGTTCTAGTGATATATTATTTGTTACGGTTTGTGGAAAAGCTAAGCCAGCTACTAAGACTATATTGGCTGATTGGCTTAAGTCTATTTTGAACGAGGCAGGAATTCAGGCTACTCCGGGTAGTTTTCATTCTGCGGTTGCTTCCCGAAGTCGGTTGGTTATCGAACCTCTTGACGAGTTAATGGTACGAACTAATTAGAGATCCAGTAATACTTTTAAAAACATTACAGGATGGAAGTGGTTCCAGCACAGGGAAGCTCCTTGATTCATCTTTTTCTGCCAATTAATTATCTCATTCAATGAAATAATTTATTTTTATTCATATAAATGAGGTATTGATGAATGAATGATAGATGTTGTACTGTAAGATTATGGTAAGTTTTCAAGAAGATGATTTATGGTACGTATAAATGTTCAGTTTAATCTGATACGTGTTTGCTAGTCATTGGTTGGTATTCGTTATTTTAAAAAGTTATTATTTTATTGCAATATATTTAGTAAATATATTATATAAATAGGGGTTTTATTTTGAAACTCCTTGGTATTATTGGTTCCTTGATCTAATTTAGAAAATTTACTATAAAACACATTGGCGTCCCGTTCACCAGGCGATAACAAACAAAGCCTCAAATATTGTTGATATGACCCCGAATGAGGCCGAAGGACACAATAGTAGCGTTTTACCTTCAAATAAAACGCTTGTTGTGTCCGGAGACTCATTCGGGGTCATAATTTTAAAGTCTGCCTGGTTTAATTGGTTCTCAAGTTTTTAGGTTTTTGAGGCCACAATGAACTTTTGGCGCGCTGCAGCCACCTGGTGAACGAAGACGGAAATACGTCATCATCGTGTTGTCAAAAAGGCGATAAATGCATATACCTGTATAGATGTGACACGGAAACGGAAGATGCTTGACTCAAATATTGTTGATATGACCCCGAATGAGTCTCCGGACACAACAAGCGTTTTATTTGAAGGTAAAACGCTACTATTATGCTTTTTCACAATAGTCTGGTAAATGAGTGCTCAAAAGGGGGGTGTGGTTGGAAAAGTCGAAAGCAGAAAATGTGACTTATGAACTTCGTTTGGACTAGTGAGAAGATAAACATATTAAAAGTCCTGACCCCTCCGAGGTGAGCCCGAGGAGGGGGGGTGATAAAAAATTTGAAAAGCAAAGTTGAAGAAAATTTTATGAGGTTTTATTATGTAGTACAACAAAATTTTATACGACGCATCGTTTTCGAGATATAAGCAAAAAACCAAAAAACGGGACCTTCTTTGCCCCCCCCGCCCCTCGGGCTCACCTCGGAGGGGTCAGGACTTTTACTTTTTGTTTATCTTCTAACTAGTCCAAACAAAGTTCATAAGTCACATTTTCTGCTTTCAACTTTTCCAACCACAATCATTCATTTACCAGACTACAAGCAAAATTCTAAAAGTTAAGAGATAACAGTAATTTTATGATTTCGGTGTCGATATGCCTCATATTTGTGTAACTGTATTTTCTATAGTCAAACATTTCAAGTCCTTATGATTTATACGTCAGTGGGTGGCGCGGCCAGAGAGCACTGCCTGGCGGCCGGACCACATAAATTGTTAATTAAAAAGATCTCTTGAAGTACCTACTAAAAATATATCTATATTCCGATGAAAGTAGACAGTAGGTATTATTTTTCGAAATATAACATCTGAGTACTAAACCACGGCCGCAGAGGAACACACAACGTATTATACAGACGTCAGCACATCAAGCTACACTACAATTTGTCAAATTTATTTAATAGATTTTCAACTTTATCGTCCAGGCTCTATCTTCAAGGTTGACTGCAAAAAATTGACAGTTTCGGGTAGCTTGATGTGCTGGCGTCTAACGAATGTTAAGATTGAAAAAACTGTCTTTACTTACTTAAAAGAATAAAATGCACCTTGTTATGAGAGCATGGTGACGCAGTGTGATACTTTTATAATACACTTATCAAGAGACAACAACAACAAGAGTGTGATAGCTTTAAAACCTCCCCAGGAGGTTTTAAAGCTATCACACAGGCGCGTTTCTGCGTACCATGGTGTACGGCGGTATGCAATTAGTTTTGTTGTCTGTTGTCCCTGAACGTAATAATTTATCCAAAAAGCCTTCTGTTCGAACACAACAAAAATATTTATGAAACAAAATTTCGCGGCTATTTCGGTTTTGACAGTTATAGATTGACACTTGACAGGCTTTCATTCAGTTTCGTATTCGTACTTCTTGTGGGAATTGTGTTTGTGTTTAAATAGTTTGCCTAGCTTTACGATTGATTTACCAGCAGGTGTATTAGGCATAGTTTAAAATGACTGTGGGTGAAGTGAGCAAAAATCTGCCATGGTTAGTTTGAACCGGTAACCACAAGTTTGATTTTGTTAGTTCTAGCAAACATTTAACGTTTCTTCTTCCTTTCATGTTTCAGGGTCGAAAAATATCGTCCTTCAAAGCTAGAAGATTTAATTTCGCACGACGATATAATTAAAACAAGTAGGTAACTTTTTAGTCTAATTGAATATATTTACAGATGTGTAGGTATTTATTTCTGTGTACTAATCAATTTGTAAACATTTAAGTTAACCAGTTTATGAAGGAGAACCAATTGCCTCATTTGTTATTTTATGGACCCCCTGGAACTGGCAAAACATCAACAATACTAGCTTGTGCAAGACAAATGTACACACCACAACAGTTCAACTCAATGGTAAGCGTTGATGTTACTGCAGGCAACTGCAGATGCTTTCTGAATGGGTGCATAGTGGTAGGGGTCTGAGGGTTGTCTTAAAGGCAGAGTGAAGCAATACCACAATGCACCAATTATTTTTCAATATTATTATTTGAAAATTGGTCTGTAGTTGTGTTAAAGAATAATCAAGTAACATTGCATATTAAATTTAGTTTTAGGAGTTTTGTAAACTGTTATTCAATGTTATTGTTCAATTTAGAATCAATACTTTAATTCAATTTGCAGCTTTACCAACTCTCAGAATCACACTTGGTACCTAAATAAACAATAGTTATTCTAAACTTTTCTTGTTCTAAATTTCGTTTTCAATTTTGGTTTTCAATTCCACAGGTGCTAGAGTTAAATGCATCTGATGATCGAGGGATAGGCATAGTAAGAGGTCAGATACTCAGTTTTGCATCAACGAGGACAATATTCAAAGCTGGACCCAAGCTGATTATATTAGATGAGGCAGATGCCATGACTAATGATGCCCAGAATGCTCTTAGGAGAAGTAAGTCATAATTAATTAATTATAACTGGTAAAAAGATGACATGTGTATGGGACACATAGGAACACCTTTTCCAGAAATTGGTTAAAAATACATGAATTAGATGATTGGAGATTTTCTTGAGAAACACATGTAGTCTATGACAGGATTACTAATGCGATAATGATTAATCTGCATATTTATGTAGTATATATGTAATCCTAGGTTGTGCGTAAAGTCTTCATGTAGTGCAATTTTATTTACTATTAAAACCTCATATAATTATGAATGTCGTCCTTGAACATAGACCTACACTCGAAAATAAGTTACAGTACAGTCTGCCAGAGCATACAACCAGTTTTTTTTTATATCCCATAACTCTAGGGTATGATTGAGACCATATCAAAGAATCAACTGGCATATGAATTATGTTTCAATCACCCTTTTTTTTTCATTTTTCATACAAAATAATTCGGCAAAGTCACGATTATTAATGTAAAACACCCTTACGTGAAATTTGACAACGTCGCAGCAATATTTATTTATTTATATGCATTTTTGGACCCCCTATTCTAGGAGTTTTAGTATTATTTTTACCTACAGAATATGACTAGAGTGGACATAAAAAAAAAAAGGTTGTATCTGTGTTATTTTTAAACGCACTACCACATGCATTCTTGACGACCCGATTGGCGCAGCGGTAGTGAGGCTGCCTTACGTTCTTAGGGTCCCGGGTTCGAATCCCGGTCGGAGCAAATGTTTGTGTGATGAGCATGGACATTTGTTACCGAGTCATGGATGTTTATATGTATAATAAGTATGTATTTACAAACAAAAAGTATGTATCTATGTAGTATATCAACTATCTGGTGTCCACGACACAAGCCTCGTTGCTTAGTGTGGCACTAGATGGCGCTGTGTGTAATGTCCAGCAATATTTATTTATATTTATTTATTCCATTTTCCGTGGCAGACAACATATACGGAACATGGTGTCGCTCAGTAGACAAGAGGTTAAGGTGTATCCATAATTATTCAAAATTTACCTGTGTAAATTATTTCCATTCTTAGGCTACTGGGCCCTAGTAACAGAAAAAAATGGTCATATGATGGTGATAGGTGTTTAAATGTAACATAAACTCAAGTTAGCCTACCTCTGGTTGCTACCTATTACTAATAAAAATAAAAAAAAACATACATATTGCCAAGTCCAGCATGTATTAAATTATGTTAAAAGTTAAATAGTAATATCATTTTTCATCAACATCTACAGCATGAATTCACCCACTGTTGGCATCTAATTTTTGTGCCAATGTCACGGTCCTATGCAAACCTCAGCCTGGTTTTAACCCCGATGACAAATATGTCATTTGTTCTCAGAAATAACATCTATCTATCATGGGGTTTAGGTTTCCGCACTTAGTCCTTGTAGTTGACCATAGTGCGTGAAAAAAATAGAAATAACATAGTATTTTTTTAAAGTTATTTTAGTGCTGCACTGAAAATAGTCTTTTGTCTTTACTTCAATCAAAGGTTATGTTCTACCTAAGATTATCGGTATCCTGATGATATTAGTTTTTATGTTACAGTACTGGAATCAATTAAATATACAAAAATTTTAAAAACCCATATTGGATATAATGAATTTATTCTAGACTCTTTAATAAGGGACCCATTAAAGAGTCTAGAATAAATTCTAATAAGACCCAGCCTGTTGCAGTCAATACGTTCCGTATTAGAATTTAATATTGAACTTGTTTTTTTCTTTTCAGTTTTTATTTAAAGTTATTAGTTTATTTTTACGCAGTCGGGTTCTTTTTTTAAATTATTTTTTAAATTCTCATGATGAGCCCTTTAATTTGTTTGATACCCATATTGCACTATTAATTTTTTTTGTTTAAATTTCAGCCTATGTTACCCAGGGTAACAAGGATTCTAACGATACCACATACATCGAAATCGGTTTAGGCGTTTAGAAGTTATGGTGGAATAAAAAAACTCACTAACATACATGAACCCTGAAAACAACACTCCTTTTTTTATTTTATCTTACACATTTCTGTTGGTCTTAACGTCCTGAGTTCATAGATAATGGCCATGGTTCTTTTTGAATGGAATAATTCGGCGACGTTAAATTATTCGACATTTCTTTTAAAATTCATAACATAGCTCATTAAATAAATTATGTATTTATTTTACTTATTCGTGGTATTCAATCACTAAACGTTCACTGTTGACAAGTTGACATACATAATAGGTTGCCATGGTTATTTAATGAAAACAAATGATTCCGAAATATTATGTATCATGGTTAATTTCTAAATGCTGAACCTTAATTAAAATAATGTTTTTATTTGACAATGTTAGACAACTGTTGTCTTTTAATTCAGAAAATACGTTAAAAAGTTTAAAGGGGCTAATGGCACGTTCTTTACAATGTACTACAGTGAAGACGACGTAGTTGAGCCCAAAACCATTCAGATTACGGTGCTTGGTGAGCCTAAAACTGGGAAGGTAAGTTTATTTTGTAATAAAACTAGCTGATGCCTGCGGCTTCGCCCGCCCGCAAATTATTTTCTAAAACCTTCCTCTTGAATCACTCTAACCGCATCAAAATCCCTTGCGTAGTTTTAAAGATCGAAGCAAACATAGGGACAGACAGACGCGGTGGGAGACTTTTATAATATGTAGTGATTGTACCTTTTTCTAAGAGAATATTCTAATTTATGTATGTATTTTCAATTTTTTGGTGATGCGTGTCTTTCGATCGCTAAATCGTAACGCGATCAGTAAATCAGTAAGGATCTGCATGCTTTGTCACGTGGTTGTTAATGATGACCATAGCTGAATGTATAATCAACGGTATAATCATGTTACTATTACTTTGAATATGATCTTAAAACTATTACTTTTTTTTCTTTTGTAGAGCTGTCTATGTCATCGGTACCTAGGCGGGAACAGCGTGGCCCCGGTGGGCGGCACGCAGGGCGCCGAGGTAATGGCCGGCCAGTGCATAGGACTGCGCCCCCCCGTGCCCCTGCAGCTCTGTGACGTCGCCGGCAACGCGCTGCAGACGCACATGCTCGCTAACTATCTTTACGCTTCTGATGTAAGTTCATGTGTAGGTTGTGTTCTGTTAGTGCTAAAGTAAAATACATTATACTAACTTACTTTTATCTTGACAAAGATCAAGCAAAATAATAATTTTAGCCATTGTGTCATGCATAGCACAGCTTTTCTGACCGGCTTAATGCGACTCTGGGTCGGTGTAAGTGTGATCACTCCCAAAAAGTCCAAACCCAAGTGGACCACGGTGTGAATTTTACAATTATGATCTACTAGCGGACGTCACGCGGTTTCACCCGCGTAGTTCCCGTTCCCCTGGGAGTAGCCTATGTTACTCAGGGTGAAAGAATTTTTGAAATCGGCGCAGTAGTTTTTGAGTTTATTCATTACAAACATACAAAAATACAAATCTTTCCTCTTTTTAGTATTAGAATAGAAAGGTAAGGTAGTCATAAAAAGATACCGGTCGAATATATAACCTCTTTGCACTGATTTGAAAATCATCAATGATAAACATTCATTAAATACTTTAAAAAACGTTTTTCTTTTGCAGATTATATTATTCGTTTACGATCTCACAAATCTGCAAAGTTTCGATAAGCTAACCGAATGGATTCAAAGAGTGAAAGAGATATTCGAAAATGAAATGACGAAACCCCTGATGGCTCTGTTTGGCAATAAGTCTGATTTGGAACACCAGAGGGCAGTGAGACTGTCTTGTGTACAAAAATTCGCGTCTGAACATTTGTTGGAGACCTTCAAGGGATCAGCGAGGACAGGGGAGATGGTAAGCGGTTATAGTAATGCTAGCACATACAACATACCAATACCTACCACATCAGAATTAATGAAAAACTCATCATCATCTGCCTAGCCTTTTCCCAACTACAGGGTGTAAAAGACCTCATCACGAAGCCGTCAACCAAGCATTCTGTAAATCTGTACATCAAACTAAGTAACTTTACGCAAAAATTATTGCTGGGATACCTACGACTTTTTTTTTGGGGTGATAAATCATGTTTTGTTGTAGAACTCAATGTAACACACTCAAAACATTGTCCTGGTGGATGGATTGAATAGTACAGGGGTCGTGGATGTGTTTAAGGTAAAAATCTTACATTAAAAACTTGTGTTAAAAAAAAACTTGTGAAAAATTTGGAACTTTGACCCCCAATATCTACCTAGAAGGACTAGAAGGTTCCCAGGTATGGTGTAGAACAAAAAAAAGATCGCAATGACGAGGAGAACAAGTGCCTTTCGGCTTCGTTAAGAGGAGTTTTACACCCTTTATATTGGGGTCGGCTTCCAGTCTAACCGGATGCAGCTGAATACCAGTATTTTACATAGAAAGACTGCCTATCTGCACTCCACAACTCAATGAAAAAGTATCGCAATTTAATTTTGCACCGCGATGCTGTTATACTCGACATGATTCTTTTAAAAAAAAAACTGCCATGCTCTTTGAATTTCTCCTGTATCGTGGATGCGTTTACAAACATTTAAACTCACACACACAAACAGCCAGACCCGGAACAACTATCTGTAGGTCATACAACGTAGACAGAGACGTCATACACCTATTTGAACCGTGCGGGAATCGGACCCACGACACGCAGCGCAGCAGCCAATCACTCTGCCTCTGCATGAACCGTGTCCTCGAACATTATGACATATATTGTAGAATCTGGGAATTTTGCTTACATAATTCCATAATTAAACCGGGACGGGCCGCTAGTAGAATATATAAAACATATTTACCCAATTCTATAAATGAGTATGTCAATATGATTGTTTGAACAATGCATTTAATTCCAGGTAAGCAACGCTTTCACGAGCCTGGTTGCCCGAGTGTTGGGCGTGAAGGTGCATCGCTTGCCGCCGGCCATCGTGGACGGCCGGTCTGTGGTGCCCAAGGAGCTACAACTGAACGGCCACGCGCCCTCGTCGCACTCGTCACCTATGCAACCACTTATCATGAATAGAAAAGCTTTGAGGAGAGAACAGCGCAAAGCATCGTCGGCAATATGTGGCGTACAATAATAAAAAGTCTGTTTCATTACTCGGTTTTTATTTATTGCTAGCTTTTGCTCGCGGCTTCGGCTGTGTGGTCAGCAAAAAGTATCCTTTGTCCCAATCCAAGACCTACCTACCTGTATACCAAACTAGCGGACATCACGCGGTTTCACCCGCGTAGTTCCCGATCCCGTAGGAGTACGGGGATAAAATATAGCCTATGTTACTCGCTGATAATGTAGCTATCCATTGCTGAAAGAATTTTTGAAATCGGCGCAGTAGTTTTTGAGTTTATTCATTACAAACGTACAACACACAAAAATACAAATATTTCCTCTTTATAATATTATAGTGTAGACTAGCTTTTGCTCGCGGCTTCGGCTGTGTGGTCAGAAAAAAATTGTCCTAATCCAGGTCTACTTGTATAACAACACTAGCGGACGTCACGCGGTTTCACCCGCATAGTTCCCGTTCCCGTGAGAGTAGGGGGATAAAATATAGCCTATGTTACTCAGGGTGAATGTAGCTTTCTAATGGTTAAATAATTTTTGAAATCATCGCAGAAGTTTTTGAGTTTTTTCATTACAAATACACACACAAAAATACAAATCTTTCCTCTTTATTATATAAATTAGTGTAGATAATCTGTTCAGCCGAAAGCATGACAAATAAATCGTATTCACTTTATAATATTAGTTACCATTAACATGCCACATACCTGTTAAATCATAAATGGATAATGGGGAGACACAGGCAAAGATAATCTAAGATGGCGCCACCATAGCTGGTCTCAATCTGACCAATGAGATTATCATCATCATCATCATTTCTGCCGAAAGACGTCCACTGGCTGGACATAGGCCTCCCCTAATGAGGTTAAGCTATTTTGAAATATAAAATGACATCACTACATTTTCATGCTAGCGCCATTAGTTCCCCAGTTCCCTTCCCCATTGAGAACACTACTCGTTACCTACACCATTATTTGCACATTTTTTAAATATGTTTCTCAAACCCCTTGTTACAGTTATAGAAAAGTATACGGAAAATGTGAGGTTTTGCATAATATGCAACTATTTGGGCAAAATAATACCAGCGTTGCAGTCAAGATGTACGCGGTTCCGCTTTGCCCCACTGCAGCAGACTCAGATAATACCGCGACTGGAAGAAGTCGCCGCTGCCGAAGGGTACCTACACTTTTTTATTAAATACCTACAGGGGCCCGTAGGAGGAGGTTGTGGCTAAATAATAACAGTCGCTCGGATCGATCGTTAGGTTAAGCTGTGCTTGCCCAGGTTGGTCTGTGGATGGGTGACCACCCATTTCATACGGAGTTTCCTCCGTGCCTTGGAAAGCACGTTAAGCCGTTGGTCCCGGCTGTCATTTGTAGATCTTTGACAGTCAGGTACACTTAGGTAGTCAGAGGTCCAAAAAGTCTGACAACCAGTCTTACCAGTATTACCCAGTACTAACTGGGTTGTGGAGGTCAGATAGGCAGTCGCTCCATGTAAAATACTGGTATTCAGCTGCATCTGGGAAAACTGGAAGCCGACTCCAACATAGTTGGGAAAAGGCTAGGCAGGTGATGATGACCTACAGGGGACCCGCCCCTGCTTCGCACGGCGCCACCTGTCGGGTTCCTAAAGTATCCTATCTTTCAAGCTGGAACCAACCATAAAGGGTGTAAATAGACCCGTAACGAAGACGAAAGGCACTTGTTCTCCCCGTCATTGCCATCATTTTTTTGTTCTACACCATACCTGGGCACCTACTAACCTACCTAACCTACTAGTTACGGAGATAGTGGAGGTCAAAGTTCACACGATGTTTTTTTCAAATGCAGTGATAATTAGCATCTTCTAAAAGTTGAATCAGTGAAAGAACAACTGTAAAAAAGTCATCAACATCGGCTATTCAGGCTGAAGTGTTTAATGCTCACTTCAGCGATCGGTTGGTTAAACTCAAACTCAAAAGCATTTGTTTCAATTAGACCATTACGGCACTTATGTCAAAAATACAAAAAAGCAAAATGAGTCACAGTCACAACTGTCACAAGGCATAATAACTTGAGAAAGTACTGTAGTTGCCCTTTCCTTAGCGTAGATCTATGGAGAAGAACAGGCAAGAAACTCCATGGACACTCTTAAATGAACATAGGCAAGTTACAATTTGACAATAATGCAAAATACCTCATGAGGATCATTACTTATTTTCCTTACTCAAGAATATAATTTTGACTTACAGTGTAAAGATAAGCCCAGACGGTGTAAAAGCCCTGCTGGCGCTATCTGGTGGCGACATGCGGAAGGTGCTGAACACGTTGCAGAGCACGTGGCTGGCGTACCGTGACGTCACGGAGGACAACGTGTACACCTGCGTGGGACACCCGCTGCGCTGCGACATCACCAACATAGTCAACTGGCTGCTCAATGAGAACGACTTCGCTGTGTGCTTCAAGAGTATCCTTTTAACAATGTTTGTTTCAATGCAATGCATGCTCCTCTAAAGGCATCCTGAATGTGTTTTCAGACCGGTGGGACTAAGTGGGGGTAAGTGTTCAGATACACTTATCCAAATAAACTGGTGTATCCTTGAACAAACAGTTCATTGTCATTCTAGTTGATTATTATTGCAAATTTAATTTAATACAAATATTAGGCTAAGTTATAACTACTAACAATATATGGATGTAATTCTGAAATAAAATATTTGAATTTGAATGACCTTGAATCATATTAAGGATGATGCCAGGCTAAAAAAAATATGATTCTGTAAAAATATTGGATACGTGTTTTTTTTAATCAAATTAATAAAAAATGACGAAGATAAAACGTGTCAAAGATCATGAGTGGGGGCTTGTGACGTCACATTTGAGTAAAAAATGTACTCAAATGTGACGTCACACGAGTTTTCGACGCACTGTATCGTCTTCATTTTTTGTTTACGTGAAAAATACTTTATCGAAATCTATCTGAAAGACTAGATGTTTTTTGTCATATACCCTATTGTATCATTTTGCTGACGATGGCAGGCTACGGGTACACTTGCCGAATGAGAAGGTTAAGCACGTTTAGATACGATTTTTTTTTCGGCCCATTAAGTGCGAAAGAGGTTTCGTAAAGTGATTGCATGCATGAGTTGGACATCTATTAGATACTGTTTTAAGCTTTCACGGTTCATGACTATACTTAAAATGTCACTTACGGGATATCTTCCGTGATTATAATAATCACAGAAGATTCCCGTAAGTGACATTTTAAGTATATCTATTAGATACTAATACTATAAAGAGGTAGGTAATGTTCGTAAGTTTGGTTGTAGGAGGTAATCTCCGAAACTACTCATCCGATTTCAATTCTTTCACCAATCGAAAGCTTCACTAATACCGAGTGCTATACGACGATAATGTTTCTTCGACGAAGACGAAGTTGCGGGCAGAAACTAGTTAGAAATGAAGATGTTGGACTAATGACTTATTTATTGCCTCGTTTGCAAGCTCAACCACTGAGCATGACGTCCTGGGTTCGATTCCCAGGTCGGGCAAAGTGTTATTAGGTTTTCCATTAGGAATTTCTCAGTAGCAGCTACAGAATCTATATTTGTGCCCGGTTGATGGCAATAAGCTCGTCCCCTATAACATAGGACTTACACATAAATTGGCCGTGTGGTATCCGGCAGAGTAGAATAGAACCAACCCATTACACTCACGGGTGTCGTATAAGGCGACTAATGTCTGAGGCAGAACACTTTGCGCCTCCGTAGACCAGAAAATGGGCAGCAGCGTTTTCTGTTAGTCTTTCATCACTGCGATCTCCAATCCGCCTGCCAAGCGTGGAGATTACGGCAAATTCCTCCCATCATGGGAGAGGCTTATGTCCAGCAGTGGACGTTATGGGCTGTTGTAGTAGTAAACATAACATAACTGGCGAAATGTGGGTGTCCTATTACGTACACTTCTGCCTTACTCTTCTGGGATTACAGGCGTGATGTTATGTTATTTTATTTACGGAGTTTTTGTTTTATAACATTTGTAATATACCTAAGTATGCAACAAAAAATATAATTTCCTGAACAATATTCACAGACATTCAAGATCTTAAACTTGCAAAAGGGTTGGCACTCGGCGACATTTTGACTGAAGTTCACACCATCATACAAAGAAGTAAATATTTACTCTACGTATACATTAGTAAAATCTATCTATTGTATATTCTATACAGATTTTTATGTCTTACATGAGATCTGACGACTTCAGTGTCCACTTCCATTGCAGGACCTTCTTATAAGACTTTCGCACGTCATACACATCTGCTTGCTTTGCTCTGTTAAGGCTTGTCCGATATAATCCGGGCATAAATTGCTTTTACTCGCAGCCCGTATGGCGTAATTTAAGAAAGGATGTGCTGTGTACGGTCCTGGTCTTTTCCGCCTGTACAGTAATTTTTTTTTTTTGGAGGCGCCGAGCGAAGCCCCCTTAAAGTTTAGTCCTATTAGGAAAGCGTCAATTTGGCGCACAAAATAACAATAACTCTCGTTTGGCGTGCGTCGTCAGTGCGCCCCGGCCGATCGGTATTGTCTTTCATTCATTATTTCTATACAACGTCAACGGGGCGGGGCTAGAGAGCTTTTCGATTGTGCGAGTACGAGCAAAAATTAGCTTAGTGATCAGGCGGGAGACTCTAGTACGAAGATATGACGATAGAGAAATACGACTCATAGCCTGTTCTAACAAAATAATGAAAAACCCAGATGTCTCTAAATACTGTGCCCATTTACTATTAAAACATTTACTTTACAGTGAAACTTCCTCCCGAAGTGCTGATAACTCTGCTCATAAAGATGGCGGACGCCGAAGCGCGCCTGGCAACAGGCTGTAGCGAACGTATCGAGCTCGCGGCACTCATCGCGGCCTTCCAGGTCGCCAGGGACCAAGTTAAAGTTGTTGATGTAACGGAAACTTAGGCTCAGGACCACAAAGCCAATTTATACTTACCTCTAGCTTCGGTCTGTAGCACTTCAGCCGAAAATAAACCTTATATGCATATACTTTATGTGCATATTCTTACAATCGATTGTGATCAAGCGTGATAGACAAATAAGAACATTAGGCTTATGTAAATAAGGTTTATTTTTGGATGAAGCGAGACTAAGGTAAGCTTGATCGCCGTCTTATAATCCAGTTTGTGATACACACATCAAAAGTGTCTAGGGATCAAGCATTTTTATGCGGATTTCTTGAGATTGAGATGTGGCTTTGTAATAAATTTATGATTTTATAAATTTATATGGATCCTTTTTGGTGCATTTCATAATTTGAATCAGGAACTCTCAATCAAATTCGAGTAAAAGATGAAAATAAGCTGTCAATATTTTCCCTATAAAAACATACAACGCATTGAAGACATTATTAGTGCTACTGTTTCCCTACTACTGATTAAAACCAACGTTATTATGGAGCGGCGACGTCATTTAAGCAGGGAAGAAATGCTCAGAGCCGTGGGAATGATAGAAGCTGGTTCCCGGCAACGTACTGTAGCTTTAGCTCTGAATACAAGTCAGAGTGTTATCAGTCGACTTTGGACACGTTACCGAAGCACTGGTACCGTGGCTGAGCGCCATGGAGGACGGTATCGCTGCACCACACGGAGACAAGACCGATACATTCAAATCTTAACTCGAAGAGCTCCAACAATAACCGCCATGATGTTAGCCGTGAGGCTTCATCACTCTTCAGGGAACTTAATTAGCGACCAAACAGTCAGAAACCGCTTGCATGAAGTGAACCTTCACTCCCGAAGACCGCTACGGGTACCACCTATAGCAATGCACAATCGTAGGATTCGATATCAATGGGCTCTTGAACACAGAAATTGGGCAGAAGAACAATGGCGTTTCGTGTGCTTTTCTGATGAGTCTCGTTTTGGTATGAGACCGGATACAAGACGTATACGACACTGGAGAACCCCTGGACGCCAACAGCGATTAAAATCCTGCCAGGAAGTCCATCCTTATAGTGGTGGAACCATCATGGTATGGGCGGGTATTTGGATCGGCGGAAGAACTGAGTTGATTTGGATCAGAGGCAACCTCAACGCTCAAATTTATGCTGAGACGATTGTATCAGACGTCATCGTTCCTCTACAAGTGCAAATCGGTCCCTTATTTCAGTTAATGCATGATAATGCACGACCGCACACCGCAAGAGTTGTAAGACAGACTCTCGCCGCAGCTAACATCAATGTCCTGCCCTGGCCTGCTCAGTCGCCAGACTTGAACCCGATTGAGCATGCATGGGATATGCTACAGAGAAGAGCTCTGCCGAATATGGAGGGTATCCAGTCGCAAGAAGACCTTTTTTTGTTGTTGCAACGAACATGGGCGGCCATTCCACAGCGTGATTTGGATGAACTCATTTTAAGTATGCCAAACCGATGTTCTTGTGTTGTTAGTGTTCGCGGTAGAAACACGGATTATTAATTGTTTAAGTTACCCAATAAAATTTTAAAGAAAACTGTGTTTTCAGTCATTTTTTCGAACTTTAATGTTAGTGGTTCAAATGTCAAAAATCCCTTTATTAGGAAAATGGCAAATTTCTTTATTAATGCAAAGGTGACTTGGTTTATCGTTACTGTGACAAACGAAAACACTTTATTTGATGAATCCTTAAAGAAAATTTTAATTAATATCAATCAGGAGAAAAGTTATTGCAAAAATATATGTTGATCCCTAGATACTTTTGATGTGTGTACTTAAACTGTTGTTGAACGTATTCAGTGTAGTGTAATGGGGTGGTGTAAACAAGTCATTTGCAAGGAAAAACTGTTTTCATGCTAATTGTATTGTAAGAAGCATGTTTGTTAGTACCGATATTTGTATATTTAAATCGATAGAAAATGTCAATATTCCAGGGAACTGTCGTTTTTAAATCAACGCAATGCGAGTCTTATGTTATAATATAAAAAATAAACAACTCATATAATAAATTAGTTTTTATTTTAACGTTAAAGCATCTAAACTTATCCACTAATGTGTATTTACAAACTCCTTAAAATATTTTGATCTTTTTGTAAGAGATCTGCTTTTTGGGGTTCAGAGCCCTGCAATACGTACTATTGGCATTACTGCATAATTTGGTATGTCTTGAGTATACTTTTTACTTACCTACTTAGAATATAAATGCGGAAGTAGATATTTATTTTTTATCTTACATAATACGGCTACTCTGTTGTGTGGTCACTTATTGCTTAAATATTAGATTAACATTGTCATTGGATGACCAAAACAGTATCTAAACATTTACTTAAATCAAGTTAACTTCATAAATATTTACTTAAAATTACCGAGTACCTACCGATAATTTAGTCTTAGCACAAACAATTTTGATCTCAGGGAGTATTAGAAACAGCATATTCACCTATATTTTTTTCTTTTGCATTTACTCAAAATTTTGAAGTGAACTCTTCTAGAATATCCCTGTATTATTATTTTGTCTGTAGTGTCCCAGCGGACCTAAATACCCGTATTATGACTTGTTAGAACCAGCATTATTGAAATTCAAGAGAGATGGGGTTATTCAGGACGAATATCGTCTCTTTCGCACCGGTGCACTGATACATTTAACACCTCATAATACGGCGCTGGTTCCTAATAATTTGATAGGGTCAGTTTATCCGAAGATGTTCGACACGATGCTGTTGAAGGAGTTGGTGAGCGAGGCGAAGATGCCGGGGGGCGCGGCAGGGGCGTGAGGGGCGCGGGGCGGCAGAGCCACCGGCCGGTAGTACGGCCCGCCGTCGATACGCTGAAATACCACAACGTTACACGTTATACGACTGACATAATATATTCTATTATCATATTAGAGGTAAAACTTACAAGCAACGACTAAAATAAGCGACAATAACAATACAATAAGACAACAATTTTTGAACACATCATTGATTACATTCAAGGGGACCTCGCGCACTATATGGCCACGACCACAACTTTTGCCGCAGAAGCTTCGATTAGGAAGGCAGTTTCGTCGCACAACCGCGTCCGACCAGTTTTGTTCAAGATAGTGACCGGTCATGCGATCAGTCGTGACTCGTGGTCGTGGCCGCGAAGTACGCGAGGTTAGTACATATATACTTTACTAGTTCTTTAGCAATAATAATTATAGTTTTGTTAATATTGTTTTTACTTTTGTCTGTTTACTATGTTCTTCTACTACAGGCTACCAATAATTTGTTATTATAAGATTTAGGTAATACTAAAACACTGTTTTGGGGGGGGCCTGGTAATCTGTGTGACAGGGTTTTCCTAGTACAGATACCAGTCTCCCACAAAGGATTTATCTGATGTAGTATAGATACATATTTTTAAGGCGCCTTTGTGGAAGAGAAATAAAAATGTTTATTATTATTATTATATTATTATTATTATATATCATGGATGTAAAATGTGACGTCAATATGCGTAACCTTTTCATTTTGCGATTGCACAATAGCATTAGACGCTAAATCATTTTGTAGTAAATCTGGCATAATAATAAATCTGGAAAACAACTCACCGTGCCTTCACCACATGTAAACAGTTCAGCAGACCCATAGGTTACTAGACAGGGGAATATATATTTATGTACAACGTTAATTGGAATAATTAATATATTTTAATGTACCTACTTTTCTATGACACACAATATTATACACACGCATTTGTACTTATCTAATTGGTAGAACACTAGATACTAAGCAGGCAAGTTTATGATACATAACAACACACCGCTATTAAAATAAAAGCAATATTTGATTACATTACAGGTACTTCGCGACAAATAACTGAAGAATTGTATTTTGACGCCGCTTGCACACCAGAGTTACCTACGTACCGCAGTATCACCGCGGTACACAACAATTCAGTAGTAGGAGTCGGACAAGACAACAAACAACGCTCCATTCTTCCCTTATGGAGGGTAACCGAAAAAACAACCCACGAAGAAAAAGGGATGAAAGCATAAAAAATGAAATGCTAAAAAAATACCCGCGGTGGCAAGTGGCGTTGTGAAAACTACGCAAGGCTTAACAAAACACTAAGTTATTTTAAAGAGAGCAAATTTTTCACATTTATTAAGGAATCAGTCTTCGGGGAACACAATAGCACCATCGTTATAGGGGGCAGAGGTAGCTGTGGTACGTGCTGTAGGTAGGGAGGTAGTCTTCACGGTCGCCGCCGGCAGCGCGCCTGCCGCCTTCGGAATATAACCCTAAGGAGGCACAAAAAGTAATTGTAACCACGCCACCATTAGTGCAACTGTACAAAATAACAAGCGAGTGATATATTTACATTACTGTTCTATATTTAGAGATATTGTAGGGTATTTTTACAATGGGAAAGAATATGTACACTTTACATTATGGGAACTTGATTGTAGAGCAGATTATCTTAATACCCTTCCTCAATTTTTGCCGTGTTGAAGACATTTCATTCGACTATAAAAAATGACAGTTAAATAAACAAATATACTTAGTATATATAATCAAGTCTCTTACCAAGGTTACAAGTCTAAAAATGAAATAGGAAGACTTACCTTTGCAGAATGTAGAGTAACATTCAACAGAGTGGGATGGCTTTCTATAACAATGAACTCTACTTCTTGCGGCAGATATCCTTCCGCCGATACCTGCAAGCGGATATGGACAAATAAAACTTCTAGTAAAATAGTGTCGATTCTGTTGTGCACAAACTAAACTTACTTTAGGCTATTGCTATCTTTTTCTCTCTAATAAAACGACAAAGAGACGGACGTAATTTAAAACTGTCAAATTTAGTTGGAACTAATATGTCTATACAAATGAAGGGTGCACGTAAAAACATGTCGACTAAAAACACGATGAAGTGTAAGGCATAAACTAGTTTGACATCTAAACTTAGTTTATAGCTATAGCCGTGCTTTTCTCGCACTTCCTTTTAGTAAAAGATAGCAATAGCCTAAATTAAGTTTAGTTTGTGCACAATAGTCGTGCCTGGCAGTATTCGTCTACCACCATCGAAATTCGAATCGCTTGCTACGAACTGAACTTCAAATAACCCGGGCATCGAATTGACGACAAAATAAGGTTGCTTTTCCACCAGAGATGTGCTATGTAGCTACGCTGCGGGGATGTAATAGCTAAGCTGTGAAACTATGTGACCGTTTCCACTGATACCAAGCTATATAGCGGTGCGAGTAAGATGCGCAGCTCGAACTATGCGATGTATCGATAGTAGGGAAGCAGCGAGGGTGGCGCGGTGAGGGGAGAGGCGCTCTTTACTCTGCACATAGCTACACCACTCGCGACCATCCATAGCACGCATCCTTCCAAATAAAAAACATATGCGCACCAATAAACATGATTGGTGGATATCAAACGCATCCATAGCAACGTAGCATAGCACATCTCTGGTGGAAAAGCACCCTAAATACTGATAAAGCGTGTCAGCCTCTAAATTAAAAGTGTAGTAGTGTTAGGTACTTGTCTCAGTCGCGATCTCTGACAGCTATTAGAAGAGTCGATAACTATACCTTATTATATATCTATCGGTAGGCTGTTACTACTCGGTAGTTACGTAAGGTCTATAATACAGATACTCTTAAGATAGGTACATGTTTCAATGGTACTCAGCGTTGAAACTTGAGTCTAGTGTTACGTGATCAAGTGGTCGTCAAAATGAGATCATTTTCAAGATTTGCCATCTAAAATAGTCTTATTGAAGACCAGCATGATTATTCAATTAATTTGGTACCTCAGCATTCTCACGGATTTATGGGTTGCAAGGAAGTTTGAGTTCTGAGGTTTCCGGAAACGGTACGAATTACGATCACCTTAGTTACCTAACAGCACTCAGTCAGGGAACTTTTTTGTTTGACAGCCATACACCCTCGCGGAAATATCGACCAATAATGAGCTTGCAATATTTTTTCTCAAGGTTATTTTAAAAATTACAGAACGCCTGAAGAACAACAGGGGACGCTTCAGAGGCGACTCTGGAAGACATCAGTCAACGCGCTTTACTAGTCTCTGAATGGTTCAATTGTCATAGTGACGATGTCTTACATCAATCCTGTAGGTTCCGGGCAGCAGTATGCGCCAGAACTCGCCGTACTTGGTGGTGTGGTATGTGACGTCACGTCCCTTCACTTTGACTGTGGCGCGCTCCACTGGGTTGCCATTTTCGTCCATCACGAAACCATGTGCTCCACGGTGTGCTTCAGCCAAGTATTTGATGAGAGACTGCAAACAAAAATATCTTTGGTAATTACCTGAATATGTTTGCCAATTACCCATTAGCTAGTGAGTGAGCTAGCTAGAAATAGAATAGCTCTGACTTCAAAACTAATCTAGTAGAAACGCAGGTATAAAGAACCATCAGTAGAGTATCACTACCACATCAGCAATCCACCAGAATAGGTACCTTCCTCCTGGACAAGAACTGCAAGGGCTATTCTGAAAATCTCTTAACCGTCAGCGGGCCCAGTTTGGCCGCTGTAGAAATAGGTAATCTGGCCAAATGAGATATCTTCGACCCGTCCTAAATACAATGCCAGTGTGGAGCCACTTTGCAGGATATGCCCCATTCCAGCCTCCTTTCTTACCCTTCCTGCACCTACCAGGATTTAAACGGAGCCAACGATAGAGCTGTGCAAATGGCTGCATTCTGTTCGGCTATGAACTATCATATCCGAACAGAATGAAGCCATTTGCCATGGACACTTAAAGAAGTGGAGTATCTACCTATAAATAGAACGTAGTCTTGCATTTAATCTACTAAGGTCGGGATGGATAATGTTAACAAAACAAATAAATTACATTAAGTATTATCTTATCGATCGCGCACTGATATATACCTAAAAACATCGACAGGGCGTTGGCACTCCCTGCTTCAAGACTATGAGTTTACTTAGGTAGGTATAGCATTTACTGCACACCTTTTGACTGCCACAGTACTGCCTTTATAGTTATACCTACTATTAGACGACCTAATAAAATGAACAGACAAAATAAATTATCTCAGGAATACCCGCGTAACCCTTCACTGCTCTTCAAGATTTATGACATCTTCTAAGGCTACAAAGAAAATGTTGACTGACGCTAATTAAAATAGTTCTTTTGCCAGTTTGCCACTCCATCTTTGGCTTTGGCTCCACCTCAAGCAGCTCCTTATTTTCGTTGCTTTGCCTATTCTTCTTCATGATGTTATTGAAACAACCTCAGTGACATTTAGCACTGGAATGAAATTCCGGGTTTTTGGCAAAAGTTTTAAAAAAGCTTGTATCTTCCTCACTAACTTCTTATTTGTCGTTTACCTTGAAGCAGAATAGTCGTGCGGAAACATTTTTTGAAGAGAAGATATGACGGAGCAACATAGGTACAGCTTCCCTCGTTTCATTTTAGACTAGACCGTACAGGTAAAATTCTGTTAATAGACATATACATACCTAAGCATTATTATATTTCACCATACGAACAGACATCCTGTAGGAACTTTATTTCCTTGTAATTAATTATTAAGTTAAGTACTTGATTAAATCTTATCGTATCAGTATTTTAGATTGATAAGCGCATTACTTTTTAGATTGGTTTCGTCTGAAATTTCAAACCAAAGCTCTTTTGTTTACAAACTGGAACACACGTTTGTTTATCACCTCACAATGTTCTACCGTTGGTTATATTTTGTTGCTATTATTGGGGTGACTTATGTAAATGGTGAAACTAGAGCTGCTATAGCACACCTCGTATCACAGAATGTGACCGGGAGTATCGTGTTTTCTGAGACAACTGATGGGCTTCGAGTCACTGGAACCATCGTTGGGTTAGGCGCCGGCTCCTACGGGTTCCATGTACACGAATTTGGTGACACGAGCGCCTGCGACGCATCAGGTCCGCATTTTGACCCTGACGGCGACAACCATCACGGCGATAGGGTTCACCAAGTTCGTCATGTTGGTGACCTCGGGAATGTTGTATTCGAAGGCAATGACGCTGACATTGCAGTCGCTAATTTCGACTTTGTCGACAGCGTAATTTCACTTCGAGGACGTAACAGTATTTTGGGGCGTACTCTGGTTCTCCACGAGCAGGAGGATGACCTGGGTCAAGGAGGAGACGCGGGTTCCTTGCTTACTGGTAACGCGGGCCCACGAGTCGCGTGTGGTGTGATTGGAATCAGATCTCCTGGTGCACCTTGGAACTCCGCTGCTTCTATGAGTCCGTCGGTGCTTCTGTTTCCTGTGATTGCAGCATTTGTTTTCAATTCAGTTTAAATGAAGATAGTTGTGATTGTTTAAATTAATGTTTCATGCAACGTGAGTGTAAGTGGCATTATTATCCGGTACGTAACTGCTAGGTGTTAGAATTAAAATTTAAATATTTTCAACCGACTTCCAAAAAGAGGAGGTTCTCAATTCGTCTGTATTTTTTTTTTTTTTTTTTTTTTTTTTTTTTTTTTTTTGTGTTTGTTACCTCAGAACTTTCGACTGGGCGAACCGATTTTGATGATTCTTTTTTTATTTGAAAGCTGGTGCTTCCCGTGTGGTCCCATTTAAATTTTATTAACATCTGGTGCTGATCTTCGGAGATATACAATGGAACTCTTCAAAAATAGACGGCAAATCTGCCGTGAATGTTGCAATCGCTTGGATGTTTATTGTTTATCCAATATCATGTCATAACATCACGCCTCTATGCTCTGAGGGGGTACACAGATGTGTACAATACACCCAGATTTCGACAGCTAGGTATGTTAAGTTGGTGCGATCGTGTTCCGCGCGCACCTCAAATGACGTAACATCACGCCTGTATGCTCTGAGGGGGTACGCAGATGTGTACAATACACCCAGATTTCGACAGTTAGGTATGTTAAGTTGGTGCGATGGTGCGATCGTGTTCCGCGCGCGCCTCAAATGACGTAACATCATGCCTTTATGCTCTGAGGGGGTACGCAGATGTGTACAATACACCCAGATTTCGACAGTTAGGTACCTATGTTAAGTTAGCACTTTCGTGTTCCGCGCGCGCCTCATTGAGATGTCAGCAAAAGGGACTGTTGTAAAGAGATACTGCGGCCCTGGAACACAAAGGGCTAAGAAGGAACATAATTAGTCAGTAAAAGTCTGACACTCCCTTCCGCTCCGCCCAGAGCGGGACCCGTAATTTGATTTCCCATCCGAAAAAAAAAAACATGGTATGTTGTTCCATATATTGGGGATACGCCTATTACGCATATACCATGACATGTATTTTTAACAATGTCAAAGAAATTCATGGCAAATATTTGTTTGGGAACAACTAAAAATGGAAAAATAAAAAAACTTTTTTCAAAAAATAAAACCGACTTCAAAAAACACAAAAAAGTGAAAAATAACTTTAGCTTCAGAAGTCGGTGACAAAAACACTAAATCAATCAAACAAAGGTCACCGACTTCTGAAGCTAAAGTTATTTTTCACTTTTTTGTGTTTTTTGAAGTCGGTTTTATTTTTCTGAATCTGCTGTCAGGTTTTTTTTTTAACCGACTTAAAAAAGGAGGAGGTTCTCAATTCGATTGGTCTCTTTTTTTTTTTACACACCGATTACGCTGAGATTTATGATCCGATTTACGTGATTCTTCTTTAGTTTGATGCGAAATAGTTGCCATTTGGTCCCACAAAAATTTAACATAAGTTTGGCCCAGTAGTTTTCATTTTATGATCATTTTTACTTCAGTCGTGTAGTTTAATTTCATGTATGTTCACCGATATCTCCCTCATTTGCGGACCGATTGTTTTTGAAGTCGGTTTTATTTTCTGCAATAAAGTTTTTTAGACATGCTGATAACAAAAATCATTGATGTGACTCATTCCCAAGTTAAAACTATGGGAGCACTACACCGTTTGTTATCTTGCCTTGTTTATGCGCAGGGGGTTATAATTGCAGTTTGACTTTCAACCTTGGTTGGTAAAGCATATACGTGTGCGACTACGACCAAACAGAATGTTCACTGTGTCCCACTAATTGGTTTTGGTGGGGAAATTACAATCGCATAAATTCGTGACTTTACTTTTTCCTCTATGGTTAGCACTTTTGGAGTTAAGATATAAAAAGACAAGTTTTTTAAATCTTTAGCAACTATTACCAAAGGTGAGTGATGTACTCGCCATGCCTAGCCGTAGCCTTCTTCAGTCTTCAATCTACATTGCTCGTTTTGGCATACCACTAGAATCACAACTGATAGAGGAAAACAGTTTGAGTCACACCTATTCAGAGATCTCAATGACCTGGTCGGTACGGCTCATTTTGGAACGACGGCTTATCACCCTGCAGCTAATGATGTGGTAGAGATCTTCTAGTGCGATGCGACGATGAACACTGACTTCCGATGGTATCTCCTCAATAGTGAGGAGATACCATCGGAAGTCTTAACTCGCTGACTTATATACCTCGCTGAAGAATAGGTTTCTAGGTACACCTCTCTCAGGTACATTCTTCTTCAGGACTACAGTCCTGAAGTCGGACTTTCATAGTAACGTTTTCATCAGACACTTCTGAACCTCGATACATCGATAGTCAATCTGGCAGCGGCTGCATTATAATTATAGCCCTTGCATGCGCGCTGCGCTGGCAGGATTGGTTCCAGGGGGTTGCATCTTTAGTTCCATGAAAACAGCTCGATTTTAGTAACGTTTTCATCAGACACTTCTGAACCTCGATACATTTTCATCAGACCCTTCTGAACCTCGATACATCGATAGTCAATCTGGCAGCGGCTGCATTATAATTATAGCCCTTGCATGCGCGCTGCGCTGGCAGGATTGGTTCCAGGGGGTTGCATCTTTAGTTCCATGAAAACAGCTCGATTTTTTTTGCACTCCACCTCAGATTTGTTAGATTTTCAGAAGCTTATGTAGTAAATCGAAAGAAAATAGTATTCAAGAGCGAGCGTGGCGAGCTTGAAAATTATAGCACCCCACCTCGAATGTAGTAGGTTTTCTTTTGTCCTTTATTGTAGAAATAGCCTATTGTACAGTTTGGCTGCCGGTTACCGATACTTTCAAGGCCATATTATAATATACTCATTTCTATAAAAAAATACACGTTTATAAATACTCCTGACCCCACACCCCGCGAATGGCAGTCATTTTGTTTTTTTTAATCGGTTCATCTCGGGTAAGTTCAATGAGATGCTAATATCTTTGAATGTAAGAGACCTAGAGACGTGCAAATGGTCTTATTGCAAGGGTAAACGACGAAGCTATCAAATGATTAAATAAATTTTCCTGAAAAATAAGCAAACAAAAAAAAAAAGAGAAATGACGAAATTTTACATAAATATGAATTATTTTTTTACATTTCCTAATCTAGTGCAAAATTAGCCCCCCAATGTTGCGTATGTTTTATGTTACATGATAAGTATTTGAGTCAACCTACAAAATGATATCAAAATATTGACTCAAAGCCAATCAATTAAAGGTGTGCATAACCCTAGCAAAATGTTGTGCATTTGAGAGATGAGACCATAAAAAATAATTAGTGTATCATGAGGAGCAATTTGTTTAATAGTAGCAAAATTTGTGTGAATTGTAGTTTTAAAGTTATTTGAGAAAAACACATTTTGCTGGAGTAACGTTAAGAAACGTCATCCTGGCAAAATCGATTTTCAAAAATTCGTTCAGCCCGTAACCAAATACATGATTAGATAGCTTTTGTTGCATAGTAAATGTTTGTAAATAGCAAAATTTGTGTGTGGTATGGTTCTTGAGTTATTTAAGATTTTGCTGCGGTAACGTTTTGGGATTTCCCAGATCTCAAAAACGGCTCAACGCAGAAGATTTAAAAAAATACCAATAAGAGACCTTAATTTGTTTAAATTAGTTTAAACATTAGTTTTTGATTTGGTTGTCGTAAACCAATGGAATTAAATGGTTTCAAAAATCAAATAAATACGGATTTGCAAGTAAACCAAAACACTTATAACCAAATAAACAGCTGTAAAAAATACCCATGGTAGACACGTATCACGTCAAGTAAAATGGATTATGTAACTTTATACGATACGAAGATAAAAACAAAATTGATTAATTTAGACTGGTTGTACTTTAGCGATGAAATACGCAGTTCCCAAAACATTAAGAAACGTGGCATACTTTAAACTAATTAAAAGGATTCATGAACATCAATTCCTGTTAATTTCAGCTTTCAATTACGGCTGTAATGAAAGTTATATCAAAATCAAGAATATGTCAGAAATTCTCTAATAGCCAACCAAATTAAAATGGTCACGTAAAAGCGGCCGCACCATACGTACGAGTAGTCTTCGCAAATTAGCAACTTAGTGTCCGATGTTTTGTACAGTTAAGCAGAAAAACGTTTTACGTGTAACCGATTTTTTAATGTTCGAAGTGCAGGTACCATAACACACATTTTCTACTAGTTTTCTATTTTATAAATGAAAATCATGTTAATTAACAGTAGTTTAACAATTTAATGGATCATAAGTAATTATTTAAAGTCAAGTAACTTTAAAAAGGTAAGTAATAATCTCAGTAAATAATTTATAGTGTGATTTTGATTGACGACGCGTGGTTCACACGTTGATCACCTGTAACTGTCACATGTAATGTTGAAATAACCACTAAGTTATACGTTACAAAGCTCATGTTTAAATGCCATACTGTGAGTCGAGGGGAAATGGAGTCCACCTACCTACCTACGTATTTAGTAGGTGCCTATCTCCGTCTTAAGGAAAATTGTACAAACTATGAATCAACATTGTATTTTAAGTTTAAGCATTGGTACTTGACAAACAGAAAAACATTTATGCCAATTATTAAAATTAAGTACGTACGTAACTTATCTGAGATTTTTTCCTCAATATGTTAATGCTAAGGCAAAAATATACAATAATTTGTATGAGACTGATTTTTAAATAAAAATAATGAACACCATGACCAGCAACCTACGCAACAGTAACAACAACGTACGTACGCAACTGTACTAACAAAACATCCATATTATCCCATTCATTTAAGATGGTTACGATTATGTATAGTGCGGCCGCTTTTTCGTGACCTTTCCGATTTGGTCAGCTTATTAGAGAATTGCTGACATTTTCTTGTTTTTGATATAACTTTCATTACAGCCGTAATTGAAAGCTGAAATTAACAGGAATCAATGTTCATGTATCATTTTAATTAGTTTAAAGTATGCCACGTTTCTTAATGTTTTGGGAACTGCGTATTTCATCGCTTAAGTACGACCAGTCTAAAATGAATCAATTTTGTTTTTATCTTCATATCGTATAAAGTTACATAATTTATTTTACTTGACGTGATAAGTGTCTACTATGGGTATTTTTGACAGCTGTTTATTTGGTTATAAGTGTTTTGGTTTACTTGCAAATCCGTTTTATCTGATTTTTTAAACCATTTAATTCCATTGGTTTACGACAACCAAATCAAAAACTAATGTTTAAACTAATTTAAACAAATTAAGGTCTCTTATTGGTATTTTTTTCAATCTTCTGCGTTGAGCCGTTTTCGAGATCTGGGAAATCACAAAACGTTACCGCAGCAAAATCTTAAATAACTCAAGAACCATACCACACACAAATTTTGTTATTTACAAACATTTACTATGCAACAAAAGCTATCTAATCATGTATTTGGTTCCGGGCTGAACGAATTTTTGAAAATCGATTTTGCCAGGATAACGTTTCAAACATTACTCCAACAAAATGTGTTTTTCTCAAATAACTTTAAAACTACAATTCACACAAATTTTGCTACTATTAAACAAATTGCTCCTCATGATACACTAATTATTTTTTATGGTCTCATCTCTCAAATTCACAACATTTTGCTAGGGTTATGCACACCAATTAAAGAGTTATTGTCATTTGAATATAGCTCTGCCCCAGCACAATAGACTCCGCAAAGTCGCAGGTACCCCGTTTTTTTATTTTTTGCTTTCCGCGTCGGATAGATTTACTGAATCTAAATCTTTTCTACGTATTTTCTTTTCGGACAGGGGGGTGCAAGACTTTGCAAGTGCATCCCCTTGCACCCTGCTGCCCGCGCCCATGAGCCCTTGTCTTGATGTTTTTAATCGAAAGCTTTCTTGAAGGCCAAAAACGATAAGCAGAATATTATTATCTGTAACATTTTGGTCTGTGATTTATTTATTTAGTACAGCATAAACCATTGACACTAAATTAAATAAATCTTTTTACTCGCAGAACCGTGATGGTTAACGAGACACATAAACATTCTGTAGGTAATTAATTCATTGTAATTAAGTAGAAAAATAAGTAAATCTTATCTTTATCAGTATTTTAGGTCGGATCGCGCATTACTTTTCGATTACATTAGGTAGGTATCTTTCGTCTGAAATTTTATATGATAACAAAACAAAGCCAAAGCACTTTTGTTCACATATTGAGACACACGTTTGGTTATCACTTCACTATGTTTTACCGTTGGCTATTCTTAGCTATTTTCAGTGTAACGTATGTTAATTGCGAAACTAGATCTGCCGTAGCATACCTAGTATCGCAGAATGTGACCGCGAATATCGTGTTTACTGAGACAACTGAGGGGATGCGAGTCACTGGAAAAATTACTGGCTTAGGCCCTGACTCCTTCGGGCTTCTTATAGAAAACTACGGTGACTTGAAAGCTTGCGTCGCATCAGACACGCACTTTGACACTGACAGCGGCAGGGATATCCAAGTGCGTCATATTGGTGGTGACTTTGGAAATGTTTTGTTCGTAGGCAATGGCGTCTCTGATTTGGATTTCGTGGAGAGCGCACTTTCACTTCGAGGTCTCCACAGTATTTTGGGACGTTCTCTCGTTATTTACCATCGTATACCTGATGTTTTTCCGAGTCCGGACTCACGAATTGCGTGTGGTGTGATTGGAATCAGATCTCCTGCTGCACCTTGGAACTCCGCTGCTTCTGTGAGTCCGTCGGTGCTTCTGTTTCTTGTGACAGCAGCATTTCTTTCCATTCAATGTATAGGCCTAATATTGTGATTGTATATGTGTGATGTGATTTTGTAAAATGTTTGTGTTCATAATTTAGTTTAAAATACATAATGGCTTGAGATTCTGTTGGCATTTTTTTTACAAACGTGGTGTGCGGTCGAAGTAGGTGCATTATCTAATTCTTAATTAATTAAGTTTTCACATAAAATCTCATTTTTTATCGTAAGGCCCTCCCCCCCCTAAACGGCTCACGTAATTAATGGACGCCCCCTAAGTTGATTAGTAAAATCATCCTTTATCCATGAAATATCTAATGTTTTGTTACCTGTTTGTTGTCTTGCCAATACTTGGCCAGTTCATGCGCAGGGGGGTACTTGCAGCAAGAGATCTCTAATGTTATCTCCATACATCCATGCCACAGGTAGTTGTAGTCTTGCATGCCGCCTGGAAGTAAACAGCATTACTTTTGTGAGGGTTTGGCTGGGTAGAGAGGACTTTGAGTAGGCACGTGGGAATTTTCAGCATGTATGGAATTGCGGCTACAGAGCATCAATAGTAGATTGATATTGATAAGGGAGCAAAATAATATTTTTACGGCGAGGGCGCTTTTTTGAATCCAGGGCGAAGTGAGGGATTCTTTAATAGAATCCTGAACGTAGCGAGGGATTCAAAGTACGTCGCCCGAGCCAAAAATATATTTTGCGCCCGAGTGATACACTCTACTTTTCATCACCCACTATGAGAAAATAAAAGGCGCCTCATAATTTTAACCGACTTCAAAAAGGAGGAGGTAATTCGACTGTTTTTTTATGTATTTACACCGATTACGCTGATATTTAAGAGCCGATTGACGTGATTATTCTTTAGTTTGATGCGGAATAGTTGTCATTTGGTCCTATAAAAATGTAACATAGTTTGGCCCAGTAGTTTTCATTTTATGAACATTTTTACTTTAATCGTGTGGTCTAATTTCAACATGTAAAATAAATGCATATCTAATATTTGGATAGGATATTACAACTAAAAATGGAAAAATAAAAAAACTTTTTTGAAAAAAATAAAACCGACTTCACAAAACGCAAAAACGTTAATTTTTAACGTTTTTAACTTTAGCTTCAGAAGTCGGTGACAAAAAAAAACTAAATGAATCAAACAAAGGTCACCGACTTCTGAAGATCTAAAGTTATTTTTCACTTTATTGTGTTTTTTATTCACGGTCACTTGAAGAACTCATTTTTCAAAACAAAACCATGAATTTCTAACAATTCATGAAAATTGACGAAAATGCGGTCTGTAGTTCGCGCGTTTTTAATTTGATTTCTTTTTTTATTCAGTCAGCGCGGCGGCGCGGCGCGACTGGGCCGTCGTACCAGCCAGTCTTTATTCAAACAATATTTGCGTTCGATTTCTTTCGGCGCTGAACACTAAGATGTTCCAAATTCAAAAAGTGCGCCGCAATTATCTTTGCGGCGCACTTTTTGAATTTGGAACATCTATAAAGAGGATTAAAAACTCATTACTGCCCGCTAAAAGTTTGCATAGAAAACACCACCTCTGGGTGCACTTAAAGGCGAACCAAGTCGTCCTTTTCGAATAAGTGGAGGGGCGCGCACGTATGTTGGAAAAGTTTTGTATTTTCGTTGCAGGGGACTGGTACGGTCGAACAAGCTATTTGGTTTACAGTTTAACCCACAAATTACTTTGTAAAATCTAAACCAAATAGCTTGTTCGACCGTACATTACCTTTGTATTGAACGACGTATGACGTCACTGTCAGCTTCGACGTCAATGCAAGATTGCAAGCCAATTAATTTAATGCCTTCATGGAACAACACCTTGAACTGCTCAATTTTATTAGGTATGTCTTTTAAAACTAGCTTACTAAAAGTTTGAAGTAAAATTACGCACATAGTAAAATCTTCACAACGGAAAAATGACACTAAAAGAAATACCTGTGAGAGGATACCAGGCCGCGCCATTAGTGATGCCTTTCTCGAACCGGGGCGAGCCTGACTTGCAGGACACGCCACGCGACATCTTGGCGTGGTTGTTGGAGTACACGAGCGACAGGTGACGGAACACGTCATCGTCGGGCGCGATCGACGGCGAGTGCGCGTAGTTCTGGAACACTGCGTTCAGGCCACATGTTGGACGAAAACAAATATTATTCATTTTATTCATATTTGTGTAAGAAGGTACCTAAAGTTAACGTGACACCTCACCGGAACACAGAACTGAAGATCTGCATATTCCTGATTTGCGTGAAAATAAAAGAGAAAACATTTCTGTTACTCTATTGTCTTTTAAGTTCTGATGCCCTAATTTTAACATAGAAGAACTTCTCACAAATCCTCATAAACTCCAAAGCCATCGAGCTAAGCGAGAAGTTATAAGATAATTGAGGAAAATTTGCATTAAATGACCATGAAAACAATAATAATGCTAAGCAAGATAATGCAATGATCAAATTCCAGCGGCAGTTGCGACTGTTGGCTATTAGTATGACATGTGACCGGAAGCGCGTGACGAAACTGACCATTGAACATGGTTAGAGAACAATAAAAGTGTTATTGACAGTTACTGGCACTGGGCGTGTTGTCGAAGGGGTACGACGCCACGAGAGCACCGCCGTGCAGTGAACCGGACAGCACGAACTGGATCTTGCTGATCCACTCCTTGATGGCTTCCGTCTCCGGCTGCGGCTGCTTCGTGTTAGCCTTGAAGAAGTCAGGGAAGTTCCTGTTCAAGTCGTAACGACGAGCGTTGTGCCTGCAAATTAATAAGACCCACTTGTTACATATTTATCTATGTTAATTTGACCATCATCAATCATAATTCATCAAGATATATTAAACCTCGGATAAATAGATGTTGCAATGAAATAAAATTGAGCTCTATTCAAAAAGTTTCTGCTCTAGGTAATAACTTTTTACGAAATACATTTCATTGAAGTTGTATCCATGCTAGTGAATATGTAGTTTATTCGCTCAATGTATTGTTTAGTTAGTTATCGCTTTTTTCTCTAACGCTAATAGGACGGTTCAGCAATGATGTTACATTTTGAAGGAGAATGATAAAATTATTACTAAACATAACTTCACGCCTGTAATCCCCGAAGGGTTAGGTAGATGTGTACCTAATAGTACACCCACATTTCGCCAGTTATGTTTAAGTCCCGTGTAATAGGGGGCGAACCCATAACGCCTTTCCTGAGAAATTCCTGCCCAAAAAAAGCACCCAGGCCCTCTTGTTCAGTAGTCGCGCTTGCGCCCACTAGACCTACGAGGCAGACACTTATTACAATAGTGACAATATGCATTTATCCGTACCTGCCGTATGTGTTGTCACACTGTCCTTCCTTCGAGATGGCGAAACCGTCTGGGTTCATAGAAGGCATCAAATGGATCCTAGTGTTGTCCAGCAACCATTTTATGTAGGGATCGGTATCATATGAAGTCACGAGGTGCTGGAAATATTTAAAAAGGGTGTTTTTTTTAAATAAATGCATAACGAACGAGACATAATCTCCCAGCATCTGCATAAGGTTGAAGTTGTAATTGCCTCTCCTACGAGGTTCAAAACCAAAATCCCTTATTAAAGTTATCGTACTTTTTGAGTTTATGTTTAGCGACGTGGTAGGTAGGTACTGCTTGTCACGGTTTTTTAAGGACTTAACTGAATTATAAACCTCTGAAAGAATTCGCTAAATGCTAATGTGAAATTCACATAAATCCGTTGCTTAGTTAAGATTTAGACAACAAAACAACGCGATCAAACAAACACGACAAGCGACTTGGTTTTATAAGTACTATTTTTGTAGACCAATCAATAGATAACTCCAGTTTCTTACTAGAAATCCGACTAGGCGTACCAGTCTAAACCATTTCTCTTGTACAACTTAGCTAACTATCAATGTAAACAGGTAGTCGCTGATTATGACAAGGAAGTGCTCATTGCAGCTAAGCACCGGTTGTGGCAACTAACTTGAATGAGGTGCAGAAGTAGCTCGCGCCCGACGGCTTCGTTTCCGTGAATGTTGCCGACGTATTTGACGTCGGGCTTGCCGATCATGTGCTCGTACGGGGAAGCTGAGATCACCATCACCCACAAATCACGGCCTGGGGGAAAAAAATAGGGTAAAGCAACTTTGCTCTATCAAAATAGTTTTGGGATGGTCATTATCAAGTTTTGGTAGAAACAAATGAAGCGTGAAGAAGAGTTAATGGTCACTCGGAGTCTCGGAGAGATCAACCTGAATAGACGAATCTGCACCAAATCGGTCTGTCTAACTGACCACAATATAGTGCACTTACACGAAACGATCTAAATGATCAGTTTCAACAAAACGATTCGTTTCGACTACCTTCTTGGGCGATCAAACTTATTAGACCGTTATACATAGCTTGCAAAGTCCACGGTTACAGATTTTGGTTAGATCATTTGATTCTGAAGGTAGAACGGAATAGGTAGGTATATGGCAAACACCAGCAATGCTCTTACCTTGTACTGATTTCCCGACAGAGTAGAGTGCAGTCAAGGCCGGGTACTTCGCAGACACAGATCGCAGGTATCGGGTCATTTGATCATGGTCGTGGTACCGGAATTCCAGATCCGAGCCATTCTCTCTGGACTCGACTTCGCCTAAATTCGTAGATGCCTCATCTGTATAATATGATGCAATACCTAAATTAGATATAATAAATGATGATACATATTTTATGAGATAAAATAACAGGAAAATAAACATTTGTCTTGGAAAAACCCCAATTTTGTTGCTGAAGACATCTTTGAAAGAAAAAAAGATTAAAATCTCCTTTATCCTCGTGCTAGCCGGTTTATATTTGCGTAAGTATGTAGGTAGCTGAATATACATTTAGAAACCAGGATTGAATTTAGTCAGCGCCACCAGCATCAATCAACCAAAACGTTTTAAAGATAAATATAACCAGATAAACCGAATGTTATGCATTGACTCATTGCATTGATTGATACCAGTAGATAGAGTCACCTACATATTCGATAAGATGAGTGAGTTCTATCATCGAAATGACAGTAAGTAGGTAGATGCTTCTTGTGATTGTGTGTTACATAGCTCTACTTGGTTAACTTGAGATATTCTGCATGCATTTGAGTTGCATGATTTTCATAAAAATCACACCAACTTCAACACACACACTTGCTCGAAAAGCGACTTACTCGTCTCGTATTCCAACGAACGTCTTCAATGCAGTTATTTTCTATATTTTCGATGGACTGACTGAACAATGTTGTTTTATTGTTTGTATTTTATTTTTGAACACGATGTCAGGGCAAAAACTTTACAATTGAGTATATTACTAAGGGCTTTTTTAGTACAAATATTATGTTTGTAAATGTGTTGAAAACTAATAAACGCAGGCTAATTGGGACAGTTTGCATAAAAAATGACTATTGTTTTGTGGATGGTGAATGTGTAGGTACTGTACCTGGACTATAAGTGGGATTAGAGAGTGACTGTGAACGCGTCGCCCCCAGACAGGTCAGCACAAGGAAAATGCGAGCTATACTCGCTTTCGCACTACCAGCCATCTGCAAATAATAGAATACTTTTAGTTCTTATGTATAAATAAATAACATACCTTTATTTTTTTCTTGTAGAACAGGTTACTGATTTGATTGTTCACATACCTACCTACTGATTCAATGTCAACTCAGATTTATTTAATTTTAAGCAATCTTAATTAGAGGTGTTTATTTTAATTAGTAGGTATATAATAATTTCGTGTTCTCTATAGAACGCCTGCCTAGATGTATGGATGGGCCCCCTTCTCGGCTCGTATATCGTCAAAACGAGCATGGTCGAAAAGCTTGTTATTTCATCCAGAGCCACAGCGGTGGTTTTCTTTCCATTTCCCTGTCTTATCTAGCCCCGACCCCGCACTACTCGTCACCCGAGTACCTCATACCGCCTAATGCGGCCGCCACACACTCGACGAGTGGCATGGGAAGTAGCGAGGAAAGGAGGCAGAGACATAGTGAGGCAACATTACTCGTCATGCCGCACGTCATGCTCCTCGTCGTGCCCATCGCTTCCTATTTTGTCGGTTTTTATGCGCGAGTCAAAGGACCGGCAATACGAGCGCGAGTGGCTGGCTACATAATCACGCGGTCGCAGTGATGTGATCCACCATCTCCGTTGGCGAGGACGACGACGACGATGTATATTTCTTTTTAATAATTAGCTATACTAAAAATGCATTGCGCGCACGCTGCCACAGTTTCATCGTCCATTGTCCAGCAAAGGCAAATCACAAGTGAGGAGCGTCGCGATTAATTGCGCGAGTATTGCCGCGATGTTGCCCTCTGTGCCCACACACTGCTCCGCAAAGTTTGATAAACTTTAGTACCTATTTTTGCCACCAACATAAATAAGTTTTCCTTGGTTTACGATTTTTAATTTCTTTAGACTCTGTGTCTTACTGTTAAATTTTTAAACACTTTTGGACCGTGTCCAACACTCAGATCCTCTTGATGTTTTACTCGGAGCTTACCGACTACTGTATTGCTGGAGAGCTGCCCTGACGTTTACTCGTGTGGGCACAGAGGGCAACATCGCGGCAAATAGCAGCAGCGCAAGGAGCATAGCGAAGAGCAGCGCAAGGAGCATAGTGTGGCGGCCGCATAACGCGAGGACATTGAACGAAAAATAGTGTTTGAAAATTTATATAACTTGTTCCAAGAAATACGTGTTTTTGAATAAGTCTTACAAGTTTGTGAAATAAATATTTGTCATTTAGAATCTCCACTACATTTGCAAGGCTTCTATCATGATATTTTTTTACTTTTACAATTTATGAGTAAGTACATTATGAACGGCCAAAGTTGAGGTAAAATTTCTGCAAAACACCAATTTTTGGAGGCTTATACTGAATTTGTTTCTACAAATTTTTATTTTTTGCTTCGAAGAACAGGTTGTCATTGTATACAGAGTGGAATTTTTCAACCTCACCTGAATAGAATAGAATAGAATTTTATTTTGCAAATATGGATAATCTACAAAATAAAAATGAATACCTATTTCCCTTGGTCACGGCATATAAATAAAAATGAATCCCTATTTCCCCTGGTCACGGCATATAAATAAAAATGAATCCCTATTTCCCTTGGTCACGGGTCACGGCATATAAATAAAAATGAATCCCTATTTCCCTTGGTCACGGTATATAAATAAAAATGAATCCCTATTTCCCCTGGTCACGGATTTTATATAAAAATTAATCCCTATTTCCCTTGGTCACGGGTCACGGCATATAAATAAAAATGAATCCCTATTTCCCTTGGTCACGGTATATAATTAAAAATGAATCCCTATTTCCCCTGGTCACGGCATTTATATAAAAATTAATCCCTATTTCCCTTGGTCACGGGTCACGGCATATAAATAAAAATTAATCGCTATTTCCCTTGGTCACGGCACATAAATAAAAATAAATCTCTATTTCCCTTGGTCACGGTATATCAATAAAAATGAATCCCTATTTCCCCTGGTCACAGCATATAAATAAAAATGAATCCCTATTTCCCTTGGTCACGAAATCACGCGTGAACGGCTGGACCGATTTCGCTAATTATTTTTTTGTTGTATTTGTTATTGTCAGGAGAAGGTTCGGTAGGGTAGAGTAGACTAAAAAGTAAAGACAGGACAACGTCTATCGGGTCAGCTAGTAGGTATACAATGGTTGTTAAGATATATCAAAGCTCAGCGCATGAACATTATAGACTTTACTCAAACGTCCATCTGATTAATTATGTTACTACCTACTTTAATTAACAATTATCTTTGACGTCATTTATTTTTTTTAATGACGAAGAATTATATAGCTATGAAGATTTTCAACACGAACACGTGCAAATTGCAATCTTCTTTCTTCAATTCTTAATTAATCATGGTTTTCCTTTCTTTTAATTTATCATGTTTGTAATAGAGATTTGATTCTTTGAGAGATTTGACTCTATCGATTGATGCTATAAAGGTACAGAATATTATTTTTTGGAATTTTAGCCGGTTAGATTTCCGAGTTAAGCAAGTGAATTTGCAGTTTTGAGAGTACTTTCCAATGTTACTTTCCCTCCAGGTGAGGTTGAAAAATAATAGTTATACTTACAAAACAAAATAACTCATTCTTAACAATAGTTAAAGTATAATACGCTGCCCTAACTGTATACCTACATTTTTGGTATAATGCAGGTCAACATCAAACTAGTTCGAGCTAATACTAGTTTTACTTGATGATTCAATTCATGAATTGTATTGTTCACAGGGTGGTGTTGCCAGTATGTGGGGAACTTTCTTTTGAATATTATTATAGTAATGTTTGGGCGAGCGCACCAGTTATGCGGCGTAACCGGTCTGGTTCAAGGTCACTGGGTTAGTGGACCGACCTTATACACAGCAAGCAACCATCTTTTGATTTACTTAAGTTCTTTGTATCATAGTAGAATCAATATATTTGCAACTGACTTGAACTATTTTACATAAGTCAACTGAATACTAAAATTGGTTCGGAACTTCATAAAAAAATCAAACATTATTTTTACATACCTATTTATTTATCTCGACATCATTATTTTATAGGCGCTGGTTCATACACATACAATCTATTTTTTTAGTAATACAGGACAACAACAATGGTTAATTGAATTACAAGTTGAAGTTTGGTTGATCCTGATTCCTGTGGTCTAAGTAAGGGAATAATAATAACGAATTTAGACTAATGTAAGTTAGCATTTAACCATATAAATATTGTATCGAAGCATTATGTAACCTCTACCCACGCATCAGCATCGAATACCATAGCACTATTATCCGCAAACGTTGTGCTCTTTCCGTTTTGTAGCTTAATGTTACATAAATCATTTATATTAATTTATTACTAAGATTAAGGTCGGGCCGATGATGCTGCCCTGTGGAACGCCGCGCCGTACTGATTAGGTGGTTGATCGTCACTGTTAATATAATTATCTAATTATCTATTACATAATTATGCACAGTACTAAGTAGGCACCTACTTACGTACTGATTAGAAGTAGTTTAGTGTGATGTGATCTGCTTTACTCATTTATACTGTAATATAAGTAATTATACTTATAATTATTTTTAATACCGGTGTGTAGTTGTATACATTGTAGAAACAAAAATTTGATTGATTTTATAACCCTAATCAACCCGACGACGGCTTAAACTATTAAATTATAATTATTTATTTAATCAACACATACAGCTATTATCACAGTTTTAGGTACCTAATATATTTTAAAGTTACAATAGTTCCCAAGAATGGAAAACTGTTGTTTTGTCTTTCTCTTTCCCGGCCTAGTTATATTGAGGTGTTTGCTCTAGTTCTAGCAGGCCCTGCTAAAACTTCCCGCCCGCCCTATGACGCGCGACGCCCTAGACGCGAAATGCCCTATTTATAAATTCATCAAGTCCGTCTATCTGCCTGTAGGTCTCTATTGTAGGATAATAGATTAGGATACCCTAATTACAAATATGTGGTGAAGAGAAAGACTGCTAGCAAGTATATTGCGGTTACTTTTTTTACATTTCTGTGACGAACTGCTGCAACACTTCTGCAAACGTTACAAGCGTTGCGTCGCCGTTTCTTGGTATTTGACAACTTTCTTTTATTTATTTACTCAAAGCGTGACTTGTGTTACTGGGTATTTTGTATTAGTCATATAATGCCGCGGTCATGTGGTCATGCC
Source organism: Xestia xanthographa (assembly GCA_905147715.2). NCBI lineage: Eukaryota > Metazoa > Arthropoda > Insecta > Lepidoptera > Noctuidae > Xestia > Xestia xanthographa. The sequence goes on along the minus strand of LR990649.1, from coordinate 12,447,186 downwards.
CGCACGTTGTTTGACCCTACCGTAGAATATCTACTTAGGTGATTATTGATATTGCCATACTATCACGTACAAGATCGCCGTTTATTGGCACGACAGAATTCAGGAACACTACAGTTATCCGACAATTTTACGGTTTAAACACGTAGGTGTCTTGTGATCTCCATGTACAACCGTAAGAAGTATTTACCTCCATTTTTGTGAGGGTGACATTGTATTATAATAATATTATGTTAATTTTTATCGTAATAAGAGGTAAACGACAAAATTAATACTGCCTCTTGCCAGTCATCCGTTCAAGTACACATTCAATAATCTCATCTGAATGTATCACCCTGCGTATCATCACCGAGTAAAACAAGTAAAAGTAACAATTCATCACACTCCTTTACGACAAGTAATTCATGCTTTTTATTAAAAACATCTCCCAACACGCATGATTAGGTGCAGGCTACCAGAGAAACCGCAGTGTATTTATAATTTAATCACCAATTAACGATTAACATGGGTATGAGAAACTACACAATCCGTGAAAAAAACATTAGTGAATCATTATGCACAGTTTACACCACCAACATACGTAAGCCATGCAAGCAGTTTATGGTTTGTGGTCTTAGACCGCTCCACTCCCAGCTGTCAGCATCATGACTGGTCTTTGAAACTCGGTTTAACAAGTCAGCTATTTCTACTTAGTCTACTTAGTTTTTATTTATTTCTACTTAGTTTTAGTACTTATGTCAGTGTTTTTTACTTAAGAATAATTCCCTGGAGTAACTTGGGAATTAATGTATGAGATTCTTATATTTGTAGTTCAAAGGAAATGGAGTAAGTACTTTGGGAATAACCCCCTATAACTACAGCAGTGTCTCTTACCTTTGCATTCTAATTTGTCTCGTTATTCGGTTCTACTCCTTTTCTGTGTCATACTTTCTGGCGGTGACATGACATCGTATGGACTTTTGTGTAATATCAAAAAAATGTCGGTACGAGAAATGTACAGAATTTTACCCTAAATAAAAAAAGAGTGCTATAAAGACTTCGCAAAAAACAAACTCAAACCATTTATTTCAATTAAGTATACCATTACGGCACTTTTGAATGTCAAAAATACAAAAAAAAAACAAAGCTACAGTCCCAGTCACAAGACATAATAACTTGAGAAAGTAGGTACTGTAGTTGCCCATTCCCTAGCGTAGATCTCTATGGAGAAGAACGGGCAAGAAACTCCATGGACACTCTTTTAAATCAAAATATTGTTACAAAATCTTGGTTACATCATTCATGTTGAGATCGTCCAGAGTAAAATATTAAATCAACAATATTACCTATTTATCAACGTTTCACCGCCAGGAAGTACTCCTTTCCAGCGGGCGCTATGTATTTCACTAAGTAGTTTTCCACTTTTAGACTTTTTTATGGGCCAAAATAAATGTACAAAAAGTGTAAGTATGTGAAATTCCTATAATGTTTGTGTAGAACCTACTTAACTCAATCAGCATATTGATTAGGTTTTAATGCCCACGAGATCTTCGACGAGCTGTGTGATTGATAGTGATAATAGCGTGCAGCTCAATCCAAGTACCTACTATATCCCAGCTAGCTAATAAACCTACTTACTAAGTTGTAGCACCTATAGTCTACTTTTATTGCTACTGCATTATTCCAATTCGAGATGTATCTCTGCAATACCTAAGGATCGTAGATAACATGGTTTAGTTCGTGTTGTTCGTTAGACTCATGAGTTCTCGTGGTAACTGTTTTTTTTCGTCAGCTTTCCTTCCGCTGGCCGTTGACTTTGGCACATTAACCCTATTGTCGTAGTCCCGCTGAATAAAAGAAAAAGCTTTCGTTTTTAAAAGACCATACATAACGATCTCAAGTTGATGTTTTCTATGTAATATGATTAACATTGTAGAGTCGCATTAATTTAACTTGAAATAAGTAGTAAATCTAAATGCTATGGAACTCAAGTTATGCATAGTCTAAGACTGGTTATGCTCAATAACCTTGGGCCAATTAAAGCCAAACAAATATCTAGTAATTTTACTGGTATTTTCGCATGCCTTCTGTAGTTCTGTCTCAATTTTATTATACTGCTTAAATTATTTTGCGACAAGTCTTCTCCTTGCGGTACTCCGTGCCACTTAGTAAACCGGATTGTTTTTATAGAAATAAACCAATAAGAATTAATATTTTATCAGTAGAGTAGGTATCACATGCATAGATTCTCATTATAGCGAGTTAATTAAATGTCTCAATTCTTGTCACTTTTTAAAATGTGAAACTTCATTGATGCACATTGCATCGTTAATCAAAGAACAATGCAGCACACTTTTTTGTTAAGTAGGTGAAAGTTTGAATCTATGTAGTTCGATTTGAATTGGCATGCTGTATGCATCTTTATAAGAATTATATATCTAATCGATTTAAATTTAGACATCCCTAATGTTTAATTATTGCATTTGTTGCCGCATCACATTTATTAAAAATTATTCATCCAAAATTTTATACCCTTCGACAGTAGGACACTGCGAGATCGTCATGCATTTCTAGACTTGTAACGATTGATAAATTTTTTATTAATGGTATTATTTTAATAGATCATAAATTAAAATTCAGCACATTATTTTATTGTAAAGTTTCGATTTGATAACAGACAGAATATAGATTCCTACAGATCTCTCATTTTTTAACTTGGTTCTTTACTTCATGTAAAGTTGTGTACTTGTGTAAAACTGTTGACAAAATAGCATAAATTAAAACATAATTAATTGTAAACACTTACCTTGTAACACACTGCGTTATTCTCTGTTCGTTATCTGGATGTCATTTATTTGGTTTCTACTTGGCAGTTGGCACACCACAACTTAGTACTCGCGGAAAACTGTATGTAATGTAGAGAGATCACGATTCAGTCGTAGCAGACGAGCGGACTCCGCTCGACTGGCAAGTACTGGCAGGTTGGTGGGTTGGTGCTCGCCGTGTCACGCCGTCATCTGCGTCATCCAACACGACACACAACCGGAAAGTGCTTTCTCTCACAGCAATGTTTGTAAAACTGCTTCTAATTCCCCGCAATAAGGTCTAATTCGTATCCATGTGAACCGCCAATGTGTTCAGCACGAGTAGAAGTTGTACTTTCCACTCTAGTGGTCACAGTATAGAAGCGAGTTTATAAAAGTTAGTTCGGTCTCTCCGTGACGTAGTCTGAGTATTCCCAAGTCACTCGTCTCATCTGGCACTTTTCCCGCGGATAGAAATTCTATACTACCCGATATTTAATATGCAGTACCTACTTAGCGAGAAAATTCCTAGAGAAATTCAATATTATCGGTTTGTAAATTTTATAAGAGAGTAACATTAAGGTTTAGGGTAGGGGTCAATAGCCAGCGTCTATCTCACCTTTTTATAAGGTTTGGATTAACAAAACATATAATAACACAAATAGGTTATGATAGCATGACACGTAAATCATAATACCTACTTATTCTGTTGATAGCTTTGTAAGTGTATAAATTAAATATTTATAATTTTATTGGCCTAGCAAAATGACCTCGAATAAACCTCATACGGTTATGAATTTGATTTTAAATTCCAATAATTATTCGGTTGCACGACCTAGATTCGATAGTTCTAAGTTTGGTTATCGACTTTTAGGGGCCTATTAATACCTCAAAACGAGCATAAGTGAAGTCTATAACTGACGTCACCACGACTACAAAATTAGATTTTTTCTCAAATACAGTCTTTTGGGAAATTATACGGCTCTCCGAGATCCGATCCCCGGCCATGACCTTTCGAATGATAAATTGATTCCTATTCTAGACGAGCTGTTGCCCTCGACTTCGTCTGCGTTTATTTTTAACCGCCGTCCAAAAAAGAGGGTATGTTATAAGTTTGTAGTGTGTATCTGTCGGTGGTATCATAAGCTCCCGAACCGATTTTGATTAAGGTTTTTTTTAATTTGTAAGGTGTCATATTAGAGAGTGTTCAGAACTAAGTTTCAAGAAAATCAGCTCTGCCGGGAGGGGGTTTGAACCGAAGACTTGTAAATGATATTACAAATGATAGGTTTATTATATTACAAAACCTTGACCTGGTGCGCACTTGCGCTGGCATAACCAGGATCATGCAGGATACCCAACCCGTCAGAGGAACTCCTCAACTGTGGCATCTACCTTGTGTTAGGGCTCATACGATGTGATTCGAACGACCACGAATGGTTCGCGTGAATTCGGGGATAGAGTCGATGGTAGCGACATAGCGTGACTACCAGTAATCTATACATATAATAAATCTGTAGAAAAATCGTTTTTGTACATCGAAAATATTTCGAAAAAAAAATTCCAGGGTGTGAAAGGATAACCAACAGAACTCATTTCTAGCATTTTTGGAATTTTTGCCTGTTTATCTGTTTGTCTGTTTCGATGATCAAGCATCACGTAAAATTTGCGCATCCAATGTAAATAACTTTTATGCATAAAAATTGTGCGTATCTTGAGGTATTATTTAGTTTTTGTTTCATCGTAATCGGTTAATTCTATTAAAAGATATATGAATTTAAAGTGTTCAAGAAGAACTAATCATCAAATGTAAGATGCAGCGACATCTATTATACTAAAATGGTATTAATGACTAAAAATGAGCTTAAAATTTACATGGCATGATTTCCATGCATTATATTTTAGCATTTTCTGAATCACGGTGATAAGATTTTCCGACCCCTCGCACGTGTCAGTTGCCTCAAGTTTAGTTTCAACAGGAGGAAGTTCACAATTCGATGCGTTTTTTTTTTTTTGTCCACGAGAGAGAGAAGTCCGATATACACTAATGTAGAAGCGGAGTATCAGTGATAAATGTAGCAAAAACAGGGAAAATTAATTTCTTTTGAGAGCTTCCGTTGCAAGCGCTGCATAAACGGTTAAAGTTACGCAACAATCAAGTTCGAGGGAATATTGTTCCTCTTAAAAAGTAAATAAAAAATTCGCGATAGCATAATGTCTATCTTTTAAGGTTCACACCCTCTGTAACCCTCTCTCTCTCTCATGTGACGCAGACGAAGTTGCGCGGGTCAGCTAGTAAATTAATAAGTTAGAAAAGCATGAAATAAAAATTAAGTTTAAAATTCAAAGAAACCTCCGACACTAACGTCAGAGTCAGGATGGCTGGACCAAGAGAGATTTTGGAAGTTTGAGCAATACCAATACCTATTTTTAACCGACTTAAAAAAGAAGGAGGTTCTCAATTCGATCGTTTTTTTTTATGTATAATCACCGATTACGCTGAGATTTATGATCCGATTTACGTGATTCTCCTTTAATTTGATGCGGAATAGTTGCCATTTGGTCCCATAAAAATTTAACATAGTTTGACTCAGTAGTTTTCATTTTATGAACATTTTTACTTCAGTCGTGTGGTATAATTTCATGTGTGCTCACCGATTTCTCCTCCATTTGTGGAGCGATTCTCAATTTCTTTGTTTATTTGAAAGAGTATACTCCTGAGATGGTCGCATTTAAATTTGGTGAAGATCTGATGCTGATCTTCGGAGATATACAATGAAACTCTTCAAAACTAGACGGTAAATCGGTCGTGATTGCTGTAATCGCTTAGATGTTTATTGTTTATACAACATCATGACGTAACATCACGTGTCACACATGTATGCTCTGAGGGTACGCAGATGTGTACAATATACCCAAATTTCTACAGTTGAGGTAAACATGTATTGTTGTTGCACTTTAGCTTCAGAAGTCGGTGACAAAAAAAAAAACTAAATTAATCAAACAAAGGTCACCGACTTCTGACGCTAAAGTTAGTTTTTACTTTTTTGTGTTTTGTGTTTTTTGAAGTCGGTTTTATTCTTTTTTGTACTATTTGGTACCAGACATCAAATAATGTGTAATGTGGCCAGCCATTAGACTAAGACGGAAAAAAAAAACTAAATATTGTCCTTTTACGTTTAATATTAGTGGAATATTTTTAACCCACCAATAACATTTTCATGTAAAATGTTGCCAAGACGAGACGACCATATGACAGATTATGACTCGCACTGCCAAAAACTTATCAGATCGCATGTAGAGCCAAACTTCTAACTCTACAAGGTCTAACTTCACAAACTTGTACCTATGAAATTGCCGTTCTGCCGTACTGGCCATTTCAAGTCCAATTTTTTCTTTTTTCGATAAGAAGTTAAAATTATTTTTATTTTTTTAAATATGGAATTCTTTTTTGAAAATTATTCATTTGTTTCATCGCATTTGTACGTTTTTCGTCATCATGGATAGGTACTTAAAAATTCGGGTGTTTAGTAAACTTCGAGTGGTTCTGGAGTATGCGTACCGTCATGGCAGCAAAGCGGCATGAAACATCAACGACGTATACGGAGCGAACACTACTAACGATCGCACCACCCGTTATTGGTTTGCCCGCTACCGTTCTGGAAATTTCGACCTAAGAAATGAACCTCGTAGTCGACCGAAAATTTTAGTTCGACACTGGTGTCGATTTTGTTGAGCACAAACTAAACTTAATCTAAGCTATTGCTATCTTATACTAAAAGGCAGTGCGAGAAAAGTACGGCTATAGCTATGAACTAAGCTAAAGATGTCAAACTAGTTTATGCCTTTCGCTTCACCGTGTTTTAGTCAACATGTTTTTACGTGCATCCTTATTTTGTATGGAAATATTAGTTCAATTTAATTAAACAGCTCTAGATTACGTCCGTCTCTTTCTCGTTTTATTAGACAAAAAGATAGCAATAGCCTACATTAAGTTTAGATTGTGCATAATAGAGTCGACACCAATGACGCATTAAAGGCGATTGTGGAAGCTGATGATTCTCAAACTACATCTGAATTAGCAGCAGCTTTTGATATTTGCATTCAAGCAATATTGGTGCATTTGCGTCGACTTGGCAAGGTAAAAAAGTTTGACAAATGGGTGCCCCAGGAATTGAATGATCGCCATCGCGAAGCATGCGTCGAGCCGAGCCTTGCACTGCTCAACAGGCAGTTTAGGCACACAAACGAAGGCATATTGAATCGTATTGTTACTTGCGACGAAAAATGGATTCTGTTCGACAATCGCAAGCGCTCAGCTAGTTGGTTAGATCCTGGTTCAGCAGTCAGCACCTAAACAATGCCCCAAACGATAACTGACCCCTAAAAAACTGATGGTCACTGTTTGGTGGTCTAGCGCCGGTATCATACATCGCAGCTTCTTACCAAACGGGATGAGCCTTATTGCAGATGTGTACTGTGAAGAACTGAACATAATGATGGAGAAGCTCGCACATCTCCAACCAGCTTTGGTCAATCGTTCGGCTCCGCTGCTCCTGCACGACAACGCGCGTCCTCATACTGCACAGCAGACGGTCTCCAAGTTACAAGAGCTGGGGTTGGAAGTTCTCCGTCATCCACCGTACTCACCAGACTTTGCCCCTATATCCTTCTACTTTTTCCTGAATTTGGATAACTTCTTAGCGGGGAAAAAAATCAATAACCGAGAGGCGGTTCAAAATTCCTTCGAAGAATTTGTTGCCTCCCGTTCAGCAGAATTTAAGAAAAAGGGCATCAATAAGCTACCACTACGTTGGCAATGGAAAGGAATTACTTTGATTAATAAAAATAAAGCGAAAAAAGGGAGTTAACTTATTTCTTGAAAAACGGTTATTCATAGTTATAGACCTAATATTAAACGTATAAGGACAATGGTGTCGATTCTGTTGTGCACAAACTAAACTTTATTTTTGACTATTGCTATCTTTTTCTCTCCAATAAAACGAGAAAGGACGTAATTTAGAGCTGTCAAATTTAGTTGGAACTAATCCAAATATATAAAAGAAGAAACTGACTGACTGACTGACTGACTGACTGACTCATCTATCAACGCACAGCCCAAACCGCTGGGTCTACAGATTCCAAAAAGGGCGTCGGGGGCCACCACCACGTGGCCCCCGGCCACCGTAGGCGCGGGCCTGTGGACGGTGAGCTATGGGCTAGCTCGCCGTCCGTCCGTCTCATGACGACAGGCCGTGTCGACGGCGCGTTCGTGTTCCACGCGCGCCTCAAAGAGAGTCAGCAAAAAGGAAGGGGTCCGTAAGGACCGATGCCTGCCGGGGTTGCGGGACTATTCGAAAGAGATACCGTGGCCCCGGAACACAAAGGGCGATGACGGAACATGGATGGGTTTTAGTCAGTAAAAGTCTGACACTCCCTCCTGCTCCGCCCAGAGCGGGAGGGGTTATTTGAAGATTTCCCATCCGAAAAAAAAAAAAAAAAAAAAAGGGGGTTAAACGGGGCTTCAAAGTTTGTATGGGGAAACAAGATTAGTTAGACTATTTTATTCGAAACTTCACAGGAGTGCTCCTATGGATAAATGAGTAGAAACGTGTTTCAGGTTTTTTCAGAATTCAACCCGTAAGGGTCAGCTCACACCGAGACGCGACGCGACGCGACGCTGCGCGCACACTTTGCAAGAGCACCTCAAAATATAACTTTATTTTCTACACGATAAGATACACATTTAATTGTGAGAATTTGAATACGTTAAACCATGCAGCGCTGCGCCTCGTGATGCCTCGCGGCGTAGGGCGACGCATCGCGACGCAGCGGAGCATCGCCGATACGCGAGGTGTGTAAGATCGGCGCTGCGCCTCACAACGCAGCGCGACGCCGCGTGACGCCGCGCAACGCTGCGCGACGCCGCGAGGCGCAGCCGAGGCGACTTGTCTCTACTATTTCTGTACAGACTTCGTGTAGAATTGATGCAGATGCTCGAGTGAAATTATAATAATAGACTGGGATCTTGTTATAATCGGACTTCTTGCAGAAGAGGAAGAGGAAGAAGAATACAAAAATAAAATTAAAAAGAAGATATCACACAGGAGTATTTGAGTGCACAATTTATGGAAAAATAGAACAATTCATGGTGAATTTCATACCTTGGCTTCCCAAGTAACACAGGAAGCATTTTAACAAACGAATAGTAAACTAATTTAGAACTTAAGGTCCGTATAAACTCTTATTTGAGTTCACCGAGCATCTTGACGCTTTATATTGGTATTTCAAAACCATTATGATGCTTTACGATGTATAACGGTTGCATAATGGCATATGAAAATGCTTTTGTAAAGCCTTTAGCTTGAGTGCAGCAAATCACAAGGCAGCTATATAGCTTTCAGCTGTTTTTAGTGCGTTTGGATCTACAATAGCATTTTTAAGTAGTACGATAATGCCTATTGCCGCTTAATAGCATAAACTTGTACCATTATTATGCACCGTAAATCTGTCATACAGCTTTGAGCTGTTTTTAGTGCCCTTTGTTGTGTAATAGCACTTTTAAGTGGTAAGTAACAGCCTAGTACTGCTGAACAGCATCAACGTGAATCAATGTAATGCTTGCATTAATAGAGATCAACCGAGTTCTGTTGTACAGCTAACAGGTATTTAATCAAATACACGTGAGTTATTGTAATGCGTAAAGCTGTATATACATTTATTTCACTGTATTCGTAAAACCATTCGTCGACCATATTGGGGAAAGGACATATTATATGATCAACAAAACAACAGCCTGTTTTAGGGTGGATTTTTTATTTTCATTTCGTCTTGATTTTGAACTACGGTCGTCCGTGGTCCAACCATGCCTATGTCATTCGAATCCGTGTCTGATTTTTCTCCATTATGGATAATTCAAGTCTACTGGCTACTGGTATACCGGTGAACCCATAAAGGGCTACTTTATAGACAATGGTATCACAGTGGCACATCAAAAGTCTTTTCTCTGGCCTCTAGCATAATAATTGTTCACGTGTGAGTATTGATACTACCGGTGGCATTAATTACCCTTTTTAAGGGCTCATCTGGCTGCTATAGATCGACACCATTTTGTAAATATTTTATAACCAAAAAATATTATCATTTGGACCTATTAATAAAAGCAATAGACCTATATCATAATAATATAACTTTATTTAATACAGCTCAACCAATACTATTATGTTAATTATGCAAAATTCGTTCTATACTAGGAATACACAATTGTTTTGGGCATTTCACACATATTTTTATGTCACATTTTATATGAAAACCACAAAATAACGAAGGCGCGTGAAAATTTTCAATGAAACTTATATAGACATTTACAGTAAACTACATTGCGAATAATATTTACAGGCATAAAATAAGAAAAGAGTCAAAAAAGTTTCCAGTATTATAATTTTTGTTTTGATGCAAACAAATATGGTGTCATTCACTCAGTTTTGACCGTCTTCGTCCATAATATTATATTGCTAGACAAAGTTAATTGTATTATAACATTTGTACCGTAGTATTAGAGATGTTTTTGCAATGATGTAGGGTTTATTTAAGTTCTAACTGTGAACACTTAAATAGCCTCAATCATTCTTTTAGAACAATCTAATGCTAGTGTAATGCTTTTGTAATGCAATTAACATCTTCATTATCAATAATATTGCTAATATAATGTTTCTGTAATGCGATTGGCAACTTCATTGTCCGTAATAATGTTTCTGTAATGCGATTGGCAACTTCATTGACCGTAATAATGTTTCTATAATGCGATTCGCAACTTATTTGGTCACACTAATGCTAATGTAATGCGCCTGTAATGCAAATAAACAACTAATTGTGAACTTATTTATGATCTAAAGCCGAATAATTTGTGCCCAAATAAGCATTACAGTAGCCGTATGAACGTTTGTAATGCTATCATAGAACTAATTCAAAATGCGAAAACGATACAGAAATGCTGTAAGTCGGCCGATATACTGCTTTGATGTGTTACTTGGGTTATGACCACATTGCCAATTATCCAGACAAATTTTATGATTATTACAAAATGGATCCCACGCATTATTTTTTGCGTTTCTGTCACTATGGTATTTGGATGTCACATTACACAAACAGTCGTAGCGCTGCACAAAAAAAAATAACTTCTCCTCGATCTCCCGCCAAATACCTATACGTCATTCTCTAACTGCGGGTGGACGCGGGGCGGGGCGGGTGCACGCGGCGAATGTAGACACGTTCCGCTGCGCCGCGCGGCGTCTTGCTGCGCAGCGAGGCGTCGTGATGCCAACGATTTTACGATGCGCCTCGCAACGTTGCGATACGTATCGCGGCGCCGCGCGCTCTTTCAGTATCGTCGCGCCTCGTCGCGTCGCGTCGCGTCTCGGTGTGAGCTGACCCTAAGGGTCAGCTCACACCGAGACGCGTTGCGAGGCGCATCGTAAAATCGTTGGCATCACGACGCCTCGCTGCGCAGCAAGACGCCGCGCGGCGCAGCGGAACGTGTCTACATTCGCCGCGTGCACCCGCCCCGCCCCGCGTCCACCCGCAGTCTAAGCGTAAGAGAATGACGTATAGGGAACGTGCACAACGACGGTGCTGCCAACTGGCGCGCCAATCCGAATCTTGTGCTCTATTAGTGCTTGACATTGACTTTTCTAACAAGTAAACAGAATTAATTTTATAGTGAAAATTAATTAACTAATCTTATTGCATTGTTGCATTTCTGGATATAGGTACCAATAAATCCACAAAAATGAAAATAAATCAATTAGCGTAAAATTCTATTACTTTCCAAAGACTATAAATCATACCATGTTTTGGTGAAAAACGCAAAAAATGGATAAACGCAGTAAAGAAAAATATTTGAAAACAACTTGTTTTTGTTACACTCTGCATTGAAAAGGCCCTCAAAATCAACCGTCCATGCAAACATAAGTACCAGAACCATTTATACTTCACCATACACGTGTTCTACTAGACCGCTCTAAAGTTCACACCGAATATCCCTCAACAGTTAAGAGCGGGCCTAAAGCAAAATCTTCAATCTTTGATTAGATTTTTAGAGCAGTAAATCATGTTCCAATTGGAAAAAAAGTATATGTCAGGAAACTTCATTATGAATGTGATGGTTGACATTGGCGAAAAACATAATAGGATAAAATTTTCTCGATAGAAAACCATCACAAAGTTACCTCTAATTTTCAACATTTTTGGTTTTTATTCTATTTTGGTGCATGTTACTGAACCATAAACTTGATAAATATTATCACTCATGTATAACCTATAGCTGACATTGGCATTTTTTCAAAATATTTTCTATTTTAAGAGAAAACAGACTCAAAGCATTTGGCGCTTACTACATTTTTATTCCTTGCAATACGCAGTCTTCCGTCCCGCGTGACGCGAGCTTGAGACATCAGTTTGTTTCACCGATGGCGATGATCACTCGCCGATCAGTTGCCCTCGCTCTGTTGAGACGGGTAGTCTATGTCACTTTGCTCCGCGCCAATTCGCCATTAATAATATCATTGAATCAATTATTTTTTTTGTGTAACAAGAAAAATACAATTGAAAAGCAATAACTAAAACAGTTGAAGACTCAAATGATGGCTGATTGCCGAAGTCGAATGTACTATGTATTTTTTACGTGCATAAGCTCATAGTAAACGCAAAATAAACGGATGATTGATTTATGTGCATTGTTTTTGTCCGAAATTATTTTAAATATATACGACCCGTCCGAATTAACCGGTAGGTAGGTAGTAGGTAGGTAGTAGGTAGGTAGTAGGTAGGTAGTAGGTAGGTAGTAGGTAGGTAGTAGGTAGGTAGTAGGTAGGTAGTAGGTAGGTAGTAGGTAGGTAGTAGGTAGGTAGTAGGTAGGTAGTAGGTAGGTAGTAGGTAGGTAGTAGGTAGGTAGTAGGTAGGTAGTAGGTAGGTAGTAGGTAGGTAGTAGGTAGGTAGTAGGTAGGTAGTAGGTAGGTAGTAGGTAGGTAGTAGGTAGGTAGTAGGTAGGTAGTAGGTAGGTAGTAGGTAGGTAGTAGGTAGGTAGTAGGTAGGTAGTAGGTAGGTAGTAGGTAGGTAGATAACGAAAATGAGGTCAAAATAAAAATCCAAGATGGCGGCGTGCAAAATTTTAGGTTTTTCAAACATGGGTGTCGTTTTCATGGTTTTCATGGTTGCTTATTACGAAAATGTGGTCAAAATAAAAATCCAAGATGGCGCTGATGAAATTTTTAGGTTTTTCCATCATGGGTGTCGTTTTCATGGTTTACGTGGTCACTGATAACGAAAATGAGGTCAAAATTAAAAATCCAAGATGGCGCCGAGGAAAATTTTAGATTTTCCGTCATGGGTGTCTTTTTCATGGTTTACGTGGTCACTGATAACCAGTGATAGGAATAGGTAGTGCTTATTAGTCTAAACTTCGAAGAAGAACAGAGAAAAGAATCGGAGACTTCCTTAGACTATATTTTATTATGCGACCACGACGAGTTTTTTTTTGTAAATTCTAAGAGTAGATAACTAAATGCGCAGCCATAAAAGTCCGCCCATTGTACTTTCGTTGCAATAAAGATTAAATGATGTTTTTAAAGTTTAAGTGTGTTACTAAACAATGTAACCCGGCTATTATTTTAGAATTTTGAAATATACTTCAGAAATATATTTTAGTAAGATAAAATCCAAATACCTTTTGTTTTTGAAATAATAAATCACTTGCACTTTAGAAATTTCAACAAACGTGGCCAAGAGTGAGCTAGAAAGAAGATATTTACTTCAAAACGTGTACGGCTCCTTGACAAAGATAGCGTTTCATAGTTTTATGATGAAGAAGTCGTTTCCAAAATGTTCTTAAAAAAAGAAAACTTTCAGAAATTTTGATGGTTGTAACGACTGTGTTATGTTATGTCTAGTCGCAAACTTTAGGTAAACATAGACCTTATACTTATTCCAAATAACATTAATTTTCGATGTAGGTACTTACGTGATGTCCCGGAAAAAATTCCGTCTAAGCAAGTACTATTATCTATTCTGTGGTCTAAGGAAGTCTCCGATTCTTGTCTCTGTTCTTCGAAGTTTAGGCTAATAAGCACTACCTATTCCTATCACTGCTGATAACGAAAATGAAGTCAAAATGAAAATTCAAGATGGTGCCAAAGAAAATTTTTGGTTTTTCTGTCATCGGTGTCGTTTTTATGGTTTTTAGGGTCACTGATAACGAAAATGAAGTCAAAATGAAAATCCAAGATGGCACCGGCATAAATTTTTGATTTTACGTCATGGGTGTCATTTTCATGGTTTTCGAGGAAACTGATTACGAAAATGAGGTCAAAATGTAAATCCAAGATGGCGCCGAGGAAAATTTTTGCTTTTTCCGTCATCGGTGTCGTTTTCATGGTTTTCGAGGACGCTGATTACAAAAATGGGGTCAAAATGACAATTCAAGATGGAGCCCAGGAAAATTATTGATTTTCCGTCATGGGTGTCGTTTTCATGGTTTTCGGGGTTGACGCAAAAATAATTTTTTTTGGGCGCCATTCGCCATCGGCGATTTTCATATTGATCTCATTTTCGTTATCGGTGACCACGTTAACCATAAAAATGACACCCATGATGGAAAAACCACATTTTTTTCCCGGCACCATCTTGCCTTTTGGGGTCGCTGAATACGAAAATGAGGTCAAAATTGACCTCATTTTTGTATTCAGCGACCCCAAAAACTATGAAAACGACACCCATGATCGAAAACCAAAAATTTTCTGGCTGCCTGGGATTTTCATTTTGAGCTCATAAATTTTACACATTCCTCCATTTTAACTTTTTGTTTCTGATTCTTAGTGTATGTCATCAAATTTATTTTTGTTATCAATTTTATAAAATTTTCGATTTTATCTTTTGTGCTTTTTATTATTATTGCCTTTTTGTTCTTTTTATTAACGGGCACAGTATTTTATAAATATTTATTCTACCAATGTTATTAATTTTACACATTCTATAATTTTTGTTATTGTGTGTTGATGTATCAATTTAAAACAATTTTCATCAATGTTTTTATCAATTAGGTATATATCATGTATAGGTATCATTAATACAATCTTATGCATTTTTAAATATTAGCATAGTTATCAATATATTATCTTTATTTTTTTTCATTTCATCAATTTTTATTCGTTACTTATTCAATTTTACCAATGTCATAAATTTTATACATTCTATTATTTTTACTTTTATTATTGATTCTTATTGTACGGTATGTCCTCAATTTTATTATGGTTATCAATTGTATACATTTCTCGATTTTGTCATGTTTGGTGTTTATGAATGCCTTTTTGCTCTTATTAATGGTCACAGTATTTATAAATTTTATAACTTATTGAAAAATCGAATGCTATTTATTTTATTATTTCATCATTTTACTTTTTGTTATCATTTTTAATGTATTTATAATATAACATTTTATTTTTAGTTGGTATTTGTGCAAAAATTGTAGACATTAATATGTGTTTGTTTATGTTGTCGAGCGTATGGCACTCGTGGGCTGCAGAAAAATTTTCATCGGAGCCATCTTGGATATCCATTTAGACCTCATTTTCGTAATCAGCGTCCTCGAAAACCATGAAAACGACACCCATGATGGAATAACCAAAAATTTTCCTCGGCACCATCTTGGATTTTCATTTTGATCTCATTTTCGTTATCAGTGACCACGTAAACCATGAAAACGACACCCATGATGGAATAACCAAAAATTTTCCTCGGCGCCATCTTGGTTTTTCATTTTGACCTCATTTTCGTAATCAGCAACCACGAAAACCATGAAAACGACACCAAGACGGAAAAACAAAAAAAAACCACCTTCAAGTATAATTAAATAAATAAATATTGCTGGACATTACACACAGCGCCATCTAGTGCCACACTAAGCAACGAGGCTTGTGTCGTGGACACCAGATAGTTGATATACTACATAGATACTTTTTGTTTGTAAATACATACATTTTATACATACATATAAACATCCATGACTCGGAAACAAATGTCCATGCTCATCACTCAAACATTTGCTCCGACCGGGATTCGAACCCGGGACCCTAAGAACGTAAGGCAGCCTAGTGAGGCAGCCTAGTGACCCGATTGGCGCAGCGGTAGTGACCGCTGCGCCAATCGGGTCGTCAAAATAACAGGCGTGATGATAAAACGAAATGGAGAAAAAAATTAAGATGAAATGGAGTACTCAAAAGTCAAAACTTTTATTTCACGACATACAAACAACATAGGAATGTATTGTATAGGTGTTAAAAAATGAACACAAAAAAAAAGAAGAAAAAAAAGTGGCTTTATTTAACTGTGTTGCTTGCATATACTACGCCCTACCCACTACACAACGCAAGGTTGGTCCCGCGCTTCGCCCGTCGTGGCGCCGCGGCCGCCCGTGTTTGTTATCGGCACTAATGCGGGTGTAGCGAGACGCGCGGGGGAAATCAGAATTTATCCTGGCGTTAGGCCCGCTCTTAATCAAAGACTCCACATTTACTCAGAATATAAACATGGTTATACCCACAATAATGTTTTTAGTTGGCTGCACTCCTTTGGTTTTTTAAGTTTTGTATCTAAATGCTACGGACTGCATTTTATTGATTGCTTCATCAAATGATTACTAATTGATTTATTAGAGCCTGGAGATATTGTTCTCGCTGATATAGGATTCCCTTCCATTAAAACATGTGTTGAAAATAAAAAAGCTATCTTAGTTATGCCAGCCACCATGTCTTCATACACCACAATTTTCATCAGAAAGTAAACGAAAGATATAATATTCATATTATTAAACATTTATATTACGCTGACGATCGTTATTGATAGACCGGAACTCATATTTTTATACCTTTTAGCATATTCAAAAATAATATAATTGAAGAGACAATTTTGTTTATGTAAATTGAAAGCACGATGAGAAGTGATAAGTTTCCTTTTCTGTCCGCATAGTGTCTCTTTTGTCGATTAGTGCTGCCACCTATAGTTCCTGCACGTTCCCTATAGGTATTTGGCGGGAGATCGAGGAGAAGTTAATTTTTTTTGTGCAGCGCTACGACTGTTTGTATAAGTGACATCAAAATACTATAGTGACAGAAACGCAAAAAATAATGCGTGGGATCCATTTTGTAATAATTATAAGATTTATCTGGATAATTGGCAATGTGGTCATAAGCCAAGGTATGAAATTCACCATGAATTATTCTATTTTTCCATAAATTGTGCACCCAAATACTCCTGTGTGATGTCTTCTTTTTAATTTAATTTTTGTATTCTTCTTCCTCTTCTGCAAGTCCGATTATAACAAGATCCCAGTCTATCATTATAATTTCACTCGAGCACTCGACCGAACTGCATCAATTCTACACGAAGTCTGTACGGAAATAGTAGAGACAAGTCGCCTCGGCTGCGCCTCGCGGCGTCGCGCGGCGTTGCGCGGCGTCGCGCTGCTTTGTGAGGCGCAGCGCCGATCTTGCACACTTCGCGTACCGGCGATGCTCCGCTGCGTCGCGATGCGTCGCTCTACGCCGCGAGGCATCACGAGGCGCAGCGCTGCATGGTTTAACGTATTCAAATTCTCACAATGAAATGTGTATCTTATCGTGTAGAAAATAAAGTTATATTTTGAGGCGCTCTTGCAAAGTGTGCGCGCAGCGTCGCGTCGCGTCGCGTCTCGGTGTGAGCTGACCCTAAGAGGGGGAAATGGGGTGGAAAAGTATAAAAATCAATGCACAGCCCAAACCGCTGAGTCTAGAGATTCCAAATTTAGCATATAGATTCTTTAGGAGGTTTAGGGGTGCATTAAGAAATAATTTTTCAAAATTGACTCCCTAAGGGGTTGAAACGGGGATCCAAAGATTACATGGGGAAATAGGATTAGTTTGACTACTTTATTCGAAACTTAACGGGAGTACTCCTATCGATAAATGAAATAACATTTATGTTTCAGGTTTTTTCAGAATTCAACCCCTAAAGGGGGAAAAACAAAGCCTGAAATTCAACAAAGGTATTGTTTTTATGGTGAATTGGGTCGGGTGTATTACAAAAACCGGCCAAGTGCGAGTCGGACTCGCGCACGAAGGGTTCCGTACCATTATTATCAAAAAACCGGCCAAGTGCGAGTCGGACTCGCGCACGAATGGTTCCGTACCATTATCTATACATTAGACAAAACGGCAAAAAAAATCACGTTTGTTGTATGGGAGCCCCCCTTAAATATTAATTTATTTTGTGTTTAGTATTTGTTGTTATAGCGGCAACAGAAATACATCATCTGTGAAAATTTCAACTGTCTAGCTGTCACGGTTCATGAGATACCGCCTGGTGACAGACAGACGGACAGACAGCGAAGTCTTAGTAATAGGGTTCCGTTTTTACCCTCTGGGTACGGAACCCTAAAAATCAATATGGGTGTCGATACCGAGATTATCAAGGGTGTTGATTACGAAAATGGCATTTATTTTGAGATCCAGATGATAATGATTGTAATAACGATGATGATGATTGTGATAATGATGATGATGATTGTGATGATGGTGATTTTGATTACGATGATAATGATTGTGATTACGATGATGATGATTGTTATAATGATGATTGTGATAACGATGATAATGATTGTGATTACGATGATAATAAGTGAGATAACGATGATGGTGATTGTGATAGTGATTGTGATTGTAATGGTGATTGGGACAGTGACGGTGATTGTGATAGTGACGGTGATTGTGATGGTGATAGCGATGGTTGTGATAATGAGGATGGATATTGTGATGATGATGATAATGATTGTGATTACGATGATAATTATTGTGATAACGATGATGGTGATAGTGATTTTGATGGTGATTGTGATGGTGATCGTGATTGTGATGGTGATTGTGAAAGTGGTGGTGATTGTGATGGTGATTGTGACAATGATAGTGATTGTGATAATGATGTAGATAATTGTGATTACTATGATAATGATTGTGATAACGAGGGTAGTGATTGTGATGGTGATGGTGATTGTGATTTTGATTGTGATAGTATTGGTGATTATGATAATGATGGTGATTGTGATAATTATTGTGGTTGTGATAGTGATGGCGATTGTGATCATGATGATTGTGATTAAGATGATAGTGATTGTGATTACGATGATAATGATTATGATTATAATGATTGTGTTGACGAGGATAGAGATTGTGATGATGATGATTGTGATTACGATGATAATAGTTGTGATTACGATGATAGTGATTGTGATAATGATGATAGCGATTGTGATTAAGATGATAATGATTGTGATAACGATGATGGTGATTGTTGTACGAGCATCGCCACATGATATTTATTGTTTTAGTTTTTACCTGAACTAGCAGTTGCTAAATTCACAGATTTATTTACATTAGCTGACTAGGCTATTACGCCCGCCACAAGTCACCTACTTTTTGTATTATATATTTTAATGTTTTACATAATAAACGGTCAATCATTTACGGACACAAAACAGTGATTTTATTCCCTGTACACATCCCGTGTGATTCGTCCATCTACATACAACATCTCAGTGTGCGGAGCTGCTGCCCGTACATTTTTGGTCCTTCGAGCCGGATCGCCACTCCTGGAACAAACAGTGCTACAAGCCGCACAGGAACGAAGTGTTTCTACTTACGATAGCGAATCGGTTTGACTGGTCTTCCACAAGCGGATCGCCCCAGTCAGATTGAGAAGGCGCACAATATCGTACGGAGAGACTCCTTCGGACCCTGTGATCGCCACAGGAAACATCAACATTTGGTGGTTCGGGAACTACATCCTAACAATTCAACAGTGAAGTCAACAGGGCTAACGTCCTTCAACAATACGCATACATACTCGTACAACAACTATGGACGCTAGACAACAAGAACTTCTCAAGCGGCAGGGAATCATCGCAGAGGGCATCCGGAAAATTGGTGTCAACTTCGGAAAGGATGGCCCTGACCGCAAAACCGCAACATACATCCGGGGTAGACTGGATACTCTCCAGGCGCACTGGAACGAGTTTGAGATGAACCATGGCGTACTACAAGGCGCCACGGACCGGACCGACATATACTATACTACAAAAGTGTATGACAAGGTCAAGGCGGAATATTCAAGCATACAACATAAGCTGCAAACATGAGCTACCTACACTGCGGAACCTGCGGGCCACCAAGTTGAAGAGAACAAGAACACTGGAGTCCTTTCAAAATCAGACGAGCTCAAAACGCAACAAGCAACTAACTTCAGAGCCTTCTCCCGTTTCACCAACAACCTTCGTACTGCTGACATTAGCGAGAAATGGGAGATAGAAGACAAGCTCAGGACCCTCGAATCTCGATGGAGGGTGATTGATGAAGTACACTGGCAGCTCGACAACATTCTCGTCGGTAGCGACGTTATTTACGAGCTTGAATTAGAGAATTTATTATTTATTATTATTTATATACTATACTACAAAAGTGTATGACAAGGTCAAGGCGGAATATTCAAGCATACAACATAAGCTGCAAACATGAGCTACCTACACTGCGGAACCTGCGGGCCACCAAGTTGAAGAGAACAAGAACACTGGAGTCCTTTCAAAATCAGACGAGCTCAAAACGCAACAAGCAACTAACTTCAGAGCCTTCTCCCGTTTCACCAACAACCTTCGTACTGCTGACATTAGCGAGAAATGGGAGATAGAAGACAAGCTCAGGACCCTCGAATCTCGATGGAGGGTGATTGATGAAGTACACTGGCAGCTCGACAACATTCTCGTCGGTAGCGACGTTATTTACGAGCTTGAGTTCTCGCAGTATGAAGAAACGTACGAGTGCACAAAGCGAGATCTTAACCGCAAGCTCAATCTCGCTGTCCAACAACGGGACAGCGCGCCGAGGATAGAAATACCGATATTCTCTGGTAACTACACACAATGGCCAACATTCCTTGACCTATACATTGCGGCCATCCACAACAACCCTTCCCTCTCGAAGGGGCAGAAGATGCAACACCTGAAAGGGAAGCTAAAAGGGGAGGCTGAGCGCCTGGTGCAACATTTACCTGTTTCCGAAAGCAACTACGACTCCTGCTGGGAAATTCTCCACCATAGGTACAATAACTTGCAGCTGCTCTTCACCAAACAAATGCAAGTTTTGATGAGTCAACACACGATTCAACATCAAAACGCCTACGAGTTAAAGCGCCTACACGACACAAGTTTCGAAACCGTGCACGCGTTGCGTAACTTGGGCATCGACACGACAACATGGGACCCGATTTTGGTGCATATCCTGACAGGAAAACTGGACACACAGACCTATTCTGATTACATGGAGGCAAGGAAGAGTCCAAGAGGGCTTCCCGATTTCAAAGAATTCATCCAGTTCATCGAAGGGAAGTTCACGGCGCTGGAATCAGTGGTGAAGAAAACAAACAAACAGATGCCGACGCGTCCCCAAACAAAGGGAGCCCGACGACAACAGTCCAAAGGGATGCGTACAACAGATACAGACGCTATCCCAAGGCAAACCATACAAGCTCAGACAGAAATTGTCCTGTTTGCAAAACAAGCCACATCTTGCTTTACTGCAAAGCGTTTCAAGAGATGTCGCCAGACATAAAAATTAGGACAATTGAGCAATTGAATATTTGCAAAAACTGCATGTATCCGCACAACGCACAGTGTACCGCGTAGAACATGCTAGGTGGACAATATTATTTTATGATATTTAACGATGCTTTTATATATAAGTAGTCATATTGAGGCATTATTAATAGTTTTTGGTATGATTTTGTAATAAAAAACAAAAAAAATATATAAAAACAGAAAAAAATATTTAAAAATAATAAACAAACAACAAAAATGCATTAATTAAATAAATACCTACTGTACAAACTAACTTAACCTAAACCTAATCATCATAATCATCATCAAAATCTTCTGGTGAATCGTCATCATTTTGTGGCAATGTGCGACAATATCATGACGTTTCCGGTCTTGATGCTACTATGGTCGGACTTACAATTAACTTTAATACTTCTGCACATATTTTTTCCGGCTTTTTTCGGGGAATCTCACGAAGGCCATTGATCAAAGGGTCAGATGTTATTATTAACATGGACAGCAAGTCTCTATTCGTGGCAACACGTGAGCACTTGCGGGTGTTGTACTCCTCTTCGGAAAGCTGCCCAATTGGAAGCAATGCCGCTTTGATGACCTCAGTACTGTGTACTAATATTTTATGTACAGTAGCAGACATATAGTACCACGAATAGAGACGAAGGTAATGTCTTCTAGTTCTATCTATCTATCTAGTTCTTTGCCCTGCTGAACGCATAGCAATTTCGGCAGCAGTCACTAATTCACTGGCACTTCGAGATTCTACGAGATCCACGACTCGACGTTTCTTCGTTTTAAACGACGATTCCTCGAAATCTTTGCGAGGTCTTCCTGCAGATGTCACAGCCTCACTCGATGTCGAAGGTTGTGGGGCTAAAGAACTCACAGTAATCTTTATGTCTCCTTCATCCAGCCAAGTCTTATTTCTAATTAAAAAACGCTCCTTCGATTTTCCCGAAGCCAACCATTTGGCTTCAATCTTAGTAGAAAAGTTGGATATTTTCAACTTTATTTCTCTTTGGCTGCTTTCAGTAATGTCACCAAAGTGAAATTTTGAAGAAAGATAGTCATAAATACGCGACCTTTTATCATTCTTCGTGTTTCAACCACTCTTCAAAAAAGGCTACCCTTGAAATAGAGTAAACGTGTTCTGAAAAAAAAAAGACAAAAATATTTTGTACTGAAGTGTGCTGAACAATATGTGTATTTTTACAAACTACACGGTTATACCTACAATATTAAAAACTAGCCCGAATAGAGGCGAATCAATGTATTTCCGGAACGTTCAAAGTTTTGTTTATGAAAAAAATTACGCAAAAATGTATGCATTAAGTTAAAAAAATGCTAAAAAATCATTTTAATAGATTCTGATAAAAATAATATATTAAATAATAGTACATACCCTCAGTATTAATATCCATCACAAAAAACTTTCACAATATCACTATAAACCACTATGAGATGTGCACAAAAGTGTCGCTAAATTGCAACTGATTGACCGGAACGCTTGCATTAAACTCATTACCTGACTTCTGAACTCTAGGACTCATCCGTTGAGCATTTGAAAAACAACTTTTTCTCGGAATTTGGAGTTTGGGGGTGTTGTTTGTGTTATGCAATTAAGATTTCCTGGAAATGAAAACTTGAATTTTGTCCACCTAGCATGTTCTAGGCGAAATACCGTGCAACGGAAAGAAATGCAACTCGCAAAAAAGATGCAAAGTGTGCAACGGCGCACACCACACCACGCTACATGACCTAGCTCGTGATACTACGTCAGCGACACTGTCGTCAAGTCAACTGACCGACAACGTGACCAACAACAACTCGCAGACAGTCACCATTCATTGCTGGACCGACTCTATGGTGGTGCTTGGCTGGCTACATGGGGACGTGTGTCGCTGGAAGAGTTTCGTAGCCAATAGAGCCACACAAATAACTCAAATAACTCCATTCAACTTCTGGAAACATGTCAAGTCCGAAGATAATCCTGCGGATTGCGCAAGCAGAGGAATCTCACCATCAGACTTAATAGGTCACGAACTGTGGTGGAAAGCCCCTACTTGGCTTCAAAACAACAACATACCCAAAAAGGAAATTTTTACAACGAACGAAGAGCAGAGGAAACTAGGTCAAATATGCGCAATACAAACAAAACACGCGCCACTCATCGAGCAACTACTGCAAAAATACAGCTCAATGACTTATGCAACCCGAGTCATCAGCTGGATCATACGATTCATAAACAACTCGCGTGACGTAACAAGAGCCAACCGCATGTCACACTTAACTACAGAGGACATAGTGCAGACTCAACACCTGCTCGTCAAAACTGCACAGAACAATGCCTTTGCCGAGGAAATAGCGTACCTCAACAAACATAATAGAGTACGGGCCACAAGCAAACTGTTGAGTTTGAGCCCTATACTAGACGCACAAGGCATTCTTCGAGTGGGAGGAAGACTTGAACATGCCAAGTTAAGCAACTCCCAAAAACATCCGATAATTCTACCAAACAATCACAAGCTGTCAGAGCTCTTGATTGACCAAGCCCACAAGAATACTCTCCACGGCGGTGCCAGGCTTACTTTGGGACACCTTCGTAACAAATATTGGATACTTGGCGGCATGAAACCAATCAAGAAGCAACTAAATAAATGTGTCACCTGTCATCGCTACAAAACGCAACGCAGTAATCAGCAAATGGCAGACTTACCAACACCTCGAGTTACACCGTCACGGCCATTCACACACACAGGCGTAGATTTCACGGGACACGTTGAAATAAAGGCTAACAAAGGTCGGGGCATTAAAACAGTTAAGGCCTACATTGCGATCTTCATTTGTCTATGTACAAAAGCTACCCACCTTGAACTGGTGTCAGATCTCAGCACTGTAACATTCCTCGCAGCACTGAAGCGGCTATGCGCACGACGAGGAACGCCAAAACATATCTACAGTGACAACGGAACGAATTTCGTCGGAGCAGCAAAAACACTAACCAAAGAACGCCAGGAAGCGATGCAGCTTCTAGTCAACGACGACCTCATTAACAGCACTTCCGAGGATGGCATCGAATGGCACTTTAACGCCCCATCTTGGCCAACCGCGGGAGGATTGTGGGAAGCTGCAGTCAAGAGTATGAAACACCACCTTAAACGAGTTCTTGGTGAACAAAAGCTTACGTACGAAGAATTTAATACTTTACTAGCACAAATTGAAGCCTGCCTCAACTCGAGGCCACTTGTCGCTCTAACAAACGACCTCGACGACATCGATTACTTGACACCAGGCCACTTTTTAGTCGGTGGACCGGTACTGGCACCTCCGATGACGTCAGAGGGTGATAACAGTCAGTTAACTTTATGATGGCGCTTGACAGAAAACATGTACAAAGAATTTTGGAAGAAATGGTCCAAAGACTACCTACAAACGTTACAGCTACGAGGAAAGTGGCAAACCCCAACACACAACATTGAAGTGGATGACGTCGTCCTAATAAAGGAAGAACAAATGGCTCCCGCCCGATGGTTATTAGGGCGAGTTATAGAGACGCACCCTGGACCAGATAATTTAGTACGAGTCGTCACGCTCAAAACAAAATCCAACATAATGAAGGGACCCTCCATGATTAACATTATACCAACAACTCAATACATAGCCGTTAACTTGAAAATGGACATGATGATATCACTGGATCAACAACATCTATCAGCATGCACACAAGTAAACACAAATCAGCTGCTTCTATGTAACCTTGACTTACCTATTTACGGCATAAAAGCAGCCACAAAAATGTGCGAATCCGACATAATAAACAATCGAGGAGTATCAACCTGCCGCACTGAGATATCAGATTGCAGCAACGAATGGAAAAAACTACACAGCAAAGGGGCTTGGTTGTTTACGTGTTGCGAGGAATGCACTATGCGCATTTTCTGTCCAGCTGGAATTACGTCACAAACACTACAAAATACTGGCGTAATCACCTTAGCGGCAGGTTGCATAATGCGCGGCGATAAACATTTAATTCATTCGCACTACAATATGCAAAGCACAATGGATTTAGGAAATGAGCAAGAGATCGACGTACCAGAGATAAACCTAAACGAACTATTAAGAAGCAACAGTCAAATTACAAACATAACAAACATGGAAATTGAAACACATGAAGAACAACTAAAGGGTCTTAAGAGAAAAATTGAGCTGGTTAAAGAACAGCAAGACATCCAAATAGTTAGTTCCGTGGAGGCGGCGCAACATCACTATGTCCTGTACGGCTGCATGATAACCTGTGCAACAATATTCAGCATATGGGTATACTTTCAAATAAAAGCACGCTGCCTCTGTCTATCTCAAGGAAGCAGAACAGCAACGCAGGCGCACCAGGAAGAGATCGAAATGGTACCAAGTCATACTCAACGGGATCTTCCTGGGAAAGGACAAACAAATGCACTAGAAGAGGCCCCCGGACATCTTCCTAACAGCAACAAGGTGGATCGCGAAACGTCGCCAAGACCCGTTAGCGGCGAGCGTAGAACCTGCTAATAACTTTATTTACATACTTTGTTATAATACATTTTATTTGTTATTTGTACTTTTATAGTTGGCAGGATGTACGAGCATCGCCACATGATATTTATTGTTTTAGTTTTTACCTGAACTAGCAGTTGCTAAATTCACAGATTTATTTACATTAGCTGACTAGGCTATTACGCCCGCCACAAGTCACCTACTTTTTGTATTATATATTTTAATGTTTTACATAATAAACGGTCAATCATTTACGGACACAAAACAGTGATTTTATTCCCTGTACACATCCCGTGTGATTCGTCCATCTACATACAACATCTCAGTGTGCGGAGCTGCTGCCCGCACAATTGTGATAGTGATTTTGATGGTGATTCTGATAGTTATTGTGAGAGTGGCGGTGATTGTGATGGTGATAGCGATGGTGATTGTGATGGTGATTGTGATGGTGATTGTGATGGTGATTGTGATGGTGATTGTAATGGTGATTGTGATGGTGATTGTGATGGTGATTGTAATTGTGATTGTGATGGTGATTGAGATAGTGATGGTGATTTTGATTGTGATAATGACTGTCATTACGATGATAATGATTGTGATAACGATGCTGGTGATTGTGATAGTTATTTTGATGGTAATGGTGATTGTGATGGTGATTGTGAAAGTAGTGGTGATTGTGATGGTGATAACGATGGTGATGGTGATTGTGACAGTGATGGTGATTGTGATAATAATGTAGATGATTGTGATTACTATGATAATGATTGTGATATCGAGGGTAGTGATTGTGATGGTGATTGTGATTTTGATTGTGATAGTGTTGGTGATTGTGATAATGGTGGTGATTGTGATAATGATTGTGGTTGTGATAGTGATGGCGATTGTGATCATGATGATTGTGATTACGATAATAATGATTGTGAGAACGATGATGGTGATTGTGATAGTGATTTTGATGGTGATTGTGATGGTGATGGTGATCGTGATAGTTATTGTGAGAGTGGCGGTGATTGTGATGGTGATAGCGATGGTGATTGTGATGGTTATTGTGATGGTGATTGTGATGGTTATTGTGATGGTGATTGTGATGGTGATTGTGATGGTGATTGAGATAGTGATGGTGATGGTGATTGTGATAATGACTGTGATTACGATGATAATGATTGTGATAACGATGATGGTGATTGTGATAGTGTTTTTGATGGTAATTGTAATGGTGATGGTGATTTTGATAGTGATTGTGATAGTGATAGTGATGGGGATTGTGATGGTGATTGTGATAGTGATGGTGATTGTGATTGTGATAATGATTGTGGTAATTATGGTGGTTGTGATAGTGATGGTGATTGGTGATAATGATGGTGACTGTGATAGTGATGGTGATTGTGATAATGATGGTGGTTGTGATAGTGAACGTTGATTGTGATGATAATAATTGTGATGACTATGAAATGTGGCACATAGATAGTTTATAACCTGGATTAACATGGAGGACACTATTATCGCTTTAGTATGATCCCGTGGGACAGTTACCGAACTTCACGCGGTCGAAGCCGCGGGCAACAGCTAGTATTTCTATACAAATGAAGGGTGCACGTAAAAACATGTCGACTAAAAACACGGTGAAGCGCAAGGCATAAACTAGTTTGACATCTCTAACTTAGTTCATAGCTATAGTCGTCCTTTTTTTCTCGCACTGCCTTTTAGTAAAAGATAGCAATAGCCTAAATTAAGTTTAGTTTGTGCAGAACAGAATCGACACCACTGTTTAGATAATATTATTATTTGGCCATTTCGCTACATTTACATGGCCGAAGGTGAAAAATTTACCCACTGTTCATTTCTTTTCCGTTATACAATAGTTCTTGTAGTAACGAACGAAAGGGCCATATATTTTGACTAAGATGGAAGTTTGTGAAGTTAGACCTTGTAGAGTTAGGGCGTGTAGGGTTAGAAGCTTGGCTCTACAGACTACATGGGATCTGATATCTTTTTGACAGTGCGAGTCATATGGTCTCGTCTTGTCGTTTCTTTCACTGACATCATCTTCACCTGACTCAGAATCTTCTGTTGTTTGCGCTTGTGGCGGCTCATCCAGAATATTTAATTGTATTTATAAATAGAATATCATAGATAAACACGATTATTAAAACCTAATAGTTATTTTTATACACGAATTAACATTTATTTGTGTTCTGAAATATAAAATAAATCATTTTTTATATGAGGCTGTTTAACGGCTTCATACCTTTGCCTCTCCTTCAACCTGGCGAAAGCAGAGCGCGAAAAAAAAGAAAATTAAAATCATAGTTTCTTAGTTCGTGACAAAAATATTATTCGTTATATTTTATTTATTTCTTCAAAAGTGTATTGAAAAACGTCGTTTGATACACGTGGACATTTGTTATTGCAGTTATAATTCCGCCTCGAATGCAATAACAAACTTTCTCCACTTGTATCAAAATGTTAAAATTCTAAGCTGTTAAAATTCTAAGATGTTGTTTAAAATTCTAAGCTGTTGAAAGAAGAAAAAAAACTAGGTCTACCTTCTACTCCGTTCACATAATATACCCATTTTTTTTTGGAAAAGGATTAAAAGTAATGTTGTATAGGCTGCCTACTATTACATGACAGACGAGACATTAAAAGCCCTAGTCACAAATTCTGTTCCAGTCAACTTCAATCTGATTCCATGATCTTGCAGAACTGCTCTTGAAATTTAATAGATAGGTAACCTTACCTTGGCCTACATTTTCTTTCATGTTTGTTTCTAAGTCTTACGTTGACCTCATTCTCATTGATGTTTTGTGAACATCACCTCGACTGACCTATAAAAGATACCCCTTTGCTTTGATATTTCGTCCAAGGCCAAGAAAATATTGTTTTGCAAGGGTTGTGTGCCTCTGAAAATAGCATTTCAAACTGAGTTAGTTATACCTAAGATACACCATTGCAACGAGTCACAGAAGACTTTTTACGGTCTGTGTTTTGTGGTTAGAGTCAGGGCACAGTCTACTTTATACGTATCAATGGTGTGAGTTGTGTGCTCCTCAGTTATTTTCAATCGGCAAGAATTTAATTTGTGTCTTTTTGTTTTTTATGTTTTTTGAAGTGAAAACTTTTGAAGTGAAAACTTTTGAAGTGAAAACTTCTTTAGGCGCGTTGAGCACTTTTTGAGTGAAGGTAAAACATTGAATTCATCGTCACGTAACGTAACGTGCGGTCACGCTTCGTAGCAGTCGTAACTCGTAGGCAATCCACTACGGCGTAGCATTAAATAGGCATGCGCGGGGCACAACCAGTGCTACGACTGGGGCGGGACCGGGGGGGAGGCGGGTGTCGTTTTCGTGGTTTTCGTGGTAGCTGATAATGAAAATGAGGTCAAAAAGAAAATCCATGATGGCGCCGACGAAAATTTTCGGCTTTTTCTTCATTGGTGTCGTTTTTGTGTTTTTTAGGTTTAAAGATTCTTTATTTATTCTAAAAGAACAAAATCAAAATCAAAGCATTTATTTCAAGTAGGCCAGTTACAGGCACTTTTGAATTGTCGAAACAAATATGAAAATTAAATGTAGCTACAGTCCCAGTCACAAGACATAAAAACTGTGAAAGTACTGTAGTTGCCCATTCCCTAGCGTAGATCTCTATGGAGAAGAATGGGCAAGAAACTCCATGGACACTCTTTTAAATCAGAATATTTTTACAAAATCTTGGTTACATCATTCATGTTGAGATGGTACATTATGTGAGAACAATGTAGCAAGATGTGCACGTTAAAGGTGTCCATAGTAAAAACAAAACAAAAACAATTCAAAAATAAAATTATTAAATTCAAATAAGCCGTGGCAGCCAAGAGCCGACCAGTCCCAACTGACAGCGCTCGTTCACGAACATGACGCATGTATCAGCACCATTCAACTCAACCATTTTGAAGGGAACTAAATGATCCGACACACGCGTCACCATCAGCGAGACATTTGAGTGAGCATGACATATCTCCTAACCGCCACGGCACATTCAAGTCAAGGAAAAACGTAGGTTTCCAGCGACTGATAGCATTCTAGTACATAGCACTCACACAATATGCGATATGCGGCTATATAATAATAAAGATATTGAATTTATACAATACAAAGATAGTTGTACAATCTTCAGCAGCTCCAACAATACAATTAGTGCTATCCATTAATGCGCCCCTGTCCTTGTGGAGCAGGACCGGCATTGAGCCAAGCATTTTTATCAGCGATATAATCGTCCAATTTGTAATATGCTCGCTTACAAAGTGTGCGTTTAATACATGTTTTAAATTTTGTTTCATTCAGTTCAAGAATGCTTTGTGGAATTTTATTATAGCATCTCAAACAGTACCCCATGAAAGATGAGTCTACTTTAGCGAGTCTGAAGCCTGGCTGAACTAATTGGTCCCTATTTCTAGTACTGTAATTGTGTCTGTCACTAGAAAGAAGTGGGTGCTATCCTCAGGGTGTTGAGAGGATTAAAACTATTAAAACGCGGTGACTTGATATAGTGGACTGTATAATAATAAGATTTTACATAGGAAAACAAAACGGTAAACTAATTTGAATAGGCGAGAAAAATAAAGCGCAATGAATCGCTCGGTGGACGGTGACGCAGTGCTGTGCCGGCCGGCGCGGGCTCGCTGGTCGAGCGCCCCCTCCGTGGCCTCAGCTCCCCGCCCGCGGTCGCCCGGCGGCATCCGCGCGGCGTGATATTCTCAACATGCTCCCGGCGTTGAAGACTTGTCTTCAATTGTTAGACTGGAAGAGGACAGATGGTGTTGTAAGCACGTCGGACTATTCCCCTCTTCGTTCTTACGTCTGCGACTCTGCTTATTCCGTCCCTCCCAGGTATGAGACGTACGATACGACCGAGTGGCCACATCAGTGGTGGTGATTGTTGCTCTTTGAGCACCACCATGGCTCCCTCTTCAAGCACCCCATCGGAGTCCGTCCATTTGGTTCTCTGTTGGAGGTAAAAGATATACTCGTTAGAGAATCTATTCCAGAACTGTTGCTTCAGGTGCTCAATACGCTGGAAACGTTTCAGGCTGGAGATGTTCTGGTTGGTGACTTGCGGATGCGGCAGGGATGTGAGAGATCTCCCAATAAGGAAATGGGCAGGAGTTAAGGGGTATAGATCTGATGGATCAGTGGAAAGAGGAGTGAGAGGACGAGAGTTTAGAATTGCCTCAACCTGAATCAGACACGTAGACATCTCTTCGTAAGTGAGATGTGCGAGGCCTAATATACGCCTAAGGTGATGTTTTACTGATTTCACGGCAGACTCCCATAATCCACCGAAGTGTGGGGTGTATGCCGGAATAAAGTGGAAATTAATACCTGTATCTGCCATTTCTGAAGAAAAGTCCTGTTGTAATATGGTAGCTATTTCGTTACAAGTGCCAATAAAGGTTGTACCATTGTCTGAGTAGATGGTCTTTGGTTTACCACGACGAGCAATAAACCTATTCAGTGCTGCAATAAAGGCATGTTTCGTTAGGTCTGAGACAAGCTCCAGATGAACCGCCCTGGTGGCTAGACAAACAAAAACACATATGTATGATTTTACTAATCTACATCCTCTACCTTTGCGGTCAGCTAGGAGGATGGGTCCGGCATAGTCTGTGCCAGTCTCTAGGAAGGGAAACTCTAGTTGAACTCGTTCCTTAGGCAAGTTACCCATGATGGGTTGAACAGTTCTACCATTGAATCTCTGGCACTTTACGCACTTATGAACGGTTGATTTGGCAAGGTTTCTACCACCCAAAGGCCAATACTCATGTCTTATTGTGGCTAAGAGTAACTGTGGACCAGCATGGAATAGGCGTAAGTGATAGGTACTAAAAATAAGCTTAGTTAAGTTATGTTTGCTGCAGATAATGATTGGGTGCCTGACGTTATAATCGTAGCAAGAATTATCTAATCTGCCCCCGACTCGTATAATACCAGACTCGATAAATGGGGATAATTTCTTAAGGCGACTTTTATTGGGTAATGGTTTACCTGATGAAAGTAGTTCGTACTCTTCAGGAAACATTTCCCTTTGTACTGTTTTCATTATGAAATCAGCGCTGTAGGACAACTCTGAATTAGTAAGGGTAAGACTATGAGTATGTACTCCTTTAGAACGATTAATGAATCTAAATACGTATGCTAATAGGCGTTGTAAATGTGAGTAATTAGATGAATTATTGATTAAAGTTTGAAATAAATTATTGTGTATAGTAGGATTAGTGATAGGTAATGATTGATTATTAATGGTAATGGATTGTGATTTTAATAGTTCTGGTAGGATTGTGTTCACGTCTGTGTTAGGCATTGAAGGCCAAAGAGATGGGTCTGCAAGTAAGAATGAAGGCCCTGACCACCACATGGAAGATTGACCTATAAGATCAGCGCTCAGTCCACGGGAGACAAGATCTGCAGGGTTGTCCTTGGAGGGCACATAGCGCCAGGTATAAGCACCAAAGCCTTCCCGTATCTCCGAAACTCGATTCCTGACAAACGGCTTGAGCGTGCCAGGTGAAGCAGACAGCCAACCTAAGACAATCATCGAATCACACCAGAATATGCATTTGTTAGGTTTAAGTGTTAACGACTCTAGTACTTTTGCACACAACCTTGTCCCTAATAAGGCTCCGCAAAGCTCTAGCCTTGGGATTGTGGTCGACTTTATCGGTGCAACCTTACTTTTGGACGTGAGCAGATGAACATGAACGGTGCCACTACTAGCTACGGAACGAATGTAGATGCAAGCTCCGTATGCTTTTTCCGACGCATCTTTAAAAATGTGGATTTCCACAGATAAAGGGCTATCACATACCACCCAGCGTGGTATGGTGAGAGGATTAAGCTGTGGTAAAGTCTGTGTGAACTTCAGCCATAACTTTTTAATATCCACATTAACCTCGTCGTCCCATGCACACTTGTCTATCCATAATCTCTGCATTATGACCTTGACCTCGATGATACACGGACAGACAAGACCTAGAGGATCGAATACTTGCGCTATTGTGGAAAGTATGTGTCGTTTTGTGATAATAGCATCTGTATGTTCAGGTATGTGAATGGAGAATGTAAGACAGTCAGTTTGACAACGCCAATTAAGACCGAGGGTTTTGCTTGGTTCGTCAATGCTCAAGCTGACTGTGTTAGGTGTGTCTGTGTGTGTTGGTGTGGATGTGGTATGAGTGGATGAATCAAGTGTGTTAGTAGTGACTGCCTGAAGTATTTGTGTATTGTTAGACTGCCACTTGCGAAGATTGAGTTGTGCAGTCTTAAGTATGCTCGTGACATCTCTACAAAGCGCAATAGTGCTCTCTATAGAGTCACTTCCAGACAGATAATCGTCGACGTAAAAATCGTGTTGTATTGACTGTTGTGTGTGTGTGTTGTTTGCTTCCTTTGCCAGTTGAGACAAACATCGTGTACTAATGAACGGAGCTGATGCTGTCCCGTAAGTAACGGTGTTTAATGTGTAGGTTTTAAGTGGTAATGATGGATCAGAGCGCCACAATATCTGTTGTAGATGTCGCTGCGATTCCTCAACTACGATTTGACGAAAGAACTTTTCAATGTCTGACGATACGACGTATTTATGCTGCCGAAACCTCAACAATATGGATATTAAGTCATCCTGTACTGTGGGTCCTATGCCTTGAATGTCGTTGAACGACTTACCAGAAGTTGTGACGGCTGATGCGTCGAAGACAACTCGAAGCTTGGTCGTTGTACTGGACTCTCTGAAAACACCATGATGTGGAAGGTAATATGCGTGAGATGAAGAAGGCTGAGTTACTTCGCTCATGTGACCTAATGCTTCATACTCCTGCAAGAATTCTACGTAGCGATGATTAAGTATTGGATCTCTCTCAAGTCTACGCTCTAACGACAGAAAGCGACGTTTAGCCATCTCAAACGAGTTACCTAATGCTTCAAGAGGTTGCTTTAAGGGTATGGTGACTATGAAACGACCATCTGCATCACGCCTAGTAGTTTTTATGTAGTTCTCTTCACATGCTCGCTCTTCGGCTGTGAAATTGAACTTAGGTGGGATAGAGTCAAGTTCCCAAAATCTTGACAGATCCATGGGCTCCTGTACGTGTGTGTGCTTGTCATGCGAGAACATGCACACTGATGAATGAGCTATGTTAGGTTGAGGCATAGTGCCTGATATGAGCCATCCGAGCTTAGTCTCGAAGAGCGTCGGCATATGTCTACCTAGCTGTATACGATTGCGACCAATCACACCCCAAAAGATGTCGGCTCCAACAAGTATGTCGATGGAAGAAGGGACATTGAAAGATGGATCAGCCAGACTTACACCTGCTGGTAGTTGCAAGTCAGTTAAGTCTATGTATGTATGAGGTATATGAGTGGTTATATTGGGCAAGACAAAACAATCAATGTCAATGTGATATGACCCATCGCATGACTGTAAATGTAAAGAACAAGATTGCGTAATGGTAGACACTTGACTGTTTATGCCTGCAACGTGTGAGCTTACACTACGAATAGGTAAATGTAGCTTACCACAAAGGTCCTTGGTAACAAAGTTTGCCGTGCTTCCATTGTCAAGTAAGACTCTGGCGCTATGCGGCATCCCGGAATGGTCCGTGACTCTGACCAAAGCTGTGGAAAGCAATACATGACGAGTTGAAAATTCATGATTAGTACCAGTTAAAGTTATATGCTCCTTACTAGAGCTAGGATCATCATCATGAGAATGCAACATTGTATTATGCCTTTTTGTGCAGTACTTGCAGTGACCAAGTGGACAAGTAGCCTCCAAATGACCTGGTCGTAAACAATTTAAACAAAGTTTAAAGTCTTTCACCTTTGATAGGCGTGCAGCGACTGAGAGCGCCTTAAATTGATCACAACTAAATATGTAGTGACTTTGTTTACATAGGGGACATGAAATATTAAATTTTCCCTTACTTGTTGTGACAGAAAAACTTTTTGACTTACTGTGCGATGACTCTGGCTTCGATTTTAAACTCTGAGCCTCCTCAAGCGTTTCTAAAAGATTGCAGCGGTTAGATATAAATTTTGTGAACATATCTAAGGATGGATATTCAGTCAGAGTGTTCCTATACTCTTCCCACTGTCTGCTAGAAACCGGGTCTAACTTTGATGCCATTAAATGTATGACCATGTCACCCCAATGCTGTACGAACCGCCCTAGCGTTGCTAGTGACCGCAGGTTTTTGTTGGTTACATCAACGATCTGACGTAAACCCTGGCTACTTTCTTTTTGAAGTGGTTCCACATTAAATAAAGCTTGAAGATGATTATTTATTAATAATTGCTTATTATCGTACCTTTCACATAACAATTGCCATGCATTGTCATAGTTGTCCCCTCTGAAATCTAAACTTTTAATAACTAGTGCTGCGCTGCCATTAAGTGACGAACGTAAGTAGTGAAATTTGTTGATGTTATCTATACTTTTCTCTTCGTGAATCAATGACATATAAATATCTTTAAACTCCAACCAATCCTTATAACCGCCGCTAAAGTGAGGTAGATTTATTTTAGGAAGTCTAACATTATTATGTCTAGTAACCATCGAAAGTTGTTCATTGGAGCTTACCTTAGATGCCAGTTGAGCGCGATGCTGTGACAGAAGCGCGCGAGCAGATGCAAGTTGCTTGTAGTAGTTGCACTCGAATTTCTCACGTTCGGAAAATTGCTCGTCGGGTTGTGCGGACAGGTACTCCAATTGACTCTGTAACTGATCATAGGTGGCATATAAGGAAACTATTTTCTCAATTCTTATCTCTAACTCGACAAGTTGTTCCTCGCTAAGCTGTTCGCAAGACTTAGTGGTAGTTATAAAAGTTGTGAATTGAGTAAGCTGCGATTTTACTGAGGCACGTTTTTTTGAAAGCTCTTTAATCTTCATTTCTTCAGCCATGGCTAAATACGTAGGTAGCTGTTAGCGCTAAAGGATAGCAAGTAGGCAAGAAAAACTTGAAAATGGAATTTAATTAAATAGAAATTAATTAGAATAGATGCTAAAAGCACTGAAATATACACTATAATGCGCCTGTAGAACAACAAAGAGCAAACAGCTGATCGAAGAAAGCGTTGCTATTCAAAACCATTAGGCGGTTGGAAAAAAAAATTGTTTGAATATTAACTGTCAAACTGTGAAGAGAAAAAAACGGTGAAGGTGAACTTATGGCACTATCTTACAATCTAATGATAAACTAGATTAATAAGCACTTATTACTAATTATTAATGGGTGTTATTCTACATAAATGGGACAAAACTACTTGAATGGCTTGAAATATGACACTAAACTACAAGGAAAAAAACAATAAGGACTGAAAGTGTATGATGAATTCTACAAGTTAAACAAGTAAATAACTAGTAGTATGTGATGGGTAATACTCACTAGGACGAAAAGGTACCACTAATGTATGATTCACTGGTCTAATGCACTAACTAATACTCTAGTGGGAATGAAAGTTAGTTGAGTTATGTACAAATGTTAGTAAGAATATGGAAAGATCTCACGAAATCCGTTGACTGCTTGTCCAAACCAAACGTTTTCTTGCTTCAAATGGATTGCGAAGTTCTCGGGCTCTGCTTGGGCTGCTACGCTGCGATGACCCAGCTACGATGACCACTGAAGAACTGCTTGCTCCACCAAATACGCCTCTTCTCAAGGCGCCGTAGATGATGACCGAAGACTGGAACCAGATTCGCACGAAGGGGCGAGAAGTCGTCTTGATCTCGAAGTCCAATTTTCTAACGGCCGTTTTCAAAATTTTGCAAAACCGCTTGTCACTCCCAGTAACTGGTCAATAACACGTAGAAGGACCATAGAAAGAAGTGGGTGCTATCCTCAGGGTGTTGAGAGGATTAAAACTATTAAAACGCGGTGACTTGATATAGTGGACTGTATAATAATAAGATTTTACATAGGAAAACAAAACGGTAAACTAATTTGAATAGGCGAGAAAAATAAAGCGCAATGAATCGCTCGGTGGACGGTGACGCAGTGCTGTGCCGGCCGGCGCGGGCTCGCTGGTCGAGCGCCCCCTCCGTGGCCTCAGCTCCCCGCCCGCGGTCGCCCGGCGGCATCCGCGCGGCGTGATATTCTCAACAGTCACCTCTTTTACCAAAAAGATGTAGATTTTTTCTTACGTACATTATGTTTTCGTAGATGTATTGACAATGTACAGTCATGATGTTTATTTCCTTAAACAGTTCCCTCAGAGAATCGCGCCTACGAAGATTGTATATGGCTCTGATGGCTCTTTTTTGCAGAATAAATATAGACTCAATGTCAGCAGCCCGTCCCCATAACAGAATGCCATAAGACATTATACTATGAAAGTAACTAAAATAGACCAATCTAGCAGTATCTACATCAGTAAATTGACGGATTTTTCTAATAGCATAATTATGCTGCCGAACTTAGCCGCCCCACCAGAGATGTTAAATGAGAACCCCATTGTAGCCTTGAATCAAGCGTAATCCCCAGGAAAACCGTTTTATCTACGAATTCAAGTTTCTCTTTATTCAGTACTATATCACAATCGCTACTTTTAACATTCGGTAAAGCAAATCTTATGCATTTCGTTTTTTTTTCATTTAGTACTAAATTATTTGCTGTGAACCAATTATGGACTTGAAGTAGGGCATTATTCACGTCATCTAAATTTTGGGCCCGTCTATTGATCTTAAAAATTAGGGAAGTGTCATCGGCAAATAACACCATATTTTGAGGTTGGTTTTTCAGTAAATAGGGTAGATCATTTATATATACTAAAAAGAGGAAAGGACCCAATATTGAGCCTTGCGGAACCCCTATTTTTACTTTTAAACCCTGTGAATTAACACCATTTATTTGAACATATTGTTGTCTATCACTCAAATAAGATTTTAACAAACTAAGTGCAAGTTTACCTAGTCCGTAATGCTCAAGTTTCAAAAGCAATGTGTCGTGATTTACACAATCAAATGCTTTGGAGAGATCACAAAATATTCCTACAGCGTCTTGGAACTCTTCCCACGCCGCAAATATGTGCTTTATTAAGGTTACACCGGCGTCAGTTGTACAACGTCCCTTGGTGAAACCATACTGTTGATCGTATAAGATTCTGTTGGTGTTAAAATGATTGAGCATTTGATTAAGCATTATCTTTTCGAACACCTTGCTAAAAACTGGCAACACGGATACAGGCCTATAATTATTTGTATCTTTACTATCACCGGATTTGAATAGAGGTATGACTTTACTGTATTTCATTAAATCAGGGAAAACTCCTTGGTCTACGCACAAATTAATATTTATTAATAATTTATTCAATAAGTGAACATACATTGTTCACTTATTGAATAAATAGGATAACTAGAGTAAAGTGTAGTCCAGTAGTTAACAGTTTTGTTCTCTTAATGTAGGTAGGTCGACATTTATTATTGTGTGACAGACGTGTTTAAATCGTTACTTCAATAGTTTTGCGTTGTTTGTAAAGTACTGCTTCAGCTTAGCTTTAAATAAGTTGAAAGAAGATGTGCTCCTAACATCTGCCGGTAGGTTGTTATAAAGTTGGACACCTTCGTAATTTATATTTTTCCTGCCATATTGTGTTCGCGGGGGGCGTGTCTGTATTTGGTTAGAGTTTCTTTGGCTGTATTTGGATGTTTACACGTTGAAGGATAACTGTGTGTGTATGGTTTTGTTAAGAATTTTTCTAATGAGAACGCAGGAATTGAATGTGTAAAGTTGATGAATGCGCATTAGTTTGGTATGTTTGTATAGTTCGGATGTGGGTGTGTTTTTGGGGTCGCTGATAATGAAAATGAGGTCAAAATGAAAATCTAAAATGGTGCCGACGAAAATTTACGGTTTTTTCTTCATGGGTGTCATTTTAGTGATTTTGGGGTCGCCCATAATAAAAATGAGGTCAAAATGAAAATCTAAAATGATGCCGATGAAAGTTTTCGGTTTTTTCTTCATTGGTGTCGTTTTCGTGGTTTTTGGGGTCGCTGTTAATGAAAATGAAGTCAAAATGAAAATCCAAGATGGCGCCGACGAAAATTTTCGGTCTTTTCTTCATGGGCGTCATTTTCCTGGTTTTTGGGGTCGCTGATAATGAAAATAAAGTCAAAATGAAAATCCAAGATGGCGCCGACGAAAATTTTCGGTATTTTCTTCATGGGTGTCATTTTTGTGGTTTTTGGGGTCGCTGATAATGATAATGAGGTCAAAATGAAAAACTCAGATAGCGCCGATGAAAATTTTCGGTTTCTTCTTTATGGGTGTCGTTTTCGTGGTTTCTGGGGTAGCTGATGAAAATTTGCGGTTTCTTCTTCATGGGTGTCTTTTAAGTGGTTTTTGGGGTCGCTCATAATGAAAATGAGGTTAAAAAAAAATCAAAGAAGGCACCGAGAAAAAATTTCGGTTGTTTCTTCGTTGGTGTCGTTTTCGTGGTTTTTGGGGTCGCTGATTATGAAAATGAAGTCAAAAGGTTTTTGGAACATACACAAACACTTTATTGGGTGTTGGGGTACTGCACACCACTTATAAGCTGTTATGGGTGGACTGTATTTATTTATTTATTCCCTTCTTCGATAGCTCAGGTGGCTAAGGGATTTACTTTCAATCAAAACTCTTCGATGATTTCACACTGTTTAATTACTTGTTACAATAGAGCGGGCACATTTACTTTAACACAAACTGATTTATCACAAGAACACAATAATCACAAGAACATAATAACACAAATATACATAGGGCACATGGGACTCACAATAAACACTTAAAACTAAACACTTGTAAATAGGAAGAACTGTAAAAACTGTATAACTGTTTTGATCTCCTGTTCTTATACGAAAACATCATATCGCAAGTAGTGGTGGGGCCTCGCTGTACTCGGGACCCTCTGGCCCATCGTTGCCCTTATAATGGACTTTCCCAGTATTTCGCGGGTCGGTCAAGTTTCGACTTGTCGGAGGCTCCGCCCACAACACGCGATGTGATGCTTCGTTACCTTATATGGTAACGTTTTTGGTTTATCATGAAACTATCATTTTCGCTACCATATAAGGCAATTGTAGGTCACAATATGTTGTTCTAATAAAGTTTATACCCTATTCCGCCTTGTGCGGGCCTATTCTTTTCTTTATTAAGACTTTAAATATAGCTAATTATCATTTAGTAATACAATGGAGCTCGGCGTCTGTTACATCTCTCCCCCCGGCGTAGCCTGCGCAGCCTCTTCGTCTTTGTGCAGCACGACGAGCTTGCTAATGGGACGCTTGAAGACCGGGTTCTCGTTCGCACGTCGACCACCCTGATGCCGCCGTCAGGTCCCAGGTAGAGCTTCTCGATGACTCCCATCGGCCACACGTTCCGTGGCAGCGTGCTGTCAACGACGATGACGATGTCGCCGGTCTCTGGTGGCCGTC
Source organism: Xestia xanthographa (assembly GCA_905147715.2). Lineage (NCBI taxonomy): Eukaryota > Metazoa > Arthropoda > Insecta > Lepidoptera > Noctuidae > Xestia > Xestia xanthographa. Next base: position 12,406,743 of record LR990649.1, on the reverse strand, counting down.
GGTTGCTCTGCGGTTCGCCGCGGGGTACCAATGTGGGGAGGTACTCCCGCAGCCAGCGTCGCCAAAAGTGATCGGCAAGGGCCTGGCTGGCCCGCCAAGCACGTCGGTCGGCCTCGTCACAAGGCCCGGTCGAGGGTAGGCCCGTGGAGGACCCCAACAGGAAGTGGTTGGGGGTGAGGGCCTCTGGATCGGTGGGACTCACGCTGACATGAGTCAAGGGGCGCGCGTTGATGGCGAACTCTGCCTCAGTGAGCAGAGTTAGCAGCACCTCTTCTGCAGGTGCCCTTTCGCGCAGAGTCGCAGCGAGAGCAGTTTTCACGGAGCGCACCAGCCGCTCCCACGCACCTCCCTGGTTGGGTGCGCCAGGAGGGATGAACCGCCACTCCATTCTGTGCAGCAGTCCTTCATCTTGCAGCGCCGGTGCCCATTCCGCATATGCTGCTCGCAGTTCGTGGTCGGCTCCCCTGAAATTGGTCCCGTTGTCCGAATACATGAGCCGCGGCGCGGCGCGCGGCCATCCTTCTCAGCGCCATGATTGCTGAGTCTGTAGATAGTGATGCGACGAGCTCGAGGTGCACGGCGCGGGAGGTGAGGCACGTGAACAGTGCGCCCCACCGCTTCTCTCGGCGTCGGCCCACCTTCACCATCATGGGCCCGAAATAGTCCACGCCGCAGTTGGTGAACGGGCGGTGGAAGGGGTCCAGGCGGGCGCGCGGCAGGTCTCCCGTAGCCGGCGGTTGTGGCGTCGCTCGCAGCCTCCGGCAGTATGTGCAGGCCTTTTCGATGGCCCGCACAGTGGGCCGCAGGTGGATGATCCAGTAGCGCTGCCGCAGGTCGTTCGTTACTCGTTTTCTGTTGGCATGACCAGCGGCGCAATGCTCGCGAATTACTATTAACTTACTGACCTGATGGCGACCATCCAAAATGATAGGTCGCTTGACCTCCACTGGCGCGTTTGAGGCTTCAATACGTCCTCGCACGCGCAACAGGCCGTCTTCGATTACGGGGTCCAGTCTGTATAGGCGACTCGCCCGGGTGAGGGGGCGGGCAGACTGGATCTTTTCTAGTTCATCTGCGAAGCTATCCCGCTGTGCTTTCAGCAGGAGCTCCTTGTCGGCGCGCTCTATGTGCCGATGTTCCAGTCGAGTCGAGACGCGGCGGCACGCGTCTATGAATGCCAGCACGCGTGCAGCGGTGCGCACCAGCGTCTCGTCGCCAGCTGTCTCGTTCAGGGCCCGGCGCGATGTGCAGGACCTCCTCTGCGGTGTCTTCTGTCGCCGGCTTCCCGGGCCAGTCCTCCTCCGGCAGGTGCAGGAAGCCCGGTCCGCGGAACCAGCGGTCGGTCGCGCTGATCGGCGCGTCGGTGAGTCGGGTGGCGTCATCCGCCACGTTATGCTTCGTAGGCACCCAGCGCCATTCTTCTTTGCTGGTGAGCTCGGCGATTTCACCCAGTCGGTGCGCGACGAACGGCGTGTACCTCTTCATGTCGTGGTGTATCAGTGGACCACTGTAGAGGAGTCTGTCCAGTAGGTCGTCCTGTCGACCTCGATGCGGTGCTCCTTTTTGATGGTGTCGGCGAGTCGGGCTCCTATATACCTATTCCTATTCATTATATATTCAATATTCTTCATATGGATAATGATGGGTGGATTTCAATACCTATTATGATTGGAACCGGATTGGAAAAAAATGTATATCATATTTCAATTCTGTATTTTTCAAAAATTCCACGGATTTCTCTCGATTATACGAGGTAATGTACATAAACTGGTCCCGTTTTGAACCATCTCCTTTGAAATGTTATTCAAGTTTTGTTGAAAAAATTGCTTAAAATGTTGTTGTCTCTTTCTTGTTTTCTAGCCCACCTACATCTTGTTCGTAGAACAAAGTTGCCAGACCCCTCGGAAAGAACGTTAAGCAGTTGGTCCCGGCTGTCATTTGTAGATTTGTAGATGTTTGACAGTCGTCACAGGTAGTCAGTGGCCCAAAAAGTCTGACAACCAGTCTTACCAAGGGTTATCGTATTACTCAGTACTAACTGGGTTGTGGAGGTCTGATAGGCACTCGCTCCATGTAAAATACTAGTATTCACTATTCAGCTGCATCCGGTTAGACTGGAAGCCGACCCTAACATAGTTAGGAAAAGGGTAGGCAGATGATGATGTTTTGGTAACAACACATATACATTTCACATAAACCCACACGCACACTCACACACATAGCTCGACGATGCAATTCACAAGTTACCTACTTAAGTTTTCACTTCTTTCGGCAGTCGCCGACTGCCCCGCGTGTTTTTTTTTTGTATTATGTTGAGTGCGTTATGATTCTTTTGGCGCGTGGCCAATTGGCCATAATCGGAACTAATGCTGCCATTTTGCTTTTTTTCAAAACAATTTCCACAGACAATTTCACAAATGGTTATCAACAGCGCCCTCCCAACAATGCCATTAAAGTGCCAAAATTCATACCACTAAGCATGGACACGCCTCGGCGGGCGCTGTCGGTGCTAGAGCCAGCATTGTCAACACTTACCTACCGTGCAATCCAGGGCATGTCACTGTTATGTAGTCGCACAAATACGTTTGTAATCTGCAAGCGCTCTTCGGCACTAAAATACAAATGAAGGAAGCACATTGACGCAATGGCTGAGCGATTGACTGCTGCTCTGCGTGTCGCGGCTTCGATTCCCGCACGGAACAAATATTTGTATGGCCTACAGATAGTTGTTCCGGATCTGGCTGTTTGTCTTATGTGAGTTTAAATATTTATAAACACACCCAGGAGAAACTCCTAGCGTGACGAAACGTTTTTTTTTTTAAAAAAAGGTGCGCTCATTGTACTTTCTGATTCCATACTATGTGAGAGTAAATCCCATTTCATCACGGTATTCCTTTTAACCTCACCAGGAAAAAGTCCAAAAATTCGAATGGAATTCCTCTGGATAAAATATTTACGTGAAATGCCCCACTGGAACCCAAAATACACGCTAGGTACTGTTCGAATGAGAGGACTTCATTCAAAACACTGGCTTGTATTTTGGGCATCAAATATTTACTACGATGAGCCAGACTGGTTTTATTTATTCAAAATACTGGGTGTAAAAGCCGTCATCTACCCACTCTGTGCTGTATTTTTGGTGTGCAAAATAGCAATAATGATGTGACTCTCGGTGTCATTTTAACACCTACCAAGTTAGTGAGTAATGCCCGACTCGTAACTGTTCCGATTGGTCACCAATAGTACATTTTGATACAAGTGGAGAAAGTTTGTTATTGCATTCGAGGCGGAATTATAACTCCCGAGCCGTAGGCGAGGGTGTTTTTGAGCCGAGAATTGCAATAACAAATTTCCACGTGTATCAAACGACGTTTTTCAATACTTACACTTTTGAAGAAATAAAATAAAATATAACGAAAAATATTTTTGCCACGAACTAAGAAACTATGATTTTAATTTTCTTTTTTTTCGCGCTCTGCTTTCGCCAGGTTGAAGGAGAGGCAAAGGTATGAAGCCGTTAAACAGCCTAATATAAAATATAGATTTATTTTATATTTTTGAATTCAGAACACAAATAAATGTTAATTTGTGTATAAAAATAACTATTAGTTTTTAATAATCATGTTTATCTATGATATTCTATTTATAAACACAATTTTAATATTCAAAAAATATTTATGCCGTAAAGACGCGTAGTGCTTTGCCAAAATTAAAAAAACCTCAGACTTTAGGCATTGAACAAATTTGGACAAAGCATGGCATGGCGTGGTTTCGCATGGTGGCATGGTATTTGGTGCCATTTGGTTTGGGCATTTTGGTTATCTGTGACAATTTTCATTCCCGCACATGTGCGGGAAAATGGAAAAAAACGCACGCGTGTGAAATACATTGCATGTTGTACCTAATCGTAGTGCGTTATGGACTAGTTTTCGAGGAAGTGTATTGAAAAAACTTTTTCAATACACTTCCTCGAAAACTGGTCCTCGATTAGGTACAACATGCAATGTATTTCACACACGTGCGATTTTTTCCACTTTCCCGCACGTGTGCGGGAATGAAAATTGCCACAGATAACTATACCTATACTTAGTCCAAATTGGTTCAATGCCTATAGTATGAGGTGAATGTTTTTTTTAAATTACGGCAAAGCACTACGCGTCTTTACGGCATAAATATTTTTTGAATATTCAAATTGTGTTTATAAATAGAATATCATAGATACACATGATTATTAAAAACGAATAGTTACTTTTATACATAAATTAACATTTATTTGTGTTCTGAATTCAAAAATATGAAATAAATCTATTTTTTATATTAGGCTGTTTAACGGCTTCATACCTTTGCCTCTCCTTCAACCTGGCGAAACACAAAGCACAAAAAAAAATGAAAATGAAAATCATAGTTTCATAGTTCGTGACAAAAATATTTTTCGTTATTTTATTTTATTTCTTCAAAAGTGTATTGAAAAACGTCGTTTGATACACGTGGACATTTGTTATTGCAATTCTCGGCTCATAAACACCCTCGCCTACGGCTCGGGTGTTATAATTCCGCCTCGAATACAATAACAAACTTTCTCCACTTGTATCAAAATGTACTATTTCCATGCTAGAAGTCCCGACTCGTCACCATAAGAAAACAAATGAATTTTCAATACACTTCCTCGAAAACGGGTTCTTATGGCACTACGATTAGGTTTAACATGCAATGTATTTCACACACGTGCGTTTTTTTTCATTTTCCCGCACGTGTGCGGATATAGTACCCACATTTTGATACAAGTGGAGAAAGTTTGTTATTGCATTCGAGGCGGAATTATAACTCCCGAGCCGTAGGCGAGTGTGTTTTTGAGCCGAGATCTGCAATAACAAATGTCCACGTGTATCAAACGACGTTTTTCAATACACATTTGAAGAAATAAAATAAAATAACGAAAATTATTTTTGTCACGAACTAAGAAACTATGATTTTAATTTTCTTTTTTTTTCGCGCATTGATTTCGCCAGGTTGAAGGAGAGGCAAAGGTATGAAGCCGTTAAACAGCCTAATATAAAAAATATATTTATTTTATATTTTTGAATGCAGAACACAAATAAATGTTAATTTGTGTATAAAAGTAACTATTTGTTTTTAATAATCATGTTTATCTGTGATATTCTACTTTTAAACACAATTTGAATATTCAAAAAATATTTATGCCGAAAAGACGAGTAGTGCTTTGCCGAAATTTAAAAAAAAAACATTCACCTATAGGACAGACTGTAGGCATTGAGCCAATTTGGACTAAGTATAAGTATAGTTATCGGTGGCAATTTTCATTCCCGCACACGTGTTGGAAAATGAAAAAAATCGCATTTGTGTGAAATACATTGCATGTTGTACCTAATCGTAGTGCGTTATGGACCAGTTTTCGAGGAAGTGTATTCAAAATAAATAAAACACCTTTCACGCGCTACCTTTTGGCATTAAAAAAGCTGAAAGAAAATTTACTTTTAAAAGAAAACTTCGTAACTACTATTTAAGTCAGCCTAAATAGCTCTCAATTTGAAGTCTAGTCTTAATAATCATTACACATAAAGTACTTACGGGATTAGTGTAGTGAAAAACCGTGAAAGTCTAAAACAGTGCATAATAATTATTATTAGGTTTCTCGTTATTAATTTTTGGTATTTGTTAAAATATCTATTAGTTTATTTTATCTGTATTATGTATTCTAGTATCAATTTAAGTAGGTATGTATATAAATTCTCGTTAACAAGTAGTTCGTTTTTTAGAAATTATTTTGTGCCCTATAATGGTAGAGAATGCCTTGTGGCATTAAGTCCGCCTATGTACCACACAGATAATATAATAGTACCACTATTGTAAATGAAGTTTAAATAAATAAAACACGAATAAAATCAAAATCATCATCTGACTAGCCTTTTCCCAGCTATTTAGGGGTCGGCTTCCAGTCCAACCAGATGCAGCTAAATACCAGTATTTTACATGTACCGACTGCCTATCAGACCTCCACAACCCAGCTACTACTGGGTAATACGATACCCCTTGGTAGACTGGTTGTAAGACTTTCAGGCCACTGGCTACCTGTAACGACTGTCAAAGACCTACAAATGACAGCCGGGACCAACGGCCTGACGTGCTTTCCGAGGCACGGAGGAAACTCGGTATGTAATGGGCGGTCACCCATCCGCGGACCAACCTAGGCAAGCGCGGCTTAACCTGAAGATTGACCTGAGCGGCTGTCAGTGGCGAAGGATCCATACAACTCGATTTCTACCGGATTCCCTTTGAAAATGGCACAGTCAGTATTCTATAGACGGCTGTTATTATTTAGCCACATATCAAAATGTGGTAATAAGGCGAGTCGACGGGGCTCCTATTTCTGTCTGCAGGATTTAAAGTACCTAACCTAACACTGTCCAGTGTCCGGAACTCCGGAGTTGTGGTGGCCCAAGTCCCGAGCTCGCTTCGCTAGATCTTGCATCCTAAGTTTTGCTTGCCACAATGCCTTGTTTATGTTGGAGTGGTGTGTAGTGTATTAGGGTAACACAAAAAAATAATGGTCTCGACTGTATGTAGTCGCTCTTCGCACCACTATACCCGCTGTATCTAAGAACATCGAGAATGTAACACATTTCCGATCGCTATTTAGGAAATGTATAGATTTCCTAGGAAAAGTGCATATTACAAAGTAGATAGATCATAGATTTCCTATCTATTTTAGGAATTGTACACATTTCCTAGGAATTGTATACTATGACGGATTACATACTTTTCGGTTTGTTGTTGGATAACAGAATTTTAGAGTTTCTCAGGGCAGTATTTTGGGACTACCTACATTTATTTTGAAATGCAAACACATTTTCGTCGACTTTGCTAATGAAAGCTGCAAATATAAAGCAATAAGTAGTTTAATATTAATAGAATACTTTCAATAATTATTAACTGCGTCCTTGGCCTTGTGTTCGCATGAGCTTCTGCTGAGCTAAGATGGTCTCAGGTGCGTTTCTCAGTTAAGCAGTGTTATTAGATTTTCCATTAGGCATTTCTCAGTAGCACCCCGAAGTTACTATTTGTACCCAGTTGCTGGCAATAGGCATATAAGATTTATACATACCTGGCGAAATATGGGGTATGAACATAGTTACAATTCAGCCAAACCCTTCAGGGAAATACAACGTTGTTTGTATTTATAAAACCCGCTCAGTAGAGCTTCTGCATTAAGACTGTACTTGATTGATTTGGTTTTTATCATTTTTTTTTAAGTTAGTAGGTATCTAATGAATAAGTAGGCCATTGAAAAAATATAGTGACGTACACGACCTTGAATTGGAATAGAGCACGGACAATGTCAATACTTGTGCATCTGGGGCAGTATAGTATAGAGGTTGGAGTAGATAGCTTAGCGGACGAGGGCGGCGGCGGCGGCAGCGCAGGCGCGTTGCGCCGAGGGAGTATCGATCGTTGGCTGCAAGTTGCCGCCAGTGCGCGCGCAGGAGACGGGGTTAGTATCGGCCCAACGAGGGCTTGAGGTTTTCCCGCGCAGTGAAACAGCGCATAGCTGCGCGCAAGGCCAAACAAAGGGGCGAAGAGAGGGGTGTCCTCCGAGGGCGCGAGCTCGGCCCGGGACCCTCACATTACGTAACACTAAACGCACAGGACGGCGCACAAACAATGTGATTTTATTTTATTTTAAAATTTTCTACTGTTTTTGATTACTTATACAATTTATAGGATTAGTATTGTGATATTATGTTAACTTGCGAGCAACTAATTGAGTTCTTTTTAACGTATTATAATTTTAGATCTACTTTATACCCAATATCTCGCAAAAAATAAAACGAAGCAAATTCTAAAAATGTTTTAGTGAAACGACAGTGAAAATTCTCGGGACAGTGATCATTTAAAAAAATAACAACCGATCGATCGGTTTAGGATTTTAATAGGTAGTAGTTAAGGATAATGAAAACGTTTTCAAAACAAATGAATAGTATTGCACTAAATGTGACAATGCGAAATAATTCATTTCATTAAAAAGAAAGAAGTCTTTTCGCCACGGTCTTATGTCGTGCTGATATCTCAAGATGACTATGGGTAAGTTTTTCATTGTATGTTCTTTTAAATTGGTACATAAGTGAATATGGTCCTTATCTAATATACTTAGGTACCGTGATAATCTTAGGACGTTGGATTTTAATAATTTAAATGGATACCCACATTTTCTTAGAGTCGAACACATTTAAATTTCTACCTAGGTCTAAAGCTTTATCGATTGTCGTCGGTAGTAAAAGTGTGGTGGCCCCAAACAGAATAAATAAATAAAGGTACCGATATACTTGGCAATTCGGTATGTGAGAGGAGCCCGTGGGTAAATAATCACAGCCTTACGGTTACGGGTCGATCTTCAGGATTAACAAACGCTTGCCAAGGTTGGCCCGTCGGTGAATTAGATACCTACCGAGTTTCATCCGTGCCTCGGAAAGCACGTTATACCGTTGATGCCGCTTTTATTTATAATAATAATAATAAAATTGTTTATTACCACAAAGTTCAAGTACATTGCACTGTTTACAGATTAAAGTTCTTAATTAGCATTCGAAAATAAGTACAATAGGTTCAACCCTGTCCCCTAAACTAGGCTAGGCCTGTATCTTAGGGGGATTTATAAATCTTGGGCAGTAGTTAGTAATTAGATTGTGCAGGTCAGATGCGCAATCGCTCCGTGAAAAATACTGGTATTAAGCTGCAACCGGTTAGACTAGAAGCCGACCCCAACATAGTTGAAAACGGCTAGGCAGATGACGAATTTGGTATGTGAAACTTTATTTACAATGTAATGACGACAGCCTCATTAGGTATAATGCTCAAGAAGAAACTCGATCGCGTCAAGGTGGACGACGGTTGTTCCTTGTGCTACCCCACCGATGAAGACAAGACGTTAGACGCAATAGGACGTAAGCAGTGTCTGTTAAACACATAATATACTTACTTGTCTCTGGCCTAATAACAGTTAGTTTGAGTTAGATAAAATACACAAAACAAAAAATCAATTTTGCCACACTCTGTCATTATTTATTACTTACCTTAACCTATATCGGAATAGTGATTGATCACTCTTCTGATATGACTCACATTTTTCGTATTTTCCTATATCCAGCTATTTTGTTGTACTAAGAGCCTGGTCTATAAAACTAAGTGGGCATCTCCTAACGGATTAGAACTAGGAATCACAGTAGATATTTGTTACTAATTCAAAGGGTACCTAATTACCTATCCGATTTTCTTTAGTATCCCAAGGGTTTCACTCAGGACGGAGAATAGTACATTTTGATACAAGTGGAGAAAGGGGTGCGCCAAAGTTCACCTAAATTTTCAACTCCGATAATTGGAAATCCGAAAATGTTCTTCCTAAAATTTTTCATCCTAACAATCACAATTCCTAACTACTCTGTATCTAATGTTCATAATTCCGAAGCATTCAACTTCATAATGTCAGTAGCAATAAACATCTATTATACTTTTATTGGTTTTCCTATATTTTCTCAACATAACCATCTTTTACACTATTATTCAAAGTCATATTTTTTTTGTTTAGATTTATTTTTATTCATAATAATCAGTATTATATAGGTACATTAATTTTGCGTAACTTTATTTTCACATAACATGTATAACATAATAGTAGCATTCAAAATAATAAAAAATATAATGACCACCAAAATTAACTTTGTGACCACTAACATCTATCACCTAAAATATCAATTGATCACCAAATTTAGTAAATTGAGCACCAAATTTTAATGAGGTGGTTACAAACTAGTTTTGCCTAGGCCGACTTGGGGCACCCCGACACGGATAGATTAGGTTAGAAGGGTATGGCGGGGTCGAATGAGCGAGCGAAGCGAGCGAATGGACCCCGCCATACCCTTCGTGGTTATTTTTTTATAAACCATTCAGAAGTAGGAGCCCCGCGAAGCGGGGCTCCGTCGACCGGGTCTCCCTCGACTGGGATGCAAGAGCATAACAGTTAAATTTCTGGTGGTCAAAAATAAATTTTTGGTTCTAATTTCACGATAAAATGGGGATTAATTTTGGTGAACATTTACTGATTTTGGCAACCAAAAGTGATTTTTTTGCCGTTACATTTTCCAGTTTACTAAATCTGGTGGCTCGTTAATTGAACCTATGCCAAATAATAGTACGGTACAAGTTGTTAAATACATTTTTTCATATATATTCATAGCGGTGTGTACCTGCAAAGATATCCATATAGGTTAGGTTAGAACTGTGAACGAACCAACTACGCTACCTCGAAATTGGTCGCGAAACTTTTCTAAGTATTTTTTTCATAGTACCCCCAAGACGACACTCTAACCTGAATTTCATTAATTTAAGACAAAAATCAGTGAAACGACCTATAATCATTCTAAACAGTTGGTTTTTTAGACATAATTATCTTAGGTATAGTTATAGTAATAAGTACGTTATGTAAAGCATACCCCCAAATAATAATCATACCCTCAAATTAAAACTATAAATATCATCTTCTACCCACATATATTTTTTTATTACACTTGGTAAATGTTTCTTTCTGAGTATGAGTGAAAATATTACGGTAATTATGTTTAGGGATAAAAGCGTTATGATAAAAAACAGTAGGAGTTTAAATATATTCACATGAATGATATTAGTAAATACAATTTTCGGAAACATGAGTTTTATGAACATCGCCGGTAGCACTACAAATAGTATGAATGAAAACTTTAGGTTGAAAAATTTTAGGAAGAGTGATCATTCGGATTACAAATCATTAGGAAGAACAATTTCGGGTAAAGAACTTTAGGTGAGCCAATATGGACCCGATAAAAAACAGTAGGAGTTTAAATATATTCACATGAATGATATTAGTAAATACAATTTTCGGAAACATGAGTTTTATGAACATCGCCGGTAGCACTACAAATAGTATGAATGAAAACTTTAGGTTGAAAAATTTTAGGAAGAGTGATCATTCGGATTACAAATCATTAGGAAGAACAATTTCGGGTAAAGAACTTTAGGTGAGCCAATATGGACCCTGGAGAAAGTTTGTTATTGCATTCGAGGCGGAATTGTAACACCCGAGCCCCAGGCGAGGGTGTTTTTGAGCCGAGAACTGCAATAACAAATGTCCACGTGTATCAAACGACGTTTTTCAATACACTTTTGAAGAAATAAAATAAAATAACGACAAATATTTTTGGCACGAACTAAGAAACTATGATTTTAATCAGTCCGGGGCAGTGGTCCAACTGCTCTGTCCAACTAGTTGGACCAATCTTCTTTTTTTTCGCGCTTTGCTTTCGCCAGGTTGAAGAAGAGGCAGTTAGAATGAAGCAGTTAAAAAGCTTAATATAAAACATAGATTTATTTTATATTTTTGAATTCAGAACACAAATAAATGTTACTTGTGTTTAAAAATAACTATTAGTTTTTAATAATCATGTTTAAGTATCTATGATGCCAAAATAAAAATAAAAACACCTCAGACTATAGGCATTGAACCAATTTGGACTAAGTATAGGTATAGTTATCTGTGGCAATTTTCATTCCCGCACGCGTGCGGAAAAATGGAAAAAACGCACGGGTGTGAAATACATTGCATGTTGTAGGTAGCTAATCGTAGTGAGTTATGGACCAGTTTTCGAGGAAGCGGGGTCGTGTCGCACTACGATTAAGTTCAACATGCAATGTACTTCACACCCGTGCGTTTTTTTATCTATTTTTCCCGCACGTGTGCGGGAAAAAAATCCACCGATAACTATACTTATACAAAGTTCAAATCGGTTTAATGCCTCTAGTCGGAGGTGAATGCTTTTTTTTAATTTCGGCAAAGCAATATGCGTCTCTATAGGGCGTAAATATTTTTTGATTATTCAAATCGTGTTTACATAAATAGAATATCATAGATAAAAATGATTATTTAAAACTAATATTTACTTTTTAAACAAATTAACATTTATTTGTGTTCTGAATTCAAAAATATATTTAAAAAAAACTATTTTTTTATATTAGGCTGTTTAACGGCTTCATAACTTTGCCTTTCCTTCAACCAGGCGAAAGCAAAGCGCGGAAAAAAAAGGAAAATTAAAGTTTCCTAATACCTACGTCATCTAACAAAGATGCAACTCAATGTTTATACTAGCCCGCTGAATGAGGCTATTCTAAGTAGACAAACAATGCAAGATGCGTTGCGTCACCGGATGAGCGTCGCGGCTGAATCGCAGCGTCCGTCTCTCAATTCAGATGGAGTCACTATGAATGAGGACATGCTCTCTTTGCTCACACCTGGCCGATTAGGAAAGGTGGCCATTTAGAGAGGAAGGATATTAAGTTATGAATAGAACAATCTTTAGCACACCTGCACACTTAGTTTAATCTTCGTACTATGGGTCTATGGATGGATGAATGTTTGCTACTCTTTCACGCAAAAACAATAGTCAAAATAGAGCGAATTAAGACTTCTCTAAGAATGTAACGCTTGCATTAAGCTTTTGACGTCTCCAAATTTTTCTCTGCCTTTCGGCAACCGTTAAGTACCTACATTGACGCCACATAATGCGCCACACCCTATTTATTTGGTTCACATGACTTGTGTACCTCAGTAGGTAAAGTAACTGCACTTTTGAGCAGAGTGAGCAAAAAGGTAGGTCAGGTACAGTACCTACCTATTTACTTGATTTAGTTACAAACTCACCCTGAAATTGAACATTTTCTCACGCGTTCCAGTACAAATTTTCCGCCAAGCAATCGTCTAGGTATACCTATAACTACATACCCACCTCAAAATTATAGCGAATCATACAAAGTTGTTCAATTTTAATTGGTCGCTTAATTTAGAATATTAGGTAGGTACCTAATTTGTTTGTTAACGAGTGACATAATTTGAACGTTCCATCTAACCTGCCGGAATCTGAGTAGAGTCAGTTTGTTTAGCGGCGCGCGCAGTGCGAACGTGCGCCCCGCAGCGGAACTGTGCGCGTGAGTCGCGCCGCGCCTTCCTGCGCCCGCGACTGTCCAGTTTCCACAGAGTCCACGGTGGTTCCTCAAGTACTCTATGTCCTCGGTTTACGACGTGTGCCTATTGACACTTCCACCGTAACAGTATCACACTGCAATTGAACTCCAACGTGCGTGACGAAATTTCCCGCGTTTTTCTAACTGTTCACAAAGCCGATAAACCAACCATTGAAAGTTACAATATACATATCTGGAAAAAGTCCATAAACAAATTGAATATGGAGAAAACAGATTCATTTTCTATCTTGGACATGAACAGCGGCAATACGAAAGATGCAGATACAGAGAAAATTAATAACAACGACGTTGCTAAGAACAGGAGGCCCTTTTCCACCATTTTAAAAAATCGTAAGTGTACCATTTACAGCATTTACTACACTGAAAGTAATAAAAAGGGTCTAGAGACGAATGCAAAGAAAAGAGCACTTATAATTCTTTAGTTTTGTTGGAAACACCGAATGGACCTTATTTTGCAATCGTTACGACATAATTAGACGTAGATACTTATTAAACAGCTAATTCAAATCCGCACTTACTACTTTTGAACTGTGCCTCGTCGTTGTCGCTCTCACTACCTTAAATATCGAATAATTATACCATCCTCTCACCAACCATTCTCTATCCATCAATAACAACAATAGAGTTCGATTCAATGTTCACACAGCATACTTGGTAATCTTGCAAGAAAAATGATTGCTGTAATGTACGCTATCCATTGTCTTACCGTAAGACCGTGGGAGGAACCTAGATCGCAGAGTCAGGTACATGATCAACAAACCATAAAATGGTTAAAAATGATTAAAAACCTTTCACAAAAGTTGTGTAACATAGTGTTTTCTGTTGATGTCATTTATCAATGAGATTTTAAATAATAACAAACTAATAATTAGGTCATCGGCGCCTTTATGAATCGCAATAGATAAGAACAAGGCTTTGTGCGTGTGTATTGGGGCTGAGTGGCACGTCCGTCGCTTCCGCTATTCGTCCTCATTGTCCTCGATATCAGGTGGCACGCGCCTCGTCCCTGGACGGCGAGCTGCGAGCCACGACGAGGCTCCAAGGGAACCAGTCGTGTTACACTCCGCTGCACGCGCGTTGCAATGCCCTGCTTCCTAAAGCTAAGCAGACGTAGCTTAATCGTACGCACACAAAGAGAATAATAATCGTCCTACTGTTGTAAACTAATTAATGTTAATCACATAACTTTCGTAATTAATAGTGTGTCAAGCTTGTCAGCTATTCATACCTTACACCCAAGACCCATGTCAACTCAATGTTAGGAAGGCCAGTGGTTATCACAGATTGAGAAACATATAATTATGTTCTGATGACATATACTTGAAAATTTTGCAGTAGGCTATCAGCGATATATGTCTACAGGAAGCGATGGTTACTAAATACCTTAACCAAATAGTTAATTAATAGTTAATATGTATCGTTTCGATTGCTGCATAACTGATTAAGTAATTAAAATTATGAGTGTCCAAGTGCGTGTCGAGCCACGCACAGTCTACTAAGACTTGTCTACAGCAAAAATAAGTTGGTATTCCGTTGTACTTTTATAGAAATTGTGAAAAAAGACACTTTTCAAGCATAGAATCCAGATCCGACGATACCATCAATTTCTATATTCCTCGGTTAAATATATTATTTTAATATTTCTTTATTCACTACACCATCGTTTAGCAGTGCCTTGTTTTCAATTTTTATCGATATTCATAGGGTATACTAGCTTCTGCCCGCGGCTTCGCCTACGTGAAGTTCGATAATTGTCCGATGGGATCTTACTACCGGGATAACAAGTATCCTATGTGTTAATCCAGGTTATAAACAATCTGTGTGAAATTTTTTATCCAAATCCGTTCAGTAGTTTTTGCGTGAAAGAGTAACAAACATAATAACTTTCGACTTTATAATATTATATTAGTGTGACTGCCAATGGTCCCCGAATAAAATTGGCTGTGTGCTGTGTGACATCCACAGTTCCGAGCGAATGGCTAGACGTAGAAAAAGAAATTTACGGGTTCCATTTTACACTGATGAGATTGTAACCTTTTAATGTTAGTATTGTAGAAAATAAATAATAAATCAGGATTTCCGACATTTATACAGAACGACCGACGGCTGCATGATGATGATGATGATGATAAAAGAATCCACCACTACTTTTAGTAGTCATTCGTAAATAACTAATACGGTGGATTAGACTGAACTGGCGTTTCTAAAACCATGAATAACATAGAACATTTAATTTTGTTGACAGAACGTGATCGTGGTGAGCGTGATTACATCGGGTTCGCGACCCTGCCCGAGCAAGTGCACCGCAAGTCGGTGAAGAGAGGGTTCGACTTTACGCTTATGGTAGTCGGTGAGTCGGGGCTGGGCAAGTCGACACTCATCAATAGTTTATTCTTAGGAGACCTTTACAGGAACAGAAAAATACCTGACGCCCAAGGTAGGGACGTTTTTCAGCAAGAAATAATGCTAATAAACTGCAACAAAGCGAGATTGATTCAATATTTTGTTCACATTGCAGACAGAATAGAAAAAACAACAACCGTTGAAAAGAAAACAATGGAAATCGAAGAACGGGGAGTAAAGTTAAGGTTGACAATTGTAGACACCCCCGGGTTTGGAGATGCCATTAATTGCGAAGACTCATGGAGGGTTTGTTCTGCGTATATCGACGAACAGTTCAGACAATACTTCACAGATGAAAGCGGATTAAATCGGCGTCACATGCAAGACAATCGAGTGCATTGCTGCCTATATTTCGTTCCGCCCTGGGCTCATAGGTAAAACACATTTTTGTTACAATAGAGACACACTTTACCTTCTCTTAGATAACTTTCTCTTTTGTCTTAGAAGCTATTGTGTTGTCAAACAAGTCCCTTCACATTTCTACTTTAAATTATACTGTACCAACACCGTGTGTAATGAGGCGAATAATTTCAAATTGACCAATTTGCTGTGGGTCTCCTACTCGGCCAAGAGTTTCGGTTTATGGAGAAAATACACATCGACCCAATTTCGCTGTATAAATAGATTCCATCTCATAAACTATCGCCCGAGTGCAGTCTACGGCTGTACGTGTCCGGAGGAGTGTATTATTTTTATTAGGTCAATTATGGTCAGGGCCGTAGTGATAGCAGCACCGATGCGGAAGCACGCGTGCCGTTAATGTTACGTATCATGAGTTAGAAGTTTAGAACAGATTAAACTTCAAAGAAAAAGATTTAAGTAGCTATTTGAAGTAAATCTTCAGTTTAGTTTTAGTATTTCAATATCTTACGCAGTTATAACTGTACGAACTGCCTATGAGTATGTATGTCCCAAATGTCCCAAATTACACAAATCACTCTTAGCCCTATTTAAATTCAAACAGTTATTTTCAGAATATCTAATCGGTTACATAGCGATAACAGGAAATTCATGAAACCTGTATTATTAATATTTATAATCAACACTGTGCCTATAGAACGAATACATAAATTGCGGGATAATTAAATCAAATACCTATCCTACAATCTACATTAAAAAATCCTTGCGGATGGGCATTAGATATGGCCTATGGCGATATGGCCTATCGTCAACAAATGTCATGATTTGTTTAGCGCATCGTAAACAGCAATAACTTCACTTTATTTGATCACTAGCAATAAACAGATCAATAACGACTCAATGGAGTATGGCTATTAAAACTCTTATGATGGCTATGCCAGCCATTTCCCCTCCGAGATATTTCTCAACATACATTGACATCCATCCAATCATAGTCGTTAAAAAGTCCATTGAGTGAATCTTGATTTACTGACACTTTATATTAAATTTAATTGATTGGTGTTGTGTTGTCGTAACAAATTGGTTAAATGTAAATCGAAAGATTTGGGTTGTTGCCAACGAGATGTCGCCAGTATGTTTTGTATGGGGCGGAAAGGTACACCCTAAACTGAAGAGCAACTAACCTTATTATTTTCATCGTCATCACTGTCAACAAATTAGGTTCTATTTTGTAGCGATCTGAATCATTGAATTCCCGAAGAATGGACTTGAGCCACATAGGTAGCATACTGCATAGTATGTTGAGAATAATAAAGGTCATCGTTTATTGCAGGATGCGAGTTTGTCGCTTAACGAACACCATCCCAATTTGTCTAACAACAACAATGTACACTAATACAACGGCTCATTACAGCTTACGTCACGTGGACTTGGATATGATGAGACGACTGCACCGTAAAGTGAACATCGTCGTAGTGATAGCGAAAGCGGACTCTCTCACAGCAGCCGAGGTGAAGCGGCTCAAAATGCGCATACTCAACGATCTCGAAGAACATCAAATACAAGTACGAACAATTTATTCGTAGAAAGTCGATAGTGCTTTTGATTATTAACCGAAATCCAACAATGCATTCTTTGAATTGTTTATTAGGTTTATCAGTTCCCTGAATGCGATAGCGACGAAGATGAGGAGTTCAAGCAACAAGACCGTGAGTTGAAAGCGGCGGCTCCATTCGCTGTGGTCGCTTCAGATGTAGTACTAGAGGTGGGAGGCAAGCGAGTGCGTGGGCGGCAGTACCCATGGGGAATCGTCGATGGTAAGTTTCTCTTCTGTCAATTAAAGTGAAACATATCTAATCATAATGCGTATCTGCCAGAATACCAGCGGAGCACCATGTTTGTATTTAAATCTTAGTATAGGACTTTTTTTTTTCACTCAGGATCAGGATCCAATCATTAATTGATGATATAAGTAAGATACATGGTTACAAAATGTTTCGAAACTTAAGCTCGCATGTGAAAATACGAACAACGCAAATCTCGCGACAGCATCATTTGTGCCTCGATCATCATTAATTGTGTTCGTCATTAAACAATGACATTACATTAATATGTCTTCAGTTAGTAAACACTGTGTTCTTAAACAAGAATCAAATAATAGATCGCATATTCGCATCACATCGACTACGTTGGTCTAGTTATATAATAACTAACCCACGGATTAGTAACGCAACAACAGATTACTCATCGGAGACAATATGTTTGAAAACGATGCAACAAGCAACAAATATGGTACTTCATCTTCTCCGTTTCCCACACTACTTGAAAAGTAGGCACTTATTTAATCCGACCAGTAATAGAACCACATAATAGGATATACTCGCGTTACTTTTTATAAGAAAAATAAGACAATGCGGGGTCCAAGATGGTTCCTTGCAGCACACCGCCTTGCACCACAGCGAAACCGCGCGGTTCAATGCGTTTCACGTTTTATTGATATCTATAGTAACAGTAGATATCTACTATTGCTATTGATATCAATAGCACACTAAGTACCTATTTGTACCATGTTGTACACGTAGTTCACGTGTTGCTGACGTGTAAGTAGGTAGGTCCCATAAAAAGACAGGCAAAATATATTATTATCATTATTTGTAGGAGCTCGTGGCCAAATAATAACAGCCGCAAGGTTTGTCGTGTTCAAGGTCAAACGCTTTTCTGGTCTGCAGATAGTTGACCATCTATTACATATACCGAGTTTCAAGGTGTATCGTATTACCTGATGGGTTGTGGATGTCAGATAGGCAGTTGCTCCCTAAAATACTGGTATTTAGCTGCATCTGGAAAGACTGGAAGTCAACCCTAACATAGTTGTGAAAAAGCTTGGCAGATGATGATATTTGTTGGATATTAATTACAGTAATTAATTTGTCATGTAAACAGTGGAGAACCCGCGGCACTCGGACTTCACGAAGCTGCGGACGATGCTGATCTCGACGCACATGCAGGACCTGAAGGACGTGACGCAAGATGTGCACTACGAGAACTTCCGCGCGCAGTGCATCTCGCAGATATCGCAACACGCAATGCGGGAGAGAGGGTTTGTAAATATTACCTTTTTTCTATATCTTCTACTTCATCGTCATCATCACCAAATCCTTCTATAGTAAAGGCAGGAGTCCAGCTGTCTAGCTTAACACTCTCTGACCCTATTTCTAATAACAAAGTTCTTAAGTGTTTCACAAGACCGTGTCCTATTCAATTTCAACGTAGATTAGGGAGAAATAAGAGCTCAAACCGCCCACAGTACCTACTTACATTAACAGTCACGCTGACCTCACTAACTAGACTAAATTGCCGGTGCTAAATAAAAGAGGGTTCACCTCAATAGTCCATGAGTCGGGTCCTGAACCCACGAGCTGCTACTAACGTTAAATTGGTGAAGTAGATAAAATTAAAAATGTCGTAAGTCTTAACTATATTTAGCTCAACAGCATTTCATTGGGTGGGTAAAATGACTTCTTACTGACTTAAAAATTCAATGATTAACTGGATGTTCCTTTTTTTTCATTTTCATGGCCAGACAAACTGCTTTAAAAATATATGTGAATGCAGTTGCAATTTTACTAACTTCACGTAACGTCACTTTTGATGTTTGTTGGTTAGGTATACTACCCCTCCAGAGACTATTTTGATTTTCTACCCTGTATAAGGCCATAATACTAAGGCAAAAGACCACCTACACAGCCTAGTAGGCACAAAGTACTTTCATATAGGTATACGTATGATAGGGCCAGGGTTTTTTGCAAAGTGTTAACAAATTTTACAATAACTGGGCTTAAAAGGGGTTTGGAGCGTTTTCTAGTAAGGTTCCATTTCCATTTCACGTTGACTAGAAGCTACTTGAGCTTTTTATCTATTTTAAACGATTGATTACAGAAAGCTGAAGAGAGACTCGATGGGGAACAACAACGACGTAGTTATCACGGACACCGACCGCCTGTTGTTGCAGAAAGACGAAGAGGTAACACTCCTACTGTTTGTTCTAAATCTACACGGTTTACTTGCATGTATGCTCATTTGGTGTTCATTTTCTACAACAATGGGTTAGTATGCAACGAATGATGTCATTTTATACAATTGTTTTGATACGAGCTCACGGCCGAATTAGGCTGACGAAAATTTTCAAAGGACTATTATCTATCGCATTCCCATTCTTTCCTCTCAAGGAAATTATTATTAAAATTAAAAACGTGTTCTGATGTTTATATTTATAATAATATTTATAAATTAAAAACGTGTTCTAAACGACACTATCATAACATCATATTGTTCATGTGCAAATAATCAACAACTTTTATTTTCTTTACAGATCCGACGTATGCAAGACATGTTGACTCAAATGCAAGAAAAACTCAAAGCTTCCGATAAAAATCATGACAGTATTATAGATGTATAGAAAATAGACTGCAATGTATGTAGGTAGCATAGCATTAAAAATTACCTACTCACATAGATATAATAAAATGAGAACCTCTTTAGAAAATTCAAATGAATTTAGATTTTTATAAATATAATAGTTAAATATAATTATGGTGGAATAATTTTCAAAGACAACCTGACTTATTTTGTATAGATAGTTCCTAGGAATGTTTCGTTTGTAAATGGCTATCAATTTTGAGGCTTTGGAGCAAGGTACACAGCACAAAAGTAATGTATGCAAAGAAGATATTATGGAGTTCCTCGCTCCAAACCCGAGGCGGGCCGCTAGCCGGGGCTAGCCGGCTGGTGCGATGAGGAAACAGCCGTAGCGTCCGATGTGCCATGACATGCCATGTCCAATATTGATGTGTACTAAATTGGAACACGCGACGCCGAGCCACTTCCGCAACGCGAGGGGCCAGTTTGCGTAGAAGAAAATATCCGAGCATTTTTGACGTGAAACGTCTTTAAAATCAACACATACACGGGGTACCATGTCAGAAAATCGGACCGTAATGAATTGGTCTATATCGTCTGACAAACTACAAAACTATTCATCGTAGAAACATGAATTTAGTGTCATTATTTAGCGTAGGTGTATGCTCGCTGCTAAAACCTTGAGTTTACAACGGGGCCGGAACGTGGTGGCGGGGGATTCCCGGCCATCCCGTTTTCGTATACTGCGTAGCACAGAACAGAAAAAACAGTAGAAGTCGTATGTGGGCGGGGCGCGCGTACCCCGAGCTTTGCGCTGTTCCGCAAAGTGTTTCCCCCACGCACACGCCACGCACATCAGTCTACATAGAAGCGTCACAGTGACAATAACTCCTACAAAACTTAACTTAACTTTTAAAAAAATACTAAAATGCCTTATTGTGCTGTTCTAGAATGTAAAAACGATAGCAGAACCAAAAATGTATCAAATGGTGGTATATCATACCATCGGTAAGTCTTAATTTGCTTTATTTCGACTAAAATTTGAAAAACATTATTTTATTAGACAAGACAAGTAAAAACAGACTTTATTGTTTACACTTTAGGGTCTACTTTTTTTAACTCAAACATTATTCTCGCAGATTCCAACTACGCACATGTCACAGTCCGCTACTCAATTAGAGATTGACGTTATCGATAATGAGTTATCGATAATTTAAACTTCAATGTTCTATGGTGTATCGGCGAAAAATTAACCCTGTGTGCGTTTTTTTTTTTTTTTTATGATTCTGAATTAATAATAGGTAGTACATATTTCCATATCAGGTTTGAAATAAGTTTAAAATATGGATATGGGGAATCTATTCGTAATATTAAAACGAGAAAACATTTATCTCACCTCAGGTCATTCGCAAAGTCTCGAGTTGGTCAAGTCAATTCGGGAGTCGCAGGGCGATTTCCGGCCACCGTAGGACGGCGAGCGATGTTGGGTGGCTCGCCGTCAGATAGGTGGCCCGTATTAGTTTAATAAGTGGCCTATGTGTTAGTCTGAAATTTCATCAAAGTTTGCTAAGGAGTTCGTCGAGCTAAAACATACTTAAAACGAGTGTAGCTACCGGCGAAATCGCAGGGTTTCATGTAAATAGAACGTAGGTACTAGGTACCCATAGTAACAAAATATCGTGTAGTTTAATCTGTTACCTTTCCATCAAATAGTATCATTTTCGAAATCAATCAGTTGTATATTAACATAACTATACATTCTTAATTATTCTTTCTAGAAATCATAAGCATTATTATAAATTTATAACACTTGATTTCAAACTTATGTAACATTCATTTTGAAATTTAAAAATATTTATCGACTCTTGTATTATATTTGAAAATAAAACGCAATGTCGATAAAAAGGCAACGACAGTGGTACAACCCTAGAAAAAGACGAATAGCACAAAAATAGTAATGAGCTCGTTACGGAAATATCAATCTTATTGCAAAAGTAATAAAGGTTTATTAAATGCATTTAGTGTAGTGACATCTAGCGGCGAGTAGCAGAACTTGCTCGTGAAACTATTATCTAAGAGCTAATACGTAAATAGAGTAGATAATAAACCACTCTATTTGCATGTGATTATGGTTTATTTTCAAATAAACGAAAATTGATATATTACTTACTTTCATTTAATATTAAATTACCAATCACACCACGCTTTTCTTAGTGTTACGAAACACAATTAACCTGTTTATGTGTTAGTTTGGGGTACGCTGGTTCCGATACTAATAAAGCGCTATGCTGTTTCTACTGTTTTTTTCTTTTCTGTGCTGCGTAGAATAACGGAAACCGGCGCTCTCGCTGGTTTCTATTCAGTATAACTCACGACTCACGTAAAAGCGCGGTGATTCTTTCGTGTACCTAGGTATTTACAGAGTTAATTTAGACCAATCGATTTAAAAGTAAGAGGTATTCTAAGTGACTTGGACGATATTTTGTAGTTGAAAATTTACCAATAAGTATAAAAAAGAACGTAGTCAATCTGGATTTCTTTCAATCTTTAACTCTAAAAGCGACTTGCTGATAATATAGACGTTTCACGTTAAAACCAACGGCTGTGTGCACCGCCGGCGCCGACACAGCACCACCCGATTTTTTTCAGAATGATCGGTCGAACTATCTATCTACCTATCAATAATTAGGTCCATTTTTTACCATGTATAACATCATAATTATGTAACCTCAGAAGTAGAAATGTAGTTATATTTTTGTCTCTGCATTAAGATTATACTTACATAGTCTTAGTCCTAAAATCAACTCGTTTTTTTTTGTATAGTTGTTAAACCATTTAGGTAGTTTTACTTTAAAATGTCATGTAAAATGATAACGAGCTTCTCATAAAGAGACGTTCATAACACAATATTTTTAATTTACTGTCATAATTTTGCTGATCCAGATAAAATGTGCATAAGTTTATGCAGGATTTAGTAAAAACCAAAATCATCAGGTCTGTATCATTTTTAATACCTAGATGTTATGTTTCTTCAATCAGCAGACTCAAAACCCTCTCAAAAATGAAGTATTATGTAGTAAATTATCTAACTTATAACAAAAATTGAGAAAAAAATGCATCTATGGATTATGGATGGTACCTACCTATGTAGGTACAAAAAACTTTTTATAAATGCTATGTAACATATTATATTAGAAAAATCACGACACTCAACACTTAAAACTGAACATTACAAGGCAATTGTTAGTTTTTGTACGATTATTTTTAAAAACCACCAAACACTACCGACACTGTCTAGGCATACCAAAGCGTTTAATGTAATATGAATTTTGTATCTATATTATTGAAATTAAACAGTAATTGATACTTTACCTACCTTTACCTTTTATTGTAAAACCAACCCTGCCCAGTATTACGTATCTTTTTGATCTCCAGTGACTATCAAGCTTCGGTTGTACACCGAACTTTGATGACAACCGAGAATGTCAAAATATTGGTATGGTATTACGTATTACACAGAGTGGATATCACTTTACGGTGACTAACAGCCCGGGTACGGTGTAACGTCTTTCTCGAAAGCCACTTCAAACTCAGTTGTCATCAATTTGATGTCCACTAAGCTTACATAATCGCAATATTAGAAGAATCGATACGAAAGCGTCTGTCAATATGAGTTACGGTCACCATCAGCCACGATTGGCACCGATGACGTCGTGTGGCTGACACTGGCAGAGTCACCATCAGGGATTTTAATTTTGATAACACAAAAATTTAGTCGCTAATTAGTCGAAATTAGTCGCCAAATATCAGATTTGGTCGGTCACTGGTTCAAAAGATATAAGGGTTTATAGGTGGCCCTGCTGGAGAGAGCCTACCCCAGCAGAGCCACATTAATATCTCAAAAACTAGGGCACCTAGCGAAGATCTGTTTTCTCCCATATTTACTCGCTAATTAGTCGAAATTAGTCGCCAAGTTACAGATTCAGTCGGTGTGTCATTAAAAAGATATTAAAGAATTTAATTTCCCCATACAGTGGTACAACCAAGTACAAAATGCTTAAAGTAGTTTTTAGACAGGTGTATCTACGACGTCTGGAGGAATTCTATAACTTCAACCCACCAAAGGAAAGCAGTATTCATTACCTAAAAACAAGATCTACAATAAATATGTAATTATATAGGTATCGAACAAAATGTGTGCATTTAGTCGCTGGCAGATAGATCGCTGCGCTCCGTTACATTTACACGGTAAGTAAGAAAGAGATAGATGCGCGTGTACAGACGAGTTACTTAGAACGAGTTGCCCGTGACGTACTTAAGTTAAAGTCAGCCAGTTTAAAGTGGAACTTAAAGAATAGTTAGGAACTCAAATGTTGTTATCTTTAGGTATTCCGCAAATACAAAAACGGGGAAAAGAGCGAGCACTGGCACGTCGGCGGTGTTCGCGCCGCTCAAAGTATTAAAAAAAAATAGGTAAATTAACAAACTTGCTCTAAAGGATTTTTTCTTTAGTTATCCACCGGGAGTACAGCGAGAAGGGTTGTTTGTGTAAAATATTAAAAGAACAATTACGAATACGGGCTTTAAATTATTTATTGTTATTATTGTTGTGTTTATATTATGTAATTGTTACCTGAAATTCAATTATGTAATAAATAATCACTGTTTGTAGAAATTTATCTAAATATTACTGCAATACTATTACAATGACTGTAACTTCATGTAGATAATTTTGCGGATAAAAAACAACGTAGGTAATCGGACTTTAATTTTTTTATTGAGAAACTAACTGACCTACGTAACTTCGTTTGCGTCACATAAGAGTGAAAAAGCTCACAAAAGGAATAAAGATTTTTTTAAATCGGATCAGTAGTACCGGAGATTAGGTACACACAGCAAATTAGTTAAGTTTGCAGAGCACACCAATATAATGCTGGTGTGCGTAAAATCAACTGGTGTATTACTTCGCCTCACGTCTCACAATAAGTCAGCAAACACGCGTGTGTGTGGCTAATCTTCGCTAAGATTGGCCGCCGTGATTGAAAACGGTTAGGACTATTTTGTAGGCAAAGAATATTAAGCTTAAATTTCACGTTGTTGCTAACTGGTCTAGTGCCGATAGAAGTAAAAACAAAAAGTACACAGGCCCAGCCCCCAGTCGTAGCAGTGGTTGTGCCCCGCGCATGCCTATGTGGTGCTACGCCGTAGCGGATGCTACGAGTGCTACGAACGGCTACGAAGCGTGACCGCACGTTACGTTACGTGACGATGAGTTCAATGTTTTTCCTTCACCCAAAAACTGCTCAACGCGCCTAAAGAAGTTTTCACTTCAAAAACGTAAGGAAATTTGAATTTCCCGGGCTAAAGAACATCCACCTTGAATCCTGGCCTTGTGTTGTAGCAGCCAATCACAGCCCAGCTACACTCGTAGGAATTACCGCCCAAAAATGGCTGCAATCTATACATGTGTGCGGTTCATACACACGAAAATATGCACCAATGTGCCGCTGTGTGCGTAAATTTATCAATGGGTTTTAGGCTAATGGATTATTTGCCTATAAGATGCGTCCGGCGGGTGAGCGTCGAGCTTCGTAGCAACTTCCAGTACAGTGTTAGTTACGTAACAAGGGCGCGAAAAATTGCTATAAGTATTCGAACAGGAGTTTTTAATATTTTGTACAAAGTGTTATTTTATTACATAGTTCATTAGTTATAATAATTGCCCCAGTTGGTAGGGTAGGCTTTGCCTAATTGCCTCTTCGTAGCGCACGCCCATGCTTATATGCTCGTGGAGTCGTGGCTGCAGTAACGGCCCAACGTTGGGCGCCATTTGTCACGTAGACCTCTCTAATACCATCTCAGGTCCAGTTGAAAACCAGCGTCGGGCACTAGTTGCTCGGCAGTTTGCTGAACTGGGCCTATTTGGCGCAGCCGTGAGACACACAATATTATTTCGTTTCTTTTTTCTGTTTAGTTTTAAGTTTTTTTTATTGTGTAGTTTTAAGTTTTTTTTTAATTCTTATTTTGATTTTGTTGTGTACACTTGCGGCTTAAGCCAAATAAATATGTTGTCTTTCTTTTTCTTTCTAATAAAAGCCCGGGAGGACCACGTGGCAAAGAAAAGGAAAAAAAAATCGGAGCAGTCTTTGGGGACTGCCGATAGAAGTGAAAACAAAAAGTACCTACACAGGCCCCGCCCCAGTCGTAGCATTGGTTATGCCCTGCGCATGCCTATGTGGTGCTACGCCGTAGCGGATGCTACGAAGCGTGACCGCACGTTACTTTACGTGACGATGAGTTCAATGTTTTTCCTTCGCCCAAAAAGTGCTCAACGCGCCTAAAGAAGTTTTCATTTAAAAAAAAAAAAAACCTTCCGTTCTCAGCTTAAATGGTTACCTAACCGACTAAGGAGGTCCCTCAGATCTCTCTGCTTGCTCTTCACGATTTTGAACGATCCACGTGCTCCCGATTATCTAAAGACTTATTTCAAAGTGTTGGGCAGTTCTCATAGTCGTAACCTTCGTGCTTCAAAGAATCTACTTCTTCAAATTCCTTCACACCGTACAGGCTTTATGTCAAATTCTTACGCTATCTCTACTATAAAGCTCCGGAACGCGCTACCTTTTGGCATTAAAAAGGCTGAAAGCAAATTCACTTTCAAAAGAAAAGTTCGTAACTACTATTTAAGGTGGATGCTCAAGGGTAGCCCGCGAAATTCAAATTTTCTTACGTTTTTTGCAATTTGCAGGCCAGGTTCATAATGGTGCAAGAATGATTTTGACCTTGGAAAAGTAATTTTGACACCAATATGAACTTTGAGGGTTGTATTGATGAGTTTGATGAATATAATTCTGTAACTACATACGTCTTACAGTCGCAAACAAAATTTTAATCAACATACAACCTAGCACTGGCCTGCAAATTGCAAAAAACGTAAGAAAATTTGAATTTCGCGGGCTACGCTTGAGCATCCACCTTAAGTCAGACTAAATAGCTCTCAAATCGAAGTCTAGTCATAATAATTATTATTAGTTTTCTCGCTATTTTATTTTTTGGTATTTGGTAGAATATCTGTATTAGTATCAATATAAGTATATACATTCTCGTTAACAAGAAGTTAGTTTTTTAGACATTGGTGTCGATTCTGTTGTGCACAAACTAAACTTAATTTAGGCTATTGCTATCTTTTTCTCTCTATTATAACGAGAAAGAGACGGACGTAATTTAGAGCTGTCTAATTTAGTTGGCACTAATATTTCTGTACAAATGAAGGGTGCACGTAAAAACATGTCGACTAAAACACGGTGAAGCGCAAGGCATAAACTAGTTTGACATCTCTAACTTAGTTCATAGCTATAGCCGTCCTTTTCTCGTACTGCCTTTTAGTAAAAGATAGCAAAAGCCTAAATTAAGTTTAGTTTGTGCACAACAGAATCGGCACCAGTATTTTGTACCCTATCACTATGTTTTCCTATTTAACCCAAAGGTTGACTGGTAGAGAATGCCTTGTGGCATTAAGTCCGCCTATGTACCACTCTTGTATGAAGTTTAAATAAATAAATAAACATATAACCTCCTCTTTTTTTTAAGTCGGTTAAAAATGAGAGCTGCCAGATGAGGTTCAACCCCCAGGTCTGATTTCGATAATATTTGGCACACCAGGCCATGACCTGGATTAGCAAGGACATAGCCTGGATTAGGAACCATGGGATAATATTCTAATCTTCATGCGAGCAAAATCTAGTTCATTATAAAAATCAGCAGTTTGGATAGTGCGTACTGCGTTGTTCGTCAGTAGGTAAGGCAGATTTGACTTGATTGATACCTTGTGACTGTTCCTACCTGTGGTTCCTATACTGATAGGAGAATACATAATAAGTTATATAGCCATCTAGGTCTGTTTTCATTCTAACCAATAATCAAATCAATCCGTCTCATCAGTGCCACTAATAATATTTTTGAATCCTCGTACCTCGTACACCCTGTTGTACGTTAGTATAAGTAGGAAATTACACTACGAATTTGCGAGCTCCAAACGGAATTCATAATCCACTGACAATGTAGTTACTCACTTTTTGCATCTAGATGACAGTGCGCGTTCCACAGGGTTCAACATTGGGTCCGTTCTTCTTTTATAAGAACATGAACACTACTTTTGAAAGCCGAGGACACAATCATTTCGGTATACCGAAAAAACTACAATCTTAGAAGTAGCTGGCGTAGCTGCGGCATCGGCAATTCGGCATACAGCATGTTCGATAGAGAAAAGCAAGATTTATTCAATGAAAATCGAACTAGACAAAATTACATAAAACTCAACTCAAGAGCCAGCTCTATAGATGATTTTCTCAACTCAAGGCTCAAGCAGAGCTAAGAGATAATCTAAAGTTCATAACTAATAATAAAAAGGTATAAAATTGGGTAATAAGTTATTTTATTATCTGGAATTTCTATTCCGTTACAAAATAAATTTTACACTGGAATGAACCGGATGGTCACTTGGCCATTGCCCTCTCTGAGCCTGTCGGAAATAGAGCATCATAGATAATACACTAAGAGCATGGAGTAGGCGGAAAATGAGGTTTTTTTCGGAATATTTAGCCACTGATAACTGCTGCACGTAAAAAAATGATTTAGTTACGACCGGACACTGAAAATATTTTTTTAAGACTAAGTCATGTACAGCGCCATCTATTGTTTTTTACTGGAAGCTGGCCTAGAAAAAACCTCATTGCTTCGTGACAAATAGTGGATTCTCCGCCTAAAAAGACTAGATATCAAAGTATTAAAAATAACCAGTCTGTGTTCACTTCTGTGTGTCATCTCATCTGTGTGTCAAATGTGTCAATGTCAAATCAAATTGTCAATTGTCAAATGAACAATAGCGATTTCATGAATTCATTGCTGCGGGTGAAAAATTAAACATTATTATTTGATAAAAGCATTCTAATAAGTGTAAAGTTGAGTCCACTAGAATAGAGTATGCAATAGTATTTTTAGTAATCAAATAGAAATTCAAAATGGGGGACAGAGACCTTTCTATGGGTCCCCGACAAGGTGTAACCTATCCAAAAAAGGTTCAGTATTGTGGTAATTGTTCTATGCCGATAGAATATTGTGAATATTATCCCGAATACGATAAATGCAAACAATGGCTTGAAAAAAACCTGCCAACAGAATTTGAAAAAGTGAAAATCGGTGAGTTTTTTTGGGAGATTCTTGGTAAAGCTAGGTTAGGTTTATCCCTGGATTATTAATGGGTTTTCGTATTTATTTAACAATTATGTAAATAGAATGGAGTATCAAAGGAACCACAATTTTTTTATCTGATTCACCACTTATTTTACAACTCATTCCAGATGAAGAAGAAAATGCAGGTGGTGAAGAAGAAAAGAAGCGTCAGAAGCGCGGTGGTAAGGGCATGTTGAAGTCAAAGAAAAAGGAAGATGTCCCCAAGCTAGTGCAAGTGTCTAGGGCCCCCCGTGGCAAGAAGAAATCTGTCACTGTAGTATCCGGACTGAGTACTTTTGGTAAGTATTTCTTATGTTATTTAATTTATGACATCGTTATTGCAGCCTTTTTCAACCACCGCTAAATATAGGCCTTCTCCCATTAGTTTTATTGACTCACAATATTTACACGCGTTTGCAAAACCTATTTTTGCCAATATATGAAGTAAAAACAACCAGTGAGGCTATCACCAAGAAAGATGTCATCCAAACAAACATACAGGCTAATTTGTAATCGGAAATAATACCTATATAATATATTTTTTT
The DNA here is from genome assembly GCA_905147715.2 of Xestia xanthographa. Classification (NCBI taxonomy): domain Eukaryota; kingdom Metazoa; phylum Arthropoda; class Insecta; order Lepidoptera; family Noctuidae; genus Xestia; species Xestia xanthographa. The sequence continues at coordinate 12,376,702 of LR990649.1, read as the reverse complement.
CAGATATTGATCTAAAGGTGGCAGCAAAATTCTTTGGTACAAAGTTTGCTTGCGGCTCTTCCGTTACTGGTGATGATGAGATTGTTATTCAAGGCGATGTGAAAGATGATCTTTTTGATATTATTCCAGAAAAATGGCCTGAGGTATTTTATTGAACATAATTTTGTATTTTTTAAATTTTATTTAAACATTTCTTTGTTAAAGTATTGTACTAGTTTAAAATCTTCAATATTTAAGACCACAAAATGTACCCCCATTCCATATATCCCTACTGACATATCTCCGCTGGTAGGGATACTTTACCTGTGGTTCCATTTGTAGCCCACTTACTAATTAATTGCCAGAATTTAACCTAATCAGGGTTTGTACTTTTAGAATAGATTCTAACTAAACATAGTGTACTTTTACTCATACAATCAACTAGCTATTAAATGAACTGAAAAAATAATTCTCATTCACATTAGGTACTTCATATTAATTATTCATTTTTAAGAAATTTCCTTTCTTTTTCATTTCAGATTGATGAAGATAGTATCGAAGACTTGGGAGATCAAAAAAGATAGTCACAACTTTAGTGAATTGATATTAATTGATAATGCTTTATTTCTTAACTATTTTGAAAGGTGATCAAACAAAATTTCGATAAACAGACCCACTTCTCAGTTTAAAATATTGTTTAAATTAAGACTCCCACTATGATAATTTGATTATATAATATTTATAATCACCACATCATCAACATAATTATGGTACCCTCTCTAACTTTTGTCATTCCTAAAATGATAAGAATTAATGCATTATCAATATTTTCTTATTTATTTTATGAGCTTCATAATTTGAATAAAGATGTGGAATGATTGTTTAGTTTCTATTTCATCATAGAAATATTTTGGATTAGAAGTAATGAAGTTTGATTTGATCATGTAGATTTTTAGAAAAACTTCATCAAAAGCATCATAGCCATGGATAAAAAGTATGACCATGTAGGTAACAAGTACAGACGCCATCACATCAAGTTACCCGACACTGGTGTCGATTCTGTTGTGCACAAACTAAACTTAATTTAGGCTATTGCTATCTTTTTCTCTCTAATAAAACGAGAAAGAGACAGACGTAATTTAGAGCTGTCAAATTTAGTTGGAACTAATATTTCCATACAAATGAAGGGTGCATGTAACAAAACAAAAACATCTAACAGGTAATGCATAAAAAAAGAAATTGCGTTAGTTTTCTATTTTGGCCATGCACCCAAAGATCCCTTGTGGGGAAGGCGTCTATTTTGTCTGGTTAGTTTTTTTTTTTCTCTGTGTAGAAGGTATGGTTTCACGATATATAAATAGTATTAGGTATAATAAGATACACGATATATGATAGTATTTTTCGATACTTTTTTTTTTGGTGAAATATATATCTAAAATAGTAGCTTATCTAAAAAGATTTCACTTAATTCTAGGACAACAAATTTAGGTCACCGGAGATGAGAAATAAAACCACATTAAATACGTTGCCTATTTTTCTATATTTTGGTACCAGATTTGACATAATAATCAAACTAAAAATAAGCCTTGTTTATCAAGGGCGTTTCGTAACACAGCCTCTCGATTGGTAGGACCGCACCAAATTGGCCTAGTTTGGATTTATTATTATGTGCTTAGCTCTAGCACGTTTTCGACATGATCTACTTTATAAACAGAAATGATTGCTGTGGTCAAAATCAAATCATTTATATTAGATTTAGATTAGATAAAATGATAAATAAATGATGTTTATTTTGCAAGTAGGGTTTTACAAACACCTTTACACGTCATTTTTTTAAACTAGATGGGGCCGGTGTTTCGTACCTGACTACTCTGAGTAGAAACAGCCGAAACAAACTCAGAGGTCATAGTCTCTTTTAAAGTCCAGACAATCTTGCTCAATTCACATGAGGACTATGCAGATTAGTGTCTGAGATGGTCTTTTGAAGAAAGAACCATACAGATTTGAGTGGACCTGTCCAGTCAGTGCAAGCATTTGTCAGTTAACGTGTAGCTCGACTTATAACTCAAGGAGCTCAACGAAACGACGAACAATACCAAAGAAAGGACATTTGGGTATGTCGCTTAGAGTACTCAAACTGCCAGACAGTTGTGGGAAAAAATAAACAAAAAATATAAATGTAACCCACATGGTCCCCACATTCACAAAATAAATATATACATGACATTACTCACAGTCACAGCGCCATCTAGTGCCACACTAAGCAACGAGTCTTGTGTCGTAGACCCTAGTTATAGTTGATATAAATATACTACATAGATACTTTTTTGTTAGTAAATACATACCTATTATACATATAAACATCCATTACTCGGAAACAAATGTCCATGCTCATCATCACACAAACATTTGCTTCTAAGTACTGGGATTCGAACCCGGGATCCTAAGAACGTAAAGGCAGCCTCTCTACCGCTGGGCCATTCGGGTCGTATAATTAGAGGAGATTGCTAATTTTCAATGAGGTGTTTTTAGGGCCAGCTTCCACGGTAAAACGATAGATGACACTGTGCAGGACTCGGCGTAAGTAAAAACTTTTTTTGGCTATATGGAGTTGGCGTACAATGGCTTGCATGCTATTTGCCTACAAAAAAGCAAATCGAACGAAGGAAGACGAACGCACACAAACTAAGACCTATCTAAAAATATTATCAAAATATATTTTTTAGAGAACGAAGAAATTATAAGAATTCTAATCATCAAAATTATCAATACAACCCTCCAACTTCATAAAGGGATCATGTAGGAAAATAAAAAAAGCAGAAAAAGTCATTTCTACACCTTTATGAACGTGGAGGGTTGTATTGATGATTTTGATGATTATAATTCTGTAACTACATACGTCTTCAGCCGCGAACAATATTTTAATCAACATACAACCTAGCACTGGCCTTCAAATTGCAGAAAACGTAAGAAAAATTGAATTTCGCGGGCTACCCAAAACCCATATAGGAATAATCACAGAATACTTTGTGTATTGGGAATAATAGTGTAATGGTAGAATTTCAATTTGTAATCTGGTATCATTGTTTTTTATAAAGCGTAGATATAAACGTTGGGTCCAGAAGGTCTCACTCCCAAAGTTGTTCTCTAAAATATTAGGTTTCTATGCGGCCGTTAACACGGCGCTGTATTTTAAACAAAACGAGTCAAGAAATCGACTATCTTTTCAATTTAAATTATAACCAAAGAATCTGTTTAAATAACCTTCTTGACGGCTGATGCTTCTTGACGTTTGAGCCGTTTGGAGTTGAATCATTAGGGCCATGAGGTCCGAGTGCCCTTCTAGTATTACGGGATCTCACCAAGCGGTTAGTCAACTCTTCGAGTGATCAGGAGAGCAGGCCAAAAAGTTTATTGTACCAATATCAAAGGGGGAAAAGAATTACAGGATGAAAAATTCGTCCGCTGTTGTTCGTTGCTGTCAATAGGAAAAATGCCTGCTGGTAGCATAATATGCTACCACAAGTATTATTACAAGTATTATATAGGATCTATTTGTAGTTTGTAAATAATGTACCATCCTGAATCTCTCATCTCGATATATTTGAAATGAAAGTAGCGATCTCTGCTGGTCGTTAGGTTTGTTGCTGTTTTTGAAGTGATAACGTCCTAAAGATCGATGAACACCGGCTGCACGCACGAAAAAGTGTCACACCGTAAAGTAAACCGTTACGCGCGCCGCGATCAACGCCCAGCCCAAACCATTGGACCTAGAAAACTGAAATTTTACACAGTGGTTCCCTTTATAATGTAGACAAGGACTATGGAAGGATTTTTCGATATTCAACCCATGGGAGTTATATAGGGGATGAAAGTTTGTATGAAAGTCTGTCAGTTTTAAAGTTAGGATATTAAAATTTTGTGTTTAGGGTGACGATTGAAAATTAATTTTTAGGTGTCTCATTGTTTTTGATAATTCCACCCAAAAACGGGATAAAGTTGTTGGAAGGCCGATAATTTCTGAAGTTAAAAATATAAAATTTATTAAGCGTATGGTTGGAAGTTAACACAACGGTGTTGTTATGATTTCAATCCCTATTAGCCTGATTACACCTACCGAGTAGAGTGGCGAGACAGTGCCCTCGGCCGAGCGCTCGGTATTTGTAAACACATAGCCGAATGCTCGGCCGAGCGCTCGGCCTAGCGACAAGCCGAGACAGCCACTCGGACCCCATTCTATTTACTAGGCCGAGTACCCACCCTCCCGCTTCTCCGCGCTGTCTCGCTCGCTCACTCGGTGAATCTGAACACTGGCATTTCGGTCACTCGGCAACTACTTGCCACTCGGTCAGTACACGTCATTTTTCCTGCGAATTTTGCAAGTATAAGATTCCAAAAAATCTGGAACAGGGCTCAATAATGTTTAGATTTCAAATATTAAGTGGTTACATGAGATGGAGGAGGTTTACGCAAAAGATATAAATAAACAAATGTAAGAAAATGTGGGTCTTTCTAAAATTGTTCTTTCTAAAATCCATGACCTCGTCCAAATGCGAGATTTCTCTTGTGCCAACAATGAGAGGTTTTCCTTTTGAGGTTTTAAAAAAAAACTTAGTTTCCAAGAACTCTATAGATGGCGTTGAACTTACTATGCCAAAGCCAAAACGCTTGAAAAATAAAACATTGTGTCACGTCACATACTCTCGTTGACTGACACTTTCATTTGCTTAACCTTCCGAATATAACCAACATTTCTCGCACTTTGTTAAGCGCCAAATGTCACGCTTTAATTCCTTTGGAAATACCTAGGGCCAGTATCAGTTTTTTTAGGTTCCGTTCCTTGCACTATCATACTTACTCCTAGCACCATCTATCCAGCGACTAGGGAAGAGCTAAAAAGAAAATCCCTCATTCTGTCAGTTCTTCTGCCAGCAAAGGTATAAACAACCTGATTGATTTTCTTTTTTTTTTTTTCGATACATCGCGTCTGTACTGTCCGGTAAACCGTGAACCAAACTGAACTGACTGACTGTCTCGCCACAATTTAAAAAATACGTGTGAACAGCTACTCGGTTGCTTCACTGTCTCGGCCGAGAAGGATTTTACTGTCTCGCCACTCTACTCGGTAGGTGTAATCAGGCTATATGGGGGTGAAAATGGGGATGAAATTTTGTTCTTGTTTTAGTTAAAATCATCATGAAAAATGACGTTATCACGTAAAATTATCGTCCGATAACCGACTTTCTAAAGTCGGATCGGACGATAAAAAAACTGGCTGTCTGTAGACAGCCAGTTTTTTTCTTAGAGATTGGCAGATAACGAATCGATTGTAAAAGTATGTGAAGTGTAAAGTGATTAGAAAAGTCTTACAACTTGTACATAAAATAAGCCCTCTAGACTTTGCTATAAAATGTTGTGACCACGGAGTAGCATCCCGCTGATCAAACTGTCAAATAAAAAATAGAGCACAAACAGGGTTAAGATAGTTTTATTTTCTACTGGAAATAAACAAAAACTGGTAATAAAAAGTTACGAGAAGTATTTTTTTAATAATTAAAAATGTTGCTTCATTTATCTGTGCAATTATTTTTTTCTTATTTGTGGTAGATTTTATTTTCTCATAATGGGCAACATCGTCTTTGACTTCGCAAAACAACACAAAATAAAATCACTTTACTCATTTTGCAATCGTTGTGTGTTGTGTTTTGGTATAAAAACAATGATGATACTATAGTGTTATAACAAAGTGAAATTATTACTTTTAATGGAAGCATGGAAGTGATTAGTAGCTAATTGTGATCATAATGTAGCGCTCAGTCAAGTTCCGAAATCCATTAGCCATAAAAGTTATTGATCTTTCTTTTGGAGACTGTAAATAAATATAAACTCTAAGAAACATGTCTGTGGTCAAAGGAAAACTCGTGAAAATGGAAGTTATCCAAGTTGGTGAATATGAATTCACCAAACAAGACATAATAGGGCACGGAGCCTTCGCCATGGTATACAAAGGAAGGAAGAGAAAGGTATGTGTATGATCTGAAGTTCCATGACGCGCTTTTGTTCTAGCTTGCCTTCACGATCACATCTAGTGGTAATTTAATCTTAAAAGTAGCAGATTGTCGATTGCGAAAAATAACATGTGCTACATTATTAATTGATTTGTTTCGATCGTGGGTGGTGGTATTTCGTCGTATTTATGTGCCAAATTCAGCTCTAATTTCGCATTAAATATTGCAATTTAGAGACTACGTAAATTAGTGTTGTTAGTAATACCTACATAAAATTATGACAAATAATAATATTTTGACTGGAAGTGCGTAAAAATAATCAGCTGATAATGAATAACCTATAAAACTTGTAAACATTATTATCTTTTCATACCTACTTAGTAAATAAACATCCGTGTCGTTATTTGATTGATTGGTTTCCAAATACCTATTAATAAAAATGTGAAACTATGACTACTAAGTTAGATAAAACTCATAGCTTCAAATAACAATGAACCTCCATAGATTTATATCTCCAAAAAACCAATCAAAGCAATCTAGCTAAATCAATCAACTCATCAAAATAAGATTATATTTTTTAGCTAGAATTTGCAGAGTAATTATTTTTTTATGATTTTACTGTTATTAAAATAATAACATCATTATGAAAAATTAATGCATGGAACTCATTCCAATGGCAAATAAATTCATTTCGATAATAAAATTCTACACAGTAAAATATAAATAACAACATATAATGTGATAATCACTATGTTCAGCAGACAATATTAAACAATGAACTACACATTTCCTGCAAAATTTTCAGATTGTGATGGAAAGTGTGTTATAACTTTAGCATTTACAAGGTGGAAGAGACACTGATGCTAAAATGGTTATCACTCAGTAACTACATCTTTCTGAATCACATAGAATTTTTTTATTACTAATTTAAAAAAAAACAGCTGTTCAGAATGATGTACTTAATATGTGGTATGGTAACTGTTTTATTGTTGGTGGGGATACCATCCTGTATATTTTTTATTTATATAATTCAACAACAAAAATTACAGAGTATTTCACAAATCTTCTGCCAAACTGCAGGACAGTTTGTCGGTAGTGATGAAATCTGCTATTGCAAGCTTTACAAGAATAAAAATACCAAATCTTTTCTTGATTAATGCTGTTCTTATAATTTCGTTGCTACTCTTTTCATTCTCTTGCCCTTAGCCTAATTTATTTTGAGTCAACACAGCATGCCCTCTTCCATACTTCTCTATTATTTGTCACAATTTGTTAAAAATAAAAATAAAATTAAAGATGTTTTTGTTAAACAAGGCCAATTCCGAATGTATTTAAAATCCATCACATAACATGGTTTTTAATATTGCAAAGATAATTTTAAGCATTTTAAACCTGTTCTGAGTTAGAAACAATTAAACATTATTCTTAAAATAATTCCTGATCAACAAGTTGTAAATATCTTATGATGAAGTTAGAAACAATTTAACATTATTTTTAAAATAATTCCTGATCAACAAGTTGTAAATCTCTTATGATGAAGAATAATAACAACTAAATTTGCAGTAATTGTTAGGCTCTCAGAAACAGAGGGTTACAACCCTTAACAATTGATAGTACTTAATATAGTTAGTTAGAATCTAAAGTAGCCTACAATGGTGTTGATGCTGTTGTCCACAAACTAAACTTAATTTAAGCTATTGCTATCTTTTTCCCTCTAATAAAACGAGAAAGAGACGGACATAATTTAGAGCTGAAAAATTTAATATCTAATATTTCTATACAAATGAAGGGTGTATGTAAAATCATGTTGACTAAAAACACGGTGAAGCGCAAGGCATAAACTAGTTTGACATCTCTAACTTAGTTCACAGCTATAGCCGTCCTTTTCTCGCACTGCCTTTTAGTAAAAGATAGCAATAACCCAAATTAAGTTAAGTTTGTGCACAACAGAATCAACACCATAATCTTCCTTGAAGGTTTTCAGAGACAACCCTTAGTGGTGATTTGATCAATTTAAACATAATATGTAATCTATGACATAATTATTTAAATAATAATCTGCTGTAAATCTCTCACAAAACATTTTTCAGAAGTAACTTTGCAATTTTTATTAATAAATGAGTCTCAAGCAAGCATAGATTTTCTAATACCTAGAATGAATGCAACATAAACTAAAGTCTAGTATTAAGTTTAGAAAGTAGAACTCATAACACAACTCGCTATTACATGGATACTAGTTTACTATATCTAAAAAATACCTCTATGTGTGTATGATGTTATAAATTGTGAAAGTTTGACAACCATTCACATTTTGCCACACCACTAGATTCTGTAGCTAGCAGTTGTATTTAGATTGTTGCTATCATCAAAACAATAATATTATTCGCCAAATTGATGTTCACCTTAAATACCAGATTTATTTTATTTACCAAATTTACATGGGAAGTTATTATGTTTATAGTTCAATTTATAATATTTTTCATACTAATTAAATATTGATAAAAAACGTGTTATAATATTATATTATAAAAAAGTTTTTAACTATTTTAAACACGTCATGTGTCCCATAGGCGTTTTGGAAATCCCAAAGAATACATTCTGTTTACAATAGAAAGCAGCATTCCTTTTCTCTGTAATTTATAACTTAAATTATAGGTAACCTTAATGTTGAATAATACTAGGTGGATGATGGTACGGGTTGCCAATACAATATAAATATTTTAAGTTTCAGGAAAATTTTGATCTATTATTCATATGCATGCAAACAAAAGTTCGCAAATTCTCTTTTAGAATTCTGTTAGGGCTGAAACTAGCATAATTTGGTAAAGTTACTAGTTTATTAAGGAACTAATTTTATTAATCTAGTTGTTTTGGTATTTTCTTTAGCTTAGAATATACCTAATATCCATAAAGATAAGCTAAATAAGAAATCTCATGTCATGCTGATTTCATGAAATTTACATTTATATCTAACTCGAAGTTTGAACTTCCTCCATCTAGATTTTGGACTTTCCCATGCAAACTTTCACCCCTTAATGACCTTACATTGGTAGAATTTTCAGAAATCTATACTAATATTATAAATAGGAAAGATTTATATTTTTGCATGTAACAAATAAACTTAAAAACTACTGGAGCAATTTGAAAAATTCTTTCAGCAATGGATAGCTTACATTATCAGCGAGTAACATAGGCTATACTTTATCCCCGTACTCCCCTCCCCAATATTTTTTTAAATAACCAATGAAAAATTTCTGTGTGACCGGCTCAGAATGATGTAGGTACCTACTGAATACGTGGTAAGCCTTTTCGTATCGGTGCCTCCTACCCTCTATTTTTAAACTAAAAACTTTTATTAAATGAACGTAAAAATGCATAGGTATTCATCAAAATTATCACCCCTTATAAGGATGGAATTGGTCACAAGAGGAAATTTTTGTCTAAATTACATTTCAGTGGTTTATGGTATACTCGCTTTGATAAATAATAATACTCTCTAAAGTTTAAGTGGGAAGACAGTCGTTTTCGTCCGTTTTAGATTTCAACTTTTCTGGATGCAGTGCCTGTGCCTCCGAGTGCATGTTATAGCTTCTCTATGACATCTTGGCCTCACCTCTCGTATCGCCGGGAACCTAGGCAGCTGTTCGACTATTCCGGTTTCTGTTGCAGCTGTCTAAACTAGGTTACTTTGCACGTGTGGGTACTTAAAAATACACACTAGGTACTTATATATTAAGCCCTTATGTAGCTATTGCAGTATCTAACATTATACCTTATGTTAGGTTCTGCAATAACTGTGGTAGGTACCTACGAAACCGTATTGGTATGAAACCGTATTGTTTAAAGTTTGAATTTCGCAGTATTGTATTGTATCGCGGTTTGTATCTGCAGCTTCTTAAAAAAACACGGTGTGACCTGATCTGACGTCGTGGACGACCGGTTGGGTTGTATGTTGTGGCGGTCCAGGCGTTAGGTTTCTCGTCTTTGTTCTAAGCTATTGGACAATAGATGTCCGCACAATGCGACACGCAACGTGCTCACCGAGCCTACGCCTCAAGGGCGTTACACTAGGCAGTAGGCACGTGCATACACTCACAGGACATCTCAAACCGTTTAAATAAATGTACTTAATGACTTCCTTTGTACAGCTCTGCTGCAGAGTATATTATGCTGGACCGAACCATCCTGTGTTTATTAGTGTGTAAAAATCTTGAAAGATATAAACACAGTAGAATGCTTTTGTCAATGAAAACATCTGTGGGAAAACCTACAGGCCGACGAAGTGGATAATGAGTTATTCACCTCATCTTAGTTATCTTCCATAAATAGGTAGGTACCTACAATAAATAGTTGCGCTTGCGAGTTGCGCCCATAGGTATATGAACTCTGCAAGTACCTACCTATGCTGTTGTGAGATACATAAGAGTCTTCCTTTTGTAAAATGTAACACCACAAGAAATCAAAGTCAAGTAAATCGCTTTTGTTCTAAAGGAAGTAATTCCAATTGTCTCTTTTACCATTTTGGCCTTTTCCAGAAAAAACCCTAATAAAGAGTAGATCACATTCACAGATCATAATCAACCGCCAAATAAATAACTAAATTTCTAGAAATGTATCTCACCTGAGGTACTCGCAATAATCGTGCACGATATTGCCGTTTCCATACACCACTTTCAATTAATTTCCCAAGGTTTTTCAACTAATCGCTAGAGTGAGCTAGTATAATTTTCTTGACATGACATTAATTAATGATGTAACAACGTAATTGCATTGGCAAACGTATGACGTTGGCAAGTGAGAAGTGCACCACGAACGGTGACCGTGACCGCACTTCAGACACCGCAGTGCTCAATAGTCTCAATACCTAGATGTGTAGGTGTGGTAGGTACCTACCTTTATTCGCAGGTTTAATAAATTATTAAAACTGCTTCCAATCATCTTAACCGATGTAGGTACTTGCGTGGTGCCATAAAAGATGCGACTACGATGGAATTGGTCTAACTCCGATCACGCACGGGGCTCGTGATGAAATCAGGTCAAATTGTAACAGCTCCACGAGCCTACGGAATGTAGGGCGGGCTAATGTTAGATCTGCGCCGGCGCACCACCCTCTGGATAAAAGCAAAATTAAACCAAATCGCACTGAAGCTCAAAATAAATCCTTGCACGTTCCAACTTAAACTCTCCTTGATTGTGGAATAAACAAACACTAAAATATCTTGCGCCGAGAAGCTCATCCAAGACATCATGCATTGAAAGTTGAGAAAGTTACTGAAATAGTGGCAATAGTATACTTACTTGGTAATAGTAACTTTACTTTGTAACAATTTTCTTTGTTAGGTCATATCCATACTTACTAAATTACTAATTATAATTTTATTGTGAAAATAACTCTTTTGTTACCGTTTTACACCTAAAGACTGTAAGGATTTGGGTGAAGTTCCGCATACGCATATAGACCATGACCAATGCAGTAGGTAGTACATTACATACAGTTCATTTCATTAGATTCCTGGGGTAGTACGTGCCTACCTGTGGGGCAATTTCCGTCCTCCACGCGCGCGAACCTAGTTGTATTGAAAAATTCATAAACGGGCCTGCAAAATCAAGTACCTACCTAGCCTAATTGACGTAGAGAATATATTTGCGGGCTGCAGGCCTTGGTGTACACAGTACGCCACGCATGAGACTCGCCCACCTGCAACCCGTTCTATAATGCAATGCTCACTGCACTTCCCAACGACTATCATTTTACAGAACAACTAGACGTGTCTTTCTTGATAAATAGGAAGTTAATCATTTCATTAGTTCCAATCCTGGAATGGGAAACCCTAAAAATGTTTATTGGTACTTACCTAATTGAAGAATTTGGTTTCAGAAAAGACAGAATTATATAAAATTTTGAAAAAAGTCGATGATCACAACTAGTAAAGTTTTCATTCAAAAAAGGCTTAGTGACACTGAAAGAATGAGACCTACTTTTGTTGCTGACTGTACTTCTCTTGACCTACCGTAATGTTATTTAATAAAAATACAAAATTACGCTCCAATAAACTGGTAACAATGAACGCACCATTCTTGCCATTTACCGTACATTTTTTTGTTACAGAATCCGTCACAATCCGTAGCTGTTAAAGTGGTGACGAAGAAAGGCATACAGAAAGCTTCAGAAATTCTGGTGAAGGAGATAAAGATTCTACGTGAACTCACTGCCCTCCACCACACCAACTTGGTCGCCATGCACGACTGTATGGACAGCCCCGCCTACGTCTATGTCGTCATGGAGGTGAGTTCATATTAAACATAATGTATAAATTAAATCATTTTGCTAGGCAGCTGCGAGGTTGACTTTATCAGGCAAAAAGTTGATGAACAAGCAAAAACTAACCTGTATACAGTTCAGGTGGTTCAGATTTGCAACAAGCGCGTATTTGTGTGCTTGAGTTGTTATTCAATGTGACTCATCCGGTAAAGTTTATTGCCTTTTAGTCAGTCAGACATTTGGGGTAATCGACAGCATCGCCTCGCAATGATTGTTCGTTTTTAAAGCCTTGCTTAGTTCTGAACACAGTGAAGGCAGTAGGTAGGTACCTACCTATTTATTAAATATTGCCATTCGTCATTTTGTAAACAGGAATCTTGAAGCGATATTTCTTAAACAGCGACGAAAATAATTCCTGTATACCGTTCGCAGAAGTGTTTCTGTTTTCAAACACGCGTTTCGGCTTTCCGTTTAAGATCAAGCTAACACTGAGGAGGCAAAGATACGCAATGCTCATAGTTCTAATTTCCAATGTGAAAGAACTACATCATAATCTTGTCCCATTCTAGTTGGGGTTAGGGTTACCAACTGACCGGATAAATCCGGTCTTAACCGGATTTTTAATGCCAATACCGGACTTCGCCCGGATTTTGTGCCAGACCGGATTTTTCGACTCGTGCCGGACGAAAGAAAGAAACAGACTATCAGTGGAGTCCATTAGAGCCATCGTACTTACGAAGTATAACTGGAAGAAATAGTTGTTCATTATTCAATTAAATTTTTGCGGTCAAAACCAAATTTTAAAAGCTATTTCTAGTAATAAAAATCATAATTAACACTTTTACGTATAACTTTTTATTACCTACTGAAAATGATTTATTGTTTATTTTTCTAACTGAATAAAAAAATCAGTTTTTTGTTTGATCGTAGGTAAGGTTAGGCCGCTTTAGGCTAGACCGGACTTTTTTGTCGAAAATCAGGATTTTTCATCCTCCAAGACCGGATTTCCGATTTTTGATCCTGGTAACCCTAGTTGGGGTCGGCGCACCACGTTTTCTTCCACTCTCCCCTGTAAGACTTCACGACATCATTTACTCCTTTCCCTTCATTCCTCATTCAATCCATCCATCTTTTCTTTGGCCTTTTTCTCCCTCTCCATCCATCAACATTCATGTCCATCACTCTTTTAGTCACATGTGTTTCATCAATGTGGAAGAATTTATTTGATTAATTAATTCTTATTACTAGTAGGTAAACGAATTGTGTTGAATCGTAGATAATGATCGCAATCATCTAACCATAAACCGACTTTGCTATCGCAATTCGCAACCAAATGATCGGATATTGTTCCCTTCGATTACTGTAGGCAAGGTATACTTAAGTGCTTAGATTGGTGCAAATGTAACCAGGCCAACACGTGACTAGAACTGGTAATTCATAATTTGCAACATGTTTTGTGTAACTGTAATAACTATAGACATGCCCAAAATTCTAAACGATAGATGGCAAGTAAAGGGTTTTTCTTTACAAATCTAGGTAGGTACCTACTACAATGTTAATAAACATGTACCCCAGTTTCAAAATGTTAGAATTTCTACAAATTCTGCAGTACCTACCTCTATAACTTTAAATTCAACTATTTATAACTATTATACGAATACATGTTGCGTTTCGCTAAATAAATGAACAAGTTTGAAGTTTTGATGACATTTTAAATTTAAATAGGTACCTAGACCGTTTAAAAAAAAAGTAAGTAAGTATAAAAACGTAATCAAAGGCGAGTGGCTCTGGCTTGACATTTTATCGTGCATATGGATTAAGGGCAAGGTAACTAGGTTACGGACAATAATAGCCATATCATTTAATAATAATATCCTTTAGTTTAATCGTTACAGCGATAATATGTCCAAACGACGCATTGTGTGTTAATGAAGTAATAATTAAATGATTCCGGGATTGCGCAAAAAGAAAAATGTAGGTACCTACCTACCTAATTGAGTCTTGCTTTATTTCTTTTGTACTTATTTGCTTTAAAAAATCAGGATATAATTATTAATTAATTAACATTTGCATGTGTATAATTTATTGCTTTAATTATAAAATATCTACCCACCCGGTTCAATTTGGTGTTCGCTGTTTTAAATAATAATTGAAACAATACTTTCACCAAATCTTGAGTATTAGTATTCGATTACTTACTTTATTTATTACACCTGAGAGCCTAGTAAGAAAATGGAAATAATGTATTTATCGTAAACCTTCGTCTTCATCTCTGGCGATGGCGTACTGGCGACGCGGCATCGGCATACAAAGTCTAAAGTATATTTTACTCTATTTTACTCTATCGAATGGATTGGACATGGAAGGTAGTTTGAAATCCATATTGAAGTGATTTTTTTATTGGTGCGTCGACAACCATGCTGATGTCGGCTTCCGCATGTGGATTCGCAGCAAGGTCACTACGCATTAGATAAATAGTAGTCGGCTTCACCGCGCTCCACGCAGGCAAGGCGTGTTACACTGTCCGTTGTCGTCGCAGATTACCTAAATTCATTCGATCTGTTGCCCCGAATACTATTCTTTTTTTAATTGCGCAGTTTATAACCGTAAAAGGTCAAGGCATATCAACATAATATTAAGTTTGTACAGATAAAATATAAACAATGTAGCGAATTTATATCAGATCTTTGAACCGGTCACCATAGCAACATGCCATCGGGTTCAGCCGCCACTGCGATGCCCTACTAACCTATTTATCTAATTATCCTTAATTCTATTGGACATTCAAAATTACTGTCATAATAATTTATAGTCATAAAGGTACCTACCTATACTTAGTAAAACAAAAGAATATTGTTAAACAAATCGTGATCTGTTTAGATTTATTATAATTAGGTGGTTTCCTGTACGACCTGTACTAAAAATTTAATATCATTCACTGCCAAAAATTAAACATCACCTTATAGGTTATAGGCCTACTTATAGTTATTTCATATTTTCATGTGTAGGTCACGTTGTTGTCACGTGCAAAAAGAATAAAGCTTCCTGCTATATCCATTAGGCGAAAATTGATAAACTTGAAAATTACTAACAATTCTAGAAAATTGTAATTTCGTTTTTGTGTTTTCATTCTCTACACCCTGTATTTTTTTAAATATGCATCGGTATTTTGTAAATATAACTACACCCGTCGCCAATTTGATATGAAATATAGAAAGATCCGTTATGCAAAGTGGTAGATTAGTGTATTGGATAATGGCGACATAGTGTCTGTTAGGTTCCGACACGTGTCGCCTCTGTACGTGTCAGTGCCTCGTGGAGAGACACATGTAAATAGAGCTAGGTATATTGTCTACCGTTCTATGCTGATGCTGATAAATAGATTATTGCGCAGAAATGACGTTTCTCATCGCCAACAACGTGTTGATACGTAGGTCAACGATATGTATCAGTATCACCTACATACTTAATGAAATTCAACATTTATCTAAATGTGACATAATTTCGTAAATAATAATACGAGTACTCTTTACAATAAATGTACCTACGTATATACTTAACAATAAAGTTTTAGGTACAATATAGCGGAATAATAATATGACATACTTACTTACATAAAGTTAATGTTAAAAAAAAATGGAGAATGCTGAATATAATAGTTTTTGGAGACCAATGACATTTTCAGCAAACTTGATGTGCTGTCGCATTCAACTGAAAATATCTTTAATTCTACTCTACTCAAATATTTCATTGCATAAAATTCAACGTTTGCCAAAAGATATGTCGGCAATTCAAATCAGCTCGTTTTAACAAATCATTGTTACCGTTTATGTGTAGGTAGCTATGAGCTAGCTAGTCTTGAAATGTCAATTCCTAATAATAACTTGCCCAGTTAGATCATCCTCTCTAGATGATAATGCACTACATGTATAGTATTTTTCCGTAACTATTGTGTATGTTGTTAATTTGTGTGATAGACATAGATTGAGCTTGCTGGAACTGTTCTAGTTGGTATCTGACATTATCGTTGCAATTTATTGTTTCTGTATTGCGTTATTTGTCGGCTTTGTTGGTGGACTTGGCGAGGAGCATAGTTAGAATTAATTCTGTTTCTTTCCAAATGTATGTGTAATTATAAATAAACTCCCAAGGGCACACGAGTCAAGTGGACGCATCAGGTCACAACCGACGCGCGACGTAGTAAAGTACCTGCGACGCTATTCGTGTATTACGTACACTTGTTTTCATTGCGTAAAAAAAAACTAAAACAGCAATGCCCTCATCGCGATACAAAGCCAAACTCAAGTTCATTGGCACGATTTCCTTTTAGTTGAGGTACGTGGATAGTCGCCATGGCTGCTGTGGACCATGACTCGACTAATTGGCATCGTCAACGTTTTGGATGTTTATTTATAACTTCACTCTATGATCTTCTCCTATAACCCTGTCACTTCTAATAACTATGCAACAGTAACGACAACAAACTAAGAAAACTATACCTACTTAATGAAAATATCTACATCAGCTAAGAAAATTTTGATGAACAGATAGTTCCGGATGGGGGAAAATGTAATGACCACCAAAAATAACTTTGTGACCAGTAACATCTATCACCTAAAATATCAATTTATTGATCACCAAATTTAGTAAATTGAACACCAAATTTTAATGAGGTGGTTGATGAGTTTGATGACAAACTAGTTTTGCCTAGGCCGACTTGGGGCATCCCGACACGGATAGATTACCTAGTTTAGAAGGGTATGGCCGGGCATACCCTTCGTGGTTATTTTTTTATAAACCATTCAGGAGTAGGAGCTAGCAGCCCCGTTCGCGGGGCTCCGTCGACCGAGTCTCCCTCGACTCGGATGCAAGAGCATGACAGTTCAATTTCTGGTGGTCATAAATAAATTTTTGGTTCTAATTTTACGATAAAATGTGGATTAATTTTGGTGATCATTTACTAATTTTGGCAATCAAAAGTGATTTTTATGCTGTTACATTTTGCTAAATCTGGTGGTTCGTTAATTGTATGCCGTTCCGGATTTTCACATTTATATTTTTCGATGAAACAAGAGTTTCATTTTCCGTCTAAAAGCCAAATTCTACCAGCCCTTTTAAAAATTTACATATCGACGGTTGAAAGGCTATAATAATATGCTAATTGATATAAGCGACATTTTGTAAAACTTGCAGGAGGACTGATCAAAGTTATTTTTTTGGGAAAAAAAATCATAAAAAAACAACTATTTGACAGACTGTTATTTATTTAATACAGTATATCCCTAATTATGTAAGGAACATTTTTAAGTTATTACTGTTGAAAATTGTGTATTAATTTAGAAAATTTTTGTTGGTTAGCCCAAAATGCATCAAATTTAGTTATTTTTTGAGAAAGGCAAAATGGCTCAAATGCCTACTGTAAATAAAATAGCTGAAAGTAAACTGGCTTAAGCATCGACCTAGAATAAAATAATACGAGAGAAAATGAATTTAGCACCAAGTTAACTGACAGTTGAATATACCCAATGAGCGTAAGCAACATGATGGTGATGCACCAGAGTGAAGTAGTTTGAAGCAGATGCCCATTAGAGGTACTGTTGGATGAAACAAAATAAACCCTTACTAGATTATAGTAGATATTGATGCTTAGGCCATCATAATTCAGCATTGTCCGTATGATATTTTTGAGGTTGGTATGCCACTTTATACAATTTTAGACAGTGTCTTATAAATTATAAATTGAAAAAAAAAAATTGTACAATCATTCAAGATGTTGATTCAATGTGTCTTGGTATTAAGTATTAGTTATGGTAACGCAGCCTAGGTAGTAGTATCACCACGGCATACATTGTACCTAGTACCTACTTTAGTATCGCTTTATAAATAAAACAACAAATAAATTGTAATTTATTATAATTTTACCAAAATGAGTCTTTAACATGGACGTACCTAATTTAAATCAGTAAGTAACACTCAAACATGACTTAAAAAAAAAAACTGTTTAGTAGTAATAAATCAGAAATAGAAAAAAATAACAATCTCGTCAGGAAACAATCAAAAGTTAACATTCTTTATCAAAAAACAAGAGAAAACCAATTTTTTTCTAAAGAAAAAAAATTAACAACTATAGATTATCTATCATCAAAAAGCAAACGGAAATAAATGTAACATTCAATAAAAATAGTAGATTGTATAAGGGAGCAAAATAATATTTTTACAAAAATATATTTTGCACCCGAGTGATACACTCTACTTTTCATCACCCACTATGAGAAAATAAAAGGCGCCTCATAATTTTAACCGACTTCAAAAAGGAGGAGGTTCTCAATTCGACTGTTTTTTTAATGTATTTACACCGATTACGCTGATATTAATGAGCCGATTGACGTGATTATTTTTTAGTTTGATGCGGAATAGTTGCCATTTGGTTCTATAAAAATTTAACATAGTTTGGCCCAGTAGTTTTCATTTTATGAACATTTTTACTTCAGTCGTGTGGTCTAATTTCAACATGTAAAATAAATGCATATCTAATATTTGGGTAGGATATTACAACTAAAAATGGAAAAATACAAAAAAACTTTTTTGCAAAAAATAAAACCGACTTCACAAAACACAAAAACGTTAAAAATAACTTTAGCTTCAGAAGTCGGTGACAAAAAAAAACTAAATGAATCAAACAAAGGTCACCGACTTCTGAAGATCTAAAGTTATTTTTCACTTTATTGTGTTTTTTATTCACTGTCACTTGAAGAACAAATTTTTCAAAACAAAACCATGAATTTCTAACAATTCATGAAAATTGACGAAAACGCGGTCTGTAGTTCGCGCGTTTTTAATTTGATTTCTTTTTTTATTCAGCCAGCGCGGCGGCGGCGGCGCGACTATGGGCCGTCGTACCAGCCAGTCTTTATTCAAACAATATTTGCGTTCGATTTCTTTCGGCGCTGAACACTAAGATGTTCCAAATTCAAAAAGTGCGCCGCAATTATCTTTGCTTTATAAAGAGGATTAAAAACTCATTACTGCCCGCTAAAAGTTTATTATAGAAAACACCACCTTTGGGTGCACTTAAAGGCGAACCAAGTCGTCCTTTTCGAATAGGTGGGATGAAAACAAAATTTTAAATGTTGACGATGACAAAGAACCTTAGGCTTCTATCTCATCTTCAATATCTGTATCTATCAGAACATCTTTGCCAACGCGGTGCGGTTACGTCGGCCTTCACCATCATTAAGTTTCTTTCCAAGAAGAGGAATTCCATACGAAGTCCTCTTCCTCAGATAGAAAATGGACATAACTCTGATTAATTTTGCTTCTGTTGTTAATTTTTTTAGAGTTTTCTCTGCTTCTATATCATCTTCATCTGCTTCAAGGGACTTCCTCAGCAACTCCATCTCACCCTCAGCAATTACTTCCGTTAATGTAGAAAGAAGTTCAGGATCATTTTCTTTGTAATTTTTTTCATTTGTAGTTTTGTTTCTCTTGTTCTTTTTTTTGGATTTGACTTGATTAACTTTGTATCATTATTGTTCTCTGCTTCTATATCATCTTCATCTGCTTCAAGGGACTTCCTCAGCAACTCCATCTCACCCTCAGCAATTACTTCCGTTAATGTAGAAAGAAGTTCAGGATCATTTTCTTTGTATTTTTTTTCATTTGTAGTTTTGTTTCTCTTGTTCTTTTTTTGGATTTGACTTGATTAACTTTGTATCATTATTGTTCTCTGCTTCTATATCATCTTCATCTGCTTCAAGGGACTTCCTCAGCAACTCCATCTCACCCTCAGCAATTACTTCCGTTAATGTAGAAAGAAGTTCAGGATCATTTTCTTTGTATTTTTTTTCATTTGTAGTTTTGTTTCTCTTGTTCTTTTTTTGGATTTGACTTGATTAACTTTGTATCATTATTGTTCTCTGCTTCTATGTCTTCTTCATCTGCTTCAAGAGATTTCCTTAGCAACTCCATCTCACTCTCAGCAATTACTTCCGTTAATGTAGAAATGAGTTCAGGTTCTTTTTCTTTGTCTTTTTGTTTCATTTTTAGATATCAGTTCGTCATCTTCGTTTTCTTTTTGTGGAAATACTATTTCCACGCGGATGAAGTCGTAGGTAAAAGCTAGTATTACAATTAATTACATACCGACTCAAATTCAATATCTCTTCGTATAGCTTCTATATTTTCTGTATAACTCTTTTCTTTGGTTAGATTTTTGTTAGTAATATCTCTTAGAAATTTGGTGGTACTGTCATGATCATCCTAAAAGGAAAAAAAAACTTAAATCACCGAAGCTATAGTAATAAAATTCTTATAGGTATAAAGTTTTATTTACCTGTGACTCCTTTTCCATATTGCTGTTATCTGGGTTTGAAGGAATCGTATTCACAAATGGAAATCTTTGAATTTGGTCGGATTGACTTAATATTAGTGTAATGTTAGTGTGTGTGTATCTTGTCATATATTCATAACTTAATGCAAAATGGTTCAAACGACACGGCAAAATGGTTCAAATGACACGGTTTTTGAATGTAGTTGAATGCAAAATGGGCTAAACGACATAGCTTATTGTTTTGCTTTAATGCAAAATAGACCAAACGACAAAAGCACAACCAGGGCGAAAAAGCCAAATGCCTTAATCGACACACGTTATAAAAGGTCGAAAAAATAAAATAGCTTAAGTTATCGAGTCCTCAAATTTGTCTAATTTTGTGTCGTATAGACCAATGAGCTTAGAAATGAGGCCTGTTTTGCTGTGGGTGCTAAGCGCCAAAAAAGTAGTCAAAAACATTTGAAACCTGACTCAAACGACGGAGAAAATTTTGCTGATTCCGAATATGTATATAACTCAATATCGCAAAAAAGGTCGCTTATACCAATTAGCCTTTCAACCGTCGATATATATAGGTAAGCATTTCTTTCAAGTTGACCACGTTTGGAATGATCGTCGTCACCCACCAGCTGCTAGCTATATTAGTAGCCAAGCAAAAAACAACCCGGAAGGACCAAAATTGTAGCTATTGCGTCGTAGTTTCTTGCCATTGTGATATGAATTAGTATACCAAGCTCCTAGACGGAGAGTTAAATAAGTTCAGAGCCGGCTTAAAGGATTCTTAGAAACACATTTAAGAGATATGACCTCCTTATCACCAAATTAATGACTGCTTCCTTTTTAAGTCAATTAAAAAGAAGCTTGGTTGCTTGGTTTTACAGCGTTATTACTATCATAATTATCTCAAAATCGTGGCCATTATCTAGACACGGTCTGCAGACCGTACAGGCGTACATACAGTATGTACTTGCCACCCAATTTAAACTCTCACGTGCTGTGTCGTTGAGATTGGGACAGAACACGTGTGGCTTACCAATGTTCCATAATTCATACAGTCTTGACTCTTAACGAGTACTCGAGTAGTCGAGTAGTAAGCTATTCAATTCATACTTCCATATACTTATAGGTGTATCATCATCTCATCAATAAAATACTCAAATTTCACATGCTCCATGAAATAATATGATGTGATTATTTTATCAACTAGGTATACTTAGGTACTTTTTTGTCATTTTAATCGGTCTCGTCGTATCATCTCATTTATGTATGAACCTCTCAAGGGCTCGGAGAGGCCTACCGGAGGTAGATCTGACATAACTACGATTTGTAAAGTTTTCGTAGTTTTTTTTTACCAGGCAATGGGTACAGATTGTAGTAACGGTTTCTTTACAATTTCACAAACATAGATTCAATTGGGCTTACTAGGTACATTAGCAGTTAAGGTGATAAAGGTTGATGCCCGTTAGACTACTGTTTTGAAACTGTCTTGAAGCTATTGCTGCGCACAGTGTGCAGGCAGAATTAACAATGTACTAAGGTAATCTGCCGATCATTATTTCTTAAGTACGTCAAAGGTATAACGAGAACAAACATCACTTTAACTATCAAAGCCCTGTTGAAAGCAGGCCCAAGGTGGCCCATTGTACTAGGGTTACCATCTGACCGGATAAATCCGGTCTTGACCGGATAAATCCGGTCTTGACCGGATTTTTAATGCCAATACGTATGAAACAGATAATATTAGCAGTGTTTAGATTTTACATCAACATCAGATCCGTGGACTTAGGTGTGATGAATATGGAGAGCACACAAATGATAACTTCTAACAACCCATGTCAAGAGAAAGAACATCGCGGCACTATTTTCGAGTCCGCTTAATAATAACACTTGTGGCTACCGATCTGTTTGCCAAGCGTGCTGATGATGTAAGGCATTTCCTGACGCACTATCATTCCATGCTGGTTGAATAAACCTCATGTTCTATTTTATTCAACAATTACCACATTTAGAACCCATTATTACGTACCACCTAACGTTTGTACGTCAGTACGTCACCTGGCTTTCGATCGTTTCCGCTTGTGCATTACGTACGTCGTACAAGACTTGCGTTTGATAGAATGAGGACCGACATGAGCGCGCATGGTACCCATTTATTGAGAAAAAAAAAATTATGATTAGGTTTGAAAACATGTATAACTAAACAGTTTTGAATACAATATCATCCCGCCAAAAACATTTTCATGTAAAATGTTGCCAAGACGAGACCCCATAATGAATATGACTCGCACTGTCAAAAAGTTATCAGATCTCATGTAGAAACGCCCTAACTCTACAAGGTCTAACTTCACAAACTCTACACCTCAGTGACTATAATATGTGGCTTGGCCATTTCGGTACATTCACATGGGCGTAAGGTGAAAAATTTATTCACAATTTCTTAGACAAGTTCTAGTAACGAATCAAAGTAAGGAATTAAACATTAATACCAGTAGCTGTTGTATCGTACATCACACACAGTTTTGTAGAACTAAGTAGGCATTGAGATTGTGTTGGGAAAAAATGAGTAAAATCACAGATGACCTACTCGTTTAGATACCTACTGACATATAAAAACATGTCTCTCTGCTCTTAGCTGTCGTGATTTCACAATAAGATCGTGCTCGTACAATGAACTGAGAACACTTTAAACAAAGACTGCGCTGCCTACAATGATAGACACATGAACTTATTTTACTTAGACAGTACTTTGGTTGGTGCCAGTAAGATGAGAATAGCGGTCATTGACCCACCTACATTTATTAAACTTCTTAACTTTGAAAACCAAAAATAAGCCTGTTCAAGTCTGGAATCGTCATCTATCGTGATCTCCAACATTTTTGGTACTTAATGAAGAACGATACATGGTTAATATTTGTTTTGGTTCGTACGAAGAGATATTGGGGAAAGGCCAATAACCGCAATTCTCATCTTAACTGGCACCAACTATACCAAATTGTGGTTATCAATTTTTATTTCAATCACAAATCATTTTTATCTATCCCCAATTAGTTTTCGATCAAATTTATAGAAATCACAATAGTACTGCATATTTTTTTATTTGTTCACAAAGGCATTAAATCCCAATTTAAATACTTTTACTTAAAATTAAAACAACAAAATTACATTAGAAATAATTATATCATAATGATAAATCATCAACTCATCAGTTATCAGTCCACTAAAATTTAAAGTTAGGTAACTTAACTTAGGAATGTTGTTTTCATAGATATAATAAAGAAGTTTTTTTTTATATTTCTGTGGTTGTTTTGGATTGTTATAATGATTTTAACAAAGTAAATAAATTACCTAATAACCAATTAATCATCATCATAAACCAAATAACCGCAGAGGTATTAATCACATTTACAGTTAGCAACGCAATTATTATAATAAGTATGTAAAGTAACTCTTACTATGAGCATTAGTTCATAGCTCAATTAAACTAGCTGAATAAGTGGGTATATGATGTATGAATAATATAGCACGGGTATTGATAATAATATACACAAAGAGATGTATCGCTCGAATCAGGTGGTGACCTCGTGGTCGCATTAATATACGACTTGTTCTCGCGGGCCCTAGATCTCGCACGTGGCCGGGTGCTGGGCTGGCTACAGTCGGTACAATGTAGGGTTACCAGGGCCTAAAATCGGAAATCCGGTCTTGGAGGATGAAAAATCCTGATTTTCGCCAAAAAAGTCCGGTCTAGCATAAAGTTTACCAACGATCAAACAAAAAACTGAAACTTTATTCAAAATAAGAAAAAAAAACAATAAACATGATTTATTGTTTTTTTTTTCTTATTTAATAATAATAAAAACCGCAATAATACAAACAGCAATAATCAAAACTTAAACGTAAAAGTGTTAATTATATTTTTTATTACTAAGTGAAATAGCTTTTAAAATTTGGTTTTGACCGCAAAAATTTGAATGAAGAATTGCTCACACTATAATCTTTCCAGTTATACTTAGTACGTTACGATAGCTCTATTGGACTCCACTGATAGTCAGTTTCTTTCTTTCGTCCGGCATGAGTCGAAAAATCCAGTCTGGCACAAAATCCGGGCGAAGTCCGGTATTGGCATTAAAAATCCGGTCAAGACCGGATTTATCCGGTCAGATGGTAACCCTAGTACAATGGGCCACCTTGGGCCTGCTTTCAACAGGGCTTTGATAGTTAAAGTGATGTTTGTTCTCGTTATACCTTTGACGTACTTAAGAAATTTTATGAAGTTCTCCGTTAGTTACTTACTATGTATTTGTCTTGATTCTTGTTAATTCGAGTAATACGCTTATATTCCATTCCGTCTCTACATACCTATCTCTATCTAGTATGAAAATATGAAATAAGTAATCTATCAGCTCTCCAAAAATGTCTCCCCTCTCCACATAAAATGTCAAAAGTTAGATAATTATATTCAAATTGCCATACATTAAGTGGGTAGTTAAATGGTCTTATGGCCAGTTAATGTGTTAAAAGCATGTTGCATGCATGCTGTACATTGCTGCTGACACGATCTCTGGTCTAGAGTCTCTAGACAAATCGGCTTGCTTGATTGCGTCAGACTGGTTTCTCTCACCGCTGCAACGCCCCGGCAAGTGCTGGAAAGTGTCGTGCCGGAAACCACAGCTTTCTATCTGTACGCTTAATGTTCTTGTCATACCACTGAACACTTTCGATCGTCATGAAGTAATAGTTTTCAGGCGCAGTCTGGCCTCGTTACTGCACCAAATTGTTTTACTTTCCTTTGTAGGTACATGCGGGGCTTAGTCATATTCACTGCAGTGCTTAGAACATCAATTTTATTTAATTACGCTAATATACATATAGGTATGAAGTAACTACCATTCTTGTAAAGTATCTTACGCTTTAAACTTAGGCGTTTTGATGTCACAAATCAAGTGTTGATGATGAAATCGTTTTATAGAGTAGAACCGGTTTGTTTAAGAACACACACATACCTACGGTTTTTATACATGAATTCACATGATACATTGACAAGGTCTAGCGAACTCATGTAGTTCCCACTTCCCGTCGCGTCTTACGGTGTCCTGAACTGATTAGTATGTAATTAATTTCTTTGTTTAGAAACTGTGCTAGCAAACCTCGTCGCACGGTATTCCTGTTCGTCCATTCAGACTGAGATAACAAATTAATTAAGCAGTTCTATCATGATTTCATGAAACGCTGTTACAGATTCTACTTGCAAAAAACGACTTTGTTGGATCTTCGTACAAGGTCCAAAGAGAACTCATCTAGGAATCTTTTAAAATCAAAACTTGATTACAACCTAAAAAAACAAAACCGAAAAAGAACAGGGTCAATGATTTTCCAGAATTGTTGAACACAAAATTTATATGAAACGAGGGCACTGCACTTGAGTCATAACTTCAAAAGTATTCGTATATGTATACCTATGTATGTACCTATACGTAGGTGCTATATGTATAATCTTATATCTTGCGTGACGTTGATCGAAACGTGGACATTGGTAGACATTCATTCAATAAGAATGCTGGATGCCGCATGGCATATACTGTTCACTGCAGCTACACTGCGTTCGCTGTGAGAAAAAGATAGCAATAGCCTAAATTAAGTTTAGTTTGTGCACAACAGAATCGACACCATTATTTAGGTTTTGCACCAAGCTCACACCTACAGAGCTTACAATGCACTGTTGAATGTCAACGACACTCCCAATCAGCTAAAGTTATCATTTTCTTTTAAGAAAATGAAGAACCAGTTAGTAGTAATGTTTCAAAAGAGTAAAGCACAAGCCTTTATTCAACATTGTTGTTCTATAACGGAGTGTAACGGGACTAGTATGGTACAGGTTGTCGGTCAGGTAGGCAGGCAGTAGGCAGTCAGCCGCACATCCGCTTACGTTGTAACATTTCTTTTCACATCGACTTTCATCTACAATTCCATTGTTATCTGCGTGTGAGACCAAGACTATAATTTCGTAATCGTAACTAACTTTCCATAACAATCCCAAAAGTTTTGAAGG
This sequence comes from Xestia xanthographa, assembly GCA_905147715.2. Taxonomy (NCBI): domain Eukaryota; kingdom Metazoa; phylum Arthropoda; class Insecta; order Lepidoptera; family Noctuidae; genus Xestia; species Xestia xanthographa. The sequence goes on along the minus strand of LR990649.1, from coordinate 12,350,075 downwards.
ATATATTGTCGTCAAAATTACTTAAAATTATTGGAATTAGTGTAGTCGTCAGTCATCATCTGCCTAGCCTTTTCCCAACTATATTGGGGTCAGCTTCCAGTCTAACCGGATGCAGCTGAGTACCAGTATTTTACATGGAGCGACTGCCTATCTGACCTCCACAACCTGCCTCACACTGGGTAATACGATACCATTTTGGTAAGACTGGTTGTCAGACTTTTTGGGCCACTGACTATCTGTAACGACTGTCAAAGATGGACAAATGACAACCGGGACCAACAGCTCCGAAACGTGCTTTGTGTAGTGTAGTCGTCAGTGTGTTAGGGCATAAAACAATTTCTATATTGCGCGTCTGATGGTATAAATTGGACCATTTCCTTATAGTTTATCAAAATAACGTTTTATCTATATCAACATGTTTTTGTTAAAATGCGCAACTGATTTTTCACCAAATAAACAAATAGGTAATTGAACTACGCATCACTTTTATCGTTCATTAACGTTTACGTGAAAAACATGCTTGCTATGTGACCTCTACATGTCATATAAATATTCAGGCTACTGATAGAAAAGGTTCTTCTACAGGAGCTAAACGCGTGTTTTATAATGCAAAAACATGATTCACTGCAATAAACAAAACCAGAAAAATATACGATATTCTTCAGGATATATGCTGGTACGATAGTGTTTTGAAAACATAATACAACTAATTTTATTCAATAAAAAAAATCACGAACATAAATCTCTAAAAAAATATTTTAACGATTAAAAACCATACTTAAAATACATGCGATAATTCTGATTTTTTGGCAAAATCGAAAGCAACAACAAGCAACATATTAGCATCATAGTGTTTTACTTTTTTAAAACCACTCATTTCACACAATTCGGCCAACAGTGACCAGTGACCGACGCGCGACGTAACAACCACTTTGTAGTGCAAGCTGATTAGAACTTTATTCTAATAGTACTTATTTCAAACGAAGTTTGAACCAGCACAAATAGAGTTGCTAATTTAGCTCCTGTAGTCGCCTTAATATGCTTTAGATTCTAAAGCATATTAAGGCGACTAAGATGAGATTTTCCTGTTGTTGTTTAAATGCGTGCTGGCTGGTTGAGGTTTGTTTTAAAGTTCGTCTCTGTCCGTTTTACTGTTTGCATACTTCAGACAGCTAGATTTAAAGATAGTACTTATCTAATCATTTCTGCTTGCAATTCGAGATATCAGAAATGAATACGTCTCAGGGTTATTTAATAAAAAAAAACGGCCAAGAGCGAGTCGGACTCGCGCACCGAAGGTTTCGTACAAAATTTTTAAAGGACAAACTTAACTTTGCTGTTCGATCCCCAGAAACGGCTATTGCACCAACCGCAAAACTTTTTTGTTATTAAACTACATAATTAACGTATTTACTGTTTTCATATTTTTCTCTTTACATGTGCTGTAAGACCTTGATTTTTGCCAAATTTCGTGATTCTAGGTCAACGGGAACTACCTATATAGGTTTACTTACTACATAAATATAGGTTTTTGACCCAAAACCCATAGGGTACTTCCGGTTGACATAGAATTGTCAATTTTGGTTAAAAGCAAGAAAATTCCGAAAAATAAAAAAGTTGAAGATTAAGGTGAATGCTTCGACCAGCCCACGAAATTCAAATTTTCTTACGTTTTTGGCAAATTGCAAGCCAGTGCAAGGTTGTATGTTGATTAAAATATTGGACGCGATTGTAAGACGTATGTAGTTACAGAATTATAATCATCAAAACCATCAATACAACCCTCCATGTTCATAAAGGTCTAGCAATGACTTTGACCTTGAAAAAATCGTTTCTCGACCTTTATGAACATTATTAATTTGACAGAACATTACTAAAATTTATCATCCGTCCTTTTCTTAATGAAATAGAAAGAAAAAGATGCACTGAACTTAAATTTGGTTTAGTTTGTAAACAAGGGAATCGGCACCAATGTCAATTTACTCTCAATAGCAAAATATCAGTATCTTAATGAAAAACAAAGTTACTGCTGCAGTTTAACGAAAGACCATATCTCAAAAACGAAATATGTATCAAATCTAATTAAAAAAGCAATTGTCATCGAAAGTTTTTTTACGTTCTACACTACAATCCTATGTTTTTTCAGAATTTTCCAGTTTGAGAAAAAAAGGGTTTTAGAAATCTCTAATTATTCCAATTATTCAAGAACTCTAGAAAAACACCCCACACAGTTAGGTATATCATTGATTTTTTTTCCATCCTCAGTTACTTGTATAGAGTTGGAGAGCCACCCCTATTTTTAATTTTTTCATAATTTCACATCACTCTTAGTGTAGCGGTTCATAGTAGATAGCTACCCTCCAAATTTCAACCGTGTAGTGCCAACAGTTTCGGAGTAAAATGGCTGTGACATACGGAGGGACAGACAGACGGACAGGACGAATCTATAAAGGTACCGTTTCAGCCATCTGGCTACGGAACCCTAAAAATAGATGTGCTTAAATATGGGACATTATACAAACGTAGCTGTGTTAAAAATAACAATAACTGTACTGTACCATCATATTAATCTACATAATTATGCACCAAATTACTCGAGCTTTTTGAAAATCGATTATCACACCTTTTCCGTTTAACAAACCAATACCATAACGATTTAATTTTACTACCAACGCCATCTCGTAATCATAAACAAAATAAAAAGTCTGAAAATATCTTAAAATATCTATTCTATATATTACCTTTGCGATTTATTCGATGTCTCCTAAACTATAAACATTTTGGAAAGCTCTTGGCGAGAAGCAAAAATATCCTTTATTCTGTAAACAGGCTATATGGGTATACAGAATGATTGGTAACACTTTGCATTGCGAAGTCCAAATTATTGAAAATCATTAATACTACAAACTACAATTAATTTGTAACAATTTCGACCCCGATAACTTCGTCGTGATTTCTTCGTTGAGAGTCATCATTTGCGGGCTCTTTCCCAATGTTGCGTTTGGCTTGCAGTCTAACCGGATGCAGCTGAATACCATTATTTTACATGGAGCTGCTGCCTATCTGACTTCCACAACCTGATACCCCTTGGTAAGACTGGTTGTCAGACTTTTGGGCCACTGACTACTCGTAGCAACTGACAAAGATGGACTACAATAGACAGCCGAGACTGGAGAAAACTCGGTATGTATTAGGTGGTCAGTGGTCACCCATCCACAGACCAACCTAGGCAAGCGCGGCTTAACCTGAAGATTATCCGAATAACTGTTATTACCAGATAACTTGGAGTCTAAATTAGGATCTCACTTTTGCAGCAACAGAGCTTGTTTTTTTTTTTAAGTTTTTGGCCTGTCGTGCCTCGATCTGTAGCGGTACTACAAAAAGTACTACAGCAATATAGAAACAAAACATTGAGGGACTGGGTAGTTAACATGACAAAATGTTAAACAGTTGGAATGTGCAGGGGTCAAAATGTCTATACGGACCGGCTGTTTAAGTGGCAAAAAGTATGAACGTCAAAATGTGCATGGTTAAAAAGGACAGGAGTTAAAATGTGTTTGGGTCCAATCGAACAAGTGTCATAAAGTATAATAGCCAACGTGAACTACAGCGCCATCTATGACACGGACGATGAACTAACAGCGAAACACGTCAGAAATCCTACATCGCGCAAGCAAAGTTATCCGCAACTTAAGATTAAGACTATAATTATACGAGAACCAGACAAGAACTGTTGGGCAGTGGCCCACCAGACATAACACCCGACTGGTCGGAGGATCCTCCCTTTTCTATGGGGGATGAAGGACTTTACACCCTGTTCTTTTGCAAATTAGCTATAGTCACGGTACCGCACGGTTCGGCGGGCGTACGGTCAATATAAGAATAAATTCGCACGCGGTACTCGGAGCGCCCTCAAGCTACTACAAAAGAATGCGCGCGACCGTATATCAAGGTTGTTAAGGTTTATATTAAATTATTGTCTTCAAATGCGGTCCGCTGCGCCTCCAGCGTTGTGTGCTGGGCCTTATTCTTCTAAAAAATCAAGCTTTTAGTCTAGGCGCTAGGGTTTTATTCCTTTTTTTTTAATTCAAAAAGGAATTTAATCTATATTTATTAATAACATTTGTTTGCCACATAATAGTACAAAATAGCCCCCCCACGTAAAAAGAGCTTTTTAGACTTGTTTTTTTGCCAGGGGGAAGTGCTAGGGTAGCCCGCGAAATTCAAATTTTATTAGGTTTTCTGCAATGATATTCTAGTACCTAAATTTCGCCAACAAATCACATTTGTAATCAACAATTATAACCTTTCATTGACCTGCGAATTACAAAAAACGTGAGAAAATTTGAATTTCGCGGGTTAACCTGGCGCTTGCAAGACGAAGGTTGACTGATAGAAAATGCCTATGGCGTTTGTTCCGCCTCTCCACTATGCGCTTAAAGTGTTAAATAAAAAAATATTCTGAATTAAACCGTCATGTGAAAGAGTCAATGTACTTATCAATTAGTTTACTACATCACACCGGTAGTTAATTTCTACTAGTTATATTATAATTAATAAATTAGTACCACGTTTTAATGAAAAGAAGGTTTAAATAAACACCTTGTTTATTGCGAAATTATACTTAATTATGTCAAAGTAAAAAACAAGTTATACATGATGCTGCTTTCGTAATGTTAAGATATTAAATTATTTACAAAAATACTGCGACATCTACAAAACTTAATATATAAACTATTTCCATACCATATTATAACTTAAAACACTAATTCATTCACACATTTTGGGCCTGGTAAAGGATGGCATTAATTATTTCGTCAATAAATTACATCATCATTCAGATCGAAACAAATCATATCTCAACATAATTGTACCACATACAGAACTAATATTTTCTTGTTTACACAGGAGATTTCTCCTGGAGCGGGACTTCCTCAGGCGTGGTTCCGTTTACATGAACGCCTGTTCGTTCATTTGTGTTTCTTGGAGTCGAACTAAACCGATTTTTGATAGAACTCCAATTTTTCTTAATTGTAATACCAGCTACCACAAGAACCATCCCAGCTACAACCATTCCAATAATGCTTTTATCGACTCCTCCAGTTTTTGTTTGAGAAGTAGTTGCTCCAACGACTTCATCTACTGACTTAACAGTAGTTGCACTAGGGACCTCTGTTGATTTAGGTTCTTCCGATGCTTTTATAATTGCAGAATGAAGAGAGAAATCTCCCGCTGCTTTCTTGGTGTCATCATTAACCAAAGTTGGTGCTTCTGTGGTTTCCACGTTAGCTACTGGCGGCGTTATTTCATTTTTCTGTGTACCACTCTCTGCTTGCACGTCAGGCGATGAATTTACATTTGGGTCGACATCATCCTCGGGCCCAGACGATAAGGGAATTAGTCCTGGTAATGCGAAATCCAAGTCCTCCTCTAAACCTTTAGGTTGCGGCGCTTCTGGGCAATCAAACAGTTTTAAATCACATGATCCAGTACATACCGTTACTAAAGATTCTTTTAGTGATGTACACAAATCTTCCGCCAGTTTTCCTGCAGCAGTAGGCAGTGTGATTGAACGCAGTGATTTGAAGGATGAGAAGGACTCCGGTTTAAGATCCTGAAAATAATCATTTTATATTTCAAATTAATAGCTTTTGATGAAAATTTAAAAATATCGTTCTTGGAAATATTCTATGGAAACGTATCCTACGTACAAGTACAGGCAGTGATCGACCTGTGTGCCAAATCTTACCGAAATCCGATCATCAGTTAAGACTTCACAAGGTAACAGACAGGTAAACAAAGTTACTTTGGCATTTATATTAGTAATAGTAGTCGTTTTAATTTTCTGCAGCAGATTGGGGCCGTTTATATCTTTTCTAGAATAAAACGAACAGACTTGAATATTCTATATAGACTATGTATGTTCTTACCGTTCTCATATCGTTGCCTCCGAGGTCTAGTTCTTCTAACTTAGTTAGGCCGAAAGCATTTTTCAAATCCTGTGGATACTCTATTAGACGATTGTTTCCGAGCTTCAAGCTTAGCAGTTCAGGTAGTTCACTTATGGACTAAAATGGAAATAGAAATTCGTTAGTTCTCATTAAGTTACTAGCGTATTTATCTCTAGGCTCATGTACACATGATGCATAATAATGAATTACAGTAGGGCCAAGTTAATAGACCATATTATTTGACACTTCATCAAAATACAACAACGTAACCTTGTAACGCCTGGTATAAAATAATATTTATTTCTTCGAAGTTAGAACTGCAAAATTGCTTAACTTTTTCAATTACGATTAAGTACATATTTATTGTAATAATGACAAAATAAGGTAACTTTAAAATGTAGTAGTACTAAACTGACAGATGTCAAATGTGGTCTATCAAATTGGCCGTACTGTAGGCCCAAGTGTTTCATTATATCGAGGCAGTAAACCATGCAAACTCTATATGTTATGATAAGGCATTTAAGTCTATTATTAATGTGTCAGTCACAGTATTACGAATTATTTCACCGAACGGCAAATCATATGTGACGTCGTCGGTGTCGTTGTAGGAAATGGATTAAACTTGTTATGGAGATGATTTTTTGGACTGCGCTAATATTGACACACAATTCCGACATGGTTCAGCTAATGCAAAGTCTCAACGCAAACCTTGCGGTTTCTTTAATATTTGTTAGTTATACTTTTTTAATTTCATTGGCACACCCTATTAATCTATTATATGAATAATTATTTAATTATACCATAATTATTTACTTACACCTGAAATGATCTTCATGATTTCATTGTTCTCAACATTCAATGTTTTTAAATTCTTCAAATCAGAGATTTCTTTTGGTATTTCAGTTAACTTGTTATTCTGTAAGTTCAGGTCTGTAGTTTTAGGGTCCAAAGGTTGTGGCACTTCTGTTAATTGGTATCCAGAGCAATCTACAATGTATTTGTTTGAGTCTCCTTCTACGTTGCAAACGCATGGTTTTGGGCAGGTACGTTCTTCAGTCGCGACAGCAGATACGTTATCTGTTAAGGCAGTTTGTAGTTGTACGTCCTCGAGTAATGGTGCCTCTGGTGCCGCTGGTGCTTCAGTTTCAGTGGCCGCTTCAAGTGGCTCATCTATGACGCCCGCCCCGCTGCCTTCTATTACGCCCCCATCAGATTCAGGATGTTTGTCAGGTGGAAATTGATTGTCATCATTCTCAACAGGAATGTGTAACTCTTCATCGTTTTGAGCCCATGCAATCCTGGAAATCGATATTAATGCAGTAATGACATGTGACTATCGAATTTATCGTAAGGTGACGCAAAATTGTTATAAATAAGTAGGTGATAAAAATCGCGATAAGTGTATGTACTACAAGGGCGTAACTAGCACACTGTCTTGAGTTTTGATTGATAGAACAAAAATACAGGTAGATTTATAATTTAGATACGGAAGTTGGATATCATAGGCATCGTTGCAGTAGTTAAACATCTTTTTCCTCTTTTGTGTGGTATTTTAGGTAAAATCTTGAACCTCATTAAAACTCAGACCATATAATAAACAGTTGCTATGCAATCCATTAGTACCAGTTGCCTCAGATAACTGTTTTACTACTTAAGTTATTTACTGCTATTAACTAACAATAATTTGTATTAGGTACCTGTATGCCAATCACTTTATTAATTTACAAATTAAATAGACCTACATTTTATTTCAAACGCTCTCTTTTATAGTATAATTCCAGCATAATATATTAACAGCTTGACTGAAAGTGAAAGCGAAGTAACTGAAACTTGAAGCTATGAAACATATTCTCAAAACACTACTTACTTCTTAATAATTGAAACAATTGAGAAGTATAGCGACTTGTACTATTTATTGCAATCAGACTGCACACTCACAACATATTAGTTGGTAGATAAGAATGCGACTATCTGTTGGTACGATGGAGGTACATGAAAATAAGAATTGTCTGCAACGGTTAAATAAAACAAATAAAAACTTGTGTACTTACGCAAATAGTGCCAACAATAGCACGAAAAGATGTTTCGACGTCATGATCACTCTCATATGCGAACACTGCTAGGTAGAGATGTGCCAACTGACTTCAGGAGTTACCTGTCGTGGTACAAGTACCAGCGTAGCGTACAGCGCATAACTCACTGACACTTATAACTATTATCACTCAATGATAAGATTACTAACGGCATGGCAGCTTATCGCAAATCAACCGCGATAACGACGCTCTGCATAAACGAGAAAATATTAGGTGGCCGATTTTCAATATCACCTTCGACTGACAAATAGCGCGCAATGTATGAAGTGTACGGTTTTATTTACACAGATATATGTGTAAATGATCGCGGCCGAGACGCCACGATAGTCTTCATTAACTGCCGGTTGCTAATTCTACAAATACACAAAACCGCCTATGTTAATTATATATTGGTTTGTTGTCGAGTTGCACCAAAATCTCCATGTAGTCCTTTACATAATTCTATATCTAGCACGAGCAAAACGTTTTCACACTTAAGAATAATGATTCACCACAATAACGGAAAATAAAGCAAAAACAAAAATTATCGATCTTTCACAAGAAAACGCACACGTACACTACGTTATCTCTCCTTCACTGATGTTACTGGTACTTTGCTGATGCTTCATGTCTATAAATTGCTTTATTCTGTCAAGTTTAATGTTGTACAACACAGCTGTTGGTTTTGCTTGTTTGATATGTAAACCACAAATATGACAAGATTGTTACGTTGCTTTGCAAGTAATTACATTTTGATTTTATTGTTATTGTTCTGGTTGGAGTTAAATAATAATACACCATTCTGTTAAATTCATATATTATGATCTGGTCAAGGTCGATCCGTTAATAGATTGCCCTATTTCTGCTAATCCGCGCGTGACGGTAGTAAGCATATTGGGAGAGCATGGGATATTGGATAAACAGTAAACGGCGGAGTTTTTTAACTCAACGGAATAAAAGCAACTCTCATCCTATTTGTTTTATGACGAGGGCGGCACGCAGAACACTCTCGGATAAACAATAAACCAATCAGCTCGTGAACGTTCAATTTGATGCATCGAGAAGAAAATGTCAAAAAGAAAATGTGTACGACGTGCGTATAGAAATATCAGTCGGGTGGTGAGCTCACCGCGCCGCGAAAACCAAAAATCGGCACCATCAAGAAATGAATGAAAATAGCTCTAAAATTTCCCAATGATCTGCATATCTTCTAAGTAAGCTTTATGTTAGATACATTAAAGTATGCTGTGTAACATCAATTAGACTGCGTAAGGTACTTAGGTACGTAGGTACTTTCCTCTGGTTAAATATTCTCTTTCTCCTTTGACGTCCATTGACGTAATCAAAAAATAGTTCCTGGATTCTGTCCAATGGCTCCATTAGCCAACAAATCAGTAACGGCGATTGTTTGTTTTATTTGCTCAGTACTGCAACGGGGGCGACTTAGCTGACTATTTGCAAGCGAATCGTCTGCTCAGTGAAAGCACTATTCGGCTGTTCCTGAGGCAGCTTGCGGAGGCGATGCGAGCTATCCACGCGAAGGGCATCGTGCACCGCGACCTGAAGCCGCAGAACATCCTCCTCACGCACAACGTCGCGCCGCCCCGTACGCCGCATGCCTCTGAAATGACACTCAAAATTGGTTCGTATTTTCCTCCATCTCTTTATACATAAATCCAGTGTGCATATGTTCGTAATTCTTCTTCTCCTAAACGGCTTGACCGATTTTCAAAGTTGAACCTATGAGGTCACCTGGATGGTCTTTAGCTATAGTTGGTATGGCTGTTGTCGACATCCAGAAAGTAATAAGACAGGACAACGTTTGGCGGGTCAGCTAGTAAAAGCATCAATTTCCTACGTAGCTAATTGCCTGATTGTATCTATCGGAAGGAATAAATATGTCGTTATCATATCCGTCGTCTTGTTGATCAAAGCATCTGACTCATCCAATTTCAACGTAAACTTCGAATATGGTAAGACGGTTATCATGGGACATTATTACGAATCCGGAATATTATATCAGTGTAAAAAAAACAGATCCAAACAACCCTAACTTCCAAGTTACATAATGACTAATTCAAATTTTTTTCGTGTAGCTGACTTTGGCTTCGCAAGGTTCCTCGAAGAAGGAAACATGGCCGTCACGCTCTGCGGGTCTCCGATGTATATGGTAATATTACTTCCATATTCATAAATTATTTACTTTAACTTTCAAGACTTGCATATTAATACAGGGTGGTTATTTAGGATGTAAACAACTTTTTTGTCGCTATTCTAATTTGTCGCCATGGTTTGCTAATTGCTATCTATTGTATAATCAAATGCGATAAATTAATTTAATTATTATAGGCACCTGAGGTGATTATGTCGCTGAAGTACGACGCTAAAGCAGATCTATGGAGTCTGGGCACGATAGTGTACCAGTGCCTGACGGGCAAGGCGCCCTTCCAGGCCACCACACCACACGAACTGAAGGCGTTCTATGAGAACAGCGTCGACTTGCAACCCAAGTGAGTACTATTAATACACTAAACCGATCTCATAGTCTCATACACCTATTACAATAGTAGAGTATAGAATACTAGCGGAGGTCACGCGGTTTCACCCACGTAGTTCCCGTTCCCGTGGAAGTACAGGGATAAAATATAGCCTATGTTACTCAGGGTGAATGTAGCTTTCTAACGGTGAAAGAATTTTTGAAATCGGCGCAGTAGTTTTTGAGTTTATTCATTACAAACATACACACACATAAAAATACAAATCTTTCCTCTTTATAATATTAGTGTAGATATACAACATGAGTATCACATTTAAATCAAATCTGCATGAAGGTACAATTCAATTTCAGTTGTGCGAAAGAAATATCTGGAACATTTTATTTCACTTCTTTATTCGGGCAGTTTTTGTGCCTAGTTTTTTTACTATAACTCCCAAACAGTCTGCTCTAGCGTTCAAGGTCCATACAAAATGATTTTGGCTCAGTGACAAGTTTGTGACATATTCGCTCTTCGGTGTTACTATAAACTACGTACGGAAAGCGTCCCAATCCGCCCAATATTTGTAAACAGATGAATCGTCCGGTGGGTGCTATCTGCATATCTACACTAATATTATAAAGAGGAAAGATTTGTATTTTTGTGTGTGTATGTTTGAAATGAATAAACTCAAAAACTACTGCGCCGATTTCAAAAATTCTTTCACCATTAGAAAGCTACATTAACCCTGAGTAACATAGGCTATACTTTATCCCCGTACTCCCACGGGAACGGGAACTACGCGGGTGATACCGCGTGACGTCCGCTAGTTCTACATACTGAGAGTATTTTTAAGATCGGTACTTCGGTCGCATCGTCCTATCTCAATGCTTATCTCGGAGACCAAGCACGTTATGATATTTATTTGATTACCTAATCTTCTGTTTGAGAAGTGAATGAAAAGTGTGTCAGAAATTTTGCTTAGAAATAAATAGGTTAATTGAGAGATGGAAAGTGTGTTCAAAGTTTTATTATTATCTTAATTATGTCCATGTGTTACGTTGGAAAAAAACCACAGAAATAGTCTCCTGCAACGAACTTTTTTTAAGAATCCAAGATCTATTAGAAAGATACAGCTGTAGCATGTAGTTCACTGAGCCTACATATCAGGAACTTGTCTATTAGGTTACAGTTATGAAGGCAGTCAAAACATTTCAGTTTATTTTTAGGGTTCCGTACCCAAAGGGTAAAAACGGAACCCTATTACTAAGACTTCGCTGTCTGTCCGTCTGTCCGTCTGTCCGTCTGTCTGTCACCAGGCTGTATCTCATGAACCGTGACAGCTAGACAGTTGAAATTTTCACAGATGATGTATTTCTGTTGCCGCTATAACAACAAATACTAAAAACAGAATAAAATTAATATTTAAGGGGGGCTCCCATACAACAAACGTGATTTTTTTGCCCTTTTTTGATAATAATGGTACGGAACCCTTCGTGCGCGAGTTCGACTCGCACTTGGCCGGTTTTTTTTTCTCTTATACTTCACAAAATCCAAATCATCATCAGCCTATTAATGTTTCCACTGCTGGGACACAGGCCTCTCTCTATGAGAGGGAATGAGCTATAATCTCGCTATCGCTATACGCGGGCCCAGTGCGGATTGGTACATGTCTTCGAATTTTTTGGTTCTAGGACATGCCGGTTTCCTCACGATGTTTTCCTTCACCGTTTTGAGAGCAGTGGTGATTACACAAAGAAATGCGCCTGTCTGGGTTCGAACCCACGACTTACTGTTCGTAAGTCGGGGCCGCCACCACTGAGCCACCACTGCTCCCAAAATCCAATAGCTCAAAAGATTAACCAGCCAGTAAAATTGGTACCATTTCGTAGTTTCCAACATACACCGGACTTTTTTTAGTATCTTCACTCGTTAAGGGGCTACCACATGGCACACTAGCGCCACTTTAGTAAAAAAATCAGAACTCGTTAAATACACAATTAATATAAAATCTGATAGACAAAATCTGTGAAAAAATTTGTTTTTCTCCAAGTCAGAGATCTAAACCGGGTGCTGATTTTGAGACTAGGATACATGAGTGTACGGATCACTATACACATAAGTGTAACTGTCAAATTATAAAAAAAGTTCCCTCTACAAGATACTTAGGCATAATTATTGATGAATGTCTAACATGGCACTCACACATTGCTACTATTATGTCACGTGTAAGGAAATTGATATGGATTTTCAAGACACTACGCCATGTGATGTCTCCTGTGATACTCAGTAATGTTTATGTTGCATTAGCTCAATCAGTGATAACATACTGCATACCAGTCTGGGGAGGTGCCATAAAAACTAAATTTCTTGAGCTGGAAAGAGCCCAGCGGTCTCTTATAAAAGTGATGTACTTTAAACCATATAGACACCCCACAGTTGACTTATACAGAACAAGTGGATTGTTATCGGTGAGACAATTATACTTCTTAAATGTGACCTTATATCTACATAAATCTATTCCATTTAATCCTGCCAGTCGGGATAGAAGACGGAATGATATTGTGGCCCACTCCGAAATGGTTCGTTCGATTTTTGCAAGACGTCAGTATGTAACCCAATCTGCATATATTTACAACAAAATAAACGCCAAACTACAATTTCATCCAAAAGTCTTGTACGAATGTAAGAAAGTTATAACTGAATGGTTAAAAACTTTAACTTATGAGGAAACTGAGCACATTCTAGTGCGAATTTGCTAACTTGACTTATCTACGTAAGACATAAATATCACCTAATAACACGCACATACTCACACACACACACACACACACACACACACACGCATATACACACAAACATGCATGCGTAGAATATGAATCAGAATCGCATATTTCTACCGGCTTTGCTTCTTAGCTGGGTATTGTTTTTGTTTTGTTTTATTTTGTATTCTTTTCTAATAGTATAGTCTCAATAGTGTATTAATTAAGGGAAGTAGCGAGTCAACCCCAACACAAGTGTTTCTAATTACTTACTGGGGCTGTCTCAACACATGTATAGTATGTAAGCATTTGAGACACAATAAACATTTTATTATTTTTATTATTATTATTATTTAAAATCAATGCTTTAGAGTTCTAGATTATTGACGTCTATTTAATTCATTAAAATATACTACACTGTAGTTACAGTTAGAAAAATTGCTAAAAACGGCCGTTTTTTTCCATTTTGTATCTGTAACGACAGCGAGCTATGTTTCAATGAGATAAGCAGACGTAAATAATTTACAAGACCAAAAGATTGATTTTGTCTATCAGATTTTATATTAATTGTGTATTTAACGAGTTCTGATTTTTTTACTAAAGTGGCGCTAGTGTGCCATGGGGTAGGCCCTTAATCGTGAGACATTCCCTTCAACTAGCCAACACTACGTGTCTAAAAGTAGCAAATAAATGTATTGATTTGTTTCAGAATGCCAGCAGGCACTAGTCCAGAGCTGTGTAGCTTGCTGATTGGACTGCTGCGACGAAACCCTCGCGAGCGCATGCCCTTCGAAGCTTTCTTCAACCATCCCTTCCTACAGCGACCGAGGACCGCCTCCAACAACAGTAAGATCACCAAAGAAATACTGATTACCATGCCAAACTAACCTAGCATTAACCTCGCCTATTACATCTGTCAAAACCGCACAAAAATTACTAAACTGTATTGTACATACGAAATATGTTACTATGTTATAAAATCCAATTAAAACAGTTAAGATCGCTTTTGTGTATAAACCACACTGAGTCATTAACAAGAATACAAAGCAACTAACATTGAACGCTGAATACATGAAACTCTAATCAGAACGAGTGACTAATCTTCGCTGACCCGTTCCATTGTTTATAACCTTTCGAAATCCCCAACGCACTACACCAGTATAGCTAATTATGTCCTACTACTTTCGTTGCTATTTTTACAAATTATAATAGGTACCTATTCATTCAATTCATTAACAGACTCTTATCATTCTGCAATATTTCACACAATCCAGCTATTAAAAAATATAACATGTACTCAACAGACATAAATTTATTGATAGAACTGTTTTATCGCTATTAATAACACAGTAGACAATAACTCATTTTTTTATAAGTATAACATTTTTAAACAATACAATTTATAGCTACAATATTAATTACTTATCTAAATTATTAAATTTATCTAGTTCACTTTATCAAACTCATTAGGTTGGAGTTAATATACTGTCAACAAACATCGTTCGAATATCACCCACTATTAGTTTTATTTACATTAACGTTATCCAGCTTCTAGTCCATGAATTTTTGAACTATTTATGTATACAGGGTGTTAAAGATGTCGCGCTCAGGGGTGAGTTTAGTATTTAAACTCGAACACGTAAAAAAAAAAACAAAAAAACAATACTGAAAGATCAACCTAATTATATATATTAGGTTACCGGATTTACCGGTAGGTAAATAATTAAAGCATTATTAGCAATTTTTAGCAATTTAATCGGAAGGACAAAATGACAACGCGTTCGTTAGTGGGTAAGTAATTAAAGCATTTAAACAAATATAATCATTTTAATTCTAAACGATTGCTATTTTAAGTTAGTAGGTACTAAATTAGGTTGATCTTGCAAGATTTTTTTTGTTATTTTTTACGGGTTCGTTTATCGATACTGAACTCACCCCTTATCTATGGCACGCGACTTCTTTAACATCCTGTATATTTATTTATGTAAATACACATTTAAGGTACACTAGAGTGCCCACAGTCACGGTGTATGAAGTTATGCATATTGTTCAGGTTTGGACTCGGATCTGCCCGACATATTGGAGAGCGATCTCGAGGGCCGGCTCGATACTAACTGTGACCTAGAGGAGTCTTGGGACAGTCAGGGTACATCCTCTCTTATTCAATTCGCTTTGGTTGTGCATGGGGTGGGGGTGGCGCATATTTGTAATCCGATCATGTTTAACGGTGTCGGATCAAGTTGTGTCGTCAATAGTTCTCTAAACGAACACCAATGCTTCTCTAAAGCATGACATCAAACCAGTGGCGTAGCTAGCATGGGTGACACCCGGTGCGGATATTGTAGGTGTCACCCCAAAAATAAATTAAAACAGTTAAAATAAAAATTACGTTTGTCTATTCGTACAAGGAGTCATTTTGTCGATTTATACAGAAAATACTATCAATTGAAAAAAATAATGAAGTGGTAAACTCAATATAAGACTGGTATTGTACGGAACCCTCTCCACGCGAGTTCAACTCTCACTTGGCAGGTTTTTTATAGGTGGCACTAGTGATGTTCACGGTCGGGTGTCACCCCTAAGCGGGTGACACCCGGTGCGGGCCGCCGATGCCGCCCCCCCCTAGCTACGCCACTGCATCAAACGAATTTGCACGTCCACTCATTATTTTGAGCATCTGGAGGACTACTGGCGACCGGTGACCGTTGACAGGAGCCCGGCTGGAGTTCAAAAATTTCAAGGACTATACTATTTCACTCGCAATTAGTCATCTCATCGCTTGCTACTTATTATTTGTCGCTTGCGTTTTCTATTATTTCTCGATATCAAAGATATATAACAGGGAACTGTGCACAGTTCTGCATGAGTTACGTTTCGGGTGTAAATGTATTATGGTTTCTCAATGTGGTATGTGTTATACTAGGAGCTAGCGTGAATCAATCCGTGGCGGGCGCAGGTGGGTCGGGAGCGAGCGTGCGGCCGTCGTCCGCGCCGCGCAGCTCCAACCCGCAGGCGCAGGCGCAGGCGCTGCCCGCGCTGCAGGCCTACAAGAAGTCACAGCCGACATCCTCCGGTAAGCACCACCCACCACCTACCAGCCGAGCGGTACACGTAATGTAAAGGTGGATTGTAGCCAGCAGGCTTAGCCAAGTTGACAATCTACAATCGTTAACGCTAGTAGAAAACATTAAATCACGTGATCAACACAAACGAATAGAAAATTCGTAGACCTGCACCCCTAGCCAAGTTGACAATCTACAAACGTTTACGCTAGTAGAAAACTATTCAAATGAATGGGAATGACATCATCTCAACGTAAAATCACGTGATCAACACAAACGAATAGAAAATTCGTAGACAAGTTTACATCGTTCAAAATGATAGAATAGAATGTTATCGTTTCTACAATGTTGATCGCTATACTCTTTGGTAGGAACGCTCACCATAGACTAAAGTGTAGGTTTTTTCTACAGAGATTAGAGAACGAGCGATCGACTCAGTCGTGTCAACTTGGCTACCAATTTAGCGCTTTCTACAATCGCTTACGCCGAAGCTTAGCCGTGCGGTATACGGCGGCAGAGTAGAACCAACCCATTACGCTCACGGGTGTCGTATAAGGCGACTAATGTCTGAGGCAGAACACCTTGCGCCTCCGTAGACCTGAGAATGGGCAGCAGCGTTTTCTGTTAGTCTTTCATCACTGCAATCTCTAATCCGCCTGCCAAGCGTGGAGATTACGGCATATTCCTCCCATCATGGGAGAGGATTATGTCCAGCAGTGGACGTTACGGGCTGTTGTTGTTGTTACGCCGAGGCGTTTACGATTGTAGAAAGAGAATCGATACGAAACGTTTGTAACTTGACTAGGCCTGCAGATGTGATAAAGCCATTCAAAATAATTTTGTGTAATGCGAGTATGACTATAGTTTCACACACACATTCACATCATTCATTTTTTTTTTTTTTACACTATGTACTCATGTCTGAAATAAAGAATTTGAATTTAATTGAATTTCCTCCTAAATAATCGATACTGTTTATTTTGTCATTCATGTTAAAAATTCAAATTATATTCTAAGTTTACATAATTATGCCTGTGGGTATGTGCGTTTAAATTGTCTTTGCGAATATAAGTAGGTTGCTAGAATGAAACAATGAACAGATAGGAAGGTAACAACATTCCGAAATTTGCATATTTGTATACGCCGTAAATTAAAGTTGACTTCAAAATACAAATGACATTGTTCTGCGATTCGTAACAACAATAAAATCATTTCCGTTTTACATTCTTTTTCATAAAGTAGGTCCACGATACTGTGACCTATATTGAGTTAGCTTTTACGCCGGGGATATCAAAATATGCGGCGTACCAATCAGCGGCCAGGTTTTTCGCTTACATCGTGGATACAAATCATTTTATCTTGTCGCCTATCTCTGCAGTTTAGCGCGATAACTCGCTACGAATTCATGATCAACTGAGTCTGCGGAATTAGTATTATGCTCAATAACGTACTATAACAAAAAAATACTTAGCTGTAACCCGCTTATCGAATAAGGGAAGCGCAATACAATGCGTCTCATTAAGGCGACTACAGGAGCTAAACGCGAGTTTTATAATACAAAAAAGCATATGATTCACTGCAATAAACAAAACCAGAAAATATATGATATTCTTCAGGATATATGCTACTACCATAGTGTTTTGAAAACATAATACGTTTAATTTTATTTGATAGATTTTTTGTAAATAAGCAAAAAGCCACTCATTTTGCACTATTCGGCCCGCAGTGACTGACGTAACTACCAGTTTGTAGTGCAAGCTGATTAGAACCTTATTCTAACAGTATTTCAAACCAAGTTTGAACCACCACAAATAGAATTGCTAATTTAGCTCTTGTAATCGCCTTAAGTGATAATTATTTCGCCTTCACCCTACAGGTTAGCAATTGCGGAAGAACAAGGAGCAATTGTCATTATAATTTAATCGACTGAATAGTTAATAAGTAATACATGTATTTATTTTATTTATATTTAGGGTAGTAGTAAATATAGGTTAAAGTAAATATGTAGTTAGGAAAAGGAAGTACCTACACGCTATCGTTTCCTACGAAGTGTAATAATTTGTTATCAATTTATCATGAATAAAGAGAGTAGGTACTTTAGTTTGCTCACTGCTTAATGTTTTCACAATTCATATTAATATGATTCAGGCTATTCGAGAAAATCGATTAAAGTATTGAATTATCAGAAACGATGATTTTCTTTCTGATTTTGAAAATAGCTGTTTCTGACAAGTTTATTTATTCAGATGCACAATTATATCCTTTATTCACTTCTTGAATTGTTTATAAAAAAATTAAATAAGTATTAATTAAAAAAATATATAAAACATATAAAAATATTAATAAAAATTAGCCCACCTGTAGCGGGAACACGGTCCAAGATACCCGGCGGTCAGGGCTTCAGAGAGAGGAACCTCCTAAGAATACGAGCCGTGTCCAGGAGTACCGCTTTCTGAATCAAGCCCTTGATCCAGCTGCCTAACGAGAGTCTCCTCAGGTATTGATCGAGGCTCTTGGCAATTAAGCCATTGGCTGAAACGACTATCGGCACAATGATCGCTGCTGAGTCCACTTCCCACATGTGTAGACATGGTGGTTGGTAGGTTGTAGAACCTCGCGAGCCAACTCAAGATACTTGATTTCATGTTTTGTATATCTTTCTCGGCTTTTACGAGGTTCTCATCATGTGGGACCGTTATGTCAACAATCATTGCGCGCCGCTCATTATTGCCTCATTAGTCTTTATCGTCGTCTGCATTTACGTTTATCCTAGTACTTAGCATGTTCGAACAAAGTATAGCCACTGGCCCTCTGACTAGGTTCACCTTAGGTCTTAGTTAATCTACCGTGTCTCTTGACCTTAAGATTAACTCTACTAAATTAATCTTTCCAGTTATATCATAATTAATTTTATTCATATCAATTAGGACAAATTTCCAGATCGATCCACCACCACTATATCAGGCCTATTGGCTACAATAGTCCTGTCAGTGATGATGGATTGATCCCAGTACAATGTGATACTGCCATTATAGAGAACTGGGTCGGGCACATACCTATAGTAAGGAACTTCCGATTCCACAATGTTGTAATTTAGAGCAAGTTGCTGATGGATAATCCTGGCTATACAAGGTTGTGCCTATACAAGTACCCTCCGTTAGCTAGACGAGAACACCCGGAGATAATGTGACGGATTGATTCATGCACAATATAATTATTATACTTTGTTTTTAAATTAGAAGTGAAAAATAAAGGATTTTGTGTGTCAGTGAGCTTTTTTTGGACCTGTTATAAAAAAATATTTTTGGACGTTTTTAGTTTTTTTCAGGTTGCATGTTAAAATTTCAATCGATGTAAAATATTACTCTGTTTATTGTACTTCGGACCAAACAAAGATTGTTTGTCAAAATTAATAGGTACTAGCATTATGTAAGTTAATACTCCCTAAGAACATTATATACTTTAAGGCTTATCGTTATCACAGTGTCACTGATTATAACATTATATTGAAGGTGATCGTTTATCAACACAAATTCGCTACTGTGTGATTATATTTAGCGACGTCATTAGGTGTTATATTTGCACAAATTGATGAAAGAACTCATGACGTTAATGTACCACGAATTATCTTAAAAGTCACGTGGCACAACCAATGTAACGAAACATACCTACTTCTTAACAAAACAGGGCAATCACACTTGATCAAACACTAAAATATAGTCAGAAAACAGTTCAACAAATATTAATAAAATATCTCATTGTTCTCAGAGTAAACAAATTCGATAACCCTTCCCTGACCTGCCCTTGGTCACCTACAGCCGGTATCAAGCTTATTGTTGTAAACTGCAGTAATTTATTGCCGGTTCCGCCATTTATATGAGTTAATGCACTCATTTACGTGTTGCTATGAAGTTATCTATATATTGATGCTGCAGATACCAATCGTCCCACATTTTGATTGCACATTGTCTATAAACAATCTGGCCAACGGTTCATTTTCTTCTGAATTGGGGTTTATAGGTTTGGCGTAACAGTAAAATGTGAATATGCACTTGGCATCTCATAAAAACTGGCCAAGTGCGAGTCTAACTCGCGGATGAAGTGTTCCCTACTATCGTATATTTATATAATATACAGGGTTAGTTTTCAATGACCAGCCAAAATTAAGATCTAGATATCAAACCAAAAGTGCATTTTAAATATTATTGTCGAAAAATTTACTTAAAATAAAATAATAGCATTCATTTGAAAGAGTCCTAAAAAATTCCTAAATCATAAACCTAGTGGGAATCAATGCACTTGTGTGCGTGCATGCACCGCCAAATGTATGTGTGTGCTAACTGCTACCTACCTAGGTTGTTGAACTGAATTGTGCTGTTGTAATAACCACACTTTTGCTTTTTAGTGGTGGACAGAAATGAAATTTAATTTACAAAAATGTTGTTTTTTTTTTCATTATATTGAACATATTAATGGATTCTAAACCATTTCTGAAAATTTGGCCGGTCATTGAAAACTAACCCTGTATATTTATTATTTGTTGTTATAGCGGCAACGGACATTCTGTGAAAATTTGAACTGTCTTGCTATCACGGTTCATGAGATACAGCCTGGTGACAGACAGACAGACGGACAGTGGAGTCTTAGTAATAGGGTCCCGTTTTTACCCTTTGGGTACGGTATTACGGAACCCTAAAAATAACCAATATTTGAGACTTGTTTTCGAAGATCAATTTGAGCTGGATTAAACCGTGCAGTTTAAACGATACCTAATTAGTTATCATCTAACAGATGAGTAATAAATTACTTACCGGACTAGTAGTTCGCGTAAATAACAAGGAGGTCAGTAGTGCACTGGGCTAAGCCAGCTTCTAATTAAACCTAAGGCTAGGCGAAGTCCGGGTCTTTATGCGCGACACATGTCAGTTTTATTCTGTGATTAATGACCAAATAAACATACAGTCTTCATTGTATTCGTCATTATATCTACAAATATTTCCTTACTATGGTCTTGTCACAGAATATCCATCGTTTCTTTGGTTTTTCCTACTTTAAAACATCCACCCCTATAAATACATGGGAGACAAAGCACCAAACGCGGGCTAAATCCGTCACTTTCTTGCATGTTTTATTTTACAAAAATGAACTGTCACTCTATGGTGAGCCGGTTATTAGAGCCTGATTTATCCTCTATTACGGGTAAACCTTTACTCTGCAGTTTTTGGCCCCACCCTGAACAAAAAACCTGTTCATAACCCCTAAACGGGTAACCTTTTCGGTATCCAACGAAATGTATTCACAATAGACGTGTGTTCATCGGCAGCCTCGTCGTCGGACACGACGTGGGCGGGCGAGGACGACTTCGTGCTGGTGGAGGCCACGGAGAGCGGCTCGGCCGAGTGCTCGGGCGCGTCCTCCGGCTCTGAGGCCGCGCCGCGCCCGCGCTCCCTGGCGCTGCCGCCCGCGCAGGCCGCGCCGCCCGTACAGCACCAGCCCGTGGACACCTACCACGCGCCGCAACCGCTCACCGTCAACAGGGTAAGGCCCTTCTTTGATTAATTATTCAGAGAGCTTACAGTCTTAAATCTGAAAATGTAAATATGTTTGTAATGTATTTGTGCTAACATTTAAAAGCTTTCACTCTTTTGGGCCGCCCCACGAGCGAGAGAATCGCGGCGATATTTTCGTATAGAAATACTTGTGAATCGCCGCGATTCTCTCACTCGTGGAGGCGGCTCCTTAGAAGGCAAAAGTGCCATGGTAGCCTGCGATATTCAGATTTTCTTTTTTTTTGTAGTTTGCAGGTCATATGTCAAAAACTAAAAAAAAAAAAATATTTCGCGGGCTACCTGGCACCCGGCTTAAATCACTTTACAAACAAACTTGATCCATTGTTTTGTCATTAAGCTTCCGTTTGACTTCATAATCCAGTTTTTTGTACATAACTGAGTTACATACGTATTCATTGCAGAACCCACTCGCCGTAACATCTAACAATAACGTACCACGATCACAACCCATCGATGTGCTCCGATCGAACTACAGCCGTAACGCCACCAACATCGGCTCCCTATCACCACCGACCGTAAGTACCCACCAGCTTGTCGATATACAGGTCGTAAAAGACCTCATCACGAAGCCGTCAACCAAGCATTCTGTACATCAAACTAAGTAACTTTACGCAAAAAAATATTGCTGGGATACGACTTTTTTTTGGGGTAAAAATCACCTCAGTGTAACGCACTAAAACATTGTGCTGATGGATGAATTGAATAGTACGGGGGTCGTGGAGGTGTTTAAAGTAAAAATCTTACATTAAAAACATGTATTAAAAAAAAAAACCTGTCAAAACCCCCAATATCTCCGTAAGTAGAAGGTTCCCTCCCAGGTATGGTATAGAACAAAAAAATATCGCAATGACGGGGAGAACAAGTGCCTTTCGGCTTCGTTAAGAGGTTTTTTTTACACCTTTTATGTGTTCAAGGGGCCTACCAGCTTCTGAAAAGAACTATTCAGGACATCTCATGTGCAATTAGAGAAAAAATACTCAAAAGGTGGAACGAAGATTAATGGATGCACGCAGATCTCACTATTACGCCACAATATAAAGAAATTCAAAAAAATTTGGTCGCGAGCGGCGAATTTTTAATATTCTTCTCCACTCTTCTAGGAACTCAATTAAAAAAGTCCCACGAAAATCCGCCCACTATAAACGTCGTTCCACCTTATTGCCTAATTGCACTCGACTATAAGCAGTTTGAATGATATTAAAATTCGTCGTGTTTAGGACAGTGTTCCACTCACATTCGTTGACATGTTGACAACGTCGCGGTCGTCTGACAAAATGAACTCATTTAAAAAAAAAAATCCTTCTAGAATGTTTTTTTTTTGTATTGTAAAATTGGTCAAAACATTGCCTGCATTTGAAAATTTGATTTTAACGTAAAATTAAACTAAGTTCTCAATATTTCCACAATAGGCTTGTGTACTGAAAAAATGTAATTAGTCCGCCACTTAGATTATCAAAAAATATTTGACCCGTGTTTATTATTTTGTGACGTAAACCAAAATTGACGAAGAAATGACGCTTTTAAAATTCGTAATACGTCACGCCGTGGTATATTTTTTAGTGCGTTCTGACGTCACGAGCCCCCCCCCCCCACACTCCCGAGTTTTGATGCGTTTTATCTTTGTCAATATTCATTGATTTACAAAAACAAAAAATAAGTGTCCATTATTTTCGAATGCTCTTAACTGACGGACTAAATAGATTTGCAATTTATTGATGGTGGAATTTTTTTTAAATAGGCTAGCTATTTAAAATTTTTTAAACATTTGTTTAAGACGTTAAAGATTGTGCTAGATTTAATTTACTACTCATGACAATTTCATAATGCTCGAGACGCGTGTTTGCATACAATTAGGAGCAATAGTAACATCCGCGTCACGTTATCTTTTGTCAAAAGTTCACGCCATTACGTAATGCTCTTACATATTATAGTTACCACCATTATAACACGTGGTGGTACTACTGTATGAGATAGTAACTGGATATGTAGGCATTCAAGTGTTTCAATATGTTTAATGTCTACAGTAAATAATACCTTGTCAGTTGCTATTTGCTTCCAGTTTTGCATAAATGAAAATGTGTAATGGTAAACTGAATTTATTAAAACGTAACCCTGTCTTTGCTGTCGCGAAGTCGGGTAAAAAGCACCTGGTACATATAGGTTGGGCGGAACTGGATCCCTACTGGTACTAAAATAGGGACCAATAGCATTTGAGTTAGCCTTTTTTTTCGAATGGGAAATCATCAAATGACTCCTCCCGCTCCCATCCGTGTTCCTTCATCGCCCTTTGTGTTCCGGGGCCAGCACGGTATCTCTTTCGAACAATCCCGCAACCCCGGCAGCATTTGAGTTAGCCTTTGCCTAGGTCCAAATCCGATGGATTTTCCAAAATAAAATCTTTCAAACAAACCAGCCAAGAGCGAGTCGGACTCGCGCGCCGAGGTTTCCCTACAAACTTTTGGATAAACAACTTTGCTGTTCGAACCCTAGAAACGGCTATTGCACCAACCGCAAATAATTAGTTTGGAATAGTAAAATCGCTTTTATTTTGTTATTAAACTACAAATTTATGGATTTCAGATTTTTCCCTTTACACATGCTGTAAGACCTTGCTTTTTGCCAAATTTCGTGATTCTAGGTCAACGGGAACTGCCATATAGGTTTTCGACCCAAAACCTTTAAGGTTGTCTGGTTGACCTAGACTTGTCAATTTTCAATGTTCAAATAAAAAAAGTTGAAAAATAAGATTTCGGTACTGTGCCGGACGGGCGTTATCCGCTGATGGCGTGGATACGTGTACCTGGTGCTCTGCCTATACCCTATTACTACCGGGCGCACGCTTGTACTATACTTCGCCGCCAGACGGCGCTGACGTCCTACACCTAATTAACTATAGCTGTGGCTGATCATTCTTCGCTATCTCAGGGCGTTGACCTAACGAGGGAGGATAGGGGTTACTGGGAAAATAAGACACTTATTTAACTTTCATAACTGTACAGGAAGCGATTTCAGGATTAATTCGCGCACTACTTTTTCACTATTTACTTATACATATTTGCCGTACTGATGACTACGATTCTAAGAAAAGTCGAGTTTACTAAGGTACTCCAGAACTTTACTGTAACGAGAACCCTGATTTTGCTTTCTGATTTCGGAAAACTTTAATGAAAATTTGATTATGGAAATGTACAATCTTTCTGCAAATTACAATTTTGAGCTTATGTTTAAACACATTATATACATCGCCACAATTCCACATAACGTTATTTATGTACAGACATAAAAACAACGAAAATCTTTATTAAAACGTGGAAATTATTTCCAAAAAACCAGACAACTTTTCCAAAAGTGTTTGGATGAAGGGTCTTACAGGCTGAATTACACGAAAACTGTTGCTGTGACTGTAAGTATATAATTGCCATATACTAGACGAGTATATAGCCCATCTAAAGCTGTTACTTATTTTTTCGTGTCTGTATCTTTCAGCCTGTAGCGATCCTTCAACTGAAAATCTGTAAGACAATTTTTTCCAGTTTTTGTCTAATATGGCCGCGCTAGACCGTCATACTCTCGTCTAAGTGGTTCAACTATAAGCTAAGTTATAAAAAATTACTATATCCAGGCCTAGGTCGCAACCTAGGCTACCTGGACCTCGCCAAAGCGTTAAATTATACTATAAAACTCCACTTGCGAGCCCATATGTGTCTAGCGCGACTGAAAATTACTATCTATCTATTCTAGATTCACTGATGGCACTTTGTTATCTCACTATATTGCCCATACACTGACTCTACACTATTTTTTAACTATTAATCAACACTCTATGTGTTGGATTGGTGACGTTCGTCGCGAACATTTCTCCCGCCGTGTAGTGCAGTGACGACTCGCTGTCATGTCGGCGCGGCGCTACATCATGCCGGCGAGCGACGACCGTAGTCGTGACTCCCGCCGTCACGATGCTCACCGCCTGGTTCCCCGATGTCTGGATCATTTCGGTAGTGGGACGAGTTTCTTCACCGGACGCTTCAAGGTGCCGCCGGAAGTGCGCACCTCAGCTGTCCGGACTTCACCGTCGCCCCCGGGGAAGACAGCTACTATGCGGCCTCGCGGCCACGTGTTTCGTGGCAGCTGGCCGTCGGCTATGAGGACGGGGTCATTGACCTGTAGACCCGGCCCGCGGCTGTGCGGCTCCCGCCGGTACTGTAGCTCTGGCAGGTACTCGCGTACCCAGCGACGCCAGAACATGTCGGCGAGAATCTGTGAGCGCCGCCACATCTTTTTGCTGTCGATGTCTTGTTCGGTGAAGGTGCCAGGGGTTGGCAACCTTGCTGACCCGCCGAGAAGAAAATGGTTGGGCGTGATGGCTTCGTCGTCGTTGCTGTCCACTGATACGTGTGTGAGCGGTCGGCTGGTTACTGTATATTCCGCTTCACACAATAGGGTAGACAACACCTCTTCGTGCGGGTGTCTCTCGTGGAGGACAGCATACAATGCGGTCTTCACGCAGCGGACGAGGCGCTCCCAGGCGCCCCCCATGAAGGGCGCTGAGGGCGTTATAAAGCGCCACACGATTCCACGGCGACTGGCCTCCCATCGGAAGGCGTCTCGGAGCTCCCTGTCGGCACCGTGCATGTTGGTGCCGTTGTCGGAGTGGATCTCGGCTGGGCAGCCTCGGCGCGCAGCGAACCGGCGCAATGCCAGTACTGCGGAGTCTGCGCTGAGGCTGGCGGCTATCTCGAGGTGGACGGCTCTGGTGGTCAGACATGTAAATAGGGCTACGTACCTTTTTTGGTGTTGTCGACCAACTGTAACTGACAATGGCCCGAAATAGTCAAGCCCTGTGTAGGTGAACGGCCTCTGATGATGTGCTAGGCGCGTTCTCGGATGGTCGCCGGTCGCAGGCACGGATGGTTGTGCCTTGCGAATACGACACTGTAGACATTGTGTCAGTATTTTCTTTGTTGTGGGTCGCATTCTGATGACCCAATAATGTTGTCGCACCTCGTTGATGGTGAGCTCTGTGCCGCTGTGCTGTAGGCTCCTGTGAGTCCAGTCTATATACAACTGGGTGATGCGGTGATCACCGTCCAATATGGGTGGTCGCTTCGCATCATCGGCTATTTCTGTGACGGCGGCGATACGACTTTTTAGTCGTATAATTTTATCTGTAAGTTCTATTCGGAGTGGCTTCAGTCGACTGTCTTTTTCCACGGACTTCCCTTGCTGTAGATTCGCTATTTCCTTGGCGAACGACTGTTGTTGTGAGACCTGTATGAGTAATGTCTCTGCTCTTCGGAGAAGTTCCGCTTCTAGGGGATATCCCTCGACTTGAGTGCCGGTCATTTTCGCCGTCTTTTTGGGAAGGGTGGTCGCCTTCTTCTGTTTCCTCCAATCCGGATCCTTTTCAGCGTTCTTCTGTGTTCGTTTGTAGAACGTTTTCTCTTTCCTTTTTTGGCAGAGATCTATAAAGCGTAGAACGCAAGCTGTAGCACGGAGTAGTCTTTCCCACTTCGAGAATCGTGTCGGATCCGGAACCACTTCTGTTAGCGCTGGGGTATTGTTGCCCTTGCTTTCGGTGACTGTGTGTGTTTTTTCCTCCCCTGTTTCTGTGTTTATTGGAGGTTTTTCTGTTGGCCATGTGGATGGTTCGTTATACAGGAAACCTGGTCCACAAAACCACTCATGACTCGAGTCAAAGTGGTGCGGTACGTCGCGAGTAGCGCTGTCTGCAATGTTCATTTTCGTGGGCACCCATCGCCAGTCTTCGACTTTACTGTTTTCCTCAATGGATGCTATGCGATGGGCTACGAACGGTTTGTATACCCGCGATCCTCTTCGTATCCACGTGAGGGTGGTCTTGCTGTCTGTCCAGTATGTCACTGATGCGGGTTTAATGCTGTGCTCTTTTATGACGGCTGCTGCTACGCGGGTTCCTAACACCGCGGCCTGTAGTTCGAGGCGCGGTATTGATTGTAGCTTAATCGGTGCCACCTTCGCCTTTGCCATGACGAGGGTGACGTGCTGTTTGCCATCTGCTGTTGTTGATCTCCAATAGACCGCTGTCGCATATGCCATTTCGCTCGCGTCGGTGAATACGTGGACTTCTGTTTCTAGAGCTTCGCTGTATCCTGGATAGCACCTCGGTAGGCTGACGTTTTTCAGCTGTCGTAGATGTTGCACCCAGTTCTTCCACTGGGCGGACAGGTCGGGTTCGAGTACCTGGTCCCAGCTGGTTCCTCGCCTCCATGCCTCCTGAAGTATCTGTTTGGCTCGAATGGTTACTGGGGAGACGAGGCCTAGTGGATCGTACAACGACATGACGATCTTGAGTGCTTCTCTCTTCGTTGGCGCTTCTTTATCCAGGATTCCGCTCGGTAATCGTGCGAGCGTAAGGTTGAAGCCTAGCCTGTCTTCACTCGGTTTCCATATTAGTCCGAGTATTTTTTCTGTGTCTGTCTTCCCGATGTTGACTTCTTCAGTCCTGTTCTGTGTCGGGTCTATATTTTCTATCAATTTTGCGCTGTTTGATACCCATTTTTTGAGTTCAAATTTTGCCTGTAGGTGAATGTTCTTCACCGCTGTTGCTGTTTTCGTCGCTTCTTCGACGGTTCTGTAACTGTCTAGGTCCACCGCTTCTGGTTGAGTCTCACTGTGCTTTTTTGCGTTCCAATTTTTCGCGTATATAGCTGTGCACGGTGAGCTTGCAGCGCCGAAAATTATTGACGTCATGCGGTATTCTTCAGGGGCGCCTTCTCGTCTGTCGCCTCTCCAAAGATAACGAAGGGCGTCTCTGTCCTGTTTACGCACCTTCACCTGCATGAACATCTCTGCTATGTCGCCGGCGACTGCTATCGGATGTTGGCGGAATCTCATCATGACGCCGGGCAGCGACTGTAGTAGGTCTGGACCCGTGAGTAGGAAGTCGTTCAATGACATCCCTCTAGATTTGGCTGCGGCGTCGTGAACTATGCGGAGTTTCTCCGGTTTCATCGGATTGAACACGTCGAAATGGGGTAGGTACCAAGTCCTACCAACTGTACTTGTTTCGGGTGCCTTTTCGGCGTAACCCTTGCTGATGTACGCGTTCATTTGTTCTGTATATCTATCTCGAAGAGCAGGCTTGCTATCGAGCTTCTTTTCTGTTGAGACGAGCCTGTTGAGTGCTGTCCCGTAGCTGTCTGGCATTTCGATATTTTCGTTTTTCCAGAGCAGCGCTGTTTCTATATGGCCGTCTTCTGTCTGTCTGGTATGACGGTCCAATATGGCTTCCGCTTTCTGTTCCGGGTCGGAGTCTGGTCTGCGGGGGTTAATGACCAGCGATTCAAGCGCGAAAAATTCACGCAACTGTTCGTCGAGATCTTCTTCTTTTGCTGTGAGTCTGTTGACGAAATTCACTTGGTGACCAAGTGTTCTGGTTTGCGCGCCGTGTAGAGTCCAGCCCAGTGCCGTAAGTGAGGCGACCGGCTGGTTCTTGGGCCCTCTGCGGACCTCGGTGGCCAGCAAAAGGTGCCAATTATCTTGGCCTATCAGTATCTTTGGCGCGCCGCTGTTGTACGTCAACTGTTGCCTGAGGTCATCCAGATGTTTGCAGTGAGCGATGTCTTCCTCACTGACCGTCTGCGTCGCGAGATTGAGCTTCGGTATGGTGCGCGCTCTGAAGGGCATCTTGTCCTTCACCTGGCTGGAGAGTGTAACTGTTACCCTTCTCGACATGGGTGTGTCGATCACGGTGTCTCCGATGGCGCCTATCTTCAGGGGTTCGATGCGGCCCCTTGCTCCAACTCGCTCCGCGATTTCCTCGTCGATGAGCGAAACTGTAGATCCATCGTCGAGGAAAGCGAACGTGGATGCTTCTCCCGCCGGTCCGACGACTCGTACTGGTACCATCTTGAGGTACGCTTGACTGGCTGTTGCTCGTGAACTGGCGACTATTTCGTTTGAAGCTTCCTGTCTCGGCTCCTCTTCCGTTGTCTTCCTGACGAAGTGCAGCAGTCTATGATGCGTGGCTTTGCACCCCTGTATATCGCATTTCTTCGGCTTGCACTTGTGGTCGCTGCGACGACGTTGCAGACAGCGGAAGCAGAGGCCGTGCTTCTTCGCTAGTTCCCACTTGCTGTTGTTGGATGCCTCTCTGAACTTCTTGCAATCAGACTCTTGATGACCTTCTTTATCACAGATTCGACATTTTGAAGTCGGTTTGTCTGTGGTCGTATGTGCTCTTTGCACAACCCGCTTTCCCGGATTTTCTGTCGAGTGTATGTTCTCAGGTGGAGCGAAGGCACTGCAGTAGCGAGCTTGTTCTGTAATGAACTCGCTGAAAAGTGACAGATCTGGCACTGACTGGTACTTATCTGTGAATGTTCTGTACCAACGTACACGCAGGGAGTTCGGCAGCTTTTCTGTTAGGATTCTCATCAGCTCAGCGTTGACGAGGTAGTAATCCTTTTTTAGTGCTCGCAGAGTCACTATGCCGCTTCTCACCCGACTGGCAAACGTGCAGATGTCTTTCGGTGCTTCGCTGCAGCGTGGCAATCCTTTCAGCCTCTCTGTTTCGGCCTGTGCTATCGAATCTGGACGGCCGAACTGCAGCTCAAGTTCCCTCATGATGTCATCTGGCCTTGCGTGTCCTATGAGCTCTGAACTCACTGTATCCAATGCTCTTCCATGTAAGCACCTCCTGAGTCTTGCTGTATTCTCGACATCGTTGAAATACGCCCGAGTCGTATCATATATGGCGCGGAATGAAAGCCATTCTGTATGTGACCCACTGAAATTCGGTAGGGTCATGATGATCTTCGACGCCGAGGGTTGATTCGATGTCCCTGTATCTGTTTTTTTGTCGGCTAGCGACGCTATGGCGGACGTAAGTTCCGTAATAAATGGACGTAAATCTCCCCCCCCTGTTGTCTTTGATCTTCTTAGTTGGTTCTATATTGCTTTGCACGTTTCTATCTGTAGGAACTGTAGGATGTAACGATGGTGCCTGTCTCTGGTTATCTATATCTGTACTGTTGATGACCGCAGGGGGGGGGTTCTGTATTTCTGTAGGGTTCCCCTCGGCGACGTCATCTTGCGGAATCCGCGCTGCGTCGGGCGCTTCTTCCAACCAGGAACGCACGTATTCATCGTTAGAGTTTCTGTCATCCATGTATTCAGCTTCGGAGTCCTCTTCTTCGGCCCTCTGAAGTGCTATTTGTGCAAGCTCCAACTTAATCTTTAGTAAAGCCTCGCGGGCTCGTGAAATTTTTCTGTTTGGTCGCGTCGTCCTGTTTGACGGCGACCGAATCTGTTCGTTACGGGCGTCACCCCGGGTAGTCATCGGTACGGCTCTTGATGATTCCTCATCCTGTATTTTTCGTGCGCTATCTGAAGGCTTGACTGTTCTTTCCGAATTTTCCTTGGACCTGGTTCTCCTGGTAGCAGCTGATGAACCAGGTACGCTTTGAGCCCCCTGTGTAACAGTAGGGCGAATTGCCAGCTGTTCTATAGATGACGGTGATCGTGGCGGCAACTGATGATGAATAGCTGATGCCGACGGTGTCTCTTGGCGTGGCTCAGCGTACGATTTGCCTTGCGATCTTGTTACCGGCATCTTGGTTTCGGAATTAACTTAAGAGTTAATTCCGTTAATCCGTTCCGTTTGTTAATAGTTAACATTAAGATGTTAACTATTCGCTTCAGTATATAAGTATAATATATGTATATAAGCCTCTCTGTAAACTCTCTGTAAACTCTATTGTATAACCTTCCTGTGTAAATAAACAATCTTTACTCTATATCTTCACTGTATAACTATCAACGTAATATAAGCTTCTCTGTAAATTTCTCTGTATAATCCTTCGGTGTAAATAAACAATCTTAACTCTGTTAGCTTCTTATAAACTTAACTTATGTACTTGTGTTATATACTTTCTTATGTACTTAAGTTATGTACCTGCTTATATACTTTGCTTATATACTTGGCTTATATACTTGGTTATATACTCGCCTTATATACTTGGTTCTATACTCGCCTTATATACTTGGCTTATATACTTGGTTATATACTCGCCTTATATACTTGGTTATATACTTGGCTTATATACTTGACTTATATACTTGACTTATATACTTGTTATATACTTGCTGTTATGTACTTGCTGTTATACATATACTTGCTGTTATATACTGGCTGTCAAATATATCTGCTTACCTCACTATTTTCTGTCCCTCGTATTATCTTCGTTATATACTTCCACTATTCACTGTCACATAAACTGTTCACTGTTCTTATATGCTGTTATAAACTTTACTGTTGACTGTCACATATGCACTGTTTACTATCACATACGTACTGTTCACTGTATACTGTCACATATGTACTGTTGTTAAACACTTCACTATTTACTATCACTTGTGTACTGTCGTTATATACTTCACTGTTTACTAAAACTTATGTGGTTAAATCGTTATACACGTGACTATTAACTGTAACCTATGTACTTGACTGTGTACATAAGCCTTTTTGTGTATAACGTTGAGGTACTGTTCACATAAGCTTGGTATATAACGTTGACGCACTGTTGACACAAGCTTTGAGTATTTAACTTTGATACACTGTTCTTGTAAGTTTATAACTTCGTCGCACTGCTATTACTTAAGTTTTTTGGAATGTATATAACTTCGATTCACTTTCACATAGGTATCGATACTTCGACGCACTGAGATTCGCGAGAATAATCCGGTTCTGAAGGACCAAACAATGTGCCGGACGGGCGTTATCCGCTGATGGCGTGGATACGTGTACCTGGTGCTCTGCCTATACCCTATTACTACCGGGCGCACGCTTGTACTATACTTCGCCGCCAGACGGCGCTGACGTCCTACACCTAATTAACTATAGCTGTGGCTGATCATTCTTCGCTATCTCAGGGCGTTGACCTAACGAGGGAGGATAGGGGTTACTGGGAAAATAAGACACTTATTTAACTTTCATAACTGTACAGGAAGCGATTTCAGGATTAATTCGCGCACTACTTTTTCACTATTTACTTATACATATTTGCCGTACTGATGACTACGATTCTAAGAAAAGTCGAGTTTACTAAGGTACTCCAGAACTTTACTGTAACGAGAACCCTGATTTTGCTTTCTGATTTCGGAAAACTTTAATGAAAATTTGATTATGGAAATGTACAATCTTTCTGCAAATTACAATTTTGAGCTTATGTTTAAACACATTATATACATCGCCACAATTCCACATAACGTTATTTATGTACAGACATAAAAACAACGAAAATCTTTATTAAAACGTGGAAATTATTTCCAAAAAACCAGACAACTTTTCCAAAAGTGTTTGGATGAAGGGTCTTACAGGCTGAATTACACGAAAACTGTTGCTGTGACTGTAAGTATATAATTGCCATATACTAGACGAGTATATAGCCCATCTAAAGCTGTTACTTATTTTTTCGTGTCTGTATCTTTCAGCCTGTAGCGATCCTTCAACTGAAAATCTGTAAGACAATTTTTTCCAGTTTTTGTCTAATATGGCCGCGCTAGACCGTCATACTCTCGTCTAAGTGGTTCAACTATAAGCTAAGTTATAAAAAATTACTATATCCAGGCCTAGGTCGCAACCTAGGCTACCTGGACCTCGCCAAAGCGTTAAATTATACTATAAAACTCCACTTGCGAGCCCATATGTGTCTAGCGCGACTGAAAATTACTATCTATCTATTCTAGATTCACTGATGGCACTTTGTTATCTCACTATATTGCCCATACACTGACTCTACACTATTTTTTAACTATTAATCAACACTCTATGTGTTGGATTGGTGACGTTCGTCGCGAACAGGTACCTACTTACTTACAAGTTTTCACCTAATAGGGACTATAGACCTCAGTATCTGGTATAAATTTCAACTTGCTAGGTCCACCCGTTCCTGAGAAAATCGGTGGTGACAGACGGACAAGGTAGTGATCTTATGAGGGTTCCTTTATTACCTTTTGAGGTACGGAACCCTAAAAATATTTCCTAATCGGAGGAACCGTCTTCAAGTTAGATGCTCGCTGTTTAGTCAGCTAGTAAATAACAAGTACCTATGTGTTTATGTGCAGGTCCCGTTCTCGATGACGCCGCCGTCGACGCGGCGCCGCAGCAGTAACTCTGGCAGCTCGCCGCCGCCCTCGCTGTGGCAGGTGTCGCCTACCAACGCCAGCCCGCTTCGACGATCAGGTTATTATTATTTTGTTACTTACTTTACAGTTCTCGTGTATATTTACCAGTGTCGAAGTAAGTTCTTTCAAGAGTAAGCCGACGAATAAAAAAGGAATAGTTCTGTTATTCTAAATATTTCATAAAAATTTCCATTCATTTGGGTCGAGTGGTATTGAAGTTTTGAATGGAACAGTTGATAATTATTTCGCGATTAGGATAATGGTCCAACGGAGAAAGTTATTCTGGTATTCAGCTGCATCCGGTAAAACTGGAAGCCGACCCCAATATAGTTGGGAAAAGGCTAGGCAGATGATGATGGAGAAAGTTATTCAGTTTTATGGTCTGTACCATATCCTCAAATATAGACAATAATATATCGAAGCCAGCAGTAATCAGGTTTTTAGGGTTCTTCGGGCTTGATACACTTGAGAAAGCATCCGCGTTGGGTTGGGTTGTGCTGACGTTATACACCGTTAATTTAGGTCGTTCTGGAACTGAAAGCTATAAACTCGATCATCGAACTCGGAACGATTGAGCCTGTTTTTTTCTTATAAATAACTAAATCTAAATCAAATTTATTTTAAATTTAATGTTTCGTGATTTTTTTTAATAATTTTTTTATTGTTATTTAAACATAATTATAAATGTTGTTTTTTTTTTTTTTTTTTGACAGTCCCGATCGTTCCGAGTTCTATGATCGAGTTTATGGCTTTCGGTTCCAGAACGACCTAAAAATAAGCGTGTATAGTACAGTCAGTGATTGTCCCCCCAGGATCGTCTCCGCCGGCCCCGCTGGCGCTGAAGGCGTCGGGCTCGGCGTGCGGCGCGGGCGGCGCGGGCTCCCCGCTGCGCGCGCTGCCCGACATGCTGCGCGGCATGAAGCTGCACGCGCCCGAGCCGCCCGTCTACATCCCCAACCTGCAGGAGGAGACCATACTCGCGGTCAGTCACACCACTATCTCTGCTTACACTTCTACTCTAACCAGAACAAGCTGAATACCTATTACACATATTTTACATGAGGTCACTGACTATCTGATTTCCTGAACCCAATAAATGGACGGTACCAACTGTCATCAAACATCTCCAAAACACACAAGGTCTCAATCGGTATAATATAGTAGATTATACAAGAAATGAAAAAAAAAAAGAGAATTTAATTCGAGGGACTAAGTTGGATCCCGAGAGCAGCGAAGGATTCTAGAGTAGAATCCTGAGCGGAGCGAGGGATACAAGAACAACAACAACAATAGCCCATAACGTCCACTGCTGGGCATAAGCCTCTCCCGTGATGGGAGGAATTTGCCGTAATCTCCACGCTTGGCAGGCGGATTGGAGATCGCAGTGATGAAAGACTAACAGAAAACGCTGCTGCCCATTCTCTGGTCTACGGAGGCGCAAGGTGTTCTGCCTCAGACATTAGTCGCCTTATACGACACCCGTGAGTGTAATGGGTTGGTTCTATTCTACTCTGCCGGACACCACACGGCCGAGACAATAACAAGAACAGAGATGATTTTTTTTCGCCCTTAGTCAATCTCTCAAAGCAATTTTCGAAATTCAGTGTCTGTTCGGCACGTTTTATTGTTCCAAATCCAAATTGTTTTCATTCACTCAGTATAAAATAATTATTCCACTAACTATGGGATACTTATTATTGTTTCTTACCTCTTCCTGTTGTTTGCACATCACCGTTCTCTAGCTCCTGCTGGAGAAAGGTGAACTGAAGGTGTAAATTCGTCACCAAATTGTGGGCCAATTCAATTTATATTGTTATCGAGAATCTAAGAACTGTCGTTCTACTAATCTTCTTCAGAGTAAAACTAATAAAACCACGTATCGTCACGTACATTAACGCGGGTTTACTATGGGGAAGGCTGCTTTATGAATAACTAGTTCTTTTGCAGTCATAAACTATTCGGTCTGAGATAATCTCTTGTCTCAATTCGTCCTGACGCTGACGCGATGTGCGATCAACTTATCGAGTCGAAGTAGCATCAGTTTTTTTTTTTTTTTTTTTTTTTTTTTTTAATTCACAAAACTGATGTATAATCACAAAAGCAATAAAAAAGTTACAACACCATATTTCAGTTGTTAAACATAGTCTTTCTATTGTGTACAGGAGGAGCACAGTAAAGTATTCTCTCAGCTGAACTTCGTGTTGATGCTGGCAGAGCTTCTGTCCGACCTGGCCGTCTCGTGCGGGGCCCCTATCGCTGCGCTCATGGACGTTTCAGACGGTAAATGATAAATGATGTTTATTTTGCAAGTAGGTTTTTACAAACACTTTTACACGTTATTTTTTAAAACTAGATGGGGCCGGTGTTTCGTACCTGACTACTCTGAGAAGAAACAGCCGAAACAAACTCAGAGGTCGTAGTCTCTTTTAAAGTCCAGACATAATCTTGCTCAATTCACATGAGGACTATGCATATTAGTGCCTGAGATGGTCTTTTAAAGAAAGAACCATACAGATTTGAGTGGACCTGTCCAGTCAGTGCAAGCATTTGTCAGTTAACGTGTAGCTCGACTTATAACTCAAGGAGCTCAACGAAACGACGAACAATACCAAAGAAAGGACATTTGGGTAGGTCGCTTATAGTACTCAAACTGCCAGACAGTTGTGGAAAAAAAAACAAACAAAAAATAAAAATGTGACCCACATGGTCCCCACATTCACAATAATCAAATAAAATTAATAACAAGTTCTTTCCAAATGAATGTAAGTAAAAAAAAACACAAAAATCATTAAGTGTCGCAATGATAATAAAAAAAAAGTTAAATAAGTACTTAATAAAATAAGTATTCATGTCAAATCAGTAAATGAACGTACGCATTACATTAAGGGCATACATAAAGAAGCAGGTTTCCGGTACGGGCGAACCGGTACCGATCGGTGCAGGGTTCACTTGCATATAGTTTAAACCTGCTTCTTTATAAGCGAGCGCATAAGATAACATAGAAATGAATACCTGCACCGATCGGTACCGACTCGCCCGTACCGGTAACCTGCTTCTTTATGTAAGCACCCTGTGTGAGACTGCACGAACAGACTCACGATGTCCGCGATTACGCGGAGCCCTAATCAAAATATATTTGTCCAATTGACAAAGGAAAAACAACTATTCAATACACTTACCATCACGTTGGTACCGGTGATGTGACGTA
The DNA here is from genome assembly GCA_905147715.2 of Xestia xanthographa. Lineage (NCBI taxonomy): Eukaryota > Metazoa > Arthropoda > Insecta > Lepidoptera > Noctuidae > Xestia > Xestia xanthographa. The sequence continues at coordinate 12,312,811 of LR990649.1, read as the reverse complement.
GTCCCTGGTAACGTCGTATCTGAGTGGGGTGTAAGTATAACTGTGGTTTGTGTGGTGTATGTGTAGTCATGCAGATTCGACAGCAACCAAGGGACGCGCGCGGCTCGTACCGTCGACTCCCGGACAAACCTTCCAAGATCCCACACGTGGCACCTTTCACGAATGTCCAACTGAATTTTATCCCGGTTTGCTAACCCAATCGGGGATATAATAGTCCAGCACTGAATTTAGGAATTTACGGCGTTCAAAGACACAAAAGGCCGTCTACATAACCAACAAATTACTCGCGGTCAAGACCCAAAATGGCGAGATTTCTCAATTTTCACTCAATTATCAACAAAATATCAAACACCGAACAGGATTGCATCGGATTAACAATAACTCAAAGTTTTCAAACAATAATTACTCGACAGCCGCGTGCATCAAAATTACAAGCACGGAGCGACCATTATTCAACCAAAATTGCACTGACAAGCTAACGTCATCGCACAGATTCGCACAGACAACGAAACGTAATCTGTCAAACGTCAAAAGGTGCGTTCAGAACTTGGTGGATGAAACATCTACCCCCCCCGGACGGGCCGTCCCGTCCGCTAATCAATTGGCAGTCTTGACAAGGTTGCGACCACTCTCTTCATAACCGATCCATCCACTAAAACCTCAGCAAAACGAGGTATCCCGTCGGTGCCAGCCACCAAATTGAGAATGCGCCCTCGGCGCCAATACAGAGGCTTAAGGTTGGCATCCTTAATAAGGACGAGGTCTCCTATCTTGGGCGGATGAGTTTTATCAGTCCACTTGACGCGCTGCTGGAGGATGTGCAGATACTCTAAGCTCCAACGCTTCCAAAAGCTCTGAGTGAGCTGTTGCACCAACTGAAACCGCGATAGCCGATTTTGGCTCACATCAACAAAAGGGTACTCAGGCAGAGCGACAAGTGGCTGTCCAATCAAGAAATGGCCCGGGGTTAGAGCCTCCAAATCGTTAGGGTCCGAAGAGAGCGGGCACAATGGACGCGAATTTAGTACCGCTTCAATGCGACAAAATACCGTAGCTAATTCCTCAAAGGTGAGAACGGTGTCTCCCAACAATCTCCGCCAGAGTCCCTTTGCCGCTTTCACCGCGGCCTCAAAAATACCTCCCCAATGGGGGCAGGCTGGCGGGTCAAACAACCAAGTGACCCCTCGACGGGCCAATTTGTTACCAATGTCAACCTGGCTCTCATTAAGAAAGTCATACACTTCCTTCAAATAGTTACTTGTACCCTTGTAGTTGGTACCGCAATCAGACCTGATCAGAGAAGGTAACCCACGGCGAGACGTAAATCTATCCAAAGTTGCCACAAAGGCCTCCGTCGAGAGGGAGGATACCAGCTCCAAGTGCACTGCCTTAGTTGACAGGCAGACAAATACGCACAAATAAGCCTTGACAATTTTACTATTGCGAAGGGTAGACGTCTTTATCGAAAAGGGACCAGCAAAGTCAGTTCCTACGTCTCCCATCTGGGGCTGCATCGTTGGGGCCTTAGTCCGATAGCACGGTATGCAACGGAAGACGATGCTACGAATGGTACGACGAGCCGACAAAATCCAAAACTCTCGCTGCAGAATGGCCAACAGCGCATTGCAACCGGCGTGCGAGTTCTTAATGTGACGATCAGTCACCAACAATTTAATCAAATGGCCCGCCTTGGGCAACAAAAGGGGGTGACGGACCCCATAAGGAAGGCTAGAGTGCCTCAACCGTCCTCCAACACGCAAAAGACCCGTTTCATCCAAAAAGGGGTTCAACTTACTAACGGCTCCCGACAACTTAACTCTACCGGACTTCAAGGTCTCGATCTCCTTCTCAAAGTGTACGGCCTGCACAGAGCGAACCCACAGGAGGAGTGACTCCTGTCGCTCTTGAGGAGAGAGAACCGGTGACAGGCGCTTGTCCCCTGGATTCCTAGCATTGTGACCAAAACGCCTGATCCACGAGGTAACGTTCAACAATTTGTCGAGGGAGCTGTATCGATTCAACAAAATATCCGGATCAAACGGAGGGTCCTTCGTCCCAACAGCGAGCACCTTAAGCCCGGGCAAAGGATCCGACATCAAAATTGGCGTTCGAGGCCAATCATCCTCGGGGCGAGTCAGCCAATCCGGTCCCCACCAAAGGGGGTGCACAATCAGGCGGGGGGCCATGCACCCACGTGAGGCTACGTCGCTGGGGTTCAAGTCTCCAGGCACGTGCCTCCAAATCAAAGGCGTTTCGGAATTTTGTATCTGTGACACTCGGTTCGCAACAAAGACCTCCAAGGAGTGGACGGACGTCTTCAACCAACACAAAACAATTTGACTGTCCGTCCAGGCGTAAGAATTCCGAATGTTCACAGATCCACCTAAAGTTAGAGCAACGTGATTCAAGAGACGCACAAGAAGCGCCGCCCCTGACAACTCTAGCTTAGGGATGGTCAATGCCGTCCGGAGGGGGGCCACCTTGCTCTTGGCCATGATCAGTGACAACTTCACCTGGCCTGTCGCGCTGACGGTGCGCAGATAAACAACAGCTGCATAACCGTGCGAAGATGCGTCACAAAACCCATGAAGGGTTGCAGTATAGTTCCCAGGGGGGAGGATAGCGCGTGGTAACGCGACCTCGTTGCCCGCAGGAAGTGCGGATACAAATTGGAGCCAATCTTCCAAAAGGGTTTCCTGAAGTGGCTCATCCCAACCAAGTTCCGCGGTCCAAAGGCGCTGGAGAAAACATTTCGCCCAAAACAATACCGGGCATATCCAACCATTCGGGTCAAAGGTTCTCGCGACAGTAGACAATACCAGTCGTTTAGTCCAAGTGTGTGGTGACTCCAAATCGACATCATACGTAAAGGTGTCTTGGACTGGTCGGTACTGAACGCCGAGAACGGCCAACATAGCAGGGTTGTCAGCATTTTCAAACAAATGAGGATCCTGCTTATGATCCTCTTCCACATCTTCCAACAGTGCTGGCGAGTTGGACACCCACTTACGCAACTCATAGCCAGCGGAATCCAAAATTTGAACCAACTCGTCACGCAACAGGATAGCTTCCTCAACCGTGGAAGCCCCAGTGCAGACGTCATCAACATACAAGTCCGTTTTCAAGATGGCGGACGCCCGAGGGAACCTCAAGCGTTCTCGGTCCGCGAGCTCCCAAAGCGAACGAATAGCAACAAAAGGGCTCGATCGAAGGCCGTACGTATTCGTGTTGAGCTCATAAACAACCATGGGGTCCCGGGGATTCTCTCGCCACAGGATCAACTGATAACGTCTGTCATCCCGGTGAATAACCGTTTGCCGGAACATCATTTTGATGTCAGCCACAAAGACTACTTGATGACGACGAAAAGACGTGATGACATCACAAAGGTCCCTCAACAATTTGGGGCCGGAGTGCAAGCAATCATTCAAAGAGACACCAGAGGAAGTCCGCGCAGACCCATCAAACACTGTGCGCAGCTTACCGGTGGATGCCTTGAGGACCGCGTGATGCGGCAGAAAGTAATGCTCAACTGAGCGCCAATCCAAATTTGACACCGACATGTGTCCCAAGTCTGCGTACTCACGCATGAAATCTAAATATTTCTGCCGCAGCACCGGATCCCTGGCCATACGGCGCTCCATCGCCAACAATCTCTTCTCGGCCATAGGTCTGGACTCGCCGAGAGGTGGTCGAACTGCAACAAAAGGCAACCGTGTTACGAGCCGACCGGAACGGAGTCGACCTGTGTTGTTCTGATAGAACAACTCGCACTCCTCATGTTCCGGGTTCAAGCGGGCCACTTGCGGTGGCTCCTCAACCTCCCAAAACCTCTGAACAGCGTCAGAGAGAGCGGAGCCACACGCCAACGCAAAATCAGGCTCAGGTGGAGGGGGAGCCTTCAACACTGGGCCCATCACCGCAAAGCCAAAGATGGTCGAGACAGCCACCAAACCGTTCGGCTGCAAGACTTTCATATTACCCAACAATATTCTCCCTAGTACATCGGAACCCAATATCAAATGAGTTGTATTAGGGGAATCAAACCGGCGGTCAGCCAAATCCAGGCCTGACGTCAACCGGACAATATCAGGCGACAGCTGACGTTGGGGATGACAGCCCAAAATACTCGTCAGAACAATGGCCGAAGGAAAAAACTTAGGGTCCAAACAACTCACAGGAGTGAGCCCAAATAAGGTTTGTCCCTCAACAGTCGGGATAGGTGTTTCGCCTATTCCATTAATCGTGCCTGAAAAGGCACGGACATCCAGGCTCACCCGACCCGCTAACCAAGACGACAAAAGGCAACCCTGGGCTCCCGTGTCCAAAATGGCACGGACCACAACAGAGTCCCCCGTGGGTCCCCAGACCCTGACCGATGCCGTTGGCAACAAAACCGTGTCGATCTGGGGAGGTACGTTAGCGGGACAGGCGCCAATTTCCTAGCAATGCCTGGGCGGCGACCGATCGCCGCATCCAGGCTGAGGTCTATCCCGATGAGGATAGTAGTCAAACTCCTCATCCGCGCGATGTCCCGAGCCGCGCGCCATCGCTGGAGGGGCATATCCCACTTGGCGCCTGAGTGGCGGGGGGCGCGTCGCCAAACGGGGACGTTCCGCCAACGGAGGGGAGGGAAGACGGTGCTGGTCTGGCCAACGTCGCCTACCAGCAGCTGCATAATCGCCTTCACGAGGGGAGGTCAATCGGCGGTCGCGCGGCTCCCGATCAACTGGCGCGGGGGGTGGAGTACGGCGGTCAAAGTTGTAGGCCCCTCCCCGATTCTGAACCGGCGAGCGAGGAGCCCGGTGCTCATCTCCAATATACCCCCCCCTGCGCGAACCCCCATCAGAGGCTGGTCTGTCAGAGCGGTTCGCGTTGGCGCACAAAACTTCAAGATGCGAGCCCCCACAAATTGAACAAGGGCGGGGGTTGGGGCAATCCCGATGAAAATGATTCCCCAAACAAGAAAATCACAGACGGCGTGCATTGGCAACTCGGCGGCGGGCACTCACGTGCAACTCCAAGAAGGCCGCGCAAGTTGGTACGCCATGTCCCGTGGCCTTACAATAGCCGCAAGCAAGATTACTCTGGGTGCCACCAAAACGGGGGGCAGGCCCGACAGTCCTAGTCCGTCCCTGGGCCCTCGGCCGAGAGGGCGGTTGGCTTGACCCCGTGGCACCACGGGCGTTGTCGAGGAAACGACACTCATCCTCCAAAAATTTGACGAGGTCCTCAAAGGGGGGAAGATGGGTGGCACTATCCCCACCATACTTCTGCTCAAAACGGGACCTCAAGTCTGAAGGAAGCCGCTGCAACACTAAGTGTACCAAAAAATAGGACCAATAGTCCACCGGCAACTCCAATCGTTTCAAGGCGTTGGTTGCTGCAAGCAACGGATTCAAAAGGTCAGCACGCAACTCTGACATTCTGGTGATGGCCGGCAACCCCAAGATCTGGTCAATATGGACATCAGCCAGGCAACGTTTGTTCTGGTACCGTCGGGATAGAAGTTCCAGAGCAGTGGGATAGGCCGAGTCGGTCACCGGCAAGTGCTGCACCAAGGCTCGAGCCTCACCTCCTAGGGCTGACAACAAATAAGCCAACTTCTGGGCCGGTCGGAGGTCAGAGCGAGAATCAACCAAACTGTCAAACAGGTTCCTGAAGCTCAACCAATGGTCCAAGTGACCGTCAAAATGTGGCAGCTCCAGGGTAGGCAGTCTACCCAAAAGTCCAGGGCCTGCAACAACAGAGGTCTCTGTTTTGACCTGGGCAGGGTCCCGACTCTTCAAAATTTCCCTGGCGCGCATACTTATTATGTCACCCAGGTTCAACATCTGGTCATAATCCGCAACAACCTTATCACGGGCTGCTTGACCCAATGTTTCCAGGTCCAAGTCCAAAGTCACTTCATTGAAGCGAGCAAACAAAGTGTCAACCGCACTCAATCTCGCATTCAACTGCTCATACCGAGCAAGCGTGGCCTCTTCCAGGTCTAGACGCTCAGCGGTTGCAGCCGCAGAGGCAAACCATCTTAGCTGTGAGGTCAATCCACCAATGGCTTGGTTTACAGCTTTCAATGAAGCCATTGGGACAAATATCAAATAAACAAATTAAATTCAATTAAATAAACAACAGGAATAATTTTCCCGGACCCAACTACAATTTAAACCAAATAATAAAACTTAGTTTGAATTATTACAAGTTCAAATCCGACCCTGTACAAGCAATACCTTGTTTATACAATAGCAAATTAAAGTACAAACCACAAGGGACACTACATATCATAACATATTATGTCAAACAATCTATGTTTAATTTGAGTCAGGCTGACGGCAACAAATCAGACTTCTCAATACTTTTAACTCGACAATAAGTGGTGAATTTAACAATTAAACCACGCTCTGCTACCAGTTGTGTGAGACTGCACGAACAGAATCACGATGTCCGCGATTACGCGGAGCCCTAATCAAAATATATTTGTCCAATTGACAAAGGAAAAACAACTATTCAATACACTTACCATCACGTTGGTACCGGTGATGTGACGTAGTCCCTGGTAACGTCGTATCTGAGTGGGGTGTAAGTATAACTGTGGTTTGTGTGGTGTATGTGTAGTCATGCAGATTCGACAGCAACCAAGGGACGCGCGCGGCTCGTACCGTCGACTCCCGGACAAACCTTCCAAGATCCCACACGTGGCACCTTTCACGAATGTCCAACTGAATTTTATCCCGGTTTGCTAACCCAATCGGGGATATAATAGTCCAGCACTGAATTTAGGAATTTACGGCGTTCAAAGACACAAAAGGCCGTCTACATAACCAACAAATTACTCGCGGTCAAGACCCAAAATGGCGAGATTTCTCAATTTTCACTCAATTATCAACAAAATATCAAACACCGAACAGGATTGCATCGGATTAACAATAACTCAAAGTTTTCAAACAATAATTACTCGACAGCCGCGTGCATCAAAATTACAAGCACGGAGCGACCATTATTCAACCAAAATTGCACTGACAAGCTAACGTCATCGCACAGATTCGCACAGACAACGAAACGTAATCTGTCAAACGTCAAAAGGTGCGTTCAGAACTTGGTGGATGAAACACACCCTAACGCGCTATCTACAGTCCTTCCACAGGTTACAATGATTTTCATATTCGTTCTAATAAGGTTACTGTCGCATTGTTGCCACAGAGTGGTCTGTAAAATTTCTGACGGAAAAACCCAACGACGCTGCTCCGACCAAGGAATCAAATCCAAGCTCCGAAGAAAAGAACACGTTATACACGGCAGTTATAATATAAGTGTGTTTGTTATTCAGAGCGCTGCAACTCGAGCGTGCGGCTGGGGCTGCTGGTGCAAGCGATGCAGGCGCTGGCGGCCGGCCTGCGCCTCGCCGCCGCGCACTACCGCGAGCGCACGCTGCAGCCCACGCCGCAAGTGCGCAACGGTCAGTTAGCACAAACACAACTTACATATTATTTATAAAACCACCACACTTCATAACTCCCGGAAACTTCCCAAGTTACCTCTTTTTTTAGAACGGCCATTTGGGGTTGTACTAATATGGATAGAAAAGAGGTCACTTATAAGATAACGACTATCAGTTCTCTGATAGTCGTCATCTTATAAGTGACCTCTTTGTGCGCAACGTTCAGTTAGCCCTAACACAACTTACATTTTTATAAAACCACCTCTTTACACACCCCTAAACTCGCGGAAACTTCCCAGGTAACCTCTTTTTCTAGAACCGAATGGCTGTACTAGAACTACTGTAATATAAAAGAGGTGACTTATAAGATGACGACTATCAGAGAAGTATGGAAGCAGACATGCAACGCGAACCCCAAATAAAATTGAATAAATATAAGAACAGGAGGATACTAAAAACATCAATAGTACATTGTAATACAAGGGGCTAAAATTTCCTAAATAGGAACCGAGATATAATGGGATTTTAGCGCCGTGTGTTACACTGTACTTTTCACTTTCGAGTGCGAGAAAAATAGTCAATTTAGTCAGACGGACAGACAGACAGACAGACAAACAATACTAACGAAACGAATTAACATAAAAAGGTTATTCTATGAAGTTGTTTGTGTGGCTGTTGGACCGATTACCTTGGTCTTCGACGAAGATTTCACTTTATATAGAGCATAAAAAGCGACTTTATGTCGCCTACGCACGATATAAAGGCGAACTTTAAAGCATGGGAAGTGAAAATATTTTTCAATCATACTCCTCATTCTTATATTAACTTTATTTACACTAGCATAAAGTTAAATGGAGCATAGACTCGAATGAAGTCTTGAATAGACTATACACCCAACGAACAAGCCCCCCTACTTCTCGTGTATGTGTCCTCATAACTTATCATATTTTGTTTCAGTTGTTTCCCTGATGAACGGAAAGTACAAGTGGATTGTGAATGAGTCGAGAAGGCTTCATGAAGCTGGCGTCACTCCAGCCGTCTGCGACAAAATCCTCTACGAGCATGCCATTGAACTGGTACCTACGTACTTTCTTTATCTCTTTCTTCATTATTGGAATTCAATGAAACTTTTTAGCTTTCGATCGCCATCGCTCAGATAATAAATTATACATGACAACTAGCGGCAGTCCCCTGCTTCACATTGGTGCAATAATACAGGATGTAAACAACCTCATCACGAAGTCGTCAACCAAGCATTCTGTACATCAAACTAAGTCATTTTACGCAAAAAATATTGCTGGGAAACGACTTTTTTTTTTGGGGTGAAAAATCATGTTTTGTGGTAGAAATCAATTTACCGCACTCAAAACATTGTGCTGATGGATGGATTGAATAGTACGGGGGTCGTGGAGGTGTTTAAAGTAAAAATCTAACATTCAAAACTTGAATTAAAAAAAAAAAACACGTCAAAAATTTGGAACTTTGATCCCCAATATCTCCGTAACTAGGAGATTCACAGGTATGGTGTAGAACAAAAAAATGATCGCAATGACGAGGAGAACAAGTGCCTTTCGGCTTCGTTAAGAGGTGTTTTACACCCTTTATATCGATGCGGCGACACGACATTGCGTTTTCTGTGCTATATCCAAGTTTAATATCACACCTTCCAGATTTTATTCTGTAAATTATGGTGACAACTACTTCTAAATCCATTTTTAACCGACTTCCGCAGCCTACTTTTAAATTTTTCAGTGGTTATTTAAAAAAAACTATTTCCCACAAAAGTGCAATAATACCTATATGGTCAAAATGTATGGAACAGCAGATTTTTTTAATAACATCCCCCCACATACAATTTTTTCATAAGGATTGCTCAGAATGATGTACTGAATACGTGGTAACTGTTTTCGTGTCGGTGTTCCTTCCATAATGTGACCACGCTTAGTTTTTATACATGTACTAGCTGACGTACCGCGGTTTCACCCGTGTAGTTCTCGTTCCCGTGGGAGTACGGGAATAAAATATAGCCTATAGCACTCACGAATAATGTAGCTTTCTACCAGTGAAACAATTTTAAAAATTGATTCATTACTTCTGGAGATTACCCCCTACATACAAACTTACAAACAAATTAATGTTACCTCTTTATAATATTAGTATAGATGAAAAGATAAAATGTTGGTAGGCGGAAACTGCAAAACACCGACTTCAATTCTTACATGCTCATTTTGCATTTTACTGCCGAAAACGCGGCTACAATCAGTATTTCATAAATAACATTCTGTTTCGTTGCAGTGTCAAATGGCGGCTATCGAAGAGCTGTTCGGCGACATGAAGGAGTGCGAGCGGCGCTACATGTCCGCGCAGGTGTTGCTGCACTCGCTCGTACAACGACACCCGCTGCATCCGCAACACCGCACCACACTCTCCAAATGTGAGTAGAACCAACGGAATTATACATTTTACTTATTTGACTTTTTTAATACTTAGTCTGACATCAGCTTGGATATTGTATTGTCACGTCCAAGAGCGCGTATTTTGCACACGGAACTTAGACAATAGTAAAGTTTATCATCATTCATCATTTGCCTAGCCTTTTCCAACTATGTTGAGGTCGGCTTCCAGTCTAACCGGATGCAGCTGAATACCAGTATTTTACATGGAGCGAAAAGTAAAGTTTATATTCTATTTTCAGACCGAGACGCAGTACAACGACGGCTCAACTGCCTCAAAGGGCCGCGCAAAATTATGGATGTAAAACTAGAGGCCGGGATCTCATAATGCAATACACAACCAACCACGTAGGCGTAAGTGGACGTGATGCAACATGAAAAGTGATTTTATTTTGTTCTCAAAAAAATGACTCGGTGAGATGCAAATATATAATCTAAAAATGTATAAAAATATAAAGTGAATGATATCAATTAAAATCATTGTATACAATCGTTTAGCGATTAATTAAATTGCAGAATACAAGAAATTGCAATAGTGAATTATATTTTTTTATATTCAGTACATTACGAAAGCAAGTTCTTAGTAGATATTGAAAAAAATCAATTCTATACCTTATTTAGCGAAGCAGTAAGTTTGAATAATCCTATAAGATATGTCTATGTTTACCTAAATGAGGTGTATAATAAATAATAATTCTGAACAAATGTCAGTACCCGCTTTGAAATGAATATAAATATAATATAGTTTAATAGTTGTGTGTCTAGAAATCCTTTGAAATAAAAATGGTTGTATCATTTAGTGAGGTTTGAAATTTTAGTATTAAGCACATTTTCACTTGAAGTAGCAAAATACATAATTATTATGAATAATAAGAAATAATAAATATAAATACGAGTTATTTTTTCCAGTCATCTACATTTTAGTGAAATAAATAGGCATAAAATACTAAAACATAGGATAGAAAACGTAGTATTGTTTCAAAGTAAGTCTCATTAACATTTTATTATTACCTACTTGTAGTTGATCATGTAAATGAAAATTATGAAGTAATAAATATTGTCTCGGTATAAATATAATGCTATAGAGATCTCATTGACGACCAATAACAATATTATGGCATTTTTAGGCTAAGCTTTCCTTAAAAAGATTGTATGATTGTATGAATTTTAGTTGACTTTACTCTCATCATACTATTTTGCCCATATTGTGATCCTGAACTATGTGTTTTCTCTGAAAATGTCTACTGCTTTACTGAAATAAGAATAAAGACTGTTGTATTATAAAATTAATTTTGTTTTGTTTTAATAAATACTTATTTGTAACACCAATACCAATTTATTTCAACAGACATTTCTACAACCAAGACAGTTAAATATTGTTTCTCTTGGACTTCGTCGAGCTTCATTGTCTCGACGGTTTTCTGGTAGTAGCCAGTGTCGATTCTGGCTAACAGGAGCTGCAGTGGTTTGGGAAAAGTGCGGCGGGCTAGTCTCAATAAAAAATCCTGGAAATTCGACTTCTAACTTAGTAGGTATACAGAGAGGCGATTTTACAATAACGCTTCTTGTATACTGTGAAAAATGAGGGCTCATGTAGGTACGGTGGGCTGCATCAATTTGGTACCCCCAGGCATTCAGTGCATCAAATTACGCAATAATTTTCGCTGGGAGACGATTTTTGGGCTGAATAATCACACGTTTTACCGTAACTCAATGCAACGCAGTTGAATAGTACGGGAATCGTTGAAAAATCTTACATCAGAATCATGTACTTATTTAGAAAAAAAGTTGGAACTTTGGCCCCCAATGTCTCCTTAACTAGGTCATGCTACGCGGGCTGGTATAATCCAGATCTAGGACAACAAAAAAATGATCGCAATGACCGGGAGAACAAGTGCCTTTCGGCTTCGTTATGGGTCTCTTTTTACGCCCTCTAAACACATTTGTTTACATTTTTAATCGAAAGTAGGTACCTAATATGAAAATAGTAGCCCACCAGTATCGGGAACAGGGTCCATGCGTGTCCGTTTCGACCGCGCGGCCATGGCGTTTTTTTTAAAAAAAAAACTGCCAAGTTTTTGTAAAAGTTTGTAAAAGTTGATTCCCAAAACCATAAATTTGTCAAAGTAATGGTTAAAAAGTTATAAGGGTTTGAACGTGGCCGCGCCATCGAAACGCGGAGAACCGCGCGGCCACGGAGATCTTTAAAACTAAGCGTTGCAGACACCTGAAATTAAGGTAAATAACAGATTGAATTTGTAAAAAAATTGTAAAAATATACAAAAAAATCCTAGGTTTATATTTTAGGAGCTGTAAGACTAAAACCTCATGGCCGCGCCATCGAAACGGTGAATAACACGTTATCGCCGATATCTCGCTGAAAAAGCATCGCAGAACCTTAACCTAACGCAATACATAGAAGATGGGTTTGAGGCGAATAAAGTCACAGGTGTTGTATTCGTTGATCTTTCGGCAGCCTATGATACAGTCAACATCAAAAGACTTTTACGAAAAGTCAGCGAGCTCACCAAGGATGTCGGTTTCGTGCAAATTCTTAGCGCTATTTTAAATAACCGCCGCTTTCAAGTTCATCTCGACAATAGCAAGTGTAGGTGGCGCTGCCAGAAAAACGGGCTCCCTCAAGGTAGCGTGCTAGCCCCGGCTCTTTTTAACATCTACACAAACGACCAGCCTTGTTCTCCACCAACGAAACGCTTTTTATATGCAGACGACCTTGCTTTGGCCGCCCAGACACTTACATTTGAAGAGGCAGAAGATAAACTGACGGAAGCTCTGGAAACACTGGGGAAATTCTATGATGAAAATGCCCTACGGCCAAATCCGTCCAAGACCCAGTCCTGTGCTTTCCATCTCCGCAACCGTCAGGCAAACAGAACTCTCAGTGTCTCGTGGCGGGGCGTTGACGTGGAGCATTGCTCTCAACCACGCTACTTAGGCGTCACCCTAGACAGATCTATGACTTACAAGTACCACTGCCTTAAAACAAAACAAAAAGTCGGGACTAGAAATAACGTTCTTCGCCGCCTCACATCCACCAGCTGGGGAGCATCGCCACAAGTTCTCCGCACGACCGGCCTATGTCTTGCTTTTTCTGCTGGGGAGTTTGCATGCCCAGTGTGGCACCGTTCGGCCCACGCTAGAGAAGTGGACATAGCGCTGAACGATACTTGCCGCATTATAACGGGGTGCTTAAAACCCACCCCTCTTGCGATGTTGTATCCGTTGGCAGGTATAGCCCCACCAGACGTTCGGCGCGAAATAGCTAGTCGCATCGGGAAGGGAAAACAGGAACGAGATAACCGCCACCCCCTGTACGGGCACCAAATGCCACCTTCACGCTTAAAAAGCCGTAAAAGCTTCGTGAGACACACAATTTCCTCAAAGGACAGTGCGGCAGACGAAAGATGCGAATTGTGGAGGAACAGACATCCCACCCCTCCTCACTTCATCAATTCAGCAGAACATCTTCCCCCTGGACAGGAACTGCAGTGGCCAATCTGGAAATCTCTTAACAGTTTGCGGGCCCAGGTTGGCCGCTGTAGAAATAATCTTGCCAAATGGGGTATCATCGACCCGTCCCAAATACAATGTCTGTGTGGAGCCCCTCTACAGGATATGCCCCACCTCCTTTGTTGCCCATCCTGCGCAGCCACCTGCACCTTCCAGGATTTAAACGAAGCCAATGACAGCTGTGCAGGTGGCAACATACTGGTCGGGTATTATTTGAGTTTATCGACACGCAAAGAAGAAGAAGCATCGCAGAGGTCTGAAGTTTTTTGTAAAACACAGATTTGAATTTGTCAAAACTGGTAAAAATACTTAAAAAAATCCTAGGTTTATGTCTTAGGTGCTGTAAGACTTAAAACCCCATGGCCGCGCCATCTAAACGGTGAAAAATACGATCCTTGAGAAATAATTTCTAATACAATAGGCGGAAAGTTTTCTGTAAACAATAATAATAATATATTTTTTACAAATTCAATCTGTTATTTACCTAAATTTCAGGTCTCTACAACCCTTAGTTTTAACGATCTCCGTGGCCGCGCGGTTCTACGCGTTTCGATGGCGCAGAGCCACGTTCAAACCCTTATAACTTTTTAACCATAACTTTGACAAATTTATGGTTGTGGGAATCAACTTTTACAAACTTTTACAAAAACTTGGCAGTTTTTTTTAAAAAAAAAAACGCCATGGCCGCGCGGTCGAAACGGACACGTCCAAGCTACGGCGGTCAGGGCTCCAGAGAGGAAGCTTCTAACAATACTCACAGAGTCCAGGAGTACCGCTTTCTGAATCAAGCCCTTGATCCAGCTGCCTAACGAGAGCCTCCTCAGGTATTGATCGAGGCTCTTGGCAATTAAGCCATTGGCTGACATGACTATCGGCACAATGATCGCTGAGCACACATCCCACATGTCGACACCCTCGCGAGCCAAGTCAAGATACTTGATTTGTGTTTATATTTCTCGGCTTTCACGGGTTCTCGTCATGAGGGACCGTTATGTCAATAATCATTGCACGCCGCTCTGATCGAGCCACCACCACGTAGGCTTATTGGCTAATAGTCCTATCAGTGATGATGGATTGATCCCAGTACAGTGTGATATTGCCATTTTCCAGAAGTGAAGCTGTATTATAGAGGAAGTTGCTGATGGATAATCCTGGCTACAAGGTTGTGTCTAGTGTCTATGCAAGTAGGTACTCTCCGTTAGCCAGACTAGAACACCCGGAGATAATGTGACGGATTCATTCGCCTAGCTATACGGTGGCATGCCCGACATAATTATGTCAACCGTGCCAGTCCTTCACATTAAATCTCCGGTAGTTATTCGTCATTATAACTATTTATTATTATTATCTTAATTTTATTGGATCTTGTACTTGCAAGGAGTCACACATGAAAATTTTCGAGGTTTTGAAAGAAATCTAGTTCACATCAAGAGATACAAGATCTTTATTTTCATAAAATCAATACTGCACGAAAACTCCAGTGCCTTGTTTAAGAAACTTGTAGGGCTTCACTCGGTTACGCCCGCGCACTGGACAAAACATTACTTTATCTGGTGGAAACTCTGAAGAGCCAGTTGTCTCCAGGAGTATATCCAAACAGGTTAACAACTTTGTTATCTGTACAGAAAGAGTATACTGTTTGTTATCTTCTGAACCCCAATCCGTATTGATAACTCTTTCAATGTCTCTGATATCATTATTGATACCTGCATGGTGTGTTCCATTCCAATGCAGGGTTAGTGAAAACATCGGCGCTTTCCTGGGATAGTCACTGCGAAGAGCTACTAGTGCAACTAACTTCGCGGACTGACGCGTTATAATTGCTCTGTACAACATGTCATTAGGATTAACCAAGCCCTCTGATATTAAAAAAGCTGTTGAAGGTGACTGGCTATATTCCGGCCAGCCTACTGACTGCCACTGTGTCAATGATCCTGACAGCCTTACTGGACATGGCAAATCGCCTTTCACGGGTAATATCTTTCCAGATTCCAAATCCTGCAACTCTTTCATCAACTCAACTCTAGATTTCAACCTCTTTTTTAAAGTTAAAATGAAGTTTTCCACTGTGCTGACACTTAGACTAGGGCAGAGTTGGACATTTTTATTGAACTTCTGACCTTCTGTTATTGTAGCCATAAAATCAAAACCACACATTCGTTGAGCCCATATGTAAGGCTTCCCAAGTTCAGAAATAAAATGCTGAAAGTCTTCAGTAATGCCTGCAGCATTCAATAAGTAAGAAGTGGCAGGGTGTGGAGAGTCACTTCCTGTGTCACCTGGATATAATTCATTCAATATACAATTCCCATTCAGCACATCGGCAGCTGATACACCAGTTACAGGTTTTGGCAGTGAAACAGTGAACTTGACCACAATTATTTTCAAGTGGAGGAGATATGAGAAGATCAAATTCAAAGCAGTTCCATCCTGCACTTTGACAGATACTTGCACACTTAGTGGATGCTTTTTTAGAACTTCCTTCTTCTTAGCTTCAGCTTTTTCTTCCCTGGATATCTTAGCATTTCTGTGATGGCGCTTCTTTTTCTCTCTTTGATCATCATCATTATTTTCTTGGTCAGAATCCGAATCATTGGATGCAACTAGATCACTATCTACATTATTGAGTTGTTCAAATCTTCTTGCTTCATCTTCGTCACCAGATATGCCTGCGAAATTATAATTTACCAAGCATTAGAAACATGTTGTGTTAAAAATGGAGTAAAATTGACAGATTCTGAATAATACAAGTGTTAAGATAGACTCGGGCCCTTACCTACTGTAATAGTCTTAGCGCCAAGTGCATCAGAATAGGCACTAGCATTTGCAAACAGAAGAAATAATGGTGATGGTAGTAAAGAAGCAGCTCTAGCTTCATCTCTCTTGTCATCAAGTCTGAGAGCCAAGCATTCTTGCAATGGTTTCGTAGATTTCAGTACATCTCTTAGATGTGGTACCAACGCGTCGAGTCTAGATCGAGCGGCTGCTATGGCCGCCGCGACGCGCTCCTTGGACGAAACCAGCTCATTACAGGCTGATGACAACTCACGACGTTGGCGCAGTTCCCACTCTAACCTCGCCAATTGAAGCTGGTGTTCGTCATGTTTGGTCAGTTCCTGAAATCACATCAAATATTTTCTTATTTTTAATGTCTGTTGCAGAGCGTTAATAATGTTCTACTGAGAAAAAGACTACATGTATCTTTATCATGGTTCATGTTAAATTTAAATCTCTAGCTATGGAGATTGGAGAGGAGCATCTTGAAACTGAGAAAAAAAGAGAGAGTAAAAAGTGAAGATATAAGAAAGAAAACAAAGCTGACAGATCAAACAAGCCTTGAAGCTGAAGTGGCAATGGGCAGGCCACATAACAAGATATGCAGACAAAAGGTGGACCTCACAGGCGACAAAGTGGTCTGGCCCACTGGGAAAAAGAAAAAAAGTGGGAAGAGCAAACAAACAGTGGGCAGACAATATCACAGAAGTTGCAGGCAGGAACTAGTGGAATCTTGGTGAAAAAGAGGACTGGAAGAGGATGGAGGAGGCTTCTACCCAAAGGGATCCATTACAAGTGCAAAAAACAAAGAAATACTTGAATAACATAACTATGTATACACCTATTACTTAGAAATGGAATAAACAAACTTTTTATTATTATTATATAATAGTAATTGTAAATATTGTATTAAAACTCACCGGTCGAGATATTTCAGCAGGTGCATCTTTGTAAAAGTCTTCAAGTGGCACAAGTTCTATTTCTTCATCTTTTGACTTAAATTGCAAGCACTTGGTTACTTCTTTATTCAGATGATCAGCTTCATACAATAAGTTTTGTAAGAGCAAGTGGGTTGAGTCCACCCTCTGCTTTTCCTTATGTAATGCATCACGTCCAGCTCTTGTACGAACTTTCTCTAGACGGTTTAATTTTTTTAAAGCAACCAGGTTCAATGAAGCCTCTATTCGCTTTGTATTAAGTTTTTCTCTGGCCTGAAATTAAATCACACCAAAACTATTAAACACCTGCAGCTTTAACTTCCAGTGTATCTGGAAGGAGCTAGTAATAGGTACCAGTATTTTAAATAAGTTGTTCCTTCCGCCTGAAAAGAGTATTTTTAAAAGGACATCACTACGGTACTAGTACTATTAAGTTATAGCCCAGTGACTTACTATTATTTTTTAAATTGTTTCTGAATTAACTTAAGGCAAAAAATTGAGAACAAAGGATTCAGAGTAGTTGGGGTAAGCTGCAACACTTTTTTTGAATAGACCTACAATTGAATCAATAGACATAATAAAATAAAAAATAGGCACTAAAACATATACCTCATCAGTGTCTTTAGCTTTTAGCTCAGCAATTTCAGCAAATAATACTCTAATATCTTGACAAATCTTCTTGAAGAAAATGGCATCTTTCTCAGCTGGACGTAGTAGGGCTTCTGACTCTTCGAATTCTACCACACGCTGAATAAAAAAATAGTTTAAAATTACACTACTTTAATCCTGCGCAAGTTACTCATTCAAAGAGAACATTATTATACTTTTTTAACATAAATATTGCTTTCTATAATATTAGCTATTCATTTCGATTTTGGACCGATACTTTTCTCTTTCCATACATTCATTGGATGAGTGGACTGAAATGAAATCTGGTAAGCACCAGATGGTATTTTATGGATGATTTAGGTTATATGTTTAAGTTCTTTATTTTTAAATATATTTTATGGCATTCAATTGGGATAAGGGCAAGAGAATGATGATGATGATGATGGTATTCAATTAGAGGGGCATCAATTAGGTACGGCTTGTTGTTATTTTATTAGACCGAAACAAAATTCTAACCTTATAAACATCTACTGGCACTTGTTTGGAAGTTTCACTTGCTGTATTAGTGTTTATTTTGCGGCGTTTTTTTGTGGACACGTCATCTTTTCCCATGTTTCTGATTAATTTTCTTTGAAAATCTATTAGATTTATTTTTGTTTCACTAAATATTTAGCAAGGACGTAACGTAACTAGCTGTAGCCAGTGTTGCCAACTCGGTGTCAAGTTTCGGGCCTAAATAGAGTCAAAAAAGGGCTAGAATATGGCTAAATTGTTTTTATAGTAAAAATTAATACAAGAAGTGAGTTTTTTAAACTATTGTTTACTTATTAAATTTATTCGAACACACCACTAAAAAAATTCAAAACATTCCAACTTTATAAAAAAATAACAGCCTATGTATTAGTTGAGCTTTATCTGCTTCACCAAGCTGCCCAGTCTTGCTCAATATAAATGTATATTTCTCTTTTGATCCTATTTTTTTATTATAACATCTTTTGGGATATCATAAGTGTAGCAAGTTTCATTGAATTTTATAAGGCCAAAACGTATTTGTAACATGGAATTTAGCGTGTCAAATTTCATCCTATTTCGTAATTTATTTAGACTGAGTGCTAGTGTAGTTTTCTTACACGATTTGGGGGCTAAAAATAGGGCTAGGTGCTAAATAATTATTTTAAGGGCTGACAAAGCTTAAAAAAGGCTAGATCTAGCCCTGAAAAGGCTAAATTGGCATCACTGGCTGTAGCTCCTGTATGAATCAGTGCTGCCAATAAAAATTTCTCAATCAGTGTTGCCAACTTTATTTTTTAGATGATCGTACCATGGACTAGAAAAGATCTAAGGCTGATGCTCAAGGGTATAAGTTGGTGCCAGTTAACATCGGAATAGAGGTCATTAACACCTACCTACCAAGTTTTTTATCACAAAGCGATAACGACACTTACTAGTTACCTAAATCGACCAATAAGCGATACTTTGCTAGATCGCTAGAGTATCATAATACCAGTCGGCTAGACATACAGGGGTTGAGAATCTTGTGTTGTTCCAATTCGAATTTATTATTATTTTTTGTTAGAAAAATAATTTTATGCTTATAAATTTACGTGTGACGTAAATGCCGGGCACCGTGACCATAATGTGCTGCACACCTGACGCGATGACCTCGTAAAACGAAAACGGCCTATGATCAGAATTATAATTTTTTGTGATGAGATAGTTTTTGTGATGTCATAATTATATTTAGATAGGACTAATGGTTTTTCCGTCATGGGTGTCGTTTTCATGGTTTTCGGGGTCGTTGATTACGAAAATGAGCTCAAAATGAAAATCCAAGTTGGCATCCAAGATTTTTTTGGTTTTCCGTCATGGATGTCGTTTTCATGGTTTTCGGGGTCGTTGATTACGAAAATGAGCTCAAAATGAAAATCCAAGATGGCGTCCAAGATTTTTTTGGTTTTTCCGTCATGGATGTCGTTTTCATGGTTTTCGGGGTCGTTGATTACGAAAATGAGTTCAAAATGAAAATCCAAGGTGGCGTCCAGGATTTTTTTGGTATTTCCGTCATGGTTGTCGTTTTTATGGTTTTAGGGGTCCCTGAATATGAAAATGAGGTCCAAACGAAAATCCTAGATGACGCCGAGGAAAATTTTTGGTTTTTTAATCATGGGTGTCGTTTTCATGATTTTCGGGGTCGTTGATAACGAAATGAGGTTAAAATGAAAAACCAAGATGGCGCCGAGAAAAAAAATCGGTTTTTCCGTTATGGCCGTCGTTTTCATGGGTAAAGGATAAAGAAAATGAGGTCAATAATTATTTATTTCAATTAGGTCATTCAAAGGCACTTTTGAATGACGAATAGTGAAATAGATTCAATGATTTAGCGTGCCCTTGGTTAAATCTGATTTCAACAAATCATTTTCATTTTCATTATCAACGACCCCGAAAACCATGAAAACGACACTCATGACGGAAAAACCAAAAAAAAAACACCTTCAAGTAATAATAGGCGTGATGTTATGTTTACTCTACAGAGTAAACCTCAGTGGCCATTAAGTCGCGCAAGAGTCCAATCGTGCAAGTGTCCATTCGCGCAAGATTCCTTTCAAAGTTCGTTCACGCAAAAGTCCATGTGCGCATGTCTTTTCGCGCAAGTGGGTGCGCGCAACAAGTGTTCTTTGCGCAAATGTCTTTCGCGCAAAAGTCTCAGATCCTAATTTTAAGATGTATAATAATATATTTACTTTATTAAAATTGTCTCAGTAAATTAAAATAGTGTTAAAAACGAAAATAAAGTATTTAAATCAATTAATTTCGTAGGGTACGTTTGCTCGATTTCTTATTTTTTTGGGTTGTGCACTGTGTTATGTATGTGGGACACTGTGGATGTATTATGAGACTCAAGCGATATCAGTTTTGCGACAGGTTTGTACGGATGGAGCGACAGTATCGCTAATATTTAGATATCGGGATGAAAGTCGGAGCAATGACCTCTATTCCGATGTTAACTGGCACCAACTTATAGTCCGCGAAATTCAAATTTTCTTACGTTTTTTGCAATTTGCAGGCTACTGCTTGGTTGTATGTTGATTAAAATATTGTTTGCGACTATAAGACGTATGTAGTTACATAATTATAATCATCAATCAAACCCTCCAAGTTCATAAAGGTGCAAGAAAGATTTTGACCTTGGAAAAGTAATTGTTCCACCTTTATAAACTTTGAGGGTTTTATTGATGATTTTGATAAATATAATTCTGTAACTACATACGTCTTACAACCGCGAATAATATTTTATTCAACATACAACCTAGCACTGGCCTGCAAATTACAAAAAAAAAAAAAAAAAACAGTCGAATTGAGAACCTCCTCCTTTTGGAAGTCGGTTAAAAACGTAAGAAAATTTGAATTTCGCGGGCTACCCTGAAGCATTCACCCTAAGGAAAAAAATAGTACGTAATGAAATTACAAAAAAAACAACGTAAATAATTTTAAAACGGAATGTAATTATAATTTTGAATCAATATTTATCCTACGGAACATGAATCAACAACATTTAGCATTAAGATTTATAAATAACTAAACTTTTATATTTTTAGATAAAAGAAAAGTTAAGTCCCACTTTCCAGCGTCCAGTTCACTAAGTGAACCAGTAGGTGCATACCCCCAACCGCGTCCGGTTAACTAACTGACCCAGTAACATTTATAGAATACCCCGTCAATTAATCAATGAATAATCGACTAAACGTGCTTTGTTCGTGAATAGGCTGGTTTACTTCCCAACTTCCACCTCCGATGGTTCCAAGGGCAGGAACACAGGAATTCCGGGATGCGAGTCTTAGATTCACGCGCGTAGATAAATGAAAACGATGATTTGTCCAGTATTCGGACAAGAGAACCGTGAGCGCGAAAGGAGATGTTCTCACACACATGGGTTTTCGAAAGAAGAGTGTTTTCGCTCCAACTTTGAACGAGTCACGGTATGCACCACAGACTATACAAGGTCTGCGTTTTGTTATCGCAAACTGATGGAGCGTTGAGCATCGATTACTAGGATTTGTAGAATTAGAATAAGTTACGTTTAGTTTTGTACGGTGACGGAACATCACATTTATTTAGCATGTGTTGATAGCTGTTGGGGTAATCCAATGATGTTATATATAATACTGAGGTAGATACGTTTTACCGACGTCAGCGTGGCAATGCAAACACAAGCTGACCAGCTTGTGTGACTTCAGTCTGTCCTGCGCACGTCCTGCGTCTGGTCGCGACGCCACAGAATAGATAATAGTACTAGCGTACAGAAGTTGCACTCCTTTGATCTTGAAGAAAGCTGACATTATAACTACCTAAACTGGGCCCGCTCGATCTAAATTGTGCCTTGACGCCACGCGTTAGCGTATAATATTCGGCGTCTCACTGCTTAATGGTCAGGCGGTAGGGTTGCCTCAGGTACTCAAAATAAAATACTACCAACATTTTTATATTTTAATGTATTATTTAAATGTTAATTAAAACTTTTATAATTACAATTGTTTTACTCTATTATAATGTCTCATTTATATCTTGCCTTCTCTAAAATTACGATTACCTACTTATGGAATTTAATAGCAGCTTAAATGCGAAATCTCACAAATATGATGAATGATGGGACATGGAGCAGTGAAATGTATATAAAAAAGACAATTTAACAGCAACAGTTTTTCCGGCTTGTCATTTTCACTGATAATGATTAATAATCAATAAATCAGTCAGTTAACAAACACGAAGTACGAGTAGGTAGGTACGCGACGTAAGGTCAAAAGAGCGCGAAAAATTAACGCGGTATATATGTACGCACTGTACGCAGTTACGCACGGCTGGAGCGCGACAGCCCTAGAGAGCTTGCTTATTCAATATGCGCGAAGCGGTAGGTAATTATCTCATGCCTACACACGGAGTGCGATAGCTCTGGCGACGCGAACTGACGTTTATCGGGAGTTTGCTATAGGAAATTAAACAAATAAGGCAGTTGTGTGTTCAGAAAGTGCAATACTTATACTGGGCCGGCTGTAAAAATCAAGAAGGATGTGTCTTTTCATTTGTAAGTACTGTTTATTCTATTTAAAATGGAAAATTATAAATTTAATTTTACTCAAAAATGACTGCCGCGCTGTTGCCGCTTTGTCACCTACACGAAAGAGACAAGTAGCGTGTTGCATTTATGAGTGATAGAGAAAACGAGATAATGGCGCGCGGTGTTGTCAGTTCGAACGACGCTAGAGGATGTTGGGGTGATATGGCCTTAGGTAGGGTTACCATATCTCAGGATTTGTCCTGAGATTTCAGGATTTTTGGACTCTTCTCAGGATTGCGGCTAGATTTTGCAAATCTCATGAAATCTCAGGATTTTTTGATTTTCAATAAAATACAGCTTACATTTTAAAGATCTCTGTATTAAAAAGTTAAACAAACTAAAAATAATCTTCCTTTGGTAATAATTGCACAATTAAAATCGGTACTTATTTATCCAAGTAGGTACTTACAAAGTTTTATCATACTTAATATGTGATGATACATTTTTAAGTAAGGTTTTTTCTTTAATTAGGGATTTATATAATGCCCCACATGTTAGCTCTTCAAATTATATTGAATACCCCGCGCTTCGAGTGCGATGTGCAACGCGTGAGTGAGGTCCACAGTGTAGGTATATAAACGACAATATTACGACTTTTTAAAATTGTTAAACTTAACAATTTAAAAAGTTCAAGAATTTTTTAAACTGTAAAAAATCTCAGGATTTTTATGTGAAGGTATACACACCTTCTTATAACACCTACTCTATGGACTACATTGCTACGCAACACTTGTATGTTGATACTTTGAAGTTTGTGTGTCTTTAAAATAAAACTATATTTTCCTTTCAATGTATTTCTATTCAATTTAATAATTTAACATGGTAGCAGAGCGTGTACGGAGTAACGAGATTTAAGTAAGTAACCCTGTCGCATTTGATTTAAAATGTCGAGCACAAAAATCGACTCTCTTACGAGAGAAAACTACGACACATGGGTCATACAAGCTGAGGCCGTACTAGTAAGACAAAAACTGTGGAAATACATCGAAAATAATGCTACTGAAGCTGACAAAGAAGGTGACAGACAAGCAAGATCAGAACTGATTCTTATAATCGCTCCTTCTGAACTCAAACAAATTAAAAAATGTACAACAGCTAAAGCATTATGGGAAAAACTGAAAGATACCTACGCCAGCAAGGGACCTGCACGAAAGGCATCCCTCTTAAAACAACTGATCCTAACAAAATTAGAAGGACACGACGTACGTGATCATCTCAACAAATTCATGGACATAGTTGACAAACTGGCAGACATGGATATAGCCATAAACGAAGACTTGTTGACAATCATGATGTTGTACAGTCTCTCATCCGAATACGAGAATTTCAGAGTCGCTATCGAAACACGAGACACTCTTCCCAAGCCAGATGTGCTGAAAAACAAAATTATCGAAGAATGTGAAGCTCGTCATAGCAAAACTTTAGAAAACAACGACAAACCTGAAAATTTCACTCATGAAGAAGCGCTATACGCCACATGTAAAATTTGCAAACAAAGAGGTAACATCTTTAAACGCAAAACCCACAAAATCTGTACTAACTGCTGGAAGAAAAACAATGAGAAACCAAACAAAAACAACAACGGTTCTCATAAGAACAATTATGCTACACAGTGCCTCCTCACACAAAACGAGAAGCCTAGAAACAGCATTTGGGTCTTAGACAGCGGTTGTACGTCTCACATGACATACCAACGAGAATTATTTACGACCATTGAGCAAATATCCAGAAAATTAAACTTCGCCACTGAAGAACATACTGCAAAGATTGAAGGTAAAGGCACAGTAACTTTTTTATCCAAAAATGGTAGCGGTATTGCCCGTACACACCTAAAAGACACACTGTATGTACCTAGTCTTTGTACTAATTTGATGTCCGTTAGTAAAATGACAGATGCAGGATGCTCTGTCCTCTTTACGAAGAACAAAGGAACGGTCAGAAACACAAAAGCTGGAATAACGCTCACTGCTTTCAAAGAAGAAGATGGTCTCTACTACATTAAGCCAAATAAACATGAGCGCAACAACCTGGCCAATGATAACGATGACGTTACAACTACTACGAAGAAAACGAACTTATCAAACATCAGCGACTGGCACAGAAAACTTGGTCACATGAACGCCAAAGATATAAAACTTGCACTCATAAACGAGAACTTAGTTGGCTTGAACTTCGATGCTTCTGAAACCTTGCCAGAATGTGAAATCTGCATCCAAGCAAAACTGCATCGAGTACCAGCTCCCCGTGAGAAAAATACTCAAAGAACAACAGAACGCTTAGAAATCGTTCATAGCGACGTGTGTGGACCTATACAAACGCCCACAATCAGCGGAAACAAATACTTCGTTACCTTTATTGATGACTATAGCAGGTACAGTCGAATTTACCTCATCAAAACCAAGAACGAAGTATTCGACAAGTTCAAAGAGTTCAAACATCTAGCGGAGACCCAAACTGGAAACAAAATTAAGTTTTTACAGTCAGACAATGGTACTGAATACGTCAATAAAGAGTTTGACACTTACTTAAAATGTTGCGGAATACAGCGAAGGCTCACCGCACCTTATACCCCGAATCAAAACGGAGTTGCAGAAAGAAAGAACCGCACCCTCGTGGAGAAAGCGAGAGCAATGATGATTGACGCACATACACCATTAAAATTCTGGGGCGAAGCAGTCTTCACTGCAAACTACCTATCAAACAGGAGTATTAACAGCGCTATCCAGAACGAAACGCCATTCGAACGATGGGTTGGCAGAAAGCCATGTATCAATCATTTGTACGTGTTCGGTTGCAAGACTTTTGTCTTGAAGAAAGGCATCAACGGTCATAAATTTGCACCAAAGGCAATTCCTGGCATGTTTGCGGGATACTCTGAAACAAGCAAAGCTTTCAGAATTTTCATACCCTCGAAGAACAGTATTGTTACATCGAAAGATATTCGAGTGGTGAAGAACATGTTCTACGATGAACATAATAAAACTGAACTTTCCAAATTGTTCAATGGAATCCAAAGTTCATCAGATCAACATAAACAAACGTCACAACAAACATCACGCAAGCAAGTGACTATTACGTTTGACGATAACAAAGGAGATAACCAGCACAGTGATACAGACACCGATGATCAAGATGACAACGGAACTTCATCACCACATTTAGATGAAAACACTCAACGGATCGAACCAGTAAACATTGAAAGTGAATACGAATCTCTTTCCGGGTTATCCAATGATGACGATGATGATGAACCTGTTCATAATGCTGTTGCTGAAAACGGGACTAATGAAGCGAGATCTTTGAGAGATAGGACTAAAATCACAGCTCCTAAGCGCTACGATGATTTTATTTTGGCAGCTGTTGAAGAAATCGAAAACCTTCACAAGCCTAAAGAACCTATCACTTTCAAAGAAGCATTAGAATCTCCTGACCGAAACAAATGGCAAGAAGCTATGAAAAATGAAATGGCATCTCTGAACGAAAGCCAAACCTGGGATCTGGTTGATTTACCTATAGGACGAAAAGCCCTGCCTTGTAAATGGGTATATAAAGTTAAAATGAATCCTGATGGTTCCGTCGAAAGGTACAAAGCCAGAATGGTTATCAAGGGCTACTCTCAGCAACCTGGAGTAGACTACGATAAAACGTTCAGTCCAGTGGTTCGCCTGAGCACTGTGCGAGCACTACTTGCCATAGCTGCAAAAGAAAATCTAAAATTATGCCAGTTCGATGTGTCAACAGCTTTCCTAAACGGCACAGTCGAAGAAGAAATTTATATGAAACAGCCTGATGGTTATCAGGATGGCACAAAACGTGTCTGCAAGCTGAAACGCAGTCTCTATGGACTAAAGCAAGCGCCGCGTTGTTGGAACACCTGCATTGCAGAGTTTTTAAAGAAATCTAACTTTCAACAAAGTAAAGCGGATCCATGCTTGTATGTTCGAGTCAAAGGACAATCCAAAGTCTTTATTGGTCTTTACGTTGACGATGGACTAGTAGCGTACAACACAACCAAAGCAGGAGACGAGTTCATTAAGGAATTAAAAGCACGATTCAAGATAACTACTAAACCTGCATCATATTTCCTTGGGTTGGAAATTGACGTGCGCAAGGACCAGACCATTACACTATGTCAGAAGGCCTACACAAAGAAAGTTTTGGAAAAATATGGAATGTCCAATTGCAAATCAGCACCAACGCCCATCATCAAAGAACATGAGACGGGAGAGGATGAGAACACGAATTTCCCGTACAGACAAGCCGTGGGTGCTTTAGCATATTTATCAGTAGGCACAAGGCCTGATATTTCATATGCTGTGGGTGTCGCATCCAGAAATCTTGGAGCACCTACTAAACAAGATGTCATGCTGGTAAAACGCATGTTTCGATATTTGAAAGGTACCCAACAGAACGGGCTGACTTACATGAAGGAGTCACCCTCATATTTGGTCTGTTATAGTGACTCAGATCATGCAGGAGACCAGACTACCGGCAGATCGACATCTGGAACGATGTGCTTATTCTCTGGAGCTGCTATTAGCTGGAGAAGCCAGAAACAAAAGACTGTCGCCATTTCCTCAACTGAAGCGGAAGTGATTGCAGCCAGTGAAGCTGCTCAAGAGATTTTATGGTTAAATAGACTACTCAAAGATCTGTCCAAGAACACAGAGAAGCCGGTGCTAAACCTAGATAATGAGTCAGCTATTAAACTTGCTAAAAATCCGCAATACGAATATCACAAACGGACTAAGCACATCAAGCTGAAACATTTCTTTGTGAGAGAATGTGTTAGCAACGGAGACTTAAATGTCCAACACGTTCCGTCGGAGTTGCAGTTGGCCGACATGCTAACGAAGCCACTGTTTGGCCCTAGGCTACAAGATTTAAGTTCCAGAATGGGACTCAAGAATTTATTTATAAATTCTTAAAAACGTGAGAGGATGTGAAGGTATACACACCTTCTTATAACAACTACTCTATGGACTACATTGCTACGCAACACTTGTATGTTGATACTTTGAAGTTTGTGTGTCTTTAAAATAAAACTATATTTTCCTTTCAATGTATTTCTATTCAATTTAATAATTTAACATTTTAAATGGAAATCAGGCTTTTTCTCCGGACTTTTGATTTTTTCATCTGGTAACCCTAGCCTTAGGGGGCCTGGCCTAATATATTATTCGAATATATTATTTTTCACCACTGGTGTCCAATATTATCCATAGTAGACAATGATATTCTAATAAACAGATATGTTATACACCTACAAAACCACCGAAAAAAGTGTTTCGCGCAGCAGCGGCACCACACCTTTTTATCCATTCTACATTTCACTTCAAGTCAAAACGACACAAAAGGGATAGCTGGATAAAACCAATAAGAAAAAAAGAGACAGATAGTGTTGTTCTATGTCTGGACTCTAGAGTTCACGCGTCGTTGTCGTATTCACGACAAAAATGCATTTCCCATTTCTTTCTTTTTTATCCTCCAAATATCAGAATACTAAGAAAAAAAAAAAAAAAACGAAGTATATTGCGTAGTTACATGTGGTATGAGATCCCTTGTGTTTTATTTACTTTGGTATCTTTTATTTACTTTGGTATCATAATTGGTACACTTTCTGAACACGCACGATGGCATTTTTACAATTTTTATCTAAATTCGTAGCAGCGTATCGCTCGTCGCCATGCGTGTTGCAGACTAAAGGCTATACGGCCCAATTGGGCCGTTTTTGAGTCTTCACGATTGTGCGCTCACAACATAACTGTTTACTAGAATATCATTGTTATTAGATAAATATAACATTTGCCTTTCATCATTAACTTCTATTTTGTTTTAGATTTCATAGAGACGGATTAATTAAAGAAAAATGGGTACAAGTAGTTAGAACCCAAAGACGAGAAGATGAATGGATGCCAACAACATACTCAACTATTTGTTCTCAACTTTAGTGATAGTGAAGTGATAGGAAACAAAAAAAAACAAACATAATATTATTATTTGTAAATAAACATTTTTATATAGAATATTTACTGTTTATTTTCTTCATGCTGCCTGATAGGTACCCATTTTTCCCCATTTCACTCGGGTGAAACTTCCATACATTGGCTTCAAACAAAATTTTCTTAGACAGTGCTGCCATCTATGTGATTAGGAACGCTTGTTTGGCCACAATTTTATATTTTTGCCAATAGATAGAGCTAGTTGATAACAGTACAATTAAGTATTACTAAATATTAATAAAAAAGTATTATTTATTATTATTATTTCAACATGTTTTACATTACAGATACATTTTAAAATATCATTGCAAAATAAATAAGACCTTTTCGTTTTCACTTCAAGTGTAGTTTATTTATTACACAGTAACAGTGGGGGTACATTTGAAAACTTTTTTAAGTTACGTTTGTTGTTTCGTGGTGTTTTGGTGATCTGTTTTGTGTTATTTTACGATCTAAAACTGTGCTTGCTTTCTTGATCTCTGCTATTATAAACGTTGGACTCTCTGCCTTGGACCCTGTGATGAGATACGTAAACGATTGATCCAACGCTGTGTACCTATACGTATAGTGGAACTCGATTTTACCTTTTCGATTTGAATTCGACGAGTTAAGTGCTTCTTGGATGTATTGTATTGTATGTATAGTATTATAACACACATTGTAAAAAAAGGAAATAAATTCTTTAAAAAACTAAATATTTTTTTCATTTCTATCTATCATTCATTTATTGATATGGCTCTTATTGATGTCATTCCTAGCTTAAGATTTTGAAGAATGATTTTCCTTTTATTGACGACTGATTGTTATTTATTTTGTGAATTAAGTAAATTCTTAGGTGTATGTTTTGAATTCTATATTTTATTTAAGGCAAGACTAGAATAATCATGATGTTGTCATCATAGTCTATTTTATACACATAAGAATTCATTTATTTCACACGAATAAATAACAATAATTCTTCAATAAAAGGATTTATTACTAGAAACAAAACCTAAAAGCGCCATCTAGTGAGCGATAGCGTAAGCGGAGGGTACATTGAGAGAAGTAACGCCATCTAACAGTTGGGGTACACAGTTTTTAAAACGAAAACCTCAGTTGCACATCTATCTTGTATTATATAGTGTATTATCTATGTTTCACTCTATCTAGCTGCTGTCATAGACTGACATTGGCCGTCACCCAGCTAGCCGCTCATGTAAAATATCGCCAAGTTATTATTTCTTTATAATCAGTATGACGTCTCTATTGGTAAAATCTCATTGGGGTAATCAGTAGGATTCACGATCAAAGAGATCCGAGTTCGAATCCTGTTAACAACGTGTGGGGTTTTTGTTTCTTGGTAACATTAGTTATTGGTTCATTATTTATTTTTTATAAGAATAGGTATTACTAAAAAAAAAACATAGTACACACATCAACACGGTCTAGGGATATTTCATACTCAATTAAATAACTCGAAAAGTACTGGCCGCATTGGAATCTTTTATACACCGATTTGTTTGTAATTTATCTCAGACTAATTTCAAATTCAAATTTTTGAAAATTCTTTTGTTTCGGTGGCATAAAAATGTCTTGATGTATAGGAGAGGGAATTTTTATTTGTGCGAAATTTAGAAAACAATACGAATTACGTTTAGTTACAATTTTTTTTTCATTTTTATACGAAAGATAAAGTTAAAATTGTAGTATTGTAGCCATGCAACGCCGATATTTGACGAGGGCGGAGATGTTACGAGCTGTGGGAATGCTGGAAGCTGGATCTGTTCAGCGTAATGTTGCTGAGGCCATAGGGACCCATCAAAATGTAATTTCAAGATTGTGGACACGCTATCGTGCCACAGGTGAAGTAGCGGAGAGGCGCCGGGGGCCAAGTCGCATCACTACCCCCAGACAAGACCAATTTTTGCAAATTACTGCGCGAGCACAACCAAATGCAACGGCGACTCAATTGGTCCAAAGGCTGCGAGTGGAACACCAAGTGCTTGTGAGTGACCAAACTGTAAGAAGGCGACTGCATGAAAGCAATCTACGCTCTCGTAGACCACCCCGGGTCCCACCTTTACGGAGAGGCAATCGTGGACGACGATTAGAATGGGTTCGGAACCACGTGGACTGGGGCCGTGACCAATGGTCCAATGTGCTGTTCACGGATGAATCCAGGTTCGGCTTCCATCCAGATTCACGAAGGACGCGTGTTTGGCGAGTTCCTGGACGATGGAGCCGTCTCCAGAACCCTCAGGAAGTTCACCCATACCAAGGAGGAACAACTATTGTTTGGGCAGGAATTCGTCTTGGAGGACAGACGGATCTCGTTTGGGTGCGGGGCAATATGACGGCAGAACGATACGTCCAACAGGTGCTGGGGCCCGTAATCTTGCCCCACAGAACACAAATGGGGCAAGTTTTTTTGCTCATGCACGACAATGCCCGGGCACACACGGCGAGAACGGTAGCAGCTTGGTTACATACACATAATGTTAGGGCCTTAGACTGGCCTGCTCAATCGCCAGATCTAAATCCCATTGAGCATGCGTGGGATATGCTGCAAAGAAGAGCTCTGAAGGAAGTTCCTGAAAATCTGGCTACAGAAGATCAACTTTTTGCGCACCTCAGAAGGACATGGGACAATATTCCGCAGCAAGACATTGACAACCTTGTTCTGAGCATGCCGAATCATTGCCGATGTGTTATGAACATCATGGGCGCTTTCTCAGACTACTAACTTCAAGTTTATAAACACAAATTAAATGATTTTTCTATTTTTTTCAGTTTTTACTCACAAATTAAAAGTTCATTCATATACGGTTTCCGTCTATGCTTCATTTTTTTTCCATAAAATCCTGAAATTTTAATCTATACCTTAACCATTATTAAAAAATGGTAGAATATTAAATAACGTATCTTTAAAATATATACATGTCATATAAATAATTAACACATTGATAGTAATTCGCTTTTTTAAAAATATCCCTAGGCCGTGTTGATGTGTGTATTATTATTCAACTATTTATTTATTATTTTAGCTGTTCGGTGTTGGAAGGTGGAAATAAAAAAGTCGTGGTGAATGATAAGAAAAATGTCAATTCGTATTATTTATTTATAAAATTAACAAACTTTCATGATAATATTGTAACGTCACATTCCTACCTAGATGTAAAAAAGTTCTCTTGTAAAGTTGTAACCGATCATAAGATTTTTTATTGTATACGGTGTACCCACTTACTTTCAATTCATAATAACATACTTATGTAACAAGGAAAGGATATTCTAATCACACAAATATAACATATAGTTGATACCCACTTATTTGAGAGGCAGGGTTTTCCATATTGTGTACAGATTTCAGTTCCTAGATTGTATTACATTGTGTTACTACCTAAGCCCATTTAAATTGTGTTTACTTAAAACATGTTAAATCTGTGTTTTTATGCAATAAAGTTTTATTATTATATTATTATTATTATATTATTATAGGTATCGGTAATCAGCAGAGTTTATTGAAAACTAATATAAATAATTTAGACTTTATGAATATATTTTTTGTGACGTCACAATAAATGTAACTCGTATTGAGGTTATAGTTTAAGTGTTCATTTTCCAGAAGAAAAGAAGATTGAAACTAAACCTCAATTTAAGATCATTAATATAATTACGGATAAGTTAATATTCACTATACAAATATTTTGTTACACATATAATTAAAACTAAAGCATCTAGGGATTAATTTTGTAGCATGACATCCTCTAATACCTACTTCGACATAAGTAGAACTGTTGGCGCGTGGAGGAATAAAAACCAGTTCTCCTGGCCCTGTTGCACTTATCCATCCCCACATGATCCCCACATATTAACCATAATTCGACATGAGTCTGTATTAGGGATTATGTTTTTGTCAGACCAGCAGAGTGTTATTCTTGCGCCCATAAATGAAGCCTGCCCTTTTGACTTGATTTAAAAAGTCAGTTTTTTGAGTCTTCTCATGGTAGTATTCCAGTAAAAATCTAAATAATCCCGTGGCGAAACGTAATCGTTCTTCTATAACTCTTTCTGTCAAGAAGGGCTTCTTAGCTGGTCTTCGTGATACAAGCCTTCAGCAAGGAGGGCACGGCGAACAGTTTGCGATGAGGTGTCAAATAATTCCACAAAGTGTCTCGTAGGTGTGAAACCATTTGTTTCTTATTCGCCAACCATATATTATGTCATCGCTGCGCATCGCTAATAAGCGACGGTTTTCCACTTCATTGTCGACTAGCAAGGCCTTTTGATCTGACTCACAGTATTCCTCTAAAACAAAAAACAAAAAAATGATGTTAGGCAGCTATAATAAAATACTGAAGTTATCATTCACTCTGCATTTAGAAATCCAATAATTAACAGTAATTATTTATCTTTTATGCCTCATGATGGATTTAAAATCAATTTATTAATCCATATGTCACCAAATAAATAAACAATAACAAAGTAGGTTTTAATTTTTAATAAAACTTTGTTACAATATTTCATAAATATAATACTCACATGTCCGGTTTCTTCAGATATTTGTGTTCTATTATGACCACTTTTATGCAGCACGATAATATTAGTCGCCCTCGCCTCAATATCAATATTTGCCTGCATTTTGAGAAATACCAACAACAATACCGCTATCTATTAAACCACACGTCACTAACCAAATTTAACACAACCAAACGACAACGTTCATTTCGATCAAGTAAAATATTCATAAAATTCAAGTTTACCTCACAGAAATATAAATTCTTGACTTATTTTTCTATGATCTAGGCCATCTTGACTTATAATTCAATGGTGAAATTTTGGACTACATTTACTTGTAGATGACAATGTCTATTTTCTTGAAAGTAGAAGGTCGTAAGTCAAACTAAACGTCAAGCTATTGCTTTGTGAGATTGCCTATCGACTTTTGGTCGATACTGTACATCGTACAAGAGCCAAAAAGGTCATATAAATACGATTTAAATCGTACAGTCGGCAACACTGGTGAGCGATGCTCTTTGCTCAGTCTGTGACAGACACACATGACGACCTAAGATGACGACACCAAAGTTCCTTGGACGACACATTTTTTTTTTTTTTTTAGGAGGGACCACTCGCAGTTGCAACGCTCTACGGTCGCTTTACTGCTTAACCGGACAATCCTGTGGTGGCCAAAAATTACTTTAAGGCCCCCAGCCAGGGCTTACAAGCTAACAGGAATTATCTCTTGGTAAAGGGTGATGGGATCATCGGGTGTGAGAAGGTCGACGAATCCTAGAAATGTTAGAGGGGACATAACTGGCTGCTGAGGAAATCAGCGGATTAGGGTGTTTTTCGGCCACATCGAAAAAGCCCTTGGTCAGACGCTTCATGTACTGCATCATGGTGGGGATTTTGAGATCAACATTGAGTTGCTCATTCCTAACGTAAGGTGGGGCACCTGTGGCCTTTCGCAAGAACCTATTCTGGAGGGTCTGCATCTTATGAAGATGGTAGGGTTTGGTGTGCGCAAAAACGGGGCATGCGAAAGTCATGATAGGCCTGATGCACACGGTGTAAATACGCAATTTGCACCTGAGTGACAATTTGCTACGTGCGTTCAGAATGGAGTGAAGCCTACCGAGAGCAAAGGCGGCACGCGAACGCACCGTCTTTATGTGCTCGCCAAAGTTAAGGCGTCGGTCTAGGATGACACCCAAGTACTTGGCTCGCTTCTCCCAAGGGATCGGCTTGCCTAGCATGTTGATCGGTCTGGGGTTCTCGGGGAAAAGTTGACGGGGGCTTGAGAAAAGTACCGCCTGGCTCTTGTCGGGATTGACCTCGATTCGCCATTTCCGGAACCAATCGCCTAAGGCGTTTGCGGACTTCTGGAGAATGCGAGTGATACTAGAGGGACTCCTACCGGAGTAGAAAATGGCCGTGTCGTCGGCGAACAGGGCTAGATCGGATGCTTTACTCTTGGGGATGTCGCTGGTGTATAGCGTGAAGGCTAATGGGGAGATCACCGATCCCTGAGGGACACCGGCGCGGATCGGATGAGGGGCTGAGAGTGCACCTTCGATACGGTATCGAAATGTGCGGTTTGACAGAAAGTCACGAAGGATGAGCACGAGACGATCGGGCACACCGAGCTGGTATAGCTTGTATATCAGTCCGTTGTGCCAGACCTTGTCAAATGCTTTCGCGATATCAAAGAACAAGGCACCGGTCATCAGGCCTCGCTGAAAGCGGGCGCTGATGTGCTCGACGATGCGGTGCACTTGTTGGACACAAGAGTGTTGGGATCTAAATCCAAACTGCTCTTTCGGAATTAAACTCTTTGCTTCGGCGTAGTCCTTGAGACGCTTATAGATAAGCCTCTCGTAGATTTTGCCTATGACATTGAGGAGACTAATGGGGCGGTAACTACTCGGAGAGGATTTAGGCTTGCCCGGTTTGGGAATACCAATAACGGTAGCCTGTTTCCACGATTGTGGGAAGATGTTGTTAGTTAAGGCGCTATTGAAGATAGCGGTCAATAACACTATGAGAGCGGGGGAGAAAAGTTTGAACACCCTATTGGTGATTCCATCAGAGCCAGGGGCTTTCCTGGATTTGAGACCTTTTATGATGTCCTCTACCTCGTCTGGAGTGACTGGGGGAATGGGATCATCAGGGTCTTCGACGGGCGGTAGTGAGGTCCTGCGCTCGACTTCGGCATCCACCTTTGCGAGGTGAGCCATGTCTACTGGCAGGGTACTGGGGGAGCATTGGGCCTCAAGGCTGTCGGCTAGGCTTTGTCGTCGTCCTCAAAAGCGACGGTGTTATCGGGACGAATGAGAGGGGGCATAGCGGTGACTTCAGAGGAACGAAGTTTCCTCTGCAAGTCCCAGAAAGCCTGATGGGTCGGTTCGAGTTCACCGAGCAACTTGTCCCAACGCTCTTCACGCAGCTTTTCGATGCTTCTGCTTATTTGGCGTTGTAAGCGGCGATGTACCATAGCAAGTCTACTTTTATAAATAATGTTATATGTATGTACTGTTGGTGCACCTATTTTAAATAAATAAATAAAATAAGCGGCGCATGAAAGCTTTGTTAGCGGCGCAGGGAAAAGAGCTGTAGGCACGGATGGCCGCGTTCTTCTCAGTCACAAGATCACGCACATCATCCGGGAGTTTCCAGCGGTGATCATCCACCGGAACTTCCCTTGAACATTCGTTCAGGACTGATTGTACGTGTTCTGTGAATAAGCTGATCACGGCCTCCGTGTCGGCTACAGTTTCGATGTTATCAGGGATTTGATCCAAGTGAGGGGACTCGGTGGATTTCAGCAAATTGTTTACTTTCCCCCAGTCCGTGATCGTTTTGGTGGAGGGAGGCCTAGTGGGGTCAAAGGGACCTATCCTAGGAGCGAGTTCAATGTTAACTGGTCTATGGTCGGAGTTGAGTTCGTCAAACGCTTCTACAGAATGTAATCGCAAGTTTACATTCTTCAGAAGCGCGACGTCTAGCACGTCAGGGCTATGATTGGGGTTGTGAGGGTAATGAGTAGGATGCATTGGGGCAATGACATCGAAGTTGAGGGTAGAGCAGAGGTTGTATAAAACCCTGCCTCTATAGGTTGACAAACTACTATTCCACGCGGGGTGTTTCGCGTTAAGATCCCCCGCCAGAAGGACGGAGTCACTTAGATTGAGGAGGATGGTGAGGTCATCTTTGATGGAGGCGTTAATCGTCGCGGCGGTTAAGTTGGTGTTGGCAGGTGGAAGGTAAGCCGAGATAATAGTGATGGATTGAT
This sequence comes from Xestia xanthographa, assembly GCA_905147715.2. Classification (NCBI taxonomy): domain Eukaryota; kingdom Metazoa; phylum Arthropoda; class Insecta; order Lepidoptera; family Noctuidae; genus Xestia; species Xestia xanthographa. Next base: position 12,276,181 of record LR990649.1, on the reverse strand, counting down.
GACCTGTCATGCCCAGCCGACAGACTGAGACTTCAAAACAGGAAACGGGGGGATTGACGACACAGAGAGTCAAGGAACTTATCTAATAACACAGAGTACCTACCTATTATAATCACTCAGTGTTGCCAACTAAATTCAACATGACAAAACTAGTCCACACAGTTCATAGCGCAGAGTACACACATCAACACGGTCTAGGGATATTTTTAAAAAAGCGAATTACTATCAATGTGTTAATTATTTATATGACATGTATAAAAGATACGTTATTTAATATTCCACCATTTTTTAATAATGGTTAAGGTATAGATTAAAATTTCAGGATTTTATGGAAAAAAAATGAAGCATAGACGGAAACCGTATATGAATGAACTTTTAATTTGTGAGTAAAAACTGAAAAAAATAGAAAAATCATTTAATTTGTGTTTATAAACTTGAAGTTAGTAGTCTGAGAAAGCGCCCATGATGTTCATAACACATCGGCAACGATTCGGCATGCTCAGAACAAGGTTGTCAATGTCTTGCTGCGGAATATTGTCCCATGTCCTTCTGAGGTGCGCAAAAAGTTGATCTTCTGTTGCCAGATTTTCAGGAACTTCCTTCAGAGCTCTTCTTTGCAGCATATCCCACGCATGCTCAATGGGATTTAGATCTGGCGATTGAGCAGGCCAGTCTAAGGCCCTAACATTATGTGTATGTAACCAAGCTGCTACCGTTCTCGCCGTGTGTGCCCGGGCATTGTCGTGCATGAGCAGGAAATCTTGCCCCATTTGTGTTCTGTGGGGCAAGATTACGGGCCCCAGCACCTGTTGGACGTATCGTTCTGCCGTCATATTGCCCCGCACCCAAACGAGATCCGTCCGTCCTCCAAGACGAATTCTTGCCCAAACCATAATTGTTCCTCCTTGGTATGGGTGAACTTCCTGAGGGTTCTGGAGACGGCTCCATCGTCCAGGAACTCGCCAAACACGCGTCCTTCGTGAATCTGGATGGAAGCCGAACCTGGATTCATCCGTGAACAGCACATTGGACCATTGGTCACGGCCCCAGTCCACGTGGTTCCGAACCCATTCTAATCGTCGTCCACGATTGCCTCTCCGTAAAGGTGGGACCCGGAGTGGTCTACGAGAGCGTAGATTGCTTTCATGCAGTCGCCTTCTTACAGTTTGGTCACTCACAAGCACTTGGTGTTCCACTCGCAGCCTTTGGACCAATTGAGTCACCGTTGCATTTGGTTGTGCTCGCGCAGTAATTTGCAAAAATCGGTCTTGTCTGGGGGTAGTGATGCGACTTGGCCCCCGGTGCCTCTCCGCTACTTCACCTGTGGCACGATAGCGTGTCCACAATCTTGAAATTATTTTTTGATGGGTCCCTATGGCCTCAGCAACATTACGCTGAACAGATCCAGCTTCCAGCATTCCCACAGCTCGTAACATCTCCGCCCTCGTCAAATGTCGGCGTTGCATGGCTACAATACCTCAATTTTAACTTTATCTTTCGTTTAAAAATGAAAAAAAACTGTAACTAAACGTAATTCGTATTGTTTTCTAAATTTCGCACAAATGAAAATTCCCTCTCCTATACGGGCAAATTTTTATTTTGTTGTCCATGTTAGAAAAAAGTTCATTTAAAAAAAAGATCGTATTTTTGAGGATAAAACGACTAAGTTTGGTGTGTTGACAACTAAAGTACGTAAAAAGGCAAGGAAATGCATAATATACTTATTAATTTATGAAATATTTGATTTTTTTGTTGGTTTGTCGAAAATAATCTTTCCATTGAGTTACGAAATGTTCACTATTGTAAACCCTTTAATAAAACTCAGTGCACTTGCATTTAATATTTTATTTAAAAAATAATAAGGTACTTTTTATTAATTACCACAAAAAAAACCAGAAAAGTAAAAATATAGCTGAGTATTCATATCAGTAATTCCTTTGAGTTACATTACTGTTACAGCCTAACCATTTTAATTCGCATAACTGTAAAACTACAAAAGTTCAATGTCAAACAGTGTAATTATCCGTAAACCGACATATTCTAATATTTAATAACAATCGTAACATATCGTACTTTTACATAGAAAGGACATTAAATTATTAATTTATTACTACTAAAATAGAGGACGATTTCTCAGTGGAACGTAACAAAATTGTAAGGCAGTGTTCACTTTGACAACCAAAATTACCAAAACAAAAATCAACTTTAAAATTAACAAAAACAATTCTTCTCATAAAATATGTAAAATGGAAAATCTAAACAATTAAAAATGAGATAGCCTTTAATCCTCATTTTTATCAATCTATAAACTAATCAAATTCTGAAAACTATTTAAAGTAAATTATATTCCTTTACTTACTACATAACAAACAAACTAGAGAACTATTTTATTAATAACAAATCAAAAATTTCTTATTTTGTTATGACACAAATAGCCTGACAATTGGCTTAAATTTTACGTTACTGTATCGCATCTTTACCCCTACACTGAGTTACAATTTGTTCCACTGAGTTACGAAATTTCTCAATGGAACGTAACGTCTTGCTTGATTATACAAAAACATAACTAAATAATCGATGTAACACTTATAATTCAACTTATTTAATGTTACTTTGGGACTAAACATACTAAAAAACTAATTGCTTTCAAGCAAGTAGATAAAATCATGCAAATTACCTTAGAAAACTCCGTTTTTAAACGGAACAAAAAATGTGACACTGCAACACGTCTCCTCGCCCGGCCGTTAGTTTTTGCCACTGACGCTCTGATTTCAAAATGGCTGACAAGTCGAGACAGTTTTAAGTGTTGCATTTGAAAAAAAAATAACGTTTGGTAATTTTCGAAGTGAGATCGTAAGAAAATAACGTAACTCAATAGGAATTTCCACCTGATTATGTTTTGTGTCCTAGAAATTAATTATAATTCATTTTGTTTAATATTAAATTAAAGGAATGTGTGTTATTAAAATAGTTTTAAAATAGTAATTCCTTTTTTTAGAGATATAGTACTCCACCATAAATTGAAAAACAAAACAGTTTAAGATGAAACATTATGATCATTATGTGGTGGGACATAGGAAAATAACGATTTTGTAATCTTAGATAAAATAATTTTATTTGAAAAAAATACTTTTACACTGAAATTTATACACATTCTTAAAGCTAATAAAGTCCTTTACAAAAACAATGAAAGCTTACAAAAGAAAAGCATCAAACGTTACAGAAACACTTTATGAACTTGGTAGGACATGCCCAAAAAACATACCGACAATGAAATAAAAAATTGCCCATACATCAAGACATTTTTATGCCACCGAAACAAAATAATTTACAAAAATTTGAATTTGGAATTAGTCTGAGATAAATTACAAACAAATCGGTGTATAAAAGATTCCAATGCGGCCAGTACTTTTCGAGTTATTTAATTGAGCATGAAATATCCCTAGACCGTGTTGATGTGTGTAGTATAGGTATTTATACGTGAACTGTATTGACTGTTTTTTTTTTATTTGATACAAGATAGTTTCATAAAGAATGGAAACCTAGACCTTTATGTGGAGTAGAAAGTAGAACAATAACATTGTGATAAAGCTAAAATGACTATAGAAAAAAATCCAAACCAATATTGTAATGAGAAAGTGGTGTAAGACAATAATTGTTGTTCTCTGAATAATAGATCCCGACGCAGTAGAGACTCACAAATTGCATAATAATTGTTTGGCTCCCGAAAGGTTAATCTACTGATTTTTCCTTCGATCTATTGCTAATACTTTAATTTTTCTACTGATTTCTTCAGATTCCATTCTGGCAACACTGACTGTCAGTGTCAAATCTCAGCCTTATAGAATAAAACGTAAAATATATTTTAGGCTCTCTGAATGTTCGGGAGAGTGCTCCCGAAAATCCATCGTCCGTCATAATGGTGCGCTTGACTCAATTTCTTGCTCGTATTCCAGTTATTAAATTTCGTAAGGGCGGTGGAGGCGGATCTCACCCCTCGGGTCCATCTTCAGCTTCGCCGCCAGCTGCTTCTGCAGCTTCCGCGGTACGTTATTCACCAGAGACATTTAATTTAATTCAACCACTTGACGATCTTAAGACTGCGTCAGCGAGCGGAGTTCGCATAGCTGAATTTTGTGCCAAACAAAATTTGCCGAAAATCGACAAATCTTTTGTTGAATACCCACTAAAATCAACAAAAGATTTGTCAATTCTTTCTTCGAAGAAACTCGATTGTACGGTAGTCACGCTACGTCTGAAATGTGATTTACTGTATTTATTAATTGCTCTAATAGTTTAATTAAATAGTATTTACGTAACTACAATTTTAATGGAAGCGTCACTACCGTCACATCATGTCAGAAATGCAAAAGTGACATTCGATTTAGACTGAGTGTACTGTGTACTGGTTATGTTTTGATGCAATTTCATAATATCCACAGATGTAGCATTGCATCAATTGGTCTGATTAATAAGGTCTTGGAAAAGCAGGAGAAATAATGTTTTATTTGTCCTGTTTTTCCAAGACCTTGTGATTTTCGAAGTCAGCTAGTCGTAGTCTCAAAGTCACAATCATACTTATTTTTAATCCGTTTTCCATTTTCAGCCTGTTCAAATGCAGACATCACCAATGAGCACATCCAGCATCCCAGACATTGATCTACCACTGCGCTACAGAAGAGCACCTCTCTCGGAAGAAGAAATTGCACACATCAATGGCGGTGGAATTGTTTAGTCCCTCAACTTACATTAAAGTAGATTCAGTTTCAAAAGTAGATCTTGGTTAATTATAATTGGTAGTGTGTAATACCTAGCTAGAAATTTCATAGTGTTTGTTATTTTGACTGTGGAAGTTGTTAATTACTCAAATATTTTGAGTGGCAATTAATAATATTATATTAATGCTCCGTTATAAAGTAGTTTTTTTTTTATCAAAATGGTATTGATTATCAGATGGACTGTGAGCTAATTATAAAATACATGTCTCAAGTAAGTGATTCCTTTATGGTACCACTTGACTTTCAGAATTTGTGCCCTGTTGATAGCAATAGGCTCGCCCCCAATTGCAACAATGTAACTGTCTAAATGTGGGTGTACTATTACGTACACCTCTGCCCAACCCTTCGGGAATTGCATGCGTGATGTTATAACTTTCAAAAAACATCCTGATAAAACAATACCAATTTAACTTAGAAATTTCTAACAACTCCAATATAACAAAACACTTGGAAGAGTAATATCATGCACTCTGTTAAAAATAATTTGGTCAACTGCATTCTTTAGTTCTAATATCCTAATGAAATACAATACAATTTTGTTTAACTATATTTTTTACTTGCTTAACATAAAATATACAGGGTGTAACTGTAAACGGATCCTTAACGAAGCCGTCAACCAAGCATTCTGTACATCAAACTAAGTAACATCTTTACGCAAAAACTATTTCTAGGAAACAATGTTTGTTTTCGGGTGAAAAACACATTTTATGGTAAAACTCAATGTAACACTCTCAAAACATTGTGGTGATGGACGCATTTAATAGAAATCGGGTTAGAGAGTTTTTTTATGACCTTAGAAATGAGTATTTAAAAAAAACTTGTGAAATACTTATGTAGTTGGAACATTGACCAATATCTCCGTAAATATTACGTAGGTTCCCAGGAATGGGTCAGAACAAAAAAATATCACAATGACGGGAAGAACAAGTGCCTTTTGGCTTCGTCAAGGGTCTATTTACACCCTATAGTAACACATTAACAAATGTTGCAGACAGAACCATCTCAATCCCGACCCGAAAAGACGCCTATAACAATGGGAGTAATAAAAGTACCACGAGGTGTTCTGATTGACTGTGGAAACAAGAGAAAAGAAGTTGTATCTTTAAACATTGTTTTACAAAGATGTCCAAAAAAGTGACAGAATATCTAATTTAGACTGACAAACATGAACAAATAAATACACAAGATAAATAAAAGGAAAAAAAAACAGAATTCATAGAGATTTGTTTATTCGTAATTCTTATTTAGGAGTGTAGTCAGTATATAGAATATAAATGATATACAGTAAGGAAATGATAAGACATGCTCTAATAATACCGAACATTGAGTTTTTCGTTTTGGATGGCCCACATCTGTGCAGCCGGCCCATCGTAAGCGACATCACTATTAACCTCAAACTTGATTATACCGAATTTAGCAAATTTATTTTTCCACTGTAGAGTCTGAGGTAGGTTGAGTAGTGCATTTGATATCGCCTTTTTTGTCTCGGCTGAAACGAAGTAACATACATTTTATTTATTGGATGGGATAATGGGGATAACATGCTGCTTGCTGGTATTCAGCTGCAGCCGGTAAAACTGGAAGCCGACCCCAACATAGTTGGGAAAAGGCTAGGCAATGATGATGAATTTATTGGGGTAGCATGCAACACTTGGACAACAATACAACAACAAAACATCTATAAGTGGCCACAAATGAGAAGGTACGAGCCAACGACGAGATGAGGCACTAAAAACCTGAAAAAATAGATTCTTTAGAGACAGCGTTTTGCTAAGATGACCCACACCATCTCAAAAGGAAAATAAGAAGTCAAGGAGCAATGCAATGCTTTCTTTCTTTCAATGTAGCAGTCGCCATCGCTTAATTAAAGTCTTGAAGAACCGCTGCAGTGGCGCGCTAGTTTCTAATAGGTAGGTACCCTCAGTAGCGGCGTTAGGGGGGGTCGAGGGTGGGCGACCGCCCAGGGCGCCGGATACGAAGGGGCGCCGCAGGCCACAAAAAAGCACCTTTACTATTCATGATCAACCTATAATGTTTCCACTGCTGGGACACGATCTCCTCTCATTATGAGAGGGAATGGGCTATAATCCACCACGCGGGCCCAGTAGATGTCACGTCTTCGAATTTCTGGTTACAGGACATGCCGGTTTCCTCACGAAGTTTTCCTTCACCGTTTTGAGAGCAGTGGTGATGAAATAAATTACACAAAGTAATGTGCCTGTCTAGGTTCGAACCCACGACTTACTATTCGTAAGTTGGAGCCGCCACCAATGGGCCACCGCTAGCTGCTCGCTGAATTTACTATTACAAACTTATTATTTGCGGTTGGTGCAGTAGCCGTTTCATGGGATCAAACAGCAAAGTTAAGTTTGTCCTTAAAAAAAGTTTATACGGAACCCTCGGTGCGCGAGTCCGACTCGTTCTTAGCCGGTCTTTTTTCTTATGGGTTTAAAATTGCAGTTAGGGGCGCGCTAGAAATCTCGCCCAGGGCGCTGGTAGTGCTAAAACCGGCACTGGGTACCCTACATAATTTTATACAATATCTAGAACCGCAGTTGCAGCGCCACGTGTCATGACACTTGCACGTAATTTTTGGCCTAATGAACACAACACACACATGTGTAACCGGCCAACCAGCTTGGCCCGGTGACGGATTTTCACAAAGAGTTGAATTTTCCAAATTCTTAGCGGATGCCTGTCATAAATTATTAGCTATTGGGTGGTTGATCATATAGCAAGTCAAAAGCTGAGACGAAACGTGCTGAAGCGTTACACTACACGAGCGCCTACTGCGCCACATCAGTCGGACCCCTGTAGTGCTTCCCTCCTTATAAGGTAGTACACGAAGATGGCATTAATATGCGCAAGTGCACCTTGAGCACCTTCCAGATTGAACTGCGTTCATTCAAAAATAGCAATAGCAAATAGCACGATACCAGACCCGCGTGAACTTGGCACCCGACTTTTGAAAAATTAGTTTTTTTTAAGGTTTTTCGAAAGATTTCGGTTAGTAGTGGATTGTAGTGAAGCTATTTTCGTTTGTAGTAATGCTAAAAAAATAAAAAAAAAATGTCAGCCCCCAAAATTCTAAAAATCGTTTTTTTCCAGTCGGGTGGGTCTTTTGAGGCATGTTAGGCCCTTAAATAATTGAGGTGTGCAGGAACTATTAGGTATGATACTTGTGACTTACACCTACCTTTTAGTTTAGCATTTACTACAATAGGGTACGGCGGCAAGCGACCCAATGTTTCCAAGGTTATTATATCTTTACCACCATCGTACATAAACTTTTTTGTAAATAGAAGGGTAGTAGAATCAACTGCGGCCCATTCTGCTTGTTTAGATAGCACCATCTGAGCTGACGATAAATGTGACCCAGATCCTGAAATGAAGATACAATATGTTTATGGGTTTGTGAAAATTGTGACTGTGCAGTTGTGCACCACCGAAACTATATAGATGGTACCTAGTTACCTACTTTATTAAAGCTGTTACATGCATGGAGCCGTGTGGTATCCGGCAGAGTAGAATAGAACCAACCTTATACACTCACGGGTGTCGTAGAAGGCAACTAATGTCCGAGGCAGAACACCTTGCGCCTCCGTAGACCAGAGAATGGGCAGCAGCGTTTTCTGTTGGTCTTTAATCACTGCGATCTCCAATCCGCCTGCCAAGCGTGGAAATTACGGCAAATTCCTCCCATCATGGGAGAGGCTTATGTCCAGCAGTGGACGTTATGGGCTGTTTTTGTTGTTGTTGTACCCACAACAGCCCATAATTTGACATTATGCCCGTTGCAGTAGGCAATGGCGGTACATATGCGTAGTTCAGGGTAGGTACCTATATAATACGTTATAAACAAATGCGGCTGACTGTACCTACCTGGATTAACAGAACCTAACCTCTCCAAGTCTCCGTAGGATAATATCGATAGGTAATCTTGATCTATATCGATATACTCAGGTGGTGTACCTACACCACCTGAGGTATAGGTATAGGTACTTACCTACCTAGGTAAGTACCTATACTTACAGCGTAATTAATAAAATAACAAACATTCACATGTGTATGGTAGTAAATATAATAAATCACAGTACTTAGCAGAGATCCAAAGAAAGACGCATTTTCACCCTTTTCTTTCAATGTTTTCAAAACAATCTTGCTTCCACATAGAGATTCTTCGTCACTGTATGCAAATGTACAACCACGGAGATCTAGTAAAGTATTCACGTTATGAGCTCTGCAATTGAATAACTTTATTACATTATATTTATATAAATAAAACAATATTGCCAGTCTGGAAGCTAATTGTAGTATAATAGAAGACTCTTGTTATCACGAGTCAATGACATGTTGATAACATTTTTATCTATTGTGTGTGTATTTATTTCATTGGAAACATTATTCGTAAACTTACATCAATAGTTTTACATTACCAATTTTAGATTAATTTATGATACCTATATGTAGGCACATAACTAGAACTTCCTTGGGTAAAAATGGCCATAATTATAGACCGTAATAATATAATTATTAGATATAATTATGTGAACCGAAAGCAGAGTGTAAACCAGCTATCTATCTACCTAGTTACTATAGATAGGTGGTAGATAACATATTATAGATATCTACACCACTTACAATATGCTATGGGGCGGCCGGGCGGCGTAGGGGGTACCTATTGATACACATCGAAGAGTTATTGGGTATTTTCCATAGAAATGTAACATTAAATCAGTGGTATTTTCCATCAGGTATTTCTCAATCACAACCTGGAGTCTGGTTTTTTTTTTGTTTTCTCTCGCTAGGAATTCTCCTATAACGTGGGTGCGTTTACAAACATTTAAACTCACTTATACAAACAGCCAAACTGTAACAACTACCTTTAGGGCCTAACGGTAAGGTCTAACATTTAGGCCACATAAATATTTAATCCGTGCGGGAATCGAACCCACGACACGCAGCGCAGCAGCCAATCGCTCAGCCACTGCGCTAACCGGCGGTTATTTGTGACCGCTGATGGTATTGGCTCGCCCCCTCCCTACTACATATTGCTGGTTTAAGGCTGATGCTCCAGGGTAGCCCGCGAAATTCAAATTTTCTTACGTTTTTTGCAATTTGCAAGCCAATGCTAGGTGGTATGTTGATTAAAATATTATTCGCGATTGTAAGACGTATGTAGTTACAGAATTATATTCATCAAAATCATCAATACAACCCTCAAAGTTCATAAAGGTGGAAGAATTACTTTTCCAAGGTCAAAATCATTCTTGCACCTTTATGAACTTGCAGGGTCGTATTGATGATTTTGATGATTAGTCGCAAACAATATTTTAATCAACATAAAACCTAGCACTGGCCAGCAAATTGCAAAAATCGTAAGAAAATTTGAATTTCGCGGGCTTCCCTTGAGCATCCACCTTAAAGCGTGGGCCAGACTGTAGTAAAAAGCCCTCCACACACCTCCACATCGGTCTCCACTGAGACCGATGTGGAGGTATGTGGTGGTACTGATGTGGAGGTATGTGGAGAGCTTGCTTACAACAGTCTGGCACAGGCATAAATGTGGGTGTACTAAGGTGCTAGAATATAATAATGTCAAAGGGTTCTTACTTTTTATCTCTGTGAATGATAACGTCTGAGAAATATCCTGGTTTATTTTCCACGTTCATTTGATGAGCGAAAACAGGTGTTACTGGTAGTAGATCAATAGAGGCATTTTTCTTGCCGCGTAGTTTCATGTATGCAGAAGCTGTCATGAACCCTGGAAGTTAAATAGATAAGAGCATAAAATCAGACCAAAATGTTTCTTTTAACAGTTTAAATCACGAGTTTACATTTGTTTGCTTATCTTACCTAGGTATAGACAACAGTGGCGTAGCTAGCATGGGTGACACCCGGTGCGGATATTGTAGGTGTCACCCCAAAAATCAATCAAAACAGTTAAAATAAAAATTACGTTTGTCTATTCGTACACGGAGTCATTTTGTCGATTTATACAGAAAATACTATCAATTGAAAAAATAATAAAGTGGTAAACTCAATATAAGACTGGGTATTGTACGGAACCCTCTCCACGCGCGAATTCAACTCTCACTTGGCCGGTTTTTATAGGTGGCACTAGTGATGTTCACGGTCGGGTGTCACCCCTAAGCGAGTGACACCCGGTGCGGGCCGCCCCTGCCGCTCCCCCTAGCTACGCCACTGATAGACAACGCCAGCACCTATGGCTAATTACAATCTGTCAATTTTTTTAATAGGTTTTCAACTTTATCACTAAAACATTAAGTTTAAGATTGATTGGGAAAATTTGAGTTTCGGGTAGCTTGATGTGCTGCATGGCGTCTGACTTCTCTACCCTCTAATTTTTGTAAGTTACCTATTGATAATATGGCCAAAGTACTTTCAGTTGGTACAAAATATTGCTAAGACCAACCTCATCATCATTTATTCAAAACTCAAAGTCAAAGCATTTATTTCAATTAGACCATTACGGCACATTTGAATGTCAAAAATACAAAAAAATAAAAACAAAGCTACAGTCCCAGTCACAAGGCATAATAACTTGAGAAAGTACTGTAGTTGCCCATTCCCTATACTAGCGTAGATCTCTATGGAGAAGAACGGGCAAGAAACTCCATGGACACTCTTATAGATCAAAATATTGTTAGAAAATCTTGGTACATCATTAATCATTCAAAAATACATAAAATGGAGGTAGTTGTCTATTAGACATAAATAAAGTAATTCTCTTACCCAAATCGGCTTTATCAGAAGAAAAAGGATCAGGACGATCCGGTAATGGTCCTGAACTTCTGCTTTCATATTGTAAAGTAGCATAGCAACCCAACGCATCTTCTAGTAACTCCATTATTAACTCGTATAACTGCACCGGATGAGATGGACACATAAACGTCACAATACGAAGATCTTCTTTGTTTTGAGCCATTGTTGAAAGTAGTATTCAAAAGCAATGTATTAACTAGACTAAACACTGTTTAACTCGTGCAGCTTATTAAATCGATTATAATGAGCTCATTTTGTTTGTTAATGGGTTGCTTGTTTATAATCGTAAAAACACGATAAACGCTGCACGCTTCGATCATGTACTGTCTACTAGGTATAGATGCTTTGGTAAACCTGACACGGCATGACGTCACAAGCACGCAAGCGGCGCGTGTTTACAAACCTGTACAATTTCATTACAGCCAAGCTGTCTGTTTTATGTATGTAGGTACACTAGCTCCGTACTTTCTCTTAGTTCGCAATAAGCGTTGCTTTCGCCACAGCACAGCCAGTTGGTTTGATATTTCTTGGACAAACCATACATAATCATTATTTACGGTAAATACTATGAATAAATAAATATAAATAAATATAGCTGGACATTAACACACAGCGCCATCTAGCGCCACACTAAGCAACGAGGCTTGTGTCGTGGACACTAGATAGTTGATATACTACATGGATACTTTTTGTTTGTAAATACATACTTATTATACATATAAACATCCATGACTTGGAAACAAATGTCCATGCTCATCACACAAACATTTGCTCCAACCGGGATTCGAACCCGGGACCCTAAGAACGTAAGGCAGTCTCACTACCACTGCGCCATTCGGGTCGTCGCTATCGCAAACTATCCTACTAATATTATAAATGTTACTCTTTCACGCAAAAACTACTGAACGGATTTGGATGAAATTTTGCACACAGATAGTTTATAACTTGGATTAAAACATAGGATACTTTTTATCCCGGTAGTAAGATCCCATGGGACAATTATCAAACTTCACGCGGGCAAAAGCTAGTTACCATAATAAAGAACCTAGTCGGTTTTGCCAAAGGTTTGGTAGGTAGACTACTCAGACGCAACCAATCTGTGAACCAGTGTAGCGTCGTCTGTGTTATCCCACCAGTCGAGATAATTATATTTAGAAAAAATAATCAACTATATGCAGGAACGAACGGATTGCCGATTGGTGTAATGGCGGTATATAGCTGAGCGATCTGTCTGGTATAGAGCTACGGGCAGCAGTTTGAATTCTGCAGCTTCTATAACTGTACGATGCAGTGATTTTATAGTGTGCATAACCCTAGCAAAATGTTGTGCATTTGAGAGATGAGACCATAAAAAATAATTAGTGTATCATGAGGAGCAATTTGTTTAATAGTAGCAAAATTTGTGTGAATTGTAGTTTTAAAGTTATTTGAGAAAAACACATTTTGCTGGAGTAACGTTAAGAAACGTTATCCTGGCAAAATCGATTTTCAAAAATTCGTTCAGCCCGTAACCAAATACATGATTAGATAGCTTTTGTTGCATAGTAAATGTTTGTAAATAGCAAAATTTGTGTGTGGTATGGTTCTTGAGTTATTTAAGATTTTGCTGCGGTAACGTTTTGGGATTTCCCAGATCTCGAAAACGGCTCAACGCAGAAGATTGAAAAAAATACCAATAAGAGACCTTAATTTGTTTAAATTAGTTTAAACATTCGTTTTTGATTTGGTTGTCGTAAACCAATGGAATTAAATGGTTTCAAAAATCAGATAAAAATGGATTTGCAAGTAAACCAAAACACTTATAACCAAATAAACAGCTGTAAAAAATACCCATGGTAGACACGTATCACGTCAAGTAAAATGGATTATGTAACTTTATACGATACGAAGATGAAAACAAAATTGATTAATTTAGACTGGTCGTACTTTAGCGATGAAATACGCAGTTCCCAAAACATTAAGAAACGTGGCATACTTTAAACTAATTAAAATTATTCATGAACATCAATTCCTGTTAATTTCAGCTTTCAATTACGGCTGTAATGAAAGTTATATCAAAATCAAGAATATGTCAGAAATTCTCTAATAGCCGACCAAATTAAAAAGGTCACGTAAAAGCGGCCGCACCATACGTACGAGTAGTCTTCGCAAATTAGCAACTTAGTGTCCGATGTTTTGTACAGTTAAGCAGAAAAACGTTTTACGTGTAACCGATTTTTTAATGTTCAAAGTGCAGGTACCATAACACACATTTTCTACTAGTTTTCTATTTTATAAATGAAAATCATGTTAATTAACAGTAGTTTAACAATTTAATGGATCATTTAAAGTCAAGTAACTTTAAAAAGGTAAGTAATATGGGGGTATATATGGGGGTACCCCAGGGCTCAATTCTTGGTCCATTTTTGTTTCTTATTTATATAAATGACTTGCCTTACCTCATAAAGGATAATCATGACATAGTATTGTTTGCAGACGACACTTCTCTTTTATTTAAACTCAAACGTCAGCAGTTAGTTACGGATGATGTTAATAGCGCCCTGGCGAAAGTCGTTAATTGGTTTAATGTTAATAATCTACTCCTAAATGAGAAAAAAACTAAGTGTATTAAGTTTACGATACCCCATGTAAGACAAGTGGAAACTACTGTACTAATTAAGGATGAAGAGTTGAAACCGGAAGATAGCACAGTCTTCTTAGGCATAACTTTGGATGCCAAGCTTCAGTGGGGCCCGCATATAGACAAACTGTCGAAGAAACTTAGCTCTGCTGCATTCGCCGTTAGAAGAATTCGTGATTTAACTGACTTAGAGACAGCCCGTTTAGTTTACTTTAGTTATTTCCATAGCGTGATGTCGTACGGTATTCTCTTGTGGGGCAATGCCGCCGATATTCAGACAATATTTGTTTTGCAAAAAAGGGCAATTCGTTCAATTTATAAATTAAGTCCCAGATACTCCCTCAGAGAAAAATTTAAAGAGACTAATATTCTTACTGTGCCCTCTCAGTTTATTTATGAAAACCTTTTGTACGCCCACAAAAATATTAATTTATTTAAAAAATACAGTGATATCCACAACATAAACACGAGGAACAAACACAAATTTGTTGTTCCTGCAACGAGGCTCAAAAAAATAGGAGGTACGTTCAGATGCCAATGTATACGCTTTTACAATAAACTTCCGAGCCAAATTCAAGCACTAAGCCTAAATAAATTCAAATCGTTTATAAAACGGAAGCTGTGCCTGAAAGCCTACTATCATGTTAATCACTATCTTGAAGATAAAAAAGCTTGGGATTAAGCTGCTCCAATGAAATTTGCTCTGTGAATGTCGAAATTTCGGACTTCGCTTGTTTATTATTGATTCCTTTCTTTTATACACTCTGACATTGAATTTTTTTTTTTTGACATGTATTTTATTATTTTACTTTTATTTTTTTATTTTTTATTGTTTTATGTTACATTTACTGATTTGACATGAGTACTTATTTTGTTAAGTATTTTACTTTTTTATTTTATTATCATTGCGACATTTAATGATTTTTGTGTTTTTTTTTTTTTTTACTTACATTCATTTGAAAAGAATTTGTTATTAATTTTATTTGATTATTGTGAATGTGGGGACCATGTGGGTCACATTTTTATTTTTTGTTTGTTTTTTCCCACAACTGTCTGGCAGTTTGAGTACTATAAGCGACCTTCCCAAATGTCCTTTCTTTGGTATTGTTCGTCGTTTCGTTGAGCTCCTTGAGTTATAAGTCGAGCTACACGTTAACTGACAAATGCTTGCACTGACTGGACAGGTCCACTCAAATCTGTATGGTTCTTTCTTCAAAAGACCATCTCAGACACTAATCTGCATAGTCCTCATGTGAATTGAGCAAGATTGTCTGGACTTTAAAAGAGACTATGACCTCTGAGTTTGTTTCGGCTGTTTCTTCTCAGAGTAGTCAGGTACGAAACACCGGCCCCATCTAGTTTTATAAAATGACGTGTAAAAGTGTTTGTAAAAACCTACTTGCAAAATAAACATCATCATAATAATCTCAGTAAATAATTTATAGTGTGATTTTGATTGACGACGCGTGGTTCACACGTTGATCACCTGTAACTGTCACATGTAATGTTGAAATAACCACTAAGTTATACGTTAAAAAGGGGGGGGTCTGTATTTATGCTTTCACGGTTGCACAACGACATGCTTTGCTTTAGCTTTGCTTGGTAGTATAGATGCAGGCCTACCCTACTGCCTCCCTCAGAGGCGGTAGGGTGGCGGGGTCTTGAGGGGGAGCGCTACGGTCGTGTAGATCCTCAAGGCAAGTCTGGGGGATTCACCTTCACGAGGTTGCCACCCTGTTCTTGGTCTAATTCCACAAGAAATAGACGCAACAAAAACCCCCGGGCGCTTTATCTCGCACTTTCCCGAAAGCCAAAATCCCAGGCCTAGGGTAATCCCATACCTCACTCCTATGATCCTACGCCCAGTCCTTCCCTCCTTTTCCTTTCTCTCCCTTCGGTCCTTGAGGACGGGTAACCTCAACTCCAAAAAAAGCCCACACAACCTACAACCATGTCGCAGAGAGGAAAAAATAATATTCCCCAGGTGGGTCTCGGCAATGCCGGGGAATCCCACACCGACTCGTCGGTCTGCCCCCACCGTAATCTGGGGGGGGGCACCAATCTGCTTAATAGCGCCGCGCCTTCTGCGCGGCCGGCCGCTTTAGCGCCGACAACTCTGGCTGCGGATCACGCGCCAATACCGCCAACCAACACAACAATGGCTGCGCCTTCTGCGCCTACCGACTCTAAGACGACTACGACTTCTGCGTCAACTACTCTGACGACTGTTACACCTTCCACGAGGGCCTGGCAACAGAGCATCGTTCGGAACAGTGTAACGAACAATCCTGACAATGACAGTGACAAAGCTCGACTCTCCAGCCTTAGCAGCGAACTCCGCGCGCTGGCACTCCAGCGCGAGAAGATCGAGGCAAGGCTGAAAGACATAAGCTCTCTCGGGACGGGAAAGGAAGCGGAATCTGGTGGTTCTGGCTTCATCTCTGTGGACGAAGTACGTTTGCTGAAAACAAAGCGCGGAAAGATCCGGAACAGAGAGAGAGAACTCAACAACCGTTTGCGCAAGATACGCGAAGGCAATAGCCTGCGCGAAGCACAAACGGTTAGTTGTAAGGGAGTACGCGACCGGCTACAGACACGCGAAGGGGAAACCCTGCGCGAACAGCAGTCGGACGCGGAAACGAGCGGGCAAGGAACAGCACGCGAAGGGGAAACCCAGAGCGAAAAGCTCCTGCCCGCACCAGGACCATCCGGAGGAAACGACCGGAACCGCGACGAGATGACCGTAGACCGACACCGAACCAGACAGAAGCGAGGCAAGCGGGCTGGGTTCCTGCGCCGGCTGTCCCTGGCACAAAAGGCTGTGCCAAGCCCCTCAGAACCGCAACCCGGTCCAAGTGGCCAGGGAGCGGCGAAGAGGGAGCGCCCGGACGACACGGCTTCGCCGAGTACGCTCCAGGGGGACGCCAAGCGTATTAGAACCCAGCCTGCTCAAGGGGAGCAGAGAACCTACGCGCGGGCCACAAAGGATATCCCTGCGCGACTCGCCGTAGCGATCTGCCTCTCGCCTTCATCCCGTGACATGACGACTGACGAAGGAGAGCACATCAAGCTCAGCCTTGAAGACTTGATAGTAGACACGTGTCGAACCGACCCCACCAAAGTCCCAGCCTTCCGCGGTTACCCAAGGGTAGCGGATGGCACGGTGCACATGTGGTGCGAGGACGACAACGCCCTGACTTGGCTGACCCAGAACGTGCCTAAGATAAGACTGCCGAACACCGACTTGACACTGACAGTCATGAGACAATCCGACGTACCAACCCGGGTTCGAGCAGCGCTCTTTGTACCCAGGTACAATGGGGAAATAGAGCTGCTCCAGACAATATTGACCTGCCAGAACCCCTGGTACGCCATCGGTAGATGGTCCCTGTACAGGGCGACATCGGTCGGTGGGGATAACTACGGGACTTATCTGACCCTGGGTATCCCACCGGACGAGGCCGAAAAGGTCTTGGGGAGGGAGCGACGGATATCGTACCTACTTGGGTCGATATACGTGCGCTTTTTCCCCAAAACCCATCCCTCCGACACCCAGACTGACAATGACACTGAACGGACGAAACCGGCACCGACTGAACTTGACCTGACGATGACGCAACTGGAGGAGGAGATGGCCAGAACGGCGATGGCTGATGCCGACGCTGTGAGGATGCCATCCTCACCACCAGGGTGGACGGAGCAGCTGCTCTCATCGTCACCGGCACCAAATGAAGACCAGCACGGGCTGGAGGACAGGGGAGAATCATCCGATGGATCCATCTCTCCCTAATTCCACCCACCTGCCTCCCACATCCCGTCCCCTAAATATCATCCAGACCAACCTCCAGCATAGCCAGACGGCTACTGCTTGCCTGCGCAGGGCACTGGAGATGGAACCCCGAACCATTGCACTCATCCAAGAGCCTTGGATCCGTAATAACAGAATATGCGGCCTTGGTAACATTGGAGGTAAGCTGATCCTCGACACACAGGGCACAGATAAACCACGAACCTGTGCCTATATACCCAAAGATTTTCCCACCACCACACTCACGCAATTATGTTCCAGAGATCTAACAGCCGTCAGGATCAAAACCGACGGCGACGCACCTGATATCGTCCTGGCCTCGGTATACATGCCAGGCGAGGATGAAGACTGCCCACCAAAAGGTATGGCCGACCTGGTAAGGTATTGTGAAGATGCCAACCTGGACCTGGTCATCTGCACGGACTCGAACGCCCATCACCCGCTTTGGGGTTGCACCAAAGCCAACAATAGAGGTGAGGTACTATGCACATATCTGTTCTCCACTAACCTTAACATCGCAAACCGCGGCTCGGAACCCACTTGGGTCACATCCCGCGGACAAACGATCATTGACCTAACGCTGGCTTCGGAAAACGCGGCTAAACTCATCTCTGACTGGCACGTATCCAACGAGCCTTCCTGCTCTGACCATAGAAGGATTCGCTTCTCACTAGTAGCTAGTTTTAAAAAACCTGATCCTAGACGCAACCCACGCCGTACCAATGTACCCGGCTACAAACGGCTGTTGGCCTCCCTACTAACGCAGCACCAAACGCCCAAAGCTCTAACAGACCGCAAACAACTTGAAGAAACCGTGACAAAACTCTCAGAATTTATAATTGAAGCCTACCACGCCTGCTGCAAATTAAAAGATCCAAGCACCAAGAGCAAGGGTAACTCCTGGTGGAATGCGGAACTTAGTAAGCTCAGGCATACCATGCGCAAACAATTCAACAGAGCCAAAAACTCCAGACTACCAGAAGACTGGGACTCATACAAGAAAACACAATACACCTTCAAAAAACAAGTCAGGAATGCCAGCAGGGCCGCCTGGCGGAAGTTCTGCGAAGAAATTGAATCGAACAGCGAAGCCGCGCGTGTGAGAAAGATCCTATCTACCGATCAGGATCGCACCCTCGGGTCGCTGAAAACCTCAGATAACACTTACACCAAGTCGGACCACGAAACAAGTAAAATCCTTCTGGAAACCCACTTCCCAGACTGCAATCTCTCTGAGGACAGAACCTGGGCAAGTGAGCCAACGCACACACCAAATGATCAAGACTGGGCCAGAGCCCGCACCATAGTAACCGCAGAGAGAATAAAATGGGCAATAAAGACTTTTAAACCATATAAATCCGCAGGCTTAGACGAAATTTTCCCCGCCCTGCTACAATGGGGAGTTGACGTCCTAACGCCGTGGCTGACCGCCATCTACCGAGCCTGCATAGCACAGAAATACATACCACTTGCATGGCGAGAGGTGAAAGTAATTTTCATCCCTAAACCAGGCAAACCAGATTATACACAACCTAAAGCGTACAGACCAATAAGCCTAACATCTTTCCTACTGAAAACCCTCGAGAGGCTCTGTGATCGACACATTCGGGACGGACCTCTTCGGGAGCGACCGCTCCACAAACAACAACACGCGTATTCCTCAGGAAAATCAACAGAATCCGCGCTGCACAGTGTGATCTCCAAGATCGAATGTGCAGTGGACCACAAATGCTCCTCACTAGCCGTCTTCATTGACATAGAAGGCGCTTTTGACAAAACCGTCTTCCATAGCATCAACGCAGCCCTTGAGGAACACGGTGTGGACTCGACCCTGCGAGGATGGATCACAAACATGCTCCGACTAAGAGCCGTACAAGTTACGGTAAACGACACCACCAGAGCAATAGTGGCGAAGGGCTGCCCCCAAGGTGGCGTCCTCTCGCCACTACTATGGAACCTCGTAGTAGACAGCCTCATCAAACGTCTCAACAGCAGAGGCTACTACACGGTGGGCTATGCCGATGATCTGACCATAATAATAAACGGCACACACGAAAACACACTATGCAACCTTATGCGCCAAGCTCTAAGGATAGTAGAAGACTGGTGCAAGGAATACAGACTAGCAGTGAACCCTACCAAAACCGAACTCGTCCTCTTCACAAAGAAAAGGAAGCTGGCAACGTTACAATTACCAAGCTTCTTTGGGACAACCCTAAGCCTATCGACTGAAACCAAATACCTGGGTATTTTTTTGGACAAGCAGCTGAACTGGGCAAAACACACCGAATACATCATCACAAAAGCCAGTATAGCCCTATGGCAATGTAAGAGACTCCTCGGGAGAAATTGGGGCATAAGCCCCAAAATCACCTACTGGCTATACACCACAGTTATCCGACCAATCATTACATACGGCTCTTTAGTTTGGTGGCCCAGGACCAACCTAAGTACGACCCAAAAGGATCTCGAGAAACTACAAAGATTTGCCTGCGTAGCAATCACCGGCAGCATGAGAACTTCCCCCACTGCTGCCTTACAGGCGATGCTGGGGCTACCACCTCTACACCTCGTAGTAAGAGAGGAGGCGGCCATAGCGACTTTCAGACTCGAAGTATCTGGCACCCTAAGGAACGATTCCAGAATTAAACACACACGCATCAGAGAAGATGCTATCAAAGAACAGCCCATGATGGCATCACCCAGCGACAGAATCTTGAAGACCCACTGCTTTCAAAAACACTACAACATAGAGCTCACAGCGGAGTTGTATGACTACTCAGGTACGAAAGAGCTAAGAATCTACACTGATGGATCAAAAACCGACGACGGGACAGGTTTCGGGGTGTTCTCCGACGACCTAAACATTAAAATAGCCAAACCCCTTGGAGTACTCAACTCTGTTTACCAAGCAGAGTGTGTGGGTATCATCCAAGCGGCACACGCTATAGAGGCCAGGGAAGTTACGGATACCAATATTCGAATACTATCCGACAGTGCCTCAGTTCTTCAATCCTTAAAGAGTAATCAGATAACGTCGAGATTGATACTAGAATGCCATAATGCCCTAGAACGAATCACGGTACTAAACCATAACACGATAACACTACAATGGATCAAAGGTCACAGTGGATCACTTGGGAACGATGCGGCTGATGAACTTGCCAGAAGAGGATCCAGCACACAACCCTACGGACCCGAGCCCATTGTGCCTATTCCCTTCAAGCAACTAAGAAGCTGGTTAAGGGAACACACTCGAATACAAGCGGAGAAATGGTGGACCTCGGCACCAGGGTGTAGGCAATCCAAGGAAGCTATGCCATCCCTGGACACAAAGCTGACCAGGCGCCTTCTGCGCCTGGACAGAGATAGCCTACGACTGGTGGCGGGGACCATCACTGGACACTGTTCACTAAATAAACACTTCCACACCCTAGGAATCACTGACAGTCCCCTGTGCAGAGCATGCATGGAGGCGGAGGAAACGGTGGCGCATGTGCTCCTCGAGTGCACTGGCGTTACCAAGATTCGCGAAGAGACCCTGGGAACACCAAGATCCCTTGCGGACGCCCTGAGAAGACCGGGAAGTTTAATCTGCTTCTGGAGGGAGGTGGGCTGGTTGGAGTGAACGGCCACCACGGCTCACGCACAATGGTCCACTTTAGGGACTAAGTGCGGAAACCAAAACCCCATGATAGATATACGTTACAAAGCTTATGTTTAAATGCCATACTGTGAGTCGAGGGGAAATGGAGTCCACCTACCTACCTACGTATTTAGTAGGTGCCTATCTCCGTCTTAAGGAAAATTGTACAAACTATGAATCAACATTGTATTTTAAGTTTAAGCATTGGTACTTGACAAACAGAAAAACATTTATGCCAAATATTAAAATTAAGTACGTACGTAACTTATCTGAGATTTTTTCCTCAATATGTTAATGCTAAGGCAAAGATATACAATAATTTGTATGAGACTGATTTTTAAATAAAAATAATGAACACCATGACCAGCAACCTACGCAACAGTAACAACATCGTACGTACGCAACTGTACTAACAAAACATCCATATTATCCCATTCATTTAAGATGGTTACGATTATGTATAGTGCGGCCGCTTTTTCGTGACCTTTCCGATTTGGTCAGCTTATTAGAGAATTGCTGACATTTTCTTGTTTTTGACATAACTTTCATTACAGCCGTAATTGAAAGCTGAAATTAACAGGAATTAATGTTCATGTACCATTTTAATTAGTTTAAAGTATGCCACGTTTCTTAATGTTTTGGGAACTGCGTATTTCATCGCTAAAGTACGACCAGTCTAAAATGAATCAATTTTGTTTTTATCTTCATATCGTATAAAGTTACATCATTTATTTTACTTGACGTGTTAAGTGTCAACCATGGGTATTTTTGACAGCTGTTTATTTGGTTAAGTGTTTTGGTTTACTTGCAAATCCGTTTTATCTGATTTTTGAAACCATTTAATTCCATTGGTGTACGACAACCAAATCAAAAACTAATGTTTAAACTAATTTAAACAAATTAAGGTCTCTTATTGGTATTTTTTTCAATCTTCTGCGTTGAGCCGTTTTCGAGATCTGGGAAATCACAAAACGTTACCGCAGCAAAATCTTAAATAACTCAAGAACCATACCACACACAAATTTTGCTATTTACAAACATTTACTATGCAACAAAAGCTATCTAATCATGTATTTGGTTCCGGGCTGAACGAATTTTTGAAAATCGATTTTGCCAGGATAACGTTTCAAACGTTACTCCAGCAAAATGTGTTTTTCTCAAATAACTTTAAAACTACAATTCACACAAATTTTGCTACTATTAAACAAATTGCTCCTCATGATACACTAATTATTTTTTATGGTCTCATCTCTCAAATGCACAACATTTTGCTAGGGTTATGCACACGATTTTATAATTAAAACTAGTAGACCCGTACAATTCGTCTGGGTCACATGAGCTACCTACCTACCTACATACTATAAAAAAAAATCCTACGTCCGTCTCCTGGATCTAAGCTACCTGCCCACCAATTTTCAGCCAAATCAGTTCAGCCGTTCTTGAGTTATAAATAGTGTAACTAACACGACTTTCTTTTATTTATAAGTAAGTGGATGAACCATGGGCGTGCCTATTACTATGTTGCACACTGTGACTAAGTAAAGACGCCACTCCAGCACAATAAATTACCCAAAACTAAAATTCAATGAACCTCGAAGTTGAAGGTGCATAAAATTTACTACTTTTTTATACCCAGGCGCGGATACAGGGGGGGGGAGGCAATGGGTGCTATTGCCCCCCCCTGAACCGGACCAAATCCTACGTCATTAGCCATGCTTGAACTAATTTGATGGAATTGACACTAAATATTCTAGTTGTATATATCTTGTCGTGTCCGTTTGGACCGCGCGGCCACGGCGTTTTTTTTTTAAAAAAACTATGCCAAGTTTTTGTAAAAGTTTGTAAAAGTTGATTCCCTAAACCATTTTGTCAAAGTTATGGTTAAAAAGTTATAAGGGTTTGAACGTGGCCGCGCCATCGAAACGCGGAGAATCGCGCGGCCACGGAGATCTTTAAAACTAAGCGTTGCAGACACCTGAAATTTAGGTAAATAACAGATTGAATTTGTAAAAAAATTGTAAAAATATACAAAAAATTCCTAGGTTTATATCTTAGGAGCTGTAAGACTAAAACCTCATGGCCGCGCCATCGAAACGGTGAATAACACGTTATCGCCGATATCTCGCTGAAAAAGCATCGTAGAGGTCTGAAGTTTTTTGTAAAACACAGATTTGAATTTGTCAAAACTGGTAAAAATACTTCAAAAAGTCCTAGGCTTGGGTTATATTTTAGGAGCTGTAAGACTACAAACCCATGGCCGCGCCATTGAAACGGTGAAAAATACGTACCTCTGAGATGATTTTTCAGCGAGATATCGGCGATAACGTATTTTTCGTCGCCAGGACTCCAAGAGGAAGCAGCTGCCTCTAGAGGCTCTGGATTTTTAAAAGTTATAGCTTTTCCTGCCTGATGCCATAGAATGGTATTATAGCATAATTATCTGAGGCAATGTTTAAAAAAAATTCGAGCTCGCTCTTGAAGCCTAGTTTTTCATGAGTCTTCACTTTGTCTATAACAAGCCCAGGTAACTCCAATAGGGCTCGCTTCGCTCGCTCTACAAACTACTTTCTCTTGGATGTCTCTAAAATTCGACCAAGTAACTCCTACATGAACGTTCGAAACCATTCTAATCTGTCTGTTTCTGTCCTATCTGTTTATACCAGTGTACCTATCTTTAAATTTTTTTGAGCTTCGTAGCAAGTAAGGAGTTTATAATAAATATATGATTGTGTGTTAACCACACGTCAGCAAACACAATAAAATAATCACTCAAGTACAATAACATCATTTATTGAACTTACGCATTGTTATCAATTAATTTTAAAACATAAAAATAAATCTTAAAATTTAAATAAATGAGGCTGTCAGTGCAAAAGCGGCCTAACCCTAAATTTTTCATAATCCGACATAGATAATACAAATTATTTAAAACATGCTAAAATTTAATGCAAAACTGGCCTATCTCTTGTTTGACCTATCGTCAACAGATGGCGTTGCCAAAGTTGTTTTTGCAATGCATTATTTTTCTCTGACAATAATTCAAAAGTAGCCTAAACCGCTTAGGCCACTTTTGTATACTGGTAACACATATTTTTGGCGGGATAGGCCGACAGCTGCTGTCAATGAAAAGGATATTTTTTTCTTGACGCGGCTAAAACTTTGTTGACAAGTTTTTGCAAACTTATTCTTTATTGTTTATTTGTTCTATTAACTATTGAAAACAATTCACAATGGCTGATGAAGCTGATGCCAATATATTGTTTCCAATCCTGAATTTGCTACAAAGAAAATTGATCATAAGTTTCTTATCTCATTCTTCTTCTTTTAGTTAATAAAGCGTATTACAATATTTTAATTTTTTTTAATGAAAAGGACTTTTTTATTCCGACTTTTAATTCTAATGCACATAGTTAAGAATAACAATTTAATAATGTAAACTTTAAATTAATTGACTTTTGATACTTTTTGAATGCATAATAATGAATATACTGGACATCATCATCTGCCTAGCCTTTTCCCAACTGTGTTGGGGTCGGCTTCCAGTTTTACCGGATGCAGCTGAATACCAGTATTTTACATGGAGCGACTGCCTATCTGACCTCCACAACCCAGTTAGTACCGGGTTATACGATACCGCCTTGGTAAGACTGGTTGTCAGACTTTTTTTTTTATAATGAATATACTGGACATACTTAATTTAATTTATTTTTTGATTATTATATACTTATACAATTATCTTTGCATCAATTATTATTTATTTCTTATGTATTTTGTAATTAAAATTCAAATGTCTATACGCAATAGAATGTAATTTTTAAACCTACAAAATTTGTACGCCGTTATTGGCAAAGCATGGACACTCACAACATAGTATTTAATACCTTGCATGTCTGATTACTCGTTTACTCGTTTATGTAAACGCATGTTTGACAAATAAATTATCTTTCTTTCTTTCTTTTATGTGGACATTCGTACATGACTTTCGATCAAGATTTTGGCCTAGTGGAAAAACAAAAACGATTTTTTTTCAAATATTTTTGTACCTCAAGATTGGAACCAAGTGATTTTAGCTGCCAGGAAAGTCAGACCATTCATTCAAAATAATTTCTATGACTAAATATCTATTTTTTTCAAGTCAGTTACTAGAAAGAAACATAACTAACCGAAAAATTTCGGTAGATAAGGGAAAAGTGGAGTGGCTAAAAATGCAGTGGCTATTGTTTCATGAAATACATCCATTTAAGATCTTTTCAAATACTCCAATAACCCTGATGTACTCTTTCAAGAGATTGATATAAAGAAACGCAATTCAATTATGATTGAAAACCTAAATATTTTTTATCCTGAGGGTCATGCCATCGGTGATAATAAAAATAAAGATTTACTGGAGTTGTTAAATTTTATACCACCTGTTCATCACAGTTTTTACAAGGAGTTAAAGACTTCAGCAGCAGAAAATGATATGATGTTCAACAATTAATTGATGACTAGTTTAGGTTCCAATTTTCTGTGTTTTTTAAATAAAAAAGTAAATTTTTAGTTAATATTTTGTCTTATTAATGGCCTAACCTTGCCTATTAGTACTGGAAATATTATAGTAGTCTAAATGCAAAAGTGGCTTAAGCCACACAAATAATCAAAAAATGTGAGTATATTCCAAAATAAACTACTTCATCCCACAGAATGTATCACAGTAATTGAATAAAATATGCTCCAGAAATAAAATCACAAAAAATAAAAAAAATATAATCTTATTTAAAATTCATGAATATACAAATCCCACTATTTTCATACTGCCTATCTCAAGCATAAGCCACTTTTGCGCTGACGGCCTCAAATAGCATCATACATTCGACACTAGTACATACACTACAGCCAGTTATCTCTTATAAATAAGGTTTTATTTTTGCAAAATGTGCTGTGATTTGATCAGCTTGTTACATAATGTATATCACACTACAGAGAATAAAATGCTGTATAACATTCCAAGAGCCTATTCAATTCAGTCATTGCGGTGGATAGCAACTATTTGTGTTCTCTATTCTGAATAAGCTCTTTCAGGTCTTTTTATACAATTAGACAGGCTTGCGGAAGTTTTTGCCGGCGTACTTGGCGCCAGCTCCAAGTTCCTCTTCAATGCGGAGGATCTGGTTGTACTTGGCGAGACGCTCGGAGCGGCACGGCGCGCCGGTCTTGATCTGACCAGTCGACAGACCCACGACAAGGTCGGCAATGAATGTGTCTTCCGTCTCTCCGGACCTGGATACAAAAATACCATTATAATATCAACCAACCAATAGTTGCGTATTTGTAAGGCCTTCTTCTATTTTCTTATTCATCATCATCTTCCTGCCCTTATCCCATGTTACTTGTGGTCGACGCAACACGTTTTTTTTTCCATTCTCCTCTGTCAACCGTCACGCAATCATTTACACCTTTTTCCCTCATACCTCACACAATCCATCCAGTTTCCTTGGCCTTCCTCTCCCTCTCCATCCCTCCACATTTATATTCATCACTCTTTTAGTCACATGCGATTCTTCCCTCCTCATCACATGCCCATACCAAGACAGTCGATTCCTTTTCATCTTTTCTGTAACTGGCGCAACTTTCAAACTTCCTCTAATAAACTCGTTCCTTATTTTATCTATTCTTGTTTCACCACACATCCACCTCAACATTCTCATCTCCGCTGCATGCAATCTTTTTTCATCCATTTTCTTCACAGCCCAACATTCCGGTCCATACAGTATGACAGGTCTAATAACAGACTTGTATATTTTCTTATTATTCAATCTTTTATTATTTTTATTTTTTTTTCGTAAAATCATAAACATACCTGTGAGAAACCATGGTGCCCCATCCATTCTTCTTGGCCAGCAAGTGAGCATCGATGGACTCGGTCACACTTCCGATTTGGTTAACCTTCAAGAGCAAGCAGTTGCACGCTTTCTTCTCAACAGCCGTGGTAATACGCTTGGGGTTTGTTACCTGAAATAAATAAAAACATCAGTATTTCTGATCATTATCTGCCTAGCCTTTTCCCAACTATGTTGGGGTCGGCTTCCAGTTTTACCAGATGCAGCTGAATACCAGTATTTTACATGGAGCGACTGCCCATCTGACCTCCACAACCCATTTAGTACCGGGTAATACGATACCACTTGGTAAGACTGCTGCTTTCCGAGGCACGGAGTAAACCCACCACGTAATGGGTGGTCATCCACCCACAGACCAACCTAGGCAAGCATGGCTTAACCTACCGATCCACCCCGAGCGGTTGTTATTATTTAGCCACGAGCTCCTCGCTTCTATCCACATCTGTATCTCTGATGGAAGTTTAAAAAAATAAAATAAATATCGCTGGACATTACACACAGCGCCATCTAGTGCCACATTAAGCAACGAGGCTTGTGTCGTGGACACCAGATATCTGGCTAGTTGGGATAGTTGGCATTGTTCTTTTCAGTTAGCTTTGAAGATGGTTCTTTTGGAAAAAAGTATAGTGTGGATGCAACACCAACTAAATAAATTGGGACGAGCACAGTAGCATGATAATGGGTGATGCTACAGTCCTAGTCTAAACACTGTTAAGTCAAGTACTCACTGTAAGATCATCTCCAACAATCTGGATGGGTGTGCGGGAGGTGAGGTTAGCCCACGCGGCCCAGTCGTCCTGGTCGAAGGGATCTTCAATGGACACCATGGGGAAGTCCTTGATGAAGTCCAGGTACACCTCAGCCAGCTTATCAGAAGACAGGTAGTCGGCAGGGTTGGACTTGGGGTTCTTGAAGTCAAGATCATAGGTGTTGTTCTTGAAGAATTCAGATGCAGCAACATCCATTCCAATTTCAATCTAAAACACAGTAAAAATTAAGGCTGTGATGACTAACTTTGACCATAATACAAGTGAAGGAGTGGATAAAACCATCTCAGACACTAATCTGCATAGTCCTCATGTGAATTGAGCAAAATTATGTAGACTTTCAAAGAGACCTCTGAGTTTGTTTCGGTTGTTTCTTCTCAGAGTAGTCAGGCATCTAGTTTTAAAAAATGACGTGTAAAAGTGTTTGTAAAAACCTACTTGCAAAATAAACATCATTTATCATAAAAGATAATTAACAAAATAAATACGTGTTTGTGTCATTTACAAAATTACAAGCTTGAGTTTATTTATATTTAACTGAAATATTATATGCAATTGAATTGCTACTTAGCCCTCTTCCTCTCTCCTAATGTTGCTGTGCCCAACAGGGTTCATATTGGTTTTTTTAAATTATTCGATTACACCATCCATGTACCTAATACATATGGAATGCAATAATGATGTGATGATTTGAACATCACATTCTAGAAACGATTTCTTCAAGGAGATTGTGAAGGTGCAATGACAAGGCAATTTCCTAATACTAACCTTGCCAGTGTAACCAGCCTGCTGGATGGCATCTTGAATGAGGAAAAGAGCATCCTTGTTGTTCTGGATGTTGGGAGCGAATCCACCCTCATCACCGACGGCCGTTGAGTCTAGGCCGAACTTATCCTTGATGATCTTCTTCAAGTGGTGGTACACTTCAGAACCCATGCGCATTGCCTCGCTGAATGAAGCAGCGCCTAGATACAATATTTAATGTATTTAACACTGTTTTTACTTTGTGCAACTTGTGCTTTGTACCTGGTTTCTGTGAATTTACTGTGGAATGTTGAGTGATAATAAAGGGTGTATAACACCTCTTAACGAAGCCAAAAGGCACTTGTACTCCTCGTCATTGCGATAATTTTTTGTTCTACACCATACCTGGGAACCTTCTAGTTACGGAGATATGGGGGTCAAACTTCCAACTTTTTGACAAGTGTTTTTTTAAATACAAGTTTTTAATGTAAGATTTTTACTTTAAACACCTCCACGACCCCCGTACTATTCAATCCATCCATCAGCACAATGTTTTGAGTGCGTTACATTTTTTCTACCACAAAACATGATTTTTCACCCCAAAAAAAGTTGTTTCCCAGCAATAATTTTTGTGTAAAGTTACTTAGTTTGATGTACAGAATGTTTGGTTGACGGCTTCGTGATGAGGTCTTTTACACCCTGTATACATCTTTGTGGTATTCCCACAACTCTTACTCCAAAATAGCATTTGCGTTAGCCAACAGGATTTCAACATAATCCTTTACAGCCGTTTTCTATAACTTACTTACGTATAACTGTTACTTAATATGCCTATGTCTCGTAGTGATCAGTGTTTCTATAAACAAAGTTAACTTGGACTATCCTATCCGCATCACCTACCTTCTACTCAGAGGACTGTGATTCATAGAAAAAACAAAGAAAGCTTTTCTGTGACATTTTGTTTTGGTCCACGATATGATAGCAACCTTTCGTTACCTGTTAGTAAGTTATTGAAAATGCCCCTTAGAGTCTAAAGGTAGGAAAGTCTAAAGTTTAGACTTACCTGGGACAGAGGGTTTGGGTAATATAAATTATAATAACCTGTGGGCAGGATCATGAACTCTTGCATAGCCAACTTGTTGCCGGCGTGGGAGCCACCATTGATGACGTTGAAGGCAGGTACAGGCAGCACAATGTCGGCATTGCCGGCCAAGTCAGCCAAGTGCTTGTACAAAGGCACACCCTTCTTAGCGGCTCCGGCCTTGGCGACGGCCAAAGACACGCCGAGGATAGCATTAGCACCCAACTTGGACTTATTTTCAGTGCCATCCAAGTTCAGCATAAACTGGTCGATCTGTTAACAATCGGAGATTTATTTATTATTACGCAACCAGTTAAGATAACTGGCTGTATCCTGTAGTTCCCCACTCGATTTTTGTGTGGGTAAAAATACTCGTAAGTAGGTTTTATCCTTATTATATAACCATTTTTGAGTTCTTTACCTGTTTAATGTTTGTTTCTGAAATCTTTTATTAAATTATTGTCACTAAAGTTTGTCTTTGCCACAATTTATAAAATTTAGTAGGTAATCATAATATTATTTGCAGTTTTTACTGATTACTCATAATAATTCTGTGGTATCAGTGGTATAACCTTGCATCAATATATTATGGGTGTTACAATAGGCAATAACTCAAACAAAAAATTGAATTTGGAAAGATAAGTTGAACTTTCTTTTATTTTTAATAGATCTGTTGGTGAATATAATAATTTAATGCTGCCAGTGGCCCAAATACATAAGAACAGAAAAACTAATGCTTCTGTGAAGGAGCATTCAAAGTGATCTTGAACTTTTAAGGTCAAAGTGAAGGTTACACATTAATGAATGAAACTTATGACACATACCTCTTTCTGCTGTGTTACTTCAAGGTTTTGTTTCAGCAGCTCAGGAGCAATGCTTTCGTTGATGTTTTTGATGGCAGTGAGGACACCCTTGCCATGGTACTGTCCTTTGACATTATCTCTAAGCTCCAGAGCCTCATGGACACCAGTAGAGGCGCCAGACGGGACAGCCGCACGGAACAGGCCCAACTCTGTTACCTACGTCAAATAAAACAATTAAATCCAGCACATTTTGTATACTTTATTTATTTATTCACTCGCTTCTGCTAGCGGCTTCTGAAGCTGAAGTTTGATAAATTGCCCCATGAGATTTTACTACCGGGATAAATAGTATTCAGGTTATAAACTATCTGTGTGTAAAATTTCATCCAAATCCGTTCAGTAGTTTTTTGCATTAAAGAGTTACAAACATCCAGACAACCATACATTCTCACAAACTTTCGCATTTATAATATTATGTTAAGTTATTAGGATGTAACAAGGGGTTGTTGTTCTGATAGTAACATTTATTAAGATGGTATTCTATCTAGAATCATTTTAGGGGCAGAATATCCTTTAGCCGTACTTACCAATTAAATCAAAGAAGATTCGTTTTCCTATAGACTTAATAAATTAGACTACCCACAATGTTACATTGTTTTGAATTATGAAAGCCTATATATTTAAAGGAAGGAAACAATGATATTCTTTGTATAACAGGAAAAACGGGGCTGGAAACTTGATAATACGTACCAGGTCGACCTCCACAGTGGGGTTACCACGGGAGTCGAAGATTTGACGAGCTTTGATGGACTTGATCGGCATTCTGAACATAGAAGCATAACAGTTTCTGATTTATAGTCTATATTATTATTGTTCTTCATTAGTATGAAATAATCTCTTTTTATTAATCAATGGATCATTGTACCTCAATTTGTTCATTAAAAGGTGGCAAGGTCAAATATAGGTTGATTCTAATAAAAACAAATATAGTTAACGGGTGATTATATTGTTTTCTAATCGCTTAGGCTACGACTAAACAAAATGGTTAAATAATTTAACTAAAACAATTGACGTATGCAAAAAAACTCAAGCCGAAAGATTACATAAAGTTGGCATTTTCATTATTTTTTACAGAAAACACTGGCCTATCTTACAATGTTATTGAAACTAAGTCCTTAAATAGATTTTTCAGTATGAAAAAGGTTACTTACTTGATTTTATTTCCGTAATTTCAGCGGACAAATGAAACAGTAAATGCACAAAATTCGCCGGATCCGCCGGAAAGTACTTAGAGAAGATGTGACTTTGTCCTTCACAAGGTGAAACTAGAGGCGTAAAACCGCAACTTTCTCACATTCGCTGAATTCAGAAAGGTGGAGGGCAACGCCCAGTTTTTCCTTTTATAAACTGTTGATGAGAAACGTCTACTTCTAGATCATTATCAAGATATTTTTAGTTTGAAACGTCCAACGCACCACTTCCCAAGATATTTCTTTTTACATC
Source organism: Xestia xanthographa (assembly GCA_905147715.2). Lineage (NCBI taxonomy): Eukaryota > Metazoa > Arthropoda > Insecta > Lepidoptera > Noctuidae > Xestia > Xestia xanthographa. Next base: position 12,243,766 of record LR990649.1, on the reverse strand, counting down.
TTAAAAATTCGGTTCATTCCTCAATGTCGAGTATTTACGGTTTTTAACATCACATGAGCCACGGACAATTGATGACAGTGACAGTTAATAAAGTTGTTGACACTCACTTGACAGTTTGACACTAGTCAGTCCGCGTTGTTTACATTTTTGTCTCATATTTGTTGTGTTCATCTGTTCATATTTCTAATTTAAAAAATGAGTGCTGATAAGCAATCTAAATCTGAGAAAAAGCCCATAGTTATTAAAAATGCCACTGATTTACAAAGGCTAAAATTAGAAAAACTAATGAAAAATCCAGTGAGTTCTCCAAAACGAGCTTCTCCAAGAGAAATAAATGTTAAGAATTTTGTTTGAAAACTCATAACCATGTATTTATTTTTCAGGATAAGCCTGTGGTTATCCCTGAACCGCCAAAATCGAAATCGTTAGCGGCGCCACCTGACTTCGTCCGCAATGTTATGGGTTCGAGTGCTGGCGCTGGATCGGGAGAATTTCACGTGTACCGTCATCTCAGGCGAAAAGAATATGCGAGGCAGAAGTTCATCCAGGAGAAAAGTGAAAAGGTATATCTGGTATTGTATTACCTACTAATACTGAGCCAACGTTCATGACATGATGTGATGAGGTGGGACGGATGGCATGTGACTAAAAGAGTGATGACATTTTCATGGAAGGAGAGAAGAAAACAAAGGAAATAATGGATGGATTGTGTGAGGAATGATATGAAAGAAAAAGGTGTTAATGATTGCGTGACGGTTGACACGGGAGAACGGAAGATAAAATTGTGACTGACTCAATATTCACATTATTACCTTCATATCCTACACCCTATCCTATATCTTATACATTGGGTTTGGACAGCAGATGGTCAAAGATAACAATATTACTAATAGATATCTTGACTAACAACATACTAGCAACTGTACTGATGAGAGATGACTCAAAATTCAGAAGATAGAAGAGAAAGGCTCCTGCTGACCTATAAGAAAAGAAAAAATAGTTAGGGCTGTCACTGGACACTTGTGCCCCCACGTCAACTAACCTACACATATAAAAATTTGCTGAATGTCCGTAGGACAGATTGCAAAAAAAAATCCTATATCTTATACACTGGGTTTGGACAGCAGATAGTCAAAGATAACAATATTACTATTAGATATCTCGACAAACATCTCTCATAGGTCTCGCTAGGGGGTTGGATCCAGGGCCTGATTCAGAAGGCAGTACTTTTGATACAACTCGCATTGTGAGGAGGTTACTCACTCTGGAGCCCTAACTATTGGTAGCTTGGATCCTGCTCCAGATACTAGAGGAGCACTATTTTTAATGAAATGATTAATAATCTAAAAGATGTTTTAGATTATAACAATGATTATAGGATCTAATTCTGATTATAATATATTGTGACCTTGCCATCATTTCAGGAAAAAATGGATGATGACTATCATAACAGAATAGAAAAGAATCGGCAAGCAGCTGCTGAGAAGACAGCTAAGAAACGAGCTAAGAGGTTAAAGAAAAAGAAAAATAATAAATTGAAAGCAAAGAAGCCAAAATCAGAAGATAAGCAAACTGCATCATCACAGTCAGATTCCAGCAGTGAAGATGACGACACAGAAGATAAGGAGAAAATTATTTCACCAGCAGTTGAAGATGACGACACAGAAGATAAGGAGAAAATTATTTCACCAGCAGTTGAAGATGACGACACAGAAGATAAGGAGAAAATTATTTCACCAGCAGTTGAAGAAACTAGTTCATAATTAAAGAGTAATAGAGAGGAAAGAGGGAATAAAGTATACTTACTTTACAAAGCTTTTTAATTAAACTATCTTTAAATAACATGGCCCATGGCATAACTTAGTAATTAATATTTTGAAACATAAATAGAATGCATTATAAAAATTAAAATATGTCATAGAATTAAACTAAAAGCAATAAAAAATTAACACATTATTGGATTGGTCAAATTGTTTCTGAAAAGTCATCATAATTAATTTTATTTTCAAAGAAGTAAGGTGGCAGAGGTGGTAAGGTAACAGTGAAGCTGTCGGGCTCCAGTATGGCCATGCGCTTCCAGGAGGCAGTGTAGCATATTGTGTTCCTCGCTACACCAGCACACCACGGAATTACGCTTAATCTGCAACAACACTAGTTGATTAGTATTACAAAAATAATAATTAAAATACTTCTAACAGGGGCCGCCTCGATGCGCCGCGATTCTCTCGCTCGTGGAGACGGCCCAAAAGAGAGTGTATAGAAAAACGTGGCAAGGACGATAATATCGCCGTGATTCTCGCTCGTGGAGGCGGCCCCTTACTTAATTATTTAATAAAGCCGTTAGAAATATTTCCTAAATATCTATTAAGTAAGACTCATCATATCACATGTGCTGTTGTTCACGAGCGGCCCTTACCCGCGCCGGGGCTCGGCGCCGAGTTAACCATGAACTGCTTTGCTTTTTAGCCGGGAAGAGATGCCATTTTATATGCATGCGCCGAGCGTAAGTCAAGCCTCGAGAACAAGAGATCACAAGGAAAGGATTACCTAAAGCGGCTGAGCACAATTATAGCTTGAGAATATGCAATGTTATCTTGTAGTAAGTACCTATAACTACTTAGCAGTTACATGTATTTTTCTTGTACTTAGGTACTTACCCAAACATCAGCAACGTGAAGGAAATTAAAACAATCGTTATTATAAGAAACCACAGTGAAAAGTCCGTCATTTTCAACCGTCAATTACTTTCCTGCGCCGATTCTTTTACAAATATTCTATGACAAGATTATTTATTTGTTACTTGAACAGGTAGGTCGAAAGTTTTTATTGTCTTACCTACCCATTTTTATACGTTTTTCGTGAAGAACGTCATAATCACAAACAGGTATGAGGGTACCTCTAACATTGCGATTGCAGTTCTAGTATTGAGCCGGTTAAAAATCTGATACCTACATAAGTGAGTAACATAACATCAAATTAAATACAAAGTAGATGACTGTATTGTGTATTTTGATCACAATGGTTTCTTCAAAGTCGGAGTTGCATGAAGATTTATTCCACACGTTTTATATTACGATTAATTTAAGCTATAATATTTTGCCAGCTAGGTAAGTTTGATTCACATGCACTTTAAAGGGGGCGAGTATAGCTTATTGCCCCATCAACCGTGACATATCCAGAGCAAAAACTTGAATTCTTATACCAAAGAATATTCAGACTATGGACTGCGACCGCTAAACCCAATTACCCAATCATACTAGAATCGAACCCAATTCCATAAGCAGTAGCGCTTGCGACTAGACCAACGAGGCAGGCACCTCTTGATACGAATACTATTATTATGATTCTGGTATAGTTCAAGAACAAGATCGAATGAACTCTCTAAATTCTTTCGAGATTGTCTTTTTTAAACTTTCACGATCAGAACACATTATAATACACAAGTAAACGGGTATTTATCGCGAATTTTACCTTTAATATAAGCCCGACCGGTCGATATAAGCCGTTCTTTTGAGATAGCTCTTGGACCCATACTAAACTAAGACCCGATTAAATCTGACTTGGCGACAAATTATGGGAGAAAACAGATCTTCGCTAGGTGCCCTAGTTTTTGAGATATAAATGTGGCCAAGCTGGGGAGACTCCAGATGGGGCACCTATAAACCCTTATATCTTTTGAACCAGTGACCGACAAATTCTGATATTTGGCGACAAATTTAGACTAATTAGCGACAATTTATTCAAAATTAAAATCCCTGATGGTGGCTAAGCCAGGGTCAATCACAGGATTCGAAAACCAGAAGACTACTACTAGTTGGAAACTTTAATAAATAAAATGAAGCTTGGAATAGTTCTCACAAAATTTATTAGAACTGAAATGTATACATATAAATGTTAATTAAATCTAAGGATTAATAGCTAGGTTTATTGAACAGAAGCCATAACGCTATCCTCGTTCTTCTTGAGTAAGACGAATCCTTCCATGACAGGCGACAGAGGGATGTACTCGTCGGTGGCCAGTTCAGCTCGCTCGCCGAACGATAGTAGTACGGGCGTCGTGTGTGTGTGGGAACCAGCGATTGTTTTTGGGGTGCCTGCTTTACCGATAACGTCGACAGCCTGCGAAATAATGATAATTAGAAATCTGACCTAATGATGACACCCAACGAGTTAAGTGTCAACAAATATGAATAGACTGATACAGACTCTTCTCAGGCTCGATGGATTTTAGCTTGAAAGGTGTCGTTAGATTCGTATTTACTGTGAGAGTGACACTAGGTATATCAAAATAAAATAAAAAAAACAAAATGGCGGATTTTTGACGCCAAATTCAATTCTTTTTTCTTTCACAGCGTCGTCGATAATTTTAGCAACTTGTGTAGCCCTAAACTAGATTTCCTTTGTAAGCTGTATTTTTTTGTTACCTGTCCAACACGCACGCTGACGTTCAGGGGCTGCAGGTTCTCGTCGAGCGTCACGAGCCAACGGGGCTGCATCGCCGTCGCCAGCACGTACAGCAAGTAGTGGGACTTGCCGAGGATTACTGAAATACATCATTGTATTAAAGAGATGTAGTACATTACTACAGCGACCAGCAACAGAGGCATTGATGGACGAAGTGTAAACTAACGGACGAATGTGTGTACGTAAGTCCATCAATGTCTAGTTGTGGCCAAGGCTTGTTTAATACTTTTCTCAAATAATGCGAAGACATTAAAACTAAGAATAGTAGATTTTACAACAAGTGCACAAAACGAACCATTTTTATCCGAGATTTTTAGCAGCCCGAGCCGAAGGCGAGGGCTGATAGTAATGTCGAGGATAAAAATGGTTGTGTGGACGAGTTATAAACTCTGCTTTTCACATCGATTGCGAGGAAATAAAACAGTAGAAATTAATAAACACTCAAAAACAAGAGATGTTTCCCGCCGCTTTCTTTATTTGAAATCTTACGAAGTTACGACATTGATATTAGACTTGGGCTGCAGACCTATACAGCCTACTATTAAATATTTGTTTTTCTTAAATTAATTAAATAACCTACCGTAGGTACCTACTTAAATTTAATTTTTTATGTCTTTTATGTCTTAAAAAACACATAAGGCAAATAAAGTAAAGTAAATATTATAAAATAACAAATTCTATCTATGAACTTCTTATTGCGTTTGGCTGTATGGCTCATTTTCTTTGCCTTAATATAGATATATTTATGAGTAGATACATTAATGCCCTTGTGCACAAAATTCGACTTTGTGCAGCCTATATCCTGCACTAACAAGCACTTTCAGAGCATGAGAAGTGAAAACTGAATTTACTAGCGTGGTTCATTTGTTTTTTTTTTTTAAATAAAATTTAAACTATGAAACTGTATTCACTAGCGTGGTTCATTTGTTTTTTTTTTTAAATAAAATTTAATGTAGCGTGGTTCATTTGTTTTTTTCAATAAACCGAACTCTATTTGCAAGCCAATTCGAAATTTAAATAAAACCTTTTTGCCATGTTTCAAAGTAAAAGATCGTTCCATTTTTAAATAACACGACAGATGTGGATTTTCGTTCAACTTTTTCCGGCCGCTGATCGCATGTATCTGGCCAGTACAGCAATTTCAATTTATCTCAAAGAAGATTGTCAAAATAATGTTAAAATTTCCAAGCATGTTTGAGAAAATAGTAGATTGTATCATAAGGGAGCAAAATAATATTTTTACGGCGAGGGCGCTTTTTTGAATCCAGAGCGAAGTGAGGGATTCTAGAGTAGAATCCCGAGCGTAGCGAGGGATTCTTTAATAGAATCCTGAACGTAGCGAGGGATTCAAAGTACGTCGCCCGAGCCAAAAATATATTTTGCGCCCGAGTGATACACTCTACTTTTCATCACCCACTATGAGAAAATAAAAGGCGCCTCATAATTTTAACCGACTTCAAAAAGGAGAAGGATCTCAATTCTACTGTTTTTTTTTAATGTATTTACACCGATTACGCTGATATTAATGAGCCGATTGACGTGATTATTCTTTAGTTTGATGCGGAATAGTTGCCATTTGGTCCTATAAAAATTTAACATAGTTTGGCCCAGTAGTTTTCATTTTATGAACATTTTTACTTCAGTCGTGTCTCGTGTGGTCTAATTTCAACATGTAAAATAAATGCATATCTAATATTGAAAAAATGGAAAAATAAAAAAAACTGTTTCGCAAAATATAAAACCGACTTCACAAAACACAAAACACAAAAACGTTAAAAATAGCTTCAGAAGTCGGTGACAAAAAAAAAAAACTAAATGAATCAAACAAAGGTCACCGACTTCTGAAGATCTAAAGTTATTTTTCACTTTATTGTGTTTTTTATTCACTGTCACTTGAAGAACTAATTTTTCAATACAAAACCATGAATTTCTAACAATTCATGAAATTGACGAAAACGCGGTCTGTAGTTCGCGCGTTTTTTTTTTAATCAGCTTGCGCGGCGGCGGGCGCGACTATGGGCCGTCGAACCAGCCAGTCTTTATTCAAACAATATAAATTTGCGTTCGATTTCTTTCGGCGCTGAACACTAAGATGTTCCAAATTCAAAAAGTGCACCGCAAAGATAATTGCGGCGCACTTATAAAGAGGAATAAAAACTCATTACTGCCCGCTAAAAGTTTCTCATAGAAAACACCACCTTTGGGTGCACTTAAAGGCGAACCAAGTCGTCCTTTTCGAATAGGTGGGATGAAATAGTAGATTGTATCCTAGGGGAGCAAAATAATATTTTTACGGCGAGGGCGCTTTTTTGGATCCAGAGCGAAGTGAGGGATTCTAGAGTAGAATCCCGAGCGTAGCGAGGGATTCTTTAATAGAATCCTGAACGTAGCGAGGGATTCAAAGTACGTCGCCCGAGCCAAAAATATATTTTGCGCCCGAGTGATACACTCTACTTTTCATCACCCACTATGAGAAAATAAAAGGCGCCTAATAATTTTAACCGACTTCAAAAAGGAGGAGGTAATTCGACTGTTTTTTTATGTATTTACACCGATTACGCTGATACTTATGAGCCGATTGACGTGATTATTCTTTAGTTTGATGCGGTATAGTTGCCATTTGGTCCTATAAAAATGTAACATAGTTTGGCCCAGTAGTTTTCATTTTATGAACATTTTTACTTCAGTCATGTGGTCTAATTTCAACATCTAAAATAAATGCATATCTAATTATTTGGATAGGATATTACAACTAAAAATGGAAAAATAAAAAAAACTTTTTTGCAAAATATAAAACCGACTTCACAAAACACAAAAACGTTAAAAATAACTTTAGCTTCAGAAGTCGGTCAAACAAAGGTCACCGACTTCTGAAGATCTAAAGTTATTTTTCACTTTATTGTGTTTTTTATTCACTGTCACTTGAAGAACTCATTTTTCAAAACAAAACCATGAATTTCTAACAATTCATGAAAATTGACGAAAACGCGGTCTGTAGTTCGCGCGTTTTTAATTTGATTTCTTTTTTTATTCAGTAAGCGCGGCGGCCGGCGGCGCGACTGGGCCGTCGTACCAGCCAGTCTTTATTCAAACAATATTTGCGTTCGATTTCTTTCGGCGCTGAACACTAAGATGTTCCAAATTCAAAAAGTGCGCCGCAATTATCTTTTCATCCCTTCTATTCGAAAAGTGTCGCTTTGTTCCCCTTTTAGCGGGAGCAAAGTAGCTCTTTTCTCCATTATACTTTTTAGCGGGCAGTAATGAGATTTGAATTTGGAACATGAATCGTTCATTGAAATTGAACGAAAATTGTATAAATTACTAGCTGTAAGTGTTTGCTGTACAGTGCGGGGGTCAGCACCCGCATTGTTGAAAATATCAAATTAAGAGTTGCAGATAGTTCGCCCATCCCGTTGTCACCGCGCTCTTCTACATCAAAGGAACCTTTTCCTGAGCACCAGCCAGATACTGAGATTACAAAATACTGGATGACTTTTTTATCACTTTCCAAAAAAAAATGGGTAAGTACATATATTCGGTGAATGGAGTAGAAGCTTATGGCATACCTAGTTTTGTTTTTCTTTTTCCACAGTTTAGAAAAGAATTGATCCATCATCAATAAACGCTACAAATTTCAAGTAAACTTTTCATATTAGAACAAAGAAAGAGCTAAATTAAAAAACAAAAAATGTAAAAAATCGAATGTGAAATCACACAATTTTTTTTTATTTTTTTTTATTTTAAAAAAAAAACTAAGTGTGGCATTTGCTTCTACTCCGTTCACCTGTTATACCCATTTTATTTTGAAAGTGATAAAAATGTCATCCTGTATAAATAAATCCACAACTATATCAATCCCAAACAAAACACACACAGTGACAAAAAAATTCAAAATTTCGCCAGTGTATTAGATATAAATATAAATTTGTAATTGACCTTTTTTACATTCATGCCATTTTTTAATTAAACTTATTCATTAATTACTTAAAAGTGTCTCTTATTTATTTTCTCATATAACGAGATGAAAAGTAGAGTATATGACTCGAGAGCAAATATATTTTTCCCTCAGGCGATGTACTTTGAATCCCTCGCTACGCTCAGGATTCTATTTTAGAATCCCTCGCTATGCTCGGGATTCTATTCTAGAATCCTTCGCTTCGCTCTGGAATCAAAATAGCGCCCTCGCCGTAAAAATACTATTTTGCTCCCTTGTCATACAATCTACTATTTCATCCCTTCTATTCGAAAAGTGTCGCTTTGTTCCCCTTTTAGCGGGAGCAAAGTAGCTCTTTTCTCCACTAGACTTTTTAGCGGGCAGTAATGAGATTTGAATTTGGAACACGAATCGTTCATTGAAATCGAACGAAAATTGTATAAAATACTAGCTGTAAGTGTTTGTACGGTGCGGGGGTCAGCACCCGCATTGTTGAAAATATCAAATTAACAGCCACACTCAGAGTCGTTCATTAAATTAGTCATAATGAACACTTAACTAATTATCATTAAATCCGTTAATCAATGCTATATCCCAGAGACATAATTTAAGGGTTCATTAGCTAATGACAGATTTAAGTATACGTAGGGCGAAGCATCCTAGAATTATCTTATCGATTGCATATCGATAAAGCCTTGGTGTAGCCACATTTAAAAAGTGTTGATATTAAATCACATTTAAGTTTATTTATAAATGTTGAAAATTATTATTCATAGTAATATAATGGATAATCAGTTCTTTAACTGTTTTTACTAAATTACAAAGGGGAACAGCTATTTTCACTGAAATAAAATAAAGCAATTGCGATGTTTTTTCTATGGCATCACTGCTGTCAACTGTCAATGTCAAGTAGTATTTACCGAGCGGAAAAGTTTGTGTTGTAAATTTTAATTTCATTTGTATTAATTTACGTTATGGTAAGTTTATAAGCATTTTCAGTGAAAATGTTATATCAATAAAATTCATCGACACACCTTGTGTACTCAAAGAACTTCCGTTCATATTTCTGTTTCAATTAATTCTATGATAGGTAAGTATCTGCTAACCCAGGCAGGGTTTAGCGAAGGTAGCGAAGTACCGTAATTTTATTGCTAACATTATTTCCGGTGCAAATGGTAATCCTCTTGGTTTCCTGAGGTGATTGACCAACGGCAATATGACACTTTTTACAGATTCAGGTGTAAATCTATAACTTGCGTGAAATTCCTGAATAGAATATTTTGTAAAGGGATCAGAATAATCTCGTAAATTCCGCCTCGGTCCCACTTCTCTATAATTATCTTCTGGCATAATATAAAAACTGAAGAGGGCCCTTCCCGGCCCGCCTTTCGTCAACGCGAGCATGGTCGAAAAGCTTGTTGTTTTATCCAGAGCCACAGCGGTGGTATTCTTTCAACTCCCCTGTCTTACCTAGCCCCGAACCCGCACTACTTGCCTCCCGCGTACCTCATACCGCCTAACGCGAGGACATTGAACGAAAAATATTGTTCGTTAAAATTTATAAAACTTGTGCCAGGAAATACGTGTTTTTTAATTAGTCTTACAAGTATGTGAAATAAATATTTGTTATTTAGAATCTCCACTACATTTGCAAGGCGTCTATCAGGATGTTTTCTTTACTTTTACAATTTATAAGTACATTATGAACGGCCAAAGTTGAGGTAAAAGTTGTGCAAAACAGCAATTTTTGGAGGCTTATACTGAATTTGATTCTACAAATTTTTATTTTTTCTTCGATAGAAGCCTAGATATAGTCCACAAGATACTTAATAGTTCGAAAAATTCAAATATATATTATGTCTAACAACGGCATAATCACGCACGAGCTATTGTCAAAATTCTCGCGAAAAGTATGGCGGGTTGGCCGCTCTTAATGAAGTCTGCCAAATCAGACATTATTTCTTTTTAATTAATAAACGTTTATTATGAAATCGAATTCGCGGGTAAAAATAGAACCCGAAACGTAGATGTCAAAATCAGCCATTAAATATTTAAGTAAAGGTTTTGCTTTACTTAACGGGACGCTAATGAACCGTTAACTGACTCTGTGCTTTACTTAACGGGACGCTAATGAACCGTTAACTGACTCTGAGGGTGAATTTTTTTTAATTTTTACTAAGGAACCGTTTAAGTAACCATTAACTGACTCTGAGTGTGGCTGTAAGAGTTGCAGATAGTTCGCCCACTCAAAACTGTATGGTTCTTTCTTCAAAAGACCATATCAGACACTAATCTGCATAGTCCTCATGTGAATTGAGCAAGATTGTCTGGACTTTAAAAGGACTATGACCTCTGAGTTTGTTTCGGCTATTTCTTCTCAGAGTAGTCAGGTACGAAACACCGGCCCCATCTAGTTTTAAAAAATGACGTCTAAAAGTGTTTGTAAAAACCTACTTGCAAAATAAACATCATTTATCATTTACCCATACCGTTCTCACCGCGCTCTTCTACATCAAAGGAACCTTTTCCTGAGCACCAGCCAGATACTGAGATTGCAAACACTCAAAATACTGGATGACTTTTTTATCACTTTCCAAAAAAAAATGGGTATATTCAGTGAATGGAGTAGAAGCTTATGGCATACCTAGTTTTGTTTTTCCTTTTTCCACAGCTTAGAAAAGAATTGATCCATCATCAAAAAACGCTACAAATTTCAAGTAAACTTTTCTTATTAGAACAAAGAAAGAGAAATTAAAAAACAAAAAATGTAAAAATTCGAATTTCAAATCAAACGAAAAATGTTTTGTTTTTTTTTCGAATTAAAAAAAAAAACTAAGTGTGGCATTTGCTCTACTCCGTTCACCTATTATACCCATTTTATTTTGAAAGTGATAAAAATGTCACCTGTATAAATATATCCACAACTATGTTAATCCCAAACAAAACCTGTATAAATAAATCCACAACTATGTCAATCCCAAACAAAACACACACAGTGACAAATATTTTCTTAATTTCGCCAGTGTATTAGATATAAATATAAATTTGTAATTGACCTTTTTTACATTCATGCCATTTTTTGAATTAAACTTATTCATTAATTACTTAAAAGTGTCTCTTATTTATTTTCTCATATAACGGGATGAAAAGTAGAGTATATGACTCGAGAGCAAATATATTTTTCCCTCGGGCGATGTACTTTGAATCCCTCGCTACGCTCAGGATTCTATTTTAGAATCCCTCGCTATGCTCGGGATTCTATTCTAGAATCCTTCGCTTCGCTCTGGAATCAAAATAGCGCCCTCGCCGTAAAAATACTATTTTGCTCCCTTGTCATACAATCTACTATTGCGGCGCACTTTTTGAATTTGGAACATTTATAAAGAGGATTAAAAACTCATTACTGCCCGCTAAAAGTTTCTTATAGAAAACACCACCTTTGGGTGCACTTAAAGGCGAACCAAGTCGTCCTTTTCGAATAGATGGGATGAAAAATACATAAACTCATGACTATTTCCCATGAGGGTACCACCACAGAACGCAATCTGTTACGATCCTAGGATCTACCTAGTTTAGGAGTCAGGGCTCAAATTTTGTATTGACTGTACTGTATTCATCTCTCGCACACAACTTCTGTTTGCTAATTTTTCTGTACCCTAGTGACTGTTGTGTACTTTAATATGTGTCAAACTTGTATTATCCTAATAAAGACTATTATTATTATCCTTACATGCTCCTTTTATTCGTCCTTGTTCATACATCTGGGCATTCACACTCGCCGGTTGCGAGTACTACGCAACCTTTCTGAAGAACCTCACCAATTAGAGACAAAATAAACTATTCATTTCAAACTCGTTCTTAGAGAAGTAGTAGTTGTTTTGTTACATCTTTAGAAAAAAATTCGGGTACGGATACAGCTCAGACCCAGACACATTATATAAGGTGCATCTATTTATACACGAAATCTCTTAAGGGGTCATTGTACTCATGACAAACTTTACTATGGGACTAAACCCAGAATTGCGAAAAAAAATCAGTTGTTCCCTACAATGTTCGCTGTACAAGTCGCGGCACAAAACTCTAGACCGTTATTGCGAAGAAGTAAAAAATAAGAATGTATTGGGGCGTGCGTTGCGCCGATTGGCTCTCCAGTCGAATAACATGCGCAGCTATCTCCTCCACGTTTCGTTCAGCGCTAGAGTTACGCGCCGCGACCTGTATCTATACATATAATAAAGCAGTAACGAAAGAAAAACTGTACATTGAGAATTTTCCAGAAAAAATTGCGGCTTTTGTTAGAAAAACGTAACTGATGACTAAAAATTAGAGTTTTTTTTTTTTTGAATTTTTGTCAGTTTGTCTATGTGTATGGTGTGTAGTTACGGCTTCACGCCAAAACTACTGGACAGATTGAATTGAAATTTAGCAAAAATGTTCTTTGTAAACCAAGGAAGGCTTTAGGCTACATATTATCACGCCGTATGTTATGGGAGGTAAGCAATATTGATTTTAAAAGGTTTTTGTTCGTAATTGAATGCACAAAATGGCATGTTATAAGCTACATTATGTGACGCAAACGAAGTTGCGCAGGTCAGCTAGTATATTAATAAATGAGTGTAGTTACTGTTCTTGCAATCCAAGAAGGCAGTGAGCACAACGAGCAGCCCCGCGAGCGCGGGCTGGTTGATGAGGCGGCGGTCGGCGTGCGTGGGGCACAGCGTCACGGTGCCCTTGCCGGCGTGGCACAGGCCCTGCGCCAGCCGCACCATGAACAGGTGCACGGGCGACTTGCCGTGGTACAGCGCCAGCGCGCGCAGCATTGTCGCCAACCTGCACCGTCATAATAACAACTTATATGAATAAGACCCCAACTTTAGTATCATGGAACAAACAAAAGCTTCATCACCTTCCTACTCTAAAGAAAGTGATGATGGTTTTGTTTGGGGAGGTTTTCTCTGGATATATTTTGTAAGTTGTGCCCACACATTGTCGATGTGGGTAAAGAATTTAGAAGAATGAATTCATACACCCAGATTGAGATAATCATAAACATAGAATATTAAATATTAAAAGTAATGTACTGTAATGTAATGTTCTTGAAATATTGGCAATATTCCTGAAATACACAGATTCATTTCAATTTGACGAAGTTATTCTTATTAGTATTGAATATTTAAAAAAAAAAACGTTACCTGGCGTTATTAGTACCAGCTCCAACCAATCCCATGGCGAAGATGGCATTGTAGGCGACATCGTTATCAGAGTCGTGAGAGTACTTGTTCAATACGTCGATAACAGCCAGCTGCGGGTTCGAGATGGAACACAGCGCGATGGCCAGAGGCACCGCCCGCCGCACTGCCGGCTCGCCGTAACGACCCTGCGAGAATATAAACGAATTTTAGAACGAGTTCTGGAACAGCGAATTGTTGTGATTGGGTAACACAAACAGTTTGGATTAGGCGTAAAAATGAGACCAAATCTGGATTTTCATCGCAAGTGCTTTGTGTAGAGAGGCCATGAGCAATGATCGCCACATGACACATCATGCTTGGTCAATGATGTTTTCAGACTTATAGTAATTCCTGCAGAAAAACGTGAAGAATGTTTGTTTGCCCGGTTTTTAACCCACAACCGTGTGCATAACCCTAGCAAAATGTTGTGCATTTGAGAGATGCAGGGGTCGAAACAGGTTCAGTGTTCAAAAATACTGATTTTACTGACCAGAAATCTAAAAAAACTGACTTTTACTGACCATCTGAACTAACTTAAAATAAAAGTTTCTAGTGGAATTGAAAAAAAAAAATATTATTGGCCTCCACCATCCCCATAGCCAACCATCACCACCTTTTTATTATCCCATCTTTAACACTTTAGTTGAACGGGTGCTCTACCGGGTGAACCAATCGTCGGGTCTTCAACGGGCCGAACACTTGCTAGATGTAATTGAGATGCAGCCAGCTTCACCTTTGACTGTTCAATATGTTTTTTTGATGATGCATGTTGCTCCAAAGCCTCAAATCCCCAAGCCACAGAAAACGTTTTCATGCACACACAACAAAAAACCTCATTTTCACCATCCCTTTTTCCCCATTCAGATATAAAGTGTCCATTTTTATCTTTTTTATTAAGCCAGTCCTCATTAAATTTACATTTCCCCATATTAGTTAGTTGGTTAGTAGCCACAAACAAATCGCACAGCATTACATCACATACAATGCAGGTTAAAAAGCTGAAGCTGTAACAAATATGCAAAGTTAAACATACAATAATAAAATATGTATTTATTTCGAGAAAAAAAGTAGGATTGGACTTTTTTCCTCGAAATAATGATGCTACAATATTAAGTTGCCACAAGACATCATAATAGAGCATCAGCTGTTAGTTGCCCTCAAACCATCACTGGGCCCGGCTAAGAAAATTAGAAATGACTAGAAATTTGTTTTTTGTTGACACAATCTAAATGTATATTTCAAATGCTAATGTTAGGACGGGAAGACAGGGTTTTCTCTATGACCACCAACTCCAATCATCTCCCCTTTGGTCTCCTGGTGAAAGTAAGGAAGTTTGGTCGCGGTTGTGGGTAGCGAAAATGTGAAAAGTGTTGCAACTGATGAAATGAATGGACTTGAAAGGTGAAACCCGAGCAACGCCGGGTTTGGCTGCTAGTAGGTATACTATAAGATATATATTTCTTAAGCAAAATCTAGAATGAAGAAGGTAGGCGTAAAAAGGAACGACACAGACAGGCAAAATTGTGTCAGTAAATAATTAATAAGGTTCCAAAAAAATATATGGAGCAATATATGTGTTGATCTCAAAAAACTGAAAAAACTGACCATTTTCTCAAAAAACTGACTTTTACTGACCATGCTAAAAAAAACTGACTTTTACTGATTTTACTGACTAGTTTCGACCCTCAGATGAGACCATAAAAAATAATTAGTGTATCATGAGGAGCAATTTGTTTAATAGTAGCAAAATTTGTGTGAATTGTAGTTTTAAAGTTATTTGAGAAAAACATATTTTGCTGGAGTAACGTTTGAAACGTTATCCTGGCAAAATCGATTTTCAAAAATTCGTTCAGCCCGTAACCAAATACATGATTAGATAGCTTTTGTTGCATAGTAAATGTTTGTAAATAGCAAAATTTGTTCTTGAGTTATTTAAGATTTTGCTGCGGTAACGTTTTGTGATTTCCAAGATCTCGAAAACGGCTCAACACAGAAGATTGAAAAAAATACCAATAAGAGACCTTAATTTGTTTAAATTAGTTTAAACATTAGTTTTTGATTTGGTTGTCGTAAACCAATGGAATTAAATGGTTTCAAAAATCAGATAAAAACGGATTTGCAAGTAAACCAAAACACTTATAACCAAATAAACAGTTGTAAAAAATACCCATGGTAGACACGTATCACGTCAAGTAAAATGGATTATGTAACTTTATACGATACGAAGATAAAAACAAAATTGATTAATTTAGACTGGTCGTACTTTAGCGATGAAATACGCAGTTCCCAAAACATTAAGAAACGTGGCATACTTTAAACTAATTAAAATGATACATGAACATTAATTCCTGTTAATTTCAGCTTTCAATTACGGCTGTAATGAAAGTTATATCAAAATCAAGAATATGTCAGAAATTCTCTAATAGCCGACCAAATTAAAAAGGTCACGTAAAAGCGGCCGCACCATACGTACGAGTAGTCTTCGCAAATTAGCAACTTAGTGTCCGATGTTTTGTACAGTTAAGCAGAAAAACGTTTTACGTGTAACCGATTTTTTAATGTTCGAAGTGCAGGTACCATAACACACATTTTCTACTAGTTTTCTATTTTATAAATGAAAATCATGTTAATTAACAGTAGTTTAACAATTTAATGGATCATAAGTAATTATTTAAAGTCAAGTAACTTTAAAAAGGTAAGTAATAATCTCAGTAAATAATTTATAGTGTGATTTTGATTGACGACGCGTGGTTCACACGTTGATCACCTGTAACTGTCACATGTAATGTTGAAATAACCACTAAGTTATACGTTACAAAGCTCATGTTTAAATGCCATACTGTGAGTCGAGGGGAAATGGAGTCCACCTACCTACCTACGTATTTAGTAGGTGCCTATCTCCGTCTTAAGGAAAATTGTACAAACTATGAATCAACATTGTATTTTAAGTTTAAGCATTGGTACTTGACAAACAGAAAAACATTTATGCCAAATATTAAAATTAAGTACGTACGTAACTTATCTGAGATTTTTTCCTCAATATGTTAATGCTAAGGCAAAGATATACAATAATTTGTATGAGACTGATTTTTAAATAAAAATAATGAACACCATGACCAGCAACCTACGCAACAGTAACAACAACGTACGTACGCAACTGTACTAACAAAACATCCATATTATCCCATTCATTTAAGATGGTTACGATTATGTATAGTGCGGCCGCTTTTTCGTGACCTTTCCGATTTGGTCAGCTTATTAGAGAATTGCTGACATTTTCTTGTTTTTGATATAACTTTCACTATAGCCGTAATTGAAAGCTGAAATTAACAGGAATTAATGTTCATGTATTATTTTAATTAGTTTAAAGTATGCCACGTTTCTTAATGTTTTGGGAACTGCGTATTTCATCGCTAAAGTACGACCAGTCTAAAAATGAATCAGTTTTGTTTTTATCTTCATATCGTATAAAGTTACATAATTTATTTTACTTGACGTGATAAGTGTCTACCATGGGTATTTTTGACAGCTGTTTATTTGGTTATAAGTGTTTTGGTTTACTTGCAAATCCGTTTTTATTTGATTTTTGAAACCATTTAATTCCATTGGTTTACGACAACCAAATCAAAAACGAATGTTTAAACTAATTAAACAAATTAAGGTCTCTTATTGGTATTTTTTTCAACCTTCTGCGTTGAGCCGTTTTCGAGATCTAGGAAATCACAAAACGTTACCGCAGCAAAATCTTAAATAACTCAAGAACAAATTTTGCTATTTACAAACATTTACTATGCAACAAAAGCTATCTAATCATGTATTTGGTTACGGGCTGAACGAATTTTTGAAAATCGATTTTGCCAGGATAACGTTTCAAACGTTACTCCAGCAAAATGTGTTTTTCTCAAATAACTTTAAAACTACAATTCACACAAATTTTGCTACTATTAAACAAATTGCTCCTCATGATACACTAATTATTTTTTATGGTCTCATCTCTCAAATGCACAACATTTTGCTAGGGTTATGCACACCCCACAACCTCGTACGCTAAGCGACCGCGACGCTTTGCCGCTAGGCTATCACAAGCCCAAAATATCCCAAATATATTGCTTCAATCCGCAACCTGCTTGTTGGCAGAAGCAGGTACAGACTCTTCTCCCTTATTCACTTACTTAAGTGCGTAAGGAACTTATCAATGGCAGCCCAGCAACCCTACAACTCGAAAGTACGTTAAGCCATTGGCCCTGCACCTGATGTCTTTCAGGTCGTTTCGGTTTACCATCCCATCGGACTATGAGCGTGAGTAAAGTGAGAGCATCTATGTTTGCGCACACACTTGTGAATATTTTTCCTGCTATAAAATGGTAAGGATGACTATAATAAAGGGTGTAAAACACCTCTTAACGAAGCCGAAAGGCACTTGTTCTCCTCGTCACTGCGATAAATTTTTTGTTCTACACCATACCTGGGAACCTTCTAGTTACGGAGATGTTGGGGGTCAAAGTTCCAACTTTTTGACATGTTTTTTTTTTTTAATACAAGTTTTTAATGTAAGATTTTTACTTTAAACACCTCCACGACCCCCGTACTATTCAACCCATCCATCAGCACAATGTTTTGAGTGCGTTACATTGAGTTCTACCACAAAACATGATTTTTCACCCAAAAAAAAAGTCCTTTTCCAGCAATAATTTTTGCGTAAAGTTACTTAGTTTTATGTACAGAATGCTTGGTTGACGGCTTCGTGATGAGGTCTTTTACGCCCTGTATAATAGGGTAGATGACAAAGAAAATCTAATTAGTCCGTCAGATAGATTTCCAAAAAATATTGTAAACAAAAAATGAAGACCATTGAGTTCGTCGAAAACTGGTATGACGTTAGATTTGAGTACATTGTTTACTCAAATATGACGTCACAAGCCCCCACTGTCTATCTATGACACGTTTTATCTTCGTAAATTTTTCGATAATCTAACTGACGGACTAAACAGAATCATATTTTTTTTAGTTAGTCATCATCCCTATTGTGTCAACTCACCAGCTGTCCAAATATCCTGGTGCACATCTCGGCGCCGGTCTCCTCGGCGAGCGCGATGACGGCGACACCTAGCGTGGCGACCGCTTGCACGGACGACAGCTCCTTGTTAGCCTCCTTCTCTTTTTCTTTCTCCTTATTCTTGCTGTCCTTTGATGACTTGCCTGGAACAATACGTGGAATTTTTAGCGAGGAAGATTGATTTACGTATCTATACGAATGTTGTAAACAGCTACCTTTTTCCAGACGTCGTCTCCGAAACTACTCATCCGATTACAAAAAGTCACATTAGATTATATTTGCTAGTTGTAGGATAAAATTAATACTTCACAGAGACCTCAGCAGGAGAAGCTCGTGGCTAAAATAACAGCCGCTCGGGTCAATCTTTAGGTTAAGCCGTGCTTGCCTAGGTTGGTCTGTGGATGGGTCCCATTACATATCGGGTTTCCTCCGTTCCTCGGAAAGCACATTAAGCCGTTGGTCCCGGCTGCCATTTGTAGATCTTTGACAGTCGTTACAGGGAGTCAGTGGCCAAGGAAGTCGTCTTACCAAGGAGTATCGTATTAACCAGTACTAACTGGGTTGTGGAGGTCAGATAGGCAGTCGCTCCATGTAAAATACTAGTATTCAGCTGCATCTGGTTCCGGTTAGACTGGAAGCCAACCCCAACATAGTTGGGAAAAGGCTTGGCAGATGAGAGACCTCAGCAGTAACAACTCAAACCAGCACTATATTTTTTGGGTATGCTAATTGCTAATGCGGAGTAGCTTACTTGTCTGAATGAAAAAGTGGTACAGTCGTGGTCTTTTCCGCTTGATCATTTAATTTTTTTTCGCTTAAGAGTCCTATTACATTTTTTAGGCAAATTCATGATTTTTGACGCAGTAATTCTCAGCAGCAGTAAGATATTTTAATTATTTGCTTAAGAATAACGATAGTGCCATTCTCTTTCTTGTAAGTTGGAGTTACACATTTTTATTTTTCTTTTCGTGTAATTTACTATAAATATTTTACGAACTCAGTTTGCAAGAAAAACCGTCGGTGATGGAACTTTGACGCTCAAATTCACATAGTTACATTCAATTCTTATAAAAGTTAAAATTACTAAAAGATAAGTTGAACGTTTTACTTGTTTATTGGAGTTTTAGAATTTCTTTAAATTCCTTGAGTTGTCATGGAAAAAATCGTAAAGAAATAGTAATTTAAGCCATAAATGTCTTAATTCAGCGTCCAATATATTCCAAATAAACTCAATTTTATCAAACAAATTAATATGATATAAAACTTCGATCTACATTGAATAAGTTTCTTTAGTTTTCGTTTGTCAATATAATAAGACAAAAATACAACAAATAAAATTAAAGTACCTACTATAATTCTCAATTCAGCTCGCTCCTCAGTCTCATGTCAGTCTCGTCTCTAATATTCGTCAATATCAATCGACAATCGTCCGAATATCGCTATTATTATCGACTCGTGTACGCCTACCGAAATAATAGATCCAGGAAGCAAAAATCAAAAATTTGCGTAAAAAATGTAATAGGACTCTTAAATCATGCGGAGGCG
Source organism: Xestia xanthographa (assembly GCA_905147715.2). Taxonomy (NCBI): domain Eukaryota; kingdom Metazoa; phylum Arthropoda; class Insecta; order Lepidoptera; family Noctuidae; genus Xestia; species Xestia xanthographa. The sequence goes on along the minus strand of LR990649.1, from coordinate 12,223,536 downwards.
CCGAGCCACGCCCCGTTAAAGTTTGGGCCTATTAGGAAAGGGTCAACTTTGGCGCGCAAAATAACAATAACTCTCGTTCGGCGTGCGTCGTCAGCGCGCTCGGCCGATTCGGTATCTTTTCATTCATTATTTCTATAAAAAGTCAACGGGGCGGGGCTAGAGAGCGTTTCTATGCAAACAAAAAAAACAAAAATACAAGCAAAAAAAGCAAAAATTAGCTTAGTGGTGATCAGGCGGGAGTGTCCTCGATTGTACATGGCTATGAACTACTATATCATGAAAAAAATATAAATGTAAATAATAAGTAATTTATAGATTACCTTTCGAGCTCTTATCATCCTTTGAACTTGAACTGCTCGCTGTGCTCGAGCTGGAAGCAGAGCTTTCCTTGGCATCTTTCTTGTCTTGCTTCTTGAATGCTGTGTCCTCGGTTGACGATTGCTCATTCTAAAATATGGACAGAGTATGTTCTTTACATTTTTTCTTATCACAGTTAAATAAAATGTAAGTTGTCTATAAATAGTGTCCGACCGAAGCTTCGGCTTCGGCTTCGGCCACCTTCGGCCAAAAAAGCACCTTCGGCCAAATCTTCGGCTTCGGCCAAAAATTTGCCGAAGGTTTGGCCGAAGCCGAAGGTTTGCTAGTTGTCAAAATTTGAAATTTACTGAACGATGCTAGAGCGAGACGGAGAGTGTGCAGAGCAGCAGAGTTTCGCCGCGCCGCCGCACCGGCCCAAACGAATCGCAGTTAGTAAACTAAACGAGTCAAAACAAGTTTGAGAGCGCGTCTTAAAATCTAATAAGTGTTTTGTTTTTAAATATTTCATATTTGTTATTACAAATTATTTTATTTATTACTGTGAGTAGTACCTGTGGTGATACGTTCATTATTGTGAGACACTCTAAGAACCAAAAAACCGTAAGTATTGTCTGGTTTAAAATTTTTATGTTATCTAACGTTAGGTAGGAAACTAAATGGAAACAATGTTAGTATGTTTTTTTATGCAATTTTTAGATAAAAAGACATGTGAAGATTTAATTAACATTGTATATTTGAAACTTTTATTTTAGACAATATTTTATTACCTACTTGTATATGTTGGTCACTCGGCTCGTTATTGGGCTAAATCTCTAAAGCTCTCACAATATGTATCTAGTATATTCTGAGATCAAAGTAACTATCGTATTTCTCAAGGTCAATGACACCTTCGGCTTCGGATTCGGCCGAAGGTTTTGGTGAATACCGATTAATCGGCTTCGGCTTCGGCCAGAATTGCACCTTCGCTCGGACACTATCTATAAATTAGCAGCAGTCTGCAAATAGATATCTTACATCCGATCATTTACATTTTTTTTACAACTGTTAAAGAATGACATGAATTAATGACTGCCTCGTTGGTCTAGTGGTCGCAAGTGTGACTGTTGAGCATGAGGTCCTGGGTTCGATTCCCGGGTCGGGCAAAGTGTTATTGGGTTCTTCCATCAGGCATTCCTCACTAGCAGCCACGGAGTCTGGATTTGCGCCCGGTTGATGGCAATAGGATCGTTCCCTATTACATGGGATTTATTATATAACGGGCTGGTGTCCGCAACTCCACTTCAAAGCGCGTATTTTGCGTATGGGGTATAATACGCCACGCGGACCCAGTGTGGATTGGTAGATGTCACATGTCTTCGAATTCTTGGTTCTAGGACATGCCGGTTTCCTCACAATGTTTTCCTTCACCGTTTTGAGAGTCGTGGTGATAAAATAAATTACACAAAGTAATGCGTCTGTCTGGGTTCGAACCCACGACTTACTGGATGTAAGTCGGGGCCGCCACCACTGGGCTACCGCTGCTCTACATGGGACTAAACATAACTGGCGAAATGGGGGTGTACTATAATATAGGTATAAGGGACACCTCTGCCTAACCCTTTAGGGATTACAGGTGTCATGTTATGTTATGTAAAAGAACAAGAGTCAATTCGCTTAACATTGAATTTCCCTGAAGTGAGTGAAAGGGCCGTGTGGTATCCGGCAGAGTAGAATAGAACCAACCCATTACACTCACGGGTGTCGTATAAGGCGACTAATGTCTGAGGCAGAACACTTTGCGCCTCCGTAGACCAGAGAATGGGCAGCAGCGTTTTCTGTTAGTCTTTCATCACTGCGATCTCCAATCCGCCTGCCAAGCGTGGAGATTACGGCAAATTCCTCCCGTCATGGGAGAGGCTTATGTCCAGCAGTGGACGTTATGGGCTGTTGTTGAGTGAAAGGGAGATCGACGCACAAATGGTTATTCAGTACATGATGCAAACCCTACATAGAACATTTTCATCAGTAATTTAAAAAACCTGTTTCCTACAAAAGTGCAATATACCGATGAACATTTCGTGTGTAGCGTCCACCTGTATAACTGCTAAATATTGGTGTATCCTTACATCGGTCTCGTAATGTTTGGAGCAGATGTGCAGCATCTGTTGCACGACCAGCACGTCACCGGTGCCTGCGTACGCGCACATGGACAGCGTGGTCTGGCACAGCGACTGCTGCGGCTCCGGTAATACTTCCAGCGCGGCCATCGTGGCCTCTGTGCGCTCCTTGCAACCTGCACATTAGAGACATATTCTATCTATATCTATACTAATATTATAAAGAGGAAAGATTTGTGTTTTTGTATGTAACGAATAAACTTAAAAACTAATGGACCAATTTGAAAAAAAATTTCAGCAATGGATAGCTACATTTATCAGCGAGTAACATATAGGCTATATTTTATCCCCTTACTCCCACGGGAACGGGAAATATGCGGGTGAACGTGTGACGTCCGCTAGTTGATTATAAACAGGGATCGATCATTGACTAATCGGGTTAAAAGGTTAACCATTTAAATATTGCTGCTTAATCAGAATGAAAGAGACAAAACACCGAAAGCTCCGTCATTGCATATGCATATTTGTTACGTAAAAAGGTCTGGTGACCTGTAACACAGGTTTTTTCTAAGACCTACTTCAAGCACCAACTCTCACAATGGTGTCGATTCTTTCGTGCATAAACTAAACTTATTTTAGGCTATCGCTATCTTTTTCTCTTAATAAAACGAGAAAAAGACGGACGTAATTTAGAGCTGTCAAATTTAATTGGAACTAATATTTCCATACAAATGAAGGGTGCACGTAAAAACATGTCGACTAAATACTAAAAACACGGTGAAGCGCAAGGCATAAATTAGTTTGACATACATTCAGTCAAAAAAGTATCGGGAATGGATGATTTGTTTATGGTTCCAAATTCAAATTTTTGTTTTTTTGTAGTTGTTAGATTGGCACAACTGTTTTCCATTTTGGCGCGGAGTTTGAGTTGCATCTGTTATTTATATTAAATACAGTGCTGGTTTTAGTAATATCATATATAGTGTGTATTGCGAATTTCATAATGGACAAAAATATCGAACAAAGATTTTGTCTTAAATTTTGCATCGCCAATGGAATTTCGTGTTCGGACTGTTCGGAGTCACTGAAAATGTTACAGAAGGCTTACGGTGAATCGACTTTATCAAAAACTCGTGCTTATGAGTGGTTCAAAGCGTTCAAAAGCGGTCGAGATGTGATGGAAGATTTGCCTCGCTCTGGTAGGCCGTCAACGTCTGCAACTGAAGTTAACATCGCAAAAGTGAAGAAAATAGTGACTGATAATCCCCATTCAACTCTGAGAGAGATAGCCGCCGAACTTTCTGTATCTCACGAGTCGATCCGTACTATTTTAACTAATCATTTGGGTATGAAACATGTTGCTGCTCGGCTAGTCCCAAAAGATCTGAATTTTCTCCAAAAACTCAATCGCATGAAAGTCGCTGAGGACATGCTAGAACGAGTCAGTTCGGACCCAACATTATGAAACGCATTGTTACTGGTGACGAGACGTGGGTTTACGAGTTTGACATGCAAACTAGTCAACAAGCTTCGGAGTGGCGCCTTCCAACTGAACCGAAACCGAAAAAACCACGCCAAAGTCGATCAAAAGTCAAAGTCATGTTGACTGTTTTCTTTGACTATCGCGGTGTTGTGCACTCTGAATTCTTACCGGAAGGTCTACGGTAAATAAAGAATATTATTTGAGCGTTATGCGGCGTTTAAGAGAGCAAATTCGACGAAAAAGGTCAGATTTGTGGAAAGAAAATTCTTGGATTTTGCACCAGGACAATGCGCCTTCGCACAAGGCTATCATTGTGAACGAATTTTTGACCAAACACTCAACAAATACCATCCAGCAACCACCATATTCACCAGATATGGCTCCTGCTGACTTTTTTATTTTTCCTAAACTCAAATTACCACTTCGTGGCACCCGTTTTTAATCGATAGAAGACTTAAAGGAGAATTCGCGGCGAGAACTGAACTCAATTCCGGAAGCAGCGTTTAAAAAATGTTTTGATGAATGGATTATTCGTTGGCGCAAGTGTATCGTTTCTAAAGGAGCATACTTTGAAGGTGATAAAATAAATTTGGATGAATAACAGACATTTTGTGTATTATTGATCTTTTCCCGGTACTTTCTTGACAGAGTAGTATCTATGAGTTCATACACATTTTTTTTTTTTATACATATACTTCTAAACTGTTAAGTGCTACAAAACCATTGTGAAAGAAAATAAAAAAAATATAATTTTTATTATAAAAATGAACTTTGTGCGTAAATCGGTTAATAAAGGCTGATAAACCCTATAATGCGGGTTAACCCTTACTCCAGGGTTTTTCACCTAACCCTAAAAAATAACCTGATTAAAACCCATATGGGTAACTTTTCCATCCCTAATTATAACACTAAAACCAAGAACTAAACACGTCTCGTAACTGCCTTTTCCTTCTATACAGGTGTGATGTTATTAATGTTTGACAGCAATACTACTAAATAGTAGATTATGCACCGAGGGGCTAAAGTTGTGTCTTATGTCACGGGCGTCATATTGAATCTCGAGCGCAATGAAGGATTCGGGATTTAACTCCCGAGCGCAGCGAGGGAGTTAAGAGTTTAACTCACGAGCGAAGCGAGGGAGTTAATACAAGAATCCTGAATGCAGCGAGGGATTCAAGCTAGCCCAAGGTAAAGACACCTTTAGCCCAGAGGAGGATACTTTACTTTTTACACCTACTGTGAGAAAATAATAGCCATAGTACGAAAAACAAAGTATTTATTAAATAAACAAACAGTAAGAATAATTAACTAATGTTACAGCCAATTACTATTACGGTATTACGACGCGGTACGGTATTTGTTATTATTAATGCCAGTTTTAATGTTATTCCATTTCTTTTGAAAAATGGTTCGTAGTTATCTAATTATTCTTACAATATTATGTCTTCGAAAACATGGCAACGATATGAAGAAGCAGTCGTTATGATTTTGTAGGAAATCGAGAATATCATCCACGCGTAGTAAGGGTATCGAGAATAGCTTTCCTCTTCCGGCACCAAAGGGTGTTTGTTAGTACTATACTGCCAATTTAGCTGAGCATATGAGATTCCAAATTCAAATCACATTATTGACCAGCGGGTCATAATGAAATCCAGTACAACATTATTGACCGGCTGTGCCCCCGGCCATTAATGACTCACTTTAGGTTAAGGTTGCTTGACATATAATTTGACATTTTCGAGCAGGTGGTGTGAAAAATAAATTTATCTACACCCATGCTATAAATCCTCTATAAAGGTATCTGAAACAGTTAGCTTATGGCCAACATTAAAACAGCCAGTGTCTTGATAACCATTATAACACCCAAACGGGTGTTATAATGTTGTACTGAATTTCATTATGCAACTCGTTTTAAAAAAAGAACATCGAATGTGGTAGTGAATCGAACGTCTAGCACGTGCGATTCACTACCACAGCGCCGTAATTAAAAAAAAAACTTATAGGTTAATTCGATTTCACGTCGTATGCCGCCATTTTTGTTCGACATTTGGATATTAGTATTGCAATAAGTACTTTGTTGTTTACAAAAATGAGTGATACAAGCTTTGTGAATTTTGATAATTGAACAATCCAAAATGTAAATAATTATATTACTATCTATACACGGTTTGTTTGTAGTAAATACAAGCAATTAAACTTTCCATGAATTTACATAGACTTCTTAGAACACTGCAACACCATAAGGTTTCAGAACCTTTTATGGAGGATTCATCTCATGGATGTAGATAAAGTCTTGTATGCAACTGTACATAATTAGGTATTAAAACACTCATGTGATACTATTATCACACTCGGCTTCGCCTCGTGTGATAAACCCACATTCGTGTTTTAATACCCCTCATTATACAACAGTTGCATAAATAACTATTAAACATCGTCAGTTTGTGAGCATGGATGGATGGATGTTTGTAACTCTTTCACGCGAAAACTACTGAACGGATTTAGATGAAATTTTGCACACAGATAGTTTATAACCTAGATTAACAGATAGGTTACTTTTTATCCCGGCAGTTCGATGTGGGACAGGTACCGAACGGGTGAAGCCGCGAGCATAAGCTAGTATACAGTAATTTTAAACATTGTAAACACTACAAAGGTTGTGGGAAATTGTGAATCAGAAAACTTACCCAAGAAGCACAGTCCCAATCCTAGATGTAAGAATCTAGCATATGTAGATGAGTGTAAGTCTTTGTTGTCATCAATAAGACGTTGAATGATGGCGCATGTGACCTGTGAACAAGCATTTTTGTATATTATTATACAATTTTCACACCTGCAGTGGAGCCGTAGGAGTGAGACAAAAATTTATGACCACATGAAAAGCAAGATAGAGGAGTTAGATGCATAATCGCAATATAGTAGACCACGAACGTTTGCGCCGTCGTATGGCGCTTTTTAAATGACTGCAATAGGCTATATGCATGTTTTTTTTTATCACTCTAAACAAAGCGTAGCAAAAAGAAATATTTTTTTTTATATCTATAAAAAAAACACTAAGTTATAAGCATTTGAAACTGCTGATTAGACAAAGAGATCCGATACAGCGAATGACGTCATTCGCTGCATCAACGTACAAAATCCATACGAAATTCCGTTTATCTAGAAAGAGATAGAAACAAAAGTTTAAATGGTTATAAGTTTTGTGTTTTTTGGCCGATTTATGTCTTGTTTTCGCTTTTTGTCATTACTTTTATAGTACTTTAACATTCCGTACCGTATCGAGATAAAAAAAAATATTATGCATATTTCCTGTTCATTAGTCGCCGTGGTACGACAAACGTCAGGTTGTCCAAGAATAATTAGGCATTTTGACATTTGTGCACATGCAAGATGCGTGAGTAAGCTTTTAAAGAGCTTTGGCATCAACGTCGTCCCATACTTAGTGCTCTTTTTGTATGGGCAAACCGTCGAACCGGTCGAACGCCGTCGATCAATGAGTGACCCTTTATCATACTTGGCAAGCTTTGTGCTGAGTTTGTCAACGATATTGAGCCCCATTTGATTAATGACAGTACTTACATCGCCATTACAAGAGCCGACGGCTATCAAACCGCAGGACACGGCAGCCAGCGCGCAGATCTCGGCGGGCGCGGCCGTGTCAGTCAGCACGGGCAACAGGTGCGACAGTACGTCCTCGCGTTGAGTGCCCGCGTATGCGATACCCAAGCCTGACGAGAGATAATACTTGCTTAGAGAATAACGTGGATGTTGAGGGATGACGTCGGTCGAATGGGTGTTGTGAGCTTTTAGGAGTAATCAAACCATTTTATATGGCGTAAAAAAGACCCGTAACGAACCGACATTACGATCATTTTTTGTTCTAGACCCTACCCCCAATATCTCCGTAACTCGAAGGCTGGGAACCTTCTAGTTACGGAGATATTGGGGGTCAAAGTTCAAACTTTTCACAAGTTTTTTTTTTAATAAATTTTTACTTTAAACACCTCCAAGACCCCCGCAGTATTCAATCCATCTTTGTTAAATTGAGTTTTACCGTAGAATTTTTCACCCCAAAAAATAAGTCGTTTCCCAGCGATTTTTAGTTACTTAGTCTGATGTATAGAAAACAGAATGCTTTTTAAGCTGGTGCACAGTTATAACACTAACCCAAAACACTTCCAATCCTGAGGTTAGAGCTTGAATGCAGAACATAGTCTGACAGAAGCGCAAGCGCCGGGTCGCACTCGTTGCGTACGCCGCAGTTGACCAATCCCAGAGCGAGCAATGCGCCCGCCTTGATGTGTTCGTCAGCGGTGTATAGGTACTTGTCGATGGGTGTTAGACCACCATCCACATCCCACAAGTGGATCATACCAAGGGAGGCAGCAGCTGATAACATGCCTAGAAAATAAAAACTCATTTATAGGCTGCAGTAATTTTTCGTGTGCTTATTCTAACAGATTCAAGGTTTAATGTTATTAGTTTGTTCAGTTCATCAAGTATAAAAAACTTTAAATAGGGTAGATGTCACCATAAAGCAATAATTCCAAGACACAACACACATTTTTATTGTTTTATTATTTTGACATTATTTGTATGTAATAATGTAATGAACACCTGCATGTAACCCATGTATCACAAATAAACGATTTGATTTTGATTTGATTTGACACCAATCTCATAAAAAAATACTTTACTTTGGGCCTGAAAACCAGATTCATTTTCAATTAATTGCCAAATTGGATTTTTAGCTGCTTTTAAATCAATAAATAGTTGAGTCATTGAGTGGACCAAACAGCATGCTATTGCCATGCAAAAACTATGGGAAAACCGCGTTTTGACAGCTCTTAAAAAGTATATCAATTGATTGGCGTGTCGTCTACCCTATTGTCATTACCGAAATAATGAACAGCTTACCATGATCTTTGTTCTTATACATCCACTTGTTGCCATCTTCCGTGGTGACGAGCTTGTCGCGTCCAAAACCAGCATTTACGAACGCGTTGACAAATGTAGCTGACAAATTCTGTCTGGCTGAGTCTACCGGGTGCTCAGTTAACAGAGAGGGACGCAGAGCCGATCCAGCGGACTCTAACCATGTCTTGTACACCTCCTCTGGAGTTTTGGGCTCCATGATGTCGAGCTAATAAACATAAATTATAATTATCTGTAGTTTATGATTGACTGCCTCTCAGTTTGTCTTACAAACATAATTACAAATATGGAATAGATTGTGTTTAAATGTATTTCTTAGTATTGTGCTAATTTAATAATCTCTAGTTAAGCTTGGAATGTTTATCTTGTTTTTTGTCCCTAACAAATAAAATAAAATTACATAAATACACATCCAGTTTCTGAATTAAGGATTTCAAGTGTAGAACTAGTCAATCTTTCACAAAAAATAGAATTACTTAAAGATAATGCTGAAGTACTCAACTTTAATTAATGAAATTCATAATGTACAAGGGTAAATCAAAAAGTTCTTAGAATCAATATAAAAAATGCAAAAATTAAACAAAAAAATAAATAATGTTCTACATAATCTCTAATGGAATGCATTTACTCGTAGATTAACGCATTTCTAACTTTTTTATTCCTTGCAAACAAAAATCTTTTCTTGACTCTCAAAAATCTCCTCTACGGCAGCTATAACCGCGTCGTCGTTGTGAAATTTAATTCCACGAAATTATGATCTTTTAATTTATTAGGGAACTAGCTGACCCGCGCAACTTCGTCTGCGTCACATAATACAGCTTATAACAAGTCATTTTGTGCATTCAATTACGAACAAAAACTTTTTAAAATCAATATTACTTACCTCCCATAACATACGGCGTGATAATATGTAGCCTAAAGCCTTCCTTGGTTTACAAAGAACATTTTTGCTGAATTTCAATTCAATCTATTCAGTAGTTTTGGCGTGAAGCCGTACCATACACACAGACAAAAATTCTAAAGTCACTTTTTGTCATCAGTTACGTTTTACTAACAAAAGCCACTTATTTTTATGTACAGTTTTTTATTTCGTTACTGTTTTATTATATGTATAGATAGGTGAAAATCACTAGGGGCTAACTCCGGAGAATATGGTGGGTTGTCAAGGTGGACATTGAAGCCAGAACAGCAGATTGCATTGACCGCAACTTCCGATCGATTTTCCAAACATCGCTTTTTGTTTTCGTCAGTTAAAATACGTGGTTTTCCGAAACTGTTCTTAGCCCCAATGAATAAATTAAAATGGATTGAATGCTACCAAATGATATCTTTAGTATTTTAGCTAAATGTTTTATGGTTCTTCTTGTCTTCCAAAACCAGATTTTCTAACTTTTTTATAATTTCTTCCGTAACGGAAGGTGAAGGGCGGCCAGAAACGCGGGTTATCTTTACAACTTAATCTACCTCTTTTAAATTCAGCTATTCAGTACACAACGACGAATGTGCAAAAAGAATTTCTTTCGTGAACATTTTTTTCAGAGATACTTTATTTCCGCACGTAACTCACTTTTCTCCATAATTTCGCGTTTTTAGAAAGTTGTTGTACTAAACAAATTATTGCGTGCCAACGAACTGATAAAATCAAGTGACTCTTGGCATAAATATTGTGTGATTGACATTCTTTATAAAAGGAATATCAAACTACCCCAATTTTTTTTATAAATATGTGCTTCTAAGAACTTTTTGATTTACCCTCATAGTAACAAGAGAGTACACTCTTGTTTGTCTCACTTGTCTCAGTTTAATTTAAATAATAGGCAGTACTAATTAGTTTGTATCAATAGTTGGATGGTTAGCTGTTTGCTTCTGATTTATCTGAGCAGAAGAAGAATATTGTCGATGTTCTAAGACCTACCTCTCTCGCCAGGCTAAGGAAGTGATCATTGATGTGTGCATTGAGAAGGATTGTGCGAAGGTCTTCATCATCTACTTCCAAGGGTATGTATTGGCGCGCCAACATGTAGCACAGTTGTTTCTTAACCAACCTGTAAGTGTAATAGGGTTATAAAATAATCCATGCTTTATATGAGATGTCAAAACTTTGCAACTTCTTTGGATATACCTCAATTCAGTTTAAAAAAAAAACTAATCCAAAAGTGATCACTGTAATATTGTTTGTTATTTGTTTGTATTTAATCAATTGATTTCTCCAATATTACTATACTTACGGATCAGTGCAGGAATTGAACACTTCTTCACATTTGGCCTTGTCATGCAGTTGCATTGACACAAGCAGGGCACGAGGATATTCACCAAATTTTATGTAGGTGTCTAGAACTCCTTGCAGGATCTGTGTGGACTCTGGCTCAACAACATAGCTGGCACATCTGAAATTAATATGTTGCAATGTGAATGCAAAACAACCTGGGTCAGAGTGGCATGCACAAATTGGGTGCAGGAGGGCCAGGGCCAGCTCAAGTTGTGTACAATGAAGGAAACCCACATCACTACATATTATAAAACAAAGTCCCCCACCGCATCAGTCTGTCTGTCCCTATGTATGCTTAGATGATTAGATCTTTAAAACTATGCAACAGATTTTTATTAGACAGAGTGATTCAAGAGGAAGGTTTTAGTATATAATTTACGGGCGGGCGAAGCCGCGGGCATCAGCTAGTCTACACTAATATCATAAAGAGGAAAGATTTGTATTTTTGTGTGTGTGTATGTTTGTAATGAATAAACTCAAAAACTACTGCACCGATTTCAAAAATTCTTTCACTATTAGAAAGCTACGTTCACCCTGAGTAACATAGGCTATATTTTATCCCCATACCCCCACGGAAACAGGAACTATGCGGGTTAAACCGTGTGACATCCGCTAGTTGTATATAAATGTAATCAGCATTGAGTGGATATGGGTTGATGGAAAAGAATATTCATGTAGAAGAAACAGATATGTAACAACACTGTAAAACCTATAAGTAGAGAATCAGAAAAAGAATCAGCTATTCCCTACAATTATGTTCGCATAACTCATCAAAATGTATGGCACAACTGATTTTTTTGTTCACAATTCAGGGCTTGGTCTTAGTAAAAGTTGTTCTTAATGATGAGTACAATGACCATTAGAAGTTTATCGTTATGGTCCGGAAACACGGTGTATAATTGATCAACACCCTTATTCCACAATACTAGTTATTAGATTACATTTTGTTTTCCACTTACCCAATCAAATACAAGCAAACTCTGGGGTAGTTGCTCTGATCCATGTGCTGAGTGAGCAGGTCAAGCCTATCAATCTCCATCAGCAAGTCACAGGCTTGGATCTCAGCAGAGTGTTTCATGTCAAAGGAGATCACATCTCGGACCAGGTTCAGCAAGGAATCCATATTGTCTACGTTCCATTCTTCAGCTATTTCACCCTCCAACTGCCTGTTTTACCAAAAATTACACATTTATAAGAAAAAATGAGAAGTAAATGTTAACGTATGTTTTATTAAGTTAGTAATCATGGACTACTAAACAAAAATTTATTTAATCAAATTTAATTTGATTTGGTGTTTGTTAATGAATTATTTGTAAACATACCTGACATATTCATGACCCCAGTCTCCTACATTAGACATAGTTCCAAGAAGGCAGTATTTAAGACATTCTCTTTTCTCAGCTGCTTCCTGAAAATCATTATTCATTTCCATTAATTAACTCTCTACTTACCAACTTCTCTACTTATCAAATCAGCATGATGATGAAAAACTTTATACTCACAGTAGAACCACTAACACCCATAGCAAGGACTGAAACAACATCTGCACAGAACTTCTTTGTTTGAGCATCTTCAATTTTTTCATAAACAATCTTCAGAGATGGATAGTGCTCCCTCAGGAACTTCAAAGGTTTTGGGACTGATGTCATAGACGTTGTCGAAGTCCTTATAAGTTTACTTAACATTTGCAAAGCTGTTAAGTATAAATCAACATCTTCTCCCTGCCGAAATAAAACGAAATTAGGTTAGAACTGTTTGATTCTCACCAGTCATGTTCTCATTTTACGAATTATGATACTGATAGATGTACATACCAGCAGTTTCTCAACCAACATATTGAGCTCCTCTTGCAAACGTTTGTCTTCTTCAGACTGTAAAAACAATCAAACAATGAATTGTGGTTCACATGTAGCTAAGACGATTGATTTTATTTCTAAACATAGACATAGAAAATACTTAATTACTTACCAAGTCATCACTAGGAGCGGCTGCTGGTTCTGCTTTCTCTTTTTTCGGCTCCTCAACCTTATTTTTCACCGTCATCGTGTATTTATTCTGGTTTACTTCTTTGAAAATGAAACAATCTCACTGTGAATCTTCGCTTTCGGTGATTTTACAAATTTTGACAAGTCACCATAGCATCGGGATGCCTACCTAAAAAAATGAATTCTACTATATTCTTCATTGTGTGTACTCTTTTTTTAAAATGATTTTTCCTCAGTAAAAACGAAAAGGAAAAAAACATACAGTCTATTGTTGACATACAATCACGCCTTTTCCCCCATGAGGCTAGGTAGCAATTTCTAAGCGTATTGTGAAAACGAGGACAAAGTGCCCAGTTCTACAAAACACAGGGAAACCTGACTATCTATGGTTATCGCATCAACTAGGTATCTACCTAGCAGATGTCTACAATATCAATAGGTAAAATAATAATTTGTACAAGTTTTTAAACTGTCATGGGTCGCTAGCATTATCATTAACACTAGAAACGAGATATTTACCCGACTGCGCCAGAAGGAGGGTTATGTTTTTCGAGAGTATGTATTTATGTTCGTTGTATAATTTTATTGTTTGGCACGCTCTGTGGCCTAAACGGCTCGATGGATTTTAGCTTGAGAGGTGTCGTTAGATTTGTATTAACTGTGAGAGTGACACTGGGTAGGTATATCAAAATAAAAAAATAGCGGATTTTGGCGCCAAATTCAAATGTTTGGAACGCTCTGCAGCCTGCTGAACGGCTCGATAATGGGCTCATCATGAGGATTTCAAAATAGTTTATCTAATATAATAGAGAGTTTTACATAAAATAAAACTTACCTATTATTTTTTCATCAATATCCGGAATCCATCTTGAGTCAAGCACCTGTCTTTCAGCCTGTTGACAGCGATTCCTTTGCCTCTCCGCCGGTCGCGCCCTCTATGCTTACCGTTGGTACTAAGTATTTCAAGCGCGCATCGGGTGATCGCCCGATTTATCGTCATTATGGAACTCATGATGCACCAGGTAGACCTTACCTGGATTCCGGATATTGATGAAAAAATAATAGGTAAGTTTTATTTTATGTAAAACTCTCTATTATTGTTTTGTATCAATATCCGGAATCCATCTTGAGTGATGTGTTTGTTATCACCTGGTGCGCTAAACCCAAAGACGCTATAATGTGTTTTAGGATGACAAATATTGGGTTAATAAAAGACATCGTCAAAATTATGTAAATGTATTACAATAATTAATCTGGTATGACTTATTACCTTCTTTTAGTCATAACATAAATGGTTTCGGTTAAAATAAAATTGGTACTCTTATTGAATAGGATCAAAATAATTAGACAAAGATGTAGAATGATTGGGACCATTTGAATCATTGTGATTTAACAGTTCTCTCTGATAATAATTCTGGAAGGTGTGAATCGTTTTCCAGTTACCAGTGGCAAGAATTTGATCAATAGGAAAATTCTCTACGAAATTAAGAGTAGCAACTGCGGATCTTACTGATCCTGGAGTTGCATCAATACCAGCAGCTTTTAAAAGAGATCTCACCCATCCACCAATAACAGTTCTAGATGCAGGTTTAATATCTAGCTGTACTAAACACATGTTTTATATTTCCACGACAGTTTGAAGTAATACATATTAATTGTCTCAACCAAAAAAATCAGATTTAATTTTTTATCAGGGTGTTCTCTAAGCCTCCATCCAGACTGTCTGTGGTTATGGTTGTCTGTTTTAGAACCGAAAGCTGGCCATAATACAATAGACGAATCTTCATCGACTAAGCTACTGCTATCAATTCGCAACAGAGTACCTAAGGTCGTGAACCCTGCGGCCTGATGCTAACAATAAAAGAGTAGCAACGTGTCTTGATACTTGAAATATATTATTTTCATCAAAATCATAAGCACTCATGTGTTGCAATAAAACTTTAGGATTTCAAATAGGTGGTTTAGCAGATTTCTCTCTTGCTACAGAAATAGCTTTTAATATGTGTTTTATAAAGAAATTTGATGACAAATCAATATTAGATGTTATGTGTGTGAAAGTTGAGATAACAGATTTGTGTACCAAAATAGTTCTGTATGCAAGACAGTGTAAATGTGCTAAATACGAGTATCGAGCTACCTGATCCGCATTAGGGTATTTAAAATTAATCGAATGGGACTCACACCATCGCTTCCATCGGCGCCACACTGGTCTGTAGGTATTGATTGTGGAGCCTCTTCAGCTGGACATAAAGAATTTTGTTCTTGATCTGTCCAGTCCTTCAAAATATCTTGCCACCCGAAATCAGCCATGCTTCTAAGTGTAGGTCTTACACTTGCGGCGGATGCGTCCCTGTTCTGGTGTCTATGAGAGTGCAGGCTAGACCTGGAATCAGATAACGGGGATGTCGCGCTCGCCGTTGAACATCTGCCTGCCAAAATACCTTGCTCCACTCGGGGCAATCAATATATAGTCTCCGCTGGCTTGGTTCAGGTGTTGGAGAACTCGGGGAATCAAATTTGGTGGTGGAAACAACCAAGCTAGGTCGTAGTGCCACTGATGACAGAACGCGTTGTGATGTTGAGCTTCCTGATCGTTGACGTCCAGTGATACGTACTTTACCGTCTATCTCCGGCGTACCCCACATTCGAAAAAAATTGTCGTTGCTGTCCTCGTGAGGTGCCATTCTGGACAAGCCTTCTGCTGAGAAAGAGCATCTACCTCGGCATTGAACCTGCCCGGAAAATAATGTGCTGTCAGATGAATGTTCTGCTTGTCTAGAACAGCAAGAAGTTGTCGAGTTTGATAAAGCAGTTTCTTGGAATGTGCGCCGCCCTCCTTGTTTATGAACGAGACTACTGTCCGATTGTCGGTTTGCAGCAGTATCTGTGCATCTTGGAGTTGCTGCTGGTTCCGACGTATAGCTGCGTAAACGGCAAACATCTCTTTTTTGTTGGCATGCCATGTCTTTTGAGAATTGGTCCAGGTGCCCACAATATTTGTGTCGCCGAGTTGAGCCCCCCATCCGATGTCTGATGCGTCTGTGGTCAGTAGTTGTGACGTCACTGAGCTCAAGTGTATCGGCATCGACTTTTCTATGGCTTGACTCTCTCCATCTCTGATCGAGCCGGTTGTGGCACAGTGATCGACCGATACGGGTATTTCACCGACAGCTGTCGACTGTAGTATTGCAGAGTACGACAGTGAAGGCGACCCCTCGGAGTCACGAACGTTGCAAAGTTGAGTCTCCCCATTAGAGTTTGGTACTGTTTGAGGGACCACTTACTTAACTGAAGCTGTTGGTGAAGTGCTTTGCGTAGCGTTAGGCACTTTGGTTCCGACAGGGACTTTGCGTTGCGTTTTGTGTCCCATGTAATGCCGAGAAACTCGAGGCATTGTGTCGGAACCAGAACAGACTTCTCGTAGTTGATTGTCCAACCTAGTAAACCGAGTATCTTGATCGTGAATGCGATGTCGTCTGCCAACTGCGATTTTGACTGGTTGGCCAAAAGAAAATCGTCTAAATAAACTACGCATCTTATCTTGTGACTCCTTAGGAATTCTGCTACCCAATTGGTTATCGAGGCAAACGTTCTGGGTGCCGATGAGAGGCCGAACGGCAAACACGTCATCTGGAGTAGCTGATGTTGATGTGAATTTTGATGATAATTTAGCCTCAGGAACCTGCAATGCTTCTGTGCGATGGCCACGTGGAAATATGCTTGGCTCAGATCTAGTTTGGCCATCCAATCTTGTTGTTGCAAAAAACTTGGTACACGGAAATGACTGAATAGTTGAAACGGCTTGGCTGCTACGAACTGGTTTAGTTTTTTTTTTTTTTCAAATTGAAAATAGGACGGTAGGTGTGATCTGACTTGGGTACCAGAAAGAACGTGGAAAGGTAACTGGGCGTCAGTTCCGCAGGTTCTAGTACCCCTGACTCGAGCATAGTTTGGATTTGTATGGTCACATTGGGAGAGGTTTTGGTTCTGTAACATTTCAGAACTGTGGGACTCGGAAATATTAGCGGCGGCCTGAGTGTGAAGGGTATGCGTGCCCCGTTCAACAGTCGGCATATTTTGTTTGGCGCACCCAGATTGCTCCAAGCATATTGAAATTGCCTTAGACAGCCGCCTTGAAATTTCCGACAGTCATTCGCGACGCTTATTTTTAGGGATAGCCTGCGATTGCGATTTCTTACTCTTTGGTTTATATCGCTGATTGCTTGTTCGGTTTTTGTTTTGGTGTGAAGCGTTTGAGGCCTGTCTTTGTATTTTATTGAAGGTATCTCGACGAAAAAACCTGTCGTCAGCTTGTTTACTAGTCGATGGTTTTTGATTTTGATAAAAGTTTTCTTTAGGATAACTTTGTGGTATTGATTTAGTTGATACCGTAAGATTATCCACCCCCCCAATTTTTTGGAGGTAGGTTTGAACTGCCTCATTATTCAAAATATATTCTGTACTAGGAGGAATTTTATGTAGGACATCACGATGAAACCTTCGGAAATTTGGCGCAACATAGCCTCTCGACGTACATTTATCAAATCAGCTCTTCGGCCACACACTATTTGTAATAAGTCATCAGTAACCGTACTATACGCGGATTCTTTCGAAAACAATGATTCCACTTTTTCGAATAACGAGTTAGGTGTCAACGATTCTCTAGACTCGTTTGACCAATCCACCAATGATTGTAAAGATTTGTGCAATTCGTCTTTTTGACAAAGTAAAGCATTCGTTAATCCAGCAAAAGATCTTTCCAATAAATATGAGCGCGAATCTTCTTTCAACTTGTTCGATTCAAAACGCTTTAATTCGTCGTTAATATTTAACTCGACGAAACCGGGGGAAGCTAAATATTTCTTTTGTGCATCCGAAAACCGAACCGCATTCCAATCATCACACTTAAAACGATGTAGCTCCGTTACTTTTTTAAGGTATGTTTCGTTTGCCCTAGGGTATATCGGATCTTTTACTGTTGTACCGACTTCCGATAATATCTGAAGTTTGTTATTCTTAGACAAGTTTTCAGGTCGTCGTAGATTTAACTCATTTGTGGTTACGGAAACAGTATTAATGTTGTTAGCACTTGGAGTGGGTATATTTTCAATAACGGAATTTCGCGTTATAAGGTTTGTTAAATAAGCCACTTGTTGTGATAAAAACTCGAAGTGTGCATAACTCACGGTTTGGGAGTCCCTCCTTACTTTACGTGTCTAAGGGCTGGGTCCACTGCTTGTAGAAGAACTGCTATCACTATCTCGTGCACTCGGCGTCGGAGAACGAACACGTTTACACGATAGTGAACCGTCAGTAACACCTTCTGGCTCTAAATTATTATTAGGATTTTCCATAATAACAACGGAGAGGATTTCACGAATCGAAACTATAAAAGTTTTACCAAACTTAATTAAAATAAGCAGGTAGTTACTTTTTCGCGAAGTTTAAATAACGCTATCAACCGAACGGCGCGAAAAACGACGCTATAATGACGATAAATCGGGCGATCACCCGATGCGCGCTTGAAATACTTAGTACCAACGGTAAGCATAGAGGGCGCGACCGGCGGAGAGGCAAAGGAATCGCTGTCAACAGGCTGAAAGACAGGTGCTTGACTCAAGATGGATTCCGGATATTGATACAAAACAATAATATGGTATATCTTAGTAACTAAAAAAATAATTTAAATAAACCGTTTAAAAATCTACGCTAATATTATAGAGAGGGAAGATTTGTATTTTTGTGTGCGTGTAGGTTTGTAATGAATAAACTCAAAACTACTGCGCCAATTTAAAAAATTCTTTCACCATTAGAAAGCTACATTCACCCTGAGTCACATAGGCTATATTTTATCCCCGTACTCCCACGGGAACGGGAACTACGAGGGTGAAACCGCGTGTCGTCCCCTAGTCTATACTAATATTATAAAGAGGGAACATCTGTTTGTAAGTTTGTATGTAGGGGGTTTTCTCCGGAAGTAATGAACCAATTTTAAAAATTGTTTCACTGGTAGAAAGCTACATTATTCGTGAGTGCTATAGGCTATATTTTATTCCCGTACTCCCGCGGGAACGGGAACTACGCAGGTGAAACCGCGGGACGTAAGCTAGGAACTAATAACTTTAAATAAAAACTAAAAATAATAAAATAAGTTCAGGAAACAGGACATAGTCATAGTGACTGCAACAGTCGGGACCCATTAAATAATCTAGACTAAAATCATTACATCCAATATGGGTCCCGACTGTTGCAGTCAATATATCCTGTTTCCTGAACTTGTTTTTCTTTTCAGTTTTTATTTAAAGTTATTAGTTATTTTTTACGCAGTCGGGTTTTCTTATACCATGTTTACTGTTTGTTGTGAGATAAGGCTTTCGCACACTATAGTTAAAACTATCTTAGGACAGACTATTGCTAAAGTAGTATAAATACCAGTAGGAGTAGTATAATAGTATGTCTTAAACAGTCGTGACTATAGTGTGCGAAAGCCCTGACCGATATTTCGGCGCTGTTGCAAGCACCATGATCATGGATAAACTGCAGTTATTTCGGGTGGGTGTTTATGAGTTGACAAATCGGTCTACCCTCTTTCTTGTTCGTTTTTTTGCACTCAGTACCGCTACCACTGTCACTCGCAACTCGATCCGATATATCCTCGTTCCTATACTTATTTGGTAATCTCAATAGCTTCTCTCACCAGTCTAGGAATACAGTGGCGTTCTGTCGAGTTGACCTGAGGGTTCTATCAAGTAGTTCGATCTTGATTCCAGAAGATATTGCGCTATGGCCGATTTTTAGGTGTTATTATTCTTCACCACCTTGCTAAGCTCTGATATTAGACAAGCTAACATACGTTTCGTCTGACCGATATACGACTTACCGCAACTGCAGTCTGCTTTATAAACACCGGGCTTTTCCAGCGGAAAGTTGTCTTTCAGCGAACGCAGCATCTGAGACACTTTCTTGAAAAGAGTGACGACAGTCTTTACGGCGTATTTCAACTTTATCTGTCACTTCCCTCAAGTACGGCAAAAATACTAGCTGCCTATCAACCTCGCACTTCCGGTGCTTAGAACCAATTTTTGGTTTCGGTCTTGCGGGCCTCCCTAGTCCCTGTACCTATATCAATTTCCCTTTATGACCCTTTGCACATGTGTTAACTCGGCACGTAAATGTTCCTCATCAAATGAGCGGTTGGTGAGTGAAGTCACTACAGAGTTCAGATGTCTGGGATAACTTCAGTTTATCCGTGATCATGGTGCTTGCAACAGCGCAGAAATATCGAGAACTCAGAACAAATAAATAGTAAATATAATAAATATCCCGTTTCTAGTGTTAATGATAATAATTTGTACGTGTAGATCAAATTTCAAATCCACGTAACTAAAATGGTACTAAAGAATACGTCATCACAAAATTAATAAGTTGCTGTAACATGATGTGGACGGTGTTAGGAGTAATGTGAAACTCCAACACAACCGCTATAAATTGTCAGACCCTACAGAGTAGCATAATATACCTAATTTAAATACTGTTTTGCTGCACATAAATAATTCACTAAAATTAGCAATTCAATGAGAGGGAACTACATCAAGATCAGGATAGCAGTACGAAATTTAAGATTTTAATTCAGTTTGTTTGAAGCAGTAGTCAGTTATAGTTCTGTTTGTGCGATAGAATATTTACCTAGGAAACTGTGTTTAGGGTTAAAATAAACGCAGTGATTCAAATAACTTCAACGACACCGGCCAGAAGGTTGGTAATCGTTCTTTGTAAATTGTAATAGTAAAATAGCGGTGTTTTCTGGACATACAATAATAAGGACTCACTTGGATACAGAGAAGGTGACCGCAACTAGAGGCAGGTACTGTCTAGGCGAGACATAGACCCCCTTGGGGTCTAAAATGGCCGCTTTAGCAGAATCGTATTATGAATCACGTTAAAAATTTAAAATTATTAAAATGGACTTTATGTTCATAACAATAAAGTCCATTTTAAGAATTTTAACTTATGAACGTGATTTATACCAAAATTCTGCGTGGATCATAAAAAGCGGCCATTTTAGACCCTCAGAACGCATTTGTACGAGCGGGACAGACGAAAAGAGAACGACCTCTACACGTCTCGTATAATAATGTATTTAGGAGTAGGGCGCACCTTTGCCAAAGCTATGTTACCTAAAGATTATCTGGGGTCTGGGGTTAAGAAAGCGAGAGTTTTAAGTACTTTTCATTTGTTCCAACCGTGTAGGCTCAGCCTCATCAGCAGAGCGTGTTAAAGTTATAAAAAAAGTGCAGCAGTTAATCAGACGGTCCGCACCGTTACCTCCTTCAATGCCCTCTCGCATTAGTTTGTTGCGAATTCTCTTGATTATCTGGGTTTTATTTATTCATTTTTCGCAGGTAATATGCATCGCAACCAAGGTGTGCCTCTTTTGAAACTTCTGAAATTTAACAAGTGTTTGTCGCTTGATGCTTCTAAAACGCCGTTGTCCATTGAACATATGCCTCGTCCAAAATCACTGCCTCTTCTCGGAACAAAGTTAGAATTTATTGCGGCAGGCAGCGGAACAAAGTAAGTAACTATTTTATTTTAAAACTAGGGAAGATTGAGTTATCAATAGATTAAATATTCTTTTAACCGACTTAAGAAAAAGGCGGTTTGTCAATTCCACCGTATATATTTTTTAATAATCTTAAATTGTATTGTGAGAAATTTGTTTATTTGTTTTACAGGTTACACGAATATGCCGATTCTCGGCACAAACAGTTAGGTCCCATATATTGCGAGAAGTTGGGCGGTAACACAGAACTGGTATTTGTTAGTGATCCCATGCTAATAAGAAAACTATTACTGAATCTTGAAGGAAAGTATCCCATACATATTTTACCAGAGCCTTGGGTATTATATGAACAATTGTATGGGTCTAAAAGGGGTTTATTCTTCATGAACGGTGATGAGTGGTTAGAAAATCGTAGAGTTATGAATAAGTTTTTACTCAAAGAAAATTCTGAAACTTCCTTCGACGCACCAGTAAGAAGGATTGTAAATAATTTAATACATAAGTGGAAAAATGAAGCAGAGAAAGACACATTTGTGCCTAGTTTAGAGTCTGAATTTTACAGACTTTCTATAGATGGTATGTATGAAAACATTAACATCCTTTCATTTAATAACTGAAGTTGACCTGCAAAACGCCAAAGGTACAAGATACATTTTCGATGGATATTATTTCGCACGTTAGCGAGTTCATACTGTAAACTGTTTATTTATTTGACAGCAACAAAACAGTTTCATGAAACTCGTAAACTCAATATTATTGAAACCTACCAATGTTTCGAGTAGGTAACCGAAAAAAAGAAAATATTTGTAGTTCAACCGAAGCACTCGCCTATTTCCCCTGATATTTTTTCTGAATGAACGTATATTTTAATTATCATTTTGCCCTATCCCTTACTTACATTATTTTTTTACAGTGATAATAGCGGTGATGTTAGGGAGCTCTTCGTCACTTAAACCAGATCAACATTATGAGACGCTGTTGACCATGTTTTCTGAAGCAGTCAAGAAGATCTTTCAAACCACTACCAAGTTATTTGGGCTGCCAGTTAATACGTGTCAAAAGTTAAATTTAAAAGTATGGAGAGATTTTAAAGAATCCGTGGATATATCTCTATCACTAGGTAATTAATTTTAAAAGACAAACCAATGCATAATAATTATGCAATAGGTACATATTGTGTGTAACTAAACTTTGGATTTAACACTTTCCAGCTCACAAAATAGTAAGTGAAATGTTATTGCATAGCAAAGACAGCAACGGATTGATAAATGTTCTAGTTGAAGAAAATGTTAAGCCCGAAGATATTAAAAGAATAATCGGTGATTTCATTATTGCGGCTGGAGATACGGTATTTATTTTTTTAAAGGTATATTTGTAATATCTGTATATCTAGGTTCTTTTGAGTTGTATTTATGTTTTGTTACATTTCAGACTTCGTATACATCCATTTGGACATTATATTTGCTATCAAAAAGTAAAAATACACAACGAGAAATACATTCAAGGAACTCTTACATAAATTATGTGATCAAGGAATCTATGAGGCTATATCCTGTGGCTCCATTTCTAACAAGGATTTTACCGAAAGAATGCATTTTTGGTCCATACAGACTAGAAGAAGGCGTAAGTATAAACATGCATAATTGTGGTATCTTACCTACTAAAATCACGCAGGCATTAAGGGGCCGGCGGAGCATGCGTAGTTCATACAAACGTACCTAATACCAAAATAATTTGTAAATCCAACATATTCATATGGTAGTGTGTATTTATTTCGAATGGATTACAGAATATCTATGTTCCCAAATATATATTTTGAAAGGACAATGATATATAAAGACGAGCTGAGGAATTTAAAATTTCTATCGAAAACTAATTTTTAGGGTTCCGTACCCAAAGGGTAAAAACGGAACCCTATTACTAAAACTTCGCTGTCTGTCGTCTGTCTGTCACCAGGCTGTATCTCATGAACCGTGACAGCTAGACAGTTGAAATTTTCACAGATGATGTATTTCTGTTGCCGCTATAAATAACAACAAATACTAAAAACAGAATAAAATTAATATTTAAGGGGGGCTCCCATACAACAAACGTGATTTTTTTATAATAATTAGTACGGAACCCTTCGTGCGCGAGTCCGACTCGCACTTGGCCGGTTTTTTTTCTCATAACTCTTGTCCGTGTCCATTCAAAATATATATTTGGGAACCTAGATATTTTGTATTCCAATCGGACACTGGTGTCGATTCTGTTATGCACAAATTAAACTTAATTTAGGCTATTGCTATCTTTCTCTCTCAAATAAAACGAGAAAGAGATGGACGTAATATATAGCTGTCAAATTTTGTTGGAACTAATTTTCTAAACAAATGAAGGGTGCACGTAAAACCATGTCGACTAAAAACACGGTCAAGCGCAAGGCATAAACTAGTTTGACATCTCTAACTTAGTTCATAGCTATAGCCGTCCTTATCTCGCACTGCCTTTTAGTAAAAGATAGCAATAGCCTAAATTAAGTTTAGTTTGTGCACAACAGAATCAACACCACTACCCTAAGAATATGTTTGATTTACAAATTATTTTGGTATTACGTTTGTATGAACTACTCGTCCATCCGGGCCACCTATGAATTATTTTTGATTACTGTCATCAATTATTACGTGTAAATCACGTCTGTTTTGTCGGCTAAAACTACTAAAACAGTGTCAATTCAATTAATTGGCAACATGTTTTAATGCTTTTTATTTCCTTGAACATGACTGAGAAACTTTGGTATCGCTCTATGTATTCTGTGTTCTACGTGTGTGTACGTACAGTAAACAGCACACCACATCAGATGAAACGAGTAAAGTAAGTTCAAATTACGCCTTTAGATAAGGACGATTTTGCAGAGAAAGTGTTACCACTGATTCTTAATTTAATTTTTTTCCGATTGGGTTGGGCAACAAAACGCAAAAATGATCGCAGCAGAGAATTTGACTTTGACATGTTTGTTTGACAATTGACATTTGATTGACATAACAAGAAAATAAGGTTAAAATTAAGTTATAACCTGGATTAGTTGGATAAAACACTTGAAATAAATAGAATTACTGTAAATTACACAATTATCCCCCTAAAATGTTAATCTTCAAGCATATTACTAAGTTAAAAATGAACTCAACAATTATAAACAATCGGTCTTTCGGTGCAATTTGTTGTTACCATAATCTTATAGGAAATAACGAAAACAAAGCTTATAAATGTAATGTACTGACTCAAAATAAGTGTAGATCGATGTATTACTACCCAAGACGACATATATCAATGGAAGGATTTGTGAAATGGCAGGAACAAACGTACGCAAGCATATCAAGTAGTACTCCTGTGCATTTAATGCAGGACGGGTTACTTTACTTTCACGAAGTAACCGGTATGACTTGGTGGGCCACAATTGTTACAGCCACGGTACTTATAAGAACGCTCATGACTTTACCACTAGCAGTTTACCAAAACTACATATTAGCTAAAGTCGAAAACATCAGCTTAGAACTTAAGGATCTGGTAAATGAATTAAAAAAGGAAACAACAATAGCAAAGAAAGCTTACAACTTAACAGATAAACAAGCTGTTTTATTGTATAAGAGATCATTGAAAAAACAATGGAATAATTTAATAGTGAGAGATAACTGCCACCCTTTGAAAGCCAGCTTGTTAATATGGTTTCAACTTCCAGTGTGGGTGTGTATGTCATTTGCATTGAGGAACCTTGTCTACATGGCTAATGCTGACCCGGCAGCACTAGTTACCTTTATGGAGTTATCTGCAGGGGGCATAGGTTGGATTCCTAATTTAACTGAGCCAGACCACTCCTGGATCCTGCCAGTAGCATTTGGAATGACTAACTTAACAATTATCGAAATACAAAGGTTATCTAAGCTGCGACAACCTTCTAAGATGTACAATGTTTTCACAAATGTATTTAGAGTATTTACAATAATCATGATACCTGTAGCCGCCAATGTACCTTCATGTATGTGTTTGTACTGGATGACTTCAAGTAGTATTGGCTTGGTCCACAACTTGGTATTACTGTCCCCATCATTGAGAAGGAAACTGAAGATACCATTGGCGCCAAGTGAACTAGAAGAACCCTACAAACATATAAGAGAAGAATTGAAGCACTCATATACAAGAATTTTGAAAAGAAATATACCTAAAGAATCATAATGTTTCTTTAATTTCTATTCCCCAACTTTTTTTCTAGAATAATAACCTAGTATCGAAAGTGACAGTACTTTAGTGTTAAAATATTGCCCAACCAATCCATTCTGTATTGCTCACAATAGAGAAATCTTTTTTTTTTGTATACAATTATACAAAAAAGATTTCATACATTGATTTGAAAAGAAATGGACTAAATATACTATAAGCATAAATTATGAATTCCAGACTCCAATCATAGCTTCAATTTACACATCAGGACGAGATGAACAGAACTTTAGTAAAGCCGATGAATATCTCCCTTACCGCTGGGACCGCAATGACGCAAGGAGGAAAGACCTGGTAAACCATGTCTCTTCAGCGTCACTGCCTTTCGCTCTCGGCGCCAGATCTTGTATAGGCAAGAAGTTAGCAATGCTACAGATGACAGAGCTTATAAGTCAGGTAAACATTCAATTTATATGCAAATTATTCGGGGTACAGGGGCTTATAACGGCTGCTTTATCAGAATCATAATGTGAATCACGTTAAAAATTTAAAATTCTTTAAATGGACTTTATGATCATAACGCTAAAGACCATTTTAAGAATTTTGAATATTTAACGTGATTATGTTTTAAAGCAGCCGTTTTAAGCCCCCAGGTTCATGTTTAATTCATCAATACCCCAAACTTGTTTTTGTTCCTTTTGGGTGCTTTTTGATTCATGATCCTCAGTTGTTTTACTTTTTTTTTATAATATGGTAATTTTTGTTACAGATTGTTCATAACTTTGAATTTGAATGTTTAAATAAGGATGAGATAAAAGCGAACACTTCACAGGTTCTTGTGCCAAGCAGAGATATACAACTGGCCTTTTCATTACGACCACCAAAAATGCAGTAGACGCCTTTAATCTACTTTAAAGTAATGTAATAAGATTGCTTTCACTGTAATTCATCATTAACTTGTATTATTTTGTTTTTAAATTGTAAGGTTTGTAGTCTTATTGATACACAATAAATTGAGTAAATATAAGTTTAATTACAATTCAACTGTTTTAAATACCTCTATAATAAACAAAACTGTTATTTACAATCACACAAAGACAAAATACATTTTTACTAGATGCAAATTATTTATAATATTTATGGTTAGTTTGATAGAGTGCCCAAAAAGACGAACAACAAGAATTTAAAATATGAAATCACAAAATATTAACTAGGTGGGTAAATCATTAACATTTAAATAAATGCAATATTCACGAATTAAAAACCTTAACACTATATAAATACATTAACGTATAAAATATTGCTATAGATGGCAGTTTTTTGTGGGTGACAGGTAATTAGTGACGTGATTGTACTCATGTTAACAAACAACTTTTACTATGGGACCAAACCTGAAATCGCGAAAATAAAATTGCTGTTCAGTAATAGGGTAGATGACACTATAAAACAATAATTCCAAGACACAAACTCTAAAAAAAACACTTTATTTTGGGCCTGAAAACCCGATTTATTTTCAATTAATTGATAAATTCGATTTTTAGTTGCTTTGAAATCAATAAATAGTTGAGTCATTGAGTTGTAAAAAACAGTGACGACACAGTTGGCTATAGCCATACAAAATCTATGATAGAACCGCGTTTTGACAGCTCTTAAAAAGTATCTCAATTGATTGGTGTCATCTACCCCATTATATAAGTTCGCCTAACTGGTCAACATGTACTGAACATAAGATTTTTTTTCGCTATTTCAGGTTTTAGTCCCATACGGACGCGTTTACGAATTACCGCGCTTTTATTGTTCGAGCGCAGACTTATATTTCATTACAACATTTTTGTACATTAAAACCAAGACAGTGACAAGCAAAATAACCCTTAACTCAAGCCAATAAGATTCATCGCTTTTATTGTTCGAGCGCAGACTTATATTTCATTACAACATTTTTGTACATTAAATCCAAGACAGTGACTAGCAAAATAACCCTTAACTCAAGCCAATAAGATTCATCAGATTAAGCAAAATTTGTTGAAAATATATGTACCTAGATGCGTTTTTTTTTCTGAGTGCGATTGTAACATTTTGATAGTTTTTTTTATAACACCGTTTTGAGTTGAACTTAGGTGCTTGCATAAAATATTTTTGAATATATAAATTTATATTATTAAATAGAAGAAAACTGATCCTAAACTCAACACGATATCGTTAATTTTGTGTGGAGAGGCACCGAAAATTATTTTTTACAATCATATAAACCAATATTTTCGATTAAAAAGCTACTATTATTTAAAGACGAAGGAGTAATTTAAAGGTCATAGCACACTACACAAGCACTGCACCAGCACAGCTGTTGCCCGGCGTTGCCTCGAATTTAGGCTACGCCGCGCCGTCCACCCGCTGTCCGCGCGCCGACTCTAAGTCACCCGCGATTCGAGGCGTATGGTAGCGGCAAGCGCGCTGACCGCCCGCCGTAAGCTTTTTCATACAGACATTATAAAATATATTTTATTACAAACGATTTAATGCTCTAATTTGAATGGCAAGTTAATTGCTGGGTTGGAGCGATGCCGCCGGTGCGGTGCTTGTGTAGTGTGCCACGACATTACTGTTGTAATTATTAGTTACATTTGGTTTACTTAGTTTCATTTTTCCGCAAAAGCATCCGAAATACTGCGTATTTTTTAAAGTTTTAGTCAGATATGCAAACGCGTCCTTACTACAAGTTGTTTGTTATCATGAGTACAATCACGTATTTAGGTATCGGTCACTAATTAGGTACCAGTCGCCCTATATTTATTTCATATGCAGTTAATTCAAGCTACTATAGCACACTGACACAGGAATCATACAGGTCACGGACTCTTCACTACCTACATGTTCAGGCGCGGATACAGGGGGGGGGGGCAATGGGTGCAATTGCCCCCCCTGAACCGCACCAAATACGTCATTAGCCAAGCTTGAACTAGTTTGACCGAATTGAAACTAAATATTCTAGCTCTCTTGTCATGGGCGTCAGGACTCAGGATTTTTAAAAGTTATAGCTTTTCCTGCCTGATGCCATAGAATGGTATTATAGCATAATTATCTGAGGCAATGTTGTAAAAAATTGCGAGGTCGCTGCGCTCGCTCTTGAAGCCTAGTTTTTCATGAGTCTTAACTTTGACTACGCTCCCCCCCCCCCCCCCCGGCCCAAAAGGTGGTGGCCCCCTTGTATCTTGCACATCATGGATTTCTGTAAAGTAACGCCCATTTATTATCAAAAGTTTATCAATTTTTTTTTAATGAATTTTCCAAAATTTTCCCCCCCTAAAGGAAATCCTGTATCCGCGCCTGTACATGTTATCACTTTACCAGCTGCCTCAGTATCATAGATTTGATATCTTCAAGCCATTGTTCTTTATACTCTAGGTTGAGTATGTTACTAAAAGCTTTCGTGCGATCTGCCTCGCACATTTTACCCGTAAGTAAGTAAGCAACCGATTCCACGCATAAGAAGCCCATACCCTCGCCTAGAGACCATACATATATCTTGTCGGCAGTGTCTGGATTCAATTGAAACTGTAGGATAGCACTGCTCAGCAAACCTTTCAGTTTTTCGAATAAAAATCTATCTGCTAACAAAAGGACTTCTAAATTAGTTTCTAGTTTCTCAGCCATTGGGAAGACTTGGACATCACATTTGGAATTATTTAATCCAAAGTGTAACAAAGTAAATAGGTATTCCAATGCAGGTTTCGTAACATTCTTTATCCTTACACATTTTTCTACAGACTCCTTGAAACAGCCCATTAACATGGCGCTGAAAACTTCGGAGTTTTGACACAGAAATACTTTGTTGGCTTTAACAGTTGTCAAATCGTCTAGTTCAAAAGTAACTATTTCGTCAAAGGATAAGTTATCAAGTATAGGATCGTAGCTAACAAATATTTGGCCCGTGAATCTATTCTCAAGTACTTTAGGATCTTTTATGTGGACATTATTGGCTAGTTTTGCTAAAGCAGTAACGCAGTCTTGTATGTCTTCCTTGGACTCGGCAATAATGGCGAACAATGAGTTTAGTGCACTGCAGTCTATCAAATATTTCTTGAGCGGTTTTTCGGTCCTGTGAACATTGGAAGTCATTAGAAACAACAACGTAAAATGTAATAATAGTTATCATTGAGGGAGCGTTTCTTTGGCCGCCTGAAAAAAGTATTTAATAGTCTTTGACTAGGCTGCACCTACCTTGGTGCGCGCCTTCAACGGTAGGCCATGACGGACTTGATGTACTCTATCGGCATACTCTTGTATCATAACTATAGTTCTGTTTGAGTAGATCCGAACATTGTTAACGGCATATCGAATGCATCACCCACGTTCTTCGATTATTATGAGACTGTTTATCCCGCCTAGGTGTGGAGGTCGACGCTTTTTAAATGCCAAGACTCCACAATCGCGAGATATGCAGTCTCAGGAAATATTTCCTAGAAGCCGACGTGGGGACACATCGAGATGTGGTCGCGGTGGACAAGGGCCTCACGCCGCTCTCCTTGGATAAAAAGAACTGGCGCAAACCTCTAGTACTTGAAACTAACGACCGCAGGGAGGTATGGCACAGTAAGGAGCTTCATGCCCGAAGCCCGATTTATGCCTATCGGCGTCCGTAGCCTGGCTACGTTTCGGAGACCTCTTTGGAGAAGGAAACCGGTTTTGTTTGTACAACTATGGATGAAGTTATGATAACGAATAATTGTGAACTGTTATTGTGAAGGAAGGCACGGTTGACATATTATAGGCGAATCAATCCGTTACATTATCTTCGGGTATTCTCGTCTAGCTAACGGAGAATAGGTACTGCATAGACACAACCTTGTAGCCAGGTCATAAGCAACTTGCTCTAAAATACAGCCTTGTGGAGTCGGAAGTACCACTAGGTATGTGCCCGACCCAGTTCTCGAAAATTCAAATTTTAATTGTACTGGGATCAATTCATCATCACTGACAGGACTATTGTGGCCCATAAGCCGTGGTGGTGGATTGATTAGAGCAGCACGCAATGATTGTTGATATAACGGTCCCGTATGACGAGAACCTCGTTAAAGCCGAGAAAGATAAACAAATCAAGTATCTAGACTTGGCTCGTGAGGTTGTCAACATGTGGGATGTAAGCTCGGCGGTCATTCTACCGATATTCGTTTTAGCCAAAGGCTTAATTGCGAAGAGCCTCGACCAATACCCGAGCTGTATCAAGGGCCTGATTCAGACAGCAATAGGTACTCCTGGACACAGGTCGTATTGTTAGGAGGTTCCTCTCTCTGGAGTCCTGACCGCCGCGCCGGTAGCTTTAACCCTGTTCCCGATACCGGTGGGCAACAATAATAATATTTTAAAAATAAAAGAACAAGTAACAGTAATTGGCCTTACCTCACGATGTATGGTAATGTCAGTGATAGAGTTTGTTTCATAGATGAGCTGCCTTTCAGCAGTTGATAGCTAATTTCACCAATTCCGTAACTAGACTCTGCTAATATTGTTAATTGGCTCAATAGCTTTGAACTCAGCCTTAAAATCTGTAAAGGATAAACAAATATTGAGCGTACTACAAGGCGTGAGAATGATTTGAATTCACAAAAATAAAGGTGTTGTTGGACTTACTTGTTTGCACTGCTGGCATTTAGTAGGCGGATGTTTAGAAGTGATGGACATGTTATGTAATCTTAGAGCCAATCGATGTCTTAATATACTCATTAGGCAGAGAGCATTGCTGAAAATATAGGATTTATTTTATGGTGAAGGAGTTATACTAAATCACTACTTATTATAAAACAAAGTCCTCCGCCGCGTCTCTCTGTTCGGGATTAACTCAAAAACTATTGCACCGATTTTCATGCTGTTTTCACCAATGGATTAAGTGGTTCCCGAGGAAGGGTTTAGTAATTTGTCAAGTTTTTGTATACATTGGCTAAAATATAATGATACTAGCTGTTGCCCGCGGCTTCGCCCGCGTGCAGTTCGGTAACTGTCCCACTGAATCATACTATAGGGATAAATAGTGCCCTACATGCTAATCCAGGTTATAAACTATCTATGTGCCAAATTTCATAATCATCACAATCACCATCACTATCACAACCGCCATCATTATCACAATCACCATCACAATCACAATCCCCACCACTGTCGCTATCACCATCACAATCACCGTCACTATCACAATTACCATCAAAATCACTATCACAATCACCATCATCGTTATCACAATCATTATCATCGTAATCACAATCATTATCACAATCACCATCACTATCACAATCACCATCACAATCACAATCACCATCACCATCACAATCACCATCACAATCGCCATCACAATCACCATCACCATCACAATCTCCATCACAATCACAATCACTCATCATTTTAACAATCATTATCATCGTAATCACAATCATCATCATCACAATCTCCATCCTTGTCATCACAATCATTATCATCGTAATCACAATCATTATCATCGTAATCTTAATCATTATCATCTTAATCACAATCACCATCATTATCACAATCACAATCATAATCACCATCACAATCGCCATCACTATCACAATCCCCAACACAATCACCATCACAATCACATCACAATCACTATCACAATCTCCATCACAATCTCTATGACAATCACCATCACAATCACAATTACTATCATCATTTTAACAATCATTATTATCGTAATCACAACCATTATCATCGTAATCACGATCATCATCATCACAATCTCCATCCTCGTTATCACAATCATTATCATCGTAATCGCAATCATTATCACAATCACCATCACTATAACAATCTCCATCACAATCACCATCACAATCACATTCACTCATAATTTTAACAATCATTATCATCGTAATCACAACCATTGTCATCGTAATTACAATCATCATCATCACAATCTCCATCCTTGTCATCACAATCATTATCATCGTAATCTTAATCATTATCATCTTAATCACAATCAACATTTTCACAATCACTATCACAATCACTGTCACAATCACAATCACTATCACAATCACTATCACAATCACTATCACAATCACTATGACAATCACTATCACAATCACTATCACAATCACTATCACAATCACTATGACAATCACTATCACAATCACTATGACAATCACTATCACAATCACTATCACAATCACTATCACAATCAGTATCACAATCACTATTAAAATCACTATCACAATCACTATCACAATCACTATGACAATCACTATCACAATCACTATCACAATCACTATCACAATCACTATCACAATCACTATCACAATCACTATCACAATCACTATCACAATCACCATCATTAACACAATCACACATTCACACCCACCATCACATTCACAATCGCTATCCTCGTTATCACAATCATTATCATCGTAATTACAATCATCTTTAACATTATCACAATCACCATCTCTGTCACAATCACAATCACCATCACCATCACTATCACCATCATAATCACCGTCACTATCACAATCACCATCAAAATCACTATCACAATCACCATCATCGTTTTCACAATAATTATCGTCGTAATTACAATAATTATCATCGTAATAACAATCATTATCATCTCAATCACAATCATCATGATCACAATCGCCATCACTATCACAAAATCAAGTTAAAACAATCACAATCATCTTCATCATTATCACCATTGCTGTCACAATCACAATCACCATCACCATCGCTATCACAATCAGTATCACAATCACTATCAAAATCACTATCACAATCACTATCACAATCACTATGACAATCACTATCACAATCACTATCACAATCACAATCACTATCACTATCACAATCACTATCACAATCACCATCATTAACACAATCACACCCACCATCACATTCACAATCGCTATCCTCGTTATCACAATCATTATCATCGTAATTACAATCATCTTCATCATTATCACCGTCACTGTCATAATCACAATCACCATCACCATCGCTATCACCATCACAATCACCATCAAAATCACTATCACAATCACCATCATCGTTACTACAATCATTATCATCGTAATCACAATCATTATCATCTTAATCACAATCATCATTATCACAATCTTCATCGTAATCACAATCATCATCATCATAATCATCAGCATCATTATCACAATCATCGTCATCGTTATCACAATCATCACAATAAATCAACAATAACAACCCTGTATAGAAGTCGAATCCGCCATCTTCTGGATCTCAAAATAAATGCCATTTTCGTAATCAGCGCCCCTGATAATCTCGGTATCGACACCCATATTGATTTTTAGACATTTCAACCCCATCGCACCCCAACAGGGAATGATTGTATTTCAGGTCCGCCACACTAAATCTTAAAATCGTTGTTTTTGTATTACACCCGACCCAGTTTACCATAAAAACAATACCTATGTTGAATTTCAGGCTTTGTTACCCCATTTCCCCCTTTAGGGGTTGAATTCTGAAAAAACCTGAAACGCAAATGTTAACTCATTTATTGATTGGAGTACTCCTGTTAAGTTTCGAATAAAGTAGTCTAACTAATCTTATTTCCCCACGTAATCTTTGGACTCCCGTTCCAACCCCTAAGGGGGTTAATTTTGAAAAATCCTTGCACCCCTAAACCTCATAAAAAACCTTTGTGCCAAATTTAGAATCTCTGGACTCAGCGGTTTGGGCTGTGCATTGATTTTTATACTTTGCCACCCCATTTCCCCCTCTTAGGGGTTGAATCCTGAAAAATCCTGAAACCCGTTTCTACTCATTTATCATTAGGAGCACTCCTGTGAAGTTTCGAATAAAATAGTCTAACTAATCTTGTTTCCCCATACAAACTTTGGAGCCCCGTATAACCCCCATAGGGGGTGAATTTTGAAAAATCCTTTCTTAGTGCTCCCCTAGACCACATAAGGAACCTACTTGCCTAATTTGGAATTTCTAGACTCAGCGATTTGGGCTGTGCATTGATTTTTATACTTTGCCACCACATTTCCCCCTCTTAGGGGTTGAATTCTGAAAAAACCTGAAACCCGTTTCTACTCATTTATCAATAGGAGCACTCCTGTGAAGTTTCGAATAAAATAGTCTAACTAATCTTGTTTTACCCATACAAACTTTGGAGCCCCGTTTAACCCCCTTAGGGGTTGAATTTAGAAAAATCCTTTCTTAGTGCAACCCTAGACCACATAAGGAACCTACTTGCCAAATTTGGAATCTCTAGACTCAGCGGTTTGGGCTGTGCATTGATTTTTATACTTTGCCACCCCATTTCCCCCTCTTAGGGGTTGAATTCTGAAAAACCCTGAAACCCGTTTCTACTCATTTATCAATAGGAGCACTCCTGTGAAGTTTCGAATAAAATAGTCTAACTAATCTTGTTTTACCCATACAAACTTTGGAGCCCCGTTTAACCCCCTTAGGGGTTGAATTTAGAAAAATCCTTTCTTAGTGCAACCCTAGACCACATAAGGAACCTACTTGCCAAATTTGGAATCTCTAGACTCAGCGGTTTGGGCTGTGCATTGATTTTTATACTTTGCCACCCCATTTCCCCCTCTTAGGGGTTGAATTCTGAAAAACCCTGAAACCCGTTTCTACTCATTTATCAATAGGAACACTCCTGTGAAGTTTCGAATAAAATAGTCTAACTAATCTTGTTTCCCCATACAAACTTTGGAGCCCCGTTTAACCCCCTTAGGGGGTGAATTTTGAAAAATCCTTTCTTAGTGCACCCTTAGACCACCTAAGGAACCTACTTGCCAAATTTGGAATCTGTAGACCCAGCGGTTTGGGCTGTGCGTTGATAGATGAGTCAGTCAGTCAGTCAGTCAGTCAGTCAGTCAATCAGTCAGTCAGTCAGTCAGTCAGTTTCTTCTTTTATATATTTAGATTTGTTGGAGGGTCGCGAGAACAGGATCAAAATTTCATGATTACTTTTGGTCGCGATAACTGATGTCAGTTATGTAGTAGGCCCGCGGTTTCGCCTGCGTGGACATCCACGCAGGCGAAACCGCGGGCCTACTAAATAAAAACTGATTATAATAAGGGCCTGCACATATTGAGACTCACAAAAGGCTTCTCATTCTCAATGTAACGACGCTATTTGGACTCCACTAAGAGATAAATTATACAAGGACATTCAGGTAACGGATAACATTAATAATAATAATCATTTCAATCGACCTATCACCACTGACAGGACTGTTGTTGCCAATAGGCCTGACATTGTGGTGATAGATCGATTGGAGCGTCGCACAATGATTGTTGATATAGCGGTCCCGCATGATGAGAACCTCGTGAAAGCAGAGAAAGATAAACTATTCAAATATCTGGATCAGCAGTGCAAGTACGTAGCACTCGATTCGATACGATTCGATAAATCTGACAGTTATTCTCGATAAAATGAGTTTTTAACCAATCGAAAAGTCGGATTTATCGAATCGTATCGATTCGATCGTTATCGATTGCTACGTACTTGCAGTGCTGGCTCGCGAGGTTGTCGACATGTGGGACGTGAATACAGCAGTCATTGTGCCGATAGTCGTGTCGGCCAATGGCTTAATAGCCAAGAGCCTCGACCAACATCTTAGGAGGCTCTCGCTTGGCAGCTGGATCAAGGGCTTGATTCAGAAAGCAATACCCGCTGGACACGGCACGTATTGTTAGGAGGTTCCTCTCTCAAGAGCCCTGACCACCGGTTGCTCGGACCCTGTTCCCAGCGCTGGTGGGCTACTATTTTTTATATTTTTAAATGTTTTTTTATAGTGTTTTATATAGAAATATTTAAAAATGTTCAAAATATGTAATATAATGAATAAAGGAAAATATTAATAATCATTTCACACGTTTCAGTGCCCATGAAGGTTGAAATTTGAATTAAGGCTCTAGTTGGCTCCTGGAAGAAAGGATCTCTTCCCAGTTACATTTTTCTTTTATAGACTTGTGTTATTACCTCAAAACCCTGGCAAGAATTCGAGCCGCACGTCCTAAGGGCCGCTTACATCTCTCCACATAATCCAACAACGCGTTCAGGCACTCGCGTCCAGTCAACAGCTCAAGTGTTTGGTTCGGTACCGGTTCCTCACGAATGGCGCCGAACGAGTTGCAAGCTCCATGGGATACCCGGAATAATAGCACCAACACGCATGCTATACGAGATGATTTAGTATTCGTGACGAGCTTGGAAACATCTAAAACATAAAATAGCGTTACACTAAAGCCTCCGTTTCTACGTTTTTTGACGAAAAGATGCTGCTAATGAATAAAGGGTGTAAAAACCTTTTAACGAAGCCGAAAGATACTTGTTCTCCCCGTCATTGCGATAATTTTTTGTTCTAGACCATACCTGGGAACCTTCTAGTTACGGAGATATTGGGGGTCAAAGTTCCAACTTTTTGACAAGATTTTTTTTAAATACACGTTTTTAATGTAAGATTTTTACTTTAAACACCTCTACGACCCCCGTACTATTCAATCCATCCATCAGCACAATTTTTTGAGTGCGTTACATGGAGTTCTACCACAAAACATGATTTTTCACCCCAAAAAAAAAGTCGTTCAGCAATAATTTTTGCGTAAAGTTAGTTAGTTTGATGTATAGAATGCTTGGTTGACGGCTTCGTGATGAGGTCGTTTACACCCTGTATGTATCTGAGTCTTGAAATGTTTCTATTCATCTTTGATTTATGTATAATCCCCGGCACGTAACTTGGCAAGAGTCGTTAGATGCGCAGAAGTCGTTTTTTAGGTCTCTTTGGTGGTCAAGCGGGACGCGGGGTATGACGTAGCGCCGATCCAAGCGCGCGATTGGTGCGTCAGTCAACCCCTGCCTCCCGCACCGCGTCTACATTCCGTTCGCTCCCGATTACACTTACGGCCACGAAAGTTGTGCCCTTTGTTTTTGTTGACTTTTAGTTACGAGTTCAGTTTTAGTTTTAAATTAAGTTTTTGTTACGAGTTATTGTTTTAAATTTAGTTTTTATTACGAGTTGTTGTTATTGTTTTAAATTTAGTTTTTGTTATGTTTATTACATAATATGCCAGCTCAAGTGGTAGTTCTAATTTGATGCCAGGGGTAACAGTATTATTAACCGATAGTGACGACGAGAACCTATAATTTTTAATAATGATACTTTTTTTTTCTTAATAAAAAAAAAATGCATATTATATTTTATTTATAACACTTATTAAATGTCACGAATTCCTCTGCTTTGTTTAACTACATGATTAAAAATAAATGATGGCAATAACCGCATAATGACAATCAATAAAAGTGACCAGTTTTTTGTTCCATTAAGTGCACGATGCGCGAACTTGCCCCCACTACGCTAAAACCTTGCCAATTTACGTGCCGGGAACTGTAAATCCTATTCGCCTTTCGTATTCTTTACTTTATGGTTAAAGACTCTTACAGACAGCGAGGGTTACTTGCAGCCGTCGATAAGCGACGAAAATAAATATTTATTTAAAATGAGTAGTGTTTTGTTAACCTTCTAAAGGAGCTTCTTCTTCTAAACTCTCGTCATCTTCCATGATCAGCTCATCAAGGTCGTGCACCATCTGCGCCGCGTCCAGCTCCGCGGCCGCACTACTCACACCCGCCAGGTCCACTACCTCACCCTCATTATCACTACACACGGGTGAATAACGGCCCGAAATTTCAGAGTCAGAACTGTCTAAAATAAAAATCATTAGTCGTAAACTGAAACTTATTGGCAAAGCGTTAAGATCTAACATAGATTAACTCGAGAAAGGAATAAATGAGATGTCGACTGACAGTTATTTAATGTCTTACCTTCTTTAATGCTAAATGGTGAAGTAGGTCCTCCAGAACTACTTGGACTCCATTGATATTCCGTCCAATAGGGAGAAATTGAACTATTTTCTCCTGAACTGACGCCCGATTCAGGACTCCATTCCCATCTGGCCCGTTTACTGGAGGAAAACCCTCTGTACTCTGGACTAAAACCAGACTGATAGCCATCGGAATATGGAGATAATGGACCATGGTCCCCTCTATCTGGACTCATAGAAACGCCAGATCCTGATGCTTGAGGGTTTGTGGGCCACTCAGGACTTTTAGGTTCCCAATAAACACCAGCAGACCAGTCCTTACTTGCCATTTTAATTAGTTGAGATTTCTAAAAAGCAATATGTTTCATGTTATTCCGTCTTTAAGTAAATACTATAATAAATTGTCATGTAAAAATATAAGAAAGGTCAATAGTTACCTTTTTGATAGCCTTTGGGCTTTGAGACCGAGCTCTTTTGAGGCCCTTACGTCGCAATGTTGGTGCCTCATCTTCACTCTGGCTGTCATCAGTTGCGTCGCTGTCGACGGCATCAACAAAACCGACGATCATGTTATCTCTTTCAATAACCACTTTTAATTCGTCTTCATTCTGACTGGACAGAGGGCCTTTACGACGTGCAAATAAACTAACTTTACTTTCAGCATTATATGAGCCTTCATTAGTTTGCACTTCCGCATCAGGTTTACTGTCGTTTTGACTTTCCTTAATTTTTTCTACAGCCTCACATATCATTGATGTGGGTTCCAGGTTTGAATGTTCATAATTCATTGTAGTTAGATATGTGGTCAGCTCATCAGTAAGCAAGCTAACAAGACCTTCATTAACTAAAATCTGGAATGCTGCAGATGAAATGCAATACATTGATATATGGATCATTTTAATATTATTATGTATTACTTATAGTTATGTGTAACACTTAGTTATTGCTGAAGCTAATGATTTAATGTAAGCAATCTAATAATTCACGTTTAAACTTTGTTTCTTGGGTTGACTCATGGATGTTAATTTTTATAACTAAAGGAACTCGTAACTAAATATATAAAAACTTACATGTATCGTCGAAAACGTATTGCAGAAGCGCGTGCATAGCGTGAGGGTCGACTCTAGCGGCCGCTACCAACAAGGGCAACCCGCCACAGTGACGCAGGCGCGACCGGTTCACCGACTCGCCGCTCAGCTGCGCCAGAGCATGTGCTGTGCCCTCCGGCCATAGGAAAACATCTAGATCGAGGGAGTAAAAAAGTTTATGACCCTTTAGTTTTCTCATGGCAAATTTTTGAGAACCATGATAGATGAAATATTTATTTATTTACTCTCTAAACATACAAATATATATATTGTAGCACACTTAAAATTGAAATAGTTTAACTGTTTTTGACATAGCAAATTCCATATGTAGCTGTTCTTGTAAATTCACCCAAAGCACAACAGAATATGTCCAAATCCTCAGCAATGAGGTTGGGTTAATATTCTGAATACAAATTATATTATGCAATGAAAAAGGTCCAATACCTGTAATTTTCTGCAGTATGCTCACCAGGCACTCAACAAATCCCGCAATGCCTAGAAGAGGGCGACAGCTAGAGAGGTAGCAAAGATTCATGAGACACTTCAGTGCAAGAGACTCAAACTTCTTTGTTAGAGCCACAAGGCATTGGTAGCCTCTACCATCTCCTTGAAGCTGGAATGTAAACAACTACGATAAGGTTGGCGACAAGACTGTGTGTATGTGTTGTGAAGGAATTGTGGTTGGTCCGAAATAACACTGGGAGACACTTTATTATTATTATTTCCTTTATTTATTTTTTTATAAATTATTTACATTTTTAAAAATTCCTTACAAAAAATAAAAAAATTATAAAAACATTTAAAATATAAAAAAATTGTAGCCCACCGGTATCGGGAACTGGGCCCAAGCTACCGGCGGCGGCGGTCAGGGCTCCATTATTATTATTATATTTAAGAGATATCCAAAATGTAATACCTAAACATATACAATATAGTCTGTTCCAACACTTTTTCGAATTCATGTAAAAAATAATCTGATAAAACAGATCCAAAACTGTCTGAACTATTTATCTGATCTATCAAAACTAAAAAATCTGATACTGCAGAGGGGGAGAAGGGGTGGCCTTAAATCTCAAGACGTATCTCCAAGGGGGAAAGAGGGGTATAAAAGTGGCCTCCCTACTCACATGATTAAAGAATAGCCCCAAAGAGGAATTAGTTAAAAATTCA
The DNA here is from genome assembly GCA_905147715.2 of Xestia xanthographa. Taxonomy (NCBI): domain Eukaryota; kingdom Metazoa; phylum Arthropoda; class Insecta; order Lepidoptera; family Noctuidae; genus Xestia; species Xestia xanthographa. The sequence continues at coordinate 12,182,610 of LR990649.1, read as the reverse complement.
TCTGGATTGGATAGGAAAGTTTAAGCTTTATCTCACCACTTATCTGGACTTGAGTTATAATTAGATTTTTTTTTCTGAAAGCCTACCTGTTCAGCACATTGTGCAGTAGAATGTGTAGTAAAGTATCCCAAGCACTTCAGAATGCCCGTGATCAGTTCTTCCTGACTCTTCCTCAGGCCTTCAGTTTCCCGGCCAGGAGTAGTTGTCTTGATAATGCCAGCAGTTTCACATTCTGTTGTTAGCAGTATGGCTATGCAGCGCACCGAGTTCAAGCTAAGCATCTCATCTCTTTTCTCTGTTACCATCCACAGTTGTCTAGAGAAACACAATAATATAAAACCCAACATTTTATTGTAATGTAGTCTAAGTAATTGATGAATTAAACAATCAAAAGAATACCTGAATTAGAGCAGGTCAGTTTATGAAAGTTGGTTCTAAAATTGACGACCAACGTCTAATATTCGACGACCCAAATGGCGCAGCGGTATTGAAGCTGCCTTACGTACTTAGGGTCTCGGGTTCGAATCCCGTTAGGAGCAAATGATTGTGTGATAAGCATGGACATCTGATTCAGAGTCATGGATGTATAATAAGTACATATTTACAAACAAAAAAGTATCTATGTAGTACACACATCAAAAAAAGTTTGCGATCACTTTGAAAAATCAAAGACTTTGTTATGTTTTCATAAACAATAAAAAAATAGTTTTATTTAATTTATTTTGAACAGGGTATTTCTATTTAAAGAAAACACACCACAAAGATTTTTTCTTGACGAAGTTCAATTTAAAAAATTATATCAGCTTAGTGATAACAAACTTTTTTTGATGTTTTATAAAAAACAAAAAAAGAGATTATGAACCCTCTCAATCACTCATTTAAAACTGGGTTATTCTTTTTGCTTACCTGAGAGCATTGTTTTGTTTAAGAAGTAATAAAATTACAGTTATAAATTACCTGATGGCCCGTACAGCCATAGTGAGGGTAGGATAAGATGTATTTTTGTCTCTGTTCTCAATGAGGGTTACCAACGCAGTCACTGCACCATGGTTGTGTAAACCATCTGCGTTTGTATTCTTCTGTGCCAGGTTGCCTATCACTCGGCAAGCTCTGCCTACTATGCTATCACGGCATACTGTTTTGATTATGTTCACCAATGGTCCAAATATGTATAATTTACCAACCTGAAATTGTTTTCGATAACACTAATTCTAACTCAATAATCACTGAGTGTAAAAAAAAAACTAGTGATGTAGTACAGTCACAACCACTAATGTTTACCTTTACACTTAAATTTAAAACCAATTTTCTTGAGAAATGTAGAGATTATTGTTAAAATGAGACCTATTTCATAAAAGTATGGGTTCCCAATACTATGCTCATAGCCACAAAAAATTACAGTCATTACAGTAAGGCAAAATCACTTTATGGAGTTGCAGTGTTTACTTATTAGTGCTTGTGACTGTACATAATGATTATTATTTTTTACTAGTGAGTATTTTAGTAAATGCTCTAAATCACATACCGCTAAGCTGCTTTCTTCTTCGAGACAGCAGTTCCCAAGTATGCTTAACGTAACATCAAGTATTCTTTCATTTGGTTTGCGCAAATGTGGCAATAAACATTCTAAGCCACCACATTCCCGAAAAAGCTTTATTCCACTGTCGTTGGTAATGATTTTGCTTCTTATTTTTAGTAAAGTTTCTTGAACACGACTTGAGGATGAAGATTTAAGCCCCTCAATAATGGTTTTAACATAATTTGGATCCATTTTCTTGCAAAAATTAGGATTTTAAAATTTTACTCAAGTTTTGACATTTTCTTTCTTCTGTTGTCCAGCTGATTTTGTTCATAGATTAGAATAATATTTTGTCTATGGTAAGTTTTTCAAACACACTCAAATGGCTGATATTCTCCAACGTGCTAATGACATTTGAGAACGAAAAGGTCTGTGGTTGTTCCTGTATTGTAGTTTTTGTGACATCTGTATTCTGCCTACATCTGTGGTAAATAAAAATGAAGAATTTGCAATGCGATGACAGAATTTGTTATACATTTTTTACACTGATAAAATTACAAAATTAATTATATTTGATTGTATTGTAACATAAATTTGTCATGACATCGTTTTCTAAGAGATGAGTGTCTTCGGAGATTTTCAACGCGTGTGGGTGCAACGTTTTCCAGAGAGTGCATTACCAGCAGCTTGGGAAGAAGATGTCAGGGCCAATTTGGCTAAACACAAACAAAAAGTTGCTATATTGAGAGAAGAATTGGAGAAAGAAGAGTTTTACGTGGAGTATTTAGAAACATTGCTATCAGATGTGGAGAAACATAAAGCTGCCGCACAAAGCATCCGGACGGCTCCGCCCTCGGGGGGTGACGTGAACGATCTCGACGATAAGGCTTCTGATAGCAAGCAGGTAAATCTTTATGATCATTTGTCATGAACCCATTTCACAGTCATTTACACACAGAGTAGATGAATTGTTTATTTTTTAATATTTTCCTCAACCAATTATTATCTCACACTAACTAATCATTTCTTTTCATGTTATTGTTACTTATTGTAACACAAAAATCCAAAACAAAAATGTAAATCGTCATTTAATTTAAAACTAAACAGATTAGTGTTCATAATATAATTAATTTAATGACTCTCAAGATATCTGCTAAGTGTTAATACCATACTATAGACAGACAATTAAATATAAAAATTCCATTCCTGGAACTGGATCAATTTGTTTTTTCCTCTTTAGCTTAATTTATGTACTTAGTATGATTCATGAGGATTCATGAATATAGCCTTGAGTGGTTTAAACATAATTAGCTATGTTCCTGTTTTAAAATAACACTCATCATTAAAAATATCTCTATTGTAGTCAAAAGCTGAGTAATAAGTTAATCAATACAACTTTGTGATGCAATTGTCACTCTCACTGTTATGTGGAGACTTAATTATCTTATTAGTGGCATAATGGATACTTAAATTCTTCTGTATGAATGCAAAACCAATTATGTAAATAAGAAACTTTCTAATAAGTTGTAAATCTGCTTCTGTAAAATGTTATAATTATTTATTTTTGCAATTCATTGGTGAAAAAAAAACACTACTCTTTAACCAATGCCTATATTATTTACATTTTAATAATGTAGTGTATGTTAAGTCGGTTTTACAAAAGGAAAGCTTTATCACACTGATCTGTAGTTACTTTTTAGGGTTCCGTACCCAAAGGGTAAAAATGGAACCCTATTACTAAGACTTCGCTGTCTGTCAGTCTGTCTGTCACCAGGCTGTATCTCATGAACCGTGACAGCTAGACAGTTGACATTTTCACAGATGATGTATTTCTGTTGCTGCTATAACAACAAATACAAATATAGTCAATGGTACGGAACCCTTAGTGTGCGAGTCCGACTCGCACTTGGCCGGTTTTGTTGTATTGGCATAACTTAAATGAATATAGGTACTCAGAAATCTATAAAATAGTACAATACAATATTTCTTGAGGTATTTGAAAGATGACAAATTGGATTAAGCACCTAAATATGAAAAACAGTGCAAATATCTTCTTAATTGGTTTATATTAATGTTATATCATCATCTTCCTGCCCTTGTCACATGTTATTTGTGGTCGGCGCTACATATTTTTTTCTTCCATTCTCCCCTGTCAATCGTCACAATGTTATTATTGTATTTTTTTATTATTATTAAGCCTTTATTGCCAACACAATATATTATATATACATAATTTAGAATTTCACAGTTGATTAATTATATTTATCATGCAATTAAATAATTTTTCATATAACATTAAATTGTAAATTTACATTAAATTCATTATTATTAATATTTACAATTGCAATTTTATTATTATTAAAATTCATTAGATTTTACATTGGCATTCATTAAATTAAATTCATTATTATTACAATTGCAATTATTATCATTAAATGTTATTGCTATCATTAATTTTAGGATTTTATATTATTATTAGATTGGGCGTCGGCGTGTCTTTGCGACACGAAGGCCTCCTCCAGCTCTTTCCATTTTTCTCTTGTAACCTGTGCCATATAGGACCCGCATGCCTTTTTATGTCATCAGACCAACGTTTTCTTTGCCTTCCACACAGCTCTTTTTCTGTCTCTTTCTTCTTATTATTGTATATTGATTAACAAATATATAGCACAACAATGTAAATCTCAAAAGAATCTTGCTTTTTAATAATCCAAATAATCAGTCGACCAACCCACTTGCTAAGTTCATACCTCTCAATAACAATAGTATGATGAGTAATCAATTATAAAGAGTAGTAAAACAATAAATTAGTCACAGAAAGATTATTGTGTTATTTGCCATAGGATTGTAGTAAGATGTTATACCTTGTAAATGTAGTCCAGCATTAAACATGCAGTATTCATAACTGTGAGATAAATATTAATGTTATGGAAACATTATCCACACATGAGTGGCAATTAATTAATATTTAATACTAACTGTTAATTGATTTGTGAAGCGTGTGAAAGTAACAGTAAGGTTGACCTGCTTCATGGCTGCTTAATATCTTGCAACATAAGAGTGTCTACAAATGGTTATACAACTACACCGAGGTGTGATGAATCATCAATGAGGATGTAAATGAGATGGCTGTTATAAGGCTCTGAATACAAATAAGTTCTATACTAATACATGCATTCACCAAGGTGTTCAATACATCCCATGGATGGTCCTATTGTTACTGTTGAGTCAATATGCTCAACCAAAAACAACTTCAAACTAAGTAACTTCTATTTATATTTACACGTAAAAGTTACTCATTCAAACATATCTTTTGTGTACTTTGTTGCATCATGAACTAATTTAGATGGAGGCATGTCATTGTGTTAATTAGTAGAGTATGAGGTAAATGGGCACATTGGCATTCATAAAAACTTAATTAACTACCCAGTTATTACAGCTATTTAGATTGGTGTTTTTACATCCTCTTAGTTAATAGTATGAAAGCATTACTATTCAAGGTTGAATTATGTTTTATTTAGCATTCCATTATTTTTAATTGAAGTATTTTAAATTAGATGTATTTTTTAGGGTACCGACACTGATTTGTTACTGCAGAAAAGTGAAGTAAGTTTGAACAGCAATAAAAGTGAAGACTCCACACCCGAAAAGGCTGAATGTGAACCAGTGCAGCTCAGAAACAAACCGGTCCGTATAACTGAGAGGAGCTCAGTGAATCAATGCATCAATGAATTATCAAACCTCGCAGCAGAGGCAGCACGGAGAAGGTGTAATAGTGAAATAGTCCAGAGAACTGACATTAATCATGATAACGGTAATATTCCAAAGTTATTTTGTTAAAAGATTGCTAATATAAGGTTTGTTTACGTTAAATACTAAAACTAGTAGTAGTAGATTATTATGAATAAATAATTAAAAAAAAAGCATTGCCTGGACTGTTATGTTCTCAATTAGTTGCTGTAGTAAATATCAGTTCCCATTATTGCAGTAGCAGTAGAACAAACAAGTCCAAATCAAGCCAAAAACCGTCCTACGTCACAAACTGGTGATTTTGTAACAGTCATCGAAGTAAATGGTCTGAAATTAGCAGAAGCTTCCAAGAAGTCTGAAGAGTCACAGCCGTCATCAGAGGACAGTCCTGTCGATCCTGTGGCAGTTGCTAAGAAGAAAGTCCCACCCAAGTGAGTTCTTTTAGCCATTGTTTATTTGCTAAAGGTGCTGGACATTATTTTTATTAAAACTCGTCTTTTTCGTAAGTTAGTATGTTTAGATGTAGGGGTAATCTGCGAAATTACTGATCCGATTCCCAAATTTTATCACGAATGGCAACCTACGTTATCCGCGAGTGTCCAAGGGTATATTTAGAACGTTCTCGTGGGTTAATTTCCGACTTGAGGGAAGGGACGAAGTTGAGGGCCGAAGTTGGTGAATAATAAATGCGAGAGTAACTTTTTGTCTGTTACTTTTTATGCTGTTTCATTGAAGTTTAGTACCCTGGTTGACGATCAACTGGGTTAGGAGATAATATGAGATGTCTTTCAATCGCCGTTGCAACCGCGGGCTAAAGCTAGTGTAGTTTAAGTCACTCTCCCATACGGTTTTGTTTTGAGTTTCTTTAAATAATAATGTTTTTTTCTTTGATGTATGTCTAGGCCTCCACCAAAAGTGTTCAGTAAGCGTGGTGCTTCGTTACCGGAGACCGGGCTAGCAGAAGATAGCCCGCCCTCCTCACTGGGGCGGAGAATCCGTAACGCGGAATCTCGCGAGTCCATTGCTAGTAGAGCGTCGACGCCCTCCATTAGTGAGAGAGTAAGTAAGACATGAATATCCTTCTTTAACGTCACGGTCACTTGCTTGGTGATGTGAACTTATGTCTCGACAAAATAACACTTAATTTTATTTAAGGCGATTACAGGAGCTAAATTAGCAACTCTATTTGTGGTGGTTCAAACTTCGTTTGAAATTCTGTTAGAATAAGGTTCTACTCAGCTTGCACTGCAAAGTGGTTGTTACGTCAGTCACTGCGGGCCGAATGGTGCGAAATGAGTGCGATTTACAAAAAATCTATTGATTGGACTAAAAGAGTAAAACACTACGATGCTAATATGTTGCTTGTAGAATTATTTGCCAAAAAATCACAATGATTGCATGTATTTTAGTATGGTTTTTACTCGTTATAAGAAATTTTTAGAGATAAGTTCGTGATTTGTTTAATCGAGTGAAATTAGTTGTATTATGTTTTCAAAACATAATACAACTAATCAAACTATCATACTAGCATATATCCTGAAGAATGTCATATATTTTTCTGGTTTTGTTTATTGCAGTGAATCATGTGCTTTTTTGTATTATAAAACTTGCGTTTAGCTCTTGTAGTCGCCTTAACAGTAGCAGTCGGAACTATATTAATTATTATCTAATAATAATATATAATATTACGTACTAAAATGCGTAGCATTCTTATGTGCTCCAGTGCTCCACTAGTGAACACGATATTGTTTACCGAGTGCTTGTTACACTGCTACAAAACTGTAGTATACCGTAACCTAAACAACCTGTGAATAGGCATGATGACAAATTTTTAAAAACTGTCCTATAATGTTCGGAAACGTAAATTATTTAAAATCAATTTCATATTTTTGGCCACAGTTAAGGTTTAATAGTTAAAAAAGAACATTTTAGTTTTTCGATTTAAAATTCCCACCGAAACGCTCGCCAGTGTCATGGCGTCGCTGGTGACGTCACACCTGACTAGTGCAAAACGTCAACACAACAAAGCTAGAGGTTTCGTACGTCTATAGGGAACGTGCACAACGACGGTGCTGCCAACTGGCGTCGCCAATCCGAATCTTGTGCTCTATTAATGCTTGACATTGAATTTTCTAACAAGTAAACAGAATTAATTTTATAGTGAAAATGAATTAACTAATCATAATGCATTGTTGCATTTCTGGATGTAGGTACCAATACATCCACAAAAATGAAAATAAATCAATTAGCGTAAAATTCTATTACTTTCCAAAGAATACTAATAGCATACCATGTTTTGGTGAAAAATGCAAAAAATGGATAAACGCAGTAAATAAAAATATTTGAAAACGACTTGTTTTTGTTACACTCTGCATTGAAAAGGCCCTCAAAATCAACCGTCCATGCAAACATACCAGAACCATTTATACTTCACCATAGACGTGTTCTACTAGACCGCACTAAAGTTCACACCGAATATCCCTCAACAGTTACTCAAAGACTCCACATGTACTCAGAATATAAACATGGTTATACCCACAATAATGTTTTTAGTTGGCTGCACTCCTTTGGTTTTTTAAGTTTTGTATCTAAATGCTACGGACTGCATTTTATTGAATGCTTCATCAAATGATTGTGAACTAATTGATTGATTAAAGCCTGGAGATACTGTTCTCGCTGATAAAGGATTCCCTTCCATTATAACATGTATTGAAAATAAGAAAGCTATCTTAGTTATGCCAGCCACCATGTCTTCATACACCACAATTTTCATCAGAAAGTAAACGAAAGATATAAAATTCATATTATTAAACATTTATATTACGCTGACGATCGTTATTGATAGACCGGAACTCATATTTTATACCTTTTAGCATATTCAAAAATAATATAATTGAAGCGACAATATTGTATAAAGTAAATTGAAAGCACGATGAGAAGTGATAAGTTTCCTTTTCTGTCCGCATAGTGTCTCTTTTGTCGATTAGTGCTGCCACCTATAGTTCCTGCACGTTCCCTATACATTTAAATAATTTGCGAATTGCGATTATTAAAATGAATTCGAAAAAGTACAGGTGTCGTGCGGTCCCGCAGTGCGGGAACACATCAATACAAACCCCAAATAAGTTATTTATGTCCTTAGTCAATGATATTATAAAGAAGACGCCATGTTCATACTGAATGGCGTTCAGATATCGTTGCGAGTAATTTAAAACTACGACAGCGATAGATAATACGGAACGTATAAGATAGAAAGAGATAGCTAGCTATCAAAGTGCAACAATTGTATCACTTTGTCCTCAACAATTTTTGCGTGCTAGTGCGATATCTACCTCTTTTTACTATATAATATCATTGTCCGTAGTCCCAATTCTGGAAAGTTTGGATTTAATCCAATAACACTCGATAGATGTACAGGATGGCTCTTCGCTTCTGCGATGCATCAACATCAAAAAAGCTATGGCATGTTTGCAGCCTCCTAGTGAAGCTAAACAATCATGACATTCGACTGAATTTACTGTCTCTTGCTGTTCATCTATTAATAAAGTTACTGCATACAACTTAGCATGTACTTTATGTTTTGGGCAGATTTTTCTTACCACTGTGCACAGATTTTCTTCGCGTTTAAGTTGTACCTACGTAGCTTACGGCGTCATCGCCATAGGGTGCCCTGGAAGACCATAAATAAACAAAGAAACGAAACAAACAAACATACGGTTCAATTTAAAAACAATATTACAAAAGTGCATTTCAAAGACATACTTTTATCATACTACTAAACCTATTTGGTTTGTTATAATACTCAAAATATTGTGATTTTAAAATGATTAAGTACATAGATTACATTTATAAAATGTGTTGTAGTATTAATAAAGGTACTTATACAATTATATTCTAATAAACAGATAGGTATGTTATACACCTACAAAACCACAGAAAAAAGTGTTCCGCGCAGCAGCGGCACGCGAACACTTTTTATTCAGTCTACATTTCAAATGATACAAAAGGGATAGCTCGATAAAACCAATAAGAAAAAAAGAGACAGACAATGTTGTTCTATGTCTGTAGTGCACGCGTCCTTGTCGTACTCACGACAAAAATGCGTTTCCCATCTGTCTTTTTTATCCTCCATTATCAGAATAATATTAGAAAAATAAATGAAAAATATTAATAAACCAAAGTATATTGCGTAGTTACATGTGGTATGAGATCCCTTGTGTTTTATTTACTTCGGTATCATGATTGGTACACTTTTCGAACACGCACGATGGCATTTTTACAATTTTTATCTAAATTCGTAGCAGCGTATCGCTCGTCGCCATGCGTGTTGCAGACTAAAGGTAAAACGGGTCAATTGGGCCGTTTTCGATGCAAAAAAAACTCCCAACTTCATCACATCGATTTTAGTCAATTTAGCACCGTTTGCCTTACTATACCCTCGTTCCATGATCCGTGTATCATAAGATAAATCACAAAACCACAGAAATTCCACCATTTGTTTACCTAAATTTTCCGCGTGTTATCAAAAGTGACGTCATGCGCTGTGATTGGTGTTCAACTTAATATGGCGGACATAGGAATTTTGTAGATTTTAATTATCATATAATTTATCAATCCCGCTCTTAATAATAAAAATAATGCGTGTTTCGTATTCCACAATTCTAATCTTATTAAATAAATACAATATTTTAGTAATTTTCAATTACTGTCATCATGCCTATTGTGGGACAGCTAAAAATACAATCCGAAAATAACTGTGGAAAGGTATATCTTTCTTTCTGTTAACGTTTCATGGCTGAACGAAATTTGATGCAATATGGCGCACACAGCTAGACCAGGGTTAGGACTAGGGCATACCATCCGGATATCCGGATAATTCGGATATCCGGATATAATATTGCGTACCTATCCAAATTATCCGGATAACGTTATGCAAGTATCCGAATTATCCGAATACTAAAATGAGCGGATTATTGCATGCCCTAGTTAGAACTTAGGATATTTTTTATCATGGTAGGACGTTCCCGTGGAATAACTTCGTACCACCACGTGGGCAAAGCCATTGGAAAAAACAAGTAAGAAGGAAGCAATAACATTAACCTGGTCCAATCATTTAAACGTTGTTTTTATTAAGAAGATAGATAGATAAACGAGCAGCGGTGGCCCAGTGATGGCGGACCCGATTTACGAATAGTAAGTCGTGAGTTCGAACCCAGGCAGACGCATTACTTTGTGTAATTTATTTCATCACCGCTGCTCTCAAAACGGTGAAGTAAAACATCGTGAGGAAACCGGCATGTCCTAGAACCAAAAATTCGAAGACATGTGACAGCTACCAACCTGCACTGCGCCCGCGTGGTGGATTATAGCCCATTCCCTCTCATAGAGAGGAGGCCTGTGTCCCAGCAGTGGGAACATTAATAGGCTGATGATGATGAGATAGATAAACCATATATTTAGTGCACACAAAAGACAACACAACACACATAAGTACTTACAATCAAATGATACAATTTACATGATTAAAAAACAAGGTGTCAATATACAAAAAGATAAATATATTTACGAAATAAGTATAGTAACACCATGACATACTTCAAATAAAATAAAGTAACAAGTATACAAAGTGCGGTGTGCGTCTCAAGAACTCAAGATTTAACCAAATGGGTTTCCAGCTCAGCAGGTGTCAGGCATGTACCTGACGTTGGTATTCTGCTGGATCTCTGTACTTCTGTAGTGACAAACGGACGTCAAGCAGAAATGAAGATTAAATGAAGAAAAAACATTCCAAACCCAATTTCTCTAAAAACTACAAAAAGGGTGTAAAACACCTCTTAACGAAGCCGAAAGGCACTTGTTCTCCCCGTCATTACGATATTTTATTTGTTCTACTCCATACCTGGGAACCTTCTAGTTACGGAGATATTGGGGTTTGTAAGTTTTTTTTTTTAATACAAGTTTTTAATGTAAGATTTTTACTTTAAACACTCCCACGACCCCCGTACTATTCAATCCATCCATCAGCACAATGTTTTGAGTGCGTTACATTGAGTTCTACCACAAAACATGATTTTTCACCCCAAAAAAAAAGTCGTTTCCCAGCAATATTTTTTGCGTAAAGTTACTTGGTTTGATGTACAGAATACTTGGTTGAGGGCTTCGTGATGAGGTCTTTTACACCTTTTATTAATACCAATTCCTCTATTGTTTACAGGTAAAAAGTTATGAATCGATCAACTCCCTATCTTCGGAGCGCAAGCGTTCAGGCGGGGCGGCGACTCCCCGCTCCATCGACGAGGAAGGCACGTCCACTACGCCCGACCTGGGCGACGCCACCGACGCGGACAAGTCTGCCCCCATATCGTTGGAGAGCATACCGGCTGCCGTGCCCGGCTCTGAAGACGAGCCCTACTATGATCAAGTGCCCGTTGACATCAATGATGGCGAATACGTTTATATACAAGCAGGTAGGACAATCCCCAATAGGGTATATGCATGATCTTTTTTTATCACTGTAAACAAAGCGTATTGACATCAGAAATAGCAAAGTGAAATTATTTTTTTAAAATCTATAAAAAAATACTAAGTTATAAGCATTTGAAACTGCTGATTAGACAGAGAGATCCGATAAAGCGAATGAAGTCATTCGCTGCATCGACGTACAAAATCCATACTAGATTCCGTTGATCTAGAAAGAGATAGAAACAAAAGTTGAAATGGTTATAACTTTTGTGTTGTTTCGCCGATTTATGTCTTGTTTTCGCTTTTTGACATTATTTATAAAGTACTTCAACATTCCGTACTTATCGAAATAAAAAAAATAAAATTTATGCCTATTCCCCAAGTGACACTGTGTTAACCTTGCCCCTAATTTGGTCATTTGCTATGACAGAATACAACTGCGACAAAATAGGTTGTTTGATGTGAAGAATGAATGTATTGTAATTAATAAACACGCGAGGAAAACCTCAAAAGTAATCATGCGTCACGAAAGTTATAATAGGCATGACGACAGTATCAAAAAATTGCAAATCTATTTAGTCCGTCAGAGTATTGGAAAATAATGGATACATATTTTTTGTTTTTGTAAATCAATGAATATTGACAAAGATAAAACGCATCAAAACTCGGGAGTGAGGCTCGTGACGTCAGAACTAGCTACCAAGGCGTGACGTATTGAGAATTTTAAAAGCGTCATATCTTCGTCAATTTTAGTTTACGTAACAAAAGAAACTATACGTGTCCAATATTTTTTGGAAATCTATCTGACGGACTAATTAGATTTTTTTTGTCGTCCCGCCTATTGGAATTATAAATGACTAGCGGACGTCCCGCGGTTTCACCCGCGTAGTTCCTGTGGGAGTACGGGGATAAAATATAGCCTATGTTACGCAGGGTGAATGTAGCTTTCTAATGGTGAAAGAATTTTTGAAATCGGTCCAGTAGTTTTTGAGCCTATTCATTACAAACAAACAAACAAACAAAGTGTTCCTCTTTATAATATTAGTATAGATAGTATAGACTACCGTACGCAAAATACGCACTTGGTTTTGGAGTTGCGGACACCACCCCGTCATACAATACAATATAATCGAGTAGCTTATGTCCACGGCTTCACCCGTTTGGAGTTCGGTAATATCCCACGGGATCGCTTGACCGGGATGAAAAGTATCCTATATGTTAATCCAGTTTATAAACTACTAGCGAACATCACGCGGTTTCACCCGCGTAGTTCCCGTGGGAGTACGGGGATAAAATATAGCCTAAGTTACTCAGGGTGAATGTAGCTTTCTAATGGTGAAAGAATTTTTGAAACCGGTGCAGTAGTTTTTGAGTTTATTCATTACAAACACACACAAAAATACAAATCTTTCCTATTTATAATATTAGTGTAGATTATCGCTAGAAATGAAAAAGTTATTGCTCTTGCAATCTTATTTATTCTTGTTGTGTGGCTTACGAAACAAACCCGTGTATAAGTAGGTTAAACTTCTTTTTGCAGCACTAACATAAGCCGGATTTTAAGAAAAAAAACGTCAAATACTGTATAAATGCCAATTTATTTACATCAACTTTAATAATCTATTTCTGTCATTCAGTGGTCAAATAATCCCACCTATTTTCTAGTTTTTATCTATAATTTAATTTAATTTTGAAAAGAATATATGGTTAAGTTGAGGAATAACGTTAGGTCCTCCTATGTTTGGCGAAAACACGATTCCATAAAATTTTCTCAAAAATTCCAAATTTACCTCCAAATCGAACAATAAAGCGCTGGTATTCAAAAAGTTCTTTAAATTAGATCATGAAACTTTGCATACTAACTGAACTAACTATAAAGCAGGTCTTATGTTTTTTATTTTTTCCAAAAGACGAAAATTTGATTTTATAAAAAATAAAAACCACTCATTTTGCACTATTCGGCCTGCAGTGACTGACGTAACAACCACTTTGTAGTGCAAGCTGATTAGAACGTTATTCTAACAGTATTACAAACGATGTTTGAACCACCACAAATAGAGTTGCTAATTTGAGGTAGTATAGGCTCTTAAGACGAGTCTTGAAATATCAGTGTATGTCTTAGCAATAGGAAGACTGTGGGCTGACTATGTGTGCTTGTGTTTATAAGGCGGTACGGGCTCAAGTACAGAAGATGGATCAAGCGGCACGAGTACGTTGCCGCTGGGCACGCCGGGCCCGCCCGCGCCCGCCGTGCCCGCACCCCCCACCGCGCCGCGCGCGCCCGACTCGCCGCCTTGCGCCATCGCGCCCAACTACGTCAACATACACTACTTCCTACAGTAAGTTACCCACACGACGCATTTATTAAGAAGCTCATGTATACATAGAAAATCTTCTGGCGGTGGTCGATCACGTTACCAAGAACGAAGTAAAGTTGCAAGCTGGGTGACCACCGCACGTTCGTCTTCCGAGCGCTGTCATCCCAACCGAGATTGCGAGTAGTTCGGCACTACCGCTAGATCTCAGCCGGAGATTATGACGGCCCGACTGTCTGACACTCATGATTGCCGGCGCACTGTTCTGTTTTGTGTTTTATATAAGATGCATATCGAAAAACCACAGATCGCAGAGGTCGCAGTGGACACGTGATGTCACAGTGGACGCGTAATCATCGTCGGCCCGAATAACCAAAACAAATAGGGTATATGCATGATTTTTTTTTATCACTCCAAACAAAACGTAATAACATCAGAAATAGCAAAGTGAAATTATTTTTTTAATTTCTATAAAAAATACTAAGTTATAAGCATTTAAACTGCTGATTAGACAGAGAGATTCGATACAGCAAATGACGTCATTCTCTGCATCGACGTACAAAATCCATACTAAATTCCGTTTATCTAGAAAGAGATAGAAACAAATGTTGAAATGGTTATAACTTTTGGGTTGTTTGGCCCATTTATGTCTTGTTTTCGCTTTTTGTCGTTATTTTTTCATTCCATATCAAATTAAAAAAAGAAAATTTATGCATATTCCCTATTACCTGCATTATCAGTTAAAGTTTTCGTCAGATTTATTGTCAATATATGTTTTATTTTTAAAGAAAAGGAGGTGATGGTACGGAACAAAGCGACACGGTGTCCGAGCTTGCAGATTCGAGTGATACTCCTCTTCTCCTGAGAACCATATCTTCTGACACAGAAACCAGTGCCACACCACCACCGCTGAGGAAACTTCACTCACAGGTAACATCCACAACCGATTTCACCTATTTCTGGGCACATAGGCCTTTCTTTGTTATACCAGTTTCTAATTTCAGCGTAGATATAAAACCTTCAGGTGTTGGCAAACAATTCATACACAAAAACTGTACGCTTGAAGTTAACAGTACTTCATATTATCCACTCATATCTATTTCACAAATTAGGAGGAGCTCGTGGCTAAATAATAACAGCCGCTCGGGTCGATCTTTAGGTTAAGCCGTGCTTGCCTAGGTTGGTCTGTTGATGGGTGACAACCCTTACATACAGAGTTTCCTCCGTGCCTCGGAAAGCACGTTAAGCTGTGGTCCCGGCTGTCATTTGTAGATCTTTGACAGTCGTTACAGGTAGTCAGTGGCCCACAAAGTCTGACAACCAGTCTTACCAAGGGGTATCGTATTACCCAGTACTAACTGTTCAGACTGTTGTACTAAGGTCAGATAGGCAGTCGCATGTAAAATACTGGTATTCAGCTGCATCCGTTTAGACTGGAAGCCGACCCCGACGTGGTTGGGAAAAAGGCTAGGCAGATGATGACGATCTATTTCACAAATTAATAGATTTTCTCCTGGGCGAGCTTAATAGAAGTGATATGAGTTACTAATACACACTACAGTATATAATCAATGATAAGTTTAAGATAGTTGCCAGCGCCGGCGCTCGCTAAACGTAGAACTCTTTAACCGTTTTATCTTCACTGCTATGGTCTATCGGTCTATTTGTTCCCGCTAATCTCCGAAACGGCTGGACCGATTTTTACTGGCAGATAGCTGATGTCATAAGCCTAAATAAAAAATATATATAGTAGTAATAGTATAAAATAGCCTAAGTTACTACTTAGGCTATTTTATTTTAGAAAAAAGAATTAGGGATTAAACTTAAACCCCTTGAAAATGTTGATAAAATCCGATTCAAGTAGGGAAGTAGTATTTTTTCAATACACTTCCTCGAAAACTGGCCCTTATCGCACTGCGATTAGGTACAACATACATTGTATTTCACACGTGTGCGTTTTTTTCCATGTGTGCGGGAATGGAAATTGCCACAGATAATTATACCTATACTTAGTCCAAATTGGTTCAATGCCTATAGTCTGAGGTGAATGTTTTTTTTTTATTTCGGCAAAGCACTACGCGTCTTTACGGCATAAATATTTTTTGAATATTCAAATTGTGTTTATAAATAGAATATCATAGATAAACATGATTATTAAAAACTAATAGTTACTTTTACACACAAATTAATATTTATTTGTGTTCTGAATTCAAAAATATATTAAATCAATTTTTATATTAGGCTGTTTAACGGCTTCATACTTCTAGCTTTGCCTCTTCTTCAACCTGGCGAAAGCAAAGCGCGAAAATAAAAAGAAAATTAAAATCATAGTTTCATAATTCGTGACAAAAATATTTTTCGTTATTTTATTTCTTCAAAAGTGTATTGAAAAACGACGTTTGATACACGTGGACATTTGTTATAATTCGCCTCGAATGTAATAACAAACTTTCTCCACTTGTATCAAAATGTACTATTATAATCATTTCACGCGAGCAAAGGTTGCTGACAACAGCTAGTTATGACTAATCACGTCGTTCCGTTGCATCGCTGGTGCTTAAATGTCAAGCAAAGTTTCGCATTTATAATAAACTAGGTGATGCCCGCGGCTTCGCCCGCGTGGATGTCGGTTATCGCGACCAAAAGTAAAGCTCCCAGAAGGCTTATTTTTTCCGACACCTCCAACAAATATCATTATATTTTAGTCAACGTATACAAAAACTCGACAAATTATATACTAAATCTTTCCTCGAGAACCACTCTGACTCTATCCATTGGTGAAAACAGCATGAAAATCGGTGCAGTAGTTTTTGTGTTTATCGCGAACAGACAGACAGACAGACGCGGCGGAAGACAGAGACATTCGTCTGCGTAAAATTATTATAAAAACAATCGGATGTTGTTAAAATTTTCAAGGGTTTTAATTTTTTTGATATGGGGTTTTAATGGGGGACAAGGGTTTTAATTTACTAATTAACATTCGACCGGCCAGGTGAACTAAGTACTATCGAGGTACGTAACTTATGTGGCTGGTGGAAACCGCACTGTAAATGTGTTACAGTGCAATATTCCAAGTGAATCAAGTTGAAATAAACCCAAGTTCTCTAACAGTGTGTGTCAGTTTACAAGAAACTGTTATTGGAGAACGATGGCAGCAGCCCAGCATGGCTCTGTTGTTGTCGTCATGTTCTGAGAAGCAGTCATGCTAGCGAACGAGGTGGCGAAACGTGAGAGGGAGAGAACTTCACGTCCCAGCCGCCGCGGGAGACGCCCCGGGCGTCGGGGGCCACGGTAGGCGCGGGCCTGTGGACGGAGAGCTATGGGCTAGCTCGCCGTCTGTCCTTCTTATGACGACAGGCCGTGTCGACGGCGCAGGAGTGTTCCACGCGGGGTCGGGAGGCTTTCGGGACCAGGACCACGGTCCCGGATTCCCCTTAAATATTTTTTAGTGGTCGCGCCTCAAAGAGAGTCAGCAAAAGGAAGGGGTCCGCAAGGACCGATGCCTGCCGGGGTTGCGGGACTGTTCGAAAGAGATACCGTGGCCCCGGAACACAAGGGGCGATGAAGGAACGGATGGGTTTTAGTCAGTAAAAGTCTGACACTCCCTCCTGCTCCGGCCAGAGCGAAAGGAGTTATTTGATGATTTCACACCCGAAAAAAAAAGAGGTATCGATAAAGCTGTGTAACTGACCCGCCCTTATTACATGGGTCCTAAACATAACTGTCCAAATTTGGGTGTACTATTAGATGGACTTCTGGTCAACCCTTCGGAGATGACACGCATGATATGTCATCTCGGCTACTGAAGTCTTCACTGTGCAAGTTTCGACAAACCCTTAGCCGGTTTTATATTATCGTGTTAAGGTATCTTGACATTGTATACAACTGTAACTGCCACATTATTTCAAAATGTTGTATCACTAAAGTATTCAAAAAATAAAAGGCCCGTTTTTGACATTTTTTTTTATCACTATCACTACATATTATAAAACAAAGTCGCTGCGTCTGTCTGTCCCTATGTATGCTTAGATCTTTAAAACTACGCAACGGATTTTGATGCGGGTTTTTTAAATAGATAGAGTGATTTCAAGAGGAAGGTTTTAGTATATAATTTGCGGGCGGGCGATGCCGCGGGCATCAGCTAGTACTAGTACAATTTAAAGAAGGAAAGAAGAAAACAAAACAATATGCTGATCATAATCTAAATTTAATAAAATAAACACATTACGTATTCAAAGATTAAGTCCCATGCCATGTGTTGTGGATAAATGTATAACTTACTAAATACACAAAAAACATTTAAATAAATGTATGTTTTACTCTAAAATGAAAGAAAGAACATAGGAAACTGCATGGCTGTGTACCTATTTTGATTCGGTTATATTCATGCTCTAACTTAGTTAACACAAAACAATGCAAGAATAACATTCCTAAGCTTAAGTCCCGTCTCTTATCTAAAAATGACACAGCTGATAAGAAAGCCTCGTAGAATTTACACATACTCCGCCAGGCATTCCAGTTTTTTTTTGTCTTGATATTCTTTTCGACGAACAGGCCTATTTTGCTTACTACAGGTTTATCGTATTATCTTCTACTTTTAGTATTTTGGGAATTTTCTTTGTTGGTATGTTGTTGACTTTCATTCGATCTCTTCTTTGCTATAGTAGTCGAATCGCGAGTATAATAGTAACAGCGTCATAATGGTTACATTAGTGCACTTCAAAAAAGCACAGATTTCAATGTTTTACGAACACATTTCCGCTTAGTTCTTATTTAAGTTAGACCTGCAAAAAAATAAAAACATATTATGATACCTTTCGCATACCGAAGAATTTCCATTGTGTCTTGCGTAGATCTATCGCGAGAGTATAATAATTAAAATCATCATTTAAAAAAAAAACAACTTAAGCCACACCTAAGGTTCAATTTCTTCTATATCTTCAATGATCTTACGTTTCAATAAGTTCAGTCATTCTTAAATCAATTTAATTTACACTAACGACGTTCGTTCGTTTCTGTGGAAATTACATCAATTCGTTATAAGAATTTCGATAGACAGTTCAGTTCAATATTTATGCGACCAATGTCAAATCCTCAATTTTTTATGATTGTGATATATTCTCGTTGGTTCGAGGAGGCGCGGAAAAAGAGCTCATGGCAGGAATTTGTTCCCCCAACTGCCCTTGCCCAACAGTGGGACATTACAGGCTAATAAAAACAAAAAATAATGACCTATTTATCCCCTTAATGTGTTCGGGCTACTCGTATCTTATGATAAAATTATAAGGCAAGTGCTGAAATTGATTATTGAAATAAATAAATTACAAAAACTAATGTGCTGTGTGTGTGTAGTACAGCGCTCGCTCTCGTAACTATAAATGAGATAAAATTTTGCTATGAATACTAAAATATGAACATCAAGTGTGATTCTTTTCTTAATATGACATCGTTACTGTCTTACCAAATAAAGTACAACCAAGAGCACTAAATTGCAGTATAATTGACCACTAATTAATTGCTCACCTCGATTTTATGAATAGTCGGATCTTCTTTGTTTTCAGAATGTTTCTCTACATTAAGTTTGTTTACAGTTGATGATAGAACTGCCTCTAGTTCTAGAGGATGCTCTTCAGGCGCCGGGTTGCTGTCCATAGCTTGAGCTTTATTAGCCGAAGAAGTAACATTGTTTATTTCTGTTGGTTTACTCGGAATAATCTCTTTAGGTGTCTCTGTTGTATTTGGCAGAATAGTCTCTGTTATGTTTAGTTTGTCAGAATCAGTTATGATATTATATTCTCTGCATTCTCCACTATAATCTGTATCGTAAATATTGCAGGTGATGTTCCTACATTGGGTCTTATCGCATTTCATTGTATTACAAGTTTGATCATTACACCAGATAGTAACATTGTGACTTCTAATGTCTACAATGTTGTTAGGGTTGTTCGTCGAGGATCCTAAAAGTTGTTCAGTTATAGGTTGTTCAGTTTCACTTGAACTCCACCAATAAAATGGATATGTTATCCATCCCCATATAGAGGTCATGACCCCGCGACCCTCTGTTACGTCATCTGCAAACAACATAGTCAGTAGGTACATGAACATGGCCTTTTCAACCAGTAGCACTTAGTTATATTACAGTTTATGCAAAAAAGACAATGTAGGTAATTGAGTTATACTTACGTCCTGCGGCTGGTTTGCTGATGCAATTATGCACGGAACACAAGAAAAAAAACACGACAAGGGTCTTACAGACGAACATGGCGACAGCTAGTACGGATAATCTTAGCGGGAATAAATGTTTAAACACTCCCGACTCACCTTTTTATACTTACCTCAACTAAGTCATTTATTATCTTTGTCGAGATAAAGCCCAGACTGCAGGGAATGTTTACTTAATGAGCGAAGAACGACACAATTTAAAGCTTTCAGATTTCGAATATAAGTAATAGTTTAAAATAGGTTCAAGATAAAAAAAACCGGCTAAGTGCGATTCGGACTCGCGCATGAAGGTTTCCGTTCCATTTTCTATACAACAATAGACAAAAATCACGTTTGTTGTATGGGAGCCGTAGCCGTGTAGATATTTATTTATTCATTTAATTATTTATTTTTGAAGTGAATATACAACTAAATATTCTGCGAATATTACAAGCGTCTATCTGTTGCCGTTATTAATATCAAGCAAAAAACGGCAAAAAAATCACGTTTGTTGTATGGGAGCCCCCTTAAATATTTATTTTATTCTGTTTTTAGTCTTTGTTAATAAAGCGGTAACAAAAATACATCATCTGTGAAAATTTCAACTGTCTAGCTATCACGGTTCGTGAGATACAGCCTGGTGACAGACAGACGGACTCTTGACGATTTATGATGTATTAAAAAAAACTTACTAGATCTCGTTCAAACCAATTTTCGGTGGAAGTTTACATGTGTACATCATATTTTTTTTTAGTTTTATCATTCTCTTATTTTAGAAGTTACAGGGGGACACACACATTCTTATTCTTTATTGCACACAAAATTAAAAAATATACACAAATTAAAATATATAGCTTAAGAACAACGGCGAGCTTACACGAACGAACCCAGAATTGGGTTTTCTTACAGCAAACAACACACGGACACAACAAATTTTACCACTTTGGAAGTGTCTCTCGCGCAAACTATTCAGTTTAGAAAAAAATGATATTAGAGACCTCAATATCATTTTTGAAGACCAGCCATAGATACCCCACACGGGTTTGATGAAAAAAAAAATAGTTTCAATTCTAAGTAACCCCCAAAATTTATTGTCTTTTTTCTATTTTTGTGTGAAAATCTTAATGCGGTTCACAGAATACATCTACTTACCAAGTTTCAACAGCATAGTTCTTATAGTTTCGGAAAAAAGTGGCTGTGACATACGGACAGACAGACAGACAGACATCACGAATCCATAAGGGTTCCGTTTTTTGCCATTTGGCTACGGAACTCTAAAAAATATTAAATAACATCTAAATCAAACATTTATTAGACTGCTGAAATATTCCCATTAAAACAAATTCACCACTTATGACAGATGACTTGTGTCAAATACATCGCAGCGCGTTGTATTCAACGATCCCTTTTTGAAGGTTCTAACTTGGCACAGCATACAATTATTCCTTATATTTGGACAAGCCAAAAATTTACATAATGTTCTGGAGTTATTGCAATGTGTTAGAATCTTTAATTTGGTGACCCCATTGACCAGCAGCTTTTTGAATTTGTAAAATAATGTTTCTGTTTCTGGTTGCATACTTTTAATTTGATCTTTCGAAATGTCCTTTAATGTGAAGTCACCATTCGAATCAAATTTCACAATTTTCAGATTGTTTGTTGTTTTCCAAGGATTCAAATACTCTTCACGAATCTGTTACATACGAATCCAATTAAACATAGGTACATAGATACTAAACACAGTCGTGTAAGTAATTTGAGTAGAATGCAATAGCAAACGGGGAATGTATTGGAAAAAAAAATCTCAGCAGGTATTCTGGTTTCATATGAGATTATTAAATTTATACCACATCCACACAGTGGCGATTGCTCTTTATGAGCAATCGCCACACTAAACTACACACACACACACACTATACTTTTAATATAGTCTTTCTTTACTTCTTAGTAATGAAAGACTATAGATTAAAGGAATTTTATGAAAATGTAAACAAACCCTGAACAGGTTCAATTCTTTAGCTAACACTCAAATTTCAATGATGAAACAAACAAATTTGGTTACCTCTGTGGGTTTAGATTTTCGATACTTGTTTATATAGAAGTAGAAGTGACTAATTTCGAAGAGTCATTCGTAAAGTCAACTAAAAAGGAACTCAAAGAAAATTTAAGCTCTCCACTCCAGACAAGTTCAGTTTTCCCTTTTATTGAGAAATAGATGTTACTTAATTGAATTGGTTGTTAATTTTAAGAACAAAATGAACTAACTAGTGGCACTACTAATTGGCATCTACAAGTTATGTTTTCTGATCCATTTGTTTACATTTCCTAAAAATGAGCTTTCTAAGAATAATAATGATTAATATTTACCGAAAAAACCAAATCCAGATTTAATGTTAAAAATATTGTCGCAATCGTAAACCGAAACGAAATATTCAACGGTAAAATAAAACCTAGCACCATTCTGTTGAAATCCGTGTGAACAAATGAGAGTTATCTAACTTTCTAATGAGGTAAGTAATAGGTATGTGCAAACAAAGAATAATTCAAATCGATTTATTTATTAAACATAAGAACTTACATAACTTTCATGGCTTTAACATACGAACAATGGCCCGCTGTGTTCAACTCCTTCATAGAACATCGAATTTTGGCAAAGTTCTTTTTAGATGCGACGAGTGTAATACATTTGGCATTAATGCAGAACGTTGCTTTTCCGAATATTTTCCCCAACATTTTGTTTTGCAAGATATCTACTATTTCAAATGCGACATTTGAAGGCAAATCCATGATTGATTCCATCGACGCTACGCTATCTGAAATAAATAACCATTCAAAATGATCAACCTGAAATGTTTGTCTATACAGGGTGTAAAAGACCTCATCACGAAGCCGTCAACCAAGCATTCTGTACATACAACTAAGTAACTTTACGCAAAAAATATTGCTGGGAAACGACTTTTTTTTTTGGAGTGAAAAATCTTGTTTTGTGGTAGAACTCAATGTAACGCACTCAAAACATTGTGCTGATGGATTGATTGAATAGTAAGGGGGTCGTAGAGGTGTTTAAAGTAATTTTTTTACATTCAAAACTTGTATTTATAAACAAAACTTGTCAAAATGTTGGAACTTTGACCCCCAATATCTCCGTAACTAGAAGGTTCCCAGGTATGGTGTAGTACAAAAAAATGATCGCAATGACGGGGAGAACAAGTACCTTTCGGCTTCGTTAAGAGGTGTTTTACACCCTTTATATAAAAATAACTAGCTGACGTCCCGCGGTTTCACCCGCGTAGTTCCCGTTCCCGTGAGAGTACGGGAATAAAATATAGCCTATAGCACTCACGAATAATGTAGCTTTCTACCAGTGAAACAATTTTTTAAATTGGTTCATTACTTCCGGAGATTACCCCCTACATACAAACATACAAACTTACAAACAAATGTTACCTCTTTATAATATTAATAAAAATAATGATTCTATTGCACTAAGATTCAATACCTGTACTATTGGCTCCGGCGCAATGTCCCTTGTTATTCAATCTATCTAATGGCACACAAACTCTATGCAGGCATGTCTTATTGGCACAGTTCATCGAGTGGCAAACTTTTTGAGAGCAAAATGTTAAAACTCCACGGATATATTTGCCCACAAAAGACATGAAAGCTGGCGCGACCGTGGCAACATCGTCCCAATCAATTTCACCGAATATAGCCTGCTCTAGTAATCTCGTATGGTTCTGATGAATTATATCTTTACTCATGTTTAACTTGGCCTTCTTGTGTTCATTTTCTAATATCATAGTTGTGATATTTTTTGATTTAACATCTCCTGTGTTCCTAGTCACATTTGGCCAATACAATAATTCTTCATCAATTAGTAGGTTTTTGTCAGCTTTTTTACCGAATATGTTTTCTTTAGTCTTATTGTTTTTTACAGACTGAAAAGCTTCTGGCGCCCTATGAGTTTTACTAGTAGTAACAGTAACATTCGAAACATCACGTTTTACACGAATAGCTGAAGTCACGTTAGTAAGTTTTCTTGGTAAATCAGTTTCGATACTATTTTCAATTTTGTGCATTTCTTCTGTTCCATTATAAGAATTATTTGTAATATTAACCATCACAAAAAGACTTTCTTCTGTGTTTGTTTCATTACAAATATCGTCAGTTTTGTTAATGTTAGAATTAATTTCAAATTGCAACACATTTAAAGGTTGAAGGTTTGTATCGTTGGCTCCATTACTGTTGGTTACGTTATTGTTGGTTTCATTCTTTAATGTATTGCTAAAGAAGTGATTCGGAAACATTGGTGGCCGCTCTACCTTGATATTTTGGAATGTTATAAGTTTCTTTCGGTGCTTTTTATTATTGTTATTCCTGGATTTCTTTTTTTTATGGATAGTTATTTTGTGTAATGGAGTAGAATCATCTTTACTGTACCTTGCCGCTTTTTTGTATCCAAAAAGTTCCATGGGAACAGGGAAATTGAAATATGGAAATGGTAAATTCATACTATTTGCGAGTTCTTTAGATACTGCGTCATCCTGTTCCGACATTCGGTCGCGATTATGAACTTTATAATATTTCCCCATAATATCCTGTGGTTTTGGTAATTCAAGATCAATTTTAATGCGGATGTTTAACGTATTGTCCGAAAGCATTTCTTTCATTTTATCATCAATTAAATGTTCTGATTTTTTAATAGGATTTTCATATGGTGAAGATTGTTGCAATATATTCTTCTTCTGGTCATCTATTGGACGCATTTTCATTTGTTCCGTGGGGTCATGCTCAAAACGTACTAAGCACTGTTTACAGCCACAATCGCAAGGAATGCGATTGTTTTTACAAAAGCATTGAGATTGTATAGGTTCGAAAGACGACTTATGCAGAACAGGAGATAACACCATTTTTTCATTAAACATATTTCTTTCAAAGGGTAGAAATTCATCCCGATTTCCTTTTGGGAGTATTGTGGTGGTGTCTGGTTTATTCATAATGTATTTTCCTTTCGAATTAACGGGTATGAACACATCTAAAGGACTACCGTACGGTGGAGGGTATTTATATGAACCGGAGTTGTAGAAACGGTTAGCATATAAGTACTCGTCATGTTTAACACCCACACTAGATTTCGCCTTGGTATGTGGATCGTGGCGTGGTAGAAGTGGTACTTGGTTTTTTGTTTTGGATTTTTCTATATAATTCTTTCTTTGTTTGTGTGCTTTTTCCAAGTAATGTTGATATTCAGAGAGCAAATTTTCTATGGCTTCATCACTTTGACTCTCGCTGTTCGATTTGCTCGCGAACATATCAAACGGTGAAACCTGAAAACATATAAATTCATTTACAAAACGTTTCTAGATACGACTACCTCAAATAATTATCGGTACATTAATACTTACACCATTGTTTCCAAAATCATTTATTATATCAGCGATATCACTGTAGATAATAGTATCGTAAAATGGACTCACTTCAATACGATTAGATTCGGAACCTAGAAAGAAGTAAACGAGATTCATTCAAGTTAATAAATCCTTTTAATAATATTATTTGCCACAAAGCATTTGACTTACTTTCCGAATCATAGCAGTAAATGGCACTTAAAAGAAACGCAAAACTGGAAACTATTACAATATTCATGATTCGTATGCCATGCAGGAATTCAAAAGAATGACGGAAAATGAAATGGAACTGGTGGTAATCG
The DNA here is from genome assembly GCA_905147715.2 of Xestia xanthographa. Taxonomy (NCBI): domain Eukaryota; kingdom Metazoa; phylum Arthropoda; class Insecta; order Lepidoptera; family Noctuidae; genus Xestia; species Xestia xanthographa. The sequence goes on along the minus strand of LR990649.1, from coordinate 12,156,653 downwards.
TTATAATGTTTACCTTTTTAAGTTGATTGTTTCTCCAAACAAGAGTTTAAATGGCCATTGTGTACTGTTGCGCAAATAGTTATACAACTTCCCTGATTACGCTTTTAAATTCTTATTTAGCTATTTTTGAATTTGAATAATTTATTTAATTATTTTCAGGAGTCGAGTCTCAACAATGCGGAAGCAGAGCGTCTGACCATGCACCGGTGTATCATAACGAGTATCATTGAGAGTGAAACCGTTTATGTTGAATGTCTTTACGTTATGGAGAAGGTACTATCAATTGAAATTGTTTTTACTTTTTTATTGTTATCTTTGATTGTAGTGTAATGATTGTTCCGAATCTGATAACAGTTAACAGTGAGTCATCTATTCAGTAATAAGCTAAATTTTGTGATGCAGATATCAGCCAGTTGGAGGTATAAAAAGTAGCCATATTTATCAAACCGTATACCGGTTTTAATTCCTGAATAATAACATGATGGTGGTAAAAAATATTCTTATGTATTGGCGAAGGATTTTGAAACCTGTTAGGCATACTATAGACTATCGTTACAAATATCCTACTACCCACTCAATGTATTGTCAGTGAAAAATAAACTTGCTGCAGTAAATGGTTCCCAACATCTACAATATTTTTTTAAACTGCCTGTTCATAATCAGTAATCAACACACAGTCATATTCTATGAACACATTAATGTCATCAACAGTACAAATGAAAACAGAACGCTATACAAAGCTTGAACTACAATATCCTCAATATGTATTATTAAATTTTGTGCATTACCTAAACAATTTATTTATCAACAAAGCATATCTATGCAGCACTTTATATTGCATTATTATAGATGGATAAGAATGACGAGGTGATTCTGTTTACTCGTAAAATTTACTTAAAAAGTAACATACAGGGTTTAAACTGACCTCAACCAAGCATGCTGTACATCAAACTAAATAACTCTATGCAAAAATTATTACTGGGAAAATAGTTCTTTTTGGGGTGAAAAATCACGTTTTACAGTAGAACTCAATGTAACACACTCAAAACATTGTGCTGATGGATGGATTGAATAGTACGGGGGTCGTGGAGATGTTTAAAGTAAAAATCTTCTTATATCTCTTCTATTTCTATTCTCAATATCTCCTTAACTAGAAGTTGCCCTGGTATGGTCTAGAACAAAAAAATGATCGCAATGACGGGGAGAACAAGTGCCTTTCGGCTTCGTTAAGAAGTGTTTTACACCCTTTATGATCCCAATGACGGAGAGAACAAATGCCTTTCAGCTCAGCACTGCAAGTTCGTAGCAATCGATAACGATCGAATCGATACGATTCGATAAATCCTACTTTTCGATTGGTTAAAAACTCATTTTATCGAGAATAACTGTCAGATTTATCGAATCGAGTGCTACGTACTTGCACTGCTGCTTCGTTAAAGGTCTTGTTATACCTTTTATATGCTGGTCTTCAATTTTTTTTTTTTGTACTTTACAGTATATGAACGCTATAAAAGCGACGCTGTCGACATCGCAGCCGGTTATTACTGAAGAAGAATTCAATACAATTTTCTACAAAATATCTGAACTACACGAGTTACATAAGAACTTCCTCGAGGGATTGAAAGGAGCCGTCGCTAGTTGGGAAGAGCCTCTATCTGTAGGGATACATTTCAAGAAAATGGTAAGGATGAATTATGTTATGTGTACGCAGACCCGCGGGCCACAATGTGGCCAACGTATTTGAAGTGGCCAGCCAACGCCACAACAGTCATCTGACGCCAGACTTTTCACAACAAATTCCAGAATTTCATACCCAATTGAAGCAATATTTGGCTTATTACGAACCCATTAGCTACCCAGCTAGCAATAATAGAAATTCAAAAACGTCACTTCATGGACACAATTTTTTCTGAAAATACCTTTAAAATAAAAATGTGACAGTGACGTATTTTTACGTATTTACTTGATACAAGCACTCTTGCAGCCTGCCGCCCTGTAGCTTAATTAATGGTCAAAAGAAAATATAACGTTTAAGAAAATTAACGTTTTAACGTGGGGTGCGAAAACCCTATGAAAGAGGGCGTCAGGGGCGGGTGTCACACATTTCGAAGTTTTATTATTTTTACCCGACTATGTCGAAAGCCCAAAAGGAAGGTTATGTGTTTTTATCAAGTTGAAAGGTAATTTTAATCAAGTGTCAATTAAGTTGTTCGTAAACTTTAAATTTGAAAGTAAAAAAAAATAATAATCATTTTAAACACTTCTAGCCAATGTTAACTGAATTTCTTAAAGTTGTTAATAGGTTTTAGCGATAGCGATTGCCGATGAATCGACTATCAATCGGCAATAAGGCTTGTGTCGGACACTAATAATTATACATCTATACTAATATTATAAAGAGGTAAAAGGACATGGTTTTTTTTGGTACTTTATTCTGAGATAATCTAACCACTGTAAAGAAAATTAACACAGATAATACTGCACAATAGACTGCCTAATCTCAAGTTCCAAGCTGGAAATTGCCTGCATTTTCGAGAAAATAATGTCCAAAGATCTACTATTTAGTGTAGATGTAGAGAAGTTTTAATAATGTCAATAGATGGCACTGTGCTGAGTTTGGGCCCAATTCTAATTTATGATTACAAATATGCACTGGTGGTATTCTTATCTCTCTAATATAGATGATGCACTCTATTTTTGCACCGAATAATACACTGAACAGAACGCACGCAGTCAAATCACTAACTGTCTCAACTCTCCGTAGACAGAGTATTCTATAATACTCTGTCTACGCAACTCTCTGACGGAATCTATTGTGACATGATTGTGACATTGACATCTAGCTTTTTTCAAATGTCATTCAGCGCAGCGAGTTCCGAATTACGCTGAATGCATTCTTAAGTATATTTGCTCAAAGCACAAACATGTCGGTAGGTACACCTTGTTTTTCATTTTTATTCCTCATTATATTCTCGTAACCATTCTTATTACTTTGAATACCAAAAATGCGTTTCAGTACGACCATCCTCACAATTCTTAGTTAGCGCTGGGATAGGATAGGAACGTAAAACACGGTGTTACCAAAATCTACCTGTGTTGCATTGTGAACTAAAAATAAAAAACTTCAAAAATGAATGTCTTTATTTTGCAGGATATTTACGTGATAAGGATTTAGTTAAGTTAAACTATATTTTATCCTCTTCCGATTAATACAGTAAAATCTGTGGTTGCGTTCAATTTGAATAAAGTACCAAGCTCCATACTAATTCAGTCTTGTCCTTTGTTTGTAAGTTTGTATGTAGGGGGTAATCTTCGGAAGTAATGAACCGATTTCAAAAATTCTTTCACCATTAGAAAGCTACATTCACCCTGAGTAACATAGGCTATATTTTATCCCCGTACTCCCACGGGAACGGGAACTACGCGAGTGAAACCGCGTGACGTCCGCTAATAAATAATAAATAAATATCGCTGGACATTACAAACAGCGCGATTTAGTGCCACACTAAGCAACAAGGCTTGTGTCGTGGACACCAGATAGTTGATATACTACATAGATACTTGTTGTTGTGTTGTTGTTGTTGTACTAGTCTTAAAATATATACTCTATATACCTTAACAGAGTAATAGTTTTTTTTGTTGTGTTATAGGCTGAGAACATAAACATCTACGGTGCGTTCCTGCACAACTACGGGCGCGCGACGGACGCGGTGCGGCGCCGCTGCTCCACGTCGCAGAGCTTCGCGCACCTCACGCGCCAGATCTCGTGCCACGGACAGCCCATGTCGCTCGACGACCTGCTGCACAAACCTGTCGCCAGAGTCCAGAAGAACGCACTAGTCTTGCATGTTAGTCTATTTAATGGATTTATTGGACATAAATTGCTTTTTAACGATTTCTGTGGTTTCTCGAAGTTCTATCGTTTACTAAAAGATGTATTAAGACAACACCTTGTTGTCTTAATACATCTTACATCACATTGTCATATGCTCGCACTGTTTAAGTTGAAATATCACGTCACAAATGTTTTATTGGCAACATGTTTTATTTGTTTTTCAGGATCTTATAAAATATACCCCAGCCAGTCATCCTGATCACGCCATGTTGACGGAAGCCCTGAACATGACACAGCATTTCCTAGACGAATTCAATATTATACAAACAAAGTCTATGTTTCCTGTAAGTATAATTAAATATCCTTAAAATAATAATAAAATTAATTAAAGTTTGGATTCTAATGTTTTCATTATATCTCCGTAGAATGCTGACCGGGCCCAGAGGAGACTTGTGAAGAATTCATTTATAGTGGAACTCTCAGATGGGCACAGAAAACTGAGACATCTTTTCCTATTCAACGACGTCATTGCCTGTGCCAAGTATAAGGTAACTACGGTAATGCAAGTTTATATTTCTTGACACAGTAGTATCAGATGAAGTGCTAGCTATCACGTAAAATTATTATTCATATTTGGAATCCAGACTATCGGATGACTGCTATCGTCGCCGTTAGCACTCCATCTGTGAACTATACCGTGTCTTATTAATACATTTAGCTATTTTAGATAATGATTTTGTGTTTTGAATATTGGCACAGGCATCTGGGCGGGACAAGTTCACGTTTGAGTTGAAATGGTTCATCCCTCTGCCGGACATCGTGGTGGTGGAGGACGAGAGCGTGGGCGCCAGCGCGGCCGACGCGCGCGAGACGTCGCCCGCCAACATCGTGGCGCTCAAGTCGCAGGCCTCCACCGTGCGCGACCAGATCCTCGCCGAGGAGCGCGCTGCCGCCGACGACAAGGTAACCTACCCACTACCCACTACCCACACGTATACAGTCCGGCTGAATTGGCACCCGTCAATTAAAATGCGCCTCAAGTGGAATTGGCCACGATAACTGCCTAGATGAGGAAATGGCCGTTGAAGCAAAGGTCGTCAAAATTAGGCCAAAGATATCTTTAATGTCGTGTGAAACTCCTAGATGAGGGACATGTCATCATCTGCCTAGCCTTTTCCCAACTATGTTGGGGTCGGTTTCCAGTTTTACCGAATGCAGCTTAATACCAGTATTTTACATGGAGTGACTGCCTATCTGACCTCCTCAACCCAGTTAGTACTTGGTAATACGATACCCCTTGGTAAGACAGGTTGTCAGACTTTATGGAGGACATATGAAAACGGGAAATGTGGTAGAAGAAAGGGAAGATATATTCAGCAGTGGGTGATTCCAGGCTGAAATGATGACGATGATGGAATCCCTGGGGTGAAGGTATTCAAATATCTTTTGATTTCACTTTCAAAAATAATGAATACCACCAGAAAGTTGTGAGTAGTAGCATCTTTTCAGTGGGTAGGCACTGAAAAGATGCTCATGTGTTCAAAGTTAGCCAGTATTAAAAAAAAAAAGTGAGCCGTCGCGGGACGCCTGGCAGATGTGAAACATCGAAATTATTTTGTACAAGTAATATACTTTAAAAAAAAAGTCATTATAAAAAAATAAAACAAAATGACTCGATTCACAAAAAGTAAGTATCCTTATCGAATCGAACTCAAAGTCACGAAATTGTAACCCAGCGCTCTGTGCCCCGTGACCAGCCGGCTTGATGTCAACACTCAACAGTCGTGAATATCGTCGGGATTGTTCGGGCCGGCCAAAAATCGTCGCGGCAAAAGCGTCGCGACACTTTTCATGTTTTTCTTTGGTTTACCCGCGCCAATCCGATAGATGCCAATAGATGTTTCACATCAATAAATGTTGAGTTACGGCTTCTTCTTACTACTACTAGCATGAATTATCGACAATTACATAATGCTAGGAATGTTTTACAGAAAATTCGTATCGGTGGTCGTGGTGCAGCTGAAAAGCAACGCAAGAAGCTAGCGGAACTCGAGGCCCAGCTGGTCCTGGCGTCGCCCAACCTGGTGTTCCGCGTGGGGGCGCGGGCGCCCGGCTCCTCCACTGCGCTGCAGAGACAGCACATCTTCTTCCTGAGCTCCGAGTATGAGCGCACGCAGTGGATCGACTCGATACATGCGTTGCAGGTTAGTATTCTGTTTGTTAATCTAGTTTTACGAGATTGTAAGTTTTAGTATTGACAGTTGTGATTTATAAGTAAAGAGGAATGGTCAGCTGTGAGTTGTGACCCAGAATCCAAAGACTTATCCCAGGTTTTGTCATTTATAGTGTCATCAGTTCGCAATGACACGCTTGTAATTGCAAAAAATGCAGCAATTATTTATTTACTCATACATGAGTTCTTTAGTCTAAAATAAAAGCCCATTTAGAAAATTAATCTATTGTCGGTCCCTTAATCGAAGTTATTTTATGAAAATATGTCAGGCATCATCAGCCCCCCCGGCGGGTTCGAGCACGATCTCGATGCTGGAGCTGCAGGCGTGGGTGACGGCGTGCCGCAGCTACCTGCAGACGGACATGGGCTCGTACCTGCTGCGCAGCGGCCGCGACGACTCGCTGCTGCTCGGCGACCTGCAGCTGCACGTCGGCGGCATGACCGCGCCGCTCGATACCTCCGCCGGTCAGTGCCTGATCACTTGATCACAGAGCATCAGCAGCATTCGGTTACCGAGCGACTCCTCGCTACACCAAGTCTTCGACGTGCCATTTGCAACCGTATCTCATAAAAAAATATTTTTAATCCATGTAAATTGTTATGTTCTCGGTCTCTTCGCCGTGCCACCGAAAATATTATGCACTAAGCCACTAACTAACCGCGTATCAAGAGTCGAGCATAGTCCACGGTGTTACCAGCATGGCTGCCGCAGTTACTCGCAGACAAAGCGGGAAGACGAAGTCTAATCCCACCCTTTTGTAATTCCCTAAAAAAACATGTAATTAACGTTTTTTTTCGCAGATTACTACATAGTGGTGGAGGTAGACTCGTACGGCCACTACTTCCGCAAGGCGAAGTCGAAACTCGTGTGTCGCAGCGCGCAGCCGCGGTGGAACGAGAGCTTCACGCTCGACCTGGAGGGCTCGCAGAACTTGCGACTGCTGTTGTATGAGGACGCCGCCAGGCCCGTGCTGCGCGGGAAGTGTACTATCAAGGTAAACATACTTTTGTTTGTTGTATGGCTAGTCTTATTAATTGATTATATCAAATGATACATAAAGCCAAAAAAATATATGTCAAAAAGTGACCAATCCCCTTGGGTTGGCCACTTTTTGACTGAAGCCACCACTGAAACCTAAATTTTGACTGTACACTCTAGTCGTCTTACGTAAAGAACGCTAACAGAAAGATTTTTTATCTGTAAGCAATACATGCTCTTGCGAGCACGCGTCACTATAGGTTCGTCTTCAGCGGGCCGTGACGGATCTTAGAATAATGTAATAATAATAATGTACATGTGTTGTAGAATACGTTGTGTCTCAGTTTGTGATAAATGAATGTAATTTGTGTGTGCAGCTGTCTCGCGAGTGGGTGGCGGAGAGCGCGGGCGGCGGCGTGGGGCGCACGGTGTCGCTGGGCGGCGGCGCGCTCACGCTGCGCCTGCGCCTGCTGCCGCCCGAGCGCTCTGCGCGCCGGGTACCCTCCGCCAAGCCCGGCGCGCTCTTCGGGAACAAGATCACGCACGTCGCCAAGTGAGTATTGTGTGTGCAGCTGTCTCGCGAGTGGGTGGCGGAGAGCGCGGGCGGCGGCGTGGGGCGCACGGTGTCGCTGGGCGGCGGCGCGCTCACGCTGCGCCTGCGCCTGCTGCCGCCCGAGCGCTCTGCGCGCCGGGTACCCTCCGCCAAGCCCGGCGCGCTCTTCGGGAACAAGATCACGCACGTCGCCAAGTGAGTATTGTGTGTGCAGCTGTCTCGCGAGTGGGTGGCGGAGAGCGCGGGCGGCGGCGTGGGGCGCACGGTGTCGCTGGGCGGCGGCGCGCTCACGCTGCGCCTGCGCCTGCTGCCGCCCGAGCGCTCTGCGCGCCGGGTACCCTCCGCCAAGCCCGGCGCGCTCTTCGGGAACAAGATCACGCACGTCGCCAAGTGAGTATTGTGTGTGCAGCTGTCTCGCGAGTGGGTGGCGGAGAGCGCGGGCGGCGGCGTGGGGCGCACGGTGTCGCTGGGCGGCGGCGCGCTCACGCTGCGCCTGCGCCTGCTGCCGCCCGAGCGCTCTGCGCGCCGGGTACCCTCCGCCAAGCCCGGCGCGCTCTTCGGGAACAAGATCACGCACGTCGCCAAGTGAGTATTGTGTGTGCAGCTGTCTCGCGAGTGGGTGGCGGAGAGCGCGGGCGGCGGCGTGGGGTGCACGTGAGAAGAAACAAATAATAATTTGACATTTAAAAAACTTCTTTTTTAAAAATTTTATTTTTATTCTTTGCTATCTTAGACTTTCCGTTTTCCTTCCCAATGCTCCCCAAAACTAAATGAAGACATCGACAACTTTTTAATTTTCTATTGCCATTTCCACAGACGCGAGAAGCGCAACATCCCATTCATAATAAGCGCTTGCGTGCGCGAGGTGGAGCGGCGCGGCATCCACGAGGTGGGCGTGTACCGCGTGTCTGGTAGCGCCTCCGACCTCAACCGACTGAAGAAGAGCTTTGAGACCAGTGAGTATTATTTTTATTACTAAATCGTCTCGCGACTATGTGAAACGATGACCAATATCGTGTGTGTATTGAAAAGCTCTATTTTGAACATTGATATAATTATTAAATATTATTTTTCAATACACTTCCTCGAAAACTAGTCCATGACGCACTAAGATTAGGTACTATCGAGGACACTCCCGCCTGACCACCATTAAGCTCATTTTTGCTTGCACTCGCAACATAAAAACGCTCTCTAGCCCCGCCCCGTTGACTTTGTGTAGAAAAAATGAATGAAAAGATACCGAATCGGCCGAGCGCATTGACGACGCATGCCAGACGAGAGGTATTGTTATTTTGCGCGCCAAAGTTGACGCTTTCCTAATAGGCCCAAACTTTAAGGGGGCGTGGCTCGGCGCCTCCGCATGACTTAAGCGAAAAAAATTTAAAATGGTCAGGCGGAAAAGACCCCCATAGTACAACATGCAATGTATTTCACACACATGCGTTTTTTTTTTCCATTTTCCCGAATGTGTGCGGGAATGAAAATTTCCACAGATAACTATACCTATACCTAGTCCAAATTGGTTTAATGCCTATAGTCTGAGGTGACTGTTTTTTTTTTTAATTTCGGCAAAGCACTACGCGTCTTTACCACATAAATATTTTTTGAATATTCAAATTGTGTTTTTAGATAGAATATCATAGATAAACATGATTATTAAAAACTAATAGTTACTTATAAACACAAATTAACACTTATTTGTGTTCTGAATTCAAAAATATAACATAAATCAATTTTTTTATATTAGGCTGTTTAATGGCTTCATACCTTTGCCTCTTCCTTCAACCTGGCGACAGGGACCGTCCGGATACTCGTTGAAAGGGTTTTTGAAGGGGTTTTTTTAAGCGCTTAAAAAATAAACCCAATGATACATGTTACACCCTCGAACGAGTGCAATGTTAGCCCTTCCGAACGGGTTACCCTTTCAATACCCTGTAACACTGTAACAAGGTAAGTCATTCCAACCCAAGACATTGTAATAAGCACTCTTTGTAATGGACATTAGTTTGAAAATAGCCTAACCACGACCGCACGTGACATCTCACCGCCCGGCGGCGCCTTTGTGGCGTGTACCGAGCGACTTGTAAACATGGAATAATGATTATTGTCTTCATGATTTTACAGTGCAATTTTGCTTGTCGCACGCGCTAAATATTGTAATAATATTTCTTTTTTCGTGTCCATACTTGTTTATTCCCTTAATTCGTCATTTGATTCTGAACTCAGACGGAACTACGGAAATCGGAAGTATAATTAAAAGAAGATATGCAGTATTTTGTTTGCGTGTTCTAGTAATAGTGTGCGTTTCGACCGCGCGGCCACGGCGTTTTTTTTTTTAAATATGTCAAGATTGCGTTCATCAAAGTTATGGTTAAAAAGTTATAAGGGTAACCCTTATAACTTTTTAACCATAACTCCGACTAATTTATGGTTTTACGAATAAACTTTTACAAATTTTTACAAAATCTAGGAACAGTTTTTTTTTTTAAATAAAATGCCACAGCCGAGGCGAGATGCTGTACACCGATATTAATACACCGATATAAAATTCAAGTTTGGTGGCTTGTCCTAGTTCCTTATTTTGATAAAATTGCGGTCACCAAAGAAACAATTTAAGGTACAATAAAAAACCGGCCAAGTGCGAGTCGGACTCGCACACGAAGGGTTCCGTACCATTGACTATATTTATTAGTATTTGTTGTTATAGCGGCAACAGTAATACATCATCTGTGAAAATTTCAACTGTCTAGCTGTCACGGTTCATGAGATACAGCCTGGTGACAGACAGACGGACAGACAGCGAAGTCTTAGTAATAGGGTTCCGTTTTTACCCTTTGGGTACGGAACCCTAAAAATAAACCATTTCCGTAGTTTATGCATACGACACAATCATTAGGTATCTAAAAACAATTAACCATATTAGAAAAAACCAATTTAAAAGCACAGGACACTCGATCAATGTTTGTCCATGCCAAACTCAAAATTTTGGTGGCACTTTTTAACTTACTATAACATGAAGTTTCGTGCGTGTGCGACGTCGTGTTTTTTTTTATTTCGCATTTCTCGGTCATGCGCGATTACCCGATAAAAACATAAGTATTCATCTTGGGTGGCACGGGGCACAAGAATTGTTTAATTTTGGTGGATTGGTTTTGCTGTTGATTATAACGTGTTTTAATAGTAAGCTACACTTTATAGCTAGTGATTTGGGTAACGCATAAATCATTTATATTAATCTAAATGTAACATAAAACCCCTGTTTTTAAAGATTTTTTTTATGCCTGGTTCCAATTTTGGTGGCTTTGGTGGCGTTTTCACGTATTGTTTGTACATATATAGCCAGTTTTTACGTCGCCAGGCAGTTTCATTAGCAAACAAATAAATGTTATGTAGGTACTTGGCAGTCGGTAAGACCTATTATTAGAAGGGTAGCGTGCTAAAGATGAAGTTTCTTACTTTTATTTTGTTGCTTTTTAGAAAGCCAATACAGACTAATTAAAAGAGGCTGCTTAAAAAGAGAATGGATGAAAGAAGAAGAAAAACAAGAATAATGTTTCATCATCAGCCTACACGGCACGCCACTCAACTCGATTCTCAGCAACTCTCATCCAGTTGCTACCAGACACTCTGTGAAAATTGTCACTCCAGCCACTCGAGTTAGAGGGCATCCCTTGCCAATTCGCGGTCTCTACTCTAGAACACGTCTACCCCAACGGTCATCGGTTCTACGGCTAAATGACCGATCCATTGTCAATTTGTCACTTCAGCTTACTTATTCTGTGACATTTTCGAATAAATAGCAAAACTCTTGCGGTGGCGCGCACCAGTGTGATCCAACTCGAGATATTATCTTCATTAGGCAAAGATAATATAGAATTGTTAGAAACCACGACGTGAATGCTTCGTTCCTCACACACAACATCTTCGGACGGCTTGGTGAACTTACGGTCTTGCGGCCACTCCGCCTCCGGACGTCGTAAGTACGATGGACCTTGGTACCAAACGTCCGAATATGCTAGTGTAGGAGCGTCCTCTCTAGTAGCGACGTCAGCAGCATTCAGTCTCGACGGTATGTAGCGCCACTCACAAGGTCTAGACAATTCGTCTATTTCGCCCAGACGATGAGCTAGTTACGAGGATCACTGCGTATCCATTGCAGCACTGTACTGGAATCACACCAATAAAAACGTTTGCTTGGTTGCAAATCCTTATGTTCCTTTTGAACAGTACTGGCAAGCCTAGCCGCTAACAGTGCTCCTTGCAATTCTAACCTCGGTATCGACACAGGGCGCAGAGGACTTACTCTGCTTTTACTGGCAACAAAACATACTAGCACACAACCATCAGAGCGCACAAGACGCCAATAGATAACAGCTGCGTACGCCTTTATTGAGGCATCACAAAATATGTGCATCTGTGTATCTACAATGTGACACTTACTTGAGTCCGTCATCCATTGCGCGCCTGAATAGCATGCTGTCCACTCGCCTGCATTCAAATAACAACGCGGAATACTCAGCGACGCCAACTGTTGCAAATCGTTTAACCAGTCCATCCATAGAGAGTGTTCGTCCTTTTGGATGCGGCAATTCCAGTCGACTCCGCTACGATGAACATTCTGAAATATTATTTTTCCTTTTATAATAAACGGAGACAAATATCCATGCAAATCATACACTGACATAATGATACTTAGCATTTTAGCTTTAGAAGGTGGTTCAGAACCATTTAATATATTCTCTGGTATACGATCAAGTGAAATTTTGAAACCAAATGAATCACTGTTAGGATGCCACATCAACCCGAGCGTGCGCTCAGTTGTGTTCGTAGCTCCGAGTTTAAATTCCAACGCAGTAGGTGCGAGCGCGTCGGGCGCGATGCTTTGTAACACAGTTTTGCTATTGCTCGACCAACGTGTTATCTCGAACCCGCCCTTTTTATGGATGCTGGTTATGTCACGAATTAACTCGATAGCTTTTAGTTCTGTATTGCATGAGTGTAAACAGTCATGCATCCATGTAATGATTGTTTACAATCACGTCAACAGCTTCAGGATACAAATCTTGATATTTTAATGCATTTTTATTGCGTATGTATTGTGCAATAAAGGGAGAGCATGTGGCACCAAAAATAAGACTTTGCATAACACATATCTTCAAAGGGGTGTCTACACTCTCTTGCCATAGAAATCGTAAAACATTTTGGTCTTAAGCGCGAATTTTTATTTGAAGAAACATATCCTTAATGTCTCCAATTAAAACAAACTTGTGTTCGCGAAATCGTAGCATTATACCAAGTAAAGAGCTATAAAGGTCAGGTCCCGTGAGTAAATAATCATTTAGGCTCACTCCTTGGACCCTCCCTGCACCATCAAAAACTAACCTCAATTTCCCGGGTTTGTTCAGGTTTTGCACTCCAAAATGCGACAGGTACCAAGTGCGGCTTGCTGAAAGTTCATGTACCTGCAGTTCTCGAGCGAAGCCCTGCTGAAAGAGCTTGTCCATCTCCCTCTTGTACCTCTCAGCATACTCACTATCTGCCTGAATTTTTTTCAATAAACCCTGTAGTCGTGACCGCGCGTAATTATAACTTTCGGGCATAACAAAATCGTCTTTTACAAAAGGTAAACCAACCTCCCACTGATTGCCTACAACACGTGATGTTTCATCCAGTATACGTACAGCTCTCAGCTGTCCCGTATTTTCACGGCGTACAGCAGAAATTCCAATAGAATCTAGTTCAAATGACTTTTTTACTAAATCATTTAATTGTTCTGTGCTACTTACTTGTGTTTCAGAGTGAGCGAGATGTAATACGTGCCCATTGATGAGAGAGTGAGTGCGACCATAGCAACCATGAATGGACCATCCTAAACGGCATCTCGTAGCGTACAAGTCATGTTTATTATTATTATGTAATATTTCTAAAGGTGCTATAAGAAAATAATTGTCTTCACCTATCAGTAGGCGAGGTATGACACATTCCTTACATACATGTTGTTTTACATTAGATAAATGTTCACATTTAATACTATTTATGAATGACAAATTTTGAGCAGGTAGTTTCAAACTATCTACCTGACGGAAACAAACATCATATTGCTTATTATCAAGGCCACTTATCTTGGCAGATACTTTAGGAGCATCTGGCTGCAATACCTCTATGCCAAATGCATCAATTAATTTAATGGAAGTAGATTGTATGGTGCTGAGACCTAATTGTTGAACTAAATTTTTATCTATAATAGAAATAGAGGCACCATCATCTAGTAATGCATAAGTGCTTACAGTACCGTTTGGTCCTTTGAGTTGCACCTTCACAACTTTTAGAGCAACAGAAGCTGGTGTCCCTGTGCTGTCATCATCAATGCAGCTGCTCTGTTGCTGACCCGTAGACGTCGCGATGTGCGCCACTGTAGATGCTTCTGCCTCTTTTGGATTATCCTTTTTATCATTAGACTGTGTTGGCAATGCAGCAGGCTTGCTAAAATGCAAAAGTTTGTGATGGGGCAGTTTGCAATTATCAATATCACACACTGGTGCCGGACATATTTGGTTGTCATGCCTCTTTAGCAAACAACAGAAACATAAAGAGTTGGTTTTCGCATATCTCCAACGGTCCTTCCTCATCGCTCGCTTGAAGACACGGCAGTCAGGTAGTGGATGTGCAGACTTCTTACAGAAATTACATGTCTCCGTTTCAACTGAGGCAGTAAGTAGTAATGACTTATGTTGTTGATGCTTCTTATCATGTGACCACTTCCTTTGTTTGTCTGGTTCAGACTTCTTGACTTCACGAGGCTGTGTGATGCCGACAACTGCCATCATTTCTGCCTCCTGTTTGAGAAATCTGGCTAGTAATTCAAGCTTTGTCTTACCGGTGTCTAGGTTCTTGAAAGCATAATCCATCCATCGGCTTACTAACACACTTGGTAATTTTGAAACAATTGCTAACAATAGCTCCGGGCTTCTGAGGTAGTCATGTTGGTTGATGGCTCGAATAGCAGCAACACTATTATTTATTTTTATTGAAAAGTTGACTATGTCTTGTTGATAATTACTTGGCAAAACTGGTAATTTCTTAATTTGTTCAGTTAGCTTCATGATGACCATATCGGAACGACCAAAACTTAACTCCAAGGCAGCCAATACTTCATCTGGTGATGTATTGCCTATAAGTAGGTCTGTCACTGCCTCTTTCGCTTCACCTTTTAGGGCACGACGCAGTCTCCACAGATTTTCCACTTCTGTAAACTTGCATATTTGAGTTGATTCTCTATAAGCATTGAGGAAGTGAAGCCACTCCAAACAATCACCACTGAATGTAGGTAACTCTTTGGGAGCAGATATTCTTGTCAGTAGACGGTTCTCATTATTTTCATTACTTTTAATTGTTGACGTTGACATAATATCCTTCAGTGCCTGAGCTAGATGCATTATGCTGTCGACAGGCTGACCGGAGTTGGGTGCATGGCTTGTGGGAACATTAGCTGCCAGCGGTGGTTCCGGAACCGTCGCATGCTGCGGACAAGCATTAGGATGCGGAAGGTGGTTATTGTCCAACCACTCCTCTACTGCAGATTGTTGATAACATTGTGACGGGTTATCTTCGTCATCAACGATGGCCAAGTCAGCTTCTAGCTTTTTGTCGATGAGTTCCATCTGTATCTTTGCCTTCGCCTCGGCGGCCTCGAATACCAGTTGGCTTCGGATGATGTTTTAGATTTCGTTGATGGTGCTTTGTGCATATCTTCGTTCTCGACCTTAGTTGGTGGTGGCACATATAAGCTCTGCGCGCTGCGCGCTGGTAATAATTTCTCGCGCTTCATGAGCACGTGTTCCGACGCGCACTCCAAACGTTCATGAAGCTTACTTCGTTCCCGGCTGCGCAGGTTTTTATCGTAAGATGGTGATTTAAACATTGTAATCACTGGTTGGATGTCTAGATTTGGCTCGATGGATCAACGATTGTAGGCGATAAAAAATAAAACTCAGTGCAGAGAGAAAAATATGGCCGGTCGAGGGCTCACACAAAAAGTAACGGCCCATCCACACATAAACATTTTACTTGGAGCCTATCAAAACAGATTATATTTACACTCGGCAGAAGGCCCATGATTTAAATTGAGAGTCGCCGGGGACAATGTGCAAATTAAATTTGAATGAGCCCGCGCACGGTGTCTTATTTATTTTGAAAGCACAAAAGTACAAAATTGTTACATATTAAATCTTAATCTAGATAAAACTAGAAAATAATTAACATACTAAATCTAATTTTATTTATAAGACAAAAAAAAATTAAACTATGGCATGTGTCGCCTACAACCGCCATTGTCAAAAATAGTTCTGGGAAGACTTCAGAACTGATCAGCCCGCTCAGCATGAACGCCGTAGACACGAAATAGAATCGACAAATCTTTTGTTCATCCGTCAATTTGGCGATTCAATGACAGATGAACAAAAGATTTGTCGTTTCTCTTTCATGTATAAGGCGTTCATGCTAAGCGGGCAGGTCTCGACAGTCATACGAAGCCTTCTAATAGTCCACAAATGCAAGACAGCGGCCAATTATACTCTTTGGATTTGTGTACGTTCTGCTGCCGCATAGTGTGAATGTGGTCTATGGTGCTGCATCCTGCTCAAAACCCGGTATGCTCCGGTGGCTGGAAGTCGTCGCTAGACGATTCGTGACGACTCTTGAAAACAGCTTATACACGTGGCTAAGGAGCGATATGGGTCTGTAATTCTTTAATAGGGTCTTGTTCCCCTTCTTAAAGAAATGAACGACCACGCCCCTTCTGCATGCTTCTGGAGTTCTCCCAGAAAAACAGGACCGAGTTGAAAAGCTCCTGAAGCTCTCTTAATGCAGGCCTTCCTCCCGCTTGCAAGAGCTCTGTCATTATCCCATCCAGGGGCTTTTCCAATTTTAAGCTCTGTAAGAGTTGCCTCGATTTCATCTAGGCTGAATCTTCACACAGGTCTTCTGTGAAAGGACGGGTTAAGGTGGTTCTGGAATCCTCACTTTCGGGATCAGGTCGAGATATACAGTACATGCGATGCATATTCAATTTTGGTGCCACTGATTTTCAATTTTGGTGCCACTGATTTTCAATGTTGGTGGGCATTTTCGATTTTGGTGGGCGATTTTCAATTTTGGTGGCCACACTACACTTTAAACAAAAATATCTCAAAAATTTATCGAGATATTCTCCTGCCTGTCATGACTTACGGGGTCGAAACGTGGACACTCACGGTACGGCTGGTCCATAAATTCAAGGTCGCTCAGCAAACTATGGAACGGGCTGTGTTAAAGTCTCTCTGAGATGGGGTGGGTCTCGGGCCTGTGGACGGTGGGCTATGGGCTAGCTCGCAGTCCGTCCGTCTCATGACGACAGGCCGTGTCGACGGCGCGTTCGTGTTCCACGCGCGCCTCGAAGAGAGTCAGCAAAAGGAAGGGGTCCACAAGGACCGATACCTGCCGGGGTTGCGGGACTGTTCGAAAGAGATACCGTGGACCCGGAACACAAAGGGCGATGAAGGAACATGGATGGGTTTTAATCAGTAAAAGTCTGACCCTCCCTGAGCGGGAGGAGTCATTTGATGATTTCCCATTCGAAAAAAAAAAAGGTGGGGTGGGTCTCTCGAACGAGGTGACCCGACAGAGAACCAGAGTTGTAAACATAGCTCACAGAATAAGTAAGCTGAAGTGACAAATTGACAATGGATCGGTCATTTAGCCGACCGATGACCGTTGGGGTAGACGTGTTCTAGAGTAGAGACCGCGAATTGGCAAACGTAAGGTGGGATGCCCTCAGACTCGAGTGACTGGAGTGACGATTTTCACAGGGTGTCTGGTAGCAACTGGATGAGAGTTGCTGAGAATCGAGTTGAGTGGCGTGCCGTGTAGACTGATGATGAAACATTATTCTTGTTTTTCTTCTTCTTTCATCCATGCTCTTTTTAAGCAGCCTCTTTTAATTAGTCTGCATTGGCTTTCTAAAAAGCAACAAAATAAACGTAAGAAACTTCATCTTTAGCATGCTACCCTTCTAATAATAGGTCTTACTTACTGCCAAGTACCTACATAACATTTATTTATTTGCTAATGAAACTGCCTGGCAACGTAAAAACTGGCTATATATGTACAAACAGTACGTGAAAACGCCACCAAAGCCACCAAAATTGGAACTAGGCATAAAAAAAATCTTTAAAAACAGGGGTTTTAAGTTACATTTAAATTAATATCAATGATTTATGCGACACCCAAATCACTAGCTATAACGTGTAGCTTACTATTAAAACACGTTATAATCAACAGCAAAACCAATCCACCAAAATTAAACAATTCTTGTGCCCCGTGCCACCCAAGATGAATACTTACGATTTTATCGGGTAATCGCAGCACTAATCACACACCTGTTACGGGCAAGTCCAGCGCCCGACCGAGAGATGCGAAATAATAAAAAAAACACGACGTCGCACACGCACGAAACTTCATGTTATAGTAAGTTAAAAAGTGCCACCAAAATTTTGAGTTTGGCTTGGACAAACTTTGATCGAGTGTCCTGTGCTTTTAAATTAGTTTTTCTAATATGGTTTAATTGTTTTTAGATAATGATTGTGTCGTATGCATAAACTAAGGAAATGGTTTGTTTTTTATTGTACCTTAAATTGTTACTTTGGTGAACGCAATTTTATTAAAATATGGAACTAGGACAAGCCACCAAACTTGCATTTTACAGCGATTTTTTTTTCTTGATTATTTATAAACACTTATAACAATAAAAAATGTAGCCCTAGTTGCACCAAATAACGTTTACTAAAAAAATAATTTAGAAACATACTATCATTTTACACCGAGATTCTCAACGTGGACACGCTTTTACCGTTTAGAAAACCGTTTTCATACCACTGCTTTGATATTCACTCAAATGCAATTTATGTGGCAATGCCATGAAGGTAAGGGTTTATACTTGTTAAGTTGCCTATCGTAGGTAAGTACTAATACTACTACTTACTTATTCATCCTAAATATTAACAATTTAACCTCGCGCTTATCTTTATTTTGTCGTCACTTGTTGTCAAATTCGTAATAATATGAGGCCCCGCTCGGGTGCAAGTATCCTCCACCTACATGCAGCTTAAGTTTATAAGGTAAGTCAGGGTAACACGAAAAAGAGCTTTTCGTGAAGGTAACCTCTTCACAGGCTTAAGTCATTGAAGGGGTTAACCCCTTCAAGTGGTTACCACAATGAAACTGTTAACCATTTCGCTGGGTTTCGAGCATGTAACTCGAACAAAAGGTAACACTGCGATATGAGCTACCCCATGTACGAGTTACCCTGTCAAAAGGCTTAACCCTTAAGCGGGGTTGTACGGTCCCTGCCTGGCGAAAGCAAAGCGCGAAAAAAAAAAAAGAAAATTAAAATCATAGTTTCATAGTTCGTGACAAAAATATTTTTCGTTATTTTGTTTTATTTCTTCATAAGTGTATTGAAAAACGTCATTTGGTACACGTGGACATTTGTTATTGCAGTTCTCGGCTCAAAAACACCCTCGCCTGCGACTCGGGTGTTATAATTCCGCCTCGAATGCAATAACAAACTTTCTCCACTTGTATCAAAATGTACTATTGTTCTCCCCGTCATTGCAATATTTTATTTGTTCTACTCCATACCTGGGAACTTTGTAGTTACGGATATATTGGGGGTCAATGTTCCAACTTTTTAATGTAAGATTTTTACTTTAAACACCTCCACGACCCCCGTACTATTCAATCCATCCATCAGCACAATGTTTTGAGTGTGTTACATTGAGTTGTACCACAAAACATGGTTTTTCACCCGAAAAAAAAAGTCGTTTTTAATACAGTTGCTCAAAAAGTGGTGTATTGCAGGGACGTATAGCGTTCGGGATGTGGGCTATTACATACTAGTGCTTTTTTTTACCTTTCCCGAACTCGTGCGTTCTCTTTCCCAACTGTCAAAATAATGTCTATTAAAAAAAAAACCAACCATGAAGTTTTTACTAAAGAGTTTTTGTGATTCATACAAATACGTATATTTCTAAAAAGAAGCTACTAATTTATTTCAATATCAGATTTAATGATTTAATTGAATGAGTTGGTTAGGTTTCATTTCATTTCATCTCATTAAATTTCATTTTCATTTCATATCAATAAACAAAAATCTACTGAAGACTGAGCTGTATGGATAGTTCCCTTTGCCTACCAAAATGGATGAAGAAAAAAAAACCGGCCAAGTGCGAGTCGGACTCGCGCACGAAGGGTTCCGTACCATTATCTATACATTAGTCAAAACGGCAAAAAAATCACGTTTGTTGTATGGGAGCCCCCCTCAAATATTAATTTTATTCTGTTTTTAGTATTTGTTGTTATAGCGGCAACAGAAATACATCATCTGTGAAAATTTCAACTATCTAGCTGTCACGGTTCATGAGATACAGCCTGGTGACAGACAGACGGACAGGCAGCGAAGTCTTAGTAATAGGGTTCCGTTTTTACCCTTTGGGTACGGAACCCTAAAAAAAACTCTTTTATTCTACGGTTGGCGCCATTTTCCAGAAATTTTCTTTGCATTTAGTTGTTTGTTGCACAAATTGAGTAATTTCGACCCTATTTTTTTTTAATTAACACCACCTGAACTCAGTAGTATAATTGCACAATATGCTTCGGAGAACATTTTACCGGAAAAGTCAAAAAGTCGTTACATATCTACATACGAAGAATTTATTGCGTGGACAGAAGAGAAAAAAACCGGCCAAGTGCGAGTCGGACTCGCGCACGAAGGGTTCCGTACCAATTATTATAAAAAAATCACGTTTGTTGTATGGGAGCCCCCCTTAAATATTAATTTTATTCTGTTTTTAGTATTTGTTGTTATAGCGGCAATAGAAATACATCATCTGTGAAAATTTCAACTGTCTAGCTGTCACGGTTCATGAGATACAGCCTGGTGACAGACAGACGGACAGATAGACAGACGGACAGACAGCCAAGTCTTAGTAATAGGGTTCCGTTTTTACCCTTTGGGTACGGAACCCTAAAAAGCAAATAGTTTTTCAGAAAATGTTATGTTGGCATACTACTCCGAACTCTCAGCAAAATTAAAACCGTCTACGTTATGGTCGAGGTTTTTATTATTTTATTAAATTGCTTCATTTTTTCGCAACTGTATTAAAAATAGTCGTTCAGTACACCTGCGGAACCGTCATTGCAACTTGTTCCGACTGTCAACCCTCGCCTTCGGCAGCACCTCGGCTCGGGTAGACATTAGTCGGAACTCTTTGCAATGACAGCCTTTCCGCACTTGTAATGAAATATACTATTCCCAGCAATAATTTTTGTGTAAAGTTACTTTGGTGTACAGAATGCTTGGTTGACGGCTTCGTGATGAAGTTGTTTACACCCTGTGTATAAAAAAAAACACAATTTCGAACTTACACCCAACACATAATTTTAAAAACGCATACACGTTTCGTCACTTTTCTAATTCAATTTCCGAAAAACGATGAATGTGACACTGGGGGTCGCGAAGCCTCTATAGGGGGGTCGCAAGAGTTCGCGAAAACTACCTCAATAAATAATGAAGTTAAATAAACAATAAATTAATGTTAGGATAAACATTGACACAACACACATTGACATATGGCGTTTTTTTTTTTATTTTTTTTTTTGACATTGATTGTTAGGTTAAACATTTGTATGTTTATACAAATTAACGAAATAAAAACCTATTATAAGTCATCCATGTTATTGAGGTTTCGCTTGTTTGTCATTAATTTATTTCTCCCATCGTGGATCCGTTTTTGCTACATTGACAGTAAATCGAATTCCTGATTAAAAAGAAAAATGCCTTAATACCTAGTTATGCAAATGCACAAAAATTTTGTATAAAATTAATATTTGTAATATGTATTATTTATAATAAAATAAATGAAAAAAAAAGTGAAGGGTCCGGGGCCACCAAATATTTTTTCATACTAAGGTGGTCGTGTCATGAAAAACACTGGTCTAAATCAATGGTATTGAATCATATTGTTGTAGTGCCTAATATTACTACACTGCTGTTACATATTTGTCCAGATGCCTACGAAGCAGAGCAGTTGCTAAAAGAGGTGGACATCCACTCAGTCACTGGTGTCTTGAAGCTGTACCTGCGGGAACTGCCCGAGGCGCTGTTCACTGACGCACTCTACCCCGAACTACTGAAAGCGTGGGGATCCACACAAGTACGTATACTAATAAATATATCTTAACGAGCATCTTTGTGAATGTCATAGCACTGGACTCATTATTTGTTGAAATGATAGAATAAATTGACTATAGGTACAAAAGTTGTAAAAATGTCAGTACTATGTATCAATATTTATTATCTGTTGTTGCTCAATTTCTGTACCATTCATTCCAAGTACATCTTCTTCACGTGTTAAAATATCGAAAAAAAAGAAATAATAATAATGCGTTTTTTTTTTCGTTTTTCTTATTGAAACCTTTGTGAATGGGCAATTAAAATCATTTTTTATTTTTTTATTACAATATGGGCCTACTCTTGACCTCGATCACGCTCATCTTTCCTTGTAAAGTTAATCATTCAAAATTACTTTTAAATGGCCTAATTAAAATAATATGGTTTAATTTTGTAGTCGACTGCTAACTGAAATATTTATTTCCAACATCTCAGGGCGCGGGTACGTCAGTGGATTCTGGTCCAGCGCATACTCGGCGACATGCGCTGCTCAAGTGTTACGCTCAGCTGCCCGACCTCAACAAGAATTGTATCGACTTTCTGTTAAACCATTTCGTCAAGTAAGTCAATTGTAGTCGTCATTATCACTCGTCTTTTCTTGGGCTTCGTCGTAGTCGAGTGGTCATCCACGATAAGCTAATATCCATACTAAATATACCCTCTATTTATTAGAAAATAAACTAGAGGTCTTTTCTTTGTAACTATTTGAGCAGTAATTGAGAATATAACCAACCCAAATAAACTAGAGGTCTTTTCTTTGTAACTATTTGAGCAGTTATTTACTTAATAACCAACCCATGATTCTGTCGAGTGGATGTCAGCATTGACAAATTTCCAAAACAAGCCCGATTGCTTTGCTAAACCGCTCGCTTTAACCTGCAACCTAGAGCCTGGAGTGTCCTTAAACCACAAAAAGAGTTTAGTGCATCTAATGCTCGAGTTTAGAGACGCAACTTTATTGACACGTTTGTATGTAAACAGGGTGAACCAACACGAGAGCGAGAACAAGATGTCGATGCACAACCTGGCGACAGTGTTCGGGCCGACCCTGATGCGGCCCGCCAGCGCCGGCGCGGGCAGCAAGCAGCGCACCGACCTGCTGGCGGCCGGCACGGTGGACGCCATGGCGCAGGCCGGCATCCTGTACTGCCTGCTGCAGCAGCGCCAGCTGGCCGCACAGCTGTCCAGCCACCACCGCGCGCCGCACTCGCTGCTGGACTAGCGAACACGCACACTTACTCGTGTAAGTAATTAAACTTGAATTCAGAATACCAGTTTCCCATTTATGTACAGTGCTGCATGTTTCTTTTGGCTCGTGACCATAGTCGAAAAGTACGCCATCTTGTTTTTCAAGACATGTTGACTTTAACGTTTTTTTGTTTCGTAGTTTTACCTTACCTGTTGATCAGCTGATCGCGTCAATTCTTTACAAAAAGTATATTTTTGCGAATTTCTGGAACTCATACAACAAAAGTTGTTCAGTTTCATGGTCCGCGTCACCACTTGAGAGGTTGTGCATTCATTATGTTACACCTTGTTTAATTTCCATGGACAATTTCACGAGTGTCATTCAAGCAGCAAAATACCCGTAGTGCACTATGCTTTAGCGTTATGAAGTCCTATAATAATTTTTGACTACCAATGGGGAGGCTAACTGTGGAACTAATGGCGCTAGCATAGCTGGTACCTAAACATCGTCATTGGTTGAAAATGCGGTAATGTCATTTTATATATCAAAAAAGCTTAACCTCATTGGTCAGATTGAGGCCAACTATGGTGGCGCCATCTGAGATTTACTTTGCCTTCGCCACCCCATTGTTTTGAAAAGGTCCTCAATAAACGTTTCATGCAATGGAATCTGAACTTTGTGTGTTCCCAAAATTTGATAATATTATTTATCATACTCGTATATATATATAAGAATCTGAATTCAAGTTTAAAGCGTTTCCGTTATAAGGCGATAATTTTTCTTATGGATCTATCACATTACTACAACTTAGGGTTGTTTTATCTGTTAAAGTATGAATTCTGTATACTTGAACAGATCATTCGTAGTCGCGCTCAATAGCTTGTCTTATGCTCTACCACTAAAAGTACCCTGTCGCCCGCCTATACGATTGTTGTTTTATCACGGTACTATTATTATCCCTGTGCTTATTAAAATAATCATAAAAGGACAGTTGGGATTTCCTTCTAACAAGAACCATGGGGTTATTCTCAGGACTATCTTTGTCTATGTATTAGTATTTTTAAGGTCCAAATAATGCTGGTAGAAGGCACTAAACGGATTAGTGAAATGAAATGAGTTGTTTACATTATCGTCAGTCCCAAAATGAATTAAATTAATAACAAAATTGAATAAAATACAGTGTTCGAGATGGGTTATGCTGTTATGCCGCTTATTGGTGCGATTTTCCCGTTTCAATAGGGAATATGCTTAAATTTTCTTTTTTTTATTTCGATTCGGAATGTTAAAGTACCATAAAAATAATGACAAAAAGCGAAAACAAGACATAAATCGGTCAAACAACACAAAAGTTATAACCATTTAAACTTTTGTTTCTATCTCTTTCTAGATAAACGGAATTTAGTATGGATTTTGTACGTCGATGCAGCGAATGACGTCATTCGCTTTATCGGATCTCTCTGTCTATTCAGCAGTTTCAAATGCTTATAACTTAGTATTTTTTATAGATATTAAAAAATAATTTTACTTTGCTATTTCTGATGTTAATACGCTTTGTTTAGAGTGATAAAAAAAGATCATGCATATACCCTATTGTGACAGCTTATTTATACAACACCCGATTTATTCAACTGAATACATTCCATTAATTACGACAACAGACTGATCATAGATTTATCATAGAAGATATAACATTTACAAAAATTAGCGTGTATTTAATATGATGAAATGGATGTATGTAGATCTATAACACTTAAAAACGGCTTTAACAGATGCCGTGTGTTATGTGGTTCAAATTGAGAATAAAGTAACACGGTTGTGACGTGTGCAGCTGACATCGGCGCTGGGGCCGCACGGCTTGTTCAGCTTTATCAACCTGGAGTAATGATTGATTCAGAAAGTTTGATGATTTTAAGCAAGTATTATGATGAGGGACCGAAATAAATGTAATAATTTATGGTAATGAAATCATTAGCATAAATTGAAGCAGACTGATACTAATAAAATTGTGAGCCGTAGTGTTTATTTTCAGCTTTGAAAGACATTTTGGATTCATACGAGTTTTTTTTTTTATAAACTGGAATCACAAGTATAATATTTTGAATTCTTACTATTGGGAATTTATGACAGCAAAAAGTACAGTGGTACTTTACTTGCATGTTCATTTGAAAAACGAAAAGAGATAATAAAAATGGAAAGAGTGGCTCCATAGTTGGAATTTGGATAGTGGGACAAATTAACAGGAAAAATCAGCATCACATTTTAATAGACATATTTATTTAATCACTTTTAGACCTGGCGAATCATTAATTTTATGTATTTGTAAACCACATTTGATCTCAGGTTGTATAATTTCTGAGTCAATGGTAGTTATACTAAATACAAATCAACATGGACGTAATAACAGTTGGTCCACTTATAGCATTTTACATGCTAGTTGTGTGTATGTTATTATTTAGAAGCTTTATGTTATATCCGCACCACTTTCTAGTATGTTTGTAAGTTCCCTGCAATAGTAGGCGTCACATAAAATCGATAACGAGGACTAGTTTAAATAATGTAGGCGTTCTATTTCACAAATAGGCTTAGATGAATGGTGTTATATTAGTACTTAAATGGAAATTTTACCAAAAATAAAAATTCTTAGAACAATATTAATTTCATTTATATTAATTTGAGTTTATTTTGTTGAGAGACATTATTAACCTTTAATTTACGATAGTTTATGTTGTTGAGTAATATATTCAAGACTTAAGTTAAGTGACTCCACATTTTTGTTTTTATCATCTTGGAATACAATGTTTATTCTTCACCAAAGACCACTGTTTATCACATAATTTCTTAATATCGTAAATCACAGTTCACAAATGTTTCCTTTTAATTTTCATGGGAACTGAAGGTGTGGCTTGTACTCTAGTAATCATATTTATCATAGTGACTGTCACGAACTATACATTGTATTATACTTCTGTGTTAGCTTTATTTTGTAAGTATATTTATACACATTCTATAATAAAGTCTTATCATTCGTGAATTCGTGATAAGTTTGATGTACACAAAATAAACACTTTCTGAATGATTTTATTTGAAAATGTTACTTATTATTTTTCCATTAATATTATATTGTTTGTGTAAGTACTCCTTTAAGTTGAGATCTTTTGTTGATACTTAAACTAATGATGATTTATGTTAGTCAACCGGTTTTGCCTTTTTACACTTGTATTAAAATATACTTAAGATTTGATTAATAACATTATGCAATTATCAGTTGCTTTAAATCATCAGAGAACACTGTTTAAACGAACAAATAAGCAGATTGATTTGTCAGTCAGTCATTATATTTTATAACTATTAAGAATTATCTTTTTGTCAGACTGAAAATGTATACATATGCTTGCTGTTGCCAAATTAACAGTTGCCAATTTTTATTCTTGATAATGATAGAGTAACATTTAAATTTTCCCTCACAATTGATAGTTAATAGTTGGTCTCAAATACATGTGGTTAAAATGACTTGACCTTCTTCACAAAATGCAGTCAATGTTAGTTAGCTGCAAATGTAAGACATGTGAATTTATACCTTAGTTTAATACATGTTACCTTGTAGCCTGTTTTACAATAAATATAAGTTTGCTATTTAATTACTTTAAACTATAGTTATTACCGACCTACATAATTGTTTATGGATTAGGGATTTTACATATAATCTGAGTTGAATAGTGGGGCAAAGTTATTTGTTATACCTAATCTACACTTGATTTATCTCTACCTGGCCTATTTTATTATTTTGCTCTATTTGCCTTCCAGTTTGTGTGAAAAATCTCTGCACCAGCAGCTGTATTATATAGTATTCCACAAATTGGTTATAATACCTAAACTTTGTATTTACTTTTTGTATATAAATGACACTAAAATGTAGTTACATAAATTTTGCAATAAAATGTATTTTTAATACACCTTTTCAGAGCATTTTATTTGTCATATCCACAAGCCATATCAGTTTTTGACTGAATACAGAATGAAAATCAACATACAACAACAATGGGGTGGTAGATAACACACCAATCGACATACTTTTTAAGAGCTGTCAAAACGCGGTTCTCATAGATTTTGTATGGCAGTATCCAACTGTGACGTCGCTGTTTTTTCAACTCAATGACTCAACTATTTATTGATTTCAAAGCAACTAAAAATCGAATTTGGCAATTAATTGAAAATAAATCAGGTTTTAAAGTGGTTTTTTTAGAGATTGGTGTCTTGGAATTATTGTTTTATGGTGTCATCTACCCTATTGTAACATTTTTATATTGTATTACCGATGGGTGATACAATACCTTGTGGTGGATGCACCACGAGGTATCATATTACCCAGTACTAGGTTGCGGAGGTCAGACAGGCAGTTGCTCCATGTAAGATACTGGAATTATGCTGCATCCAGTTTGACTGGAAACTGACTCCAGCATAGTTGGGAAAAGGCTAAGCAGATGATGACAATAATTGTAACATTTTTATAAAGTTCACCAATAAATAAATAGAGAATTACAGATGTAAATGAGTGTGTGAATGTAAATAAAATGCACTTTTTTCTTATATTCAGGTTATTTTACTATGATACTCATTATATTACAGATGACATGGAGAATTAAAACAAAGATTTAACACAAACATGCTTAAAATTATTATTCAAGGACAGGTTATTTACATAATTTAAACAACAAAGACATTTTCTGTGAGAAGGTACAAAAACAGATGAAAATGTTTTGGTTTCATTGGTTCAGGTTAACTTAGCATATATTTTAATCATAATATTCTGTACAACTTACTGGTTACGAAAATACTTCGTGACAGTTAAAAAGACAAACATTTAATTTAACTTTGGTTTAATGACTGCAAAAGAACATCCACTGTATTCATTTTCAAATTTCTCTCAGAGTAATACATCAATACAGCTATGACTAATACTACAATTGAAGCTATTGATCTTGATGTACGTGAAATATAAAATGTGATGATAAGCAAACCAATATACAATGCAATTCTTTTAAAAGTATTTGTTAAAATATTTTGTTTTAATTCATTGTCAACACACATGCCAAACCAAAGCACATTAGTCGACTCACATGAAGTACAGTTAGAAGATCCTTCACCCATACATGTCTTACATGAGGATTCACATTCATTACAACTATAGGAACCTTCTGTATTGCTACAATATTGTTGAACTTCACAAACACTTGATGCACATTCATCTATGTCTACACACATACCAGATTGTAATTGCCAGCCAGAGTTGCAAGCGTCACAGGCGGCAGTACCATCACCACTACATCCATCACAAGCTTTGTGGCAAACTTTACAAGATCCCACATTTGTTTCGTAGAAACTTTTACCGCATTCATCACATAGTCTTCCTGTGTAACCTTTTTTACAGATACATGTACCATTTCCCTTGCGGGTACCGGCACCATCACACCGGCCATGTCCAGCACAAACTTTATTGTTTACATCTTGAGGACAGGCTGTGCATTCATCCCCATAATGATTACTAGGGCAACAATGTTGAAGAGTATCAATGCACAGCCATGTATACAAATCTAGAGAAACTGAATCTTTGTTAAACCACCACTTTTCTAGTACTTGCTCGGATTCTTCTGCAATAGCATAACATGCATCTTGATGTGCTGTTAACTCTGTACACAAACCTTCTTGTATTTCCACCAAACGAATCTCGCTGCGAGAATATGATTTTAATTTAGTTTCCTCCCAAGCTGCATCTCCACCTTCATATTTTCCTCTAGAAGTCTGATCAAGCCAGTGGTTAAAAGAATCTGATAATACCTTACAGCGTCGGCATTCAGTCAGTTTGTTAGCTTCATTGAAATCGCGAGAAGTTAATTTTTTACTTCCTGTGTATTCACAAAACAAAATTATTATTAGAAAAAATATCTTCGGGCTTCCAAAAACCCCCATAATTTAACAAAAACTGTTTTAAATAAAATGTAATTCCTAATAATAATTGTTGCGTGATTAAATTATATTTTAAATGTTATCAAAAAAATAACCTAAAAAGTTTAACCCCGGAATACGACGTACGTCAACGTCAAGAATGAAGGAATTTTGTATTATTTTATACGTCAGTGGTAAACTCTCTAAAGACAAGCAGGGTTGCCACCTTGGATTTTTTAAAGGCGCTAGCTAGATCAAGGATAAAATGTCGCCAGATTTCAGAAATTTGGACTACAAAAAAACCACCAAATTCCCAATGATATTTAATTAAACAGATATGTTATGAGCGCGCAATCGTGAAGACTCGAAAACGTGTCAATTGGCCTGTTTTTCCTTTATTCTGCGTCACTGCGTGTATGTGAGCTGGCTCTCCCCCGCGGCACACTTTTTTCGGTGGTTTTGTAGGTGTATAACATATCTGTTTGTTAGAATATCATTGCAAATTCCGCTAAATTTACTGCATTTAAATCTCGGACAAAAAAACCTTAATTACATTAAAAACGAAAGAATATGTATGAGATGCTAAAAAATAGTTTTAAATTTTGTGTATCTAGCTAGACTAGAGTGCAAAGAGTTTTTATTTACATTTATATTTTTTATTTACTTACCATTAACCAAATATAAACATTACATTCAGTAAAACTTGACAAAAGTACCTAGTTTTCTAAAGGGTGTACATACAAAGACTCATAACAAAGCCGAAAGGCACTTGTTCTCCCCGTCTTTGCTATCACTTTTTTGTTCTAGACTATGATACTCGGGAACCTTCTAGTTTCGGAGATATTGGGGCTCCAACTTTTCCACGAGTTTTTTTTCACTGCATGTTTTCAATGTCAGATTTTTACTATAGACACCTCCACGGCTCCCGTATTATTCAATCTATCCATCAGCGTGACTAATGTACCGCACTCAAAACATTGTGCTGAATCAGCACAATGTTTTGAGTGCGGTACATTAGGTCACAGATTAGATATTAGTAGCTAGCATTAGGTACTATACTCCAAAGAGTCTAATAATATAGAGGAGCTATACTCTTTGGCAATAACCAACAAACCAAACCAAAACACCACAGAGTGAGCATGACACTCATATGGGGGTCTAAAATGGCCGCTTTAGCAGAATCGTAATATGAATCACGTTAAAAATTTAAAATTCTTAAAATGGACTTTATGATCATAATCATAAAGTCCATTTAAAGAATTTTAATTTTTTAACGTGATTCATGCTAAGATTCTGCGTGAATTCTGCTAAAGCGGCCATTTTAGACCCGCTGCGGGTCTAAAATGGCCGCTTTAGCAGAATTCACGGGGGTCTAAAATGGCCGCTTTAGCATAATCGTAATATGAATCACGTTAAAAATTGAAAATTCTTAAAATGGACTTTATGACTATAACCATAAAGTCCATTTTAAGAATTTTATTTTTTTAACGTGATTCATGCTAAGATTCTGCGTGGATTCCATGGATTCTGCTAAAGCGGCCATATTTGACCATATTCCGAGTCACGTAAATCAAATCATCGATATGATCGATAAAATCAATATTGTTTGCACTCGAAACGCACTCGTCACCGAATCAAACATAGAACTATCAAATATCACGCTGTTTCATCCGCGTAGTTCCCGTTCCCGTGGGAGTACGGTACGGGGATAAAATATAGCATATGTTACTCAGGGTGAATGTAACTTACTAATGGTGAAAGAATTTTTGAAATCGGCGCAGTAGTTTTTGAGTTTAATCATTACAAACATACACACAAAAATACAAATCATCCTCTATAAAATATTATTGTAGATAAATTAACGTGGGCAAAATCAGAACTAAAGTCGCCCCTTTTATTTTTTCAAATTAGGTCACAAAATATATCAAGAGTCAAGAGATCCATACAGCCACATAAAGCACTCAGACCGTGTTGGAAGTTAAGTAAGTAAGTAGGTAGTTGCAATGGCAACGTATGTTGGCAGTGGTGTGAGTTAGTGTCGCAAAGGGCGGAGTCATAATTTGCCACCCTCTTGACGTCGTAAAAATAATTAGATTTTTCGTAGCAAGAAATCTGATAATGCCCAATACACTGACCAATAATAAATTATACTGACTCCACTTTTGCTCTTCTTTGACAATCATACATTTTGTGCTTCCTTGTTGATCTTTGCACCAACTTGAAGTCTTATCTCCAAAGATTACCATAATATTATGTACTGGGCTAGATTCATGTTCATGTACTTTGGGATTTTGTTTCCACCACTTTTTTAAACCACTTAGACGGTTGAATCCAAGTTTATCGCTGGCGTTCCGAAACGGCAGCAGAAACAGAATAATAATTCCATGGGGTATAGGCCATCCATGTTCTCAGAATCTTCGCCATTTGGTAAAGTTCGAAAAAACCAATCGGCAATAGGCTTAATTACCTTGTTACACCGGCCAGGGCCTGTAGATTCTTCCAAGGGGCCCCTTGGAAGAATCTACAGGCCCTGGCCGAATCACTTCAGCAAACTTACAGTCATGGTTCTGTACTGCTTTGTAGCCTCCCCTCGAGTCACAAGTAGTGTTCGAAGGTTATCAGGAATTGAAACAGGCCAAGTTCTAATATCTTTGTAAACGCTGATGGATTCATCCTGACTGTCAAAAGTATCAATCCCTTCAAAGTTTCCATCTCCCACCAGCAATTCCGATTGCTCACTAACCAACTACAGCTGGTTTATTGGGTTTTTCACTTGAAGTGGTACTAGTACTAGCTTCTGTACGGTCAGCTTTTTGAGTAGTCAATTCAACCTCACCTTCAAGAGTATTTTGCCGCCGTTTTTTTTTAATGGTGGCGCCCGGGGCAGCTAGAAAACCCGACTGCGTTAAAAATAACTAATAACTTTAAATAAAAACTGAAATGACTAAAACAAGTTCAGGAAACGATATATTGGTGTCGATTCTATTGTGCACAAACTAAACTTAATTTAGGTTATTGCTATCTTTTACTAAAAGGCAGTGCGAGAAAAGGACGGTTATAGCTATGAACTAAGTTAGAAATGTCAAACTAGTTTATGCCTTGCGACATTTATTTTTACGTGCACCCTTCATTTGTATGGAAATCTAATTAGTTCCAATTAAATTTGACAGCTATAAATTACGTCCGTCTCTTTCTCGTTTTATTAGATAGAAAAAGATAGCAATAGCCTAAATGAAGTTTAGTTTGTGCACAACAGAATCGACACCATTGACTGCAACAGTCGGGACCAGTATCTCCATATCCACGGTAATTACCGTAGATGCACCGTATTCAAGTCGTTATCTACCGTCAAGGTAATAATGTATTACCGTGTCATAAATCACCGTATTACATTATGAATTACTTTGTTGTATATATTTCATCGTGTACTGCTTATAGGACCTACAACGCATTTCACGTCAGTCAAATTAACAATTTTTTAAAGGCAAAACTGTCAGGAGTCCAAGGGGAATCCCACAATATCTAAAAGTCCTATACCAACAAGCGTTGACAATCTATTCTCAACCTTATTTAAATATTTGAAGGAACGATATTTGTAAGTGCTAAGGATGAATGACGTAAAATGCATTGTGTTTTCTTCTATTCTATTTACGCTACGAGTGCTACGACCATGCTACGACGCACTACTTACAATCAGTGTTTCAAGTGCAAGCTTCTATCTTAAAATAATCATAATAGTTAGAGAGGGAGAATTTACTGATAAGTTTTTATTTTTTTTGTTAATAATTTGAAAAGCAAATAGTGTTTTGATTCGTATCATAGTAATGTTGTTTTTTTTTCCCTTTAAAAAATTACACGGTAATTTACACGGTACACTTTTAGTAAATTCACCGTTTGCCCTAGCAACACGGTAATTCTCGATTTACAGTGCGACATAAAAGAGTAGAAAATAAATGAGGGCGCCACAATCGGTCAGGTGGCAACCCAGTTAGTACGACCTTGCTGATTTTGATACTTGAATAGTATTATTCTATGAAAATGAGCAAATAATTATTTTAAATAAATATGTTTATTAATTCATTGCTTTCAATAAGTTCCGCGTAGATCATAGATTTGGTACGTAATAGTAATAAAACTACAAGTTCACTCAAATATAATAAGAAGGACTTCGAGGGACGACCCTTTCTGTGTTTAGCTGGTGTCGAGAATTACCCGCCGTTTTGCACAATTCTGCGCACTGTGCTTACAGAAACACCTAAAACAAACAATGCATGGTATTAACATAAACTTATCATACAACTTTAAAGTAGTGCTTTATCTTCATCATATAACTGCTGTCAGTCCGACGAAAAAAGTCCCGCGCCCAGGTTCATAACGTGAAAATATTTTAAAATTGTTTCTTTCCAATAGTCGGTTGCTTCAACAAATATGGTACGGCAAAAAATGTATTTGGTAATACGCAATTAAATTTCATTAAATGTTTTTGCCTTACTATCAACGTTATTAAGTCGCGCTATAACTAGAACGGTATTTGTTTATCTTAGCATAACCTCAAAAATGGTAGACAACTAATTTGTAAATACTATTTAGATCGAAAATGTTGCTCCCTGAATGTAATAATCGTTTTTAATGAACGTTTACTGCAACTTTTAATAGTTACTTACCAGTAAAATCTGCTGTACGATGGCAAACATCTTCGAAGTAGGATAGCAGCTTCCCAGCTTGTAATTCGGTCAAACACCACATGAAAACTTAAACATTATTTCACGGGCACCTCCACAAATTACCTTATTCGTGATATGTCGCTGTTTCTGTGTGCTGCTGGTTTTTGTGTGTTATTTCTGAGTGTGGACAGGAGTCCACATCAGAAATAACACACAAAAACCAAAATTCTAATGAAAAACGAAACCGATCGAGAAGCTGAAGAGAACTTTAGTTCCCAAATATTTAATTTCTACTCTTTTTTGTCGCACTGTACTTAGGAACAGTCACATGTGGATAGGAACTGGCCGCAAGTAAAGGCTCTCCCACATATGCGCATTGTTTTCGGTCGATTTTTAATGTCGGATGGATGCGGTATTGCGATATCTCGTACATTATGTATTAGCATTCAGCACGGCTACGAAGTTACACACCGCTGCGATAATAACGACGCAATAGAAGTTGGACGCTTGCGTTTCTCCGTCCTGCGATTCCCCCACAAAAATGGCGAATCTGCCCGACATTAGGTAAAAAACCTGTTAAAAACGCGAAGGTCGCAACTCAAAAAGCTCATATTCAAACAAGGGATTGTAATTAACTACTCGAAAAAAAAGGAATGTCATTCGTTGATTCGTGCAGATTGGAATTTGTAGCAACGAGGCACGGTCTTTTATTTAAACAAAATATTTAATTGCACGCAATAACGTCGAGTTAATCATATTATAATTCAACCAAAACTGTAACCACCTTGTTTCGTCTCCAGCAGAAAAGGTGCAGGATTGTGACAATTAATGGACTAACCCGTTGCGATTTATTTCTATGATCGGAGCTAGCATTCAAGACGAAAATGGCAGATAAAATAAAGTAAGTTTGCATGGAGTTCATGGTTTTATTGTTAGATAATTTGTTTCCTTATCATATATTTGTTACTTTTGTAACTCTAAATTAAAATAAATGTGGAAATGTACCATACCTACTGGTCGGCCGGCAGTAATCAAAGATGGCAATCGCACCGTATGTACCACATTGTACATGCCATTCTTTTTATATTTCTTCATAGGTGGTTCGCGTCAGCATACTATCCATAATATGCAGTACACCTATGATGCACAATCAGTATAAAAGGTTTCATGCCATGATAAACTAAAAATAACTTCAACTGCCACTTGTACTGCCAACTGTACATTTTACTATCCCTAATACCCTGACCATAATATCTCCAGTCCTACTTGCAAAAGAAAGAAAAAACAGTTATTTGGAGATACTTCATACCTATCTAGTGGTCGCAAGCACGACTGCTAAGCACAAGGTCCTGGGTTCGACGCACAGGTTGAGCAGTGTTAGTGTTTTTAATTAGGAATTTCTTCAATAGCAGCCCCAGTCTGGATTTTTGTTTGGTTGATAGCATAGCAGCCCCAGTCTGGATTTTTGTTTGGTTGATAGCAATAGGCTCTTACCCTATTACATGGGACTTAAACAACTGGCGAAATGTGAATATACTATTAGATACATATCAGTATGTTAAACCCTTCTGAGATTACAGGTGATTCTGTGTTTTATTGAACGGATTCATATATTTTCTTGTTTGTTATTGCAGAGTCAAGTCTAACTTTGATAAGAAAGGTAACTATGAACCTTCAGATTCAGAAGATGAATATACACCCAAAGAAAAAAGACTACTGGAGAAGGTACGCAAGAGAAAACATAATGATTCCGAGAGTGAAGAAGAAATGTATGCATTCTCTGAATCAGGTGACTCTGAAAACGAAAAAGAAGATTTAGGCATTGCTGACAGTGATGTAGAAGGTCAAGACCAGTCAGATGATGATTTACCAGATTCTAAAGCCTGGGGCAAAAAAAAAAGATCATATTATGCAACCGATTATGTTGATGAGGACTATGGAGGCTTTGGCAATGATGAAGAAATTGCCCTTATGGAAGAAAAAGAAGCAAAAGATATTCAGAAGCGACTTTTAGAGCAGCTTGGAGAAGAAGATTTTACACTTGAATTTCTGTCAAAACAGGTTGCAGATGTTGAAGAAAAAGAA
Source organism: Xestia xanthographa (assembly GCA_905147715.2). Classification (NCBI taxonomy): domain Eukaryota; kingdom Metazoa; phylum Arthropoda; class Insecta; order Lepidoptera; family Noctuidae; genus Xestia; species Xestia xanthographa. Next base: position 12,120,906 of record LR990649.1, on the reverse strand, counting down.
ACTGTGATAAAGAGTGATTTAAGTCAGATGTCAAAACGGCAAAAATTACAGCTACTTGAAAAAGAAAGTCCAGAATTTGCAGGCCTCATTGATGATTTTAAAACAAAATTAACAGTTGCAAAAGATGATTTACATCCTGTTCTAGAGCTTGTGAAAGATGGTAAGCTCCCTACATGTCCCGCCTCAAAATTTGTTAAAACAAATTATGATCTTATTTTAAATTACTGCACAAATATAAGCTTTTATGTCCTTCTTAAAAGTCAAAGAATCAACATTCAAAATCATCCTGTAATAAAAAGATTGTACCAGTACAGGCAAATGTTAAACAAAATGGAGCCAATTTATTTGGAAGTTGTAAAACCTCAAATAGATAAAATATTACAAGCAGTGAAAAGCAATTTGGAACTGCATGTAACTGAAATTAAAGAACTAAAGAAGGATAAGAAACGCAAATCAGGAAGACAGTCACCTGAATCAACACCCAAGAAGTTAAAACTTATTAATGTTATGGAAAAGGATGAAGGTGAAGATACTGGAGTCTCTGATGATGAAGACGAATATGAAGGCAGTGACTTCTTCAAGCCTGATAGTGGTGTTGATGTTCAAAGGAACAATGATGAATCTGAAGAGAGTGGATTCTCTGATAATGATACTTCTCCTAATGATATTGAGACTGAAGACAATAAACCTTCTACCTCATCTCAGGATATTGTTATAGAGGATGTTGGTGACAAACGTGAGATTACTTATCAAATTGCTAAAAATAAGGGCCTGACTCCTCATAGAAAGAAGGATCAAAGAAATCCAAGAGTTAAACATAAGCTCAAATACAGAAAGGCTAAGATCAGGAGGAAGGGAGCTGTCCGTGAACCTAGAACTGAGATGACTAGATATGCTGGAGAAGCATCAGGAATAAAGGCAAATGTCAAAAAGAGCATTAAAATTAAGTGAAACATGTTTATTTATTTTTACATAATTGTAACAGGTTATTCTGTAATTAAAGTTGTATTTCACTGAAGAGGGCTTTTCATTGTTTAGTGCTGCCATCTGAAAAAACAATTATCAAAATTAAGCAAAAAAGAACACAGTAACACAAGACATGTTTTACAATTTAAATTCAAACATACAATTTCAAAACTTTATCTTTTCCCCCTGAAGCTACATAGGCTCCATCTGGTGACCAATCCACGGCAAACACTTCATCAGCATGCCCTGGTAGATCCAGTTCCAGTTTTTTAACTTTCATATTCCAAACTGGAAAGAAAGAAAATGAAATAGAAATAAGTATTTCCACAGTTATTTCTGTCTCAATTCATATTGAGGGCCAATATTAATTTATAACAAACCTTTCAAGGTAGAGTCAGCACTGGAACTCAGTAGAAGCCTGGAGTCGGCAGACCATGCCACTGTATACACTGCTTGCACATGTCCTCTAAGAGTAGTTATGAATTTCCCTGTAGCTGCATCCCACAATTTTACCGATTTATCAAATGAAGCTGATGCTATTATTCTGTAAAGGAAGACCATAATAATTATGATAAATGGCTAATACAAGGCCAAGTTTTTATATTTTTAAATTCTAGCTTGTAAAAATGCATGGTCAGTATACCTTGTATCTGGAGAAAATTTTACGTCATTTATGAGCTGCTGATGGCCCGTCATTCGGGCTAAGGGACGTTTCTCCTTCTCAGGCAGCCAGAGAAACAATGTGAAATCATCTGATCCTGATACAAGGCGTTCTTCACTTTTTCCGCATACTGCTTCATACCTTTCTAGAGCCTGCTGTTGGAGTACAATTTCTGAAAAGGTTGTTTTTTCATGATCAATCATTCAAATCTAAATAAAATTGGGGGCAAGCATTCAGTTTTTAATCTAGTCCAGCAGTGCCGATTGTAGTATTACCAGCGCCCTGGGCGAGTTTTCTAGCCCGCCCACTAACTGCAATTTTAAACTCATACGAAAAAACCAGCCAAGAACGATTCAGACTCGCGCACTGAGGCTGTTCGATCCCATGAAACGGCTACTGCACCAACCGCAAATAATAAGTTAAGTCGTGGGTTCGAACCGAGACAGGCACATTACTTTGTGTAATTTATTTCATCACCACTGCTCTCAAAACTGTGAAGGAAAGCTTCGTGAGGAAACCGGCAAGTCCTAGAACCAAAAATTCGAAGACATGTGACATCTACCAATCCGCACTGGGCCCGCGTGGTGGATTATAGCCCATTCCCTCTCATCATGAGAGGGGACCGTGTCCCAGCAGTGGGAACATTAAGTATAGGTTGATGATGAATAGTAAAATCGCTTTTCTGTGGCCTGCGGCGCCCCTTCATATCCGGCGCCCTGGGCGGTCGCCCACCCTCGCCCCCCCCCGCCCCTACCGCCACTACTGAGTCCAGTCAAGTGCTTGTTATTGCACCAATGCTGACAAAATTATAGGCAAGGCAATGACATTATATTGATATGCTTGTGCCAAGTATGAGGTAGGGGTAATCTTAAAAGTCAAGTTAAAGTAATTCCCTGCAAACATTTCTAACAAATATACAAAAATTTAGAACCATCAAAGAAAGCAAAGTTATGAATAAGTAACTTTTGACAGTTTGAGTTGTAATTTTAAGTATAAAATCGTATCATTAATGACTTTTACTCAAATAATCAAGTAGGTATTTACTTACTATCAGTAATACTAGATTGCTGGTCAGTGATGGGATGAAATGGTCCAGTTCTGAGCACATAATCTGTACTTAATGCCAGTGTGTTGACCCAATGAGCATGTCCTTCTAATGTCCTGCAAAGTATGCCATCATCTGCTCTCCATACCTTGAAAAAACATACATTTGTGAGACCTATCGCTAGGTAAATTGTTTTAAAGTGACTATGGGAAATTAACTCTAATCTCATGGTATGCACCATAATTTGTGTAAAATGAATCTAAATCTAAATATTGTTCAAAAAACTTCTACGACAAGGCAAGTCCTATAATGCTTCTATGAAACTTCAATAAGTTACAATAAATTGTTTTGTATAAACAAAATCCTAAAATAAATCAGAGAATAAAAACCTTTATTGTTCTGTCTTGAGAAGATGTGTAGATAAGTCCGTTGCCACCCCATTTCACAGATGTGACAGCTTTTCCATGACCTGTTAGACTTAAAACTGTGAGGCATGTGACTGTGTCCCATATCCTGACATCACCATCTTTAGATGAACTGGCCAGTTTTCGACACTCTGGATTCCTAGAACATTACACATAGATGCACTTGTTGAAAAATAAGTTCATTATGTTCTGTATCAATCAATTATTATTTTATAGCATACTAGCGGACGTCACGCGGTTTCCGCGTAGTTCCCGTTCCCGTGGGAGTACGGGGATAAAATTAATATAGCCTATAATACTTAGGATGAATGTAGCTTTCTAATAGTGAAAGAATTTTTTAAATTGGTGCAGTAGTTTTTGAGTTTATTCATTACAAACATACACACAAAAATACAAATCTTTCCTCTTTATAATATTAGTAGGTATAGATATAGATTTGTTCAAATATTTACATTATTATTGCAAGACAAAACATTTTCTAGTTCATTTGATGAAAGCAAAATATATGAGTGTGCAACGTGTCACTGCACAAGCTGTCACTGTTTATAACTAACATCCACTGTCATTTCCCGTAAGTGACAGTGTAAGACAAGTGTGCTTACTAATAAATGGTGTGTAGTTTCAGCATTTGTCAAACATTACAACATACCTGTGATAAGGTTCCCAAGCAAGTGCAGTGACCCATTGCTTATGCCCTATCATTGTTTTTCCTACTTGATTCCCTGTATTTGGGTCCCATATCATTACTCTGCCTTGTTTACATGCCGAGGCCAGTTTTAACCCATCTGGAGACCAACTTATGCAAAGAACCCAATTGGCATGACCTGAAAATTAAATCAAATCATTTATTTGCATAGAATGTAGGTATTTGTTTATGGCAGGATATGCTGGAACCAATATTGTAACATCTATTTGTACCATGTCCTAACAAATAAACATTTTTTATTTTTTTGATAAAGTTGTTAGAAAATATAGTGAGCTCGGTACATTCCGCCTGAGTTTTGGCATGCAAAATTTAACAAATAATGTCAGTATCAATAAATTATCAAGCACAAAGTATCAAATAATAGATTTCATTATTTTTTTCTTATTGATTTTAATGCACAGCATATTATTATGATATGATTTGTTGCTTTACCTTTACATACATGTAATGGTGTTTGTGTACTTAGATCCCAAAATCGAACTGTTGTATCTCCTGAACCACTTGCCAATTGTCTCCCTGATGGACTAAAGCTTGTTGATATTACTGCTTCTGCATGGCCTGGTATTGAGCTAAAACATTATTAAAATATTTGAATAGATTTTGTTGCCCAGTCTTACCATGGGGTACTGTATTACCCAATACTAACTGGGTTGTGGAGGTCATATGTATAGGCAGTTGCTACATGTAAAATACTGGTATTCAGCTGAATCTGGTAAGACTGGAAGCCAACCCCGACATAGTTGGATAAATTTTATGATTTTTACTTCGAAAATTAAGGACTACACAGCTTCATCCCCCTTTTTAGCTCTTTGGGGGTGGAATTGTCAAGAGCGTTGAGACACATTTAATTAATTTTTAATCGTCAGCCTAAACACCGGGTTTGAGGATCCTAACTTTAAAACTGACAGACTTTCATACACAACTTCATCCCCCTTTTTAACCCTTTGTGGTAGAATTATAAAAAACGCTGAACTGAGACACGTATGAATTAATTTTCAATCGTCAGCCTAAACACAATATTTGAAGATCCTAACTTTAAAACTGACGGACTTTCATAATAACTTCCATCCCCTATTTGGCTCCCTTAGGGGTTGAATTTCAAGTAAAAACAATTGCTAACAGACTGGCATGGGTTCTTTATTTATCTATAATACTGACCTGGTGCACCTGGTAACTGGTCTTACTCTAAACACAGCTTGTTGCTGGTAGATGATTTCAACAACTTCCTCAGAGTTCAAAGTTTTTATATCAAGGGCATCTTTGAGGCTATTTGTTATTTCAACATCTTTAACAAAAAATAGAAATGGCTTGTCTTCCTGAAACAATATTTCACAATATGAATAAACAGGAAAAGATCATATTATACGAATTAATTAATTTATTTTTGTGGCACAACTTAGATTTATAAATCGTAGTCCCACAAAAAAAAAAAAAAATTATTAACCTCAACAGTACATCCTATTATTATTATAAATGCGAAAGTTCGTGTTAGTGTTCGTGTGTCTCTTTCACACAAGGGAAATTAGGATGAAATTTAGCACACACATCGTTTTATCCTGGATTAACACGGGATACTTTTATCCCAGTAGATGGGGGGGATTTTATCCCGTGGGACATTATCAAATTCCATACAGTATGTAGTAAATGGGTCGGTATCAGATTCAGTACTTTATAGTCCGACAAATTCGTTAATCCTACGGCACTACTACATAATATTCGACTTACTTCTTGTAACAGAGCATTGCATATTAACTGAAGTTGATCTCTGGTTATGTTTAGCGGTATATCTAAAGGACTTCCTGTCTCTTCACCCGTGTCCGATTTAAGTCTAGCTTGAACACAACTAGGTAAGTCTACTTCCATTTTCGGTGGTTTGTACTTTGAATTTATTTGAAGAAATTCAAGAAGATAAACATGCACATAACCTCGAAAAGCCACCTGATAACCTGACTTAACTTGACATGACATAAGCCTGAAGCAGTGTTGCCAGATGAAATCTGGAGAAAATGAAATCAGTAGAAAAATTAAAGTTTTAACAGTAGATCGAAGAAACAATCAGTAGATTATAAAGGTGAACGCAGACTAAAGGTGAACGCAGACTAAAGGTGAACGCAGACTAAAGGTGAACGCAGACTAAAGGTGAACGCAGACTAAAGGTGAACGCAGACTAAAGGTGAACGCAGACTAAAGGTGAACGCAGACTAAAGGTGAACGCAGACTAAAGGTGAACGCAGACTAAAGGTGAACGCAGACTAAAGGTGAACGCAGACTAAAGGTGAACGCAGACTAAAGGTGAACGCAGACTAAAGGTGAACGCAGACTAAAGGTGAACGCAGACTAAAGGTGAAAGCAGACTTAGCCGCACCGCAGTCACCGTATTCCAATTCTTCGTATAAAGTTCTGTGTCCGTGTGCAATCTATGTCTATGTCTGTGTGAGATGAGATTGCATAGAAAAATTTGAATGCGGCGACTGCGGTGCGGCTCCGGTCTGCGTTCACCATAGTCATACATACCCACATGTGGTAAAATGGACTAGAGCTTAAATTATAAGTATGTTAAAATACATTACAACTTATATCTACACCTTCAAAAAGATTCATTTTTTTCTTTTCTGCCTCGTAGGACCACATTGGTTGGAAACCAACGAAGAAAAGACAATACATAGTTAAACTTGCTGTTTTCAATAATAATATTACGATATTTAAACAATATCTGACGACAGCACCATTGTATGGTTTTATCATTGACTAGCGGACTTCCCGTGGTTTCACCCGCGTAGTTTCCGTTCCAGTGGAAGTACGGGGATAAAATATAGCCTATGTTACTCGTGGATAATGTAGCTTTCAAATGGTGAAAGAATTTTTTAAATCGGTCCAGTAGTTTTTGAGCCTATTCATTACAACCAAACAAACAACCAAACAAACAAAGTTTTCCTCTTTATAATATTATTATAGTATAGCCAACTTAAAAGTCATTTTTCAACCTCTATGGATAAGACTATTTCCGAGAGTAATGTGTCATCTTGTTTCCGAGCATTCGGTTTGAGTTCGTGTTTAATCGTGTAATCTCGTGAATGTATTCAACTGCAAAATTGGAAATCTTGAAAGTGGCCTATCAATAAAATTATAGTCCGTGACTGTACATTGGTCTCGTAGATAATCTTTTGAATTCCTTTGAGGTTGCCAGATTCCCAATTGGAAAGTGACGTCTCAAACCGAATAAATTAAAAAAAATGTGGTGGCAACACTATTCCATAGATGTCCGACATCGGCGTTTCACATACAGTGTTGCCAGATGTACGAGAAATCTCGTAACTTTACGAGATTTAGCGGTCTGTGTACGAGATACGAGAAAAAAAATATCTCGTATATTTTTTTACGAGATTTTAGCCACGTTTTTTTTTGTTTCAAAATTTCGACTACCGGCGATGCCTGTTACACCTAAACATATCCCTATAAACAAGGCAGGATTGTCTAACTCTCCCCTGACTGCACCATGTATCCAAATCAAAAATATTATATTTTTTTTTACAATAAACATTGTAATAAACAATCGACTCACTCAGCACATCACTAGATTCATTACCTCATCTCTGTAGTCTTTGGCCGGAGAATTCCCGCTCAATGTATTTCTTTGTTGTTGTCCTTGTTGCACTCATGTAAACATCGGATTCTTATCTCCCTTGCTCTAACCGAAACACGTAGGGAAATATAATGTAACTCATTAGTAGTTGAAGTTTATTGAGTTCCAGTGCATTTTGATGTGTCTTCCGAATTATTTACTGATTAATTTAAAATAATGAGTGTTGACAGTGAATCTCCACCCACTCCACCTCGAAAAAAAAAACTAAAAAGGGAGGATGGACATAAAAAAAAACAGGTGACACGGTTTTTAAACATCATTCTCAAACTTTTCGGGATGAATGGTTACAGTGTAAATTATGGATTTTACGACATTTTTATTTTTTTACTTTTACGAGATTATGTTCTGAAATTACGAGATATTTGGCAACCCTGGTACGAGGAAAAAAAATCAACGTCTGGCAACCCTGTTCACATACGTGTTATGTTTATTTTATTTCTACTGTAATTCGTTCTAGGAAGATAATTGCTGCATAAAAATGAAATATTTGTATTTATTGTTTATTTTTTGGACTATAGTTAACTGTGATGAACATACCCATTCTTATAAGGATGGAGAGCAAGTTGTGCTGTGGATGAATACAGTAGGACCGTATCACAATCGCCAAGAAACGTATGCATACTTTTCATTACCTTTCTGCGTTGGTACTAAAGTGACAATTGGACATTACCATGAGACTTTATCTGAAGCGCTGCAGGGAGTGGAACTTGAATTCAGTGGTCTCGATATCACCTACCGGGATAATGTACCGGCGCAGCAATTTTGTGCCATCGAACTGAATGACCAATCCTTTAAAGCACTTGTGTATGCCGTGAAGAATCATTACTGGTATCAAATGTACATAGATGATTTACCAATATGGGGAACAGTCGGAGAGATCGATGGGTCCCATTATTACATTTGGACTCACAAGAAATTCGACATTGGATACAATGGGAACAGAATTGTGGAAGTAAACCTTACAGCTGAGAATAAACAGCGACTGACATCCGACGCCAAAATTCCATTCACTTACGAAGTAAATTGGAAGAAAAGCGAAATCCAGTTTGAAGATCGATTTGATAAATATTTGGACCCAAATTTCTTCCAGCACCGAATTCATTGGTTCAGTATCTTCAACAGTTTCATGATGGTAATATTTTTAGTGGGACTTGTATCCATGATCCTCATGAGAACACTCCGTAAGGACTATGCAAGGTATTCAAAGGATGATGATCTTGATGATCTAGAAAAAGACTTAGGAGATGAATATGGATGGAAACAAGTCCACGGCGATGTTTTCAGACCAGTTCCTCATTTGCCAGTATTTTCAGCTCTAATTGGAGCGGGGTACCAGCTCACTGTAGTGACTTTGGCAGTTATAATATTTACCATCTTTGGTGAACTGTACACTGAAAGGGGATCGTTACTGTCCACTGCAATATTTATCTATGCTGCCACATCCCCAGTAAATGGATACTTTGGAGGTTCTCTTTATGCCAGGATGGGTGGTAAGCTTTGGATTAAACAGATGTTACTTTCAGCATTCCTACTACCAGTACTTGTTTGTGGTACAGCATTCTTTATAAACTTTATTGCGATGTATTACCATGCATCAAGAGCCATTCCTTTTGGTAGTATGATAGCCGTCATGTCCATTTGTACTTTTGTGATATTGCCCCTAACATTAGTAGGAACAGTACTTGGTCGCAATTTAGCAGGACAGCCTGACTACCCTTGTCGCATCAATGCTGTTCCTAGACCGATTCCTGAAAAGAAATGGTTTATGGAACCCTTTATTATCATAATAGTAGGCGGAATATTACCATTTGGTTCTATATTTATTGAAATGTATTTCATCTTTACTTCATTTTGGGCATACAAAATATACTATGTGTATGGATTTATGCTACTGGTATTTTTAATCTTGATGATTGTAACCGTCTGTGTAACTATTGTTTGCACATATTTCCTGTTGAATGCCGAGGACTATCGTTGGCAGTGGACCAGCTTTCTTTCTGCAGGCAGCACAGCCATCTATGTGTACTTGTATTCTTTCTATTACTTCCTATTTAAAACGAAAATGTATGGCCTGTTTCAGACTACTTTTTATTTTGGCTACATGGCTTTGTTCAGCTTAGCTCTTGGTATTATTTGTGGAACTGTGGGATACATTGGTACAAGCTTATTTGTCAGAAAAATTTATTCAACTGTAAAGATTGATTGAAATGTTGTGATTGATGTATTCATGATTATGTAATTTGATGTTTTTGTCAGAGATAAGTAATGATTGCATAGTTTCAGCCTATTTGAAATGTAACATTAAGGCAATCAGATTAATTATTAAATAGCATTTACTATTGGTTTCAAAATGTCTAAATCTAAATAAAAATCAAAGTTAAACATAAATGTGAAGAAAACATTCCTTAAAAATGTGTGTGGTATACAGCATTCAGATGGCATTAATGATTTGGCACTTTCATTTTCACTGTTTATAAATGAGCATAAATTAATTGAAATAATAAATATAATTTCTAATATCTACTTTGGAAAATACTTTAAATTTTAGATCTCACTCTCAAATCTATAATTTAGCACTGCCACTATAGGTATGTCTATTGTTTCTATCATAATTATCTAGTGAAAAAATTTTGGATATCAAAATATCTACACGTATGTATGTACAGTCGGGGTCTTTTCCGCCTGACCATTTTTTTTTTTTCGCTTAAACCATGCGGAGGCGCCGAGCTACGCCCCCTTAAAGTTTGGGCCTATTAGGAAAGCCTCAACTTTGGCGCGCAAAATAACAATAACTCTCGTTTGGCGTGCGTCGTCAGTGCGCTCGGCCGATTCGGTATCTTTTCATTCATTATTTCTATACAAAGTCAACGGGGTGGGGCTAGAGAGCGTTTCTATGTTGCGAGTGCAAGCAAAAATAAGCTTAATGGTGGTCTGGCGGAAGTGTCCTCGATAGTACTTTACTTTAATTTCTTCATTATTGATTGAATATCAATGCATGTTATAAACCAATTATGAAATCTAGCAGTAAAATTATATGTGTTATAAAAAAGCTTACATAAATAGAAGTCATGTAGATTTTAACAACAATTTTAATTAAAATATGATGAAAGAATTTATTCCGGAAACCCCCACTGGTTAAGTAAACACAGCCTAGTGGCGATTTTTGCAAAAATAAGTCCAATGATACCCAGCAGACGTTTTTAAATTAGACAAAAAACTGGTTATTGAAATCCCCACTATGCTATGTTTTCTTATTCTGATTGAGATTTCTGAAATAAATCAATGAAAGTATTAACTAAGAGTTCTGAAAACAGGTGCATGAGATATTTTCAAGTATGTATTGTGTTGTAAGTTTTAGTGTTAATTGCTGATAATTATAAACAATATTATTTATATTTTACAACTTCTGGCTCATCTGTTACACAATCTGTTTTTATTATTGTTAGTCACTTATGTAATTATTTATCCCTTACTCACTTTCATGCTATTCTAATGGTATGTAAATATTTTCCCAGTCTTTCTAGTGTTAATTAATGTAATAACTTTAGTGTAAATACAGTCAGCATCAAAAGTAAGCAAACACCATCCAGAGATCAAAAAAACATTTATGAAATAGGACTTGCTGTCTGTGCTTGTGTTGAGACTAGTACTATACAAATAAAAAAAACTTTTTTGCAGTGGAGCAATATACCAACATTTAAGCAATATTATTAAATAATAAAGAATATGAAGTTACTGTTGGGGCTGACTGTACCATACTTCACTGATAGTGCAATGGCTGGTGGTACCTTTGAATCATTGCTTTAAATCATAAGTTTGTTTTAGGTGTGAAATATAATAATATATTATATTTCTTAATAGGGTAATTGAAATAAAAATAAATGTCACGTATCGAAAACTTGACTCTCTCGAAATGTCGTTCATCATGTTAGTCGAGATATAATTGTCTTAAACTTTGTAAATATTAGGGCATTAAATACAATATGAGCAAGTTCAGAGACATTACTTACTGAGATTGTATGTCCCTTTGGTTTATAATAATTTGTGACACAGATAAATTTATATTAATGTATGCCATCCATCACTCTTGTAACTATTTTGGCATAAAAATAAAGGCGAATAACGATAATCACTGTTGTTTAATTTCAAATTTCGTAATTTTTTCCCAGCACCAACTAATAAGTTTCCCAGTCATTGGTGTCGATTTTGTTGTGCACAAACTAAACTTAATTTAGGCTATTGCTATCTTTTTCTCTCTAATATAACGAGAAAGAGACGGACGGAAGGACGTAATTTAGAGCTGTCAAATTTAATTGGAACTAATATTTCTATACAAATGAAGTGTGCACGTAAAAACATGTAGGTAGACTAAAAACACGGTGAAGCACAAGGCATAAACTAGTTTGACATCTCTTACTTAGTTCATAGCTATAACCGTCCTTTTCTCGCACTGCCTTATAATAAAAGATAGCAATAGCCTAAATTAAGTTTAGTTTGTTCCCAACAGAATCGACACCTCTATGTAGGTTATTAAATTAAAATCTGATAGACAGTTTAAATATTTGTTTATTTACATTGCATCTTTGTCGCCTTCAACGAACTTCTCGACGTCAACCGCACCTTTTCTAGATGTTTTACCTCCCGGAGTTTGCGCATTAAAAGATTGGGCAGTTCTCTTCCTTAGAATACTGACATCTTCCGTTTCATCGCTTTGTTCTGCCCATTCTAACACTAATCTTCTCCCGTAAAGATGCGTGGATTGACACAGGGCTTCAAAAGCAGACTGAAAAAAGAAGAATATTATATTTTTTTTGATAGCGATATACAACTTTTCAATAAAAAACGTCGGTATAGTAATCTACCTTTGCGTCTGCTTTGGAATGATAGTCTACAAATGCAAACCCACGATGTTGGTCTGTTCCAGGGGATAGTTTTTTAGGTAATCTCAAAGTCTTAATTTCGCCAAAAGCCCTGTAAAATAGTAATACAATTAAAAATATTATTTTATCCAATGTATTCTACAGATAAGAACTTTTTATTGTGTTAATCTAACACTGGAAACGATAGCGCAGTAATTACCAGTACCTAACTCCGTATCAGTTCATTAACATAACAACAACGAACTATAAAGTGAGTTGACTTGCGGCCTTCGTGTTTGTATTAGTTATGTCAATTTTCTGCTTATTAGAAAAGAAGTTTCTTACTCGTTTAAATAAGTAGTACAATGGTGTCGATTCTGTTATGCACAAACTAAACTTAATTTAGGATATTGCTATCTTTTTCTAAATTAAGTAGTTGCCTAAATTAAGTTTAGTTTGTGCAGAACAGAACAGAACTGTATTTTATGAAACGGTTAATGCGACGATAGAGAGCTATGTGCCGAAGCGCTCACTCAGCAGAAATATCCACGTTGGTTTTCCTCTTCACTTATTAAATTACTTGCTGAGAAAAACAAAACCAAGAAACGGTACCGCAAGTCCCGCGCGACAAAATAGAATTTTCAATATTACGCGAAAGATGTTCTAAGTTGTTTGATATCTGCCATAAAACTTATAAACACAAAATAGAACCGGCTGTGACTAAAAATGCCGAAGTGTTCTGGCAATATATTAAGGAAAAGCGCAACAATAACACCTCATATCCTGAACGCATGCACCTTAACGGTATTTTTGGTGAAAATAGTACCACTATTGCTAATTTATTTGCTTCACACTTCTCCTTTGTATACCATGACGATTCCCAAACATTGACCTACACAACTACAGCAATTAGCGATTCTTTATCTTGTAATATACAGTTCACCACAAAGGAAATATTTGTTAAGTTGAATCAGCTCGATACTAACAAAGGTGCAGGTCCTGATTCATTACATCCCTTTTTTCTAAAACGGTGTGCCAATGTACTTGCTGCACCGTTAGCCAAAATTTACAACCGATCTCTTGCCGAAGGAATTTTTCCAGAACAATGGAAGAAATCTCGAATTGTTCCTGTTTACAAGAAAGGCGACCAAGACAGTATTAAAAACTGTAGACCCATTGCTATTCTTTCAACCTTGGCCAACATTTTTGAATCCCTCATTTATCCTGTTTTATATCGACATGTTATTAATCTTATCTCAACACATCAACACGGTTTTAGAAGTGGTCGTTTTATTCAGTCTAATTTGACCTGTTTTATCTCTGATCTAACAATTGACATTGATGGAGGACACCAGGTTGATGCGACATACACAGACTTTTCTAGTGCCTTTGATAAAGTAAACCATCAACTTTTATTACAGGAACTCGAATCTTATGGTATACATGGCTCCCTTCTTGCCTGGTTTAAATCATATTTGAGCGGAAGGAAACAAGTAGTTTCAGTGGGAGGTCACGAGTCTAGTTTGTATTATGCCAAGTCTGGTGTACCACAGGGTTCACACGTGGGTTCTTTTTATTATATTTATCAACGATCTTGCTTCTCGAATAAGCTGCGACTTTTCCTTTTATGCTGATGATCTCAACATTTATAAAAGAATTGAGTCACCGGCAGATGCCAGTCTACTCCAACTCGATCTTGATCAAATCAGTCTTTGGTGTGAATCTAACGGGATGTCCTTGAATGCAGATAAATGTTTTTGTATACTTTACAGTCGAAAATTAGAGCCAATAATTTCCCCCTACAAAATAAACAAAATTATCTTGCAAGAGGTTTCAGAAATCCGTGACCTGGGAGTAACTCTGGACCAAAAAGTAAAGTTCACTTCTCATATCTCTAATACTGTGAAGAAAGCAGCTCAAATGTTGGGTTATAACAAAAGAAACGCAAAAACATTTGGGGTAAAAACTAAAATTATCCTTTTCAAAGCGTTGGTACTTTGTCAACTAGAGTATGCGAGTATAGCATGGAATCCTATGTATGCTGTACATTCGCAACGTCTCGAGAACATCCAGCGAGCATTTACAAGACATATTTCTTACATGTCCACAGGAATATCACACAGGTGTCCATACGAACAACGTTTGGCTTTCTTTCAAATTGAGTCACTTCGAAACCGTCGCACTGTCCATGACTTAGTTTTTCTACATAAGGTTGTGAATAGTCAAATTGAAGTTGCTAAAACGTGTCATGTTGTCAGTCCCATATAACCGTCCTAGACAGCCAATTTCTAGACTGTTTCAACCGCCAGCCAGTCGAAGTAACATCGGGAGACACTCACCAATATCAAGAATGTGCATTCAATACAACGAACTCAATTCGAAATTGCCTGACTTGGATGTGTTCTTTGGTTCCCTACCCAAGTTCAAAACCCTGTTGCGCTCCCATTTGAACCGACATTTCAACAGTCATAAGTAATATTTCTTTCTTTAGTTTTTAAATTTAAAGGACCACGGGCAAAAATGTATGAAGCCTGGGCTCACCCACCAACAGAGATGAGAACACTTTGGACATACTTGTACAACACTAAATATAAAGATATAAACTCATTTTTGTGAAGAATCCATGGGGTTTTTTTGCTATAAATATTTTTCTCCTACCATAAATAAGCTATAATCCTGCAAAGTAATGCTGTTTTGACATTGTACTTTTTATTGTTCTACATCTAATACTAGTTTTAAATTCTTGAGGAGCTCGTGGAAAAATAATAACAGCCACTGGAGTCGATCTTTAGGTTAAGCCGTGCTTGCCAAGGTTGGTCTGTGGATGGGTGACCACTGTACTACATACAGAGTTTCCTCCGTGCCTTGCAAAAGCACGTTATGCAGCAGTTGGTCCTGGCTGTTATTTGTAGATCTTTGACAGTCGTTACAGGTAGTCAGTGGCCCAAAAAGCCAATTTCAATTGTCTTTTTCTACAAAACCTATTTAGGTGCATATCTTTTTTCTGCAATGGAATTGAAGGTGGTGCCGATAGTAACAATTTAAGAACGAACAAAATCCTTTACAATGGCATACGCCATAACTCTGTTGGACACTGAGCCCAATTTGACTCATGGTCCTATAGTTAAGTTATTTTGTATAGACTACTTTATTATTGTAAGTCTGTTATTTGATCTCTTTTTAGCAAAGAAGCTTTATTATACTAAAAATGTTGTGTACACCTATATTGGTACGTAGGTACATTAGAACCATAGCAAGTGTACTTTTATCAATAATGTAAGTGTAATAATGTAGGTACGTATAAGTACTGTTGGTGCACCTATTTTAAATAAATAAATAAAATAAAGAACAGAAGCGACACCAATGTCTACCTAGCTTTTGAAATATTTTGGTAAGATAAGTGTCACAAGCCAAGTTGGTGGTATGTCGGTCACAAAAATATGCGTGAGAGTATACTCTACGACGATGTCTTCGGATGTTTTCGGCGCGTATGTTTGCTAGGTCAATTAAAAGTTTTTAGGTGTAGCCCAAAAAAAATTAGTAAATTCAAATAAACATTAATTTAAATAAATTACTTACCTAAATATTTCGTGTAATTCGTTCCTGTTCGCTTGGAACGGTACATTTCGAACGAGTATTTTGGATCCATTTTGCGTTGTTTCTTTATTGGTTTTCTTCGATGTTCGTACTTCATTTCTGTAAATTAAAGTTTTATGTGACTATGTAGGTAAAGTAGAAGATATAAAAAGTTACAGCGCAATAAAACAATATGTTGAAACTAACGTATTTCCTCGTTCCGATCGTTTTATTTCTAAGGACTTTCCATCAAGAGTAGTAACTTGAAGATTCTTTAGAGCTTCGTTGGCATGTTCCTTCTTATAATATTGCACAAAGCCGTAACCCATTGAAAGAAATTGACCAGGATTTTTTGGGTCCTTCTTTCTTGCAATTGACACACTGTGTACATTTCCGGTTGCAGAAAAATGCTGTAACAATAACAGTTATTAGATGGATATGCTGATAGAAAGCAATTAAATGAAATCAGTGTTCATTTACGAACCGCTTTTAGACTATCTTCATTTGTTTTGAAATTAAGATTTTTGACGAAAAGTGTCGTATCGTTTTCGGGTTCGTCCAGCTCCATTTCAACGTCTTCCTTGACATCTTTTTTACTTATTTCAGGTTCACGAGTTACAACAGCCGTTTTCGGTTCAACTTCATTTACAATTTCATCGGATTCTTTTTCAATTGTTGTCTTATCCGATTCAGTTTTCTCGGCAGATTTTACAAACACATTTTCCGGTGCCCATTCTAAGTACAGTGGTGCATTCTTGAACTGCGAATATGCCAACTTCGTAAATGCTTTTTTGGCTTCGAACGGTTCAATAAAGTCAACAAGAGCAGTTATGCCGTGTTGTGGCATTAAGAATCTCGCTATTTGTCCGTGTTTTGCAAACAATGGTCTTATTTCTTCTTTCTCGGTGTTCGCCGGCAAATTTTTGACAAGTATGCACGTCTTTGATCTTTTTTTTGCAGGCTGTACATGAATTTGCATTTAAGATAAAATTGTTAAAAGATTTTATGTTAGACAGAAAACGAGTTATTACTATTTACTCACTTTATTAAATGCATCCAAGTAGACTCCGTTTCCTTCAAGGAAACTTCTGGTTTCGGCAACTAGCTGCGTTTCACCGAGTGCCAGTCGCACAGCAGCGCTTGTATCTATTACATTACAATAAAGACATAGTTTTTAGACAACCTCCCAATAGACATCGTTTAGGCTATTACTAAGTCAATATACGACTTCATCACCTTAGCATTTTGCAACAGGGAAGGCCTGGGAAGGCAGAGATATTTTATGCAAAGCAGTTGTAAAGAGCCAAACTCACTTTTATTATTATCATTAAGCAGCTGCTCCTTGGTGGTGTTGTACGTAGACGCGATGACGTCGGCGACGGCGTTGTTGCCCAGGAACAACACGTTCCAGTTGTGGGACGACTTCGCTTGCGCTTTCAGTTTCTTTGCTTTCTTTTCTTTGAATGTTAGACCCTCTGCGATGGAAATATTATATTAGGTTCAATAATGCGGGGGTTCGGTCCGTTCGTAGATAACTTCCGCACAAATATCGAATCATCATTAAATCTTGTAATATTAATATTATGAGTGGGTATTATGTAGGTATATCTCGTCCTTATGAAAACTCTCTAATAGTTATTGAATAATTAATTGGTTGGCAAAGTAGGCCTGCCCATTTATGCCATTTAATAGTAAGTCAGGGTGCATTCCAGTGTGAGTATGGATTATTCCAGTTGAAACCCAGTGTTGGATTAGATTTAAGTAATGGAACAATGTGAAATGGATTCATGATATGGACGTAATAAAAAATTAAGTATATAAAATACCTACCTAATATTATAGCTTGTTGTTTATAAAGATGGATAAATAAATGTAATTTCAGCTGTGTTAATAGTTTAAACCTTAAAAATATATTCTTGAAAACACGTTATTGTACACGTATTTACTCGCCGGTATGTCCTTTATTATAACCTTTTCCTAGGTACGATCGGTGACAAACATCTTTGGTCATTAGGTAAGTACATAAGGAATTTAAGAAAGAAGGTGTCTACCATGGATTTGAATAGAGTAAACTAAATGAAGAGAAGCTGAATGTATTAGTAGCATAATATCACGCCTGTAATCCCGAAGGCAGGTTAGGCAGAGGTACCTACACCCAATTTTCGCCATGTTTAAGTCCCATCTTAGGGGGTGTGCTAATTACCATCAACTGGGCACAAATCCAGACTCCATGGGTGGGTGCTACTGAGAATTTCCTCATGGAAAAGCCCTCAATACACTTTGTCAGACCTGGGAATCGAACCCAGGACCTTAAGCTCAGCAAGCGCGCTTGCGACCACTAAACCAACGAGGTAGTCTTGTGTAGGTACAAGTAGGTAAGTTTAAAAACCGGCCAAGTGCGAGTCGGACTAGCGCATGAAGAGTTCTGCACCAACGTAGGAGGGTTGCCCCCTGTAATATTTAATTTATTTTTATTATTTGTTGTTATAGCGGCAACAGAAATACGTCATCCGTGGAAATTCCAACTGTCTAGCTAGAGCCTAGGTGACAGACGACGGACAGTGGAGTCTTAGTAATAGGGTCCTGTTTTTACCCTTTGGGTACGGAACCCTAAAAAGGGGCTGAACGTTATTTATATCATACAAATTAATGTAGCCACCAAAAGTAAGCAGCCGTCGTTTTACCGGTAATTTGGGTAATTTTATGCACTTCACTATCGCTCATTAGTGTTACGTATTCCGTTAAAACCTGTAGATGAGTACTTTTTGTAGCAATTATGTTTACGTATCAACAAGTTTTATACTCATGAGCTCGATGATGACCAGCATACAAGTAGTACGTTTACCTTATAAAAAGTTAATGGTTTATGAATGGTTACTTTCACAAGTCGATAACGCTATAATGGCATGCTATTTTTATTATGTATGTGGACAACTATTTTATTTTTTTTTTAAATATTTTCCTTCGAGAATAGGGTAGATGACAAAAAAATCTAAGTAATTAGTCCGTCAGATAGATTTCCAAAAACTATTGGACAAACATTTTTTCTTTTTTCATGTAAACAAAAAACGAAGACGATACAGTGCGTACGAGTATATTTTTTACTCAAATGTGACGTCACAAGCCCCAACTCATGATCTTTGACACGTTTTATCTTCGCAAATTTTTATTAATTCGATAAAACAAAAAACAAATAAGTATTCAATTTTTTCGATATCTAACTGAACGGACTAAACAGAATCACATATTTTTTAGTCAGTCATCATCCTTATTATTAGCTCAGAGTTATTAGATACAAACCTGATATTCAATTCCCTAACCTGCACAACATCTACGAGTGAGGGAATGAGAGGTTTTCTTTTTGAGGTATTAAAAAAAAACTTAGTTTCCAAGAACTCTATAGATGTCGTTGAACTTACTATGATAGTTGGTGCCAAAGCCAAAACGCTTGGAAAAAAAAAACATTGTGTCACGTCATATACTCTCGTTGACTGACCTCTCGTTCACTTTCATTTGCTTAACCTTCCGAATATAACCTAGTTTTCTCGCGCTTTGTTTAAATCAGTTTTTTTTAGGTTCTGTTGCTTGCATTATCATACTAACTCCTACCGCCATCTATCCAGCGACTAGGGAAGAGCTAAAAAGAAAATCCCTCATTGAACCCGCAACCTGAATGCTACGGGCATAGACAACCGACAGCTTTGTCACTGCAAAATCGTGCCGTATAATAGGCTAGTTTCCACCATCAATAAATTGCAAATCTATTTAGTCCGTCAGTTAGAGTATTGAAAAATAATGGACACGTATTTTTTGTTTTTGTAAATCAATGAATATTGACAAAGATAAAACGCATCAAAACTCGGGAGTGGGGGCTCGTGACGTCACAATGCACAAAACATTATACCACGGCGTGACGTATTGAGCATTTAAAAGCGTCGTATCTTCGTCAATTTTGGTTTACGTAGGTAACAAAAGAAAAAAAACGTGTCCAATATTTTTGTTTGAAATCTATCTGACGGACTAATTAGATTTTTTTAGTCGTCTACCATATTTGTTGTAAGAACTTGGTCTACAATAAATTAATTTAATACAATTGAAGGTTAAATATAAAATGGACATCGTAAATTCTAGAGTGTTTTCGTATTTGAAGTTGCATTTAATGATATGGGAACGTACCCATACTACGTGACCCGTTCTGAGGGGGGAGGGGGTTGGGGTCTTCAAAATATATTTGTCTTTAAAGTACATACGACATTATTTTTGCTGCACATCAACGACCTGCTACAGCTTGGTGCAATCGGATACGCAGATGACAGCACAGTTGCAGAAAGATACCTGTCCAGTGCAAGAGCCAGCAGAGAAGATACTGCTACTCTTAGAGAGACCATGGTGGAGCGAATGAATTTGACCCTAAATCTCGTCTCCCAGTGGGGTGACGTCAATCTGGTCAAATTCAATGCTCTGAAAACACAGGCGACTCTTCATTGCAAAAAGGAGAAAGTTCCAGTTGTCTCCCACTTTCCGGGGTGCATTTGTAGCAGTTACTGACCGCCTACAGCTTTTGGGCATGGAGTTGACATCGGATCTCACCTTTGGCGCAACCATCGAGTCAAAAGCTCAGACCGCAGCTAAGAAGCTGGGCATCTTGAATAAGGTGAGGCGATACTTCACATCTGGACAGCTTTTAAGTTTGTACAAAGCACAAGTCCGTTCCTGTATGGAGTATTGCAGTCACTTGTGGGATGGCTCAGCAAAATGCCAGCTTGCTGCACTTGACTCGGTGGAACGCAGAGCTAAAAGGCTTATAGGCGACGAGACGTTGGTAGCTTCGCTTCACAACCTAGCTCATCGGCGTAATGTTGCCTGCCTGTCGGTCTTCTACAGACTGTACTTCGGTGAGTGTGCGCAGGAGCTCCACGACCTGATCCCACCATCACCCTTTTACCACCGTACTAGCAGACGTATTGCGGCGTACCATCCGCACTTGGTTGATATCCCGACGAGTCGTACTAAGTGCTTCTCCTCCACTTTTATTATGCGCACAGCCAAACTGTGTAACCCTCTGCCTGCGTCTGTGTTCCTACCCACATTTAACCCGACTGCCTTCAAAGCAAGAGTGAACAGGCATCTTCTGGGCACGCTCGTTCCATCATGATCTCATCCATCGCTTTCCACCAGGCGTGATCGAGGTTAAGAGCAGGCCTATATTGCAATTTAAAAAAAAAAAAACAAAAAAAAAACATACCATCTTCATCGTCATTTTCAAGCTTCTCTGTTTTGGCGGGCAACAGATGAAGCATTCTGCCGCAGAAGGTAGTGCCATCCAGCTCGGTGTACGCTTTTACAGCATGTTCGG
Organism: Xestia xanthographa; assembly: GCA_905147715.2. Classification (NCBI taxonomy): domain Eukaryota; kingdom Metazoa; phylum Arthropoda; class Insecta; order Lepidoptera; family Noctuidae; genus Xestia; species Xestia xanthographa. The sequence goes on along the minus strand of LR990649.1, from coordinate 12,099,669 downwards.
GCATCACGAAAGTCACTGTGGCGAATCCCTTCGGCAGGCGCGAGATTGGATCTATGGGCATGTTTACTTCAGCGAGTGGTCCTGCGGAATGCATTATGGTATCAATTCTTATATATAAAGTAACACTCCATAATCTGCTGGACATAGGCCTCTTCAATCGCACGCCACTTAGCTCGATTCTCGGCATTTTTCAATCAGTTGCTACAAGCCACCCTGCCAATACAAGATCGTCGCTCCACCGAGCCTGGGGGCGACCCACCTTACGCTTGCCGATTCGTCTTCACTCAAGAACATATCTACCCAAACCGTAAATATTAATATCGCTGGACATTACACACAGCGCCACACTAAGCAACGAGACTTGTGTCGTGGCCACCAGATAGTTGATATGCTACATATATACTTTTTATTTGTAAATACATAATTATATGATACATTATGTAAACATCCAGGACTCGGAAACAAATGTCCATGCTCATTACACAAACATTTGCTCCTACCGGGATTCGAACCCGGGGCCCTAAGAACGTAAGGCAGCCTCACTACCGCTGCGCCCAGTTGTCGCGGCCCCGACTTACGAGGTTTGGGTTCGAACTAAGCCGGGCGCATTCTTTTGTGTTACATATTTCATCACCACTGCTCTCAAAACGGTGATGCAACAGATCGTGAGGGAACTGGCATGTCCTGAACCAAAAATTCGAAGACATGTGACATCTAACAATCTGCGCTCCGCGTGGTGTATTGTCTATTCTATCTCATAGAGAGATGGTCTGTGCTGCATTGGACGTCCTTCGGCTGACAATAATAATTGCTATAATTCGTGGATGTTATTCTACTTACCATACTTGTCGAACAAGCTTGTTATCTCTTCTTCTGATACGACGTAAGCTAAGTTCCGGACAAATATGCTTCCACTTTCACCTATGCTTTCCTCATTTTGGGATGTCTGAAATTAAAAAGTTATGTTTACTGAAATCCATGATCTATGGTATGGTGTCATTAAACCAAAATCAGGGCATCAAGATAACATTAGAAAAGCTGGCAATCTTTTAGCAGTGAGTATATTCATGAACTTAACTTCATTTTTGAATATACAAGAGTATGAAGTATGTGATGTTATAATTTTTTCCAAGACCTACATGAAAAAAGCCTTGTATTTTACTTTAAAATATGTACTTAAGTTTAATAGTGCATATAGCAAATAGTCCAAAAGTATTTGTGTTGTTATCACTATCTTTAGTAGAAACAATTGACGGGAAATGATAAGCAAGCCTACTTATGGCATTTCAATTAAAGTAAGTTGTTACATTGCAGATATCGATCATGATGTATATCTACATATTCTACGAATACCCATATTGCTGTCCGCGATGGGATGGGTAGGGAGGCTACTTCTTTCTTGTACACTACACTTTTTACTCGGAAACTTAAGATTTTTCTGAACAACAACGAACATTATAGTAGCCGGGTCCACAGTTTAAGCGACAAGCGTGACAATGACCTTGAAGATAGTGATGTAAAATCTATACAAAACTACACAAACTGCGCCTAGCGTGAAGCGAAAAGCTCCTAAAGACCGAAGCAGGCACATGGCACGTGTATGCATTGGGTCTGCTCCGTCATTAAAGTTGTTTCTGCAAAGACTGTACCCCTAATAAGATATGGATCTGTACTAAGTTCTAAAAGTATTTACACCACGTCACCTGCTGTCTGGTAATCGAACCAAGGGCTCACAGTTCCACATACAGCGTATGAACGCGGCAATCAATTGGCTAATTATATATTGCCAGGCGAAAGTGAATAAAACATACCGTATATTATACAGTCTGCAGTCTATCACGTATCCGGTAAAGTCCAATAGTCTATTTAATTATTCAATGTAGGTACAGCGTGGAGTCCTATCACCATAATAGTATACTCAGTGGCGAAGGGTGAAAATTGAGTCAGCGGAAGCCGAGGAAAAAAATGTGAATAGGTAGTATTTTTTTAATTTTAGGTTTATTTTGACTTCATTTTTGTTATCAGTGACCCCAGAAACCACGAAAGCGACACCCATGAAGAAAAAACCAAAACTTTTCGTCGGCTCCATCTTGGATTTCCATTTTGATCTCATTTTCTTTATCAGCGACCCCAAAAACCACAAAAACGACACCCATGAAGAAAAAACCGAAAATTTTCGTCAGCGCTATCTTGGATTTTGATCTCATTTTCATTATCAGCGACCCCAAAAACCACGAAAACGACACCCATGAAGAAAAAACCGAAAACTTTCGTCGTCGCAAAATCAAAATCAAAATCAAAGCATTTATTTCAAGTAAGCCAGTTACAGGCACTTTTGAACTGTCGAAACAAAGATGAAAATTAAATGTAGCTACAGTCCCAGTCACAAGACATAAAAACTGTGAAAGTACTGTAGTTGCCCATTCCCTAGCGTAGATCTCTATGGAGAAGAATGGGCAAGAAACTCCATGGACACTCTTTTAAATCAGAATATTGTTACAAAATCTTGGTTACATCATTCACGTTGAGATGGTATATTATGTGAGAACAATGTAGCAAGATGTGCACGGTAAAAGTGTCCACAGCAAAAAAACACAAACAAAAAAAAAATACAATTCAAAATAATTCATTCAAATAAGCCATGGCAACCAAGAGATGACCAGTCACAACTGATAGCGCCCGTTCACGGACATGACGCATGGATCAGCACCATTCAACTCAACCATTTTGAAGGGAACTAAATGATCCGACACATGCGCCACCATCAGCGAGACAATAGAGTGAGCATGACATACTCCAAACCGCCAGGGCACATTCAAGTCAAAAAAAGACGTAGGTTTCCAGTGAATGATAGCTTTCTAGTACATAGTACTCATACAATATGGGCTATGCATTTATATAATACTAAAGAGATTGATTCTATACAATGCAAAGATAGTTGTACAATCTTCAGCAGCTCCAACAATACAATTTAATGCTATCAATTTATGCGCCCCTGTCCATGTGGAGCAGGACCAGCATTGAGCCAAGCATTTTTATCATCGATATAATCGCTCAACTTGTAATATGCTTGCTTACATAGTGTGCGTTTAATGCATGTTTTAAATTTCGTCTCATTCAGTTCAAGAATACTTTGTGGAATTTTATTATAGCATCTCAAACAGTACCCCATGAAAGATGAGTCTACTTTAGCGAGTCTGAAACCTGGCTGAACTAGTTGGTCCCTATTTCTAGTACTGTAATTATGTCTGTCACCCCTTTTACCAAAAAGGTGCAGATTTTTTCTGACGTACATTATGTTTTCGTAGATGTATTGACAATGTACCGTCATGATGCCAATATCCTTAAACAGTTCCCTTAGAGAATCGCGCCTACGAAGATTATATATGGCTCTGATGGCTCTTTTCTGCAGAATAAATATAGACTCAATATCAGCAGCCCGTCCCCACAGCAAAATGCCATAAGACATTATACTATGAAAGTAACTAAAATAAACCAGTCTAGCGGTATCTACATCAGTATACTGACGGATTTTTCTAATGGCAAAGGCTGCTGAACTTAGCCGCCCCGCAAGAGATGTCAAATGAGAACCCCATTGTAGCCTTGAATCAAGCGTAATCCCCAGGAAAACCGTTTTATCTACGAATTCAAGTTTCTCTTTATTCAATATTATATCACAATCACTACTTTTAACATTCGGTAAAGCAAATCTTATGCATTTGGTTTTTTTTTCATTTAATACCAAATTGTTTGCTGTGAACCAATTTTGGACCTGAAGTAGGGCATTATTCACGTCATCTAGATTTTGGGCCCGCCTATTTATCTTAAAAATTAGGGAAGTGTCATCAGCAAATAACACCATATTTTGAGGTTGGTTTTTCAGTAAATAGGGTAGATCATTTATATATACTAGAAAGAGGAAATGACCCAATATTGAGCCTTGTGGAACCCCCATTTTTACTTTTAACCCCTGTGAATTAACACCATTTATTTGAACATGTTGTTGTCTATCATTCAAATAAGATTTTACCAAACTAAGTGCAAGTTTACCCAGTCCGTAATGCTCAAGTTTCAAAAGTAATGTGTCGTGATTTACGCAATCAAACGCTTTGGAGAGGTCACAAAAAATTCCTATGGCGTCTTGAGACTCTTCCCACGCAGTAAATATGTGCTTTAATAAGGTTACACCGGCGTCAGTTGTACAACGTCCCTTGGTGAAGCCATACTGTTGATCATGTAAGATTCTGTTGGTGTTAAAATGATAGAGCATTTGATTAAGCATTACTTTTTCAAAAACCTTGCTAAAAACTGGTAACACGGATACAGGTCTATAATTATTAGTATCTTTACTGTCCCCGGATTTGAAAAGAGGTATGACTTTACTGTATTTCATTAAATCAGGGAAAACTCCTTGGTCTACACATAAATTAAAAATTAAAGCTAAGTAAGGGGCTATAGTCTCAAGTATGGATGTACAAACTTTTACAGACATTCCCCATAGATCTTCGGTTAGTTTGATCTTTATTTGCCGGAAAGTTTTAATAACAATCATAGGGTTAATGTGTTTAAATTTAAATTCAACCAGGCAGCCAGACACATTCGCCTTTAATAAACCAATTGAGAGTTCAGGTGAGGAAATAAGAGCCTCCGTTGTTTTTTGTGGTATATCGGTAAAGAATTTTACAAATTCTTGAGCTACTTCCTGATTAGAGCTTTTAGGACCACATGCTGTATCTAATGTGTAGCTAGTGTTACGTATTTTCTTCCTGTTAGTCTCATTATTTATAACTTTCCAAACTGTCTTTATTTTATTTTCTGCTGTTTTGATCTTGTTGCTAATGTGCAGTGCTTTAGCAACCTTGCATGTATTTCTAAAAATGTTTGAATACTTAGCAACATACTTGTTAAAAGTTTCAGTGTTTATAAAAGGCTTAAGGCTATAAAGCTCAAATAGTCTTTCCCTACTTTTTCTGATACCTCTAGTTGCCCAATCATTAAATATGAATTTAGGGCAAATACTTTTTGTCTTCTTTTCAAAAGTTTTATTGAATTCCGTGTGAACTATTGAAAAGAAACGATCATACAATTGATCTATATTAATATCATCAAGGCCCATAACGCTTAACTTGTTCTGTAGCAAAATATTATACCTATTTAATCTGCTAGAAGTTATAGGTCTAAATTTAATTTGAACGTTTTGCGATGGGGGTGTATTACATCTGAAGGTTACAGTTTGTCCACTATGGTCAGAGGGTAGACAATTTACTATTGCTTTATCTAAGTAATCACAATCGCAGAAAATATTATCTATACAAGTAGCAGAAGATGGAGTGACTCTAGTAGGTTCTGTAAAAGTGTTGGTCAAGTCAAATGACTTAAAAAGATTTAATAAGCGACTGCTATTTGCACATTCTTCTAAAATATTGATATTAAAATCACCACAAATAATTGTAGATTTATTACTGACTGCAAGTTTTGCCATCACATCTTCCATTATTGATTCAAACAAAGAAAAGTTTTGATAGTTTGGGGGTCTGTACACACACACAATTACATGCTTATCTAGCTCAACACAGGACAGTTCAACGCAATGTTCAACCGAGAGACCTACTATGTCATTACGTTGCTTATATTTAAAACAATTTCTTATTAATATTAGGGAACCTCCACGAAGCATAGTTTTACGGTTAAAGCAGCTACCCACCATATAGTTCTCATAATTGATAAGCATTTGGTAATCCTTAAGCCAATGTTCAGTAAAACATATAATGTCAAACTTACTATTTTCTAAAAAACAATTCAATTTCTAATAATTTGGAAGAAATGCCTTGGATATTTTGGTGGAATAATTTCAAAGTGTTCTACTGAGGCCCTTTTTTACTAACTAATTGAGTGCAAGAAGATACGTTGGTAGGATTAACAATATTGTTAATCGTACCTCCTGTTGTCTCATTTCCTAGTTTAAATTAATTTTTGGAGTGAGGCTGGAGACACCCGTACCATCCTCAGACAACAAGACCCTATCACTAATACTAATATACCCTAATTGAGAATTCTCCACGGTGACACATGGATCCTCCTCAGTACAATGTTTTCGCTATCTTGGATTTTCATTTTGATCTCATTTACATTATCAGCGACCCCAAAAATCACGAAAACGATACCCATGAAGAAAAAAGACTAATAAAAAGTAGATAAAGAAAAAATTGCAGAGGAAGTATAATAAAAAAAAAATTAAGTGATTTTATCCTATGTAAATCTGCCTAGCCTTTTTCCCAACTACGTTGGGGTCGGCTTCCAGTCTAACCGGATGCAGCTGAATACCAGTAATAAATTTACTAATTCTATCCCGTATACATACATACTTTCATTTTCTGCCTCTGTCGTAACTCGATAATCTTCGGCTTAATAAACCTAGCTCCCTACAAAACAAAATAATGTCATCAAGCATTGAACGATTTCAGATTCTATACGAAATTCAACGAGCGATAACGATATTTTCCCATCTCGCTCACGCGCACGCATGATCTATTACTTTCTCTATTAATAACTCGGTTTGCGTCGGCTTACCAGAGTCCTAACATAGGCGGGCTGGCTACTACTGGCTAGTGACGTCAAGAAGTTTATTTTGCATAGAAATTTAGCTGCCAAAAAGCCGATAGCGCCTGCGGGTTATTTTATGGCAATGTGTTGTTGAAGAGCTTGTTGATTGAGTACGAGTAGGCGTTTCGTGATGCTTGTAAAAAAGTACTTATTGTGCCATTTTTCAATTACGGTAGAGAGTGGTTGTGTTCGAAACTTCTGGAAGGGAAGCCGGTGGGAATCGAGTTGCTAGGAGCCTTCGCCACTGTTAGTTATCGTGTCGAGTAGGTGATGCTATTTTGATTCACTCCCATTACACTCCCTATAACAACTAATTGTATTTTACTTCCACTGTTACATGTTCTGACTCAGTTATTTACATTCTCATCGAGTGCTATTGAGTGTTGCCACAGACACGTCCCTATATCATTTGCTTATCGTGGTCGTGTTCGAAATTGCTACTTTTTAGGGTTCCGTAGTCAACTAGGAACCCTTATAGTTTCGCCATGTCTGTCCGTCCGTCCTCGCTTAATCACTGTGACCGTTAGCACTAGAAAGCTGAAATTTGGTACCAATATGTATATCAATCACGCCGACAAAGTGGTAAAATAAAAATTGGAAAAAAATGTTTTATTAGGGTAGCCCCCCTATATGTAAAGTGGGAAGTGATTTTTTTTTAATTTCAACTCTAACGTGTGATATATTGTTGGAAAGGTATTTAAAAATGAATAGGGGTTTCCTAAAATCATTTTTGATAATGTCAATAATTTCGGAAATAATCGCTCCAAAAGTAAAAAACAATGTGTCGGGCCCTCTAACTTTTGAACCTTATGTTTAGAAAATATGAAAAATATCTGAAAAGTAGAACTTTATAAGGACTTTCTAGGAAAATCATTTTGAACTTGATAGTTCAAAATTTTCCATCAGGAAACAACAGTTTTTGTACAAAAAAGACAAAAAGTTGTACAAAATAATTTTTGGACTAAGTTTGTAGTATATTCGTATTTGCAAGCATTTTTTTTAACTTCCGTTTACTTATTTTATTTTTTAATACGTCATAAATCGTAAACCGCAATTTACCTTTGTACGGAACCCTTCGTGCGCGAGTCCGACTCGCACTTGGCCGGTTTTTCTTTTGCTCGATGGGAGACAACGAGAAGAGAAATTTAACAAAAAGAAAAGATTAATTGAAGTGAAAACTTCTTTAGGCGCGTTGAGCACTTTTTGGGTGAAGGAAATACATTGAACTCATCGTCACGTAATGTAACGTGCGGTCACGCTTCGTAGCCGTTCGTAGCACTCGTAGCATCCGCTACGGCGTAGCACCACATAGGCATGCGCGGGGCATAACCAGTGCTACGACTGGGGCGGGGCCTGTGTACTTTTTGTTTTCACTTCTATCGGCAGTCCCCAAAGACTTCTCCGATTTTTTTTTTATGGAAAAAATACGAGACAGGCTGCCACAATTAAGAATCTGAACCAAACTACACTAAGCACTTGATCAGCCTGTGTTGGTGACCTGCTAAATAGACCAGCACTCCCTTCTAAACTATACTTCTTAGGGCCCAGTTCACCGAAAAGATAACAGTCTGATTACCAAAAAACAACTGTTTAAAACACATTTTTGAACATGAAAATGTGTTTTAAACAGCTGTTTTTAGATAATCAGACTGTTATCTTTTCGGTGAACTTGGCCCTTAAGGGCCTATACTCCCTCAAATGGCTTAGCATGATCCTCCGTTACGCCTAAAATACTGCAGCATTAATTTTGAAATAAATATGGTAGGTAAAGTAGAGGATTAATGCTAAGTACTATGTGTGACGAAAACACGATTTCATAAATTTTCTCGATAGAAAAAAAATCCAAAGTTACCTCCAAACAGAACAATAAACCGCTGGTATTCAAAAAATACTTCAAATTAGTTCATGAAACTTTGCATACTAACTGAACTAACTGTAAAGCAAGTCTTATTTTTTTGTGTTTTATTTTTTTAGTCCATTCAATAGATTTTTTGTAAATCGCAAACAACCAGTCATTTCGCCCTATTCGGCCGCAGTGACTGACGTAATAACCGCTTTGTAGTGCAAGCTGATTAGAACTTTATTCTAACAGTACCTATTTCAAACGAAGTTTGAACCACCACAAATAGTTGCTAATTTTAGGGTTAGAAGGGCCATATGGTGAGAGCGCCAGGGTAGCCCGCAAAATTGTCTTACGATTTTTGTAATTTGCAGGTCAGTGCTACCAGGTTGTATGTTGATTGAAATATTGTTCGCGACTGTTAGACGTATGTAGTTACAGAATTATAATCATCCAAATCATCATTACAACCCTCCGAGTTCATAAAGGTCGAGGAAAAATTTTTCAAGGTCAAAGTCACACACAACCTAGCACTGGCCTGGAAATTGCAAAAAACATAAGAAAGGAAAATGGCGAGGTTGGATTGGACCCACGTAATCTAAAAATTAACGAAACGCCGTTCACGGTCTAGTTTATATTAATTATAGTAAAGAGTTTATCAGAGTTCTATATAAAAATATTGAGTTACTAGATGATGGGAATTAAAAGTTACGAATGATTTTAATTTATATAAAAATAAGTCATCGATCGTGCAGTTTCCGAACGCAACGTTTGACATTTACCTTTTACAACTGAGAAAAGTGTCAAATTTATCTGTGGAAATAGTCTGTGGATCATTCTTTTTTTTATTTATGTTCAACGGCTACGTGGAATACGGATAAAAGCTATTTTATGCCATCCTACTACTAAATAATAACCAATAAGTCCGTGCCTTAAGTTAGGTTATAATCTTCTACCTTTCATATCTTTTTTCTCCTAACTTCTATAACCTACTTTCCATTTGCTTTTTTGTTAGTCTTAAGTCGTTCTTTAACTATTCATAAGTTTCCACAATGTACGCTACCCATATCACTGGGTCCTGAATTACATGATATCTCGCCATTCGCCTTTGAATTTCGTGGGCTACCCTGGGGCATCCACCTAAATGACATGCGGCCCGCGCGCTCTCTACCAACCCTGCAATTCGCCCTCCGTGACCCACGGAAAAAGCGACTTAGATTATAGTCAAATTCTGCAACATGTCAAAGCCACTTTTGTAAAAATATTTACCTCTTCCCTCCTCTTTTTACTAGTCTGTTCTTCCTCTTCCGCTGCCATTTTAGATTTATCCTCATATTTGTGTATATGAACACGGTGATTACCTACAAATAAAAAAAACTATTTATTAATTATTATATTACACTGCACTGGATTCTGGCTTAGGGCTGAACCTCATTTGGCAGCACGGAATCGCATTATTCCATGCTCGTATCCTTTTCTGTCGCCCAGAACCCAGAACAGTCATTTGCTAGAGCGAGATACAGAGCGTGTGCGCAATCGCATCGGTGATGCTGCCGCGTGCGATAGCATTCCCGTTCTAGCAAATTATGGTTCTGAGCGACAGAAAAGGATAGGACCACGGAAAAGTGCGATTCCATGCTGCCAGATGTGGTTCAACGCTTATTCGAAAATGTATTTAGGTGCCCATTTTCACTAATACAAGACGATACCTAATGGAATAACTAGGACAAGCGCTCTTGTGCTTGTTGGTTTTTCTAGTTTCGGCTCTAAAAAAACATTTTAATTGGACATACGTTTACGTCATTACGTGTGTGTGTGCCCTAGTGTTATTGTAAACTAGGTAGCTTTAGTATTCGGCAGGCAGTTTCTTGTACCCTCAGTATAACCGGGTGTCCTGCGTGAGCGACGAATACGACGCGACGCGACGAACGCGATCAACTCAACGGCATACCCACCCTGCTTGCGGCCTACGAGTTAATGGCAGTCTGCGACCAGACGCCAAAGACTCTAGACGCGACATAACGGTTACTTGTTTTGAGGGCGACCCGACGTGACACCACGAGCTACGAAATGGTTGATTCAGAAGGTTTTTTTTTATTTATTTGGTTCAGTTGATTCTTTCTGTATTTTTTACGATATTTTTTAAAAGTCTGTACTTTAAATATGAACTTTCAGGCAACATTATACTGTACTTCTCCATGATTCGAGAAGTAATGACCAAAATCACGTAGGACGGGGTGTCCTACGTGAGCGACTAATACGACGCGACGCGACGCTGCGAACGCGACGAACGCGATCAACTCAACTGCATACCCTGCGTGCGGCCTATATGGCAGGCTGCGGCGAGACGCGACGTAACGCGTACTTGTTTTAAGAGCGACCAGACGCGACATCATGAACTACGAACTGCTTGATTCAAATTTGTACTTTATTTCTCCATGATTCGAGAAGTAATTACCACGTAATTGATTATTATTATTATTTGTCGCGTGTAAAATCGCGTCGTATTGCATCGTGTCTTGTCGCGTCGCGTCGCGTCGTATTCGTCGCTCAAGCAGGACACTGCGTAAGTAGAACATTTGTCGCGTGTAGCATCGCGTCGCATTGCATCGTGTCGTGTCGCGTGTAGCATCGCGTCGCATTGCATCGTGTCGTGTCGCGTAACGTCGCGTCGTATTCGTCGCTCACACAGGACACCCCGTAAGAATAAATTTAAAAATAAAATGCTTACCTAAAAACAATTTGTCTTTCCCTAATGCCTTCTTCAGCTCTTTCTCAGTTCTAAATCCGACATAGCAGAAGCCAGTGACTTTTTTTCCTTTTCCAAAGGGCAGTCTTATTGAGAATGGAACGAGTGGCCTAAAGAACTCTTTTATATCCTTCTTCTTACATTTGTAAGGTAGGCCCATTATCTGAAACAGAACATGTTTTATGATGATGAACAGGTATAGTAGAATAATGATTGAAAGCTCAATAAAAAAACCGGCCAAGTGCGAGTCGGACTCGCGCACGAAGGGTTCCGTACTATTATCAAAAAAATCACGTTTGTTGTATGGGAGCCCCCCTTAAATATTAATTTTATTCTGTTTTTAGTATTTGTTGCTATAGCGGCAACAGAAATACATCATCTGTGAAAATTTCAACTGTCTAGCTGTCACGGTTCATGAGATACAGCCTGGTGACAGACAGACGGACAGACAGACGGACAGACAGCGAAGTCTTAGTAATAGGGTTCCGTTTTTACCCTTTGGGTACGGAACCCTAAAAATAACAATGGTGTGGATTCTGTTGTTCACAAACTTAATTTAGGCTAGTGTTATCTTTTACTAAAAGGCAGTGCGAGAAAAGGACCGCTATAGCTATGAACTAAGTTAGAGATGTCAAACTAGTTTATGCCTTGCGCTTCACCGTGTTTTTAGTCGACATGTTTTTACGTGCGACCTTCATTTGTATGGAAATATTAGTTCCAATTAAATTTGACAGCTCTAAATTACGTCAGCCTCTTTCTCGTTTTATTCATCTACCTAGCCTTTTCCCAACTTTGTTGGGGTCGGCTTCCAGTTTTACCGGATGCAGCTGAATACCAGTATTTTACATGGAGCGACTGCCTATCTGACCTCCACAACCCAGTTAGTACCGGGTTATACGATACCCCTTGGTAAGACTGGTTGTCAGACTTTTTTTTTTGGGCCTCTGACTACCTAACGACTGTCAAAGATCTACAAATGACAGCCGGGACCAACGGCTTAACGTGCTTTCCGAGGCACGGAGGAAACTCGGTATGTAATGGGCGGTCACCCATCCACAAACCAACCTAGGCAAGCACGGCTTAACCTAACGATCGACCCGAGCGGCTGTTATTATTTAGCCACGAGCTCCTCTTTCTCGTTTTATTAGAGAGAAAAAAATAGCAATAGCCTAAATTAAGTTTAGCTTGTGCACAACAGAATCGACACCATCGTCAAGCTATGGGAGGGGGGGGAATGTGACAAAAGTTTTTCCACTGTTCAATACTGTTACACCATGCACTAATGAATCAATCTTTCTAGAGTTTTCCAACTACTTTGGGGTTGTCTTTCAGACTAACCAGATGCAGCTAAATACCAGTATTTTACATGGCCCGTAATATATTGCAATAATGAATATCAGACTGTAGACATTAACATATCAATTGATTGGTAACTTTTGAGACATAATTACCAAACTTATCACTGACCCCATTATTGTATCATTATGAGCTTCTTCCCTAAATTCAATTTTGGTTTTGATAAAACTTACTTTAACATGAAACAAAGGTCTGTCAGTATTTTACATGGACACCGGCCTGTAATATATTGCAATAATGAATATCAGACAATAACATGTCAATTGATTGGTTACTTTTGAGACATAATTACCAAATTTATCACTGACCCCATAATTGTATCATTATGAGTTTCATCCCTAAATTATTTTTTTGTTTTGATAAAATTTACTTTAACATGAAACAAAGGTCTGTCAGTATTTTACATGGACACCGGGCCTGTAATATATTGCAATAATGAATATCAGACAATAACATGTCAATTGATTGGTTACTTTTGAGACATAATTACCAAATTTATCACTGACCCCATAATTGTATCATTATGAGTTTCATCCCTAAATTATTTTTTTGTTTTGATAAAACTTACTTTAACATGAAACAAAGGTCTGTCAGTATTTTACATGGACACCGGCCTGTAATATATTGCAATAATGAATATCAGACAATAACATGTCAATTGATTGGTTACTTTTGAGACATAATTACCAAATTTATCACTGACCCCATAATTGTATCATTATGAGTTTCATCCCTAAATTATTTTTTTGTTTTGATAAAACTTACTTTAACTTGAAACAAAGGTCTGTCAGTATTTTACATGGACACCGGCCTGTAATATATTGCAATAATGAATATCAGACAATAACATGTCAATTGATTGGTTACGTTTGAGACATTATTACCAAATTTATCACTGACCCCATAATTGTATCATTATGAGTTTCATCCCTAAATTATTTTTTTGTTTTGATAAAACTTACTTTAACATGAAACAAAGGTCTGTTTCTGATTTTCTTTGGCTGTTGATCCTCTTCTGCAGCTTCACTTGTTTCTTCTGTTTTATTTTCACTGGGGGTATCACCTACTTTCTTCATCAGTAATTTCATGTACTGAAATAAATAGGAAATATTTACACATATCTACATAATAATATGTTAAATACTATATTGGGCATTCATTACTAAGTAATTATGGTTTTAGGTTTAAGATTAGTTAACAAATCCAATAACTTTAATATAGTTTAGTTTATTGTTTATAATTACTTGTTGAACATGCTATGGATGATGTCGCTAGAAAGGAAGTGATTACTGAGATAAGATAACTGAGGATAAGGGTTAGGTAAGGTAAGGATAACATTTATAATATGGGTAAGCAAAGATCTGGTAAATCTTGGGAATATTAGCAAAATAAGCAAGGTTGAGTTACTTTGATCTTCAACTTACTTCCAAATCACTAATAGGTTTATTAGCAACTTTTTTATCTTTGCTTTCCTTTACTTTGACAACTGTTTCTTTCTCAGTATTCTGAACTGTTTGTACAGGAGCTTCACCTTTCTCTAGATTTTCACTGGAATCTTTCTTGGTTTCTGCATTATCATCAACATCATCATCATCATCACTTTTAGATGCAGACTCTAGAGCTTCCTTTATCCAGGCTGTGTTCTCATTGACATGGGCTTCAATAAACTCTGCAAATAGTGGATCATCCTTATGCTGAAATGTGATATCAATAATAAAGTATTAATAAATATTGTGTAAATCATTAAAATTACTACAGCCATAATTAAAAAAAAAACTATACCTTTTTGAGTAGCTCCTTAATTTTATTCTTATTTTTCTCAATTTTCTTCTCTTTCTTTTCTGATTTTCTTTTATTTTCTAATTCATCTTTATGAAGCTTCTTGTAAGCAGTACTATCTGGTGCGTATTTGCTCCATGCTTTAGGTTTCTTCTCATCACCTAGATTTGCACAGGTTTGCACTTGTATTTGCATGGAATTTATGCAAGTTCCATCAAAATAGTCTCTTGCTATTGTTGCCTGTTCCTCTGTCCGGTACCCGATAAAGCCAAAGTTTCTGAACTTTCCATCTTTAGTGTACTTTAACTGTACATCAGTTACTTCACCTTTTTCTCCAAATACATCTTTTAGTTTTTCAACGGTTACCTAAAATATAGATACATGAAGCCCGTAAATGTAGTGGGGTTAGAAAATAATCATTTAGCCCTGGCCGAATCTAAGCGATATTTATGGAGTGAGACTTGAATGGAGGTTCCATATAGAAAACATCCCGGGAAGAGGTTTTACCACTTATATTATAATGCTACAACATTAGTGGACAATCAGCGTTTAGTTCTGTCTTTTTAAAGATAAACATTATGTAGTTTTAGCAACGAAATCTAGGCAAGTTGGTGCTTCAATAAAATATGTGAAACCTCCACAAAAGACCACTAAAAACATTTGAAACATTCTAGATACCTTATTTGGTAAATTCTTTACTATTAGTCGAGACATTTTAAGTTTTAATTCTAGCTTTCTAATTTATTTGTAATTTTGTAAATAAATCTGCAACACGTGCGAATTGCGATGCACATTTCACTTTGACTGTCAGTAGTCTGTCACTGTCAGTGTCAACTGTCAATTTGTCAAAGTGACAATTATTGATTTGGTAAAAAATTAGCAAGTTGTTCAATGTTTGCGATCTGTAATAAGAATATAAGTTAGGGCAGTTCTAACAGTAAAATGTTTTTTCAAAATTTGATTTTATATAAAGCTCTAGACATTTATTTTACGGTTAGGCGCAAAAAAAAAAAAAAAAACTAAACGAAAACTGCTGGTTACTCTTATAGTTATCTGTGATCTCATCTGTCAAGTGTCTTTTTGTCATTATCAGCTGATATACTAAAGAAAATACAAAACAAAAAAAAGCATATTTTTTTATACACGAAGTTTGCCGGTGATTTATACATTAAGTACCTTTCTTTTCTAACAAGAAATTTACTGTAAAACTTAAAAATGTCTACTATGACTTTTGGACAAAAACAGTTCATACCGACTCCACCTGATAAGGGCAGCTTTCCTCTGGATCACGACGGAGTTTGTAAAGACAGCATGAGGAAATACATGAAGTGCTTACTAAACAACAACGGTAATAATTCCATGTGCCGGGATGAAGCAAAAGAGTACCTAGGTTGCAGAATGGAAAATAACCTCATGGCTAAAGAAGATTGGAGCAAATTGGGTTTTAAAACTGAAGCTCCAGCTGAAGTTCCAGCTGAAGCAAAGAAATGATAATCCGTTTATTGTTATTGGTAAGAAAATTGTTATATTGTTAATGTAAATTGTGAATATTGTTGTATTTATTAAATTTTAGAAAGATAGCACTTACTGTTTTCTTCATTTTGGTCCTACTCAAACTAAAAAAGCTGTGTGTTAGTACTTCTGATTTACACACAATATAATTTTTTTATACTGGTACTCAGCTGCATCCGGTTAGACTGGAAGCCGACCACAAAATATTTGGGAAAAGGCTAGGCAGATGATGATGATATAATATTTTTTTAATCTAATTTGTTTACATTTATAAATAGTTTCCATATCATTTGTAAATAATATCTATTGACAATTTGACATGAGTACTATTATTGTTACAAGCTGGGTATATTGGCTGTATTGTTTTAATTTACCTTATTTTCCATGGGGAAAATAAGGTAAATTAAAACCATAAGTTAAGGTTAAACATCAAGTATTTTTAATTTATTACAAAACACTAATAACATTTTCATAAAATACACAACAAGTCTCCTGAAAGATTTGTGATATTTCCAAGGGTACTCCACGGTTATAAAGTTTTCTCTTTTAACTTTTCACGAAATGAGTTCCTCAACCAGCAACAGAACAGGTGAGCAAAGTGAGCTCAAAAATTTTAGTAAGCTGCCTCAGACAGGTAAGGTTTCTTTTCACCATTCATGCAGATATAGGAGTTACTTATGTATAAAAGAGTCAAAATTATTCAAATAGCAAGGACAAGCTAGAAAATTTAAGCCTGGTTCGTATGGGTCAGGCTTTTTTTAACCATTCAAGCAGATTCCGAAGTTACTTTGCCAGCTTAGTCAATAGGGAATATGCATGTAATTTTTTCTTCACATAAATCAATAAAATACAGTATTATCAACCCAAGAAAATAATTAAAAGTTAAGTTCAACTACTGCTTGTCGCTCATAAATAATATTAAACTCCTGCAATTTTCTATGACAGTTCAAACGTCCGAGACTGCCGTGGCCATGATGTGACGTCATTTACCTCAATCTGCCTTGTTTACATCTATTTTTTGGCCTTAATTATGTAATTTTACTAATTGTATTATCGGGGTCTTTTCCGCCTGACCATTTTAATTTTTTTTCGCTTAAATCATGCGGACGCGCCGAGCCACGCCCCCTTAAAGTTTGGGCCTATTAGGAAAGCGTCAACTTTGGCGCGCAAAGTAACAATAACTCTCGTTTGGTGTGCGTCGTCAATGCGCTCGGCCGATTCGGTGTCTTTTCATTCATTTTTTCTACACAAAGTCAACTGGGCGGGGCTAGAGAGCGTTTTTATGTTGCGAGTGCAAGCAAAAATGAGCAAAAATTATGAATGATGCTTAGTGGTGGTCAGGCGGGAGTGTCCTCGATAGTACGTGCTATAATCAAGCAATTTTGCAATAACGATAATAACGATAAACTACCTACTACTAACTAAATAAAAATGTTTTTTGACAGATAGACTTTGACGTCACTACCGGCGTTATCGAGGACGACGTTTTGAGAGTGCGTTCCGTTTCACCAAAAACACCAACATAATTATTTATGCTTAGATCTTTAAAACTACGCAACGGATTTTGATGCGGGTTTTTTTAATAGATAGAGTGATTCAAGAGGAAGGTTTTAGTATATAATTTGCGAGCAGGCGAAGCCGCGGGCATCAGCTAGTGCTACATAAAACAATAAATTGTAAAATAAGTGATGTATTAGAAACTTAAACAAGTGTACCACAATGTTTTTGTAGGCGCCAATACAAAGCAGTTTTAATAAATAAAAGGACTTTTTGTATTTCATGCATATTCCCTATTCTCACATGACACCGCGCTGGTCAGCGCGGTTGGGGGGGGCGTAGCAGATGTGCGGTTAGCGCCGCTCGTCGTTGCTGTTGAACGGTAAACGTGTGTAGTGTAGGCATCAACTGATTTCATGCAAGCCAATATGCGACGTAAAGTAGTCTGAAAATCGAGCTCCTAGAAACTCAAAGACAGGAATTAAAAAAAAAATTGCAATGGCTCTGATAGACCTCCCTTTACTTAGTAACGTGTGGATGGTATAAGTAGTGAGAAAAAAAGTTTTGTGTTTTTTAGGGTTTCGTAGCCAAATGGCAAAAAACGGAACCCTTATGGATGCGTCATGTCTGTCTGTCTGTCCGTCCGTATGTCACAGCCACTTTTTTCCGAAACTTTAAGAACTATGCTGTTGAAACTTGGTTATTAGATGTATTCTGTGAACCGCACTAAGATTTTCACACAAAAATAGAAAAAAAAAACAATAAATTTGGGGATTCCCCATACGTAGGTATGGGGAATCTCCAAATTTATTGTTTTTTTTAGAGTTAGAACTGAAGCTCAAAAATTTTTTTTCATCAAACCCATACGTGGGTCTTCAAAAATGATATTGAGGTCTCTAATATCATTTTTTTCTAAACTGAATAGTTTGCGCGAGAGACACTTCCAAAGTGGTAAAATGTGTTTTGTCCGTGCCGTGTGTTGTTTGCTGTAAGAAAACCCAATTCTGGGTTCAGAAGTTACAGGGTAACAGTGGCGGATTTACACATTTGCCGCCAGTAGGCTTTTCAAATTTTGCCGCCCCTACTGATCTCTACACAGTGTGTTAGAGTTCCTTTAGGATTGTTTTTACAACCCAAAAATGTTGTTAAGATTACCCAAAAAATAGTTTTTGGGTAAATTCCTGAGCTAAGCGAAAATTTTAACACTACCTTGAATTAGTTTGTTACTTATGAGTTACTTTTTCGACTCACAGATAAAGGCAAGAGTAAGTAGGCTGCAAGAGCGAGCGAAGCGAGCTCGAAAATTTGTGCACTTTTCCTACCTTGGACAGGTTAGAATTGTTTCGACCTACCGGAGTTACCTGGGCGACTTATAGACAAAGATAAGATTCAAGAGAAGCGCGAGCTTGAAAATTTTTACATCTTGCCTCGAGTAAATTCAGATAGTTATGAGGTTTGAGATCAAAATATCCACATGCTATGCAACCTTGCGTATGTATGCTATAATTGCCTTTAGGGCCTCGGGGCAAGGGGCTCCTAATTTATTTCAGCCTCTGTCTATACCGATAGACCGAGAAGTTTTTCGCAGGGTACGAACCGCGCGCGTTTGCTTAAAGAAAATGTGTAAGTTTGTAGCGATAGTAAAAGTACTCAGAGGCTCATTTATCCAGGGTTGCGAGTCTTGCGAGACTGTTCGAAAGAGATACCGTGGCCCCGGAACACAAAGGGCGATGAAGGAACATGGATGGGTTTTAGTCAGTAAAAGTCTGACACTCCCTCCTGCTCCAGGTGCTGCCCAGAGCAGGAGGAGTCATTTGATGATTTCCCATCCGAAAAAAAAAAGGCTCATTTATAACCTTAAAACACACGCTACAATTTGTTACGTATAATACCAATTCTGTGGCATCAGGCAGGAGAAAGCTGCCCCTGGCGACGCCCATGTTACCTATAGCTTCGACACACTTGTCTTGATTCCATGGCGAAACACAATAATAATTTTAAAGAAATTCTTAAACAGGGCATCTGGACTCTCTCTCTTTTAGCCTGAATTTGAACCTTCACTTAGTTTATTGTTTCTATTCCAGTTTTTGTAAATGTAAAATTATTCCCGTCGCTTGTTTTCAATAAACGCGATTCAATAAGTTGTAGAAAAAATCATCTAACTGGTCAAACATTTAGTACATATTGAATTGCTTGTGTGGAGTGTGGACCTAATAGCATTTAGGAATATAAATTATGAATGTATTAATTTCTGTAACACTTAAAAGAAAACTGGCTCATATTTGCCGCCCCTAAAATCTGCCGCCCTAGGCTCCAGCCTACTCAGCCTAGTAGTAAATCCGCCACTGCAGGGTAACTTCTAAAATAAGAGGATGATAAAACTAAAAAAAAATATGATGTACGGTCGAACAAGCTATTTGGTTTACAGTTTAACCCACAAATTACATTGTAATATGTAAACCAAATAGCTTGTTCGACCGTACATTACCATGTAAACTTCCACCGAAAATTGGTTTGAACGAGATCAGGGTACGTAGTTTTTTCTAATACGTCATAAACATCGATCAAATTGATTGAGGAGCCCGTGGATAAATAATATCAACCGCTCGGGCCGATCTTTAGGTTAAGCCGTGCTTGCCTAGGTTGGTCTGTGGATGGGTGACCGCCCATTACATACCGGGTTTCCTCCATGCCTCGGAAAGCATGTTAAGCCGTTGGTCCCGGTTGTCATTTGCAGATCTTTAACAGTCGTTATAGGTAGTCAGTGGCCGAAAAAGTCTGACAACCAGTCTTACCAAAGGGTATCGTATTACCCAGTACTAACTGGGTTGTGGGGGTCAGATAGGCAGTCGCTTCATGTAAAATACTGGTATTCAGCTGCATCCGGTTAGACTGGAAGCCGACCCCAACATAGTTGGGAAAAGGCTAGGTAGATGGTACATGAAACATCGATCAAAGTTACAACGAACTACAAGAACTTCTATATTATGTTACTTGTTGCTGCTACGGAACCCTTCATGGGCGAGTCCGACGCGCACTTGGCCAGTTTTTGTTGAATTTTGACCTTCTTTGTGCAGTCACTGTTTGATTTGTGGTTTTTCATTCTATTCTTAAATGGGGAATGACTTTTGTATTCGTCAATGTGACTGCTTGATGGCTGCGCTCATGTATTTTGTAGTAACTTTATTTTACAATATATCTGGTGTACGAGTTCCTCAAGTCTTTGATTGCATCCACGGAAAACACTCTACAAGAAGTTAACAGGGTTATGGGTCCAGATTGCACAAAGAAGTGATTTTTTTCTGAGATATGATGAGCGAACACGATCTGGCAACAACTATGTCTGCAGGAGGCGGAAGTGTAAGTGGGCTTTGTATTGAGAAACTGAAAGGGCGAGACAATTGCCTCCTCTGGAAGTTCAATAAGAGAAACCTACTTATCCATGAGTGTTCTATCGACGGGTATCCGGAGGGCGGTAAGTCCAGTCCGGAGCTGAAACGACGTAAGGATGAAAGGCGTTGGCTAAGATCTGCCTGTCAGTGGATGCTTCATGCGTGTCCCGCGTGATTACTGCGAAGACAAATAAGGATGTCTGGGTGAGCCTGGAGAAGGCGTATGACGATAAGGGCATAGGCAGGAGATTAAAACTTACGGATGCTATGCTCAGTAAAGTTAGACGACTTCGGTGTGTTATGGACAAATATGTTTGCGAATGTTTGTAATTGTCGCAACAGTTGGCGGCTGTAAATAAACCGATTGACGATGAGTTCCTGGCGGCGATTATACTTCAGGGATTACCTCCTAAGTTTGAACCATTGATTATGGCTTTGGAGAGTAGTGTGAGCGACCTAACCAGTGACTTCGTGAAGGCTGAACTGCTACAGAATACGAAGTGGTCTGATAATTGCAAAGGTGGAGATTGCCTGATTGCTGATAAGTCAGAGAAAAGGTCTGGTAAGAGGCGCCAAGAGAAAAAGCCGAGGTGTTGGTGATAAAACTATTTTATATCATTATAAAATATAAAATAAGACTCGTGGTTGTGACATGTAAAAATATAATTTCATTAACAACAGCGGTTCATAGGCAATACATCTGACATAAATTTTAAAAGGTTATTAAAAATAATAAGGTTCTAGTATAACATACTCCTTAACATCCTTCCATTTTGGTAACCCTATTACTATGTCAAGCCAATTTGTTTTGCGATTGATACAATCCGTGGCTTATGCTTTGGTCAGTAAATCCGCTAGTTAGAACTCGCTGGGAACGTATTCTACACGTATTTTTCCATTAGCGAGTTCTCTCAATAGAAATGTCGAATAGCAATATGCTTGGTTCTTCTGTGGAGTTCTGGATTGTGTCAGATCTTTATGACTGCATCATTATCAACCTTTAGCTTCGGTATTTCTTTCAATTTAGATAGTTCACCAAAGAGTCTTTTGATCCAGACAATCTCTCTAGATGCTTCACTGGCAGCAACATAAGAGTGCTTCTCTTCAATTCTTTCATTAACTTTTCAGAATCTTCCTGATTTGTTGCAGCGACCAAACCGTCATCTACAAAGAGAGCAAGAATAATTTTGTTACTTGCACGGTTTCTTATAAATAGGCGGGGGTCAGTATCGCTTTATTTGAATCCAATGGTTTTTAAATAATCCACCATACATATAATCCAACACCGAGGCGCTTGCTTGAGACCATACAAACTTTAATTTCTTGTGTTTACAAACCTTGTTAGATCGATCACAGTAGCCATCAGGTGGATTCTTAAATATTTCTTTACTCAGTGAACCATAGAGAAAAGCAGTTGATACATCAAGCTGTGTGAGTTTTAGGCCTTCATTTGCAGCAACGCTTAAGACTGATCTTATTGTTGATATCTTAGTAACTGGGCTGAAAGTCTCATTATAGTCGATACCCTTTTTCTGTGCATATCCTCTAGCAACTAGTCTTGCTTTGAATTTATCTAGAGAGCATTGGTTTTGATCTTATAAATCCATTTACAGGATATAAGCTTCCTGTCTTTTGGAAGGTCCATCATTATCCAGGTTTTGTTTTCCTTTAATGACTTCACTTTCCATTGCTTTGACCCACTGATCTTCATGCGTACTAGTCATTGTTTCTTTGTAGGGTTTAGGTTCATTTATCTGATTAAAAATTTCATCTGACATGACGTAATCTCCGAATCTAATAGGTGGTTGTATTTGACTTCTATCTCGTAAAGTCATTATAGTGGCTATCTCAGCTATATCATCTGAGATTCTTGGTCGTTCAGTATCATCAGCATCATCTAAGGCGTTTTCATAATGAGGTGATTCTGGCATTGATGCTTCTGAAGACGTTTGTAATGGTTCAGTTGAGTCATCTTGGCTTTTTATTTCCTGACTAACAATCAAATTAAGGCGATGTGGGGGGCAAAGTCGAACTAAGCTTATCAGAGCTACTTGCAGCGCGATCCAAGCTATTTTCGACGCAATCATCCTCCCTTGCATCACACATCGGTAGTACTGAAAGTGGAAAGTGTATTTCGACTGAAAGCTGTTCTTCCAAATCACTTTGACCAAATGGAGTGACTCAGTGGACTGATTAATTAAATGTAACGTCTCTTGAACTTATGAGTTTACCATGTTTAATCAGTAAGCGATAGCCTTCATCACCCTCATATCCAATAAGAATGCATTTCTCAGCCTTTTTAGATAGCTTTTTACTTTTTTATTGAGGAATATGAGCATAACATTCACATCCAATTATTTTTAGGTGACTGATTGCTGGCTTCTTCTTAAACCACAATTCAAATGGTGATTTTCCATTTTCTGAAGTTGGACCAGTTCTGTTTAACACGTATGCAGCGGTATTTATCAATTCTGCCCATGTAGCAAACGGTAATTCTTCGTGAGCATGCATCATTGTACGAGCTTCAACTAAGTTTCTATTCTCACGTTCACTAAGACCATTTTGTTGCGATGTATAGGGCATTGTGAGCCTTTGTCTAATTCCAGCTTCTTGTAGAATGCACCTGACTGATGATCAAATTCACCTCCGTTATCGCTAAGATCGCTAAGAAATTCTTTAACAGAGTATCCTTAGTAAGCTTACTTTACATTCTTGTAACATTTGTCGGAGTTTCAGGTAAACTTCTGATTTTTGTCGAACAAAATAAATGTGTCTGTACTTGCTGTAGTCATCTTTGAATAAAACGAAGTAGCGGTTAAAAGAAGAAGGGAATGGACCACATACATCAGCATGTAAAATTTCTGCAGGTAATTTAGCTCGTACTCTTGTTTCGAAAGACTGTCTGTGTGTTTTACCATAAATACAGCCAGTACACAATCCTGAATCTAGTCGAACTTTAATTCCTAGTTCTTGTTCTATAACCTATAACACCTTTAACGTGTTTTTTATTCTGATGGGCTAACCTTTCGTGATACAGTTGTAGTATGTTTTCTGTTGACAAAATGTTAACATTAGGTGTTGACTTTGTAATAGTCTCTACATTGAGCTTGTATAAGCCACCATTCTTGATCCTTTTGCCTGTCAGTCTCACTTGTCCATCAACTTTCAGCGAGTAGTGTTCCCTTTTAGACATGAAAACATTTTTATTTAGTCTGTCTTGAGTGGCCAGTACAGATAATAGGTTTCGCATAATATCAGGTACATAACATACCATACATCACAGAGTGTTACTCTAGATTCCTTGCCATTGATAACTGTTTTCAAGTCAACAGTACCTTTGCTGCTTTGACAGTAGCTCCATTAGCAGTAGTCACTAGTCACTATACAATTATCTTCACAATGCTGAAAACTAGCTAGAAAACTAAAAAAAATACTAAATAAACTAAATTAACTAGAAAAATAGTCGTTCCGGCAGGTGACATGATTAGTTGCACCGTTTTCGACGAACCAAC
Organism: Xestia xanthographa; assembly: GCA_905147715.2. Taxonomy (NCBI): domain Eukaryota; kingdom Metazoa; phylum Arthropoda; class Insecta; order Lepidoptera; family Noctuidae; genus Xestia; species Xestia xanthographa. Next base: position 12,075,429 of record LR990649.1, on the reverse strand, counting down.
TCGATGTATCATAGTGTGTATGCATTGAATTTACATCTGTATTGACTTGCATGAGTATTAAGTTCAAACTCGTTGGGGTCTGCTTACGTTCAGACTTGGCTGGTTTACCGTCAGCTTTTCATTTATGACATTGCCTGACATTGTGACCGACTTTTCCACAATATCCACATTTCTTCTGCAGGACCTTCACTTTTCAAAGAGATAGAGCGCTCGTAGGCACAGAGTTGTGTAGTCTGATTTTCTATTGTTCTATCTGTCTTTGACGTCAACATCCAGCTTGATTTGAATGATAAATATGATTATAGTAAGGTTATAGTATCCAGAATTTGGCAGATTAATAGGATATCTGGTAATTCAGGCTTATCTATCTTCATTAATTCATTTATCAAATCCGACCAAATGGTTTTTATTTTGGAGATATGAGTTTTGATGTTGTGTGACGGATCTATTGAATAGTTGAAAAATCTCATACATAAATCATAAATTTTGTCTTCTGACATGCCATCGAACAAACGATGTATAGTTCGTCCCAAACTCAGTCAGTTTCATCTGACATATTTGCGGTAAATAGAAGTAATGCAGAACTATTAATTTTATTATATGTTTCGAGAGCAGTATTATATCCAGAAATTTTGTCGATATTGTTGGTAATAGGTTTCACGGGTTTTATTAGATCACCGTTTACCGCGTCCAATTCACCGGGCGTAGTAATGTCGCTTTAAATTTCCAAGTCGACCAGTTCTTCACACCCTCCCACATGTGACTGTTTCTAAATTACCCTAGGCTGATAAAATTTTCGTTTTTCCTAATTCATGCTAATATTAGTATTTTGGTCAGTTTTCCCCGGTGACCAATGTCAATTTTACGACTTGGTGATTGAATTATGAATATTTGTCTTCCTGGATTGTTTTAAACTTGGTTGATGACTTCTCTGGTTACTATCACTTGGAACCACGCTCTGCTACCATGATAAAACTATTTTATCATTATAAAATTAGACTCGTGGTTGTGACATGTAAAAATATAATTTCATTAGCAAACAGCGGTTCCTAGGAAATACATCTAAATATATAAAAGAAGAAACTGACTGACTGACTGACTGACTGACTGACTCATCTATCAACGCACAGCCCAAACCGCTGGGTCTACAGATTCCAAATTTGGCAAGTAGGTTCCTTATGTGGTCTAGGGGTGCACTAAGAAAGGATTTTTCAAAATTCACCCCCTAAAGGGGTTAAACGGGGCTCCAAAGTTTGTATGGGGAATCAAGATTAATTAGACTATTTTATTCGAAACTTCAAAGGAGTGCTCCTATTGTTAAATGAGTAGAAACGGGTTTCAGGTTTTTTCAGAATTCAACCCCTAAGAGGGGGAAATGGGGTGGCAAAGAATAAAAATCAATGCACAGCCCAAACCACTGAGTCTAGAGATTCCAAATTTAGCACATTGGTTCCTTATGTGGTCTAGGGGTGCACTAAGAAAGGATTTTTCAAAATTCACCCCCTAAGGCGGTTAAACGGGGCTCTAAAGTTTGTATGGGGAAACAAGATTAGTTAGACTATTTTATTCGAAACTTCACAGGAGTGCTCCTATTGGTAAATGAGTAGAAACAGGTTTCCGGTTTTTTCAGAATCCAACCCTTAAGAGGGAGAAATGGGGTGGCAAAGTATAAAAATCAATGCACAGCCCAAACCACTGAGTCTAGAGATTCCAAATATGGCACATAGGTTCTTTATGAGGTTTAGGGGTGCATTAAGCTACGCGGGAGTCGTGCGGTCCATGGCCCTTTACGGGGCCCCGGTGTGGGCGCGTTCTTTGAGGCGGCGCGGGCGTGCCGCCCACTACCTGAACGCGCCCCAAAAGGGGGTAGCCGTAAGGCTGGCCCGGGGCTACCGCACGATTGCCCGCGAGGCGGCGAGCCTCCTTGCCGGATTGCCGCCATGGGATCTGGAGGCGATAGTCCTCGCGCGCCTACACGAATGGCGCGCGGAGGCGCTACGCCGGGGGGAAACTCCGCTGCCGCGACAAATTGTCGCTCAGCGGATCTCATGGCGACATGGAGAGAGCGACTGTCGCAACCCCGTGCAGGGCACGCCACGATAGTGGCGATAAGTCCCCTCTTTGAGGAGTGGCTTGAGAGACGCCACGGCGTCCTCACCTTCCGCCTGACGCAGGTCCTCACCGGACACGGAGTGTTCGGGAGGTTCCTGCACCGAATCGGGCGGGAGGAAACGCCCGGGTGCTTCCATTGTGAGGATCGACTGGAGGACACGGTGGAACACACGGTGGAGGTGTGCCCCGCGTGGGCGGAGCACCGCCGTGTCCTCGAAGCGGCGATCGGCGGCGGCGACCTCTCGCGTCCGGCCCTGGTGCAAGCCATGGTCCGGAGCGAGACGGAATGAGACGCCGTCACCTCCTTCTGCGAAGCAGTAATGCTAGAGAAGGAGGTGGCGGAACGTGAGAGGGAGCGAACTTCCCAACGTCCCGGCCGCCGCGGGAGACGCCCCGGGCGTCGGGGGCCACCACCACGTGGCCCCCGGTCACCGTAGGCGCGGGCCTGTGGACGGTGGGCTATGGGCTAGCTCGCCGTCCGTCCGTCTCATGACGACAGGCCGTGTCGACGGCGCGTTCGTGTTCCACGCGCGCCTCAAAGAGAGTCAGCAAAAAGGAAGGGGTCCGTAAGGACCGATGCCTGCCGGGGTTGCGGGACAGTTCGAAAGAGATACCGCGGCCCCGGAACACAAAGGGCGATGAAGGAACATGGATGGGTTTTAGTCAGTAAAATTCTGACACTCCCTCCTGCTCCGCCCAGAGCGGGAGGAGTTATTTGATGATTTCCCATCTGAAAAAAAAAAAAAAAAAAACCCCCTGAGGGGTTGAAACGGGGGTCCAAAGATTACATGGAGAAATAAGATTAGTTAGACTACTTTATTCGAAACTTAACAGGAGTACTCCTATCGATAAATGAGTTAACATTTGTGTTTCAGGTTTTTTCAGAATTCAACCCCTAAAGGGGGAAATGGGGTAACAAAGCCTGAAATTCAACATAGGTATTGTTTCGGATATCGGAATTGGGTCGGGTGAATACACCCGACCCAATCGTTGAAATCGTTGTTTTTGTAATAACAAAAACAACGATTTTAAGATTTAATGTGGCGGACCTGAATTACCATCATTCTCTGTTGGGGTGCGATGGGGTTGAAATGTCTAAAAATCAATATGGGTGTCGAAACCGAGATTATCAGGGGTGCTGATTTCGAAAATGGCATTTATTTTGAGATCCAGAAGAGGGGGGATTCGACTTCTATACAGGGTTATTGTTAATTTATTGTGATGATTGTGATAACGATGATGATGATTGTTAAAATGATGATGATGATTGTGATTATGATTGTGATACGATGATGATGATTGTGATAGTGATTGTTATTGTGATTGTGATAGTGATGGCTATTGTGATAGTGACGGTGATTGTGATGGTGATTGTGATGGTGATAGCGATGGTTGTGATAACGAGGATGGAGATTGTAATGATGATGATTAAGATGATAATGATTGTGATTACGATGATAATGATTGTGATAACGATGATGGTGATTGTGATAGTGATTTTGATGGTTATTGTGATGGTGATGGTGATTGTGATAGTGACGGTGATTGTGATGGTGATAGCGATGGTGATCGTGATTGTGATTGTGACAGTGATGGTGATTTTGATAACGATGAAGATGATTGTGATTACGATGATAATGATTGTGATTTGATAATGATTGATTGATTGATTTTGATGGTGATAGTGATAGTAATGGTGATTGTGATAGTGATAATGATTGTGGTTGTGATAGTGATGGTGATTGTGATCATGATGATTGTGATTAAGATGATAATGATTGAGATTACGATGATAATGATTGTGATTACGATGATAATGATTATGATGACGAGAATGGAGATTGTGATGATGATGATTGTGATTACGATGATAGTGGTTGTGATCACGATTTCTAAAATGATGATAGTGATTGTGATCGTGATTGTTATGGTGATTGTGATTGTGATGATGATTGAGATGGTGATTGTGATTGTGATTGTGATTGTGATTGTGATGGTGATAGTGATAGTGATTGTGATAGTGATTGTGATGGTGATTGTGATTGTGATAGTGATGGAGATTGTGATTATGGTAATGATCTCCCTCTAGTAGATTAGGTGGGAAGACGCCCGAAGAGGTTTGGTCGGGTAATAGGGTAAAGTATGATCACTTACGGATTTTCGGTTTCGAGGCCTATGTACAGTCACGGACTATAATTGATAAGCCACTTTCAAGATTTCTAATTTTGCAGTTGTATACATTCACGAGATTACACGATTAAACACGAACTCAAACCGAATGCTCGGAAACAAAATGACACATTACTAATAATCGGAAATAGTCTTATCCATAGAGGTTGAAAAATTACTTATAAGTTGTCAATGATAAATCCATACAGTGGTGCTATGCTCTGACGTGTATCCCAATCTATTTGATACTGACCTCCTTTAAAGAAATAGTCCTTATTAAATACTCTTTATTTCTGAAAACCTATCCGAAGCCAGAGTGACAGTTGAACTGTCGATGTTAGAAAAGATAAAATTTCTCCGTACGCCAACGTTACTATGGCTACGCAAAAACAATATTGTCGCTAGGTTACGGTTGCTACACCTGCAATTCGTCGAATTTAGGTACAGTAGTCACTCTGTACTAAGTACGAATATAACCGACTAAACCCGATTTGCATTACACGGCTAAAATACGAATGGTGGCAAGTGGCTCATCATTTATAGTCCGTGACTGTACATATTCATGACGTTAAGCGGAATAAGTTACAACTAAAGAGTAAGAAATATATTTTTGTCGGTTATGACGACAATGGAAGATCTTACAGGTTGTATGACTCTGAGACACATAATTAAAAGGAGCCGTGGTGTCAAATTTAATGAAAGTGTGTTCCCAGCCAAAGAGCTAGGAACTGGACACGGATCAGCCACTATAGAAATATTTCTTTCAGGGGAAGAAGTTGACGATTCTATCAGTGAGTGGAAGTCAATGGTGCCTGAGAGTGAGGTGGTTGGTGATGCAGTTCGGAAGTCTGTCACTGAAGACCCGGTAACGAGGAATATTGAGCCAGTTGTGTCAGAGAATTGATAGGTTCTCTTATGTATCTGGTATCTGAGTGTTTTCACACTAAACTGCATACGTAATGTCCAGCACATTATGCAGTTTCGTACTTAAGCCAGTTTAATACGTGTCATACTATGGAACACTGGTGGGCTGCGAAACGTGTATTGAGGTATCTTAAAGGAACTCAAAACGTTAGTCTTGCGTTTAGTAGGTCGGGTCATGTTAAAGTTGAAGGGGTTTGTAGATGCGGACTGGGGCGGTGATGTACGCGACTGAAAATAATTTTCGGGTTTTTTTTTTAAGTATGGGGGAAACACCATCTCCTGGGAATGCAGAAAACAAACATGTGTTAGTTTATCAAGTACTGAGGCTGAGTACGTTGCTCTTAGTGAGGCTGCTAAGAAGGCATGTTTGTCTTAGGGACTTGGTTACTGAATTGACTGGTAGTTCTGGGTTAGTCGTCGATTTGTTTAATGACAATCAGTCTGCTTAGAAACTTAGTGTCAATCCAGTGTTTCATAGGAGGACTAAACACATAGATATCAGGTACCACTATGTTAGGGAGGCTGTGAATAATCATGTAATCAAGTTGAATTATTTGTCTACTTAGGAAATGGTGGCTGATGTACTACCTAAGTCTTTGCTTGCTCCTAAACATAAGTTCTGTGTTGTGAACTTGGGCTTAGGCTTTTCATAAGCAAAACAGTGATTGAGGGAAGTGTTGAATTTTGACCTTTTTTGTGCAGTCACTGTTTGATTTGTGGTTTTTCATTCTATTCTTAAATGGGGAATGACTTTTGTATTCGTCAATGTGACCGCTTGATGGCTGCGCTCATGTATTTTGTAGTAACTTTATTTTACAATATATCTGGTGTACGAGTTCCTCAAGTCTTTAATTGCATCCACGGAAAACCCTCTACAAGAAGTTAACAGTTTTTTTTGTATGGGAGAAAAGATTTAAAAGTATATTTTTTTGAATCTGAATGGATCTGAAGGGCTGGTGCTCACATGAAGTATTGTACCATACACGGCGATCAAGATGACCTCTAATTTATGCACCTCGGGTTGCATCAGCTTTGCGCGAAGCAATTTTTTAAAAATGTTGGTATGTTTGTTTTTACAAATCAATCGTGGTTAAATGAAGTTGCCGATCGATTTACTTATACTTGCGTTAGTTTATAGCCCGCTAATAACTTTTATAATGATGCATTGACTTTTCTCCAACTTATTCATTTCCAAATGAGGAATTTTACATACATCACAGGTCTGCGATGAGGTATTTGATAGCTGTGAAGTGATTTTGCCATCCATCATGGTCATAAGCATCGAGTGCTTAACAGCATAGCTGCTCGCAACAGTTCTGCAATGTCAGCTTCAATCAGAGCCTGTTCTCCCACGATGTTTAACTTGTTTTCGTTCGTAAACTTGAAATAAATTGGATTTAATTGGATTGGATTGTTTAATAACAGAACATTGTGGAAGATGGTTTTGGATTCTCCCATACCTTTTTTCCGCCACAAATTAAGCGCAGAGGCACTATAGAACAAATAAAAATATATATGCTGCAATATCTTTACCTGCGATAGTTTTCTTATACAAACTTTGCCATGAAGCACCATCAAAGCCCCACTTGCACTATCAGTGTCAACTCTTTGCTATCTATCAAAGATTCCACACGTAGAAATTTTCCAAGCCTAGCCACAGTTTTGTCCAAAATTGCTTGGAGCTTTACGTTTACCTACTTCTCTTTCCGTGATGTCTTTGGTATCTTTTGAGGGATAGCAGTCCTTCTTCGCCTCATGGATGGCAGTATAAAAAGGATACAGTGGTATTCCTTCTTCTTTTGCACAAGATCTTAATGTTATATACTGCCACTTCAAAAGCTTCAATGAGGTCAACATACCTAGAGCTTTATCAGCGGCTTAAATAGGCACAGTTTTCTTTGGCTTTAACAATTCCTTTATCTTTGTAACCTCTTCGAGTTGCTCCGAGACCAGTGTAATGATATCTGCTACATTCTTGTTTTGTGCTTTTAAACCAGTTGCATGAGCAAGGCTTTCAGTGCAATGCGTTAGAAGCTCTGCCACACTCCTTCTCTTCAGTAACGGGCTTAGCTCCACGAATCGTTTTCTCGGAAGACGACGATGCTAGTATTTGTATGTGCTCCTTTGTGCCTCTGCGCTTATTTTGTGGCGAAAAAAAGGAAAGGAGACGAGAGAGGAGAATCCAATTTTTTTTTTTCGGATGGGAAATCATCAAATTAATAACTCCTCTGGGCGGAGCAGGAGGGAGTGTCAGACTTTTACTGACTAAAACCCATCCATGTTCCTTCATCGCCCTTTGTGTTCCGGGGCCACGGTATCTCTTTCGAATAGTCCCGCAACCCCGGAAAGCCATCTTCCACAATGTTCTGCAGACAAATTTATGCGAATAAGTGTTCAAACGAAAACAAGTTATACATCGTGGGAGAACAGGCTCTGACGGCTGCCTTCTTTTATAAGAAACCATGGACGCCGGCAGGATTATTTCCAGAGGGTGCATATTCAGTTCCATGAAAACAGCTTGAATGATTTTCGTTTGTCAATTCGCACTAGGAGTAACTTTGTCGATTGATAGAGAAAACGCTATCAATCGAAAATAGTATATTTTGATACAAGGAGAAATTTTGTTATTGCATTCGCGAGCCTATGTACTTATATTCATTCATAAGTTGCATCTAATCTTTCACCGAGTTCTATAATTTATCTGATCAGCAGGCCCATTACGAATCTCTATTGACAGCTCGAAATGATAGTAACTGGGCTCAGTGTCCATCAAATAACTGTCAAAAGTTAGTTTCGTGATGTATGACGTCATCGGTGGCCATCGTGGCTGATAGTCACCGTAACTCATTTTGCGTTTTTTTTCGCTTTCGTATCGATTTTTCTAATATTGCGATTATGTACCTAAGCATAGAGGACATCAAATTGACGACAACTGAGTTTGAAGTGGCTTTTGTGAAAGATGTTACACCGTACCCGGGCTAGTTAGTCACCGTAAAGTGATATCCACTCTGTGTAATACGAAATACCAATATTTTGACATTCTCGGTTGTCATCAAAGTACACCGTTGTACAACCGAAGCTTGATAGTCACTGGAGATCAAAAAGATAGTTAATAGCCCTACAGATCTATTATTTTATCGCAAAAGCTAAATATATGCGAGATTAGAATCGAACCCCGTCTTCACAATCACACTGGTTTGAATTGACTTTGAGGAAGGTAATAATGAACAAAATGTCATAGAAATTTTCTTTATTTTAAACATATAATATTACTTAAAAGATATTACAATTAAACTAAAATTATTCATTGAGTAATTATTTTAGAAAGACTTTAGAAATTTTTATTCCTTTTTATCGCCAGTATTTCATGGCATTTTTTATAAAAGTAAATATCACAGTTATTATTAAAATGTATTTGTGACCAAAGAAATTATAAAAATCTAATGTAGCCTATATTATACTAAAATGTTGAGTGGCTCGAGAGGTATAAAACTATGTACAAGTCACTCTAGCATATGGACCACTTGGTAGTTATTATTCTAACCCCTCAATATGAACATAGTTTGACTACTGATTGCACAAGACTGTGTATTGTATTGTTTCACATATATTTCTGTTCTAAGATATTACAGGGAGAAGGAGAGGTATATCATTGACTTTATGGTAAACATTGATTCAAGACACAACAGCAATCTTACAAAAATATCCAAAGAGAATTTATTCTGTACAATGACTAACTATAATAAGCACCATTTTCATTCTACCAAGTTTTACTTTTTCTTTTCCACGTTGGCAATACAATCAGATTACACAATTCAGCATACATCACCCTCCTTAGCTTTTTCACAGTACACATAAGGCCATTTGTTTAAAAAATACATGTCTATATGATACGATAAAATGTATAGGTTAATGTATAGCATTGATGAATAATGGCATCTATAATATTTACTTAACCGTTATTTTATTTCACATAATATATCATTTACAAATTACAGTTAAAGTGTACCTCTTTTAACCAGCATAAGAGATATGATAAATAATTTACTCAACTATTACATAGATGACATACGTGTATGTAAGTGATAAAGTAAATGAGTACAATTTTTACAACATTAACCTACAAATGCATATTCTTATTATATCGGATAACTAAGGCAGTATGTGTTGGTACCTGTATGTACTATCGAGGACACTCCCGCCTGACCACCACTAAGCTTATTTTTGCTTGCACTCGCAACATAGAAACGCTCTCTAGCCCCCGCCCCGCTGACTTTGTATAGAAATAATGAATGAAAATATACCGAATCGGCCGAGCGCACTGACGACGCACGCCAAACGAGAGTTATTGTTATTTTGCGCGCCAAAGTTGAGGCTTTCCTAATAGGCCCAAACTTTAAGGGGGCGTGGCTCGGCGCCTCCGCAGGTTACAAGCGAAAAAAAAATTAAAATGGTCAGGCGGAAAAGACCCCGATTGTACCTATGACGACAAAGTATTTGTACATAAATACTGTAGGTTATAGATACAATGTAATAATTATATCTGATCGATTAACAATTAAACATCGAAGTACAATACAAACTGTACAGAAGCTAACTGGATGGTGTTTTATACCTTACATGACATTAACAAACCAAGCACACGATCGTTTTGAGATCAAAATGTACAAATATAATAGAAATCATAATTCTTAACTTAGTACTTAGTATCTAGTTACATTATATTTAAATAAAAGTATAACATATTGTAGATATTATTTTGTTAATACTACCGCCCTGGCAGTGAGATTTTGCGCAATAGTTACTAAGTCTAGTTTTAATTCAGACGTTTACGATATGTACTTGTTATTTCTGACGTTTGTACAACATTCTCAATAAATCCAGCAATGTCAATGATTTGCGAATTGCAACTGAACACTCTAACGCTACTATTATAGTAATAATTTCTTTAGATTGATGAACGCAATTTAAAGCAGCTTTATTATGACCAGTTTCATTGTAAAAATCCTTTTCTTTTTAAAAAATATACAAAGGTTTTAGGTATAGGTAGAAATATGTAAAGTCAAGCTTTTAGCTGTTATTAATTATTTTACAAGTTCCCAAATCTTATAGACATAGTGACATTACAAAGCAGGTACCTAATTTAAGTACCTAGGTATATTATTATTATTATGACGTAGGTAACCAGAATAAAGAACCAACAGCATAAACTTAGCATACTTACATTACTTAATAGGTAGGTATACATTTCATATTTAGTAGTATGCATACTAAGTTTAAGTATGGCCTAAAACTCGTTTCTTTCAATAGTTTCATTCAATATACTGCAGTCGTAGAAATAAATTACGTAAGGTTAAAATATCATTAACAGTACCTAATATAAGTAGTCAATAATAAAAGTGTAGAGTATAAGAATGGTAGTAGATTGGTAGTAAGAGTAGTTGCAGCACTGGGTGAGCGTAGGGTTGAGCCAGGCGCGGGCGGCGTCTTGTAGCCGACGCGACGTCCCGCGCGATTCGCGTCGCATCCCATCCAGAAAGTAGCCGATGATTGAGGCTTATCATTTTCAACGCGCATCTGGAGGTCGTTGAATTTCCAAAACCCTTTGCCTTTGAAGAAGTATGTTTTACCTGGAAAAATAAAAAAATGGTTTAGTTGTCTTTGTATTTGTTTATTGAAAAAAAAAAAACGGAGCAGTCTTTGGGGACTGCCGATAGAAGTGAAAACAAAAAGTACACAGGTCCCAGCCCCAGTCGTAGCACTGGTAATGCCCCTCGCATGCCTATGTGGTGCTACGCCGTAGCGAATGCTACGAGTGCTACGAACGACTACGAAGCGTGACCGCACGTTACGTTTCGTGACGATGAGTTCAATGTTTTTCCTTCACCCAAAAAGTGCTCAACGCGCCTAAAGTTTTCACTTCAAAAACAATAATGTTTAAGGAGGGTAGAATTTTTCAACTCGAAAATGGGATTGACCCATAGAGTCCTTACCATCTTTCCATTGGAACACACTGTCGATGTTGTATCCTACACCTTTCCACATGGCCATGTTGCGAGGGTAATCGTAGTCAACGCGACCTTTTTCCTCATCATACCTGAAAAAAGTTAATTGTATTAGCTAGTGTCAATGTTGATCTATATGTGAGAACAGTCTTGAGCTCTAATATGTATACACTTAGGAAAATTCTAAAACGATTTTTTTGTAGAATACCGATTGTTGCTTAGAGATAAGGCCTAGGTACTATTGAGGACACCCCCGCCTGATCACCACATGTGTTGCCACTAAGCTAATTTTTGCTTGCACTTACATCATACAAACGCTCTCTAGCCCCACCCCGCTAACTTTGTATAGAAATAATGAATGAAAATCGAGCGAATGAGGTCGAGCGCACTGACGACGCACACCAAACGAGAGTTATTGTTATCTTGCGCGTCAAAGTTGACGCTTTCCTAATAGGCCTAAACTTTGAGGGGGCGTGGCTCGGCGCCTCCGCATGGTTTATATAAACGAAAAAAAATGAACTGATCAGGCGGAAAAGACCACGACTGTACCTATTTCATAATAGGTGCTCGAAAATACTATGGTCGTAGCGTCAATCAAAACAATGGGAGGACTGTACCATACACTCCTGCCTGCACTTTCGGGACAATAGGCGTGGTGATGTTAAGACAAGTATTTAACAATAAAAATTACTCACTTCCAATACATAGCGCCGCTGTAGAAATAAGTATTGCCGTTGTGGCCCCACACCATGGCAGCATCCAGTTTCTCCAAATTACCGGGCAAACCAAACGCTGATAAAGGTTTCGGGTATCCCGGCAACAGATATTGTGAATCGAACAAGTAGAGCTCTTTACCTGAAATTATTATTAAATAAGGTTAATCTTAGGTACCTAAATTGTAATGAAGTTGATTGATGATAGATGATGATTGAGCACCACACCCAGCCAGGAGCAAGCCTGACCCGGACAAGCCGGATACACCAGGGGGCACTATTTTGTAAGGAAAGAAATGGAAGGATGGGAAAGGAAGCCCGACCAACCGCAGCCAGTCGGGCACAATCAAGAAAGAAAGAAAGAAAAATATTTATTTGACGCCAGTTATTAAAGCACACACGCATATACAAAAAAAAAAGATACAAAATAAGGTGGAAAACATAGTATATACTGTGTGACTCACGGCTGCGCCAATCAGCCGACTATGCAGCCTAGAGCCAATATAGGAATAGTGGTAAAGACAGGTACAATCAGGACCTTCGTTTGATTGGTCTCTTTTATCATTGGAGAATCATGTTCGTTTCTGGGGTACCTAAATTGTAATGAAGTTTTACAAATATTGCAGGAAATTGTATAACTGTCTCTTACCTATGAAAATAGCAATTTTCCGATCCGGTCTTTCATAGACCGCGTCGACGTGTGTTAGGTTCTGTGGTAGACTAGCCCACATCCTTGTTATCTCCATAGGATATCCATTGTAACGCCCCGTAGCTCCTATCCTCCAATGATACTGCAAAATAAATTAAGTTTAGATAGAGAAGCTTTCTTTGCCTGTAAATTACGGTTCATTGGAGCGGTTTATGAGGATAAAAAACCGGCCAAGTGCGAGTCGGACGGAACCCTAAAAAAGTAACGTAAATAAAGAGTACTTACTCTATTTTTAAATATGAAGAGTTCGCCACGTATGAGCGCGACTGCATCATAACTCGTATCACACGTGTCCGGTTTGTCCGCAGGAGTCGTTGTCGTCGTTCGCTGTGTCGTCTTCTCCGGGTAATGTGGTTTCCTCGGGTTATCTTGTCTCGGATCGTTCGGATAGTGAGGTCTGGGATAACTCGGATACTCGGGTTGTACGTGGGGGTAGCGCGGACGATAGGTGGTCGGGTGGGACGTAGTTTCAATGGGGCGGTAGGTGTTGTGATGATGAGTGCGTCGAGGATGATCTTCGGTCGTGTTGTGATAGCGCCGGTCAGGGTGATATGGTCGCTCGCCGGGGTAATAGCCGGGGTAATTGTAAGGGTATTTAGGGGGTTGACGCGGGTAGGGATGGGTGTATCCTCGGTTGGGGTTTCGGTGTGGATTCCTGTTGTGGTCGTTATGGAACGGCCGTCTGGTGGTCGTGGTGGTGGTAGTTGTGGTGCTCGTCGTGGTAGTAGTTGGTGGTGGTTCTATTGGACGGTAGTGTGGTATTTGCGCCCACTTTGTACTCTTTTTAGATCCTGAAAAGTAAGCATAACAGGATTAGTTTAAAAAAATCCTAAAACAACGGTAGTTAGAAGTTATCAAGTTCCAGTGACAGTAACTGACAGATTATGTCGGTTAAATTACTACGATGCTTACCATACATTTGTTGAATGCCGTTGCGATCGTCTTCAGGTAATACAAAGTTTGGTTGAATGCCTTGATACCACGGAAACATGAGTGCGCCCTTCACAGAGCTGTGACTGAGACCTAGTGAATGGCCAAACTCGTGTGCAGCCACCGCAAAAAGTGAAGTTCCTGTAAAAGAAACAAAAAAAACTGTTAACAACACTAATAGTCATTGATGAGATATGGGATCTATGCCGGATATTTCGTGACGAAAGACGAATTTTTCGCAATCAAAATCGTCATATTATCATGGGTTAGCAAGGCAGTCTATATTCTATTCACATGTGTGTTCAGTTGAATAAAGGTGGATATTTACACATGGCTAGTCGAATACAATTCGAAGTGGCGTTGTAACCGTCCGTTGTCCGTGTAAATTATCACGTGTGCACAGTGCGGCGCAGCGCGGTAATCGCAGCGGCGTCCTCGGCGCGCCTGCGGTCGGCGGCACCTATCGGCTGCTGCCGTGTTTACACTATACATACGACGACCACACTTGGCTCGCTTCGCAGTGTTCCCTGTTTTCCCATGTACATTAATTCTGTGACGTAATTCTGATAGCTCTATGAAGTTTCGTAACGCAGCGAGAATTGCCAAAGCTGCGTGTATTGCCTAGGCGTAGGCGTACATACCCTAAACATTTTTGAATATCTATGACTTGGTTTCAAAATGCCTTAAGGCCCTTCTAACCCTAAAATTAGCAACTCTATTTGTGGTGGTTTAAACTTCGTTTGAAATACTGTTAGAATAAAGTTCTAATCAGCTTGCACTACAAAGCGGTTGTTGTTACGACAGTCACTGCGGCCGAATAGTGCGAAATGAGTGGTTTTTTTGCGATTTACTAAAAATCTATTGATTGGACTAAAAAAATAAAACACATAAGACCTGCTTTATAGTAAGTTCAGTTAGTACGCAAAGTTTCATGATCTTATTTGAAGTACTTTTTTAATACCAGCGGTTTATTGTTCGATTTGAAGGTAACTTTGGTTTTATTTTCTATCGAGAAAAGTTTATGGAATCGTGTTTTCGTCACACATAGTACCAGTAGGTACCTAGCATTAATCCTCAACTTTACCATATATTTATTTCAAAATTAATGCTGCAGTATTTTAGGCGTAACGGAGGATCATGCTAAGCCATTTGAGGCATGTTAGGCCCTTAAGGAGGAACTGGAACAAGTGAAAGAAACAAAAGGATGGAAATCCTTGTTGAATCAAATGGCCACATAAAATCCTGGTCTTCATTTAGAAGCGACCTAGCACCTTCAAACTCACAGTTACATGCCAATGACATTATTTAAGCTGTAATTCTGGAATAATATCCTAGTTAAGCATATATTCAACACTGAGCTTACAATAGCTAAAGCGCGGGCGCGCGTACCAACGAAGGTGAACAGCGTATTCCGGCGCTTTCGACATTTGCATGTCAAAACATGGTTGACCGCAACATGCTCATTTCCGAGCTACACGTGAAGTTTTCACGCAAGCTCAGCAAATTCATCGGAAATCTGTTAATTACGTACCTACGTATGTACATACATCTATATTATTCCACGTAAAGTTTTTAATGAAAGCTACTGAATTTTGCCACAAAATTTATTTTAAATACGTGGAAGTGGATATACAATATAGGTGATGATAAATTTATGTGTTTCCAGTAAAATGCATAATTACTATTTTCAAAAAAAAATGGCAGTCACCAAAGAATATAACAGATGAATTAATAATATTGTTCACTTGTTTAACAAGTGAACATACTTGAGTATTACCTAATAATTATGTAAATTCAGAAGTCGGTATGTAACTAAACAATGAAATGAAAAAAATCATCGTAGGTAAAGTCTATATATCCTGACCATGGGAAATGCAAATCTTTACCTTCTTCATCGTCGTCCCTCGGTTGTAGCAGCCATAGCTCGTCGTCATCGAAGTGTGCGTCTCCGCCGCGACCAGTGCCGGGGAAGAACGCGTGCGCAAGGATCGAGCCGCGCCCGTCAAACGGATACGCATCGTCATGGTAACGCCTGTTTCAAACAAAACAAAAGGGTTTAAGCCAGATAAAATAACATCGTATCATGACAAAGTTGCATTAGGCTTTTACTGTTGATGAAAACAGTCATACCGAAGTAATGTATTCATCTCGCAACAAACAACAATGGATGGAGTGGATGGAGTCTGCAGAGCAATCAAACTTGCGTCCCGGGGGTCCCACGCTCGGCTACTACCCACCTAATCATTTTTCGCGCCAACAAAACACAACGGAAAGACCTCGCCCATGCATATTTCACGCGATATTAGCTGACCGTTGCGTTATTGAGTTTCCATGTGAAAGTTCCTGCCATTAACCGATATGGGCGGGGTGCGCTAATAGGGAAAATATTCCTATACTTAGTACTTACGGCTATTATTATGCTCGCTCGGTTTCTGAGTCGGTAATAAGAACCGCAGTGGAATATTCCCGGGGCGATTTCACCCCCACCGTGCCTTTTGGTAGCATCGAGAACGCGACTTTCATTTCTCTTTTATTCACCTGTTTTGTGAAGATTTGAAAGGCGATAGAGAAACGCAATCTGTATTTTGAAATCTACATTACCTTGCTCGTAATGACAGCACTTTTATTGAGTGCTTCCACAAAGGTAAGGTAGTGGAATGAGGAAGTGTCTCGCTGACATACGCCGTCAAATATAATGGGTTCGGAATGGAAAGTTTCCGAGTTCGGGGGATGATTTATTGCCGTGTTGGTATCTGCCCTTAGCAACCGCGCCTGAACCCAATGTGTGCGGATATGAAACGGGTCAATGTATATCATATTTCAAATAACCTTTATTTTTTATATAAAGATGCAATAAAGTCTATCAGTTACAGGCATAAAGCCAAGTATAAAGAAATATAAAGTATACACTTGAAATTGGTCCATAAAATATACATTACATGTCTAAATTATTTAATGCATGAGAACTAAAGTATTGTATATAAGCGTATGATAGCAGCCAGCGATTGCACTTATATCATTCGTGAGTTGGAGAACGTAGTTAAGTTGTACGTATCCTTTATTACTTGGGCAATATTACAGTTTATGAGCGTAATAAATCTGGTAGACGCATAGTGTACGGTACCTACCGCGCTATGTGCAATCACTCTCAGCGTTCCAGCCCAATGAAGTGATGATAGAATCGTTTCGTATTAAATAATAAAATATCGTACAGAATTCCTATCAACTACACACATACGTGTTTATGTTGTGTATCTTTATTTACTGTAAGAGCTATGAAAACCGAAGCTTTTCACGCAATCCATACATTTATTGATTTTGGTACCTCTTTGTATGCATAACTATGTGCTAAGGTTGATTTTATTTGAATAATATGGAAATAACGTTATATGAAATAGAATCTATCTATAAATAAATTAATTTGAATATTTGTCTCTTCTGGGTTTCCTACCCCGAATATTTTAGGAAGAGTTTTCCATTTTTCTTTTTACCAAACTAGCTTTTTGAAATATTTCAATGACTAAGTTATGAGTTCATGTTATTGTTTTTTCCCTATTCAACATTGATTGCACAATGCGAGGGGTGCGGGGGAATTCCCTGGATGCAGAGCAGCTATCCGACAAAAACAAGATTTAATTCTTGATTCAGAAAATTAAATTAATTAAATAGGTGTGTTTTGGAGACACATATTCTGTATTAACTAGGTACCTATATCGGTTTCTGTCCATTGGAAGACGACTTTCCGTAGATATAGTAGGAAACGGAAGACTTTTATAGAGTGTAATATAAGTTAACGGCACGCATAAAATCCGAGGCAGGTACCTCCGCCGTAGCATTTCATACTCTTTCTCTATCGTATAGACGACTTTAATAATGTAAAGCCTCGTGCGTTAATATAATATAAACCTATATTATTTGCATCTGTTGTTGCTAACTTATTCTTGAAGTAAAACAATAATGTCTAAACGAATGAGGAAAACGCGTGGAACTTAATTTCAGATACCTAAAGTGTTCAAAGTAACTTTTAAAGCAGCAAGGTAAAGTATACAGACTTGGAGAATGTATCGGAATTCGTAAAACATTATGGAATAATGTATCGGAACTCGTGAGCAAACTTCTTATTGATTTGACAGCAAGTAATAAAAGTGAGCTCGTGACGTGACCATGCTACCGCGGCAGTCTCAACTCGCAGAATGAGACGCTCCCAGGGCACGGCGAAAAAAGAAAATTTTATGCAGAGTGCGGTGAAGTTGTCGGTTGCCGCTGCAAGTTTGCAGCGTTCGCCGCAATATGGTGGTCGCAATATGTCCAGTGTTGAGGTTTTTGTCGCCGCTACTTTCTCATATCGTCGTTTACGGTGATCTAATAGTGAAACTTCGCCCTACTCTCATTCAATATGAGACTCCTGTCGGAAACTTTGCGTCATTTGTCAGGGTTAGCTTCGTTCATCGTATCTGTTGACTAGGTATACTTTGTTAGGTCATATGAAATTGGTCTGAATTATTTTTAGCGGATTGTTTCAGCATGAAAATAATGTAACGTAAGAAACTTCATAGCGTACTTAGGTATTTAAGATACGAGAGTAGGTACTTCTAACATTACAGACTTGTAGTTTTCAATAGGTACCATTTAAATTCTAATTCTATTCAAACTTATTTCAGTGAGGTACAATTGAACAGAAATGAAAGTCGGGACTTCCTACGATTGCCACCTACCATGCTTTCTAAATTTAACTTGAAGTCCACATCTATCGTTTTATCATTCCTTTTTTTTTTTTTCTAGAAAGTACCTAAGTATTAATTACGTGTTACATCTGGTGATCCCTTTGCCTTTGAAGAAATCTGTTTTGGCTTTTCTATTTTTAAATAAGTATGGATTCTTGAAATTTTAATTTTGTTCTTCTATCAAAGTCTTATTCGGTTTTAAGAAGAAAACGGGTTTACTCATATTATAGATTATTCTATACGTTCTACACTGTAGTTATTCTATACGTTATGTGAACGCTATAGTGTTCAGTTCAGCTTGAGCAGTGTCCGACCCTATTCTTATGCCCCGCACGAGGAGATCGCAAATCCCCTTAAAATGGATAGGACGTTTCTGTAAATCCTCAGTTGATTATTATTTATTATCAACACAATAAATCAAGCTTGGGGATATTTAAAGAAGTCTGCCAATTTTATTTGTTGCGAGGAGAGATATTTTCTTTGTATGCAAAAAAGGACCTTGAGGACTACCTGCATAAGTATATTATGTGCTAAAGTTACAAAACTCAATATTTGCCTTCTTTTAATATAATTTTACAGATGGTTGTGATGGTCACTATATTGAGTTTTGTACATGATCAGATCGTTAGTTTTGTGTGGGTAGGGAATTTAAAAGTTTTTACTTCTAATTGATGGGATTCCAGATCAGTTTTCGTTAAGTACGTAGCCCGTACCCGTACAAGGCCACGTCTTACATTTATTTATTGCAAGGATGTTTAAGCTTTGGCAGCTCACGGCCACTGTCATAAGAGAGTTTTTTCTAACTTACTTGGCAAAGGAAACAACGATATCAGCCTCATCCGAGTTGATTTCCGTGAAGGTAAGGCGAGATGCTTGGGCCCAGACGTCGAGCGCCCGCGACAGCACACCCCGAGTCATGTACGGGTCCAGCTGTGATGGCCGCCGCGTTGAAGACAAGCTGAAGACAAAATAACATAACATTAAAATAATTGAATACATGAAAATAATATTAGCAGAAATATGTAAAGAACACATCGCTTTCAATTCGTTAACCTTTTTCCAGACTACATACTAGAGACTCAATTAATGCAAAATTAGCCATGAAATACAAGAATGCGTTCTGTTGCATGTTGCATCAGTCTATTCAGATCGACAACATTCTGAGGTCACAAACACGGCTGAAAAACGAGAGGTTCCAGATTCCGTATCAGAAAATGTTGTGTGTGGTGTGTGTGTACGCGGGACAGCGATATCTTCTGCAAAATGTGGGTAGGCCAAGGCCTAGCTGTTAAACCCCTTCGTGTAAAATAAGCCTGAAAGTTAAGTTATTTATTTGTGCTTTTGCAATCTACAAAGGTTATTTAATGTGAACTGTTAATTTCTTAAACTTTATTTAAGTACTTTAATATTCTATGAACTGGGTTGTGGAGGTCAGATAGGCAGTCGCTCCATGTAAAATACTGGTACTCAGCTGAATCCGGTTAGACTGGAAGCCGACCCCAACATAGTTGGGAAAAGGCTAGGCAGATGATGAATATTCTATGTTACACTTAACTCTTATTCTTAAAGTTTTATGTCTATGGTTTATGTTAAAACATCAATTAAATCTTTAATGTAGAAAACCCTCTTTTTTATGTATTATCTAAAATCAACTTGCTTATCAATATGAAAACAGTAAAACTCAAAAGTACTGAAAAGTGACGAAAAGAGAAGAAAAAAAATCTAAAACCAATGCATTGTTCAACAATAGTTGTCATCTATCTTTGTTTATACAACTTTTAAGAGAACAGCTAGAAGTCTGTAAGTCCAAATAATAAAATAGTGAGCCTCCGCTTAATAGTGGTTGACGAGAGTGGTCATTACGTAAAGGGAGCGGGCGTTACGTAGCCGTAGGTATTGTCCTCGTGTGAGTGGCATGGGGCTGGACGTACCCCATTCCAGAGCTATGTTGTGTGTGCTGCGGCCGGACAGCTTTCGAGTAATGGAATAATCGCATTGTGGACAATTTGAGTGACTCGGCTCTATTTAACGCTCGCTGCGTTCATTACACGGGATTTATGCGTTGTCATGTACAACACAGAGACCTCATTAGGCCCGCACAGGTTTTAATTAGAGATCTACTCCGAGCTTAATGCTAAGCGGATATTTGTCGCGGATTATTAAAACTGTAATACATGAGCCGGCTCGCATTATTCAATATCGATGTATCGGCAAGTGCACCAAACCGCTAGTGTCGTGGTCAGCTTTCAGTCTACATTTGTACAACACATTTTGCCGGATAAAATATGGTATCCGCGGGTAATTAAAATTAACCAACGTGGCCGCCGCCCGCAGCTCCTGTTGTTAACAATTATTTTAATATCATTATTTAGGGACACCGGGGAAATTAGAGAGATAAACCGGGATAGGACGTACTAATGTTTCGAAGTCAGCGTTATTCATTTGAGCGGCAGGATGCACGTCTCTAGGCAGCAGCGAAGTACAGCGGTAATGAAATGATATGTGCAAAATAATTCATCGAGTCTTTTTAATGTGCCGGCTAGCCCCAGGACAGTCGGCGCGCGGCGGCGCGGGCGGCGGATGGAAACCGCTCCAAATTTATTATTGCCATATTAACATGGGCCGCCGCTCGTGCACGCACTATATCAGCCAACTAGTTAATTGCAAGCCTTGGATGAAACTCGCAACCGCATTTCGAAGTTAATGTTGTTATGTCAGCCCAAAATAATGAGTGTGGTCAAACTGCATGAGGGAATTTAACGTATCCATGCTGCTGTAGATTAATATAATCTTGGTGACAGTGACCAAAGTTGCATATTGGATAGTCGAAATGCTTATCTGTATAACTGTATGGACTAATTGTCCCATATTGTCGGTTTACGTAACATCAGTTATCGACGCGGCCTCCTGGAGCGGCCACGTCACGCGTGTCATGTATCTTTACACCCCATTACACTAATTATCTGATAATCAAATCCACACACGTCCGCAGCTACGTATGTTAGGGGACAAGCTTAACACACACTCAGACCTCGTGTACGCACATGAATTTTAATTAACTTTGTTGGTACCTAGGCAAGTAAGTAAGTATTGATGGTTTATTTCTGTACTAAACATTCTGATTTTTAAAAGATCCTTGTTGCTGGACTAAGAATTGTACAGTCTTCACTACGCTACCAAAGTTTTCGAGGATGAAGCCAAAAAAATGCCCAATTTTTTTACGAAACGAGGTCAGCTCCATAATAATTTTCATTTAAATGAAACACGTGAGTTCCCAAATAAGTTTGTAGTGGTTTTGAAGGACTTCGCGGCACGTTGTTTATTGGTGGGTCAGTTTGAAGGAGTTGAGAGTAAACAGAAGCCTACAGTCTGAGTCGAGGGTGAACGGTGGACACGTGAGCAGGCGGGAGCCGGCGAGGGCACGTGCTCACGTGCTCGCCTTCACATCACAATGCCCTGGGTCACGCCTACGCCTAGCGCCTCCACGCTCTCGCGACACTTTCTTATAACCTTGTGATAACCTTGCTGGGGACATTCCAGCTTTCTTTACTGGAAAACGCCGACGATGTATACCTACCTACTACTACCTACCTTTATTAACAACAAACGTTTTAGTACAAAAGCTTTTTAAGAAATCGAGTTTATCAAACAGATAATAAATTATACATAATATGTACTTAAATTATCAATTAAATCATATTAGTATTTTCTATCTGAGTTAAACAACGTACTTATGAGATCATAGGTAGGTACGTTGTTTAACACAATTAATCGAAAAGCTCAGATGTTTTTATTATTGCAAATATCTGTTAAAAATCATGCATGGATAATTTCCAATAAATTTCCACGATATCGTTGTTAATTTCATCAATGGGGAACTTAAAATGAAAGCATTTTATTATCATACTCGTTTATCGTATGCACGTATCTATAGGAGATTGACACCCGCATGAGTTCATGAAATCTTTATTCCCTATAAATAAGTTCCATTGTTATATTTATTGGTAATAAAGTGTCATGATGCGCGTTCGTTCGATACTCACATTAAAATGTTTCTGTATAATTTAGCGCAGGCGGGCGCGGGGCATGATGGCAGCGACACTGCGTTTATTGCGTGAAATAATAAAACATGGGATATTGTGACGACATGGCGACGCGAGACGTCTTCACTGCGAAACGGACATAATCTCGTTACGATGTCATAACAAACAGATTTGTAAGCACGAATTTTATGGGCTGTGTCCAACGAGCTAAAATTTAATTTTGTGAAATAATCTGTCAGCGAGCTATTAAAATTATTCGTCCGTGTACCGCCCTACAGACGTTACACTTTATTGCTGCAAAAGATGTTACAAACAGGACAAAGCGACCAACTTTGTTGGCCGAGTATTGCTTTATTACCGCGTATATATTCTCTTGTATCATATGAGACTTCTTTACTATCAGAATTTCCGTAGCAGTTTGTTGTGAACTTCACGATAAAATTTTACCAAGAAGTTGTTGTACGACGGCGTCGTAAAGTTCTACGGAAATGTGCATAAAAATGTTTCGTACGTTTAGTGAAAATTGTATTTCTTTTAGTCTTCTTAAAATCATAAGTTTTCGCTGACCAATATTTCATGTTGAGATCATAACACGTTGGATATAAGTTCCGATAATAATGGTCTTGTAGTTACGTAGTTAAGGTACACTTGATACATAAAGAGGACAAACGTATATCACTGCGGAATATTTCAACGAGGACAGAGATGCCAAATTACGTTTTATTTTACTGCTCGAAAGCGGGAATTAGCATAAAAATAATAAAATGTCAGTGGGATAAGGTCCCCCGTGGCGTGCCAGGCGCGCCCTGCCACCGTCTGCCTGTCACAACGATTGTCAGCTCACCTCCAACAGCGAGACATGGAGCCGTTATCTCGATTATTATTGATAAATAGAAAACATCGCTAAATTGAACACTATCGATAGGCGATCATAAACTTAATAGTCGGTCGAGTGAGGCCCGCATCTTTGACAGCAAGTCTGATTGGACCTTTGAATTCTACGTATCGGTGTTTAAAACGAATTCGAAGTCATGACATTAGTCAATTGTTTTTATTACTATAGTTTCAAAATAGTAACGCAGATCACTTCAATATTTGATCGTTGCTCCGCGTTGAGAAATGTTATATATAATCGTGTCTGCCGATTGCTTTAATTGTTCACCCGATGCAGTAAGGCACTCCTTTGAAATGTCTTCCCCTCCGCGCTGCCTGCGCCTTCAGCTCTCATGCCGTACATTGTAGATAAGCGACGTGGCAATAGGCATTGATGCTCACTGGGGATTTCAATAGCAGTCTACCGCTGGAATTCTTTGATGTCTATAGGGATTTAAAGAGACTCTACAAACGTGAGAAAATTTCAATTTAAAGTGGATGCGTTTTAGTTTTGCGTTTTTCCAGTCGTAGCTACGATGAAAAATATATTATACTATAGTGGCCGTTACACGGAAAAACTGTCGAAAAGTACCATTACCTATTGATGTATCTTTTTTGCACTTCACTTAAACAAGCTGTATTTTTCATTTATAAACTTTATTAGCGACTACAATAACAGGCAGTCTAGTGCAGCGACCCATCGTTGACGTAGATTCCTAATTGACCTCTATCGGCGTATTCCTTTAATAATAGCTCCTTTGAATGTCGGCTGCCGGCCGGCAGCTCTCACGTGTACCATTGTGGAGGAAGCATTGACGCTCCTTAGGGATTTCAGAGGATTTCTAGACGCTTTGCTGTCTCTCTATAGACGTCGGTTTAAACGCTAGTTCTGCCTCCATTGTGTACATCAGTAATTCCCAAAATGGTCTAGGTGGACCCCCAGGGTTCCCCGGGAGACGTTAAAAAAAATGTTCCGGTGATGACAGGTCGTATTTCGGTGAAAATGGTCGTATGGAGACTTTAAAAAATCATTTCGAACCACGACCTTTCGACCATTTTTGGTCCACGGGCTTGAAAAAAATGCAGCAGGGCAAAAAATTTTCTTACTCCTTAGAAAATTTAGAAATTGTTCTACCAGAAAAAAAGTTTGGGAACCTGGTGTGTACACGTTTACATGTCTACAGAAGACTTTAAGCCTTTCTTAGAGACAAAAATTTCCGTTTACATTGTGTTAGGCTTCGAAGAAGTTCTATGTGCTCTATACAAACATGTGTTGAGTTCGATAAGCGCTTAGATTAGATTTTGACGGTGGGCGGTGCGCATAAGAGAAATTAGCGAAGCCGGCCGGCCGGCAGAGCGCCGGGAGCACCAGAGCGCCGGGAGCGGAATTAAGTCGAGAGTAACGTTGTTATGATGGTAATGGCATATTACTGTTCGCTCCGTGCGGACATTTTCCGCACGAGCACAGATACAAAATTGAAACGATTTTTCAGTGATACGATTGCATCGGTAATCAGTGAGCGTGCACTTCACAATTCACGTTGAATATAGATGATGTGACTCTGTGGGATCGCTTTCAATCTTATTACAGATTTATTTCGAGAAAATGTAGGTAATAAATTGTAATAAAGGAGGAAGATTCAGAAAGCATATCAATAATTGGTAAATTTGGTTTGAGCGTGTAGCTTTATTTAAAAGTAGAGTAAGTTAAGGTAGAGTCACAATTTTAATGTAAAGTATCTTAGTTCATAGTTTATACTCGTATGATTAAAGTCATAACAGTGGCTAAACTAAGACCTAGTTAAAGACACACGTTGTCAGAACTTTTATATGAGTCAGCTAAACTGGGAGGGATGTAATTGGAAAGTTGAGACGGCTTGCTATACCACCGCTCTACTGGTGTAGTTACGACCTTAATTTTGGCTATAAAAGCGCAGTTTTTCTAGAGATAATCGGTTCATTAAGTTATGAAGAGCTGTACATAGCACTGCTATTTTAACTTATCTACATTTTTGAACATTATATTATGTTTTAAGTTAAACAGGTACGTACTTAAACATCGTGTGGTTCTTAATTAATATAATGGAAATAAGTTAGAAAACAAATTGTTATTGTGTGGTAAAATACGTAAGGCAAATTCTTTGTAAAAACTTGCGAACTGTTTGTAAAGCGAAGTAATTTACAAGGTTTCCTCGAAGAAGAAAAACTCTGCTGTGTAATTTGGTTTTCACAATAATATAATAGGTTGTGAAACGTCGAGTTGTGTTTTTATTATTGTACGAACCCGAAGTCCGCAAGCTGTAAACCCTACCCTCTGGTTTACAAAGAAAACCTTTTTTCCTTTTAAATATTTAAATGCGAATTAAAAGGACGTTAAAGAAACATGTGAAAGTGTAATTTTCTCGTATCTCTTTCGATATAGTGTTTGCGGCGGAGCGCGGCGGCGTTCCGCCCGATAACGGACGGATGTGAGCGGGCTTTATGAATATTCCCGCAAGCTTTCTGAGGCTCCGGGACTGCGGGACTCCGGGACTCGGAGAGATTAGAGGGCACTGCGCACGGATGCTGAATGTGCATAGCAACACATATCCTGCATACTATGATGATGCTTTTCTGAGTATCGCATTTTAGGTATATATATATATTAACCTAATAAATCATGTACCTATAGGACTTTTTTTTGACACTATAACAAAATCCAATGACAACCAATAGCGTAAACCTTTTTTTTTATACGTGATTGAAGTTAAGCATCAGGAGAACTTCGGGCTGAGTTTGATATGATGATTATTTATCATATCAAACTCAGCTATTACTAGGTTTCTTTCTGCCATTTTTTCCGGTTATATGCGTGCGTCCCTTATCCATGTGATTCTGGCGACTTTGGTGATATCATCAGCCTAAAGTTCTTTCCAGTCCTTGGTTTCAATGGCCAACACCTTACTCCAGCGGCCATCTCCGCGCCTAGCCAGGTGTTCTGCCCAACTCCACTTGTGACATTTCACTCATTTCATAGATTCCGTAGGACGAAGGACTTCGCTGTTACAACTCGTTATTTAAGATTAGGTATGACAAGCATAGTTTCATGGCCCCATAAAAACTAGTCAGTTAATCATTAAAAGGGCGATCAAGAAATATTCAAGCTTAAACATTATCCCAATTTTTCAATATTGTTCTGAAGTTTCCCGAGATAATACTAGCACTTCAGCCGTCTATGTTCAAAGATGTGTGTCTAAGTGAGTCTCAGTTTACCTATCCAATAATGCCATCGGCTAAAACAACGGGTGCTATTTGATGTTCTAACTCCATGCTCTCAGAGCAGCAAGTGTCTCAGGTTATTTTTACCGTCCCCTCACCTTAGTGCAGTAAAAGCGTTTGTCTTGAATTTTTTAAGTATCCATTGAACTTTAAGGACAGTGGACGTAGGCGCGAGTTAGCGATACAAAAGTTTGTTATTAAGATATGGACTGCCTAATTACGAAAGTACCGGACAACTAAGTTTATTTTTGTTAGTATCGGTAAATGAATTCGGCCCACGGTGTACGTGTTGCTTTTGTGATATCTAGAGAACGGTACGAAGATTTGATGAACAAATGGAATCTCCCTACAGTGTTGTAAACAAAGGACAAATATCAAGTATTCAAAACGGCGCGGCGTCGCGGAGGTCGATTGCGGAAATGACAAACCGATTAGTTGCAGGTCTCCGTCCTGGGAGAGATATATCCGGCGGAACTGAGCAAAATTACTTCCCGCGTAGCTCCCGATGCACCGCAACAATGTCCAACCAAACTGCGCAATTCGATTTAAGAACGAACCACCAGTGAAAAGTCCCCTCTACGTCCACTTGTAAACTTCCAACTCGCTCGCTTCATTAGAATCGAAATTCCCACGGTTCATTAGGATTCCCCAGAATTCTCGGCGTTCGTTAGAAATACTCTGGCGGCAGTGGACCCCGGACGTAAATAAGTGATTAACGCAGTTGGGATTGTTTTCAGACGCTCCGGAGTCGGCGCAGCACTACATAGTTGGAGTGAACTCTTGATACATTTACAATGAGTCGCCGACTTCGGAGCGCCGCCTTCGCCTCCCGCGTCAACAGTACGCGCTAATGTTTCATGAGATTACTTACGATCTCTTTCAACTGACATTGTCATCTGTTTAAATATTGCCGACACTGTAGATAACAACTTCACCTCGCCTCGTCAGATCTTGTAAGATTTACATAAGCACAGACAGATGATCGCACCCAGCTTTAAAATATGTTCATATTCTAAAAGGAATATATACTAAAGCTGCGATCAACGGTTTGTAGGCAGGTACGTAATGGGTATTTTTAAGCTGAATTTTATTACGTCGCCATGAAAGAGGGTAAAACGTAATCCCAGGTATCAATGTAGATTCTGAACTACATTTCGTTGGAAGTTAATATTACATCCTTACTTTGTACAGGCGGCTCTGTCGCTTTTTATACTGCTTGCGTAGATAATTAATGATTCATTTTTAAAGTGATCGACTTTGTAGTCGTGTAGGCAGAGTTTCAAACAAGTTGTGCACAGGAATTACCCTGGATTTTCCTTTTATGGTTACATTGTCCTATAATTATTTTTTCCGGTGGCATATTCGTATACAAAAGCTATTTACTTATAATTTCACTGAAGTACTTAGTTTCACTCAGGACGCGGAGCATATTCCGTCTAATGAAGTCAACTTATTGCAATAACCGATGTAATGGGCATCCAGAGCTTTTCCGTCTGCAGAAGTGATTAACATTCATCACGAATCCATTTCCTCCTTCTCAAATGAGATGAGAAGACAAATTCGTTTCGTGATATTGTATTATGTTTGTAATCCCAAAGCGTGGAAGTACGTCGGTGTAGTGGAGCTCACGTATGGGCTGGGGCGAGGTGACCCTTTTCGTGCGTGTGTAACTCTATTTACCGTAAGCAAGGGAGGATAACCAGTTGAATTCAGTTTTAAAAAGTGTGTTCCGGGTATTGATGACTTTGAAAATACCCACGAGTGAAGCGTCAACCTTCTAGTCTCACTGCATACATGTGTATAAACAAATCGATATGTAATTCTGATGTTATGTTCAACTAAGATAATTTTATCATTATAATCTTTGTTGGTTATTGGCGCTTGCTCAGAAGTTAGCAGTTGGTTTAGGGACTAAATGGACCCGCACGTCCGGACAAACATCGCGGGAATTCGCAACTCAAACAAGTTTAAGCAAATTTATAACTTCCGGATTGGAAGCAGGCTGTTGCCTTCTTGCGCACCGCACCACCCTATCTACGAACACATCTAACAACTATATTAAACCAAATTACACGGGAGAGTTAAAAGAGTCATAATTAACTTGTTAATAACTCAAAAAGTACCCTCTTAATAAAATAAATAATTAGTTACAAAATTAAATGTAATAAAGGGACGAAGCTCGTGTTAAACAAAGTTGTACTGCTTTGTGTACCCTGCACATTAATAATCGAGCTAGTGATGTAATCTCATCGCGTTATTATACAATTTGAATTTCTTATAAACACGCAGGTAAAGTAAAATTCAATAAGCATATTTTATCGTTGAAATATTTTCATTCTTGTTATGAATACGAAAGCAGTTCAAACAGCAATAGCTGTAATTCAAGAGTGAGTGGAAACTTGTCCTAATGATAAAGCACGGAGAAATGATATGAAAATAGTTTCCTTATACCGGTCGATGCGTTCTTGAGCGGAAATAAGGAGGAATAAGGAGATAGAGTATAGTACGAGTGGAGAGTCGAAGACCGCGAGGTCGCTGGCACTCTCATGCGCCACACAATGCAGGAGCTTACGGAAATATGTTGCATCCCTCATTAATTTCACGACAGATTGACGGAAAGTTTTAGAACCTGGGACAGATCTATGCAGCTTTAGATTTAAATACATATTTCATTTTTCTTTTTCATGAATTTGTAATATGTAAATTATAAGATTGATACCTAAATAATAAAACATTAACGTCGGTATTCAAAATAAAAAAAAATCAAAATCAAAAATCATTTATTTGCGTAAATAAGGTTCAGAAAGATGGTAAAATATATGAAATTGTTCTTTTATTCTGCCTTTAATTTCGGCGTGCAAATATAAAGTTACATATTTCTTATTAATTTAAATTAATTATATATCACAATCATGCAGACAATAAGCAGATAATCCCATTAAAATTGTATTGTTCTAAAATAATTTTCTTAACAAGAGGACCTATGAACTTTTTATTGTTTTATGGAGCTGTTAGAAAACGAACAAAGTTACATAAAAGTGCATTATCTTAAATAGAGCAGCATAGAGATAGAGCGAGGGTGCAAGGTCCTCGAGGGCGGCGCCCTACGGGTTGTCGGGGTGCATGCCCGCACTAGCACCTTTGTGCTCAGTCTTAAGTCACGCAGGTGACCGCGTATCTCTGAATCATGCCAGTAAGTCACATCACAAAATGGATGGGGACAGGAATACGTAAACAACTTGTCAAATGAACCATACAAGTAATGCTTCAAATTTTAGTTTTATTTGCTGCAGTTGACATACATCAGCATATCTAACTGTTTTAGAAGAAAATGCAATGCAACGCGATATTTTCAGGTATAAAATCTTTCATGTCTTGCACCAAAAATACTGAAAATGATTTAGCTATGGGAAGGCAGCTTTTGAAAAATATGTGAAAATTATCCTCGTGCTGAATATAGAATATTTTCGCGTACTTTATGTACCGTGGAAATTCGATTGTGAAAATAGTAGTTTTACAATCTGAAAAATGTGGCGTATACCTGAACTGGTTTCATTTCTCGTTCCCACTTGGGTACAATGAGAAGAGTGCTCTGTATTCTGTAGTACATTGCATCACTGCAATATAATTTTATTTGAGATGCCGTCGACCGCGAGGTTACTGAACATGTCAAGAGTTCAACAGCTCCTGGGGTTCGAAGGTCGGAGTCCGCATGAAGTGTCTTTGTTACGTAACGCGAGTATGTGAACTGGCTTGTCTAACTTCTGCATCATTACGTACTATCAGATTACATTTTTATTTACGAAGTAATTTAAATTAAACAGTTATGAATTTCGTGGTGGGATCAACATTTACCTAGAGGTTTAGTATATTGGTGACTAGCGGACATCACGCGGTTTTACCCGCGCAGTTCCCGTTCCCGTGGGAGTACGGGGATAAAATATAGCCTATGTTACTCAGGATGAATGTAGCTTTCTAATGGTGAAAGAATTTTTGAAATCGGCGTAGTAGTTTTTGAGTTTATTCATTAAAACATACACACACACAAAAATACAATTCTTTCCTCTTTATTGTAGATATACTTGTACATAGTCACGAAATAGTTTGATGACCAGTTTGTTTTCTCGTAGTAGGTTCAAAGTTAGCAAGAAATGCTTACCTTTTTCTCGCCGTTCCGCTGCGAGGATGCTTTCAAATTAACCGTTTGCTATATGTGCATGTCTACCTAGGTAGCTAAACTCTTTTGCTTAGTTTTGTTTTTGTGACTTAACTTATCTTGTGTATCGGATACAAAAAGGTATTTATAGTTATAAGATTTTGCTAACGCAATATGCAGATCTGCACTTCATAATGCTGTTGTTGCTCTGAGCAATAAAATAATATTCAACCTATGATAATACTTTTCATGAATAATGCCTTGCAGACTTCGAAAGGTTCTAGTGTTGGCACCTAAGCATTAAATCATTTTGGCTGTCTACGACTAGTAGTTCGTAGAAACTAGTTTTCGTGTTCCCAGAGAAGGTGAAGCCCAACATTGAGATAATCTCTGTCTGCCATCGGGTCGCTCGTATATCAAAACGCAAGAGTTTATCATGTTCCTAAGAATAAATGGAACATGTATGTAATATGAAAGTTTAACCATTGTGTGTTTGTGAACGGTTTCGTTATACTATTTGTTGCTTTCGAAAACACGTTTACATTCACACCTAACAATGTATTTGCGATTGCCTAGTAATGAAACTAAACCAATTGTTGCGTAATTACCCACCTGTTTCAGTTCGGTTAGCCTGAAACATTATTTAAATTAAGTCCCATATTACAAAGCGAACCTCATTTGCGTTTACAAAAGTGCAGATCATATTTTTTCTTCTGTGTGTTCGAATTGAAAGCGGTGTAATATTCTTTTTTGTCTGGTAGCGGGCGCCGCGCGCGCCGCGCACAAAGCCTGCCCGGTTTTGTATTCGCTCCCTCACTCACCTGGAAACGAAAGAAAAGAAAATGTTAATTAAGAGCCACTGAACAAAATTGATATCGTCGGGAATGAAGCTTTCGCTGTTATTGTAAACGGATGCCAACAGATCGTTAAAGCTATCAAGGAAAATATTCATTTATTTTTATCTGAAAGCCACAATGTTTGGTTTCGTATCGGGAGAAAAATCACAGTTTACGAACAATAAAACTAAAGGGGAGCGTAATATGAAGTGGCATAACGGCTAGATATTTAGGTAATGTGGCACGAGGCGACGCGCGACGGCAGCGGTTCCGCGCAATGCCAAACGAGGCTGAAACGTACGTCTCATTAACACGTAGCGGTGGCGATATTTAGGGAGCGGTCGCACGCGGTGAGCCGCGAACTAGCATTTGGCAATGCACGCGCTCGTACACAGCCGGCTCTGTAAACTAAACAACTCGTAAAAGTGTAAAAGTCGTAACGATAGCGGCGGAGGACCGCCTAATATGAGCGGCGGCTGGAGCCGCGCCAGTCGCGCTCATTATCAGATGGGACGTTCCGGCGCAACCCTTTCGTTTTACGATTGGCCTCTAATTACAGCAGCGCTCAAGGCGGCGCGCTTTTTCAGTTGATATGAGCATGGAGTGGGCGCACATTGCCAAATGGATATATTTATCGGCACAAGCCAAATCGTTTACGCGGTTCGACTGCCGCGTCCCAGCGGTTAGCGTTACAATCGGCAGCCGTTTTGCGATATGAAAAAAGTCTCGGGAAATGTCGCAACCGAGCTGCAATAACAGACGGCGTTGGTTTACGAGAGGCCGCTGATAAAGCCGGCGCGGCTCGCAGTGTGCGGGTCGCCTTAACGACGTGTTGCCAATTTATGTTATGCGATAAGCTGAGTTTGTTTAGCCTGAGGCTGAGACGAATTACGAGTGCTGAATCACGTCAAGCCATAACGCTCCACGCTTCAAGCTAGGGCGGATAACTTTGTAGATAGAAAAATATTATGGAGCTATTAACTTACAAAGAACTTAATGCGTGTAATGGTTTGGCGTGATAAAAACTGAACGGTTATCTGGGTTCATGGTTTTTATATCCTTGTTTTCGGTTTCATTATAGAGCAGAAGGTATTGTCGCTTTTTTAAGTTAATTAATTGCTTGAGTTATTCGATGAGTTATGTACACGCTGTTGTGATTACGTCACTGCACAGATTTGAGTATCGGCATTTCGGAGGCATCCGGCAGAGCGTTTGGTAGGTCCTAGTAACATATTCAAGATACTGGCTGGCGCACAATCGGAGGCGGACTACCGACTGGAATTACATGGAATCGCTCGCAGACAATATTAGTATGCCAGGAGCGATCGCCGCTGGAATGAGTCGACGTGACGTAGCCGGCATCTTCCTCGTTGCTACGTCAAAGTGCAATAACAGGAATATCTTAAACTAGGAGAAAAGGCGGTGTATAATGCAGTAAATATTCTAAAACATTGCATATTCATGAAGTGCCGACAAAGGTGTCTGGCTTTATAACGATCTTCTTCATTGATAGCTTGATAAAATTGCTTTTGAAGAAATGTGTATTATTTAAATAAACAATTCTGTAATCGCGTTTAATTTTCATATTAGAGCAGACGACAATTTATTTAAATCACCTCACAATGTAACATGTACCCGAAGCCTTAACATGGTATCTTAATAATGATCGAGTATTATTAGGGGGACCGTACAGCTATTTGGAAGGAAATCGCGCGATGAAAGATGAGGCGTTTTTGTCGGTTACTCAAAACATAGCGCGTGACGTGCATAGAGTATGTGGGAGTGTTCGGCTCGTATCCCGACGTATTGATGGGAATAGGGCACGGGACATGATGCGCATCCCATGCCCACTACATGCTGCGAAGGCAAGTAGAAATACCTTAATAAAATGTAATGTAGTTCGATGTAATTGAGATTGAGACGAATTGAAAATAAAATTATCGACTTGATAATTAGAATTTGTGATCGCTGTTGTGTTACGAGTGGATGTAGATTCAAATATCTTAAATTATGCCAGCCAATTCCAAATTAAGTAGTTTCAAATATTGTAAAAGGCTGTATTGCGAATAAGTGGTGCGATGAGATGCGTGGAGGTCGGGTGTCGGTGCGTCGTGGTGTCGTGTCGTTGTCGTCAGTCGCCGGCTGGCGGCGGCCTGCCCGCCCGCCGTGGGGACCGTCAACTCAATCTTGCCCCATTACGCGCGACAAATTGGAAAAATATTCAATTACATCTCGCTAAATATTGAATTATATCACAGCAAATTACAATTTTGCATCGGGGTAACACTATACTCTGCGCGAATTATCAATATTAGAAAGATGAGTACATATTATGATTTATGAAATTATGTTGCAAATGACACACAGATTTTATCCTTTCAGGCTGAAACTTTAGAGGAGTCGAAAAGAGAAAATTATGTTGCAGTTTAAAACTATGCCTGTTAGAAATAGATTAAAACCCATTATTTTCAGGTAACAACTAAGTCGTAGGTATAATTATTATTAAACATGCTTGAACACAAAACCCCGATCCAATATTGATGTTCGTAGATGCAATTACAAAAATATTGATTACCCGCGCCTTAAGTGTTTGATTGTATTTGTGCGCAGCATACACGATCAATTTATTTACTCGATGGAAAAATAATATGCGAGCTTAGCTCAGCGACAAGTGGGCGCGGGAATTACTCGCCAGTTGGAGTAATTGCCAATTAATCACCAGCCGTTTTCTATTTCAGCAGGCGACGGCTATACGTGCCCGTCGCTAACGAAATTGAGACTGCACCGTATGAACTAGCTGTTATGACAGCACTCTTCATTGTTTTGCTACTTCGTATAACGCTTATAAGCTGAAGTTGTTCACAGGATCACGTTTGATCGATCGTCTTCAAGTTAAATAAAATGTTTATCAAAGAAAGTGGATTGTTGTACTTCTTAGTCGTATTTTGCATCTGAAGCGTACTAAAAAGGTCTCGTTTGTGACGAAAGCAATAAATAATAAAATGGAACAAGTCGCAGTGAAGCCGCGGCGATGAGATACCAATTGTCTGTCGGTCCAGACGATTATTCCCTCGGCTTTCGGCGCTCCGTTTTATTCAGATCAGTATCTTTATAACATAATTAAGTAAATTTCGAAGTCTTCGCACTCCATCTCCGAAATAATAAGAGTGAGAGCTTAGATAACCCGCGATTTAATACAATTTTCTCTTATTTTGCCATCTCCCGTAATTAGGAATTTCGTTGTGACTAACGAAATCACTCGACGTGTATCACGTTTTCCGTGAAATATTATGATCTCGACCGGGCCCGTTTTGTCGAATTATTTCACGGTGCTCAAAATTTGCAAACGCTGAATCCGATTTGAGTATTAGGTAATGGACTCTGAACTTTGGCTTTATTTCGTAAAGTTTAAGATTTTCGATTGATTTCTCATTGGGGCAAACTATTTAAATAATAAATATCCTGTATTACTATCAACATTTAAATTATTTTTGTTTTAATTAATGCAATACGAATTTGACAAATGACTTTATCATTTGTTTACGTAAACAAGTTGGATAATACGATAAGTTTCCGCGATCAGGTAAATGTTTGTGACAAACAACGCTACAACTTTCTGAAGTTAAGTGGGGACAAACAAAACAGATATGCAAAACGTTTTCGACGTTACCATTCAATTGAACAACATCAATAGAGAAGCTTTCACAATATCGTCACGTTGAGTGGCGTCGCCGGTATCGGTATCGGTCTCGGTACTGCGAGACGTTGTTTAAACACATGTCCAGCTAGGTAAATGGGTCGAGCAACTTATTTCCTCAGAGTGATTTATACCCAGGTTATTCTAGGTCGGGTATTTGTATCGGCTGTGATCGCTGAGTGGATTGCGCGGCGACACCTTTCAAATAAATTGTCTTGAGACCGGCCGGAGACGGTAAACAACTCAACCCTATGCAGATGTGAACCAAACCAAACACCTTCAATTTCCTAGAGGGGTATAGTGTCGGCCCTAAAATTGCACTCGACTCTCGTTTCTTCTCGCCGTAAGTGACTTAGGGGGCTTTTTTATTTAAACTGCAAAGTGAAATTGTTTTGGCTTGTTTAAAGAGCACTATCTTGTACAAACGTCTAGAATAACGCCTGAGCTTTCTGACAAAAAGTAGAAGCATTTTCTTAGCTTATTTTAAAGCTCTTTGAGAAGGGTGCTCAAGTTGAATTTGCAATAAATATGTATGACGGACGTCGGCAAAGTTTGACAATTAGCGGCACTTTTCAGCGCGTAGTGATAACCCTCAATCGCTACTAAACAAGTTGATTAATTACTGGACAGCGAGCGTTGCTAACAAAGTTCTATTGTCAAGTGTGGAACTAGACGGAGTCACGTGCAAATTATATTGTTACCTGGTCGGCTGTAGGTACATAACTAATGAATGTTCAACTTGACTGGCTCAACTAAAAGGAAAGCATTGACAGGGTGTGGGAAAGTTTGTCTGAGTTTGTAGTGCAACATTTATAATCAGTTTTATTCGAGGGTTAGAATGTTTGCTGTATTAAAGAAATTATATGAAATAATGAAAATTTTATTACTTTTCGAGTGAAGAGTACGTTTAGACAGACGATACAAAAAGTTCCTTGTTTGAGCCAATTTTTATTTTCCTAGAGTATCGCTTGCTAATGATAATGTGTGCAGACTGCAGTACAGTCGATGTTAGCGTGTATAATAAAAGCAATTCCAGCTACACGTTGTCGGTATGAAATTGGTGTTGCAATAGACGCGATGTCGCCGCTGCCAAATTACCGGCGTGTGTGGAACCGCCCTAACAATTACACCACTGGCCTTTAATGTTTCGTCGTTGTAATAACCTGATGTTTTTGTATTAACTTTTATTGTTATTACTGACAATACTCTTGTACCAATAGAAGAGGGTTTACTCGTAATGTTTGTCTGTACCTATTTTACTTTACATTTTTTAATTAGCTGCCAAATATATTTATCATTAATTACGAATATCATAGTAATTTTTAATTGTATCTTCTTGTAAAACACTGGTCTATATTTCTACACAGCTCACATAATATGTAACAAGTTTTTGATAAGCATTACCGGTAGTTCAACATAAAACAATAATCTATATTACATACAACAAAGGTAGATCAAACAAATAGCGCAATAAATATACGATAAATTACTATCGGGGTAATGAAAGTGTAATTCTCGTAGTCGGCTACGGACTACGGAGCGACGGCGGCGGCGTAGCACGCGACGACAGCTGATATCGGCTTAGCCGCGTAGGCCTGTTAGTTGGCAAGTGCTACGAATGCGCGAGTTGCCAGCGCCTAACGGATAAGCCCGCCAGTTACACACATGGCAAGACACGACTGTATACCATACATACACAAATTGTAAGGTACAGTCGACATATACGTACACCGATTGTACCATCGAGCTAATACTGTACTCGGACTGAGTTACGCTCTTAATAGGCGGAAAATTATTTTATGAACCATAAAACACTGTTGGTACAAGCATGCATTACAAGGTGATTATAATAAATGTATCAGCGGTTTGGATTATAAAACAGGTGGGGTGTGAAAAATGTAAGCATGAGATGTTTTTTTGTTAAACGAGATCAGAAATTTTCCATCAACCGTAATACCGTCATCAACTGAGTATTACAGTAATCATTCAAGATGAAATAAGTAATTAAATATGAATGTTTGTCTGACATATACTTACGTTCATTATATGTCTAATTATGTCGCGGCATGTATGTGTCAAGACATGTAATTATATTAACAGATGGCAAATGCAATCGGACAGGTGTAAAGCGAATACAATCAGTGTCTAAGTGTTAAACATTGCATGGCTAATCAGGCGCACAGTAAGCGCATATCAATGCGGCCAGGTGTAACAGCCTGATAATGGCGGCGAACTATTGCGTACTTGATGACTGTACCGCTTAATATGGCAAGCACTGCCATAACAATACTATAAGAGGCATCGAAGTTATTAAAGATTGTGCTGAAACTAGTCACTAAGTACACTTCTAACACCCGATGGCTCAAGTTATACCTATGTTTTAATTACTTTAATTATTCCAGTTTCCCCTACATCGAATAAGTGGTAAAGAACCAGCTTCAAACTTGCGAGATGAATGCTCAAAAACTTTTCTGGAACATGCTTTACATGATTGTGAAAAGCATACCAAATTCTTTACAATTAGTTTCTGAGATATTCCGAGGTTTTGAACATACATAGCCCTCTTTGTACATGGTGGAAATTATTTGAAAATAATATTCAGAAACTCCTAACAGTTCTCTGAAAAGCTCCATTCCCTAAGGTAACAGACCCAGTAAATAAGTGTTGAGTTTCCAGAATCATATCTAGTTTGTAGTTTTTCCGCTAAGCGGTTTGTGCTCAACAATAACTGCGCCAAATGGAATAGAGGAAAGGATAAAAGCACTTCTTGACGTAAACAGAGTGCGCCTCTCAGGTAACGATGTTTGCGAATCTTCTTTGGGAGCACAATGCTTTGCAGGTGCATTGTGCCACCTGATATGCAATATATTATTATCTATCCTTCATTTGACATATACGTCTTGTATCCTACTTATGACCCTCGATCAGTATGTCGTAAACCGCCAAATCGGTAGCCAATAACGCATAAATCACGTGATCGATGCGCGCCTGTTTTCTGTACGTTCGTGATGCTATTTTTGCCGACCGGCAGGCCAATCTTTTTCTATGAAAATTTCGACAAGATACGTACTGATACACCTCATTGAATTTTACTACAGGCCGCTAGCGCGTTGCTTGCTTTACTCCCGTGTTCATGTATCAACGCTTAGTTAATATCCAAACATAGACATTGTAAGGTGTGAACATATTAAAGATTAACATTCCGAAATCGGAAACACATAAAATAACGTTTTGAATCACAAAATTAGGCACGACCTTTGACGTTATTAGTAACAATACTGTCATCAAACCAAACAAAAGAGAGTTAATTTAAGGTATGGTTGAGCTGTTAGGAAGGTAAGTGACGATATATATTATTTGTTGAGCTTCAAGTCGATTCTTCTCTGGAGCTGTTGTATGTCTCGTCCACGATCGCTCACTCAAGGAGGTTGTGATGGGCCGAGCAACGAGTGCACACATCACACCCAGGTTGAGTGAGTAACCGGGAATGAGGTAAAGAGGTCTTCCGATCTGTTGGTGGCTGATGTGATGATGGTTTCTTTCTTGAGGTTGAGTCACATAACGTTTAGAGTTTAGTTATATAAACACCATCATTGAAGACAAAGACACAGCTTTTCGTATAGGTAGTTTACCTACATTAGGCCGAATAAACGTAGAGTTTCACAACATTTGTACAAACACAGTTCAGGCAGATAGTATAAGTAAGCACGTACATATATAAATAGTGAACAAATTGAATAAGCTAAACGATCGAGTCCGGTAACAAGAAGAATCCCTTCTCAATTTTTTTTCCAAAAAATCCGACACTGCAACAAGAATTATGTTCAAATCATTGTATAAATCCATAAGAGCGATATCGACGCTTGTTTGATGGAGCGCCCAAAATAGCACACTGTAAAGCCCCGCTTGTAAACCGATCGAACGTCTTACTCCGACTATTTCGGCCTCAACGCGAGGAACACGATGTTTTCATAATAAACACTCTTATAGCTTTCACCTTCGAATCTTGACCGCTACTTGCTATTAATTACCTACATATTAATTTATTATCTTCTGTTACCAATACCGCTCCTCACTCTATGCCCCACTCCGATATGCTGGTTTAAAATTTATAGGAAAGTGACGAGAAAGATGTGTCCATAGAAATACACATGTACTGCCTACTTGTAAAATAAAGTAATAAAATACATGGCTTTGTTTATAACATCTTTGTTCGGCAATAAAACACAAACAGTTTTATGTAACACAGCGACAGATTCGATTTATTTATTAACTACGTAAGTAATGCCACACGCGGCCAACGTTTTATACGACAAATAAAATTGTATTGTAAAGGGGTGCGGTTCGACGGCAACGCCATCTATTATTTACAGTACGCACTGTGCCCGGCCTACCCTCGTTTACATCACAATTAATTTAATTTGCTTTTTCACAGGCTTCTTCCATTCCCTCATTGTGACGTGGAGGGCTGAGGGCGTGAATTTTCTCGTGATTTGGTAACGGAGGCGGTAATTAGAGCAATTGTGAGGTTTCTCCATTTGTTTTTAACTGTTTATTACCGCGCGCGGTTATTTTGAATGTGCCTAGAATTAGCTTAATGTTTGATATCGCTGTAACTTTGTATTAACACTTTGTTTTTGAGAAAATGAGAGGTTTGAGTAAATAAGATTTACTGATACGTAAGTACGTAGGTATTAATTAGTTAGCGGTGTTTTGCGGCAGGTTCGCTACATGTAAGGCGAGCCAATGGAATGGAACCCGAGCCGTGCGGCGAGCCGGCTCGCTGGCGGCGTATCGAGTGTCGCCGGACATGCGCGCGCGACGACGGAAGCCGACCAGCGCACTTCCGTCCGCGATACATCCGTCTGACATCTGTCATCGCACTGATATGATAAGGCTTCCTGGACAAAAGATTACAGCCGAG
The DNA here is from genome assembly GCA_905147715.2 of Xestia xanthographa. Lineage (NCBI taxonomy): Eukaryota > Metazoa > Arthropoda > Insecta > Lepidoptera > Noctuidae > Xestia > Xestia xanthographa. The sequence goes on along the minus strand of LR990649.1, from coordinate 12,035,356 downwards.
TTAATATATAATTAATGAATATTATTTAATTTCAAAAATATACTTTTTGTTCGTAGGGAGGTACAAATAACGTTCATATATATATATATATATATATATATATCAATATACAGTAGTGAATGTAAAGAAAAATCTTAAAATAGAACTTCTAATTAGATGTTATCTTGAAACTCCATATGCACCCACTCGTAATATTTACACGAAATTGGCTCTTGAAACCTACGCGGAGATATACCTAATTGATTCTTGTATCAATGCACGGGTCTTCGATATTTAAAGTAAGAGAAAATGAAATATCTTTGTAGTTGGTTTTTAATTAGCAGCTATGCGTAGATATAATAGTTATATTAGTATTCAAAAGTTAAACACCGTGTATGACATAGTGTCAGGCAGCTAGGCGTCGAGAACAGTGCAAAGTTGGTGTAAATCTTGGTCTAAGTGAGCCGGGATACAGTTTAAGCACGCGCTCGCGTCGCCGCGTCGTCGCCTTCAATCTAACTTTGTCCCGACCGTCGCCTGTCCGCTACACCCCTGCATAATGAAACGGGGACTGTCCTAGAATCCACAAAGTTACCCGATACTCAATAATTACATCCATGTTCCACGCTCCTTCATGTTAACGTTCAATATTCTACGTATTAAAATGTTACGTGCAGTTTTTACACGAGAGTTTCCCGACCTTTTTATGCGCTCCGCCCTTATCTAATGCGTCGTAACATTTATCTAGTATCTGTCACTTAAAGCCTTTGCTCTCGTGTAAACGGGCGACCTTATTTTTTGCCGAAGGGCCGTAGCTATCAGTTGGTCCCGCGACACAATATTACCGTGCAGGCGATGTATCGCGTCATCGTTCACTTGCTGGCAGGGCGTGGCTGGCGTGGTTGGCGTGGCTGGCGTGGCTGGCGTGGCTGCTCAGTGAGCTCGTGAGCTTGCGGGAAGCGAGCATAAAGCTACAGATATAGATATACGCTGTTACCGTCGCCGTTATCATGTCACCACTAAACTTTAAAATTGTTTCGTACAAAATTTTGCTGCAAAAGCTTGGATATGTGTTCTATGTGATTTCAAAGGATAATACACCGAGGAACTTATTGCAATTATGTCAAGAAACGAAGGTTTGTTAGATAAAGGGCGAGATGATTTAATTATGTAGGTAGGGGCTTGTTATTTTTACTATAGGTACTATCGAGGACACTTCCGCCTTACCACCTCTAAGCTCATTTTTGCTTGCACTCGCAACATAAAAACGCTCTCTAGCCCCGCCCCGTTGACTTTGTGTAGAAAAAATGAATGAAAAGATATCGAATCGGCCGAGCGCATTAACGAAGCACGCCAAACGAGAGTTATTGTTATTTTGCGCGCCATAGTTGAGGCTTTCCTAATAGGCCCAAACTTTAAGGGGGCGTGGCTCGGCGCCTCCGCATGATTTAAGCGAAAAAAAATTAAAATGGTCAGGCGGAAAAGACCCCGATAGTACTATCACAAATCGACAGTTCAAATTGTCTTAAGTGTATACTAGCGGATTTCACGCGGTTTCATTCGCGAAGTTCCCGTTCCCGTGGGATTACGGGGATCAAATATAACCTATGTTACTCGCTGATAATGTTACTGAAAGAATTTTTCAAATCGGTCCAGTAGTTTTAAGTTTATTCGTTAGATACAAAAATACACATCTTTCCTCATTATGATATTAGTATAGATATACTATACAATAACTTATCGTAACCCAAATTAATACTGGCAGTGTCGCCAACTAAGCCGAGTGTACACTAGTATGTATTATATCACAGCGAACATATAACGCGTCTGTTATAACCGTACAAGGGACATCTGCACGGAGCCTTATGAATCCAGAGGGTGATGGATGGATCGGTCTGAGCAGAGCCATGCATACTCGATTATATGTCGTTTACAACAAATCTATGTGGTTGTATGGTTACAGTTAATACGTTCACAATGACGTTGTACAAGAATAGGTTATATTTATTACTAAGCACCCATGAGCCACAATGAAACTCTAAAACTTTATCGCAAAATCGCATTTGAAAGAGAATTTCTCTAACCAATTAGATATTCAGCTGAAAACTTTAAAAGCATTTGTAAAGTAAATTAAGCGTACCAGTGGAGTAATTTGTCGAACGTTTCAGCTCACCCTTTTGCGTTGAATGACCTAGAAAAATAAGCTCTATCTCTCTCTGAAAGGGCGCGGAATGGAGTAAAGTTTTAAGACAAGCTGTCAATTTCACGTAAAACTGACTCAAACTTGGAAATGTTCAGAAAAATCATATTTTATTATGTTTAATTTGAAATTTCTTCCTGTTTGTGAGCGGCCATCAACATTTTCCTAGATAATAAATCGTTTAAGGATAATAAAGGAAGGTAACAAAACACACAACCATAACCATAAACATAATGTCCTACAAATAAAGCAAGAGCATCTACAACATCGTAGAGAGTTCTAAAACTCGACTCTTATACTGTTCACTTTTCCATAATTTTAGATATCGTGTTGTCAACGAGGAGGAAATGAGCCAGTTGATTATAATGCTGCGATGGCACGCTACGAGAGGAAAATTCAGACGCGCGCCTTTAGCAGATCGTATCGACAAGAAGGCAGGTTAATGATGAGGTCGATCACCTATCGTTTACTCACCCGTGAAGGGACAATGTGGCGATATGAATATATAAAAAAAGATTACTCGGCAAACCCGCTTGGTCGTGTATCAGTACATAATATGAGATGTATCTAGTGGTTACATTACGTACGTATACTTCCAGCGTGTATCTAATGGTCTTACATACGTGTATGGTATAGGTGCGTACATACAGGCGACACCACGACAGAGCACTTAGTGGAGCCGCGCTGAGGCGGGGTCGCATCAATCACAACACAATTTTATATCAAATGTCGCTCTCAATCAATTTGTGCCGGGATCGTATTCCCCGCTATACTACCAACTAGTGACGTACACCTTCGCTCTATACGTTTTGTGAAAGGGGATGATACTGCCACAACTCCAGGTATAACTAATGTCTTGTTTACACAGCAATATGTATTGGGAAAAAATAGATGGCGGCGGAAAATGGTTTATGGTTAGATCACAATGATATTTACATAAATAGTTTGCGTACCTGCGAGGTAGGAACACTATTTAAAAAAAAATGAACATACGAGATTGTTCCCTGTGAAGCAGTTTTTTTTAATAAACGATTAATGAAGTACCATAGTTTACGTAAAAAAATAATTACATGCCGTGATGTCGGACTACGTGGAATGGGTTAGGTTCTTTGTCCTTTGATTTAGTTACGTTCCTATCGTTAACGAGTGAGTAACCAATTGTAGCGTCACACGAAGTGAATGTTTTCGTCCGACATTATATTCTCTCGCGTATTTTCCTTAACACGCTCAGATGACTAATATCGGATGACGTTGTAACGTGGCCTGAGGTGTTCCGGTGGCCACGGACTAACTTTCCTAATGGATGGCGTAGTTTTGAGGAAACCACTAGAGATAATTAGAGAGTTAGCCGCTCGCATGACTGTTCTTAATTGATCGAGACATTCTTACGTCACAACAATTCTACATGGCAAATTATGTTCAGTCTATCTTTTCATTAATCTACGGCAGGAATATTATGAAGGCAACATTTTGAACAATTTGAAATTCAAATGTGTTTCAATTTCTTGGGTTGAATCATGCTTGTTTCCAGAGTGTAATAATAAGAAATTACAATTCCTTACGATATGAGCAGATCGAGTAAGCTGTGAGTAGGTATGAATGTGGCCACACAAAGGCGGCTGTTTATAAAACAAAACAGCCGCGTTTCTTGGTCTTGCATTGCGTATTGAGAGACTATGAAAATAATGGTCTATTAAAGAGCTAGGCAGCTCCTTGTGCCTAGTGCTCTATTGTTCTGTAGTCGGCATTGCACTCACGTGCAATATGGAACACCTACCAGGAAAATAGCGGGTAATGATTCCGCTACATACTAATTGTTGACAGTATTTTTTTAGATATCGGCCCAAAGTTACGTGCTCCGAATGAATATTCCTTAACTTGAGAATTTAGAGGCACTTGGGTGCCTCGAATGTAACAATAAAAATTCATCACTGGGACTGTTGTTGGATGTTAACTAATTTCGTCGTAGTAAAATTAATCTATCAGCAATGTTATTAATGTATTAGTTGATTAATTGCGATTGCATTTCAATCAATTTAACTCCTCTCAATCGCTTCATTGTAACAATGGAAAAATTACATCTTTAAATCTTTATTTAATAAACTTGGGCTCAATACACGTCTCCATTACATTAGAATGCATGTATTCACAATCGTCCTTCTCTAAATAAAGGCAGTTAAATCTCTTTTATTAATGTTTTATGGTTCCATAAAGCCGTAACAGCCATACGCTTGTAATATCATGCCTTGTTTTAAAAGGAATACGTGCTAAAGCTTTTATTTTACTCCTTTTTCTTCTGAATTTATTTTTGGAGCTTTCAGATGATAGAAGCGTTGCTCGGTTGCTTGTATTGAGCATCTTCATTAAGCGCTGTGGTTTTTTTTCTGATATCAGGGTGAGAGTGACAGGCAGGGGGCGGGCCGGACGAGATAAAGTATCTTATCATCTGCTATCTGGCCGAAGGGAAGCCACTCAATCGATAACTGAATGAAATACTTGTGTATTATGGGAACATAATGCGAGGAGCTATTAGGATTGTTCGGGATGATAACCGATGTTTATTTATGAAACGAAGTTTTATGAATTACACAGAACTTATGTGTATGTTTGAATATTTAAGAGTATATTGTATATTTGTTTGTGAAGTATTAAGAAAATCTAGATTATTGAATTCCGTCAATAATTCCATTCATGGCTATATTCATTAATATTTTTAACCATAGCAGAAGAAAGGTACACGAGAACTATGAAGTTAATAACACGCGTGTCAATCCTGATTCACGAAGATTTACATTACGAGAAGATTATTGTACAAAAGCATACCTAATTGTGTAGATTAGTGATACATCCGAGAATAGAAATTTATTGTACGCTTTCTGTGACAAGTTTAAATGGTCTAATGGAATGGATGTTGTCGCTGATTGGTTCACAATGCGCGTGAGTGGAGACTGGAGAGTGCTCGGATCACAAGTCAAATTGTTGAACTTACAGATTTGTATGTATGTAAAGGAATGTTGTAGTTAAAATGTTGAAATAATTGTATTTTTGTCTTGTTGAAATAAAAAAAACAATGGAGGTTCTATATTAATCTGGTTGTGGTTGAAAAAAAAAACAACCAGTTGTTCTTATTCAATTTATAAAAAGTAACTTATGTAGGTACGTAATGAAACTACTAAAAATAAATTAAAATACTTAAGTACCAAACTAAGTATGCAAAACGGAAGTAATAAAAAAAGTAAATCAAATAATTTCTAAACGCTACAACTCACCATTTCATAGCCCGCCTCCATTTTCACTTACGCACAAAACCAATAAAAACAAGAATAACAACGTAAAAAATAATACAGTCCGCGCTGCTCGAGTGCAATTGCATTAGGAGATGCGAAATAAAAACGAAAATAAAAGACGGAGTAATAAAACGGCGCGCGTTATCGCCGCGAGACGTACAATTAATGGAATGTTTGATTTGAATTGTTTTGCTGGTCTCGGCACGCGGCACCAGGAGTGCGTCCGCGGCGCGCGGAGGTTGGATGTGGTGTGGCCGCGGTGGCACGCTCGCTCCGTGACGTGGGCGCGCTGTGCACGCCACTCCGCCTGGCCTGCGCCGCGCCGCGCCGGGCGGGCGGTTATAAGCGCGGACAGCGGGGCGGCGTCGATAAATTACATGATAATATCGCATTACATACCTATTAAAAGCTGCACTTTACATATCTATAAACTGATAAATATTAACACGTGTTTAAGGGACTGGTTCTTATCAGTTCTCGCTCACTAAATTGTTTTTGGGTTTTTCGTATTATCTGCGTAGCCCTGTGCGCTACATATTTTACTTTATTATGGCTCTTCTTTTTAAAATGTGGTAACTATTACCTAGTTGGAATAGGGCTTGAATTTGTCATGACTAAGGCCCGTTTTCTATAACTTACTTACGTATAACTGTTAGTTAATATGCCACGTCTCGCAGCTATCGGTGTTTCTATGAACAAAGTTAGCTTGAAATATCCTATCTGCGTCACCTACCTGTCACTTGATTCATAGAAAAATCAAAGAAAGATTTTCTGTGACATTTTGTTTCTAACCGTCTATAAGCTAAATGTCAAACAGACAGAGATAGGAACCTACCAAAACCGAATAGTAAATATATTGAAAATGGCCGTAAAAGAGCCTGAAAAAAGTCTATAACTTACGTGTTTCTTATATGTATATGTTTATAACTTTCGTGTTTCTGTCATAGGTTGACCTATGACACAAACACAATATATTATTATGTAGAAGCAAGTAAAATAGCCGATATGATAATCCTATAAGGTATACGGTAATAAATGTGTGAGTCAGTATCGAGTAAGGGCGTCGCAAGGCTTCGGTATAAGTAGCGCCGAATTGTGGCTTCATGTCCGAGCCACGATAATCTAATGATTGTGGCGGGCTATACCCGATATCTAATTATACTTGTAAATGGATACGTACCTTTAAATACGTTTAGTTTTCGATATTTGGGGGCAGAGAAATTACTTCAGGGAAACGAACTGAATTAGGTGGATTTGAATTTTGATGAGATTGATTATTATAAAATGAACATACTGTTTAGGGAAGGTTCCGAAGAACTACAACAACAACAACAACAGCCCATAACGTCCACTGCTGGACATAAGCCTCTCCCATGATGGGAGGAATTTGCCGTAATCTCTACGCTTGGCAGGCGGATTGGAGATCGCAGTGATATACAGAAAACGTAGAACCAAAATGATAAGTATTTTTACTGGGTTGTATTACGATTAATCGAGTGCTCTATCAATAACGTTACGAAAATGACTGTAAAATTACCCAAACAACAAGAAAAAAATACTATTATTAACAAAAAATACTATTGTAACATTACTTGTTTTCAGAAAATCAGTAATTATTCTGGCTACACATATTTCTATTAAGTTTGAAATTATGTAAATCTCACGTTTCCATAGGTACCTTACGTAAAATGTAGGAGAGCATTGAGTTACGTATACATCATATAAACAGGCGTCGCTTAAATTGTAATTTCACGGCTCGACGGAAATTTTCATTGGCGATTAATTCGTGATTTTAGTTCATGGAGTAGACGCCTCAGGCGGAGGGCGCTTAGCATGTCGCTTACGACATTATTCAGCTCCCCGATGTCAACCGTATCATAACAATTAATTTGTTTTTGTTTCCCTTCTGTGAGTTCGTAGCTTTATTTAAATCCTACCCGTTCGCTTTTTGTTTCGCGCCCTCGTTAAGAGCAAGGGTTGTACGTTTTTGATTTCTTAGGCATACAATTTTTGTAACGTTTTAAGCGACATTTTACTAAATGAATTCTTATTAATATATTTATTCTATTATATGCTTGTTATAACTTATTATTATTTCTACCAGTACTGACAGAGTAACTTGACAATAGGTATTAGGTAAATCGTGTTCTTAACGCAGAACTTTACACTTTGCGGTTAACTTGGCTATAAATAGAGCGAAATAAATCTAACTCATGATAACAGCGCTCGTTACTAGGCACGTTAAACAATATTTCTCATTGTTTTATTTAATTATTACTATTAATGAGTAACACTTGGACCTTTGCTTGTTTTAAACAAAGCCTTCTCATAAGACAGCTCGCAACGGTCATAAGTCATAGCAGTGAAAATTCGATTGTGTCGTTACACGATCTGCGAACCGCTGTCACTTGTCAGAGGCGTATTAGGGGTTGGAATATGGAACTGTTACGATACTGCCCGCATTCAAAAAACAAAGAGCCGACGGCATTTTCGACGCTGCCGCAAATTGTGACAAATTGTGTTATTGAAATTTATGTCCGGCAGTTTTGAGACATAATTGGATGCGGAGAGTCGGCAGCTATGTTCCCAGAGTGACGTCACGTGCTCTAATGACATTTATTACGGACAGTTCATTGGCGCCGCTCGTCTCCGCAAACGTCACATTTGGAAATTAATTTTCGCGGCATTCTGCAGGCCAACGCCCGAGGATGCAATGTCCCGACATTGCTCCGAGCGGAGCTTAGCTTCGGAATTAACTTTAAGTTTTGTTTTTCTAGTAGCTAACTGGATTAGTGTTTTATGGCTTTCGGTTAACTTTTCTAAATTTGGTCGGACTTATTTGGTGTTCAATTAAATTAAACTTACTGTTGGTGTTGTTCATAACTGTCAAGCTTACCTGTAACAAAAAGTGTGAAAATTAGTTGGTTATTTGAGGTAGAAGGAATAAGCGATGAAATAAAATACAATGTTACTCTAATAAAAATTAAAGGCCGTTACAAGTGGACAAAGAGGGCGTGTTACACGTCTGCGTAAATCTGTTCCCAATAAAAGTAATAAATCGTGAAGCGTCGCTACACAGGTGGTGATTTTTTCCCACAGCAACAATACGAAGATTGCGCCTATAAATAACTGCAGTAGTGAGATGGGACAGGACGTCCACTCTGCTCGAAGGCCATTGACTGATTGCCCGGAAAGCAAGGAGCGGCCGATAGGTGGCGTTGATTAAATAATTAATCAAGTTGGTAACTCTTATAAAATAGTGTCGATAGACATATATTTGATTAGGGCATGTTTTGATATAACGAAGTTACATGTAGAGGGATTAAAACGGTTTTATTCAGTAATTTGAACATTATTATCTCACACACTTTAAACACTGACTTAAAATTGGAGTATCCCGAGAAAGGCGTTTGAAATTACGTTTTTTAGAAAATAAAGCACGATTTTTCTTGTAAGTGTAAAGCTAAAATAAAGAAAAAAAGGCTTTATCTTTTCAGTAAAACCTCCTCTTTGCGCCATTACGAAACAACAATGTTTTTCAATCATCAATATATCACGTATGTGGGTGGCGAGGATGAGGATCAAGCCGAAAACATTGGCGAGGAGGAGTCGCTTTCAAACCTGTCAAATGTGACAGGAAAAAGGGCGGGAAAATGTCACTATAATGGATGTGTCACCGGCATCGTGGCATAACGCGACCCGTTGGCATGCACGGCCTCAGATACACTCCCTGTGGATTAAGTAATACCAGATTTGATGAAAATTTTAATACCTACGGGTAACAAACAACCGCAGATGGAAAACGGGGTTGTACTGACTGCCTGGCTGACAGTTGTTTTATTTAGAACAAAACAAATAAGTCAGGGTTTTTGAGGCACAGATACCACCAACTGCCATTATTAATTTAAAATTGTTATTGACTTTTAAATCTAAAACTGACGACATGTTTTTTATCGTATTACGAATATAATAAGTTTTCAGCGATATAATCAATTTTTCAGTTTTTACTTGTTTAATGGGTATTATAACTCTATAACACTAATTACTGGTTGGAAGTAGAAAGCTATAATTATGTATTAGCACAGAATAAATAACAGTACAAATAGTATTAGCTAAACTAGAAATCAAAATGCAGTTTGGAATATTGAAGCAATGTTCTCTTGTAATCAGAATAATTAATGCGATGGCTCAGTGCGATAGTCAATACATACGGTTCGGAAAACATGTCCGAACATGATGGATGATGGAAGCGAAATGCGATGAAAGATAGAGATAGATGTCTGTTAATAGTCTTGTACAGTCTATGAATATTGAGACTTTGATAAACCGTGAGAGTTTTAAAATGGAAGGAAGTCTTCATCATACTGCACACTGGTATAACCCATCACTTTGATAACACGCGTAAGTGGAAGTTTTCGAAAATACAAAAAGATAAAATTTTCGAATCTAATAATTGTCGTACCAATTTATCTGTAAGATTTAATCTCGGAAAATACTATATTCAGCTAGTTCCTAACTTGAATATTTCCGTTTGAAGCATCGTAGAATGGCATTTTATATTCTTCAGAATTTTCATGAAAATTAGGACACGACCACTAGTGTTCGTGTCCTGATCTACCTCGGTGAATTTCAGCTGAAATTCACCGAGGTAGATCAGTTGATATCATCGAGTTGACATTTACCAACGGCCATATTGGTCGTTATCTGTCACCGCCCCCTACGATCCGTTTCACTTGCAACCCGATAGGGGGCGACACCGCGCGACGCGACTACTCGCTCCATAATGGCTACCACGGCCCCTTTTTTATTACTGACCCGCTAGTAAACAGATCATTCGGGTTTGTGGTGTTATAAAAACGAAATTAACTCTGGCCGGTAGATGTCCAGATATCCTCAGTGCTTACTGCCCTACTATTAACATAAAATCGCGTGTCACGCACATTCCGCAGTTTAAAGCGTCTCAAAGACATTAACCGCTCGTGTATTGCCTAGTAATAACGTCCGAAAAGTACATCAACTCGGTAATACTCGCATATTTCCGCTAAACCCGGCTATCATTCGGATTCTCAGGTGCGTTCAGACGCTCGGCGCTCGGGTCAATATAATATCTTTTGGAATATGCTGACTTATGAATTCACTAGCTAACATACCAATGTCAGATATAAGTATTTCCTTACCTAGTTAGTTACTAACATAACTACTAGCAGTTATCAACGAGAGCACGCGCTCATAATAATAAAACTGTTTAGGCATGTGTGGCTGATATGATTAAACGATTCACATTGCTATCATTTCCTATGCGCCATCCGGCCGATGTTCATTATACCTAAGTACATAATACGAGTGTACTGCGGGCACTAGCCCAGTAGGCACGTATGCCCACCGCGAGTGGAGCCATTGTGCACTCTGATATTGTGTTAATAGATTAATCCAATCAAAATATTAATTCCACAACGCAGCTCGTTCGTACCTATTTACATTTCAATCGCACGATTTATTCGTTGGATTTGAGATATTCATCGACAATGTTCAGAATCGATTCTATTGGGAGGCATAAATACGCTTTTATAAAGTATGTTGTAATCCCCATTCGGGATGTGTCGGAATTGAAACGACTGAAAACATTTCTAAATATTAAGGAACAGGTGGGATGTCGTTTAGAAAATCAGGTTCCGTTGCCATTCTTGCTACATAGAAATCTTGGACTCCAAATATCGAGTGTAATAGAAAAAGTCCAATATGAAAATCTATAGATATGATTTTATTGGAAGCAGATCGGCGCCGCAACTCGAGTCAGACGCAACGTGAGCCTCTCGAGGGCTGCCTTGGGACCCATGAAAGCCGCTGTTTAAATAAGGGTCTAACTGTAAGGATTGCTCGAAATAGCACTTTGTAACACCATCGCTTAACTCGAGAACATTGAACCTAGGCTTGAGTGTAATAACTGGAGTACCGTATCGAAGGTGCAATATTATAAGAAACTAAATTATGGATTTGTATAAATCTGAATTTCAGTTCATTAAGAATCAGCGACAAAGCCTTTTGCCAAGGTTTAATCATTTTAATAGTGGTATTGAGAGAATTTCTAAATATAAACGCAAATTGTAAATTATCCAGAGGAAGTGTGGCGGCGCGTGCTCGCCTCGACCCGCCCTGGATTAGAGTCCCAGTTGTGCGTTTGTGCTGTTATTCCAGCATTCACGTATAATATCCCTCTATTGTTTTTACTAGAAAAAACCTTTTGATGTTCGTTTCAAAGCTCGGTGCAAAATACAAAATCTGAACACAACAGCTTTTAATTACTAAAAGCGAGCGCCGATTGTCACTTTTGCATTTTGCATTTGTCGCGAAACAGCCGATCAAAAAAGTTGCTAAAGACATTGTAAGCGGTCATTGGGCTCTTCCACAAGACAATTGAGTCCATATGGGACAGCAATAACAGGGGTTAGCATAGATGAAATGGGCCGGGGTCAGTGCGCGCTCTCAGGACTCAATATTTGCGCTGCAATACAACCTTTATTGTGGGGATCAACACGCCCGGGCTAACATAGGCATGGTATCGCCCCGCACCATAACCTTTTAATGAATAGGCATCAAATCACGAGAATCATTTGAAGCTTATGAGAATTTAGCTATTTCCACAAATTGTGTAAGACAGTATGTACACAGCTCACGAACTTGCAGCAAACGAGACAACATTTTTCTAGTGTCATTTGTTGGAGTCGCGTGGGATTGGGTGATATTACGTCTGTGTGACGAAGACGAGCATGTAGCGGAGCACTTCGCGACTGCACCGACGACAGCTGCTCCTCTTTATTTGATTTCCAACTGCACGAAGGAGCATTGAAGTTTTATGTCAACGTTGCGACACATTCCAACACTTTGGAACGAATATCTTCTCTAATGAGGTTTCAGATTTCTAGTTAGAATCCGATTTTATATCTATCCGCATGTGGCTTTCTCATATCTGCATTTTTATCCCCAAGCTGCCTTTACATTTTTCACCCTTATCGCAAGCAAACGTCGTAAGTGCGTTCACATAAAGTTGCTCGTGCGTTTTCCCGGAACCCATTTCGTATGTTGTTGTGTTACATTCTGTTATAAAACGATACTGTTATGTTTTCTCGATTTCGTGCAGGATTTCTGCGTAAAATCTAACTGTTTCACTAGTTTTCTTGTCTCGGTGCTATTATCGTGACTACTCGTTGAACACTTACGGTTCGCTCGAAGGTCCACTGATAGTCCAGGAAATGGTTCCGAGATAGGTATAAACATTAAAACCGTTGTTGAACAAACGTGGGTCGCGAATATCGTGCGTGAGCAATATCGTTTGGGACAGATGTCGAAGGGCGGGGATGTTTGCGTCTGTGCCTCGGACGGTCAACAGCGACGGCAAACACGCGTGCGAACGCTCATGTGTCGCGTTCAACGGCACGCTTGTTGCTATTTTGTATCAATAGAACTTGTGACGCGTTCAACGCGTTTAATTTGCGTGCTGTACGTTCTGCGATGATGTGGTGGTGCTTTGAAGTGGTTTTCACCTGATTCATGTTTGTGCACGCTTTGCAATGCCGCTTTGTGCATGCCTACTTTAACATGTTACAGCTAATATTGGTTTTAATAATTGGTTCGAAGATGCGAACTGAAGTAACGTGAATGAGAAATGGTGCGGAGGTGGTTGATTGGAACTAATTTTCTTGTTTTTCATAAAGCATTGGATATACCTATGTACGTAGTGCACCTAAAGTAATAACCTAAGTAAACTAACAATGGTGTCGATTCTGTTGTGCACAAACTAAACTTAATTTAGGCTATTGCTGTCTTTTACTAAAAGGCAGTGCGAGAAAAGGACGGCTATAGCTATGTCCTAAGTTAGAGATGTCAAACTAGTTTATGCCTTGCGCTTCACCATGTTTTTAGTTGACATATTTTTACGTGCACCCTTCATTTGTATGGAAATATTAGCTCCAACTAAATTTGACAGCTCTAAATTACATCCGTCTCTTTCTCGTTTTATTAGAGAGAAAAAGATAGCAATAGCTTAAATTAAGTTTAGTTTGTGCACAACAGAATCGACACCACTTTCGATTTATCTTGTACAAAAGTTGTATTAGATTAATGCCACATAATATAAGAAACTTTTAGTAGCAATATGTGTGATATAGCAGCACTAAGTAAAGTAAAAAAAAAACACATTTTAAAATGAATTCACATAAGCTGCATGCTAGTTGATAAGCAGTATGCAAGCGCCGCCATCGGAGCGCATTTATCACAGCGGGTTCAAAGTTCCAATACAATAACCTTGTTAGTTACATGAGTGACACTTTTTGTGTCGCCGCCCCGCTACCGGGAAAATACTGATGATACTAAGATACGTCGTATATCATACTTTATAAGTTCGGGATAATATTTTTTGGATGATACAATCATATTTGAAGCAATATGTTCTAAGCTTAGAGTTAGCAATGTGAATTCCATATTTCCACGTGTTATAGCGCTGCGGAATTCACGGCAACATTTGGATGCAAGGAATTCTATAATATCAAGTCCATAGAGCAGGGAGCAGATAACTGTAATTCCTTTTTCAAATTGCAGCGCCACGACGCGCTGATCGAGATTCATTGAAGCAGCGCATCATTTATCAAGCCAACGTTTCTTACTCAGTTTTATATCGCACAACCCTAGATTTAAACTTTATTCTACTCACTCGTTAAAGCGCTGCATACTATGATTGCACTCTTATTTTTGGAGCTTTTTGTACACAGCACAAAAAACAACGAATGAGTTTTTTTGGTTGTTGACTTTTCAATTTAAGTCTTGGATTTCTGTGTATTCAAACCAAAATATTAAAAGCGTGTTTCTTGTTTTGTTTTTCGTTGGGCGGAGTAGTGACGTCTCAGGGGTAATGGAGGTCCACTATCTAAATGGATTTGTTGGCAATCTGAGCCACAGTTCCGCGGGAAATAATCAATAGTAGACGCGGTGGTGTGATGGCGTAGGAGTTGTCGCTGATCACACTTGTTTGTTTTATTTCCGCAGGCTCGTTTGGCCTCGCACTACAAACAAGTTCGCGTATAAACGTCGTCATTTGATCAAATTGACTTTTGGAGTGACAGCTGCCAAAATCTCCGCGTGCAACAAAGTACAAAGGAAATATGAAGTCCATGAGTCCTGTGCTATACGTACAAACGGTTCTTATAATTTGTTCCGAGCACAAGGGTTCCAAGGCTGAGTTTGCCGTCCTGATTTTTTTATGAAGGCCTGAACAATGTAATGTGGCAAACATCTTTTATTTTTCACAAAAGGTACGGTAAGGATACCTTCGCTTCCGTCAGTATCTTTACTTTATATTATTCTTGTTTGGAGCTTATTATGACATTACAAATCTCATAAGTTCGGTATTCTCCATAAGTTTTACAAGATTTATTACACAATAAGAAACAACCGCGGAAACTTTCGTATTTGAGTTTTGTTTCCACAACAATATTAAAACAGCGATATACAACTGAGAAATATTGAAAAATCTGAGGCGGAAACATCAGTTCACGAAATACAAAACCGGCACACGAAAGAAGTTGTGAGTCGTAGCCGCGGGCCACCAGGCAGTGCTACAACTTCGCGCTACCAACTGCTACGGCGCGTAGCCTCGTAGACCCGCCGCCTGCCGCCGCGCGTAGCCATGTTAAACTTTCAGCTACTTAGTTTTATTTCACACCCAATTTATTCCCGAGTAGCAATCTAAACGCGATAAACGTAGTTCGTTCTTGCTTTTTTATTACCTACCTGTGGGGTTACTAACTCACCATAAGCGCTTGTTCAATTTAATTCCGATTTAAATCTTGAGTTCTAAAAGTGCAAGTCGTTCATTTAAATAATGGCGAATTCTAAGTTTTCCTAAACTCTTAGTTTCATTGCAATGACTGTATTCCTGTAGTTGAGCTATTCTTGTGTGGATAAAAGTAATAAATATAATAACTGGCAATGTCGTAAAACATAAAAAAAAAAACATAAAGACGCAATATTGGTTTAAACATAAAACCGCAGTTGATGTCTAAAAAACCCTTAAAAGTAGTATCAGTCCAATTTCCCTATTGGGGTTCAGAGTGTCACCGCATAAAATAAAAATACCTACATAACAGCCACCCCTTTCCCGTACGGGCTGGAGGGGAGGGGGGGTTACATGGGGCATGCGGGGTGCTCGGGTTGTACTTGTAATAAAAATTCGTTAATACTTTATTTACTGTATTAATACACGTACGAGTATTACAGCTTCATATGAAACGATCAATAAACCTATGCGTCTTCAACTATTTATTAGGTTTGTGCTACGCTTCTCCTTTACGGAACCAGTAAGGCTTTCAACGGAAACGTGACGTCGGATATATGGCGGAAGGTCAAAATAACATGTCTATAATTTATGACCGTGGTTAAAGGTAAGCAAGTGATTTACATAAGTCTATTTTATTACCCGTTTCAGAAAACGAAATGAAAAAATCTTAACCAAACAGACAGCTTAATTACGTTTTAATATCCAAAATAAAGATCCTTTACAAGCAAGATTAGGCGGGTTTAAAAGCATTAGGGGTTCAGCAAACAATGCAGGCGATTATCTAGTGAATGGTTGTCAGCAGCATCGGTCTCGGAGTTATTGTAATATGTAAACGAGTCCCGGCGTCCCGTCCGCCCGTCCGTCCGTCCGTCCGCACTTAATTGTCCACGTCAATATTAAACTTAAATGTTTGTCATCCCGGCCATTTGTATAGTTAGTGGCCTGATAGTGGGGATTAAAAAGGTATTTTCCGTAATAAAGGTGTTATAAACATGCTGGTCATTAAATGTGATATTTAATAATATCTCGATGTGTTTACACTTACATTTAATCGTTAAAGCAGTCGCCGAGAAAGGAGAAGGCAGAAGTATTATTGTGATTGTCATTTACAGTCATGAAACAATTTTATGCAGCCTACTTGAATTTTAAAATAAGCAAAATTAATCCGTTAATAATTATAGTTATAGTCAGGTAATAAGCGAGTAATTAGACATTAGAAAATATATAGAATAACTAGAAGCAGTATAAATTGCGGTATGATATACTACTTAGACGATACTCCGATGGTTTCTAATGGAGGTATAGAGTTCATTCAACTTTAATTGCCTCGTTAGATGGCTCAGACTGAAAATTTCCACGACAATAATTTTTCATTTTCAATAATGTTACAGACCTTTCGAATCACTGACTAATGGCGCGGTAATATTTCAAGGAGATATAAAATAAAGCAATCTGTTAGATTTGTGGTCTGAAATGAGGTTATAAGTCATATTGTTAAATATAAAAGCGGGTTTAACGAAATAAGTATGTAGAAGAAAGTCTATGAATGAAACATTTGGATTGTGTTGTTGAGTCGGTCTGTTTGAGCTAGTTACATCTGTGTGCCACACACCGCAGGTGCCTGGCAGCAGGTGAGCACTAACAATGCTCAGGATCCATGACTCAGCGCTCCGTGCCAAACTACTTACTGGATATATTTTCTACCACGTCAGGTATTCTACTTTTCTATGACTGATGACAAACAAATTCAAGTTTGTCTTTCTACATGCAAGTTCTCGTGCAGCGCCAAAATTTAATTAACTTGTTTGCGGACCACCAAAAAAACCCGCCATTAATGTACTTAATTTGACAATTAAAATTTAATTTGATTGCGGCTGCGCGGCCTGCGGGCGCGGCTACACCTGCAGGTCCAAGTAAAATGAAGTAATCCGAGTCGTTGCGGCACGTCCCCGGCATTACTTACCATCTAGCAACAATTTGTTTTTTCCCACCCTCGAGAGAAACTCGAGCAAGCGCGCCCTGCTTTTTAGTCCCAATTTATTCTTCCAATAAACTTTTCCGCTTTGCTTTTTGCACGGAAAATGTGCCTAAAATATTTAAACAGTTTATGTTTTCGTTCACATCCTTATGTTACTGCTTATGAGCTCAGTATTACTCGATGATACCGTTCGCAAACTCTTAATGCCGTTCGTGCCCATCTAAGTTACGTAACCAGAATCACGAAACGGTATGTAAATAATCTGAAAACTTTGTTTGCAAAAACGGCCCACAAAAATGTTCCTATTTGATTTGATTGTTTTGGAGCGTCTGTCGTAAAAGTACCGTACAAATTATTGTGAGCTTACGAAGAAATTGGCGACTTTTTCAACGACTCAGAATTTGAAAAAGGAAGACGACAATCTATGACAATCCGTATTTGAGGGTACCTATGCGGAGAACGGCTGTACGCCCAGTGGCTCGCGACTCTAACGGGCCGTGACAATCGCTTCCATGCTAAATGTCATGGTGGCCATTGTTCTACACCGCCCCCCTCACCCCTTGAGTTGCCCGCGCCACCCTAACTTTCCCTACTGAAGCACTGGCATTTATTCCCCACACCCTTACCTCCGTTAATGAAAAATGTAGGGCTCGGGATATTGATTATAGTTTTTACTCGTGTTTGCTACGGTGAAATATTTCATGCTGACGCAATACAGGGAAAGTTTCGCAATTAAAAACTTGAATAAGTGTTAGCAGCTCACGTTGGGATCAAAGCAGAAAAAGGCTAAGTGCGCGATATGTTCACATAATTATTAATCTTCCTTAGTGTAATTTAGCTACCTGTATAGTAAATCAGTTTAGTAATTCTTCTATTACTTATCTTCCAGGCAAATACTTAAAGCTGAACAAAGTTGGCTTATTTATTGCACGTAAGACATATTAAAGAATTCAGTAATTTTTCTTACCAAAAATATAAAGGAAGGTCTGAACTCACGTTAATGAGGTCTAATCACCTTTATTATATATTTACCTAAGTAAATTATGACACTGAAATAGTGAATTTAGTGAGTTGAAGTGAAGTAAAAGTGGGGGTGGGGGATGTTAACTTAATATGGCGGGGGCATCACGGCAATTTGCTCGAGATGAACCTCCAGCCTGCCTGAGTGCCGGCAATATCAGGGTTGCCGCCTATTATGGTAACCTTTTAGTGATGTCACGATACACGGATTTGGAGTACACGTAAACCGATTTTTATTTACTGCTTCGCTAAGATTTTTCTAAAAGCTTTCGCATCCTGTTTAATATGTTTGTTAATTAAGGCTTTTACCCAAACGAAGTTATAAAAATTAGGATGTTGAATAGTGACAAAAGAAGTTTTGGAATGTTATATTAGATACTGAAAAACTATTTCAGGTCGTACAAAATATGATTTCCCTACTAATGACTTAAAAAATCAGCGTTCACCAGCCCTACATCTAGTTTACGCTTGCGTTATCGAAGGAAATCGCGCGCGAAGTAATTATAGATCGGTAAGACCTTTAGCTTAAAACCTGCACTTACACCAACACCGATAATATGGTGAGCACACACACACACAAATGCGCATTATGTTGACGTCATTCACGCACACACGCACACACGAGGGCGCGACAACTTCATTAGGAAGCCATAAGTTGGCGTGAAGAGGCATCACACGATACACTTATGTACATAGTAAATTGTTGACTCTACTAACTTATGTACACGATCAAACTAATTATTTTGCCTACTTCGCTGCGTTATAATCAGAAAGATTTTTATCAATTTTGGAAACCCAGTTTATTTCAGTTTATGGAAACGTAGCCGCTGCACGATGTGTGGCACAATTACATATTATAATACATAATGTGTCACTTTATACGCTTGCGGATAATATATTGTGTTCATAATTAATTGTGACAATATTGTAACAGTTTCACATCTCATTACACGTTATGAAATGGAGCGCAAAATTACCATGAACGTTTAACGGCACCTCATTATTTATTCATTTATGAAACAAAAACATTTGACTGCATCTGCGGACTGACTGTGTCGACATGAATATTTTTTCCTCGAGATCATTCTTTGCATTGTATTTTATGCGAGTACTTCGTCTCGTCTATAAAAATCATAAAACGTAGTAAGGGCGGCCCCCATTTGTTCCACTATTTGCATACGATACAAACGAGTGAAGACAACGATGTCCTTTACCGTCGACAATAAAAGTGTATTTGCGAAGAAATTTAATAAAGTGGAAGTGGACTGCTATTAGGGCGCGCCCCTGAGAGTTCTCCGTAGTTCGTACGTAGTCGTAGGTGTACGGAGGAGGTCGTACTGCGGCCTTGTTATGCCAGTAATGGTAATTCATATTTATTTAGTTGCGAGTGTTGCGACGCGGTATCGACGTGGCAGCGGCGGTCGGCGCTGAGGACACGTGTCGGATATCGGCGTTAAGATAAATATTGTCAGCGGAAACGTTACTGTTCAGTTTGTACTTCATTTTTTTTTTTTAAATATAGTAGATAAGGGATTAAATAGAATAGGTTTGTGTTGTTTGGTGATAAGAGTTAGTGAGTCACGTCACGCTGTGCTGGGCTATAAAACTTATGGTTTGATCACAGTATATTGAACGTAATTGATATTTATTGGTAGTTTCACTAATTTGGCTAAATCGACAGCTTCTAAGAAAATAAAATATTTCTTGCAGTTGAAACGAGTAGGTAGTATGAATAGAGAAATTTAATAATAAAACGCGTTTACTTCCTCTATTAAAACTGAATATTATCAGTATGTGGTTCATATACTTGGAAATTTAATCTATATCGAAGTAAACTCGCGGATTTAACTGGTATTATAAATTCGGGAATTTGTCTTGTTACCAATATATCGATAGCGTCTCGATCGAAGGGGCGAGCTCGTAGGTCTTCATTCTACGATACACTGAACGATTTCGCTTTAACGCTATAAATCCAGGGGAATATTATTTTTTAACGTAAGGGATCGAATAACGTATTAAGGAGATTTTGGCGGCTTTCGTGGAAATCTGCCTATGTTTAGTTTATATTTTGGTTAAATATGGGACGGTTAAATATATAAATCGAGGACACGTGCTATTTCTATTAATGTAATGTTGTTTTCGTATTGATTGACAAAGCGTTCCAAAGCATAAATATTTTTACTATTTAAATTCACTCTAGTTTGGGTCGAATAATTTTGTTTACATGAACCGTTTGCTTCAAAAAGCAACTTTCGTAGCACGTTCGTAGCACTTCGTAGCGTCGTAGTACTCGTAGCACTTTATAAGAATAGATAGAATAATGATAGAATCCAGTCGATAATAGAAAAATAAAACTCGTTAATGAAATCTTTGACTCCAGACTCACTGAACTTTCACCAGAAAGTGTCAAATTTACAATAAATTATAATTATAAAGAAGATGATTGTAATTTAAACTATGGCCAAAATGTGGTAAAATCCGTGAGCATTTCCAAATATATTTCCAAATATTTCCTACATTATCTGAATTTCCTTCACCGTTATCCATGAAGGTTGGTTCACTAATTCCAATATGTGATGGCGCCGCCGTGTCGCCCTACTTGTTGCGCACGACGCCGCTCAGTATTTACGTTCCAACCAAACAATATCGACTCTTTCACTAAGCACACTCAATTGTTATGTCTCTATCTACATAGTACAGATATAATGTCGACAAACACGTTCTACTTTTATTTTTTAGAATAATTGTTCTTATTAATATGGCGGTGGAGAAGGCTTGGTAGTATTCCATTGGTTTTTTGAAGATTGTAAAATCAAATATTGTGTTTTTTTTGTGTTTGGGTTCAAGCGAGCTTTCTAATAGCAAAAGTTTACAAGTGATGTCTGCAAAATTCTATAAAGTAATAATAATTAGAGCTTTAACGATGCTTTAGCCATGTTTTACAAAACCTACTTAATTCTAAACTAAGTGTAGTGCAGTATATTTGCGCGGTCCACCCGCAAACGAACTTCTCGAATACTCGAGAAAGCACGTTAAGGGTAATAAAAGACGGTCGCTCGTGTGTAATTTGCGCCTTTGCTCAGCTCATCACGACCAGATTGAAATTCCTTTCGTAGCCCCACGTCGGCGGCTGGCTGGCGCCTCTACTTGTTGCGTTGTGAAACGTCATAACTACCCTTACGTGAGGATATTATGCGATAGTTTGTTTTATTTGCGTCCGACTTATCAACCACTATCTGCGTAATAGATACGGGGAGCCTTTGGTGTTGGAACACCAATAAATTCTGTTGTAATCTTAACATTCACACAGTTATAAAATTATAAATTGTTGATAACTTACGGTTTCTGATGTAATTCTGTGAACAAATATTGTAAGTTACCACTTGACAAAAAGTTAGGTTACAGTATAATACTGATTCAGACTAACGTGTTTAAAATGTGAAATACAATAGAACACAGGAGTAGTAGAAACATCGTACTCGCTTAAGTTAAACTTCACAACTAAGTTTAAGAACAATCGTGCAAATGGAATTTGAGATTCGTCGAGTAACTGCATGGCGCTGGATGCACGGATGTCTTACTGATTCGTGTTTAAAACCGTGTTTAACATTAAGCTTCGCCAACAAACTGGTTAGAAAAACGAATTGTCGCATAAATGAATAGCTAAACAATCGACCAGTTGCTTTATGTAAACTAAGACAGATTTCCAAAGTAATTACAAAGTTCGGTTAACTTTAAGGCTGTGGAGGTACTCAATATATTGTTAAAGTTCGCTATTTTAATGATATTTTATCGTTGTCATTGTAAAAGTCTCTTCGAATGACATGCTAATACGTAAGTCATGTTGAAAAGCGTCTGCGTTAAAGAGAAAAAGCTCAAAGCTTTTTAAATTCAATAAGGGAAGTCGAGTCGTGAAGCCGTTCGATGCTCCTATGTGAAGAAGCAAGTAAATGAACTACAAGTCAAGTAAATAAAACCAATTTGCGTCGTCGAAGCTCCAATCAGTTTCTTAGAAGTGCGCCGTGAGTCGGTGCGCCTCGCGGCAAACGTGACCGTTCTGATTAATGGCGAAGTGTTCACATGTTATTAATTAATTAGTTGCTGCAAATTAATATTGTGAGGCTTGCAGTTGACGTGAGGCTGCAGGCCGTCGTGTCGCCGACATGCGTCACCGCGTGCCGTGATTGCGCTTTGCGTCACTGCAGCGCCGTTTAATTAAAGAAGACTTACAGTTCGGCTGCACATGTAACTAACAGCGAGGCGATGAAGGCGGCGCCGGAGAGTGAATCCTCAGAAATGTACCGTTTGATAGCGATACGTTCAGTACGTGGCGCGTGGGCGTGAATAATTACTTGTTTAACTAGTTTTGTATGCGATTTCAATTAGCAAGTACCGTTATTTACATTAATAGTTACGAGGGTAACCTTTGATGTCTGAGTTTAAACATTATATGTGAAATGATTGAAAGTTTCACGTAACGAGTGATTATCGAAATGCAGCAAAAGTGCCATGAGCACAAAAGCGAAAAATAAAATTCTTTACGATACTCAAGATGGAAATCTCAGCATGTATGAAAGAAAAACAGAAATTCTTGAGGGCAACGGAGCCCCGAGCACTTAGCTTCGGCTATTAAGGGCGCTGTGACCGCCAGCGAGACGAAACGACGAAAACTATAAAACCGTTAAAGCAACGTTTCAGCAGCCGTAAAGAGCGTCGCAAGATCTGTTGACAATGTCGCCCCAACCCGCCATAAACCGTATGCACCCGGCAAAGCAGTAAAACTTAATGGCACTCTGATTAAACTTATCTCTGGGGCTGGCAAATCACGACCTCTAATAAGCGCTCATTCACAAAATCCTGCACTTTTTAGTAGTTGCATAGTCTTAAAACGGTATAAACCGAGGATTCCGGCGGAATATGTCAAGTGTAGAGCTATGGCTTCTTGGCGCGGCGCCCGCCGGCACCCCGACATTGGTTTGTTGTCCTAATACGTTTACTTGTGCATCGTACAAATAGCAACACTAAATGCTTTAGGATGCTCTATAAATTGTGCGGTTTGTACCCAACTACTGCATTGTATCGTTTTATTATTTGATTCATTAGCATGCTATTTGGAAGTCAACTTGCTTAAACACAATTTGCATTCGTACTGTTTCAGACTAACAGAAGTATAGGAAAAGGTTTTAAGTTCCATTAACAAATATAAAGAAACAAGTTCTCGGGTATAGTCAAAGATAAGATCTTCTTCTAAGCGGGTAGACTAACGAGGCGTAACTTTAAAATACTTTCATTTATAGCGAGCTCCCGCGATATCCAGTACAGACGTCTTTATGTACAAACTTGTCTACTTAGCGACGACTGTATGATCACACTGAGACACCAAAAAACTGGAGATAGTGCGAGGTAATGCGAGGTCGCATAAAACGAGGACTCTCAAAACGCTTTACAAGTGCTGGAAGGATGTTATAAAGGTTTTATGATCGCGTTCCGTCAGTGAACGTTGCATTGGCCTTAATGGACGACCTAAGTGCATAGGGACATTCATGACAGCGGTAAAGCTGTAAGAAAACGCTTGCAATACGAATGGTTATACCACTAACGGTTCATTAAAGAGAAATAAACGTGACCGCAGTTGCCGGAATGTTTGTAACGCTCACAATGATGACCGACGCGGCCCGCGACGACGTCTCTCATTGACAGTATTGTCACTTTTGTTGGGACACGGGAACCGAGATACTGGGGCCAGTGTCTAAAAGTATTCTGATAAATTACTACACAAAATGTCGATGACTAATATTACTGCTTGCTGGACTGATAAAGGCTCGTTCGTGTTTACTACACCACACTACATTAGAATAACTGAAAAGTTACATTAAATTAGATGAGTCGCGTTTTTGTAAACAAAATGAACGATTAACGTTCGCTTAACATGTACATTATGAACAGAAATAAAACGCTAAATAAATAGTATGTTAAATAAAAGCTTTCGACGCGTTGCTCTCGACTCGACATTTGATTTACTTTGTGTTGAAACGTTTATCTAGAGTGATTCATCACATTGGACAATAATGAGGGAGATTCAGTTCGGAAGTAAAACAAATCCACGTCATCGATTAGTAATTCGAGACTTTTGGGGTTTATTCCATTTTTCCATTTACCGACGGCAAATGAGAATCTAATAGTTATGAAGCACGATCATGTTTCCATAAAGTGGTTTTCATTGTAAAATGAATTTATTCATTACCTACGAGTTTTATTTTGCAGTTTTTCACGATTTTTGAATTCATTATAATAATGTTGTATGTTCGTATTCATATATCCTGCGAAGGTGGCATTAAAGACTATTCCTAATAGCTAACATATACCTTACGATTGTTTCGTAAATTGTGACCGAATTCGAGTCGACAATCCTATTCTATTCTGACTGTCAAATCCCTAAAAGACCCTTTTTTACGTTGAAATGAAAATGCTAATGAAACCCTAACCAATATTCCCTAAATCAAACAGTCGAGTGATTTAATTCCCACAAGCTTTTATTTAAACAATAGTGAATAACTATTGGATCCGAACGTAACTACTCAACCGAGTCCACTCGTAACTCTGCCCTTTTCAATCCAATTCCATAAAACACAGTGCTATTTCAAGTTTCAATCAACATGTCCCGGAATCGTTTTACTGGGTCATTGTACCAGGAACACAGAGAGTCGCAGGTGATGTAGGCTTTGTATGGGGTGTGCTAGGCAATGGCTAGACAGACGTCGGCGTCGAGCTTGTTTTAGCGGCTGATCGATACGCCCGGCCCACCGCGCCCTACTTTGCTGCTGCCCACAACTCTATTTTCTTTTGTTGCCCTTTATTTGAATACAACGATGAATGTATTATGAACAAACCCATTGCGATTACGTACCTCATGTATTTTGTGTAGTTGAAACAAATAGTAATGCTAGATATAATGTCCAATAAATAATTCAACGTTTGCAAAAGGAATAGGAATCGCCCGATAAAATTCCAACGTACATTCTGAAAATAGGAGTAAAAGAAATTGAGCGTCGAAGAAATGTTGATGTATGTATAATTCTTCCTTTCTACTCGTTCTATTAGGACTTTTTACGTTGGGATTCGTCTTGATTTTAAAAGAAAGAATAAACACAACGGAAAGTAGAAAAAAGGGAAACCGACCACAATTTTATACGCCAAAAAACAAAGTGACAGAAGTCAGCGGTGTAATGCCGAGCTCAACAGCTAATTACAAAGAATAGTACCAAAGCTTTGCGCGGACATTATTAAGTAGGTACTATGAACCCTCCGCTTTGTAAACTGGAAAGTAGGTAGGAATCGCCCGCATTTTTGGCATACTTGCGACATCCAGTCTAGAAAGTGTCGTTCGAAAATTTATGGTAAAATGTAAGACCCTGACAAATGAACTTTACGCAGTTCGACGGGACGTGATGCCAAAGACAATGTGAATGTAAAATAGATTCAACAACATAAATTCTCGTTGTACTGTTTTCTTTAACTGACTGGGAAACAGACGTGAACGTGAAAATACATATGTTAGCTACGCTAATGGAAAATTGACTTCCTGGAAAAGCAACAGACAAACTTAATATATTTCGGTAATTTCCCTTCTGATAATATTACACTTCTGTACTTTGATTTATGTAACATTGAACAAGTTACGAAAACGTGAACAAAAATAGCGTTTAAAGAAAACATTTTTATAAAATTAGAATGGTATTGTGTCGTGAGCGAGTTTAGTACAAGAATCATAAGTCGGTGGTTTCTCGTCGGGTTGTGTGCAGTGTTTCTACGCGACTTGTAAAAGCTTTCCTTTACGAGAAAAACTTTTATAATTAAAGGACATCAAAGAACGCCGCGATGGGGTTACACTTTGGATCGTTATTCAAAGCGGCTGTAACCGAGATAAGGGATCTTTTAGCGCCTTTTCAATGGAAGTTTATTTTATGAACTGTGACAAGGAGATAAATCTGTTCCTAAACATATATAATTATAGGTAAGTACCTATATAATTAAATATTTTTGGTGCATGTCCATAGATTATGTGGAAATCATTGCAGAAACCATTATGGTGCGGTCCATTAGAAGGACCACAAGAAGGACCACAAGAAGGACCACAAGTTACGGAAGAGGATTTGACTCACAACGCAGCTAGTGACTATCTGCACGGTATAATACCTTGAAAAATAACAGCCCAGTTTATCTATAATAATAATAATCTATACTAATATTATAAAGAGGTAACATTTGTTTGTAAGTTTGTATGTAGGGGGTAATCTCCGGAAGTAATGAACCGATTTCAACAATTCTTTCACCATTCGAAAGCTACATTCACCCTGAGTAACATAGGTTATATTTTATCCCCGCACTCCCACGGGAACGGGAACTACGCGGTTGAACCCGCGGGACGTCCGCCAGTTACTCATAATGTCATGTCTTGTAATTTTCATTAATCGTAACAAATAAAATCAACCTAAATCAATAAAGAGGTATCTGTATCATTTCCTTATCGATTACATTTCGTGCTACAAATAGCATCAGATAAATACGTGCCCTACTGAACGGAGTAGCATTGATAATCTACACTCGTATGCGAATCAGCCGCCCGATGAATACTGAAGACGTAATCGCAATGATACCCGTACACTGATGCGTTTGGACAATATCGTTAAGTCTACATCAGTAGTGGAGCAGTAATCAACTCCCCACTGGCGACTGCAGAGTAATTGATTGGTCTCAGACGCAGACAACAAAAGATAATACCGAGTCTCGTGGTAAATGGATTTGTCAACTGCTGCGCTAGTAATTAAATAAATACACTATTTGTTTATTTTCTCGTGTACGGTTAGTTTACATGCTGACAAGTTTTATCAGAGCGGGCGCATGGCTTTTGTCTAGAGAAGTAATTTGCGAGTTCTAATTGTTTGGAGAAGGTATAAATGCTAGTTCAGTCAACTCTGTGGTAAGTATTAGTTAATATATACATAGAATGCTTCCATTCTGCACATAGATCTCTATGTACAGAATGGAAGCAACCTGACCGACCCGATGACCTGGTGAAGGTTGCGGGAATCCGCTGGATGCGAGTCGCACGGGACCGGTCAATGTGGCGACACTTGGGGGAGGCCTATGTCCAGCAGCGGACGTCTTGCGGCTGAAATGACGATGATGATGTTAATTTGATAAGACTCTATTAACATACTGAGAAAGCTTAAAGCTCACTTACAGTTTAAGCGACGAAGGTTAAATTATACTCTTAGTTACGTGAACCGAGGTGCTGCGCCACATGCCGCATCCATTTAATATATTTCTATAAATCAAAGTAATCGTATTTATTATGTTCGGTGTGATATTTGCGGAAAACGAGATTAATTAACCTTTTCCCTCAAAATTTACAATAAACAGCAGGAAAACCGCGTATAAGAGCTTACTTTACTTTTGCTCTCTCGTCACCAAATCCGTTTAATAAAATTTGTTAGATTTTGATATGATTAAAACGTTACATACATACCTACATACAACACAAAAATCTTTTCAGCATTACGTGCCCACGTATATTTGTGCGGCGTATATTATAGTTGGTTAGTGACGGGAGAAGGGGGAAGGACATCAATCACTGAAACCTTTTTGTCAAGTTGCCACTTCGACACGTTTCCCCAATGTTATGGTTAATTCAAGTTGGCGTAGTTCGAGCTTTTGATGCTAAGGGTTAAACTGATATATTTGTTAAGAAAATATCCTTTTTTATTGAACTTGTGGATGCCACCATACAATGTTTATTCCAAGTTTAAATTATACCTCAGGGTTTATGAGCTAGATTTCTGTGATTCTTGTAAATAAAGAACGAACTCTACGGAGACCTTTAAACTTTTCGCAAGTCTAAGTATTTTAAACGATATTATCCACCGGGTAGGGTTTATAAAATTAGACGAACAGTAACGGTAAAACCGATTAACTTTATCGTGGCTTTTTAATCGTTTACGCAAATAAAGCGTGATAATGCAGCGGCCGACACCGGCACCCGGCACCCGGCGCCCGGCGCGGCGCCCCACCTGATCCCTTTATATGCTCTCTCAACCTTTAACTTTTTAAAAGACCGTCTCTGTCTACCGACAAACAATTTAACAGTATAACTTCGCCGAATAGACTTTTTGGAGGAGATTTGTTATTCACTCAAAAGTTTTAAGTGGCTGTGAAACATCGTTGTCAAAGAATTAAATAACTACTCGCTTTAAACGATTTGATGCTCTAAAGTTGTAACGTAGGGTGTATAATTGTATGTAGTTTGTTCGCGAACAGTTGTTAGTCGACACGTCGATCTCGGAAGTTTCGCCGTCAGGTTGTGGTGAATCGAGAGTATTTCACTTGACAGAATGTAGATGTTTGTACTTGTCGCGGATCGGGTTAAACTTTAATAGAATTAGGACGCCCTTCCCCTACAGAAAAGAGAGTTGTACTACACTATTGCCGTAAGTTTTGATTTGATCCGAACTTTTGACCTGATGTCACTCGGTGTAGTAGATAGGAGATAGCTATGGTGAACAACTACAGAATAGTGGCAATATCCTCTTTAAAAGTATTTCGCTACGGTATTACTCCTGAACTAAACCTCTTTTATTCGAAATTACTTACGTTAGAGGTTTGAGTTCAACACTTATCGGAGATATTACCAGTTCTATCAGACGAACTCAGCTTTAATCTACCAAAGCTGGGATTAAGACTTCTACCAACAGTTATAAGTCCCGTCTGCAGCAAAAAGTCCGAGAATCTTTTCTAAAATTGTATCCTTGGCGTATGTTAGAGAGAAGGCTTAATTCTTCTTTATTAAGAAAGTCGATGTTCGATAAGAGGCGTGTGTAATAGCCCCCCGGCGCGCTGCCGGGCCCCTCCATTAGTGAGCGTGTTGGCGGCGGAACCCTGCGACGCCCAGCGTGGCGCCGCGCGCTACCCACGACTTCAACCACTCTCTTTTTCAAAGACAGTCCTCGCAAATTAATATAATCAGCTCCCTAAGGAAGCATAATTTCATATTTCTTCGAAACGAAAGGCTAGATAGTGTTCTGCGCGAATAGAAGACGTCTAGAACTTATCAGATCAGGCATTCAACAAAATGATACCATGAAAATATTAAAATAACTGGCTAGCTGTTGACAGACTCTGGTAACGCTAATAAGAGTCATCGTAAAATTAAAAAAGGGCCAGTGACGGGTGTCGGTGAAACTCGTTAGTTTCCATGGACATGAGATAATTGTGATAACCGCATTTATTCACGTCCGGAACTCTTGGATGTTAAAGTTAATTGAGTTATTTTCTCCGGCGGTCTGTGCATCCTGAAATGTGTACTAGTCTACCTGCAACGATCCTATACTGAATAAAAGAGTCAAAACGAACTGACAAACTCTGTTTACAGTAAAATCTGTAAAGTAAAGTCAGCTAAAGTAATTAAATTACTATTTCAGTTGACTTGTTCGTTATTGTCAATATGACTGACAGTAACTGAAAAAAGTATGTCGTTCAATGTTTGAAATACATACTTTTGACAATTCTAGTGATTATGTTATAGCGGTAGACATACATCAAAGTCCGGAAGTACAATGTTACTAAACACGTCACGAAATGTCGTTGTTTTTATATTCGAAATGAATCCTATGATACTATTCAAAGCTTTAGGAAAAATAACTGAAGGAGGAGAATCGGTATCAAGGAAAGGTTTCAATGGTGTAACAATCGTGTAGCCTAAGAGGCGCAGTGCGGGTGGTGACTTAATGCAAAAATGCATAAGAAGATGGATTTTCATGCTCTAAGAATTCCATTCACAACGTGCCAGTGTCTGCTAGATTAAGAACTTTACTGCGACGAATAAAGTTTGGAATAGAACTCATTTTGAATTTTAATGACATAATATTGGGTCGGGTCCTTAAAAGCTTTTTGTTGGCTGTTAAGGCTTACACAGAATTTTTGATTATGGTGATATTATTATGATTCAATATTTTAACGAAAAACTGAGTTCCTAGAATTTCTTTAGTGAGACTAAAATGAAAATCTGAGACTAAACTAATCTGAGATTAAATCTGAGACTAAACTAAAAATAAAATGAGACTAAAACTAAAAACTTTTTAAACAGTTATTTGCATTTGTAATCAACCGACGAACTAAAAAACCTTGTTATTTCAAAATATAACTCTAAAATCGTCATAATGAAAGGGCTCTGCAAATTTCTAGTGCACACACAAGATTCACGAGTTTCTGTTGCCGCCCGTGTGGCGTCTAATTACAAATGTTGAATGGAACTTTTTGTTCGGCCAGATTGTCGCGCTACCGAGTTATATTCACTTCAAATTGAATATTAAATTTCCATTGCAATACGAGGATTTTTTGAAATTCGTTAGGTGCCGAGTTATTTTGATTGTTTTTACTGCACCCTCTAATTTTAAAAGCGAGGTTTCTGCGTGCCTGTTCCGAACAGAATAATATATAATTGAATGCACAGAATAAAATGAGAGTTAGTCTTGTAACTTGCAGTGTTCTACGTAACTACATTGGCAGTGTATGCGATCTCATTGGGCGTATCGTATAATGTAGGTCCATAATATTAATGTGTTCAACGCACGTACAGCTGCAGCTATTTCGGTGATACGACTGCATAATCCGCAGCATCCTATTTTGTAGCGGCTGCATAGCGTAATAATCTCAGCTATTCGGTGGGCTTCGTCAGCGCTCGGCTCGACAGGCACTCGAGGCGGCTCGAGTCTCGGGCTCAAGGCTCGAGGTGGCTCGAGCCCGCGGCCTGAGAGTGCTGGCGCGGCGGAAGCGGGCCCTTACGTGCTTGTCGTCACGACACGCCGCCTTTGTCCACCCACTAGGCTTATTTGCTGAACAATGAAAAAGACGAAAGCCTCCGACATATTTCTGCAAAGCTTCTGCGATGACTCGAAGGAAAAAGTATTTATCGCGTAGAAAATATGCCATAATTCGAAAATAATAGAGGACGCCCCTTGTCAGTTTAGAATTCATTGTATTGATTGATGAAAAGGCTATTATGAGATTCCACCAGATTTCGCGAATTTTTCATTTTCGTTTATACGCGACTTTGCTATAAATCGATTTCGGGTCCAATTTATCAAGCTTTCTAAATACTCGTCTAAGGCGAGTCGTGTCTGTGAAATTGAGAGGAACATCGAAAATGGCTAAAATTATTTTAACATTCTTACCGCATGTCGTTCTAGAAGCGAGCGACAATTAAATTCAGAGGGTATGAGCTCTAAGTGGGTACGTGTTCCTTTAAAATGTTATTAAGGTGGAATCCTGATTTGATTCTGAAGACTACTACAGCGCCAGCATACGTTCGTAGCTTTATGATTTACTACAAGAGACGTACATTTGAAACGATCAACATTGATATTGGCGAGGTTTTTGTGATTAGATACGCGTTTCAATTTCTCAATTCAGTCGGTCCGTCGGAGCGCGTGAGCGATGCGCACGTCGAACTAGCGTGACAGCCGCCTGGCGCCCCCTTGTGGCTAATACACGCGGCTCCCTAACACCGAGTGTCGTGTAAGTATTTTCCGGTGGATACATTGTCTTTTTGTTACAAATATTTGGTCCGAGTTTCATAGGCCAGGATTCACAAAACGATTATATAAATATAACTACCTAATGTCCTTATTTTTGATATCGTATATCCTCTCCAACATTTCCAATGAAATCCCAAAAATATTAGTTTTCAGTAAACCGAGCTACCAGTACATTATTGATTTAGATGTGTTGTAGTAATTCGGTATTCAGCCTTAGTGATTTGTTGCGTAAACCTTACGTGGAAAAATCCTGACGTTCATTCGAATTTGTCTTCTACAAGTCAATAATGTATGTAGGTGGATACGATACCTTCTTGTTGAGATTAGTTTTTGAAGTTTATTTTTCAATGCAGTAGTTCCGTGCTCATGTCAAAGGAGCTGTCATGAATTTATGAAAATAATAGCACGCGATGCAGTCGGTTTTCAACCTCTGTCATCACAGAATAACCACTGTCACGGAACAAACATTGCTATTCGAATGCTTGAAGTATTGGAATATATGATTTGGCGTCTATCTGCATTGAGTCTTTGCTGTTTTTTTTTTGTAAACGCGAGGGCTTTCCTATACCTGTACTTTGGTATCGGTATTTAAAATCATGTCAAATCAAGCGATTTTAGTATGGAGGATCGCGGAGGAGAGCACTTGAAGCGGCCGAAGGGTCCGGAGTGCACTCCTGGCGGGCCCGTCACATTTTTCGACCTACTTAGCGGCAACAGACGAGACGAGCCGAGGTGTCGCCCGGAGCCGCCTACTTGATATTTTCGTGCTTATGGACGACTCCCTGTTGAGATCTACGAGTATTTTTATGATCCTTTTGTAAGCGCCACGAAATTATAAAAATCCTGATAGCCGTTCTAAAGTTCTTCAACGTCAATTGAAAAGTGATGACGCTTTGTGTTATTTTATTCCTTTATTTTCACATTTTCCCATCTACAATGTCGGAGTAAAGAATGCGGTAAAAGAAAGTGCCTAATAAACGTAAGTCACAATACAAGTTATAAAATGTTACGTCTTCCACACACCAGAGACCTCTATCTACATGTACCTATACGAAGGGTATAATATTAAACGTAAGAAAATAAGGCTTCAACGAAAACGAATTGAAAAATTCAGTCGAGTGAATTACGGGATAGCTCCTAATGCCAAGATTAAGCAGGATTGCCTCTGCTTGAATATTTCCCTCCTTCTGTAAATAAAACACCCACATCTATTGGGTTGGTAAATTGAGAGCTCAGCAAGACAATTTACTTTTGTAATTTTCTTTTTATATCAAAATCTGGTCAAGTATATTGCGTTAGATGATACGAGCGGTTCGATATCGGTCGGCGAGTGACAGCGGCGGCCATATTGGTCGCATAAATCAAGCGGGCGGCGAAGTGACACCGCGCGCCGTAAGCGATCGAGTGTCACCCGTCTAGAAATAAAAGCAAGAAAATTTTTCACTAGTTGAGTGGTTTACTCCGAGGCATGCGGTGAAATTTGTCTCGTCTGCTACCCACTTACTTGTTGTTTATGTTTCGTCTTCTAATTTGGAGACTCGGTTACTTAACAACTTGGTACGTTGTTTATCTGTGTTTGTTCAAAATATTTAATGTTGTATTTTAGTTACATAATCTTCTTCACCCTTGCGTTTTCCTACTACCGCCTAAGACGAAATCTGGTTCGTTTCAAAGCTTTAGTTACGCAATGATTAGTTGGGGTAAACGGCTTATTGTTCAACTTTTAATTATTTTTTACTTGAGTATTTTTGTGACTTCACCAATATTTTTACGCAACGGTTATTCGCACAGTTCATTTTAGAACAATCACGTTTGTGCGGCTTCTACGCAAAACTGTTTTGCGTTGGTTCTACGCAATTTGAAGTCCTTTAAGTTATTCAGTTGTTTTTCTTACTTCTAATTTAAATTCAAAAATAGATCCATCACTTGCGCAACGTTCCTTCAACGAGAGTTATCACAAACCTGCTAGAGTACAAAATCAGTACAAGCATACAGACAGGCACTTAGTTTTATTATATTAGTGTAGATTACTAAATCAAGTCTAGCTGCATTAGCGATGGGAAAGGATATTGATACGCGCGCCGGCGTCGAGTTTCGCGCGGTTGCATGTTAGCCGCAAGTTATGCATTCCCAGTACATATTACTGTTACAAATCAACACACACGGGAATTTGTCGCTACTATACATGTAGCAGTAGTTTTACCCTTGATGTCTTGGGTATTAGAGATAGATACGAAGTTCTACGGGATGTTAGAAATACGGTTCCAATAGTTTCACATGTTTGAGTATATTTTGTCAAAGGTTGAAATAACGATAAGGCAGAATTAGTGACGGTTTGAATAAACTTTATTGATGAATTAGTCAACATTCAGTAGGCATTTACATTGAGTCAACGGAAGCCATGATACGATTGCTTGATCTGTAAACAATACTATTTTCAGCAGTTTCCTGCGTATACAGGGTTAGTTTTCAATGACCAACCAAAATTTAAAATTAAGATAGATATCAAACCAAAAGTGCATTTTAAATATAGTGTCGAAAAATATAAAATAAAATAATAGCATTCATTTCAAAATGTCCTAAAAATGTTCAAGATACAGGTCTCCTAGTTTAAGAGACAGGGTTCATTATTATTTTGTATGCATAGACTTATTTTGTAGAGTTAAATCTTCTGTGTACAAAACTAAATCATATGCTTATTGTATTGTATTTTTGTCACCTTGTTTTGAACTGTGTCTGTGTCTGTTATTCGGATAAATAAACAATTTTATTATTATTATTATTATGTGTGCGTGCATGCACCGCCAAATTTATGTGTGTGCTAACTGCTACTTATCTAGGTTGTTGAACTGAATTGTGCTGTTGCAATATCCACACTTTTGTTTTTTAGTGGTGGACAGGAATTAAAAAAAAAAAAAAATCTTTATATCGAAAATATTATTGATTCTAAATCATCTCTGAAAATTTGGCCGGTCATTGAAAACTAACCCGGTATAAGGATGGTATGAGGTTCTTCATAATTAATTAGTTTTTCCGTCAGGAATTTCTTAGTAGCAGCCACGGAGTCTGGACCTGTGCCCGGTTGATGGCAATAGGCTCGCCCCTATTACCTGGGACTTAAACAAAACTGGTGAAATGTGGGTGTACTATTAGGTACACCTCAGCTTAACCCTTCGGGTATTACAGGCGTAATGTTATGTTATGTAATTTATGTGAGAAATGACAGTCTAAGTAAAGGACAGCCGGTGTCACTACACTATGTGTTTGCAAATGTTTCATGCATTTCCCTCACGCGACTATAAGGAGTGGTTCGCACAAGACTCACGACTAATGGATCCTTTCTATGGTAAATATTCCTAAGTACCTACTTTGTTATTTCATCGACATTATTAATTGAATTGAATTTCGAGTCTTGTCTGTTCACTGCCTATTTCGTTAAGTATGGAAATATATTGGGACAACAGGATTAAGAATGCTTGTAGATGATTCATTGTGTAAGTAGTTTTAGTATGGTGTAATTGAAAGTGACAGTTTCAGGATTTTCTTTCATTTATCTTTTCGTTGTCGTTGTTAGTTAGTTCCTTTTTGATAAACGCAAAGAAAAATACAACATCTACCAAAATAAGTAGTTTATCTATGACACAGGTAAACGATGACTTGTAAACTAAAGCAATAGGAAATAAAAAAGCATTTCATATCACACGTCGCGAGGCGTGACCGAATTTTCCGTTCTCCGTGACACACTCAATATTACCCGATCTTTTTCTTTTATGTTAAACCAATTTCGTTCAGGGTAAAAATCAAAATAAACTCAATGTGTCTTTTATACATAGTTTGGTCGACCGGACCAAGAATTCGGAAAACTTTTGAATAATAAAAACAACTCTACCGTACTTGATATCCAATATTTCAATAAAGCTCCAAGTTTTGGGCATGAGAAAATGGAGAGGCCAAAAATTACATTACGAAGGTCTAGGAGATATTGAGGCTCTCTTATCAGACGAACATATACCTAGTGGGTAGGTTGTACACACGAGATGTCGTTCGGTGCGGCCAGATGGAGTTATTACATGAATAAAATCGCTCGTACGACTTTCATTTCGACATCTCTACTACAAATTGTGATATAGTGGACTTATGTACGTTATAAGATGCATCCGTACTTTGAGCAGACCGTATATCGTAAAATAGAGTGGTTTCAAGTTTGGATGGCGTTCGAGTTTTTCGTTTGTGTCATGTATTTAAATATTTAAATATAAACAAGGAGGAGGTAGGAGTAGGTATTAATCGAAACTGAACCGTATACGGGAACGAGTGATTGAATTCAATAAAATCAAACTCAAAATCTGTCCTAGTCAATCATAAACCATTGTAGAGGACACGTGTAGCCGCTTTATTACTAAACCATAAACATATATTTTGATGAAGACACTTTCCATCTATTATCTTATTGAATATTGTAAAAGCCCTCGCGTAATTCGTAAAATATTCCACTCGCAGTTCCCTGAACGTTTAATATTGGATAAAATACACCCTAACGTTCCTCCGTATTCCCCCGTTGTTCATATCGGCATGTTATTCAGATTATACACGAATATTTCAATGCTTTCTACTAAATTACAGCTCACGAAACTCTTTTACTTAATGTCGTACGTTGGAGCGTGGCCGTGTGTACATCATGCTACAAGCGACAGCGACGATGTCATGATACATAATGTCTAGCTAGAATGCTATGAACTGAAATAATTAATGGTTTAGTTATGTTTCTATCCAACAGATTACAGTGGAAACAGAATACTTTATAAGAATTTCTAAACAGTAAATAATTCGAACACTGTTTTAAGCTTTCACGGTTTAAAACTAAACTTAAACTGTTCGTGATTGTTCATTATTTTGAGTGAACAATCACGGAACATACCCCGTATATGACAGTATAAGTTCAGTAAATTATTATTTAAAAAAGTAGGTAGACTTACGTTTTCAAGATAATAACAGCATCAGCTAATGGTTTCTCAGGGTCGTGTTTTCTTCATAACCACGGAGTCCGTATATAATTTGCATACTGTTATTATAGACGAAAAATTGCAACACATTAGGCGGCTCCGTCTTAAATTGTAAGAGAATGGATTTCCTTGAGCAAATACGCCCGTTTCATTATTCTAAACAACGAATAAATTTACCGAGGGAAAACAAAACAATTGTATTCATTTTGAGCGACTGCGGTTGCTGCATTACTTGATCAAATTATTCATTCCTACTTTTTCTTTTTACTTTGCTTCTTACAATATTTTTGTTGAACGTTAAAAGAATATCGCTCACAGAACAACCCACCAAAAACAAACCAATTAACCTTCTGATTGGTATGGCTATATAAAATAAAAATCGCGTCAAATGGCAACTGTCAGCATTTTGGACGAAACGGTGCCCTTTAATTAGATTCGAACCGGGCATAACCGGCTTATTCCAGCTTAGGCCGGTTCCGCGTAAACACAGTCGTGCCACTGCAAAAATGACCAACTAATTGGCTTAGAACATTGTGTTACGCAGTTTTCGTATCCAATATTCAGTAGATTGGTGCTTTGTAAAAAAAGAGCATTTTTTTCTTGTTAGTCCGATTTAGATAGGCGCGGACTGGTTTATCTCGGGTCGCTTTTGTAATGGCGATTTGGGGCTTTTATCCGTATTAAAATAGTACTCGGTAAATACTTTTTAACGTTGTCCCCAAAGTCCATTAAATGCCAAAGGTTTGTGGTGAATACGGCAAGATGGCGTGTTGGCGTGATTGTCGCGGTGAGTCGGCTTCCGCTTGCCGGTGCTTGTGTACCGGATGCGTTACGTCTCCCGCGTCTACCGGCTGTTTCCAACTCATCTTGTTTCTTTGTATGTACACTTGCCACGACAGCAAAATTGTAGGGTTAAGTATTTTGTGTTTGCTATACACAGATAGGGAGACGGTGGTGTGTAATAACCACATCTGCCGTTGAGAACATTTTTACGTTTGTTTAAGTAGAGAAAATTGGCTGAAACAATTTTAATCCTTGCTCAGTGAATAATAAAAGCAGCTCGCAAGCATAGTAGTGTTACAAAAAGTCAAAGCTCAACGAGCCTAGTGGGTCTCAAAGAACCTCTATTTGGTGGGTATGTTAATTTAACGAGCGTTTATTAAGTAAATAGCCGAGAGTTGTGTAACGTAAATGAAAGTGTTGTTAGGTCGTTTTGGGATGGGGCGCGGGGTGTAGGGCCCGACGGCGCGGGAGTGCGGGATGCTCACACTTGGCTGGGCGTCGCAGCCACCTTACGGTTCAAATACTTTTCATGTGTGTAAACAAAACGGTTCTTACGGGACTAAATTTACAACGCTTGATTTCCTTTCAATTAAATGCTTTTAAACTCTTTGACATACTCATAAAACTTCACACTTCAGTGACGCTTTAAGATTTTGTATTTTAGATTTATGAAAGGTTTCAGTAAAGTTATATTTAGATGCCTATTTTAGGACCATAATCCTACTTCTGGGTTGTTATAAATGAGCTTTCTTTTTCTGGAGGTTGACGCCAATGACCACATAATATTACGATTAATTATTAGGTGTGGGGTTGTTTTTGTTTTAATACATAAATAGAAAAAAATAAGCTAACATAAGAAAAATAATAACAGAGTGCTGATATAGAATCTCTTAAACATTTAGAGCTTCAGCGCAATACAAAGTTTAACTTCAGAGCGTACTGTCAAGTTCTCAACGTAAGTAAAGCTTCATCTCCACAATATCATTGTTTGAAGCACGTCGGAAAAACGTAGGAAAGCGGAGAGTGTCCCAGTTACTCCCGACGCTACAGTTTCAACCGCAACTAGACACGAACTTGCCTTAGTCGAGTCACCTCAAGAAAGGTTTCGCGTGTATTAAGCCTATAACAAACTCTGAACTTCCACTACACAGCCTCTGCAGTAAATTTCGGGGTTTTATTGAGCCGTTTTTTCAGGCGGGTTTATGTGGAGACAACGTATGTTCGGCGACAGCACAATAAATTCGAATTTAAATAAAAATCCTTTTCGTTACGCGACTTTAACAACCCAATAACAAACTTTATGTTGTACAGATTTTAGCGCACTTTGTTGAATCTAATCAAAATTGCTTACTAATAATGCCTACACAATTAACGTAATTTGCGTGGCTCTCCCACGCTTACTACAGATAATGGTTTTAATGTACCCTATAAGTGAATTAATTGAAACCGGGCGGCGAAAAGCCTTAGCAACTAACTGTGAGTACAGTCGGGGAAAAAGTGAGATTCGTAATCATGAGGTCGTTGATACACAGGCTTGTGTGTAGCGTTGTAGTAGCTATTCATGTGAAGTTTGATATATGGGGTAGCGTCATAGCCACCCGGTGTACTTGTCCGCGATACGGATGACTTCAACTACTGTTTCTCGATATCGATAAAATTAGTCAAATAGCGACATTTTTTAGGAAATTGTACCTACATATCTCCTTTACGTACGGGGTGTACGTAAGGAATCTATATAGGTACAATTTCATTTTTTTTTTCATCGGAATTTTATTATACCATTATCTGACTTCTTACATTGTTTTTCTTTGTACATTTCACAAAGTTAACTAATAATTTTCCTGTCACATCCTTTTCTTTGACGACATAACAAATGTCTGCTTTTGCCATTACGTAGTTTAAAATGTGAGCGTTTCCCGGTACCGACACACGACGTTGACAAGTGACGCGTATTATCATTCATTCGAGTATTCCTAGTACTACTTATACTTTGTTTGTTGTTTAAATAGAACGCGTAGCACGCGAGGCTAGCACCAGCCACGCCGGCGCCTTGCGCTTTAAATCTTTAATTACTACACGTTTATATGACCGGAACTGTTTCCCGATGACGATAGTTGCAACACATTTGTAAAGTTGTTTTGCGATATGAAGTAATTATAGTTATGGGGCTGCGAGACTTTTTTTGAAAGGGTAAAACCAGACTAGGTATACAACGCATGTACAAAGAAAACTTATTGGCTAGTAATGTAGTTTAGTTCACCTTATATATAATTACTAGCTGCTT
This sequence comes from Xestia xanthographa, assembly GCA_905147715.2. Taxonomy (NCBI): domain Eukaryota; kingdom Metazoa; phylum Arthropoda; class Insecta; order Lepidoptera; family Noctuidae; genus Xestia; species Xestia xanthographa. Next base: position 11,995,401 of record LR990649.1, on the reverse strand, counting down.
GTCCCGGCTTCGTACGGGTGGACATTTTATTTTTTTCTATTCTATCTTATCGGTGCACACGGTGTGCAAATTTGATTAAAATCGGTTAAGTAGTTTAGGAGTCCATCGCGGACAAACAACGTGACACGTAATTTATATATATTAAGAAGATTATCATTGTTTCCATAACGAAAGTAATGGTAAACGTAAATTACAATATAAATTAGGAGAACATTTTGTACTCCCAATAAATCTGTAATTACTATCTACTCGTCGTGTAATTGACTATGTTACGATGAGTTTAAATGTGGCATAGTTCCATTTCATAGAATACCTTATCATTATGTAACATTTGGATTCCTCGTACTACTTTAAAACCTTGGAAATGTTTCTGAAATTACAGTTGAATTATTTACAAGTATGGATTCATGATTTTTTCATGAAACTGCAATCGTTGTGCGGCAGTTATAACTGTAAATTGAGGCTCGATATGTAGCAAGTATTAATTGAATACACCTAACAGTATACCCTACTACACTGCTAATGTCGAAGTTCAAGTTGTAGCAGAAATGTGGTCGTAATGTCAGCTTGTCCGGGCGCTGGGCACGGGGCAAGCTGGCGGGGGCAGCCGGTGAGGGCAGGCAGGGAGCGTATCGCTACCACAATAATTTACTCGATTACCCGCGTCGCGTGCCCGCTACCACTACAAATAATTCATACGACCCGTCTAGTAATGGCCTTTTAGCTGCCCGTCTAACTTCAAATGTAGTTAACGTAGATGTGGTTACCAACTATTGCTATTAAAGTAGCCACTAAAACCTTCAATTTGTGTGTGTCGTCACATGTTGCTACTGGCAGTTAGGAAACAATTGAAAAATTAGCACGGACTTTAGTCGTGATTTTAATCGCACTTGTCATATTTTTTAAAAGGCCGCAGAGGACGAGGTTGTCCACTTTCCATTTTCATCGATAAAAGGAGTTTAATGTACACTTTGAAGCGCTAGAATATCTTTTGAGCAAAGCGAAGTCTGGTATTAGTCTGGGAAAAGTTAAGATGAAAAATAAAAAACTTTATACTAATAAAAAGGAGTGGAAGACGCAAAAGATGTGTGCAAAGATTCGGAGCAGGCGGCGCGTCGCAAGGTTTTTTGTCTTTGCAAAGGATCTTTTATTAAGATATGTGTTTGTACGAAACATTGGACAAAAAGCTTACTTTAATACAAGTTAAAAGAGAACTTTGTACGAGGGACTATTTAATATACGATAAAAAGCCTTTGAGTAATTCACGAACAATTTATTATAGCTACGTCAGGAATTCATTCAGAATATTTTAGAGTCGTCCATATTTCAGTGTTGTGGTTGTCCCACTAGGCGCATGCTACGCCATCATAACTTACAGATATCAATTATTAATGTAAACGTTGTCGGTCGGAGGGCTCAACAATAATTTTAGTGTGGCATTGTAATTTACCCGAGACAAGTCGTCAAGTTGCCTGCTGCCTTGCTGGGACATGTTTAACTTCATTAAGCATTATACGAGCGCACAACATACTCGTTTAAGTCCAATCTAAGTTGTGTGAGAGGACGAGTTTACATGTGAATAAATTATTATCTTGCAGTCGGCAGAGTTGGTGTGAAACCTCGGGAACTATACACTCGATGCACGGAATGTCTCTGAATTTGTGTTCAGTTTGTATTTAGCACGATATGATATATGGTGGTTTTGTTAAGCAAAGGCTATTCTCAATTAGAGTTTAGTTGATATCTATTCAGCAGAAGACTCATGTAGTTTGTTTAAGATGGGTAATTTTTTTCAAGAAATAGTGTCAAAAAGAAACTTGCTATTGAACAATGTAAACTTATGGTAGACGTTAAAAGAAATTCTTTAGAGACTGTTTAAGTATTCGCCAACCCTTTCTGGAATATTCTTGAAGAAATATATTATGTAACACATCTGTGCTTTATTTGGGGGGGGTTACAAACATATCAGACACAACAATATCGGATTTGGTACCAGTTGATGGCAGTAGGCTCGCCCCCTATTACATGGGACTACAAAAAAATATAACAGGTGAAATGTATTAGGTACGTTAGGTGTGTTTTTTGTGTATTAGGTATTATATTAGGTATTATATTAGGTTATACTATTAGGTACACCTCTGCCTAACCCTTCGGGGATTACAGGCGTGATTTTATTATGATGTGACAAACATATCAGAATGTTTCTAGTGACGATAAGTCGCAGAGAATATGTTAGTCAGTGTGTGCCAACAGCCTTATTTAGGTACTATCCCCGATTTCATAATAGCCAATTCAAACTGCGTTATCTTATCTGTTTGAGAGCAGGCCCCTATATCGTCTGTAGGACACTTCATACGGGCTTAGATTCAGGCAAGGAATTACTGCATAGGAACCCTATGTGTTTGACTAATCGACATATACGTAATGGCACATATTTTGCCAGGTGGTAGGTGGAAATCACCCCGTGCCTACCAATCGACGTTTTGTGGTTTAGCTGGTAATAGTGAGGTTTCCCTATTTCTCTCTCTTCTCTCTGATGAGGTTTAGTACAAACAAATTGTAACTACAATGGTTTGTCTACGGTTTTTCAAAGAATATGGAAAAAAAAATCGGAGCCGTCTTTGGGGACTGCCGATAGAAGTGAAAACAAAAAGTACACAGGCCCCGCCCCAGTCGTAGCACTGGTTATGCACCGCGCATGTCTGTGTGGTGCTACGCCGCCGTAGCGAATGCTACGAGTGCTTCGAACGGCTACGAAGCGTGACCGCACGTTACGTTACGTGACGATGAGTTCAATGTTTTTCCTTCACCCAAAAAGTGCTCAATGCGCCTAAAGAAGTTTTCACTTCAAAACTATACTAACTAACTAACTACTAACAACTACTACTACTACTAACTATACTATTGTGGTAAAACTGGATGGAAAGAATCAATGGATGCATTAGAGTTCCATACCAAATCTAGCATAATCACAGTAAGGCAAATCAATATAAACAAAAAAATGGACAAGTTCCCTAATAGCGTAATAACTTAGGAGTGTAGTCATAAGTTCCGGCGATATGTTCCGAAAATTTATGAAAATGTATAAGAGCGCGATATCACCGTGGCACATACGCGTACCAGTAGTGCACGAAGTTTGTCCGCCACTGAATAATTAACCCGCTAATGGCCAGATCGCAAATAAACTCCGAATTATTGCACTCAAACTTGCCCCACGTTAGAACTATGAAACACGACTACATTTCACAAACTAACACTTTTTAAACTACTTACAGTAATACGCTGGTTGAATGGCCTCCACATTATTATTTACCCTAGTTATATTCAAATAAACTCAAGGTCTACGCAAACATGCGCCGCGTAGCAAAGTGCTACGCCGTAGCATACATGAGGAATAGGGTAAAATAAAGACTGTCTTATGGAATTATTAATGAAATATTTATGGTTATAATAAATATTATTGTAAAATATTATACGGAGCCATATATTTTGTCGAGCAAGAAGCAAGTTTGTACAGCGAGTGTCACGGCTCGCTGCGTAGACCATCTACGAAATAGTATTTTCTGTAAGCGGAGTAAAATTGGGACATGTTTTATGTTTTAAATGTTTTCTCTGTGAAAATATTTTCATGTTGAAAGCCTCTGTATAAGGTTGCTCTTTGGAGAAGCTGTCTACTTCATCTCAGTATTCGCCTGCTTTGCTAAAAGTAAGATGTTTGCCTGCTCGTTAGGATGCTACGAAAAAGAAAAAATATGGCAAAAATCCACGAAGGCCTAAAGTATCTCAAGAAGTTATGGTGCAAACTACGATATTTTTGTTTTTTTACTTTTTATACCTATCCTAATATACGATTAGTTTGAAGTTACATGGGAAAATAAACCAATGTATTTAAAATCCAATTATGTTTCAAACTTATAGTTCCTACGGTTCAGATTGCAAGTTATATAACGTTAGTAAGTATTTGATTAATATTTGTTGGCAACTAGTTATCGGGAAAAATTGCCAGCGCAATATGTAACGTCATTAAAACCGAGATAATACGAGTATTTTGACTTATTTGTTCTCTATTGCTGGGTAATAACGTTAGGTTATTGGCTAAACGCATTGACGTTCACGCGTAAGATGCAATCTACGTGCATATTGTCTATTAGCTCATAGTCCGCTGTGGGGGCAGTATTCCAATATTATCGCATAATACCTTCAATTGAGATTGTTCCACCGCACACGATTTACATAAACTGTGTTCCCGGGAGCACGTGCCGGCTAAAACTGCACTGATTGCCGTGTACTAGCAACCGATAAAAGTTTTATTTGAACGCCAATTGAACGGATATGTTTTACACTTTTTGATGGTTTCTTCTTCCATTGTAAAGTGAGCGATTTTATTGGGCGACTTAAGTTGTTTTAGAGGGAAACTTACAATCGGTTTCAGGATCGCTGACGACATTTACACCACTGTTAATGCAATCTTTTGGTTTATGTTTGTTACAGAAGTTGACTGAGCTATACTGACGGTATTCTCGCCTCTATTTTAGGTCAAATTTCTCACTATTGATTGGGCAGAACTCCCAAACTCACGCCAGTGGGATTTCGTGAAACCTCGACGAAAATGACACACACGAGAGAGCACGGTACGCGTATTTACGTAAATTCTGCATTCAGCTGTGAAGTAATCTAATAGGGTTTATAGGCAGCTTTTAATCATGTAGTTTGATGCGCTCATAACAGACTGTGATCATGAATTCGTTCGTCAAGCGTGAGGATTCTCGTTGCACGTGCATGCAATTTTCGTACAAATAGGCACTGAATTTCACATTATCAAATACAAAATTTTCTTGTCGCGGCAGGTAGGTTGTACGACTATGGTTTTGTTCGGCGCGCGTTCTAATTAAACAATCTAATTGGGTCAGTCGCACCTACAGTTCCCTATAAAATACCCCAGCGGGGTATGGGAGAGCCCATACATTCTTTACCAAGTGGGCGACATACACGGAATTGTCTACTCATACGTATGACTTTAAAAAAATAACATTGCATCCATTTTAAATGATTCTATTTGAAAATGTAATTTTAGAATACAGAAAGGTGTTTATTTTTGCGACGACAAAACTTTTCAATAATTTATGAGTTTACTTTTTTAATAAAACATATTTTTATTTGTTGGTTTCGAAACTTAAAAATGTTGTAGACGTCGAGACGAGCGTCAGGTCGTATACGAAATCTCCGCCGGTGGTCGTGGGTAATGGCCCAAGTTCGGCTAAGCCCCGGGAAGCCCCCGGACGTGTGAGGAATGCGCCCCGGCCCCGCCTTATTACATACGTGATTCTTATTTATATTATATTTGGAGGCGAGAGAACGCGTTTCCGATATCGCCAGTCGGATTAACGCATTGCCGCCTTTTAGTGCTCTTAGTACTCAACAACTTTGTAAGAACCTCTCCGAGTTACGTGAACATTGTCGGGAAACATTTTTACGGTTATAAGTTTGTTTTATAATGTATTTGATGGCTCTAAAATGTTATAACAACACTAAGTACCAGATTTACGATGTGTATCGTAAAAGTAATATATTTTAGTTGTATCAAACGCACATAAATTGAGAGTACCTACATTCGGAACAGAGGAGCAGTATCGTTTTATTTACTTTAAAATATTACCTTTTTATATTTCCTCTTACATTTTATCCCCATTCATGGAGCACAAATCGATATAAAACATCCGGTAACAATATATCAAGTGTGAGGGGACCTTTATAAAGTATTTTCGGTAGTGTCCTGCGGGCATGTTGGAGTTGTAAGAAAATCCGGGCGGCGCTCAGGGCCGGATGCACTGTTTCCGTCCGACCCGATGGTGACAACTGCTCCTATATTTCTTTCTACCAGTTATATCTAACAGTAGATTAGAACTAATAGTGAAGTTTAAAGGAGTTATAAGTGCCACTGAGATATATTTCCTTAGATTTTTTTACACAGGCTCATCTCAAGATCTTTTGTGTTTATTAGTGAACACGTTTAAATCTAAACCATAAGTATACTAATATGTTACACATTATAGTATTTATTTGCAAAAAAGATAAAACCATATATTTCTCAAATCTAATTGTTCAGAACGAACGAAATAATAAGGACCAATTGCCCTTGTAGATCCCTCGGTATCAATGGAGCGTATGTCAATGGTTTACAAAGTTTGATCCTCGTCCCCTGGATATCGGCCGCCATTGTCAGAGTGTACTGGGCCACTGTGTAAGTGTGTAGCAGCTGTGGAGCCGCTCAAAGGATTAATTACATCCTTACACTGATCGCTTTTTATCATGTCGTAATAAACAATGAAATCGATCTGAACTTTTTATACGTTTTTATTAATCGGTTTTTGCGTTGGTCTTTCCTAATGTCTATTTAACTCCATAATTAGTTGCTCTTTACGAAAGGTTTTGGGAAATGGAGTGTGTCCTGAAAATTATTGTACGGAAAATATTTTTCTTACCAGTTCAGCAGATGGAAAAACAGGAAGCGGAAATAAGTACGTACCTGAAAATAAGAAAACTTTTGTTAAAAATGTATTCCGACATTATCTACGTCATGAGGCACAATTTAGACAAATTTGTAATTAAGTCGGATTTCCATAGAGAAACAAATTCCGCATTAATATATCAAAATAATAATTATAAATTGCGCTACCCTATTCATTTTCATATCCATACATCATAATATTACTCGCGTTTATACCAATTAAGGCAGACGAAGATACATGTGGTTAGAAAAGTATAAAAACAACATAAATATAATTTAAGCTGCGTAATATCTGTCTAAATTATAACAGAGCGCAATTACTCAAAATTAATGGCGAAATTAATACTTTGACCGCTGTGTTAATTAAGAGCTTTATATTTACTGGTAAATTTGTAACGCTGATGTTTTAATTACATTTATATAGCTAGAAATATGAAATCCAGTGTTCATTGACACGCGAAACATGATACTTTTCACGGAAGCCGAATGTACGCCTAATGAAATATAGGGAAACACGTCGGGCGCCCAGATTTTATCTGATCACATTTCAACATGGACACATTTAAATAACATTATGGATTTAATTTATTATGAGCGTAGCAAGGTTTAAATCGAAACGCGAGGACTTTTCCGTCACGTTATTACAGAACTTTGTGAGAAAAAAAGGCATTCCGTAAGCTACGCGGTAACAGAATAACAACAAGTGAAAGCCCGCTTTATTCGGAAATCTGTTCATCGACTCGCTTCACAGTTGATATTATTTTCCTTCTCGGAATATCTTTGAAGGAGACTGCCCGTTAATAGGTACACGGTGTGAATGCGTAAAAAGTTGCCTTTTGCATTACCGCGGAGTTTCACACGAACCGAAATATTCCGGGCGTGTATTACAATTTACATAAACTCCAACGTCATTCGAGATGTATTAAGGAGAATGACATTTTATGCTTTGATATGCGGCGGCGATGCAACGGAGTCGTGTGTACTGAATAAAGTAGAATGGCGTGGAATATACTATTATTCCTGTTTTGTGTGTGATATTACGTGTGAAGCTGCTTTATGTTTCGTAGAGAAAAATCTCATGCATATTTAAAAACGGCTTTATATTTACACTTCTTAAATAAGTATTAATTAATTATAAAACGAGAAATTATAGCACACCGTGTATCAACGAGCGTCCGAATATCAGCACAGGAAATTTTTCGGGGAATCTTTTTGAAATGTTATCTTTCCTCAAGTCCAGCTTTCAAATATAAAATTTGAAAAAGAAGATAGAACAGCTGTTTTCAATATTTTTAGGCAAACATGATAGAATTACTGTTTATTGAGTAGGATCTATCGTGCATGACTGACATCAAACAAACCGCAGTCTTTTGAGTCCAGTAATACGATAGTTTCTTTGACATGATAACGACCCGCCTTCCCGGCTCATATCAACCGAATACATTATATTGTATTGACGTGCGCCCTCACTGCCACTGTTCAGGCAACTAGGAAATATTGAAAATATAAAGCTGCCGTACACTTACGACTGTTTTCTATAACTTACTTACGTGTAACTGTTAGTTAATATGCCTACGTCTCGTAGCTATCGGTGTTCCTACAAACAAAGTTAGCTTGGAATATCCTATCCGCGTCACCTACCTGTCACTCGGAGGACTGTACTGATTCATAGAAAAACAAAGAAAGCTTTTCTCAGACGTTTTGTTTCTAACGGTTCGTAAGCTAAATATCAAACAGTTAGAGATAGCAACCTTCCGTTACCTGTTAGTAAGTTATTGAAAATGGCCGTTAGGCAAACAGTCGCAAGTAGCCGTGTTGCGAGAATGTTTATTACAACAACAAAAAGATCACCAATAGAGCGTCAGAGGTCAGTAAATAAAATGTGAAAATAAAATAAAAACAAAATGTAATCCGAGTCGACTCTGCCGCCCGCGCTGGTGGCAAACCAAGCCTAAGCTTTGCGAGAGATAAAAAACTTTTAATTGGAATTTTTTGTAGATTAAAACAATTATTACTGAGGAGTTTGTCAAAAAGTAACGTTAAAGAAAAATATGTTGAATTAAATACATTCCACTTCTGTAGGTATAACAATTAATGTCTTAAAAACTGATTACATGATGATCAGAGACGACAAACTTTGAGATAATTAAACTCTTGCAGCTAACTCAATAATTTCGGTAAAAGACGGGACTTTTCATTCCCTGTTTTTCAGTCGATTATCGATATCAATGAGCTTTTGAGCGACGGATTAAATTATTTCTGAATATCGATTAGGGATTTAAACTATGTGCGCAATCCTGTCGCTGGAGGATCGCTATTGTCTTTTAGAATTGGTGAATTCTGCCGACAATGAACACTTTGTCGTGGTGCACCAGTGCGTACATCGCTACCATTCATTCAACGTACATTTTGTTGAACGCGTTACGTCACTGTCAACGCTCTGCTAATGTTTTTTTTTTAATGCAATGCAATGTTGAGCTGTTGAAGGCTTTTATCAACAACATTCGAGATGCATTTTGGATGAGTAAAAAGTTTGTTAGGAGTGAACTCCCATCATTATTGTGAATACATAGTATTTTCGTTGAAGATTATTCTGTAATTCGTGGCTTTACATGCAAGGAAGCACGGGCCGCTGTTTGTAGAACTTGGATGACTGGAAAGCGATCTTAATTACAATGTTGATTCAAAGCCGACGCTTAGCAGATGGCGGGAATGGAACTCGATAAAATGCTTTAATGTTTGCATTTTATATACGATGTAAATTTAATGCGAACAAAGTAATTTAAAAAGAGATGACGCGGTAAAATCTAATTTACAGCGAGCGAATCCTTAATCCTTAACCAAACATCGCAGATGGGGAAACCGGCGCATTAGCCGCGTCAGTCATCAGCAGAATGAATCATTACTTGAAGAGTGCGCCAGTGGCTCGTGTCAAAGAGCCTGTAGCTCAAAGGTCCTCGTGCCCTGCCCCTCCTCCCACCACGCGGCAGCGCGGATGCCGCGCGCCCCGCGCACGCCCGCAAGGAAGGGCTGATTGAAGGGCCACTCTAAAACCTCGACCACCCGCTCGTTCGCTCGCATTCAAGGGTCGAATCCGGATTATAGGGCGCCAAAGTCTGCACCTTCATCAGATATGTATAAATTTGTTTGCAGATCGGCAATTGAGGCGCCGAAAATTGTAGACTGTCTGTAATTTCGCTCCATTCAATGTCTACAAAAGAACAGCTGTATGAAATTAAACTACCTTATCATAAGGCTTGTTGTGAGGGTGCTCGAAGTAATGTGCTGACGTGATTGAAACGTCGACGAACTTTTATTTGATCTTTTTGAAAAAAGCGCAATACAAATGATATGCAATCGTGTATTAGTCGGTATTGAGGAGACCAGCAGGGCGTGGTGCTGTTCCCTAGCGCGTCACGTGTGTCGGCACACATCGATACCTTAAGGTGAAGTTGCCGTGTAAGTTATTATAAGAGAGGTGCGCCGAGGGAAATGAATGTCGAGTAGGGCGACCCGTTGTCATTCATATTAGCTGCGACGGCTTAAATTTGTAATCACACTGCGCCAATTCATGGCTGTTGCTCGGCATAACTGTGATGAAAATAGGAAAAAGTAAGCACTGCCCGTAAAAAGTAAATACCGACGTTGATAAAATTGAGCTCGAAGTGAGAAGAAAGCGATGTGCCATACTGCGGATCGTTATTTCAGAATAAAATTGGTATCCATTATGTTCCAACGTTTTGATGGGACAATATTATTTCTGAAGGGATTATCGGTCGGATACCGACACTGAAACTCGTGATTTCAGTTTTCAGAGGGGCGGGCGATCGCAAAAAGCAACGATAGGCTGGGCTGGATGTAGGTAATATGCAATGTAGCTTTAAGTTCTGGATTAAAGGCGAACCTTCTCCAAAAACGAATGAGGTGGAGTTTTGATCTGGCCCTTATAAAAAATTCTATGAAACGCCCTAAGAAACTTCCGTAAAAATAGAAAAATTACACACAAAGAGATGACAAAGATATGACATGTTTTTGAACTCTTCAAATCGCGGAGCATAAAGCTCAGCGGCGGAAGGACAGGCGCGCCTTAATAACACTCACGGATGACGAAGTCCGTCGTAACACAAAATGATTACACACATAAAGAACCTTATCTCTTTACATTCTACACTGGCATAAACCGGTTACAGTCGGGAGTAACCGTTCCGCAACCGCTCGAATGTTTACGCGAGTTTTACGCACCAATCTCGCCACCGACGACGTTCCCGCTAGAAATTGAAAACGGAATTATGATGAAATAAAAATGGCACACAACATTTTCCGTGACGCGACGTGGCGTGACGTGGTCGAGCGGCCGGTGGCATAGGGGCGCGGCGCGGTGCAGTCAACTGCTGACTAGACAGCAGGAAATGTTCCATGTGCCGCCGGATATCGGCGAATGTGTTCCAATTTTAAGTGAGCCGACGAAAATTGATTCTGCTCAATTTTACGTAAACATGACGAGTGGGTGCCTTGATTGAACTAAATCCGGATTGCATTCGCGCCCCGTCCGCACGGCGTAGCCCCCGGCTGCCAGCCCGTGCTCCCGAATACAGATCGTCTACCAGCCCAATCCGATGTCACTTGTAAACAGCGTACATTTACGAATTCGTGGCATCGAAATAGCAGAGGAAGCGTTTAATTATACTACATGTTCGACTTTCAATATGCACCGTAGTACCTGCGCGAGGAATGCGGTAGAAATATTCAGAATATCTGCGTAGGTTCAATCACGACCCCGAATCACGGGAAAGCATAACTTGTACGTTGCGGAATATGTATCTGTTCGTAAGTGCAGGTACCTACTGTAAGCAGACGAATAACATGTTACCTACTTTATGCAGTAACATTTCGGGGAGTGCATGCTTTACAGATTACCTTTTACTCCAACAAAATAGTATTTTAATATACGGGAACGAGACCACAATGTTTGACAATATCAGCTCAGACAAAAACCTAAGTTAGGTCGTTAAACGCGTGCAAATGTAACAAAAACCTTCTAACCGGGAAACGGGTAAAACCGAAAATAAAACATAGTCTACTGTGACCTTTCAGCGCGACGCGATAAAATACGATGATGTTTCATGAAACAAATTGCATGTAAAGCTCCGATATAAATGTGTTTTTAATTATCACGGAGCGGATGAAAATGAATGTAATTTGATCTGCAAACGGAGCATTTTAGCCTTTATGTCGGCTGTATTTAAATAGAACAATTAAAAGCGGTCAAGCGTTCTACGTAAACATTTTTACGTCCGCCTGTTCACTGTTGTTAGGGCGGCAGTGAATTTGCATTTTGCACCGAGTCGCGCCGCTTGCATCTGATTCCGCACTTCATTGCAACCTGGCAATTAGCAAGGAATCAGTCGACTGGATTTATTGATGTACGACCTATCTTAATTAACGCTGCTTTTTAAACAACATTTGTGTTGTTATAATAGCCATTAGGAAACGCGTGGAAATGCTAATGATTCGTTTACGGGTATTTTCAGTTCTAACTCTCAGTTAGTTTTTTTTAACGACATCATGTTTTTGCATGTTGTGTGTATTGTGTTGTGTATTCCAATGCTTTAGGTTTTCATCAAACCTCGCAGTGATAGTTAGAATATAGTTTACGGATGTCTAAAAGTCATATACCTGAATGGCTCTACTAAAAGTTTCGCTAGTTTCAATTCCCGTGCGCTCAGCAAAAAATTCTGTCGGTCCGCTGTGTATGTAACGTGCTCGTCTTTTTGTAAACCGACAGCTTCCACCTGACTAGAGGCTGCGAAGTACTGCTCTCTTCAAATACTTGTATTTTTTGCTCCGAAAACAATAGATTTACAGGTGGACTCCGCTGTTGGAGTTTATTTGTAGAAAACTATAGGTATTGACGACTTTGTCTGAAACTAATCGCTATTCCAAATCCGTAGGTGACATTACTTAAGACTAAGGAGCCGTTCAGGAGCGGGTCCGTTACATAAAGAATACGTTTCCTCAGAAGATTACTTTTAGGTAAAAGGTAAAAGACTGTCAAACGGAACAAATACCCGTGTAACCCCCGTCTTTCATTGAACACTAATTTAGCTCGTTAGAGAAAGGTCGCGAGACACGTGAATTCTATTACCAAACCACTTATCCCTATAAAACGTCACGTTTGCGTTAACGTTAAACTCAATTGGGCTAAAGTGAGGTGCACTCACTCGCCGACGTGAATGTGTAATGGTAGGGGCTGAAATATTGAACTAGCTCACTACTACTGCTCAGTGCTCACTGTGCTCAGTCCGTAGGTAAACATTTTTGATTGAGCCGGTACCAGCAACATCCTTGGAATCGTTGAAAGAATCCCTCCGCATTTGCATTTACCTTTGGTACGAAAAATAAAGTTGAATAGATTATATATTTTTGGAGGGGCCTATGAGAACCGCTCTATGACACACGGAGCTTGCTCTAATAGTGTGTTTTAGGATACTTGTCTTATTGCGGTTGTTTCAAGGCAAAAAAATGGTTAAGAAATTGATGTGATTATTCACCAGTTGAAGGCGGTTAAGGAAGGCTGTTGCTTTTCCTGGAGACCGGTTTCTTGAATTGACAGTTTGATCAATTTTGTACCTATTTCTTCAGTGACAATTAATCGTAACAAGGATATCAAAATCTGTCAAAAAGTTGCGTTCAAAATCAATATAAATCTTTTGATAGTTAATCTTTGGGTTGCTGATGTTATAAAGAATAGAACTTCAATTTGAAAATACCCGTAGCAGGTACATAACAGAAAAAAATATGTATGAATATGCAACACAAGAAATTGCAGTTACGTATACGCGTAATATATCTGAGAAACTCATTATTAAAAGAATACGAATCGAACTGAATTTAATTAGAAGATTCGTATCAAATAACAAACCGTAATATGATGTACGCAAAAACATAGTAGGTACTTAGGTATATTGTTTTCAAATTATATTATTGTACAATTAAGTACATCTGCATTGCTTTGAATACACATAATGTTAATAGACTATTCCCAGCAACAACAAAATCACACTAATTTATAACAATGTCGAGGTAACTTTCATAATTGGAAGGAAACCCGTTTCCATTAGTTATTTAGAAATAGAGGTCCGTGATTTTGTACAGCTTTAATAGTTGTTATTAAATCGTTAACCGCGGTCGTTACTACAAATAGACAGACGGACTCAATGAAACACTAGTTGGCGTTCAATTAAAATTGATACCCTTCAAATTACGTTGTATTCAATTTGCTAAAAACTTTATGTTCATTCAAACGACGTACATCTGTTTAAGATAATTCGCGAGCGCCAACAAAATTCAGTATCAAAGCGGCAATTAAATAGAACATTAAAAGTGAAACGGAACCTCCACCTTTAATTACGGCGGCTGCTTTCTTTCCTTATCGCAATTTTATTACAATGACAATACGCAGGAGCAGTACGAGAACGCCTATTAAATTATTTGTGTGCGTCTCAAGCTCTGTCGCGGTAAGCCGAAATTACTTATTGTACAAAAAACATTGTCGGTACATGGTGTCAAATCATCGTTGTTTACCGGAGCCGGTCCGGGCGGGTGCCGCATAAATCATAATATTCGTAACGAGTGTAAGACGCTGCAAGGGTACTGACGGCTTGCCAACGTTTCCTCTATAATTCAAATGCGGCCGCCTCCGTTCTCAGCGGAAAAGTTGAGCTTTCCGCACATTTAAAAATGTGGCGGATACATCACGTATGTGTAGCGTACTGGTCCTCGTATATCCCAACATTTACAACGCTTCCTAAATAATATTTCGAGCTTTGAAATTTTATCTGGAGGTTTTTTAACAGTAAACCCTTACATTTTCTCGGAAAACAATACTTTTACCGCTACTGGGATTAATTGCGGTAAATGCGGGAGTTTTCATTCAAAGCATGAAAGTTACGTTCCATTCATAATGTTATCTACATTAGTGGCTACTAACTTTACAATCCTCGTAGCAATAAAATACTTAGTTGTGAAAATAACTGTGAACATTTCGCGAAGTACGCGCCGCTATATTTTTGGGCTCAAGGTACAAAACGTAGCACAGTCGGATTATGAATAATAGCGGAGTATGAGCCCACTCGGCACATGATATACAGTACTTTTATGTACAATACACCTATATTGTCCTTGGTTACACGTATCTAAAATTCATGCTCTAAATACAGAGCCGCGCGGTTCAGTACACACTTGCTGGTCTTTTATTGCCAACCACACGAAAGCAATCTTGAACACGGTGTGTACCACCTCTTTTCAGTTTTTTCGAGTTCCTTTTCCAAAAATGTACGTTAAAATATCAAAGTACTGCTCGTGAAGTTTGAAGTTAAAGTGTCTACGTTTTAAGTTTTTCTTTCAAGTTTCCTGTATATTTTCGCAGATCTACTCCTAAAAATATTTTTTTTAAGAGTTTCACTTTAAGTTCAACTTAAAGTCAATTTCAAACGTGATTTGAAATAATAACTCGAAAACTGACGCGTAAAATGAGTTGAAAACTTTTCCGAAACAGAGCGATAAGCCTAATCAGAAGACAGGAGCTGCTAATTCATTAATGGCGCAGTTTAACGAATAAGTGTTTTAGCGGAAATAAGATCGTTCGGAACAGACGCGAGACGTTTTAAAACAATGCGCATCATTCAAATATCCCATTAAATCGTGCGATTTAGCTCCGAAGAGCGGGTTCGGGTAAATTAAGCAAATTAAGAGCTCGCTCCTGAGACAGTAATTACTGCGCGTCTGTACTTGGCCACCGACCAAGTACCCTGCCTACTTTTACTACATCCTGCTCGATTTATGAACGACTCGATTTTCCCGATTTTCGAACGTAACTCAATTGGTTCAAACCCCATGGGCTCGCTATGGATTATGAATGTTATCGTACGCGAGCGCTGCACAATTTCTGTCTCGACTTCGGCTTAGATTTCCGGATTTTAAATGAGATTAAACCTTTAATAAAGAGATTATCCGAATTTCGAACGGATCAGTGAACTGCGGCGATCGGAGGTTCCCTAAGTTTAGTATTAAATACGTATTATTTCCTTATAACGACGGATGCAGTCTCAATGATGATTGATGTTATTTATAAACTCAAATATCGACTATTAGACAATACTTTAGCAACATAAGATACAAACAAAACTTGTATGCGTCACAGACGCTGTCTGTATAGTAATTTCGTGCAAAAAGACAACTTAACAAGTTTGAAATAAGTCTAATTGAAAAGTTTGTTAACATGCTTGAGTATTTCCTGGAACCTGGAACTGCGGCGACAACTTTCCGACGGCGAGTGGTGATCAAAGCGCTTCGAAGTGATGAAAGCTATATCAAAATACAAGAAGAAAAAATGACGAAATGCCACGTTATCAAGTGAAACAGCTGTAGTGCAGGCGCGTGGGCGGGCGGGCGGCGCGTTGAGCCTATCGACTCGCTCGCCCGCGCGTGCATCACTCACCTCAAGGTCGCAGCGCCGACCGTCGCCGTCCGTCGCCCCCGGCCGCCCGAGCCCTACTCGCGACCCCGCCGCGCCACCCTTCTTACATTTCGACTACCCACTTTAAAAATTTAAAGTATCCCTCGTCCTTCCGGCACATTTTCCCGGGTGAGGGCGACCGGCGCCCGTGGTGTCCCTGAGAAAACTGACGGACGTCGCCGGTCCTCGTCGGGTTATATAGGCGGCGGCGGGGCGGGGCGTCGGCGCGAGTTGCGCCGTCGATTCGCGAACTCGATAAATAAATTAATTAAAAGTGCAAGTGAGTGATCGCCCGCGTGCAGCCGACCTGCGAACTCGTCTAGAGCTTCCCCTTAATTGGAATTTCAGACCCACCGGATACTTGGTCGAGCCACGGATTGTTTTCCAGTCCAGGATTTACGAGCCACTCGTACGGAGGTCTCCAAACGTGGCGTTTGAACGAGCTCGACCGAGATTGAACCTGATTTATATCGTCCTGTTAAACAACCTCATGTCTAACAATGTCTCAATTTGTGGTTAGAGTGAGGATGTATTACAGCACCGAACTTTAATGAAAATGGAGACTTTAAAGTTCAAAGGTGATATCAAAACCTTCTCAATTCTTAAAGCGATTAACTTACGAATCAGTATAAGTTTAAGCCATCAAGTCGTTAATGTGCTTAGCTCACACTAAGTACTCCATAGCTAAGAAATACGTTTTAGGACCTTAAACAAACCCTACATCTCTACTTTTAGAAAACTTTGAAAAGCCCAACTACATAAAAGTGACATAACAAACCATTTCAGTACCTAATACAAAAACCAGACACCGTGACCGTTGTAAGAACCACGACAAGTAATAGAAAAAAGCAAATGGATCTGTGTGGGCAGTAACGGAGTTAATCACTTCGTTACTGCTAGTAGTAACTTGAACCCTTCAGGTTCGAAGAAAAGCTGATTGCGGCCGCAGTGACGTCAGCGCGGCAAATAAACCGGCGAGGACTCGTAGCGGACAATACTTAGCTACGGATAGTGTGCTGCAGGAATATCAGGCTACCGTTGTCTGTTTATAAGTGTAACATGTCTCCGGTATTTCAGGGAAATTCTTTTGTGCCTTTTTCGGGTTTTTTGTGTAGGCGGTCGGTGTTCGGAGTTCATAAGGAAAGTCGAAGAATGTAGTCTTATGTTTGCACATACTTACTTAATACTCATCTTGGACAAAGATATTGTACGACTTTGATTGATTTCTATTGTGATTGATTTTCATTCACAGTCATGATTACTCCTATTTTCAAGTTAAGGGCCGTTCAAGTATTACGCCATTTTTCTTTTAATGTTAGTATTCTGTATTTTTTATTGATTCATGAGCAGCAGATAAAAGTAGCCGTGTGGTATCCGGCAGAGTAAAATAGAACAAACCCAACACTCACGGGTGTCGTATATAAGGCGACTAATGTCTGAGGCAGAACACCTTGCGCCTTCGTAGACCTGAGAATGGGCAGCAGCGTTTTCTGTTAGTCTTTCATCACTGCGATCTCCAATCCGCCTGCCAAGCGTGGAGATTATGGCAAATTCCTCCCATCATAGGAGAGGCTTATGTCCAGCAGTGGACGTTATGGGCTGATGTAGTAGTAGTAGTAGATAAAATTCTAGAAATAAGAAAATAAGCTTAGCTATGACGCGGCGGTTGGCGCAGTGGCTGAGCGATTGACTGCTGCGCTGAGTGTCGTGGGTTCGATTCCCGCACGGAACAAATATTTGTATGGCCTTTAGGTAGTTGTTACGGGTTTGTCTGTTTGTGTACATGTGAATTTAAATGTTTGCAAACGCAACCACGATACAGGAGAAATACCTACCCTGTGGGGCAACACCGAGAATATTAAATATTTTTATGCGAGCACCTAAACGTGTTCATTATTTGTGGAAATCCCCGAATATGCGTTTCGTTTTCAAGCATAGACAATGTGTGGGTTGCCATATGTGTGAAAATGTAAATAATTAGCGTTGAACCTCATCTGGCAGCATGGAATCGCACTTTTCCGTGGTCCTATCCTTTTCTGTCGCTCAGAAAGTCAGAACCATAATTTGCTAGAACGGGAATGCTATCGCACGCGGCAGCATCACCGATGCTATCGGGCGCACGCTCTGTATCTCGCTCTAACAAATGACGGTTCTGGGCGATAGAAAAAGATACGAGCATGGAAAAATGCGATTCCGTGCTGCCAGATGAGGTTCAGCCCTTACTGCTAACGTAATCAACATCTAGACCTCCGCACCCCCCATGTCATCAAAAATAAGCAAAGCATAGACCCCCCGCCCTCCTATAGTGCTTACATAATACTTGAACGGTCCCTTATACCGGATGAATTTTGGATATATTAGGTGAACGGAGTAGAAGCTTACCCTATAACTAGTTTTTTTATTTTCTTTTTTCCACAGCTTAGAAAAAAATTGATACATCAACAAAAAACGCTACAAACTTCAAGTCAACTTTTCCTATTACAACAAAGAAAGAGACATTTTGAAATGTCTGTCATTTTATCATATTTTTTTTTGGAATAACGAAATAAATAAGTACATTGTATGCATTCTGTATGGTGTCGGACGTAAAGAATAGCACCATCTCATATCTTCCCGTGGGTGTCGTAAGAGGCGACTAAGGGACTTACCAGAGAATGGGCAGCAGCGTTCTCTGTGCTTTTGTAACAACCGTACTGCGATCGCCAACCCGCCTGCCAGGCGTGGCGATTATGGCAAAAACCCCCTTTTGGGGGAGGCTCATGTCCAGCAGTGGACGTCTTTCGGCTGAAATGATGATGCCATTTGCTTCTACTCAGTTCACTTAATATACCCATTTTTTTTGGAAAGTGATAAAAAAGTCATATACAGATAGGAGTGACAAAACCATGAACATGGCAAGAAAGGAAGTGTCTGATGAGATGACGAGTAATAGAAAAGTATGAAGACATGCTGCGTCGACCCCAAATGAATTGGGAAAAGGGTAGGAGAATGATGATGATGATTGGAGTGACAAAACCGTAATATCCAATGCATTTTCATCTTGCCCATGATGCTGATATATGAAGGAAAGAGCAATGGGGAGACACACTGTGGAACTAATGGCGCTAGCATAGCTGCTTCCCAACATCGTCATTGGTTAAAAATGTGGTAATGTCATTTTATATTTCAAAATAGCTTAACCTCATTGGTCAGATTGAGACCACCTATGGTGGCGCCATCTTAGATTATCTTTGCCTGTGTCTCCCCATTGAGATACTTTTTAAGAGCTGTCAAACGCGGTTCTCTCATAGATTTTGTATGGCAATAGCCAACTGTGACGTCACTGTTTATTCAACTCAATGACTCAACTATTTATTGATTTCAAAGCAACTAGAAATTGAATTTGGGGTGTAATTATCAAAAAATTGAGTTTGGCAATTAATTGAAAATAAATGGGGTTTTCAGGCCCAAAATAAAGTGTTTTTTTTTTTTTTTTTTTAAGATTGGTGTCTTGGAATGAGAGGTTTTCCTTTTGAGGTTTTAAAAAAAAACTTAGTTTCCAAGAACTCTATAGATGGCGTTGAACTAACTATGCCAAAGCCAAAACGCTTGAAAAAAAAAACATTGTGTCACATCACATACTCTCGTTGACTGACACTTTCATTTGCTTAACCTTCCGAATATAACCAACATTTCTCGCGCTTTGTTAAAATCAGTTTTTTTAGGTCTCGTTCCTTGCATTATCATACTTACTCCTAGCGCCATCTATCCAGCGACTAGGGAAGAGCTAAAAAGAAAATCCCTCATTATTGTTTGATGGTGTCATTTACCCTATTCGAAGACTGAACAAGAGTTAGGAAAGAAGAAGAACATGGTGACTTACTTACACACACACGCACACACACACACACACACACATTATTGTCTAGCAACGTCATATTCAGGAGTAAATCTGTACAATTCAATTTTGTTCAAACAGACCCTGGCAACAGTGACCAAGCGGTACCTACGTACATACCCACGTACATATAACAGCGTTAGTTCTCACATAGTAGAACGGCTAGCACTTTATTCCCCTATTCAGAGAACTAGACGCTATCTCACTGGGTAAAATTAACTCCGCCTTTCTAGGACCATTAACTTTAATAATGAAAACTGTGATATGAGATATTGTTGAAAATCTAGTGTCGGAGAAACGAGGATAGGGGATGGGTAAACAAAAAATATTAGTTTTCAATACATAATATTTTGAGTCTTTATAAGTTTTTCGTTAGAAGGTAGAGGTAGTCATACTAGTATAGGATCCGTTAAAGAACGACCTTCACCGAGCTGTTTAAAGGATGGAAAGTATTTTATATCAAATTAAATATGTCAAAAACTATATTGCAAATGGGTTGACTAAAAAATTTCAGTCCAGAATACAATTTTCTTTTTTTCTACATTTCACTGGTTTGGCTAATAGACAAATCCCAAAGCAATCGAAAGTATGAAAATACGCAAACGTTAGGTTAACCTAACATTTGCATATTCCATAGCTAGGCTTCATAACTTTTGCATATTCCATAGCCTATATGTTCTATTAGGCTTCATACTTTCGATTGGTATGGAATGTATCTATTAACTAAACAAGAGAAATTTTTAAAAACATATAAAATTTTTAAATTGCTGATTAATCATATTCTGGACTGAAAGTTCTTAGTGACATATTTAATTTGATATAAGTAAAATACTTTTCATCCATTATCCAGCTCGGTGAAGGTCGTTCTGTAAGGGATCTTAGACTATACCGGATAATACAGTTTGGGGAGCAAATTGTTCGACTACTTGCGTAATTTTTAATTATTTTAAGCCTCTGCACATTGATTTTAGAAAACTTCACGTACGGGGTGGAAGGAATTCAGTGCATCATTCCGAACACTCAAAGAAATTTTTCATCAGCAATATAAAAAAAAAAACTGGTGACCGTGTGTGCGTATCGATGTAATTCCATCCTTTACATTGTTTAAGAAAAACAATAATTTTGCTGTCACAGAATTTTCAGGGACTATGTAGAGCATAACTTAATTCACCCTTCTTGAAAAAAGTAAAGAAACCGATGACTAAAAACCAACTAGAGTCGTGTAGCTTCTCCTACGAGTCTGAAAACTATAAACTGTTGAACTATTAAACTTGGGTATTAAACTTGGTTATCAGCGCTATAACGATTTATTAGTAGTAGAATACTCAATTCTGGTTGGACCTATACTAACGAGTGGAAAAGGAAAAATACCTTATAATACATCCATATAATTTCCTAAATAATAAATGCTAAAGTTTAACTTTGTTTCGTTTTCGTTTTGAATGGATTTAGACAAAACTTTACTTTCTATCCTCCACGCAATGGAAGCCTAGGGCAAACGCAACATGTTTAAGACAATTACAGGAGCTAAATTAGCAACTCTATTTGTGGTGGTTCAAACTTCGTTTGAAATACTGTTAGAATAAAGTTTTAATCCGCTTGCACTACAAAGTGGTTGTTACGCGTCAGCCACTGCGGGCCGAATAGTGCGAAATTAGTGTTTTTTTTTTGTGATTTACAAAAAATCTATTGATTGGACAAAAAAAGAAAAAACACTATGATGCTAATATGTTGCTTGTAGAATTATTTGCAAAAAATCAGAATAAAATAATGACATGTATTTTAGTATGGTTTTTAATTTACTCGTTAAAAGAATTTTTTATAGATAAGTTCGTGATTTTTTTTATCGAGTAAAATTAGTTGTATTATGTTTTCAAAACACTATCATCCTAGCGAATATCCTGAAGAATATCATATATTTGTCTGGTTTTGTTTATTGCAGTGAATCATGTGCTTTCTTGCATTATAAAACTCGCGTTTAGCTCTTGTACTCGCCTTAAGGTGAATGCTTCAGGGTAGCCCGCGAAATGCAATTTTTCTTACGTTTTTTTGCAATTTGCAGGCCAGTGCTAGTTTATATGTTGATTAAAATATTATTTGCGCTTGTAAGACGTATGTAGTTACAGATTTACATTCATCAAAATCATCAATACAACCCTCAATGTTCATAAAGGTGTAAAAATGACTTTATCAAGGTCAAAATCATCCTGCACCTTTATGAACTTGGAGGGTTGTATTGATGATTTTGATGAATATAATTCTGTAACTACATACGTCTTACAGCCGCGAACAATATTTTAATCAACATACAACCTAGCACTGGCCTGTAAATTGCAAAAAACGTAAGAAAATTTGAATTTCGCGGGCTACCCTGGAGCATTCACCTTAAATCACGACGTTCGAAGTTTTCAAACTTGGCTCTATAGCCTACAACCAAGCTATGCTAGTGCAGGTAGGTACCTAATGAACCTCACTGAGGAAATCAAAGACCGTATTATAGCCTAGCTTTGACATCGATAATGTCAATTTAATCGCGTTACGATGTCATGTACCTATACCGGCTGACGGGACCTGTTGGGTATGGATTGGGAATACATGGTGGGGTATATATATTATGTAGAATTGTGAGATAGATACCAAGTATACCAACTTACAATAGTTATGTTAAGGTACTATGCAGTACTTAGGTAACCTAGATAATATCTACGTCTACACTTATATAATAAAGAGGAAAGATCTGGTATTTTTGTGTGTATGTTTGTAATGAATAAACTCAAAAACTACTGCACTGATTTCAAAAATTCTTTCACCATTAGAAAGCTACATTCACCCTAAGTAACATAGGCTATATTTTATCCCCGTACTCCCACGGGAACGGGAACTACGCGGGTGAAACCGCGTGACGTCCGGTAGTTAGGTATAAATGGAATACCCATTACACTCACGGGTGTTGTATAAGGGGACTAATGTCTGAGGCAGAACACCTTGCGCCTCCGTAGACCAAACAATGGGCAGCAGCGTTTTCTGTTAGTCTTTAATCACTGCGATCTCCAATCCGCCTGCCAAGCGTGGAGATTACGGCAAATTCCTCCCATCATGGGAGAGGCTTATGTCCAGCAGTGGACGTTAAGGGCCGTTGTTGTTGTTGTTGGAGAACCTAGGTACTGAAAATTATTCCTAGCTATGTAGACACCCATAGTTATCTTCCTAAGGTATTTTGTCTACGTATTTATTGTTGTAACATGGTTTAACGTGGCTTTAACGCAGTCACAGACTAAACTAGTTCAGATAACACGGAGGCTAAGTAAGTACCTAAAAACTTGCAGTTGTTTTACAAAAGATGAATTTTTTTTAATGAGATTTGCAGGTTTTTGTGTAATGTAGGTACTGTAGAGCAAAATAGCTAGTTCTATAAACAGGTAATTAGAGAAACTACCCGTAAAACAGCAGTTTTTTTTTCAATTATGTGACTAACTTCACGCTTTCAGGCTTGTCATTTTAAAAACATTTGATTATACCTATGAGAAGACATAGAAAGCAGAAAGTGTGGACTACAAATGAACACACAGAAGACATTTGCCATGACGAATAGCGAAAAAACACCAATTAAAACTGAATCTCATTCTATAAACTATGTGGATGAGTATATATACCTGGGGCAAAACATATCATTCCTAAACCAAACATCTCGTGAAGTAGAACGCCGTATAAAGAAAGCTTGGAATAAATACTGGTCGCTGAAGGAAATATTCAAAAGTAAATTACCAATGCATTTAAAAAGGAAAGCGATGGACTCCGTTGTTATGCCGACACTATTGTACGGGTGTTAAACTTGGTCGCTCACAAAAGACATCGTACAAAAGATCAACGTGTTCCAAAGAGCCGCAGAGCGAAGTATGTTGGTTATAAAGCTGAAGGATAGGAAGAAAAACACATACATCCGATCCATAACGAAGGTAACGGACGCTGTCGAGCTAGCAAGCAGACTGAAATGGCGATGGGCTGGACATACAGCTAGAGTTACCGATAACAGATGGAGTGAAAGGATATTACATTGGTATCCCTACGAAGCCAAACGCCCACGCGGCCGCCCTAGGCGACGCTGGTGTGACGATATCTACCAAGTAGCCGGATCTACATGGACTCGCCAAGCACAAGACAGACAGCACTGGAAAGAGTTGGAGGAGGCCTACACCCAGAAATGGGTAGCCCAATAAAATACTTGTACCTATAATGTGACAAAGTATTCCGAAGAACGATTGTGGTAACACTGGTGGTATCACGGGAATTAAACGAAAACGAACTAAAATTTATTCAATATAATTATAATGTTTGGAAATATGTTATTGTGAAATGATTAAAGAAAACATGAATTTAAAAATAATATATAATTAAGTAATAATATCAAAATAAATAAATTGTTAAAGAAATCAAATTAAAAATAGTATTGTATAAAACTAAATATAACTAAAGCTATATTGTAACTCAAATATAAATGTGATTTAAAATAATGTATTAATTAATCTACTCGTAAAATTTAATTTTGATTATATATGAATTGGTATTCGAATGTGCATGGAAATGGTATGGAATTATGTAATATTGTTATTTTTTTGGGAAATAAAGGCTTTATTATTATTATTATGAGAAGACGGCCGACTGGTCATAGATGATTCACAATTAGCTCTGGAACTCTGCTTGTGGGGTGAATCAGCCTCCCGTTATCTGAGAATCTCCCAGCATTATCGAAGGCGATAAGACTTTTCCTTAAATCCCCGCTTAGTTTGATTTGGATATAGAAAGCATTTATAACGCACGATCAATGATTCTTAATAAACTATGTAGGGAAAAAACGAAATAAATAATGGAATCGGTAAATACCTCATACCCAATCATCTATAAAAGAACATAATTTTATCAGAATTCCGTGAATGTTTGGTTAGTCATGATAACGTGTCTCATCACTATGTAAATATCCTAAAAAACCATGCGGCCACTCGCAATCTTTGACGAAAATATTCCAATATCTTCAACAGTTTTACGAACGCAAATCGCTCACAAACAAAATGTAGTATGCGTCACTTTGAACGCGGCGCGTAATTTCGATGACGCTTACATGAGCCCGGATAGCTCAGTCGGTAGAGCATTGGACTTTTAATCCAAGGGTCCAGGGTTCAAGTCCCTGTTCGGGCGGCTAACTTTTTCCTACTGTTGTTTATTTTATTTGTTTTTTTTTCGTTTATGCCAATGATGAAAAATAATCTAGTTTTTATTTTATTTATTTCTTTTTGTTTTTCATTATCTTCATCTGTGTATTATTTTTGATGTACATAATTATATAAATATACCTAATACAAAAGTAATACAATTTACAATGAAATTATAAAACCATGTATAAGTATACTATTGTAAATACCTACTTATAAACTTTTTTTCCCGATAGCATTTAAATAATAAAATTTAACCTTTATGTAACTACCCAATAGGCCTTATTACCCATTTCCAGCAAAGGTTCACCCGAGATATTATATCTTCTATCAGTCTGCTACGTGAGAACAAGCGTGAAGGAGATATACATACTCCATGTGAAATAACGTATAATTTCGTCACTACATGGCAAGCCCCTGTGGCCTAATGGATAAGGCATCGGCCTCCTAAGCCGGGGATTGTGGGTTCGAGTCCCACCAGGGGTACGTATCCCTTTTTGTATTTCGCTTTTTTATTTTACTTTTACATGAACTTTTCTGACCACTTTTTATTTACTTTTATGTAATTTAGTAGTTATAAAAGATATCATTCGCAATTCCGCTAGAGGACGTGTATGTGTAAGATGTTGTATGTTCATACACCTAAATACAGGTTGGTGAAAATTCACGCCTTGTTAAATTTTACGAGGTTGTCCTGTCCAGTCGGAGTTTAGAAAATTTAATGTTACTAGATACCTACTTTTAAAGCACTTTACACTCGTGTTCTGCAAGCATTATAATATTGGATACTTAGTGTTATCGTTGCCAACAGAACTTGCACTTTATATTTTTAAACGACTTCAAAAAAGGAGGAGGTTATAAAGGGTGTAAAACACCTCTTAACGAAGCCGAAAGGCACTTGTTGTCCTCGTCATTGCGATATTTTTTTTGTTCTACACCATACCTGGGAACATCCTAGTTACGGAGATATTGGGGGTCAAAGTTCCAACTTTTTGACAAGTTTTTTTTTAAACACAAGTTTTTAATGGAAGAACACCTCCACGACCCCCGTATAATATTACTGTGCCTACGGGCCTACTATTCAATCCATCCATCAGCACAATGTTTTGAGTGCGTTACTTTGAGTTCTACCACTAAACATGATTTATCACCCTAAAAAAAAAAGTAGTTTCCCAGCAATAATTTTTGCGTAAAGTTAATTAGTTTGATGTACAGAATGCTTGGTTGACGGCTTCGTGATGAGGTCTTTTACACCCTGTATGTGTTTGTGTATATGTATATTTTTTTTATACATTATACTGTGATTGTTTGAGGTCTAAGTTAAATTGTAAACATAATTTTTAATAAAATGATTCACAGATTCCACGTCGTCACGTTAACATTTAATAAACGCATAATAAGCTCTTTATTACGCCGTACAGTCGCATTATAGAGCAATAGAAATTGTGAAATGCCTTCAATATTGAAATGTCGACCTACTTCGCGTGGCCACGGGGTGCCCGCGGGGCGCGGTTGGCGGTGCGGGGGGTCGGGGGTGAGGGAGGGGGCGGGCCACTGGCTACGTCACTACAATTAATAATGGCTCGTCATAATCCTCATCTATTTTATCGGTGAAAAAATATCAGTTTTCCATAAAAGTTATGGGAAATGCGCAAGCTCTCTATCCACCTACGTACGTCCTTGTCTACCTACCTACTTATAAAATACTTGTAGTGTTGTTTCACCTATGCTTCGTTCGTTACTCATAAATAACTAACAAAATTATCAATGTAGAAGCTTCTTGTTTCGAAAACTGTATGTTAGTGAAGTTTGTCAGAGTAGAGAGTAGGTACCTATACGCTTTTCACGACGTTACTTACACCTTCACAATTTACAGGAAGTCTGATAACATCAAATTCGAAAGGACCTAAACCTGGACTATGGTTTTGAAAAGTAAAATTATATTGAAATGAAAAACAGGGATTATGGGAAATAAAATTTCTAATTTAAAAATGTTATCCGTCGTCCAAGTTACCACGGTAATTAAAAACAAAACGACTATCAAGTTCCTCTACTACCTGTAAGCAACCACAATTTATAGCATGTTCTATTTGGTCCAATTTTTTAATTCAGAATACCTAGAACTCTCGACATGAGAATGGAAACGAAACATTTAAACAATAAGCTGGGTACGTTACAAGTAGTATGGATTTCATAAAATAATAATATTATTCGTAGTGTTGAGCTGAGTGGCGATGACAGCGCCCCATGCGGCGGGAGGCGAAATGCGCCTGTCACTTCCCTGTCAGCGACATTGCGAAAACAATACCGTTATTTCCATGTAATAACTCTATCGTTATCGGACGTCTAAAACATAACGACGTTTGTTTACGTTTCATTGTATCCATTGCATTAACTAACTCCAGTTGTGTTGAAGCAATTACTTTACGCTGCGGTGAACATGGACATAGGAGATAGGGAGGTACCTGCATGAAGTCTGTTTTTATTT
This sequence comes from Xestia xanthographa, assembly GCA_905147715.2. Lineage (NCBI taxonomy): Eukaryota > Metazoa > Arthropoda > Insecta > Lepidoptera > Noctuidae > Xestia > Xestia xanthographa. The sequence goes on along the minus strand of LR990649.1, from coordinate 11,967,804 downwards.
TGATACTTATATAAGTTAGAATCTTAGAATCAGTAAGTACTTAATTTAAATAAACTTAAAACACCTACTTTGGTAGGTAGGTCCACAAAAAATATTCAAGATCTTGAAATAAAAGGACATGAATCATTTTTAAACACACGCCTTCTGTTTTCTGTAGCGTACTAAGTACCTACCTAGATTTCCCCTGTATTAAACATTTGCTTTAGCAAATAGATACCTACCTAACTGGAATTAGATTATTTTTCTAAGAAAGTCAAACCCACGTCAAATCGTCTACAGGTGGAGGTGTTTTCATATTATGTCTCACACTCAATATAACTATTCGATTCCAGAAATACCTCATAAGGGCGAATTGTATATTTAGACAAATAATCCGGTGACGTGGGTCTTTGGCTAGCACTGTCTGTGCTGACCCGCCGGCGCCGCGCTCTCGTAAACCCACCGCGAGATGGCGCTGCTAGTTTTATTGCTTGTTTGCACAACAAGCTGTAATGGAGGACTACAATATTGACAGACCATTAATTCGACAGGAAATTGTGCTGAAGCCGCGGTCTGTGCAGGTGATTGTGAACTTTTCAAATTATCCGCGTGTTCCGCGGTTGTTTCCACTTCAAACAGCGAACGAGCAAGTCGGGCTTTTCACTCCAGGGATAGCAAGTTGAATAAACTGTGCAAGCTACTGCCTAGTGGGCTGTGGGCAACGGAACAGGCGGCACGAACACGACACGTTTGTATAAATGCCCCGCTATCGATTTTTCTCGAACATGTCAGTCTACCTACAGTGAGGCGTTAAGTACAGTGCTATTTACTCCCAAAGGTACTATATATATACATAGGCTGGGTTAAATATAACTACATGTACATAGCAACATTGTAAATACACTTGTAACGTGTCTAAAGACGTTGGAAAACCTATGGGCACACAGCCAATTTCTTGGTCCAAATCGACCATATGGGAAATGCACAGCCAGCATAGGATCAGATCAGGTGAGCTCTTGAAACACAGTTGGCAGAAGCGCTCAATGGAGCAAGGTAAGGACATCGGCACATGCATGCAAGTCAGATGCAGATCAATGAAGAAACCGTCTAGTATGTTGTATTGAAGGCTAAAACAATCCATTGCATAGAACTAATAGTTTTCTACCTTCGAATGGACTCTTAGATAAATAAGTAAATACACTACAGGTTCTTCATAAAATAAATACACTGGTGTCGTCGAAGTTTAGTTTGTGCACAACAGAATCGACACCGTGTCGATTCTGTTGTGCACAAACTAAACTTAATTAATGCTACTGCTATCTCTTTCTCTTTAATAAAACGAGAAAGAGACGGACGTAATTTAGAGATGTCAAATTTAGTTTGAACTAATACTTCCATACAAATGAAGGGTGTACGTAAAAACATGTCGACTAAAAACACGGTGAAGCGCAAGGCATAAACTAGTTTGACATCTCTAACTTAGTTCATAGATATAGCAGTCTCTTTCTCGCACTGTCGTTTAGTAAAAGATAGCAATAGCCTAAATTAAGTTTAGTTTGTGCACAACAGAATCGACACCATTGTATAACTAAGTATCTCGACCGTTTTATAGTAGGTAAGTACTTAAGATGACCCTAAAAATGGGAACAGGACTGCCAGGAGTGACCAATTGACTGAGAAAAATGTGAACTAAGTATTTGCGTTGGTAACAGAGTAGGTAAGGTAGGTAATACTTGATCGTTTGACTGGAAATAAGTCATTAAATGACGTACTAGTGGACGTCACGCGGTTTCACCCGCGTAGTTCCCGTTCCCGTGGGAGTACGGGGATAAAATAGGTATAGCCTATGTTAGGGTGAATGTAGCTTTCTAATGGTGAAATAATTTTTGAAATCGGCGCAGTAGTTTTTGAGTTTATTCATTGCAAACATACAAAAATACAAATCTTTTCCTCTTTATAATATTATTAGTGTAGATAAGGTAATGTATTATCGCTTGGCAAGCGGGTTGGCGATCGCAGTACGGTTGTTGCAAAACCTCCCCTTTCGGGGAGGTCTATGTCCAGCAGTGGACGTCTTTCGGCTGAAATGATGAACTGTATTATCTATCAACTATGAATAACATTAACACGTCGCACCATGTAACGTATGGTACCTACATTGACAATAAGCAAAGTCGTAATCAGAGTGATGTAAAAATGAAGTTAAGAGCTTTCTCTGTTTATTTGAAGCTCCAAATATCCGCCGTCGTCAGGCGTCAAAAGGACATATTCTTTTAATTAAGCCACGCGGAAAGCGTCGTAACTTTTACGAGGTCCGTGATTTAACTATTATTTGTCATCAATTTTATGTGGTCTTAAAGCAAATAGTAGATTCGGAACTGTTCGACATAAAATGGGACATTAAGGTCCCCACCTTATTCTTTTTCTAATATCGTTATTGCTCGTAATTTGCACGCTTATTATGTTATTGAACCATTGTTAGTGAGTTTCTGGAAACATAATAAGGTAAATAAATGTAACTAGGTTAGTAAATGGAACACCAAGTTATTGGATGAATGAAGGCTCTGGCTCACTCACTTTAAGTAAGTCTCGAACTAGTTATTCCTATCTAGATTTACTTAAAATCAATTTTATTTGAGACACTCAAAATTGTTTAACTACAAGCAAATTAGCATTGTCATTTACACTAACTTCTTCGAACTTTCTTTGTAGGTAAATAGCATAGTAGCGTCATCTAGCGTTGAGTAGTGCAAACCAAACGACTATTTGATTGTTGCCTGTCTTACTAGTGCGGTATATAAATAACAGATGGCTCCTATCAGTCTTGTTGTGCTATTCGATACGAGATGGCGCTATTTACTAAATCAGTTTCTCGTATTATACATAGATGGCGTTGTCCATATGTAATAATATTTTCACAGATTTAGTACTTTTCGTAAATAGTGAAATTACGTATTATTATTTACTCTCTTTGCTATTTTTTAAAATTAATATTGTAGTACCGACCAACATTTCCAGGCAGTGTATGGCAATTTCAGGCAATAAAAAAATATTGTCACTGAAATAGAAAATCTTTGTTTAGGTTCTGGAAAATATTTCGTTATTAGTCCTGCAGTTTATGATTTACGCGCTTTATTCACTTGTGGAACAAACATAATTTACCGGACGGATAAAGTTCGCGACGTGTTTGTTCTTTAATTTTGGTTACTTAGATTAGACGATTGTTTGACGAATATTTCGGCACAATTATGACTCCGTATCAGCTGATATATTATCAGCTTTGACATGCCTCACTCTAGATCAGTGGTTCCCAACCTATCGTCCACGGACCGCCGGTGGTCCGCAAGAGCTTTGGCAGCTTTTAAAACATGGTCCGCGAATCTTTAAAATCTTTTTGCTTTGCCTGCTCTTTGAAAATTATTTAAAAGTATTTAAACAAATTTATTGCTACTTCTGTACGAATTATTGTTAAAGTTTTCGACTTCAATTATCGCTCTTGTATCCTTCACTATTTGGTCGCTCCGTGCTTTGTTTTTTTGATGCACGCTTGTTTCGTGTAATTATTGATTGAAACTTTGAGTTAATGATAATCCGATACCATCTTGATCGGTGTTTGAAATTTTGTATATAATTGAGTGAAAATTGAGAAAACTCGCCATTTTGGGTCATGACCGCGAGTAATTTGTTGGTTAAGTACCTAGCCGGCTTTGTCATTTGGACGCCGGTAATTTCCTAAATTCAGTGCTAAACTATTGTACATCCCCGATTGGGTTAGCAAACCGGGATAAAATTCAGTTGGACATTGGTGAAAAGTGCCACGTGTGGGATCTGAAGGTTTGATCCGGGAGTCGACGATACGCGCTGTGGGCGTCCTTTGGAACCGTCGAATCTTACATAACTTCACATACACCACACAAGCATTTACACGTACACCCCACTCAGATACGACGTGACCAGGGGCTACGTCACATCACCGGTACCAACGTGATGGTAAGTGTATCTAATAGGTGTTTTCACTTTGTCGAGTGGACAATATTATTTTGATTAGGGCTCCGCGTAATCGCGGACATCGTGAGTCTGCTAGTGCAGTCTCACACACTATTCATTCTAAAGGTTTTCTCATTTTCCATTTTTTGCATTCACCCCCCTCCCCCCTAGACATAATACTAATAGGTGTCCATGTTTATCTAGGGCCTTATGGCGCTGTCAACACCAAAATCGCGCACACTGTCTATTTGTATGGGAGTAAACGAGACGTCACTATTACTGGGCGGCCAGTTTTTAGAAGAAAATAATGAATACATATAGAAATAAAAAAAAGTGTGGATTATTTTTGAAATATGACTCGTTAGCGGTTTAGGTATGAATATGTTGACTTCATGTTATTAATTGCAGACACGTCAAAAAATAAAGACAGAACCGTTATTGACGATTTTAAGACCAATTTTTGCAATTATTTTCTATCGAGCCGATTTCGTTAAATTATGTATCGAGTCCGTCCACGGTCTTTGAAATATGATAAATATGAATAAATATTTTATTTGATGAGCTAGAACAAATAGTTTTTCTTAAAAAACTGCTTATATAACATCAATTTGAACAAATATACTTAGGTGTTGTCAGCCCCTTAAGGTCCTTGCTTAACAATAAAGGCATCAAAGTGGTCCCTGGTTTAAGTAGTAAGACTTACCTCCAAGTCAAGTTGGTGTACTTCCACTTCTCCCCTTGCACTGCGAACCGCTTCTTCCTCCGGTGCTCGTCCTCGCCGATCTCCCTGTCCGGTCGGCCGCATCGCTTCTGCCCCATCAGTTTCCTTGTCGCTCCGTCGACCACCCCCGTCACTGGTATACCGCCAAATTGCTGGAATAATGTCACAAGTTAGAGATGAAGTAGACTGCTACTATTAAGTTTCGTCGAAGTACATAATTATAGAATAATGACAGTCAGACACGAAGTAATGAAAACGTCGAACGATTATAATTAATATGACCAACGAACGAAAAAGTACAGAGACATTTTATGACTATGAGTTGTTAATTAACTTTAATTTATAACTGAATGATAGATTTTGGTAGACTAACGAAAAAACATCTGCTTTTTCCAACAAAAGTGCAATATCTACATACAGGGTGTAAAAGACCTCATCACGAAGCCGTCAACCAAGCATTCTGTACATCAAACTACGCAACTAACTTTACGCAAAAATTATTGCTGGGAAACGACTTTTGTTTTGGGGTGAAAAATCATGTTTTGTGGTAGAACTCAATGTAACGCACTCAAAACATTGTGCTGATGGATGGATTGAATAGTACGGGGGTCGTGGAGGTGTATAAAGTAAAAAAAAAATACATTATAAACTTGTACTTAAAAAAAAACTTGTCAAAAAGTTGGAACTTTGACCGCCAATATCTCCGTAACTAGAAGGTTCCCAGGTATGGTGTAGACCAAAAAATTGATCGCAATGACTAGGAGAACAAGTGCCTTTCGGCTTCGTTAAGAGGTGTTTTACACCCTTTTTAGAAAAGTATGCATGTAAATTGTAATATACAGGATGACTGGATCTAGACCTGCCATAGCACATTCGCAAACAGAGGAGGTCATAGGTAGTCAGTTTTATAGTTTGGGAGATATGTTAATTTTTATACTTTATTGATTTTTTAATATAAAATGTGGGTGTACTATTAGATACACCTCTGCCTAATCCTTCGCGGATTACAGCCGTGAATGTTATGTTATGATAAGCTTGATAACCTTGTCATTTTTTAAATTTGTATTTAACGTTTATTTTGTTTAGCCTGCAGTCTTTGTTAAAGTACCTTTTATATACCTACTTATATTGGAAAAGGCTAGGCTGATGATGATGATATTATTATATATTTTTTTTGTAATGTTTATGTTTCTTATGCTGTGTTTTGTTTACGTAATCTAAGTACTGGCTGTTTTATTTTTATTTTAGTTACTCATCTCATTAGATACCACTGTTATTGGCTTCCGTACGTTTTTTCAAGGGTGACCACTGAAAACCAGCGCTGTGCTGTGGGCTGCCCATAGCACAGCATCATGCTGAGTGGTTTAACCTGTTTGTCGCACTCACGACGTGCTAGATGTCAACTTTTTTGTTTTTCTCTTGTTTCTGTTCCAAACTGTTATATTTTAAACGTCTTTTATGCTTTGTTTTGTACCTATGTTTTGCACGTCATGTGCCTGCGGCAAATAAATATTTTTTCTTTCTTTCTTTCTTTCTATAAGCAGACCTGCAAAAGATCTGTTATTCTATTTTGCATGGCTGCAATTCGAGCCTATTTTGCTAACTTTTGAGTTTGAATCACCAATTTCTATTGGTGATCTGGCTAGCTTCACAATGAACTTGTAACTAAGTCACTGTGTTTTTCTTATATGTATCTCTGTTTGACATGAAATGGTATATTCTTACTTGTAACGTCTTGATGGCGATCCTTAAGTCATCCTGGTAGTCTTGCGGGCTGCCCATGACCAGGTTGCCCACCTCTGGTCCGCCCTTCTTGAGGTACCCGAACGTCTCCAAGTAACTCCTCTGGAAATAAATAATAACACCACATTAGTATTGAAACTGAATTACATTCTCATGAATAAAGTTTTTTTGACAGTTTAGGCAAAAAAAAAATGCAAATAAGGTCGTATTTTGAACTCTTGGATAATTAATATTCGCAAGTTAGATAATAGAATTTCAAAAATACCAGAAAATATGGGTCAATAGAATTTACTCGCCATGAAAATCACTAATCAAGGAGTTGATTCTTGAACTGTAGCTCAAAAAGGATCAGTAGAGGTGTAGTGACTTGTGTATGCTGATTGTTATCATCTTTTTCTCTTTCTGGTTAGTATTTATATTGTTTGGCATTCGTCAGATTTTTAGGTAGGTAAATTAGGAATATTAATTTTTCGTTCTATGTACAAATTAGGTAACATTACGAATCAAATTGGTCATAATAATATGACTAATAAATTAATTCGTAATGTGTTAGTTAGGTAATCGTAAAAGGTAAAACACAAACAAAAATAAAAGTCTGTGAAAACCTCATATTGTTTCTGACGTTCATTCTGAAATAGGTAAATGGCATGATATAGCATAGGTAGATGCCTAAGTTAGTACCTACATCCCAAGTAGGTACCTTACTGCTTAACTTAAGTAAGTATATCATAATATTCACGTGAAGTGAACACACACGAGACGGCTAAACGGATTTACAGCGTACTTAGCGCATTAGGAATTCCTTTTACTTTCCGAATTGCGAAACCCCAAAGTACAGCTGATATTAAGCCTCCATTAGCGCCCCCTACCGGACGGACGGCCCTACATTTATCTCTTAAAGTTGCCCTACAAACTGGACATGTATAATTGTAATTATTTTCCGTAAGAATACGTCACCCTTTTCCAGGGGTTCGCGTAAAAGGTAAGTTTGGGATTATGAGGAGAGGATTTAGTAGCAACATCTGTCTCTCTCTCCATTTTCATCTTTTGTCTTTTGGAGTTTCTTTTTTTTTCAATAGATTTGTTTATCCCACTGCTGAGCAAAGGCCTTGTTAGAATAACTGTTTTAAGTTTGTAAACGCAACCTATTTCGTCACTGGCTATGCAGTTACATGCATCTGTTATTTATGATTTTGGACAACTTCCTTTGCTCTATGGTTCGCCATCTATGCGATTGTGTGTGCTCTTTTATCGTTCTACTTTAATTAAATAAATCCTGTTGTATCATTAATTAAAGTTTTCTTTTCTGTCCGAATATTTCAACAGGCCTCCCCCATATCCTTCCAGATGGTCTTCTCAAACGCCACCTCAAACCAGTTTTCGTGATGCGCGTCTAAATCATCTCTTTTGGTGATACAGACTACAGAGGTATTACCAGAATACACGATGATTAAATCTACCTATTTCACATATATAATACAAGCAAGTTCTATGTTTGTGCAAAAAGAGACTATGATAGTTCCGTGGACGATTGATTCAGAATTGAGCAGACATCATTCGATTCCTCAATCAATCTGGCAAGCGTGGTGAATATTTAACTCTTAATCACGTGCACCACGCCGAAGGTCTGCAAAACAATCCTTCGGCAGGAAATAATGGCATTGTACCAACCACTGACAGCTGCTCCGATTGTTGATGGAGTAAGGAACTACTTCCAGCAAATTATTATATAATGATAGAGGAGAAAATGTTTTATCGTGAACTTAACGTCGCCGCGTCGTTATGAATGAATGTAAATGAAACATAGCCGGTTTATTTCGGCAATTAGTAACGGGGTATACTCAGCTATTATTACTTAGCAAACGGGCCCGGAATATAAAGTTTGTGGTCTACATTTTTAAACACCCTCATTAATTCTAAACCAACTTTATTTTCTTCATCAAACATCCTCTTTTTTACTTTTAATTAAAACCACACTTGTGGCTTGACAATGGTGGTTAAACGAATCCCTTTGTATTTTTTCGGAGACTTCCCTTTTGACTGTCTTTGTATATTTTTTAGGGATACAGGGGTTGGTATTCAAAGTTTAGTAGTGAGACCCGTGGAGATAACGTCGTCCTGTCAGTTTGTCTGCTACGCTCGATTATCTCTGAAACGGCTGAAGCCGTTATCGTGGAGCTCGTTTAAGTAGTGTTAATGTTCAGGTGTGCTGGACACGCACGTCTGAATGCTCTTCAATTTATGGTTTGATAAAGATCTTCTGATTAGCTACGATTTGTTTAACTATTTAAATAACTTTCCCCTGCGAAGTTTTTGAATAGGAAGTTCCCAATACGTATTATAAAACTAACAAACTAATATTGTGCACAAGTAGTGGAACCGTGGCTTTTTGTCCGCAGCTTGCGGTGAGCGCAAAGTTTGTTTTAACCGAGGATGGCCCGACTTTACGACTAACAATAAAGACTTTGTAAAGCAATCTGCCGTCTATTATTCACTCCCTTAACTTATCTAAGTTAGCTTCTAAATGCTTCTGTGGGACTGTTTATTTATATACATACCTACCTGTGTTTGAAAAGGACCTAAAGTAACTCGCTTTCAAGTCGGCCAATTTGACTTGAATTAAGGCAATCATTCCTTTTACTTTCGTAGATAGAATGGCTGTATTATCTACTATTTGTATCAGGGTAAAATTCGTAGGTAAGGATTTTTAATAATTATAATATAATCTATATAATATTTAATGAATCTGTCACTTTGTGTTCACTTTGTTTCTGCCTATTTTATTCTTACATCAATTACGATCATAATATAAACTTGTGATAATAGTTCTATTTTCCTTAATTTGTAGAGTGCAACACGTAAATCAGATGGACAGCCATAATAATTTACACGGTTTCTGTGTCAGGTCAGCAGGTACAGGTACCCCTCGTTCCCGATGACGTAGACATCGTGAGCCATAAGAAACCCATAAAGCAATGCAAATACTTCCACAATTAGGTTAATATTGTTGCTATCCGGAACGATCAGAACTTAATAGATTGCCGTTAATTTGAAAAAATAAAGCTAATAGTCTTCTAATAGGTTACTTATGATGGATAGATGTATGGATGTTTGTTACTGTTTCACGCAAAAACTACTGAACCGATTTGGATGAAATTTAGCAGACAGATAGTTTATAATCTGGATTAACACATAGAATACTTTTTATTGCGGGCGGAGCCGCGCCATAAGCTAGTAGGTATTTTATATCGGAATTATTGTTGTTGTTATCGAAAATGGGCACCAACACAAATAAAAACAATTGTTTTCCTGAAGCGGTTCGAGGTTATTGATTTGGTCGTTGTTTTTGAATTCAGGCCACAGTGGACACAGGGCAACAGGAAAAAAAAAACAGTTTTTTTTTTTATTAATTACGCCCTTCACCTTTTTATATTTTATCAAAGTAGGGCTATGTTTCATTTATAATAATTAATCAATTACGACAGAGGAAAAACATGACACCTTGATAAGTTAGTTTTTGTATATTTTATTGCATTCTTGAATGACATTTCTCAGCATCAGCTGAGAGGATAAGGATATGGGTGAAACTAAAATATATGGCAGACATAAAGTCAAATATTCTTGGAACTGTACGCCTAACCTGCGATGGATTTTTTGTAGCACCTAAAGCGTGTATACCTTTATTATGTTACTTGCTCGGTCAAAATTATAAGACATTAATTTTATTGAACCACTAATGTGTCTACATGACCGCTCGCACGATTTTTTTGAGGTAAAATATTTTCAGTCGGGAACCAAATGCTCAATTTGCATGTCAGAATGCTTCATAATTACAAGGAATGATTTTATACATTGACTGACGTACCCTATATTCATTACTACATATAATAATATTATACTACATTCAATTTATCCAAGTACTTAAAACTGCCTATATTTCTAATAAGAAAATTATTTAACACAGTCTAAACAAAATATGTAGGTACTTAAATGTAAATACAATACGACCTAATTCAGGATATATTAATATTTTTTTTTTTTTTTTTTACTTAGCCTATTCTGTCCCACTGCTGGGCAAAGGCCTCCCCCATTTCTTTCCAACTCTCCCGGTGTTTTGCCTTCTCCGGCCAATCAGTCAAGAACGAGTCCAAATCGTCACGTCAGCGTATATTAATAATAACAAAGATAAAAACGTAATAATTAACAGTATAGTAAAGTTAATTACTATTTCGCATGTTGTACGTACATGGGTACTTAACGGATCTGTCATCACGGTACCCCTAAGTAGAGGGGCCGAAGATTCCAATGTAGGACACGGCAGGTAAGGTAAAGTACCCTGAATCACTAAGTGCGTCGCGTGACGACGCCTACTTTGTCCCCTAATTAATTAACAAATCTCTGCCATCAACCTGTGCCAGTTTCTTCAGTGTTGCGGAAACAAGTCAAAAATCTTTATTTGGGTCGATTAGAATAATGTGTGTCGTTACGCTGGGCCGTCTTTTGATCTGTTGTTGTTAGCCATTATAAACGAGGTTTAAGGATTTTGCATTGATAATCCACAATGGGTCCATTATCTAGCAATGTTTCTTCAGTAAAAGGTGCAATCGATGAACAATATAGGGACGTACTCGTACTTACACTATGCATGCACAATTTCATTATAAAATGACATACATACCTACATAATAACCATACATGGATGTTATTATGTCGCCACCGCAAAATATGAGCTTCATTAAAATATAAATTCAAACTTCATCAATATCCATTAAATTATACGGGATAATTACCATAGTGATTACCATGCGGCCGTCATCGCCCACCATAGACAACGGGCGCAGCGCCATAGTGGCCATAGACTATAGAATGCATCGTGTGTGGTTGTCATCGGAAGCTAATCAAGCGCGGTGCGAGGGCCGACTGCGCCTCGTCACACGTTGCCCAGGGTGCACCCCATTGATTGACACCCGCTGTCACTCCGGCCGCGTCCCCCACTGGATATGATTATAAATTACTCACACCGCTACCGTTTTGTAGTTTAGTTTTAATTTATGCAGTCTGTCTGCTCGTAAATTAAAATTTTAAGGGGACGAAAATTGATCTGGAAGTTGTTCGATGCGGAAATGCCGGTAAAGTTTTAAAGGCAGAAATTATGCGGAGACCGGAATATTCTTCACATTAGAATACGAATACCTCGGTTTATCACAATACCCCACACAGAGCAGAACGCACTAAGGTGCTACAACATAAATATTCATAGCGTGGATTGTGATTTACGCCGTGCGTAGGAATTTGTTCAGAGATGAATGAATGCAAATGTACACACATTCTTGAATGGACGCTCGTCCAAGTTGACTCCGTACGTACTCTACTAGGTCCACGTTTATCGTTCGGAACATCTGCTCGCTAGATAATAATGATAACAATTTGTCGCAGGCGTGGGAGTTCTTCATGTGTTATTTTAGTTAAAAGCGCGCTTCCTAGTTCCAACAATAGAGCGATGCACGCGTCTTTATACCGCGCTATACATAGGTCTATTATGCATGTTATATTAAACTAGATATGTATATCTAACTAATGGGTATTTTCACCTTTTGCGCTAAATTGTTAGGTTGTAGCGATGGAAATCTGGGAAATCTTGCTTGTATCAAGAGAGCTGTGATGGAGATGGTCTAGTTACGGTAATGCATATTGTAGTACACTTGCGAAACACTATCTACGTAACAGCATGAATTTATCCCGTGGCTACAATCGAAAGTTAATAAAAAGCTCCAGGCAACACACTTTTCATTGCAAACGATTCATTTTCACCGAAATGCTTAACGTACTGATAATATTGCATTATTAACTGCCGAATTAAATAAGTTGCTTATTTTGTTGGCATCGGTGGTCGTTTCCTGCTAACGTAAAACATGGCGTTCCCAGAAGGGAGTGTGGAGTAAAATTAAACTGTATTTTATTGCAGCCTGCCCTCCGCGCTCCGGGGAAATGTTTGTGCATTATGGACTGCTAATAATAGCTGCGACGTTATTAACTCAATTAATGTTTCATTTTCAACACCATGTTTTATTGGAGACAGACAAAAGGATGTTCGCAAGCAACACTATTCCGTTTTTAGGGTTCCGTAGTCAACTAGGAACCCTTATAGTTTCGCCATGTCTGTCCGTCCGTCTGTCCGTCCTCGCTTAATCTCTGTGACCGTTAACACTAGAAAGCTGAAATTTGGTACCAATATGTATATCAATCACGCCGACAAAGTAGTAAAATAAAAATTGGAAAAAAATGTTTAATTAGGGTAGCCCCCCTATATGTAAAGTGGGATGTGATTTTTTTTTAATTTCAACCCTAACGTGTGATATATTGTTGGAAAGGTATTTAAAAATGAATAGGGGTTTCCTAAAATATTTTTTTGATAATGTCAATAATTTCGGAAATAATCGCTCCAAAAGTAAAAAACAATATGTCCCCCCCCCTCTAACTTTTGAACCATAAGTTTAGAAAATATGAAAAAAATTTGAAAAGTAGAACTTTATAAGGACTTTCTAGGAAAATCATTTTGAACTTGATGGAAACAACAGTTATTGTACAAGTTGTACAAAATAATTTCTGGACTAAGTTTGTAGTATATTCGTATATGCAAGCATTTTTACATAATGGATACCCACCTCTATACTCATAAGTGGGAACACTTATTGTGACGGACGGGAAACTACGGTACCCTACACTGAGCGTGGCCCGACACGCTCTTGGCCGGTTTTAATTTAGACTTAGTCTAAAGAAAAGTTTCAATACGTAGCTACCAATCAATGGAGTTTTCTCTTCAAAAGCTTTTTGCTGTAATAACATTTAATTTCAGTGCGACGTTGATTTCAGATCAGTGACCATTTCAGTGCATAAGTGAATGTAAAGTGCACAAAGTACTGGCAGGCGTGAAATCCGTAAATTGTTTGTTGTCGATGCAACCGGCTCGCGGGTTTACTTAAAAAAAAAATGCGGGTTATAATGAAAACTCTTCCAATTTCAAAATCAATTTCAAAGAACAATGAAATGCTGTTAACTTTAGTGCATTTAGTTGGTAGCACGTGGTCATCCTTAAGTACCTAATTATTTCTTTGAATGTGACGATTTGTAATTTAAACAGTGGCTTTAGACGCGACGAATGGACGGATGTAATAACCCGTACATTGAATGCATCCAATCACATTCAAGCCGTCGTCGGTCGTCGGATTCATTGGCGTCATATAATGTGCTGGTCTCATGACGTGGCACGGGGTAACTTGAACCAAAACACTAATTCGAGTTTAGGGGACAATGAGGGATGAATTTGAAATTCAAATAGCGTCAGTGACACATGAAATTGAATGGAATTATGTGTGAAACAATGGCGGTGAGTTGATTCTTTAATTATTGTTCCGGCTTTTGTGAGGGCTTCAAGTCCATGCTTATAAAATTTAAGACATTTTCCTGTTGTCGTACGAACGATTATGTTAAGGTTTGATGACGCGTGGTATCCGGCAGATAGCCGTGTGGTATCCGGCAGAGTAGAATAGAACCAACCCATTACACTCACGGGTGTCGTATAAGGCGACTAATGTCTGAGGCAGAACACCTTGCGCCTCCGTAGACCAGAGAATGGGCAGCAGCGTTTTCTGTTAGTCTGTCATCACTGCGATCTCCAATCCGCCTGCCAAGCGTGGATATTACGGCAAATTCCTCCTATCATGGGAGAGGCTTATGTCCAGCAGTGGACGTTATGGGCTGTTGTTGTTGTTGTTGTGTTGTTGATGACGCGTGGCGTTATGTCTGGAAACTATAATTTCTGATTCTGAAGTATTCGTGAAATACATTTTCCTGTTTAGCTTGTATGGACAGATGTAATATTGACGTGATTTCTTATTATAACTAATTTATTATAGAGGTCATGAAATGATTTGGAATTCCCATTGTATTATGTGTAATTTATGAGTGTTTCATGTCTTTTGATTGGTGATGTCAACGGCTTTATACAATTTACAAAAGATTGCGGTTGCTTCCGTTTGTAAGAAGAAACTTCAGACAGGTGTTTAGGGCATTGACGCGGCATGGACTCACGTGGGACGAGTTGCAGAACGAAAATATTACGTATTTTGGTTTTCATCAACTCGTCCCAAATGGGCCGTAGGCTTGTGGGACGAGTGAGTTGATGAACGACTCATCCTTTTAAAGTTGAACTTTATTTATAATCACAAAACAATGAAGGCGTGACGTTCACGAGACGTCACGGTTAACTGTTTAACTTTTATTGCTAATAAATTATTCAGTAAACTGTATGTGGCATCACTCTCGCCTGAAGATGGTACGACAGACGGTTTATGGCGGTCATACCGTGTTAGTTTTATGACATTTTTACTATTGTACTTGCTCATCATAATGTAGAGGTGTGGTTACCTTTAGCTATACAGCTAGTGGAAACTTTTTAATCGAGCTGTCACAATTTACTACGGCGCGGCGTGACGTGACGAGCACACCAAATGTGAAACTGTTGCTGTTTTCAAAAAAGATATCCAACTCTTTTTGTTGAAGCTAATTTTGGGAAAGCTCAGGAAGATTACCGCTTCTACTTCAGAACACGATATTATTTATCAACCAAAGTGAGAGAAATATATTATTTCAATGTAGATAATAAGGTGTCTATTCCCGCATCTACCCCGCAGGTACACAGCACAGTCAAGGGATATTCTGGTGTCCGTAGGCGATGTTAACAATCTATAATTGCGTAGTTCCGCACTAGCATTGTAATCTTTAAATTGCTCTTCGGTACATTGTGTATCTCCTTAGTTAGATACTTGTACCTATCTTCC
Source organism: Xestia xanthographa (assembly GCA_905147715.2). Taxonomy (NCBI): domain Eukaryota; kingdom Metazoa; phylum Arthropoda; class Insecta; order Lepidoptera; family Noctuidae; genus Xestia; species Xestia xanthographa. The sequence continues at coordinate 11,952,534 of LR990649.1, read as the reverse complement.
ATGCAGGTAACATTTTCTTTGTGATTGGTACGCTGTACGTAGACTATTTAATAGGAAAAACAAAAGGATATCAGTAAATGGATCAATAGATACTTTTTGATTGGAGTAATTACCTATTTGTAATTTAATGTCCGACAATTTACAAGATGGATATTGCTTTAATGTCACTGATATTTGAGCCGATGAAGAGGAGGCCGTAGGCGTTTACATTATTTATCTTACTTGGAATACTCAAGGTAAATAATAGAGATAAATAACTGAGAAAAAAACGTTGTTACTAAATTAAATCTCTTGAGGTAAATATAACATTGTTTGTATTCTGAATTTTAAAACTTTCTTTTTTAAGAAACATAAGCCAGTTAGTTCTGGTAGAAAGCTTTAAGAAAAAATATAATATTTTCCAATTTTTCTATACGACTTGACCTCTATACATTATTGAATATAAAGGGTGCTCCGAACTGGAGTCTAGACGAAGCGCCCAAACTTTTAGAGCTGAGCTTTTATAAATAACTTAGATATCACTTTTTGATAGTCCTGCGGTGAGATTTAGAAAATTCAGATTTTTAGACTTAATCCAGATAAAAAATTAAGCATACTGTAGTTGTATGTGTGTGGCAATGTAGCGCGATAGCGTAGTGTAGCGTGATAATTTTTTGGGTAGGACAGTTATGCATTTTAAATACTTAACTTAATTTTATCGTTTACGCGACTTGCTGACAATGAACTTTTGTTGGCACATAAACCAAATCAGTGTCATATCATTTAAAGACACTTCACCACATTTCCAGCAAAAAAAATACGTTTAAATTGTATATTAAAAGAGCCGCCATGCATTTTTACATTAATAATGAATACATGTTTTCCTTTGATTTTCTGGTTTGTTGGTTCTTATAGGACATTTCTGGGATGTGTTTCGAGAATTCCTTTGTTCACACCTGAACTTTGGCTTCTAGCCAGCAGACTGTCTTTTAAGTAGTCTTCATTATCATAAGGTAACGGAAATGGCTGGGTGTTATAGTGATCATAAAAAATATGATTTGTGTACAAATTTACACCCCAAGAATCATCGTCTCAGTGTTTTGACATTATATGCAAGCTAGTTTTCACATACACCTACTGATGTTAAACTGTAAAGTAATCTGTAAATTAATACCTATAAGTTATTTAGAACTAAATTTGATGTAGCCGACAACGGTCTGAAGGTAAAGAAACCTACTATTTAACAAAATCATTCCGATTCGGTAGGGTATAATAATTAATACAGAATTTTATCGTAATCCGTTTTACAGACCAATTTGTACTAAAGCTTGCAAAAAGTATGGTCATGTGAAAGCATGCTGCGCTTGGTAAGTTGGTACCAGTGATGATAATTCCCAAGGAGGAGGGTCGCAATTGGAATCAGATTACAATCGCGTTTCCATCGAACTGTGAGTGACAGGCATTCTTAAGTAACTCGACGCGTAGTGCTGAGAATTAACCCTATTGAGTTACATCGGTTTTTAAGTCAACCTTAACATGATACTTTCATGAACCATCAATTTAGTGATATAAAAACGAAAACGATATCTTTTCGATTACTTTATACGTATTTTTTGGCCAAAGAATCAGCATTGCCATCCAACGTGTTACGTGGCAATGCTGCCAGCCTTCTGGGCACTTTTCCTGTTGACAGCGATGTGGACGAATTTTTTGACGCCCTGTAACCGTTTTGTTACTTGTACATATTTTTATTATTATTTAAAGTTGTTGTTTGTTTGTAGTGTAATTATTTAAATAAAGATTAATTTATAGATTTTTTTAAGAATTCAATAAAAATATGGGTAATTTGACGAATGAATTTCGTATTTAATCAAAAAACAATGCATATTTTATATAGTAATACGTGGTGACACTAATCTAATAAAACTACGAGAACTGCAAACGTGACCTAATTATTTCAGTATTATAAAAACAAAACACGTGTTGAATACTGATTCCAAAATACAAATAAAATAGTGAATTATTCATACTAAAATTCTTTATACTTTATTCAAAACATGGGCCTCATTTTTCTAATAAGAAGAAAAACTTATGTTTTTCATTATAACTGTATTCTACGGATTTCTATTTTTAACTTAGGTACTTAATTACAGAATTTATTTGTAAGAAATCAAGACACTTGAACGAAAGTAATTCGCTATCGTAAGTAAACTTTTTATGAGAGGCTTTGTACAGTCATTCACATAAAGCGTTCCAACTAAAAGCTAACTGATGGTATCGTAACTTGTCTTCCTCTTGTAAGAACTTTCTTCTCGAACTGTACCAACTACCCAACTTTTGTACTTAGATGAATTGATCAAACTAATCTACATTTCATCATAAAATATTTTCATTTAGATTAATAAAGCTAATTAAATTAAACTTCAAGTTCCTTGATGAATGAGAAAAAGAATAAAGTTTAATCAAAATGCAATTTTTAATTAAAAAAGTTCATTAAGCTTTTATAGGTTCATTTGGTGCGTTACGTCGTAAATGGGGGCGACATGCGGCAGTACAATGTTTAATGCACTCGTGACTACGCGTGAGACGTCGCCGATACGCCGTTTGAATAAACCCGTTGAGCCGCGGATGCTCTTGCGCATGCAATTTGTTAGGTGCGTGAGAACAACCAGAAATGGCGTGACGTGTGATTGGTGAGTGCTGCTAGTGATGCTATCGTGAGCCATTAGTCACAAGTGTGTAAGGCACCGTAAAGAAAACTGACCTCTGACGTCACGTCAACGCGAATACTGACCCATATGGTGCAAATGTCGCATTTGTGGGTTAAGTGCTTCACTTTTGAATAACTTTCGAGTGAAATCTGTATGCCAATCTTGAGCACTTGGCTGGCAAGAGTCAACATCTCAAATATCTTTTGTTGTTATTTAATTAAATTCAAAACTGTAAAAATACGCATTACACTCAAAATCACAATGCATGTTTGCGAATGTGTATATTATCCAAACATTCGCAAGAGAGCTTTTCGAGAGCCTTGTGTATCAAGATTAGTTATGTAAATGTGGTTTGTTTTGTAAACAGAGAGGTTTAAAGTTTCTCAGATCTAATATCAAGGTGAAAATCCCTGACTGAGCTGGGAGCGGCCAAATAGCCCACGGCTGAACTCCACCAAGTTTCAGTTATTGCCGCAAAGTAAATACTAATATCGGCTGCCCGCGCTATAAACTTGCGATATTGCCCAACATTATATTGGACACTTTTTACTGCTTTTACGAGTTCCTAAAGAAACGTTCCGAGTTTTAATACAACACTTATGTTACATTTATGAAATTGATATAATATTATCTTCATGGACGTGCCGGTGAATATGTACTTGTTTATAGGTATGGGAGACCATAAAAAAGGTTATTTTATGACATTATTAATCAAGACCCTATATGGGGAGGGTGGGATCCAACATTATCAGCCAATATAACCTTTATTTCAATGAAGTAAAGCACAGAGTTAAATTCATTCATTTAAACTGCATTTACACTGTAGTACCAATATACCGACACAATGCGATACACATTTTAGGATCATCTCTCTTTTTTAGGTACAGTATTATATTTTGAAAATATAAATGAATTCTTGAAACGACTTCGACGCCCTAATTGATTTTAAGAGATCACACGCACACCTACACTTCCTACACCACTTTGCTTTTACTGTTTAGCATAATAACCATTATGATTACTTGTACCAAACGATAATATGCACATGTATACATTTTATGATTTAATCCGGTACTAACAACTAGTAACGCGGTGATTCAACGGACAGCTGCAAGCGTATAATGCAAGCTCGCTTTTACTCTTATGGTAACTTACCGGACAACTTACACAAAGAGTTTATTAAAACCTCATTAGCTCGTGTCTATGTCTGGCATGAACTTATAAATATTTAAACGTTATATACGATTTAAAAAAAGAACATTATTCTGCCAGAGATTTACAAGCTCTTCGGAATACGAAATTGCTTTGTGTAAAATTAAATAAGTAGGTACGGTTAGATTTAAATTGATTCCGAGAAAGGTAGATTTAAACATGACGTTAAAGTTACGTACAGTCTGAAGTGCAAATGTAAGCTAAATTTAAACTAATGAATACTAAAACAGAAGTTACATGAGCCCTCGCGAAGTAGCCTCCCATATAAGTGGGCGCTAAAATATTTAACAGAATATGACGAAACTTAAGGGCCTCTTAATTAACATTTATTTCGAAATAAGCTTAAAGCTGCTAAAGTTCGCAAACGGCTTTGTTGATGTTACAGCGAACTTTGGTTTTAAAACGAAATGTCAATGAATTTTCGCACAAAGCTGGAATGTAAATCTTTTCGCGTTGTGCGAAATAAGTCATACCTTCCTTAAGCTCTTTAGTCACATTCCTTTATTACCCTACTTCGTGATCTGATCGAGTAACTGTTAACTCTTTAACGCCAGGTGATAAATAAAACATAGATTGAACTCCACACAACCAATAAGATATTTCAACAGGCGATCAATCCACTCAACTTGCTTACGTGTATAGGATAAACAAACAAACGGTACTTGGAGCTATTAAAGAGATGCTTTACAAACGCTAACAACTTCTTAAAAGACACTTGATTGAAACACAAAAGCGCCGAAGAAAGACATGTAAACAAACAATTCTATAAACTATGGATAGGGAAGGGATGCCTTATTAGGGTAGTGGAAAATTCCAAGAGTAGGAGAATGGAGAGTGTAGCAAGTCACGCGTGACAAGATTGGAAGTCGAACACGTCACACCGGTGGTTCACTTTATCGGGAGACGCCAAATAGGGCGCCGGCAGCCGCGGGAACCAACACGACTGGTAGGGCTGACGGCTTCAGAATATAGATGGTAAAGAATTAAACTGTTATTGAAATGCAATAATATTAAAATGTGGTCACAGAGAAATTATGCAGAATACAGTCAAGTTTGATGAAGTTGCTGCTGAAACGCTTCCTTATGTCCTCATCAAAATCTTTTCAGAAACACAAACCTCTCCTGCTTTTTAGAGCTTTGTGTTTCTGAAAATAATCAATCCATTAAAAGTTTTGCTTTATTGCAAGTTGGCTTATATTAAGCCGCAACCATAAATAACCCTTTGTTAAATGAAAGGGCAAGGACTCGACAGAACTTTTACGGCTTCTTGCTGACGTCGAAGCAAAAATACGTAAGTTTTGTAAAATATATTCTGACAGTCAACCCTACGCCTGCGACGTTTAAGTGCATGCTTTACTTCACGTAGACAATTACACACGATATGCACGCTTCTAACAACAACGATAAAGTGCATCGTAAACCTTCAGTTACCGAAATATTTTCAAATTACTCAGAAACTAACAGAAACATTAGGGAGGCGAGGCGCATTGGAACGTAAAAAACTACGGTTATTACTGTCACTCGTTAGGGGATGTCGTTAAAACGTTAGTTAGTTTGTGAAGAATTTACGATTACTTAGATAAGCGTAAGTTTACGTACAGTGTCGTTGTTATTATAACAACATTCTTGGCAGCCTATATTGTGTCTATTTAATGATCGCACGTCGCGTCAGTCATTGAACTAAAGACTGGAGTCTGCAGTGCGCATACGCTTTTCTCGTTACAATGAGAGCAATAAGCGTGTGTGAATCATCCGCGAATCAAAACAAACACTGAACTACAGCTTTCATAAAACATTCTGTTTTTATAATCGAACAGTTAATTGAAGGCTACGTACGAGTATGTTCACATCACTATACCATATATATTTCACATTATCTGTGCGTCATAAAGGTAGTTGCCAAACTTTTGTTCCATTGTCCGTTTGAGCAATTCGCAAAAATAAGTTTTTGAAATGGGTATTTTAAAGAAAATAATAGCCTGGAAAATTTTGTAAAGATATTTTTTCTTAAATGGAACTTTTCAAGTTCTTCAATGAACCATTTGGGACTACTTTTACTATCCCACAAGACATTTGGTGCGAGAATTTTTCTACTAAGTATACGACTGTTATTTGAGAAACCGAAACCGCAGACAGCATGGTTTATGGCTATCATATATCACATAATTCTCGTGATATAATGTTTCCAACATTATTGAGTGTCCCCAGAGCATAATCACGACAATCTCGCATCCAGGCGAGATCAAAAGTCCGCCAATAACGAATTAGGTCGTCGCCTTGTTACACACGATCTTATTATACAAACTTATGAGTCAATGACCGTTTGCAAATTCGTGTATCATATGGCGCGAGGTCGGCAAACTGAAATGGCAATAGCAAGGTCATTTCGAAATCGACAACCACCTCGGAGACTTGCGAAGTTTACTCCATCGCACAGGTGTTCAACGTGCTTACAATGTAGTTGTAGCAATACAAATACCAAGACATGATGTACTGCATTTATAGTAAGTGCAGAATGATTGCTTGGCTATTGAATTTGCAATTTTCGTTTCGCAATTAGGGCTGGTCAGGCAACTTTTTGGTCGAAGTTGTTTATTTTTTGCCTGACCGTTTTTAGCGCGTTAGCGGGGCTGTGGGTTCAGGGAAAGGTTATTAGGTAGCTTTTGTTTGTTTTCTAAAAAACTGTATTTATGAGCAAAATTATTGTGTTGATAGTTGGTATGTTAGTTTTTGGACAATCATCAATGACATTCTATTATAAAGATATGTTGTGAGCGCGCAATCTTGAAGACTCGAAAACGAGCCAATTGGCCTGTTTTTCCTTTATTCTGCGTCACTGCGTGTATGTGAGCTGGTTCCCCCGGGGCACACTTTTTTCGGTGGCTTTGTAGGTGTAGGTATAACATATCTGTTTGTTAGAATATCATTGACAATCATCATTAAGCATTTGTATAAATACCTGCAAATCTTCAACAGAAAAGTACCTACCTACTACAGACTACTTTACAAATAGGTGCGGTTCGCAAATAGAGTGACGAATTTTTAATTTTAGTTGCGTTTAGTCACATGTTCATCAATTCTTATAAGTGTAGCATGTAAACAAAGAAAGCTAATTTGTGTGGAACTAATTTTACCGGTCGCTGTGGGGAGGGGTTACTCCCGAACGATAAGACAATACCTATTAACGGTTGCCCATTATTTAGGAACCTCAGCTTATCATGTCTTAACTGAGTAGGTATATGGTTAGCTAAATCTACGAATAAGTGATATTTCCTAAGAAAAAACGACCTACATCAAGAAATATTTTTCAAGGTTTGTGAAATAACATTAGAAAGCTATAATAATATTATACTAGACTAGACTTTAGCCGACTTTAGCTGTAGCCGTGTGGTATCCGGCAGAGTAGAACCAACCCATTACCACAGAATAAGCCATTACACTCACGGGTGTCGTATAAGGCGACTAATGTCTGAGGCAGAACACCTTGCGCCTCCGTAGACCAGAGAATGGGCAGCAGCGTTTTCTGTTAGTCTTTCATCACTGCGATCTTCAATCCGCCTGCCAAGCGTGGAGATTACGGCAAATCCTCACATCATGGGACAGGCTTATATCCAGCAGTGGACGCTATGGGCTGTTGTAGACTAGACTTTGTTCGCGTGGAAATATTGATCTGTATAAATGACATAAAAAAAGTATCCCATGTGCTATTCCAGACTATCTATCTCTGTGCCAAACTTCATCTAAATGCGTTTAGGTGTTCTGGTGTAATTGAGTAACAAACATCATCCAGACTTTCGCATTTATAATAATTATTAGAATAGAACGTAAAGATAACCGTGAAAAACTTCTCTCAAAACATTTCCCACGCTAAGTAAACTGCCTGTCAAGTAAACGCTCGATTACCAGAAGAGATTGTCATCAATAAAGGGCTTACAACTATCCAAGTCAAGAGAGACGTCCGCAAAGTTGGCAAACTGCAGTTTAGTCCTAACTATTAATTGTCCAGTGGACTTTGTCACGGTATTGTGATAAATTGGTGTGGTCCTTGGACATATTAACGTCCCTTGGTTGGCAATGAGCGTGATTAATTATGTTGGACGATACGACGAGACACAGACGGGCACACAATTCGGGTTCACAGCGTTCACTGACTTGGTGTGGAAAGCTATCGAAGTCCCGATAAATGGCCGCCGTGCATTGAATGCATATTTGACTATTGGACAGTCATCGTCACTGCATGACACGTGTTAGGTAACATTTGGCATGATTTATACAAAATGCAACACCTTTGTATATAATGAAGGTGAGGTGGAAACATGGACATTGGATATGTTATTTAGGGTTCAATGATATTCTAATAAACAGATATGTTATACACCTACAAAACCACAGAAAAAAGTGTGCCACGGGGGAGAGCCAGCTTACATACACGCAGTGACGCAGCATAATGGAAAAAACGGGCCAATTGACTCGTTTTCGAGTCTTCACGATTGCGCGCTCACAACATATCTGTATAGTAGAATATCATTGTTAAGGTTGCATAAATGACCCAAAAAAACCATCACGAATGTTTCGTTTAGTTCTGAAGGTGCTTCGTATTTTGAATTTGGAAATAGTTAAAACCGTACTCAATTCGAAAGTTAAAATGATCGTGACCACATATAACTTAATGTGATCAATTTTGATGATTGTCTATGATCAGCTTTGATCGTACTGGCCATAAACTCGCAACCACTTAAATAAATTACTGTTGATATGTTTTTATAGTTCTTATAATTATTATTATAGTCGTTTAATAGCCGAGTTTTAGTGTCGTCGCGATGTATGACTGCTACCTTTTTTGGGCCCTTTGATTAGCAATACCACTTAAATTCCAATTGCTTCTATACGTAGAAAGTACATATTCACGCTGTTATTTGCAAACTGTGATACGGTATATGGACGTTACTTATAACTTCTGATTTATTACGAATGCACCTTCGGCAACCGAAGCTAACAGTAGTGCCAAACTATAGTAACTACTAAATCCATGACATATTATTTCCATGTGCCAAACCTTTAAAAGTCACGTCTAAGTCACCTCGATGCAAAGTGTCAAGATTGTATATTTTATTTATTACGTTATGTTACCTACTTCATTCGTGTTCAAAACTGCTTTCTTTCTCTCGTTTTTTTTTATGTCCCCGCGGGAAATTTGGAAAATCCCTTCTCTTTGTACGATAAAAAAAAACTGACTTGTTCATATTATAAGTTAAAATATGTTTACACACACATTCCCAATTTTGGGTTTCTATTTTAGGGCAGGGGGTTAAATAAAAACAAATGACTTGCGTTCAAATTCAAAAAAAGAATCCTGTACTTTTTCCTACCATGCCTTGATAGGTACTGAACTTTGACAACCCGAAAAGCGTTAGTCACAGCTTTGTAATGATCTTTGTTCGGGATAAAAAGATAAGGCTGCTAACTTGCTAAGCCCATAGTGAATTATGGCATAAGAGTATAGCAAAGCCTACAATAAATCACTACAAGAGTACAACATTACTGCAACAGGCACTTGACCTGCTCCTTAAAGAAACGTCTGTAACGATGTGATATCTCTTAATTAACTACCCGTGTAAACGCCGATCAAGCTATTACACCACATTACACACGCAGTTAAGCCATTCAAATATAGCATTTATTACTTACAATATTAGTTTGTAAGAGATAGCAAACGGTAATCACATGTGGTTTAGATTCGATATGCCGGACGCCCGCCGACAGTGTTGTCAAAACTGTTGGGCGGCCACACACGTAGAACAGTGAAATAACATATTACAATAATTTATATACTACCAACCAACTATAAGTCATTTAATCATTTGTTAACACAGGTACTATAAATAGTTGTTTTAAAAACTACAAGCGCGCTATGTTATGCCCGAAGGCGTACAAATATTCATAGAGGTCATTGACATTAAAATTGATAACCTTTAAAATTATTTTAATGGAATGTCTATAGTATTAATTGATTTTGACAAAAAAACAAAGAAAAATATAATAAATGTCAAAAGTAAGTGAAACTTTACAACGTCAAAATAGAAATAAATAATGTTTAAACAAAATAAAAGAAAAAATAATTATTAAAATAACTATGTATGTATAATATAACTTCCTCCTTGCTCTAGTCATCAAGTGTATCGCAACTGTTGAGCATAAGGTCCTGGGTTCGATTCCCAGGGCAAAGTGTTATAAGGTTTTTCAATCAGAAATTTCTCCGTAGCAATTACGGAGTCTGGATTTGTGCCCGGTTGATGGCAATTGGCTCGCCCCCTATTACATGGGATTTAAACATAACTGTCGAAATGTGGGTGCATGCTAATAGGTACACCTCTGCCTAATCCGTTATCTACACTATCTATACTAATATTATAAAGAGGTAACATTTGTTTGTATGTTTGTATGTAGGGGGTAATCTCCGGAAGTAATGAACCAATTTTAAAAATTGTTGCACTGGTAGAAAGCTACATTATTCGTGAGTGCTATAGGCTATATTTTATTCCCGTACTCCCACGGGAACGGGAACTACGCGGGTGAAACCGCGGGACGTCAGCTAGTCTATACTAATATTATAAAGAGGTAACATTTGTTTGTAAGTTTGTATGTTTGTAAGTTTGTTTGTTTGTAAGTTTGTATGTAGGGGGTAATCTCCGGAAGTAATGAACCGATTTAAAAAATTCTTTCACCATTACTGAGCTACATTCACCCTGAGTAACATAGGTATATTTATCCCCGTACTCCTACGGGAACGGGAACTACGCGGGTGAAACCGCGGGACGTCCGCTAGTAATATTATAAAGAGGAAAGATTTGTATTTTTGTGCGTATGTTTGTAATGAATAAACTCAAAAACTACTGCGCCGATTTCAAAAATTCTTTCACCATTAGAAAGCTACATTTACCCTGAGTAACATAGGCTATATTTTATCCCCGTACTCCTACGGTAACGGGAACTACGCGGGTGAATTCGCGTGACGTCCGCTACTGTTATATAATATTAACCAATATTAAAATTTAACAGACATATAAAACACTAGCTGACTTCCCGCGGTTTCACCCGCGTAGTTCCCGTTTACGTGGGAGTACGGGGATAAAATATAGCCTATGTTACTCGTGGATAATGTAGCTTTCGAATGGTGAAAGAATTTTTTAAATCGGTCTAGTAGTTTTTGAGCCTATTCATTACAAACAAACAAACAAACAAACAAAGTTTTCCTCTTTATAATATTAGTATAGAAAACAATTTGATAATCACGCGAAAGACTTTTAACACAGGGAAAGGTTTCGAAAATGATTAAAGAAAATCGTTAAAAGATTATCTAAAGAAGGCAGCTTTCTTTTTAACCCTTTAATGATAGTTTTGCTTACCGATACCGACGAGACTTTATCGGTATCAACATACCGACTTAAGTACGATGGTATCGCTAGGAATCCCAGTAGAAAGGCAGTTTGTCGCCAGTTACTATCGCGCGTCATTATGATAAGGAACGTAGGGAATGTGGTGTGTGGAATGAGAACACACTAAAGACAAGTGTTATAGTATAGGAAATACCAATAGCTTCAATTTTAGTAGAGATGGCCAGAATTTCCCGGTATCACTTTACGATAAGGTTTCGTCTACCTTGCGGTATCATTGGTACCTAATATATCCTCTTACGGTATAAGACGGTACAAGAATACTTGAGCATCAGGCCCGTTTCTTTATTGATACTATTGGCTATAAAAATAAAGAACCTATGCAGATAGAGACAAGAAAAGTCCCTAGCATCGAGTATAAAGGGTGTCGAAAGGCACTTGTTCTCCTCGTCGGCGTCGTTGCGATCGTTTTTTTTGTTCTACACCATACCTGGGAACCGTCTAGTTACGGAGATATTGGGTATAGTGGTTCCAACCTTTTGACTTTCTTTATACATTTCCACGAGCCCCGTACTATTCAATCCATCCGTCAGCATAATGTATTGAGTGCGTTCCATTGAGTTCTACCACAAAACATCATTTTTCACCCCAAAAAAAAAGTCGTTTCCCAGCAATAATTTTTGCGTAAAGTTACTTAGTTTGATGTATGTACAGAATGCTTGGTTGACGGCTTCGTGATGAGGTCTTTTACACCCTGTATATTGTGTAGTGCGTGTAGTTCGAATCAAGTTCACTGTTCAAAGCCTAAAAAACTTTAACAAAGTTTCAAAGTTAATCATTTATGACTTCATTTTATTCTGCAAGGTATACGTGTGATAAATTCATAAATTTGGTTTTATGTGATGTTATCATGTAAAAGTTAATAAACTTGTGTTTTGTGTTTTTGATGTATATTAAAAATAATTTAATAACTTTTAGCCCGCATCGCATATTAAGGGTGAACGTAGTTGGTACATGTAGGTAGGATATATAAATATATATATAGTCCTCCTTATCGATTTCGGTAACGGCGAGCCCTTTGAAACTATTTAATTTTACTTAAACTTGATAGGTACCAATAGCACCAAATACGGAAAGAGAGACCTAAGCGCATCCTATACCTACACCTATAACTCTACCGGTCAACTCTACTGCTTCAGTTGTGACCGGATATTTAGGAGCTAATTCGGTCTGGCCAGCCATATTAAAGAAAATTGTTAACGTCTAGAATTTTATTTACCCACAAGTTTACGATTAAGGTAAGTTTTATGAATGCATTGTTCATAAAACAGCTTACAACGGTATTGCGTACAGTTTACTCGAATCGTAAATCTAACATTAAGATTTTTTTACAATTTACATGGCATCAGTCACGCCACGTCACTAATTTATTGCATCGTATTTTGTCGAGATAAACATCGGTGTCGGTGGTGGGGTGGTGTAGTGCAGTCCAAGCTTTCGACATTATTGTTATCGACACGATAGGGTTGAGATTGCCGTGACTGCGATGAGTGCGTCGCGTCGCTAACGAGGTCGCATGATTCACTATCGTCGTCTTCCCGGCCGGCGCCTTGCGACTTCACTATCCCACATCTTCACAACAAACCCGATCCCGACTACCCCAGGGAACCGAGTAATCTATTTTCATTCGTTTGATGTGAAAAGCTGTGTCCGTCAGCCTAGAAAATTATACGTTACACACTCTTTTATCTTCATGTTATGTATCTAAAAGGCAATATAGCACACTAACAATGGAATTGTTGTACAAAACAATTTGATCGTAAGTAATCGTGGCTTGTAGTATAGGACTACTTGAGCTTTTTGAATGTTAATGTGGAAAACAAATGAAAAAAGGGAATAGGCACAGTACACGTGGATATTCACAGAATACAATACACGAGGATAACATTTTCCCTATCAAGCAAAAAATAACCAAAGATCAGCTTACTTAAAAGTTGCCAAATCCATTAATTAGGATAACGTTTCATTTACATTATTGTAATTATATCGAAGCTAAGGGTTTATCGTAATCATAATGCTGCTAATTTTGCTCCTGTCATCTCCCAATTATAATTAAATCTTTGAAAACAACGTTATCTGTGTCGGCGCCGTGACGTCATAACGGTGACAAGAGCTTAGTTAACACTGTTATAACTTAGCACTTATTATGTGATACAATAGGGCGGCAGAATCTTCTCGCAAATAAGACTTAATTAATTTATTCACTGTGAAGTTACGTAGCGTGTTGATGAATTAATTATGCAGATTTTAGCGAGATCCGAACAAAAGCGGCGCCACGCTTCATACCGTCGCGTTATGTGGATAACGCCTTAATCTATAGTTATGTCATGTAACGCAAACTTTACTAATTAATATTATTAATTTTTATTACACTTTGCGCTGAGAATTTAAGCTCTATAGCCTAATTTAATTCGTGATTATAATCTTGAAGAGTAATGCTTTTAAACTAAAACAATTTGTGAAAGACGGGTCAATATTTCAGTCAGACAAATAAGTGTCAAATATTTTGATGAAGTTAAGAAATTCATATTGTATCAAAGTGCGATGTGTCATTAATTTTCAATCGTCCTTGTGATACTTAATAGCCATTAACTTTGTCTTTGTAATTTTGTTAAAAGCTTTAGTTAGTTAGTGTGGTCTCACATTTTGTTCTATTTCTATATAAGTAGGTACGCATTATTCTATCCTTCCAGACGACCTACACTAAAATGAATGTTCTTTTTACGATAAATATAAAATCATTTCTAGTGCGTTTATATGACATGAAAATATAATAAGCATAATTCAACGTTACGTGTAATTTTAGTGATAGAGGTTTAGTGTCTGTAATAAAAGATGAGTATGTACCTAAGTATATTAGGTAGGACAAGTAAATGGGGTATTTAGGTTTTAAGTACAACAATGTATGTGCGTATAACAGCTACTTCATTTAAAAATTTGAAATTGTGAAACAGAACGTTGAATATACACATACACACGATGTCGGCGAAATAAGCAGTTACATCTTTTCCAAATGAAGTTATTGTTCATATTTTAGGTACCAATGCGTGCATAACGCGTGCATTATTGATAGAAAATAACAATTTCTTGCTTTCAAATACCTTTTTCCTTGTCATAAAATTGTTATTTTATTATAAAAGTATTTGCTTAATAGGTTTTTATAAAACAGAAACATGGTAGGTAGGAAAAATATAGGTACTGAATTTATTACTGAATATTTCACAGCGTAAATAATGGATTTAAATTACGAAGTTCTACTCAGGCAAAAAGCCCGAAAAACAGGAAATCTATCTAAATTGTACATACTTACATGAGTTTTCCTTTCATATTAATTATTTCAAATCGGCAATTAACAAAATGCGTTTATGTTGACATTACTAAGTATGTTTTCTTCAAATGCACCAATTTCTCAGAATACCCATATGATGCTCTCGGCGAGACGATTACTTCATTATTAATATTCCGTTTTACACTATAGGTATTCCAATTAGGATTTACGAGTAATATGATTCAGATTATGTAAAGATTAAAGTCCACAAATGTAACAGTGTTGTATTGTATTTATAGATATTCACTTAATACAATGATTTTTCGCTATACGTCATTGTTCTTGAAAAGTGCACACGCGGCAAAAAGCTGCACGTATGATACGAATGATTTCTTTATAAATGTGTGACTGGGAGATACTTTTGTATATGAATTGTATGATTCCATTTATAGTACTTGTAACAGTGGTATTTAATTTTGGTAATGAATTAGCCTAATAAATGAGTCACAATTTCACAAAACAGTCACAATATCAATCATGAATGACATAATGCGAATGACGTCCTTTTGACGTCCGCTTCTTCCATATGCCTCTCTTATGTAATGATGTATTGTATCGATATGAAGCCCCGTTTATTATTCCCCACACATCGTAGGGTTTGACTCACATATCGATACTTTCGAATAATAAATAATCGATCGTGAAAAACGGTGATTACATTAAATTTATTACGGTAGTTTAAAATGTAGTATGCAAGTCTCACGATAAATAAAATGTTCCCGTCATGGCCAGCAAATCTGTCACCAAAATTGTCGGCGACGAGACCCTATCTCGACACCAGGGTGCAAGTAGTGGCCGTACGTAAAAATGTAAGCGCGAATTGTATAGTTGATTTTGTTTAAAACTTGTGATATTAACGTAAAGTTTAGTCTAGGTAAATTCTCATTAGAATCATGCTAAAATCTCATTAGTTTTATGTTAATTTAGCGTCAAATTAATGCTAGACTCCAATAAGACTGATTAGAAAGGAAAATTTTAAGTTATTAATTGTAAGTCAATACTAATTACGTAACTTGAAAACATGATTTTTTGTTTGATAAGATATAATGTTTAAATTAGTGTCAAAAGGTTGGTCTTAACTTAAAACCATTTTCTGTGAAAGAATTATGTAAATCGGTTCAGTAGTTTAGGAAATATAAGGAAAAATGTATAGTGAAAAATTCACACATTGCCAATTTAGCAGTTTATGTTCTAGGAAGTTTTTTATATGTTATATAAGGTGCAATATTATTGTTTTAGATTAAAGTAGACATAATAGGCTATGTAAAAAGGTATAATTTGTAAGGTTTATTTAATAAATAAATATAAATATGGGGTTCCAAAGGTCTCGGCTATAGCGAAAATAGACGCGAAATTAGAATCAAAAATCACGGTTCTCGTTACGGGCGGACAGGGCCGTATATTAATCGGGGTCGACGGCGAACGGTCGTCAGTCGCAGCCCAGCCACCGAGGAAGAAACAACTAGAAGGGGAACAAGCCGAAACCTAGGGAACTCCGAACATTAGGAAGAAAGAAAAATTGCGTTGTTATTCTACGGTTCCTGCCTACCCCTCTTCTCCCCGAGGTCCTGCTCTACTAGGTCGCTAGTACCCGACCATACCCTACGCATTCAGGGGTGCGTGGAGGCGTGCGCCACCAGCGAGTACTGCAAGGAGCGCCCGTCTACTATTGTGGGAGATTGTCCCAGGTTGACTAGACCCCAGGGTCTGGCCATCCGAAACAGTTGGTCCTCCGATCCGGATCCCTGCAAGAAGACTTCGTTCAAGATGCCGGTAACTAGGAAGCAGAAGGATGCCTCCTCACGCCCCGAGTCCCGTCCTTCCGATAGGGACGCGACAGATGAAAGGTCGGGGTCAGAAGGGGTCACGTCAGCGTCTGCGTCATCGGGAACTACAGCTACTTCAGACACGAACACTTCTACGGGTACCACGACTACAGAGACTACCACAATGACTGAGAACACAGCTGCGACTGCGACCACGACTACAGCGGAGTCAAAGAAGAGTAAGGAAGACACCGCCCAGAAGGAGACGACCAATAAGATCCCAGAAGATGTCCCGGTTAAAGGGGTTAGCGATTTAGACGTAACCTTGAAACCGACGGGGATCAGTCGTCGCCCCAGGTCTACGAAGACCACAAGTTCTTCAGCCAGAAGACGGGAGCTGGAAGCCAAAGAAGAATTGGCACGCCTGGAGCTGAAGCAAGCACAGGCTGCGGCAAACCTAGCTCGTGTTAGATTGGAGTTGGCACAATGTGATGAAGAGGACTCCGTGGATGAAGACCAGGAAGACAGAACAGCACAGGTGCAGAACTGGATCGAGTCGTCTGCATTAGGCGAAGGCAGCAAAGAACAACCAGAGCTACGAGGCCAGCAGCCACCGGAATCCCAGAAAGTGAAGCCAGAAGAGAACTCCTCGACCAAAGGAGCTACAATCGAAATTCAAGCTTTAGCAACAGCATTGAAAGAAGCTTTCACCGCAAGAGGAGGACCAGTGGCACAGCCGAAGTACATTCACGAGTTACCCTACTTTGATGGCAACAGCAGCGAGTGGTTAGCCTTCAAAGTCGTCTATGAAGATACAGCACCAATGTTCAGCGAAATTCAAAACATGGCTCGACTAAGAAGAGCACTGAAGGGCAACGCAAGGGAAGCTATCAAGAGTCTGCTATACTCCGAAGCCTCTCCGTTAGAAGTGATGCAAGCCCTTAGAAGAAGATATGGAAGACCTGATGCGCTGGTGCTGGCTGAACTGGATAAGGTCAAGGCACTACCGAAGATTTCTGAAAATCCAAGGGACATATGTGTCTTCGCAAGTCAGATCAACAACAGCGTGGCATCAATCAAAGGGTTGAAGAAGCCTCAATACCTGCATTCACCTGAAATAGTGAAACAAATCATCGAGAAGATACCAACAATCCTCAAGTTCCGGTGGTACGACTTCACTGCAGCATCGGAAGAAGGCGAGTTCTCCGACCTGACATTGGTGTCCAAGTTCCTGAACATAGAAGCAGACAAGTGTGGAGCCTTTGCTACGTCCGAAGAGAAGAGCGGGTCCAGAAGAACCAATCGACAAGCAACGCACTCTACGAAAGAAAAAGATAACAAAGGAAGAAATTCAAGACAACAAGATAAAACTTGCCCTACATGTGAAGGTGAACACTTCCTCGTCGAGTGTCCGAAGTTCCAGAAGACGTCGGTGCAAGACCGCTGGGCAATAGTCAAGAAGAGTCACATCTGCTTCAAATGTCTGCAAGGAAAACATCGCAAGGAGAGCTGCAGGAAGCCGCCGTGCAAGGAATGCAAAAGGTGGCATCATCACCTGCTGCATGTGGAGCCGGAAGACAGGACCACAGGGGAAAAAACGGAAGCACCACAAGAAGTAGCAACCGTCGCGGCATCAGTGAATGCAGTCAACAACGCAAGAGCATACCTGAAGATAGTTCCTGTTGAAGTCTTCGGGTCGAAAGGATCAAAGAAGATATTGGCCCTCATGGATGAAGGGTCAACAGTGTCACTTCTGGACGAGAAGGTGGCACAAGAAGTCGGCGCTCAGGGAGACAATGAAGAACTGGTCATCGAGACAGTAGGGGGCAGGCTGATAAGAAAGAAGAACTCTCAGATGCTGGACCTCACAGTCAAAGGGGTTCATCAGGGCAGCAAGAAGATCCTGAGAAGAGTTCGCACAATCGACGAATCGAAGCTTGCGCCGCAGTTCCTAGACAAGAAAAGAATAGAAGAATGTCAACATTTAAAGAAGATCGCCGACTCTCTATATTATAAAGGGGAGTCACCTCAGCTACTCATCGGTCAAGACAACTGGGAGCTGATCGTGACACAAGAAGTAAGAAGAGGGAAACCAGGGGAACCAGTAGCTTCAAGAACGGGGCTTGGATGGGTGCTCCACGGGTCAGACGTCGGAGGCGTGAAAATAGTACACTTTCTTAACACGTGTCTACATATCAACACGCCAGAAGAAGAAATGCATCAAGCCATCAAGGATCACTTCGCGATCGAAGCTCTTGGTGTACAGCCGAGAAGACCTACTACAGACTCGGAAGGAAGAGCACTCACCATCCTGGAGAAGACCTGCAAGAGATTAGAAGATGGACGATTTGAAGCTGGACTTCTGTGGAGAAACGAAGACGAACAGATGCCGGAGAGCTACACGTCTGCAAGAAATCGACTGACTAACATAGAGAAGAAGATCGACAAAGAGCCTCAGTTGAAAGCAGAATACAACAAACAGATCCAGCATCTAATCGACAGCAAGTATGCAGAAGAAGCACAAATTGGACAAGAAGACTCCAAGAAGAAATGGTACCTCCCTCACTTCTCCGTGGTACATCCATTAAAGAAGAAAATAAGGATCGTCTTCGACGCTGCAGCTAAGTCAAAAGGAAGAAGTCTCAACGACGCTCTGCTACCAGGTCCAGATCTACTGCAGTCACTCTTCGGGGTACTATTGCGGTTTCGACAAGGTCCATTAGCAGTGGCAGCCGACATCAAAGAAATGTTCCTGCAAGTTCGCATCAGGCCGGAAGATAGAGATAGCCTGAGGTTCCTGTGGCGCGGGGATCGTCGCGACGTGCTGCCAAAGGAGTATAGGATGACATCAGTTATCTTCGGCGCAACTTCATCTCCAAGCACAGCAATATACGTGAAGAACCGAAACGCAGCGGACTACAAAGAAGAATATCCAGAAGCCGCAAGGGCCATCGAGCTGAACCACTACATGGACGACTACCTGCATAGTTTCCACTCAGAAGAAGACTTCAAGAAAATAACAGCGCAAGTGGACTTCATACACAAGAAGGCGGGCTTCGAACTCAGGGGCTGGGCTGCGAATCGACCAAAGTTACTACAAGGCGTGAAGACTGAAACAACAGAGAAAACGGAAGTAAACCTTGGTGAAAAAGAAGAGAAGACACTGGGGCTACGCTGGTTTACAGAAAGAGACTCCATCGGCTTCAGGGCGAACTTACGAAATACGCCTGAAGAAATAGCAAACGGTTTCAAGATACCTACGAAGAGAGAAGTTACCAGCGCAGTTATGTCGACCTTCGATCCGCTGGGGCTAGCATCACCAGTCCTCGTCCAAGGCAAGAAGCTGCTGCAGAACATATGGCGAAGCGGCGTCGGCTGGGATGAAGAAATAGAAAATAAGGAGTATGAAGATTGGAAAACTTACCTGGAGAAGATGAAGCTGCTCCAAAACCTGCAGGTTCCAAGGTGTCTGGCGCCACATCGCACCGAGGGGGAGCTGCACACGTTCACAGATGCTAGTGAAGCAGCATATGCAGCGACTGTATATTGGAGGACAGAAGATCAAGATGGAACTTACCACGTCAGCTTAGTGGCGGCGAAAGTAAGAGTCACTCCACTGAAGCCAGTATCGATCCCGAGACTCGAGCTGCAAGCGGCCCTCCTGGGAAGCAGACTGGCACATTCTGTAGAAGAAGAAATGGACCTGAAGATAGCAAAGAAGACGTTTTGGACAGACTCCAGCATAGTACTTTCCTGGATCAAGACTGACCCAAGAACCTTCAAGACGTTCGTGGCTCACCGCTTGGCAGAAATAGAAGATCTCACCAAACCACAGGAATGGAGATGGGTGCCCACGGCGCAGAACCCTGCAGACGATGCGACGCGAGACGTGCCAGAACACTTCAGCTGCAATCACCGATGGTACGCTGGACCAGACTTCCTGAGGAAAGAAGAAGCACACTGGCCTGCGGCAAGAATCTTCAAAAGGGAAGCTACAGGTGAAGAAAAGACTATGGACATCGTAGCAACATCAAGAACCACGCATCCAACACCAGATCCTGAACGGTTCTCTTCATGGAAGAGACTCTGGCGAGCCACAGCGAGAGTACTGCAGTTCATACAACTCTGCAGAACAAGGGAAAAAGTCCACGCCAGCCGAGAAGATCCTGCCTGGAAACCAATGAAAGGAAAAAAGAAGAAGATGATTGAGAAGCAACATCGACCTTCAAAATCAACAGAAAGGAAGTACTTACCAATAGACACAGACCTGCTTCAACGAGCTGAAACTCTACTGTTACAACGAAGTCAAGAGGGAAGCTTCAAAGAAGACATCAAGAGTCTACAGCAAGGAAAACAGATAGAAGCCAGCAGCAAGTTGAAGAAACTCGACATAATACTCGAAGAGGGTCTCCTGCGCATGAAGGGCAGAATCGACGCGATAGAAGGCGTGACCAGAGACTACAAGCGACCCATCGTGCTCGACAGCAAGGACATAACTACGCGACTCATCATGAAAGACTTTCACTGTCGCTTCAATCACGGAAATCACGCGACAGTAATGAACGAGTTGAGACAACGCTTCTGGGTACTAGGGCTGAGATCGGCGATCAAGGCAGTTCAACATCAATGTCAGTGGTGCAAGATGAAGAAAGGAAAACCACAAGAGCTACCGACGGGCAACTTACCTATTGAAAGATTGATGCACGGAAATCCTCCCTTTACGTGCACTGGAGTCGATTATTTCGGCCCCATGGTCATCACAGTAGCAAGGCGTCAAGAGAAGAGATGGGGTACCCTGTTCACATGCCTAACAACACGGGCTGTGCACATTGAGCTCACTCCCTCACTCTCCACCGACAGCATGATCATGGCGCTTCGACGATTCGCTGCAAGAAGAGGAATGCCGAAGACAATCTATAGTGACAACGGGACCAACTTCGTCGGTGCCAACAAAGAGCTGCAAGAGACATCAGACATCACGAATCAAGAGGCTCTCACCTTAGAAGCAGAGAAGATTGGCGTGCAGTGGAAGTTCATCCCTCCTGGTGCACCTAACATGGGCGGTGCATGGGAGCGTTTGGTGCGATCAATTAAAACCGCACTAGACGCCACACTCAACGAGAAGCATCCACGAGAGGAGGTACTCCATACCCTCCTGCTTGAGGCCGAGCACATAGTCAACTCTCGGCCTCTCACTCACCTCTCCGAGAATCTTGAAGAAGAAGCACTTACTCCAAACCACTTCCTCATTGGGCGGTCCTGCGGCGCAACGAGAGTCGGCAGCTTCCAAGACGACGAGCTCGTGGGCAGACACACCTGGAAGACTACGCAGCGACTTGCCGATCACTTTTGGCAACGTTGGCTGCGAGAATACCTGCCTACGCTACTGCCGAGGAAGACGAAGGGAAGAACCTGCGCCACAGACCTGCAAGTGGGGGACGTCGTGCTTATCGTCGACCACAGCCTACCGCGATGCACCTGGCCGCGCGGCAGAATCCTGCAGGTGTATCCAGGACCAGATGGGCGAACGAGAATCGTCGACGTCGGTACGCGAGGAGGCGTGCTACGAAGACCCAGTTCGAGAGTGGTGCTGTTGGTGCCGGGAGTGTCGCCGAGCCTGGAGGATGGTGCGATGCACGAGGGGGAGACTGTCGGCGACGAGACCCTATCTCGACACCAGGGTGCAAGTAGTGGCCGTACGTAAAAATGTAAGCGCGAATTGTATAGTTGATTTTGTTTAAAACTTGTGATATTAACGTAAAGTTTAGTCTAGGTAAATTCTCATTAGAATCATGCTAAAATCTCATTAGTTTTATGTTAATTTAGCGTCAAATTAATGCTAGACTCCAATAAGACTGATTAGAAAGGAAAATTTTAAGTTATTAATTGTAAGTCAATACTAATTACGTAACTTGAAAACATGATTTTTTGTTTGATAAGATATAATGTTTAAATTAGTGTCAAAAGGTTGGTCTTAACTTAAAACCATTTTCTGTGAAAGAATTATGTAAATCGGTTCAGTAGTTTAGGAAATATAAGGAAAAATGTATAGTGAAAAATTCACACATTGCCAATTTAGCAGTTTATGTTCTAGGAAGTTTTTTATATGTTATATAAGGTGCAATATTATTGTTTTAGATTAAAGTAGACATAATAGGCTATGTAAAAAGGTATAATTTGTAAGGTTTATTTAATAAATAAATATAAATATGGGGTTCCAAAGGTCTCGGCTATAGCGAAAATAGACGCGAAATTAGAATCAAAAATCACGGTTCTCGTTACGGGCGGACAGGGCCGTATATTAATCGGGGTCGACGGCGAACGGTCGTCAGTCGCAGCCCAGCCACCGAGGAAGAAACAACTAGAAGGGGAACAAGCCGAAACCTAGGGAACTCCGAACATTAGGAAGAAAGAAAAATTGCGTTGTTATTCTACGGTTCCTGCCTACCCCTCTTCTCCCCGAGGTCCTGCTCTACTAGGTCGCTAGTACCCGACCATACCCTACGCATTCAGGGGTGCGTGGAGGCGTGCGCCACCAGCGAGTACTGCAAGGAGCGCCCGTCTACTATTGTGGGAGATTGTCCCAGGTTGACTAGACCCCAGGGTCTGGCCATCCGAAACAAAAATCCTGCCAAACGGTCACTTTAAAATTATTTACTGTTCTCATAATTCTTTTGGTAAATTTTTATGTCGTCATTGTTGCATTGCTGTGGTTTATGCGAATGGAAATTAAATAAACAGCAAAAATGTTTGCAACGAGTTTTGAGTGCGGACTGACCTAACAAGCTTTTATAAACAAGTAGTGATTCGATTGGCAAAAGTTACAAATTCAAGTTTTACTTATAACTTGAATTAGGTCGTATTTTCCACATAGGATAGATCCAGCGGCCTTTTGTAAGTCAGGTAGCTGCCCAAGTTCCTAACGTAGAGAAATTCCGTGCACCTACGTGAACTTCAACCTTATTAAGTTAAAGTGATGTTCTGGACAATCGTAGAGAAATATCAAATTCTTGTCAACTTCCATATTTTACTAACAGTTCTGTAGAAGAAGCAAGAATAACGTTGTCAAAAGTCACGGTGACGCGTAATTACAACAATTCCCAGTAAGATTACGTTACACTTGATACGCAGTTAGTTACAACAATGAGGCTTAATTAAAAGCTTTCATGCCAAATGATACTTACTCCCGACGTTGTCAAGATTAGGAGGATAAGTTACATGATTTATGTCAAGTCACGAGTGACAGCTGTCTCTACAGAGACATTCAATTCAAATCTATGACGTTTCTTTATACAAGTACTTACACTTTAGCCAACTTATCTGTGCAGGCGGAAAAACACAGAACTAAAAAAATTGTACCAAGTTTGGGATATCGATACATTTTTTCTTTGGCATATTGATGCATTTTTTCTTTGGCATATCGATACATATTTTCTTGACAAGCAGTGCCTGCACTTTAGCTGCACGCTTAAAGTGGTCATACAGTATCTGGGTACTTTATTTACCCAACGGTAATACCTATCTTTGCAGTACGACAGGAAAAGATTCTTCCTCCAAATCACAAAACTTATTCCAGTTAAATGTTATTATAATTAAGGTCCAGTGCACAATGGACGTCCGCGGCTCGCCGGCCACGTCACTGCACCAACGTAACGTCTGGCGAACATCCTCCACTAAGCACAATTAATCACCGCTGACATAACCAATCAGGATAATAAACACCTTATTTCAACGACTATATGGCCCAATATCCTTTGATTGATTTATACCTAACAGTAAACGCATTATGTCGCTGATGTACAGACGGCAGGCGCCATCCAGTGAAGCTGTCTTAGAAAACGACAGGATTATATAAACAAAGATGTTAATCACAGATCTTAATCATGCAAATTCTGCACGAAGTGTTCTGAAGACAAACATAACACACAATTCTATTATTTGTGAGTTTAAAAATTTCTCAACCAAGTTTTAGATTCAAAAACTTCAGAATCAAATAAAATAAAATTATGATTCAGCGTTGAGGCAAAATTATTCATTAAATGTAATTATTTCAGAGGTTTAACTTTGCTAAACGAAGGAGTTGGTTGTGGTTGCCTAAGTTTAACGGGAAACTAATTGCATTTATTTCAAGTACTTAGACATACACTAACTTTATTGAAAACTTTTCTTAATTGCTAGTAAATAAATTGACATTGTTTAAATTATAAGATTTCACAGTAAATTCACCGTAAACATATCCTGAAGATGCGACTTACTGTTTAGTTTAATGCGATATTCTGAGTCAATGGTCTTTAATTATCTGAAGCATAAAATGCAGTGAAGGCTCGCTTAAGCTTACAAATGCGCACTTCTATAAAATACGTCGCGGAAAATGATGCAGACTGTCAAAAGATATGAGTAACTGGCACTCACAAAGGATTTATTTAGATTATTCTAGGAACACATGTGTACATAGACAGAACAATAACTTTTGTCTATCTCCAGTACGTCCATGGCATTTAAACTTGCGAATTCATTGTTATTTCTACGGAAGAAGGCTCCATTCTCCAGTTCGCTAGTATCAGCTTGTCCCGAGTACTTCCGACCGTGAACTTTGAGATAGAAACTACCCATAATCATGATCAACTCCGCTACAGATAACCCGTGGAGCCACAGAGGTCCCATAAACTTTACTACGGACGTAAAGGAGACATTGATAAATAGCAAGATTATCACGATATCCTTAGATCCCTTCAGAAACTTTCTTCAACGAAAAACGTTGAAATTGTATGTACACTTACATAAAAACTTGTAAGTGGTGGAAGTTTTAGTTTATCGACTTTTATCGATGGTCGCGGTTGTTTGACGGTTTGAAGAATTTAAAGAATCTAGTGTTTCAGATTGTATCTGACCCTTATTCCTCCAACAATAAGCCTAATTAAGAACTGTGTCACAATGATTCATGTTCCTACATCTGCTATGAACCTATCTAAACGGAGACTAATCAGTTGAATTGCAATGCCTATGAGTAAGCCTATTTAAATGAGGCAGATGAAAGAAGCTCACATAAAGCGCAAAACCCTAAGGGAATGAAAGTGCTACCCCAGTGTAATCTGACTATATAAATCCTGCCATAAAGTATAACGACATTTCAATACCTTTTAAAGTTATGTGCCTACGAGATAGGGCTGGCGTACAAATATGTCGAAACACTTCACTTCATTTTAAATATTTTTGAACAATAAATGTTAGCTTTTCCAGAGAAGTGGTTTTATTTCGCTTTGTTTTATTTTTAATCATATAATCTGTTTAAGGATACAGGGTGTAAAAGACATCATCACGAAACCGTCAACCAAGCATACTGTACGTACATCAAACTAAGTAACTTTATGCAAAAATTATTGCTGGGAAACGACTTTTTTTTTGGGGTGAAAAATGATGTTTTGTGGTAGAACTCAATGGAACGCACTCAATACATTATGCTGACGGATGGATTGAATAGTACGGGGGTCGTGGAGGTGTTTAAAGTAAAAATCTTACATAAAAACTTGTATTAAAAAAAAAAAGTTGGAACTTTGACACCCAATATCTCCGTAACTAAAAGGTTCCCAGGTATGATGTAGAACAAAAAAATGATCGCAATGACGGGGAGAACAAGTGCCTTTCGGCTTCGTTAAGAGGTGTTTTAGACCCTTTATGTACTTACCTCGCTTTCACTTACACCTTAATGAAGTGATTATCCAAATGCGGGCTACATTTTAAAGTGTTAGAACATGCAGTGAACTGTATAATTTGGTGTCGTGCCTCACAGCCCATTGTCATGTTTATGGCCAGCCCTGAACTTAACATTGAAGAGAGCCCGCCAACGTGCGTTACACAAAGCAGTTAAAACTGAAATGCATTGATTGACGGATTCATGGGGACTATAAAAAGTTCTTTGAACCTTCAAAAAATACTCCACGGATGTATTTCAACGCACACTACACAGCATTTTGTCAATAATATTGTTATTAATGTTACCATTGACTTTGTCAGTGACCTATCAATTTGGAGTATGAATTATGTATTTGCTATTTTGCCAGCTGCGACGATACATTGATACAACAGAATCGATTAAAATGTATGAATCGATATATCGGAGGCTGCTGGGGTGTGGTGAGGGTCCCTGTCACCTGTCTAGCATGTAAATGTTAAGTGAACCAGATAAATTAATGTGTCTGACCCGAACACGAGTCCCTCTTCAAAGTAAAAGGAAAAATTAACGAGTATTTGTTACTATTTTTTTACTATCAGTTACTGCTGAAGGTTCATTTCACTCGAGTACATTTTCTCATTAGCTCTCTAGACAGTCTGCAAAAATAATTTGCAAGTAAATAGTTTTTTCTCGTTTTTAATCAAAACGTGAGAAAGATGTTATGAAAAAAGTCGTGGTTTTAAGAAATCTTTCAAGGCATTTAAATGGTTTATGTTTACAATTAAAAATGATAAATTTAACCTCATTTTTAATTAGCCTTTCCACAATTACATAAAGTTTTGTTATTTTAAGTGTTTCCCTTTGTTTTATCGGGCAGTTCGCTATGTAAGCATATCCTTGAACTATTTATCGGTAGTAGTAATGAAAATACAAGTGAACAATCTGTTATCCTCAATCAGAATAACAATAATTCATACCGAGGCGTTGTATTCTGATAACTTGATTCATTAATAATACTTTTCTCTAGTGTTTTAATAAAGTTATTGAACAAAGCTCTAGAAAGTTAGTCTCTGCGGACAATCCACCATGACTGGTAAGTGCATCGGTCTCTCGTTTTAATAGTGAAACGGTATGATGGCGTTTTTATGGGTGATCGTTTTGTTGCCATCGTCTGAACTTAATGTTTATTGTTCTGACATGCAATCGCCCCCAAGTGGAACTTAAAACGTACCACACTGCCAAAGCAAAACAACTTCAGTTAATAGAACAATGCACTAACGCAAATTAATACCTTTCTCTTTATACCATATTCAATTTCAAATTCTAATTATTTTAGTGGAAGGCATAAAATAAATGGATTTATGTTCAAATAATAGCCGTAGAACGCTCGTAGGCTCGTAGCCAGTATTAATTTAATAAAATATTCACCCCTGTAATATTAAACGCAGTGCTGTCAGTGTAATAACTAGGTTGGAATAGTAGTTATTTACATTATACAGGACATGATAATTATATAAATGTGATGTTTATTTATTTATCACTTGGGTTATGATGTAAATTAACATAATCGTCTCTAATAACTGCTTTTAACCCTACAGTCTGTCCATTCAATATAACAATGACTTGTAAGGTCATTGCTACTCAACTCTGGGTCACCGTTACTCTAACTTATGCTTTAATAACTGGACCATAAAGTGTAAAACACGATTGTGGTTTATGTTTCCGTAGCAAGTTCAGAAAAGCTCCTCAATGGATGTGATAGGATACATCCTGCGGTTTCAATTACATTGAAAGTGCAATTTATAGTTTATTGATACGAATGCGGTTGATTCAGATAAACAAGCTCAATGGGCGTAGCGTAAATAAACCGCAATTTGCTTGAATAGTAAAGAAATATAGTGATTTAAATTTATTCCTGACAAAAGCCTACAATTACTAGCTGCAGTGGTACAATTCACTCAGAAATATTACTTGACAGAAGCAGTATTTCTAATTTCGATTCCAGCTCAAGAATTCAAACAATTCTCATTTACAACAAACCCAATCGGTGCAACCAAAATTAAACGTCAAATACGTAAAACAGTAGCCAATTTAACAGTGACAATAACAGTGATTCATGTAACAGGTATTTTGAACAGTTTGTCGTGCCAGCAGTACCGATGGCAATAAGCTAACTGCTGGCGCCGACAACGGTAGTAAAATACATGTGTTTAGAATCATTGTTGAACAGAAAGCCATCTTTGTCTCGCGCTCCCTACATAAAAAGTAAGGGAGTTTTTTAACAATGTGCGTTTTGTTCGGGATCTTAAAGGGTTGGGATTGCGTCTGGAGGGCGTTATGAAAAGGGCACGCCACGATAGTGGCGATAAGTCCCCTCTTTGAGGAGTGGCTTGAGCGACGCCACGGCGTCCTCACCTTCCGCCTGACGCAGGTCCTCACCGGACACGGGGTGTTCGGGAGGTTCCTGCACCGAATCGGGCGGGAGGAAACGTCCGGGTGCTTCCACTGTGAGGATCGACCGGAGGACACGGTGCAGCACACGGTGGAGGTGTGCCCCGCGTGGGCGGAGCACCGCCGTGTCCTCGAAGCGGCGATCGGCGGCGGCGACCTCTCGTGTCCGGCCCTGGTGCAAGCCATGGTCCGGAGCGAGACGGAATGGGACGCCGTCACCTCCTTCTGCGAAGCAGTAATGCTAGAGAAGGAGGTGGCGGAACGTGAGAGGGAGAGAACCTCTCAACGTCCCGGCCGCCGCGGGAGACGCCCCGGGCGTCGGGGGCCACCACCACGTGGCCCCCGGCCACCGTAGGCGCGGGCCTGTGGACGGTGAGCTATGGGCTAGCTCGCCGTCCGTCCGTCTCATGACGACAGGCCGTGTCGACGGCGCGTTCGTGTTCCACGCGCGCCTCAAAGAGAGTCAGCAAAAAGGAAGGGGTCCGTAAGGACCGATGCCTGCCGGGGTTGCGGGACTATTCGAAAGAGATACCGTGGCCCCGGAACACAAAGGGCGATGAAGGAACATGGATGGGTTTTAGTCAGTAAAAGTCTGACACTCCCTCCTGCTCCGCCCAGAGCGGGAGGGGTTATTTGATGATTTCCCATCCGAAAAAAAAAAAAAAAAAAAAAAAAAAGGGCGTTATGAAAAAGATAGACAAGTAGAGTTATTTAGAATATCCTGTTCTTTTCCATTTTAAAAAAAATCACTAAGTATCGAGCTCACAAAACTGAGTGAAGTGCATAGGTGAGTGAATTTTACAGAATAACATTCCCTTTTAGATTGTTAGACCTCTTTTACGCTTGGGCGATGTAACAAGTATAACCTTTTTAGGTAATTTCTAATTATTAAATATTCAGTTCAGTGGGTCAACGTTTGAAGATGACCGACTGGTCTATCAGGACGAGCTTCGTCAAATATGTAATATTTCTACGGCTCTTCTAAACCTTGTTCGTCCTCTACTAAATTATGTACAGCAATTTGTATCAATATTTATGACAATATATCACAGAAAGTGTTCTTTTGTGTTGTTAAAAAACATAGGTTAGAGATGTTGGATCCCTTGTCAAGTTTTATTGACACTCCGATGACTCCATGTTTAATGTTTGTGATACGAAAGCGACGCGACGCGCAAAAAATATTGGAGAAAAATTTCAAATATTTTAAATCTTTTTTTGCGTCTCTACAGGAATGCTGTAGAAATGTAGAGCATGTCCATTCTATTTTATGTTATTCAGTTTTCAGGTAGAGTTTGGAGTTAGAATTTGATTATTTATATTATTTAACGATTAGACCGAAGATTAAGATAATAAATTATAGAAGATTAAGATCCAGAAGTAATTCCATATTACAACAATGATTTATTAAAACGTATATTGTTATATCAAGAATATTAATATGTATTTCTTTAAGTGTTTTATGTAAACGAGCTTAAGTACACCCACAGACAAAATCAATGACTGTAAAATCTGATCGTCCCATAAAGTTATTAATATATTATGTTATTCACGGCTTTATGAAGACAATATGAACTTTTATGATACACTAAATTATGAGTGACTGGGATTCGACTCAGCGTCCCCCGAGCTTTTATTCTGCAGCATGTCAAAAGCCACATGATAATACATATTTTATTCACGACGGAGCGTATCCATACTTTAATATTTCATACACATGTAATTTAAATTTCAACTGAATATCAGCGTGGTTGATTGTTTTTCATAAACTTTCAATATTTGTTTTGCGAAGGCATAAAATATTCATAACTTTTTGTAAATTAATATTTGGTCGCATTAATGCATTGATATACTATACATATACGTATATACAATGTAATTAAGTACACCATTGGCATTGAAATAGTATGATACAGACTAATTTGATTTGTGATTCCTCTGCATTTGTTGCATTTACATTTACACTGATCAAGTACTGTTGTTTCTGACTGTACATCCACTGTTTATGTTTATCATTGTTAGCTGTGAATAACTGCCGATCGTTTAGAAGGAA
This sequence comes from Xestia xanthographa, assembly GCA_905147715.2. Taxonomy (NCBI): domain Eukaryota; kingdom Metazoa; phylum Arthropoda; class Insecta; order Lepidoptera; family Noctuidae; genus Xestia; species Xestia xanthographa. The sequence continues at coordinate 11,921,910 of LR990649.1, read as the reverse complement.
CATGAGTAGAAACACATTCTGTGTGTCAAGCTAAGACAGATCTGTTCCGCAAACTGCGGCGCCAGTTATGATTAAGATCGAGCACACGTGCCCACTTCGTCCAATAAAACGGTAGTAAAGCCGCTTACACACCGACCACTGATCAAATTATCCTTAATGTCCTTAATAAACTCCAATGTGTGTAGATGATGCATGCAATAAAAGCTTCCACGAGAAAATATTTACAGTGATATAAAGCTTTGTACAGACCTGCACATGATGGATGACGTTTCAAGAGCTTCGTTTGTAAATAAACATTTTATTCGTTCGTTTTGATTTCTTTGTAAGATCTCGGTGTAAGGTAACACTTCATACAGATAAGATTTTATTTATTCTTTTTCATTTGCGCTCTCGAAGAGGGTAGCTCTCTTCGTGCATACTAATGTACGCAGTTATATTTTAAAAAGGCTGAGGAAATTGTCAAGCATACAAACTGCTATGGCTGCGTACCATGGCAACGTTGGGTCTAACATCAGGTACGGTCTGCTCATATGGGGGTAACTCATCGTTCGCCAAAAGGGTTTTTATAACCCAAAAAAAAAGTATAAGAGCCATATGTGGAGTTTGGCCATTCGAATCATGCAGACCTCTATTTAACAAATTAGGTTTAGTCACTCTCACTAGTCTATAATTATATACTAGAAGTAGGAATATTTGTAAGAAAACACCTAGATCTCTATACTAAAGCATCATAAAAGATTTATCTCAAGAGATCCTACTCGTCTTGCTGTAACAAGCTGCAGCAGAAGCACACTTGTTCAAAATAACTGCTATAGTATGTCTGTCAAAATCTACAACAAAATACCTAAACAAATAAGGGAACTTCCAGTTCATTATTTTCAGAAAAAACTTAAAAAATGGCTGTATAAAAATGTATTTTACACAATTAGTGAGTTTTTAGCCTTTAAGCCCAACTGTACCTAATGGTTTCACTGCACGTACTAACCTAATATATTATATTTGTTTTTTTTTTGTCTATCATCAAGTGGTAATTGTTTTACAATAAACATTATGTGAGTTTTTAGCCCTTAATTAAGCCCAGCTATAATACTTATTGCGTTGTTTTAGTTTAGTTTTTATTTAACAATATTTACATGCTGAATTATAGTAAGCGGAATATGTAGAACTTATGCATCTAAACACCTCAATGTACCATATTTCACGTAAATAAAGATTATTCTATTCATAGAGTTCCCAGTTTCTGGGAAGAAGCACTTCAAGGAAATTCTTTTATATACAATGTGGTTCTTTTATAAGTCTGATGATAATCTGATTGTAACCTATCAAACCATCAAATAAGTGTAACAATAAAATGTTGCAGGTCAGTACCCTTCGGGAATAATTTGAACGACAAACAATATAGCCAGAACCCGTGACGCTTGAAGTTGATGAGCAAAATTTAAATGAATTCTGCGCATCATTACGTTCAGTTCCAGTAATGTGCGGATCGATTAAATAATGTAATGTCAACTTAATAAAGGAGTCGTTCACCTATCGCAGTGAAATGGAAATTTATGTGCGGAGTAGCCAGAAAATGGAGTGCTAACATGCGTCAACAGCATCAACACTGCGTACGCATTGGTTTGCGTAGAGATGCTTTAATGTTATATAACCATCGCTAGCGAATCCAGAACCTTCCATCCATCATCTAGCCAGAACTACAGCGTAGTCGTCGTTGGCTACTGTCAACGATTACTATTGTTATTCTGCTAGCTAGATATTAGGACAAGATCTTCAACAATAATCACCAATGAAAATGAAAACCAATTACTGTCTTAAGATCTCAGGGTGAGACGTCTCCGGGGCTGCGGGACTGTTCGAAAGAGATACCATGGCCCCGAAACACAAAGGGCGATGACGGAACATGGATGGGTTTTAGTCAGTAAAAGTCTGACACTCCCTCCTGCTCCGCCCAGAGCGGGAGGAGTCATTTGATGATTTCCCAAAAAAAAGTGAGAGACGTCTACATAATACATGTAGACAATACTGATCATACTCGCACGTTAGCACTCCATTCTTAGCCCCTCTCTGTGCTGGCCCAATGCCCGCCATTGATTCGTCCAGCCGTGCGATCATTTCCGTGATCGATGACTTTGTCAAATAACGAGTACTTATGCGTTCATCGTGATAAATAACGTTTGACAACCCTGCACTGAAATATTACGTAATATTGGAATTAAGCTCTTTCATAGTGAAGCTACTTTTCATTTCAATGTGGGCTGAATAGAGAATTACCGACACATCGTATTACAAAATTGATGGAGGCACATGAATAGATTGAGTAAATGACTGAAAATAAACTTATTGTTGGAATCACAATATTGACAAACATGGCGTGGGAGGATAGGTGAACCAAGGACCTTTAAAAAACGGCTGGGGCAGATTAAATGCGGTAGTCGGAGAAGCGGGTGTTAATTCCAATTCAAATATATTTATTTTGGGACAGCTAGATCCAAGGATTAGATAAACAAAAACTTAGAAACTATTGTTAGTACTCAAATACAATTACAAAGGACAACACTCAACCACTCACTCACTCACACTCACTCCTCACTCACTCCCCCCACTCTCTCTCTCACTCTGTTAATGGCTGGTGCAACATGGCAAAAACCTATGTCCATGTATGTATGCAACAAGCTAAGCTGGGTGATTGTTTTGAAATGTCAAAAAAAAAATGCCAAACTTCACTACAGGCTAGATGACACAGAGATATTTTTTAAGAGCTGTCAAAACGCAGTTCTCTCATAGATTTTGTATGGCAATAGCAAACTGTGACGTCACTGTTTTATCAACTCAATGACTCTACTATTTATTGATTTCAAAGCAACTAAAAATTGAATTTGGCAATTAATTGGAAAATAAATCGAGTTTTCAGGCCCAAAATAAAGTGTTTTTCTTTAGAGATTAGTGTCTTGGAATTATTGTTTTATGGTGTCATACTACCCATGTCTACCCTATTGTCGTCGCCATACATAGTAAGGTCAGTGACCGATCAGTGCATGCGTGAATTCTCTATGCATAACAGTATACAGTTTGAATCTGGAACAGCTCGGAAACTCATCAGAGTATCGATATTTGTTAGCATCAATCATCCCTAAAACAAACGCGTGGCAGTCTGAAGCCTGGTTCACACTACAGCTTTATTTATGGCACAGTTTCATCTAGAGTGGGCAGGAAATGTTGAAACTGTTATTTGTTTACAGTACGGTTTATGATAGTGCATTGTGTTTGCACTCTTTGTTGGAAAATTAAAGGAGAGACCTTTCATCTTATAGCCCAAACTTTATATGGAGTATGGCCTTTCAGCGAAAGTTAAAATGTAATAAAAACTCTTTAAAAAGGAAACGAACTGAAAAGCTTTTTGATCTGCAATTCTTAAGGCCCTTCTAACCCTAAAATTAGCAACTCTATTTGTGGTGGTTCAAACTTCGTTTGAAATACTGTTAGAATAAAGTTATAATCAGCTTGCACTACAAAGCGGTTGTTACGTTAGTCACTGCGGCCGAATAATGCGAAATGAGTGGTTTTTTGCGATTTACAAAAAATCTATTGATTGGACTAAAAAATAAAACACATAAGACTTGCTTTATAGTTAGTTCAGTTAGTATGCAAAGTTTCATGATCTAATTTGAAGTACTTTTTGAATACCAGCGGTTTATTGTTCGATTTGGAGGTAACTTTGGATTTTTTTTCTATCAAGAAAAGTTTAAGGAATCGTGTTTTCGTCGCACATAGTACTTAACATTAATCCTCAACTTTACCATATATTTATTTCAAAATTAATGCTGCAGTATTTTAGGCGTAACAGAAGGTCATGCTAAGCCATTTGAGGGAGTATAGGCCTTTAAGTATTACAAAATAATAAAACTGTTCGGGGTTTTATTGGTCGTTTCTGATTCAGATTACTTTTCGCAACTAACCAACGATTTGCCTCTACGTATCTATGCGGAAAGCATTGAGCAAGATATGATAATCGCCTGCCATCTGACAAGGCAATAAATAGAGAGGAAAGATTAACCACCATGTCAAGTGTTAAGCTATATGCCAGCTGTTAATGAACTAACCAATCAATAGGCTAGTTTCCACCAGAAATAAATTGCAAATCAATTTAGTCCGTCAGTTAGAGTATTGGACAATAATAGACACGTATTTTTTGTGTTGGTAAATCAATGAATATTGACAAAGCATCAAAACATCAAAACTCGGGAGTGGGGGGGGGCTCGTGACGTCACAACGCACTAAAAATTATAGCACGTCGTGACGTATTGAGAATATTAAAAGCGTCGTATCGTCGTCAATTTTGGTTTACGTAACAAAAGAAAAATTACGTGTGTCAAATATTTTTTGATAATCAACTGACGGATTAATTAGATTTTTTTCAGGACACACACAAGCCTATTGCCGAGGGTCTTTTATGAAACTGCGGATAACAAAATAAGACAGATCAGCAAAATCATAATCGTATCGGCTCATTCATATTTTACTGTACTTTTCATAGACTCTACAGTTACATTTTTTTAAACAAATTTCTTGAAGGAGTTTGTTGTTGTTTAATTCAGAAGAAGGAAGACAGGGAATAAGGATGCTTATGAGCCTCACACATCATGACTTTGTAGTGGTACAGACGCGCCGGTTCATCAAGATACCTGAAACTGACAAATTTTCCCAGTCAACCCGGAGCCTAATGCTTTAGCAATAAAGTTGAAAATCTATTAAAGAAATTAATAATAAGACAGATTGTAGTAGCTACATCAACTCGGTCACCAACCACAACACACCAAACCCGGAACTACATAATATTATATGCATTTCTAAGAGACAGGCCATTTAGTTCATTGGTAAGTAATATAATTATATGATAATTATTTATATCCTGAACTCTGAAGTGCATGTGCATTAATTACATTAAACATACTTAATGCATAATGTTTGATATAAAAATCGATAAATCTCAGGCATGAACTTTCATCGACCTACATTTTATGTAACAGTACCTCTTTAAGATGAATCATCGTTACTCCACTACCTTTTATCGAGCTCATAAGACGTACAGTGAAACTCACGCCCAAGGTAATACTTTTGCAGCGTCTTTATGTGGTAGCAGTAAGAGTGGTTTTCGTACTTCAAGCTATACTACTGATGGTACGTGTATAAATAAGATTAGGAAGTGGTAGCCGATGAACTTTGTACGGCCACTTTATAGTTTGTTCATATTTACAAATACGTGCTAAGTGGTCATTTTAAGAACAGTGTATGACCAATAAGACATACTTTAAATGGCAGTGAGTGTGAGTCAAGCAAGGTAAACATTCTGTGAATTTAAGAATGTGGAACCGTATTCATTAAAACATCCATTTTAGGTTGATATTCAAAGTGTTGCACTGCTTGCTGATATATCCATTATAGCAGTTCCGAGCAAAACCGACGCTATTACAATTTCCAGCAAGTTTCCTTCAATGATTCCCATACACAGCGTGGGTAGTAAATAATTGATACTCTACAGGCCCATCAAGCAGCCTAACATGAAATACTGGACCGGCAGTTTATTCACAAGTTAACAATCGTAATTACTGACAATATAATGTTAGCTAAATAATGGAGCAAATAAGCTTGTTCAGCCGGTTGGGATGACAACAAAAGGAGCTCTCGATAGTTCATTTTCCGCGTCACTGGCGACCAGCCAAAGCATTGCATTTAATTCTTTCGAGCCCCCTTCCTACGAGTTGGACATAAACTGCCTTTGCTCAGTTTCAGGGACACAGAACGATTTATTAGTAAACAAGAGACGCCACGCGATTTCGTCCGGGGTGACTCAGCGCGGAATAACATAATTATGCGTGTTATAATGGGACTGTTAGATTGACGCTCCTAGAGCCTTCATTATCGAAACATGTCGCTTTTGCATTAAAGTTAATGTTGCTAGTTCGAAATATGACTAAATATTAATAGTTTTTTGTTGAATGTAATTTCGAACTTTGCGCCTTGCAACACTATTATGCTCTATGACAGTTTCTTTTTTTTTTCTCTCTCTACTCTGTGGCATGCATCGTAGTGACTGTGTTATTTTATTTGTTACTTTTATTAAAGTTCATTATTAAAAATACTAGTTGTGATTTGTCTAAATACATCATTTTTATTTCAACGATTGCCGCTGTCTTAACTGTTTTCATCGAATTTTTCTTTTTCTGATTTAAAAGCTGGGAATTAAATTGCAGTAAAAATAGAATACATTCTTGCTTCATCATTTTGGGCAGCTAATTTAAGAGTGCTGAACACAACTGACATCTGTCACTGTTTCAACATCTTGTTCAGACTTATAACAACGGCGCTTCTTGATTGAACAAGTGAGCTTTTGAAATTAAGTATGTTGTACTTGCGAATCGCGACAATAACATCTGTTTTCACTTTCCAGTGACAGAGCTTGGTTATCCGAAATAAGTAGCTTTATTTTTGTATTTGTGTTATTATTTTCATTTTTGCATTTCAATATCTCTTTCGTTAAACAAACCTTTTTACTAGCTTTATGCTTAGAGTATTTTAAAAGTTAATCAATATTAATAGATAAAAATTCAAATAAAAAAAACAAATTTTTACTTTTAACTAAAAGATAATAGTTCATTTTTCGAACAAATAATATTCGATCAGCTGGTTCAAAGGTCAGCTCCCGTGCGTTGACCCCACTCGACAATCGATTGCGCTTCCCGCCATGGCGTATTGTTGGCATGGCCATTGAATAATATTCATGTACTCGCACGAATATCGGTTATGACGATTCATTAACAACTCGCTCAAGGTAATCATCTCATTCATCGTCTTTTCAATCAATACACTTGAAGAAATATTTGTATCGAAATTACCATATTTATTTTATGTAGAACGGAACATATTAAACTCTGCAGGAATAAAATTTAACAAGAATATTTGGCTCATATTGAGAGTACTGGAAATGTCATTTCAGAATACAGGCTGAATGCTGGCACATGTAGCATTCATTAAGCTTTGGCGCGACTATGAATATTGCGTGCCGTCTGTGCGTGATGCTGAATATATTTAAATTCATCCTTCTTTATCCTTACACAAACCATATGCTTTATAGAAATTAATTAAATATATACCGGATGACTTTTTTAACAATTTCCAATAAAAATGGGTATAATAGTGAACGGAGTGGAAGCAAATGGCATACATAGTTTTTTTTAAAGTTTACTTGCAGAAATTTGTAGCGTTTTTTGATGATGGATCAATTTTTTTTTAAGCTGTGGATAAAAGAAAACAAAACTAGGTGTGGCCATAAGCTTCTACTCCGTTCACCTAATATACCCATTTTTTTGGAAAGTGATAAAATAGTCATCCAGTATTTACGAGGCAATGAAAGTTGAAAATGTTTAAAAATGTTTTACATTTTAAATCACAAGTTTCTACTTTAATGGAAATGCTGTGCAACCTGTAGGTAATGCAAATACTTGGTGAACATTATACAAATGCAATTCTTTCGTTACCGCGTACCGTCTGAATACAAATAGCAGAAACGCGTAAAGTCCGTAGATAAAGGAACCAGCATTCTATCGCACCGGTAAACGCAAACTACTCCGAGATAATGTACGGAGATAATTAAAAATACCTTCTTTTCTTGCACTATCTTAACAGGAAGTGAGCACGTACGGAATCCGATATCTTGATATATTACTGGGGGGGTCTTTGGCGCATTTTTACAACCCCCAGGGGTGTCTACCTATTTATAAGGGCGTGGGGTACCGGCGACCTTTACAAATACAGCTCTAACCGATATGCTCGACAAACTGTTGTCATATAAAAGCTTGTTCGATGAAGGTAAATGAATGACGTGGTTGGAGGGATCGTTGCTGTGCTGCTTAAACGGAAAAAAACACTGCATGACCATGAATACGTGACCACATGATGTGACTGTTCCTAAATTACCCTAGGCTGATAAAATTTTCGTTTTTCCTAATTCATACTAATATGTATTTGTGTTTAATACTACCCCATGGTTTACTACCAGCCATGGATTCTTATTTCTAGCTAACCGTTTGTGTAGTGATGAAACTGACATTTCAGAATTAGACATTGAAGGGATTACTGTGCCTCATCATCAGCACCTAGCATTTTTCTACGTTGGGGTCGGATTCCAGTCTAACCGGATGCAGCTGAATACCAGTATTCTACAAGGGGCGACTGCCTATCTGACCTCCACAACCCAGTTAGTACTAGGTAATACGATGGCCCTCGGAATGACTGGTTGTCAGAATTTCGGGTCATTACCTGTAAGTACTGGCTTGTGGAATTTGTCAGACTTGGGAGGGCCACTGACTACTTTTAACGATTGTTAAAGATCTACAAATGACAGCCGCGACCAACGTTCCGAGACACAGAGGGAACTCGGTATGTAATGGTTGGTCACCCATCCACGGACCAACCTAGGCAAGCACGGCTTAATCTGAAGATTGACCCGAGCGGCTGTTATTATTTAGCCACGAGCTCCTCTTTAATCACGAGATGCCTCAAATTCAAATATGTATGCTTGCGGTTAATGCCTCCAACACAATTGATAATGAACACCGACAGCTGTTGTGCCATTTATTTTGTGACACACTTGGGAACCACGAGTTTGTTTATATTACAGTTCTGAAAGCACATCAAAGCTTAGGAACAAAGTATACTACTAAACAAACAAACATTCCCGAAATATAATAAAATCATCTCTGCTCTAATATATTTATTATTTCTTGGAATCCATTGTTAACAGGCCTAGAATCGGTTGTGATCTAGTTTTGCCTTAGTGCTTCCTGTTTGCTTGGACGGCAGACACCGGTGTGTTAATCAGTACCTAGTCAGGTACATATTTTCATTAGTAGTTACAGCTATGTGGCACAAGCTTACGACTTATGTAAACAAACAACTTTTAATGCTCTGAAGGGAATTATAAACGTGGGAACTGAATTGCTGAACATTTTTATTTGTTAAATTATGTTATAATTTTTATCAAGTTTTATTTACAGGTAATCCCAATGATATTATATAGTAAAAAGAGGTAGATATCGCACTAGCACGCACAAATTGTTGAGGACAAAGTGACACAATTGTTGCACTTTGATAGCTAGCTATCTCTTTCTATCTTTTACGTTCCGTATTATCTATCGCTGTCGTAGTTTTAAATTACTCGCAACGATATCTGAACGCCATTCTGTATGAACGTGGCGTATCTTCTTTATAATATCATTGGGTAATCCGCACATTAATAGACGACTAGTGCTGTTGCAAGTGCAGTCTGTGGAAGTTTACTATAGACAAGACATAATGTCTTCCTGTCGCCCGAACGAGTTATTCAATGATACTGAGAGAACAGTGCCTTAATCATGTCGTTTGATAAACGAATTGAATGATACAGTCAAGTGGGCAGTACGAGGTACGTCAGTAATCTTTTGATTTGCTTTTACAATATCTAGAACGAGAATCTAGCTTTTATTTGCAAGGAAACAGCTAACACAAAGTGAGTTAGTCCACAGTAACTACCTAAGCACAGCACTACGTATATAATAAACGATATTAACGTTATTATAGTTGTATGAGGAGCTCGTGGCTAAATAATAACAGCCGCTCGGGTCAATCGTTAGGTTAAGCCGTCCTTGCCTAGGTTGGTCTGTGGATGGGTGACCACCCATTACATACCGAGTTACCTTCGTGCCTCGGAAAGCACGTTAAGCAGTTGGTCCCGGCTGTCATTTGTAGATCTTTGACAGTCGTTACAGGTAGTCAGTGGCCCAAAAAGTCTGACAACCAGTCTTACCAAGGGGTATCGTATTACCCGGTACTAACTGAGTTTTGGAGGTCAGATAGGCAGTCGCTCCATGTAAAATACTGGTATTCAGCTGCATCCGGTAAAACTGATGGCCGACCCCAACATAGTTGGGAAAAGGCTAGGCAGATGATGAACGTTATTATAGTTGTAAAGCATGTGTTTTAGTGTTTATTACTAGACCAGTGATCTGTTGCTCCCATTCGCCAATACATCAGCTGAGGGACGGGTCACGCACTCGCGGGCGAGCGGTGAAAGTGGACACATTTATAGTTCGGCGCATGCACAGGTAGCCCCCTCGCTGCGTCAGTCTAAACTTAGCCTAAGGGTGCTTACATAGAGAAGCAGGTTATCGGTACGGGCGAGTTGGTACCGAGAGATGGGGTAAGGTCGGAGATAGGGGCCTTTTGGCCTCGTACAGGACCAATTTCATTTCATGTTTTTTTTTTTTTTTTTCTCTTATTTTTTTTTATTAGTTGTAAGTACTGTTAATTTAACCATTTTTATTTGTGTTTTGTCCTATGCGGGCTAATAAATGCTTTTTCTTTCTTTTTCTTTCTTTACCGATCGGTGCAGGTATTCATGTCTATGTTATCTTATGCGCTCACTTATAAAGAAGCAGGTTTAAACTATAGTGAACCCTGCACCGATCGGTACCGACTCACCCGTACCGGAAACCTGCTTCTTTATGTAAGCACCCTAAGGCCGTTTGTCCACCGCCGCCGTCACCGGACCGTAAGGCCGTTTGTCCACCGCCGCCGTCACCGGGACGTCAACGAGAACGAGATGCCGGCGCCGAAGTACTGATACATAGACTACTATAGCCGCGTGTCCACCGCAAGTCCGTCACCCGAGCACCGTCATCCTATATATCCATATAAACTCGGCCCGAAATAATCTCGTTCTCGTTGACGTCCCGGTGACGGCGGCGGTGGACAAACGGCCTAAGACTGCAGACGTTGTGCATGGGCGGCCACCGACATTCTTAGGTGACAAATAAAGTAATAAAAACTATTGGGATAAGGAGATTCGGTTGTTAGTACAGCTTATAAATATATTGTGCTCTATATTTATGCTCTTGATATTTACCTATGTCGGATAAATATTAAGAGCAGCTAATACAGTTTAATGTAAAATCTATCGTCAAAACGAACACGTGGAATGGCACAAACTAATTGTTTAACAATGATAGGTGCCCTAAATGGAATACCTCAGGTGCCACTGCCTCAGGTGCCGTTAAAACGGGTGCCCAATGTGGCATACGTCAAATTAACATATTAAATTATTCATTCCAAAACCGCTAAAAAAAATCGCCATCTCTTGTGCAGTGTGTCCGCAGCTAGAGATAATATTAGGCCGCGCACGCGCCGGCCGCCCGCGCGCCCTCACTGTCTGCGTGCATTAATACATATTTGTATTTAACTGTATTGACTCCGCATAGTTTATGAACACTGCATACAGCACTAGCAGGCGTCAAACGACTGAAATATGATCGATACGGAAGCGAACGCATCTTTCGAAACGTGCATCTCAACGTACGTTATAATTAGGGCTGGGTTAACCCACTAAAAGTTACATTGAGGTTTTTAATTAGAACGATGAATACGTCTATCAATTAGGCAATAACCATAACGTAACTTTACAGTACCTACGTTGTCTCTCAATTCTCGGAAGTACTAATTAGAAATAGACACTGAACCATATCAAATCCCTATAACAACAATCCAGTAGACCTACGTTTAGCTACCTGCTAAAAAACACACTCAATTATACTTAAACACTTTATAGCCAACGTGTAAATAATAAATTATACGGTCACTTCACACAGGTATTAATAAATTATGCAAAAAGCTCCTTTGCATGTGAACTCTAGTCACGTAGAGCCACATACGACGTTAATACAGTGTTTGAGCGGAAGCGGGCAATCGATAATAGACATTGGGATTAAACACGGTAAAGCCACATTTCCATATGCAAGAAAACTTTACGAGATGTCTGATAGGCTGTTTGATAGCTCTAGGGGCAGCTCAGACGACAGACTTTTTGTGTGAACAAGTCTGCGAAAGACAAAAACTCTGCGACAAATTTTGCGTGATTGATGTGTTTGACTACTTTAATGGCCACTATAAAGATCTACTGATGGAAAGGATCCTACTGATCGCCATAGAGTGGACAAAAAAGTAGTCGAATACATCAATCACGCAAAATTTGTCGCAGAGTTTTTGTTTATCGCACACAAAAAGTCTGTCGTCTGCGCTGCCCCTTAAAGTTACTATTTATTGGTCCGTCACTGAAACTCGCTTAAGTTTTCATATACGAAGATATGAATTTTCGCGATGGCATTGATGGACAGTAGAAAGTGAGGGGATTGGTGAAGTGAGCACTATATCCTGATGCCTAGTTCATATACGCCGTAGACTGGATGGAAGATAGGGAAAAAAAGTGCTGGAGTGGAGACCACGGACGGGGCGGAGGGACGTGGGGAGACAACCAACTAGGCGGACAGACGATCTCATTCCGGAAGAAACTAGATAGCCATGACACAAAACCGCTAAAAAAGCTAAGCTAACCGCTAAAAGTGGAGAGATTTGGAACAGACCTTCGCTAACCATTGGGTGACCAAAGGTCGAAGAAGAGAAAGAGAGTTCAGCTGTAAGTAATTAACGGTAAGGCAAGATAAATAGTATCCAGGACAGCGCAACAGAGTTGATTTCTGGAAGACATACCGCAAATATATGAGAAAACTGATGACAACATCCAAAGCCAATCAATAGCGCTAGGAAATGTCTCGTGTAAAACTTGTGAAACAACTGATGCATCTAAAACCTAAGTAGCTGGTGTTTGTAATGTCAATAAAGATATTTAAGAATTAAATGACTTGAAAGTTTTCCCTATCGCACGCTCTCGCTTTCCGCACAGTATTTTTTATTTGTATAAATATACGCACAGTATTTTTTTTTTCTTATAAATATCCCCAGTTTCGCAAAAAATCAATAAATCCAAAGAGCATGACAAAGATGGAATCTCAAAAACGTAACCATTTCCGAAATTAAGTGCGTATCCAATAGGGAGTTAGATATCCTATTCATTTCAGGACAGCCGGATTGTTGCCAGACAGCCAACATAGTCTCTAGACGTTACCAAACAACTTTCGAGTATCTAGTCTACATTAGCTTTTCTTAAAACCAATGGCAAACATTTGGGACAGCTGCCAAAGTATTATTGTTTGTGCTAATTACTTATGTTTAACTAGTAGTCTGTATGTTTGTTTTATTGGATATTTAGTCTTGAAATTGGTAATCTGTTTTACAATTGCCATTATTACTCGGTTTGGTTTTATTATTTTTGTTCTGCTTATTATCTTCGCTCTAACTCGACTAATTAGTTAGAATCTAAACATAAATACAAACTAAACAACATTGATTAAAGTAGAAAATATTCTATTTCTACGGCGGTAAGTTACAGAATACAGCTACGAAAAATCGAACAGCATTGTAATTCAATTTGTTGGTGCAGAATGCGACTAAAGAGAGCATTAAAAGTAACAATCTGGTAAAAAGCAAGAGAGACACGTAACAAGTCCAAGAAATAAACTTGACCATATAAAAACGACGGGTAACGAGAATGCAGTATGCACTTTTAAGGTTACAAAGCAACTACGACAAAGAGTACACTTGGTCACACAGGCGACACGCCTTCGAAACAGTGCACGCCGAAATTATCTCTCTACCAAGGCCTGTCAGACTGTTTTGCTATAAAGTTTGAAACACGGAGTCGTTAGCTTCTCAGTCAGCTGTACCTAGTTCTAGTGAAACCTGATGAGCGTTGTGACATAAGGAGAATGCGTGAAATGTTGCGCTAGTAGAAATACAAGGAAAATGGACAATGTTTGATGAAAACAGTTGATGTGACACCCGCTGTGGCTACTGTTTTATGAGAGCTTGTCTATGTTTACATAGGTACACGGGAAAATAATACACCCGTGTACGAAAAATATAGCTGGAGTCTGCCGCTTTCTTTAATGCATTTTTTTGTGCTATGGCTGCATGCGGAGTGTGAGCAATTATTACTTTTGATACTTCGAGGTGTTCAGTTCGTGAAGTGAAAAAGTCTGGCCAGAGTTTATTCACACAGAAGATATAGAAAAAACTGATTATGAAGCTCTAGACGTACTAACACTAACCCTTGAACAAACTATACCCATGTGTCCGCCTAAAGATAATTATGACTAAATTGCAAGAAGTTTGGAGATCCAAAATAAAGTTTGCCTTGTCAACTTGCTTGAACAACCTTATTTTTACAAAGAAATCTGTTACCAAAAGTAAGACTCATGGAACTTCAAACATAAAATTTTATCTTCATTGTCGGCAATTATTAGCAGAATTAACAGACTAACAAATTAACTGCGCTGATTCTAAGAAGCCGAACAATTGTTATTACGTCGAACTAAATTTTCGTCTCACGCGACTGAGTAATTCACATTGAAAGAAAAAAAAGCTCTCACCCAAGAAAATAAATATCGTACTGCTGAATTTAAGATTTTCCATTCCATTAAGGCCTTTACATTCAACTATTTAGGGGATACCAAAGAAAATATAGGTCAACGACGTCATAGATATAAAGTTTAAAGAATAGGCTAAAAATACGATAGTGAAACACATTTGGAATAACAATGGGAAAGCGGTATAGAGCCAAATTACTAACACAATTATCATTTGCATATGCGTTGATACCTATTGGAATGCTGTAGAGTTTAAAATTGTTTGGGGAGTTGTAAATTTGGACGGATGCAGTGTGACTCACCGGAACATTGCGCTGAATAGTGTCCGGATTCACCTGGGAGTCGGCGGCGAACAAGCAATGAATACTAATTGACGAATCTGTGAATAGTTGGTGCCACACTGCTCAAACATACCCTCAATTAATTGTTACAATTTACATTGTTTATTTTTCGAACAGCGACTCGTTCTGAATTGAAATTAGAATACGCACACATTTTTGCATTGTATAGTGTGTTATCGTTTAACAGATCTTGATTTATACCAGTTTAGTTAAGCATTCGTACTTCCTTATCATAAGAATCTTCATTAGCAGTCCTGGGTTACTCACTATCCACACTAGATAAATAAATATCACACTGTTCAGCCATGATATTCATTGGTTGTTTCTTAACCACTAATAGTTTAGAGTTATTTTTTTGTATGGATTCTGTTTTCCGACTTAACGATTTGGATAAGCTCCTTGCTAAACGCCAACACCCTTCAGGCATTATTGGGTAAAACACTTTGTTTAGCTAGACATCGCTTGAGGCTTGAAGTCTATATTTGAAATTGTAATCTATACGTATTTACCTGTGGTCGAAAGTTAGACACAGTATTATATACGTTTGCTTGTTTTCGGTAAACAACCACAAAACAAATTGATAAAGTTTTTGGCAAACTAATCAAGGCAAACCCAATTAGCTAGGCAAATTCATTAGAATTGATCAAAAACTCAGCTGCTATCGGCATCGTATCAATAACCCAATTATCGTCGATTCACATGTAAATAGTGCAGGCCTATTCAGCCGCTGAACAACTGAAATGCATCTGTCCCTTTCTAACTGGTTTGTATGAGTATTATTTTTGTATGTCCGTCCTCTTTGCGGCTAAATTTATCTCGGAGATGCGGTTTCCGGTCAGCACATGCCATTCGGCAGGCTCCCAGAGTTGCATTGCACTCAATTTGAATGAGTTTGTGAAAGTCATGCACTTCCTGAATTTAAATACGACAGACGTTCCGCTTTGTCGCGTTATTCAAGTATATTTTATTAAAGAAATATTATTATATTATTGCTCCAGACAATCAATTCTTCATTTTTGTTATACTTATTCTGTTAGTATTGTCATATCACAGTATTTGTGTGAATATACTCCGCAGCGTAACGAAGGTTGAGTGGGTGAAGCGTAACTCAGGGCGACGACAAGCAAACTTTAGGGTAGTGTTTTTTTTAATGGGTCTGAGTTTTTAAATACTGTATTTAGTATTCGGAAGCAAATGTTTTACCAGATAAGAAAGAAAGGAAGATAGATACTAAATTATATTTTTTTCTGGCACAGTTTTGTTTACTGCACCTTGCAGCAGATAATGACTGGAGTCTTATGTCATCGTTATCAATTTTCGGCCTTCTTATCAGTGAGTCTTATCTTAACGGGCGTTTAACAAGAGACGACTGAGAATTTTGGGATGTAATTTTAGTTATCAATGTTACCTTTGGTTTTTTTGTTGATATTTTTGGTAGTTGAGCTTTGTCTGGCGATGTCATGAAATATGTTAATGAATTTTAACGTTAATCATTACTTTCATAAAGTTCAGCATGATTGGTAAATTAGATTAAAAGTAATAACTTTAAGCAGAATTTAACAAGTCATTACACAGGGGTCTACAATTTACGAGATACGTGACTTATAATCAGCCATAATTTATATAGAACGAGTACAGTTTGTGGAAAAACAGTTATTATCGTCGTCTGCAATCTACAGCGTTTAAGTTACATACTAAAACATTTAATTCAAAATAAATTCGATACCTTACTAAAAAGAAATATGAGATACAGATATTGGTAGTAGGTACCTGCAACTACATTAACAATTTTCATAAATCTTTCAATGTTTTTTCCATAAAAGTACGTATTACTATTTTTATGTTCGAGATACTTAATTAGAACTTTAGCCGCAAAGCTGTAGTAAAAGCTCTGCCTTTAATTTTCTTAGAAAATGAACAAAGCTCCGTGTAAAAAGTAGAAGATTGCACTGATTGCACCTAAGTTTATAACTCACTAGCGGACGTCACGCGGTTTCACCCGCGTAGTTCCCGTTCCCGTGGGATTAAGGGGATAAAATATAGCCTGTGTTACTCAGTAAAGACACGTCTTTACTGAGTAACTTTAGAAAGCCACGGCTTTCTAATAGTGAAAGAATCATTGAAATCGGCGCAGTAGTTTTTGAATTTATTCATTACAAACATACACATAAAAATACGAATCTTTCCTTTTTATATTATTATTAGTGTAGATGGCGCCTACTAACGATCACATTTACTAGAACTCATTGTAACATATTTAATATCTAGGTTATCAGCACTTCCTGGAAATCTAGGTTTAACCAAACATGGCGTGAAAGATGACCAGTGGACCATCGAGCTCAAGTATGTTAATATTGACACGAATCTAAAAGCTTGTATAAGTATATTAATTCGTTTGATGAAGCTGACAGTATGATTATCAAGGGTGCACCTCAACCATTAAGTTCGTTGCAAAATGCAAATTCTAATTGGCAACGCATTCATGCGGGTTGATGAACAATATAGCTATTTGACACTCCGCTAGGACTTTAAAGTTTTCGTAATGTGCGGACTTGCGGAGAGTGGCAAGTAAATCCAAAATTAAAGTTTATTTATATGCTTCGAAATTGTTTAAGAGAATTCGAAAACACTTTTAAATTTTTAAGTACAAGTTAATCCACAAGCTCGATAAATTATATACTATTCATTATTAGCTAAACAGAAGCAAACAAAATATTTCAAGCGAGATTTTGTTAAAATAATGTGTCGAATAGGATGCTATAAGCGTAATGAATATTTGGGTCAATACCGATGGCCTCCAGCGCGGTTTCAATTTAACTCACGTTAATTTTCACTTGTATTGTTCACGAAATTAACATTTTAGTGTACCACACTGAATCCCATCATTTGATGGGATAAAGGTAACTACATTAATCTGGAGTTAATTTCGATTATTTTCTGATGATGTTTATTTAGTATTATTAAGTGGCATTCGTTGACTGATGTCAGGTTGAAAATAGAAACCAATACATAGACTATTTCGACCCAATGCTTCAAGCCCGGCTAGCTCAGTCGGTAGAGCATGAGACTCTTAATCTCAGGGTCGTGGGTTCGAGCCCCACGTTGGGCGCAAACTCTTTTTGTTGAAGTATTCTATATTTAATTGACATTTGAATGAAATGGGAAGTCCAACTGTAATTTATTCTAGTTTTACGGCAAAATATCGGTTATTTTACAACAATCGAGGCCACATATTTCGTAATTTTATCGAGATCGCTGTATCTCAAGAGATGTGCGAATTTGCGTCCATTTATCACTTAGATCAATGTTAGCGCCGCATGTTACAGTCAGATGTGACCTCATTTCGGCTAAAGAGAATTATACACATATCATACAATGTCGGTCATATACGTATACACTCGTCAGTTTTACACCTATAGGTAAGTACCTATAATATAAATAGTTAAACAGTACGCGAGCCACTAAAAGTGTTAATGTTAACCTAGTTTTACGGAAAAGGTCATTTTTGGCTAAAACGGCTGTTCATATCTTTATCCCAAAGAATTAATGATTAGCATAAAACAGTAGATACTTGTAAATTCATACAACAAGCCTTGATTTGCTGTTTGTATTAAGAACAATGAATGGAATACGCGCTTTAGATGTTGATAATTATTTACGTCCGGTATATAGGTACTTACTTACGTACTACGGTAAATACAAAGCACCTATTGCAAAATATCATACCTACTAGTTAAAATTAGTAATTATTCGAAATCCTGGTTTTACCAAGAGTGGAAGGAAAAATTTAACAACCACGGATTTATGCTGAAAAATCATCCAAAATACATAGGTAAGTACGTAGTTATGTAATAAATACATAAATATTTTTCCTTATTTAAAAATTACGCAACAACAATGCTTGTTCACCAAAATATCCATGAATAATAAAAGCCACTACAGCCGCGTGTAGACAGGAAGAGACAAGCTAAGTGGTCCACCGCATCGTAGGAAAAGGGATGGTAGTAGACAATGCATATCCCGTGCAGTTTGCAAGGTATTTTACTAGCTTTATACCAGCCGGCCCCAAAGCCCCAGACACCTTTTGTTTCATAGTACCTCACTCCCACATACCCGCGGTATCGCAGTGCATAAGTAAAATGAATCTGTTCAGGAAAGTGGCAGACTTTCGAGAGTCGACAACTCGGGACCAATGTGAAGAATGAAGACAATATTGCATTCTACATTGTTTTTTGCTTTCAAGTTCTTGCCAAAATTACTGAATGAAACTTTTTCGTATTTAGGCTTGATACGATACACTGAAGGGCTATATTATATCCCTCAAATGGCTTAGCATGATCCTCCGTTACGCCTAAAATACTGCAGCATTAATTATAAAATAAATATTTGGTAAAGTTGAGGATTAATGCTAAGTTCTACGTGTGACGAAAACACGATTCCATAAACTTTTCTCGATAGAAAAAAAATCCAAAGTTACCTCCAAATCGAACAATAAACCGCTGGTATTCAAAAATTACTTCAAATTAGATCATGAAACTTTGCATACTAACTGAACTAACTGTATAGCAGGTCTTATGTGTTTTATTGTTTTAGTCCAATCAATAGATTTATTGTAAATCGCAAAAAAACACTCATTTCGCACTATTTGGCCGCAGTGACTGACGTAACAACCGCTTTGTAGTGCAAGCTGATTAGAACTTTATTCTAACAGTATTTCAAACGAAGTTTGAACCACCACAAATAGAGTTGCTAATTTTAGGGTCAGAAGGGCTTACGATAAGGTTGTGTATAATTAGCTTTCCCCATAAAATTGAACATCATTCCGTTTGATATAACATGCTGCCGTATGACTCTTTTCTTTAAGTATAGGACGATGATGTACGCATTAGCCGTAAAATGTCATTATTTTGGTTATCTTGCTATCGCACTACATATTATTATATTCATTAAAATGTAACACTGCAACTGCACTTGTGAATGTTATTTTTACTATTTTGTCCGGGAATGAATTCTCTAAACAGTTTTGATTTTCGATATAAGTACCTACATTTCAACTCTATGCAACAAATACTTTGATGACAATGGTAGGTTCTAATTTACCTCAATGTTTTCCTCATGTTAAAATTAATTACTGAGATTTAGCCTTTTAAATTGCTGTTGTTTAAAATTAACTGCATTGTGGATTTTACATACAAATTAAATGAATATAAAGTATTCATCTATAATGAACAAGGTAAAATTTAAAATTGTCAACTCGTTGCCCAGTATGTTTTGACATAATATCCTGCCAGCGCTTCTTGCTAAAGTTAACGTCAAAAATGTCAAAGTCAATTTATTTCTTAGATTATATTTGAATTTCGTTCCATTAATCACCACCGAGCAAGTAAAACTGGCAACTAAGCAGATTGCGACTATACAATACCTGCTTCTCCTACGCCGGTCATAAACTCGACGAAGGAAAGTAAACGCGTCGTGATTGCACCTTTACTGCACCAGTTCTGAGTTGGTGTCAACAAATTCTACGTAACGTTCTAGCAATTTTGAATTATGTTAATGTTCTAATCGAATAAAGCTCTTATTGTTAACGACGATAAAATGAACAGAGAGGCAAAGAAGGAGGCAGCTAAACTGGTGATAAGCATGGACAGCTGAGATAGACGAGCATCCCTGAATAGGCTAGTTTCTACCATCAATAAATTGCAAATCTATTTAGTCCGTCACTTAGAGTATTGGAAAATAATGGACACGTATTTTTTGTTTTTGTGAATCAATGAATATTGACAAAGATAAAACGCATCAAAACTCGGGAGTGGGGGCTCGTTACGTCACAACGCACTAAAAATTATAGCACGGTGTGACGTATCCAGAATTTTAAAAGCGTCGTTTCTTCGTCAATTTTGGTTTGCGTAACAAAAGAAAACATACGGGTCAAATATTTTTTGATAACCTAACTGACGTACCAATTAGATTTTTTCAGGACACAAGCCATGCCAAGCCAAACCAAGCCATACTGCTGCCATGTGAGCATACAATCAGACTGTAAGAAGCCAAGTGATGGCAGATATACCTTTTTAAATCATCTCGGTTTGTCATATACCTACTTAGTTTTACTACAACACAGCGTCCGTCCTCTGACTTACGCATCCAACTTTCCAGTATTTATTGGAGCAGGCTTTATGCCCGTTAGAGGTCTGCGATATGCTGACTTGATTGATAAATGTTGAATTGTTCATACCTACTTATTATTATTTATTGCTTATATATTGCTCCGGCCATAACAATACTAAAATTGTCCTTCTTCACTTGAGAGTGAAATAATTGTGAAAATACCCGGTTGGGGTAAAACTAATGACATAACAACTGCATAATACCACGGTATGGAAATATCCATAGCATTACGTAGGTACTACACCAGTTTTCCTGCACTTATTCACGAAATAAATTAACTTGGTTTACTAATACTTGATTCGAATAGAGTACCTAGCAAGGGCTACACTATCACGGAATATTAAAAATGGAGTGCTCAGACATGATCATCGTTTTGATGATTCTCAATCACTTTAGGACGATTTGTGAAATGGGGAAAAGAAACTTGTTTAAAAGGAAAACTACCAGTGTTGGGTCTAGTTCTTCGGTTTTTAACAATTTTTAGTCCTTCCTATCCCTCCATTTACTACACCTCCGTGCTCGCTATGGACCAGTTATCACTTACAAAACTAAGTTTAACACAAACACGGCCTATATGCGCTTGCGCAGGAAGCTGTTAACATCGCGGTCACGCCGTGTTTAAACTGTAATTAAATCGGGTTCAAATCTGATTCAACTCATCCCGTTCGACCTAACTGATTTATCTCGTTGTAATCTATTTTTGTGTACGGATTAAGAAATTTTGGGTGTCGTAATAGTCTGCTAATGTGATTAGCGTAGCAACTAAATTCATGTACTGAAGTTTAGTTTTAGATTTTATACTGTCATCCAAATTACTTGGGTTTTTCAAAGGAAAAATATATAGTGTAGGAAAAATGTTGTATCGGAATAAAAAAAAATCACCGGATAATAATAAACATTAATTCGAATAGGAAACCCATGTCTCCCACAGGACTAGCTGTCGCGTGGCCCCAATAAAATTAGTCGAATTTTTCACTATTTGTAACGGTCCACGAAATAAATGAGCGGGATGACTTCCGAGTCGTGGACGACTACAGGCATGCCTCCCACTCGTCACTTAGCCCATTAATCTCCTCCCAAACGGTCCGTCCGTCTGTCACTGCCAGTAATCTAATACGACACGCCAGCTTTTTGTCCCCATATTACTTGCACTCAGTAGAAATACGCCTTAGAATGGTCGTTAATCCGTCAGTGGATAACGGTCCCTTCTAAGGGAGAATCAAACATTCTCCGAGTAAAAGGGAGACCTTCATTGCGAGCATTACCGACGCCGACGTAGCCAGTGTGGACTTACGTAACATCACGATTGTAATCGCGATCCGACTAACTACATCAATAATAAAAGTAAGTAGGTGCTTCTACCTGTATAGGGCGCATTCTATGATACTAGAACGGAATTCTCAGTCGTGTTCAAATATGGGAATGGGTCTATAGCGTCCATATCAGTAAAGAACTATTCATTATCATGTCGTAGAACAATCGCTTAGCCGGACAAATTAAAACTGTTCGTGTAAACAAAGCCCATAGCCCACACCCCACTCTATTGTTTTGTATGAAAAAATCTTGTAAATCTGTGAGAGTGCTCAAAAATGGCTGTACAAAGGCCGAAATTGTCTGGTAAATCAGACAGATTCAGATAACACAAACAATGCCAGTATAATAAGTAGCACGTTTCCGGCGCGCTTGGGATGGGATTGAAGTTTACAAGTCCTCAGGATACACGTATCTAACTCTTTAGTATGCATGAGCTAGAATGGGCCACATCTTTCTACTTGTTATAATTTATAAATCATAGGACCCATTGTCGTTATTTGTATCTCTGCAAATTGTGCGCCTGCTGTGAATCATGATTATGTAAATTCATGGTAATGTTTAAAAACTTACCGTAAATGTTTCGCGTTCACTGCGCGTGGGCCGGGAGCGGGCAGGCGCGGGTGCCGCGGCACTCGTCGCCAGCACGGCCAGGAACAACCCCACGACGGCTAGCGCGCGCACGTGAACTCGGCCTCCCATTGTCCTCCCGATCGCTCCCATCCACTCCTGTGCATCCCGATCCCGACTACATTTAAATTTCAAATTAGCGGCCCGCCTTGAACCGCCGCATTCGTCAACCTCAAACCTCTTTCTGGTAATCGATTCTTTTCCGTATACGTCTTCTTTGTTATGCAATACGCATCGTTCGGAGGCTCTGTGGCAGGGACGATCTGTAGCAGAGCATCGTCTTTCAGACTCATGTTGGCATTCAAATTTTTCTTTATTAAGTATCCTACATCTATCTAAGTCAGTCAATTTGTGTACTTGTTCTAAATTATCATTGGAATGATTGTCGTGTGCCACTCTGTCGATGTTAGCTACCACACATGAAGTTTGCGAGTTAGTGTTCGGCGTGCTTGGTGCTATTACATGAGCGATGTCTTCCATGATGGATGAGGTCGGTTTTGCAGTGAGATTGAGTTTTGAACTTCTGTGAGAGTGTACAGTCGGGGAATCTGACATTGTGGAACTGTAGTGGGTATTTGACATGCGTCAGCTAACCATATTCTTATTAGAAGGTTAGCAGTCTCGGTAGTTTTCTCGTCAACACTATAACAATAGCAGAGAATACTTTTTCGACATAGCTTCCGTGGGATGCTGTGTAATCGTGTTATGAGGCGATGCGCTATGTTTGTTCTAAACTTATAATATGCTTGCTTGATTTCTGAAACAAAAGAAACATATTTGTTGATTTCACTGTTATTCAGAGATAAGTTACAACACAAAGAAATTCTTTGCTCGTTATTCTAAGTTTGTTTTTTTTACATTAGTAATGTTGTTGACATTGTAAATTAATTAGATTCCTTACATCGTGCTCAGGTATTAAATAAACGTAGATAGGACCATATGAGATCATGAACTCGTAACTATCAAGAGTAGCATTGAAACAGGAAATCCAGATAAGGGAAGCTCTGGTAGAGCGACTTAATATTGACTGATAATACTGCTGATTAGTAGGTAGTAAGTATACATTGTGTGTTGATAACAGAAGAGAAAGTAAGTATGTATTTAATAATATTTCTGTGATAACACCTGCACCCTCAGAATAAATCTTCATTTATAATTATATAACGAATAGATTGTTTGTGTAAACTTTGTATGAATAAACAGAGACTTATAGAAAATGCTTGCAAATACTACGTAATAATTCAACAAACACATATTAATGAGAACAGGCTAATGAGACAAAATTTATTATAAGGTATACGCATTTATCAGCAAGAATAGCCTCTGTATTTGCTTCTCAAACATAGCAATGATTAAATAATAGGTAGTCTATTTATTAATTGCCGTTTTGAGTAATTTGTTACTTATTATCCCGAGTTCTAATTCCAATACATTTACAATGACTAGGTTTCGATATAATTAACATGGAGCTAGATCCCAGGCTAAAAATTTAGAATACACATTTGAAATGGTAATTTTACTTGCTGGTATTTGGCATGTTTGGATATCTCACTGCGTTTTTCTAACTAAATAAGGGAAACTTACATCGATAAGTATTAATTTAATGCTAAATCTGCGTTATTTTTCTAATCAGGAAGAATTATTTAGACACAATTAAAAAAGCTAAAAAGGTACACTAGCTTCTCCATAAAAGTTAGTTTTTTTTCATGTCTTTGTCTTTCATTTGTTTGAGAACAGCCTAACTAACAACATTTTCAGAAAACTTATTGAATTTAATTTTTTATCAATGACTTTTAATTCGGTTTAGTTATTTCAGTCATAACAGCTGATTAAACGATTAGATCATACATGTGCCGAAAGTACGAGTAAGTCATATTTTCGAAATGTTGCAACAATAGGGAATATGCACGTAATTTTTTCTTCACTAAATCAATAAAATACAGTATTAACAACCCAAGAAAAGTACTAAAAGATAAGTTAAACTACTGCTTGTCGCTTAAAAATAATATTAAACTCCTGCAATATTCTATGACAGTTCAAACGTCCGTAGGTGTCGCGGCCATGATGTGACATCAATTACCACAATGTGCCTTGTTTACATCAAATTTTTTGCCCTTAATAGAATAATTATAAGTACTAATTGTATGTGCTCTAATCAAGTAAAAATGACAATAACAATATTATAATAAACTCTTAGTGAAACTTTGAGCACTTTTCAAATAAAAGTGTTTTTTTGACACAGACTTTGACGTCACTTCCGGCGTTATCGAGGACGACGTGCGTTCCGTTTCACCAAAAACATCCTACATAAAACAGTAAATTGAATAAGTGATGTATTAGCAACAAGTGTTCCACAATGTTTTTATGGGCCAATACAAAGCATTTTTAATAAATAAAAAGAGTTTTGTATTTCATGCATATTCCATAGTGGCTTTGTTGCAGTAGGTAAAATATTGACCCCTTGTTTCAATACTATTATGAACTTGGCGCCAAAATGGCGCCATTTTGTCAAATGCACCTCATCTGTCAAAAGCGATCTGTCATATCAAATGTCATCATTACTAAATTTTATGGCTGCGTTCATACATGGCAATAGGTTCAGGACATATCAATGAATTATATGAGCTGGTTTAGATATAAATGTATAATTGAATGTCAGAAGTAGTGATTGATTCAATCTACGATGCACAATGTAAACAATAAAGAAACTATTTATAAATCTTTCTTCTGGGCAAATTATAGAAATATACTTTCAACACAATATTCAACACCGATAGGTAAGGCTATTTGGGTCAATAACCCGAGCACCTAGCTCTGTATTTAGTATGATCATTTCATCATTTTGTGTTACAAGTGAATGACATGGTGTACAATAATGTACATATAGCGCATTTCATTCAGTGCCTAGCCAAATTATTCGCATTTTTAAGCTTTTGAAAGATCTAAGAAGACCAGTGCTAGACATGATAAAATAGGTACTGACACTAATAAAATAATACAACAGTAAAATTTAAATGAACAATGCATAAGAGTTAAAACAAACCTCTTAAAGCACGTAAATGTAAAAAGCTAAGTGTTATGATAACGGTTGAAACACTTTAGCCGTTTACCGTATGTTTGACAACATTTTAAAAGCCCTCAACTAAAGTTTTGAATGATAAGTGTAATAATACGAAGCTTAGTTAGTCGGTGGCACAAAGTAACGTGCAAGGGATCCTAAGTGGAGACTATTTATAAACGAACTCAAGTCTAATTAGAGCCGCCACATGACCGAGAGTGATCTACAAATAAATCATAACACAACACAGTAACTAATTCAGTACTACTAGATGACAATATACAAATAGAAAAAAGTTAATGTAAGCACGTTGCTTTGTCATTGTCAAAATTGACACTGTTGACAGCCAAAGTTTTGTCAACAACAAAGTACAAATATATAAAAAGAAAAAAATAAGCACCGAACATAAATGATTATAAGCTCAATTAACAACACTTACATTTTCTTAATCCGCTCTATATTTACAACAGCAAAGAAAATCATGAAAACAAAACAACGCTTGCTTAACACTCGGCCTTCCTTTCCCTTTCTACTCAACGGAGAGGGATAGCGAATAAGCTTACACAGCTGACACTGAAAGCACTAATAACTTTGTAGAATTCACACTCAGACTTTACATCCAATGAACTGATACTCAAAAATGATGAAGCTATCTAATTCTCTACGGAGATGCCAAAAATCGATAAATGGAACATTAAAATAGACACTATTATTATTTCATACGTACAAACGGTAAAGTACTTAATTGAACTAACACACTGTTTCCATTGAAATTCAAATTTAGTACGAGTTTATCGTAAATGAAAAAACAGTGTCCATGAGCGCAACGCTCGTCTCGCGTCTACCGCCGCGACCACGCGCGAACTGACTACAAAACTTTTGGATTGGGCCGTGGACTGGGATCGGAACGTCGAACGGCGCGCGGCGGCTTCGTCACCCTAGGGTTGTCAGTCTCTTACAAAAATCTTTCAAACAAACGTCATCGCATCAGTCAAACATTTCCGATTATAATTTTGTGCCCAAAACTAACCGACGATATGAAAAATAATACTATGATTTTTTCAGTGCACTGTTCCCCACGTTGTCCGTGTTTAACATTATTACCAACAACCCTTGCTAAATGAAATGTCTGTTTTCTTCAAAACTGCTGCCATAAATTTATTTATTACCCTTCATTGCTGATTTCATTTAAACGAGAACGATACACGCAATAATTGAAAAAAAAAAATCAAATATTGCCTAAAATATGGTTAATAATGGTTTTTGTTTAAAACCCTTCTTTTTTTCTTATTTATTATGTTTATTGTGGTCTACTATATGGATTTCCGTTGTCAATATATAGTGGGTCACCCACACCGTATAATATAGTTGCTCGGTTGGTGACCCTCGTTAAGCTGCCTCTACACAACACACGGGATTTGTTGCGTTGTCCCTTTCTTTTCATAGGCAAGAGATGAGATCCGACAACATGAACGCAGCCCTTTATAAATGACATTAAATTAAAAAAAAACATCGTTAATAAAGTCAAAAGTGACATTTGTCAGTTTTGTCACTTGCTGTATAAAATAATTAAAATACATACATAATTATTAATAATAACTGTGTAATTTTGATAGTGATGTATCTCAGTATTCGGCAACACAGTTAAGTAGCACAATATTTACAAATTCGTCATATTTCATTTTACGGAAATAATTTCAATGTAAGTTTTTCGTCTAAACATTGAAGCACAGCAAATGAACAAGGACGACCATTTAGCATAATATTTTGCTGCGGCACACCAAACCCCCAGTTTCATTCAGACTTAATGGTTTTTTTTTTTAATTTTGTGCCCGTACGCAGCTTCTGTAGGGTCTTTGTGCGCGAGCTTAGGGGAACTTATTAATCTGCAGCTCAATGCGTTCAATTAACACAGTTTACCGTTAAGAAAAAAAAAACAAAAAACTTGTTTATGAGCTGCGATGATCAAGTACCTAGGTAGTACCCTGTAGTAACTAGGTAAGCTCAAGACGCGACTAGTTTTGGAACATAACATCTGGTCTAGACATGAGAGTATGAGACGGTTGCATATCGACTACTAACACAATAATGTAAACAATAGCCATTTTTGCGTGGCCAAAATAGAACGCAACCTATTTTTCTGACGAATGAAATGACTCATTGAATCATTAAAGTTAAAAGTAGGGCCACGTTTTTATAGGCCATTCCAGGATTATTCTCATCTTAATGGAAGTAATATAAAGTTTAGAAATAAGACGGTTAAGTGACCTTATTAACTTCTAAATTATATAGATGAACTGTATCGAAACACTAATTAAGTTTGTACGAGTATAAAAAGCTTAGGCTACAGACAGAATCCACCTTGTTGGTATTTTTACACTCTAGACAAGGGGAAAGTGTTACCTATATCGGTTTTGTCTTCGATAAAAGAAAAGGAAATACAATGACCTAATTCCCTTTTAATCATAAATAACTCGAATTTATAAAGTACATAATATTTCTCGCAATTATAATCTCATTTCCTTTCGTAATGTGGTAATCAACTGATACCTGAGCCATGACGACGTGACGATGATCAACGATTATAGCGTGATACGGACATTATGAAGATTTATGTTGGCTAATATTTATTCGTAACAAGCGGAATCAATACTCGATAGTGAGTAATAAAATGTAAACAAAACATTCAGTGTGAATGAATCAGCAGCTAAAGAAAAAAGAGGTTTTTCTAAGTCCACAGATCGCCTTCGTCTGTGTTACAACAACCTTTCCGATATAGTTGTTGTCTGTATGTCTTCGCAATAGTTTTTATTAGTTTTATTGCTCTCATTTTAGTGACATTTATTTCAATTTCAATGACGAACGTATTACCAAAAGGGACAACTTTTTAGGACTTCAAATATTATCGTTTGCTGGATTTTGTTTGATGTAAACGACAAATAGGAAAAAAAATATTAAAAACTAAAGGGCCATAATTCCTAAAAAATATTGAGGTTGTCTGGAAATCTCCAAAAAAAATGACAGATGCAATTAAATTCGACGAAAAATAAGTTTTTTTCTTAAACTAAAAAGGCTGACTTATTATTTTTTCAGTAAATCAAACCAGTTAACGAGTGGTAGTTTTGAAGACCTAAATACTTAAATGATTAAGACTTTTTTATGTTTTTTTTTTAAACCGCAAAGATTGACATGTCTCATTCAATACATTATAAAGAAGTCTGTGAAAAATTTACGTTTTGATTGATGATAGACGAAGAAAACTTTTGTTATAATGATGTTGATAGCACTAGCTACTTTCGTTCTTATTCATAATTTAAATTTAAGTAAATTAGATTGAAATTGTTTGAACACACAAACTGTACAAGCCAAAATAAAACAGTGAACGTACTTGACCGGGCGCGATCTCCTACCATGTGCAATCTGGCATGAAATTAAAATAATTGCACATTCTCAAAAGGAAATTCTGAAGTTGGGAATGCAATTAATATCATGGCAGTACAAAATTAATAATGCTACAGTTCAAAGTACATACTAATAAGTCATTAAGGTATAAAATAATTAAAGTTCAGTAAATACCATAACATAATGTCGTCTGGACTCAAACAGGAAAAACCAACAGTTATAGGAAACGGGCAAGTTCACGGTAATGTCCTACTCGTATAATGCGGTAGTTTAGCATACTCACTGTGTTTGGACAGACAGGTAGACAGCCACCACAATTGACAATGTTTCATCGCGTATATGGACTCATTCTAAAGTTGGATGTTAATACCCCGACCTTACGCCTGTATCACATTGTATGGTTTATTTCTCACGTTTCAATAGAATTGCGATGTCACATTGTCGGAATACAATTTTCTTGGTTACTTATTAATCGGAAAGCTGATTAAACATATGACTGGCTTGATGACTTGGTTGACATTTGGTTGTAAAATTGTCTGTTGGATTTTCCATCTGTACAATCGAGGAACTTACATAACGTCGTTGAAGTTTTAACACCACGTAAGTAAATTGGCGGTTTTGACATTTTGATGCCGTTTGCTAGAGAATCGGATGACGCGTTGTTTCAGCCAATCAGAAACAAGCAACGTCTTATCTAATTAGAAAATGAAATAGAAAACACAAATAGAAAAATGGTTTTGTATTGTTATTGTTTGTTAATGGTTTTGTATTGGTCCATGAAGGAACTATTCAAGGGTGAGTTGCCTATGGCACTGAAACGGAAACTTATGGACATGTGCATTCTCCCCGTCTTAACCTATGGTGCACAGACTTGGTCTTTGACTAACATGCAGAAGTCCAAACTCAAGGTTTGCTAACGAGCAATGGAGCGCAGTATACTAGGTGTTAAATTAACGGATCGTGTTCGAAACACAATACTGCGCTCCAAAACAAATATAGCTGACGTGGCTCAAAAGGCTGCCCAACTCAAATGGGACTGGGCAGGTCATGTCTGCCGCATGCCGGACAAACTGTGGGCCAAAATTGCAGGAAACTGGTGCCCTGACACAGTGAGGCGGGGTCGCGGCAGGCCACGAAGGAGATGGCGGGACGAACTAGACAGGTTCCGTCCGAACTGGAAGGAGGACGCGCGGGTTCGCGAGAAGTGGAAAGAATGGAGGGAGGCCTTTGCCCAGGAGTGGGACAGAGCAGGCTAGAAAAAAAAAAAAAAAAAATTGTTACCCAGGCATAATTATGCAGTTTTTTCACTCCTGTAAAGTTGTTATTTTTGACTTACGTGGTGTTAGAACTTCATCATTTCATTTCATTTATTCAATAACAATACCTAATAATTGTGTCTGAATGCGTTACATAAATAGGATAAACAAACAGAAAAAAAACACAACTCAACTAATAATAAATAGAAGAATATACCATCACTAAACCAAATTAAATGAATAAAAATCACAATTATAAAAATTTCAACATAAAAAAAGTAAAAACCATAAAAATATTCAAAAATGTCACCAAATACTAAATCAATTGTCAAAAATTGAAATCATAATTGATACATAAAATCATCAAAAAAAAAAAAAAATAACCACAATGTTCAAATAATAATTAATTTTAAATAGAAAATCACAATTCAAATTCAAATTCATTCTTCTAGGTAAGTACATGCAAATTCATTGAAATATTTTAATATGACCGTAGCAAAAATTTAATTATCGTTTCCATTAAAAAAAAACAACGTAAAAATTAAAATAGTAAATAAAATCCATTAAAAATCAAGTGTCATAACATCAAGTATTTTTTACAATAAAATTAACAACAACAACAAATTAAACTAATGTCTGTGAGTCATGAATTCATCCACGGAATAGAATCATCGACGCTTTGCACAAACTTTCATCCTCTGTTATACCATAACATTTGTTTAACTTGAGGCTGTTTGGCCCTGTAGCAGCATTTCAAAAAGTACGATCGCAAGATAGTACAAAACTACAGTTTATGAAGAGGTCTGTTTGGAACAGTGGGCCGATAAAGGCAATAATGAAGAATATTATGCTATTTATGTTGATCTCCAAATCTTTCGATCCAGGGCCAATGTAGACCACTGGTCGTCCAACTCTTCCCGCCACTCTCCGCCAAGTTTGGTTCCGCAACTCTTCTCCTGCGAGGTCTACCGCGTTGCCTTCTGGCTGTGTCAAGGCTCCACAACGTGGCTGTTGATGTAGTAAAATTTAATCTATAAAAGCCCACCGTTAAGATTGACGGTTGTGTCAAAGACAATGATCGTCAAAAAAGTAGTCGCTCATATCGCCGACACGTGCTTTGCTTATGCGGAAGATAGCCAGTTTTGTTCATGCACATTGCACACTACAATGATCAACAAGGCAGCAATGTTTCCTTACTGTTTTTAATAAAGGTGCATTTCCTTGCAGTTAAGGTAGCTACTTTAAAAGTTCAATGCTTCCTTGAGTCATTGAAATATCTGTTGGTATTACCCATGACCCTTTGATTCTGGGGATGATGTAGTAACAGAACGTTACTTAACGTTCAGGGCCTCAAGTCTGCTATTACAATAGTGTCAGAATAGTCGTTCATTGATCTCATAATTGTCGATTTTGACAAGTTTGGTAATCTACTAATTTAGTGGCGTCATTATGGCTTTCCAATGAACAACCACTGACACTCCATTGAAAGAAATGGCATAGAATGGTAATCTCGTACACAATGACAAATGAATGACTGACATAAGCGGTAATCTGCTAAAATTTTGACAGTTCCTTTGGATCATTGACTTATCATTGAAACGTCATTGTGCGGTCATGGTTTTTAATTCGATCGTGGTTGTGGATTATTGAATGGAGACAATGAATTCACTACGAACAAAATATTCTCGAGCCAGCCAACGCAAATCAAGTCTGCTACAATAGTGTCAGAATGATCTATCGTTGATCTTCTATTTGTTGATTTTGACAAGTTCGGTAATCTACTAATATAATGGCGTCATTATGGCTTTCCAATGAACAACCACTGTTTTAGAATGGTAATCTCGTACACAATGACTAACATAGAGCGGTAATCTGCTAAAGTTTTGACAGTTCTTTTGATCACTAACCTATCAGTGGAACGTCATTGTGCAATCATTGCTTTTATTTCGATCGTGTTTGTGGAATATTGAATGGAGACAATGAATTCACTACGAACAAAATGTTCTCGAGCTAGCCAACGCAGTGGATGCTAGAGAAAGAAGATGGGCGGAATGCAGAAGACGTCGTCGTGCCCTTCGCTTGACGCGAATGATGGATGTTTTGGGAGAGTGGATGTTTTGGGAGAGTAGACGTTTTGAGCCTAAAGGGATTATTTGAACCCTTTTAAGATATTCCCGAGGCGGAATTTGTAAAGTCGTTTCGCCTTGGAAATAACTCATATGGAGGTTAATAAATTGAAGAACTCATTCCCCATTGCAGCATATTAGAACCATGTTTCAGGTAAAGACCCATTATTATAAGCAATTTATTGTTTTAGATACTCAATAACAATGATTAGATGCAATAGTTTATGTCAAGAACAGTATTAATTAAATAAAAATTAAGTTACCTGCGGTTGTACTTATAAAAGTAAATTGATTTTTTCAGGTTGCAGTTCATGCTTTACATTATAGTCGAACAACTGCAGGCAAGATTGTGAATGCATGTTACATATTGCACAACATTCCATACATGGCAAGAGCACCGTTGCCACCTGATGAAGTTTATCTAGAAGTACTTGGCTTGCAATAGGTGATTTACATTCCACATTTCACTTAGAATGAAGATGGAATTTAAAATAATACTGCTATGTTAAAAATCAACATTTAAAATAATCTTTATTTCTCATAAACTAAATATTTATTTAACATTTTAAACTTGAATTTCAAGTCAATTGAAAAACCTGAAATGTAAATATAAGTAGGTACTACATAAAACAAAAGACAAGTTACAATATCTAATGTAATAATAATATCAAATCAAAATCAGTCTTCATACAAATCAAAAAGATCTTCAATATTTTAATTTTAATCATCATTTGAATAACAAATCACAAATATTACCTTTTAATAAAAATAATAACAGTCATTCATGTCATTAATCACTAATCTGTCTTTTAATTTAGGAGGAAAATAATAATGCAGCACCTAATTATCAAAACCATCAAAGGGTGAATCGGGATCTTCTTGAAGGTCGGGCACTGCAGCAGGCTCTTCTTGACAGACTGTGGAGAAATGCATAAATTAAATTAGCAGGTATGTACTGTAAACCTACCTTAATGTTCTAATGAAGTACGAAAATGCTCTAAGTATTAATAAAATGATTTAACTCTTTGTTACAGATCCACAGTGACCACAGTATTGACAAAATATGATTTAACGTTTCAAGCCCGGGAACAGAACATTGTTATTCCTGTAATTACGGGTATACTTATAGGTTAAAATAAATTCTCTTTTTATAAACACTGTTTCATTTAATCATTTTGTCATGACATTATAATTCTGCAGAGTTTGTGTGAAAACAAAATTAAGTCTAATACAAAAGTTGCAACTTCTTTTATAGCATGTTGTGTAACCTAGCGCTTAGTATCAGAGTTACAATCAAGATGTCAGATTCTGGCCAATGTACTACTACTGATTGAGCCTAAACCTAACACAAGCTTATAAGCTTAGATGGAGGGGTCATATTAATTATTATAATTTTTATTGTTTTGTTTTCAATGCTCCATAATACTTATTGTGGGTATGTTGGTAGCACACACAATGAGTAGAAGTTCCGATTTTGGGTGAAACCATTACCTAAAGGTGAATGACTTACCTATAAATCAACAGTAATTAGTAATTACCTTTTTTGGCACACAGTGGCCTCTATGGTTCACCATTTTTTCTGTGGTGGAGCTGTCCATCAATGCAGCAGCTAAGTTGTTGATGGCCTGCCCGAGCATGTTTTAAAAGTCGCCTCGTTCCTGGCTTCAATAGCATCCAGCCTTGATTGAGCAACATCGAGAGGGTACATGGTCTGTTTCTATAAAAAAATATATATTTTGTAACATCGGGCGACATACTTTGCCCATAAAGTGGGGCGTTAATGGTCAAAACAAATAATTGCAAGATCTTTACCTTCGATAAACTTCGCCCTTCATTGGTGGTTTTCCAATTATTCAAGTGGAGCCGAAATTTGCTCAATTATCACCATTTTGTATAAAATCAATAAATATAGGCTTCTCGGTCAGTGGGTCGTCGTAAGGGTAAAAATATACAAACAAAAATCTAACTAGACAATCAAATGAAAATAAATACAATAACAAAACACCGGCCGCTAGATACAAAAACAAATAAACGTCAGTAAACAGTAATGCCACATTTGACTTTGACATATAAACAGATAAAATATTAAATTTACATTAATCCGCGTTAAAATTTTTAATGTTTTTTCCTATTTACGAACTTTTTATTAATTCAGATGGCTTAAAACACTAATAAATAATATGTAAATAAATAAATAAATGAAATCTGGCATGAATAAATGTTCAAATGTAATAGTAGTTTTTCGAAAATCATTTCTACTAACGGGTCTTATATTAATGGCAATACAACAAAGTCATTACAACACGAGACCATTGTCCGGACAATGATCGATCACTATGAATTTAGCAGACTACGAATTTTTACCAAAATGACAATAGGATCGTGTTGGACTGACGAAGAGCGTTATTTATAGAGCATTATTCTAAGCAATTGTTCTAAATACTCATGATGAGTGATTAATGTGATTATTAGAATAAAAAATAGAAAATATAATTAATTTATTACTTTATAAATTTAGATGCTCTATTTCTTGTTTAAGTCAAGAACAGTAATTAAATATAAGTTAATCTACGTTTACCTAAATAAATAAATATTAAATATTGCTCGACATTACACACAGCGCCATCTAGTGCCACACTAAGCAACGAGGCTTGTATCGTGGACACCAGATAGTTAATATACTACATAGATACTTTTTGTTTGTAAATACATACTTAATTAATATACATATAAACATCCATGACTCGGAAACAAATGTCCATGCTCATCACACAAACATTTGCTCCGACCGGGATTCGAACCCGGAACCCTAAGAACGTAAGGCAGCCTGACTACCACTACGCCAATCGGGTCGTCCCAATGCAGCCAAATGCCAAATGCAGCTAGGTAAAAAAGTAAATTGATTTTTTGCAGGTGTTTGCAGCACACATGCTTTACATAGGGCTGCTTTACACCGGGGCAACCAACGATATTCTATTAAACAGATATGTTGTGAGCGCGCAATCGTGAAGAGTCAAAAACGTGCCAATTGGCCTGTTTTGCCTTTATTCTGCGTTACTGCGTGTATGTGAGCTGGCTCTGCCCCGCGGCACACTTTTTTCCGTGGTTTTGTAGGTGTAATAACATATCTGTATATGGCTAGTTTATACTTTACACCGGGGCAACACTGTGCGGTATTGCAGCATGCCACAAAGGCGCATGCTTCAATAATTTAAAATGTTGCACATTGTGCGGCATTGCAACAACTTGCGTCATGTATCAGACTGTCACAGCTTCTATCCAAACACTATGGATTCCATGCCACAATCTTGGTGCGTCATACAGTTTATAGGTTATGTTTGGGATGCTTTGAAAATTATCTAGGCACGATATGTTGCCTCGGTGTAATATAGTCTGCGGCATACCGCAATTGCCGCTCACCGTGGTTAATTGCATCATACCAAAAGATGACGCACGCCACAATATGTAGCTCGCTGCAATGCCGCACAGTGATGCCC
The DNA here is from genome assembly GCA_905147715.2 of Xestia xanthographa. Lineage (NCBI taxonomy): Eukaryota > Metazoa > Arthropoda > Insecta > Lepidoptera > Noctuidae > Xestia > Xestia xanthographa. The sequence goes on along the minus strand of LR990649.1, from coordinate 11,885,767 downwards.
CCGGCGTAAAGCTACCTTTAGAATATCATTGGGGGCAACACTGTGCGGCATTGCAGCATGCTACGTTTTGTGGCGTGCGTCGTATTATGGTGTGCTACAAATAACGATACAATGCAGCAATTGCGGTATGCGGCAGCGTATTTTACGCCGAGGCAACATCGTGCCTTTTTCAAAGTATCATGCTGTATATTTTATTGGAGTGTTTTGGTCTACCAACTTGATTGATTGAGGGGACAAGACACCGTAGATTATGGCTGATGAAGTAACTTTAGCAGCATGACGCAAGGTGTTGCCAAGCCACACGATTCTTGCCACAATGTGCAAGATTTTAAAATATTGTAGCATGCGGCCATGTGGCATGCTGCAATATCGCATAGCGTTGCCCCGGCGTAAAGTAGCCTTTAGAGTTCAACAACTGCAGGCAAGATTGTAAATGCATGTTACCTATGGGTTAAAATCATCATCTGCCTGCCTAGCCTTTTCCCAACTATGTTGGGGTCGGCTTCCAGTCTAACCGGATTCAGCTGAATACCAGTATTTTACAAGGAGCGACTGCTTAACTGACCTCCACAACCCAGTTAGTACTGGGAAATACGATACCCCTTGGTAAGACTGGTTGTCAGACTATATGGGCCACTGACTACCTACCTGTAACGACTGTCAAAGATCTACAAATGACAGCTGGGACCAACAGCTTAACGTGCTTTCCGAGGCACGGAGGAAACTCGGTGTGTAAGGGTGGTCACCCATCCACAGACCAACTTAGGCAAGCACGGCTTAACCTAAAGATTGACCCAAGCGGCTGTTATTACTTAGCCACGAGCTCCTCCACTTAGGGGTTAAAATATACAAACTAAAATCTAACTACAACACTCAAATGAAAATAAATACAATAACAAAACACCGGCCGCTAGAAACAAAAACAGATACACGAGAGACATTGATGACATGACATATAATGTCACATTTGACTTTGACATTTATACAGATAAAATATTAAGTTTTACATTAATCCGCGTTGAACATTTTAATGTTTTTTCCTATTTACGAACTTCTTATTAATTCAGATGGCTTAAAACACTAATAAATAATATGTAAAAATATATAAAATGAAATCTGGCATGATTAAATGTTCAATTTTAATAGTAGTTTTTCGAAAATCATTTCTACCACCGGGTTTTAAAAATGGCAATACAACAATATCATTCCAACACAATTCTATTACGAGACCATTGACCGACCAGTGATCTATCATTATGAACTTAGCAGACTATGAACTTTTACCAAAATGACAATGGCGTCGTGTAGGAATGACGAATTTTATAAAAATAGCAGACTTGGGGCCCAGACAGATGACATCTTGACATTGAAAGTAAAATTAGGCCTTTTCTCCCTTGGACGGAGGGCACGAACCATCCTCATCTATGTACGAAAAGAGTAATATTAATATATAACAAAATAAGTGGAAATAAAACTAGAAGACCTCAACACATATTTTATTTAAAAGAAGACAAAAATACAGCTTTTACTCCATAGTATAGTCAGCATCATCTTTTAAGTTATATCATTGCGAAAATTACTACGGTTGCAAGTCCTTAAGATTATCACGATAACTCAAAAACATCTGTTAGCAGTCACCAAAGATGTTTTAGCAGCAGATTGGTGCTTTTATACCCTCTAAAATTAAAACACTCTACCCCAAATTTTGTAAATTGTGTTAAAACAAGTAAAACTTTCGTGAAACTTTCTGTAGTAAATTGATGTCGGATGTTTGAACCTTTCACCCACACTAGGGACATTTAAAAATAGCATACGATATGTCCGACGCAGTTTTCACATATGGAATAGTACGTGACTAGGAGTGATGGCTAGGGCGCCGGCGCAACGTGACTTTGACCCACGACTGAGGATTGTTATTACACTAATCACGACGCCACACATGTTTTTTAAACATTTATCGAATGCATGTTTGTATAGTCTGTTGTAGGTGCGGAAGAAAACAGGATATCAGTGCAATGTTATGATTGTAGGTGACTTCAAGCACAGTCTTTATGAAAAGAAAATGCCCATTGTAAACACATATCAGTTCCCATTAGTTTGGTAATCAACAATTATGATTTCTGAGATCAAAGCTGGTTCTGTTTTTCAATTGTCAGTAAACCTAAGCTAGCCTTTCTTTTTCTTGTAGACAGAGTGCTATAGTGCATAGTCATGAAACTCAACACGCTGGGGCCCAATTCTGTAAAATTACCAACTTGTCAATAGTGTGTCGGTAGTGTGTAAGTACTGTCTCAATAGGCTAATCATTGACATTCATTTCCTTGAGTAGGTATTGTTTCTTCGTGTCTTATTGTTATGGTTATAAGATAAAACTGGCAAAATTGTGTGCCGAACATTTAAATGCCAGAGAGATTTTAATCAAGAAAGCTGTAAGAGGTGACAAATGAGATCGGAAGGTGCTAGACTATGAATCATACTATGACGTAAAGAGGCTCATACTTCTTCTTCTTAGCGTGTCGATGGCAATCTAAATTGTGTCGGCCCAGAACTGAGCTACTATTTTGGCGCTTTCGGTAGAGTCCATCAGTTCCTGTAGTGAACAAACAACAGGACACGATATTAAGGCCCTTCTAACCCTAAAATTAGCAACTCTATTTGTGCTGGTTCGAACTTCATTTGAAATACTGTTAGAATAAAGTTCTAATCAGCTTGCACTACAAAGCGGTTGTTACGTCAGTCACTGCGGCCGAATAGTGCGAAATTAGTGTTTTTTTGCGATTTACAAAAAATCTATTGATTGGACTAAAATAATAAAAACACGTAAGACCTGCTTTATAGTTAGTTCAGTAAGCATGCAAGTTTCATCATCTAATTTGAAGTATGTACTTTCTGAATCCCAGCGGTTTATTGTTCGATTTGGAGGTAACTTTGGATTTTTTTCTATCGAGAAAAGTTTATGGAATCGTGTTTTCGTCACACATAGTAGCATTAATCCTCAACTTTACCATATATTTATTTCAAAATTAATGCTGCAGTATTTTAGGCGTAACGGAGGATCATTCTAAGCCATTTGAGGCATATATGGCCCTTAAGTGCCCCATCGTTTGTGAAGCAGCCATTTACAATCTAGGGCAGTCATGGTTCATATTAGTCACATGTCTTTAAAATGCACCAGGCATCATATTTCATCGTGCCAAAATTTGCAATAAAATACACAAAAACATATGCTAAACTGTTATCATATTTTCCTCGCACGGCGGTGATGAGTAATAACCAACGCGGGTTGTTCACCAATTTCTAAGTACTTGACCCAGATGCGGGCCGTCATATAAGTTGACTAATAGGATTTATGAAAGCTAACATTAAGTGGGGTACCTTTAGACTTAATGGAAAAGTTTAGACGGAGCTGATAGCCGTACGTAGAAGCAGCGTTATTCGTTTACAAGGTAAGGGCTTTTGCTTTATTTTTTTAAATAGTGTGGGGTACCGTTTGCTGGGAATAGGTAGACTTGAAGTGGGCCAGACGAGTGAGAAGGACAGAGAGTGGGACTTTCATTAGTTTGATGTGTCATCTCAGGATAATCATATCCCTGTCAAAGTAGTGTTCGAAGGTGTGTGTTGTCGAAGTATGTGCTGTCGAAGCAATCAGTAGTCGATTTATTGTTATTCGAAATTGAGATTGAGACCGTGTCGAAATAATTAACTGTCGAAGTTCAGGATGACACTCAAACTAATGAAAGTCCTGCTTCAGGTATTTCCGTTGAATATAAGAAGTTGAGACAGCCTCGTTGGTCGAGTGGTCTTGCGCGACTGCTGGATTAGGGGTTCGATTCCCGATTCGGGCACAATGTTATTGGGTTTTTCCACCAATTATTTCTCAGTAGCAGCCACGGGGTCTGGATTTGTGCCCTGTTGATGGCAATAGGCTTGCCCCCTATTACTTGGGACTTAAACGTAACTGGCGAAATGTGGGTGTACTATTAGGTACACCTCTGCCTAACCCATCTGGAATTACAGGCGTGATGTTATGAATGTAGTGAGCCGTGTGGATATCTGGCAGAGTAGAATAGAACCAACCCATTACACACACGGGTGTCGTATAAGGCGACTAATGTCTGAGGCAGAACACCTTGCGCCTCCGTAGACCTGAGAATGGGCAGCAGCGTTTTCTGTTAGTTTTTCATCACTGCGATCTCCAATCTGCCTGCCAAGCGTGGAGATTACGGCAAATTCCTCCCATCATGGGAGAGGCTTATGTCCAGCAGTGGATGTTATGGGCTGTTGTTGTTGTTTTTGTTTGTTATGAATGTTGTAAGAAGTTGATTTTAACCACTTAGACGTCCGTAAAAGCCTTAACACGGCAGGTTGTAGAATGATAGTGCATACATTCAGTTTTTTTTTGAGCTGATGAGCAGAGAGATGAACGGATACAGATTGTAGTCCCCAAAAACAAATAAATATCGAAAACCTCATTACTAAAACGGAACATCCGAAAGAATGTGTAGACTACAATAAAAATCGGATTTCCGATCATTCATATCATTACATGAGTCAATGAAAGGAAATGAAGGTTCGTATGCATATTATTCATCGTTCTCGGAATAGATCGTGTTTCCGGCAAAGTAGATGATACATTTTTTCATCCCTAAGAAGTTAGAAAGGACACAAAGGCACTGCCAGTCAGTCTGGCTATCTTACTAAGTCCTCGCTCACAATCTCAAACGATGTGACTTACGCTAAGCACCACGCACGTTTCACTTGTATCCTTTGAGTGAGAACTTCACATGACACTTTGTGGTGTGTTCTGTCATGGTCTAAGCAATTTCTGTTGTATTCTCTCAAGGTGCTGTCACACCTCGCCAGTGACTTGAGCTTGTAGCTCATGGCTAAACGGATTCAAGCACTCTGGGCAGCACCCTTTGTTAATCAGAAGGAACCAGGGCACTTTTTCAGTTCTTAGAAGCCGCACTTACAGGATTGATAAAACTAAGTGTCTCAGTAAAACAAAAGTAAATAATAAAATCTTTTATTGATATAGTCAGCATCAGCAACGCACATGTTCTTTATTAGTTAGGTGCATCTCCAGTCAAATATAACTTTTCTCAAGATTTCGCGACTTTATAGTCAAGTCTCGAGGGTACATCAACATTGCGTTCTCAACAAATTTAAAGCTTTTTTATTTCTTTTTAACTTTTGAATAATATATGCTTTTGGTGCGTGGGATTCTCTTTAGGGGATCGCTTAATAAACCCAGCCTCCTTAATAGAAGGTTTCTGAGGACAATCTTGAATCTCATCGGTTTTTTGTATTGTTAAACCAACATTATTGATATCTTATTATTATATTCTGAATACAATTGGTGCCTCCAAATTACAGTTTGAAATTAATTTTAGATTAGATTGTTAGTCCTACCATGTAAGTAAAGATGGGGATTTAATAGATTAAAAAAAGGTCGATGAATGAACAATATACGGCATTAAAACATTGATTTTTAGAAGAAGTTTGGTTTGTAAAACGTCTGCGGAAAATTTATGATACCAATTTATAATACCTCGTATCCCGCTCCCGCTCGTTTCTTCGTGTCTCGTATCTCTTTTTAAATTTATAATAGCCCAACTGTAACAACTGCTCGTTGATCATACAACCGCGTGTTAGTTGCTAAGAACGCATTGCTACAACCATATGATGCTAGGCTACGACTGTTTCTTACTACGAACTTGTTGCTTCAATAGTGTTATGCTACGACGCTTTGTTGCTACAACCACTTTAATACGAACATTGCTACGACCGTATTTGGCTGCAAAAGTGTGATGCTACTAGTGCTACGGTTACTCGAAGCTACTTTAAGATAAAACATGGCTACGAATGCGTTGCTAAATCATATGTTGCCACTGGTGCTACGACCACTCGTAGTTACGCTGTCAAATGTTGCGACAGACGCGTTGCTACAACAATGCGTTGCTAAGTGCTACGAGCACATGTAGCTACGCTACGCTTAAATGTTACTATAAACGCGTTGCTACAACCATGCGTTGCTACCAGTGCTACGATCAGTTGTAGCTACGGTCAAATGGGCTACGAACACGTTGCTACGGCCGCAGGAGGTACTAATTTTGTTCGATGTTGATTAAACTGCTTCTAAAACAATAATAAGTCATGCTCGATGATACACATTATAAGAATTGGGAAAATCGTAATCGTAATCGTAATCGTCGTTTTGTGTGTATTACACACATTACAGTAAGTGAAACACACGGAAAGTGGTGGATGAGTAAAAGTGGATTATTGATAAGGTGAATGTTGCATTGATAAGGTTTTTAAATGTATGTATCGCTATCATTTACTGATTCTACGTCATCATCTGCCTAGCTTTTCCCCAACTATGCTGGGGTCGACTTCCAGTCTTACCGGATGCAGCCGAATACCAGTATTTTACATGGAGCGACTCCACAACCCAGTTAGTACTTATAGGTAATACGATTCTTCTCGGAAAAACTGGTTGTCAGAATTTCGGGCCACTACCTGTAAGAACTGTCAAAGATCTACAAATGACAGCCGGGACCAAGGGCTTAGCGTGCTTTCCGAGGCACGGAGGAAACTCGGTATGTAATGGGTGGTCACCCATCCTCGGACCAGCCTAGGCAAGCTCGGATCAACTTGAGCGGTTGTTATTATTTAGCCACGAGCTCCTTCCTATTGATTCTAGTAATAATACTTTATAATAGTCACCTCCGTAACTTAAGACTAGTACCGCTATTGCGTTGTAAGTGTCATCGCAGGAATGTATAGTGTTGTTCGCCAGGTGGGGTAGGTCAGGCTTGCTCAACTTATACTCTGAGCCAACGTAACACCTAACTGCATTTACTATGCAATATAGTGTTTCAAAACCATCATTTGAGTTTACTTCAAGTTTGTGTACAAGTACCTAGTTAGACATCAATGAATAAGTACTTACGGGATAATATCCGTGGTTTTCTTTATTGATGAGCCCCCCATATAAACCACGGAACCACGGACACCAACCACGGACACGGACCACCACTAACCACGGATATTATTCCGTAAGTACTTTGAGTGTAGTGAAAAACCGTGAGTCTTAAACAGTGCATCGATGAATAATATGCTTTCTGATACTCTCTGTTTAAAAATCGAACATTTGTTCTGGGTGTAAAGAGACTTTAATGAAACCGAAAGGCACTGGTTCTTCGCGGTCCTTTTTTTTTTGTTCTGAGCCATACCAACGTTCTGGTTATGTAGATATTGAAGTTCAAAGTTTTTTCAAATACAAGTTTTTAATGTTGTAAGTAACTTTACTTTAGTTACCTTCATGATCCCTATACTATTAAATGCATTCACAATGTTTGGATGCTTTACATTGATTCCTACATTTCCTACAGTAAACCGAGATATTTAATTCCAAAAAGAAATTGTTTCCCAGCTATTATTTTTTTGTATAGTTATGTACATAGTTTAATACTTATACTGAATCCACCTTATACTGATTACACTTTGTATTTAGTTACTTTTATTCAAAATGAAAAGCTCAGTTTACACAAAATTCCGAACACTTTTACCTTAAAAATAGTTCTGAACTCAAAGAATGTATTCTTAGTGTTACAACGTGACCAGATCACGTGCGCACCTTCAAGGGTGAACACTACCCCTTACGTCCTTCGTCTAGCCGGCGCCGCATGGATCAATTCTTTCCACGTGAGACAACACGAGGGTTGATTAACAAAGAGAAAATAACAAATTTAATTATGTTTATTATTATTCATCATCATCAGCCTATTAATGTTCCCACTGCTGGGACACAGGCCTCCTCTCTATGAGAGGGAATGGGCTATTATCCACCACGAGGGCCCAGTGCGGATTGGTCGATGTCACATGTCTTCGAATTTTTTGGTTCAAGGACATGCCGGTTTCCACACGATGTTTTTTCTTCACCGTTTTGAGAGCAGCGGTGATGAAATAAATTACAAAAAGTAATGCGCCTGTCTGGGTTCGAACCCTGGGCAACCGCTGCTCTCAATTATTGATTATGTACTATTGTATTTTAATCTATACGTAATCTCCATCTCAACAATATTTGTTAGTACTGCGAGTGGGTTCACGTATTCAAAGTGCAAATAAACTTCGAACTCACGACCTCTGTCTCTGCAGTACTATTGAACCATTGAACTATTGTCGCTTATAAAAATTGTATCTATTGAGAAAATCCCAAATTAATACTGCGATTGGAGTATAAATATTTGAATTCGAAAAAATCTAAATATATCAAAAGCTGCATTTCAAATCGTATTATCAAGCTACTTACATATGGGAGCTTCATATTTCGTCTACAGAATCCTTTAGTTTCAATTTTAGAGCAAAAAACGCGCATCGAACATAGCATTTATGACCTAACCTTAGTTTTTTATATTTATATAAAACACAACAGTTAACCAACATGTTATTAAAAATATACAAATGCGATCTTTTGTGCCCGGTTCTCGTTAAGTTCCGCGAATTGCGAACAAAAATTAATATCTCTTAATTTGTGGTCCTTTCTTGATTAATGATGCTGCGATGTCAGGTCGTCAGATGCCGCGGATGCCGCAATGATTCATTCAACCCTTTGGAATATTTGGTTCAAGTAACGTTACGTTATTAGGTCAGGAGGATAATCTGTTGTACTTGATTGATTGGTTTTAAGCGCCTTATTTTTTTACATGATAATATCACGCCTGTAATCCTTGATGGGTTAGGCAGCTACACCCACATTTCGCCAGTTATGCTAAAGTCTCATGTAATAGGGGGCGAGCCTATTGCCATCATCAGGGCAAAATCAAAATCTGCTCCATTTTTATTCTTTACTATGATATTCATTTATCATTACCTTTCAAAGATAAATTTAAAGGCTGCAGAAAAATATATCTTGAACTTGACGAAAGGAGAGAAATGATGTATGAATAAATCAATATAATAATAAATGTTTCTTAGTAGGTCATGAATATGTTTAGTTAGCACAAGCAAGAAGTACCTACAGGTCTTTGGACCTTACTAGATAATGACGTTTAACTACTCTGTCAGCAGTAAATTTAAGATAATGTCCGATGTTACGTGAAATATGTACCAATCTATCACAATATTGTACTGAGGTCAGAAATCAATTCCCAGTCGACCTTCTCACAGGTGGCGCTTGAATATTTACGTCGCAGCGTTTATTTATAGCGAAATATTTACAAATGTATACAGGGTGTAAAAGACCTCATCACGAAGCCGTCAACCAAGCATTCTGTACATCAAACTAAGTAACTTTTCGCTAAAATTATTGCTAGGAAACGACTTTTTTTTGTTGGGGTGAAAAATCATGTTTTGTGGTAAAATTCAATGTAACGCACTGAAAACATTGTGCTGATGGATGGATTGAATAGTGCGTGGGTCGGAGGTGTTTAAAGTAAAAATGTTACATTTAAAACTTGTAAAAAAAACTTTTCAAAAAGTTGGAACTTTGACCCCCAATATCTCCGTAACTAGAAGGTTCCCAGGTATGGTATATAACAAAAAAATGCTCGCAATGACGAGGAGAATAAGTGCCTTTCGGCTTCGTTAAGAGGTGTTTTACACCCTTTATATTTTATGGTATTCTTACATAAAATACGCAATGCTGAGAATAGCTGAGACTAAGAAATTCAATTCGAACAAAGAAAAGCTTTTGGACGCGTTCTTAAGAAAACACTTTGAGGTCAAATTAAATTCCTCAACAATTGTTTTTAAGATGGTATCAAAATAACAGCTAACCTCTTCATCTGTGAATGAGAGGTTTTCCTTTTGAGGTTTTAAAAAAAAACTTAGTTTCCAAGAACTATATAGATGGCGTTGAACTTACTATGCCAAAGCAAAACGCTTGAAAAAAAAAAACACTGTGTCACGTCACATACTCTCGTTGACTGACATTTTCATTTGCTTAACCTTCCGAATATAACCAACATTTCTCGCGCTTTGTTAAAATCAGTTTTTTTAGGTTCCGTTCCTAGCATTATCATACTTACTCCTAGCGCCATCTATCCAGCGACTAGGGAAGAGCTAAAAAGAAAATCCCTCATTCTGATTAAAAAATAAATTAAATTTGAATGGGGAATTCTCCAGTGACGTTTGTCAGAACGCTTCAGTATATAAAGATAGATGGCGCTGATCAGTTTCTGAGAATACTTTTTTAAGCGGCGTTCTAGTAAAATCCAATGAAAAAGAATTTACTACTATACAGGTCAATGGTAAAATCTTTTAGCAGGGGAAAAAATCCCTCCTAGACACAACATGTCAAACTCATTGTTTATTCAAATTTCTTTATTTGTTTGTTATATCTAGAGTGACAACTGTAAAGAACCTTTTCATTACTCATACTCTGAAAGTAGGTCTGAAGTTGCCTGAGGAGCGGGTTGAAAGTAATACTTTTCAGCCCTAGGGAGAATCGTTTTCAACTGACAGCTGTCAAATTATTAAAAAAAAATGGTTCATTTTTCTATTGAACCATGTTCCAACTTTCTATACAGCCACGATGTAAAATTGAAATAACATAAAGTTAAGTATTAATTAAAGAATATATATATTTTAAATATCTTTATTATAATTAAGTTTCAACTATTTCTTTAAAATAACATAGATTTGGGAAAAATATTTACCATTTTTTGATGATGAAAATGAAAAATAGGTATTGGCTGAATAGCTGGCCGGCCACAGAAAAAAAAAGTAAAATAGGTGGGAAAGCGGCAATAGGGTAGATGACACCATAAAACAATAATTCCAAGACACCTTTCTCTAAAAAAAACACTTTATTTTGGGCCTGAAAACACGTTTTTTTTTTCAATTAATTGCCAAATTCGATTTTTAGTTGCTTTGAAATCAATAAATAGTCGAGTCATTGGGTTGAATAAACAGTAACGTCACAGTAGGCCAGGCGCGGATACAGGGGGGGGGGGCAATGGGTGCAATTGCCCCCCCCTGAACCGGACCAAATACATCATTAGCCAAGCTTGAACTAGTTTGACGGAATTGAAACTAAATATTCTAGTTGTATATCTTGTCATGGGCGTCGCCAGGAGGTAGCTGCCCCTAGAGGCTCAGGATTTTTAAAAGTTATAGCTTTTCCTACCTGATGCCATAGAATGGTGGCAATGTTGTAAAAAATTTCGAGCTCACTGCGCTCGCTTTTGAAGCCTAGTTTTCATGAGTCTTAAATTTGTCTATAAGAAGCCCAGGTAACTCCAATAGGTCGGTAGGAAAGGTACTAAAATTTTCGAGCTCGCTTCGCTCGCTCTAGACTACTTTCTCTTGAATTTATCTAAAATTCGACCAAGTAACTCCTATATGAACGTTCGACACCATTCTAACCTGTCCAAGAAAAGGTGTCGTAAGAATTTCTAGCTACGCTCCCCCCCCTGGCCCAAAAGCTGGCGGCCCCCTTGAATCTTGCATATCATGGATTTCTGTAAAGTAACGCCCATTTATTATAAAAAGTTTATAATTTTTTTAAAATTAATTTTCCAAAAATTGCCCCCCCTTAAAGGAAATCCTGTATCCGCGCCTGCAGTAGCCTATTGCCATACAAAGTCTATTAGAGAACCGCGTTTTGACAGCTCTTAAAAAGTATCTCAATTGATTGGTGTGTCATCTACCCCATTCGAATTCCGATCTTCATTAGTTTTTTAGGGTTGTATGTTTTTTTTTTACTTTCCGTGTATTCGTAATGAAAAGCACAGTGTTTACCTCGGGTTAAAGACTTATTTAGTCGAGCTATTAGCTAGCTATTAGCTATTAGCGCCCTCGCTTCGCTCGGGCACCAAACCCCGTCTCGGGACTAAATAAGTTACTTTCACCCCTAGGGTAACAATGTACTATTCTTCTGTCAAATATTTTTAACCTAAAAAGTCTACTGTTCTTGTGCATCACTGAACTGAACTACAAATTTTTGCATGGTTTTTGCTATTGTTTTTCCGAGTGTTTTTGCGTTACTGGTGCGTCGAGTCGAGCTTAGGTTCCTCCGTACTTCAGTTAAGGCTTTGTGGACATAAAAACGAGCCATTAAATTATTTCCAAGATTGATCAGCTCCATCTAGTTCGTTCATAAAAAGCACTGGAAAATTCCCCATTGATTGGTTCTATATAAGTACTTGGCTCTCGTAGCCCGACAAGACAAAAAGAAGATGAAGAAAAGACAAGAGAGTTGAAGAGAGGTTATTGTTGATGAGTTTACAATGTAAAAGCTTCAACAAAATAAAAAAAATCTTAATATTTAGCAAACAAACATTATCGCTGTGTAATATATGGCAACACAATTTATAACAATTAGTTGCGGCCTGTCAGAACGTCGACCCGCGAGCCCAACATCCTGCGACACGATAACGTACCAATCGACAACATAACTTAACTAGAACACTAACGTATAATATCATCCTATACATTTACTGTCTAGAGGAGCTCGTGGCTAAATAATAACAGCCGCTCGGGTCGATCTTTAGGTTAAGCCGTGCTTGCCTAGGTTGGTCTGTGGATGGGTGACCACCCATTACATGTGATCTTTGACAGTCGTTACAGGTAGTCAGTGGCCCAAAAAGTCTGACAACCAGTCTTACCAAGGGGTATCGTATTACCCAGTACTAACTGGGTTGTGGAGGTCAGATAGGCAGTCGCTCCATGTAAAATACTGGTATTCAGCTGCATCCGGTTAGGCTGGAAGCCGACCCCAATAAAACTTGGGAAAAGGCTAGGCATGACGTTTACTGTCATAACATCTATACTATCTATACCAATATCATAAAGAGGAAATATTTTTTTGTTTGTTTGTTTGTACTGAATAGGCTCCGAAACTACTTGACCGATTTTAACCACTTTTTAATTCACCGGTAGAAAGATAAATTATCAGGAAGTCACATAGACTATACATTTGACGACCCGAATAGCGCAGCGGTAGTAAGGCTGCCTTACGTTCTTAGGGTCCCGGGTACGAATCCCGTGGGGCCAAATGTTTGTGTGATGAGCATGGACCACAGATAATATAATACTTCGGCATGGACATTTGTTTCCGAGTCATGGATGTTTATACATATTATTATGTATAATAAGTATGTATTTACAAACAAAAAGTATCTATGTTGTATATCAACTATCTGGTGTCCACGACACAAGCCTCGTTGCTTAGTGTGGCACTAGATGGCGCTGTGTGTAATGTCTAGCAATATTTATTTATTTATTTTAATTGATTTTCAAAATAAATTGAAAATTGCAATAATGTAACCCAAAGTAGCAACATTTTTAACCTTACTCGAGTGAAACCGCGGGCCGCAGCTAGTCATGTTTAAAAATCATCACTCTCTCTCGCGGCCTCCAGTTGGACCATTATCAGCTGATTGCGTTGTTTTAAAACTGCGCGAAATAAATTCGTTTCTGAAACAAAGAGTTAAAAGTTGACACAGATTTTCATTAAATAAAAAATAAAGCTGTAAATTTAATTTCATTAAAACAGAGGCAACAATTATTTTAAATTATTCAAAAGTTTAAAATCTGGCCTGTCATAACCAGTGCAGAGTACATACCTACACAATAATTCTGATGAGTGATGAATTAAAATAGTATACGTGCTTTGAAAGTACATACTTCATTTTGTAAAGCTAAGGTCCTACATACTGGGCCTGTGGACGGTGGGCTATGGGCTAGCTCGCCGTCCGTCCTACTCACGACGACAGGCCGTGTCGACAGCGCGTTCGTGTTCCACGCGCGCCTCAAAGAGAGTCAGCAAAAGGTAGGGGTCCGCAAGGGCCGATGCCTGCCGGGGCTGCGGGACTGTTCGAAAGAGATACCGTGGCCCCAGAACACAAAGGGCGATAAAGGAACATGGATGTGTGTGTATGGATGTGTGTGTGTCTGCTGCGCCCAGAGGGGAGGAGTCATTTGATGATTTCAAAAAAAAGAAGGTCCTATACTATTTAAGAAGCATGAAATAAAAGGTTTACTAATTCACTTTGTGCGAGTTCCAACACAAGAAAAGGCAGACGATGAGCGCACTCGTAACTTCACCAGAGTTACAAAATATCAAGCAGTCTGAATACAAATAAGCTAATTTATAGATAACTAGCGGACGTCACGCGGTTTCACCCGCGTAGTTCCCGTTCCCATAGAAATACGGGGATAAAATATAGCCTATGTTACTCAGGGTGAATGTAGCTTTCTAATGGTGAAAGAATTTTTGAAATCGGCGCAGTAGTTTTTGAGTTTATTCATTACAAACATACACACACACAAAAATACAAATCTTTCCTCTTTATAATATTAGTTTTGATGAAACAAAAGGTTCACTAATTCACTCTGTGCGAGTTCCAACACAAGAAAAGGCTAAAAGATGATGAGCGCACTCGTAACTTCAATAGAGTTACAAAATATAAAGCAGTCTGAATACAAATATGCTTATTTATAGATACTTTCTTTTAATCCATGTTCCATCGTATCTAACTCATCACAAGCACAAAGAAATATAAGAAAATTGCAACGATATTCTCTTATCCAGAAGAAAACACGCATTTGAAAATACTACGTGGTTTCTACAACAAAGAAAACATAAACATAGTAGACTAAAGTGCCTAGTTAAATCTATGAAAAGAATTCGGCCGGCAGTCTGTTAATCGGGAAATGTTTCGTATACCTAGTGACGAAAATAGAAAATTCGGTCAAAGACCACGGCTGCTATTTAGTTAGTCCGCCCATTTGTTTTCACACCACAAACCGCTCGAATCTGGAAAATTTAAATATCAGCACAACAGAATATGGGTATAATGGGTAACTATGCAAAGTTTAAGGAATTTCTGCAGACTACTCGTATCGTTGCAAAAGAGGATTTTACAATGCAATGCAAATGTGAAGAGCTTTCGCACATAGCGTTATCTGTTGGAACCTGTGCACGTCGTTATGTGTTCCTACAATAAGGTAAAGAAGTGGTCATTTAAAATAATGATCTGTTGAGTGTGTACACACATTTCCGTTTTCTGAGTTTTATCAATACACCACCAAACATGATCATAAAATGCTAACAAACAAGGGCGTAAAACATCCCAAACTTGTGAGAATAATTTACTTAATCGACTAGCAGATTACTAATTGGAAGCTTCTGAGTAATTTTCATATCACAATAGGGAAAAGAATAATGCCGTCTATGTGCCATTATTGTACCTACATGAAGTTTAAATAACTATGTAAATAAAAGACGTCCATGGCTGGGCATTTTAGTCGCCCCCAACACGTAAGTACACAAAAACAATCAAATATGGCTTAAGCCCGCAGGCTAATTGTGGCCAAAACACCGAGGGGACAGTTAGCCTGAATAATATACGAAGAACCTACAATGTGTCAGTCAAAGGAAACGGGATTCTACCTGTTATGAGATGACATACTAAATGTATGTCACGCGGTCAGTCTCCAGCAAACCACTACACTAGTCTGCGATGATGAGATGACGCATTAGTTTGTATTATTATTGAAATGGTATTAAGTGGAATGGTATAGGTGGGATTTACTAATTGGTCTCAGAGTTCATATGTCATTACGACTATGTTCCGTGTGACTATTAACCTGTAAACTAGACCTGCAGGCCTATTACGTATCTCTGTTGACAGCTTGAAATGATAATGTCTCAGTGTCCATGAAGTAACTGTCAAAAGGTTAGTTTCGTATTATGTATGACCAGTCGCGGTCAAATAAGACGTCATCGGTGCCCATCGTGGCTGATAGTCACAGTAACTCATTTTGACAGACGCTTTCGTATCGATTCTTCTAATATTGCGAATATGTAAGCATAGTGGACATCAAATTTATGACAACTGAGTATGAAGTGGCTTTCGTGAAAGACGTTACACCGTACCCGGGCTGTTAGTCACCGTAAAGTGATATCCACTCTGTGTAATACGTAATACCAATATTTTGACATTCTCGGTTGTCATCAAAGTTCGGTGTACAACCGAAGCTTGATACGTAATAGCCCTACTGACCCTCAGTAATCTTCCGGCAATAGATAATGTCCAACAACATAGAACGACGAAATGGATGTTAACAGAAAGTATGATTTTTATACTAAATAGTATACGATCAGTCAGGTCCGATGTTCGGTGAAAATTTGAGCTTTCAGCTCTTCAATACTAACGACTTTCATACTTTAATAAAACGATTGCATCACAAAAACTACCAAAAATGACTAGGTAACACAGGTAGGTAACCACAACAATAAATTATTATTCTATTTTATTATAATCCATTAATTTTTGAATACCTCCGAAAACACATGTATTTAAATATAGTAATTCACAGTGAATTTCCTTCTAATGATTCAATAAATATCACCAGAAATCTAAAAACGTAATTTTGGAATTTCCCTATTGTAGTAAACATTCATATAAACGAGTACCTATAACCGCACAATAATGACGCGTAGATAACAAGATCGCATAATTTACAGTATTTAACTAAACTACTAAAAATAGAAAAG
This sequence comes from Xestia xanthographa, assembly GCA_905147715.2. Classification (NCBI taxonomy): domain Eukaryota; kingdom Metazoa; phylum Arthropoda; class Insecta; order Lepidoptera; family Noctuidae; genus Xestia; species Xestia xanthographa. The sequence goes on along the minus strand of LR990649.1, from coordinate 11,869,257 downwards.
TACAACTGTATCAGAACAGTAATTTAATATTTTTGTGACTTTCCCATAATTTCCCTTCGTCATTTCATTAGTTTTAATGACGTAGATGACAAGATCATATTGCCTAATTTACAGTATTTAACTAAACTACTAAAAATGGAAAAGTACAATTGTATCAAAACAGTTATTACTTAATTCTATTTGTGATTTTCCCATAATTTCCCATCGTCATTTCATTAGTTTATTATGAACTTATGAAGCAAACACAAACAACAAACAAATCATTCAACAAATGAGAAAAATGATGAAATGATTGACAAAACAGCACCCATTATGGCCGTAGTATTATGATGAACTTTATCATTAGAACGTAATCGTAACATTTCTTTTGATGCATTTTCTTTCAAGTTTAAAAAAGTAAGGTGATACCGAAAAAGAAGTATTTTATCAGACCACTACAAAGTAAAAGCGTCGCTTTTCGCAGTTCTTTAATTTTAAGCGCGACTACTGAGCCTAAGGGGACGGTTCGATTCCCTGTTTGGGCAAAATGCTATTTCCATGGATTTCTGTTTCCAGGAATTTCTCAATAGCAACCACGGACCTTACGGGATAATATCCGTGTTTTTTTTTTGTTTTGATTTAGATGAGCTCCCGATATTTCGACGCTGTTGCAAGCATCATGATCGCGGGAATACTGAAGAGGTATGCGGGTGGGGCGAAGATTATTTATTACGAGCAGACAAATCTGTCTACCCTCTTTCTTTCCCCTTTTTCATCTTTCTTTCTTTCTTTATCTCGTAAGTACTTTAAGTGTAGAGAAAAACCGTGAAAGTCTAAAACAGAGCAACCACGGAGTCTGGATTTGCGCCCGGTTGATGGCAATAGGCTCGCCCCTATTCTTTTCTTTAACCCTTGGTCACCCAATGCTGAGTGTAAGTCTCTTCCAAATGTCTCCATCTTTTGGCGGTGTCATGGGTCGCCCCAATAACATGGTACTTAAACATAACTGGCAAAACGTGGGTGTACTATTAGGTACACTTCTGCCTAACCCTTCGGGGATTACAGGCGTGATGTTATGTTATGTTATAGTTTTAAAATTGATGAGTTATTTATCGAACAACTAATACTTGCAGCCGAGTGAGGTGAGGCTATTTATATAACTAACTAGCCCGTTCCCGTGGGAGTACGGGAATAAAATATAGCCTATAGCACTCACGAATAATGTAGCTTTCTACCAGTGAAACAATTTTTAAAATTGGTTCATTACTTCCGGAGATTACCCCCTACATACAAACTTACAAACATACAAGCTTACAAACAAATGTTACCTCTTTATAATATTAGTATAGACTAGAGGACGTCACGCGGTTTCACCCGCGTAGTTCCCGTTCCCGTGGGAGTACGGGGATAAAACATAGCCTATGTTACTCAGGGTGAATGTAGCTTTTTAATGGTGAAAGAATTTTTGAAATCGGCGCAGTAGTTTTTGAGTTTATTCATTACAAGCATATCACACACACAAAAATACAAATCTTTCCTCTTTATAATATTAGTGTAGGAGAACAAAATAAAACCCACGGAAAATGCAGTGACAAACAGGGAACTGTCAATGTTGCACTTGAAGAACCTATTGTATTAATGCAACTGGGTTTATTTCAATATTTTGGAGTCAATATACTTATTGAGGAAAACGGTATTAAGTGTAAATAAATGGTATTGATCACACGTTGTTGTAAACCGCACTACAGCAACTAATTGCGAATTGACATTTATTTTGACGTCAGTTGAGATGAATCAACCTTGCCATTGTAACCGTTGCTGTAGTACGCACGTCAATATGAATTCACACCCGGTCAAACTAGGCCATACAAAATCTAGGAAAGGAAGCAATTATTGAGGAAAACGACACAATGTTTTTGTTTAGGATGAAAACTATGTGAGATTATTTTCCTTGTAATGGAAAATCCTGAACATAACATAATTAGCTAGTTTTCAACGGGATTAAATAAACGAATAGAATTTCATAAAAGTGAAACTTTAGTCCAGTCAATTTAGACATTCGAAGCTACATAAATTTACAACAAGCTGAAAATTGGTGTAATCGGTGAAAATTGGTGAAATAGTTTTTTTAGGAGCTCCGAACACTAGGTACTTTATAGGTGGCGTGGAAACGTGTACATATTACAACTTTTACAATTTTTTTAATCGTTATATCTCAGAAACGGTGGCTCGTAGGAACTGAGGTATTTTTATGATAAAACTTACCGTTTTGCTAAAAATCGCGAAAAACTCATTTTTTTGAACTTTGACCTTGAAATTTTTTTTTCCATACAGGGGAAAGATGGGGAACTTTCAAATTTTATTTATAATTAATTATATTTTCAACGATTTCACCAATTTGCAGCTTGTTGTAAATTTATGTAGCTTCACTCTTATTTTTTGGTTTAATTTGACCGGACTACATAAATACTTTCACACAGGTACGAGGGGTAATAAAAATCTCTCCTTACCATTTTTCGGTGACTGCGGCCAATCTCAGCGAAGATTTGCCATATCGGCGCTGAAGATAATTATTTAGTGCACAGTGAGTGCGCAGGCACAGTTACACTCTCTCTTCCCTCGCTCGCATTATGCAATGCGACAGCAATCCGACACTATCAAAAAGTGATCAGGCACAGGTCCAACGGCTTGACGTGGTTTGCGAGACACGCGAGTATCTACCATCAAATTTCAAATTCCGGGCTGCTACTGAGACATTCCAGGCTGCTACTGAGAAATTCCAGGCTGCTACTGAGAAATTCCTAATGAAAAAAACCCAATTACACTTTTTGCCCAACCTGGGAATCGAACTATAAAGACCATAAGCTCAGGAGCCACGTTTGCGAGCGTGAGACGACAACGGGTAAACTGAAACGATGAACTCAAATCATGAACTAGTTCCATCATGGAACTGTTAATGGTACTAGTGACAATGAAGGAACTGAACCACTTTTGTTTCATGTCTTTTATAAATTCATAACGTGTAGTTTAAAAAAAAATCAAGATGGGGTACTTTATTATATTATCTTAGTGGAGTGTCTGGGGGTTTTGACCTCAGACTTTTGTTACAGTGAATGAATTTAAATGGTCGAGGGGGGGTTTTCTTTTTTATACTATGAAGTGTAAAGTTTACCCAAAATTTTTTTGTGCTTTTGATTTTTTTATTATTTAAACAAAAACTATAAAAAATTAATACTTGAGCATGTAATTTTTTTTGAAGTAATTTTTTTTTCGTATCTATACGTTGAATAATACCTAAATAGACATAAATGAATATTTTTTTTAAATGTTGGAGCGTATGAAGGGTCATAACGACCTTGGACAGGTAGTAGAACGTGGAGAGGGGAGAACGGCAACACCAGCTGCTCCAAAACTAAACGACATTTTTCTAGCTACTTTTTAGTTATAAATGACACGTGTTCTGCGCATGTTGTATTTGAGAGTAAAAGTTGTGTATTTTGTTGTTTATTTCTGATAAAAGTTTTATTGAAGACGTTTTTTTTCTATCGAATTTCTATGTTAGATTTTTTATTTGTTCATTTGGTAAGTAATCTCATTAAAAATCTGCAGTTTATTATATGATCATGATGGTTATAATATGACCATAATGATTATTAAATAATAAATTAAATAATAGGTACATAGATAATTAAAGATTAATTTAAGTAAAAGAAAAAAAAAATGTAATAAATTAATCATTTCATGTATTCAATTGTTTTCTATCACAGTTTTCTAACAATGGATGAATCAAGGACCAGTAGTACAAGTAATGAGCACAGCTGCCTTATCTGTGAAAAATTGGGTTCATCTTCCGAAACCAATTCAGATTTAGGTGTTATTAAAAAAATAAATAAAGGAATGAAAACGTTACGAGCTGCTTCAAGCGAACGAAAGGATGGCTTGTTACCTTATCTTGAAACTGAATTCATTTACGCTCATACAGGTTGTCGCCAAAAATATATCCATAAAAAATATATTGAAATATATAAGAAGAGGTCTAATGAAACTCCATTTTCGCCTCCGAAAAAGAAACTCCGAAGTAGCACTGATTTATCGAGCTTTGAGTGGGAAAAAAACTGTTTCATCTGTGGCCACGAAGCTAATAAACAAAAAGAAGCAAAATTAAATAAAAAACGACGAAGACAAATCTCATATATTAATACTCCAAGTTTAAGTGACTCCATTGTACACTTTAGAGCTGTACAGAAGAATGATTATTGTCGAGAAATTCATAAAAGAATTGCTGGTATAGCAGATTTACAAACAGTCCAAGCAAAATATCATGCTGATTGTTATAATTCTCTTAAGAATTCCATTCATATGAGCTCTGCTGAGAAGAAAGTTGGTTCGAGAATTTCGATGATAGATGCAGCAATGGAGCAAATATACAAATATATAGAAGAGAATGACGACTGCCAATTTTCTATGCAAGAGTTGAAAGATACCATCACCTCACAGTATACTCCGGATGAAAAAACTATTAGAAAACGACTAATAGACCGCTATCATGATGATATTGTTTTATCAAGTAAATTTGGAACTAATACTATTATATGTTTTAAAAAAACTAATCATAATGTATTAAAAGAAAGTTGGTACAATCAACAAAATAATAGTAAAGAAGAACAGGAGTTACATATATTAGAAGCAGCTAGTGAGATTATTAGGAGGGATATAAGAGCTCAAGTTTACGATAGTGAAAAGTATACACCAAGTGACAGAATGCTTGAAGATATTGATGAATCTATTCCAAAATCTTTAAATTTTTTACTATCACAAATAATACTGAAAGATAAAAAAAAAAATACAGAAGCAATTCCTTGTTATGAAAAGAAATGTAAATCTATCGCACATGCTATAATATCAGCTATATGACCACGATCATTTCTATCACCTTTGCATGTTACTTTGGCTGTGATGTTTCATAGAAAATTTGGTTCTAAAAAAATTATAAATATCTGTCACTCCTTAGGCTTCTGTGCTTCATATAAAGAAGCTACATTGTACGAAGCTTCAGCTACTTTTGCATCTCCACCACAAATAGAACCTGGCAGCTTTGTTCAATTTGTGCATGATAATGCTGACTTCAATATCAACACTATTGATGGAAAAGGAACGTTTCATTATATGGGAAGTATTCAAATAGTTACTCCAGCTGATGGTATACAACCTCGACAACCTATTAAACGCTTGAAGATTCTACCACCTGAATCTCATAATTCTCAAAATTTCATAATTTTTTTTTCTAATCGAGATCACAATTTTTTAATAGGTAAACTTTTTTGTATATATTATAAGCTAAACATTCCACTTTGAATTATAAAATTTCATTCACTGTAACAGAAATCCTAGGTTTTCATGTTTTTAACGCCCCAGGCGCTCCACTATCTGTGGTTGAGGCTATGCTGCACTATAATTTGTTTGACGAGGACAATGTTTATCAGAGCATTTTGACATTACGATGACCAAAAAGAATTTGCGCCCAACGTGGGGCTCGAACCCACGACCCTGAGATTAAGAGTCTCATGCTCTACCGACTGAGCTAGCCGGGCTGTATATGAGGAGTTGAAATTGACCACTACGTTCGATAATCCGTTCCGGTAGATTGTAAATACACTGGCAGGGAATAAAAAACGAAACGTTTGTCATAAATAAAAGAAAAACAATATGTGAACGGCGAAGCTTCATGAATCATTGACCACTGGCATTTTTGTTAAAGAAATAAAAAGGTTGAGTTGCGGTGATGCATGCTCAAAAAAGGTTACATTGCTACAAATTAGGATGCATTCGTCAAAAAAACTTTCCATCAAAAACAGTTCGGTAGCACTTAGATAACCGCAATTAAATTAAAATAACAATGCACCGTGCCCGATCGGGCACGGCTGGGGACATAAGGGTACTAACATTCATGAAATACCTCTAATAAACAGAATAAGGAAGCAATTATCTTCTGAAAATAACTAGGTATTAAATTACTACTGCGTTTAAACCCCATTGCAAAGGAAATAGGACAACAACATATTTGTACGTAATTTATATTTCACACTTTGTTTTGTATTTTCCTTTGTTGGAACAAATAATTGTGTTGTAAGTACAAAATTTTTTAGTACCTAACATCAAGCTACCCAAGACTGTCAAACTTTCCCAATTAACCATGAACCTAAAGCTTTAATGATAAAGTTAAAAATCTATTAAAGAAATTTATCAGATTGTAGTAGCTTGATTTGCTGGCGACTGTACAAAATTTTGTAGTACCAATCAATCATCAGCTTTCACATTGTGATATATTTACGAGGTACGAGATGACTATGTTTACAAGTTTACAACTGAGTGAGTCACACGCTTGCATTTGACTGTTTACGAAGAGGGTTTTGTGAACAAGTTTCGAAACAAAAGGTTCGATACAATAAGTATCTTATTTTGGTTAATTAGGGTATGTTGTCGGTGATAATTTTCTTGAGAAATATGTACTGTAATTGTAATTAGCAGGGAAACAAACGTGAAATCATAATTGCATTTTGATTCTTTCGGAGCTACTCATCTTAACTTTATTTAACTGGAGGTATGATGTTCAAAAGCTGTGAGTCTCAAGATTGCTAGGGAATATTGTCACAGTCTTGAACGCGATTTAAGAACTGAGACAATATTCCATTGTTGATCGCGTTCAGTTAATTGGCGAAAATTGTACAACGAAACCGTAATCAGGCCCTTTGAAACACTTAGAAATTAAAACAGTTATGGTTCAGTAACACACAAAGAACACCACTTTCAACAAGCAATCAATCCTAACCCTTTTCAAGAATTCATCATCAATTACTTTACCGTTTCATAACGTCCCTGCACCGTCATCATCCTACACAAATAACGGTACAAATGCAAAGAAAATCGACCAAAAGAAAGCACCGATATCATTGAACATAACGTACAGTACTACTAAATTAATTACAATAAACGTACGCGCATCTCGCTCATTACGACGACGCCTGCGCATAAACCCGTCGGGTCCGATCGTAAACGGGGTGAACGATTCTACATGTTCGTGATTCTAAATGAACGTTATGACCAACCAAATTAACCTTTATTATGAAGATATGGTGCATTGGAAGTTCGCCTTTTTGTTTACAGGTATTTTTGTATACTTGCACAACAATCTTTCATTGTTTCTTCAATTTCAAGATTGTTGCCTTTTGTCTTCGTGCTTTCTGCTAGATAAAGAGGTATTTTGTGCCATTTTTTTCGGATGAGAAATCATCCAATGAGTCCCGCTCTGGGCGGAGTGGCAGGGAGTCCATGTATGTCCATCCATGTTCCTTCATTGCTCTTTGTGTTCCAGGGCCGCGGTATCTCTTTCGAACAGTCCCGCAGTCCTGACAGTCCCGCCGCCCTGCGTTTCGCAGCCCTGAACAGTCCCGCAGCCCTGTGTGCCACGATCCTTCAGTATAATCTTTGAGTTAGAAGATTTAATTCAGGACGGGATCAGGCACATCGGTCGACAAATCTTCTTTTCGTTTATGATTGGCACATTTGACATGGCAAAGCCTATACAAAGTAAACATTGTATTTTTTATTTTCTTTGGATGTTGACTTCAAGCAGGAAAAACACTGGTACATTAAAAGGTAAAAAGCAAATCAAAGGCATATGCAAATTATAATTGTTGTAAATTAAATTACCGAGCTTAAATTCCTGTTATTATCAGTAGTGTCTACCTAGACCTCCATATCCCTACCTGCTTTTACATACTGGGATTCCCTAAACGGTTCGTTAGCATAATGTTCTCAAGGTCGAAACACATTTAGTATGGTGAGAATCACAATTATTACAGTGAGTTTCGTCGCAGTGCAAATGCATTACCAACCATATTACATGTATAAAACCGATATGTTTCAGACGCGACGTAGTGTGTTTCTACCTGTATTCGTAGGTACAGACGCGCTAGCACATCTAGTTACGCGAAACTGTGAAATTTTCCCAATCAACTAAACAAAAAATATATAAAAGAAATTTAACAGATTGTAGTAGCTTGACTCAAGTACCTCCATTAGCTGATGTGGGAGTTAAAACAGCCAACCTAAAGTGGGAGTGGGCTGGCCATGTTGCACGATGGACCCGGAGAGTGGGCAAAGATTTTCACTCACTGGACGCCAGAGGGTGGACATCGTCGATGAGGTCGACGACGGCGAAGGTGGTGTGACGATCTGTGGTAGATCGGTGGTGGTGTGGTATTACGTATCTCTGTTGACAGCTCGAAATGATAGTAACTGGGCTCAGTGTCAATCAATTAACTGTGAAAAGGTTGGTTAGTTTCGTATTATGTAGGTATGACCAGTCGCGATCTAATATGATATCATCGGTTGTCATGGTGGCTGATAGTCACCGTAACTTTTTTTGACAGACGGTTTCCTATCGATACTTATATTATTTCGATTAGGTAAGCATAGTGGACAGCAAATTGATGACAACTGAGTTTGAAGTGACTTTCGTGAAAGACGTTACACCGTACCCGGGCTGTTAGTCACCGTAAAGTGATATCCACTCAGTGCGATACGTAATACCAATATTAAGACATTCTCGGTTGTCGTCAAAGTTCGGTGTACAACCGAAGCTTGATAGTCACTGGATATCAGAAAGATACCTAAAAGCCCTACAGATCATGTTCGCAGGGCAAACGTGGCCAGAAATTTCACAGAACAGAGAGTTTTGGAGGAAGAAAGCGGAGGCTTTTGCCCAGCAAAAAAAATAGACGATGTGCTGGCATCTGTACGGCGAAACCTTTCTGGCACAATGAGGGATTTTCTTTTTAGCTCTTCCCTAGTCGCTGGATAGATGGCGCTAGGAGTAAGTATGACAATGCAAGGAACGGAACCTAAAAAAAACTGATTTTAACAAAGCGCGAGAAACGTTGGTTATATTCGCAAATGAAAGTATCAGTCAACGAGAGTATGTGACGTGACACAATGTTTTTTTTCCAAGCGTTTTGGCTTTGGCATAGTAAGTTCAACGCCATCTATAGAGTTCTTGGAAACTAAGTTTTTTTTTAAAACCTCAAAAGGAAAACCTCTCATTGCTAAATTCTGCGAAGGTAAGTACTACAAACGATACTTGCGTACTTAGGTAAGCAAATAAAAGATGTATGATTCGGTTAAAGTACTAGTGACACAGTCTACTTCTCAGAAGTAACGGGAATATTAACCGCATTAATTATGTTCAGCGGTTTAGTGTTGTGTAATAAAAAATAGAACTCATTTACATAGACGAGAACCGGAAGTCATAGGTAAGTGAATGAGGCTTGTGAAGACACTCTAGGTGCACAAGTACTTTAATATCATACGTAGGAAATGGGCAACGGAAGTCACTGAAACGTTGCTGAAGACAATGGTGTGAAAGACGATATTACCAAGTGGTGATAAATTGTTCTGATCGTTGTTCTCTGAACTGATATTTAGGGACTAGCGGACGTCCCGCGGTTTCACCCGCGTAGTTCCCGTTCCAGTGGGAGTACGGGGATAAAATATAGCCTATGTGGCTCGTGGATAATGTAGCTTTCAAATGGTGAAAGAATTTTTTAAATCGGTCCAGTAGTTTTTGAGCCTATTCATTACAACCAAACAAACAACCAAACAAACAAAGTTTTCCTCTTTATAATATTATTATATTATATATAGTATAGATGAACATAACATAACATAACGCCTGCAATACCCGAAAGGCTAAGGCAGAGGTGTACCTATTAATACACCTATTAGTGTAGTTTAAGTCCCATGTAATAAGGGGCGATCCTATTTCCATCAACCGGGCGCAAATCCTTCGTGGCTGCTACTGAGAGATTCATGAAGGAAACAACCAATATCACTTTGCCCGACCTGGGAATCGAACTCAGGACCTCTTGCGCAGCAGTCGTCCTTGCGACCACTAAACCAACGAGGCAGTTGTCTAGGGATAAATTCCATTCAGGGAGTAGGTAGTCAACTTTATAAAATGCTCAACGTTGGAATGCCCCAGTGTCAAAATGTACATTTTGACACTGGGGCATTCCAACCGTTGACTAAATTCAATTCATTCAAAATTCTCATGGACTAAAGTCATTGTTAATAGTCATCTTCTGAATAGGGAAAGAAAACTTCCTACCATTTTCCTGAAGCAAGGACAGTATTAAATTTCAAGTCAGTAGCTGCTCTTCGATACCCGCAATTACAGACACAATTAAAATAACAATGCACCGTACCCGATCGGGTACGTCTGGGTACATACAGATTCAACTAATTTACATTACACATTAAGTTCCAAGTACATACTTGGAACTATACTACTATACAGCAGGTTTTTTCACCCTATGTTTACATAAACATAGGTTGAAAAACCTGCTGACACATCAGATGCAAATCCAGTACAACTAGAATACAACCTGAAATAAAACTGTAGCTGTAAAAGACGTTAGTTCCGCCTAATTTCTTTGACGTGAACGACTCTTGACTCACTGGAAAAACCGCCCACAAACTGCAAACTCATTTATATTAAAAAACCACAAAATAAATAAACACTACACCTCATTTACAAGAATTAGAAGGTATGTAAGTGGTGGTTAGTAGTAGGTCAATAAATTATAGTTGATTTTATGAGTCAAAAGGCAAACTCAATTTCGTAAATATATTGGAACTGCAAAAGTCATCTTTTGAAGAATTTCAATTATTTGTTTGTTTACGGGTGTTTTAAGATAGCTATTGATCTCTGCGACATATTATGTTAAACTCATACAACAAACTGGTCTTTGACGTGTAGGATTTTGTCCTTTATCGTGGCCTTCGTGGGCACGTTTACTAGTAACATTTAAACTTACATACACAAACAGCCAGACCCGGAACAAATATCTTTACTACATCCATACAAATATTTGTTCCGTGATCGAACCCGCGACTCCCAGCGCAGCAGCTAGTCACTCAGCCACTACGCCAACAGTGCCGTCAAAATAAATGACATCGGGTGAATTTGGTATCATCATCATCATTCACAGCCTGACTTCAAACATTCACCCACTGCTGGGCATAGGCCTTTGTTTGTGCCAATCTCAGGCCAACCTCAACCAGGATTTACTTGAGAAGGCAACGGAGTCGTATGCCTTACTCGCCGCCAGACTATTGTTACTGCCAGTTACGATCGCAATAGCGGTCATTGCCCTTTCCCTAATATCTCTTCGTATGAACCAAATCAATTGAACCTTGTGTTGATGTTTTGTTTTTCATTAGAAAAAATGTTGAAGATCACTTTCAAGATTCAAGACTTGACTATACTTATTTTTGGTTTTTAAAGTTAAGAACTTTAGTAAATGTAAGTGGGTCAATGACCGCTATTGACAACTTAACTGGCACCAACTATACCAACACTTATCTTTCCAGTCCTGGGTTCCAGACCTGCATGAAGGAGGACTTTTGGCCGAAGGGTGTCGTATATCGACGTTTCCGAGGGCGGTTACGCGACACCACGCAGCGAAACACGACGCCGACAACGTTGCGTGTATAGTTATAGTCTCATATGGTTTAAAATATTGTATTAGTATATTAATGTTGTTAAATATTATTTTGTGTATTTTATCTATGGGCCTTAGTTGATTGACAATATAACGATTATTATTATTTATTTTATTTATAATAATTCAATTATTTATTCAAGTAACATAACTCATAGTGTTAGTAACAATTTCACTTATAACTTTGTTAGTAAACTATATATATACAAATCATGAAATTAACCTAAAAAAGGGGGACATTTTTACTATGCTGCAGGTCCAGCAGAAATTTTGCAGCACCGGTTAACGTTCGCGCAGTCCAGTCGGCCAGAGATCATTTTTAGGATGCTGTTGGGGCTGCCCCGCACCCTGCGTACCAGGGAAGCGCATCTCTTACGCATTATTGTATAAAAGCAATCTACGCGGGATCCCGCAAATATCTCTGAAACACTACAAAAGCGCGGCAACCCCATCAGCACCCTAAATGCGTTGTTATACTGGACACGAAGGGCGCTGTACGCCTTTAGTGTAAAACCTACATCTAACCGAACCTACCTACTTCATTATGTATTTTGGATGTAATCTACACTAATATTATAAAGAGGAAAGATTTTGTATTTTTGTGTGTATGTTTGTAACGAATAAACTCAAAAAGCTTAGTAGCAGCCGATTTCAAAAATTCTTTCACCGTTAGAAAGCTACATTCACCCTGAGTAACAAAGGCTATATTTTATCCCCGTACTCCCACGGGAACGGGAACTACGCGGGTGAAACCGCTTGACGTCCGCTAGTTATGTATAATTCAATGCCTCGTTGGCCTAGTGGTTGCAAGTACGACTGCTAAACAACAGGTCCTGAGCTCGATTTCCGGGTCGGGCAAAGCGTTATTGGGTTTTTCCGTCAGGAATTTCTCAGTAGCAGCCACGGAGACTGGATCTGTGCCCAGTTGATGGCAATAGGCTCGACTGCTATTACTTGGGACTTTAACTGGCAAAAGGTGGGAATGCTATTAGATACACCTCTGCCTAGTGCCTAGCCCTTCGGGGATTACAAGCGTGATATTATGTAATGTAATCTATACATATAATAAAACAGTAGAAAAACTGTGTCTGTACATTGAATATATTAAAAAATAAATAATTGAGGGGGGTTTAGAAACAGTAATAGAGCACGAATCCAAAAAAAAAAGTCTGTCTGTTTGTCTGTTTGTCTGTTTGTCTGTTTGTTTGTACACGCTAATCTTCGGAACTGCTGGACGGATTTGAATGATTTTTTTGTTGTTGTATAGGTATTAAGTCTAGGCAAGATATAGGCTACAATTTATCTTGGAAGCTTGAACACCTGATGCAGAACCACAACAGACCAGCTGAACTATAAGAGATACAAAAATGGTACCATAGCAAAAATTGTTCCACGTGATGGGCATTTTCTGCTGAGAGAATAAATTTGAAGATCTGGAACACCTGATGTGGAACTCCAAGAGCCCAGCTACACTAACATATATATAGAAATGACGTTTTAGCAAAAGTTGTTCAATCTGATGAGCACTCTCTGTTGACTTATAAAAATCGAAGATCTGGAACACCTGTTGTGGAACTCCGAGAGCCCAGCTACACCATAACACATATAGGAATGACGTCTTAGCAAAAGTTGTTCGGTCTGATGGGCATTTCGTGTTGACTTATAAAATCTTTCCCAGTGTTCCAAAGGAGCTAAAAGATTGAGGATCATAAGATCCCAAGAATCTACCGAAGAGCGTCAGGAGAGACTTAATGCTGTTCGAGAACATCAGGCTTCAACTTGCTCCGTGAAAACCTCTTCGGATCGCGAAGCACACCTGCGTTCTCAGCGTATTTACGCATCTACATCCAGGTGTCTAGAGACCAGTGAAGAAAATGATGCGCGACTGACCGCTGATCGTGAACGTCTGCATTGTCTCGCGAGTTGGAGACATTCACGGAAAGAGAATTACGCTTGAGTTTTCAGCGTATCTACACACCGACTTCTAGGTATCTAGAGACAAGTGGGGAACGTGATACGCGACTGACTGTTGATCGTGAACGTCACGCATTGTCTCGCGAGTCGGAGACGTTCACGGATAGAGAATTGCGCTTCGACATCAGACGTATCAGATCTTCGATTTTGACGACACCGTTGTCGCTGGCATAAGCAACAGGTTCCGCGTACGAAGTCGCGGGCAGAAGCTAGTCTATACATATAATAAAACAGTAGAAAAACTGTGTCTGTACATTGAATATATTAAAAAAGAAATAATTGGGGGGGCTTTAGAAACAGTAATAGAGCACGAATCTAAAAAAAAAAACTGTCTGTTTGTCTGTTTGTCTGTTTGTTTGTACACGCTAATCTTCGGAACTACTGGACGGATTTGAATGATTTTTTTGTTGTTGTATAGGTATTAAGTCTGGGCAAGATATAGGCTATAATTTATCTTGGAAACTTGAACACCTGATGCAGAACCACAACAGACCAGCTGAACTATAAGAGATACAAAAATGGTACCATAGCAAAAATTGTTCCACGTGATGGGCATTTTCTGCTGAGAGAATAAATTTGAAGATCTGGGACACCTGATGTGGAAATCCAAAAGCCCAGCTACACTATAACATATATATATAGGAATGACGTTTTAGCAAAAGTTGTTCAATCTGATGAGCACTCTCTGTTGACTTATAAAAATCGAAGATCTGGAACACCTGTTGTGGAACTCCAAGAGCCCAGCTATACCATAACACATATAGGAATGACGTCTCAGCAAAATTTGTTCGGTCTGATGGGCATTTCCTGTTGACTTTTATCTTGGAAACTTGAACACCTGATGCAGAACCGCAACAGACCAGCTAAACTATAAGAGACAAAAATGGTACCATAGCAAAATTTGTCCCACGTGATGAGAATTTTCTGCTGAGAGAATAAATTTGAAGATCTGGAACACCTGATGTGTAACTCCAAGAGCCCTGCTACACTAACATATATATAGGAATGACGTTTTAGCAAAAGTTGTTCAATCTAAAGAGCACTCTCTGTTGGCTAATAAAATCGAAGATCTGGAACACCTGTTGTGGAACTCCAAGAGCCCAGCTACACTATAACATATTTAGAGGAATGAAGTTTTAGCAAAAGTTGTTCAATCTGATGAGCACTCTCTGTTGATTTATAAAAATCGAAGATCTGGAACACCTGTTGTGGAACTCCAAGAGCCCAGCTACACCATAACACATGGGAATGACGTCTCAGCAAGTGTTGTTTGGTCTGATGGGCATTTCCTGTTGACTTACAAAAATGAAAGATCTGGAACGTCTCGAATCGTCTCGCGCATCCCGTTGTATTCCCGTCCCCGGGCTCTTAAAATTCGACATCAGACGTTTCAGGTCTTCGATTTTGACGACTCCGTTGTCGCTGGCATAAGCAACAGGATCCGCGTACGAAGTCGCGGGCAGAAGCTAGTATAATAAATAAATCGTTTATTTATAAAAAGGGGCACATTTACAATTAAGTATCTTATCAAATAAAATAGAGCACTGTTGCTTATTGCCTGAACTAGGTGGAACCTGCGTTTCAGGCTAGAAGGTGCTCTAATACCTACTTAAAATAAATAAATCAACAATGAAAGAAAAGTAAATTACTAAAATAAGAACTTACATAAAAGATAAACAAACAATGTGTCAGCAGTTTACTTGCAGACTACAAGTAAATCTTCTGTCTGTGCATAGGTTAGGGGTTAATAAGGATTGTTATTCATTTACCACTTTGTTTGTTTATTTTTGCTTCATCATCATCATCAGCCTATTAATGTTCTCACTGCTGGGACACAAGCCTCCTCTCATATGAGAGGGAATGGGCTATAATCCACCACGCGGGCCCAGTGCGGATTGGTAGATGTCACACGTCTTCGAATTTTTTGGTTCTAGGACATGCTGGTTTCCTCACCATGTTTTCCTCCACCGTTTTGAGAGCAGTGGTAATGAAATAAATTACACAAAGTAATGCGACTGTTTGGGCTCGAACCCACGACTTACTGTTCGTAAGTCGGGGCCGCAACCACTGGGCCACCGCTGCTCTCTGCTCTCTGCTGTTTGCTTTGTCAAGTATGTTGCAAATAAATTGAAACACGTTTCAATTTCGTGTGGGTTTTATGTTATTATACGAAATATATTTAGAAAAACACTATTTTGACATTGCAAGTGTGCCATGTTATCATATCTCCGAGATAAGATTAGTTACGATAGTGTTATGTTATTGTAAGTAAATATTGTTACCTTAGTACAACAAACACGACGCACGGTGCGCGTGTTAGGTGTAACTTAAGGGCCTATACTACCTCAAATGACTTAGCATGATCCTCCGTTACGCATAAAATACTGCAGCATTAATTTTGAAATAAATATATGGTAAAGTTGAGGATTAATGCTAAGTACTATGTGTGACGAAAACACGATTCCTTAAACTTTTCTCGATAGAAAAAAAATCCAAAGTTACCTCCAAATCGAAAAATAAACTGGTATTCAAAAAGTACTTCAAATTAGATCATGAAACTTTGCATACTAACTGAACTATAAAGCAGGTCTTATGTGTTTTATTTTTTTAGTCCAATAAATAGATTTTTTGTAAATCGCCAAAATCTAATCATTTCGCACTATTCGGCCGCAGTGACTGACGTAACAACCGCTTTGTAATGCAAACTGATTAGAACTTTCTTCGAGTTGCTAATTTTAGGGTTAGAAGGGCCTTAAGTAAGATCAAATGACGAAGATAACTTACAATATAACTTTATTTACATTAAGTAAACTGTCTGTAGACTGCCTCCTTGGTCTAGTGGTCCCAATCGTGACTGCTGAGCTTGAGATCCTGGGTTCAATTCCCGGGTTGGACAAACTGTTATTGGTTTCTCAGTAGCAGCCATAAAGTCTGGATTTGTGCCCGGTTGATAGCAATAGTTTCACCCCCAATACATGAGACATATATACAGGGTGTCCGGTAATTAACCTTGACATTTCAAGGTTATCCATTAATTCTAAATATTCTATTCAATAAAAAATAATAAAAATACTTATAAAAAAAATCTTTTTTTTTTTTCTAAATGACCATAAGTTCTACTATAGGCCATTGCATATCGTAGAACTTATGGACATTTAGAAAAAAATACGAAAAAAAATCTATCATAAGTAGTACTTGTAAGCAAGTTCATTTATTTTGGAAAATTAGTATGAATTAATTTTTTTACAACGTTTAAACATCTTGGGTAAAAAAAAATATTTATATGCATACAAGAGTGACCAATAATTTTAAAATAATATCGTTTTCAAGAAGATTTCATAATGGTACAATTCATAATTGTATCTGCCTTAAATAATGAATTATTACTATTAATGTAGACAAGGAGAAAAAACCGGCCAAGTGCGAGTCGGACTCGCGCACGAAGGGTTCCGTACCATTATCTATACATTAGACAAAACGGCAAACAAATCACGTTTGTTGTATGGGAGCCCCCCTTAAATATTAATTTTATTCTGTTTTTTGTATTTGTTGTTATAACGGCAACAGAAATACATCATCTGTGAAAATTTCAACTGTCTAGCTGTCACGGTTCATGAGATACAGCCTGGTGACAGACAGACGGACAGACAGCGAAGTCTTAGTAATAGGGTTCCGTTTTTACCCTTTGGGTACGGAACCCTAAAAATACTGAACCCATTCTTATGATTTCTTATTATTTGCCCTACATCTGCGCATGAAATTTTTTTATAAGATAGATTTGATTTATTTTTATTTTTTATTTTATTTTGATTTATAAGATATTTCTTTTCGTATTTATTCTGAATGGCCATGGGTTCTGTTATGGGTAATTTCTACGTTATCTATTCATTGCCGGACAGCCTGTATATAACTGGCGAAATATGGGTGTACTATATAAGGTAGGTACACCTCTGCCTAACCCATCGGGGATTACAGGCATGATGTTATGTTGTGATATTATGTGTTACACTGAGTAATAGGCTTGTAGCGGCACTACAATAAAATACTTCGCTACATGGAACAAAAAGTACTACAGCGCCATCTATGACACATGATGAACTAACCGCGAAACACGTCAGAATCCTACATCGCGTAAACAACTTTATCCGCGACTTGAGACTATATACGAGAACCCGACAACAACTGTCGGGCAGTGGCCCACCAGACATAACACCCGTCTGGTCGGAGGATCCTCCCTTTTCTATGGGGGATGAAGAGCTTTACACCCTGTTCTTCATACCCAAAGGCTACTACAATTTTGTAATTTAAAATGTTATCTAAAAAAATTATTGACTGGTTAAACAGTAATTTATGTTGTTAGGTAGAGAACGTTTTGACAAGACATCACCATCTATACTAATATTATAAAGAGGTAACATTTTGTTTGTATGTTTGTAAGTTTGTATGTAGGGGGTAATCTCCGGAAGTAAACACCAATTTTAAAAATTGTTTCACTGGTAGAAAGCTACATTATTCGTGAGTGCTATAGGCTACATTTTATTCCCGTACTCCCACGGGAACGGGGACTACGCGGGTGAAACCGCGGGACGTCAGCTATCGCTGATACAAACGAACATTCTGCCTTAAATCAATTATTTAATTAATTTACGTACTTAGATCTATAAAGCCCTTGAATGACAACGAACGTAACATAATAACGGCCACATTTCAAGTGATGCCTCTAAAACAATTTATTTTTGGGCTCAACGCTACGTAATTGTATTCAGTGAGCTGTCATTCAAGCGGGTGATTATTAATGAAATAAAGTCTAGCACTCAAACTTCAATCAAAGTCCAACTACTGGAAAGACCTATGTGTGACAATATTTTTACCTATTTTTTTTTAGCCAGAGGGCAATGGAGAGGGCTATGCTCGGAGTTTCCTTGCGCGATCGAATCAGAAATGAAGACATCCGCAAGAGAACCAAAGTTACCGATGTAGCCCGAAGAATTGTAAAACTTAAGTGGCAGTGGGCAGGGCACATTGCTCGCAAAACGGATGGCCGATGGGGCCAAAAAGTTCTGGAGTGGCGACCGCGAACCGGAAGACGTTACGTTGGAAGGCCTCCAACTAGGTGGACCAATGACCTGGTGAAGGTTGCGGGAATCCGCTGGATGCGAGTCGCACGGGAGCGGTCAATGTGGCGACACTTGGAGGAGGCCTATGTCCAGCAGTGGACGTCTTTCGGCTGAAATTATGATGATGATGATGATTTTTTTTTAGTTGGAATATCCTCATAGATACCCTCCGCTTGCCCCAGGCGGAGGGTAGGTATCTATGAGAATATTCCAACTATTATGTCGGACTCTAACCGACTAAAAACCTACTGTTCCATGTTTGTGTCGGGGACCCGGGAGATACAAGTACAAGATTGAGAAAGCAACATAGATTAGAAACAAATGAACCACGTTACCACGAAACCCCCGCCAAAAGCCTGCAAATAATTAGCAGAAGATAACCAACACGGGACTATCAGAGGTCCAGTGACCCACATAGACCCCAGATGGTTATCGACGTAATAAGTGATCGCATGACATGTGAGCTTAGGTCATCGGCGTTGGTAAGTAAAAGCTAACTGTCCGCGCGGCCGTGCCACTTCCTCCGACGACGCCGGAATACTGAACGGGTGCGCGGAATGTCAAGCACACAAGTTTAATGACATTGCTGTTTTTATAATGTGAAGTTTTTTTTTTATTTATTTTTTCTGGACATTACACACAGCGCCATCTAGTGCCACACTAACCAACGAGGCTTGTGTCTTGGACACCAGATAGTTGATATACTACATAGATACTTTTTTTGTTTGTAAATACATACTTATTAAACATATAAACAGCCATGACTCGGAAACAAATGTTCATTCTCATCACACAAACATTTGCTTCAGCCGGGATTCGAACCCGGGACCCTAAGAACGTAAGGCAGCCTCAGTACCACTGCGCCATTCGGGTCGTCCTCGCACCAAGCATGGAATTTGCCGAATAAATGGTTATGGTTTCCTGTAAATATTGCTGTAAGTATTGTTGTACCACACAGCGGCACATCAACATCAAGCTAAACATTGGCTTCGCTTTGTATTGATTTCCCGTCCAATGAGAGATCCGCATAAACTGTTTTTAGGGTTCCGTAGTCAACAAGGAACCCTTATAGTTTCGCCATGTCTGTCCGTCCGTCCGTCCTCGCTTAATCTCTGTGACCGTTAGCACTAGAAAGCTGAAATTTGGTACCAATATGTATATCAATTACGCCGACAAAGTGGTAAAATAAAAATTTGAAAAAAAATGTTTTATTAGGGTAGCCCCGCTATATGTAAAGTGGGAAGTGATTTTTTTTTTAATTTCAACCCTAACGTGTGATACATTGTTGGAAAGGTATTTAAAAATGAAATGAGTTTGAAATTAATGAGTGAAATGAGTTTGTAAAGAATGAAATGGGTTTTCTAAAATCATTTTTGATAATGTCAATAATTTAGGAAATAATCGCTCCAAAAGTAAAAAACAATGTGTGTGTGTCCCCCCTCTAACTTTTGAACCATAAGTTTAGAAAATATGAAAAAAATCTGAAAAGTAGAACTTTATAAGGACTTTCTAGGAAAATCATTTTGAACTTGATGGAAACAACAGTTTTTGTACAAAAAAGACAAAAAGTTGAACAAAATAATTTTTGGACTAAGTTTGTAGTATATTCGTATATGCAAGCATTTTGCATAATGGATACCCACCTTTAAACTCATAAGTGGGAACATTTATTGTGACGGACGGGAAACTACGGAACCCTACACTGAGCGTGGCCCGACACGCTCTTGACCGGTTTTTTTATTTATATCTTGATTGATCGTACAAGGTTGATTTCAAAACTAAGTTTAATTTCATGGATTCATTGGGATCTTGATTTCCATTCCCTAAAAACATCACAATTTAAAACAATCCCATTACTTAATATAACATTTCTTATTTTTTAAGTTTGATCTGAAACTATTTTGTTACTGGCACTTCCTTATTTCGCAAAACTTCAAACTAGCGATGTAACGATACCGATACCGATATATCGGCCGATACAATCGGCAGGCCGATATATCGGCATCGCCGATTTAAATACAGCCGATACACAGACATGTCTAACATGTCTAGTCATCCTGAGCAAGAAGAGGTGGAATCTTATACGAGATGTCCAAATATTCCAATGAAACAAGATCCAAAGAACTATTGGAGCAATGAAGATAAATACCCAAAATTGAAAATGCTTGCACAAAAATACTTATCTTACCCAATGAGCTCAGTTGCCTCAGAACGTCTTTTTTCAACAGCAGGCCTCATACAAAATGATTTGCGCAACAGATTATCTGCTAGTAATTTGAATAAACTTTGTTTCCTTAAGAAAAATCTTCCTAAAGTGAACTTTGATTATTAATATTGATTTACTTTTTGATTTGATTCCTTGATAAATTTTACCCAAATAAATGTTGATATGATATTTTACCTTTTTTTCATTATTTTTATTTCCATTTTTGCCACACTTTACAGAATGGAGTGTCTATTTATTCTATATAACATATGTAAGTTTTGTGCATATAAATTACATCATTCTTTATTTACTGGGTGTATTTACTACTAAGCCATCGATATCGGTATCGCCGATTATTTTCCTCGATAATCGGTATCGGTATCGTATCGGCAAATTCATGTATCGTTACATCCCTACTTCAAACCTTCTCATGCAAATGTTTTTTTTATAAAAGCTCCGCTTTCAATGGATGCAAAAACTCGCGTTCATAGTAATCAATTTCTTCAATCGAATTTCTTTAAACAAGCACTTTTTCTGGAAGTTAAGTTACGGTTTTTGTTTTTTTTTTCCTGGAAGTAAAATATTCCATGTGAACGAATCGATAGTCGTGAATCGTTTGATTGCGACTGTACTTGCAACCGGCGCGCGTGGCGCCGCCTGGGACCGGCGCCAGCTATTCAATCACCTACAATGATATCACAATTTTGACAATCTTATATTCAAGTTTATGTTCACCAACTAATTAACAATGAACAAGATAAGTCAAATGTTAAAGAGTTAATTAAGTGAGTGTGTATGTAGTTTAGAGATAAGGTTGATCTCGGGAATTTTATTATTTTTTCGACGAAATACCTATTTTTCGTCTTATCGAGAAACATTTACATTACTAGCGGACGTCACGCGGTTTAAAATAAAGATAAAATCGGCGCAGTAGTTTTTGAGTTTATTCATAAAAAGCCTTCACACACACACACAAAACTACGAAAATACAAATCTTTCTTCTTTATAATATTAGTGTAGATTAGTGTAGATTAACAATAGTTGAAAGGTGTTCATTATGAAGAAGTTCGAAGCCGTGTGGTATCCGGCAAAGTAGAATAGAACCAACCCATTACGCTCACGGGTGTCGTATAAGGCGACTAATGTCTGAGGCAGAACACCTTGCGCCTCCGTAGACCAGAGAATGGGCAGCAGCGTTTTCTGTTAGTCTTTCATCACTGCGATCTCCAATCCCACTGCCAAGCGTGGAGATTACGGCAAATTCCTCCCATCGTGGGAGAGGCTTATGTCCAGCAGTGGACGTTACGGGCTGTTGTTATTGTTGTTGTTCATTATGCACCTAATAATTATTTTACTAGCCCATATTGTGCCACTGCTGGGCAAGGGTCTCCCATCGGGTCCATTCCTACCAATGGTGCGCTACTTTTTTCGAATTCTCAAGGAAGACATCCAGTTCGTTCCGCCAGCTCCTTCGCGGTCTGCAGCGACCACGTGTCACTGTTTCAGGGCTCCAATTCTGAGCTTGCAGGGTCCACAGCTCGTTCGGCATGCGACAAGCATGTCTTGCACAGCCCCTTTTAAGTTGGGCAGCCTCTTGAGCCACGTCAACGATTTGCTTTTTGGTGCGCACCTTAAAGAATGAAAGAAAGAAATGAAAAGCATTTATTAGCCCGCACAGGACAATACACATTAAATAAAATGGTGAAATTATCAGTATAAACTAATTAAAATTAAACAGAAATAAAAAGAAACGAAATTAGACCTGTACGAGGCCAAAAGGCCCCCCTATCTCAGCATGGTGCTGTAACATTAAAAAAAAAGTCACAGCGCTGATATTCTGATAGGGCCCCCTGTTCTTTTTTTTTTTTCGTATGGGAAATCATCAAATGACTTCTCCCGCTCTGGTCGGAGCAGGAGGGAGTGTCAGACTTTTACTGACTAAAATCCATCCATGTTCCTTCATCGCCCTTTGTGTTCCGGGGCCACGGTATCTCTTTCGAACAGTCCCGCAACCCCGGCAGTCTGTACCTGGTCCTCAAGTATGAGTGTAGCACAGTATCTACTACATAGAAGAAAAATGAAATAATAAAACACAGACCATAATTATTTTAATACAATATGTCTACCAGAAACTTTGTCTGATGATGACAAGTAATAAGAGTCGGTTAATGAAAAAACATCCATTAAAAACCACCTATCCTTAACCAGACCTGATAATTAATTTTGCCCCGTTATCCAGAAGCCCGGCTAGCTCAGTCGGTAGAGCATGAGACTCTTAATCTCAGGGTCGTGGGTTCGAGCCCCACGTTGGGCGCAAGCTTTTTGCAAATAAGACCTACCTGATCTGCTGAGCATAAAAGTCCATTTGTAAAGATAAGAGAATAATTAACATAAATCATGACGAAATGGAAATTATCTAGCTATGTTATAATGACTAGATGACAAAGAAAAATGTAGAAAAAATACCTAGGCATCTTCAACTAAGTTGCTGTAAAAAGGTTGTCAATACTTGTCATACATTTATCATTTATAAACGGGATGTTACTGACAGAGTTAATTCATAGGGTTCCGTAATAAAGCTGGAGAAACCCAACGATGAATCATCTTTCAATGACCAGCGGGCCTAAAATGGCCGCTTTAGTAGAATCCACGCAGAATCTTGTTATGAATCACGTTAAAAAAAAAAGTTCTTATTTTAAGCATTTTAAATTTCTAAAGTGATTTATATTACGATTCTGCTAAAGCGGCCATTTTAGACCCCCAGGTCACCATAAACCAATTCCTAAAAGCTTAATTTTCATAATTGTCTCAATTTATTGCAAAGTCATGTTTTTGTCATTTTGTAATAAAACAGAATATCCATATTCAATTAACATATTATGATTTGGATACGTACTCGAATGATTCATTTTCGTCATGACAAAATCATCAACCCGTGTAATACCCCATTTTTTATTTTAGGTTAGAGTTACATGGGCGTATCCCGTAATTACCTTTGAAAACATTATTTTAAAAATCTCGCACAAATTATTTTATAAAACATCGGAAGGTGAGAGGAGCTCGTGGCTAAATAATAACAGCCGCTCTAGTCGTTGCCTAGGTTGGTCTGTGGATGGGTGACCACTCATAACATACCGAGTTTCCTCCGTGCCTCGAAAAGCACGTTAAGCTGTTGGTCCCGGCTGTCATTTGTGATCTTTGACAATCGTTACAGGTAGTGGCCCAAAAAGTCTGACAACCGGTCTTACCGAGGGGTAGGTAATGTAACGTACTACCTACCCAATACTAACTGGGTTGTGGAGGTCAGATAGGTAGTCGCTCCATGTAAAATACTGGTATTCAGCTGCACCCGGTAAGACTGGAAGCCGATCCCAGATACTAAGGTAATGTAAGGAACCCTCAACTTTTTTTCCGCGTCGCCGATTGCTTCATTGACTTTTTATTTGCGGTAATCAATAACATTGCCATTCGATGTGTCACAAACTGCACTGACTCAGATGCATTGTTGTCTGCGCAACTTACTATCTAGTACCTACGTTGATAACTGAAATTATTAATTAAATAAGGTCTACCTAATCAAACACGAAATATTTTCAGAGAATCATCTACTAACGGCTCTAACGAAGCCAAAGCAACGAAAAAAAAAAATGTTATCTGAATTTTTTTGTTTTTACGAAATTATAATATATAATTCCACCATTTTTTTTTGAGACGTTTTGCATAAAACCTTAGTAAACCAGCGTAATGGAAAATGTTGTAAAATAAAGAACCATTATTTATTTTGTGGGCCAATTTTTTTTTTTTGAGGAGGAGCTCGTGGCTAAACAATAACAACCACTCGGGTCGATCTTTAGGTTAAGCCGTGCTTTCCTAGGTTGGTCTGTAGATGGGTGACCATCCTTACATACCGAGTTTCCTCCGTGCCTCGGAAAGCGCGTTAAGCTGTTGGTCCCAGGCTGTCATTTGTCCATCTTTGACAGTCGTTATAGGTAGTCAGTGGCCCAAAAAGTCTGACAACCAGTCTTACCAAGTGGTATCGTATTACCCAGTATGAACTGGGTTGTGGATAGGCAGTCGCTCCATGTAAAATACTGGTATTCAGCTGCATCCGGTTAGACTGGAAGCCGACCCCAACATAGTTGGGAAAAGGCTAAGCAGATGATGAGCCAATTTTTTTTTTCCCTTAAAATGGCTTCATTAAAGCCGATAAATGATTCCCTGAAAATATTTCGTGAATGGATAGATACCTACACCTTATAATATAACCAGCCTGAAATTTACTGTCCCTTGACACTCATAATTTAAGCATTTCTCAATTTACTCAAAAGCAATCTGATTCATAGATCTTGCTTGATTGTTTTAAACAAATAACAGTTGAAGTATTTTTATACTTATTAAAAAGTTTTATCCGTATAATCACATCCTAAACTAATCCTAAAAAAAATTGTATCTGTTTTCTTGCAATGCAGAACCAAGGTAATTAAAACTGTTAGCTTACGCTAAATAAGGTCCTTAGTTCAAAACAAAATCCCCTGCAGAAACAACACGGAGATTATTTTATCAATAAACAGTCAAACACTATTTTCAACTCGTGCTATTTTTGTTTGCGATTAGTCGCAATCCCTTTGAATCGCGATCATAAACGAGTGTTGGCTGGCTGTGTGCACGAAAGTCTGATCCTTTTTTAGGCATAAATACCTGAAACCCGCTTTGTAAAGCGACGTTGCGTCCAATTATCCTGTAATCCACATCCACAACAGCTTTGTCCTCTAATTTTGGATCTCGGAAATCGGATTTTGTGACAATGGGTATGATCCGTTGCATAATGCTCGGCTTCCAGTGTTGGACATTTGTACGTTCAAGTAATCAGATGGTATGGATAGCAAGCATAATCACAGGATTACACTGTTTTACCGTTTTAATATCAGTTGTTGATTTTATACCTGCGTATGTCAGTCTGAGGATAGGTGACTGTTAATTAGTACTAAGTAAAGTGGCTGTCACACTAATTTCGGGCCACTGACTACCAACAGTACGACTGACAAACAGCTGTCAAAGATCTGAGAATACGTGCTTCCCGAGGCATGGAAGAAACTCGGTACGTAATGCCCATCAGTCAAAATTTAAAAAAACTATTTGGTTTTTTGCAAATATCTCAAAAACTGTATGAGATCAACAATTAAAAAAAATATTTTTAAAGAACAGAGATATTTCCCAAAATAATGTACTACCTCTCCTAACAGTACTGTTGTATTTTGTTATAAAACAGAAACAACGCCATCTACATTATAATAATTCTGCCACGATTGTTTCCATAGTGCTATTTTATAAAACCGCCATCTATGGTCGAGTAGCGACACTATCAAAAGGTCAGATTTACATCTGGTATTCAAATATTCCGATAGATGGCGTGAATTTTAATTTGATTGCAAGTACATATTTCAAGCTGGTAGATAGGCCATGATTGAAATTTTAAAGTTATGAGGATCTAGTAGTAGTAGGTAATTAGCAAGTGTGTTTAGATAGCATTTACTATTTTCTTAGGTACATATAGTATGTTTCATAATTTTGAGCCCATTAGTACAAGCCGAAATAGCTCAGTTGGGAGAGCGTTAGACTGAAGATCTAAAGGTCCCTGGTTCAATCCCTGGTTTCGGCAGTCCAATTTTTTGCTTTGATTCATTTTAGTTTTAACGTTCGACAGTTGCTAGGTTACATTTAAAGTACACTTAAGAGGATGATTCATCGATATTTCAAAATGACTTTATACATTGCTGAGAAATCAAACTCCGCAGTCTCTTCAATGTTGGAAACAAAAGATTCCGTCTCGTCACAGATGTCTCATTGTTACGAATTGAAAGCAAAAAGATGACTGCATCGACCGGGAATCGAACCCGGGCCGCCCGCGTGGCAGGCGAGCATTCTACCACTGAACCATCGATGCTTATACAAAGCTGACGAAATTGAGGTATATTAAGTACATCCTACCTAATTAAAAAAAAAATTAGGTACGATTTTTCTCACTTTAGTGATTTCCGAAGAAGGGTTTACACAGTATTTTTTTAAGAACACTTTGTTTTAGCGACCCAGGATTTTGAATACCATGTCGACAATTTTTCTCCGTTCAATTAGTGGAAGAATGTGAAAATCCTTGCAGCGGCTGTAATAATTAGGTACATATTAAATAGGTTTCCGATCTACATGGTTGAATGAACCGTAGCTCACTTTGGTATTATAAATCGGATTCCATACTGGGGGTCTAAAATGGCCGCTTTAGCAGAATCGAAATATGAATCACGTTAAAAAATAAATTCTTAAAATGGACTTTATAATCATAACTGTAAAGTCCATTTTAAGAATTTTA
This sequence comes from Xestia xanthographa, assembly GCA_905147715.2. Classification (NCBI taxonomy): domain Eukaryota; kingdom Metazoa; phylum Arthropoda; class Insecta; order Lepidoptera; family Noctuidae; genus Xestia; species Xestia xanthographa. The sequence continues at coordinate 11,842,056 of LR990649.1, read as the reverse complement.
ACGTGATTCATACTAAGATTTTGCGTGGATTCTGCTAAAGCGGCAATATTCGAGATGACTGTGAACAAAAAAAAGCCCATTTGAAAATACTTACTGATATTTTGAAAATTGGTAGGTAGATATCTTCAAAATGAAACTTAGTGCTCATAGAAGCTTTTCTAATAATGTTATTTTTGTGTGTCAAAAAGAAGTTTGTGTCAATAGTGACGCATAAGTCTCTAATCGTAGGACTCTGATCTCATTAAAAACCTACTTATGTACTAGTCTATCTAAAATCTAGTTTTTTACTATCGACAACGCTCGATAACCAGGAAATACCAATCGTAAGTACTAATAATAACATCGAACACGAATTTCCTTTTTTGTTATTGATGTATAGGTACACTAATACGGATGTTATTAATAGAAATTATCTAATCGGTCCAAGAATCTTAACATTGGAATTAACGCAATTGATTGCAATGTTATTTCAAGTGCAAACTGTGATAACTAATAGCAATTAGCTGTTTTAAATTAGGTTAAACTTACTAGGAACACTCCGTGACTTGGACTGATCAAATTTTCGTTAAAAAATAACGTTATATTAATCGCGCCTGTAATCCACAAAGGGACTACTCACACAGACACTTATTCAGCTCAATTCAGCTTATGCCCATAGAAAACAACGATTTTGTATGAGACGCGTACGCGTCACGCGCGCTGAACGGATGCGTACGCGTCTCATACAAAATCGTTGTTTTTTGTGGATAAGCTGAATAGAGCTGAATAAGTGTAAGTAGTCCCTTAGGCAGAAGTGTACCTACCTACCTTAAAGTACCTACGCCCACTTTTCATGACTTATGTCCCATTTAAATCCCATTAGCCTTGTAATAGGAGGCGAGCCTTTTGCCATCAACCAGCCACAAATCCAGATTCCGTGGCTGCTACTGAGAGATCTCGATAGGAAACCCCAATTTTAAAACACATTTTGAGACGAATCTAATAATAAGTCCCTTAATCGTCGAAATTGATCCAGCCATTTGAAACATACGAAGCAAAACAAGCCGCGATAAATCACCTATGCGTTAGACTGACGAATTTATGACTGCAACTAGGTACCAGAAAGGCCAGGGCCTGAAGGAAAAACCACGACCACCAAGAGTGTAGCAAACAAAGAAGGAATGGAGGTGGCAATTAAAAATGATTTTGAATTTGAATTAAAAATGTAGAAAACTGGGAAAAAATACATCCTCCCAGATATCCAACCCCCCACAGGTTTTACATCGGTAATTAAAAAAAAAAAATCTGTTCCATAAATTTTCCCTGAACGGTCAAAATGTAAATTATAATAAACACTTGATTTTTTTTGCATTGCACTTTTGTTTATAACAGCAGTTTTGTTTTAAAATAACCGATGTAAAATTTCTATGGGAATTCACAATGGTGTAAACGTATGTACCTACGTGACCGTATGTGCGTCAATATCTCTCTTCTCTTCCACCTGTATATGATCTGATCAAAACAATGTTTGGACTATAAGGCGCGGGACAAATACAAGAGGCGACGGGCGGGGGTGTGGCGCGGGTGCCGCGCCATCGCCGTCTCAGTATGGCTCGCGCCTCGCCTCTTCTATACAAACAGAGAAGTGGCGCCGCGCCCGCGCCTCGCCTGCGCCCGACGCTTCTTGTATTTGTCCCGCGCCTAAGAGAGACAGTGACCTCTGAGTTTTTTTTTCGAAACACCGACTCATCTAGTTTCTACAAAAGACGAAAGTGTTTGCAAAAATCAATATTCTTTTATCATTACCAGTTACAATCATCGGCACGATTCTTGAGCGCTGACCTTCACCTGCGCAAAAGTGAGTTATTGGGTCCCTTTGGTGGTATGAAGTGGGGCGCGTATAGGTGCACGATGCGCAAAGCGATCCCCACTCTTCCGCCGAGCGCTCAAGAACCGTGCCGGTATCCGATACTCGTATGTCGAACAAATTTATTGATGAAATATTGAAGATAAAGCCAGCGATAGTACATGAGTCTATCAATAATATTGATTTTTATTTTGAAAAGAGGTAGATATAGAGGACTGGGTAATAAACTTTGCAATAGTAGGTCCACGTTACGGTCATAAACTTAAATCGCTGATGTGAGCAATAAAACTGCTAGGTTGGAATGGGATTGGGCGGGCCACGTCTGTAGAATGCATCAGGACCGATGGCCGTGAGTCGTCACCGAGTGGTTGCCAGAAGGCAGGCGTCGTTGCCGAGTTAGACCTAGAAAACGCTGACGTGACGAGTTAGGGACTAAAGTCAAAGTATTGTGTATTGTGTGATAGTTGGTCTTACAGTTAGGTTATAGTAACTTAAAAAAACTACCCATTAACTATTCACACTTATTCACCTCTATTCAGCATAAGCCCATAGAAAACAATGATTTTGTATGAGACGCGTACGCGTCACGCGCGCTGTAAGGATGCGTACGCGTCTCATACAAAATCGTTGTTTTTTGATAAACTGAATAGAGCTGAATAAGTGTGAGTAGTCCCTTAGAGACATTTGTGAGAGTTTGGCCGGAGAAAACTTCACAGAGAGAAGAGTGGAAGGTTATGGGAGACCTCTTTGCTCAGCAGTGGGACAAATTAGGTTAAAAATAAGATAGGAATGTGGAAAAATGTAATTAAAAACAGGTCATTTGCCTTATCTTTTCCCAATTAGGTATGTTGGGGTCGGCTTCTAGCCTTACCCGTTGCAGCTGAGTGGAACATGGAGGGAGCGACGCCTATCTAACCTTCTCAATCCAGTTACTGGATAATTGGATGTTTCCATGACAACCACCGGTAACACGGCGCCCTTTGGTGAGCCATGGTTGTCAGACTTCTGCTACAGATACTTTCGCACGATAGTCCAGTTCTGATTAGCGGATTAAGCCTAACACATGCTGGTATCCTCATAGAAGATATATTTTCAATTAAATCGAAACAATCACCTTAGCCAAATGGGGTATCAGCGACCCGTCCAAATACAATGCCAGTGTGGAGGCTCTCTGCAGGATATGCCCTTTCTTACCCATCCCACACAGCATCGAAACCGGTCGGGTATTATTTGAGTCCATCGACACTCAAAGTAGAAGAATCACCTTAACTGCGGTATAGGTACCGTTAAAGCGACTATCTATTGATTTTGTTTTTAGGCATCATCAAATCAATGCATAAATATTTTCGTCTCGTAGCCAAAAGTATTTTCGCAAGCGATTATAAGAATCGTGCTATTGGTATCGTTCGCCGAAATCGCAGCTAGTTATATTGTCTCGTAAACTTTTATATGTCGGCTCACGAATTGAAGTGCTGTCAATAGTCGGTTTATGGGGGGAGACCGTTAGCTTTTATTTTGCGGTTTACGGAATGTTGTGGTAATGTTTCATAATCGAAGAAGTGCGCGACACTTCGGCAGGTTAAATTGTCTGAGTGTTTTAGCACTTGGTCTCGAGTTCAAACACGAAACACGTCCACACCTCTGATTTTTCGGATTCATGTGCATATTGTATCACTTGCTTCGGTCTTCGGTGAAGGAAAACAGTGTGAGATTCTACTCGTGAGCACCAGAATGCCTGAGATATATTTCTCGACGGCATGTAAAGCCAACTCAGAGGCCAGGCAGTGTCATTGTCCCTAAATATAGGTAATAGTTTTCTTGTTCCCTGTAGATATAGTGGTACTGTCAGCAATTGTACACTTAGTACTCCCACTAAGTATTAGGCATTCTGTTCTAAACAGAACAATTGTTCAACATCAAAATAATCTACATCTACACTATATCTACACTAATCTACACTAATATTATAATGAATAAACTCAAAAACCACTGCGCCTATTTCAAAAACTATTTCACCATTAGAAAGTTACATTTACCCTGAGTAACATAGGCTATATTTTATCCACGTACTCCCACGGGAACGGGAACTAAGCGTGTGAAACCGCGTGACGTCCGCTAGTAATTTTATAAGTTTGCAGGTATTGTTTTGAGTCCCGTGTGCATAAGTGTTGAGTCTGGATTGTGCCCGGTTGATAGCAATACACTTACATGAGACTTAAACATAGCTGACGAAATATATCTATGTACTATTATTAGTTACACCTCTCCCTAATCTTAGGGGGTTATAGCTACAGGCGAGATGTTATAATTATGTCATAAAAACTATGCCCAAATAATGCAACATCAGCCGATTTTAGCTAAAAACCGGTCAAGAGCGAGTCGGACTCGCGCACCGAGGGTTCCGTACAAACTTTTTAAAGGACAAACTTAACTTTGCTGTTCGCATCCCATGAAACGGCTATTGCGCCAACCGCAAATAATAAGTTTGTAATAGTAAAATCACTCTTTTTATGTTATTATACTACATATTTACGGTTTTCACATTTTCCCTTTACATGTGCTGTAAGACATTGCTTTTCGCCAAAGTCTAAGTCTAAGTTCTAGGTCAACGGGAACTACCATATAGGTTTTCGACCCAAAACCTATAGGGTACTTCCGGTTGACCTAGAATTGATAATTTTGGTTAAAGCAAGGTCTTAGCACAATTAAAGGGAAAATTCCGAAAAATAAAAAAAGTTGAAAATAAAGATAAATTTTGGTACCTACATAAAAGTTTTCGCGAAAATCTAAATTTGCCCAAATCTTTTTATTATGTTGACTTAGGATCTTAATTTTTATACACCTGATAGGGACTATATACCTCAGTATCTGGTATAAATTTCAACTTGCTAGGTCTACCCGTTCCTGAGAAAATCGGTGGTGACAGACGGACGGACAGACGAACAAGAAAGTGATCTTATAAGGGTTATTTTTTTTACCTTTTGAAGTACGGAACCCTAAAACCATACCCATAAACTATATAATACTAATGTTGCCATAGTAGAGCCTACGCTATCATAAACCCACTTATCTGTGTTATCAAACACAAGCAAGTGGACGTAAGCGTACGCAGTAGTTACTATTGTCCAGGTTGTTTGTCAAATTGAGTACCAATAAGAATAATTTATTTAAAAAGTAGATATCACAAAAGTGTACATTTAGGTGCAGTAGTGTTATTTCTTAAGGCGATTACAGGAGCAAAATTAGCAACTCTATTACTATATACTGTTAGAATAAAGTTCTAATCCGCTTGCACTACAAAGTGGTTATTACGTCAGTCACTGCGGCCGAATAGTGCGAAATGAGTGTTTTTTTGCGATAATACAAAAAATATATTTAATGGACTAAAAAAGTAAAAAGATGTGGCCTGTAGAATTATTTGCCAAAATATCAGAATGATTGCATGTATTTTAGTATGGTTTTTATAAGTTCGTGATTTTTTTTGTCGAGTAAAATTTGTTGTAAGTATTATGTTTTCAAAACACTATCATTCTAGTATATATCCTGAAGAATATCATGTATTTTTCTGGTTTTGTTTATTGCAGTGAATCATGTGCTTTTTTGCATTATAAAACTCGCGTTTAGCTCTTGTAGTCGCCTTACAGAATTGTATAATTAGTGCATAAAAGTAAACTATAACTACAATATAATACAACAGTTGCAAGTAACGAAAATGACGAATTTCAATGTTAGTTCAATACTGATTGATGGATCGAATTCCAAACCAAAGAAATTCTCACAATTTTCCGTAAGGACAACATAAGTTTAACCGATAACCCGACCACGTTTATGTAAAACACCGGGTTTACATAAACAGCAGTTTCGTTAGTGCCGTGTTCGAATGTGGTTTATTGAATTGACAAAATAAATACATTATGGATCTTTCTGTGACGCCGTTATTGATGCCATCGGGAGCGATTGACGATGATATTGATGATAACAAGTGTACTGATACTGTACACTTAAGGAAACGCCGCCACCGCATTATTTTTCAAAAGGTAGGTAAGTTTGTTGATTTTAAATAGTTACAAGAGTATTTTTTTTTAATAGGCTACCCTATAAAAAAAATACTCTTGTAACTACCCTAGATTTTTTTTGTCATCTATGACAAAAAAAAATCTATTTAGTCCGTCAGTTAAATTTCCAAAATTAATTTGACGCATTTTTTTCTTTTTTCACGTACCTAAACAAAAAATTAAGACGATACAGTGCGTCGAAAACTCGTGTAACGTCACAAGCCCCCACTCATGATCTTTGACACGTTTTATCTTCGTCAATTTTTATTGATTTGTTAAAACATAAAACACGTATCCAATATTTTTCGACAGTCTAACTGACGGACTAAACAGAATCATATTTTTCAATACACTTCCTAGAAAACTGGTTCTTATCGCACTACGATTAGGTACAACATGCGATGTATTTCGAAACGCATGCGTTTTTTTTCATTTTCCCGCACGTGTGCGGGAATGAAAATTGCCACAGATAACGATACCTATACTTAGTCCAAATTGTTTCAATGCCTATAGTAGGAGGTGTTTTTTTTTAATTCTGGCAAACGATATGCGTCATAACACCGTAAATATTTTTGGAATATTCAAATTGTGTTTATAAATAGAAAATCATAGATAAACATGATTATCTAAAACTATTAATTACTTTTATAAACAAATTAACATTTATTTGTGTTCTAAATTCAAAATATAAAAAATAACTATTTTTTATATTAGGCTGTTTAGCGGCTTCATACCTTCCTTTGCTTCTTCTTCAACCTGGCTAAGCAAAGCGAGGAAAAAAAGAAAATTAAAACCATAGTTTCATTAATTCATGACAAAAATATTTTTCGTTCTTTTATTTTATTTCTTCGAAAGCATATTGAAAGACTTCGTTTGATACACGTGGACATTTGTTATTGCAGTTCTCAGCTAAAAAACACCCTCGCCTACGGCTCGGGAGTTAATTCCGCCTCGGATGCATTAACAAACTTTCTACACTAGCATCAAAATGTACTATTTTTAGTCAGTCATCATCCCTATAGCTTCTGTATCTAGATATGAGTGTTTTTCGGATGCGACTTCAAATTCTAGAATTTGAAGTCGAAACCCTGTCAAACTGTAATCAGTTCTTCTAAATTCAGCATGATTTAATGCTAAAGTAGGGCTTGACACGTTCTCAACTTAACAAAATATTAAATCAGAAAACTGTTTAACATTGGAGGAAAGTAGTGTCGGTAAATGAAAAGTTGTGCGGTTATAGGTTACCTTGGTATGGGCATGTCATGAACATGAACGAGGAGGAGAAATGAGGAAAATGTCGTGAGGACAGTTTTTAAGATGAATGTTGATGGCTATTAGGGTTTGCTCCCGGGAATTCTCGGTACTAAAAATACCGGGAATTCCCGGGAAATTTGAAAATGTTTAGTACCGGGAAATCAAAACTATGTCCCGGGAATTCCCGGTACTGCACAAACACTAAATCCTTGGTACGAAATTTTGATTATTAAAACTGCGTGTGTGGCGCGCGAACACAACCACGACAGAAGTACGTGCACGATTCGTACTCGAGGGTAGTCGGTACTATTCGGTAGTTTTCGTTTCGGATTCGCATCTTCCCCGCCGCCCGGTCCGCCTGCCACAGTGCCGCACCTAACTTGATACTGTGACGACGCGACGTAGTGAGTGTTTTGTAAAAAGTAATAAACTGGTGAGTACAATATTACATCCTTGTTTAATTATTTTATCATGAACTAGATGAGTTTGTATATACTAAAATAGTCATTGATTGATTGATTGATACCCAAGATAGGCAAATGAGCAATAAAGAGGAGTTAAACCTTGAAATCCAAAAAGCGATCGCAGCTCCCGATCCAAAATCCAAACACTGCCAACTTACCCTTGATCCTAAATGCTGTGCTACACGCCGCGCGAATAGGGTTTGTACCACTGAGTCTCGTAGAACCGTAGCTGCAAGTCGTCATTACAAACATATAAGTTCGAAAATTTACAATAAATTGAACAAAACCTTAAATATCTACCCACTAACCAAGATCAAATGCAAAATGAAACTTGACTCCTGGCTGAAATCACAAAATTACGATGACACAGAGAAACTCGTGGAAGTGTAAAATACTCATCACTCTCTCACACACCCCAACAAAACCACACACACCCCTCGCACACCTCATTAACACTCACCCACACACCCATTCACCCCCTCACCACATTACCTCAACGTCAAAATATATCCCAATTCATAATTATTATTATTGTCCTGAACTGTACTAATGTTTTTCTCTTTTTTATCTTTTATTTTTGTTTTTCTAAACCTAAATTAATTATAACCTTTTTTTTGTATGGAACATCATTCCATTCTAATCTGAAGAAGGGCGTTGATAGCTGCGCTACAGTTTATACTTTTGCAGCTACCATCGTTTTACCTGTTTACCTTGTCTTATGTTATTGTTCCGAAATAAACTTTTTTATATATTATATTATTTTATTAAAATCAAACCAGCCAGAATCTGATACAGACAATTCACACATTGCATCCTTGGTAAAAGTAGAAATGGCTCTCTGGGAGAATGGCGGACACCGTGGACATTATCTTACCATAGCTCACAAACATTTAAGCACCATTCCACCAACCAGTGTTGAACCGGAACGCATATTCAGTTCAGCAGGATATATGCAACAGATTGCGAACAAGACTAAGTGACGAAACCCTTGACGCAATTTTATTTTTACGTACTCACTACCAACAGTTACGGTCCTTTAAAAAAAACATTTGAAGTTATTCTCACTAGGTATGGCACTAAATGCATGACTGATTATTTTTAAAATTATTTTGTTTTCAACATCATTGATGCGATGATTGATATCTCTGGAAGAGTAAATATTTTGTTTGTTATTGTTAAAAATGATTTATGTTATAGTAGTAGAATTAAGGAACCTTATTATAGAGAGTGCTTGTGCATGGCACGACAGAAATGTTAAAATTATATTATTATTTCAATCGTTTAAAAACTTTGTTGATTATTATTAGATAGTTAATGTACTGATTGTAAATTTAATGACTGATTGTGAAGTGGTACTGTGGTAGGTTGTGATTTGTAATCTCAATTACAAAATTTATAGCTAATTAGTAAATTACTAAGTTGATTAAATATTTTGAAAAGTGTCTGGGTGTTTAATTTTGTCATACTCATAAAATAATAACGAAATTAAAATATTTTTATCCAGTACCGAAGTTTCGAAATTTCCCGGGAATTCCCGGTACTGGGTAGGCTCCAGTACCGGGAATTCGAAAATCCAGTTCAGTTCCGGTACTGCAATCCCTAATGGCTATACGAGTAGAGGAAGACAAAGAAACGATGGATGAACTGTGTAAAGGATGATATGGCTAGAAAGGAGGTGTCGTGTATTAAAGAGGTATAGAAGAAGACATGTTGCACGGTGCACCGCATGCAAATAAATTGGAATATAATATATAATAATGATATATTTGTCGGGTCGTCAGGATTTATTTCGCTAGGGTCGAGCAATTTGTGGGCAGAAGACGGGTTTCGTGCTATGAAACCACACTGGATGCGATACACTATTTTGTTTCACATTGCACGATTCGGGTTGGTAGTTAGAAGAACCGGCAAAAAAATCCATGGTTACTCTTTTCAAACAGATACACTGAGTCTAACAAATTACTTGGCATTACTTTGACACATTAACACTGGGCACAATGAATCGGGTACAGTTTCAAGATGTCTTAACTCCGCTGCGATCAGACCCAGAATGTCCGCCTCGCCGCGCGAGGTGTTAACATCAGGACTCTGTAAAAGCCGCCATGGTGGGGTAGGCTGGTAAGTAGGTCGCGTGATGTCACCACTGGCGCGCTTTCGATACATTCGCCCGTCCGTACTCATGACCGGATCCGACATATTAAATATGGCCAGGAGAATGATGATGATGATGATGATACGAGATATGAGTAATGGTGTGTCCACCTCACTTCCATCTAAGGCTGGGGTATCTGCTAAATTAGCAACTCTATTTGTGGTGGTTCAATTTTCGTTTGTAATACTGTTAGAATAAATTTCTAATCAGCTTGGACTACAAAATGGTTGTTACGTCAGCTACTGTGAGCCGAATAGTGCGAAATGAGTGGTTTTTATTTAATTGTAGCCTAATAAATCATTTGATCAAAATGCCAATTGTACACTTTGTGAAGAAAAAGTTAAAAATATTTCTGTGAAAAAAAAAACTAACACTTAATACCGTTTATGAGTAGTTACGAAATTTCAAAGAAAAAATGCTTTACTTTGAATATTGTAATAACAAAGTTGGCAATTAAAGTTTAGAGTCTAAAAAGCAACATATATTTTTTTTGCCCATTTATGTTCACTCGTCAAAGAGGAGTTACATGTAGACACCTCTCGTTAGCAGATACCACCCCCTTAAGGCTGATGCTCCAGGGTAGCCCGCGAAATTCAAATTTTCGTATGTTTTTTGCAATTTGCAGGCCAGTGCTAGGTTGTGTGTTGATTAAAATATTATTCGCGGGTGTAAGACGTATGTAGTTACAGAATTATAATCACCCAAATCATCAATACAACCTTCCACGTTACGTAAGATTATAATTCTGTAACCGTTTCCGTTTTTACCCTTTGGGTACGGAACCCTAAAAACGTAAGAAAATTTGAATTTCGCGGGCTACCCTGGAGCATTCACCTTAAGCCTTCTTGTCTTAAAATTATGTCCTCGGTTCGAATACGGTATTTTGTTTTTAATCCGATCATACTTCTTTCCATGGCACGTTGACATTCAGCTAATTAGTTAACTTGTAACATTGTTAAAACCCAGCAAATCAAATGATTCCCTTTTCACTACAGAATTTTCATTTTAGAATGCTTACAAACTGCCTTTAACTCTATTAGTGAAAAAGTTTCAAAAAACATTTGCTTTATTTTTATCAAGCAAGGTTCAGCTTCGATAAGTCTAAAATCATTCACAAAGACATGGGATACTCTAAATCCGTGTCTCCCACTGAACTATGCTGGCTTGTAGTTCTTCAATAGGCCAACAATTCATTGTACCTGTCATCACTGTAACACAAAGCGTGACCTGATACAGTCATATGTTGATAATAATTGGGTTGACTTGTGAGTTGTGACAGTCCACTGGGACGGATCTGTGGCAAGGCCAGCCGGAGGTCGACCCAGCCCAATTCCTTATTGTCCAGACTAAAATACCGAATACGACCGGCTACTCGGCTAGACCTCGCACCTTATTTGCTTTATTTTATGGATTATATTCAAAATAGGTCACTTTAATTTACAAGGGCACATTACAAAAACATTTAAAGTATTATAAAGGGTGTAAAAAACCTCTTAACGAAGCCGAAAGGCACTTGTTCTCCGCGTCATTGCAATATTTTTTTTTTGGTTCTACACCATACCTGGGAACCTCCTAGTTACGGAGATATTGGGGTCAAAGTTTCAACTTTTTGACAAGTTTTTTTTATAAATAAAAAAGTTAAAAAGTTTTTAATGTATGATTTTTACTTTAAACACCTCCACGTCCCCCGTACTATTTAATTCATCCATCAGCACAATGTTTTGAATGCGTTACATTGAGTTCTACCACAAAACATGATTTTTCACCCCAAAAAAACAAAGTCGATTCCCAGCAATAATTTTTGGGTAAAGTTACTTAGTTTGATGTACAGAATGCTTGGTTGACGACTTCGTGATAAGGTTGTTCACACCCTGCAAAATGACTGCAATAGTCTCAGTCATATGCAAAAGTTTTTGGTTCTTAGCATTATAAATAATGCGGGAAACCGCTCTGGGCGAGTCGCACGGGACCGGTCTATGCAGCGACACTTGGGGAGGCCTATGTCCAGCAGTGGACGTCTTTCAGCTGGAATGATGATGATGGTGATGATTTTATATAACAACAAACACGTGGCCAAATAACAACAACCGTGCGGATTAATCTTCAGGTATCATGTGGAGTTTCCTCTGTGCCTCAGATAGCACGTTAAGCCGTTGGTCCCAGCTGTCATTTGTAGATCTTTGACAGTCGTTACAGGTAATGGTCGGGTGGCCGGACCCGAAAGTCTGACAATAGTAACAACCAGTCTTGCTAAGGGGTATCGTATTACCCAGTGCTAACTGGGTTGTGGAGGTCAGATAGGCAGTCGCTCTCCACGTCCGGTTAGACTGGAAGCCGACCCCTCATTTGACATTTTTAGGCAAAAACTAGGCAGATGATGATTATAAATCTAAACTAATATAATAAACAGGAAAGATTAGTTTTTTTTTTGTTTGTTTTTTTTTATCTAAATCTAAACTAATATAATAAACAGGAAAGATTAGATTTTATTTTTTGTTTGTTTTTTTCCCACAACTGTCTGGCAGTTTGAGTACTATAAGCGACCTTCCCAAATGTCCTTTCTTTGGTATTGTTCGTCGTTTCGTTGAGCTCCTTGAGTTATAAGTCGAGCTACACGTTAACTGACAAATGCTTGCACTGACTGGACAGGTCCACTCAAATCTGTTACATGGTTCTTTCTTCAAAAGACCATCTCAGACACTAATCTGCATAGTCCTCATGTGAATTGAGCAAGATTGTCTGGACTTTAAAAGAGACTATGACCTCTGAGTTTGTTTCGGCTGTTTCTTCTCAGAGTAGTCAGGTACGAAACACCGGCCCCATCTAGTTTTAAAAAATGACGTGTAAAAGTGTTTGTAAAAACCTACTTGCAAAATAAACATCATTTATCATTTATCGTTTATCATTTTTTTGTTTGCTACGATTTAACTCAAAACTACTTGACCGATTTTAAAAATTATTTTTCAATACACTTCCTCGAAAACTGGTCCTTAACGCACTACGATTAGGTACAACATGCAATGTATTTCACACGGGTGCGATTCTTTCCACTTTCCCGCACGTGTGCGGGAATGGAAATTGCCACAGATAACTATACCTATACTTAGTCCAAATTGGTTCAATGCCTATAGTCTGAGGTGAATGTTTTATTTTTATTTTTGCAAAGCACTACGCGTCTTTGCGGCATAAATATTTTTTGAATGTTCAAATTGTGTTTATAAATGGAATATCATAGATAAACATGATTATTTAAAACTAATAGTTACTTTTATACACAAATTAACATTTATTTGTGTTCTGAATTCAAAAATATAAAATAAATCTATTTTTTATATTCGGTTTCATACCATTGCCTCTCCTTCAACCTGGCGAAACCAAAGCGCGAAAAAAAAAAGTAAATTAAAATCATAGTTTGTGATAAAAATATTTTTCGTTATTTTATTTTATTTCTTCAAAAGTGTGTTGAAAAACGTCGTTTGATACACGTGCACATTTGTTATTGCAATTCTCGGCTCAAAAACACCCTCGTTATAATTCCGCCTCGAATGCAATAACAAACTTTCTCCACTTGTATCAAAATGTACTGTTACTATGGGTAACAGTTTAAACAAATAAAAAAATAATATCCAAAGACTGCGTGTCTAACGGTAGTCTTAAGTATTCTTTTAAAACGCAACGTTAGTCCGCATAACTACAAAATATCAAATACAGGTGACTTTTTATCACTTTCCAAAAAAAAATGGGTAACGGAGTAGAAGCAAATAGCATACTTACTTAGTTTTTAAAATTAAAAAAAAATATCTAAATTCAAATCATACGCATTCAATCATAAAAAAAAATATCGATCGAAATTCGTTTTTTTTTTTTTTCAAAATTTATCTTTGTTCTAATCAATGATATTCTAATAAACAGATATGTTATACACCTACAAAACCACCGAAAAAAGTGTGCCGCGGGGCAGAGCCAGCTCACATACACGCAGTGACGCAGAATAAAGGCAAAACAGGCCAATTGGCTCGTTTTCAAGTCTTCACGATTGCGCGCTCATAACATATCTGTTTATTTATCATTGGTTCTAATATGAAAAGTTTACTTGAAATTTGTAGCGTCTTTTGATGTCGGATCAATTTTTTTCTAAGCTGTGGAAAAAAGAAAAAAAGAACTAGTTATGCCATAAGCTTTTACTCCTTTCACCTAATATACCCATTTTTTTTTTGAAAGTGATAATAAAGCTACCCGGTATAAAAGTCACGATCTATCAGCTGAGCCTGACCTCGGGAAAGGGCAAATGCACTAGTAGTAGACTCCCGCATCTCGCACTGTGTCTTGCGTGCATTATTATTATGGGAATACCGATGAATTACAATAAGGCCTACTTATCTTAATATTCAAAAAACAGGAGGCCACTACTGCCCATCATGTGGAGATAGCCGATAAGATCAACAGTAGATAGATATGTAATTAGTGCCAATAATCTTCTGCCAGCTCACCTGTAATCTGTCAACGGATAAGCGAGACCCCGCAGATGGAAAACTTTCATGGCCGATAAGATCAACAGTAGATAGACAAATGTAAGTTAGTGCCAAGAATCATCTGCCAGCTCACCTGTAATCTGTCAACGGATAAATAAGCGAGACCTCACAGATGGAAAACTTTCATAGCCGATAAGATCAACAGTAGATAGATATGTAATTAGTGCCAAGAATCTTCTGCCAGCTCACCTGTAATCTGTCAACGGATAAGCGAGACCCCGCAGATGGAAAACTTTCATAACCGATAAGATCAACAGTAGATAGATAGATGTAAGTTAGTGCCAAGAATCTTATGCCAGCTCACCTGTAGTCTGTCAACGGATAAATAACCGAGACCTCACAGACGGAAAACTTTCATAGCCGTTATGATCAACAGTAGATAGACAAATGTAAGTTAGTGCCAAGAATCTTATGCCAGCTCACCTGTAATCTGTCAACGGATAAATAAGCGAGACCTCACAGACGGAAAACTTTCATAAACGATAAGATCAACAGTAGATAGACACATGTAAGTTAGTGCCAAGCATATTTTGCCAGCTCACCTGTAATCTGTCAACGGATAAATAAGCGAGACCTCATAGATGGAAAACTTTCATAACCAATAAGATCAATAGACTTACTTAGATAGATAATCAATGTCAATGCCCAGAATCTTCCGCCAGCTTATCTGTAATCTGTCAACAGATAAGCGAGATCCCAAAGGTGGAAATCTTTCATAGACTGGTCACCCTGGGAACAGTGAACGACGCTACCAACCTGTTAACTGATCAGGATTTCTAGGGCTTGAGCTGTAGCCCTGTACAGCTCGTGCTGACACGGGAAAGTGATCGCGATATTTCAAAAAAGTAAAGATCCATCTCGAAGATAAGCAATAACAGCTACACAGGTCAATCGAGCCGTGTGGCCGATTAGCCGTGTGGTATCCGGCAGAGTAAAATAGAACCAACCCATTACACTCACGGGTGTCGTATAAGGCGACTAATGTCTGAAGCAAAACACCTTGCGCCTCCGTAGACCAGAGGATGGGCAGCAGCGTTTTCTGTTAGTCTTTCATCACTGCGATCTCCAATCCGCCTGCCAAGCTTGGAGATTACGGCAAATTTCTACGAGAGGCTTATGTCCAGCAGTGGACGTTATGGGCTGTTGTAGTAGGTCAATCGAAGGTGGCCGAGGTCTGTCCGTGGGTGGATTGATGAACAGTTCGATAAGCAGTTTGACCCGGCTGTCATTCGTGAACTGTGAATCTTTAACAGACCTTCAACCTTGCCAAGTCTGTATCACTAAGGGGTATCGTATTTCCCAATAACTGAGTTGTGGAGGTCAGATAGGCATACTGGTATTTAGCTGCATTCAAAAACTAAGATAAATTAAACTTGACCGGAACCATACCCAATATTGTTTAGAAAAGGCTGGACAGACTATGACTACAACATTCGTTTAAAATCTTACACACGATCCTTTGATGTTTTCTCGTCTTCCTTTTTGGCCCGATTGCAGTGATGACCAAAAGGAAAATAGACATAGGCAATTAGGCATTCATGCTCCAAAATCACGCGCCTATTATACCAAAAAAACATTCACAATAAACATTCACAATACAATCCATGCAAGCGATTTGTTTTTTTAGGCTAACGTTTCCACCAAAAACATTGTGTGAAATGTTTGTAAAGATCTGAAGGTTTGTCGGTGCTGGCGTTTCCACCTCAGAAAAACATGTTTCGCAATCCTTACATCCATACAAAATCGTATATTTTTTTAATCAAGCTAGATCGGTAAACATCTACACCTTGTAAGTGTTGCTAGATTTGTACAACACAATCCATACAAACAATTCTTCAAATGCACAAAATTCTGAAATGTCAAAAATGCAAAAAGGTTGGCGGTGGAAACGCAAATCGATACATTCACAGAGTTGTGCAATGTGCACGTTTTGTATAAACATCTTCTTGGTGGAAGCAGTAAGAGAATTGATTAGGACAAATAAGCTTCTTGTTCAAGGCAAACACGCACCTTTATTAGGGAAACACCTTACTTGATACCTGCAATCAAGTTGTGTTGGAATATTTTTATTAACGATGTATTTGACAGATACAATCAAGATGGTTGATTACGGCAAACAAGCTTCTTATTCAGAGCAAACACGCACCTTTATTAGGCTAAACAAACACCTTACTTGATAGCTGCAATCAAGTTGTTTTGGAATATTTTGAATGATGTATTTGATAGATACAACCAAGGAGGTTGATTTCGGCAAACAAGCTTCTTGTTCAGGGCAAACACGTACCTTTATTAAGGTGAACTATCAAGTTTGATAGAATTTATCATTTAAACTTGATTAGGGCAAAGAAGCCACTTGTTTGGAGCAAACATTCTACTTTTTATGGGGTTAGAGTATTTTGACTGATGTATTTGATAGATACAACTAAGAGACTTGATTAGGGCAAACAAGCTTCTTGTTTTTAACATTTTTTTAACTTGTCTCTTATTTAATTCTTCTACAACGATCTCACGTTAAGGGTATTATCATTGAAACTAGTATTGCTGCAATCATGTCGTGATGACCAAAGATTTTGATTAATCTAAACAAGATATCGTCAATCAAGCTAAAAAGTCACTTAATTGGAGTGCATTTTTTTCAGTGTACAAAACAGTCCGACACTACGTCAGAATATTATAGAAAAACCCGATTTATTATTATACATAATAACTTTATCAAGTTGTTATAAAGTCGGAATTCGCGACTCATGACCCTTCTGTCTTTGATTGACCGCGTGTAAACTCCAAAGAGTGGAATTATCGGTTTTTATTTTTTTATTTTTACATCCCTGTTAGCAATGGGTAATGCGAAACTCCTTGGTAAGACTGGTTGCCGGACTTTCGGGCGACTTACTCCCTATAACGATTGTTACAGATCTATGACAATTGTCAACCAACGGCTTTAACGATGCTTTAACGTGCTTTCGGAGGCACGGAGGAAACTGGGTCTTGGCTGCTATTGCTGCTAACTGTTATTATTTAGCCACGAGCTTCTTTCTTTAAAATAATTGACTTAAAATCTTGAACACGTCTTATGAATTCATATTTTTCTTAAAATCCGCCCTCAGAACTCATCATCATCAGCCTATAGCAGTCCACTGCTGGAGGTATACTATACTGATCGCTCGCTATTTAACTTGATCCTCGGCTTCCCTGCTAAGATTATCGGTCTACCAAGCCTGAGGGTACCCAATACCAAGAGTCCGTTTTCATGAGAAATTCCATGCTGTTTTTAACACAAACGCCTCAGTGGTCTAGTGTCAAAAGTCAAACTCGTATCAAACTTAATAAGCACCAAGTTCTATTATTAAGGTAGCACTCTTGTATTATATAGTGTATTATCTATGGGTAGCACAAGTTGCGGGCTCGAACTCACTGGAGGACGTGGCAAAAAGTTGCTGTCTCACCTGGTATCGATAGATTTATAGTAAAGGGGCGCTTTAAAATAAGAAAAGGCCTTTGGAAAATCGAGTTTTATGAAAAAAACCACTGCAAAAATCAATTACAATAGTACATTTTAATACAAGTGGAGAAAGTTTGTTATTGCATCCGAGGCGGAATTAACTCCCGAGCCGCAGGCGAGGGTGTTTTTGAGCCGAGAACTGCAATAACAAATGAATGTCCACGTGTATCAAACGACGTTTTTCAATACACTTTTGAAGAAATAAAATAAAAGAACTAAATATATTTTTGTCATGAATTATTACGAAACTACGATTTTAGTTTTCTTGCTTTGCTTTCACCAGGTTGAAGGAGAAGCACGCCAAACAGCCTAATATAAAAAATAGTTTTAATTTTTTAATTTAGAACACATATAAATGTTAATTTGTTTTTAAAAGTAAATATTAGTTTTAAATAATCATATTTATCTATGATATTCTATTTATAAACACAATTTGAATATTCAAAAAATATTTACGCCGTAATGACGCATTATTTCTTTGCCGAAATAAAAAAAAAAACATTCACCTCCGACTATAGGCATTGAACCAACAGGGTCCATAATTGTTCTTAGCTGTAAGCCCATTGTAACATCTTTTTAAACTTATGGAACGCAAAAGTATATGTACTTACCTATACTCGCACTCGCACTTGCCTATCAGTGGCAATTTTCATTCCCGCACACGTGTTGGAAAGTGAAAAAAATCGCACACGTGTGAAATACATTGCATGTTGAATCTAATCGTAGTGCGATAAGTACCAGTTTTCGAGGAAGTGTTTTGAAAATAAAATTTATTGAATTCTTAGATAATTGTGCTTTGTCGGTACCGCTTTTGTTTCTTTGTTTTGGAAAATTGACACTTCTTATATTAGTACTAATTTACGCCCAAAGTTGCGTTAAAATTGGCAATAAAAACGAATCTTTGGTAGCTCGTAACTCTATAATGGCTTTTTATTTTGTTATTCTGTTTCCGCACAGACAAAATTAATAATGAGACAAAACTATATCATGTTTAACTTTGAATGTACAGTGTCAAACAGTGGAGTAATACCCTCCCGAAATGTCAATGGAAAAAATGTCGACAAGTGTCACCTTAAAAGACAGTATTTTTAACTTTGTCTTTCTTGGCTTAGCTGCTTATACATTTAAGGGAGTGTACCTACGCCTGTACGGTTAAATCAATCCCGGTTGGCTGTGGAACATGACTCATGATCTTGTTTAAGTATTATCATGTTTTACTGACATAATGAGCCGGCCACTTTGTTTTTATCGCTCAGCCCGGAGCAGTGCAGAACGCTAAAGCTAGAAAGTGAAATAGCTTACAGCCGACCACGACAAGTTGTACCATTCTGACTACGCTACCAGTAATTAATTATGTTTACTCCGATTCGGTTGGTTTATGCGGCGTGCGTTCCGATAATATGTGACAACAGATTTTTACATCCAGCCAGTCCGCCGGCACGCGTCAGGCGGAGAACGCGCTTGTATTCGAATTTCAAAGTTCGGAAAAAAAACATCGCGATATTTTGACAGATACTAAAAAAAAATTAAGTTAGTTCTTTTATTTTTGTGATATAGTTTTAGCAGTTTGCGTTAACTTTTCTAGTAATTATAACAATTTATTTTAGTAACTTAATTTTCGCGGGTGATAATTCGCGATCTCATTACCGATAAATATATTTTTGCAGCAAGAGAGTTTTATGCACTAATGTAAGTAGTCCATTATTTAAGTACTACCCACTCATTAATAGATTTGAGTATTTTTTTCATTTTTAGTAATAACTAATGTAAAAACTGTAGCTCTAAGGACTTACTAATTACATTTTTATTTTCATTCATCATTTGCGTTTATTTATATCAAATCCATTTACCTACTTGATTGTTAAACTACCTAATATTATTAACTGATTGTAGTAAAATCATTGAATAGGTAACAAAAAACCTAGTTTAATTAAATAAAAACAATTTACAGATACATAAATCATTATATTGAAGTTATTATAATTACATTATTTACACACTATAACTTTACAAAAGTAATAAAAATATGTACAAGTATCAGAAGCGGTTGCAAGGCGTCAAAAAATTCGTCCACATCGCTGTCAACAGGAAAAGTGCCTAAAAGGCCGACAGCATTGCCACGTTGGATGGCAATGCTCATTCTGTGGCCAAAAAATTATAATAAATAGTACCTAGTAATAAATAGGCCCGCCCTCGTGGATCGACCAACCGCTTGGTGATTTCTTGAAAAACTAGGTGGGAACTCGGAGCCCATGGCCCTAGTCTAGTAGTTCAGCACCTGCAGCCAGCCGCCCCAGCACAGCCTACTGTGCCCACTGTACTGGAAAATGGCATGGCGCAAGGGTGTCGACGCAAGTTACGTCCCACACCAAAGGCCTACCCAACTTCCATGGCATTATGGTCATACCATCTGGTCTCTTGCCATCGATGCGTGCCAATAGTGATCGATGGTGCCAAGCCATTGGGTTCTAAGACCGCCGTCGTGCTCTTACCACTGCTGTTGCAGCTGGCACGCCGGCAAGAGCACGACGGATGAGATCATTAATGCTAGCGTGCTGCGCGATCCAACCTGCACTCTTACTGCAA
Organism: Xestia xanthographa; assembly: GCA_905147715.2. Lineage (NCBI taxonomy): Eukaryota > Metazoa > Arthropoda > Insecta > Lepidoptera > Noctuidae > Xestia > Xestia xanthographa. Next base: position 11,821,668 of record LR990649.1, on the reverse strand, counting down.
GAAAGGCCATGGTGTCCGAGGCAGTCGACTGCTTCACCACATTGGCAGCGATGAGGAGCCCCACAAGGAGCGCCCAAACGCAAAAAACATGTATCGAGCCGTAAGGTTGTGTCACCTAATTAGTGCTTATATTAGGTGACGCTAGTGCCTGAAGCCAGAGGCCCGACACCCACTCACCCACAGCCTGCAGCACGCTTAGCAGTATTTACAGCTTAACTCAAGTTTTATAGTTACTTTGAACTCTTATTGTGATAAGAATTCATGAACGCGATAAAAAAACCATAATAAGACATGTTTCATTACCTACCACGAAATAGTCAAAACAAATAAAATATCAAGAAAAAATCACAGAAAATTATCAAATAACATTTATTATAACTACATGTATTGTTGTTTAATAAAGGGTGTAAACCACCTATTAACGAAGCCGAAAGGCACTTGTTCTCCCCGTCATTGCGATCATTTTTTTGTTCTACCACAAAACATGATTTTTCACCCCAAAAAAAAGTAAGTAGTTTCCCAGCAATAATTATTATTGCATAAAGTTACTTAGTTTGTGCTTGGTTGACGGCTTCGTGATGAGGTTGTTTACACCCTGTATGTTTATTAGGTATGCATTTTTTAAATGTTATTCTTAGATTTATTATTATATTTATAATACCTTTTTGAACCTTTGTGAAGAGATAAAATAAAGATATTGTAAGTATTAAATCTTCACCCACAGTCTAAAAACAGTTGTTTCCTACAAAACTGGTCAAAATGTATGGAACAGCTGATTTTTTAGGTTTCAAGTGTAAAAACGGGACCCTATTACTAAGAATCCACCAGGCTCCCATGAAACAAACGTGATTTTTTAATAATGGTACGGAACACTTTGTGCGCGAGTCCGACTCGCACTTGGCAGTTATGAATACGCGGTAACCGTTTTAGTACCGATGTCCCTTCCACCTTGTATGACATAGTGAGTGTTATATGACAGTTTTTCCATGGGAAAACCACAGAAATCTATAAAAAAAAATATTCGCGGCTTAAAAGTATAAAAATCTAAATTTACCCTTAACAGTTTTTATTTGTTGTTAAATAAATAATTACATTGCTTTGAAATGGGACAAATAGATACATAGGTAGGTACTTTATTATATGAACCTACTATTAACAGTGGAAAAAGTTATTTTATACATGCAATATGTACCTACATTTATCTAGTATCGCTTCGTTAAATATGATAAATAAATAATGATTACATAAAGTAAACAAATAACAACTGGTGACCCCAAATGTCGTGATGTGTGTCTCTTTATTGATATTATTATGAATGAAATGTAACTACTTTTTACTTCACGCTTATTTTAACTGTTAATAATTTTATAATTAGCATTTATGTTTTTTCACACAAGCGAAAAACTGTAAAATAATGACAGAATAGAATCCCAAAAGTCAAAACTTTATTGTTTACTAGTGGACGTGACATGGTTTCACCCGCGTAGTTCAAGTTCCCGTGGGCCTACGGGGATAAAATATAGCCTATGTTACTCAGGGTGAATGTAGCTTTCTAACGGTGAAAGAATTTAGGAAATCGGCGCAGTATACTTGAGTTTATTCATTACAAACATACAAATCTTTCCTCTTTATAATATTAGTGTAGAAGTATATGGGTACATGTCGAGGTAGATAGCCTAAAACTTTTTTCAGTTCATAACATAACATCACGCCTATAATCCCCGAAGGGGTAGGCAAAGGTGTACCTAGTACCTAATAATACATACAACACAGCGTAAATAATACATACAACACAGCGTAAATAATACATACAACACAGCGTAAATACACGTATACTTTTCGTACTGCGGCTTACTTAGGCAATCCTAAATAAGCCTCAGTTCCTGGGTACTTAAGGGCCTATACAACCTTAAATTAGCAACTAATTGTGGTGGTTCAAACTTCGTTTGAAATACTGTTAGAATAACGTTCTAATCAGCTTGCACTATAAAGTGGTTGTTACGTCAGTCACTGCAGGCCGAATAGTGCGAAATTAGTGGTTTTTATTAGGGTTCCGTACCCAAAGGGTAAAAACGGAACCCTATTACTAAGACTTCGGTGTCTGTCCGTCTGTCCGTCTGTCCGTCTGTCTGTCACCAGGCTGTATCTCATGAACCGTGACAGCTATACAGTTGAAATTTTCACAGATGATGTATTTCTGTTGCCGCTATAACAACAAATACTAAAAACAGAATAAAATTAATATTTAAGGGGGGCTCCCATACAACAAACGTGATTTTTTTGCCGTTTTGTCTAATGTATAGATAATGGTACGGAACCCTTCGTGCGCGAGTCCGACTCGCACTTGGCCGGTTTTTCTTTATAAAATCAAATTTTCGTCTTTTGGAAAAAATAAAAAACATAAGACCTGCTTTATAGTTAGTTCAGTTAGTATGCAAAGTTTCATGATCTAATTTAACTATTACTTTTAGAATACCAGCGGTTTATTGTTCGATTTGGAGGTAACTTTGGATTTTTTTTCTATCGAGAAAAGTTTATGGAATCGTGTTTTTGCCAAACATAGGACTTAACATTAATCCTCATCTTTACCACATATTTATTTCAAAATTAATGCTGAAGTATTTTAGGCGTAACGGAGGATCATGCTAAGCCGTTTGAGGTAGTATAGGTAGTATAGGTAGTATAAGTTTTAAGTAGTTTTTTTTTTTTAATGTGGCTTGAAACTTACCTATTAAGTATACCAATCATCCCTGCATGAAATATTTTTCATTCTCCTAACAAAATGGCAGAGCTACCACTTAATCACGGTCTATAAAATTCTATAAGTTTTACAGACTAATTAAATAACCATTACTAATCTCAAATTTTAATTAAATTAATAAGTCACTATTTCGTAATTACGAGTATTTAAAAAACAAGTTTAATTTTTGTTAATTACCTACAAAAGTACCGCAAAACAATTAGTTTCCGCAAACAAGAAACAATTGAAAGGTATAGTTTTGATAAGTGTATTGAATTAATGATAATAAATTGGTATTTTGTAGCATACATAAATATAATGGGATTTTTTTTCCTCAAATGCTTTCGCAATCCACTTTACTTCTAGCTATTCAGCAGGAAACTGGATACCAAGTGGTTGCCAACCAAATCGATAAGTATCTGAGTATGCGGATTACTAGGAAGAGCCTTTTCCCACCACAATTGGGAATTATGCACGTTTTCTTCACTTAAATCAATAAAATAAAAACAGCATTTTCAACCCAAGAAAAGTATTAAAGTTAAGTTCAACTACTGTTTGTCGCTCAAAAATTATATTAAACTCCTACAATTTTCTATGACAGTTCAAACGTCCGTAGCTGTCGCGGCCATGATGTGACGTCATTTACCAAAATCTGCCTTGTTTAGATCTCATTCTTTGGCTTAAAAATAATTTTACTAATTGTATGTGCTTTATTGAAGTAAAAATTGCAATAACGATATTTAATAAAATCTTAGTGAAACTTTTCAAATAAAAGTGTTTTTTTGACACATAGACTTTGACGTCAATACCGTTATCGAGGACGACGCGTTTTGAGAGTGCGTTCCATTTCACCAAAAACATGCTACATAAAACAGTAAATTGTGAAATAAGTGACTTACTAGAAACTTAAACAAGTGTACTACAATGTTTTTATGCGCCAATACAAGGCATTTTTAATAAATAAAAATAATTTTGTATTTCATGCATATTTCCTATTGGGAAAAGGCAGATGATGTTGGGGTTGGCTTCTGATCTAACCCGATGCAGCTGAATACCAGTGTTTTACGTAGAGCAACTTGTCCATGAGCCCACACAACTACGAGTAGCTCTGATATATGTTTTATGTAGAGCAACTTGTCTAGGTCCATAAGCTGACACAACTACGAGTAGCTCTGATATATGTTTTATGTAGAGCAACTTGTCTAGGTCCATAAGCTGACACAACTACGAGTAGCTCTGATATAATATGTTTTATGTAGAGCAACTTGTCTAGGTCCATAAGCTGACACAACTACGAGTAGCTCTGATATATGTTTTATGTAGAGCAACTTGTCTAGGTCCATAAGCTGACACAACTACGAGTAGCTCTGATATATGTTTTATGTAGAGCAACTTGCCTAGGTCTATAAGCTGACACAACTACGAGTAGCTCTAATATGTTTTTTTATACTTAAGTACTTAGTTGTGGCGTTGCAATGCCTTTTTCGCAGAGCGTAGACTGTGCAAAATTTCATCAAAATCGGTTCAATAGTTTAGGAGTCGGTACGAACAGATATTAATTTTTTTACATATTTAATTGACAGCTTTTGGTTTATACACATCCCAAAAGTTAACTATTTTAGTTTATGGGTAGGTTAGGTACAGCGGCATAGTTAATAGGACTATAAAACTTCTTCAGGTAACTTTTATTCGAAACTTTTCATTTCCCAACTATTAAAAGTTTTACGACTAGACCATCCATCCATCTGATTCATCTGAGTTTCACAAACTCAAAAAGTAGGGAAATCATAACTGAAACGAATTTTCTTTGATAATTTCATAAAATTATTGTGCCCGTAAGACGACCCACTGACCCAATATTTTACTTACTTACAAATGAGTAGATACATTGGAACATAATATCAGCTATAGCATAGCACCAATTTAGTTTTAAGTTAAGTATAAATGTTATTTATCATCATCATCATCATCATCATCATCTGCTTAGCCTTTTCCCAACTATGTTGGAGTCGGCTTCCAGTCTTACCGGATGCAGCTGAATACCAGTATTTTACATGGAGGCTATCTGACCTCCACAACCCAGTTAGTACCGGGTAATACGATATCCCTTGGTAAGACTGGTGGTCAGACTTTTCGGGCCTCTGACTACCTAACGACTGTCAAAGATCTACAAATGACAGCCGGGACTAACGGCTTAACGTGCCTTCCGAGGCACGGAGGAAACTCGGTATGTACTGTGTGGTCACCCATCCACTGACCAACCTAGGCAAGCATAGCTAAACCTAAAGATCGACCCGAGCGGCTGTTATTACTTAGCCACGAGCTCCTCTTCTCTATAAATGTTATTTATGAGGTTATTAAAATCAAAAATGGATTATTGTTCGACAAAATAGTGATTGGGGTATCATTTTAAGCAAATAAGCCTGTCTAAGCTACTCTGCTTTTCCATAACTTCAATTAAAAATATACTTTTTTTAGAACCAAAAAATATTTATTTTCAGTAATATTTACATTATTTACATACTAACTCTATAATAGAAATAAAAATATTTACAAGTATCAAAAAGGGTTACAGGGCGTCGAAAAATTCGTCCACATCGCTGTCAACAGGAAACGTGCCCAGAAGGCTGGCAGCATTGCCACGTTGGATGGCAATGCTGATTCTTTGGCCAAAAAATAGGCCCGCCCTCTGGTCACGTGAAAAAAAAATATATACTTGTATTTATTGTACATGATGCATACTTGTTACTTTTAGGCCCTGTTTCACCACCTACGATTAAGTCCTTGTTATACTTAGCACTTTTACTTAGCAGATAATTTCAAACAAATTCTGTTCCATTTTTGAATTTATTCGGTCAGTAGTTCGGCTATTTGTACATCGTGGAATAGGCCCGAATTTGCAAGTGCCAATACAATGCAGCTGCCAATAACTCACTTGATATTTTTGCACTTTCTAATATTACTTACATCCGTAATTAATTCTAGCCTGCAACTGTCTAAGCCAAGGTAATTATTTCACAGGGATACATAACTCACGAATTAATCGAACTACCATGATACAAGGTGTAGCGTAATATATAATTTTTTTTCTGTAATAACTAAGCTTGCTCACGAAGTGTTAATGTAATGGACGACTAGAGAGGATTCAAAGCTACCTTATCTACACCTACCTACATTACAAAAGTAATTATGTTACTGTGTATAGATTCTTTCGCTAATTGCGGGACCGTCACATTCTAAGATTGATTCCTTCAAAAACTAAAAAAATGAGAAGGATAAGTAAGAAATTTTAATAAATTTATTAATAAACCTACAAACTACAGAGCCTCAAATCAACCTAAAATAAAAACCTTCTAGGTATGTATAGAATCCGCTACGAAAGAATTCAAAAACATTATTGTTTCAAGAAAAAAATAAACAGAAAGGAGACATTGCTTGGTTTGGTTACATATCGGAAAACTATTATTACAAAATACCGCACAAAAACACGTGATTCGTACGCGTCGCAGCTGACAACATTTGCTTACCCACGCTCCACTTGCAATTTTCTCGTAATAACTTCTACTGAGATCACAATATTTTGTAACACCCGCCTGTTGGGCACAGATTGTATAGCAGACACATTTAAGTATGGTTTAAATTGGTCACACGCCACAACTTTTGATTAACGTAAGTTATTGGCCACGTACGTATACTTTGGAAATTCACTATGTTTATTTATTAATTAAAATATGCATAATGTACAATGTACACACACACATAATGTACAAAGGCGGACTTAATGCCTTGGGCATTTTCTACCAGTCTACCTTAGGGTGACGCAGAGACAAAACAGTAGGTGCGGTACTACTAACAGAATATTACAGAATAAAAAAAATATAATAATAAATTCATATAAGTAAACATACAACAAAATATACAAAGTGAAGAAAGATAAAAGATACAAAAAATACATAGAGAAAAACAACAAATCAATTGTGGGACGAGTCTGCCAACTTGTTTAGACTACCTACTTGAAATAATTTGCATAAATACCTAGATAAATACCTAATTTTATTGCTCCATAATATTCACAAAAGTAAAGAATCCACTAACATCAGTTGAAGAAGCTATTGAAATTGTTTAACAAAATTTAGTTTTAGTTTTGCTGCTAATTCATATTATAATTAGTGTAATTATAATGTATTTAGCAAAAAGATTCAATCTTACAACTGAACATGAACAAGTAAAAACAAATACAGCTTACTTAGTTAAGTTACAAAAAAAAAATTCAGTAGCATGTTCTCTCATACTCGTACAAGTCATACAACACAAAACAATTGATTGATATTCAATACATATGTCCATTGCAAAATGAACTTTCACATCCACTAATTACGTTGGAAACAAGTAAAAACAGAACACGTAAGTTAAGAACAAAGACACATTGCGTGATGTGAAAAATTTTAATGGAATAATTAATGGAGGCAAAAGACATGGCAAGATTGGCAAATGAAGTCATGGGTCGGTCTGAATCTCTAGTATAAAAGTAAAAAGTACTGTATTGCATTCAACGAGATAACTGATAAAGTTTAGTGACGTATCGGGAATGCAAGAGTTTGTTTACATTCAACAGTTTTAGCCGCCGTGTTCGGTCAACGACGCGGGAACTTATAAATAGTTCAACGATATCTACCGAGTATTTCAGACGCATTCAGCCGATTGATACACTGAACAGTTCTACGGCGACTACAGGAGCTAAACGCGAGTTTTATAATGCAAAAAAGCATATGATTCACTGCAATAAACAAAACCAAAAAAATATATAATATTCTTCAGGATATTTTCTAGTTCGATAGTGTTTTGAAAACATATTACAACAAATTTTATTCGATAGAAAAAAATCACGAACTTATCTCTAAAAATTTCATTTAACGTGTAAAAACCATACTAAAAATACATGCGATCATTCTGATTTTTTGGCAAATAATTCTACAAGCAACAAATTAGTATCACAGTGTTTTACTTTCGTTTCCAATCAATAGATTTTTTGTAAATCGCAAAAAAACACTATTCGCACTATTCGGTCGCAGTGACTGACGTAACAACCACTTTGTAGTGCAAGCTGATTAGAACTTTATTCTAACAGCATTTCAAACGAAGTTTGAACCAGCACAAATAGAGTTGCTATAGTTAGTGCCAGTTAAGATGAGAATAGCGGTCATTGACCCACCTACATTCATTAAACTTCTTAACTTTGAAAACCAAAAATGAGCCTGTTCAAGTATGGAATCGTCATCTATCGTGATCTTCAACATGTTTTGTAATGAATAACGTAACGATACATGGTTTATTTGTTCTGGTTCGTACGAAGAGATATTAGGGAAAGGGCAATGACCGCTATTCTCATCTTAACTGGCACCAACTATAATTTACCTCCTGTAATCGCCTTAACGTAATCGTGTTATGCACGGCTATGTACTTATGGCTCGCCCCCTTTTACATGGAACATAAACATATAGTTCTGGCAAAATGTGGGTGTACTATTAGGTAGATACACCTCTGCCTTACCCGGGGATTACACGCGTGATGTGATGTTATGTACTATGTACAGACGCCAAGCACATCAAGATAACCAAAACTGTCAAATTTTCCCAAACAACCTAGAACCTAATGCTTGAGCGATAAACTTGAAAACCTTTTTTAAGCAATTTGACAGAATGTAGTAGCTTGATGTGGTGGTGTCTGTACCACTACTGTACTACATGAAGTAGTAATCTACACTAATATATATACTAATATTATAAAGAGGTAACATTTGTTTGTAAGTTTGTAAGTTTGTATGTAGGGGGTAATCTCCGGAAGTAATGAACCAATTTTAAAAATTGTTTCACTGGTAGAAAGCTACATTATTCGTGAGTGCTATAGGCTATATTTTATTCCCGTACTCCCACGGGAACGGGAACTGCGCGGGTTAAGCCGCGGGACGTCAGCTAGTATATTATTAAGAGGAAAGATTTGTATTTTTGTGTATGTTTGTAATGAATAAACTCAAAAACTACTGCGCCGATTTCAAAAATTCTTTCACCATTAGAAAGCTACATTCACCTTGAGTAACATAGACTATATTTTATCCCCGTACTCCCACGGGAACGGGAACTACGCGGGTGAAACCGCGTGACATCCGCTAGTAGGTTAATAGATAAACGTCACTTTAGAGGTTTAATCTCTCCTACAAAGTTATCAACTCTTCCACCATATTTTTGCCCGAACTTCTCTTAAGAAATGGATTCAACGTTTTACCGAGACCTTTTAACTTCATAAACCTTGAGAAATTGTATTTTGCAATTTGGAGTGATATGTAATTCAGGTCTTGGAGTTTTGCAATAAGATCAAAGACGCCAAATACTATACAAGAGTTTTATCTTGACTAAAAAAATAAGTAAGTACTAAGTTCATGGGCGCTGGCAGCATCCAGCAAGGAGGTGCTCAGACATCTTAAGTATATTTGCGTTTCATTCCCGTTGCGTTCATAAGCTTATGATTTAAATTATATTAATTATTATATTTCTTTTTGGAGCAAATGTTTGTGTGATGAGCACGGCCATTTGTTTCCGAGTCATGGATGTTTATATACAATGTATAATAAGTATGTATTTACAAACAAAAAGTATCTATGTAGTATTTCAACTATCTGGTGTCCACGACACAAGCCTCGTTGCTTAGTGTGGCACTAGGTGGCGCTGTGTGTAAATGTCCAGCAATATTTATTTATTTATTTATTTCCGTTTCATTCCCTTTGCGTTCATAAACTTTTCTTAACAAATAGCACCAAATAGGCATAACTAAACTAACCGTATTGCTATAATAAAGGGGAAAAATAAAACCCATCAAATTCGAAATGGGTGCTCACATTTTCAAGCTCGCTACACTCGCTTTTGAATCCTACTTTTTCCGATTGATGGGCTTTTCTGGATAGATTGACCAAGTTACTCCTTGATTAAATCTTACGTACTTAATAACCGAGGTGGAGTGCAAAAAAAATCGTGCTGTTTTCATGGAACTGAAGGTGCACCTCCCTGAAAAAAATCCTGCCTGCGCCGATGACTAACTTTAATACACACTAGACAATGAAGTTTAAAATCAGGACATTCAGTGTTACATAGTCACACGATAAAATATAATAAATAATAACTCACAAAAGCCCACCAACCATACCGAGATAAGGTTTTCGTGTTTGGGGAAAATCTGAAGACATACACCTATAAATCAACAACATTGCCTCTAGAACTAGATAGGTACATACTACTTTCATGAGTTTACACAGTTAACAATCGCCAATAATAATAATCTCAATGTGATATCTTATGACTCACACGTGAGAAATATTCAACCTATAAGATGGAACAACTTATTAAATATTATTTTTAATTGCAATTTATGAAATGTCACATACATAGTTGTAGGTACTATCGCGCTCACTTACGTTCGACCACTTTTCACCCTTATACCCTGAGTTATAAGATACAAACTTTTCCAATTTTCCACTCGGTAAGTACAGTCACGAGCATCAATAAATATGTAAACTCAACCACTTTTAAAAGAGTTTTTCTCCTACTGTTCTTATTAATATTTCATGTTGATTTACTGAAATTCATAATTTTTATGAAAAATATCTTAGTTCCAAGTTACAATTGCTATTTCTCTCGAAAATGTATTTTTAATTTAGGAAAGCGTATACATATTAGTGCTAGTGACTGTACGTAGTGCGTAGGTTAATTGCCTAATAAAAGTCATCAACACATACATTGCTACTACGAGTATGGTGGTTATTGTTCGTTCGTTACAGTCCGCGTTGTTCTATCTAGATCGTAAAACGTAAAAAGTCGTGATAAGAATGTGATACTGAATAATTTCTGCGCCTATAAACCTACCTGTGTGTTCACTTTTCTGTAAAACTAGGTCACTCATTTTATTATTCCCAAATTTTATTTTTTGTTTTCATGAAAGGTCATGTCAACATTTTTCGTTTTAAAATTAGTCTACGCACGTGAGCCTCCGTGTCGGACACACTTAAAATATTTTTAATGTAACAAAACAGTACCAAATTCAGTGTAATATTATGTTCTTTGTTCACTGTACATACGAACATGTGTTATTTATTATCGAGGTGGGTACCTACTTAACTGTTTTAATATACCTAAGTACAAACGCCAGTATAGTCCGATAAATTTCTTTAATAGATTTTGAACTTTGTCGCTAAAGCATTAGGTTCAAGGTTTATTGGAATAATTTGACAGTTTCGTGTAATTTGATGTGCTGGTGTCTTATTTTAAGCAATGTCAAATAAGCTCATCAATCACGTAAATACAGGATGTAAACAACCTCATCACGAAGCCGTCAACCAAGCATTCTGTACATCAAAACTAAGTAACTTCACGTAAAAATTATTGCTGGGAAACGACTTTTTTTTTGGGGTGAAAAATCATGTTTTGTGGTAGAACTAAAAGTAACACACTCAAAAGATTGTGCTGATGGATGAATTGAATAGTACGGGGGTCGTGGAGGTGTTTAAAGTAAAAATCTTAGAAAAATCTTGTATTAAAAAAAAATGTCAAAAAGTAGGAACTTTGACCCGTAATATCTCCGTAACTAGAAGGTTCCCAGGTATGGTGTAGAACAAAAAAATGATCGCAATGACGGGGAGAACAAGTGCCTTTCGGCTTCGTTAAGAGGTTTCTTACACCCTTTATTATTGCCAATTCATGATATGCAACTGTACAGTATACATACATGACAACTGTATTAATATTTCGTTCCATACAACAGGACGAAACTGATAGTCGTATCTTGGATCCTTCCGAAGTTCCGATTCGCAAAATCAGCCCGCAAATATCCATTTAGATTTCTAAGTACCACTTGTGAACACAGAAGACTTTACGATCCGCTTTCCCGTCAACAAAGGATTAGTATTCTTTATTTGTCCTGTCTCTCTGTCTCTCATGAATATTTCTTTTTTGTCCAGCGAGTTTACCGCGATTTTCACACGCGTTCTATTAGATTTTCTATAAGCCTCACGTAATTAAAAAAAAAAAGAAACGAAATACTAATTGACTTCGTTATACGCAAAACCCAACACACGTTTAATAAACAATTCCCATAAATTTAAAACGTTTTCAAATCTATCTCAATTTTGGTATTCCAATCATGCTCCACATTGTTTCGTGTCGTGAATTAATTTATTTGCGAAAAAAACATCTGATGCCACTACGAAATTTCTATTTCCTCAAATGGCAGAAGTTTAAAAATGTACATTCCATTACAAGGAACTGCGGAAGCATCGGGCAAGTAATTAAGCTCATTGGCTTAATGAGACATTTCACTGAACCGGGTCACCGGTCGTACGGACGAGTGTGTACTACTTACAACCGCACTTACTTTGAGAACGTCGCCGAACAAAGGACTTTGACTAATTACGTCTGCCTTAACATAGTTGTCGACGTAAGCCCTGCGTGACAGAGGGCTTCAAATATTCTTATGTTATGCCTAATTGTGCCTTCTTTTGGGTTTGGGGTTACTGGAATTTTGTTACTTTCCCATGCTTGGCTGTTTGTGTTAGCTACTGAGTATGGATTATTTTCAAGTGCATTTCGACTTGTACGTATTACATTATTAAACCTCGTACCTATTACATTATTAAAATATAAACAAATTACCTACTTACTAGTTGCCAGAAGGGGTGCGCCAAAGTTCACCTAAATTTTCAACTCCGAAAATTGGAAATCCGAAAATGTTCTTCCTAACATTTTTCATCCTAACAATCACAATTCCTAACTACTCTGTCTCTAATGTTCATAATTCCGAAGCATTCAACTTCATAATGTCAGTAGCAATAAACATCTATTATACTTTTATTTGTTTTCCTATATTTTCTCAACATAACCATTTTTTACACTATTATTCAATGTCATATCTTTTTTGTTTAGATTTCTTTTTATTCATAATAATCAGTATTATATACATTAATTTTGCTGAACTTTATTTTCACATAACATGTATAACATGTAAGAATAATAGTACCATACAAAATAATAGGGGGGAAAATATAATGACCACTAAAATTAACTTTGCGACCACTAACATTTATCACCTAAAATATCAATTGACTAGCTGACGTCCCGCGGTTTCACCCGCGTAGTTCCCGTTCCCGTGGGAGCACGGGAATAAAATATAGCCTATAGCACTCACGAATAATGTAGCTTTCTACCAGTGAAACAAATTTTAAAATTGTTTCATTACTTCCGGAGATTACCCCCTACATACAAACTTACAAACATACAAACTTACAAACAAATGTTACCTCTTTATAATATTAGTATAGATCACCAAATTTAGTAAATTGAGCACTAAATTTTAATGAGTTGGTTGATGACAAACTAGTTTTGCTTAGGCTGACTTGGGGCACCCCGACACGGATAGATTAGGTTAGAAGGGTATGGCGGGGTCGAATGAGCGAGCGAAGCGAGCGAATAGACCCCGCCATACCCTTCGTGGTTATTTTTTTATAAACCATTCAGAAGTAGGAGCCACGCGTAGCGGGGCTCCGTCGACCGGGTCTCCCTCGACTTGGATGCAAGAGAGACACTCTGACCTGAATTTCATTCATTTAAGACAAAAATCAGTGAAACGACCTTTAATCATTCTAAACAGTTGGTTTTTTAGACATAATTATCTCAGGTATAGTTATAGTAATAAGTACGTTATGTAAAGCATACCCCCAAATAATAATCATACCCTCAAATTAAAACTATAAATATCATCTTCTACCCACATATATTTTTTATTACACTTGGTAAATGTTTCTTTCTGAGTATGAGTGAAAATATCATGGTAATTATGTTTAGGGATAAAAGCGTTAGGATAAAAAACAGTAGGAGATTAAATATATTCACATTAATGATATTATTAATTACAATTTTCGGAAACATGAGTGTTATGAACATCGCCGGTAGCACTACAAATAGTATGAATGAAAACTTTAGGATGAAAAACTTTAGGAAGAGTGATCATTCGGATTACAAATCATTAGGAAGAACAATTTCGGGTAAAGAACTTTAGGTGAGCCAATATGGACCCTGCCAGAAGCCCAGAACCAGATTTGTAATCGTGCTTTATTATGCTAAATGTTTTATTGAGGAACTTCATTAGAGGTTTTTTTAAACGATTTGATCGTATCGCATAGCATATAATATCGTAAAATCCGACATGTACGGTATATCCGTTACAATTTGCATAACAAAACGTTTATTTGAATCTATTATACTCTGAGCTACCGCTTTTGCAACTTTATTGTAAGAAGATTAGGTACAAGGATTCCTGTTTGACTATGATCGATTTAAAACTACAAACTGTAATAAAACATTTTACTTATCTACATTGAAAAAGGCCACAAGGATAATATACATTAGATAAGAAACCATGGCGGTATAGTTGGTTGTTACACTTTTAGTTGTAAACGTCAAAGTCCTTGGCATCGATAAAAGTGAACCATAGCATGAAACAATACAAGCTGCTCCTACTTTTATTAAGATTAGTACAAAATATTATACGTCAAGCAAAATAATAAGTTCAGGGGTAGAAGAAAGTCCTCGTGCAAAAACTGGCTTAGGATAAAGCCAAACATTGATCTGTTTACAGCGGCCAGAGACGCGAACTGTTCGGTCACGGCCGCTCCGTCTTGTAACGTAATGTTTACATTTCCTTCGTGTATTGTATTGTATTGTATAGCAGGCTGGTGTCCGCAACCCCACGTCAATTATTGTTTTGTAATAACGGATCATCATCATCATCAGCCCATTAATGTTCCCACTGCTGGGACACAGGCCTCCTCTCTATGAAAGGGAATGGGCTATAATCTACCACGCTGGCCCAGTGCGGATTGGTAGATGTCACATGTCTTCGAATTTTTTGGTTCTAGGACATGCCGGCTTCCTCACGATGTTTTCCTTCACTGTTTTGAGAGCAGTGGTGGTGAAATAAATTATACAAAGTAATGCGCCTGTCTGGGTTCTAACCCACGAATTACTGTTCATAAGTGGGGGCCGCCACCACTGGGCCTCCGCTGCTCCAACGCTCAATCATCTCATCTGCCTAGCCTTTTCCCAACTATGTTGGGGTCGGCTTCCAGTTTTACCGAATGCAGCTGAATACCAGTATTTTACATGGAGCTACTGCCTATCTGACCTCCACAACCCAGTTAGTATCGGGTAATACGATACCTCTTGGTAAGACTGGTTGTCAGACTTTTTGGGCCTCTGACTACCTAACGACTGTCAAAGATCTACAAATGACAGCCGGGACCAACGGCTTAACGTGCTTTCCGAGGCACGGAGGAAACTCGGTATGTAATGGGTGGTCACCCATCCACAGACCAACCTAGGCAAGTACGGCTTAACCTAACGATCGACCCGAGCGGCTGTTATTATTTAGCCACGAGCTGCTCCAACGCTCAATAACGGGTGTTAATGCTAAAAGTATACGTAAACAACAACGGTCTGAATAAACGATGTGAAATTTTGAACTGTACATGTTTAAAACAAGGGGAAACGCAAACAAAGCGCATTTCCATTCTAATCTGATTGTCATCCCGCGCAATATAAGCGTAAACTAGGCTATTGCGGTCTCGTGGGCGATATACTACATGGCTGGAACTGTTGGTGCATGGGGAATTGTTGCAAAATTGGTCAAATACTATCTGATTTCCCTCTCATAGAGAGGAGGCCTGTGTCCCAGCAGTGGGAACATTAATAGGCCGATGATGATGATGATGATGATGACTATCTTATTAATTAGTATTAGCTATCCTCGGATCAATCATGTGCAATCAGGAGGTCTACTCTCTAAGCACGTAATCCGTATTATCGGCCGAAGTTACGGTCGTTTCCAACTCCGTATCACTGGACATAAGATTCGTTAGGGGCCCGAACTAAAAACGAATGACAACACGATTGGTCATCTGTCCTTACTCCCGAGTCCCGACGTGTTTTCAAAACTCGCGAATCCGAAAATATTCAGACAGGCCCCGTATCTTCGTTGACGGACTTAGAGTGTAGACTCTAAGTCCGTCTCTAAGTCCGTAATGATCGTCTCAGAGGGTCTACACCCTCTGAGACGATCATTAGTTATATTAGTATAAATTAGACAAGCAATACTGAAAATAGAACTCGTATGTTCGTATGTGTACGTATACAAGTTACTACTTATTAAGCGTGAACTTTGACCACTATGAAGAAATGCGGAATCGACAAGACAAGATTAAACGATCATAACATGCGATTTTACATTAAGATTATCTGCAGCCCGCATCGCTTCTCTTGCGTAGATGTTATCGTAAAACACGTGCATTAACATAGTGCTTTACTGTATTAATCTCGAGTTACCACGGTTTCCAGCAGGCACGGTGTGCCAGACGGCTTTGATTCCCTGATAAGTTTGCTAAATGATGCTAGTCTGTACAAGCATTAACAAAAGCTACATGAGTGTACGTGTACGTTACTGTACGTTACTGAATACTAGACAAGTACGTTACTAGACATGTACGTTACTGGATACTAGACAAGGCCGTCCAGGGCGTTATGCTCGACGTCACCCGCGATAGGCTTTACCTTTTGTTTAGTTTTATTGAAATACAACATGAATTGAGTCTAGAGGTTAAATCTGTGGCATGCCTTTGATATGTTTTAATTAATTACATAACAAAAGAACACATTTATTCAACCTTGTTTAGGAGTTAATAATATCATGTCTTTGTAATATCGTCAGCCGTGTGGTATCCGGCAAAGTAGAATAGAACCAACCCATTACACACACGGGTGTCGTATAAGGCGACTAATGTCTGAAGCAGAACACCTTGCGCCTCCGTAGACCAGAGAATGGGCAGCAGCGTTTTCTGTTAGTCTTTTATCACTAGGCGATTTCCAATCTGCCCGCCAAGCGTGGAGATTACGGCAAATTCCTCCCATCATGGGAGAGGCTTATGTCCAGCAGTGGACGTTATGGGCTGTTGTTGTTGTTGTTGTAATATCGTCATGGTCTTAATTTATTTTCAAAATTAACTCAAATTGTAAAGTTTCACGAGTCGACTGCAAAAACTGATATTACGCATTAAAAAGTATTTTGCCATCGACTATACATCAAGAGATCAAAGATAAGAGTTCCTATGGGCACAATGAGTCCATTCAACGAGTTAAGCGTATGTAATATAGGATATAATTATAATACATAATAGGGGAGAGCATTTCAATGCACAATAATATTTGTGCCGAGAACAGGACGCAGACATAATCCAAACAAGATGAATTGGCAAAACGAGCTGAGAGTGGAGATCAGATCAACATTTTTTTCTGGTCTTTGTAACCTAACATCACGCCGTAATCACTGAAGGGTTAGATAGGGGTGTACCTGGGTTGGATTTAAAAACGAGTCGCCCGAATTCGAAGATCCTGTCACTGTGGGGGGGTCAAGGGGGTTGATCTGAAGCGCCCCCATGTGATTATAGCTGCCGGAGGAAAAAAAAATTTTACGTACCTACGCGGCTACGTAACGAGAAAATACACTTAGAAAATTTTGCCAAAATAGTGTTATTTTCGCAAATCGTTAATTTCCTCGATTCTATCGTACAAAACACCTAAACATAAGGCTAAAAGTGTCGTCTCCGACTAACCGTTTGTCGTAACGACGATGTCGAAGGGATTCCGTTCACTTCTACCATATAGGTTAGAACTGTGAGCAACTAAGCGCGAGCCGAGCGAGCGGAGCGAGCGGTGCCGTGGCAGCGGCCGACGAGCACTACCTCGAAATTGGTCGCAGTAAAAAATTAGTGCCCCGTTTCGTATCAAAATTGCAATCTTTAAAAATTAATTTTAAAAAAACTACACATCTCCGGCAGGGGGTGATAGTGGGGGGTGACTATACACCCCTTTTCCCTATCCTTGCCCCCCCCCCCCCCCCACCCCCCAATTCAGGTGACTCGTTTCAAAACTTTACCCGTGTACCTAATAGTACACCCACATTTCACCAGTTATGTTTGAGTCCCATGTATCCAGACCCGTGGCTCAGACCCGTGGCTGTTACTGAGTAATTCCTGATGGAAAAACCCAATTTATGTGGAATAGAATAAACAAGAAACGGTATAAATAAAAACACAAAAAATATTGTTTTTTTTTTTAATAAGTATTTAGTTTAAGTCACGGCAAAGGTTATTCATTCATAGTATTAACTGGTTCTTTGGAATTTAAGATTTTATAATAGTGGTACAATATACTCAACATAATAATTGCATATTATTAGCAATCACGATGTTTGATACTCACTCATCTTCGCTAATAAACTTTTCATCGACGACGACGTTCAAACTGATCGAGATGCAGATAATGCAATTTCAACGATGCATTCTGGAATGTCGTTTTATGTTTTCTATTCTTAACTTAAATGGGGTTATTGGTTGTTTGCTCTCTTTTCATTTACATCAAAATAAGAAGGACGTGGTATTTTGGTTATTCTTACTATGGCTTTAAAGTCTGAAATGCAAAGCTTTTAAATACTATCAAGTTTTTATTATTTCCTTGTCTTGCACTTAAATGAAAGAGACGATACTTCAAATTATTTATCTGTACATTATGTACTATTATTAGAAGTTACACATTATTATTTTGACACACTGCACGCCCCCTTATTATTACATCCCATTTCTATCACTTTTGCGCTATCAAAACGTGTGAGAATCGAATTCACACATATTAATATGTGACCTTAACACGAGAGCAATCTAACCACATAATAAAAAATTATAAAAAAACTCAATTAAGCGGTCGATCACCTATAAATAATTTATTATACATATTATCATGGTATGATTAGCAACTGTCAACTTTTTCATACAAATGATGATTACGAGAATACATCACACTTCATCGCAGTCACAGGGTTCGTTCAACTTATTAAGTTTATGGCAAAACGTGATATATTTACTTTCCCAACACCATTAATTAAAAAATCGTGTTTTATTTTAGTCAATATTTTCCTTGAGGCAACTGAACTGAGTAAGCTTGAAAGTTCACCGTGTAGAATGACCCCATCAGAAGAAAACAAGTTATTCGGAATGCTTAAATATTGGATATAAGCCATTAAAAAATACAACTATAAGAAACACAGACCAAAACATAATCAGACTAAATATTATAGAAAAACTTTAAATAATATTTGTATAAATAATATAAGTAGGTATCCTTAATTTTTTGTTTTGTATAATTATATATCTAATTAAAACCATTGTTTTGTTAACTTTTTTTGTTGATTTTAATTGGTGTTGGTAATTAAACTTATGCTACCGTAACAAAACAACCATACCGGGTGTCGGTGAAGCAGCCACATCCGTCTCAACAACAGACGATTGGTAAACCGTAATTTGTGGTTAATCGTGATCTCTTGTTGCGCAGTGCCAACAAATAAGTTATAATAAGAAACGCTATAACCGGACGGATGAGCTATCACTTTCTGTACCTCCTACATATTTACTTGTTTGTGCCAAACGCGGTAAACCACATAATCAGAATAAAAGAACATAAGGTATGCGGAATCATGAAGTATTTTTCCCTTTTACTGATTTTGTAACTATAGAATATTTTATAGCGATACTGTTTCACAATTAACGATTTCAAAGGCGCGTTCGCGGAGTGATGAGGCATGTGGCAAGTTCGATCTCCAGAACAAATATTTGTATGGCCTACAAATTTTATGTGTTTGTGAGCCAGTACACAACCAACCCAGTATTTCTACACACCTATCCACGATACCCACACAGCATAACACAGCATCACGCCTGTAATCACGAAGAATTAGGCAGATATGTACCTAATAGTACCTTCACCCACATTTCTTCAATTATATTTAAGTCCCATATGATAAGGGGCGAATCTATTGCCATCAACCGCGCACAAATCCAGGCACCGTGGCCTGCCGGGGTTGCGGGACTGTTCGAAAGAGATACCGTGGCCTCGGAACACAAAGGGCGATGAAGGAACATGGATGGGTTTAAGTAAGTAAAAGTCTGACACTCCTGCTCCACACAGAGCGGGAGGAGTCATTTGATGATTTCCCATCCGAAAAAAATAAATAAAGGCTCCGTGGTCAAAATTATTCGTTGACCTTTATGAACTTGGAGGGTTGTATTGATGATTTTGATGATTATAATTCTGTAACTACATACGTCTTACAGTCGCGAACAATATTTTAATCAATATACAATCTAGCACTGGCCTGAAAATTGCAAAAAACGTACTAAAAATTTGAATTTCGCGGGCTATCCTGGGGCATCCATCTTAATTTAAACTGTCTAACAAAATATCGTAAACGTCGTCGTAACGTCGTATCGTAATCTAGGTCCAGTTGAAAACCAGCGTCGGGCACTAGTTGTCCGGCATTATGCTGAACTGTGCCTATTTGGCGCAGCCGTGAGGCACACGGTGTCACATTGTTTTTTATTTTTTGTTTAGTTTTAAGTTTTTACTCATTTATTTTGTTATTCTTTTTGTTTTTCATTTTTTGTTTATTTTTTATACTGTGAGCACTTGTGGCGTGTGCCAAATAAATGTATTTTCTTTCTTTTCTTTCTTTCTAAAACCTGTCGTTGCAGCGCCATCAGTTGAACCAAAATGCCTAATGATTGAATACAATAATCAACCTATAACGTTCCCACTGCTGGGACACAGGCCTGCTCTCTGCGACAGAGAACTATAAGAATCTAGTGCGGGCTGGTGGAGATCACTCATTCAGATCCAGCCTGTCTTCCCTCAGGGATGCCCTAAACCGAGGTTCGTACCCCACAGCGTACCCTTAGCGTGTAGTCGCTTAGTTTGTAAGATTTTTGAAGTGAAAACTTCTTTAGGCGCGTTGAGCACTTTTGCGTGAACAAAAGTCATGGAACTCGCGTCATCGTTCATTTGTGCTCGCTAAAACTCGAGAACGTCTGGGCCGATTTAGCTGATTTTGGTTTTGAAAAGCTTGTCGTAGTCCAGTGAAGGTTTAAACGGTGAGAAAACAAGAAAAAAACACTTCTTTACAAATCAAAAAGAATTCAATAATAATAATCTAATAGCTCGACGATACAATTCACAAGTTACTTAGTTTTCACTTCTCTCGGCAGTCCCCACTTCCCCAGACTGCCCCACATGCTTTTTTTTGGCTCTGGCTGGAGGCCTGACACTCGAGGCACCCACAGGATAGTCCGGTTAAGCAGACAACAACTTCCTAGGTTGATCTGCGAGATGCCATACACCAAAAAAGAAGGTGGATTAAACATTCATTATTCGAATTTTGCTGGTGCGGGCTGTTGGATATCACATTCATTATTCGAATTTTTGATAGTGCGGGCTGGAGGATATCACATTAATTATTCGAATTTTTGATAGTGCGGGCTGGAGGATATCACATTCATTATTCGAATTTTTGATAGTGTGGGCTGGAGGATATCACATTCATTATTCGAATTTTCGGTCCTAGAACATCCGGTCCACGCGACGTTTTCCGTCACTGTTCAATCAATTACCGCTCGTTCAATGATTGATGATCTTCTTTATTAAAGGATGGAAACGATTGCGTCATTCATTTGCAAAAATCAATAAGAGAATTATTGGCTTTATCGGATTTGATCGGATTAGCTATGCGAGAAAAGCTTCACAATATGATAAAACTGTATGGTAATTTATGATAAAGGACAAAAAAAGCCTTTGTGTGCTCTGCATTTAGCAATGATAAAAATGTTGATACTTATAGTATTTTACTCTAATGCAATTGTAACACTGGTTTCAATACTGTTATAAGGAGAAACAGGTTAATAACTTCGAAGTCATTGGTACTTTTAAAGATAATAAAAACATTTTTTTGTTCCATTAACACATAATTTGTTCCAACTTTTAGATAAACCGGTAATTAGCATAGGTAATAATACCAATCGTTTGTTTGCTAATTAGAGGAACAATTGTTTTTTTTTATGAATGACGAATTGAACAAAACCTTTTGAACAAAAATATAACAAAAACACATGAATTAATTATAATTAATACATGAAGATTTCCTAAACTAAATTTGGAAAAGGTCTACATGCGTCACAAGACTAAATAATTTTTATTTAAGCAAAAAAAGGATTTAGCACCGAATGTTAAATATGTACGGACTAGGTATTTGCCAGGAGATAAGCTAGCCAGCTGTTCGCGGAACTGTAGTATGGCATACCAGGTGCTTTAAATATTTTTGTCGCTCGTTTATCTAACATAGGTTTAAAGATTTATTCTCAAAAAAGACACAAAGTCACTTACATGAGAAAAATGCTTAAAATAAATTATAATTAAAGTTCGTCACAGACGTCACGGTAGCGATTACATATTATATATATTAGATATACCCATCCACTGCATTCAGATGTTAGGAAGGTTGTTATTTGTCATTATATATTCAGATAATAGACTTTTGAATGCATTGAATGAGTGCACCCTTTTAATACATGAGGGTATTTTGTTGTATAATTGTGCTCCTTCAAATATCATCATTTTTTTGCCAAACTTAGTTCTCGTCTTCGGTAAAATCAGAAAACTAGCTCGGCGAGAGCTACGTTGGGTTACTTGTTTCACTTTAGTAAACGATAAATTAGTCTGTATACTTTTGTTGAGTGCCTTACGAATGAAAATACATGTATTGTAAATATATAACTGTCTAATGTTCATTATTTTGGTTTCTTCATAAATTTTGCTTGTCGATGTTAAGAATGGGTAGTTAAAAATCATTTTTATTAATTTGTTTTGTGCAACTTGAAGACTTGCTAGCTTCGTCTTGGCCGCACTGCCCCATATTTCAACCAGATATAGTAGGTGAGGTTTTACTAAGGCGTTATAGATGGTGTGGCGCGACAAATAACATACGTAATGACTACGTTATTTATGATGTGATGTGAATGTTAGGGTTGTCTGATGTGACTTGTTTATTAAAGTACATCGAAAACTTGGAGATGGATAATGCACCCACAGATTTAGCTAAAGTACCTATGCACTTGCACTACACTGGTTTACCGAGTTTTGGTTTATCTAATTCCGGTCAACCGAAATCGGTTCTGGTTTTTTGGCACTGGTTCCTAATTCTAATTAATAATAAATAGATACGCCAGACCCACGTACCGCTACCGGGTACTATAAAATCAGCAGTTTCGTTTGCAAAGCTAACAAAGCAGTCTAAATCAGAATCAGATTTACCTACACCATATTGGTCACGTTAACGAAAGAAACAGTCTCATTAAAGGTAGTGAAAATTTTGGCTTACAATCGGTTAAAAAAACATTCCCACTGCTATTCCTATTCGATCCCACTTCTGATTATGGCCGCTTCAGTATTATGAGGATTGTTTTGGAATACAGGGTGTAAATAAGCTCTTCACGAAACCGTCAACCAAGCATTCTGTACATCAAACTAAGTAAACCTACGCAATTTTTTTGTTGGGAAATGACTTTTTTTAATCAGAGTTATCGGTAGGACTCAATGTAACGCACTTAAAACATTGTGCTGATGAATGGATTGAATAGTACGGGGGTCGTGAAGGTGTTTAAATTAAAAATCTTAAATTTATTATAAACATCATGTACTTATTTTTTTTTTTTAAACTTGTCAAAAAGTTGGAACTTTTGACCCCCAATATCTCCGTAACTAGAAGGTTCCAGGTATGGACTAGAACAAAAAAAAAATCGCAATGACGAGGTGCCTTTCGGCTTCGTTAAGAGTGTTTTTACACCCTTTACCTAATTATTTGCCGGAGAATTTGCCGTAGTAATTTTATAATTATATTTTGGTATACTTAATGAGTTAAATTATCAACTCCAATTTTTTGTCCAAATGGTACTAAAATTAGCTCACTGCTATTTCGAGATTCAACCCACATTGTTTATATATTTACTTCCTTCTGTGAAGTGTTAACTTATGAAAATATTAGTTTTGGTTACGTTGTTTCTGAGTAGATTAGAAAGAAAAGTCACTCATCAGCCATTTGGGTTGCTATTATTTCGCAAAAGACATTGTGGGTTAGGTACACTAGTAGGATGCATAAAATAAGAATTATTCACAATAAAAACAAGGCCTGATTAACATTATATTATGTAGGTATGTATTTAAAGCTTCGATCTACAGGTTTCCACGACACAGAGGTTTCCGGCGACTGGGACCGCAATTAACTGGGACCGTGGTCCCAGTCGCCGGATCCGTAAAAAATAAATATTTTTCTTCCAGCGACTGGGACCACTCATAGATAACTTAAAAAAATCTATTATTCAAGCCAAAATTAGTACAGTCAATTTTTCGTTTGACTGTACTAATTTTGGCTTGAATAATAGATTTATAATATCCGTGATTTTCTTTTGTTTTGATTTTGATGAGCTCCCGATATTTCGACGCTGTTGCAAGCATCATGATCGCGGGAATACTGAATACTGCTTGCAACAGCGTCGAAATATCGGGAGCTCATCAAAATCAAAACAAAAGAAAATCACGGATATTATCCCGTAAGTACTAGTGTGGTGTGTATAATGTCCAGCGATACCTAATGTTAGGGATAAGGTGTAGACATTATTTTGCAATTTTGCGCAACACTTGTCCTGAATATTTGAAGCGGATCAGCACCCCTAGCCAAGTTGACAATCTACAATCGTTAACGCTAGTAGAAAACTATTCGAATGAATGGGAATGACATTATCTCAACGTTAAATCACGTGATCAACACAAACGAATAGAAAATTCGTAGACAAGTTTACATCGTTCAAAATGATAGAATAGAATGTTATCGTTTCTACAATGTTGATCGCTAGACTCTTTGGTAGGAACGCTCACCATAGACTAAAGTGTAGGTTTTTTCTACAGACATTAGAGAACGAGCGATCGACTCAGTCGTGTCAACTTGGCTACCAGTTTAGCGCTTTCTACAATCGCTTACGCCGAGGTGCTTACGATTGTAGAAAGAGAAATGATACGAAACGTTTGTAACTTGGCTAGGGGTGCAGCCCTATCAGCTATCTATACGTACATGGTGGTGCGTAGAATCCGCACAGAATTCTGATCAAGAATTCAGTGCATATTGTTTGAGCGCATGTATATGCTAGAAAGCCACTGTTATGCAACTAACGCACGAATGCTTGCCATTAACAGTAGGCATTATGCAGGTACTTACATATTTAGTGCATACCTACACTCCTTTCATAATATTTTAATATTTATGTTTACACGATAAACTCATAAAATTTGAATCGGTATTTTAGCAACTATTTGTCTTGTGTCAGCCGTGTGGTATCCGGCAGAGTAGAATAGAACCAACCCATTACACTCACGGGTGTCGTATAAGGCGACTAATGTCTGAGGCAGAACAGCTTGCGCCTCCGTAGACCAGATAATAGGCAGCAGCGTTTTCTGTTAGTCTTTCATCACTGCGATCTCCAATCCGCCTGCCAAGCGTGGAGAGTATGGCAAATTCCTCCCATCATGGGAGAGGCTTATGTCCAGCACAGTGGACGTTATGGGCTGTTGTTGTTGTTGTTGTTTTGTGTAAATTCTTCGCGTAGCCAATATTATTATCAATTTGTTAATTTGTTTAATTCTCACCTATTTTTTTTGTTTTATTTGCTCTTTGTGTCTTTATTTCTCCCCTAATGTATAACGAGGTACGAGGAGGTACCATGCCAACTTGCTATTTCTTTACTTTTTTATAGTTCAGTTTATTTCTGAGAATATGTCAAGGCCAGTACCTAAACATCTTGTTGGTTTAATAATCAACCATCCATCCATTTTGTCATCCACGTTATTTTTGATGATTGATTTTCGACTTCCTCGGCTTATTTTGAATGTTGTTCAGTTGGTTCCTTCCATACAAATTACACAACTTCTTTTATTTTAGGACTGATTTTGTTAACCGAATTCAAAAAAGAGGAGGTTCTCAATTCAATTGGTATTTTTTTATGTACATTATAACCCGATTTACGTGATTCTTCTTTAGTTTGATGCGGAATAGTTGCCATTTGGTCCCACAAAAATTTAACATGGTTTGGCCCAGTAGTTTTCATTTTATTAACATTTTTTAATTCAGTCATGTGGTCTAAACATCTCTATGTTTAGACCACATGACTGAATTAAAAAATGTTATAATAACCAAGAAAGGGCCTTCAAAAAGACATCAACGCGGTGTCATTTTTTTGTGTCATTTTATTACTTCAGTTTTAGTAGTTCACCGATTTCTCCCCCATTTATGGAGCGATTCTCAAAACTTTTTATTTGAAAGAGTATGTACTCCTGAGGTGGTCCCATTTAAATTTGGTGAAGATCTGATGCTGTTCTTCGGAGATATACAATGGAACTCTTAAAAATAGGCGGTAAATCGGTCGTGATTGCTGCAATCGCTTGGATTTTTATTGTTATTCAACATCATGACGTAACGTCACGCCTGTATGCTCTGAGGGGTACGCAGATGTGTACAATACACCCAGATTTTGACATTTTAGATATGTTAAGTTCCATTTATAGGGGATAAAACCATCATGGTTATAGAACCACCACCATTGTTAACAATGTAAAATAAATGCATAGCAAATATTGGTATAGGATATTACAACTAAATATGGAAAAATAAAAAAATACATTTTTGCAAAAAATAAAACCGACTTCAAAAAAAAACAAAAAGAAAAACACAAAAAAGCGAAAAATAACTTTTGATTGATTTGGTGTTTTTGTCACCAAATCTGAAGCCAAAGTTATTTTTCACTTTTTATGTTTTTTTTTGTCGTTTTTTTTAAGTCGGTTTTTTTCATACAATGAGTGTAAATATTTTAAAAATCAGCCCAAAAACAAACATGAAACAAACATTGGATCAAACGTTAGCGCAAGTAAACCGGCTTCGACCTGACTGAAGACTTGCGTCTTCAACCCAATTCACACACAACATGGTGGCATTAATACTTGTACTGTTCGTTATGGTACAGCGGTCAAGGTATCGATGTGCGATACACTTTCATTGTGGAATAGAGAAATTCTAGATATGCCCGCGACGATATCGCGGAAATAGGAAACTTATTGGATTTGAAATCTGAGCACCAAGTCAAGATTGAATTGCCTTTCCATTCGACTTACTTTAAGACTACCCAATGTAATAGTAGGTATAGGGGGGGGGGGGGGGATGGGGTAGGTGGTGGGTAGGTGTGGTAGTGTTAAATAAAAAGGGGTACACAAAGTGAGATGGTAAAAATAAAAATGTAGTCCTGTAGTATTTTGATCGAAGCCTGAACCAATAGGGATTATGCATACATGCTATTTCACACCCAATCACACAGGATACAGATTTTCTTGTACCTACAGATTGTCTTTTAAAGAGCTAGCATAGAGCAAAGAATTTGAATGTCAACCGCTGACACTGGGCAATTCAATCATTGTCAGTCATTGATAAGATGATATTTGATGTAATATTTTCTAAGATGAAATAAAAATGGTCTATCAAAACATTTTGGAATTCCTTGCATTGCAACAAATATTCGGCCACTATTTCCATATAAGGCCGTGGCTAATCGGCTATAGACCGAAGCGTATTAAAAGTTGTTGTTCACACAGCGTATTTCAGGTACATCTATACTAATATTATAAAGAGGTAACATTTGTTTGTAAGTTTGTGTAGGGGGTAATCTCCGGAAGTAATGAACCGATTTCAAATTCTTTCACACATTAGAAAGCTACATTCACCCTGAGTAACATAGGCTATATTTTATCCCCGTACTCCCACGGGAACGGGAACTACGCGGGTGAAACCGCGGGACGTCCGCTAGTTTTATTAAAAATAAGAAGGCTATTTTGAATCTAACTATTATAATTTTGAAACACAAACGTTTCCCGTTTCACGTTTTCCTACAGAGTGAATGTTAGAACAGGAACATACCACGTGGATATTAACCTCTTGTAAAAATTAAGAATACAAAAAAACATCGTTATTTCAATCAACCCTGGCAATCCCTGGTGGATATAAGTTATTTTGTTCCTGCATCCCTTCCATATTATATGCAACATCCACTTTTCCCGTAAACGATAAATATATATACGTATGGAAAAAACGCTTTCTTGGATGCAGTTACTGACTAGACTAGATAATAACATCGACATGCAACATTACAAGCTGTTGCCACCTCGTTTTGCATCTTCAATAGCTGGTGTTTCACTTTTCACACTGATCAATATTGGCAGTGTCAATAGCCCATGAATACACGTTTCATCATTTAGCTATACCTCTGTTTTATGTTAAGTGGAATTGTAAAACTGTTCTTTTTGATAACTACTAGGTATTGTAGCGAAAGCTGGTTTGTTAAAATTGTGTGTAATTTTGTCTTCTCTGTCATTACTAAGCCGTAAATTAATCACAACCAGACCATAAATCACTTCTTGAACTTTAGTGTCTTTCTAAGTTTGTTCTGATTGATTTTTTTTGGGGGAAAATATAATGACCACCAAAAATAACTTTGTGACCACTAACATCTATCACCTAAAATATCAATTGATCACCAAATTTAGTAAATTGAACACCAAATTTTAATGAGGTGGTTGATGACAAACTAGTTTTGCCTAGGCCGACTTGGGGCACCCCTTGGGACACGGGGTTTATTTTTTTATAAACCATTCAGGAGTATAGGAGCCCCGCTTCGCGGGGCTCCGTCGACCGGATCTCCCTCGACTCGGATGCAAGAGCATAACAGTTCAATTTCTGGTGGTCATTATTTTTTTTTTTTTTTTCTAATTTTACGATAAAATGGGGATTAAGTTTGGTGATCATTTACTAATTTTGGCAATCAAGTGATTTTTTTGCCGTTACATTTTGCTAAGTCTGGTGGTTCGTTAATTGTATGCCATTTTTTTATATATTGGTTCATTTACTTTGTTACAGATAATGTCAAGAAAAAAATTGATACTGTCATTCTCGTTAATAACACTGGTATGTGTAGTAAACGCGGTGGTGCAGAATACAGCAACGGGCAATGAAATCGATTCAGCACTGAAGAAATCACAGACCAGCTCAGGGGGACCTTTGTACCCGAAAGCAACAGAGACCAGGGACTTACGGACACTAGATGGACTATGGAACTTCAGGAAATCTCCTACGGATCCCGAGACTGGGTATAAAGCCGGCTGGTTCGAACAGGATCTCGACAAGGTAATGTACTTGTACCTCCGCATATAAAAAGTTCGATGATATCATACGCCTAAGGGGCAATACCACTAGACTCGTGCTGGTATGTAGGTACAGATATTAATGTGTTGCACGTTTGTTAAATGTAAAGGCCTAATGTTTTGGTTTTGCAGGCATGCAAAGATGAATCACGTTGATTGTGCGTTTAGGGTGACTAGGTATTCCATTTACGGAATTTTAAACCCACCATCAATTAGGATTTGATCGAAATTATCCCTCGAAATAACTTACATGAACGGTTCAGTGTTTCATAATCGTCCCACGTAATCCTTTTGTACTTATCCCAAAAAAATATAAGATCTGGAATTATGATCGATTATCGTTTGTATATCACAACCTTCTCATCCACTTGCACTAAATCGCCAACAATGGCTTGGTACTTAATATTCCTATAGGTTTCGAGAATAAAGCCTGTATATTCCATCCCCGCTTGGCAGCCATTCGCTACATTATTATAATTAGGAAGTTTTTGGAATACTACTTGTTTTTTTTTTGACATGTTATTACTTCCCAACATTCATTGATTTAAAAATTTCAAACAAAATATCAAATGACCAAACTACTAACTTAAATATTGTGATAGATTCTTACTGCAGCAGACCTGGCGACCTTGGCGCCTATGCGTTGTTTACTAATACAATATCGCATGTGTCGCTAGCTGTGTTAGATAACATTGTCCAAAAACTTGTTTGTCAACTACGTTTTGTTATTAGTTATTTAATATAGAATCTTCATTATTATTCCGTATTACCTTATTATCATTAATTCAAGTTCGAACAGCTTCTACAAGCCATTAGATTTTATCACGATGATGAAAATGTAGCTACAAACATTCTTCACTTTGCACTGTTTTAGACTTTCACGGTTTTTCACTACTATTTTTGGTTTTATAAAATACAAAATATGTTTGGTTGACCGTACTTTCCCAAGACATAACTTTGTTTGTTTTTTCTTGTGGTCCCAAAATACCACGCAAAAATATTTAGGGGGAATCCGGGACTGCGGTCCTGGTCCCAAAAGCCCCAGACCCAATACTTAAAGGATAATATCATAAGCATCATGATCGCGGGAATAGGAATCGGCGAACAGTATTCCCGCGATCATGATGCTTGCAACAGCGTCGAAATATCGGGAGCTCATAGAAACAAAAGAAAATCACGGAAATTATCCCATAAGTACTCTAAATTCTTCACTTTTTTCTTCCAATTTAACATTGAAACTTTTTGCAATTATTGCTTCACTGTTGCACTTTCATTAATCTCAACTCAAGCATGACGTATGAAAGATAACTCATGTGAAAAATGGTTTGTAATCCAAGTACTATAAATCACGTTCATTCTTGTCTGTATTATTTGCGGTACGCTCGTCTTCTCGTTTCGAATACTCTAGACTTGACTCTGCACTCGTGCGAAATCGTGGCACATCTTTTAGCACGTTATAAATATAAATTAGTTTGTCCTTTATCTTAGAGTTTTATTTAAAAAAAAACTCGTTGTCCGTTAGAACTCCTTGTATTGCGAAGGATTCCTGAGTAACTATTTTTCGCCATCGTTCTCTTGTCCTTTTGTCAATTTTTTTAGGGCCGGCGCAGCATGTTCTTTTCTGCCATACTTCTTTAGTCATTTGTCATCACGTCACAGTCCATCTATCATTCCGTTTTACCCTACTCTTTCTATCCACTGTCATACTCAAAACTTTCCTCACGATCCGATATTTTTACGATGATATTACATTATTATTGAAGGACAAGAATCCAATTCAATTAAATACTTTTATTTACAAAAACTGCTTTTCCAACAAGTTTTTAATAATAAATTAACACTTGGATAGACGAGTTACATGTTTTAACTTAGGTCAACGTAAGTCAAAACGTTGTTTTTCTTAGCGTCTCCGATGGCCGATGGCCAAAAATTCAAATATGTTTGTCCCAAAGTTCAGCGTGAACTCTGCTCACCGATGTAGTTTAAGGAGAAAAGGTTTTTTTAATGATAAACCTATAAGAGCCAATGGACCCAACGACTCTTCCCAGAAAGCATTTAGGTCAACCATTAACGATAATACATTTCCCCTGCAGACCGGCCCAGTGATCACCATGCCGGTGCCATCATCATACAACGACGTGGGCGAGGACATTACGTTGCGCGACCACGTGGGGGTGGTTTGGTACGACCGGCGGTTCTTCGTGCCCTCGTCGTGGGGTGCTGCGGGGCAGCGGGTCTGGCTGCGGTTCAGCAGCGTACACTACGCCACTGAAGTGGTAAGTACTAACAAATAATACGATGACAATCTTTTACGTCTCTGTTGTAATAATAGCACACGGTAAATAGATCATACTGGTCAACTGATGATACTCAGAAGGTCGCAGGCATGACCAGCCCGCGTAGCATCACCAGTTCACCACCGTATAGAAACGAAAGAGAATCGACAAGTCTTTTGTTCATCTGTCATTGAATCGACAAAATTACAGATGAATAAAAGATTTGTCGATTCTCTTTCGTTTCTACTGCTGTCATGTTACGCGGGCTGGTAGAGACTCGCGCAGACCAGGGAAGATTGTCACAAATGAGAGAAGGCCTCTGTACTCCGCAGTGGGTAAGACAATGCTGCCAATGATGATGATGAAATAGATCTAATCGTTATGTAGCCAGACATCAAGTTCATGAAGTTGTAGTGAGGCTGACTGTCCACAGTGCGCTGGACAGTCATCTTCACTTTAAGAAGTTACGAGTTGGTAGTTAGGTGTTCTGGGATAGACATAAAAGTAATAAGCATAACTTGAGGATACATCATTAGATTGCATCGTCAAGTCATAGCAAAGCACCAGTCTGAAGTCGACTTAGCATCAATTTTAGAATACCAAGCTTGGCTACATAAAAATTCTAGTCTTTTAGGTTAGGCCCCAATTGTAGGTACCTAAACCAAGGTAACTAGGTAGGACAAAAATAAAAAGCTATTTGTTTAATTAACGCTGCTTTTAAAATTATTTTTGCTCATGAAATAAGTATAATTTATTAAGAATAATTATACTAATTAGTGTTAAAACTTTAGAAGCTCATGTGACAAAAATTTTATACCTGGCTAAGCCATGCCCATGCTAGTAACATACAGGGCCGGATCTAGGGGGGGGCAAGCCGGGGCCCATGCCCCGGGCGGCAAGTTTAGGGGGCGGCAAATTCAAGCTTGGCTGACTTACGGTCAAAGTTGCGATAATGATGAGTTGTAACGATACAACTCATTGATTTCTATCTGACTGGAAAACTGTTCCTGTTGAAGAAGAAGGAGCGCCCTGCAGACACCTCATATGCATACTAGCCCATCGATTTAGATGAGGAAGACAAACTCTTTGAGAGCTAAACTGTAAACCGCCTATTTCAGCACCTGGCTACTGAGGATCTGGCGGACCCGCTTAGATGCCGCTGCCTCGCAGAGCAACTGCGCAGTTGTCAGACTCCTCGACTCTCCCCATAGCTCAGGATTTCTACCTCGAGAAAAGATTGGAGGCACTCCTATACCATGCCAAACCTATGCCGTACCAACTTCTGCTGCATAATCAGGGCCTATCGGAGGAATAGAGATATCATCTATGTACGACTGGGCGCTTCGCGGTTAGCTTCTTCATGGTGTTTGTGTCATCTGTTATGCTGATGACACGCTGGTGAAGGCAAACGTTTCGGCAGGTCGTCTCTTGTATCTTGGCGACAGTTCTGGGGTCGTAGATGGGATCCGAGTCGACGATGAAGTACCTGGGACTTGTCCCTAATTGCCGCATTTTCAGCAGTTGACACCCCGGTTGATGGGCACCGCGAACTTAATCCCGTGGCTACTGCCCAATCTGAGGGGATCCAATTTCTACAGAAGATTATGGTATGGGATATATGGGGATCGTACGGTCCATAGCGCCCTATGGAGTGCCAGTATGGGCGAACAACTTGACGACCTAAATACTGTAATTTAGCGATGAACCCAGAGAGCGATGGCCGTCAGAGTGAAGAGAATAAATCAAACGGTCTCCTTCAAGGCGGCCAGCTTTTTGGCCGGATCACCACCATGAAATGTTGACGTTATAGTCTTTACACAGAGCAAGTACCTGATGCGCCGCCAACGACATGATGTCAAGGTGTACAGGGCTGTGCTCCACCAGTTCCTAGTGGTGGAATGAGAAGTTCGCCAACCCAGGTCCGAAACCCAGTGCACATCACTTTTACGGCGATAAGACTCGTGACGAAGAAGTGGCATAAGAAGACGGCATGGCGCTCTCATTTTCCGTCTGGCACAGGTACTCTCCGGGCATTCACTACTGTGGAGACTGCTCCGAAGTTATCACAGAACTTATTAAAAGTTATTTGCGATCATCTATGAGCCAGGAACGTTTGTCAAGTCTCGCAATCTTAGCGATAGAAAATCGAATGGCACATGAAATAAATTATGACAAGGCCATAGACTTCTTTGCAGAACAAAAAGCTAGAAGAGTAAAATGATAATTTCAATTTGAAGTACAATACAATAATACATCCAACTCGTTTTGTTTCAAAGCACAGGGTAGGTGCTTTCATAACAACAATATATGTCCTACACGTTCATGTACGTAGGTATATTTGTAAATATATAGTGTAAACACAGAAAGAGCAGCGCTAGTTAGGTCCTTGTGGCATTCTATCTGCGAGGCTTATGCAGGGACGGAACTATATAAGGGCTTTTTGAGGGGTTATTCCGATCTGTCACCCCGCTTTGTCCCCTTAGGTTGACAGATAGGAAAAAAACGTTAGATCTGTCCCCCTGTTAGCAATGAGAGGATAGTTAGAACTTTATTCACTCCTTAACGGTTCCATCTGTCCCCCTATCAGTGATAACAGGGGGACAGATCTAACTTTTTTTCCTATCTTTCACCCTAAGGGGACAAAGCGGGGTGACAGATCGGAATAATCCTTTTTGAGCTGCAGCCCAGGGCCCCGCGTGGATATAAAGGGCCCTCAGTCACCTTTTGCAAAAATTGGAGCATGTGGACATTTTGATCTCAAGATCTTTGTCTGAGGAAAGACGTAAAATTTTCGAGCTCGTTTCGCTCGATCTTGGAGCCTTTTCAAATAACTCTTCAAAACCTAAACTAACCAATCCGAGGTCACGGAGGTGCTAACATTTTTGAAGTGGCTATATGCACTTCAGCTGCATCCGTAAATAGTAAACTTAAAAATCGCACCCTTCTGATAGGCCCTCCTTCTGGCCCAAAAGCTGGCGACGCCCTTGGCCAGGCCCCCAAGTAGTATTAGCCCAGGGCCCAACAAACTCATGGTCCACCCCTGGGCCTATGGCCATCATTAGGCGTCTGATAACTGAAATAATGATGATGATAAAAATAAAAATATAGACGGGCGGGGGCGGCATTTTTCAGTTTTTGCCCCGCCTCGAAAAAATTCAAGATCCGGGGCTGGTAACATACCTACTAACTAACGCAATTTTATCTCGAGACAGTAATTTTTCCATTTAGATTTTGATAGAGTGGTGTATCTAAGGTGAGCGAGATTAGATAGATTTTATAGCTCTTTACTACTTTCCACTGTATCACGGCCATGCCAAGTTCCTTTACGGCGAAATAATAAAATAAATTATTTGCACGACTTTTTCCCAATACACAGGGAAATCTCGTATCAAAGAAGCGGCAAACAAATAAGAATCACGTAACATTATACTACAGAGAATTAGGATAATACATTGAAAGTAGTTGTTATTATGTCTAGCGCGTACCTTTTACATTATTTAAATGAGCTCAGATATACAGCGTGTGCGAACATTGTTGGTTCAAAGGATTTGCGCTAAACGGACACTGTGGAGAGCCGCGGTTCTCACGATTAACATTTATAAACGGATTTTATATTCGCTATTTCATCTTTTAGACACATCCTTCTTGCAAAATCCATGCCCGAAGAAGTGTTGAATTTTAAACAGTTGCCCAGTTCCCCGTACGGTTGGCTACGGACCCAAGTTAATCGTTGCCATATTTAACGTCATTTATGTATGAGTGCTTCTTATGGAAGCTTGGAAATTAGGACATTCTCTGTTCTAGACTTTATACAAGCGAGCTCATTGATATTCCCAGAGATATATATATATTAGGTATAAAAGACCTTCAGGCGTGTATAAAAATTTAAATCTCTTTGTCTTTGCAGTTAATTTGTACAGGTGATGCAATAATTTCATATATCTGCTTTTGACACCGTAAACACCGTCTCATTATAATAAGAAAAGATAATCTTAATAACATAAAACAGGTCAAGTAGGTTCCAAGAAGAATGTTTCAAAACATGGTTGGCTGGTGTTATATCTAAAATAGACATGGAGATCATAAATATCAATGTTAAGAGTTATTGAATCCAGATGATCTCGAGTGGCTTGAATAACAGATACCAAGTAATATACATATTATAAGAAAGCACGTAAAAAGAAAACTAGTGAAACCTGGCCTTGGCAACAAGAAAGGGAGGATCCAGCCCATTCCTGTGGCCTCAGTAGAAGCCAGTCAGAGGTGTCGCTGTCACGAGGCGGCCTAACGACTGTCGGTAATTGGACAATTTGTCGTGCGACACCGGTCTCGCGAGTTCGATCTCGTTTGACCCGACGGCCGACCACTAACATAGATTTAAAACGAAACACACCTCTTCGGGAGACAGCAACAAGCCATCAATTATTTATTTTACGCAGAACGCTTGCATGTAAATACGGTGCACCTGTTAAGCTGTTAATTAATTTGGTTAGGCGACCCGATTGATTGATGCGATTGATTCATGTAATTCTGACTTTGTAATTAGGTGCATTTGTCGTCAACGATTAAACGATGAGTTTCTGTAGTGAAACGAAACGCTAGCTGTCTGATGTATTTGATTGAATGTCGGGGGACACACAACAGTGGTTTCGAGTCTATCATCTATTCTACAGTTGACAACATAGTATTCTTAGTTTACCTCGCCTGCTTAGTGTTTCTCTTTCGTTTTGATTTCATTCTGATAAGTACATCTTTGTGGGTACTAAATCTTCCGGTTTTTCTTCCTCTTTTTCTTTTACCTATTAACATTTATTACAGTCATTTAAAAATTTAAACACAGACCGTACCTACCTACTTAGTCAACGCTACGAGCGTCTTACCGCGAATGTAGACAGTCTTCATTCATACGCCAATTGTACTAGAGGGCAATAAGAATCACTGACCTCACTTAACTGACATTACTCAATCAGCTTCCTGCCGACCGACTTGTCTAGTGGACTCGTTCTTGTCAGGTACCTACCTCTGTTGTTCTGGGAAAGGTTAAACTAAGCATTTGAATGAGCAAAGTTCGTATTTATACTTGGTAGTATAATCTCGAGGAATAAGAAAGGCGACATCATCTGGCTTGCTCGTTGATGAATTTGGCAAAGAAATCTGGTCCAAAGGATGCACAGTCTTGTATTTTTGAATCGTCTTTGAACATCTCCTCAATTCATGTAGGTACTTCTGAAACAGCCCGTCAGCAGTTCTCTAGGTCAAAATAAGCAAATGAAATGTCTTCCAAGTAGAAATTCTAGTAAAGTTGTAAATCACTGGCACCATGATTCATTCTGCATACGATATACCTACTTGCAGTTATAGTAAGTACTAAGCAACACAAACTGCTCTGTAGGCGATACCTCATTACGTTTACAATGATTTGTAAATCAACCACGATCCGACTCAGTAAGAGGTGCTATAAAGTGGGCTATAAAGGCGCAATTTGCAGGACAATGTCTCCAGAATATGGGTCGACGGCACACAAATCTGGCTAATATAAACAGATGCAAATCATTCAGCTGTACGGACACCTACGGGATTCAGTAGGTACGTATTATTTAAACTAAATGGAAACGCAACCCAAGATTTATAAGGACAATGACTTTGATTTATAGGACCCGTGTTTGCCATAGTATGGATAAAAAGGGCACCTAAAGATAGAAATATAACCAAGTGTCTGGGTAGTTCAGGAAGTGCAAGCTCCGATAAGGATATGACCCAAACCACGATAATCCAAACCAACAATTTTGAAACTCGGTTCTGGTATGCGTATAGTAAGTTAAAAGATAAAATCTTTGGTTATACAAGGCCAAAGATTATGTTATCTGGAACTTGGTTCCTTAGTAGGTCAGTTTATTTCAATTAGGAAAGCCGTCTAACCTTAATAATGCTTGAACACGATAGCGTCCAGTAGTTTTCTCGTAGCTACAACAGTACTTTTGTTTTTAGTGGCGTAGGGGAAGGTTAGTTTTTTTTTAGGGTTTCGTAGTGCTGACAAGGAACCCTTATACATAGTTTCGTCGTGTCCATCCATCTGTCTGCCCGAGGTTTTGCTACGAGACCGTTATTACTAGAAAGCTGTAATTTTGTAGGATATGTATATCAATTACGCCGACAAAGTGGTACCTAAAACAAAATTTTGGAAAATATTTTTTTTAGTGGAAGTAGTAAAATTCATGATGATAGTGCATTCACTAACTAAAAACTAAACTTTAAAGTTTTTTTAACTTTAAAGGAAGACTATAGCGGTTGAGATAACTTTATTCGTTTAGCAGTAATAGTCGTTGAATTTGGGTGTTGGATAATTTTCCTTTAAACACTTTGACTAAGATGAAGTAGTTGCTTGTTTATTACGGGTGAAGACTTGCATAGAAAAACAAAATCTAAAATATAACGGGCTACTACGGAACCCTACACTGCGCGTGGCTCGAGCCTAGGGTTGCCACCTTTATTTTGAACAAATATAGTATTTTTTCCATAAAACCTGCACAAATTTGCAAACTTTTGGGATATTGAGGAAAAAAAAACCGGCCAAGTGCGAGTCGGACTCGCGCACGAAGGGTTCCGTACCATTATCTATACATTAGACAAAACGGCAAAAAAATCACATTTGTTGTATGGGAGCCCCCCTTTTTTTTTTTTTTTTTGGATGGGAAATCATCAAATAACCCCTCCCGCTCTGGGCGGAGCAGGAGGGAGTGTCAGACTTTTACTGACTAAAACCCATCCATGTTCCTTCATCGCCCTTTGTGTTCCGGGGCCACGGTATCTCTTTCGAATAGTCCCGCAACCCCGGCAGGCATCAGTCCTTACGGACCCCTTCCTTTTTGCTGACTCTCTTTGAGGCGCGCGTGGAACACGAACGCGCCGTCGACACGGCCTGTCGTCATGAGACGGACGGACGGCGAGCTAGCCCATAGCTCACCGTCCACAGGCCCGCGCCTATGGTGGCCGGGGGCCACGTGGTGGTGGCCCCCGACGCCCGGGGCGTCTCCCGCGGCGGCCGGGACGTTGAGAGGTTCTCTCCCTCTCACGTTCCGCCACCTCTTATGGGAGCCCCCCTTAAATATTAATTTTATTCTGTTTTTAGTATTTGTTGTTATAGCGGCAACAGAAATACATCATCTGTGAAAATTTCAACTGTCTAGCTGTCACGGTTCATGAGATACAGCCTGGTGACAGACAGACGGACAGACGGACAGACGGACAGACAGCGAAGTCTTAGTAATAGGGTTCCGTTTTTACCCTTTGGGTACGGAACCCTAAACAGGACACATTTATTTTTAAACTTTAAGTATTTTTCTATATACCTATACTAAAAACCCATCTAAACACGTCGATCACCTACTTAATTAACCTAATTCACTAATTAATACCACTCACCTGGCCAATCCCAATATTGGCAATCGAAAAATGAATTCGAAATTCGTTCTGAAATTCCCCGTGCAGCGCTGCGGGGGTACGTTCCAGACTTCCAGTCACAGTTAATATAAAAAGCGCGACAGTTGAATTAGGGATAAAAATATAGTATTTTTCGTACTATATTATTTTTCTATAATATACGTATACTTAGCACAATTGACTAAAATATAGTACGATACTATATATATTATAGTACGGATGGCAACCCTACTCGGGCCCGACACGCACTTGGCCGGTTTTTTGTTCTGTTGTGTAGGATCTACATTGCAAGATCCCAATATAACAATTACCTAAGTTATCCATAATATTGTCTTTTTCTACTTTTTTTCTGTCTTTCAGTGTTTGTGAGGCAATAACACTTTTGTACTGATAAATATCAAATCTATTTGCAGAACTAAAGTATTAAAAAGGGTTAACACTCTTTTTTCCGCAAAATTAAAAGCTTTTTAGATTCTGATGATGATAAACAAAACAGGAACAGCAAAAGCTTTTAGCGATCCGCATACACTTTGTTTTATTTCACCACATCTTCGTCCATTGTTCCGACAAGCCACCCTCGCCTGATTGATGTGAAACTGAACTTTGGCCTTGGTATTATTATAAGGTTAAACAGTATTTCAGCGGTTCCGTCTAAGACCTTTAGAGGAATATTATTAATTCTTATTGTACATTGCAGTCATTTACAACTGGAATATTGTTAAGAGAGACTTGATTTTTAGTTGGACATTTAGGATGCGCTGAGCGATGGTGATGGCTTTAGTTGTACCACGTTGTACGTATTAGACGCTAAGTGGGACTGCGTAGAGGCTCTAAAAACGCTGCGTATGCCCAACGTTGCATAGCGACCCTGTGGAATCGGCGCGGGCGTAGGCTCGCGTAGAGTCTTCGAAGACGCTCCGTATGCCCGACGTTGCATAGCGACCCTGTGGAAACGGCGCGGGCGTAGGCTCGCGTAGAGGCTCCAAAGACGCTGCGTATACCCGACGTTGCATTGACCCTGTGGAATCGGCACGGGCGTAGGCTCGCGTAGAGGCTCCGAAGACGCTGCGTAGGTCCGCGTACCGCGTAGTGACCCGTGTACTTAGTGCGAGATTTTTTATTTTCGTTCACCACATTCGAGCGCGTTAACGTTTAGGCAAATTTGTATGGCGCTGGGGTAGCGCCATCTAGCGTAATATGTCAGAACTAGATAGTTTGAGTGCCGCATCGACAATCATTAACTTGCGAGTGTGAGATCCTAGAATACATTCATTCGTTTTCGCGTTAATTCACCGTAACTTGTGTTGCGTACATTAAAATAACCGGCCAAAATAAGTTGACATTCGTATTTTATGTTCATAATATAAGCGACTGCCTATTCAATTAGTGGTGGTTATAGAACGAAGTTAGACGACATTACTTATCTGTGGTCAATGGTCATTAGTTTTGTTTGTGTTTACGAAAGTTTGTGTTAGTTTTGAATATTATTGTTAAAAATAAAGACTAGCCCGTCCCAATTTGAAATGCTGGTGACATAAATGGAGCAGTTAGTGTACCTAATTGATATCTTTTGGTGTGTAGTGAGTGACCTTGATCCATCTGTGAAGTTTGTAAAACTAAGTTTGTTACTTTTTAGGCATGGAGATCCAAGCAAATGATCTAATAATGCCCGAGTGGTTTGTGGTGGTGTTTCTATCATTGTTTACGTAACCGTGTAACTTTTTTGTGGCGTTATATTACGCTTATCTTGTGCTTTTGCGGTCTCAAACATTGTCCAAACGAAATAATACGAGATTCCATGGTAAGTTTCATTCACAATACGAAATTAAATTAAATTACTTTGTTATTTCATCACTCTCATGATGCTCTCACCACAAAATCTTAAGTGAAAACTTTTCACGCTCGCGTTTCGTATTCGAGCTGTCAAAACTGTCAAAATTGTAACTTGCACTCGCGATAGCATGCAAACGTTAGCGATGTGCTCCAAACGGACCTCATTTTCATAGAGGCATTCTATTGTCATTACCGACGACGTAAATGGTAACGTAAACTCGGTTTTCGCGGTCGACACATTACTTGAATTTTAGTATGCAACTCGCACTTAGCACACCGTAGACACTGCGAATTCCCTCGAAGACGTCGCCACGGTAATTTCATCGTTTCACTACAATCATCAACAAAATGATTTGATAACAACAAAAACTGGCTGTTTTTAAAGTCCGTTTATATGGACGATAATTTTGCGTGATAACGTAATTTTTCATGATATTAGTGATTTTAACAAAAAAAAACAAAATTTCATCCCCCTTTTCACCCCCTTAAGGATTGATATTCTAACAACACTGTTGTTAGCTTCCAACCCTACGCCGAGATAAAAAAAAATGTAATTTAAACTTCGAAAATTAAGGACTTTCCATACACAACTTTATCCCCTTTTTTAACTCCCTTAGGGGTGGAATTATCAAAAACACTGAGACACGTATAAATTAATTTTAAATCTTCAGCCTAAACACAAAATTTTAAGATCTTAACTTTAAATCTGACGGACTTTCATACAAACTTTCATTCCCTATTTAACTCCCTTAGGGGTTGAATTTCGAAAAATCCTTTCTCATTCCTTGTCTAAATTAAATAGAGAACCACTGTGCAAAATTTCAGTGTTCTAGGTCCAAGGGTTTTGGCTGGGCGCTGATCGCGGCGCGCGTATTTTCGTGCTGCAGCCGGTGTTCATCGATTTATACGACGTTCACGTCAATTATTATTAACGAAAACAAAATCATAAAAGAAAAGCGAGTCTTACAATAATCCCAGTCACGTAACATGATGAGGGCTCTTCGTTCGAAACGCGAACAATAATATCGATTGATATGATTGACCTTTTTATAAATTAAATCAAACCTGAGAGCATTGTCATCTTAATTTAAACAAACTCATCGTAACAGCTGTCTACGTGCTCACAAGCTCGACACTCAGAATCCTTTTATCGGGATATTGACCTCACTTCAACGTAACAGAGTTTCAAAATAATAGAGCACGTATGTGTAAGTATTTAAGAGAATCCTGACAAAATCCCCTCAACAAGGTTCAAATTACGTCCTCTGTATAATGTTATAAGTACGTAAGTATGTATGTAGGTACTCGTATATTGCAGGAACATTTTACTACACCCACGTGAGGTGAATGCGCCCAGCTTTTGTTAAAATTAACCGTGTATTCTTATCCTGGTAATGTTTTGCTTATCTTTATTTTCTCAGATGGTAATTTAACGCATGTGTTAGTACTAAAACAAACCAGAACACATTTTTATTAAAATATCAGACCAGTATTGGGTCCGTTTAAAATTCCATTGTTAGGTTTATGACAACTTTTTATCCATTTGTCCTACAATTGCTAAGTTTAATTTCGATAGTGGAACAACACAACAACAGTCCTTATCTATGTACCGTTAATGTGTTTACCTAACTTGTTAACTTTTGCTCACAGCTTGATTCCAATACAGATACCGTGGTATTGAGCAATATCCGTAAACACTCACTTAGTATTATCATATCTAAGTAAGCGTCAATATAAACAGCTTACACCTTGAAGGTTTTAGCAATAAAACGATTTAAG
Organism: Xestia xanthographa; assembly: GCA_905147715.2. Lineage (NCBI taxonomy): Eukaryota > Metazoa > Arthropoda > Insecta > Lepidoptera > Noctuidae > Xestia > Xestia xanthographa. The sequence continues at coordinate 11,779,342 of LR990649.1, read as the reverse complement.
CTTTTAGTTGTTGCGTAAGCGATTCTAGGAAAAAAACACAAGAATTCGAAGTACTTATGAGAATTGGAAAGGAATCGGGGAGGCCTTTGCCCAGCACTGGGACAGAACTTGCTAATAAAAAAAGAAGTAGAGAAGTGACAACTAAGTAGATAACTCATGCACGTAATGGTCAACAAGCTTTGCAACTTGAATTAACAACTAAGTAAATTGCAGTTGTACCTAGGGTTGCCAACCGTACTATAATATATAGTATTGTACTATATTTAGGGTCTGCGTACTATATACTGTTGAAGAAATATATAGTACGCAAAAATACTATATCATCGAAATCTAAAAAACAAATCCTTCACTTAAAACAAATTATTATAAACGCGCAAATCTTATATATTAACATTAACATTAACTTTTGACTGATGCCATCATCAACAAACATCTTTCAAAAGTAAAAGATTGTAGTGTGGGTTTACTGACAAAACTACAGGCCAAAAATGGCGACTTATTAAAAAAAAAAATACCGAAAACAACTTTTCAAAAAAATAATATCAGTCCTACTCTCTATTCCCACCACTTCGGCATTTACAGAAAGGACATATTCGGTCATGAATTCGAAATAGCGGCAAGCAAGAAACAGAAGTAACTAATTAATAAAAAAACCGGCCAAGTGCAAGTTAGTCTCGCGCACCGTGAGGGTTCCGTACAAACTTATAGATATTTTGTTATTAAACTACATAAAAAGAAGAAGTGCAATAAAATATAGTTTTTGTATAAATATAAATAAAAAAAAACAAATAAATCATTGTCTATTTTTTTGGTTTTTCCATAAAATACTATATTTTTTTGAGGTGTACTATATTTTTTTATAGCTTATTTTGAAAAATACTATATTTTGCTGAAGAAATGTCGGCAACCCTAGTTGTACTTAAAGCCTACAATCTTCATTTGTCTTTGTTAAAACAAATGACTGATAATCATGATGGCAAAAGTCATCGCACACATTCTGCCTATTACCTACGTCCCGTTATTGTTTACCGCTGGTATAAATATAATAGAACATTAGTATCTGAAATGACATATTGTGTTAAGTAAAGGCTAGGACTGTTAAGTGTAAGTTTTCTTCCCACAAGTAAGGTAAGCTAAGGCTCATAACTCAAGACAGAAATGATAATGTGCTTGCAAATGATGTTCTCTATTAATGGTAAGACGTTTCCAGCAAAAAGCCTTTTTAAACGCATTTTAAAATTACCAGTTTTCCTACAACTATCATTCTGTGGAAAGTACACTTATGCTAAAATATTCTTTAGTGTAAACGACATTATTCTATGTTGTTATGTTAGTGAGCATGAAGTCCTGAGATGTATCGCCAGGTTGGGCGAAGTTGTTATCGGGTTTTTCTATCAGGAATTTCTCAGTACCAGCCCCGGAACCGGGATTCGTGCCCAGTTGATGGTAGGTAGTAGTAAGCTCGCCCCTATGACATGGGATGCAAATAAAACTGGCTACTGGTACACCTCTGCCTACCACCTCTAACCCTTATTATCTAAGTAACTATAATGTGCTTTCAACAGCTCCTGCAAACATATGCCATCTCTCTGAATGTCAAAGTTAAACGTCCTACCCAAATGTCCTTTTTTTGGTATTGTTCGTCGTTTCGTTGAGCTCCTTGAGTTATAAGTCGAGCTACACGTTAACTTACTGACAAATGCTTGCACTGACTGGACAGGTCCACTCAAATCTGTATGGTTCTTTCTTCAAAAGACCATCTCAGACACTAATCTGCATAGTCCTCATGTGAATTGAGCAAGATTGTCTGGACTTTAAAAGAGAGTATGACCTCTGAGTTTGTTTCGGCTGTTTCTTCTCAGAGTAGTCAGGTACGAAACACCGGCCCCATCTAGTTTTAAAAAATGACGTGTACAAGTGTTTGTAAAAACCTACTTGCATAATAAACATCATTTATCATTTAACGAAAATTGAAAAAAATTGTTTCACACAAAATAATTATAATCGTATTGATATCAGCTATTAATTAATACAGGTTTCATGCGTGGCTGCAAATTATTTAATAAATAAAATGGTAGGCTTCATACAAACATGTTCAAACTCCTTTCTTTGCAATCAAGTCTCATTCTCACCCTTGCTTTCAGTTCGTAAACAGCAAGTCGGTGATGTACCACGAGATCGGCCACCTGCCGTTCGAGACGGAGATCACGGACTATGTCAGCTTCAACAGCAGCAACCTATTGACTGTTGTGGTTGACAACACGCTACTAAGTGACACCGTGCCTCAGGGCATTATCAAGAGTATTTACGTTGGGTAAGTGTTCGTTCTTCCCTAGTCTTCACACGGAGATGATCGGAAGGTACGATGGGATTGGCATATCCAAATGGATAAAAACCTCCTTTTGTTAACAAAGCATAAAAAAAAATACTTACAGTACCTTATTTAATTAAATATTATCTTCGGCAGACCAAACATAATCCGTCAAGAGCAACAGTACACGTTCGACTTCTACAACTACGCTGGTATCCACCGGACCGTGTTCCTGTACTCCACCCCTGAAGTGTACATCGATGACGTCATCGTGAACACTGATATACAAGGACTAACAGGTAAACATCCAATCTTCTAGTCAACAAGCAGTCACTCGCTAGTTGATGATTGATCGTTGATAATGTTATTAGTAAAATGATTGTTAATTGTAAAATATGATACCTATCCTACTCTTGGTATTTCCCTTACCTACATACAGGGTGTAAACATCCTCATCACGAAGCCATCGACCAAGCATTTTGTACATCAAACTAAGTAACTTTACGCAAAAATTATTGCTAGGAAACGACTTTATTTTTTGGAGTGCAAAATCATGTTTTGTGTTAGAACTCAATGTAACGCACTCAAAACATTGTGCTGATGGATGGATGGCATAGTACAGGGGTCGTGGAAGTGTTAAAGTAAAAATCTTCTAATAAAAACTTGTATTTAGTAAGAAAAAAACTTGTCAAAAAGTTGGAACTTTGACCCCCAATATCTCCGTAACTAGAAGGTTCCCAGGTAGTAGAACAAAAAAATGATCGCAATGACGACGGGGAGAACAAATGCCTTTCGGCTTCGTTAAGAGGTTTTTTACAGCCTTTATGTATTTACTTACCTCCTTACAACTAAATTGGTATACCTACTCACCGGCTTTTGTTTCCGAAATTCATTAGTTAATTTGAAGGCTATTATCTGTTGCTACGAGTAATAAATTTGGAATTTACTTACTCCCATTTTTTTGTGGTAACGAAACACTTCATGCATGAATGCTTAAGTATTTCCTCATACTAATCAGTAGGTATTAGCAGCGTAGGCGCAAATGGTAAGTACCATTATCAATTATTTAACTTATTCGACACGAAAAGATGACTATTTTCAATATACTGTTTAAGACTTTCACGGTTTTTCACTACACTTAAAGTACTTACGGGATAATATCCGTGGTTTGCTTTATTTATGAGCTCCCGATATTTCGGCGCTGTTGTAAGCATCGCAGTGTTGTTGTATTCCCGCAATCATGTTGTCAACAGCGTCGAAATATCGGGAGCTCATAAATAAAGAAAACCACGGATATCATCCCGGCTTGCAACAGCGTCGAAATATCGGGAGCTCATAAAAAAACCACGGATATTATCCCGTAAGTACTTTAAGTGTATTTTCAATATGCCTAGTAAACTAAGTAATTGGTGATCGCAGACAATCGCAGTAATTTGTGACTAATGATAACCGATGCTGATTTTTATTGTAACTGCCCCAGATTGTGTCTCTTTTTCAATTCAATCTTTTACAATGCCTATCTTACAATCCAGGTTTCATAGTATACAACGTGACCCAGAGAGGCGCTACTTCGGACAAGGTTCGGTGCTTCGTCCAGGTGTTCGACAAGAACGATACGCAAGTGACGGCCTACAGCGAGTGCGCTGGACTCCTGGAGATCGGCAACGCCAAATTCTGGTGGCCATACCTGATGCACCCCGAGCCTGGATACTTGTATACGTTTAAGGTAAAATATTTCAGAAGCATCTACACCCAGTCTTACCAACGATTTTCGTATTACCCAGTAGGTACTAACTGGGTTGTGGAGATCAGATAAGCAGTCTATCCATTTAAAATACTGGTATTCAGCTGCTTCCAGTAAGACTGGAAGCCGAATACCACGTAGTTGGAAAGATGATGATTACGGCAGCATCTATCTGAATACCTACAAGTATTTTACATGAAGCGACTGCCTATCTAACCTCCATAGCCCAGTTCCTCCTCCTTGCGTCGTATTCCTCAATGCTGAGGGTCTTGAACTCGTGACCTCCCTTCTGTATCACGTAGGTATGTGAATAGCTCATGCTGTACAAATATTACCCAGTTAGCAATGTGATTCAGTTTTTAACAGACTTCAAATAAGGAGGAGGTTATTACCTATGTTCGTGTGTGTGTATGTTTTTTTTATGTATGTTACCTGATTTGTCCCACACTTGTCGACTGATTCTCAAATTTTTTTTGCAAAAAATAAAACCGACTTAAAAAAAACACAAAAAGAAAAACACAAAAAAGGAAAACACAAAAAAGTTAAAAATAACTTTAGCTTCAGAAGCCGGTGACAAAAACACCAAATCAATCAAACAAAGGTCACCGACTTCTGAAGCTAAAGTTATTTTTCACTTTGTTGTGTTTTTTAAGTTTTATTTTTTGCAAAAAAGTTTTATCAAGGATGCTGGACGTACTGTATTCATTTAATTATCGCTACTCGTGAAGACTACCTAATCTAAACAGCATTTTTTTCCATTAGAATTAACCTGAGTGACTTTGGATGGTTTGGAAAATACTGTATCAATTTGTATAATTTACCTACTACCGAATTCATGATAAATCAGTAGGTACATACCTAATCCACTTGAGATAATTATAAGAGTACCTTTCGGAGTTTCCCCTTTTATTTTGTTTTATTAATCAGAAATATCGAAACCACGAGGTAACTGCAGGTATTAACATAACTAGGTATTTACCTATCTTTCTCAAAATAAGTGGAAAGCATACTTAAACTTAGGAGAACTTACCTAATATTATGAGGTTATAATATTAAGTACCTATTATCTTTTATGTACATAAAGGGTGTAAAAAACCTCTTAACGAAGTCGAAAGGCTTGTTCTCCCGGTCATTACGATCATTTTTAGGGTTCCGTACCCAAAGGGTAAAAACGGAACCCTATTACTAAGACTTCGCTGTCTGTCCGTCTGTCCGTCTGTCTGTCACCAGGCTGTATCTCATGAACCGTGACAGCTAGACAGTTGAAATTTTCACAGATGATGTATTTCTGTTGCCGCTATAATAACAACAACAAACGTGATTTTTTGCCGTTTTGTCTAATGTAGATAATGGTACGGAACCCTTCGTGCGCGAGTCCGACTCGCACTTGGCCGGTTTTTTTTGTTCCACACCATACCTGGGAACCTTCTAGTTACGGAGATATTGGGGGTCAAAGTTCCAACTTTTTGACAAGTTTTTTTTTTTTTAATACAAGTTTTTAATGTAAGATTTTTACTAACACCTCCACGACCCCCGTACTATTCAATCCAATTCATCCATCAGCACAATGTTTTGAGTGCGTTACATTGAGTTCTACCACAAAACATGATTTTTCACCCCAAAAAAAAAGTCGTTTCCCAGCAATAATTTTTGCGCAAAGTTACTTATTTTGATGTACAGAATGCTTGGTTGACGGCTTCGTGATGATGAGGTTGTTTACACCCATAAGTACGAGCCTACTAAAATTGATGCTACATAATATCAATAATAAAATTCATTACCTAACTTTCTTTGATATAACTTAGGCAAATACAGGTAGTGGATAATAGGTACCTGGAATGTACGACACTTATACAAAAACGGAAAGAAGGAAGAGCGTCATTTTTATACTAAGTTCCTACTAATCCGTCCGCCAAGTAGGTACCTACTATTATCTGGCTGATTAGTGATTACTGAAAACTTCACTAGAACGTTGCTATAGGCACTACAGACCATATAAATACCACTTAGTAACTGAGTGATGCTATAAGTGCATTAAGACCTATTGTTTTCTCGTGTATTATTGACCAATTACGTGTATATTGTCTCTCCAGGCATCGCTGATAGGCGCCAAGGGTGAGGTGATCGACACGTACAGCCAGAAGATCGGCATCAGGACCGTCACGTGGTCCAACACCACCATCTACTTGAATGACAAGCTTCTCTACATGAAAGGATTCGGCATGCATGAAGATTCTGATGTAAGTCAGTCAGCTTTTATTTATTCTTCTGCTAGTTTCTTGATTAGTGTTGATAAATTCCGTTCGCAATTTGTATTAAGGCGACTACAGGAGCTAAATTAGCAACTCTATTTGTAGTGGTTCAAACTTCGTTTGAAATACTGTTCACATATTTACTGCGTGGGAAGAGGCACAAGATGCCATAGGAATCTTCTGTGACCTGTCGAAGGCATTTGATTGCGTAAATCACGAAACCCTGATCTTGAAACTTCAGCATTACGGTTTAGGTAAACTTGCGCTCAGTTTAATAAAATCGTATTTGCATGATAGACAGCAGCAGGTACAAATAAATGGAGTCAACTCAATTGGTTTAAAAGTAAAAATGGGTGTACCACAAGGTTCGATATTGGGTCCCTTCCTCTTTTTAGTATATATTAATGACCTACCCCATCTATTTAGCAACCATCCGCATATGGTGTTGTTTGCTGACGATACTTTTTTAATATTTAAAATAAACAGACGTGCCACTAATCTTGATGACGTAAATAACGCCCTACTGCAGGTCCACAATTGGTTTACCGCTAATAATTTAGTACTAAATGGGAAAAAAACTAAATGCATTAGATTTGCTCTACCAAATGTCAAAAGTAGTGATTGTGACATAATATTGAATCAAGAGAAACTAGAATTTGTCGATAAAACGGTTTTCTTGGGAATCACGCTCGACTCAAGGTTACAATGGGGTCCTCATCTAACATCTCTTGCAGGACGGCTAAGCTCAGCAGCATATGCTGTTAGAAAAATCCGTCAATTTACTGATGTTGATACCGCGAGGCTGGTCTATTTTAGTTATTTTCATAGTATTATGTCATACGGTATTTTACTATGGGGACGGGCTGCAGACATCGAGTCTATATTTATTCTGCAGAAAAGAGCCATCAGAGCCATTTATGAATTACGTAGACGCGATTCTCTAAGAGAACTGTTTAAGGAAATTAATATCATGACAGTACCTTGTCAATACATCTATGAAAACATCATGTACGTTAGAAAAAATCGGCATTTATTCAGTAAGAGAGGGGACAGACACCACTATAACACTAGAAATAGGGACCAACTAGTTCAGCCAGGTTTCAGGCTTGCTAAAGTGGATTCATCTTTCATGGGGTACTGTTTGAAATGTTACAATAAAATACCTCCCCACATTCTCCAACTGAATGAGACGAAATTTTAATCTTGTATAAAACGCACACTATGTAGGCAAGCATATTATAAGTTGGGGGATTACATTGATGATAAAAATGCTTGGCTAAATGCTGGTCCTGCTCCACAACCATAGGTGGGGGGGGGGGGCAAACTAATTGTTTGTACTGGTCGGGCATTATTTGAGTCCATCGTCACGTAAAGAAGAAGATGAAGAATTGATTCCCATGTTAATGTATTGTGGAAGCTGCAGAAGATTGTAAAAATATACTTGCATTGTATAGATTCCAGTTCTTAGTATTATACTAGCTGACCCGCGCAACTTCGTCTGCGTCACATGAGAGAGAGAGGGTTAGAGAGAGTGGAGTCAACCTTGAAAGATAGACATAATGCTATCGCGGTTTTTTTTAGAACGCTTTAAAACGAACAATTCCCTAATACATGATTGTTGCGCAACTTTAACGTTTATGCAGCGCCCGCAAAGGAAGCTCTCGAAAGAAATAAATTTTCCTTGTTTTTGCAACATTTATCATTGATGCTCCGCTCCTTTTAATTATAGCGTGATGTTAGATAACCTATAGCCATCCTCGATAACTATTCAACACTAAAAGTTTTCCTGTAATTAGCGCGTTCAACCAACCAAAATCTCTTTAGCTTTATAATATTAGTAGATATATACCTACGTAGATCCAAGTGGGTAACAATTTAATTTCTTCGATATATTTGCATTAATCGCTAAAATAATCTACTTATGTTTTTCCAAAAAAGGGCTTACCTCGACAGCCTTTTTTTTTTCGGATGGGAAATCATCAAATGACTCCTCCCGCTCTGGGCGGACCAGAAGGCAGTTTCATACTTTTACTGACTAAACCCATCCATGTTCCTTCATCGCCCTTTGTGTTCCGGGGCCACGGTATCTCTTTAGAACAGTCCCGCAACCCCGGCAGGCATCGGCCCTTGCAGACCCCTTCCTATTGCTGACTCTCTTTGAGGCGCGCGTCGAACACGAACGTGCCGTCGACACGGCCTGTCGTCATGAGACAGACGGACGGCGAGCTAGCCCATAGCCCACCGTCCACAGGCCCGCGCGTACGGTGGCCGGGGGCCACGTGGTGGCCCCGGACGCCCGGGGCGTCTCCCGCGGCGGCCGGGACGGTGGGCTATGGGCTAGCTCGCCGTCCGTCCGTCTCATGACGACAGGCCGTGTCGACGGCGCGTTCGTGTTCCACGCGCGCCTAAAAGAGAGTCAGCAAAAAGGAAGGGCCGATCCGCAAGGACCGATGTCTGCCGGGGTTGCGGGACTGTTCGAAAGAGATACCGTGGCCCCGGAACAAAAGGGCGATGAAGGAACATGGCTGGGGTTTAGTCAGTAAAAGTCTGACACTCCTCCTGCTCCGCCCAGAGCAGGAGGAGTCATTTGATGATTTCCCATCCGAAAAAAAAAAAAACAAAAAATAGGCAACTGACACGGGCGAGGGTCATTCAATTCAGAAAATGGAGTGAAATAAACAACGCCGTCTATCGACCAAAATGTTAAACTGCTAAAGTATATTACCTATGCTATAATTTATTTTTAAAGCTGGTCAGTCGATTTAAAAGTTATGACTGTGGTGTGCACATTTTTAGTCATTGGTATCATTTTAGTTCAACAGATGTCGCTGCATGTATGTATCTTACATTTGATGATTACTTCTTCTTGAAAACTTTAAGTTCATATATCTTTTGATAGAATTAACCGATTTCAATGAAACAAACACTAAATCATACCCCAAGTTACACACAATTTTTATGTATAAACATTGTCAGCATTGAATTCGTAGATTTTACGTGATGTGCGCACAAACAAACAGACAAACAGACAAAAATTTCAAAAATGATGGAAATGGGTTCTGTTACTTATCTTTTCACACGCTGGCTATTTTTTGTTTCAATTTCTTCAATGTACAAAAATGACTTTTCTACAGATTTATTATATGTATAGATAATTGCATAGCACATGTGTGAGTACTTTGTACTGTTCAGCCACCATTTACATTTATTTATCTTTCATTGACTTGAATATGCCTTGGTAGCTGAGAGAATGTCATGCTCACTTAGATGTCTCGCTGAAGGTGGCGGGTGTGTCGGGTCATTTAGTTCCCTTCAATATGGTTGACTTGAATGGCCGGTACATGCGTCATGTCTGTGAACGGGCGCTGTCAGTTGGGACTGGTCATCTCTTAGCTGCCAAGGTTCATTTTAATTACTTTATTCATAAATTTTTGATCTAATCTTTTACTCTGGATGCTCTTAGTATGCACGTCTTTTTACATCGTTCTCACATATATGTATAATCTCAAAATTAATGATGTAACCAAGATTTTGTAACAATATTTTGATTTTAAAAGAGTGTCCATGGAGTTTCTTGCCCGTTCTTCTCCATAGAGATCTACGCTAGGGAATGGGCAACTACAGTACTTTCTCAAGTTATTATGCCTTGTGACTGGGACTGTAGCTTTGATTTTCTTTTTTGTATTTTTGACTTTCAAAAGTGCCGTAATGGTCTAATTGAAATAAATGCTTTGAGTTTGAGTTTGTTAGAATAAAGTTCTAATCAGCTTGCACTACAAAGCGGTTGTTACGTCAGTCACTGCGGCCGAATAGTGCGAAATGAGTGTTTTTTGCGATTTACAAAAAATCTATTGATTGGACTGAAAAGTATAAGATTGTAGAATTATTTGCCAAAAAATCAGAATGATCGCATGTATTTTAGTATGGTTTTTACTCGTTAAAAGAGATTTTTAGAGATAACTTCGTGATCTTCTTCGTGATTTTTCAACGAATAAAATTTGTTATATTATGTTTTCAAAACACTATCGTACTAGCATAAATCCTGAAGAATATCATATATTTTTCTGGTTTTGTTTATTGCAGTGAATTATATGCTTTTTGCATTATAAAACTCGCGTTTTGCTCCTATAGTCGCCTTAAATAGAGTATTTTTGGTTTAGTGATTTCTACTTTTAAGCAGAAATTATAATGATTCACTAGAATCTATTTGACCTATGTTTTGAGCTATTAAATGGATTCTCTTAAACGACACAACGTCTATGATTTATAAATTGAAGCTATATTCTCATTAAATCTAATATGTTCTTTAGTTTTATCTATGTGCACATTGTAATAAAAGCTACTGTTTCGTAGCTTAGAGGTAAAGGCTGGGACCCCGTCCTGTGGGTAAAGAACTTCAATCTCATCAAGTGGTTGGGCGCCAACGCATTCAGAACATCCCACTACCCTTACGCTGAAGAAATCTACCAGCTCGCAGACGAATACGGCATCATGATCATCGATGAGTGTCCCAGCGTTGATACTGAGTAAGTTTGATAGATTTTAATAAAATAAGGATTAGGTTGTCGAGAATCAGGACGCGCCACGCGACCGCAGAACCAAAATAGCCAAAAAGGAATCGATCAAAATCAAAACATTTTGTTTTACTTAGACCGACATGGGCACTTATAAAACGTCGAGAGAAGGTGCACTTACATCACGCCTATGGGTATCGGCTGTGAAACCTATTTTTTTATTTCATCATCATCATTTCAGCCGAAAGACGTCCACTGCTGGACATAGGCCTCCCCAAGTGTCGCCACATTGATTGGTCCCGTGCGACTCGCATCCAGCGGATTCCCGCAACCTTCACCAGGTCATCGGGCCACCTAGTGGGAGGCCTTCCAACGCAACGTCTTCCGGTTCGCGGTCGCCACTCCAGAACTTTTCGGGCCCATCGGCCATCTGTTTTGCGAGGAGCAATGTGTCCTGCCCACTGCCACTTAAGTTTGGCAATTCTTCGGGCTACGTCGGTAACCTTGGTTCTCTTGCGGATGCATTCATTTCATTTTTTTATTTATTGCTAATAACTTAGAAACGAAAAATATTAAATGGAAGGTACCACGTTGGGCGCCAAAACAAAAATTATTTCATGGATTATGTCTTATCGTCTCATCTCACATTGGGCGCCAATGACAAATTCTTGGCGCCAACATACGAATCCTGCTACCGACTCACAGCTATATTTCCTATCTCGCAGTATCTTCACCGACACGTTGCTGGCGAAACACAAGCAGTCTCTAACGGAGCTGATCCGACGCGACAAGAACCACCCTAGCGTCATCATGTGGTCCATCGCCAACGAGCCCAGGTCTGCCAACAAATTGGCCGACAGATACTTCGGGTGAGTACACGTCATCACGCCTGGGACCCCAAAGAGCAACGGTGTACATAATAGTACCTATAGTTGGTGCCAGTTAAGGTGAGAATAGCGGTCATTGCCATTTTCTTAATAGGTATCTCTTCGTACCTACGAACCAAAACAAATAAACCATGTATCGTTTTTCTTTACAAAAAATGTTGGAGATGGCTTATTTTTGGTTTTCAAAGTTAAGAAGTTTAATAAAGGTAGGTGTAGGTGGGTCAATGACCGCTATTCTCATCTTAACTGGCACCAACTATACACCAGTTTCAGTCCCAGGCCCTATTACCTGAAACGTGGACGTGTAGGTAGAGCAAGCCTATTGCCATCAATCGAACGCAAATCCAAGCTCCATGTCTGAGAATTTCCTGATGGAAAAATCTAATAACACTTTGCCTGACCTGGGAATCGAACCCTGGACATCACGATCAGCGTTAAAAAAGTTTAGTCTGGTGATCGCATTTGCGACCACTCCACAGCGAGATACCAAAGGAAAATAAATGGAAAAGGATAGTGGGCAAAGTAATGTGGTCCAAGCGTCGCCAAGGATGAATCATATACCAAATGAAAGGGTACAATGTACTGTTCAAACATGCAGAAATCTATAATAATTTAAAATAATAATAAATTAAATCTAATCAAAATCAATCAATCTAATCTAATCTATAATAATATTTTTTTTTAAAACGATAATAATATTGACAATTAAACAAAATAATAAAAATCAGTAGTAGGTACCTAACTTCTAAGACAAAAATAAGCTAAAATTTCTCGAAATCTCCGAGAGATTTTGATGCCCTTCTGCATGTTTGAACAGTACATTGTACCAATTTCATTTGGTATTATATGATTTATCCTTGGCGACGCTTGGACCACCTCCTATACATTTTTGCCCACTGTCTTTTATAGGCAGAATTTTTCACTGAAGCATATAAGGTCCACTGCTGGACTGTGAACATAGCCATGTATTCATTATAGAACAATTTATCCGCGACGCTCGACTCGACCGAACTCGGCTTCGCTAGACCGATGAGTTGGGCAGACTTGATTAAGTACTTACTTGTTTATGTTTTATCGGTACCTAGTAAAATGAACGATCAATGGCGTTAATAAACCTAAGGTAATTATTTTATTTAAATAAACGATGTTATCAAACCTCCAAAAATTCGTAAAAGTAATTATTCGATAAAGGGACAAGGTACCTACTAAAACACGAAAAAAAAACCAAACCAACTAAAAATAATAATGCAACTACAATTTTTTGAAGTGAAAACTTCTTTAGGCACGTTGAGCACTTTTTGGGTGAAGGAAAAACATTGAACTCATCGTCACTTGACGTGCGGTCACGCTTCGTAGCACTCGTAGGCGATCCGCTACGGCGTAGCACCACATAGGCATGCGTGGTGCATAACCAGTGCTACGACTGGGGCGGGGCCTGTGTTCTTTTTGTTTTCACTTCTATCGGCAGTCTCCGAAGACTGCCCCGATTGTTTTTTTTATCGGATGTTTTAATGAAAAATTCTTGTATAGTTATAAAAATATTATTTTAATTGTAAATTTTCATTTTTCACTAGGACACTGTTATTTTCCTGTTGTTCAGTTATATCCGGTGACAAACATTCAGTGTGATCGTTATCGTCACCACGACGCGACGTTCCTGAATTCGTTGCTGACTTCCTGATAGATCGCAGCCTTGCTTCCAATAATACATCATTTATAAAGCTTTTTGCAATTATGACCTCGTCTTCTGATTTTATGTTTCGCAGTTCCGAAGCTACATATTCCCCATAAATATCAAACTCATTTTTGAGGACTTTATCGTCCTTCTTCTTTTTAGCCTTCATTATGGTTCTACAGGGTGTGTTTCGTTTATCTTCACTAGCTCTTTTTCTTGAAGTTTTCCCCAAAATCACTGCTTGATATTCCTTTGTGCTTTCAAGCAGTTGACGTTCTTGTTGTAGTTTCTCCCTTTACTAAAACATTAGCGGCTCATACGCAAACCAGAAACTTTGCTTCACATCTTCAGCACCGCCTGCTTTTTTCGCCGCTTCTACTTTCTTTCGTTCTCTTGTGAATTGAGACCGTAAATTATGAACTTTCGTTTCAACTATCTCTCTTGACATGCCCATTTTTTCTGCAATTCCTTCCCATGAGACACGTTTCTTGTTTTTATTCTTGTAATCATTATTCGCTGTAACCCATAAGCATTTGTTAGACCGGAAAAGGTCTATAAGTCGCAATACTACATCATTTGTCCACATTTTTACACAATATCATCGCAAATACATCAACACTACGACTTTCGTACATCGACTGATTGAAGTGAACGGGATCGTACGACAGCGGCAAAGTCATACGACGTTGCGAGACATGTCGCGCGAAGTCGGGCGACGTAACATGATGTCACGGGGAGCGGGGACACCCGTTACGTGGTGGGATCATTGTCCTCTAGTAAACATGAGCAAATGTCGTTGATAATAGATTTTATGGTGTCTAATGTGCCGAATGTGCCACCAAAACAACTGCAGTCTCTGTTAAATATATCTTTACTTACCTATTAGTATCTACTAATATAATATTTAAACAATATAGATTTAGATTATTCAGTTTCATTTTCAACCCTTTCAGAGAAGTGGTGCGACACGTGAAATCTATGGATCTCTCAAGGCCAGTCACCATTGCAATTTCTGCTGGCGCTTCCGCGGACAAAGCTGTGAGTACATATTTAAAGGGAAAAAATCTGATCACAGAATGATATCGGTAATTACTTAAGAACTTCGATCATGTTTCTTGCAGCTTTAATAAAAACAACATCTTGTTTATAACCAGGGTCGTCACTTAGACGTGATCGGCTTCAACCGCTACAACGGGTGGTACGCCAACCCCGGCCAGACGCAACAGATCACCAAAAACGTGGTGGAGGAGGCCACCAACTGGCACCGCATCCACAACAAGCCTGTCATCATGTTAGAGTACGGAGCCGACACCATCGAAGGCTTGCACTTGGTAAGTCTAGTGAAAAGTCATTTTAGCTTGTAACTTACCACAAGGCCCGGTTCGAGGTGGCGTGGAAAAGAGGTCCAGCAAGGAATTGGGAGACGCCTTTGCCCATTAGTAGGACAGTATACAGGGTGTAAACAACCTCATCACGAAGCCGTCAACCAAGCGTAAAACTAAGTAACTTTACGCAAAAATTATTGCTGGAAAACGACTTTTTTTTTGGGGTGAAAAATCATGTTTTGTGGTAGATCTCAATGTAACGCACTCAAAACATTGTGCTGATGGATGGATTGAATAGTACGGGGGTCGTGGAGGTGTTTAAAGTAAAAATCTTACATTAAAAACTTGTACTTACTTATTTAAAAAAAAAAACTTGTCAAAAAGTTGGAACTTTGACCCCCAATATCTCAGTAATTAGAAGGTTCGCAGGTATGGTGTAGAACAAAAAAATGATCGCAATGACGGGGAGAACAAGTGCCTTTCGGCTTCGTTAAGAAGTTTTTTACACCCTTTATGCTAATAAACTGTATCACTGGCACTAGCCCTCTGCTAGGTTCTTAAAGTTTTGCTATTAATATATAATTGTTGCCCTAAGTCAGAGGTATTTATGAAATGTTAAGACTACGTTCTTCAGCTACGTCCCCAAAAGAAGTACCCTACGCTCTACGACTACGTATACATTCCCGGTCTATTCTAATGTATTGTTCTGCGCCTATGTCGTTGAAAGCAAGAATTGCATCCTGTAGCATTGGTCACAAAATGAAGATTTTGCAACCAATTTCACTGGAATAAGTGACTTGTGATAGAGGAGCCCGTGGCTAAATAATAACAGCCGCTCGGGTCGATCTTTAGGTTAAGCCGTGCTTGCCTAGGTTGGTCTGTGGATGGGTGACCACCCATTACATACCGGGTTTCCTCCGTGCCTCGGAAAGCACGTTAAGCCGTTGGTCCCGGCTGTCGTTTGTAGATCTTTGACAGTCGTTACAGGTAGTCAGTGATCCAAAAAGTCTGACAACCAGTCTTACCAAGGGATATCGTATTACCCAGTACTAACTGGGTTGTGGAGGTCAGATAGGCAGTCGCTCCATGTAAAATACAGGTATTCAGCTGCATCCGGTTAGACTGGAAGCCGACCCCAACATAGTTGGGAAAAGGCTAGGCAGATGATGATGAAGTGACTCGTGATAACCAAATGCGTTCTTTGGCTGCCTATATGATGTATAAATTACCCAGGATTTTGTAACAATATTTTGATTTAAATGACTTGTCCATGGAGTTTCTTGCCTGTTCGTCTCCATAGAGATCTACGCTAGGGAATGCTTTGGAGTTGAGTTTTAATTTGATTGTAAATAAAATCATTGATATACTATTGTTGCTATACAATTTAGTTGAATACTTATAGTCTTCAATGTTGTTTCCCATCAGTACCCTGAGTACATCTGGTCGGAGGAGTACCAGTGCGTCTTGATCGCAGAACACTTCAAGGCATTCGATCACCTGCGGAAGGCAGGCTTCTTCGCTGGAGAGTTCATCTGGAACTTCGCTGATTTCAAGACACCGCAGTGTAAGTACTAAGTACACAACTATTCATTTTATCTATGTCATCATGAGGTAGAACTTTATAATAACCGCTTTTGTAACCTATTCGTGGTGAATGGAATCGTCTTTTTTTTGTCGTATTCTGCCTTCCAAGATCAAACCAGAGTAGTCTCGGCCCAAAATGTGAACCAATTTAAAAAAATACTAGACAAACATAATGTACGGTTATTATACTACAAGATTAAAAACTAGTGCAGGAACTACAGGATACGAGCAGCTATCAGTTGTCTGAACTGCCTGTCTGATAATACTTAAATAAACCAAAATTGCAAAGGGTGGGATCCCTATTATATCAACACGTACTAGACAGAAAATCAATTTTTCCAATGGTGTTGAGATTTTAACAATACTGTCAATCTACAATGTTTTTCATAGTAGAAAGTTGTACAGTTTCACATTATACCTACCTACAGAATAGGGTAATTAGTCCGTCAGATATATTTCCAAAAAAGTATTAGACCCATATTTTTTCTTTTTTCACGTAAAC
Source organism: Xestia xanthographa (assembly GCA_905147715.2). Classification (NCBI taxonomy): domain Eukaryota; kingdom Metazoa; phylum Arthropoda; class Insecta; order Lepidoptera; family Noctuidae; genus Xestia; species Xestia xanthographa. Next base: position 11,762,548 of record LR990649.1, on the reverse strand, counting down.
AAAAAATGAAGACGTCGAAAACTCGTGTGACGTCACAAGCCCCCACTCATGATCTTTGACACGTTTTATCTTCGTCATTTTTTATTAATTTGATAATAAAAACACGTATCCAATATTTTTCGATAATATAACTGACGGACTAAGCAGAATCATATTTTTTTTAGTCAGTCATCCCTATTGTGAGTTTTGTTGTTACTTAGGGAGGGTAGGCAAAGGCCCTCAGCGTCGCCGAGACCGCCAGCAGCCACACATTCGACACCTCAAGTGGTTGCGCTGTAAGCGACAACGGTCCTTCCCTATGGCTATGATCATATCGAATGATGAATTTAGAACTAGGGTGGTGGTGTACAAACACACGAACTTGTCATGCCTGTGATCAGGATGCATGGTATCTGCAAGACGGAATGAACTGATTTGCATGGTTACAAAGTTCTACTGCACAAGACAATGGGCTTGTCAATTGAATAAATCAAAATAATTAATCCGTCAGTCAGGTTACCAAAAAATATTTGACCCGTATTTTTTCTTTTGTTACGTAAACTAAAATTGACGAAGATACGACGCTTTTATAATTCTCAATACGTCACGCCGTGGTATAATTTGTAGTGCATTCTGACGTCACGAGCCCCAACTCCCGAGTTTTGATACGTTTTATCTTTGTCAATTTTCATTGATTTACAAAAACAAAAAATACGTGTCCATTATTTTCCAATACTCTAATTGGCAGACTAAATAGATTTGAAATTTATTGATGGTGGAAACTAGCCTAGCATTATTCCTTTTTACGAAAAATATAGCCCTCGATCTTCTATAACTTTAAACTTGTTATCGTGAATTTGGATTAAGAGACTCTTTTGTGAACACTCAGCACCAGGTTGCTAAATTGTCCAAAGCATGAACGAAAAAGGCCGATGCATCTTCTCTTGCATTATAAACTGAACTTTCTGATTTGTAATGGATGATGCTAGTTCTGATAATATCCAATGAATATAAACCAATCTTGTTATTCCAATTGCAGCGATTACTCGCGTGGGTGGCAACAAGAAGGGTATATTCACCCGTAACCGGCAACCGAAGGCGGCCGCACATGTCCTGCGGTCCCGCTACCACGAGCTCGCGACTTCCGACTACGGGGTGTCCCTCCCCGATACGACGTACTACATCAGCGACAAACAACCCGCGAAGCACCAAGAGTTGTAACTTCTGGACCGCTGCCATAACCACCAAATTGTTTATCATTATAGGTTTTACAAGTACATACAATTAAATTAGAGATTTACCTACGGATTACTTCGCGATAAATATGTTTTCTTAGGTACTTATTCAATTTTGTTTTTATGACCGTGGATATGTGCTGGTTACCAGTCAGCATTGTCCTAAGCTGGGAATTAACATACCTGCTGATCTAATTTTCTCATAAGGCGATTACAGGAGCTAAATTAGCAACTCTATGTGTGGTGGTTCAAACTTCGTTTAAAAATATTGTTAGAATAAAGTTCTAATCAGCTTGCTCTACAAAGTGGTTGTTACGTCGTCGGTGACTGCGGGCCGAATAGTGCGAAATGAGTGGTTTTTTGCGATTTACAAAAGATCCATTGATTGGACTAAAAAGTAAAACACTATGATGCTAATATGTTGCTTGAAGAATTATTTGCCAAAAAATCTGAATGATTGCATGTATGTTAGTATGGTTTTTACTCGTTATATGAAATTATTAGGGATATGTCCGTGATTTTTTTTATCAAGTAAAATTTGTTGTATTATGTTTTCAAAACACTGTCATACTAGCAGATATCCTGAAGAATATCATTGTATTTTTCTTGTTTTGTTTATTGCAGTGAATCATGTGCTTTTTTGCATTAAAAAACTCGCGTTTAGCTCTTGTCTTCTTGCCTTAACACAGCCTTAATGATAAAACTATTACATTTGTGAAACCTATTAACCGCTAAGTACCTAATCTATAAATCAATAATTTATTCGCCTAGATTTATATTTTCTAGTTCAAATGTCACACCAAACGAGCAAGCGACTGAAGGACTTGCTCCAACGATTTTGTGCCACAATGTATGCGACCTCGCATTGGTACTTAATAGCAGAACTTAGATCTATTATTGTCAGTAAACTTTAGCTAATAGTGCCTATGAATTATGTAAGATAACTCGACCAAACTGTAGACCTTGTATAACTAGATGCCTTATGTATTTACATGGCCAAGCGCCATTAATTCTAGATAGAATATAGGACCTACCAAATTTTCGACGGAGGAGTATATCAAAAATCCCTTATTAATTACCTACTTACGCATTATAGAGGTAATAGGGAATATGCATGTATTTTTTTCTTCACAAAATACAGTATATATCAACCCATGAAAAGTATTAAAAGTTACGTTCAACTACTGCTTGTCACACCCAAATAATATTCAACTCCTCCAATTTTCTACAACAGTTCAAACATCCGTAGCTGTCGCGGCCATGATGTGACGTCATTATCCACAACCTGCCTTGTTTACATCTAATTTTTTTGCCCTTAATAAAATAATTTTACCAATTGTATGTGCTTTATTCAAGCAAAAATTGCAATAACAATATTATAATAAAATTTTAGTGAAACTCTCTACGCACCTTTCAAATAAAAGTGTTTTTTTAACACAATGTGAACGATGACGATTTGACGTCAATACCGATGTTATCGAGGACGGTGTGTTTTGAGAGTACGTTCCGTTTCACCAAAAACATGCTACATAAAACAGTAAATCAATTGTAAAATAAGCGATGTATTAGAAACTTAAACAAGTTTTTATAGGCATTTTTCATAAATAAAAAGAGTTTTGTATTTCATGCATATTCCCTATTAAATAAGTAGGGTTTTCGCAAAGAGACTTGAGTTTTAAAGTGTAGCCAACTATTTTCCTTCTGGAGCCTTTTGTCTGGTCCATCACCCCTGAGTGGGCAAGTCGCAGTGGAAACGATTTTTTGCCCACTCACGTCTCATTCTGACTATTTTGATGTCTAAGGTACTGCTTACCTATTAGAACTAGGTACTTACCTACATGATTAAGTATTTACAGTTAGACAACATGTAAAAAAAGAACTGAACTGTATTGAAAGGGTGCGTAAGTAAAATCATGTATCTATCTATTAATAAATGCCTACCTTTTTAAAACCTGCCTGAGGGGTTTGCTGTTCTACTAATCTGTTGTATTTTTGTAAAAAAAAAATATGGTACAACATTGTTATTATGAAAAAACCCGTAGGTATGTAATTATTATAGTTTTAGTCAATTTTATAATTAATAAACATGTAAATATTTATTATAGCGCAAATAAAGTACAAAATAGTAGCGACCGTTATTTTATTACGAAAACAAAAGTCATTTTTAATAAGTCTTCGCATGAGTCCAACTTTTATTTTTTATGTACTTTTGTTATCACTATTCCAACTGGACGGTACAGTTACGCACATGTATAGAAATTATTTGATAGGAACTCATTGTGGTTTTTTTATTTTCACGCTGAACCAAGTAGAAAGAGGTCGAGCGAGACGACGAGAGATAGTAGATGACTTTGTACGTGGACAAATTGAGGCTCTCGTTTGTGTAAAACGTTAGTGCCTTCTGAAGTCTTGGTCATAAATTAATTTCTAAGGGTGTGTCCAAACCCGGGTTTAAGGGTTGCGGGACTGTTCGAAAGAGATACCGTGGCCCCGGAACACAAAGGGCGATGAAGGAACATGGATCGGTTTTAGTCAGACGACTGCCGATGCCGCGCGCGGCGGGCGCGGCGATGTTGCTGCCGCGCTCTTGCCGTGCAATGTTTGGACACACCCTTATAAAAATTTAAATTCTTGTTTAATTTCAATCTTTAAAAACTACAATGATTTTCTGTCCAACTGTACCTGTTGGAATATTGCTAATAAAAGTACATAAAAAATAAAAGTTGGACTCATGCGAAATCTTGTATGGATGTAAAAAAAAGTTGGACTACTGAGAAAGTTGGACTTGCGAACAGAGGCACAAAATTAGCATTTAGAGTTTTTGAACGACACAAGAAGCACTATAGCGCCCACCCTTCGCATTTCCCTGAACATGGATGGTGGCCCTTTACCTATAAACCTACCTTATGCCTATATTTCTAGAACGCTGCGCACGTGTGTTAAATGTGGTGTTGTTCACTCAGTGCCGGTTTTAGCACTACCAGCGCCCTGGGCGAGATTTCTAGCGCGCCCCCTAACCGTAATTTTAAACCCATACGAAAAAAGGCAAAGGGTAGGTGTAATGTAACTAATAACAAAATACTTTTATAGCCTCTAGAACGGCGAACTCTTTTATTAATTGGCCACCAGGCGAGTGAATTGCGCGCTCCGCCGCTAGTTCGACGTGATTCATGTCGAACTAGCGGCGGAGCGCGCAATTGTGGTGTTAGTGTGTGTTCACGTCACGTGAACACACACTAACACCTCACTCCAGGCCCGGACTGGGACCCTAAACCGGCCCGGGCATTTAAAGAGACGGTCGGCCTACCACTCTCAAGAGAAATGAAAACTACTAATGTAAATTTTGAATCAACCGAAGGAAACGTCTAAAATAGAATGTTAGGCTGAATGCTAGAGTGCGACTTTAGACTTGAAACTAAGAGAATAGCGACGCTGACAAAAGAGGGCGCGCCAGTTTTTGAGTCAAAGGGTGGGGGGAGAGGAGCGCAGAAAGGTGCCAGTAAAAAAGAATTTGCTAAAATACTTGATAGAAGTACAAATGACTAAATTTGAAGAGTTATTTGAAAAGTCTAGGAGCTAAAAAATATTTAAGCTCTCCGCTCTACTACTCGACATAAGGAGACAATTTTAAAAACAAAAAGAAGTAAAGCTCCAAGAACGAGAGAAGCGAGCTCGCAACTTGAAACACACTACCTTGGGCAGGTTAAATTATTTCGACCCTATAGACAAGAGTTACTTGGTCGAGTTGCAGACAAAGGCAACATTCAAGAGGAAGTAGAATGCAAGAGCGAGCCAAGCGAGCCCGAAAATTTTGTTGACACCTCGCCTTGGACAGGCTAGAATTGTTTCGACCTCTTGGAGTTACTTGGTTGCCTTATAATAGATAATGTAAAGATCCAAGAGAAAGTAGGTTACAAGAGCAAACGAAGCGAGCTCGAAAATTTTTACATCTTGCCTAGAATAAAATTTAAAATGTTTTGTAAAAAATGTTTAAGTTTCTAGCGGTAGTACGAGTTCCCAGAGGCTCATATTAAGCCTTAAAAATATTTTAGTTTGAGTGTGATTGTACTTACTGTACGCTACACATTATTACGTAATTACTTATTCTATGGCATCAGGCAGGAAAGTTAAAAAACATTTAAAAATCCTGAGCCTCTAGGGCAGTGGTCGTCATACAGAGGGCCGAGGGCCGCATGGCGGCCCTCGGGTGATATTTATGCGGCCCGCAACAAAACAAACGATTTCAGTAGATAATATCAAAATATGATTTTGCACAAGAAATTAATTAAATAGATGCGGGTAGGTGTAAACTTACTCGTGCAATCCGTAATGGTTTGCTAGTTAGTTCATAGAATTGGCAAATAAAGATATCACATTGGTCACACGTAACAATTGCTACACAAAATCCGGGCAATCGCGTTTGGACAGCTGATAAAAATATGTCCATAGAGTGATAGTGTCAACTAAAATAATACAAGAATGTGCGGCCCGCAGTGATACCTCACATTGTCCTATGTGGCCTTTCACCAGAAAAGTGTGACGACCACAGTTCTAGGGGGTACCATTACTACAGATAGAGTCCAAGAGTAAATGGAATTAGGTCTTCGCAATATATCGATTAAAATAACGTCCTATACGTTATTTTAATCGATATAATTATTGCGATGTTTTTTTTTAAATAGAAAACAAAGTCGACCGCCAGTCGGGCACACCGGCCCATCGGGCATATGCCCGATTTGCCCGTATGGCCAGGCCGGGCCTGCCTCACTCACGCATTTGATAATGAAACTTTACTTGGGATGAGACTGGACCCCACGACACAGCGTATCCTAGTATGTAGTCCAGGGAATTTGTAAAAATCTAGCGCTTAAGGATCATAGTTTTTCTTTATATGAAGGGGCGCCTGCGGCGCCCTTTCGTATCCGGCGCCCTGGGCGGTCGCCCACCCTCGCCCCCCCCTAACGCCGCTACTGTGTTCACTAGAAAACCACCAAATTATCAGTAAGTAGATGAACCACTTCAAGGAGGAATAAAAAGGAATAGAAAGTTTTTATTTCAGACCGGAGTCCATAGGGTTAGTAACAATTTTACTTAAGTTCTAGTGTTAGTAGGTTACAGACACAGATGAAAATGTACTTGAATCACAATTCAGCATGGAGCCGCATCCACCTCCGCACCATCGGGGAATCCCACCGATCTGCGAATACACTGAGAATACTGTTACTGCTGCCGCGAACACGAGTCATCAGGGATGCACATCTATTTCTAATAATGGCGGCAAAACCATCAATATTATTATCTGCAAACATCCCTGACGCACTACTGCGCCACGGCAGCCGCAGCAGCACTCTCAGTGCATTATTGTATTGAACGCGTAGGTCGCTGTATGTCCGCTGAGTAAAGTTATTAACCCACAGGCTGCACGTGGGCGGGCTTGTATTTATGCTTTTGCGGTTGCACAACGACATGCTTTGCTCGTGTATTGCTTGGTAGTATAGATACAGGCCTACCTTACTGCTTCCCTCAGAGGCGGTAAGGTGGCGGGGTCTTGAGGGCGAGCGCTACAGTCGTGTAGATCCTCAAGGCAAGTCTGGTGTGTTCTCCTTCACGTGGTTGCCGCCCTGTTCTTGGTCTAGTTCCTTAAGAAATAGACGCAACGAAAATCACTAGGCGATAAAAACACAGGGGTGACGAGGTCATGCCCCTGGGTGTCCATCATCGAACAAGAGCAGAGGATGGATAGCAATGATCTCCCGCGTGTTTGTGCCGTGCGCGGGGACCCTACGGAGGGATGAAGGAATCCTGGTGATTGAGTGGAGCAGGTTGCACACAACACATCACTTTGGCCTGGATTTCCTCTCACACGGGTGGTTGTGGAGTCTTGGAGTTGTCTTTGACAGTCGTTAGGTAGTCAGAGGCCCAATAAGTCTGACAACCAGTCTTACCAAGGGGTATCGTATTACCCGGTACTAACTGGGTTGTGGAGGTCAGATAGGCAGTCGCTCCATGTAAAATACTGGTATTCAGCTGCATCCGGTAAAACTGGAAGCCGACCCCAATATAGTTGGGAAAAGGCTAGGCAGATGATGATGACGGGTGGTTGTGGAGTAGCTACCCACGATCAATCGGCTGGGGCATCCCATAAGCGGGTTGTCAAGCGAGGGCCGGTTTATTGAGGGGGGGCAGCCGGCGCGGCGTGGGGTTGTGGGATGAGTAGCGGCATAGTCTCGTGCCGTTTACAGTCCCGCGATCCTCCATTGCGTGCGGGCTCGTCTGCTTCTCAATAAGCTGGTCCTATACCGAAGGAGTAGCTCTGGCGCCCACTCGTGGAACGAGGGGCGTCCCCGACTTGAGGGCTCCGTGGCGGGTGGAGAGCTCCGACGGTGAAGAATCTCAATCCTAACCCATGGACAAAGAGACGAAAAATAAAACCAACACACAGGCTGCGTCCTCTGATGCGCCAAACTTAACCACAAACCAACCACCTAACGCTGCGTCTCTTGATGCGCCGGTCACACCAAAAACTAGAGGTGCGTCGCAGGATGCGCCTAAGCGAAAACCGCCTAAGGCTGCGTCCTCTGATTCCCCTAGGCACTACACACACAAACATTCCGCTGCGTCCAAGGATGCGATGAGGAAGGCCGTCGCCAGGCATGCGCCAAACCAGGCTGCGTCGAAGGCAACGCCAACCCCATCTGCGTCCGGCGATGCGCGCACTGACCCAACCTTGTCCGCAAGGCCTAGGGCAGCTCTCACACATGGCGACTCAACGGTGGCTGATGGCGTGGATGCGCCCACTAGGGCTGCGTCAGCGTCAGTGGCCTCGGAGAGGGACCTGAGGAGTCTGACCGAAGCCATACTGGCAGGGACAGCCAACACGACCGGGATCGACATGTCGTCTCTTAGGGACGCCATTCAGTCTCCGGTCAAACAAACTTGGACCACCGTATCCCGCAAGGCAGCGTCTTCCAAGAAGCGTCTGTCTGCATCAGTCAAGCCTGCGCAGCAAGACGCTGTGGCGGCCACTGCCGGAGCGTCGGTAAGTACATCGACACCGGCAGGTGCGGCTACCACTGCAACCAAGAGCAAGCGCAGCGCCAGACCGAGGGGACGCAAAAAACCTAAAACCACCGGCGGGGAACCTCCTGCTAGGGCGCAGAAGCGTGAGCGACCCTAGGATACCGTCACACCGACTGGGATAGGCAAGCGGAGCAAGCCTGCTCGCTCCCACATGGTAGACGGTTCCTTGGTGAGCTACGCCGAAGCGGCCGCGTCGAACAGGAACAATGAGCTGTGCGTCGCCGTCATGACGGAGCCTTTTGAGGACATGACGCAAGAACAGGCGGAGGGGATCCGCCTAAACATTGAAAAAGAGCTGCGGGTGCTGCTTATGGCAGACCCCGACCCCTCCAACCCAACCGTAAGCACCGCGATCCACTTTCGAGGGAAGGCCCACTTCGCCGAAGGCGTTCTGAAAACCTGGTGCGAGGACGCTTTCACGCTGGCCTGGCTCAAGCGGATCACTACCAACATGACATCCCCGATACCGGGGACTAGCCTAACCGTTCGGCCCCAAGCCGAAATACCAAAAAAGGCGCTGTGTACGCTGTTTGTTCCGGAGAACACCGAGGAGACTCCGCTACCTAAAAATAAATACCTGGACCCTGACACATGAGAGGGTAAGACAGGAGCCACCGGGTACCTGTCTCTTCTTCCGTGTGCCAGAGTCCATGGTCAAAACAATTAAAGAACAGAACAGGCGCGTGTACTACCTCATGGGCAGCATCTACATCCGGTTCCTGGAGGAGGGTGTAGCCGGTGAGGGAGTCGCTGCGCCTTCAACGGAAACGGCCCCTGCAGTGCCTGGACCGGAGCTTGATCCGCCACCGCCTAGGCAGTCCCCGTCGCCATCTGCGATGGAAACCGTAGAGGAGTTGGGGGAGCGGGCTTCTTCCCCGGCCATGGAGGCGGAACCAGCAAACAAACCACCTACACAGGATCCATCCTCGCCCGGACTAACTTCGGACGAGGACTGCTTTCCAGCAGGGGAGGAGAGAGAGGACTATGACAGCAGCCTCTGCTCTTCTCCCATGCGGGACAACTAGAATCCTGCAGACCAATCTCCAGCACAGCCAATCTGCGTCGGCTACCTTGCGCAGAGTGCTGGACAACCAACACCAAAAGACCATTGCCCTTATCCAAGAGCCGTGGATTAGGGGCGGCAGAACATGTGGTCTTGCGAACATCGGAGGTAAGTTGCTGCTAGACACCTCCGTAAGCAACCCACGAACCTGCATTTTTATCCCAAAACACATACCTGAGTCAATTTCAACAACTCGATTTTTTACCTAATTTCCATGGACATTTTCATTTTCAGGTTTTTTGAAAAACTTTAATAATAAAGCGCAACATATCCACATTATATATACATTTTCTGAAAGGGGATATTATAAAAAAAATACTTAGAGAGTTATTTGGGCCACCGAAATTGGTGAGCCACAGAAATTTTATTATTGCCACCGAAATTTTATTGGTGACACAGAAATTCTGCGTTTGCACCGAAATTGTGAATTATTATATAAATACATTGTTTTTTAATAATGTGTAAAGAAAGATAAGGTTTAATGAAAAAACTGATATAATACGAATATCGTCGTTAATATATGTATATATTATCGTTGTAATTATGTAATGAACACCTGCATGTAACCCATGTATCACAAATAAACGATTTGATCATTTTAATAAGCATTTCTAAAAATACAACGTGGTGTACTATTAATTGGATAAATCAGTCTTATAAAATTAGCAATCAAGGAACTGATTATGTTTTTTACTTTTATGAAGAGGATGAGAAATCATCAAATGACTTATGTCGCTCTCGGCGAAGCAGGAGGGACTTTCAGACTTTTAGTGACTAAAACTTATTCATGTTCCTTCATCGCCCTTTGTGTTCCGGGGCCACGGTATGTCTTTCTAATAGTCCCGCAACCCCGGCAGGCATCAGTCCTTGCAGACCCTTTCCTATTGCTGACTCTCTTTGAGGCGCGCGTAGAACACGAACGCGCTATCGACACGGTCTGTCGTCATGAGACGGACAGACGGCGAGCTAGCACATAGCCTACAGGCCCACCACGTGGCCCCCGGCCACGACTGCATGTGCATAGACCGCACGACTCCTGCGTAGAGCCTCCGGCAGGGGGTGTTTGCCCCCCCCCCAGGTTGGGCAGGAGCCGCCTGAAGGCAGCGCCGGTCCGTTCCAGTTTGGGGGCCAAACGTCGGAAGTGCTCCACGAAGATCCACTGGCTGTCAAAGACGAGTCCTAGGTACTTCAAAGTCGACTCGACCACACGACGAAGGTAGGTCGGCACCTGGTGATACCGGAGTGCCTCCCTAATGCAGCTCCAGGGCATGGTGTTGAAGGCATTAGCGATGTCGAGAGACACCACCAAGATAACCCCACCCCGGGAAACCGCATATCCCGTCGTGAGGGCTCTCACGCGCATGATGGCGTCCACCGTAGAGCGCCCCTTACGGAAACCAAACTGGTGTTCCGCAAGATCCGGCCCCGACCCCGCAAGGTGCTCGGCGAGGCGGTTTGCAATTAGTCTTTCAAAGAGCTTTCCCACCTCACCGAGCATCACCACTGGCCGGTATGTGGACGGAGATTCCGCAGGGCGCCCCAGCTTCCGAATGAGGACAAGCTTTCCCGTCTTCCAACGAAGCGGGAACTGGCCTCCATGCGCTTAGGAGCACCTCTAGCCGGTGCCCGAGAGCCTCCGAGGCCAGGACCCAGGCTTTGCCAGGCAAGCCGTCGGGTCCCGGGGCGGTATTTTTGACACTGAGCCTACGTACCGCCACTCTCAGGTCTACCCCAGTCACTTCCGGAGCGTTTTCGTCGTCGTCCTGTTGGTCCGCTTCCAGCATCGCAGGCGGCGGACCTATAGACGGAGGAGATGTTCCCCTCGCGAAGGGAACAGAGTACTCATCATGTCCTCCACGAGCTCAGGCCGGAGACTCTGCGTCAGTAGGGGGGCCCAGGTGCGGAGTTTATCCCGCACCATCTTGTAAGGGCGCCCCCACGGATCTCTGTCGAGAGTCCCCAGCATCTCCTCGCGAGCCAGATCCCTGGCCCACAAGGAGATACTGGGGACTTGACATCTGCGCACGTCGCAGATGTCGGACATGGCCTCCTGGAACCACCTGCCTCATTGTCAACGTCGGCAGGTCTGGCCGGTGATGTCACCCAGGCCTGCACGATCGAGGCTTCCAGGAGGAGCTTCTAGAGGATGCAACCCTCAAAGTTCAGTTAATCCAATTGAATGACTTTTTCAAGAAATAGTAATACAATTTTATTTTAATGTCCGGGGCTAAGGACCTAGTTCTGTCAAAGTAATTTCGGCATAACAAGTATTGATTCTTTTCAAAAATCTTCATTAACATTAATACAATAATTGATTGGTACAATTTCTGTGGAGTCGTGTAATTTCCGTGAGCCACGAGATGCCACGGAAACCACAGAAATTGCCCCATAGGAATTGGAAACTTGGCAATTTTTTTTTTTTTACAAGAAACTATCAAGGCTATGACTATTATTTTCTATAATATTAAATGTGTACCAAAGGCTACTTAGCATGCATAAAAGTGTTACCTTTATTTCTTGCCAAAATCCTTTTAAAACCTAATCACCGAAATTGCAAAATTTCGTTCCGAGTAAACTGAAATCACGTACTTACATTTTTGGCGGAAAAACCTGGCGATATGGTGCACTGCCATTCTTACTGCACGTAAGAACACGACTGTCTCTTGCCGAGTAGGGATTTATTGTTCGTTTAAACTCATTGGTGGAAGCTCAGGACGGTGAAACAAAATGACCATAGAAATTGGTAATTTCGCTTGGACAAACCTACCGTTGACATGTACTCATTAACTATCACACTCACACTCACTTGCAAGAAGCTTCACATTAAATGTTCTTTAGTTAATGCCACTTTATCGCTAATGAAATCATTAAAATAATGATTTCATTAGTTTGTTGCATGAAACTACTTTAAGCTAAAAACTTGATCCTTTAACTAATGAGAGCATTAAACATTGTTGCCAACAATAAATGGAAAAAATGAATGGATTGAACGAGTGGTTGCGTTTTGTTTTAAAAGTATCCACAATTTGTGTATTAATTGGCCGATACAAAACGCGTTTGACACGTAATACGGTTTATTTGACGACTAACATTTTTCTTTCAAATTCATTGGATGTGAAAGTCGCGTGTTATTATTTAGGTTTTATTTTGTTTGTGAGTGAAAATGTCTGAAAACCAAAACAAAAAACGTGAAGGAGGTGCAAACTTCACTCCAGAAGAAAAAACACTATTGGCTGATCTCATAAAACATTACTTAATGGAAAAATATCCTTTTCTGCAGCGGAACATTTCAGCTAATGAGCCCCCAATGCTCATGCAAAGCTCGTTCCGTTCAGGCATATTGATATAGGTGGAGCTTAATGCAGCCAGCTTGTGAGACACCTTTTGTATGTTTCGGCAAACTGTAGAGCTGTTTATGTTCGTCAGATCAGCTAGTACCATCTGGAAGGACCACGTCGCGAAGAATGCGGTTCTTCGCGACGTGGTCCTTCGATTCCAGATTAGAAGCTGGGTAAGACCACAAATGGCCTTACTCCTCAGGGTCTGTGGCTCAAGATTGAGGCAGTCTCGAAGCTGCAGCGCTGCCTCCTTTGAAATTCAGTAGCACAACCAGAGCTCTTCTCTATCATGTTTTTTCGAATAAATTTATTTTGTCTTGGATCTGGCGGCGGCGAGGAACATCTTCTGGACCAGACAACGACGATAGGCTGGTCAACGACATAGTCAGCAGAGAAAATAAAAGTAAACACTACGTAAAATCAGTTTAATGGCCCGTCGTCGACCCATTAGAAATTATAACCTCTAAAATGTAATTTAACGAGCTCTGATGCGCTAAAGTCGCTTCGTGCAATACAAAATACCGTTAATGGGTGGTTTGACACTTCATTAGATAAGTTTGGCATTTCCATAATTAAAATTTAAAGGACCTTTAAAATGCATCTTATTTTCTTTCCTGCAATGCTTTAATGAAACATTAGGGTTTAAAGTGGCATTAAAAAGATAAAAATCTTTCTTGCAAGTGAGTGTATATTGCAAGAAGCTTCACATTAAATCTTCTTTAGTTAATGCCACTTTATCGCTAATGAAATCATTAGAATAATGATTTCATTAGTTTGTTGCATCAAACTACTTTACGCTAAAAACTTGATCCTTTAACTAATGAGAGCATTAAACATTGTTGCCAACAATAAATGGAAAAAATGAATGGATTGAACGAGTGGTTGCGTTTTTTTTTAAAAGTATTCACAATTTGTGTATTAATTGGCCGATACAAAACGCGTTTGACACGTAATACGGTTTATTTGACGACTAACATTTTTCTTTCAAATTCATTGGATGTGAAAGTCGCGTGTTATTATTTAGGTTTTATTTTGTTTGTGAGTGAAAATGTCTGAAAACCAAAACAAAAAACGTGAAGGAGGTGCAAACTTCACTCCAGAAGAAAAAGCACTATTGGCTGATCTCATAAAACATTACTTAATGGAAAAATATCCTTTTCTGCAGCAGAACATTTCAGCTTATGAGCCCCCAATGCTCATGCATAGCTCGTTCCGTTCAGGCATATTGATATAGGTGGAGGTTAATGCAGCCAGCTTGCGAGACACCTTTTGTACTATTCGGCAAACTGTAGAGCTGTTTATGTTCGTCAGATCAGCTAGTACCATCTGGAAGGACCCCATCGCGAAGAACCGCAAACAGATTAGAAGCTGGGTAAGACCACAAATGGCCTTACTCCTCAGGGTCTGTGGCTCCAGATTAAGGCGGTCACGAAGCTGCAGCGCAGCCTCCTTTGAAATTCAGTAGCACAACCAGAGCTCTTCGCCATCATGTTTTTCGAATAAATTTATTTTGTCTAGGATCTGGCGGCGGCGAGGAACATCTTCTGGATCAGACAGCGACGATAGGCTGGTCAACGACATATTTAGCAGCGAAAATAAAAGTAAACACTTCGTAAAATAGGTTTAATGGCCCGTCGTCGACCCATTAAAAATTATAACCTCTAAAATGTAATTTAATGAGCTCTGATGCGCTAAAGTCGCTTCGTGCAATACAAAATACCGTTAATGGGTGGTATGCCGGTGGTATGACACTTCATTAGATAAGTTTGACATTTCCATAATTACAATTTAAAGGACCTTTAAAATGCATCTTATTTTCTTTCCTGCAATGCTTTAATGAAACATTAGGGTTTAAAGTGGCATTAAAAAGATAAAAATCTTTCTTGCAAGTGAGTGTAAACATTCAAAACTAATTGACGTCTTGTAGGTCAATCATTACTTAACGCAATCAAAATACTTTTTCCTATATATGTTGGAGATTATCTTCCTGAGAGGTAAATGCTGTGTATGAAAGTGATTGTGGACAAGACACAGAAATTGATAATTCATCATTTACCGATTTTTTTCATAAAAAGTAATAGTCTTATAAATATAATTTAAGTGGCTTCAGTTAGATTCATGTTTCTTTAATTCTGAGAAAAAAAATCGTTGCATTATCTGTAAAGCAGCACTGCGATTTCAGCCTAGACGCGTAAATTTTTCGCCTGAGAAATTCACTCACCTAACCTATTAATCAATGAATTCTGTTCAAGAGACCTGACAGCAACGAGGCTCTCCAGAACTGAACAGGATCTTCCGGATATCGTCCTCGCCTCGGCCTACCTGCCAGGCGACGAGGACGTGCCACTACCAGAGCTCGCCTCGCTGGTGGAGTACTGCGAAAGGGAGAAACTGGAACTAATCATCGCAACCGATTCCAACGCGCATCACATGCTCTGGGGTAATGTCAAAACCAACAACCGAGGTGAGGCAATGCTCGACTTTATTCTTAGCAATAATCTTGTATTACTCAACAAAGGTTCAGAACCAACTTTCATAAACGCACGATCACAAACAGTAATAGATCTAACTTTATCAACTATAGGTATCTCCAATTCCATCCAGGACTGGCATGTGTCCAGCGAATTATCATGTTCGGATCACAGATGGATTCGATACACCATCAATTTCAACCTACCAAAGCCTCAACCGAGGAGGATCCCTCGTAACACAGACCAAACCAAATTCATAAGGCTAGTCAAGGCAGAGTTTAGTAATCTACCCTCCCTTCCAGCTGAAATCCCTTTAAACAACTTAGATGAACACGTAAACAACCTCACATCAATTCTTCTAACCAGCTTTGAGCAGTCTTGTCCACTCACTGTACGACAGGGGGCAAGGCAGTCCTGGTGGGGTCCAGAACTAGAAAGGCACCGACACAGGTTGCGAAGGCTCTTCAACAGAGCCATGCTCACACGGTCGCCGGACGACTGGGACCGTTACAAAACTGCCCGTAGAAACTATAAGAAACTAATACGCCTCAGCAGTAAAAACAGCTGGAGGCGTTTTTGTACTAACATTGAAAATAGCAACCAGGCAATGAGGGTCAAAACTTGTCTCGCCGCCGGGACTGATCTTTCTATAGGAAGCCTCAAAAAACCAGATAATACCTACACAATTAACGATGCGGAGACTAGCGAATTACTTCTCACCACCCACTTCCCAGGCTGCCGGATTGCGTCCGAGCAGAGCTGGGAACCGTACAGTGAAAGGGCTGCGAGCAACATAGACTGGGAGGTAGCCTCAGAAGTAATAGACAAAGACAAAATAATATGGGCAATCAACACCTTCCTGCCTTTCAAGCCAGCAGGGTTGGATGGTATTTTTCCGGCTCTGCTCAGATGGAGCGGTGACACGCTAGCTGAATATCTTGTTAAGATTTTCCGGGCCTGTCTGGCCCACCGCTACATCCCCTTGAAATGGCGCGAAGTAAAAATAATCTTTATTCCAAAACCAGGTAGGAGCGATTATACTCAACCCAAGTCCTTCAGACCCATCAGCCTCACCTCGTTCTTTTTGAAGACACTAGAGAGGCTGGGGGACAGAACGATTCAGAATCAAATCTCGCCACTTAAACCTTTACACCCTAACCAACACGCCTACTGCGAAGGCAAGTCAACTGAATCCGCTCTCCACTGCGTAGTCACACGCATAGGAAACGCTCTAAAAACCAAAAACCCAACACTGGGCGCTTTCATAGACATAGAGGGCGCTTTTGACAAAACCAACTTCACCAGCATCATCCAGGCACTAGTTGTGCACGGTGTGGCGCCAACGCTTATACAATGGATTCACAACATGTTAAAATACCGCGCTATTCAATTTACTGTTAACACCACCACACGAGGTATCGTTAGTAGGGGCTGCCCACAGGGTGGGGTGCTGTCACCACTACTGTGGAACCTAGTAGTAAATGAGCTTATTACAGAGCTCAATGCTAGCAGTCTGTACTCGGTGGGTTATGCAGATGACATAGCAATTCTAATTACGGGGAAATTTGAAGGAGTCTTATGTGACCTCATGAGGAAAGCCTTCAAAATAATCGAGAATTGGTGTACAAAACACGAACTATCAGTTAACCCCACTAAAACAGAACTAATAATGTTTACAAACAAAAGAGTCCTTGGACCACACAAACTTCCTAAACTATTTAACACAGAACTAACACTTAAGGAAGAAGTCAAGTACTTACAAACTTAACAAAAGCACAATCGCACTGTACCAATGCAAAAAAATGTTAGGAAAAACGTGGGGGCTCTCTCCAAAGATCACGCTGTGGCTTTACACAGCGGTGATCAGACCAATGCTGACTTATGGCGCCTTGGTTTGGTGGACGAGAACTGAACTCTCGGCCACCGTCTCTAGGCTTCAGCGGTTCCAAAGGCTGGCCTGTTCCGCTATCACGGGCTGTATGAGGACAACCCCAACTGCGGCAATGGAGATAGCCCTACAATTAACTCCCCTTAAATTGTATATACAGCAGGAGGCAGCACTAGCAGCTATCAGGCTTATGCACTTGGGCATATGGGGAAAGAACCACACCAGTCCCCACGCAGGCATCCTGGACCGGGCGATTGAGTATCAACCTCTCATCGCTGCCCCGTGTGATAGGACACATAATAAGCCTATGTTCAACAAAAGTTATAGCATACAAACAACAGAGGAATTAAGGGATCAGTCAGGAGTCAATGAGGTACGCATATATACAGACGGCTCTAAAACTCAAAACGGCTCAGGGGCTGGCGTACACTCCCTTGACCTCAACATTAACTTTCACCTACCACTAGGCGAACACAGCTCGATTTTCCAATGCGAGTGTGTCGCCCTAACACAAGCTGCAACAGCCGTAAAGCGTCTGGGGATTCACAAATACGCAATCAGATTCGTATCTGATAGCCTAGCTGTGCTTAAAGCCCTAGAAAACAAACAAACTAACAGTAAATTAATATTTGAATGTCACCTCGCCATGGAGAGTATATCGCTGTCTAACAGAATAACCCTTCAGTGGATTAAGGGGCACAGTGGTTCCCTAGGCAATGACGCCGCAGACGAACTTGCTAAGAGAGGTTCCGGGATGGCAGTTCTAGGCCCGTACCCACTCCTTCCCCTACCTTTCTCACAATTCCGTGCGTGGATTCGCCAGAGATCAACTGAACTTCATAACAACAAATGGTCAAGGTCTACAGACTGTAGGCAGTCAAAAATGGCGATGCCAAGTCTACATCCACGACTAACAAAACGACTGCTCAGCTTAAGCAGAAATAACCTCAGAATAATAATAGGGACAATAGCGGGCCATTGCCCCCTTAACAAACATCTCTGTAACATAGGCGTCACGGACAGCCCACTCTGCAGGGGCTGCTTTGACGCCGAAGAATCAGCTGCCCAAGTCATCCTGGAATGCGAGGCCGTGGCTACCCAACGCAAACAAATCCTCGGAACGGTGAGGTCGCTCCGCGAAGCCTGTGATGATCCCAGGAAACTTCTGTACTTCTGGACGGAGCTAGGCTGGCTAACTCAGCCAGGACACCTACGCACAACGGACCGAATGAGAGTCTAAGTGCGGAAAATGGAGTCCCTACTCTACTCTACTACTCTACTACAGGCTGCACGTGTAGAAGGACCGACAGTAAGCTTTGAAAAGCGTTACTTTTACTGGCTTCGTACACCGTGCAAACCTGCGAGCCAGCATGTTACAACGGACAGCCAGCGATTACGTTCCCTTTCAATGACACAATTATCTTTAGCCCAGATACGTAAACAACTTGTCCACCCTTCGCAATGGTTCTCCACAAAGAGCGACAGTTGGAATACACGAATATGTCAGACTGCCTGCTCTAAAAACCATTAGTTCGCTCTTTGTGACGTTATATTTGAGCCCATGATTCACCGCATAGCATTCGCCTATAGGGAACGTGCAGGAACTATAGGTGGCAGCACTAAACGACAAAAGAGACACTATGCGGACAGTAAAGGAAACTTATGCTGTCACCTGTCACGCAAATCTCTTCAAAAGTATTATTTTTGATTATGTTTTAAGTATAAAACATGGGTTTCGGTCTATCAATAGTGATCGTCAGCGTAACATGAATGTTGACCAATATGAATTTTGTATGTTTCGTTTACTTTCTCTGATGAAAATTGTGGTTCATGAAAAAATGGTGGTTAAAACAACTTTCTTATTTTCAACACATGTTTTAATGGAAGGGAATCCTTTATCAGCAAGAACAGTATCTCCAGGCTATAACAAATCAATCCACAATCATTTGTTATGCAATCACTATAACGCCCTCCGTAGCATTTAGATACAAAACTTAGGAAACCTCAAGGAGTGTCAAGTATTAATTTGGTACATGATTCGGATTGGTGACGCCAGTTGGCACCACCGTCGTTGTGCACGTTCCCTATAGCGATTAGTTGCCTCAGAGCACCGATCGATGGGCTCAGCAACACCATATCGTCAGCATAACTAATATTGTAAACACACACCCCGTCAATATGACATCCGACACTGGTGCTGCCGAGCTCGAGGCTCAACTGGTTCATGTATAGGTTGAAGAACCTGGGTGAGCTGAGCCCCCCTTGCTTCACCCCGCACTCCAACCGATACACGTCCGAGTGAGAACCATTCCACTTCACGCTATTGCTTTGACTACTATACCAACACTTAAATATCGACACTATTTCAGCTGGTAAAGTAATTTCACATTCGAGTTTACGCGACAAAACATCGTAACATACAAGATCAAATGCACGTGACAGATCCAGAAAACAAAAAAAAATAGGAGTCTTCCTGTCTGTGTAGGTACACTACTGGTCATAAACTGGTTATGAAATAGGCGAGAATTGACTTCTAGAGAAAGATTTTGAGTGCGTATTCTCACTCAACATGCAGTCCTGCCGGGGAGATGACAGTAACGGGAACTTGCGGCCCTCTTGGATCGTGGAGCCCTGGGCGCGTGCCCAGTGGAAAAGATGGCCTGTGTTTTATTAAAAAATGTTCTTTGCCGCTAAAAAAACACCCATAACGCAAAATAACTTAAAAACTGTCACAAGGAAACCTGATCTATACGAGCCGAGTCGAGGTACATATCTTACAAGGGCCCTATTATTCTCAAGCGCCCACGGCGTCCAATTGGTTAAAGACGGCCCTGCGGGCGCTATTGATGTGGCTGCTAAGACCCTCAAACGGCGCATATACTGTAACTCTGGTAGTTACAGTTTTGAGCCGTTTGGGGTCGAAATGGGTTTCGGGCCTCGGGTCTTCGAGCCCAAATGGCGGGTTTCCTTTTTAAAGAAATTTCTCGCCAACTGGTCGACAATTCGCGTGACCAGTAGGCCTACTATGTATCTTTCTGATATCCAGTGAATAACAAGGTTCGGTTGACGTTTTAGTACACCGAATTTTGATGAAAACCGAGAATATCATATTATTGGTATTACGTATCGCACTGAGTGGATATCACTTTACGGTGTTAGCAGCCAGGGTACGGTGTAACATCTTTCACGATTCACGAAAGCCACTTCAAACTCAGTTCGCATCAATTTGTTGTCCACTAAGCTTACTTAATCGAAATAATTTATGTATCGATACGAAAGCGTCTGTCAAAATGAGTTACGGTGACTATCAGCCACGATGACAACTAATGACGTCATATTTGATCGCGACTGGTCATACCTACATAATACGAAACTAACCTTTTGACAGATAATGAGAGGTTTTCTTTTTGAGGTATTAAAAAAAAAACTTAGTTTCCAAGAACTCAGATGGCGTTGAACTGACTACGATATTTGGTGCCAAAGCCAAAACGCGTGGAAAAAAAAACATTGCGTCACATCCGAATATAACCTAGTTTTCTCGCGCTTTGCCAAAATCAGTTTTTTTAGGTTCTGTTCCTTGCATTATCCCCACCGAACAGCGTCCGGGTACCCTACATACCCAGGAGTGCGTACCCCCAACCGCGTCCGGGTACCTTAATTCCCCATTAACATTTATAAAATACCCCGTCAATTAATCATTTAATAATCGAAAAAACGGGCTTTATTCGTGAATAGGCTGCTTTACTTCCCATCTCTACAATATTCCTCAACTCTATAGGGAACGTGCACAACGACGGTGGTGCCAACTGGCGTCACCAATCCGAATCATGTACCAAATTAATACTTGACATTGACATGTAAAACAAGTAAACAGAATTAATTTTATTATTGAAAATGATTATTCTAGCTAATCATAATCCATTGTTGCATTTCTGGATGTACCAATACATCCACAAAAATGAAAATTAATCAAATAGCGTAAAATAATAAAATTCTATTACTTTCCAAAGAATAGTACTCTCATACCATGTTTAAGTGAAAAACGCAAAAAATGGATAAATGCAGTAAGAAACATATTTGAAAACAATTTGTTTTTGTTACACTCTGCATTGAAAAAGTTCAATGGCCTTCAAAATCAACCGTCCAAGCAAACATGCCAAGTACAATTTAAACTTCAGCGAACACACACATTAGACTGCATTGAAGTTCACATCGAATATTCCTCAACAGTTACACAAAGAGTCCACATGTACTCAGATTATAAACATGGTTATACAATAAAGTTTTTAGTTGGCGGCACTCCTTGTGGTTTCATAAGTTTTGTATCTAAATGCTACGGAGGGCGTTCTAGTGATTGGTAATAACAAAATATGGGTGTGGATTAGACTGCACTGAAGTTCACACCGAATATTCCTCAACAGTTAAACAAAGAGTCCACATGTGTTCGGATTATAAACATTGGTATACAAATAAGTTTTTACTTAGCCGCACTCCTTGTGGTTTCACAAGTTTTGTATCTAAATGCTACGGAGGGCGTTCCAGACTGCACTGAAGTTCACACCGAATATTCCCCAACAGTCTCCACATGAACTCAGATTATAAACATGGATATACAATAAAGTTTTTAGTTGGCTGCACTCCTTGAGGTTTCCTAAGTTTTGTATCTAAATGCTACGGAGGGCGTTATAGTGATTGCATAACAAATGATTGTGGATTGATTTGTTATAGCCTGGAGATACTGTTCTTGCTGATAAAGGATTCCCTTCCATTAAAACATGTGTTGAAAATAAGAAAGTTGTTTTAACCACCATTTTTTCATGAACCACAATTTTCATCAGAGAAAGTAAACGAAACATACAAAATTCATATTGGTCAACATTCATGTTACGCTGACGATCACTATTGATAGACCGAAACCCATGTTTTATACTTAAAACATAATCAAAAATAATACTTTTGAAGAGATTTGCGTGACAGGTGACAGCATAAGTTTCCTTTACTGTCCGCATAGTGTCTCTTTTGTCGTTTAGTGCTGCCACCTATAGTTCCTGCACGTTCCCTATACCAAAAACCATAGCTATCATCCGTCAACAAGTGTCACAATGAAAGTAACAAACTTACGTCAACGGAGCGCGCCATTTTTTACGTCATCGTTTTAGCGTTAGTGTCACACTCAGCGTTGCCGGCGCGGAACTTTTGTTCCGAATTCGGAACTTTGAAGCCCTTGGCGGAACTTTTGCGGAACCTCAGCTTTGGCGGAACTTTTCGGAACTTTGGCATACACCAACCAACACACAAGCGACATTGGAATGACATAATTGTATTACAATGAGAGGTTTTCCTTTTGAGGTTTTAAAAAAAAACTTAGTTTCCAAGAACTCGATAGATGGCGTTGAACTTACTATACCAAAGCCAAAACGCTTGAAAAAAAAACATTGTGTCACGTCACATACTCTCGTTGACTGACACTTTCATTTTCTTAACCTTCCGAATATAACCAACATTTCTCGCGCTTTGTTAAAATCAGTTTTTTTAGGTTCCGTTCCTTGCATTATCATACTTACTCGTAGCGCCATCTATCCAGCGACTAGGGAAGAGCTAAAAAGAAAATCCCTCATTATTACCCATCATCATATTTATCGTAGACTTGGCTTTAGGGACTAAGTTTCTTTTGCCTAAAATAATAAAGTATAGATTATTTTCGTTCACTGACATGTATTGTACCCATGAAGGTATTGTACCCCCTACACAGAATGTAACATACCACAGGGTACATATTGTAAAATACTTTGTTGGAGTGTACCCATAAAAATCAATATTTTCGTTGGTGTTTCGTTTGTTTTTGGTTTGGTGTTGACAATTTGGGGATTTGAAGAACAGGGTGTAAGTAAAGCTCTTCATCCCCCATATTAAAGGGAGGTTCCTCCGACCACACGGGTGTTATGTCTGACTCTGGTGGGCTACTGCCCGACAGTTATTGTCGGGTTCTCGTATTTATAATCTCAAGTCGTGGATAAAGTTGCTTGCGCGATGTAGGATTTTGGCGTGTTTCGCGGTTGGTTCATCATCTTTGTCATAGATGGCGCTGTATTACTTTTTGTCCAATTGTAGTACTTCTTGTACTACCGCTACAACAACATGCTAACACAAATGTTTTATAGATGTTTTTTTTCAGATCATCTGTACTTTATGTGGTTGTAATGAATTAATGTATCATGGTAAAAAAAAAAATATCTGTATGTTTTATTTTACTCAGGCGGAAATTATCGGAACTTTTCAGATGAGGAATCGGAATAAATCGAAACTTGTTGCCGGCAACACTGGTCACACTTCAAGTAATTACGAGTTATGTGTTTGTTATTGGAAAACAGTGTTATACCTTAAAATGTTCGTGAGAAGTTGTGCTATCGTATTATGATAACACAAATTAGGTTCCGCATCGCAAAATTGCAGTATTTCGCCTGTGAAAATGCAGTAGTTATATGTACCTACAGTGATTGTTTACTGTGAAGAAATACGTGATTTAGTGATTAAAACGTGTGTGAAATGGGAAAACTAGTGTTTAATTAGTGAGGTGATTAGATTGCTCAACTATCTACACCAAAAAACAAGTAGTTTTGTGTGTTTTTTCGTCCAAACAGCGACTGACAACTTTAGTTCCAGATGTAAACAAACAGTGAGTACCTAGTTTCATATAAATATTTTGATATGATGCTAATAAGCTATTAATTAGATTAAGGTCTTATTGGAAAGGTAATATAATTTAGTTTATTTTTAAATATTAAAAAATAGTAAAAAAGTTAATAGTTTAACCACAAATTAATAATTTATTAGCGAAATGTCCGTTTTTATCGGTGTGAATCAAGTTCTACATAATTTTTAGGGTATCAAATTATAATTATTTATCTTTATTTTTGGTTAAATAGGTTCCATATCTATTCAGCTATTCAATGTAGAGTTTATATAGCTATATCTCTTGTAGTTTGCGATCGACAAGTGTTTTTATAGAATTGCGAATTTTTGCGAAAAATTCGCAAATCGTTAGCGCGGTGGGAGCGGTTCGTTGCGAAAAATATACGCTTTTGGCGCTATCGACGCTGCAAAGTGGATACTAAGTTCAGCGCCATCTATCCAGCGACTAGGGAAGAGCTAAAGAGAAAATCCCTCATTGATGGACATTGAGCCCAGTTACTATCATTTCGAGCTGCCAACAGAGATACGTAATGTAGGGCTATTATGTAATAGCCCTACAGAGGCCTGAGGCTGGCTCTTTCTTTGGCCAAAGAATTAGCATTGCAATTCAACGTAGCAATGCTGCAAGACTTGGGCACGCCTCCGGGTGACAGCGATGTGGAGGAGGACTTTGACGCCTAAGCGTCCTACTGTTTATTTACTCAGTTATTTATTTCATTTTGTTTCATTGATGTAGGTACTTATTCATAGAAACATAAGTCTAATAAGTCTATTTCATGATTTACAGAAATAGAATTTATCTAACCATAGATAACCCGGACAAGGACAAGTTCAATGAAATGTCAATGTCAATTCAAGACAACGTCAACGTCAAAAACACGTGTTTTTGTTTTTCATGAAAGTAAACAATTTCTTAGGATTTTTGCAAAACTTAGGAGAAACAAGTCCTTAATTAAATAATTAATATGAGTTGCATACAATGTGAACAACTCGCCAAATATAAATGTCCTGTATGCAGAGAGCCATAGTAAGTACAATACTCATATGAAGTAAAACTAACGAAACTGAAACATAACGTAACTAAATAACTCTTATAGCTGTTCAGTGCCGTGCTATAAGAACCACAAACAGACTCCTTGCAGTCCCCCAGCAGAACCACTAAAGCAGACAAATGATTCAAATGATAAAGAAAGAGAATATGACTATCCTACAGAAGACACAGTGCCACTTGAAAAATTAAAACTATTAGGTAAGTCTTAAGAGCTTTTAAAAAACTTCGTGGGTGCTTCTGATTTTGCCTGTGCCTACATACCTATATTTTAAAGTAGTATTTCTTTTCTTTCGGTGTATTAAAGTACACTTCGGTAGAATACGTAAGTGTGAGTGTGTAAAAGAGCGTGGATCTTGGCACAAGCCGAGAGAGGCCTGTACCCAGCAGTGGGTGAAATCAGGTTTTATGGTGATAGTCCGCACCCACTATTTAACTCTCATGGGTGCTTGAGCTCCCGAGCACCCACGGAGTCGGCACCCCTGGTCTTAGTTCTAGATTTACAAGCTAATAATGCCTATGTAGGTTAGCATAATCAGCCTACATCATGCCCACTGCTAGGACACAACTCACAAGCCTCCTCTCTATTTAGGTCTTCCTTACAGTGCATACTTGCTTTGCCTAATTTTATTTGATAGAATTCTTATTGTTAGTGATTAGTAGTTAAATGGTGTCGATTCTGTTGTGCACAAACTAAACTTAATTTACGCGATTGCTATCTTTTACTAAAAGGCAGTGCGAGAAAAGGACGGCTATAGCTATGAACTAAGTTAGCGCTGTCAAACTAGTTTATGGCTTGCGCTTTACCGTGTTTTTAGTCGACATGTTTTTACGTGCACCCTTCATTTGTATGGAAATATTAGTTCCAACTAAATTTGACAGCTCTAAATTACGTCCGTCTCTTTGTCGCTTTTTTAGAAAGAAAAAGATAGCAATAGCCTACATTAAGTTTAGTCTAAGCACAACAGAATCGACACCATTATTTGAGTTTGAACTAATCTATTGCAATATATTCAGCTACAGGCTTAGTGTCAATTTTATTGATAAGTAATTTTGAGAATTAAAAATAAATGTTTATCCAGTTTTCTCATTTTAAATATCAATTTACAGAGCAATCCACAGATTTGAAGAAATGTTTGGAGAATCCCCATGTGAGAGAAATATTGGAGTTACTGGATAAGTCACCATATCCAGATGAATTGATGAAGGAGTACATGCAAGAGCCCATCTTCACAGAATTTGTTGATGCATGTTTGAAGGTTGTACAGCCACAAGATGACAAAGATAAATAATAAACAAGTTTAGCATATTTTTAACTTTGATTTTAATAAATCGTTCCAAGTTCCCCACATCATGGCTAGGCACTGAGCACTACAAGCAATAGCGGGTATATGTATTGACATGTTTGAAATAAATGTTTCTTCAGTTGATTTAAGGTGAATGCTCCAACCAGCCCGCAAAATTCAAATTTTCTTGGGTTGCGTACCTATGTAGTTACAGAATTATAATATAATCATCAAAATAATCAATATAACCCTCCAAGTTCATAAAGGTGCTTTAATTTTTTTTTTTTTATTTTTTTTTTAATAAAGGGACTTTGACCTTGAAAAAGTATTTTCCACTTTTATGAACTTGGAGGGTTGTTTTGATGAATTCTGTAATTACATACGTCTTACAGCCGCGAGTAATATTTTAATCAATATACAACCTAGCACTGGCCTGCAAATTGCAAAAAACGTAAGAAAAATTAAATTTCACGAGCTACCCTGTAGCATTCACCTTAATGAAGCCATTCAGCTCCACTTATTACTGCTATAAACCTGAATTTACATCAATCACCGTAGTTACTCTGCCTTCAGAGCTTGGCCACAATAAGTGGCTAGATAGACAAGAACTAAGAAACCACCTTTGCCATGAAATAGTCATTGTACTGAAGAAGTAAATGCCAATTGAATAAAGGTACCTATGAATAACAAAATGCAGCTGATATTGCAACACACTGACCTAAGGCTCCTCATACGCAAAATATTGACGTGGAGTTGCGGACACCAGCCCGTTATACAATTCAATTACTAAGCATTTTATAGAAATAAACTTAAACAATAATAATCCAAATAAAGATCTTAATTGGTAGAGTGAATGTTAGCTTCTCATTCAAATAAATCGTTTTTTTATGGTCATTTTACAATTTAGTTTCATCATCATCATCATTTCAGCCGCAAGACGTCCACTGCTAGACATAGGCCTCCCACAAGTGTCGCCACATTGACCGGTCCCGTGCGACTCGCATCCAGCGGATTCCCGCAACCTTCACCAGGTCATCGGGCCACCTAGTGGGCGGCCTTCCAAAGCAACGTCTTCCGGTTCGCGGTCGCGACTCCAAAACTTTTCGACCCCATCGGCCATCCGTTCTGCGAGCAATGTGCCCTGCCCACTGCCACTTAAATTTGGCAATTCTTCGGGCTACGTCGGTAACCTTGGTTCTCTAGCGGATGTCTTCATTTCTGATTCGATCGCGCAAGGAAACTCAGAGTCCACGTTTCGGTCCCGTATATAATTTTGTTAAAAAAAAAATATATGTTGCAGTATGAATAAATGAGAGAATATACATTTTTTAATAAAACCCTGACTTGGCAAAGAATAGAACAGATATTTTAAATTGAAAGAACTGTCTGTGAATCTCACCCGTAGTGACCAAATTAAAAACCCAGTGTCAAGATCACAAATAAAACAAAAACAGTGTTTACAAATCAAAAATGTATTTCTTGTAACAAGCTAATTGTATCATAGAAAAATACGTGCATAAATCATTTAATTATTCCCCAATCAATGCAGCTCTTAATAAATTTTCAAATTCCAATGATTTCTGTTTCCCATCTTCAATTTGTTGTTCAAGCTGTTTGACAGCTTCTGCACAGTTGTTATATTTGGATATGCTTACATCCTTTTGCTTTATACTTTCATCAACTAATGTACGATCCTTGTCTTCTAACATTAGGTAATCTAATGAATCTATTTCTATTTTGCGACGTTTAGCCTCGACGTAAAAGTCAATATCATCTTCATATTCTAAAGCTTTGTGCTTCATTTCATTTATAACTTTTACTTCGTGCAACCAAAGTGCATTGCGATATTCTTCCAAAACATATTTCTCATAAACGGCAAACCTATTTTCAAAATTATTCAGTCTGTTAATCTTTTCGTAAACAATTATATTCATAAAGTCTACGAGATTATAGTGAGCAAAGTATTTGTTGAAATCCTCACAGGGCATGCTTATATTTGAGAGTTCCCTTGGTAGCACAGCTACTACCCTGCATAATACTTCTTCAGGGTTTTCAAACCAACCAATCTGATTGCAGTAGCTACTCATTTGCTCTTGCATGCTTATTGCATTCACGGGATTAAAATCCGAGGAAGGATCGGGCAGTTTCAATTGACTCATAATCCGTTTAATCGCCAACACATTATCAGAAGTCTTCGCACTACTTGGTATAAACTCATAAGGTTTCGGGTAAGGAGATGTGCTGTCCAAGTATGGTTGAAACTCTAATGGAAATGATGAATAATTGAACAAATCTTCATTTGTGATGACTTTGGTTAGATTGTCCACAGCCGTGTTGTAACACATTATCAATTTGTATAAATCTCGCATAACGACATTCATACGGCTATCGTTATCCAGTCTTAATCTACACCATATCTCATTTCCAAGGTATCTTTGACAAATAGATTTCAAGTGGTCTATTTCCAATGGTGGGGTTTGTGGGAATTTTTTCGCCAACCATTTCATAGCGCTCCTAGAAGATGTATTCAATGATTCGTAAACATTCTGCGAGTCTATAACGAACGTCTTGTACCCTGATATGACATTTTTCTGTACAAGATTTGACAATAGGACTTCTAAGCGTTGCTGAAAACGTTCCACTTTTGGAACGATGACGGCGACTGGAACTACCTGGTATGGGTATTTGTGCTTGAGTGTAGCTTCTATTGTTTCCACAACATCACTGTCATGTTCAGAGGCATAGAACAATACAGCATTAGCACCTTCAATAGTCTCATTAACATTCATATCTTTACCAGTCAAACTAACAGATATAGCAAAATCCATCAAATGATTCCAAGAGTATTTCCCAACATGTATCAGTGCATTAGACTCTTCATGTTCCTTTCTGTCACTGAAAACATCCAATATCCATTTTTCAATGTTAATCTTTTTGTGTAACCATTTCATTGCACCAGGAGATACCAGAGTTATTTTCCAAAAGAAACATTTATCGTAAGGATAGTTAATTTGTTTCATACGTTTCAACAGAGGTGATCTTATTATTTCCATAATGTTATATGGTTCGGGGATTGGTAATTGTCTAAGTTCCCCAGTAAATTTGTAGCCCCTGTGAACAGCATTCATATTCTTTAATGTGGCATTTTCAACTAATCGCCTCAAATGTGATGCTTCTTCAAGTGGAGTTTTATGAGTCAGCCATACAGGTGTATCTTCTAGTAGACTCCGCCTTTTAATATTTCTGGTATATTGTTTCCTCCATACGTGAAACCATTTTTTCATAATACGCCGTGTTAAAAATATCTCAGCTTTTAATTCAGACTCAGATATTTTATGGGACATATTCATCAATATTTCATCAGTTACTGTATTCGCAAACTGCATTAAACTGTTGAACTTTTCCAATTCTTCTTGCAATATATTTTTTACAGTTGAATCATTTACTTCACTAACAAGTTCTTCAACGAGATCCGATGATTCTCTATCAACTCTTTCCCTAAACTTTTTTTCTTCTTCAGCTTTTCGTTTTAGTTCAGCTTTCCTTTCTTCTTCCAATTTTTTCTTTAATTCTTCTTGTATCCTTTGCTCTTCTTTTTTACGTTTTTCCTCCTGCAGTCTGAGCTCTTCTTGCTTTATTCGCGCTTCTTCTTGCTTTTTTCGTGCTTCGTCTTTGCGCCTTTCTTCTTCTTGTCGTCGCATTTCTTGTTTTCTCATTTCCTCCTCTCTATTCATTTTTTCTTGCAGTTGCCTTTCCACCTCCTGCCTCATTCTTTCGGCATTTAGACGTTGAATCTCGGCCTGCTTTTGTTCTTCGTCCTCATTTTGGTTAAATTCGTAAATGGCAGGGATTTCGGGGGTTGCTATTGAATTTAATATATTATCAGCCACTGTCTGTGCTTTATTTTTGCTTTGAAATATAGAATAGCTTTTAGCGTCCGAGCCATTCGGCGGGATAATTGCACTTTTGAAAAGGCTTCCTGGCGACAACTTGCTAGTTGTAGCTTCACCGTTAGCAAATATTGACTGTGGCTTTGACTGATCTTCTGCATTGCCAGGTCTTGCAAACACATTAGTAACTTCTGGCTGCTTCGCAAAAGTACCAAATATATTACTTGGACTTGGTTTGTCGTCACTTCCTGATGGCGGGGCAGGCTTAGCAAATATATTACCGCCTTTTTCAAAAGCAACTGTACTATCGGGTTTTGAAAACAGATCAGTTTTAGCACCAGAAAATATGCTTTTATTAGGAAATAATGCCGGTTTATCTGTAGTGTTTTCTTCCTTTGCTGCAAACACATTTTTGGGCATGGTACTTGTAAACAAATTCGTTGAAGGCTTTGTTGGAATGGGTTGTGCGAAAACAGCATTGCTTTCTGGTTTCATGAATAAATTATCTTCTGGCTTCAATCCCTTAAAAAGAGGTAGTGGGTTTTGGTTTTGAAGTTTATCATTATTAATTTTTCCAAATATGTTATTAGTTTCTGGAACTGCACTACTTTCGAATAGGCGTTTAACTGTTTCTTTTCCAGTAAATAAATTGGAAACAATAGTTTCTTGAGGTTTAGAAAATGAGAATATTTTTTTCGTATCATTATTGAACATTTTTTCAGGTGAATTTTTAATGATATCAGTGGATGCAACTGTAATAGCTGGTTTGAATAAAAACTGATTTGTTGATGTGGTTGGTGGATTAAAATAGGTGGATGGTGGTGGGATTGTTGGAGCACTAAATTTATGTTTCGGGCTTGAAGTTATTACATCAGGTTTAGCGAAAACGTTCACTTTACTTTCTGGTGCTTTCTCGGCTGCATAAATAATTTTTCCACCTTGAGATAATCTTTGAATTTCCGCTTTCAGTGATTGTAAATCTTTGTTGCTATCATTTAAAGTATTGTAGCCTTGATCATCGGCGGTCAACGCACTTTCTTTTAATCTGCCATCCGAGTTAAAACTGGAGTACAGAATGTGCCAACTGTATCCAGCATCTGGGAGTTGTCCGCCAGCAATTATTTCGCCAACCGTCAGATTCCTTTTAGATTCAATAAGTTTTATAGATCTTGCTGTGGGATAAGGATCGCTATCTTCTATAAACTGATTTCTATCTAGTATAATCGTTATTTCACCATCACAGTCTTCAGTTCTGGCGAGTCGGAGTCCATAGTGATTGATAAACGATTTCAAATTTTCTATAGTTTCAAAAGCAAGAGAATTCATCACTTCTTGTGCAGGGTAACGAGAGCCTCCTCTAGGGGCGTACGCTTTGACTATTCTAGCGAGAGCCCGCGCGCGCACGTCGTTGAAGTACCGCAACAGAATGCACGCTTGCAGGTAGGTCGCCTCATCCCTCACTAGTCGGAAGAATCTCACGTAGTTGTTGTTGTCTATCGCGTTGAACACCTTGATGGCGAAAACTATAGGTCCCGACTTCTGGATTTCTATAGGCAGCTGCTTGATCTGTGATAACAATAACATAATTATAAGTTTTTGTTCTTTATATCTGATAATTTCAAGAGAGATTCAAATAAAAACAATTCGGACCTCCCACCAAAAGTTAGCGTCACCCATGTTGAGCAGCGCGACGTAACCTCTGAACTCGGCTTCTCTAGGTTTTTGTTCGGGGCCTACATCAGCATACATATGTTTTAACGTTTGCAGGCATTTGGTAAGATTATCGGTGTTTAACTTCTGATCGAACTGCGTGTGTTCGAGGTCGGCGAGCCGCGCAGCGCAGTGCGCATGAAATCGTGCGCACATTTCCACCAAGCAAATTGACTCTGAAAATAAAAATAATTGTACATGGGCAGTACCTACTGTAATGAAGGGAAATTGGATAAATTATGTTTTAATCTTACCAGCACAACACAGAGCCTGCTGTGTTATGTCCTTCCTGATACCGCGAAATCGATCCCACATGAAATGGAACCAATCTGCCAACGAGACCTGAAAAATGAAGTATCTTAAAATAATTTATTGTTGTGTTGTTGTATATTCACGTCTTTAACTTCAAAAACGTATTATAAGATATAATATTGTGATCTTCGACATTAATACCAATGTAAAACGATTTGGTTGTACGAAAAAAAAAGCAATGACTGCTATTGCAGTGCTAAAATTCAATTAATATCTATAGTTGGTGCCAGTTAAGATGAGAATAGCGGTCATTAACCCACTTACATTTATTAAACCCCTTAACTTTGAAAATAAAAAATAAGCCTGTTCAAGTCTGGAATCGTCATCTATCGTGATCTTCAACATTTTTTGTAATGAAAAACGGTACATGGTTTATTTGTTTTGGTTCGTACGAAGAGATATTAGGGAAAAAGCAATGACTGCTATTGGTGTTGATTCTGTTGTGCACAAACTAAACCTAATTTAGGCTATTGCTATCTTTTTCTCTCCAATAAAACGAGAAAGAGACGGACGTAATTTAGAGCTGTCAAATTTAGTTGGAACTAATATTTCTATACAAATGAAGGGTGCACTTAAAAACATGTCGACTAAAAACACGGTGAAGCGCAAGGCATAAACTAGTTTGACATCTCTAACTTAGTGCATAGCTATAGCTGACCCTTTCTCACACTGCCTTCTAATAAAAGATAGCAATAGCCTAAATTAAGTTTAGTTTGTGCACAACAGAATCGACACCATTCTCATCTTAACTGGCACCAACTATAAGCACCCATGCGAAGCCAGAGCGGGTCCTTAATCAAGAACATTAGTGACCTGTCGTTTGGTATCAGCGATCTCATGCAGCAGGTACGAACAGGTGCGCATGAGCACGGGCGGGGGCCGCAGCTCGTAGCACATCGGTATCTCCTGGTCGGCTGAACTGCGGCTGTACTGCTTCACTGCGCGCCACGGCTCCAGCTCACCGTCAGAATCCAACACGGTTTCTAGAGTCATCACCTGGAGTCAAATTTTGAAACATGTTAAAATAATAATTATTATTATTAAGCCTTTATTGCCAATACAATACATTAAATATACATAATTTAAAATTTCACAATTAATTAATTATATTTATCATGCAATCAAATAAATTTTCATAGCATATAACATTAAATTGTAAATTTACATCAAATTCATTATTATTTATTGCAATTTTATTATTATTAAAATTCATTACATTTTATATTGGCATTATCGTTAAATTAAATTCATTATTATTACAATTGCATTTAAAATAATTACCCATGTGTAAATAGGTTACACTTCCCAAACATAATTATGTATTTAAGTCCAGTGGAGCGTTACATGGGCAGTTCTATTAAATAAATGCTCCTCCGAAATTTGCGGTCTTAGACTTATTTTTGATTGTTAAAACCATTCTCATAATCATATAAGATCCAGAACAAAGTGGACTCGTCTCACCTGATGTTCCGCTTGTCTGTGCAATAACTCCTTTTCAGGGCACATATCTTGACAGGTACCAATAGTAGCACCACCTACTTTGATACGGGATCCAGCACCACCCCAGGCTCTCAAAATCCTAAGAAAAAACGAAACCATCATTGTACACATAGACTCATAATTATTGTTAAAGAGTGTGTAATTAACAGTGATCGGAGTAGGTAGATTGATTTTTGGTACTTGTATCATAAATGCACACAGAAAGAACAACATGGATAAGCCATTTTTCCGGAAAGTAATTCCGGTATTTCCAGATTCAATTAAATATTATTAATGTTGGTAGTTTTCTTTGCCTTCCGCGTTTCCTCTTTGTTTGGAATCTAGGGGACCATTCTGTTATTGCTTTCGTCCATTTATTACTCTCCTCTCACATCATGTGGCCTACTCACCTCCATTTGAGTTTTTGGGTTTTCACAACAACATCTTCCATTTTAGTTACAACCATTTTAGTAACGAGGAAGGCAAAGAAAACTTTGGTCTGGTGACATAAAAAGGCATGCGGGTCCTATATGGCACACCAAACAAGAACAAAATGGAAAGAGCTGGAGGAGGCCTTCGTGTCGCAAAGACACGCCGACGCCCAATCTAATAATAATATAATATCCTAAAATTAATGATAGCAATAACATTTAATGTTAATAATTGGTAATAATAATGAATTTAATTTAATGAATGCCAATTTAAAATCTAATGAATTTTAATAATAATAAAATTGCAATTGTAATAATATTAATAAGTTTAATGTAAATTTACAATTTAATGTTAAATGCTACGAAAAAAAAAAAACATTTAAAATCATCCCTACTAATATTATAAATGCGAAAGTAACTCTGTCTGTCTGTCTGTTACCTTTTCACGCCTAAACCGCTGAA
Organism: Xestia xanthographa; assembly: GCA_905147715.2. Lineage (NCBI taxonomy): Eukaryota > Metazoa > Arthropoda > Insecta > Lepidoptera > Noctuidae > Xestia > Xestia xanthographa. The sequence goes on along the minus strand of LR990649.1, from coordinate 11,728,183 downwards.
CCGATTTTGATGAATTTTGGTATAGAGATAGATGGAACCTTGGGAAAGGACATAGGGTACTTTTTATCCAGATCCCGATCCCGATCCCGGAATTATACGGGTGGAAACGCAGAGTGCAGTTGTGTATCGTATATCCCTACTAAATGAATTTTGGTATAGAGATAGATGGAACCTTGAAACGGTTGTGATCATTCAACATTGATGGTGATTGTGATGGTGATCGTGATGGTGATCGTGATGGTGATCGTGATGGTGATTGTGATGGTGATTGTGATGGTGATTGTGATGGTGATGGTGATTGTGATAGTGTGATTGTGATAGTGAATGATTGTGATGATGGTGATTGTGATGGTGATTGTGATGGCGATTGTGATGGCGATTGTGATAATGATTGAGATAACGATGATGGTGATTGTTATGGTGATGGTGATTTTGATAGTGATTGTGATGGTGATGGTGATTGTGATGGTGATTATGATGGTGATTGTGATGGTGATTGTGATGGTGATTGTGATGGTGATTGTGATAATGATGGTGATATTGATGGTGACTGTGATTGTGATGGTGATTGTGATGGTGATTGTGATGGTGATTGTGATAATGATGGTGATATTGATGGTGACTGTGATTGTGATGGTGATCGTGATGGTGATCGTGATGGTGATTGTGATGGTGATTGTGATGGTGATTGTGATGGTGATGGTGATTGTGATAGTGTGATTGTGATAGTGAATGATTGTGATGATGGTGATTGTGATGGTGATTGTGATGGCGATTGTGATGGCGATTGTGATAATGATGGTGATATTGATGGTGACTGTGATTGTGATGGTGATTGTGATGGTGATTGTGTTGGTGTTTGTGATGGTGATGGTGACTGAAATAGTGATGGTGATTGTGATAATGATTGTGATATTGATGTTGGTTTTGATAGTGATGGTGATTGTGATTTTGATAGTGATTGTGATGGTGATTGTGATGGTGATTGTGATAATGATGGTGATATTGATGGTGACTGTGATTGTGATGGTGATTGTGATGGTGATTGTGATGGTGATTGTGATGGTGATTGTGATGGTGATTGTGATAATGATGGTGATATTGATGGTGACTGTGATTGTGATGGTGATTGTGTTGGTGTTTGTGATGGTGATGGTGACTGAAATAGTGATGGTGATTGTGATAATGATTGTGATATTGATGTTGGTTTTGATAGTGATGGTGATTGTGATAATAATGGTGGTTGTGACAGTGATGGTGGTTGTGATGATTATGAAATTTGGCACATCGATAGTTTATAACCTGGATTCACATGTAGGACACTATTTATCCCTTTAGTATGATTCAGTGGGACAGTTACCGAAATTTACGCGGGCGAAGCCGCGGGCAACAGCTAGTGATAAATATAATTAATTAACTGTGAAATTCTAAATTATGTATTTATAATATATTGTGTTGGCAATAAAGGCTTAATGATAATAATGTTGGCAGTGATATTATTACTACTCAATTGAAAATTTAAAGGAAGGTATCAAAACTAAATTAATTTATTATTTAACCCATGATCCTTTGTTCTGATTGGTCGTTGGGTTGTGTCAAATCGTAACTATGTGTCGTTAAAAATATTATGCTCATTTTAATACAATTCCTACCTAAGTTCCGGACTTTTTTTACTAATTAACCAATTCCGGAGGAATATTAATATATTCGTTTCGGATCAATGACCCCAATTCAATCTACCTACTCCGTCCTCCGATCACTGGTAATTAAGAATATGTATATTCTTATACTTATTTTTTTTTAACAATCATGTTATTACAAATAGTCATGTCAATAAATCTTGTGATAATTACTTGTCTCTTGCTTCAAGAATACGCCATTGTTCATCAGCGGTGAGGGATGCTTTGAAGCGTAGTTGGTGCAGTTCTGTGGCTGCCTCGGTGGTGTTCAGGGTCGTTTGAGTGGCCACCACTGTTATTGGAGCTTCAATGGCGCTTGCTGGCTGAGCACTAATAAAGAAAACAAATTAAATAAATATCGCTGGACATAACACATACAGCGCCACCATCTAGGTGCCACACTAAGCAACAAGGCTTGTGTCGTGGACACCAGATAGCTGATATACTACATAGATACTTTTTGTTTGTAAATACATACTTATTATACTTATAAAACATCCATGACTCGGAAACAAATGTCCATGCTCATCACACAAACATTTGCTCCTACCGGGATTCGAACCCGGGATTCGGGTCGTCAAATTGATTGATTTCAATTCTTTGATTGGATGGCAGGACCACTTTCCTGAGAATTGGAAAGAAATATTGCAGAAACATGCACAATGGATTGAATGGAGGGAGGTATTGGTGTCGATTCTGTTGTGCCCAAACTAAACTTAATATAGGCTATTGCTATCTTTTTCTCTCTAATAAAACAAGAAAGAGACGGACGTAATTTAGAGCTGTCAAATTTAATTGGAACTCATATTTCCATACAAATGAAGGGTGCATGTAAAACATATCAACTAAAAACATGGTGAAGAGCAAGGCATAAACTAGTTCGACATCTCTAACTTGGTTCATAGCTATAGCCATTCTTTTATCGCACTGCCTTTTAGTAAAAGATAGCAATAGCCTAAATTAAGTTTAGTTTGTGCACAACAGAATCGACACCATTTTCCATGCAGTGGGGATAATAAAACATTGTGTTGCTTTCATTAGTGTTAGCAGTTTTTACAAAATGAAAGTAGGAATATAATAAAACTGTTTATACACATTCCAGGAATATTTGTGTTTTTGAATCTTTCGTAAGAACGTGGATCAGCGCAATGCCGTTTTACTGCCGGAACGCGGATCCACGACAAAACGACATCACAGTCATCATCGTTTTTTTTTAGATATCGATTTGGCATACTAGAATGTGCACATTCTAGCATAAAAAGGTTAAGGGCTTATACTACCTCAAATGGCTTAGCATGATCCTCCGTTACGCCTAAAATACTGCAGCATTCATTTTGAAATAAATATGTGATAAAGTTGAGGATTAATGTTAAGGGCCTACCCCATGGCACACTAGCGCCACTTTAGTAAAAAAATCAGAACTCGTTAAATACACAATTAATATAAAATCTGATTGACAAAATCAATCTTTTGGTCTTCTAAATTATTTACGTCTGCCTATCTCATTGAAACATAGCTCGCTGTCGTTACAGATACAAAATGGAAAAAAACGGCCGTTTTTAGCATTTTTTCTAACTGTAACTACAGTGAAGTATATTTTAATGAATTAAATAGATGTCAATAATCTAGAACTCTAAAGCATTGATTTTGTCTATCAGATTTTATATTATATTTGTATTTAACGAGTTCTGATTTTTTTACTAAAGTGGCGCTAGTGTGCCATGGGGTAGGCCCTTAAGTCTTAAAATACTTCAAATTAGATCATGAAACTTTTTATACTAACTGAACTAACTATAAAGCAGGTTTTATGTTTTTTGTTTTTTTAGTCCAATCAATAGATTTTTTGTAAATCGCAAAAATCTACTCATTTCGCACTATTCGGCCCGCAGTGACTGACGTAACAACCACTTTGTAGTGCAAGCTGATTAGAACTTTATTCTAACAGTATTTCAAACGAAGTTTGAACCACCACAAATAGAGTTGCTAAATTGAGGTAGTATAGGCTCTTAAGGACAATAGGTAACAAAGCACTTACACAGGCTTCTTTTTCTCACGTATTGGCAGTTTCTTTTTCACAAGTGTTTGTTTTACAGGTCTGGCTTGTATCCTTAATTTTGATGGAGGAGTTTTGGGTTCAGGTTCAATGTCCATGGCTAAACAACAAACAAAAACATTAAAACAATAACTTTATACAAAGTTTACTAAACAATAGAAAGACAAGAAAAAAACGGCCAAGTGCGTGTCGGGCTACACGCTGTGTAGGGTTCCGTAGTAGCCTGTTATATTTTAGATTTTGTTTTTTAATGCAAGGCTTTACCCGTTATAAACAAGCAACTACTTCATCTTGGTCATTATATATATTTGGCACAAAATTATCCAATAATAAAGATAAACACAAAATATCCAAAATCCAACTAATAAAGTTATCTTAACTGCTATATTTTTCCTTTAAAATTCATGAAATCGCACTATCATGAATTTTTCCAGATCTTTTAAGCCAGCAGTTTAGCTTTTAGAGGGGCTGGAAGGGGGGGGGGGCGTAGTGGAACAAAAACTTGCACTTTAAAGTTTAGCTACCTACCCTAAAATACCATTTTGTTGGCGTAATTAATATACACACCCCTACAAAATTACTGCTTTCTAGTACTAACGGTCTCTTAGCAATCCCTCAGACAGACGGACAGTCAGACAGACATGACGAAACACTATGGGTTCCTTGTCAGGACTACGGAACCCTAAAAAGAAACTTATATTGTCACTTACGGGATGTCTTCCGTTATTATTAATTGTTTTGAGCTTCCCAACATTACGGAAGATATCCCATAAGTGACAATATAAGTTTAGTTGTAAACAGTGACAGCTTAAAACAGTGCCTAAAAAGAAAGTTAATTGATGTTGTGAATGCATCATACATTTCTGACGAGTGATTATGTACGCTGGTGCTCCACCCATCGCTGACAATTCCTCTTCCACATCAGAATCAGGCAGCCAGTCTGGATCATCTTCTTTCCTACTGCTGCGTCTACGTCTGAATAACAGAAATAATGAGGAATATTATATTTTTACCATAACCATACTATTTGTATTGGGCTGGTGTCCGCAACACCACATCAAAGCGCGTATTTAGCGTACAGGTGAGAAATTTATTTGATCCATCTTAACTCCCCAAGAAAGGCCAGCAGCGCCTTGGTGTTGCTGACAATCTCAAGCTTTGTATGTTACAACCACTGGGCAGTGCAGATAACCATACTAATATTTCTCTTAGCATTAACATAACAACAAAATTTAGTATTAAAGTTAATGAACTAGCTGCACCACTGTGGTTTCACCCACTGCTCAACTCCTTAGGGTCATAGGAAGACGTTAAATAGACTTTATGACCTCAAGAGTTGAGGAGTGAAATTGCAAAAAGGATTTTTTCAAATCTGGCTGGTAATTCCAGAAATTAGCACATTCACACAAAAAAATTCTTGAGCTTTAATAAATTAGTATAGCTACGAACAGTATGTCCTCGATTCGAACCCAGACAGGCACATTACTTTGTGTAATTTATTTCATCACTGCTGCTCTCAAAACGGTGAAGGAAAACATTGTGAGGAAACCAGCATGTCCTAGAACCAAAAAAATTCAAAGACATGTGACATCTACCAATCTGCACTGGGCCCACGTGGTGCATTATAGCCCACTCCCTCGCATAGAGAGGTGGCCTGTGTCAGTGGAAACATTAATAGGCTGATGATGATGATGATAGCTAAAATATGGATCACAAAATTCAAATGAATACTTACACCCTCATCTTACTACGAGTGACATCAAACATGAATCCATCATAAGCACCAGCATTGAGCACGGCCCGTTCAGAAGAGCTTGGTTGATCATACTCAATGATACACATGTGACGCTTTGGAAACAATCTTATCTTCTGAACACGTCCAAACTTGCTGAAGTGCTTTTTAGCTGCAGTGGCATCAAACAGAGAGTCTGGGACATTTGAGCAACTAAAATTAAAAAAGGGCACTTTGACAACGGACTGAATGTATGATATATATATTCATCATTATAAAAATAAAGATAGGTAAGAGAATCATTTACGAGTTTTCCAAAGCATTTGATCTTTCTTGTACTTGTATGTTATTAATGTATATTTGGGGGTACCTATGTCAACAACAAAAGTAACTTACGTGATTGATGTTTTAGGATTGATGAGAACATCCTGTAATGGGCTCTTCAGTTTTTTACGAGGACTTGTAGCGGACTGCATGTTTATTTCCTCTGCTTTTCTTCAAAACCCCATCAGAAGGTTGTTATTTATGTCGTTTCAAAATCAAACACCTATGTCAAACACACACGAGGTCATTGCAACTTTTTTGCTGTATTACAAGAGACAAGACGGTAAGCAGGGTTGCCAACCGTAAAAAAAAAACCCTCGTACATATGCAGCTAAAAATCTCGTATTTTGACTTTCAAACCTCGTACATCTATGCATCGAAAACGTGCTAAAACCAAAATTAAGGCATATTGAACTACTGGATTTAGGAATTTTACTCAATGAAATAAACTATTGCAATTTACCTACTAAATAAAACAACACTTCGTGTTGTATTTCAAAAAATCTTTAGCTAGTACTCAAGTAAAATCACAAAAAAACTAAATGTCTATATTGTTACGAAAATTTGCAAGGTAACTTAGTTTACATCTCCTCTCCAAATATTATGTCAGGAACATCCTCACTTTCATCGTTTTTTCTGCCGTATATTTTTTTTTATCTGTTGTGCAGCCGGCAAGAAATGTATAGCCGCATGGCTATACATTTCTTGCTGGCTGCAACGAATGGAACACGTAAGGAAAGGAACAGAGAAAGTAGAAATTTGCGCTATGTGTGACAGAGACGACTAATGCGAAGGACGAAATGTTTTATTAGTCGGGGATTTCCGGTTGACGGGATAACTACCATAGACAATCATCGCGTAAATGCGGCAACGAAATTTTTGATGTAAGAAATTCCTAGCTAAAGGTTCTGATAGATGGCATTAGTTTTTACTATTACATAATAGTGATGCAAAATGTTAGTATGGCCACATTATCAAAATCTCGTACATAATTGTACGAGGTTGATAGTGTCCTTGTACCTCGTACGGAAGACCACAAATCTCGTATTTGTACGAGGAACCTCGTACGGTTGGCAACCCTGACGGTAAGGCAAGAGTTGAAGCTAAGAAAATAAGGAATTTTAAGTTTTTAGTTTTAGAATCTGTATCTGTACTGTAGAATAGACGCACGAAAAACTGAACACAGTCCATACACAGTCTCAAAATTAAATCATTGAAGACTTGAAGTTTGAACGGATGACATTTGTTTGACAGCAAAAGCAACTTTTTTTTTTTTTTTTTCATTTTCCCTTTTGGGAAGGCAAAGGGATCTAGCCCATGCAGCCTGTTCATAAGTTTTTTTTGTACATCATATTTGTTTATTAATCGAAGGCGTAATAGCCTGGTCTTATAAATTAGTTCCTAACGAAACAAGGACCATGCGGTCTAGTCATCAGGCTAGCTACATATTAGTAATCTGTGGTCATCAGTTAGCATTTTTTCAAAAAGAAAGTAGGGTACAGCAACGCAACGTTTAGTTTTTGACAATGTGAGTGATTTTACTCCATGGTGTACTGCGATGTCATAGAAGAATAAGCTCTAGAGTTGGTATAGCTGGACCCTTCTGCCAAAGTATATTGACTATAAGACCATAGACGTTGTAGAAAACTACTTCACTAACCTACAAACGCCATTGCGTATCATTCTATGTCGCAAACAAATGGTTAATTTTTGTACAAAACGATCTGCAACTTAAAATTTGCAAAGACATGGTATTTCGTTTCACATGTAACTTATAATTCACCAAGATGGTTTTATTTATGTACAACGTTGAAATACTATTTGCGCCGTTACGATAGATAGAAAATTTGCGGAACATTTTTAGCTCAAACGCTCACTGCTTATGTACCTATGCACTATTGCAGTAACTTTGATAGTACTATTTTGATGTTTTGGTGTGACTCATTCGCTTCGTTCAGCTTTCATAGCTTATTCCTCTATGTGCGATGTATTACTATGCTATGACTAATAATTTTTAATGGTCTCACATATTAACAAACAAACAAGTAACAAACATTGTTTGAATTTTAAATCTAAACAGAAACGCAAAAATCTATTAGATTAGTTGAATTCTTATCCTATATTATGCAGTTAACATTCTTCTTCTTATCGTGTCGATGGCAATCTACAGAACTGAGCCACTAGTTTCGCGCTTTCGGTTGCGTCCATCAGTTCTTGATTGTTATGTTTGATGGCAATCCAAAGTCCACTTATAAAACCGGCTTTGTGCGTAGTCTCGGTCAACATCGAAGGGTTCTCAGAAGACAAATCAGAAATTCTTTCCGATGTCTACCGCAAAACTCAGTGCGACATTCTTTGCGTCCAAGAGACCCACCGAGATGAAACCCAAAGCCGGCCACACATCGATGGACTTACGCTTATCGCCGAGATCTGTCACCCAAAGCACGGTAACGCAGTGTTTGTTGCTCCCGGTAAGCATACGGAATAGTTAACATTTAAAACATCTAATTGATTAAAAAAAAATTTAGGCGATTTAAAATTAAATAAGTCTTGTAACATCATTGTGTCTAACGGTATCTGTTAAAAATAGTCCATTTCATGATTTCGGTAATAATCCGATAGATGTCGTCGATGCAATACAAAACTTATCGACAACCAACAAGGTAGGAAAATAACAACTTTTTTACGTTTTATTCAAAGTTTTCGTTATGATTGTTTTGCTTCTAATACTAATTTCCAATAACACTTAATTTTGCTAGGTACTATAATTCGTTTTTTTTTTCAGTTTTCAATAGCAACCCGTCACTGCATAGTACAGGACACCATACTACGCAGCCAGTTGCAGCCAGGGCCTCATCTGAAGGCAAGTTTTAAATAAATAACTCACGCAAATACTACGTTCTACCTTTCTAAGTTTATATATAAACAAAAAAAGGAAAAAAAAAAGGTGAGATTCTTGCAGACCTGGGAATAATGGAGCAAAAGCGAGGAGTCTTATACCTACGTAGCAGTGGGTGGAACAAGGGTAACCATGACAATAAATGACAGGGAAAACGAAAAAAAATAAAAAAGTTTGGAAGATGTTTACAATCTTTTCTTGAAGTTTATTCGGGCGCAAAAAAATTGCGCGTGCTTAGTTGAATAAAGACTAACACTCACTAAGCGACGACGCACGAGGGCTGTATTGTGAACATCCTCCAATCCAACACGATTTATGTAGTACCATTTGAGTACCATCAATTTATTGAAGTTGACATTTCCATTTCCATACTATTGCTACATTATAGACCAAAAAATCAAAACCCGAGAATGAAAAGCATTCCATGGACGTATGCAGACGACCAAATAAAATGGAAAAGTATATAGCTTGATTTAAGTCGAATCATTTCAAAAGTTTAAAAAAAACGGGACCATCCATTTAAATTTCGTGAGGATCTGATGCTGACCTTCCGAGATAGCCATCAGAATTCTTCAATAGTAGGCAGCAAACCTCGTCGTGATTGCTGATTTGCTGCTTTCGTATGTTTTGTTTTCAAAATAATTATACTGTATTGTATAACAGGCTGGTGTCCGCAACTCCACGTCAAAGCGTTAAGTTATTTTGCGTATGGCAATGATATTTAATTAAACAGATATGTTATGAGCGCGCAATCGTGAAGACTCGAAAACGTGTCAATTGGCCTGTTTTTCCTTTATTCTGCGTCACTGCGTGTATGTGAGCTGGCTCTCCCCCGCGGCACACTTTTTTCGGTGGTTTTGTAGGTGTATAACATATCTGTTTGTTAGAATATCATTGGCGTATGGGCTATAATCCACCACGCGTGCCCAGTGCGGATTGGTAGATGTCACATGTCTTCAATTTTTTTTGTGGTTCTAGGACAGCCGGTTTCCTCACGATGTTTTCCTTCACCGTTTTGTAAGCAGTGGTGATGAAATAAATTACACAAAGTAATGCGCCTGTCTGGGTTTGAACCCACGACTTACTGTTCGTAAGTCGGGGCCGCCACCACTGGGCCACTGCTGCTCTTGTTATCACAATTCCCTAGCATACCATACGCCTGTATGTTTTGAAGGCATACTCCACGCAAGTTATTTGACTGGATGAACTTTATAAAGCTAAGTATGTATTGTTAACAATGTAAAATTAACGAATACATAGCAAAAAGTTGTCTAAAATACCTAAAACAACTAAAAAATAAAATAAAAAAAACGACCTAAAAATAACTTTTTGAAGTCGGTTTTATTTTTTGCAAAAAGTTTGTAGCTTGCCTTGTTATGGTTTATTTTGTTGTTGTGTCATCTATGTCTAGTTGTTTGTGTAGCGTGGGTTTGAGCAGGCCGTGCGCCCGCGGCCGTCCGAAAATTCGCTGCCCCTTCTTATACCTATTTCAGCCAAAATCGTTGGTCAAGAAAGGTAGCAAAAAGTCAAAATATAAACCAATTTTTTAAATTAGTAACAAATATTGCTTTTTATTCAAAGCAGAATCTTTTATACATTTCAATGGCGGTATACAATATGTTCGATTGCCAATAGCCCAATAAGGTTAAGGGGTGTATAAATAAATGAGGTTTGCCGTTTTGGAAATTAACAAAAACAGCGAAGCGAGCTTAAAATATTTTAGCACATATAGATGAAATATATAGTTGTTTGTCAACTTATGCTTAGATGCTTCAGACGAAACGAAAGATGCAGAAGCGAGTGTAGTGAGCTCGAAATAGCACGTAGATAATTTTTCTCTTCCAGGAATATTAAAAAAAGAGATTAATGATGTCTCTCTGGTTCGGACAGATTGCGGACTGGCTGCGTATAGCTTCGCAATATGGTCTAACCTTTCGGCTTTCCGAAGCCCGGAGACAGATGAGTTTTACAAGCAGCTGATAAACAGCTAAACAAGCGTGCGGTGGCCTAAGATCATATTATGTGACGACAATTGTGGCGGTGACCGCGGATGATGTAACCACATTCCGTGGCGCAGAACGCGCTGTAGTTCCGGAACATGCCGGATGTACCTGTCACTTTCTAACTCCGCAACGTTGTTTTGGCAATTTTTGGCCCACTAGGCTATCAACGGCAGGTAGTGTGTTTTCTAGGCAACATCGTGTTTCTGCCTCTCAGCATAATACCTAATATTGTGACAGACGATCACTTGCATTTGACCACCAAATGATCCTTCCCTGATCTGGTTCCCACGACTAGGGCCGTCTCTATTCTCCTTGCGGCTGGCCTGGTAGCCGAGCTTGGTCATCCCCCGAAGAGGGTTACCAGGGCCTAAAATCGGAAATCCAGTATTGGAGGATGAAAAATCCTGATTTTCGACAAAAAGTCCGGCCTAGCCTAAATTTTACCTACAATCAAACGAAAAACTTTGAAATATTTATTCAAAGTTATAAAAAAAACAATAGTTCATGATAAGTTATATTTTTTATTACTGGAATTATTAAAAGCTAGTTTTTAATAATTTGGTTTTGACCGCAAATATGATTGAAGAATTGCTCACAACTTTAGTCTTTCCAGTATAGGTACCTACTTCGTAAGTACGATGGCTCTAATGGACTCCACTAGTCTGTTTCTTTCTTTTGTCCGGCATGAGTCGAAAAATCCGGTCTGGCACAAAATCCGGGCGAAGTCCGGTATTGTCATTAAAAATCCGGTCAAGACCGGATTTATCCGGTCAGTTGGTAACCCTACCGAAGTTGAAAGCTGGTCACTTGTCACTTTGTGTCTGCGTACTTTGTACCTACTTGCAGCAAAACTGTTGCCAAGATGTTGGTTCTGGCATTTTCTCAAAATCACGGCCGTTCATTGTAGTGCGTTTATTAGTGACAGTAATGAGACTCATTTCTTTTAATTGGCCATCACAATTCCTCCTTTTACTGAACAGAATTCAGTTAAGTAGTTACGTTCTGGTAAAAAGTTTGTTTAGTATGCACGTAGGTAACTAAGTATTTAGAGTTTATATAGCAAGGCTGGGATACACATATACAGGGTGTACCTAAACGAACCGTTCACGAAGCCGTCAACCAAGCATCCTGTACAACAAACTAAAGTAACTCCACGAAAACTACAGAATTAATTCTACTTTTTTTTTGGGGGTGAAAAATCACGTTTTACCTTAAAACTCAATGGTGCCGATTCCCTTGTTTACAAACTAAACCAAATTTAAGTTCAGTTCATATTTTTCTTTCTATTTCATTAGGAAAAGGACAGAAGATAAATTTTAGTTATGTTCTGTCAAATTATTCAGCGCCATACAAGTTTTAGACGCGATTAAAAAGTTGACTACTAAAATTACATCAAATTACGTCAGGTGCTGACTAATTTGACAGGATTAAACTAATATTTATCTTCTGTCCTTTTCATAATGAAATAGAAAGAGAAAGATGCATTCAACTTAAATTTAGTTTAGTTTGTGAACAAGGGAATCGGCACCAATGTAACACTCAAAACATTGTGCTGAAACGAATACATAGTATGCATAGTAGCATGCCTTCAGTAGTAAATGGGTTTTAAAAAGTTGGAACTTTGACCTCCAAAGCCTCCAATATCTCCGTAACTAGAAGGTTCCCAGGTATGAGAACAAGTGCCTTTCGGTTATATCGGTCTATTTACACCGTTAATACGAGTGGATGTAGATAAATAATTGCAAGTATTTGATTAAAATTATTTTTCCTGTCCTATGAGTGTTTTTGATTATTTCTCTCATTCACTATTATTGTCCGTGAAGGTTCAATTTCAGTAAGTAGGTAATATCGACATCCTCGGGCGAAAACGCTTTATCGATTTAGGCTTTAGTGATCTTTGGACTTGGGATCTGGAGAAGTTAAACCTTTTAGTACCTTGCAACCTACCTAGACTTCTGTAAAAGCTTTTAAAGAGAGCCAGACAGATTTTATAGCAATGTAGGTATAATAATTGATGTATCTCTGACAATTCATTGTGACTATATATAGTATTAAGGATAAAATTGAGCTTATTGAGCAAGTACCTAATCACAAAATTAAATTTACTTTTTGGCAATTATGTTTTGCTCCTTATCTCATCCCTACACGTTTTAGACAAGACTGTAATGGTTACTTGCATTGACATCACGAGTCGGTAGGTGCAACCTCTCAAATCCGTCTGATGATACATATACACTTCGTTCATCGAGTTCAACGCTCATCAACAGCAATATAAATATGATAATCCATAATTGGAGTAGGAGCTGTTTAGGCGTTCCGATGGAGCGGAGTGCGGTGAATCACCTCGTTGCGTGACGTCATCGCTATAAATTCGGGTGTCACATTCCGTTGGCAGGCGCATGCGGTTATATAAAAGAAAGTGGCGCGGCCGCGCGGCGACCTTGCTCGGTGAAAGGCGTGGCGCAAGTGGCACAGCCGGAACTCGCTCTTCCCACGGACCGATCCCGCGCCTCTCGCCTGCCATGCCGTTATGCGCTCGCGCAACTTTCGGTAACCGGTTTGATGTTAGCGAAAAAAATGCACTAGGCACGCTTGAACCGGTGCCAGGGCAGGCAGTCTCGACATAGATAGCGACAAATTCGCTAACTTTTGATTGTTAATTACTAACGAATAGAATCGGTTGCAATAATGATGCTTGCCAGTAACGCAAGTCTTTAGATCCAAGATGCGATTTTCATAAGCATCATTATTGCAACCGATTTTATTCGTTAGTAATCAGCGATTGAAAGTTAGCGATTTTGTCGTTATCTCTGTCGAGACTGCCGGCCCAGTTTAGAGGATTCAGAGCGATGGACATAAAACACGAAATGTTGCAAAACTTGCAAATGATCTGTACGTATATCGTTATCTACGTGAAAGCTTATTCGGGATCAGTGCTATCATTTTTAAACGTCTTTTCTCTGAGAAAATTGGTGAAATGCAAGAGCACAATGTCACGTAAATCACACGGTCTATTCCTAGCTTTTACTATTTTTCTTCGACAACATTTTTTCAGAATTGTATACTTAGGTAAATTTCTATAAAATCTGTCTGGCTCTCTTTAAAAGCTTTTACAGAAAATCTAGGTAGGTTGCAAGGTACTTTAAGGTTTTAACTTCTCCAGAACCCAAGTCCAAGGATCACCAGAGCCTAAATCGATAAAGAGCTTTCGCCTGAGGATGTCGATATTACCTCCTTACTGAAATTGAACCTTCACGAACATAATAGCGAATGAGAGAAATCAGCAGCGACCTTGGGGTAATGCTAAATGCTTAAGGTGGATGCTCAAGGGTAGCCCGCGAAATTCAAATTTTCTTACGTTTTTTGCAATTTGCAGGCCAGTGCTAGGTTGTACGTCGATTAAAATTTTGTTTGCGACTGTAAGACGTATGTAGTTACAGAATTATATTCATCAAAATCATCAATACAACCCTCAAAGTTCATAAAGGTGTCAAAATTACTTTTCCAAGGTCAAAATCATTCTTGCACCTTTATGAACTTGGAGGGTTGTATTGATGATTTTGATGATTATAATTGTGTTACTACATACGTCTTACAGTCGCAAACAATATTTTAATCAACATACAGCCTAGCACTGGCCTGCAAATTGCAAAAAACGTAAGAAAATTTGAATTTCGCGGGCTACCCTTGACCATCCACCTTAATGAAGGGTAATTATATGGTGATGTGATGGCAAGGTCTGTCATATAGCTTGATGATACTAAAATCTAACACGTTTAGTGACTATGATTTGTGTGCAGTTTCTACCATGCTAACATGCATGCTGTGATGTGGGGCCTGTTGATCTCCGCCGGACCAATTTCGTTTGCCTTATTTATATTTTTATAACACATTTGCTCGTAAAGGGTCTCATAGTTCACCCATTTCAATATCGTTATGTATCTCATTACGTACTTGTGCAGTAATGTAATGTACAACGCACGGTTTATTAAGATGCTCCGTCAAAAAGGAACGGTAGGTACTTTTTTAAATCTTAGCAAAGAGTTTTTATGTCAGAAACGTGGTCAACATTTTATGAAAAAATTAACTGTGGGAGATGAAATATAATAAATAAACATTGAATTCTTTAATTTAATTATTTTTTTCAATAAATTACAACCATTTATCTGCAACAAAAACACAAAAATATTAATTTACTTTATTAGTAATACTGGTTGTTTTTTGTGTCTTTGCCTTAAAAAAAGCGCTGATGCGCGCGCATTGCTAATTTGTGAACAAGTAAAAGATTTATTCGTTTAAGAAAGTCCGTATTTTATTTATTTCCTCGCAAATATGTTATAAAACGTCGTATGACATACGCGCGCTTTGATAATTACAGCCTCTGCTTTATTTTAGCCCTCGCCTACGGCTCGGGCTAGCAATATCGCCTCGGCTGTAATTTTCAAGTTACCGCACTTATATCATAATGTAGTTTAGTTTAGTTTAGTTTTTTTATTGATAATTGGTAAGAATTACAGGTCAGATTTGAACAAAAATGTAAAATAAAAAGTTAAAACACAACTCACTATAAGTCATTAAAAACAGCATCAGAAAAATTAAAATAAATAAAAGTTCAATTCAAATTATCATAAATTAAACAAAATTACAATTCTTAAGCACACGCAATAAACAGAAAATATAAACATACACATACTGATCTCGTCAAATTACTTAAAACCATTCCTTTAGGTCATATGACGCCTGGTCGGTTAGCCAGCCTTTGAGTTTAGCTTTAAAAGCATTGTCAGATGTCGCGCTCACGATATTATCCGGTAACCGGTTGTATACCGATGGACCCATAACGTGAATTAACTTTCCAGATTTAGATAGGGTGTGTGGGTAACCAGCTAATTTGTCTCTACCACGAGTACAGTAATTATGTCTATCTCCGCGTTTACTGTATTGATTTAAGTTTTGCCTAACGTATATCGCCGCCTGCAATATGACCATGGCGGGAACAGTCAATATTTTAAGACGTATAAAAAGTGGTCTCGCAGTGGCATCCCATTGTGATCGCGTAATGGCTCTCACAGCACGCTTCTGCATTCTAAAGGCTCGCTCCCAATCGGCAGCCCGGCCCCAGAACTCAACGCCATACTGGAGCACCGAGTGTACCAACGCAAAATAACACCCTCTCATCATTTTACATGGGAGTGTTTGCGCTAATCGTTCCAGAGCGAAGCATGCTCGTCCGAGTTTGCCACACATTTTATCAATATGCTGCCCCCAAGTTAAAGAACTGTCCAGTTCGAAGCCGAGAAATGTGGTGACGTGTACCTGTTCGAGCACACTGCTTCCTACGCGAAGTGACAGTGGAGCACACATTCGACCGGAAAGATTGACGTGCATGTAGTGGGTCTTGGTTGTGTTCAGTACCAAGCCATTTATTTTAAACCAGTTGTTAATTTTCCCCACCACTAAGTTGAGCTTTTCTTGAAGTCTCTCCATCGACTGCGCGCACACGACTGCAGCCACATCGTCCGCGTACATAAAGACGTAAGCTTCACTTATTGCTGCAGGTAGGTCATTGAGCAATAGACTGAACATGATGTTAGAGAGGGAGGAGCCTTGTGGTACACCTTTAGTGATGTTGAAAGGGTCCGATCTAACTTCTCCGCCGTCACCCATCACGACTTGCGACCTACCTTTTAAAAAGTCAAGCAGCAAGTCTAACGCTTTTCCCTCTATTCCAAGATGCCTCATATTCTGTGCCAGCACGCCATGGTCCGCGACATCGAAAGCTTTTGAGAGGTCGCAGAAGAGCACTGCTACCTGCTGTTTTTCCTCCCTAGCCTTCATTACATGGCGGATGACCTCACGTGCAAGGGCAGTTGTCGATCGCCTCTTCCTGTAGGCGTATTGTCGGTCGGTGAGGCAGTCAGTCTTCTCAAGAAACCCCAGTAATCGGTCACATAGTCCGTTCTCAAAGACCTTGGCGACTGTTGGAATGATAGACACCGGCCGATAATTGTTTATGTCGCTCTTCTTGCCTTTGCCCTTATACAGTGGAGACACCTTGATTTTTTAAAATGAACTGGGATAGCATCCACTACGCAAACACCTATTGAATAACACCGACAGAACATTCGCAAGCGGTGCAGCCGCGGTATTCAGTAGCTCCACTGATGTATCATACAAATCTTTTGTGGGTTTGCGTGCGATCCGTTTCGTAATAATGCGGTATACCTCAATCGGTGAGAAGGGATGTAGCCACACACACTGACTGGCTGGGGGTCGCGCTTTTAGAAGGATAGCCAGAGCTGTGTTCGGGTCCGCTTGAGGAGCGCCACATGATATAGCCGCATGGATGAATTTGGCATTGACCATATTTACCAACTCCTTTTTTGTGGAAAAAGACTTACCATCTGCTTGCTTCATACTCTCAGTGTAGTCCGATCTTGCTTGATTTTTTCTGCCAGTTTCTACACTTACTACGTGCCACTATTTCCTTATGATTACCTTTTTATATCATTTTTTTATGTTGTTAGTATTTTTTTGTTTTTCCTGTGTGAGACTAATAAATAAGTACAGGGGAAAACTGACCTCAATACTATTATTAGCATGAATTAGGAAAAACGAAAATTTTATCAGCCTAGGGTAATTTAGGAACAGTCACATGTGGTACCTACTTTTTCTTTATTTCTTTCTTCCATGCTTTATTTTCCAAATGTTTTCTGAGAAAGTGACTTTTAATTTTGGATGGTATTGGTCGAGATCTTATTGGGTGAAACGATTTTGTTTACCCGGAGAAGGTAATGATGAATGCTGAACTGTCCAGGTACGGACGTTATGGCAAAAAAGTATCTAATGGTCAAGAAAATTGTGAGTCATCGCCAGGCGATTAGTAGAAGAAGTAAGACGAGTCAGAACTCGAAAAGTATTACATATTCGCTTCCCATCTTCAACGACACCTTCCCCCAAAACCCACCTTGTGATTTACAACAACAATCCCCGTCCATCCCTTATCCCCCCGTATTTCCTAAATAGGGTGGAGACATTTCTCACGAAAATGAGTACTTTCCTACTTAAAGTACTTACTGAAGCTTTTACTCTTTAATTAATGTGGATTTGAGGATTTATATCACCTGAACTAGACCATAATTTACAGCTTAAATTACCTACTATCTACAATTCTGCAAGTTTTCTACAAAAAGTAAATGAAAATCTACTTTCAAATCTCTTAGCTATTCAACAACAAAAACCCGTCACTGTTCACGACTCTTCGGCACGTTTTCCTGGTTAAACTGTACTCATACAATACGATAGGTAAGTATGTTTAGAAACTGATAGTTAACTAGAATTTTAGTGACAAACAGTACTGTCAATTTCAGGGAACTAAGCATACAATAAAGAATCTAGAAAATCGCAAAGATCTTAACAATTTTTCCAATGATCGAATCACCGATACTTATGAGGAAAAAATGTAAGACTTATTTTGGGCACATAACACGTGTAGATAGATACAAAAGGACATAACCTGTCTCTGAGGTCTCGCTGTGGAAGGCGAATCGAGCTAGTCTTTTGATTTAAACTCACAATCTCAGAATGCATTTTTTGCAGTAAATGTTGATTAACATTTTTATTTCAAGAAGTCGAACGAGGAGGCTTGTATTTGTGCAAGTGAGACAGAATATCGCGATGTTCGTAGTCGTGTTGGCCTAGAATTCAGGCAATTTCCGATTGCCACGGTCGGTCCGGGCGGGGAGGGCGGCATCGCCTAGCAACAGATAGACGCGAACGGCGCACACGCTTAATTCTGAGGAAAATTGACTTTATATTGACCCAGCAGCTTGTTTATTTCGCAAATATAAGCTGTAAGTGAAACTATGATTATTTAGATTTTATGAACCTTTTGTCCTATAAAAGAACATTGCAAAAAGATGGCTGCTAAAATTTGCCTTTCGATCAACAAGGATTTGAGGGTTGAAATATGGAACATCGTGTTATTACAGATTACCGCTTTATCCGACAATTTTCTAACTCAAAGCTCTGAACATACCTCATACTCGTATAGTTACAGCAGTGGTGGCTCCACCACGGATCAGACGAACTAACGGTAAAGACAATTTACAGCTTGAAACTTTACAGCTCGCGCAAGGTCGATTGAAACGAAGAAACAAACAATTATTTGAAATGGCCTTATATCAGCATAATGTTGATTTCATTCAAGTTAGATGACAATTTTATTTATCACTACAATACACTTTCTGATAACATTATCTAATCAAGGCAGACAATGATACAAGATCGGTAAGGCTGATTTAGAATTACCTAGGGACGTAGGTATGTCCTTTAAAAATAATCTAGGATCAGCTTAAACTATCCAAAAAATATTCTGGAAAAGCCTAGAATAAGCTTTGCAATGCATCCAACATTCGCCGCCACGCCACCATTTTGGTTATATCAAAACGGATGTGCTTTCAACATTGTGATCTATTATCATCATCTGGGTCCGTAACTTGGCTGGGAGATATTGAGGGGTGACTGTTGAAGTTTTATCTGTAGTGAGAGGTTCACCTGCTTCAGTGGAGGCATGGAACAATACGGAGCGGACGACACGTGCGGTGCGGCGGCCGCGAACCCGGATGCGGCCGGATGACGTAACGCAGCCTTCACTCCCCCCTCCCCCCGGCCCGCGCACGCTCCGCAACAACCTCCCCCCCTTGCTGCACCCACCTCTTCGTGTCTGGTCGACCGTCTGAGCCGACATTGCCGCGCTTTGATCTCATGTTAGCCTGTCTTGTCAATGCTCTACTTATTTAATTAATCCCTTGTATGGCGTTAGAGGAGCGATAGTCGGTTCCTGGGTGTAACTATCTGAGAACAGACACACTATACAGTTAGATACATTTCCCCTGATAATGGTGAGATAGATAACTATCTGGTGGATACTGAAGAGGTGAACGTTAAGATTGTTGGTTTTGGAGGTGTGTGCGCTCGGTGCATGCATATTGACATTGAAAACTGCATTGATAAGATAATGATAACAACGATTTAAATGCATATTATGCAATGTGGAATAAATAATGTGATTTAGCTATCCGATAAGGGTAACTAGCATAGCTTTTAAACCTCCCAAATGAACTTCAAATTCAATTATCATAAAAACCTCAAGGAACAATATTTCCATTAGCTGCCCATTAGAAAGATTTAAGTTTAGTAGCTCAATATTTTACGTGGCGACGGCGATAGTCTGCCAGAAAATTATTCCGAGACTAATTAGTGAACATGCCTCGAAATATAATTATTATTTGAAATTATAAAGTAACGTCGGCTACCCGTCACGGTCTGAAGCCGGCACGTCGACGTCCTACACTCTGCTTTTAATATTTTTTTTAAGTTTTCTTTTCATTTTATGACCCAACTTTATTTGAACATGAAGTTTTAAAACCCCGTGTGTGTTTTAGAAAATATTATCAACATTCTGTTCAAATATATACAGTAAATAGAATATGTCCATTATGTTTCCCATCAGTTTAAAAATTGCCTAATTATTCGTAAGAACGGATGTGTTTTAGCAACGAATGTGAATATCCTTAACTCACAGAATACATTAATGTGTTAATTTACACAAGTGAAGAGTTGATGACTAACTTTTTTTTCGAGAACTTACATAACATTGCGGTAGGACGCTTCCCGACTTTAATTTCCTGGTTTGTTTACCACATCCATTAATAGATAACGCCTTCCTATAACGATTTAGTATGTAATAATTATCTACTAACAATGATACTAACGAAGCATCCTAGAACATATTTTAACATTTTCAGAACAAAGTTTTCAACGCAACTTGGTTTGGTTTTTCAATTCAAAATTACTCAGTACTAGTAGCAGCCTGCACGGAGTCTGGATTTGGGCTCGGTTGATAGCAATAGGCACACCTCCTGATAAACATAATTGGCGAAACGTGGGTGTACTATGAGGAACCTCTGCCTAACCCAGGATTAAAGGGTTATGGGTTAGGGTAATGTTATGTTAATGTCATTAAAACTCACTAGCTATGTACAAAGTTTGTACTACAAACGCAATATTTCTAGAACAAAAAACGCGCCACATGCAACATGTGACAGTAGGACAACGGCGTACTGTGACTACATAATGAGTATTATACTGAAATAAAAACAATCTTATGTGTGATCACACAGTGAAATGGGTACATCAGTACATCACGCAACCACTGTGAATCATAGCCCGCAGCCACACAAAGAGCAGAGGTGAGTCAAACCTAGGGTTACTATCATTCTGTCTGGATAAAACCGGATTTAACACAGACTTGAAGGCAGTTCAAGTTTTTTTTTGTCGAGCCTCAAGGATGTCGGGTACCGATATAGACGGGTTACTGCTGATATATAAAAAAAGAAAAAATGAACTGTGTATTAGGTATAGAATGTATGCATTGATATTCATCCATTTTTGTCGTCGCACAAATCAAATATACAAATCTTTCTTCAATCTATCATTTTGTCTTTCATTTCCACGGTGGCCATGCTACACGTGTTGTAGTCTTATAGCTTTTAGTCTATTATGTCCAGCGGCCAGTTTTGAATAATTCCAACTCAATAAAACTGAGATTTATCCTGATTGAAAAACATGTTACTGAACCTTCTAGTAGAGCATTATGAATCGTATCATTATATCCCGTGGTCACTCTCCCTTTTTTTTTTTTTTTTTTCGGATGGGAAATCATCAAATAACTCCTCCCGCTCTGGGCGGAGCAGGAGGGAGTGTCAGACTTTTACTGACTAAAACCCGTCCATGTTCCTTCATCGCCCTTTGTGTTCCGGGGCCACGGTATCTCTTTCGAATAGTCCCGCAACCCCGGCAGGCGTGGTCACTCTCCCTGAAGTGACAACATGCGATGAATCAAACGACACGTTAATCAGCTTCCTTGTTACCGGGAAATGTAAGTTTGGCACTATTAAACAATACCCGTTTGACATCATTTTATTTACGCAGTACTTCAGAGGCACATTTCTAGAACATTCCTCTGTTACCTGTTGACCATTCCTTCGGACTGATCGGTATGACTGCCACGTTTAATTACATTCTAATTAAAACCGAAGTTAGTATTAGCGTGTACAAAAAACAACAAAGTTCGTTCTATAATAGCCAATTAATATAGCCTCGGAGCACTACGTCGGTCGAGATGAAACTCCTGATACGATCTCATCGCTGTGAGACCGTGGCTTAGCTGCGAATCCAGCGAACTATGTTATATGAAAGCGAGCAGACAATCTTGCATCTCTGCAATACATTGATATATTTCTTAGTGGTTATTGTGTATTAACACCATAGAAAGGGGCTATGGAAAATGTTTAAGGTAAAAAGTTTAAGAACGTCGAATATGATAAGTTTCTGCGCGGTCGCGGTAGATCCCTGCTTACAATGTAAAACGGCGGCATTCCTCAAGGCCGGTCGTTCCTTCCTCGTAGATATCACGTAGTTGTTATGTCGAACACTTATTGAATCTAAATTACTGGCTCTATCGCTCGATGAATATTGTTTAGTGCGAAAATTGGTATTAGCGTTGAAAAATAGCTTTCTATTTTATTCTAACTTTTGTCTAAAACGCAGTTTAATCAGCAAAAACAAACCTATTGTAAGCCTTTCAACTTTCAAAAAAGTTTGCAATCCAACTTTTCCTTTGGCAGAATTACTGTTTTTTGTTGAACAGATTAAGTATGTTTGATAAAATAGTGACTATTGGCTGTGTTATTCATCATCGTCTGCCTAGCCTTTCCCATATGTTGGGGTCGGCTTCCAGTCTAACCGAATGAAGCTGAATATGGAAATTGTAAGTGCAATATGGAAATTATAAGTGCAATATGGAAATTATAAGTGCAATATGTGCATAATGGAAATTATAAGTGCAATTGTCGGCTATTAATATAAATTCTCCGTGCCGTTGCATATCAGTAAATCAATACATTACAGGGGTTCGACAATGTGCTTATAGCGACGTAAATCTAATATCTTGACTAGTCTGCATGGACTGCATGCCAATGTCTAGAGCCAGTCCAATGGGACAGATCGTGCCCGGGCAACCTCTACCAATGCAATGCTGTACTATTGGGTGAATCGTGCCATACAGGGCTGCCTAGACCACACTATAGTTACTCTCATTTAATTCATTTGCTTTGCAAGTAAAATTATTAGGTCCCACGGTCCGAACGAGGACCTCAAGTCAGTCTGTGCTATGATTTCTTAATTAGCAATGAAGTTAAAAAACTGTGATGTTAGGCAAAGTTTTCAGACAGCGTATTTTCTTACGGGCAAGTAATTCTTGTAAATTCACTTAGACATAAAATTACTTGCCATCACCATACACGAACTCCACATGACGGCGTGTTGTTAGTTTCCGTTTTATCAATTCGCAATGTGATCATTTATAAAATGTCTGATGATCTAATGTTATTATCGACGTTTCACATTCGTAAAACACTAGGCTTACAAAGTGTCTGACTTTTGATAAAGTTATCTCCGTGACCTTAAAACAGCGTGGAATGTTAATATGCTAATGCCAGTGAATTGGCGATAGTAGGTATATTATGCGCAAACATAGAAACATAGAAGTGAGTTTTTTTTTCTTTTCTTTGCTTTCAGTGAAAATTTGGCTTACCGCTTATGCATATGGATCATCTGTTCTAATGTTAGACAACCAACATCATGCATTATTTCAGGGTTTGGTCTTCTGGAAATTCATGCTTTGACAACCATCCCCATGTCAAGTTATTGTAGTACTGATGTTTCATCAAAAATAACGGTGTTATAAAGTTTGACATCATAATATTTCATTTTGGCTTATTTGAAGATAGTGAAGGGCTTCAATCGCACTGTAGCATTTCTCAGCATATAAAAGACAGCATAAGAGGCAGCAAAGTATATACCATAGACACCTCGTCTCTTGGATTTTTGGCCTATGCAACGTCCCATGGAGAACAAATGTCATCATCTGCCTAGCCTTTTCCCAACTATGTTGGGGTCGGCTTTCAGTGTAACCGGATGCAGGTGAATACCTATATTTTACATGGAGCGACTGCCTATCTGACCTCCACAACCCAGTTAGTACTGGGTAATACGATACCCCTTGGTGAGACTGGTTGTCAGAGTTTTTGGGTCACTGACTACCTGTAACGACTGTCAAAGATGACAGCCGGGACCAACAGCTTAACGTGCTTTCCGAGGCGCGGAGGAAACCTGGTATGTAATGGGTGGTCACCCATCCACAGACCGACCTAGGCAAGCACGGCTTCACCTAAAGATCGACCCGAGTGGCTCTTATTATTTAGCCACGGGCTCCTCTCCTCCTCCCTAGAAAACAAATGTATTTTCCCAAAACTTTAATTAAAGAGGTGATTTTATAAAGGCCCCGTTTTACTTGTTAATGTAAAGATGTTTAAAAGCAAGGTCGAGTCAAGATTATATCCGAGTGTGGGCCTAATTGACATCTCGCCATCGACTCAGAAGAAGCCATGTCGTCTACTGTCTCAGCTTCTGTAATCTCATTAGTCACATGGACAATGTCAGGCAACCCTGCTGGTATTTTCCAGAGCAATGGCAGCAACGGTACCCGGCCTCCGCGGCGGTTAAGGGCGAGCCCTGAATGCCGTCCGACTAGTTTCTCCTTTGCGCGAGGAATGTCACCTACATGCTATACATCTTACGGGATTACATTTGTTAAGTTCAACCCTGATGCAGTTCCTATATACCTCCGCATTACGAAATCTAACCATTTAATTCAGGCTCATGAATCCTTTAATTTTTTGCTCTTTAGCCTCGCAAACTAATGATTTAAATCAAAAGGTGTCATGAGGAGTGCTTTATAATCTTTTTATTCCCAGAATGATAAGACTCAGAAGATCATCATCTGCCTAGGGTTTTTCCAACTATGTCGGTGTCGGCTTCCAGTCTAACCGAATACAGCTGAATACCAGTATTTTACATGGAGAGGTTGCCTTTCTGACCTCCACAACCCAGAGTCAGTAGATAGTACGTTGAAAACAATACACTCCTACGAATATTCCCAGTTTATATTAAGTATTCGGTTATGCAAGATGTTTTACATAATAGAATATAATGTGGCTAATTTCCCAAATTTATGACTCCTCTAAACGCCTCTTCGCATCGTTTTCCGCCGTATAATTTAGAACATTGCGTACAGTTATTTTCTATAGTAGGTACGCTTGCATATTCATGGAATATAATATCTTCCGTGAACGTTGGTATTTTCAGTCTTAACAAGTGATAACAATGGCGGCATGCGGTATATTCAGTGACAATACGATCTGGTTTCTGAAGTGGCTGTGAGGCTTGCATGCGCACGCCGTGGAGAGAAATCGAAGTATGTTTCTAAGTGTCTACCTACAGCAGCCTGTTGCTAAGTAGCTTTACCTTCGATATATTTTAAGTCGGTATCATTTTACCTTTTTTAAATTGAAATCAATAAAACTGGTCCTGCCTGACCATACAAATATAAAGTAAGTGAATCAATCATTTTTTGGTTTTCTTGGGTTCTTTGACTTTGAAGGCTAAAGCATTTTTAATGTACACGATTTTGATAATCCATGGCGATTAAGATGTACAATGTACAAGACTTACTTGACTGTAAATTTTTTTGTTTTTGATCTATTAAGTAAAGTAAAAGGAACATGTATTGGCATGGCAACATACCTACATCTATCAAAGTGGCAGCGTCTTTAAAAATAAACGAATCTCAATGTTTATTTCAAACAAATTCGTATGCATCGTTATATTTACTGTAGGCAATCCAAAATAGTTTGTTCTAAATATAATGTTAGATTTGGCACGTGTAATAAGGTAATAACGTGACGTAAGCAGTGCACATGAGATGCTTGCCGGTGAGTCGGTGAATGATGGCAAGTTTGCGCACAAGACATAATGCGCGCGCTCCGTGACGAATCCAATATGGCCGTTTGGCGCGGTTTGGCGGTCATTCACCCGCACCCGGCCGAATCTTGCATCCACGCAGCGCAACATTTGACAACTTACAAATAACATTAAAATTGTTTTTATACTTGGAGAGATAAATAGGTAACGATTCTGATTAAAAGAGCCAACCTTCGTAAATTCGTACCTACTTGCCTTCATTTACTTATTCCCTGTAACTGCGATACAGCAGAAGATATCCGGTATTTTTCCATTATACTTACGCACCATTTAGGAGTCACGTCTAGGTTCTCGTAAAACAACTAACTTTTCTCTTATATAATTCCACTCCACGACCAAAAGCTTAACCATACAGAGATATCCTACAAAAAATGTCTGTTCTTTTTAGGAATTTACTTTAGGTACCTACTGGACGGGACGAGTCTAAAAGCTAGGGGATCCGGGATAGCAACCAAAAACAAACATAATTATAAGATTGACATCCAACACATCGATGACAAATAGCTCCGGCGAGTCTAACAAAACAAAAATAAATAAAACTTGTGACTTCTTGGAAGGAATGCGGCGGGGGCAGGGTGTTGAACAACAGTTAAAGCCAATGCGAGGGCCGATGACGTCACCAGCGCCCTCCCCGAGATGACTCACCGTGGACGCCCGGAGTGGCGGAGGATTTGAAAGTGCCCGCAGCGAACGCTGTGTTGAGTTAAAGATATGAGAATGAGATGAGAGTAAGGCAAATATTAAGTAACAGTATGACGATAATCAAAACACGAAATGTTGGTTACTCATACAGATTTGAAATCTAGCCATTCGTTAAAAGAGTTACATATAACAAAATGGAAAATTCCTCTGTGAAATTGTAGGTGGTTCAACATTGCATTGGAAGATTGAAATTTGCATAAACAAACACGTGGAAATTGCAATCCTCTTATCTAACTAGTTCTTCGTCATTTTAACGTCATAATGACGTCAAAAATATTGTTAATTATAACATAAATAATCGGATGGACCTTTGAGTAAAAGTGCTTTATCTCATCCCATTGAATTTTTTCATAATTTTCCCATTAGTTTTCCCTTCATGATAAATTAATTTATCATGTTTGTTAGAGAGATTTGATCCATATGATTGATCCTATCGATTGATGTAAAAAATTACAGAATGTTATTTTTTCGAACTTTAGTCGGTTCGATTCCCGAGTGTGGCAAGCGAATTTTCGAAAATCTGTGAATGGAGATTTGTTTCTTCTTAAAAATAAAGAAATGTTTCCTTAGAGTATAGTTTTCTATCTCCAATATTTCTATATCTCCAGGTGGCATTGAAAAATTCCACCCTCTACCTATAGTGTGACTTCTTAGTGTGACACTTCTACCTAATCCTTCGGAAAATACAGGCGTGATATTATGTCATGTTAAGTGTTACTTTCAAATCCTTTTTGGTATAAACAAGGAGATCAGTAAAATATCTGTTAATAAGGTTACCAGGATACGACTATATTTCAGGAGAATTGGGTTACCTTCCTGAAAACGAATTAGATTAATTTCAAAGATCGTCGCTGTTTGAGACTAAAGTATCTTTTCATCGTCAAATATTAAATTCATCAGATGAGATGATGAATGTACCAACTGTTTTATTACCATTAATTGATATACGTCAAAATTAATGGCTGCTTGTATTAAGTAGATAATACTGTCTTATCTACTGAGTAATTATTATATTTTTATTTTTTTTTAATATTCACAATATTTTATAAACCTAAATGCAGTTTAAAATAATTTTAACCCATATGGGCCCAGGGGGTCAGTAACGACTGACCGCTAATTGATGTTTTTAAATATAAAGCCATATATTGATAGTCGAAAGATCTATTTTGAAACACAGCACAGATCATTTCTACTTTAGAACAATTTTGATTGACCAGGAATACCGCAAATTGAAATATAAATGTAAGTATATATTTTGTGTGTATTAAGTATATTGTTGTATGCAAAAGATTTTCTTTTTTGATAAAATATATTATTATGTTTTTGTAATACTGATATAAATACTTGTCAAGGTTTATTTACTGATTGGAATCAGTCGATATACTTCTATGGATTGGTACCGTATACTGAAAAAAAACAATCAGGATTGAAAACTAAAGATTACCATCAAATCTTTATCTTAGATTATCAATAGGTGACACGTGAGTTAATGATAAAAATAGGTGTAAATTTTTTTGAAATACATAATGCAGTTTATATATAAATGCATCCATGCGTTTTTTGACTTTAACACGTTACTTCTTTGTTCTTTCCAAGATGACACAATAATATTTATAAATTCGTCACTTTTTTGGAAAAATATGTTGTAGCCACCATTATCCCTAATAAAAGATTTCAACGAGATGATTTTTAATAAAATAATGTTCTAAGCATAATTTAGAAATATTGGTTTGGTTCAATTTTAAATTAACACGGTGAAGAGGTGCAAGAGAATTTGTGTCAAAAAAACGGTTTTATTTTTGTTTTAAAATAGATTCTAAAACTACCTATCTATATATTTTCAATAATAAAATACACGTGATATTGAGAGGGTCCCCTGTAAAATAAAGGCCTAAAACCTCATGACGAGGGGGGACTATAAAAGTTGCCTAAAAGACCTAATGGAAGGAATTGGGGGAGGCCTTTGCCCAGCAGTGGGACAGTACAGGCTAGCAAAAAAAAAAAAAGACCTCTCGTATAAAAGGATTAACCCTAACTCAGACTTTGTACATCTGTAAGACTTCGCAGTAGAATTATTGTGTATCTAAAATTAATATCAAGCAAATCAGAATCTACCTATCAGGAAAATACTTTTATGATCAATAGCCTAGGTTTCTCAACAAGGCCACAGTCAAAATTAGATCCTCCTTCGAAAGTTCCGCAATTCTTACGTGACACCTTGTAATCATCATACGATCATTCACCACTTCACGATACACAAATACCAACACAATCTTCCTAGTACATTGCTGCTTTACCTGCAACATAGTTAGAAGACCTCAATACTGAGTCATCAATGAATATCGATGTACAAATAATGTCATGGTCGGATATGTAAAAAACAACACACGGATGCTGTGAAACCAGATTTGTGGGCAGGTGTGAGTCATAGGCCGATATATTGATTGTACACCAAAAGATTATTATATTTGGCTCTGTCCACTTTGTCGCATATTTTGGCTAGCTGCTGCACCCACGTTGAATAGTTTTGAAGCAGTGAGCTAGATTCTTCCAACGTCGTAAATTCTATAAAAATAGTGCGTGATTTGTCAAACAAGGAGAGCAGCTAATGCACTAACATCAATAAATAACATGATTCAAAGAATGAGGCTATCAACTTGTGATATCGCTACTTAGCATTAGATTACGCTGATTCTGGTTGACTTGTTCTTTATCTATTCAGGACGTATATCACGTCCTCATGGATGACGTCGTAAAACATTTTTTTTTTACATTTCCTCTATGTTACAAATCCTGCTCTCTAAGATTGGGCATCCTTTATAAAGACAAACAAATAAACATACTCGAACAAAGATTCGCTCTCCGATCTTAATCCCATAAAATATTCAAGATAACAAGAGAACAAGCGGAGAGAAGTGTTGATCTATTTCGCTTCAGCTATAATGTTGTT
This sequence comes from Xestia xanthographa, assembly GCA_905147715.2. Classification (NCBI taxonomy): domain Eukaryota; kingdom Metazoa; phylum Arthropoda; class Insecta; order Lepidoptera; family Noctuidae; genus Xestia; species Xestia xanthographa. The sequence continues at coordinate 11,698,895 of LR990649.1, read as the reverse complement.
CGTAGCGAGTATCGTTTGTTTGTTGCGCGGGCGCACCCGACGCCGGTGACTCAGGGGGCGGTACCAAGGGCGCTACGCCCTGTCCCGCCCCGCGCCCCGCCCAGCCAGCCATGATTTTGCCGCGCTTTTTTTTTTCAATCAGGTCATGTCTGCGTCATTCTTAATGTGTTGCCAAACACTGGTGTAGTCACGTCAATGACTTGCTCCACCGAACAAGCATTCATCACAATATCGTGAGTCGTGATACTTATATTTGTCTGGAGTTTTTTTTTCTTATCTGTTCACGCGTGTTCTATTGAGAACTGTGAAGGCAAGCTCTTAGAACTGTGGATTCTGCCTCTTTAGAACATTGATGCGCAAGAGTTTTGATGAGCTGTCCTTGTTCAAGTAAGTTGTTATAAGTTTTTTATTACCTTGTGTGAATATTATCACTGTTAGCTACGAATGATATTTAAATATCTAAGCATATCATATTATTATGTGTCAAAGCCTGGTTTTCGGAACACGTGGCCAATTCCACCTTGTATTGTTGCTGTTGATAGCAATAAGTCTTTACGTCATGTACATGAACTTCAGTGCGCTTTATTATCAAGATAGTCTCAATGCTACGTTATTTTGTCTTGTTATAAATATTTGCCTTCTCTGATCTTGCTCGTCTCGCTCGGCTCGTCGAAGATAGGAAACCAAAACAATGCATATTATGCATATAAACATCAGTCAGTCATCGAAGTAAACTTAGCATCAAAATATTACGTTGTGCATTGATTTTCAGAGCAGTACCTACCCGCTACCGGACAATCTATTTAATATGTTAGATCATCATGCCAGTCATCAGTAATATCAAACTTTTAAACATGCTTTATTTTAGATAGGTGTTCTAGAACTTAAATCATCTCATGAAAATGATGACAGATATACCTATACCAAAAACTACCTAACACTCCAAAAATCACCAGGTAAAATTTAGTGACGGAGCCATCAGATCATACCTATATCATTTTAACACTATCATAGATCCTCTGTACGTCCTCAAGGATGTAATCATATATCATAAGCCATATGGTGTCAAAATTACAGGAAACAAATACAAGGAAAATAGACTGTCGCTACCAAATAATGTAGAATACTGATTAGGTGTGTCGAGAAGGTACCTGTACAATCGTTCATGGAAGTACGTAACATTCAGTCAGTCTGTCAAAGGTTTCCATAAATCTCCCTTAAAAACAAAAGGTCTGCCACCAGCCCACCACCATCATAAGCATCTGCCTCGCCTTTTCCCAACTATGTTGGCGTCGGCTTCCAGTCTTACCGGCTGCAGCTGCATACCAGTATTTTAGATTGAGCAACTGCCTATCTAACCCCTAGATACCCCCCCCTACCCCTACTTCCACCACCCTCACATACAGAGTTACAAAATCAAAATTCCAAGTTAATCACTTTAATCATAGAGTATTCGCTCTCGTTATTAAAGAGATAAGTATCGGATTGTTCACGATGTTTGAAGCAAGAGAACGTTGTTAGCGATATGAAACGTGTAATAAATTGAGTACCGCTAGAGTTTCAGTTATGTTTGCGATGGACGATATCCGCTCACCTCTCGCTGTGTGGCTTTTATCACGTGGTTTTTAGAACTTTCATATTATGAAGGAAGACTTTTAATTATTCAATTTTCATTACTCATACTCTGAAAGTAGGTCTGAAATTGCCTGAGGAGCGGGTTGAAAGTAATACTTTTCAGCCCTAGGGAGAATCGTTTTCAACTGACAGCTGTCAAATTATTAAAAAAAAATGGTTTATTTTTATAATTAACCATGTTCCAAATTTCTATTCAGCCACGATGTAAAATTGAAATAACATAATGTTAAGTATTACTTAAAGAATATATATATTTTAAATATCTTTATTATAATTAAGTTTCAAGTATTTCTTTAAAATAACATAGATTTGGGAAAAATATTTACCATTTTTCGATGATGAAAATGAAAAATAGCTGGCCGGCCACAGAAAAAAAAAGCAAAATAGGTGGGAAAGCGGTAATCCGAATTCCGATATTCATTAGTTTTTTCGAGTTGTATTTTTTTTTTTACTTTCCTTGTACTTATTCGTAATGAAAAGCAGTGTTTACCTCAGGTTAAAGACTTATTTAGCGCCCTCGCTTCGCTCGGGCACCAAACCTCGTCTCGGGACTAAATAAGTTACTTTCACCCCTTGGGTAACATTGTACTATTGTGCGATCATTTTTTGTAACGTGTTGAGAGTAATTCAGAGATCATACTGTAGACGAAACGCTGATAATTCTTTGTTGATTTGCTGCATAAAATATCTATCATACGTTCTACTTTTTTAACCACCTCCAATTACTGATAAATCTGGCTTCTGACATACAATACATATTTAATGCCAACAGAGAATACTTTCATATTTATTTATAAGAACGAATAAAAGGTTTACAAGGTATTGAAATGACAATTATAGTAGTTGTCAATTCCTCATCACCACTTTCACTCATCACCTTCATCATCTGAGGTTTCACAGCCGGGGCCTTAGAGAAACAAATTTCTTATTAACGGTTCAAGCCACTACTGGGTTCTGTCCATAACATTAGATGTAATTGATAAGGGTCATAGAACAAACCATATCAATCACCTACATACTCGTACATCACTATTTTGTATTCTCGTAGCGTCTACGTACAACACTTGAAGAGGTCATATCTTAAAGTTGACAATATATATTACACCATTGTAATAGTATACAAGGTGTAAAAGACCTCATCACGAAGCCGCAACCAAGCATTCTGTACTTAATGCATTTTTTTTTGGGGTGTAAAATCATGTTTTGTGGTAAAACTCAATGTAACGCACTCAAAACATTATGCTGATGGATGAATTGAATAGTACGGGGGTCGTGGAGGTGTTTAAAGTAAAAATATTACAAAAAATTCTTGTATTAATTTTTTTTTTACAAAAAGTTGGAACTTTGACCCCAATATCTCCGTAACTAGAAGGTTCCCAGGTATGATGTAGAAAAAAAATGATCGCAATGACGGGGAGAACAAGTGCCTTTCGGCTTCGTTAAGAGGTGTTTTACACTCTTTATATTGTCAGTTTTGGAACTATACGATTTAAAATTGTCAATGTCCTCCTACTTACAGAAATTCTTAAAAACAAATGCCAGTCTCACAAAAAATCTGAAATTTATTTCTACGTAAGAGAAAGCCATAAAAAGCTGACGACATAAATAAATGTATACATGAATCTCTATTGGAATCTTTTCGTAATCGTAGAGTTTCGTAGACCACCATCGTAGCAAATTAAATTGAATAAAAGCCACTCTAAAAAGTAATGTTATGTTTTATACATCATAATCATATCAGCCCTTTAAGTTTTCTTGCTGGTCGTAATGATTGCCACACGCATCGTTTAGTGACCCAGTAAGTTATTAATAACGCAACGGTTAAAAATAAACACAAATAAAATAACTCATTGTAAGTTAGCATCAAAAACTCCTCCTCAACCCTGTCAACCGGTAATGCGCCCAAGTTAAAACCAACCCCAGGGTTTCGCGAAACGTCATCTTAACATTCGGATAAAGCAATGGTTGATTCTATTTTCTGTATTCATAACAGAATTGAGGAGCTCGTAGCTAAATAATAACAGCCGCTTGGATCGATCTTCAGGTTAAGCCGCGCTTGCTTAGGTTAGTCCGTGGATGCGTAACCACCCATTACATACCGTGTTTCCTCCGGCCTCGGAAACCACGTTAAGTCGCTGGTCCCGGCTGTCATTTGTAGATCTTCATTATTCTTCTTAGACAGTCTTTACAAGTAGTCAGCTATCCTATCACCCAGTACTAGCTGGGTTGTGGAAGATAGGCAGTCGCTTCATGTAAAATACTGGTATTCAGCTGCATCTGGATAGACTGGAAGCCGACCCTAACAGTTTTTAAAAAGCTAGGCAGATGATGGTATTCATCAACAGAATTGTTACAATGACGATTGTTTGATAGTGATCAAATCCAGTGATTTCCAGATTAATTTTGAACCACCGAGGTGCGTTTGTTTGAGGTGCGTTTGTTTGAGGTGCGTTTTGAACCACCCAATTCCAGAAATATTTTTTCAGAAAGGATCAATTATTCAGTCAAAACCTTGAGATGGTTGTTGATTCAAAATATAAATTGATGAGATCCAATCAAAACGAATTTTCAAAAGCCCTTGGTAACCGAATAAATAGACGTGTGAAACCGGATTGATTCAAAAGTAAATATTTTCGATGAGTCTGTAACCGGTTGCCGTGATAGACGCTGATTGGAAATTAAATTCCCATATCCTAGATTGAGGCCCCCATGATTCATACCTATTGTAGCAGCTTATTATATGCAGGAATAAGGCAATTATGTTTTCCGCCTTAAATGAGAAAGCTGCAAGGAATGTGCTTATGATAGTTTCGACCATAAATAAGTTGGCAAAGCGAAAATTAAAATAACACGACGATATATACGTTTTTATGAACATTTTATCGCAAGGGTTTGGTGCGATTCAGTGATTCTGATTGAAAATCACAATTCATTACCAAAACTGGTTTAAATAGCTTTGAATCAGTGGTTGAGAAACAGACAAAAAAAAATAATTTGAGAAATATCATATTGAATTTAAACGCTTATTGTACAGATAGCAAATTCGTTGGAGTTTACTAAGCATAAAGAGTGTAAATAGACTCTTAATGAAGCCGAAAGGCACGTGTTCCCCGTCTTTGCAATTGATTTTTTTTGTTCTAGGCCATACCTGGGAACTAGCCTCTTAGTTACGGAGACATTAAGAGGCGTAATTCCAACTTTCTTGAACAAAATATTTTTTTTTAAACAAGCACAATAATACAAACATAAACATGTTTAACTTTACTTTAAATACCTCTAAAACCCGTTGACTATTCAATGCATCCATCAGCAGAATATTTTGAGTGCGCTACATTGAGTCGCCCCAAACAAAAAGTAATTTCCCAGCAATATTTTTTCGTAGAGTTACTTAGTTTTATGTACACATTGTATGTATTTACACCTTGTTTACTTAATCATGTTTCAACTATTACAAAACATACAACAAAACTGAAACATGCAATACATGCAACAGCAACTGACCCTAATAACTACGTAGCTGCTACGCAGATACTACAGCCGCTACGCAGAAATTTTATGTTACATTAATAATAATAATGTTATTATAACGAGCTCCATTAACCAGCAAGACAATGTATCAACCCCCAACACGCCACGTTATAAAAGGTAACGTTTTGGGAAGAATTTTAAATATTTTTGGGTCTACGAGTTTTTCGTAGCTGCTACGAGTCTACGACGTAGCATAATTTATAATATTTATTATGTCATCAATATTTTTTGACTGTTTTTAGAATATTATTTCATTTTTGTGATTTTTTTATTGGTGTTAGTCTCTGATTATAAGATTTTACATCCCCAATAGCTCATGCATTACCTATGCTACAAAATGGAGGATAAGTTGGCATTATTATACTGAAGAATTGTCACGTTTTAACTGAAGTTACTAAAATTATGTTATATTTTGACAGGATGGTATAAAATTAGAATAGAAAAATACAAGCTTTTATTGATATAATAATACTAGCTGACGCCCCGCGGTTTCACCCGCGTAGTTCCCGTTTCCGTGGGAGTACGGGAATAAAATATAGCCTATAGCACTCACGAATAATGTAGCTTTCTACCAGTGAAACAATTTTTAAAATTGGTTCATTACTTCCGGAGATTACCCCCTACATACAAACTTACAAACATACAAACTTACAAACAAATGTTACCTCTTTATAATATTAGTATAGAAGTATAGATTTCACTCATAATAATGACATTATGTCGTATCGTTTTTAAATTCGTTCTATATTCTGTTCTGACCAAGTAAAATCAAGACCTAGTAAGTCAATTATGTTAGTGTAGTTCCCAAGTACTCATTTTCACGAAGTTTCTCCTAGCATTATGGAAAATAAAACAACATAAGCTTGAGAATAGTTTTGAAACAAACCAAAATAAGAACTCATCGGTATTACAGCCATGTAAATCAGATAAAGGCTTGGAAATTAAAGCGTCGTGATGTTATTTTTAACACATCTTTTGTGATAAATACCGACACGAAATCAACTGATTAATTATTCATTAGATTCTGTATTATATTTTATCTTTATTGTAATTGAGATTATTTCTTAAAATTAATAAAAGCTATGAAAAATACATAAAACGTTATCACTGTATTATTCATTAATGAATAGTACATTTAGAAAATGTATTGGTAAAACACACGGACGAAATGTTTAACCTTAGATAAATAATTCAATGAGCGTGTTTAAAATAAAAGTGACACGTACAGCTAATCAATAGTTTTTGGTGAAACGATGTCGGTACTAGAGAATGTGGTCAATGTGCAGGGCAATAGGGCTGATGCTTATGTGTCATTGTATTTTCTACTAGCGGAAGTCACGCGGTTTCACCCGCGTAGTTCCCGTTCCCGTAGGAGTACGGGGATAAAATATAGCCTATATTACTCAGTAAAGACGTGGCTTTCTAATGGTGAAAGAATTTTTTAAATCGGCGCAGAATTTTTTGAGTTTATTTATTACAAACACACACGCAAAAAATACAAATCTTTCCTCTTTATAATATTAGTGTAGATAAGTACTTTAAAAATTAATGGTCGTATTAGGCCCTGGCTGGAGGCCTTACACTCATTAAGGCACCCACAATATAGTCCAGTTTTAAGCAGAAGCCAGCCTTATAAGTAGACCTATGAGATGCCATGTCGTAAAAAAAAAACAGTCCAAGTGCGAGTCGGACTCGCGCACGAAGGGTTCCGTACCATTATTATCAAAAAACCGGCAAAGTGCGAGTCGGACTCGCGCACGAAGGGTTCCGTACCATTTTTATCAAAAAAAGGGCAAAAAAATCACGTTTGTTGTATGGGAGCCCCCCTTAAATATTATTTTTATTCTGTTTTTAGTATTTGTTGTTATAGCGGCAACAGAAATACATCATCTGTGAAAATTTCAACTGTCTAGCTGTCACGGTTCATGAGATACAGCCTGGTGACAGACAGACGGACAGACGGATAGACAGCGAAGTCTTAGTAATAGGGTTCCGTTTTTACCCTTTGGGTACGGAACCCTAAAAAAGGGCAAAAAAATCACGTTTGTTGTATGGGAGCCCCCCTTAAATATTAATTTTATTCTGTTTTTAGTATTTGTTGTTATAGCGGCAACAGAAATACATCATCTGTAAAAATTTCAACTGTCTAGCTGTCACGGTTCATGAGATACAGCCTGGTGACAGACAGACGGACAGGCGGACAGACGGACAGACGGACAGACGGACAGACAGCGAAGTCTTAGTAATAGGGTTCCGTTTTTACCCTTTGGGTACGGAACCCTAAAAATGGCGTTGTTAGGTTGTGGAAGTGATATGTTATGTCACACAGTAATACAGCGTTGTGGAGGTCAGATAGGCAATCGTTAGGGTAAAATACTGGTATTGAGTTACATGTGGTTATATTGGAAGCCGACCCGAACATATGTATGTAGTTGTAGTTGGGAAAAGGATAGGCAGACGATGACTTTAGAAATGAAGGATTATTATTTTCAGGCTGGTCTTTAGCTCGGTGCTTTCGGTAAAGTAGACAACATCTTTTTATGGTTCCGTACCCAAAGGGTAAAAACGGAACCCTATTACTAAGACTTCGCTGTCTGTCCGTCTGTCTGTCACCAGGCTGTATCTCATGAACCGTGACAGCTAGACAGTTGAAATTTTCACAGATGATGTATTTCTGTTGCCGCTATAACAACAAATACTAAAAACCGAATAAAATTAATATTTAAGGGGGGCTCCCATACAACAAACGTGATTTTTTTGCCGTTTTGTCTAATGTATAGATAATGGTACGGAACCCTTCGTGCGCGAGTCCGACTCGCACTTGGCCGGTTTTTTTTTAATAACTGTTTTGCTGCTTTATTAGTTTCTGTTCACTCGTAATCTTAATAATCTTAATTACTTCTTTATAAGAGCATTTTTTTGCTACCGGCTGCCTAGGTCAATATCAGCGAAAAAATTCAGTATGGTATTCGTGTATGTTTCAAGATTATTTATTTCAACTGCATTAATCATGAAATAATTTCAAGCAGAAATAGCAAAAGGACATGACACAAATGACTTCTTATTTCTTCAATAAACTTTAGAGCTACTTCTACCATTGTCAAATACCTAGAAAGATTGAGGTTCATGAGTGTCAGCCCTGTATCATCAAACCGGAATGTGGTAACATAGGAGCAGGTACTCAGCCTTATGATGGCCGGGGCGTGTGCTCTCGTGGAGTCATTTTTTATGCCGCCGCATCAATGGGCCAGCCTTAGCATTAATGTAAATTAACCAAACTGATCACTTGGCACTGTGTAGTGATGTTTTGACTTGGGCAACCATCTGTTTTCATTGTAATTACATTCCTTAATTTTAGTATAATTTGGTTAAATCCTGTGTTACTGACACAGGATTTAACCAAAATTTTACTTTTTTGCTTAATAATAATGTAGCGTCTAACACCCGTATCTATAAACTAGTCAAAGTGATTACTTGAGCATAGTTGTGTTGTTGTTGTTGAGTGATTTATAACTTAAGCATTAAGATACGATTTTTTTTTATTCTGTAGTTTCGTAGTTGCTTGAAGTTAGAACTGACAAAAGTTGGAAACTTATCTCTGCTTTCTTTGATGGTACGGAAAACGGAAACCAACATCTTCTGCCTAGCCTTTTCCCAACTATGTTGGGGTCGGCTTTCAGTCCAACCGGATGCAGCTGAATACCAGTATTTTACATGGAGCGACTGCCTATCTGACCTCCACAACCCAGTTAGTACTGTACTACCTGTAGCGACTGTCAAAGATCTACAAATGACAGCCGGGACCAACAGCTTAACGTGCTTTCCGAGGCACGGAGGAAACTCGGTATGTAATGAGTGGTCACCCATCCACAGACCAACCTAGGTAAGCACAGCTTAGCCTAAAGATCGACCCGAGCGACTGTTATTATTTAGCCACGAGCTCCTCCGGAAACCAACAACCAACAATAAATTAATAATAGTTAATTATAATTTGTTTATTAAAATATTTAACAATTCTTGTTTAACCAACGCGTTGGATTTACTGCTGAAAATCAAGATTTAAAATATTAATATTAAAAGTTAATTTTGTACTGAATTAAAAAACGAAGGTGGGACTATATATATTTAACTGCTTCGTTGGTGTAGTGGTCGCAAGCTATACTTTTGCTGAGCCTGAGGATAGGGTCTTGGGTTTTCCAATCAGGAATTTCTCAGAGTTGGAACGAGCTCAATTTACTTTTAAGGCCTCCATATGCATCTAATTGGCTAATCATTCATTCTTAGCAAGTTTTTGGCTTTTCATTATATTTGGCATTTAGCATACACGTCAACCTCTCCCCATAATCATAGTTTTTCAGATTGCTATTTATTTACTATTTTTTTTGTGGTGTGAAACATGCTTGTTAACTCAATCCATATTGCATATCGAATGGTATCTTCCTCGATAGGTCTAAGCGCGTGTCTCATTTTGATTGAGTGCTTGGTTGGTAACTTTCTCCAGCCAGCGATTCCGACGGCCATAGACAAGGCAGACGCTTTGGCGCCAGATTTATGAATGAGAATGGACAATTATTCTTTCCACAACCAGTTCGGTTATGGTTATTTCATTCATTATCAGAGGTCGTAAGATGTTTTGAATTTGATTTCATGTCTCAAATCAATAACATTGGGAGTTGGGAAAGAAACTTAAATCTATTCTAAAGTTTGAATCCAGATAGACCACCGCGATAATAATAGCTTGATACTAAGTATAGGAACGAACATTTTACACTAAGCATTGTTATCCTATACTTAAATTTAAAATATGGTGTACAATAAAGAGTATAAGGGGTTATATTATAATACCAATCTTTTTTAACTGTGAGAAAAGTAAATCAATTGAAATATGTAACATTAAAGCTCTAGAAGTCGACTTTCCGTTTGATCTTATTCTTTTGTAGTTATTGTTCCTTTTTAATTAATGTGGAAGACTTAATACTCAACGAGCCTAACCGAGTGTAATTATCGTCAAGAATGGAAATAAATTAAAACTTAAGCTCTACGAGTTTACACCGTTAAATGTCATAGAAAGTGGCTCCGGCGGCGGCGGTAGAGGCGAAGTGTGATATAAAAATTCAATTATATTTTCACAACGGACGCAATGACCAGTGGTTGTGGCAAACGAGAGCCAGTCCACAGGTGTGGGTGTGTGTGGAGACATTCATCAGTTGCAGATAGATATTCGGACGAAGAAGTCGCAAGTTCACAAAGTTGCGCGCCGAAAAGAGTGAACGGCTAGTGGCGGCACCACCGCAAGCGATTGGTGCATAAGTCGAGGGGAAAACGCCCGCGTCGATGAAACATATTCGCGAGACGCTAATTTTTCAGAGGCGAACTGGCGAACGTGTGTCCCCCACCACCCACCACCGTATGACAGTGACCCAAATGGAGCGCCGGCGCAGTCAGTTCCGTGAGCGCGCGCAAGGCTAGTCGACGTTCGTGCGCGTGCGCCCCCTGGCACGCGAGCTCCTATTCGCTGTCGTTTAGTGTGATTTACGATCGGATATTACTGTGCACAATGCAGTGAGTGATCGCCGTGCTTGTGCCGACATGACCCGTGTGGATGCTGAACCCCCCACTCCCCCTTAGGTAAGACGCAAAAAAATAAATTACACCTGCAAATCTGACGTCAGAATGATGTTTGGCAAAATGGTAGTAAAATTTCGAATAAGCACCAATTTTGTGGAATGGAAAGTGTATGTAGCGAAACGAGCAGCGTGGCGGCATCGCTGGACGAGGTGATGAGTCAGCCGCATCTCGAATTTTCCTCGTGCACGAATAGTGGCATTGTCATAGAGGGGGTGTCGGCGCGCCGGCGGCGGCGGCGGCGTCGCTCGCTGCAGCGCCGCGCCACCTCGCGCCAGCGCCGCCTGGCAACAGGTATCTAAGCCTATCAGCAGGCACAGCCACGCAGCCGCCGTCTGCGCGCCGGAGCCGGCGGCTCTCTCGGCTTCGCGCAAGCTGCAAGCTAACGGAATCGGATGCCTCGCGGCCGAAATTCCGCCGCGGACGTTCACGCCGCGACCGACTGAAATAAATCGCTCGTTTAACACAAATAGCACGACATTGTCGTCGCATTGACAGACCGACAAGCATTTCCGCTTCTCTTTTTATCTACCTCTCTCGCCTACTGGAACCACTAAAAGCAGCGCTTCCTCTGACGTAAGCGAGTCTTCCGTCATACATAATTCCATCGGTTTATTTTATTTACGATGCCAAACACTGACTGTTTATCGATGAATGTAATTTGACTCACATATGTATGCTTGACCACGAATCGTGGAAAGAAATTTGACTCTCATATGAGTTAGGTATTTTATTGACGTTCAATAGCTGAGGGGGAGTGACCTTGCTTCAAAAGACTTTAATTTAAGTAGCAAGTATCGCGATACGTTAAACAATCCATTTATACACTTTTATTATAAGTTATCATGGTTGAAAAAGAAATATTTCTAACGACACATCAAAAACCAAATGCTTCGACATGTGGGCAAAGGGATTTTCTAAAATCTTGCCATGGTTGTGAACCAAGGGTACTGTATAATAAATGCAACATTAAAGTTAGAGTAGATCTTGGGGCTAAAACTATGAGTTTTCCACAGAAACAATCGGCCGTGTAATATGTGAACGATAAAGCACCTATCACACACGTGACGTCAGAAGCACGATTGCGCCCGCGCTGCGATCCGAGCGCTGAACTTTGCGACATTGTCACTGATAACGACAATTTATTGACTAATTCCGAATATGGATAGAGATATAAATTACCAATTAAAGAAGTTTTCCTCTAGGATACATTTGCTAATTAATTCCTTGATCGACGTATAGACTTATCGAGTAGCAGCGACGCCAATACTGAAATATTTGATGAAAACTCAAGTAACTCATTAAAATTAGGCAAGATAACCCGGTTAGCAATTTAAGTAGGTGGTGAAGTAGGCAAATACTTTAAAAGAAACATTGATTCGAAGCCATACAACCTACAACCAAAATAGTGTCAAAATTGAAAAATAATTTACCGAATAAATCATTTTCATATCACTCAAAAAGGTCTATAATTTGTTGAATGCCACAAACATTTGGGCGGGTTATTTCTGGGCAAGCAACAAAAAGCTATAACTTTTATAAATCATCGGAGGTTATCGCGAGGTCCCCGGAGGAGGCCGATCGCCTCTGAGCTTCAAGTCGGGACCTGTCGCGGGCGCATAATGCCAAACAATTACTCATCTGTCCAGAACAAAGAAATTCTAAGTTCAGGTGTCCTTTGTTATTATCAAACCGTAGCAAACACTGTCAGGTACTTTCCGTGATCATCACAATAATTCTTGATTACCTTATCTTTTGTTTTTTTTTTACTTCCCATCAAATAAATGTCGACTTCTAGAATGCGAAAGGAGATTATTAGCATTATATCTGTGAATCCTTTTTCGATTAACCACAATGAAACTAAAGAAAAAACATTTCGAATCGAACATGGCAACAGTGAATAAAAGTGTTTCGATTGAGTGCAATATTGTCCGTAGAAGGGATGGCTGTATGGCTGGTCCGCCGACAATGAGTCACATAGCCGGTCCCGATGCCTTTGACCAACGTTTGCCTTTTGCACATTAGTCCTACGTGTCTCGCACACTGCTTGCAATCTTGCATACATACATAGGTACATGAGTATAGAGTTATATAACAATGCTCCATAATTTTGTTTGTAGTCAGTTTTGATTCTGGTGTTTCTGAAACTAGTCCTTCGATCAAGTAGTAGTTTGACTAGTGGCTTTATGTTATCAAAAAACTATCGATTTAGTGAACATGAAAAAAAATATTAGAACTTATTCGTTTCTCCTCGGGTGAAAACTTTTAGTGGGGCAGTAAGGGGAACTACCACCGTTGTAGCACACGAAAATGGTTTTAGGAGGCGATCTATATTTTTTCGTAAAATTTAGACCCAATTCACAGATTAAAAAAAAATATATAACAGAAAGAAAATGGCCATTTAATTTTTTATGCCCATCGATCCTGTTTCTAATACTGATCAAAAACTTCTGCGGAACCAACCCAGGTTGGAGTACTAAAGAAGTCAGAAATTGCAAAATCTTTTCTTCATCCATTCATCCAGGGGAGAATTGAAATAGTAGATTGTATGACAAGGGAGCAAAATGGTATTTTTACGGCGAGGGCGCTATTTTGAATCCAGAGCGAAGCGAAGGATTCTAGAATAGAATCCCGAGCATAGCGAGGGATTCTAAAATAGAATCCTGAGCGTAGCGAGGGATTCAAAGTACATCGCCTGAGGGAAAAATATGTTTGCTCTCGAGTCATATACTCTACTTTTCATCTCGTTCTATGAGAAAATAAATAAGAGACACTTTTAAGTAATTAATGAACAAGTTTAATTAAAAAATGACAAGAATGTAGGTCAATTACAAATTTATATTTATATCTAATACACTGGCGAAATTTTGAAAATTTATTGTCACTGTGTGTGTGTTTTATTTGGGATCGATATAGTTGTGGATTTATTTATACAGGATGACATTGTTATCACTTTCCAAATAAAAAATGGGTATAATAGGTGATCGGAGTAGAAGCAAATAACATACTTAGTTTTTTAAATTCGGTATTTTATATTTTTTGTTTTTTTTTTAATTTCTCTTTCTTTGTTCTTATATGAAAAGTTTACTTGAAATTTGTAGCGTTTTTTGATGATGGATCAATTCTTTTCTAAGCTGTGGAAAAAAGAAAAACAAAACTAGGTATGCCATAAGTTTCTACTCTGTTCACCTAATATAGCCATTTTTTTTGGAAAGTGATAAGAAAGTCATCCGGTATTTTGAGTGTTTGTAATCTCAGTATCTGGCTGGTGCTCAGGAAAAGGCACTGATTTCTTTGATGTAGAAGGGCGTGGCGACGTTTGGTATGGGCGAACTATCTGCAGCTCTTAATTTAATATTTTGTACAATGCGTGTGCTGACCCCCGCACCGTACAGCCAACACTTACTACAGCCAGTCATACAATTTGCTTTCGATTTCAATGAACGATTCATGTTCCAAATTCAAATCTCATTACTGCCCGCTAAAAAGTCTAGTGGAGAAAAGACCTACTTTGCTCCCGCTCAAAGGGGAACAAAACGTCACTTTTCGAATAGAAGGGATGAAAAAGAAAACGTGTTGCGCCGACCGGCGACCCCAAATAGAATGGGACGAGGGAAGATGATAATGATGATGACTCTCGTGCCTCGTAACGAGGATTCAATACAATGGTGTCGATTCTGTTGTGCACAAACTAAACTTAATTTAGGCCATTGCTATCTTTTTCTCTCTAATAAAACGAGAAAGAGACGGACGTAATTTAGAGCTGTCAAATTTAGTTGGAACCAATGATATTCTATTAGATTATCATCATTTTCCAATTGAACCAATGATATTCTATTAGAATATCATTGGTTGGAACTAATATTTCCATACAGATGAAGGGTGCACGTAAAAACATGTCGACTAAAAACACGGTGAAGCGCAAGGCATAAACTAGTTTGACATCTCTAACTTAGTTCATAGCTCTATAGCCGTCCTTTTGTCGCACTGCCTTTTAGTAAAAGATAGCAATAGCCTAAATTAAGTTTAGTTTATGCACAACAGAATGGACACCAATATATTTCGTTATAAAATAAAATACTATTACATAAACTCAACATCACCAATATAAATAGTACTGACATACCTGTATGGATTAAGTACCTATACGCACCTACTTTATTTTTATAGTAGGTTGGTTGGTATGTGAAGAACTTACAACATGTTTTCGCAGCGTTTTTCCTTTTTACCTATTCTGCAAATGTTTGATGGCTTCGCACATGGCCTTGGAATTTGTTCAGACTTAGATAGTGTTTTGTGTACTAACGAGCTGATTTTAAATTTTTTGTGAGCTTAAGTTGCACAACTCGCATGTGGAAAATCTCAATTTCGAGAAAACTTAAGCTAAGTGCTTACGTTTTCTCCCTCTGCTGTTGCAACTGTAAAAACGAGAGCAAAAACTACTGAAATAAACCATTTTCCACAACTTATTGTGTAAAAGCGAGAGAAAAACTACTGAAATAAACCATTTTCCACAACTTATTGTGTAAAAGCGAGAGTAAAAACTACTAAAATAAACCATTTTCCACAACCTATTGTGTA
The DNA here is from genome assembly GCA_905147715.2 of Xestia xanthographa. Lineage (NCBI taxonomy): Eukaryota > Metazoa > Arthropoda > Insecta > Lepidoptera > Noctuidae > Xestia > Xestia xanthographa. The sequence continues at coordinate 11,683,526 of LR990649.1, read as the reverse complement.
AAAGCGAGAGCAAAAACTACTGAAATAAACCATTTTTCACAACTTATTGTGTAAAAGCGAGAGCAAAAACTACTGAAATAAACCATACCATAATAATTTGCACCTTCGAATTCCTCTTGAATTTAAATAAATCAAGGAATAATGTGTTTTCTGAATTATCACAAAATAACGTATCTATAATTATTTTCGGACAAAACTAAATTTTGTGGAAGACAGTGTACAATTTTAATGACGCACGATTAACAACATTAACGAAACAATTAATTCTCGGAAAACAGTTGGATACATACATTATACTATCATTATTTATCAACTGGCTTGAGTCTGACATACTAACTCGTTATTTTATGTGTTGGCAGCTAAGCCACATATTATTATATCAAACTTATTATGTTGCATTTGATGAATTTAATGCGTTAGAAAAGACGTATGAAACCAACTTACATAAACTTTGTTCTTTATTGCAATGCAACTCTCGGTTCTACAAGTTGATGCATCAAATGAATCGAAAAATACATTATTTATATGATGTTGAGATGCATTCATCGATAATATTTTATTTATAGACGCATTGAGTATCGAGAAAGTAACATCACGTTAAGAATAAAGTTTGCGGTAAAACCTGGCATAGATCATCGAAAGAGTCAATTTATTCTATGCTTTTCATGGATTTAATTCTAGAAACTTTTCGATATTCTTTACCTTTTTTACTACAGGTTTCCTGCAATATGTGAATGACAATTTTGAATTTTCCACATGTGCATTCAACTAAAAGAAAGACAGAATTTATCAATCACATCATTTATTAGGACCTAACTTAATAGCGCATAATAATTTAGGCAAGATGACTGAGCAGTGAATGGATTGTGTGAGGAATGATATGAAATAGAAAGGACTAAATGATGTCGTGACGTTTGACAGAATGAAAGAAGAAAACGTGTTGCGCCGACCCCAAATATGTAACAAGGACAGGTGATGACTGAGCAGGAACTATAAAGGGTGTAAAACAACTCCTAACGAAGCCAAAAGGCACTTGTTCTCCTCGTCTTTGCGATCATTTTTTTGTTCTGCACCATACCTGGGAACCTTCTAGTTACGAAGATATTGGGGGTCAAAATTCCAACTTTTTGACAAGTTTTTTTTTTTTTTAAATACAAGTTTTTAATATAATATTTTTACTTTAAACACCTCCACGACCCCCGTACTATTCAATCCATCCATTAGCACAGTGTTTTGAGTGCGTTACATTAAGTTCTACAACAAAACATGATTTTCCACCCCAAAAAAAATAGTCGTTACCCAGCAATAATTTTTGCGTAAAGTTACTTAGTTAGATGACGGGAGAGCAGCGGTGACCCAGTGGTGGCGGCTCCGACTTACGAACAGTAGGTAAGTCGTGGGTTCGAACTTCGAACCCAGACAGGCTCATTACTTTGTGTAATTTATTTCATTACCACTTTTCTCAAAAATGGTGAAGGAAAACATCGTGAGGAAACCGGCATGTCCTAGAACCAAAAATTCGAAGACATGTTACAGATCCACCACGCGGGCCCAGTGCGGATTGGTAGATACCAATCCGCACTGGGCCCGCGTGGTGTATTATAGCCCATTCCCTCTCATAGAGAGGAGGCCTGTGTCCCAGCAGTGGGAACATTAATAGGCTGATGATGATGATGACTTAGTTAGATGTACAGAACGCTTGGTTGACGGCTTCGTAATGAGGTCTTTTACACCCTGTATATGATAATAGATTTATAATGAAAGATGTGGTACCGTAATTATGTATGACCACTTGCCAAAACGAGTGCATTATTGTACACACGCTATAATAGCGTCCATACAGTGTTGGCGACGACAAAGCATTTTGTTTTTACGCAACATCACTTGCTAAAAGTGCGCAGTTCGGATTCAAATTCCAAACAAGTTTGACAATGTATGTGTGCTACATTATCAGAGTTAAGTATTTATTTTGTTTAATGTAAAAATACATTTTGTAAGCCAACTTTATCTATGAGTCTCGGGGGAAACTGACCTTAATACTAATATTAACATGAATTAGGAAAAACGAAAATTTTATCAGCCAAGGGTAATTTAGGAACAGTCACATGTGTCTTAGAATTTTGGAATGTTCTAAGCAAAGGAAATGTTCAACCCTGCAGGAAACTACTTAGTGGTTAAGAAAATGAAATTATTTTGTCAAGTCAATCTATGTTTAGCTTAAATTTGATCTCCATTTCACTTTTTTGCATGTTCTAAAATAATCTGCTACTCCGAAGTACGCTGATTCCATTCAGTCTTATTTCTTAGGAGACCACTCATTGCCATCGGTCTGAATCGTTAAAACCCTTCTCAACAGACCGCGTGGTGCCTCTCTCTTGAAATCTTATAATTGATTGATCTCAGGATGTTATTGTCTTAAAAACTGTAATTTTTTTTGGAGTCATCCTCTCTTTTAAATAGAACATTTTTTCTCACAGTATTCTGGATAATACTGTAAAGAAGGAAGCACAATATGGGTTAATGTGGACAGGCGCACGGCGCGAGCACTGCGCGGGAGTCGGCGCGTGATTCAGTGGTGCTGACGTGGGCAGTGCTGCGTCAGCGCACGTCACCACCACACGATTGTCAGTATCGTCACTAATAAATTTAGAACGGAATGTGGAAAAATGTTCAATACAAACAGCCGTTACGCCTATAAGTTTCCGGACCACGTTGGCGCGATTCCAGGGACTTTCTAAATTACGCATACCGGTATTTCATCAACCTATCATCATACCTGGTGCTGCATGTTTTGATCATATTTTGGCATTCACTTTATTAAAATGTGGAGCAAATAAAACTACTCCAAATACTTTGGTACAATTTATCGGCTTTACATTCCACGTCTCATAATAGAAAATTGTTTTATTTTATTATTTCACGTTCTAGCATTACTAAGTCATTTGTTTCTTTTTTAAACTTGCCAAGCTAAAGTCGATACCTATTTGTAAGATAAGTCAACTTTCAATCCTGATGAAAAATATGGTTCTCCAATTTAATACCTAATCTGAGACATTTTTTGCTTATTTTATGAAATCTATTAACACTAACAAAACCGAAAACAAACGGCTGATATGGATTAAATGTAGACTCTTGGTTCGGTTTTTGTGATCAATTCAATGTTTCGGAACGTCTCGACGCTTGCCATGACACGTTCCGAGATCATTTTATTTCATTGTTTTTCCGACGTCAGTAACTCAGTACGGAACACTATAAATACGACGTGTTTCGGTCAACCTATCTAATCAGTTAACGAACTGTAACGAAGAGGCGTCAAGAATTTCTTGATTAGGACATTAAAACGGAATCTACCGAACAGCAAACTAGACATTATAAAACGAATAAAATACCTATGTAACTATTCGTCATTTCAAATTGACTGTAACTACAGAAACATTTCTAAATATTGAAGCGTTGTATAAGGTCGATGACAAAACTTATTATAGAATCCCAAAGCTAAGCTATGATGTCAGAGTATATTGCACATTGCCATTACCATGGCTATGAATTATCCATTCATGATGTAATGTGTACGCATGAAGTCATTCTATTTCACACTTCCGTGTCGAATTGTCTGTCATCAAACTAGAATATTTCGAATCCAAGTTTAAATTCACTGCTATTTACTATTTATTTTTGCTGGTGTCTCATTTATTTATCTACTTCTTCCGCTCAAGAATGTTCGTTGACCAGGAATTGTTCAACAAGTTGGTCATGGGAGTGACTTGTCTCAACTTGTCCAGCCAATGCCCATTGGCTTGGCTTGGCTTTCCTTAATACTCATTATAACTATTCATTCTCTGGGAGAGAATGTCGAAACTCGAGCTTTATAGTCTCGGCGCTTTTGTGGTGGTTTTCACTGTTGATTCTGGCTTTCAGGAGTTACAGTGGTTTGGGTATAGTGTGGCGGACTTGTCAAAAAAAAAACGCTTTCCATACACACATTATCACTTCGAATCGAATGTCATTCATACACTATTACGAATTTAAATCCCCATTTACCATAAAAAGGACAAATTATTCCTCAGAAAGACTAAGAATAAATCATTTAGACCGTGTTCAATAAATCATCAGCATGCATCACACAATATAAAAGAGACACGACTAAAGAAGCTATTTAATCGTAAAGTCAGCGAAATGGTGTCGTAAACAACGTTATTATAACACGCTAGTGACAATAATAGACTAGCATTGAGTGTTCCCAAATTACATTAGAGTGTGTACGGAGCGGCGCCAACTGACTCCCACCTACTGATACCGACAAATATAAACAATTTACAGTACGCTCGTGCTCACCACTCTTCCAAATTCAGCTTATCCAAATTCTCTCTTTCTACCTAACCAAAGTCACACACAACTGGACACAGGTCTCTTCTGAAGAAGTTTGTGTCCAAATTAAGCCGGGGTGAGTGACCGCAGTGGCTCTTTCGCTCCAGTGTACGACGCTGTTGCTATCCCGACAATTACATCACCTAAGTCTTGTTGTGGTTGGTAAGGGACAACGGGCTTAATATTTTTGAATGTTCAAGCTCCCGGGACTCCATGGATTGTTTTAATCACTGTTCTGGTCCCGGCAGAAGCATTACCAAACTGCTTACGATATTTAGCTTTTACATTGTGGACTCTGCTAGGTTACATGATCGGGAAATGAGTGATACAGACACCTATTGTAGCTGATGTGACACGAACTACAATTTGTCCACTGTTCGACGTCATTGAACAACCGTGGCTATCTATTACAAACTGCCTCGTCTGTGTTTTGGTCTTTGTGGACATTTTTATAAGTTGCTTCTTCTGTTCAACTAAAAATATTGACTAAAACTTTTTTCTGACAAAATAATGACAGTAATTTGCAATCATGTTGGTAGCCAAATCAGTGTTAAACAACCTCAGCAAAACCATGTTTCATTTGGGAATAGAAAATAAATATAAATGAATGATTTAATATGAATGATTTATTTCACGTTCGGTGCTAAAAAAAAAATCGTTTTGTCGTTGCATACATACTTAATGGTGCTCAGTAATGTAATGTTTTTTGAATAGCTGATGGCGATTAACAATTCAAATGCCAGGCACCGCAATAAAATACTTTCCCACAGATTATCCATTGATAATGTCACGTTACGTCTAATCGTTCCAAATGGTCTGCCAAGTATGGTCCTTCTCGTTATTGGAATTGTTGACCATAACACGTGTCATGACCACGGTCCAAAACTGACGCCATTGCCAAACATTTTGATTGAAGACTGTCGACACAGAACCATCATGTCAAGTTGTTAGAAATTATTATATTGCAAGTCATAACTTTTTTAACTTGAAAGTCACGTCTAGGTTACTGCAAAACTACAGTTGCAAACTTAAATTTTCCTGGTTTAATCAAACATTTCTACAAAAATCAAATGAATCCACTCATATTTCCATCAAATCAGATAGCAAAAAAACCTGGCTAGTGTAAATCGATCTCCATAAGATAACAGAACATAAGAATGCTTAGTTATGCAGCAGTGTGCGTGCATTTAAAGTAATTATCTTTTTATGTGGTCGATGGCTCGCTGCGCCGGCGCTGGCGTTCCCTCAGGAATGTTGCGCCGAACTAGTTTAACAGCTGAGCGTGATGTAACGATAACCGTTGTGTTATCTTGTATTTTTGTCATCGTACGTCATTCAAGCGGAGGTGGATCTCGATTTGTTGAGATACGGAAAATTCCATTGTAGAGTGAGAATTTGATTGAATTATGTCGTTCATGATACTGATGTTAAAAATATTCGCGACATTCTAATATTTTTATGAAGAACAAAAGAAATTACCGTTAAGTCCCCATTTATTTATGATAATTCTTCAGATAAGTCTATCACGTCCACTGATATAGAATGGTCTTAGCGTAGCGCCTTGATAACAGCCAAGTGATTTCTGTTTACGCCTTATCTGCTCTATTTCAAACAGAATTTCGCCTACTGATACCATTACAATGATATCAAGGACTTTTAAAATTCCAAAATACCTGATTAATTGCCATTTCTTTAGATAAGCTTAAGATAGCCGGCATTCTTTTTCTGGCTCGACGGGCCTTTCGTCCAACCGCGGCCCACGGGCCAGCTGACGTTGACGTAACTCGTGACACGAGTCCACGACATTATCGGCTCGTTGACATAACGATAACCCACACAGAAGTAGTATAGCGTACACAAACACGGCGTTACGCGTGTGTGCTAGCTAGCCCGTAGGTGTGCGCCCGCGCCCGCCGCCATTCAACTGCGCTAACATCAAACAGTCATCATCATTCGAAATAAACGCGTAGGCCTGGAGGTGATTCTTACACGTTTATTACAGAAAAATGGTTGTGTGTCAGGAAATCGTGCTAATGATAGATTTATTCTGGTCATTGTTTGATTGCGTTCACACATTTCAGAAAATTTTGTAATCGTAAATTATAGCAATTTTATAGTGCAGTAGGTATTTGCCAATAATCGTGTATCTTGAGTCCTGAAAATGGCTGCTTTCTACTAATTTGTGGTGATGTAGTTAACGAATATCTTTCCATATGTTTTCACTACATAGTTTAAAACAAAGTCGCTTCCCGCTGTCTGTCGGTCCCTATGTATGCTTAAACTACGCAACAGATTTTGATGCGTTTTTGGATTTGAGACAGAGGGATTCAAGAGGAAGGTTTATACCTATCTACATTGCACCCAGGCGAAGCCGGGGCGGGTCGCTAGTTTGAAATAAAACGAAAACGTATCAGTTACTTTCGCCCACGCTGATCATAAACCTGATAGTAAAGGGTTAGGTACCACGTAGGCGGCAGCCTAACAATTTGCAGTCAGTTTTTAAGTGTGTATTTGTTATTTTGCCATTATACTTTCAAACCATGAAATATAGACCGTAGTTTATAGCGAAACCTGCTAAATAATACTATTGATATTCTCAGTTTAACTCTGAGAAAATGCGTAATATGTTTAAGTAAACATACGTTGTACTTACATGCCTGCCTTGATCTAGCCTATGAAGGTGAACTGAAGTAATTACTCAGAAGCAGAGTCATATTCACACACATTCAATGTCCAACAATTACATCCTTCATATAGGTATTGTACCCGCGTTTTCCACCCATAATGAGTTCCTTTAATATCTCTCATTGAAATTTAAGCCACATTCCAGGCTAGGATCCTTCCTGTGGCCATGGTGAGTGGTGACTCAATAGTTAGTAAACAGTCATTCAGAACAATTCTACTAACTTAACATATTCTTAGAAACATTACATCAAGTACAAAAGACCTTGATCGGGAAGATTATCTCACTGATTACTGTTGTTTTTATTTATTTTAGTTCTAATAATTGTACGTTTAGCAGAGAATCGGGGTTTTTTACCTTTTACTAAAGAGACTTTATTGACAGGTTTTGAAGACATTTCGGAACGGACTGAAAACTTTTTCTATAATTATACAAAGCGCCTATATTAGAGATAATTATAGACGTATATTATGTTTCTTAGTAAAATTGTGAACTAGTTGGACTTTTTCAACTATAATTATGCTCTGTATAATATAATCACTAAAACAAATTGTTTAGGTTTTCTTTTGTTTGGTTTAATCAGCAAAAAAAACTCATAAAAGATGTCATATGATAACTATAATAATAATAATGACTAACCACAGGCACAAAGTCCCTCTAGTGTCAAGTAACATGATATTTACTCAGCTTGTTTAATAATGTGAGGTTTTAATACTTTTGCTTAATTGCGAAGAAAAAGTCTTATTTAAATAATAATTATTTTGCACTATTAAAAACCCCAATAGGAAAACACATGTCCCACTTGAGTCACAGTCACATGTAATGTACAGGTGACATCATGCAGTTATTGGGCTATGTGTGAGTGATTAAATTCACACATGGTTGAGTGCGCGCGCGCCACCTCGCCGCCGCGCCGCCCGCCGCCGCCCGCGCCGCTCGCTCGCGCTTCCCCGAAGACATACGAATTATTCATAAGGAAACATTAATTGTAGAATAGTTATTGTCTAATTAAAACTCTAAACAAAACATACAACTCCCAAAATAAGTAATCTCTTTAATCATCAACTCTTTGAACAATTCACGGTTGCTACGCGTTACTTTTTTAATGATTTCATGAATTTAGAACCGAATTATGAATAGCATCGTAACGGTAGGAAATAAATGTAAAGTAAACTACCGTTATTAATTTGTAGTACCTTGAAAAACCTGTCTACAACAGTTTACAGCAACCAATTTTTCAGTAGGAAAATTGCAAGTTTTCTATCTAACACATTTCCTTCTACCTACCAAGAAATTAATAAAAAAAATTCTTTGTTTCAGAATATCTACTGGAAATCGTCTTTCATAGGAGTGAGGCTTTTCCTGACATTCCTGACCTTACATAAGGTTACATCAGGGTGAGAATGCAGGTAGACGCCATGACGTAACTAAAAACAAATGGCAATTAATGGCGTTAGTGGGGACATGACATCGGCCTTCAGCAGCGAATGAAGACAAAACTGAATGTACAGTAGGTAGGAGCCCTTTAGAATGAGCACAAAGCTATAAATAAGTCGATCATGCCTTGAATAATAATGCAGAGGCGACGGACGGAAGGACATGGACGCGCGGAGGTTATGCCGAATTCTGGGAAGCAATAGGGCGAGCAACCGCTGGGTGAACAATTCTACGCGCTGCGCCCGCACGTCACACGAATTGTTTCCAGAAATGTTGACACTAACATCCCACATACGCCTATTTACACAAGGTATCTTCCTGTCTCACATATTCTTTCTCTTTACTTAACTACGATAATATTTAGGAAGCCTAATTAACATAATGAATGTTAGAAACTAACAGGAAGCTATGGAAGTAATAATAAGACAAGGAGAATTTGCATAAATATTTAACTATTAAACTAAATGACCCATGAACATTATTATCTTAACGTCCAAAGCGTGTAGCATTACGCTGCCTTCATAAAAACACGTCCATCTCGGCTTAAGGAATATTAATAATAGTTTTGTACTGCGTTATTTGCAAATGAGTGGCGCACATGCCACACAATTGCTAATAGAATTGAAGTGATAAACATTTGTAGTTAGCTCTGTGATGCGACTTAGTTGGAACCATGTGATTCATAATTCCCGGATGCACGCACAATAAATATTCATTAATTAATTTGTGGCAACTCCTAGCGATAAATAATAATGTTGGAAACTAAGTTAATGGCACCATCGTGCTTGGTTAAGTGATAAGTATTATAAATACCTTATAACAATTTGGAATTTTTGAGCTGGTTTGCTATACGAGTAGTAAACACAATGTTAGGATAAAACGATAAATAGGAGAGTTCCTATTTCGGAAGCGGAAATCCGTAAAAAAAACCATAGAGTTATGGTTTTTTTTACGGATTTCCGCTAACTTTTGACAGCTAAATAACCTAAGCCAAAATGACCACTAAACTACGACCAGCTTACTTCACGATTACAAAACTCGGTTGACAAACAAAAAATTAAGAAGCATGGACATAAAAAATTAAGAATCCTGAATATAAAGGGTGTAAAAAGACTTAACGAAGCCGAAAGACACTTGTTCTCCCCGTCATAGCGATCATTTTTTTTGTTCTACACCATACCTGGGAATACCTTCTAGTTACGGAGATATTGGGGGTCAAAGTTCCAACTTTATCAGGCAAATCCATGTTTTTAATGTAAGATTTTTACTTTAAACACCTCCATGACCCCCGTACTATTGAATCCATTCATCAGCACAATGTTTTGAGTGCGTTTGAGTTAGAGTAGAGAGCAAAAACAAGTCGTTTCCCAATATTATTCTTTGCATGTGAATGTTTAGTTATATGTTAACTATATTTTTTGCGTAAAGTTATACTTAGTTGATGTACATAATGCTTTCAGACGGCTTCGTGAAGAGTCTGATTACACCCTGTATACTTTATAAACCCTCTTAGTACTTATTACTGGACTAACTGTTGCCGGAAATCTTCGTCCAAGTGAATTATAAAAATATTACTTCCACATTTGAATCGAATTTTGTTAACAATTTCAAGGGTTTTAATTTTTTTACACGTTTTTTTTTTATAAAAGTAGCCTAAGTTACTCCTGCTAGAAAAAGTCCCGTCATAATCGCTCCAACCGTTTCGGAGATTAGCCGGTGCAACCAGACAGACAGACAAAATTGCAAAAAAAAAAATGTTACAAGCAGCGTATGTACTTTCATCAGTAAAAAGCTATTATTGACATTACAAACAAACACTTCAATTTTATTTATTTGTATAGAATTTATGGATGTATATAGAATAGATGAGGTCCATGCGCAGCTCTTCATCGATCTGAAATCTAATCGTAGTTGAATGTCACTAAGATGGCGATCGGCGTCATTCAACGTTCTCAAATGAAACGAGCGATAGTCAACTGAGCGGCGAGATGATAAAAACTGGCGTAAAATATAATGGCGGCGGCTAGGTATTGTGATGACGCGGTGTGGCGGGTCAATGACACCTGACTCATGTCCTGCGCCGCACTCGCCCAAGGCATTCGCTGTGTAAATGATAAGTAGCGAAATATTATTTGAAATACACTCAAGTATAACCAGCTACTCACATTTTTGAATACATTTTTGTGATAACCGTCGATAGCTACACGGAATCAGTGTTTTCAGGCGGTCAGTTATCGGATTAGCTCGTTAATATTCTCTATATTTGGTTTCATTCGACCTTTTTGGAACATGGAAGGTATAAACGAATGATAATTATAACTAATCGTAGGTAAAATAAAGACTAAAGTCTTTTGTCAATCACAAATCATATTAAAGGTTAATACACTAGAAATTAATCAGAGAGCACTGCAATTAATAAGCGGTGCCTACTCGGAAGTGAACTGCATAAAATAATATTAATCACCAGTCGACCTCATTCTGTGAAGCACTGACCTGACGACAGTTATGAAATAGAGGTAATAATTAAACAGATAAATACAAGGAAAATTATGAATCTATTTATATTTCGAAGTTGAGACTGGTTGGCTGAAATGAGTCATAGTTCCGAGATCTCACCCTGCAGCTTTCGTTTTAGAGGTCGTCCATATTATTGACTCAAATAAAGAACGAACTTGTCGCTACTTGTTTGTGTTGACTACAGAATGAGGCTGATTTTTATCAAGTTTGTCTAGATAGATAAAGATTCATTTATTTGCAAAAACATGTGTAGATAATATACCCCATTCCTCTCATTCTCAAGTCTGATCATTGAAAACAGCGAAATATTCATGAGTCAAATTAAAACCCCTTTGGGTATTTTGCCATCTTTCAAAAGTTTTCTATAGTTGACTTAATTGTCCTTCTTCACGTAAATAAGTGAGTCAATATATTCATAACAACAGTGGTTCGAAGAATTCCCATGTTTTTATCCCTGAAAACTGCTATTTGAAAATTACCATTACTAATCAACAGTAATTTGACTCACAGTAAACATGAGTACATAAAAAGTGACGTACATTATATCTATGTAGGTAGTTAGTATTGTTGCACAAAACTGCATAAAATCTTATAAAGACCATTATGTGATATCAATCAAAGAATCTTCAGCAAAAACTGGAGCCATAAATTCGGTACGATCTCAAAAATGATTACATTAATTAGACCCTAATCACAGGCCCACGGTTTATAAAGGCAAGCGTTGGTTTGCACCCACGGACTAAATTAGGTAGGGTCTCGCGGTCCCAACCGCCTCTGATATATTTTGTCTTGAAAAAACTTAAATATGCAGACTGCGAATCATATTTCCGATTGCTTTACTGCACTGCTATAAAATTTTGCGTCGACCCTTTTTCATGAACTGTTTGGTATACCTTAATAGCCATACCTTCGCCTATTCAATATCTCTTAAAATATTATTATAACTAAAAGGTATTGTAGTACAATACCATTCATTCATAGTCCTGTCCTTATTTCGTAATTAAGTTATTTAGTGTTAGTTGAAGGAAGGAATCCTTACGCAACTTTGTTTTCATAACATTCACGTCAGTCGCAGGTATTTCTATTGTGTCGGTACTATTATAAAATACAGAAGAATAACAAACTTGACTCGTTTTTATTATTATACATCTTAGAGGCGAAATTGAAAGCAGACATCATGTCTTAGATATTCGTAGACCCCACCGGCGAAGAGTTTATTAACTGATTTTTAACAAAAGAAATAATAATTAAGTCAATCTCGATTGCAGTAATATTATTTATATTAAAAATACAATTTAAAATCAAACCAAATGCTAACAACAGTGAAATTACACTAGTTTGACCTATAAATGATTTTATTCCCACAAAGGGCCTACACTGCTACGGCGTAGCACGCGCCTACGAAGTTTTCGTTCGGGAACAAGGACTCTTTTTCCATGAAGTTTTTTTTTTGCATTGATTAGTTATTTGGGCATTTAGTAAAATACGTTTCATGATTTAATATTTTAGACACTGATTTAAAGTTGGATCATTTTGCAACTAAATTCTACGTTGTTAGATTTAAAAAGATGTACAATCTTTTACCTATAAAATAAGGATGTAGAGTTCAATCCATAGCAAAATAAAAAATGGTCACAATTTTCGAAAGTTTCACACATTTCCAGTGAATACAATCCAATAAAATTATTAACTTATTACTTTTGCTAGTATATTTACGTTCATAGCTGTTATTATAAAAATAATACGTTGAAATAATACAACATAACTATACGAACCAACACAAAGGTTTCCGAGTAATTACCTAGTTTTAAATGCTTAGTATCGCTTTAGTGAACGCATTTCTCATAATATTTTATGGAAGTGCTATATATTGATGTTTGTTATCTTAAGAATAGTTTGCTTTTCGAGGCTACTGACTGCCGCCGTACCTATCTATAATTTCCACGAAATAGGAGCGGGCTGTCGACTGGTAGCTCGGTTGCGCCTGCGCCGACGCCGACCGACGGCAGCGCCAGCTGACGTCACGGCATCCAAGTTGCATCCGCCATTTTGATAATAAAATGGATAATAATTACCGCCTATCTAACAAGTCACGGTCGATATATTTTCACTCATACGCAACAGATTTCCTAACCACATGTCTTATAACTTACAAATAATTTTCCGTCATTAAAGTACACATTTTCTTTCGTGAAAGTAGGTTTATAAAAGGTGACGCACGTCGAACAATCTAAGTACATCATTCGAAGTAGTAAATAAATATTGTCCGAATAATCAGCGCATCAAATGTATAAAACTATAGTTTATCCTCCTCAATTTGTGAACATCTCATAACTGGGAGGAAAATACCGTTTTAATTTACCTACCTCTCAATTAAATCGCGCAAATATTGCAGGCTTAGTGCTTTATCTCGCTGGGTAGGGAATCGCTCGAGCATGACCACATTAGCATTTATCTATTCGTGCTAGACGCCAGACGGCTTCTTATTACCTATATAATTGAGTAATTGAAATGGGCGTTAACACCTCGTGTTGCACTTCTAGTAATTGTTAAACAAAATCTAAATCATTGAAATTTTTGTTTTTAAAGAGGATTTTGCATACGTATTCCATAAAAAAAATGAAATGTGAATACTTTTAGAATACAATTTAAAGAAAATGTAACTCCTAAAATAAAGTGTTTATTAAGAGTAACTAAGGCTCACACATAACCGTATGAACAATAGAACTTATTTAGTCAAATATACATGAATACATGCCCGTATGTCATTCACAAGATTACGTCGAAAGGTCGTCACGCTGAAATCGTGTTGTTGCCGACGCGACGACAGCGCCGCGCAGCGGAGTGCGTGCGACGTTCACAGTGGTTCAGACGACTTGTTCCCGCCAAAACAGTCGCAGGCTGTGGCACGAAGGCTCGTGATTGGTCGGCTCGGGCGGCGGCGGCGGCGCGCGCGCAAGGCCGCCGGTTTTCCCGCGAACAATGCCAAATGGTGCATTTGTCAAGGTGAGTTCGTTCACCGCCGACGCCGGGCGCCGCGCGCTCCTCCGGCGGACATTCGCCACAGCATTCGCTCGCTTCGCGCCGATCGAAGGTCGACGGAAGGCAGGCGAGCGCTTATTTCACTCCGCACCGAATCTACATCCATTAGCATCCGCTCTTTATTACAGGTGAATAACTTGTTTTATATTTTAAATTATTTTTTACACGTACGCTTTGACTTCAATTTGATTAAATAATCGCTCTTGATGTAGAGAGTTGTACTGCCATAATTCTTTTATCCATAGTGAAGTTAAAATTATCTTTGTGTTCCTAAGTACTAAACGTGTTGGTTTTACTTACTTTTTATGTGAAACTGTAATGTAACGGCAAGTGCGAAGACTGAAGACGGAAGAAGGAAGAAAGAAGATCGGTATCAAGTGCTACGCCCGGACGAACTTCCCAGCTCGGCCGACATACACGGGTCGGTGGGATCTTCGTCCGTTTGTATCGCTTATACGTTTTATTCTACGAACAACGTGGGATTAAAAACACGCAGAAGAACAAAACCTGCCACACCTTGAAAATTGCTTGCTGACTACAAGATTGGAAGAAACCACTATAACTTTGCTTGCGTCTCATATCTGCGTGTTTCACTTTACTTCCCATAAGTTTTTCAGCCAATATTTTGTATCTTGTTGATGACGTTGCCGCGTTGTAAAATACCGCATTTAACTGTTTGACTGTGTACCTACATCCGGAATTGTGTGTTGGTAGTTTCGTAGTGACTGCCCATTTCGGTTTTCATGTGTGTCCATGTTGGTAGGAATATACATTAGAAGTAAGTACTTATTAAAATTGCCGAATAAGGCAATCGCTCATGTTCATAATTATATTTTAATTATTGTCCCAAAAATGTTTATTACAATTAATTGGGTTTGTTTCACCACCTCCGGGAAAGTTTAACTTGTCTGGCAATCGAGGCGAATAGTTTTATACAATACCTGTTCCATATATTTTTTATTTTATCTTGTAGTTAGTAAATAGATATTCTCTGTCCTGAGACTGTGAAACAAGCCCTGCAGCCTGTATATTTGTTTAATGTTATTTTAAAATTTGATTTTAGCACTTCTGGTTTCTGTAGTTTAAAGATGTTTTAAGCACTGAAATTATATACGATTATATTTTAAAACTAAAATTATGTTTGCCATTTTTGTACACGATTCAAGAAACACTTTTCTTGTTTCTTATTTTTAACCGACTTCAAAACAGAAAGCAGTTCTATGTTTGGCTGTATTTTTTTTGTATGTTCATCATGTTTAGAATTTTTAGAAGTTAACTCTTTTAATACTCATATTTTTTCATCGTGGACTGTGTTGGTGACATGATGGTCCCTTATTAACTTTAACTAGTTACAATTTAAACTTAATTCATGACAATATTTTTTGTGGGATAGGTACTAGGTTCAACTTAAAAGGGCAAAATAAAAATATTTTTTGCAAAAAAACACCAACTTCCAAAAAAACACTAAAACGGTCCAAAATAACTTTACTACTTATCTGAAGTCGGTGAAATTGTTTGTAGTTATTGTAGTATGTATTTTTTTTATAATTAGTTCTATTTTCTCTAATAAAAGTATTGCAAATGTTTCAACATATCTTTAAGTAGGTGTGTATTAATAAAATGTTATTAAAAACATATACCTATGTTACGCGACTGTGGATATCCGTCGTTTTCCTTCTTATACTCCTAGATTGTATGGATTAATCAGGCGCGGATCCAGCCCTCAAAATAGATTGTAGGCACGGCCCTAAGATCGGTCAATTGACGTCGAATCTAATAAAAGAGAAAAATCTTCGTGGAGAGGTAGTAGTTTAATGATGAATTTTACAAGAAAATTCTTTATAAATTTTAGCAGCTTTCCTCCGATTTGTAACACTTTATTTATACCCTTTATAAAGGCGTTATTAAAATGATTTTGCCGACTAGTCAGAAAAGTCTGAGTAACATGAAAACTGAGCGAGCGAAGCGAGCTTGAATTTTTTTTGCAACCTTCCTTCCTTCCTTTGCCGACTTATGCATAACAGTATGTAAGAGCGAGAATGAGCTAGAAAAACTTAGCAGTCCTTCTCGGATTTGTATAGATTTTTTTATCATTCATACAGGTAATACTGTCGACATAAGTTTCTGAACAATTAAGAGACGGATGGGATTCCATGAAAACGGCCTGATATTTTATGCCTCGGATATGTTAGATTCAAGGAGTAATATGGTCGATCTATCCAGAAAAAAACACCAATTTTGGTTATTTTTGTTCAAATAGACAGAAACCAGATTTTTTTTGCTATCTGGCACGGATCCACTGGTTTTTCTATGTATTTTCTTTTCCGTTAGGGGGACCCCCTTGCGCCCTGCTGTGGGCGCCCATGCCCCAGGCCATAGCCTTTTCGGCTCAGCCCAATATGTGAAACAAAAACACCATTGCTTGTATCTACAGTGTATAGGTCCAGGCAGGTAAAACCGTGGGATGAACACTAATAAATGACATCACGAAAATTACAAAAGGGTGTCTGTTTGAAAACACACATTTAAACACTAAACTATTCCACCGATTTTAGTGAATAGTTTAAAGCAAAATATCATTAATCATTTTTTTATTATTTTATTAAGGCCCATGTGTAGAACATCAGGCTATCGACCTCAATTAGGGTTGTGAGCATACCCATCGTGCCCACAACGGAAGATCCGCGCTTGGGATTAACGAAATACCTATAAACCCTTTAGAGTGTGATAGTAGTCTTGAATGTAATTTTAATTATAAAGATATAATTATTTTGTAAAAACATGGGTATGTAATCGTCTTGTAAATAAATGAAAATTAGCATTTTTTTTTATTAAACCATAGGGTGAACTTAATGTTTTTTTTTTAATGGATGATAGATAATACATAAAAAAATTAACTTTACAAGAATTATGTTTAGAGAAAAACTACCATTCGAATATCTAAGTATTTCAGCAAAGCCCAATAACAAAAACTCCATTTGTTACTATAGTTGGTGCCAGTTAAGATGAGAATAGCGGTCATTGCCCTTTCCCTAATAGGTATCTCCGAACCAAAACAAATAAACCATGTATCGTTTTTCATTACAAAAAATGTTGAAGATCACGATAGATGACGATTCCAGACTTAAACAGGCTTATTTTTGGTTTTCAAAGTTAAGAAATTTAATAAATGTAGGTGGGTCAATGACCGTTATTCTCATCTTCACTGGCACCAACTATTACAGAAATTATGCGACTACCAGACTTCGTTGCGACCAAATTATAAACAAGTCAGTTTTAAATGATGATAGTGAATTTTTAATTCGAATTCCATGTCATGGAAAATCTCCTTTGTGAATTTAGATGATCTACTATTAATATATTTAGGTACCGTAGCTTAAACAAGAAAAAACTTAATAAAACTTTTCCATCTATACAGGGTCTAAACAGATTCTTTACGAAGCCAACAACTAACTTAGTTTGATGTACAAAACGCTTGATTGACATCAAGCATTCTGTACATCAAACTAAGTAACTCTACGCAAAAGTTTTTGCTGGGAAATGACTTTTTATTTTGGGGTGAAAAATCAGACTTTTCGGTAGGCCTCAAAGTAACGCACTTAATAGTAATAGTACGGGGGTCGTGAAGGTGTTTAAAGTAAAAATCTTTCATTAAAAACATTATTGAAAAAAGAAACTTGTGAAAAGTCGCCCAGGTATGGAACAAAAGGTCTGGAACAAAAAAATTATCGCTATGACGGGGAGAACAAGTGCTTTTCGGCTTCGTTAAGAGTCTTTTTACATCCTTTACAAATAAATAAAATTGAAGAGTCTGTTTGTAATATGTAATATCAAAATAACAGCGTTTTACTGAATGCATATGAAAATATTTACGGCATTTATAACCAAAAGACATTTTTTCAATTTTTGTCTGTCTGTGGGTCTGTTTCGGCTAATCTCTGAAATGGCTGTACTGATTTGGACTGAACTTTTACTGGTAAATAGCTGATGCTTTTATTTTAGAAAAATAATTAGGTGCAAATAAATAAAACCCTTGAAACATATTGATTTTGCTTCCCTTTTTGAATCGGATTACTAACCAAAATCTGATTCAATAATATATTAATAAAACCGGCCAAGAGCGTGTCAGGCCACGCTCAGTGTAGGGTTCCGTAGTTTCCCGTCCGTCACAATAAGGGTTCCCACTTATGAGTTTAAAGGTGGGTATCCATTATGTAAAAATGCTTGCATATACGAATATACTTACTACAAACTTAGTCCAGAAATTATTTTGTACAACTTTTTGTCTTTTTTGTACAAAAACTGTTGTTTCCATCAAGTTCAAAATGATTTTCCTAGAAAGTCCTTATAAAGTTCCACTTTTCAGATTTTTTTCATATTTTCTAAACTTACTTATGGTTCAAAAGTTAGAGGGGGACACATTGTTTTTTACTTTTGGAGCGATTATTTCCGAAATTATTGACATTATCAAAAAATGATTTTAGGAAACCCCTATTCATTTTTAAATACCTTTCCTGTTGAAATTAAAAAAAAAAACATTTCCCACTTTACATATAGGGGGGCTACCCTAATAAAACATTTTTTTCCAATTTTTATTTTACCACTTTGTCGGCGTGATTGATATACATATTGGTACCAAATTGGACAGACGGACGGACAGACATGGCGAAACTATAAGGGTTCCTATTTGACTACGGAACCCTAAAAAGGGAAGCAATATGTTTGTATAATAAGTTCACGCAAACGAAAGCGGCGGGCAACAGCTAGTTACTTATTTGGGGGTATGAAAAACAGGGTATAAAGTCCTTCATCCCCCAAAGAAAAGGGAGGATCCTCCGACCAGTCGGATGTTGTCTGGTGGGCCACTGCCCAACAGAACTTGTTGTCGGGTTCTCGTATACAGTCTTAAGTCGCGGATAACTTTGCTTGCGCGATGTATAGGATTTCTGACGAGTTTCGCTGTTAGTTCATCGTCTGTGTCATAGATGGAGCTGTAGTACTTTTTGTTCTATGTTGCTGTAATACTTTTTTTTGTAGTACCGCTAAACTTATAAAAACAAGTATAAGTTGTCAGGTGATGATGACAAAAGCCTCCTCCCCACCACTCAGGCCTAGTGTATATCGGTGGATGCCACAGTTTTTAAATAGTAACACAACATTACATGACGCCTAGGCAGAGGTGTACTATATAGTACACTCATATTTCGCCAGTCATGTGCGTGCTGTCGAGCGCAACGTCAATTATAAAATAGCACTCCCGCTATTTCTCGCTATTACAAATGAGCGATAGAAAAAGATCGGAGCATGGATAATGGAACTCCGTGCTGATGGATGAGGTTCAACCCTTAAGTTTGATGTGAGAGGGGACGAGCCTATTGTCATCAACCGGGTACAAATGCAGACTCCGTGATTGTTACTGAGAAATTCCTTATAATTCCAATAAAACTGGGCAGTCAGGGGCGGATCTATATCAGGGCTTTTTGGGCTGCAGCCCAGGGCTCCGTGAAACAAAGGGCCCCCAGTCACCATTGCACTACTGCACCACATACATAAATGTACACTTTAATAATACTTTTTAATTAAATTATTCTTATTCTTATTGAAGACAAAATACCCGAAAAGCTATATATCCTTCCACAACATTAGTGAGTTAGGAAGGTGTGTCTCAAGTCTGGACGCTTTGATTTTTAATGTTTACCCAGGTATTGAGAATATTAGTCAGAAATATTACACGTGGATGTGCGAGACGGCTGTAGTAATGCTACTGCTACAAACTTATACTTTTCTTTAAACCAACGCGCTCGGTTCGTACTTTTAACCCTGTGAAAACTGCCTCTCTGGATTTGGCACTCCTATTGGATTCACGCATGATCGACCAGTACAGACAGAGGCTGAAATAAATTAGGAGTCCTTGCCTGGAGGCCTTAATATTAATAGGCTATGTGGCATACAATACACAAGGTTTTGAGCTCGCTTCGCTCGCTCTTCAGACTACTTTCTCTAGACTTTATCTAAAAGTCGACCAAGTAACTCCTGTATGAAGCATTGAAGCATCGGAACAATTGAAACCCGTCCAAAGCAAGGTGTCAAAAAAATTTCAAGCTCGCTTCGCTCGCTCATGCAGCCAAGTTCCCCTTGAATCTTAACTTTGTTACTCGACCAAGTAACTCCTATATGAATTGGCGAAACAATTCCAATCTGTCCAAGGTAGGTAGAGTGTTATCACTTCTGGCGACGCCCTTGGGCAGCCCCCAAGTATTATTAGTCCAGGGCCCAACAAACTCACGGTCCGTCCCTACGACCCGGGAACCGGACCTAAGATCCCAGCATAATTTAAACACTAGTAGCAATAGTAACATAAGTATATTGGGTGTTACTGTGTTAAAGAACTCTTAACTACACCGAAAGACATTTTTTCTCAACGTCGCGTCAATGCGATCATTTTTTCTGTGAACCTTCTAGTAACTGGAGATATTGGGGGTCAAAGTTCCATCGTTTTCACAAGGTTTTTTGTTTAAATACTAGCTTTTAATGTTAAAACTTTCCCTAAATACCTCCACGACCGTACTATTCAATGCATCCATCAGCACAGCATAAATAAATAAATAAATCATAAATCTTTATATAACTCGACATCAAAAATTACAGGCACTGGTATTATGCACAAACTTAAATAGATAAAGGTGTCTGAAGTAGGACAATCCTGAGGTACAGATCACCTCTCCGGCTTATATAATACTAGCTGACCCGCGCAACTTCGTCTGCGTCACATAATAAGAGAAAGAGAGAGAGGGTTAGGTTAGAGATTCTGAGACCACCTTAAAAGATAGACATCATTATGTTATCGCGGACTGTTTTTTAACTTTTTAAGAAGAACAATTCCGTCATTTATGATTATTGCGTAAACGGTTAAAGATTCCCAAAAGGAATCTCCAGTTTTTTGCAATATTTTTCTTTGATGTTCCGCTCCTATTGGTTGTGGCGTAATGTTTTATAACGTATAAACTTCCTCGATAAATGGGCTATCCAACACTAATAGATACTTTTAAGTCGAACCAGTAGCCATAGCCAAGTTACAAACGTTTCATATCGATTCTCTTTCTACAATCGTAAACCCCTCGGTTTCAGCGATTGTAGATAGCGCTAAAATGGTAGTGAAGTTGACACGACTGAGTCGATCGCTCGTTCTCTAATGTCTGTAGAAAAAACCTACACTTAAGTCTATGGTGAGCGTTCCTACCGAAGAGTATTGCGATCAACATTATAGAAACGATATCTATTCTATCATTTTGAACGATGTAAACTTGTCTACGAATTCAGTAGTTCCTGAAATTAGCGCGTTCAACCATCCAAACAAACTCTTCAGCTTTATAATATTAGTATAGACTCAAGTAGGTAACAATTTAATTTCTCAGAAATATTTGCGTTAATCGCTAAAATATTCTAAGTACTTATATTTTTCCATATAAGGGCTTCCCTCAACAGCCTTACGTTTTCATCCTTAGACACTCGATGACGTCTAAAGTTCTCATCAAGGAACACAAAATGAGCCGAAACACGATAAAACTCCATTAAACTATTGCGGATCTCTCGCAACTGCCTTCCCTCTCCAACGTCAGACCTTCTTTGATAGTCATACTCCACCCAGGTCTAAAGTTCTCATCAAGGTTCATCAAAATGAGCACAAACACGATAAAGATGCTGTAAACTCTGAGAACCTCTTGCAACTGCCTTTCGTCTCCATCGTTAGAATATCGATGACAGTCATACTCCAGCCCGAGTTAAAGTTCTCATCAAGAGCATGAAATGAGCCTAAAAACGATCTTCTTCTTGTTTATCGTGTGGTTAGTGCCTAACCTGGTGTCAGAGTTTTTATGCCGTCCAATGGCCTCTGACTTGGAGGCGCTACGCCGGGGGGAAACTCCGCTGCCGCGGAAAATTGTCGCTCAGCGGACAGACTTCCGGCGGGATCTCATGGCGACATGGAGAGAGCGACTGTCGCAACCCCGTGCAGGGCACGCCACAATAGTGGCGATAAGTCCCCTCTTTGAGGAGTGGCTTGAGCGACGCCACGGCGTCCTCACCTTCCGCCTGACGCAGGTCCTCACCGGACACGGTTGTTTCGGGAGGTTCCTGCACCGAATCGGGCGGGAGGAAACGCCCGGATGTTTCCATTGCGAGGATCGACCGGAGGACACGGTGGAGCACACGGTAGAGGTAGCGAGCGTGGGCGGAGCACCGCCGTGTCCTCGAAGCGGCGATTGGCGGCGGCGACCTCTCGCGTCCGGCCCTGGTTCAAGCCATGGTCCGGAGCGAGACGGAATGGGACGCCGTCACCTCCTTCTGCGAAGCAGTAATGCTAGAGAAGGAGGTGGCGGAACGTGAGAAGGAGAGAACCTCACAGCGACCCGGCCGCCGCGGAAGTCGCCCCGGACATCCCGTCGCCCGGCCACCGTAGGCGCGGGCCCGTGGACGTCGGGCTATGGCTTAGCTCGCCGTCTGTCCGTCTCATGACGACAGGCCGTGTCGACGGCGCGTTCGCGTTCCACGTGCGCCTCAAAGAGAGTCGGCAAAAAGGAAGGGCCCGCAAGGACCGAGGCCTGCCGGGGTTGCGGGACTGTTCGAAAGAGATACCGTGGCCCGAGAACACAAAGGGCGATGAAGGAACATGGATGGGTTTTAGTCAGTAAAAGTCTGACACTCCCTCCTGCTCCGCCCAGAGCGGGAGGACCATCCAAAAAAAAAGGGCCTCTGACTTGGTTTTACTTGCCGTCGACAAATATCTCTCAGGCATGCTGGTTTCCTCACGATGGTTTCCTTCACCGAAGCAAGTGATAATTATACAAAACGCACATGAATCCGAAAAATCAGAAGTGCATGACTTGGGTTCGAACACGATTTTTTTCAATTTTATATGGGACCAACATTGAGATATACGCTTTTCACTAAAAAAGAATCATGCAAATCGGACCTCTCTGGAAAAAGTTATGCGTCATCATCATCATCATCATCCACAACCTGAATTCACCCACTGCTGGGTATAGGCCTCTTCTGTTTGTGCTAAGTTCCACGCTCTTTCCGTTCCTAGGACGCCACCCGGTCACAGCTTTACTCCACCTACGATCACCGCGCCTGTCCTGCCCAACTCCATTACAGAGCTGACACGGGCGAATGACAGTATTTATCATACTTTCATAATAATCGTAACACTGTGATTCAGAAAATGGAGTCAATTTAAACTGCTAAAATATATGCTTGGAAAGCGATCTACTTGCTTTCCATGCATACAAAAGCTCCACGTCTACAGATTTACTAAATGATAGATTTATATGAATAAATATAGATAAATTTTGATTGAAATAAATTATTCCCTAACCGTCGTTTATATGGTTAAAAAAAACTAAAAGTATGTATAAACTATGTAGTAATGATTTCGAAACCTTAAAGCTTTAAAAAAATCAAAATACTTAGTTACAAAAAGCGAAAACTGGATGGGGATCGAACATGCGAACCTATGTTATTATCTTACAGCATTAAACAAATCAAAATTAATACAAAAAGTGAGTCTTGACTGAGGTTCGAACTTGCGAAACACTGTTCACAGGGCGGTCGCTGTCGCCGGCGGGCTATTTGTTCTAGTGACAAAAGGTTTAAAATAGCTGTTCTATTGCAACGTATGTTATGGCAGTTGTCAGTTGTCAAATAGTTAAATAATATTGACGAAATGCAATATTGCTCACCCCGTAAGTTATTAGCGTAATAATATATAGCCTATGTCCTTCCCCAGGTTGAAATATATCTCCTTGCCAAATTTTATTACGATCCGATCAGCCGTTTAGTCGTGAAAAGGTAGCAAACAAACAAACAGAGTTACTTTCGCATTTATAATATTAGTATGGATATAAGTAAGTTTAATACCCCGCTCCTTTATAAAAATAGCGTGATTATTATGTTCCTAGAGTAAATTTTTTATTAACATGTTATTTTGTGCATTCAATTATTTTGTCCATTCAATTACGAACAAAAACCTTTTAAAATCAATATTGCTTACCTCCCATAACATAAGGCGTGATAATATGTAGCCTAAAGCCTTCCTTGGTTTACAAAGAACATTTTTGCCGAATTTCAATTCAATCTATGCAGTAGTTTTGGCGTGAAGCCGTACCATACACACAGACAAACAGACAAACAGACAAAAATTCTAAAAAGTCACTTTTTGTCATCAGTTACGTTTTTCTAACAAAAGCCACTTATATTTTCTCGAAAGTTCTCAATGTACAGTTTTTCTTTCGTTACTGTTTTATTATATGTATAGATAACATTTTAATTTTAGAAAAAAAAATAAGTCAAGATTTTAGAGTTAAAGTTGGAAGTAGGTACTTAAAATTAATTACCTATTTGAAATTTTACAATAACTATACGTAAAATAAAATATGCAATTGACATATTAAAAAAAATAACTTATGGAACATTTTGGTTCAAAAGTAGTAGGTACTTGGTACAGACCAAACATAAACAAACAAAAAATAAAATTATATAAATTATGCTTGCAGGCATAATAAAAAAAATAAAAATATTATTGTACAAAAAAGTGGGTAAAGATGTTCTTATGTAGGTACATACACGAAAACAAAATTTAAAATCAAAAGGATGAAAGTGGAAATGGAGTGATGAGAGTGGATTGATGCAATGCGTGAGTAGATGTGTGTGTAAATGTGTGTGTGCGAATGTGAGAGTGTAACAGCCTTATTCATAAAAAATCCTTAATTGAGGTTTGATTGGTCTGTTAGCTAGCAGACTCATTAGGCTTGTTAGACGGTTGTCAAGAAGTATGATTCATAAACGCTTGCTAGCAGTCTGCTAGCTAATGAGCTGCTGATAGACGGATTAGACGCGTTATGTTGGCCATCTTGACAAATGAACAGACAAAAAAGTTCCGTAGCAGCAAGTAACATAATGTTACGTCGTACCCATACCTACAATACAAGTAGCTTCTAATAGTAGGTACCTACAACTAAGTAGGTAGGTAGTAGTAGGTATGTATCGAATGATGTAGGTACAAATTCGCAAACTACCTATAAAATACATCAGGAAGTTGTCATTGTAATTTCGACCGTACGCCCAGGGCATAAAGTACCTATTTCTTTCCTTTGTACAAAAGTTGTGGAAGTTTCTCGTAGGACAATGACCTAGTATGAATTGACTAGAAGATTCTGGATCTTTCTCAAACGTTCGGTCGTCATATAAATAGTCGACGTGTTTGCGGGAGCAGGCAGTATTATTTTGGCTACAGTACGGGACGAATCAAAGTGAACTAGTGAGTGCGATATCTAAGCGAATAGTGATCAGTAGTGTACTTGTGATTGAGTTTGAAGTGTTTTGTGATTATTAAAGTTATTCAGTTGTTTCATCGGTAGTAATTAATTTATCCCATACCCAGCTCGTAACAATTTGGTGCCAGAAGTGAGGGATAAATTATGCCAGTTCTACCAAAGGACAACACGGACGGTATCCGTACCAGGAGTCAGCGACAGCAGGACATGGACCAAAGGCGGTTTGGAGACTCTCCGACACAGACACCGGGTGGAGTCCAGCCTACGTCAGTGCCAGTCGCTGGTCCATCCGGAGTTTCTCCAGCATCAGTAGCGCCAGACTTGTCAGCTTTAATGGCGCTGCTGCAGGAGCAGGCTCGCCGTCAAGAGGAGCAGGCTCGCCGTCAAGAGGAGCAGGCTCGCCGTCAAGAGGAGCAGTCTCGCCAGTTACAGGAGCAGTTGCAACGAGATAAGGAGGAGCAGGCTCGCCGTCAAGAGGAGCAGTCTCGCCAGTTACAGGAGCAGTTGCAACGAGATAAGGAGGAGCAGGCTCGCCGCCAAGAGGAGCAGGCTCGCCAGTTACAGGAGCAGTTGCAACGAGATAAGGAGGAGCAGGCTCGCCGTCAAGAGGAGCAGGCTCGCCAGTTACAGGAGCAGTTGCAACGAGATAAAGAGGAGCAGGCTCGCTGTCAAGAGGAGCAGGCTCGCCGTCAAGAGGACCAGGCTCGCCAGTTACAAGAGCAGTTGCAACGAGATAAAGAGGAGCAGGCTCGCCGTCAAGAAGAACAGATGATCCTCATAAAGGATCTTCATGCAACTTTCGGCAAAGAGCTCAAGATTATGAAGGACCAGGTACACCAGCACGAGAATCGCATCTCAGAGGCCGAAGTTCAGATCGCTGGAGTGAAGAAGGCTTTGGGAGAACTGAAGTCTGGAGACGTGACTGTGACTTCAGTAGTTGCTGCACCTTCAGCGCGGGGCTTTAAGGTGCCTCCATTCGACGGAACATCTTCGTGGTCGGCTTATAAAATTCAATTTGAGGCCGTTATGAAGGCGAATGGATGGACAAAATCGCAAGCCATGACCGCGCTCACCTTGGGCCTCCGAGACCAGGCCCTAAACATTCTTGAGGCGCTCGGTAAGGATGTAACCTACGAGCAGCTGCTGGAGGCGTTAGAGTCCAGATACGGCGACGCGCACCTGGAGCACGTATTTCGTGCTAAGTTGAAGGATCGTGTTCAACGTAGTGCCGAGAACCTACAGCAGTGGGCCCTGGAAGTTGAAAAGCTGGTTCGGAAAGCATACCAGTCTGCCCCTGCACTGATCGATGGGAATCTGGTACAAGCGTTCGTTGATGGAATACGTGACTTAGAAGTTAGAGCCGCCGTGAGACTTGGGCATCATGAAACATTGAAGGACGCCTTAGCCCATGCTTTAGAAGTAGAGGCAGTGAGGCAAGACCACCGAACGCACCGCGTTAGGGAGGTTGTAGCATCACCGGTACGCGAGCGCCCGCAAGGGTACAGTCCTAGGTGCTACACTTGTGGAGAAAGGGGTCACCTTCGGTCAAGCTGTCCAAAGCGCAACACCCCGCGAGAAGATCAGCAAGGAAGGGTGGCTGAAGTGACTGCCCAGCCACAGCAGGGAAACGAGTAAATGCCAGGACTGGGGGGCGGGTGCTGGCTGGTATTGAAAGAGCCCCGAGAATCTTGATCTCGCAAGCACATGACGGGAACAGCCTGACCATCAGAGGCGAAGTCAACGGAACACCATGCAAACTGACGTTGGATACTGGAGCTTCTTACACGGTCGTTAACTCTCACCTAGCAAGTCGGTTTCTTGGGGACTACTTTGATAACCACGACCGTATACGATTACTAACAGCTACCGGTCAGCACATAACCGTCCGAGGCAAGAAGGAGGTGGAGTTAAAATTGGGTGACAGATTTTACAAGCACAATGTCATCGTGGCCGACATAGTGGACGATTGCATCTTGGGCTTGGATTTCATGCGGAAATATCGTTGTGAGATCGACGTTGATCAAGGAGTATTGAAATGTGGTTCAGAGGAAGTCTTCATGGAAGGTGCACCATCAGGGAAAGTGTACTGCTTGAAGGAGATTGTTCTTCCTCGCAGATCAGAAACGATTGTGCCAATTAGTTTACCACGGAATTCTGGACAAAAAGATCGAAGTGTTCTGATAGAAAGGGTGAACAATGACTTTCCATGGAAGATGGCACGTACTCTGGTCAAGGCCAAAAACGTCTCGGCAGTACGCATACTGAATCCAAGTGACAAGGAGCAAGTGATTAAGAAGGGCACCTTAATCGGCACTTGCGAGGAAGTAGCTTGGATGCGTCAATTGCAAAATCTGCCTACCGGAAATAAAATTCGTAGTACAAAGTTTGACGTGTCAACACTTTTGGAAAACTGCGATTTATCTAAAGAAGAAATGGACAAGGCTAAGAAGATGTTACTTCAGTACGCCGACATTTTCTCTTCAAATGATGCTGACATAGGGAGAACTGGACTAGTTCAGCATAAGATTAATACGGGTAACGAGTTACCAATCCGTCAGCGACCAAGAAGACTGCCAGTTGCACGTGAAAAAGAGGTGGAAACCATGATGGAGGGAATGATGAAGGAAGGTGTTATAGAGCCTTCATCGAGTCCATGGTGTTCTCCTGTGGTCCTGGTAAAGAAAAAGGACGGCAGTATGCGCTTCTGTGTGGACTATCGACGACTGAACGATGTCACGAAAAAGGACAGCTATCCGCTGCCTAGGATCGATGACACACTGGATACGCTGACTGGTATGAAGTGGTTTACCACACTTGACCTGAAAAGTGGCTACTGGCAAGTAGAAATAGACCCCAAGGATAAGGAAAAAACTGCATTCTCAACAGGGAAGGGATTGTGGCAGTTTAAAGTTATGCCATTCGGATTGTGCAATGCTCCTGCAACGTTTGAAAGGCTGATGGAGCAAGTACTCGCCGGATTGATTGGAGACGCATGTCTTGTCTATCTATAGACGACATAATCATCGTGGGCCGTACATTTGAAGATCACCTTAAAAACCTCAACCAAGTGCTGTCGAAAATCCAAACAGCAAATCTTAAGTTAAGTCCGAAAAAGTGCTCGTTTTTCAGAAAACAAGTGAACTTCTTAGGACACATAGTTTCGGGGGAAGGTGTTCAAACAGACCCAGAAAAAGTAATCGCCGTCAAGGATTGGCCAGTTCCGAAAGACAAGTCAGAGCATTTCTGGGTTTGTGCTCCTACTATCGAAGGTTTGTCAAGAATTTTGCCGACATTGCAAAACCTCTGCACAAACTCACTGAGGAAAAGCGGCAATTCTGTTGGGACGAGAACTGCGACGTTGCATTTCAGGAATTAAAGAAACGTCTGTGCAATACGCCTATCTTGGTATATCCTGACACAGAAAATGACTCGGACATCAAACCGATCTTCGAGTGGATCAAAGCTGGTGCTCCTAAACCCAAGTGGAGTGATGTGGCTGCGATGAGTTCCATCACGAAGAGTTATTGGGCGCAATGGAACAGCTTGGTGATCCAGGATGGAGTCTTGTGCCGTAAATGGGAAAACGCTCGAGGGGACAGCTGTCATCTACAAATGGTTGTCCCTAAAGCTAAGGTACCGGATGTTTTACGGCTGTAACATGATGGATGTTCGGGAGGACATATGGGGGTAAAAAGGACTTTACTAAAAATTCGAGAACGCTTTTACTGGATCCACTGTCGAGATGATGTGGAGGACTGGTGTCGCAAATGTACCAGTTGTGCGGCCGTGAAAGGACCCCAAACACGCAGCAGAGGAGCATTAAAAGTGTACAACGTTGGAGCCCCTTGGGAACGGATAGCACTAGACGTTGCGGGACCATTTCCAGAAAGTGAGAGCGGAAACAAGTACTTCTTGGTGGTCATGGATTACTTCACAAAGTGGCCAGAAGTCTTCGCCATTCCTAATCAAGAAGCTACAACTGTCGCAGATAAATTGGTTCAGGAAGTCTTCTGTCGTTTTGGAGTACCCTTAGAAATACACAGCGATCAAGGAAGGAATTTCGAATCGCAAGTATTTCAGGAGACTTGTCGATTAATGGGTACCCACAAAACCAGAACCACCTCTTACCACCCACAATCTGATGGAATGGTGGAACGATTCAACCAAACGTTGGAAAGATATCTGGCAAAAGTCGTGGAAAGCAGACAAAGGGATTGGGACAAGCACATACAGCCGTTTCTTCTGTCCTACCGCAGCGCAGTCCACGAAAGTACGACTGTGACGCCCGCCTTCGCGAACTTTGGAAGGGAATTACGGTTGCCTGCAGATTTAATCACTGGAACTCCCCCTGATGCTCCACGCAGTGTAACAGATTACGCAAATGACTTGCGTAACAAGTTGAATGATGTTTATGAGCATATTAGACAATCCGGCCAACAGATGTCTGAGAAGATGAAGACCCGTTACGACCGGAAGGCAAATAGTAGGGGTTTCGACGAGAGTTCACTGGTGTGGTTGCATAACCCAGTACGGAGCAAAGGGAAGTCTCCGAAATTACAAGCAAACTGGGATGGACCATACCGAGTCGTGACTAGGATCAACGATGTCACCTACCGAATACAGAAGGGTCCACGAGGTGCGCCTAAGATTGTCCATGTAGACCGATTGGCGCGATACTACGGGCCTAATGATGCTCGGGACGAGCATGTCTAAGGAGGGGGCAGTGTTACGTCGTACCCATACCTACAATACAAGTAGCTTCTAATAGTAGGTACCTACAACTAAGTAGGTAGGTAGTAGTAGGTATGTATCGAATGATGTAGGTACAAATTCGCAAACTACCTATAAAATACATCAGGAAGTTGTCATTGTAATTTCGACCGTACGCCCAGGGCATAAAGTACCTATTTCTTTCCTTTGTACAAAAGTTGTGGAAGTTTCTCGTAGGACAATGACCTAGTATGAATTGACTAGAAGATTCTGGATCTTTCTCAAACGTTCGGTCGTCATATAAATAGTCGACGTGTTTGCGGGAGCAGGCAGTATTATTTTGGCTACAGTACGGGACGAATCAAAGTGAACTAGTGAGTGCGATATCTAAGCGAATAGTGATCAGTAGTGTACTTGTGATTGAGTTTGAAGTGTTTTGTGATTATTAAAGTTATTCAGTTGTTTCATCGGTAGTAATTAATTTATCCCATACCCAGCTCGTAACAATAATATAAAAGTTCTTGTAGTTCGTTGTAATTTTAATCGATGTTTTAATAATAGTGTATTTTTTTAATTAAGTTAAAACCAGTTTACGGTGGAAGTTTACATGGTAATGTACATCATATTTTTTTTTTAGTTTTATCATTCTATTATTTTAGAAGTTACAGGGGACACATTTTACCACTTTGGAAGTGTCTCTCGCGCAAACTATTCAGTTTAGAAAAAAAAAATATCAGAAACCTCAATATCATTTTTGAAGACCTATCCATAGATATCCCACACGTATGGGTTTGATGAAAACAATTTTTGAGTTTCAGTTTTAAGTATGGAAACCCCCAAAATGTATTGTTTTTTTTTTATATTTGTGTGAAAATCTTAACGATTCACAGAATACATCTACTTACCAAATAGTTTCGAAGAAAGTGGCTGTGATATACGGACGGACAGACAGACATACATGACGAATCCATAAGGGTTCCGTTTTTTGCCATTTGGCTACGGAACCCTAAAAATGGCCTCATCGAAAATTAAAAAAAAATTGACAGCAATGACAGCAAATTAGCGAGAAAAAAGAAAAGAAATAAAACAGAAATGATAAACCAATAAGAAAAGATAAAAATTTGACGATACAACCCCAAGATCAACTTTAAAAAAAAGCGAGATGTTTGTTTTCCCGCCATTTCCGATAAGTGCAAAAAGCTGTAACTATGTTAATCATCCTAATTTTATTTTTTTCATATTTATTGTTAGTACACGTATCATCTTAAAAACCTAATTAAGAGGATTTTTGAAAAAAAAATCCAGAAAAAAATATTTTCAGGAATTTGTCCTGAAAATATTTTTTCCTGGATTTTTTTTAATCTGCGTAACCCACCCTTCACTAAAATTATCTTCGGTATGGTTTTTTGCTCTTGTCAAAGTCAGCTGTTCAAATTTCCGGCGGCCATTTTGTGACTTAGCAGGGAGATAAAGGAGGGTCAACGGTCCTCTAACGTTAGCAGAGCCCTATATACATTGTAGTCTTTGTAGTAGGGGAGCCCACGAGGCT
Organism: Xestia xanthographa; assembly: GCA_905147715.2. NCBI lineage: Eukaryota > Metazoa > Arthropoda > Insecta > Lepidoptera > Noctuidae > Xestia > Xestia xanthographa. The sequence goes on along the minus strand of LR990649.1, from coordinate 11,651,887 downwards.
AAATGGGGATTTACTCGAGCGTCGTAGAGACCTATTGGGATGCAAAGCTTAGATGATAAGAAGAAAAAAATGTTATATGATATATACCTTTACATCGGTGGGGGAAGCGGCTATAGATTTTTAAATATGTAAAAAAAAAACTGTTGCATGGACATCCTCGAGCGCATCAGATATTGATAGCATCAATGCCCTACGTATTTTTAATAACGTACGTATGTTAATCTGATCGTTTGCATGATGCGGGTGGTTGTATTTAAGGGTTGAAAATGAAAAAAAAAAAAAAATTATCGAGCGCGTCAGATTTTCTAAGGGAGTGTTAAGTACACCAAAAAAAAGCTCTCATTCACTAATCTGACGATTTCGATGGGACGCAAACTCGCGGCCATATCCATAATGTGCAAAAAAAAATCGCCATTTTGAAATACTCAAGCGCGTCAGATTAAGATATATATGGTTCATCTTTATGTTCTAAACGTACTGTCTCATAATCTGACGATTATCTAGAGGGATTCGCCTGATCTGACAAAAAAAAATTAGAAAAACGGTTCACTTTAAAGGCCATCCCTGCAACTTCCCGCTAATTCCATTCCTGGGCGCTTGAAATTGTACTTATGACATTTTTGAGCTCAAAATATAATTTATGTGATATTTTGAGCTCGCTAAGTTCAAAGAAATAATATTTCTATACATTGACATATACATATACATTGACTCTGAAAGTGAGAGCGACGATTACGATGATGAACCTATGCCAAGTACCTCACATGGTACGCAAGGGGCCGACGACTTTATGTTAGGGATTTCCCCCCTCAGCGACAGTGATTCAATAATAATTAGTGTAAATGTAATAAAAGTATTAAGTGTAAATAATATTGTGTGTGTTTATAATAAAAATCTGCCGCTTTCAAAAGGTGAGGGACTGAAATTAAATTTTTAATTTATATAAAGTTATTTTGTAGCTTTCTGTCTCTCAAGTGTTTTGATACTTATTTTTCTTCACGAGTGTACATGCGCTAAAGTTCGCAAAGCCTATGTTCAGACTCGCCAAGATACGTCGGCCGTATTGTATGCCACGAACGAGTCTTTATGATCAGCTGTGATGGCGTCATGGCAACAGAAACCAGATTGGGGACGGAGTGAGAGAGTAATAGATAGAGAAAGAGTGAGAGAGGAATAGAAATCCGGAGAAGGAAATGTAGGCATCACGCAGCTGCACGCATTTAACTTTATCGACGAATTTTTGTTATTTCGGCTTGCGGAAATCGTCAGATTATATATTTTTCATTATTCTTGAATTATTTCCTTCAAAATAAAAAAAAATTTAGCTACGCTCGAGAATGTCGAGATGACGTTTTTTTTTTACAACTTAGTTGCCCTCCCTTTTTTTTACGTCACTTTTAAATTGTCAGATTAGTGGAATATACACTTTTTAGGATGTAATTAACTCACCCTACCTTAATCTGACGCGCTCGAGAATTTCTGATGGTCAATTTTTTTTTACTAATCTGATCCTGTATCCTTCACGGGCGGCCTTATATATGGGCCTCATGTTTTGTGGAGGTACTTAACCGGGTACAAGGTATCCCCCTGTATATTAATCTGCCGCGCTTTAGTAAATCCCGAAATCCCCGCTTGGGCTCCCCTACTATTGAGCAGAGCTTTGATGGACTGATAGCGTTAACAGACGTTTATGAATCATGTTTTTTAGCATCGGGCCTTCAAGGAGCCTTCAAGGAGGCTCTAACTTTTTATGAATAAGGCTTGTATGTAAATAGAAATTTTATTATTAATTGAATTAAAAAGAAAAGTGCCAAGGAAGGCAAAAAATTTTTGGGAAAAACTAGTGTTAAAACGGATAATTCGACAAACATTTGCTGATCGTCTATTTTGAGTAAGGAAATCGTGATCAATGGGAAGTTCAGCGTGTTTTTTTAATACAGTCATGAGTATGAACAACTGCCGGACCGTTAGAACTTGGCAGTGTTGGTAGAGATCGAAGGTTGGATAGCGAATAGGGAAATAACAACTAACTTTTAATATAGCTCTTTGGGCTCTCTTACATGAAATCATAACAGACAGTTGTGTAGGCTGGGAACTACTGGGAAGATTGTTAGTAGTTTATGTAGCTCCATTTATTTCTTTTCAGTACACTTCCTCGAAAACGGGTTCTTAACGCACTACGATTAGGTTCAACATGCAATGTATTTCACACGCGTGCGTTTTCTTCATTTTCAAGCACGTGTGCGGAAAAAAAACCACTGGTAATGTTATACGATGTTCAAATCGGTTCAATGCCTATAGTCGGAGGTGAATGTTTTTTTTTATTTCGGCAAAGCAATGTGAGTCTTTACGGCGTAAATATTTTTTGAATAATTATTTAAATTGTGTTTATAAATAGAATATTATAGATAAAAATGATTATTTAAATAATATAATTTACTTTCACACAAACTAACATTTATTTGTGTTATAAATTCAGAAATACAAAAAAAAAACTATAATTTATATTAGGCTGTTTAACGGTTTCATACCTTTGCTTCTCCTTCAACCTGGGGAAAGCAAAGCGCGGAAAAAAAGAAAATTAAAATCTTAGTTTCATAAGTAATTCATGACTAAAGTATTTTTCGTTCTTATAATTTATTTCGTCTAAAGAGTATTGAAAAACGTCGTTTGATACACGTGGACATTTGTTATGCAGTTCTCGGCTCAAAAACACCCTCGCCTACGGCTCATGTGTTAATTCCGCCTCAAATGCAATAACAAACTTTCTCCACTTGTATCAAAATGTACTATTCTAACTAGTTAAATTAAAAAGATTTTAAAACTACCAAGGAGATTTTTAACGCTTGTCTTTGGTCTTCGAATTAAGAGAACTGAAGTAATAATGTGCTGCCCGTGATTATTAATCAAAGACTTGGGTTCAATCCCAGGCAGGGTACACTTAGTATGATAATTATTGAGAGCAGTGACGAATGTGATGATGAAATCAATTGCACAAAGTTACCTAAGTGTACCCTGCCTGGGATTGAACCCAAGTCTTTGATTAATAATCACGGGCAGCACATTATTACTTCAGTTCTCTTAATTCGAAGACCAAAGACAAGCGTTAAAAATCTCCTTGGTAGTTTTAAAATCTTTTTAATTTAACTAGTTAGAATAGTACATTTTGATACAAGTGGAGAAAGTTTGTTATTGCATTTGAGGCGGAATTAACACATGAGCCGTAGGCGAGGGTGTTTTTGAGCCGAGAACTGCAATAACAAATGTCCACGTGTATCAAACGACGTTTTTCAATACTCTTTAGACGAAATAAATTATAAGAACGAAAAATACTTTAGTCATGAATTACTTATGAAACTAAGATTTTAATTTTCTTTTTTTCCGCGCTTTGCTTTCCCCAGGTTGAAGGAGAAGCAAAGGTATGAAACCGTTAAACAGCCTAATATAAATTATAGTTTTTTTTTTGTATTTCTGAATTTATAACACAAATAAATGTTAGTTTGTGTGAAAGTAAATTATATTATTTAAATAATCATTTTTATCTATAATATTCTATTTATAAACACAATTTAAATAATTATTCAAAAAATATTTACGCCGTAAAGACTCACATTGCTTTGCCGAAATAAAAAAAAACATTCACCTCCGACTATAGGCATTGAACCGATTTGAACATCGTATAACATTACCAGTGGTTTTTTTTCCGCACACGTGCTTGAAAATGAAGAAAACGCACGCGTGTGAAATACATTGCATGTTGAACCTAATCGTAGTGCGTTAAGAACCCGTTTTCGAGGAAGTGTACTGAAAAGAAATAAATGGAGCTACATAAACTACTAACAATCTTCCCAGTAGTTCCCAGCCTACACAACTGTCTGTTATGATTTCATGTATGTATTACTGCATCTAGAGTTCTATATTTAGTCAAAGATTATCTCTCTTTAGGTACAACATGATATGAGTTGATACGTGCTCGGTGCTACTGACTTGTTGACCTGCTTACTTGTTTTGCATTATCATCGCTGTTACCAAGTTTATTTGATTAAAGTTCCAGACAAAGTTGATGCAATTTGCGACGCAGAGGAATGCAATACTATCATAGGTACGTCTAAAACTAAAATTTTGGTTGGAAAACAGTCAGTAAGGCAACGCAAGGAACCGCAGTTCCACTGAAGCGGAGCGGAGCGGGATTCACCAAACACATGGCTTAAAATCCACATCTCTTCTCCACTCCTGCCCGCGTAGCATGAGCACCGTCGTCATGCTAAGCGGGCTGCTATGTGATTGGTGAATCGCGCTCCACTCCGCTTCAGTGGAACCGCAGCCTAAGGCACGGACTCCACCAAAGCGGAGTCGAGCAGAGCACAGCGAAGAGGAGACATGCGGAAACTGACCAATCACATTGCTTGAAATCTACATCGCATTTCTTCTATGATTGGTCGAATCTTGCACATCTCCTCGCCGGTTTGGTGGAGTCCGAGCCAAACGAGACTACAGGCAAGCCACGTTGCGCTTACAGTTATGCGCTGCAGCTGAAATAGTGCTCTTATCTAACTATACACTTCAGTTTTTCTCTTGTGTGAACTAGTAGCTGCTTATGTTTTACCTGGATTATCAACAAATGATGATGTGTGAACGTGATAATAACGCATTCTTGAACTTCGATTTGAAGATTACCTACTGATAAGTAATTTCAAAGGCATTTGAAACATTTCACGTTATTCTCTAGGATGGCAACGCAGCTCAGGTGTGTTGAAAGAAGAAGTAGCTTACCAAAGCCTCAGTTAGATAGCGTGAAAAATTTCTAGCCTAATTCTCTAGCCAAGGGTTATGTTCACAATCTCAATTTGTTTTGTTTCTCAGTCGTTTCTGAGCAAGTCGACAAAGTAACAAAAAACGGAATATGTACCTACTCAATGATATTCCGTATCTATAGACGAATGGCAAAAAAAAACAATTACTTTCGGGGCTGGGTGCTAATTAATACTCTCGATTGTTTTCATGTAGCATACTTTTATTTATCTTTTCTGCATGAGTCAGCAAAATTATTATCTCATCTTTAAATAAAATTTTCGCGCCTAATTAACATTACACGTTCTTTCATTCTGCATTCCCTTAGTTCTTAAACTTTCTACATGGGTCACCTAAATCCTACTTCAGTAGGAATGCACAAAAATAACCTAATTCGAGGTGCAGTGCTTAACTTTTTTACTGACATATCCAAGGCGAAGTGCAAAAACCATTCGAGCTCGCTTCGCTCGCTCTTGCATCATTCGTACTTCATTTTTCTGTATGAATCGACAAAGTTACTCCTTGAAGTTAGGAAGTAACTTCAATGAGTAACTTTGTCTGATGTCTATGAATGAATAAACAAAACTTGTAAAATCCGAACTTTTAATATGCTAGACTAGTGTTTCTCAACCTTTTTCAAGACACGACCCCCATAGTAGGTATGAAAAAATATTTGACGAACCCCCGACCCTTCGCTTTTTTTATGCACTTTGTAGGTATTTAACACACTAATTAATTCGGAATTCGATTTAATTCTCAATGTAGCAAAAACGGATCCACGATGAAACCTCAATAAGATGGATGTTTTTATTTTGTTAATTTGTATTAGCATACAAATGTGTTACCTCCCTATAGAGGCTTCGCGACCCACAGGTTGAAAAACACTGTGCTAGACTACGTAACCCCCCCCCCCCCCCCCCGGACTCAAAGTCTGAATCCACCCTTGTTTCTAGCTACTGTCCCACTGTTGGCCAAGGACCATCCCGAAGTCTTGCAGAACCACTTGTCCCGACACGAGCTACATCGAACCAGCCATCGCGGTAAGTGTAAGGCCCAGCACACCGCTGGAGGCGAAAATGTGTTGCGCTGACCAGACAAGGGCAGGAAGATGATGATGACTAACTTGTTGGTGCTCTGGTCGCAAGGGCGACTGCTGAGCACGAGGATCTGGGTTTGATTCCCAGATTGGGCAGTGTTAGGCCCAGCACACCACTGGAGGCGCAGCGGAGCGCATTTGAAGACAACAATTTAATATAAACCTTAACTACCTTGTTATACGGTCAATATAAGAATAAATTCGCACGCGGTACTCGGAGCGCCCTCAAGCTACTACAAGAGAATGCGCGCGACCGTATATCAAGGTGTTAAGGTTTATATTAAATTGTTGTCTTCAAATGCGCTCCGCACTACCAATCCGCACTGGGCCCGCGTGGTGGATTATAGCCCATTCCCTCTCATAGAGAGGAAGGCCTGTGTCCCAGCAGTGGGAACATTAATAGGCTGATGATGAATGCGCTCCGCTACGCCTCCAGCGGTGTACGCTGGGCCTAAGAAATCATCTCGCTACATTTTCTGGGCCGGCCTCAGCGGCGCCGTCGCAGCTGTGGGCACTCATTGTGTGGAGACTTTTTCCCAGCCATCGTGCATGCGTAGTTACCTATTTGATTAAAAAAAAAAATACAAAATGTCTGGTCTTAAAAAAAATCTAAATGTGAATTTGGTTAACCCATGGAAACTCGTTGGGTTTTCTGTTAGGATTTTCTTACTAGCAATCTGGACTACCTGTTATGCAATGACGCTACCTATTGGCGCTTAAGTGTAATAGCATTTGTTTTTTACAATAATGAATAATGCGAATGAATTCCCTGGCCGCGATAACGCGTTACCTAGACACGCAAATAAAGTAATGACACGCTATTTTTGTTAAACAGAGCCTATAAATAATTCAGCGCGTCTTGTCAATTTTATAACCTGTATCATACTCATTGCGAGTTCACTTACGCTGGCAACAAATAAAGTAACAAAATCAGCGTTGCTTTCGTATGAGTTATAAATAGAGGATGCGTGTCGTACCGACGACCAACGTGTCTTGTTAGTCAGCCTATTATTTTGCGACTGCGTCATGTTATCATGCTCAACGAAGATTCACTAGATTCTTCCCAAACAGTGCACCTGTTTACGAGCAATTAATACTGTGATAAATAGTTTAAATTCAGACCATACTATGACGTCACTGAATTGCTTTTTTGTAAGTTTAGGTAGGTGTGCAAATAAAAAGCAAAAGTTTTAAACAAATCAATATTATTTCCAATAAATTTATCAGTACATCCACATTGAATGCATATTAATTTTTACTCAATAAAATACAACATAAAGTCTTCGACAGCATGAACTAAACATAAGAACGAGTATAGGATATAATTTATTTACAATAAGGTGGTTTAAACACAAAATAAAACATTGAACATAACAAAAATCAGTGCAACAATAAAATAATAAATATTAATAGACAGTGGACTTCAACGTGGTAGAGTTATAATAATCTAAGGATATAATTATTCAATCGTTAGTTACACAAGTTTGTTACAAAATTATCTATTGGCCTCACATCACAGAGCTAAGCGATCTCGAGGGTCGACCCTAACGTGAACTGGCTCGCCGAGACGCTCGAGTGCCGCTGAGATGCGTCTCTTATATATCATAAACATACTCTCTCGCGCACAATCAACTCAAACTGTTCCTCTCAACAAACTAATAGTGGCACGATAACATCAAAACCAAAAATAAACGTGTACAAGCACGGGATCAACTCGACCTGTGACTCTTCAACTAAAATGCGTCACTGCTACTTAGTAATATTGTCAAAACCTGCAAAACATCAGAGCTGCGCGTAAATGCGCCCACGACAGACGAAGGGTCATACAGACTAATCTTGTAAAAAAGCTCTAAAACTGTAAAAAACGTAGGAGCTCAAATCGTCATGCAATCAACTCGACGTCGATTCTAAGACTAGAAAAATGCAAACCATTCGAAGAAACCTAACGCCCGTGTCCGTCGACGTATAAATGCCCACACCGCACACCGTGATACCTAACAATGATATGTGTTTGTGTAGCTCCCGAAGCGATGTGACGATAGCTCTGCTGCGGCCGCAAGTCCGTGATGCCCACAACTATACCATAATAAAAAGATGAACACACTATCAATTATTACCTAAAATATTCAACAAGGGAAATCAGCTGATTCGAGTAGTCACCAAATGTCGCTCGGCTGAGAATTTCGATAGCTCTCATACAACAATAATTACTATAACTTAGGACAGTCGTTAGGCCTTAAAATTTAAAATGTACAGTTATTTATTATGGCAGATATCAACAATCAATTTATACTATATCGATACGATACTGACACTTTTTACAGAAACAATACTAAGTTATATACACTGATGCGATAACAACGTGCACCGACCCTCGCGGCGTGATCACGCCTCGTCGCTAGCAAATGGCACTTTCATACAAGCTCCCGCTACTATTTGTTCTACACCGTCGACTCGCCAGCGTCGCCGTCGGGACCGAGGGTGCACAATAAACCAACTCTATCGTAATATAATATATATTCTAAATTACTCTAATCCATAAATATACCGAAACCCCCGGCCGGCGATCGCGAACAAGAAGCAGCGCATATAATATTTATATTCGAAACGAGGTACCGGCGGGCCGAGTCGCGAGCTCCGGTCCCGTGCGGCCACAGACAGCACATACAGCACAGGGACAGTGAGCAAAGAGTCTCGCGGCCGGCGGGGCTAGGCGAACCCGGGCGGGTCCCACGTGGCCGTCCATCAGGACGCGTGCGGCAGCAGCAGGTACAGCGCCGCCGCCAGCAGCGGCACCAGCAGCGCCAGCGCGTGGCGCAGCGTCACCCGCGCGCCGCGCTTGTGCTGCAGCGCCGCCAGCGCCGCCGCCAGCCGCGCGCGCTCGCCGCACACCTCGGCCCAGCGCTCCTTGGCGCGCACCAGCTCCTCCTCCAGCGCGTGCAGCGACCCGTTCTGCAGCGTCACCTGCAGGCGCGAGCTGTCGTCCAGCCGCACGAACGAGCCGGAGCCCGCGCCCTCCGGCTCCACGCTCTCCGTCTCCACGCTCTCCGTCTCCTCGACGGCGGCCTCCTCGTCGCGGTTGATCTCGGTGACGGCGGAGTCGGTCTCCTCGTCGTCGTCGTCGTAGTCGAGGCGGAACATTTCGTCGATCTCGGCGGAGATCTTGCCGGCGTCGATACTCCGCTCGGGCGTTTCGAGCGGCTCTTCTGGCGCGGCCTCCGTCTCCACGGCCTTGTCCTGCGTGGAGCGCTCCCTGACGGTGGAGGTGCGCAGTCTCTCGATCTGCTGGTCTTTGGCGAGTACTTCGGCGCGCAGATTGCCGACGACGAGAGTGAGGTCGTCGATGTCGGCGCGCGTCGGCCGGAACGCGAGCTCGGCTTGCATGACGGCCGCACTGGACGCCAGTCGCTGGATTTCGGCAAGGTTGGATTCTTCTGATACCGTCGAACGGTTGAGTTGCACCTAGAATCATAAATAAAGTTATTGTAGTGCTTTAAATAAAATGTTAATAAGTCCCTTACTAAACCTAGCCAAGTTGTCACCATCAGCCCATAGAGAGGGCAACAAGGTGTTATTAAAATAGAGCACAACCCTGAGGAAGTAAACAGCCCCCAACATAATATTGCAGGTGGTACCTGCAGGTCAGCGATGCGCGCGCGGTAGTAGGCGGCGTCGTCGGACTCGAGCGCGGGCGGCTCGTGCGCGTCGGGCTGCGCGGCGAGCAGCTCGTCGCGCGCGGCCCGCAGCTGCTCGTTGTCGGCGGCGGCCGCGCTCAGGCGCTCGCGCAGCACCTTGATCTCCTCGTTCAGGCCCGCCATCACACGCAGAATGTTCGCGTACTCCACGCCCGCTTTGCTCTGACAAATATACTGTTTATTACTGTGTGTCTTTATTATTTTACCCAAACGTATCATGTATGGTTATAGAACAGGAGATAGTTTTTTCGAATCATAATTCTAGAAAGAACCATGATTATCATACCAAGCGGTTACATTATTTACCGCTGCTTTTAAGATTTTTGCAGAAAGAAGTAATAACTATAAACCGATCAACAATTGTCTGGTAAAAATGTTGCAACACTGAAACTGCAATGTTAATTACCGATGCTACAGGTAATTAACCGACGTAATTTCTGTAATTCAAATATTATAGCGCAGCAGTTCTTTTACCTGACTTCATAATTTGAGTCATTGCACTGGTGAGTCGTTAAGGTGCATTTTACGTGGATGTTCTCCACGTAAAATGTACCTTAACGACGTGTTAAGAACATTTAGCTGGTGATCAAGTGGCTGGGAGCATTGTGTAGCAGGGGGCGGGGCGAGGCGGTGCCTGCAGCGCGGCCGCCTGCCTGACTCACGCCGCGCGCTCGCAATAAAGAACAAAGCATCACACGAACTACCGCGCCGTGAAATTGTGCATTAACATACATAATAACACGCTCGTATCGTGCACCGCCCTTTACTTGGATATTGACAATTTATAGAAAAGTAAAACATTTATCTGCAACTTGTATGTATTATTTACATGATGGTATAAGATAGTAAAACAAAGGACTACATCAATTGCTTATTATCTGACTTCCGTGATGACGATGAGTCGATCTTTTTATATTGACTAACAAGAATACTCCAACATTATAAGAGCTGATTAGCCTTTTAACAAAGAACAACAGGATGGAATGGGACCTCCCATTCCATCCTGCAACCCTCGCCTCAGTAAAGGAATGAAGTTCGTGGAGATGCTTACAAATCGAACATGGACTGCACTCTACCGCCCCTCACGGACTAGACAAATACAGAACATATTCTTCTTATTCCAGAGAGTCGCTGAGCTCTGGTGATGATATTATATCAAGCAGATGTAATGCATTTTAGGAGGATTTCAATGTTGGGTTACGTATAATACTCGAAATACGTAAAATCAATTTACAAGTGCCTTCGAAACCTGATAAACGTTTTGGAAACTTTTTGTTAAATCGAAATCGCCGACAACAAATGTGAGTGAATTAGGCTGATACTTATTTACCAAGCATTAAAGATAAACGAAGTAATTAGTAGGAAGTTATAACGGAAGGTGGAACGAAGCATCTTCCGCTATGACAAGGCATAATTACACGTATTTTACTTCCAAATAAAATAAGCGAAAACATTGTTGAATTACTACTACAAACAAGTACAAAAAATCTCTCACCATGTCAAGAAAAAATGTTTCTCGAACATTTGAGACTACGACGTCAAAACAAGCAGATTTACGTTCCAATCCGAGGTCTTATCTGAAACGATGATTCACGCAAACGTTTCGAGGCCGAGTCGAGTCCCAAACAAGCGTAGTATGTGCAATAATTAATACGTTTTTTATAAGAACTAATTCATGCTAACTCGTGCCGGATATGGTGTGGCACTGAATGATCTATGTCGTTTTTCCTTATGGGACCTAACATATCAATGTAGGCCTGAGAACTGAATGACACTACAGAACAAAATGTATTTGGAGACTTAAATTAAAATATGATTAGGTTTTCATTTAAGCTGGACCAGCCAAATAATAATGCGAGAATCCCAAAAAGAGGCCCATCTCAGCAGTGACTAGGAAAGCAAAAACCACTAGAACTAACCAATATTATACTGGAGTATATATTGTTTCACCAGATCACCCCCACCAGCACTATCACTATTGAGTGTTAGACAATAATCAACTCTAATATTCATAAGATAAAAACCATGTCAATCATCACCTAAAATAGGCATATCAGTGCTAGTAACAGTTGCATTCAGATAACAATACAAAGACTGCTTGCTATCGTCTTATCACAACGCGGTAGAGTCGAATTTTACGCACTCTGAAGTAGATTGAGTCTCCAACTACCATCTATTTTGTATAGTTATCTATTACAGTCAGCGTTATGTTCTACTATGGTTGTCTTAGTTAGGAGGGCAGTACTGTGGAACGACTGCAGAGGACAGGCTACTGTAGCTTGGGAAAGGCCTATGACCGGCAGTGGTCTACGAAAAGGGCATGAACCCGGTCCTGCAAATACCAGCAGGGCTATTACGTATCTCTGTTGACAGCTCGAAATGATAGTAACTGGGCTCAGTGTCCATCAAATAACTCCAAAGGTTAGTTTCGTATTATGTATGACCAGTCGCGATCAAATATGACGTCATCGTTGCCTATCGTGGCTGATAGTCACCGTAACTCATTTTAACAGACGCTTTTGTATCGATCCTTCTAATATTGCGATTATGTAAGCATAGTGGACATCAAATTGATGACAACCGAGTTTGAAGTGGCTTTCGTGAAAGACGTTACACCGTACCTGGGCTGTTAGTCACCGTAAAGTGATATCCACTCAGTGTGATACGTAATACCAATATTATGACACTCGGTTGTCATCAAAGTTCGGTGTACAACTGAAGCTTGATAGTCACTGGAGATCAAAAAAATACATAATAGCCCTGCCCTATTGGTCCTTTCGAGGTGTGGGTGCATGCCCCAACTACGATATATACAAGCGGTGCTAGCCTATTGGTGTGACCTTCGGACTGCCATGTCATAAAGTCACGAGTTCGAAGCCAAAACGACAGATTTTTCGGATTCATATGCGTACTATTATCACTAATTTCGCTGCAGGCAACCATCTTGAGGAAATGAAGCAAGACCGAGAGATATTTCTCAATGGCATGTAAAGCCAAATCCATGGGCCATAAAACCTCTGATACCAGCAGTACAAGTACGTAGCACTCGATTCGATACGATTCGATAAATCTGACAGTTATTCTCGATAAAATGAGTTTTTAACCAATCGAAAAGTCGGATTTATCGAATCGTATCGATTCGATCGTTATCGATTGCTACGTACTTGCAGTGCAGGTTAGACATTAACCACACGAAAAAGGAACTATGATATGCTGAGTTGATTTGATAGTTACTACTAGGGCATTCAAACTCGGATAGTTATGAACTCCGGAGCCAGTTACGATGTTGAGCAATTAAATCCGGAACTCCGGAGTTGACAGCTTTTTTTGAAATTAATAAAAAGGCCCTATAATTTAATCAATAGACGTTTTGTTTGTTAAGGAATCGGTGTATTTGTTTAAAAATTTACTGTCTGACAGACAGACGTTATAATAGACAACTAATACGCATTATAAAATATTAAAACAATCAACAATCATAAAAAATAAACATTTGTTTGGCAAGTTACAATAAAATAATAATCATGAACTTAAAAGGTACCTAAAAAACCCACTTTTTTTTAGATCGAAGTTCTTGGTCATATGTTTTGAGAAACGATAAGACATTTAAAGATGAGTCAGAAAGAGAACTTTTAAGCTTCGTGCAGAAAAAGCCTGCTACCGAGAATGCTCGTTCTGACTCCAAGCTCGTCGGCAAGACACACAGCACATAAGTAGTGGTACGCTTCTGAAAGGTATTTTCCTCTGCATCCGCCATTGTCATAAATTGCTTTTTCTACTCTTACGAATCCAAGTCTCAACTAAAATCAACTCGCTCAAGAATTAAGATGCGTTTTTCGTCGTATTGTAAAGAATGTTTACATGGTTTTTATTTAAAACCGGTTTTAACTCCGGTGGTCTATTTCAACTCCGGATTTGAAAAATCCTTAAAATCGCTCCGAAACTCCGGAGTTACGAAACTCCGAAACTCCGGATTGAAAGTCCTAGTTACTACACGACTCAACAAGTCACAAAGAAATTGTAAAAAACTACTCACAGGTGATTCTTCTCTAGTACTGGATTCACTGTAGGTGGAGTTGGCGTTATTGTCTGCGTGCAGCTCTCCGTCCAACGGGCTCGGACAATCTTCATGGCCGGGGTCTACAACAGACACATTTGTTTGATGGTAACGACCACATAACTGCGTTATATGAATGTTAGTTATACTGGTTTGGAGAATAGGCTTGTGTCCTGAAAAAATCTAATTAGTCCGTCAGTTAGATTATCAAAAAATATTTGACACGTATTGTTTCTTTTGTTACGTAAACCAAAATTGACAAAGATACGACGGTTTTAAAATTCTAAATACGTCACGCCGTGCTATAATTTTTAGTGCGTTGTGACGTCACGAGCCGGGACTCTCGAGTTTTGATGCGTTTTATCTTTGCAATATTCATTGATTTACAAAAACAAAAAGTACGTGTCCATTATTTTCCAATACTCTAATTGGACTAAATAGATTTGCAATTTATTGATGGTGGAAACTAGCCTATTTTGTAAAGTTGTCAACACAGAAAAGGTATATAAATATGAAGGCGATAAAATGCAGTTTTAGAATAATCGGGGGAAAGACGCAAGTATTGCAGTTGTCTCTAGTTAAAAGATACTATTCCAGTGAATTACGCGTTCAACGAAATGCGGCAGTGTTGGCGCGTGTGATACAGTCACAAGCACCATTAACATATGTATAAACACACTTAGCAACTTTTAAAAGTGATTTTCTCTTAATGTATTGATAGCAAACTTCATACTGTTGCGCATCCAAATTATAATGAAATAGGTCCTATCTGAATGTTGCAACTATTCTGAACTTAGTGATGCCTGTACATTCGGCTACTCGGGAATGTATCGGGTACAATCGAAACCGAATCACCCCGAATCGTACCGAATCACCCTAAACCGACCGAAATGAATCGTCGTCGTTACCGAATTATTCGGATGGAAGGTTCTAGTTGAACGTAACAAACGATTCCTTCCGCAGCTAATAGTTTACATCAGTGTTTTTCAACCTGTGAGTCGCGACCCTCTGGGGGGTCGCGAAGCCTCGATCGCAAGAGGTCGCGAAAACTACCTCAATAAACAAAACAATAAAGCCTAGAAATATAGGTTTAAAAAGAAATTGTTAACTAAAGGATATAAACATTTGTATGTTCATACATATTAACAAAATAAAAACCTATTAGTACTCATCCATCTTATTGAGGTTTCGCTTGTTTGTCATTAACTAATTTTTCCCATTGTGGATCCGTTTTTGCTACATTGAGAATTAAATGGAATTCCAAATTTAAAAAAAAATGTGTTAAATACCTACATATATTGATCCGAATCCTAATTACCTATGCAAATGCATAAGAAAATTGTATGGATTTAATTTTTGTAATATAATAAAATAAATGAAAAAAAAACGCGAAGCGTCGCCAAATCTTTTTTCATACTGTTACGTCGTACTCGTACCTACAATTACAAGTAGGTAGGTATGTAGTAGTAGGTAGGTACTTAGGACGAGTCTCGAATGATGTAGGTATAGGAATTGTCATTGTAATTTTGACCGTACGCCGAGGGCATAAGGGACCTACTTCTTTCTTTTGTACAAGTTATGAAAGGACAATGATGAGATACACGACTTGCTCGAATTATTCTAGACAATTACATAGTCGGCTATGTAATTGTCTAGAATAATTCGAGCAAGTCGTGTATCTTTCTAGAAGGGTTGGTCACCATATAAATAGCGGTCATGTTTGCGGGAGCGGCAGGGATCGGCCAGTGGTCCACTGCAGACGTCCGCCGCTACTATACAGCGCCGCAGACGGACTACGGAGGAAGTTTTCGGTAAAGTGAACCAACTTGGGGGTACTTGCCGAAAACTTCCGCTCGCGCGGATCGCAACCACCTTCACTTTCCCTGTGTTCGCGCAAGTGCCCAGCACCGGTGCGAGCACAGGGTGAGTCGTCGACGCTGCCCGGCGCCCTTGGGCGCTGCCTGCGATCGCGAGCCCACAACCATCAGAAGCCATAAAAGAAGAAGATGTCCGGCGCCCGTGACTCGTCCGGTCACGGCGACGCCGACTACGAGGCTCGTCTCTGGGCGCTGGAGCGGACGGTATCGATGCCGAACATCGGCTTCGTGCTGCCCGATCCAGCGCCGCCCGGTCCCCCCCCCCCTCGTAGTGAGGAGAGGAAGACGACCGGAAAGAAGAGGTCCGCTGCCTCCAGGCGGAAGAAGAGATCATCCGAAGCCCGGGCGGAGAGGGAAGGGGTCGGGGCGAGTCGAGGCGCGGCTGCCGATGCGCGTGGCCCGTCGACGTCACCGGCGCCTGCGCGTGCTGCGCCGGCGCCACCGCCGAGCCAACCGCACGCCGAGTCTGTGCGCCCGTCCGCGCCCCGCCCGGTTCCACCTCAGGCACCCGCCCCCCTCAATACCGCTGTGAACACAGGCCGCGCGCCGCAACTGCGCGCCGCCGCTCCCACGCATGTGGCTGTGCGCAATCCCGCGCCGCCCGTGCAAGAGCCCGCGATTCCGTGGCGCGTGCCCGCGCCCGTGTCGCCCACTCCGCTGCCACGCACCTTAGTGGCCACCCCAGTGCCGGCACCAGCGCCACCTGCGCGCCCCGCCGTGCAACAACGCGCCGCCACGGCTGCACGCTCCGCCGCGTCGACTGCGCCCTCCGGGGCCGCGTCCGTGGCGAGGCTCTCCAGCCGGGACCCCAGGCTGGCACCGGGAGCGCGCCAGGCTCTACTGGCGCCCCAGGTGCCCGCATCGCCGGCGCCCCCTCGTGCCTCGGCCTACGACTCACCAGCAGAACGGTCGGCATGCTCGTCGCGAGCCGGCTCGAGCATGTCGCTCGCGTCTGCGAGGTCGGATGATTCGGGGCCGAGTGCGCAAGGGAGGCGCACACCAGGATTAGCACCGTCGCCGTCGAGGGGTTATGGCTCCGACTTCCGGCCGGAGTCACGACCCCAGAGACGGCGCCGCAGCACGGACGAGTCCGAGGAGGAGGCGAAGCGGTATTGCCTCGACCCGCCGCCGCGGCGCGACCACGCGCTGCCGCGGGGAGGGCAGGCCGATATCGGATCGCCTACCTATGCGGAGGCCACCCGCCGCACGCCTCCCCCCTCACCACTACCGACGCCGACGAAAGCAGGGACGCAGCATGGGGTGAGTGTAGACAACGCTGTCTCTCCCTCACAGCTTGCGGCCCCCCGTGACACGGCCGCCACGCAGCCCAAGCCAAAGTCGCAGAAGCGGCCGAGGTATCCTCCGCTGACGGTGGAAAAGCTGCCAGGATGGGCCGCCCACTTCAGGGCCCTCAAGGAAGAGCTGGGTCACCTCCCCAGTGCCCAACCATTTGGCACTGGAATTCGGTTCACTCCAGAGAGTGAACTCGAATATAGGGTGGTCCAGCGCTACTTGACTGGCCTGGAGAAGGAGGACGGCACTTCCTGGTATGCCTACTCGCTGCCGGCGGAGCGAAGTTGCAAGGTGGCCATCAGGGGGCTGCCCGTTGACACCACTCCACAGGAGATCGAGGAGGAGCTCCGCGCGTTGGGATACGAGCCGGAGTACGTTCGCCACATCAAGGCGAGCCAGGGACGACCCGGCTGCGTGTTCCACGCCGTACTCAAGAGGACGCCCGACGTACGCAGGATCTTTGACACCTCCGTGTTTTTATACATGAGGGGTGTCAAGATAGAAGCCTGGCGGGGCAAGCGTGGGCCCGCCCAGTGCCACCGGTGCCAGAAGTGGAGGCACTCATCACACCACTGCCACCGACCGCTCGCCTGTGTCCGCTGCGGAGAGGGGCACTCAGCGCGGGACTGCCCCCGCCCACGTGACGCACCAGCTACGTGCGCCAACTGCGGGGGCGAGCATCCCGCCAACAACATCAAGTGCCCTTCTTTCCAGGCAGAGATAAGGGCTAACAGGCGAGCGGGCACAGTCGCCGCCATTACCGCCTCACGGCGACCGACCACGGTTGCCGAGGGGCCATCAGAAGTGGCCACCACCGAGGCCCAAGGCGTGTCGCTGATGGCGGCGGCCAACGGGCCCACCAACAGGGGAGAAGCTCCCCCCTCCTCGAAGCGGCGGAGGGGAAAGAAGAGGAAGCGAGGGGGCAAGGGTAAGGTACCCGCGCCCCCCACCGCACCTGAGGGAGAACAACCGGGCGACCTGCCTCCGACCCTGGAGCGGGCTGTGACCCCGGCTGCGGCTCCAACGCAGCCCGAGGTTAAGAAGATGGTAGGGCCAACAGCCGGCGCTGGCATAGCGCGGTCCACGGCCCTACAACAAGAAGAATCCGATGCCGAGCGCGGCATCACCATTGCCGGCCCAGCCGCCGGCCCAGAAGCCCAGAAGGAGTTCACAGCCCGCGCCATCCAGCTGCTGATGGACCTAATTAGTGCCATCAGGCAGGGTCAGGACGTGGAACTGGTCGTCCTTGACGGCCTAGCTGCGTTACTCTCCTTGTATAGTGGATAGACCGTCAAGGATGACTATGGAGCGTCCGCGACCAACAATGCATGGTCGCCCCCCCTCCGCCGCCTTCACCACCGGATGGACCCAGGTAAGCTGTTCCTCGCTACACGCAGCTTACCTGCACAATATGACTCCACACACATTACGCACACCCGGCTGCGCGACTTGTTCTAAGTTAATATAGGCAGGGCGCGCAGCCATGACCACACATGCACTCCTCTACAAGCACGTAGACACACGCGTGGACGCGGCCCTCGGGCCCGCGGAAAACGCACACATGGGCGGTGTTACACATACAATACCGCCCACACACACACATCGTTTCCGCAGCCCGTACCACTGCCGGCTAGCTCTGGCTAGTGGGGCGGGCGGGAATCACACATCCACTGTAGGTGCGCTGTAAGTCGGTGCCTCTGTCGCTGGTTGTCTCCCGCTGGGCTTCCCTCGGGTAACCGGGGGTCTCACCCGGCGGAGACGGACCGCCGGGGCACTGTGAAGAAAGCAGCGCTGTGCAACAGCGCTGTGGCGCGCCTACAGTCACAATACAGCAACCACACACATATGGGCGCAAGCGCCCATCAGGTTTTGGACAATGTCCAACCCAAAGACGGGTCCGTTTTTACGGGCCGAGGTATGGCCGCCGCGGTCAGAGGGCATAGCCCTGATACCGCCTGCCGCGCCCCCTGGCGGGGGCGCAGCGAATTCCAGTCGGGAGCGGCAGTATACGCGGGGGCGCAGCGACATCCACGAACGGAGCGGCAGTCTTATTTTGGCTACGCAACGAAGCGAAACGAAGTGAAATAGTAAGTGCGATATCTAAGCGAATAGTGATCAGAAGTGTATTTGTGATTGAGTTTGAAGTGTTTTGTGATTATTAAAGTTATTCAGTTGTTTAATCGGTAGTAATTAATTTATCCCGTAACAATACTATGGGGGTCGTGTCATGAAAAAGGTTGAAATACACTGGTCTACATCATCGGGGTGTATGACACGTCCTTCGCTTTTCGACGAAGTATTACTCCGTTCGCTACGACAATGCCTACCATGGTTGAGCCGCGACTGCTTTTCATCGTCAGTACATGAGTCAGGCTCACCAGTCTTCTCTTCACCGCTACCGCTGACGCTGCACTCTTCGTTATTCTGTTTTTCTGTGAGCAATGAATATTGACTTTATTAATAAATAACTAGCGGACGTCACGTGGTTTCACTCGCGTAGTTCCCGTTCCCGTGGGAGTACGGGGATAAAATATAGCCTATATTACTCAGGGTGAATGTAGCTTACTAATGGTAAAAAAAAATAGAAATGGGCGCATTAGTTTTTGTGTTTATTCATTACAAACATACACACAAAAATACAAATCTTTCCTCTTTATAATATTAGTAGTAGTATAATATTAGACTAGCTGATGCCCGCGGCTTCACCCGCGTGTATGTCGGTTATCGCGACCAAAAGCAGAGCTATTGCACTCCGAGTGCAGGCATGAGATAATTACCTACCGCTTTGCGCATATTGAATATGCAAGCTCTCTAGGGCTGTCGCGCTCCAGCCGTGCGTACTGCGTACGTAAGCCGCGTTAATTTTTCGCGTTCTTTTGACCTTGCGTCGCGTACCTACCTACTCGTACTTCGTGTTTGTTAACTGACTGATTTATTGATCATTAATCATTACTAGTGAAAATGACAAGCCGGATAAACTGTTGCTGTTAATAAATGTAGAAAAAAAATGTCTTTTCTACATAAATTTCACTGCTCCATGTCCATGCTTCCCATCAGAGTTTATTTTAAAATTGCCTATTTGTTTGATTTCGCATTTATGCTGCTATTAAATTTAATACTTAAGTAATCGTAATTTTAGAGAAGACAAGATAATATATATGAGACATTATAATAGAGTAAAACAATTGTAATTATTATAGTTTTAATTAACATTTAAATAATGATACATTAAAATACAATAATGTTGGTAGTATTTTATTTTGAGTACCTACTTGAGGCAACCCTACCGACTGACCATTAAGCAGTGAGACGCCGAATAAAATACGCTAACGCGTGGCGTCAAGGCACAATTTAGATCGTGCGGGCCCAGTTTAGGTATTTATAATGTCGGCTTTCTTCAAGATCAAAGGAGTGCAACTTCTGTACGCTAGTACTTATCTATTCTGTGCCAAAAGTATAGCTCCCAGACGGCTTATTTATTTCCGGCACCTCCAACAAATATCATTATATTTTAGCTATTTTATACAAAAACTTGACAAATGATATACTAAAACTTTCCCCGAGAACAACTCTATCCATTGGTGAAAACAGCATGAACATCAGTGCAGCAGTTTTTGAGTTTATCGCGAAGACAGACAGACGCGGCGGAGGACTGTGTATTATAATAATTGTAGTGAAACAGTGGGCTTAAATTGAAGATGAGCAGATGTAATAAGAGGCATGTTTAGTAGTAACAAAGCTATAATGGGTGTAAAAAGACCCATATAGAAGCCGACAAACACTTGTTCTCCTCGTCATTGCGATCATGTTTTTGTTCTGAACCATACCTTCTAGTTACGGAAATATTGGAGGTCCAAGTTCCAACTTGTTCACAGTTTATTTTTTCTAAATACAAGTCTATAATGTTATAACTTATAACATCTCAATGACCCCTGTACTATTGCATCAATCACAACGATGCTTCTAGTGCGTTACATTAAGTCCTACCGTAAACTGTTTCCCAACGTACTTGTACTATCGGGGTAAAGACCCCGAAAAAAAAATAAAAAAGAGAAAATTTTTTTAAATGGTCAGGCGGAAAAGTCCGCCTGACCATTTTAAACTTTTTTTGCTTAAATCATGCGGAGGCGCCGAGTCACGCCCCCTTAAAGTTTGGGCCTATTAGGGTGCGTACAGACCATATTAGTTATTTATGCAACTGTTGTATAATGAGGGGTATTAAAACACGAATGTGGGTTTATCACACGAGGCGAAGCCGAGTGTGATAATAGTATCACATGAGTGTTTTAATACCTAATTATGTATAGTTGCATACAAGACTTTATCTACATCCATGATATGAATCCTCCATAAAAGGTTCTGAAACCATAGGATGTTGCAGTGTTGTAAGAAGTCTATGTAAATTCATGGAAAGTTTAATTGCTGAGTATTTAATACAAACAAAGCATGTATATGTAATAATATATAATTATTAACATTTTGGATTGTACAATTATTAACATGCACAAAGCTTGTATCACTCGTTTTTGTAAACAACAAAGTACTTAGTGCAATACTAATATCCGAATATCGAACAAAAATGGCGGGATACGACGTGAATTCGAATTAACCTATAAGTTTTTTTTTTAATTACGTCGCTGTGGTAGTGAATCGCACGTGCTAGACAATGTTCTTTTTTTAAAAACGAGTTGCATAATGAAATTCAGTACAACATTATAACACCCGTTTGGATGTTATAATGGTTATTATGACACTGGCTGTTTTAATGTTGGCGATAAGCTAACTGTTTCAGATACTTTTATAGAGGATTTATAGCATGGGTGTAGATAAACCATATTATATAACTTGTGTTTTATAACACGTCCACATTATGAAATTGACATTGACATTTATAACATTCAGTGTCCACATTATCTGAAACATGTTATATAGCAATGTTATGTTATATAGTCTGTACGCACCCTTAGGAAAGCGTCAACTTTGGCGCGCAAAATAACAATAACTCTCGTTTGGCGTGCGTCGTCAATGCGCTCGGCCGACTCGGTATCTTTTCATTCATTTTTTCTACACAAAGTCAACGGGGCGGGGCTAGAGAGCGTTTTTATGTTGCGAGTGCAAGCAAAAATGAGCTTAGTGGTGGTCAGGCGGGAGTGTCCTCGATAGTACATGATTGTATAGAATGCTTGGTTGACGGTTTCATGAAGGGTACCGTTTACAATGTTTAATGAACAAATTATGGCTCAAAGGATTACTCAGTTTTCTAGGCTTTAGTGAGTCCCGTATGTCTGCGCCAGATAAGTAGTATAATTAAAGGTCATTAACCCGCATACATTTATTCCAATACATAATTCTGAAAACAGAAATTATGACATAAACTTAAATTGTCCCGAAACGACCTTTATCGTGATCCTTGACTTTTTCTAGTAATAAAAAACGATTCATAGTCGGGGTACCTACGCAGAGAAATTAAGGAAAGAGCAATGACCTTTAATTCCTACTTATCTGGCGCAGACTATAGTAACTCAGATCAGTAATAAACATAATACAGGGTGAATTTTTCAAGTGGGCGTGGATTGCCAAATCCTGGATAGGGATATTGATATTCCAAAAATCCAATGATGCAACTTTAGTTTTCATCAAAATCGGGCTCGAGACTCCTTTAGAGTATTTTTCGTTATTCTCTATACAAATGTGGTGTTCACTAGAAACACTAGTTAGGGTTTAGAATAAAACCACCAAATTATCAGTAACTAGATGGTGGATTATAGCCCATTCCTTCTCATAGAGAGGAGGCCTGTGTCCCAGCAGTGGGAACATTAATAGGCTGATGATAATGATGATGATGAGATGAACCACTTCAAGGGTACGTGCACCCGCTGTCTGGGATAAGTGTGGACTGGTCGACACGGAACCTTAAGGTGACACATCACACGGGCTCGAACTCATTGGTGGGCGTGGCTAAAAAGCACGCTGTCTCACCTGGCATCGTGCCCGACAGAGATAGTATCAGTGATGAGCAGTTAGACGCTAGTCTTCACGCGCGTCTAGGTCGTACGCACACACTCAGCGTTCCGAACCGTTCCGAACAAAAACGAAGTTATATAATACTTTCGTCTGGCCTTTTATTTAAATGCGCTAAAAAGAATAAAATAAACTTTTTTTTAACTTTTACTATCAACTTATAACGTCATCGCAACAATAATACTGTATAACTATATTGTTTGTTATTGTTGGCCTGGGGTCACGATGACGCTTTCCGCCAGGTCTGCTAATCCCTCGAGAGAAATAAATGGCTGTGAAGCCAGCAGAGTCTGGACGTTGGTCGGCAGACGACTGCTTTATATTGTCATCGTGGTACTGTGGATTTCCTTGGCCTGATAAAGTTTAGGATTTCCTTTTCAGGGCGTATCACGTCGGAGTCACCAATTTAGTGGTTGTTGTACACTAACAAAATTAAATTAAAAATGTTCATAATTCTATATAAATTTAGTTAACACAAGACAGAGAAGTGACAGATCAGAAGAAAAGTAAAAATTATATCGTGAAGGTTTTATGTACATAAAGTTTCTAAATAAGTAGGTCGCTACACCATATTATAGGGTGTGCGTTTCGATGGCGCGACCACGGCGTTTTTTTTAAAAATAACTATGCCATGATTTTGTAAAAATATGTATGTACGTGGTTCAAATTTCCCAAAACCTTAAATTTGTCGAAGTTATGGTTAAAAAGTTATAAAGGTTTGAACGTGGCCACGCCATCGAAATGCGGAGAACCGCGCGGCCACGGAAATCTTAAAACCTAACCGTTGCAGAGACCTGAAATTTAGATAAATAACTGATTGAATTTGTAAAAAAAATATAAAAAATCCTAGGTTTATATTTCAGGAGCATACGTACGGTATCGCTTATCACCTTCAAAATGTTCTGAATGTGAAATTTAAAATTGAAATTAATTAATTAAATTAATTAATTAAATTAATTAAATTAATTAATTAAATTAATTAATTAAATTAATTAAATTAATTAAATTAATTAAATTAATTAATTAAATTAATTAATTAAATTAATTAAATTAATTTAATTTTAAATTATTTTTTTTATAAAATCTTGCCATAGTTTAAAAAAAAAAATGCCGTGGTCGCGCCATCGAAACGCACACATTATGGGAGTGCAATAAAAATGCACAGGCCCTTCAACTTCAGCGAAAAACAAATGACACGTCACTGGCGTCATGCATGAAATGAAAAGGACAGAAATATAGGTCTTGTTCTTCTATCAAACGAAGGACATGTCAATATCGCGTGTCCCCCTCCCGCACCGCACCGGGGGAAACATTATTCAGTGAGATGCACGAAAATTCATAGTAAAAGGCGCGCGTAAAAAAATATGAAAAGGCTTTTGGGAAATCGAATTTTATGAAAAAACCTCTACATAAATCATTATCAAATAAAATTTATTGAATTCTTCGATATTTGTGCTGTGTCGGTACCGACTTTGTTTTGGAAATTTGACACTTCTTTTATTACTAATTTACGCCCAAAGTTACGTTAAAATTGGCAATAAAAATGAATCTTTGGTAGCTCGTAACTTTTGAATGGCTTTTTATTTTACTATTCTGTTTCCGCACAGACACAATTAATAATGAGACAAAACGATATCATGTTTAACTTTAGATGTACTATGTCAAACAGTGGTAATAGCCCCCCGAAATTTCTATGGAAAATATGTTGCGCAGTTCAACCTTAAAGCTACGTTACTAACTACTTAACTACGTTAGTACTAATAAACGTAGCGTATTAGTATATCACATCTGTAGTTTTGGATTTGGCCATCCACTCCCACTTGAAAAATTCAACCTGTACATTAAAATATTGCTAATTTTGGTATTAACTCACCTTTGCTTTCGGCATTATAAATATTATTTGTCTTTAATATTAATTCGAACTCCTTCGCTGACTTTCCCTCGGCTGATATTGCTTTTATTCCGACCTGGACAAAATAAATTATTATTTTAGTGTTAAGTATTTATTCAGAATTTTATGTTGGTAAACTTAATGAATACGGAAAGCGAACCAGTGCCACCACGGGACGAGACCAGTTGTTTAAATGTTTCTATTTTATAAGCGTGGACATGTCTGATGGCGCTGTCCGACTTGTGACGTGACATATTATTATGCCAAACGCAATATACGGACGGCACTTGTTTCCTTCGCCTAATTTAATCCGTCACTCCTCCACACGTTGCGTCGCGGGGACTCGTAGCATGATCTAACTTAATAACTCCTGTGAGTTGTTTTTGATGTGAAAAATCTATAGGCGCGAGTAAACCAAAACAACAAATGACAAACCGCGTAGCGAGCGTCGCGATCACGCATGCCGTGGCAAAACAAATGAAAATCGCGTCTTTGAAGCAGCATAGATCTACATATTCGACACAGTTTACAATAAGTCAACTGGTCTCGGGGCACAGTGCGCTGGATTACAATCTCGTGACTTCAAGTTCGATTCCAGCATAAGGGTTTCCGTTTTGTCAATCGAGTCACTTTGTTTTTATTTTCTTTTGTTTGTTTTTTATATTTAATTTTTTTCTAAGCGTATTACTTGTACAAAATAATTTCTTCAACTAAAGTGCTGCAAAAACCACCCATGAGGCTTCCTACAACATAATAGAGCTACCATCATTCAGTATGTGTGTGTACCTTGTTGAGCAGTTGTTGCGGCAGTAACATCTTGATGTAGTCGGGCAGCGTCCGCACGGCGTCCTCGAGCGAGCCGCCGCGCTTCGCTTCCTGCAGCTTGTTGCTATCCGTGCTCAGTACCAACATCTTCGCCTCACCGTTTTGTACTGAATACTGGAAATTAAAACACTAATTGTATAAATATAATAAAACAATATAATTTATTTTAAGTTTCCGATATTTCGGCGCTGTGGCAAGCACCATGATTATAGATAAATTGTAGTTATTATGTTTGTGGGTAGGTGTTTATGAGCAGACAAATCGATCTACCCTCTTCCTTGTTCTCAAAATAAATGGTGAACTGGTAAATATCCCGTTCTTAATTTAAATGATAGTGTTAGTAACCATGCTAGTTTGAAAACTTATATAATATTTGCAATATAAGTAAGACATTTCTCTCAAAAAAATGGTGCTGTGGAGAATGTTAGCCAATGGTCTATTAGCCTGAGTCTTACGTTTCAAAATATTTTTTTTTTTCAATTTTCAAACATTACCAAATATTGTATGTTTTTCAGGTTGGCAATACCAAAAACGTCAAATCAAAGATGGCGGCATAAAAACAATGTTGTCCGTGGAGTTTTTAGAGATGATTTTATCAAAGGCCTATCAAAAGTATGGACGATGAACCCCTGTTAATAGTACAGGTCGCGTCACGTAAAAAGAACGCTGAGCGACAGTGAAAAGGATGTGTTTGCGCACGAATATTGTCGCATACTAAAGTACTAGTCTAATATTGTTTTATTTAAAATGTAATTGTTTTGTTGTAGAATCATCATTTGTACTTTACTAGCTACGTAGTATGTTGGAACAGACTGAAATTAAAAAAAATAGATAATGTTTACTTGATCGCTCAGAATTCTTTTTACGAGACGTGACCTTATAACCTGTAGTAAATATATTGTGGACTTACAGCGAGCGGCAGATGGTTGCGCACGGCCAGCTCACGCTCCTCGGCGGTGGCGATGGCGAGTCGCGCCGCGCACATCTTGCGCTCACACCGCGCTGCCAGCTTCTGTACACGGAACACCGCATCATGTTAGTAAAGAAAACACTAACAGAAACTAGAAATAGAGGATGAAAGTTTGTATGGGTTCTTAATTTTTGCCCGTAGGAAATACCATCGAGCGCACAGCTCCTTACAGTATTTTTTCGCATTTTTTGATGTGATCTATAAGCGCGTATAAAACCAAAAAATGGCGTGGCGACGCATGCCGTGGCGACGCGACACCAACAGACTGTCAAGTTTTCAACCCGTCAATTACCGACCTGTTGAAGCGGCATAAGATCTACATAATTATTCGCAACGGTTTACAACAAGCCAGCTGGTCTCGGGGCACAGCGCTGGATTACTCGTGGATTCGAGTTCGATCCCAGCCTAAGGATTTTCTTTTTGTGAATCGAGTCATTTTGTTTTTATACTTGTACAAAGTAATTTCGATTTTTGACATCTGCCAGGCGTCCAGTGACGGCTCACAATTTTTTTATTTTTGCCAAAGCCTATATAGTTTTGATAGTGCTGTGCGTGAGCCTTTTGTCCAAAAAGCCTACAGCCGTACGCGACATCTATATCGCCACATACGAACTACATTAATGTATCCTGCATCACACATTCATTTAGCGTTATTCGTGCGACCAATATGACGTAATACAGAAACCCAACACACAACATCCGTCTGATCGGACGATCCTCTCTTTTCTAGGTAAGGTGAGAAACTTGCCGCCCTGTTTCTCGTCTCCTATGTCACAGTGTGTACAGTATATTGTTACCTGTAGCTCGGCGAGCGCGTTGTTAGCGGTGAGGCGCAGCGCGTAGTTGTGTTGGTGCAACGCGGCCACCTCGCGGCTGCGTCGCTCCAGCGTCTCCTCTAGCGCCAGCCTTTGTTCGTGCGCCGCTCGGAGACTTTCCTGCGCCACTTCCTGCAAAAAAAATACGCTTTAGGAAACACGGATCGTAAGTTGTTATTTTAAATAAATAAGAAATCTATACACAAATGCACTATACATGACCACGCAGAACTCTGTCTGTGATAGGTAAGGAAGGAGATACCTGTGTCTTCCAAGTTTCTTCACCGGTTGGTACTTACCTGGTAGTTCCTCTTGTCGCTGAGCAGCTGCGCCAGCTGGTGCGGGCTGGGGCGCTGGTCGGCGGCCAGCAGCCCCTCCAGCGTGTGCACGCGCATGAGCAGGCGCTGCTCGCCCACGAACAGCTCCCAGCTGGCGGCCGCCTCGGCGCGCGTGCGCTCCACGTTACCTGGTAGTTCCTCTTGTCGCTGAGCAGCTGCGCCAGCTGGTGCGGGCCGGGGCGCTGGTCGGCGGCCAGCAGCCCCTCCAGCGTGTGCACGCGCATGAGCAGGCGCTGCTCGCCCACGAACAGCTCCCAGCTGGCGGCCGCCTCGGCGCGCGTGCGCTCCACGTTACCTGGTAGTTCCTCTTGTCGCTGAGCAGCTGCGCCAGCTGGTGCGGGCCGGGGC
Organism: Xestia xanthographa; assembly: GCA_905147715.2. Lineage (NCBI taxonomy): Eukaryota > Metazoa > Arthropoda > Insecta > Lepidoptera > Noctuidae > Xestia > Xestia xanthographa. Next base: position 11,623,870 of record LR990649.1, on the reverse strand, counting down.
GCTGGTCGGCGGCCAGCAGCCCCTCCAGCGTGTGCACGCGCATGAGCAGGCGCTGCTCGCCCACGAACAGCTCCCAGCTGGCGGCCGCCCCGGCGCGCGTGCGCTCCACGTTACCTGGTAGTTCCTCTTGTCGCTGAGCAGCTGCGCCAGCTGGTGCGGGCCGGGGCGCTGGTCGGCGGCCAGCAGCCCCTCCAGCGTGTGCACGCGCATGAGCAGGCGCTGCTCGCCCACGAACAGCTCCCAGCTGGCGGCCGCCTCGGCGCGCGTGCGCTCCACGTTACCTGGTAGTTCCTCTTGTCGCTGAGCAGCTGCGCCAGCTGGTGCGGGCCGGGGCGCTGGTCGGCGGCCAGCAGCCCCTCCAGCGTGTGCACGCGCATGAGCAGGCGCTGCTCGCCCACGAACAGCTCCCAGCTGGCGGCCGCCTCGGCGCGCGTGCGCTCCACGTTACCTGGTAGTTCCTCTTGTCGCTGAGCAGCTGCGCCAGCTGGTGCGGGCCGGGGCGCTGGTCGGCGGCCAGCAGCCCCTCCAGCGTGTGCACGCGCATGAGCAGGCGCTGCTCGCCCACGAACAGCTCCCAGCTGGCGGCCGCCCCGGCGCGCGTGCGCTCCACGTTACCTGGTAGTTCCTCTTGTCGCTGAGCAGCTGCGCCAGCTGGTGCGGGCCGGGGCGCTGGTCGGCGGCCAGCAGCCCCTCCAGCGTGTGCACGCGCATGAGCAGGCGCTGCTCGCCCACGAACAGCTCCCAGCTGGCGGCCGCCTCGGCGCGCGTGCGCTCCACGTTACCTGGTAGTTCCTCTTGTCGCTGAGCAGCTGCGCCAGCTGGTGCGGGCCGGGGCGCTGGTCGGCGGCCAGCAGCCCCTCCAGCGTGTGCACGCGCATGAGCAGGCGCTGCTCGCCCACGAACAGCTCCCAGCTGGCGGCCGCCCCGGCGCGCGTGCGCTCCACGTTACCTGGTAGTTCCTCTTGTCGCTGAGCAGCTGCGCCAGCTGGTGCGGGCCGGGGCGCTGGTCGGCGGCCAGCAGCCCCTCCAGCGTGTGCACGCGCATGAGCAGGCGCTGCTCGCCCACGAACAGCTCCCAGCTGGCGGCCGCCTCGGCGCGCGTGCGCTCCACGCACTCGCGCAGCGTGCGCAGCCGGCCCTCCAGCGACGCCTCGCGCTGGATCGCTTCCTGAGTATAGTACAAGTACATACATGGTTCAATCATACTGATTCTTTTAACTAGAACAATGTAGGTAAATCCGAATCAATAACGGTGCTCCCTCACTGCGATCGTTCGCCTGTAATCGCGGTAAGGGAGCGCCTTAAAAGATACACGGAAACGGTCTGGGAAACATTTGTCATGAAAATATTTTTTTCATATTTAAAGTTTAAAGTGTATTGTAGTTAAATAGTTTAGTATTTAGCCTGTCGGATTATTAATCTGACGATCGAATCCTTATGATTGATTAATTTTAGTTCGTTCACCAGGACCAGTATCATCATCTGCCTAGCCTTTTCCCAAGTTTTATTGGGGTCGGCTTCCAGTCTAACCGGATGCAGCTGAATACCAGTATTTTACATGGAGCGACTGCCTATCTGACCTCCACAACCCAGTTAGTAGTCACCAGGACCAGTATAAAACATATAAAAAAATCATCACTTAATATAAAGGGAAAACCCATCATTGGACAATAACTTCACTATCTACTTGATAAGAAATTGGGAGTGTTGTCGAATTTCGCTATATGTACTTGATTAAGAATGAATAAATGATAATGAATAAATGTAATAATCAACACTGCACTCTAGTTACAATAACAATAGACACACAATCATAATTAAGATAACATTACCTGAACAAAATTATTAAGCTGATACAATTCTTTGAGGTGCAGTGGCGTGGTCATGGTGGGATTGAACGAGAGCTTCGCTTCCTTTCCATCGGGGTGATATAGCTTGAGCAGGGCAACCACTGGCGGGAACGTATTCTGTCAATAAATAGGATACACATTTTTATCTTATCGAACGGAAGTTGACAATTTTTGGTGTGTTTTCTGCTCAGTCATACTACTATTGTAGTAAATTTGTCACTATATTTTATAGAACAGGGGGTCTAAAATAGCCGCTTTATCAGAATCCTAATATGAATCACGTTATGAAATGTAAATTCTTAAAATGGACTTTATAGTCATACTCATAAAGTCCGTTTTAAGGATTTATTTTTTTAGTGAATTAAATTATGATTCTGCTAAATGTAAATTCTTAAAATGGACTTTATGGTCATGATCATAAAGTCCGTTTTAAAGATTTTTTTTTTTAAAGTGAAATACTTTATGATTCTGCTAAAGTGGCCTTTTTAGGCCCGCAGTATAGATAAGGCAAAATGTTATTCGGTTTTTCCATCAGCAATTTCTCAGTAGCAGTCACAGAGTCTGGATTCGTGCCCGGTTGATGGCAATAGGCTCGCCCCCTATTACATGGGACTTTAACATAACTGGCGAAATGTAGGTGTACTATAAGGTACACGCGAGATCTTATGACGTATAGTTGGTGCCAGTTAAGATGAGAATAGCGGCCATTGCCCTTTCTCTAATATCTCTTCATATGAACCAAAACAAATAAACTATGTACCGTTTTTCATTACAAAAAATGTTGAAGATCACGATAGATGACGATTCCAGACTTGAACAGGCTTATTTTTGGTTTTTTTTTGGTGTTTAATAAATGTAGGTGGGTCAATGACCCCTATTCTCATCTTAACTGGCACCAACTATAGTATAGTTACTGGGCGTTCTAGGTCAGCACATTGAGTATGTTAACCTCTCATATCACTTGTTCTATATCCTCGAATCTTAGATCGAAGGTAAACGCGCCATAATTCACAATTGTTATGACACGCCCGGTGTTTCCTCTTATAAACATTGAATGCATTTCAAACAGAAACAATGAAGACCTTCACCCACTGATATTATTTATCTAGGGATTAAACCTAAGAACTTGCGGTTTATTGTAGTACAAATCCCATCAGTTAATAGTATTAACTCCTGTACAAGCTTTCATCCCCTATTTTAACACTTTTAAGGTGAACGCAGACTTAGCCGCACCGCAGTCGCCGCATTCGAATTTTTCTATGCAATCTCGCACACAGACATAGACACAGATTGCACGCAGACACAGATTGCACGCAGACACAGATTGCATAGAACTTTATACGAAGAATTCGAATGCGGCGACTGCGGTGCGGCTAAGTCTGCGTTCACCTCTAAGGAGTACATTTTAATTTTAGGGACTAATATTTAAGGAACTTGAGTGTAAAATTGTATGGTAGACCAAACGGTTTATGCCGTACTTTATCTGACAGCGGATTTAAGATTATTGTTAAGTAGATTAGACCCAGACTAAAAGAAAAAAGTTGAACTCGCAAACCGAGGGTTACGTATAAACTTGTAGGTAAAAACTGAGAAAAAGGGTCTTAACATACGGACAACAAAGTGATCCTGTAAGGGTTCCGTTTTTGCCGACTGAGGTACGGAACCCTAAAACGTATTGCGCCGACCTCAAGTAATATTGGACAAGGGCAAGAATGTGATGAGATTGGCAGTAGACTTTTTGTGAAGCAATAATGTCCACAATAAGACCAATCCCGGATCCAAAAACCTAACTAACACGACCATGAACTCGAAAAAGAAGATGTGTCGTTTTCATTCAAATCTAGCACTTCAAGTAAAAACAGGTCTTAGTAAAAATTAATGACGAATCATCCTGAGAGCGTCTAATTAAATTATAATCACAACACGATGTTACCGCGAGTCTGATCTAAGATCTCAAGAAAACAAACCGGTTGCGCAACTTTATACAAGTTGTATGTATTTGTCAAAACTTTATACCACGGGAAAAATTCGAGCGACTAGATTTTTATGATTTTTGTCTATATTAGGAATTTAGACGCTTTGTTTGAGGCGACGAACAATACAAATCTGAATGTTAGTGCGCTTATATTATTATTAATCCGTGGACAATGGTGTGGGTTATATAATAAATATGTTTACCAATTTATGTAACTACTTATAATTTTAAACCTGAACATGTAACTGTCTTTTTGTCCCCAATAAATAAAATCAAATAAAAATAACTTCAGACACGCGCACATTATAAAAGAATCATTTAATTATCATTAGTTATAGAGTTTTTGTTTTAATCTTTTTTTTTTTTTTGCTAGGTTTTAATTGCAAGTTTCACGAAAGCGGGGCTAAGACAAGGGCACAAAACTGTCTCAAGATTCGTCCTAAAAATGTTAAATTCACTTGTTGACAGTGAACGAACTAATTCGCTGCCGAAAAGAGTAAAATTGTGCACAAGAGAATGAGAGAATAATTAAAATGACAATGAAAACGTTTAAATAGGGGTGATTTTTTTTATGTAAGCTCGTTTTTTTCACCGATAGGAAATACGATCGGACACGCGGCTTATCACAATGAATAGGTAAATGCAAAGAAATGGTACAATAACCACCCCGTTACAACTACCGCCTGCATTGAAGCAGTTAAACTTAAACCTACCGCGCAGTTGACTTGCTTACGGTGACGCTAACATGCAGCGACCGCAATCATACAAAAAATTGATTCACGTCTGTGGTCACCGCGAACAACAACAGGTGTTCGAGTTGATGTCGAGCCATTCGTAACACTAGGCTATGTGTAATGGAAAAACGGAGAAATTGGTCCAATGGAGTACCAGGCCTTTTCCCATTTGATATCCGCACTTGTTATCAAAATTTGATACGTGGTTTATTTATTCTCAATAAATAAACAAAATATACACTTAATTAAAAATTCGCAGACACTTGCACTAAAGCTCACTTACACAATTTGTACCATGCGCACGAAAATAACGTGCGTAATCAGACGCACGCTTGCGTTGCTCCATTCGGCGCATTTACGAATAAAATCCAACTACTTTACGCACAATATCACCGCACTGGTCCACCTTACGTCCGCACGGTATCATTCCATTAACTGTCTACTCAGCTTCCACTTACCTTCTCAGAATTGCCGGCATTCTCCACGACTGGTATGCCGAACTGCACCACGTCACCGGAGAACACCTCGTGCGGCTCTTGCTCCTTCGATATGGAGCACCGATTGTTATTGATAAACGTGCCATTGCTGCTCTGATTGTCCTGTAAACAATACAACATGCACGTCATACAACAAATACCTGTGTACAACAACAAAGACGTTGTTTATAAGCAGATGACTCATTTATTTTGAACTGGCTTTAGAATTAGTTTCATCGCCTTTTCAGTGGTGTTCAGGTATTTAACTTTAACAGTAAAAGATACAGTTGTCACGATCAATGTGCCCCAAATTTATGCCTCACGATTCCAAATAACTGTATAATTCCGATAGCAACTTTAATGACATTTTTATAGTTTAAATACAAAAAATAGATGAAGATTTAATAAGCGTTTCGTATTAAAATATTACACCAGTGTGAAAAACTTTTAGCAAACGATTTTACCTTCCGTAATAAGTCAAAGGATTAGCATTTTTTGCGTGTTTGCTTTAATAAGGATAAAACCGTAGTTGTTCCATTGCATTGTTTTGCTTAAAAGGCGCAATGCCTAAATAGGTTATCGCTGAAATACGTTTTATGAGGAAATGTATACTGAAGCGTAGTTCCACTTTTCTATAAATAGCATTATCTTGAACCGATAATTAAAACGTCACAAACGAGAACCTGCTTATTTCGATTTACATACTAAAAGACAAGTTCAAAATCTGTTTCATCTAATTTCGTATTTAAATATATTCGAGCGCTTAGCTTTAGAATTCCTTGTGCTTTATCCTTAAAAGATGCATTCGTTACAAATTAGTTGGCGGTTGTTTGACCTCGAAGAGAATTTGTTTCACTCTAGGAAAACGGCAGGTGAATTATTTGAATGCCTTATTGTATCTACGGAACCATTGATGTCTGTGTCTAATTAACACACACGTTTGTTTTTTTCAAAGCAGTTTATCGATCGTTGCGTCGTGCGGTATTTGTATTAAATGTTAATAACGTTGCTCATTTGCAGTTGCATTGCAGTAGCTTTAATTAAATCCACAGATACACAATGTTACTGTAAAAGTCGAACGCCGCGCCGGATTTTTCAAGATTATCTGGTAGCGAGCGTTAAGAACAGGTGTGGCTAAAATGAGCAATTAACTTGGATGGTTTGTACATATTCATGATAAATACTTCAAATCAGATATACTGTATCAGTTATCGACTATCCAAGACTTTAGTAAATACTGTGATTCACAGTTCTACATGGTACCTTATCTAAGCCATTTATACGAGTCGAAGCCTTATAAATCAACTCATTACATATTAACCTAATAAATAATTGATATCACTTCCGAAGGTTATCGTATATCTCAGGAATCGCCGGTAAATTACAAACATTTTGGGCTTGTAAAGTAACATAAATGAATGATACAGCAATGCATTGTGCAATAGGGAATATGCATGAAATACAAAACTCTTTTTATTTATTAAAAATACCTTGTATTGGCCCATAAAAACATTGTGGTACACTTGTTTAAGTTTCTAATACATCACTTATTTTACAATTTACTGTTTTATGTAGCATGTTTTTGGTGAAACGGAACGCACTCTCAAAACGCGTCGTCCTCGATAACGCCGGTAGTGACATCAAAGTCTATGTGTCAAAAAAACACTTTTAATTGAAAAGTGCATTAAGTTTCACTAAGATTTTATTTTAATATGGTTATTGCAATTTTTACTTGACTAGAGCACATACTATTAGTAAAACTATTCTACTAAGGGCAAAAAATTTGATCTAAACAAGGCAGATTGTGATAAATGACGTCACATTACGGCCGCGACAGCTACGGACGTTTGAACTGTCATAGAAAATTGCAGGAGTTTAATATTATTTTTAAGCGACAAGCAGTAGTTGAACTTAACTTTGAATACTTTTCTTGGGTTGCTAATACTGTATTTTATTGATATAAGTGAAGAAAAAATTACGTGCATATTCCCTATTGTACATTATTAAATCAACGTATCAGTAATTAATTAAGGATAAAAAATAAAAATAGTATTTATTTATTGGTCGTTTATCTATTGAGACCACGAAGCAATTAGACAATAGACAAATCTTTATTATGAACTTTACAAGTGCATCTTTCAGGTGAGACTCTGACCTCCAGACTAGTATGATACTGTATCCTGAAAGGTCAGTTCCTTCCCTTCACAATAAAGTATAAATTAAAATGTCCATAATAATTTTAAATATGTAAAACACGTCCTGATTTTAAATCATAAACTAACAATAAAAATATTAGAAAAATAGTAATAAACAAAAATGTGTGTGTGTTTCTGTGTGAGTGAGTGTGTGTGTGTGTGTGTGCATGTGTGTGAATTATACCGTTATAACAAATAGTGTCTCGATGCTCTCATAGTCCATGCCATTCAACCATGCAACAATTTTAATTTTTGCTTGGTTGTAATTGTTACAATATTTTCCTACTTACAACTAAATAAAGTTAGAATCATATTAATTTTCTTTTTATGACCTTCAGCAACGGTAGCTTTTATTTAATTTACGGAAATTCTCTTTTTAACCGACTTCAAAAAGGAGGAGGTTCTCAATTCGATTGGTATTTTTTTTATGTATGTATACCGATTACGCTGAGATTTATGATCCGATTTACGTGATTTTTCTTTAGTTTGATGCGGAATAGTTGCCATTTGGTTCCATAAAAATTTAACATAGTTTGGCACAGTAGTTTTCATTTTATGAACATTTTTACTTCAGTCGTGTGGTCTAATTTTAACATGTTTGTTTGCATTTCTCCCCTATTTGTGGAGCGATTCTCAAAAATCTTTTTATTTTTATTTTAAAGAGTATACTCCTGAGATGGTCCTATTTAAATTTGGTGAAGATCTGATGCTGATCTTCGGAGATATACAACGGAACTCTTCAAAAATAGACGGTAAATCGGTCGTGATTGCTGCAATCGCTTGGATGTTTATTGTTTATATAACATCATCACGCCTGTATGCTCTGAGGGGTACGCAGATGTGTACAATACACCCAAATTTCGTCAGTTTAGGTATGTTAAGTTCCATTTATTGGGGATAAGCCTAATACAGTGACATCTATTGTTATTAATGTAAAATAAATGCATAGCAATTATTTATATAGGATTATTACAACTAAAAATTGAAAAATAAAAAAACTTTTTTGCCAAAAATAAAACCGACTTCAAAAAACACAAAAAAAATATATGGTAAGTTACAGTGTGCCAGCAAATAATAATATAATTTCCACCAACAGAAACGAATAGCAGATTTTGTGGAGTTTACCAACAGGCAGTATTATCGAGGCCTGATCGTCCTTAGTGTCTTCATTCTTTACAACTTGATTATGGATTTTTACGACGCAACGACCAACGTTACGCGAACAATTCCGACGTTTGTAGGCAAACAACCTCTAAAACCGGAGACGCAGTTCGGTAAACGGAATTACCATGAAGACAAGCGTCCATAGAAATCGCCTGTGGGCGGAAACGGTGAGAGCCGTGCTCGAATTACTAGGCTCCAACACGTAACCAGTACAAGGTTCTCTCATAACATAATGTGGGATGAGTTGACTTTTTCGTAACGCTCGTAATATTCATAACAACTAATTTGGTTTTACTTATTACTGTTATGAACTGCTATTGTGACTTTGTCTCAGAACGTGTCGTGAGATTTTCGGTCGGAAATGTACGGTTCTACATACTTATGTAAATGTGATGCTGTTCTATGTTGAATCTTAATTAGGCACTTAAATTAGGAATATTTATGTCTTTTCACTAATTTTGTTATTTCTTACGTAGGTACTTGTTTTTAACAGCACTTGAGTAGACTGACCCGGTAGAGAACGAAGCATCGTGTCCGTCTGTTTATGCGGTTTACGTATGCTAATTTAAACGGGCAAAGCCGCGGCCTACTCTAATGTCACATAAATCGAACTGGCCCAGTTGGAAAACCCAACGCAACATCGGACAGATGTCGAGAAAAAATCAAAGTGCCTCACGTACCTTCTTTTTAACTGCAAGTATTTTCAATTCATATTGTATGGTTAAGTGCACATCACAAGGTAAATATTACCGAATAAATTATGACGAACAAGGGTGTAAATAACTAATCTCTTTAGAGGGCAAACAAAGTCAGAAGAAACTGCTAGTGACAAATACAAAAAGCACTCAGTAGTCCTAAATCCATTGGAAATCGTTTCATATACGAGTCGTGGAATTCAAGTATTTGAACAATATCTTGCCGATCTTGCGTCAACTTCCTTGCCGGGCAAATATAACCTTAAAAGCTAACACAAGGATATAATACCGTTTTAGTAATTATCAGTATTTTATTAAGTAAGGCACTTATAATCAACTGGAAACACCCTTTTAAGAACCCAGAGCAGGAGGTCAAGCCATGCATTTGGCCCTAATTTGATCTAATAGTTTGATCCGAGTGACGATGAACTCATCGTGTATTTCAAAGAGTTGAATGGATGATACGAATCGCTGTATACAATTAATTTTCGTCACTCTCAAATTTAAGATACGTTAGTTTATCTCAAACACGAGATACACCCACATTAGCCCTCAATAGAAGTATTTAACCATAGCGACCTCTCCGTCTGTCACAGCTAGTACTGTTATGGAAAGAACTTCGCAAACCTGACTGACGACAATTGATCAATCAGTACTATAAAGAGCTGGCTCCTTTGTTCTATTGTTCAGGGTGATCTCAGCTACTACTGCACCGATTTGAATGGTTTCTTATTAATTAATTACTCAAATTCTTCAGTTTCACGCGTAATATTGTTACACTAGCTTGTCAATACGGTAACTAATGAGATGAGTCGTGGATAAATGAAGCTAGTTCCCTCGTCGCACATAAAAGAACTATAATCGTTTTCAGAAACAGTGTATAGCGAAGTTTCTTTAGCTAGTCAAAGGTACTTTGACTCTATGACATTTCACATGCAGTTTTGCTTACTAGTAGGTACTATAATGATAGTGTTCGACGCAACTGGCCAGTAATAGCACAGTGTGAGTAACAATTGGATGTAAGTTGGTACAGCGTACGTAGCAGCAATTTGTGGGACTCACCACAAGGTAAAAATGGCCCTTGTCGTAATAGAGCGTGGCATGATGTCGAGACAACACTCGGCATTCGAATATTGTGTTGGTCGGACTCGGCGTCGCGCGGTACACGTTGCGTCCAATCTGAAACATTACAAACATTCTGTGAATGCAACACGAGCATTAGATCCATTAGATAACAGAAGCTTCCTCAATTATCACAAAATATTTTAAGAATTCCACTGTTTCGACATTCTACAGCCATTTAAACAGCGAATCATTTATTTTATCTAACATTTACACAAAAATAATAGTAATATTTACGTTTTTGGTATTAGGCATTGAGAGAACTGCCCTCCGAAAGTTGGTTACAAAGTCGTATCGGAAAGCAGGTTACAACGATTGTTGTAAGCGAAGAATAGCAACCTAATTATCTGTAACTGCTCCGTACGTCAGGCAGGACAGATCGAAATAGATTGATCTGTGTATCAACATGTTATTTGTATGTGAATTAAAACCGTACTATGTAGATCAATGGATCTCTTGCTCACGACGCGACATAAATGAAAAGCGAGTATCGTTAACAAAGATTTATTTATCTTGGATGATATGACATCAAGACCGCGCCTTTGTTTTAGTATCCGAGTGCGTGTTTGCTATCCACTAATGAAGTTTTACCCTTTGTGTCATGTGCCTAGGTAGTACTACTAGAAGTATAGGAAAAAATCATTATAATTACAGTATTATTTCCGACTTAGTCAACCACAAAGTCTAGTCGAGTTTGCCAGTACCTGATGGTGGACATGCATGTAATCATTATAATACCTTCGCCTTCTAGTCAAGCGCATGTGTAAACGAATGCTTTGCATAATTCATGTGTGATTAATTCAAATCATGTTTTGCATTATTACGTCCATAACATAATTACTCAGATGCACGCGCTACTTACAGGTTATTGATTTACTACACTCGAACTACGACGGACCAATGAGCCCATTAAATGTTCTGTAGATACATGATATTAATCCATAGTTTGATTGTTGGCTCGGAATTTGGCGCCTCTACTGTAGTGATATGGAGTTACTACGGGTCATAAACGGCAGCTTCCAGCTCTATATCTTATTATCATAATTTTGCGATCGCCAATTGCTTCCCCTGCCAAACTCGCGCACTAGCATTTACATATCTATGTGCTGTATGAAACCCTTTTTGGCCAAATAGTTGTGTTTATACAAGGACAAGGTAAGTTTGCTATTTGCTATTGTTTGAGCTTACACTTGCGACCTCACAATCGCCTGCAATATGAATCAATTTTATTGGTAAGATAAAGCGTAAAAAACACAATGCGTCACATACTCACATGATACACGAACATGAGCTATTGTTAATTATTTTAATAATAGTAGAACTTGGGACAAAAGCTTCCTGTACAATAACATAAAGCTGATAATGAGTATCGGCTTCCTTACAAACGTACTAGCAGATGTGTACTCAGAAATAGCACAATTTAATCTCATTAAATGTAATTGCCAATGCACAATTGTGGTCGTCTCAAGCACCTCGGGTCAGGCTGAGTCAGGCGTGCTCGGCCGAGCTCAGGCGCATATACCCTCGACAGACAACCACGCGCCTGGACTGAATACAAACTAAATTATGGATAAATGCAATGATTTGAGTGTGACGCGATTGTCAATTGAGTTTTATTTTAATGTTTCAATTGACTTGGACGAAAGAGATGACTGTACTATTGTGCATACAAGGAATATTAGAATAAAAAGTTTTCATCCAGAAAAAAAATGTTGTTTTAATATTCGACTTCTTGGCTGATATAGTGTGTAATTTATAAATTCTGACGAGCTTATAGGAAAAAATATGCGTAAGAATGATTTGCTTTGAATTCCAGAGAGACGGGCCCACCTAATTTGAGTTGACGGCCTAATGAAGCGTCATGGAGGAATGAGTATAGACAATAGTCAATGGGCCCTTCCATGAACGATTGAAAGCTAGTGTATCATGATTTCTGGAAGTCCTAATTTATATCCTGCCAGTCATTGCCCTCTTCAAAATTACTATGATGCTGGTCTTCCGAAATACTAATTTTAGGTAAAGAACATATAAAATTGGCGATTAGACATGTATGGAAATTAACTAGAGTCACTGGAACTGGAAATTTTTCGACGTGGGAGAGGTGGAAAAGTCTTCCAAAGAGATAGGGCTACAACCTACGATTGAAGTAGGGTACGAGTTGTGGATGTTTGAGTGATGGCCATGGCATCTTGCTATTATGCATGGGGTATTAAGAGAAGCATGATTGATTGGCAAGGCCTGATTTAAGGCTCCAAACAAATATGAAGCGAATACTGTATTAACCTTTCACGGTTTATAACTAAACTTAAAAATTTCACTTACGGGTTATACCGTGATTTATTTTTTTGAGTTTAATAATAATACTTATCAGATCTCGGACGATATCCCGTAAGTAACATTTTAAGTTTATGACGCGGATGGTAGCGAAGTCCCTTGAAAGAGACTAGTACATTTCATATGATGTGGTTTCCGTTATATTACACACGGCAGCGATTGATAGAGACGGCACCGTGGATCTTAAATCACAGGTACACTGGGACTGGCAATTTTTCGACGTGGGAGACCGTCATTCGGATAACTAGGAGGAATAGACTTCCAGATGAATATAGCTGCGACCCACGATTTGAAGTAGAGAGCGCGAATCGAAGATGGTCGATGAGAGCGAGGGACTTATCATCTTGGCATTATACGTGGGGCGACCTGGGAGCGCCATGATTGATCGGACCTGACTTACGCCTGCACGCGTATGACGTGACATTGAGACTATTTGGGAAGTCTATTGCAAGAAGCTGCAATTTTTTTCTACCTATGTGGTTTCCCGCGATGGCGGCGCTATTCATTTCTGTGTAACAACACACAGCAGAAATTAATAGCGCCGCCACCGTGGATCACAGACTCACAAAGTCGGCACATACGAGTTGCATCTTAGTGGGGGATATATAAGATGCAGGGGGTCAAATTGGGATAACTCTTGAGTCAACATAGAACAACCAAAATTGCTTGTCTCTCTTTCAGACAGCAGTGAATAGACGTGATTTCTTGCATAGAAAAAGTTTATGGGCATATTCTCGGAGCTGATAAAAAAAGAGTAAAAGATCTTCTTGAGATACAGTATGGATAAAAAGTCAAATTAATAGTATATTCCATTATATTCATAGCATCAGATGATAGAATTTTAGATTTGTATTATTTCATCTTTTCTAATTCTATTGTTTATTTCCTTAATCTGATGTATTATTGGGACTCATATACAGTTTTTACACTTGTCTTTATTATTTTGACAATAACAGGGTTGTGGAATACATGAATTCAGCTAAATACAGTAATGTATTACTATGTGTGTGTGTATTGTGTTTTTTGTATTATTTGTGTTTATAAGATGTTACCACGAATAAACGCTTTTTTTTTTTTTTTTTCATTATCCAACAAACTTGAGAAAGGCTAGGCTGATGGTGTTTATTACTTTGACACATTAAAAAAAGGACTAAATGTTGTTATTGTTTTTTCTTTTTACATTTAGTAAAGTAAAACAGAAAGCAAGTGCCTATCAACATGCCAAGATATAAGCTGAGAGAAGAAGTATGGTCAACAAAGCTATTTGGTTTATGTTTTATAATGTAATTTACATGTTAAAATGTAAACCAAATATCTTGGTCGACCGTACAAGGATTCAATCTGATTGTAACTCTTTTTCTTTAAAATGGTGAAAATATTATATCTCACAATATTAGGACAAGTGATCTCTACATGAGATAAATTTAAGAAATAATCAATTGGCATCCAGATAAAGGTTTTATCTTAGTATCTAGTTTGAACCACAGATTAAGATTAGCGAGATTGCTCTTTCGAGTTACCAAGAAGTTATCAAGTAAGAAATAATAATACAAAAAAGATTGTTTCACTTTTGACCCAATTGATAGATTTTATTGTTGTTTAGGCCAATTAGATAATGCCAATTTTGATAAGGAAAAAAAAACATTGAAATTATCTGTTTGCAAGAAAATTAATATTGTATTTTTTTTTTGTTCAAACTTAGTTTCTTTATCTGCACTGTGAATGTTTTTTTTATTAAAAAAAAGAATGACTTACAGCAATAGAGTACTAAGAAGGAAACCAATAACTGCCATATTTTCCTATCTTAGCATTTCATATTAAATCCTGAACAATCATCAAACCTTTTTAAATCAAAACAAATCATTTATTTGCTAGAATATGGTACAAAAGATGTTCAGCATATCCTTTCCTTAACATGGCATGCAAATGTTTTCACAATAAGCGATGTCAATTAGTCTCAACTTACAAATTACAGATTCTATTGACTTGTCTTATAAGTAGTCCTTAGCAGTATAATCTTTTAATAAGTAAGAGTTTGAAAAGTATTTTCTTTTATATTGTCAGCATTTATTGACTATATTTAGTTGTTATTATAGTTTGTTGTTATAGTAGTAGGATTATTAAAATGAATGATCATCTAATAAGCACAAAATCCTAATCTAACTAAACATCATCATCGGCCTATTAATGTTCCCACTGCTGGGACACAGGCCTCCTCTCAATGAGAGGGAATGGGCTATAATCCACCACGCGGGCCCAATGCGGGTTGGTAGATGTCACATGTCTTCGAATACAACGAAACAAACATAATAAAATGTAATACTTCTTTCTACTTGAGTGCTCTTAATTTATTCTATTTGAAGTTTTCAAGGAACTAACAATTTTTTGTAATAATATTATGATTCAGTTTACACTTATTTCATGTTTGCATGCTAATAGTTACAAAGCAACCTTGCGTTACACAACATCGTCATTGACACCTAGCTTAGTTCAAATTTTGTGTGAAACTTACATTCTTACGACGTAATAGTATTGTAACTTTTTTTCAGTTGCTTGAAATGTAGGCATAGTAAATTGATGTTTTCTAACCCTCTCTTCTCTCAAAATTCAAGTAGGCCATGATTACACCCAGAAAGTGATCTCAATATCCTAATATTGTGTTTAAAATACTGAGAAACTACATGGAATGTGGAAAATTACTACATTACTGATTATTATCATTTAATCAACTTTCTTATGTTACCAACTAGAGAACAACACCAAATTACTTGTATTGATATCAGAATACGTAGATTATGGAGTAATTATGGAGTAAATATTATGTATGTGTCTACAACTGGCACATACTCTAGTTGCTATTCTATTCTTTTATCTACTTAAACAATGCCAAGTCTCACCAATAGACATGAGTACTCTAATTACTGGTCAAAATTAACACATTACACATACTCACACACAGCTCTCACCATCAATATTTCGCTCATCTACCTTACATTAAAAAATAATTCATTGGGCATAGCAACACATGTCAGCCTGTTCAAACATTTGTTACATTCCAGGAACTATTTACCTTGACAGGTTGCTCCAACGTGACACGACGTTCTTCGAACGGCAGTGAGTTCGAGTGAGGAATGAAGATAGCCCTGGGTGCACCATCCTGGTTGTTTTGAGACTCTGGCCCAGGTGTCCAGTTGTAGTCTATACTTTTGATAGTATTATTCATGTTTGCCATGTTTGGTTTTGCTTTCTTGCTCTTTGCTATCACCATCGCACACACTGCTCCTCAGAGTCAGCATTCGTGCCTCGTACGTTATTTACCGAGTAACACATCGATGATCGAAACCTAAATCTATTCACTTGCTGCAAGGTGAAAGGTGAGCACTGATCACTGCCATTTTGGAGGCTACACTGTTTCAAACTAAATGGATTCAAAATGGTCTAATTGATTATATTATGTACTAAATATCGAGGCAATTATGCAAACACCATTATTTATGAAACTTGATTCCTTTCGTCGACGTAGGTATCAACGAACGATGTACAAAAAAATCAAAATCTGGAAGAAATTTATTATTAAATGCTAACTATTATTTAATATTGCATAATAAGAAGAGTTTACGCGTAGTTGAGTATTGTAGAAATATATTATTTTCAGGGCGTCAATCAGAATTATCATTTGAGGAACTTACGAAATGGGCGCACGATTCGGACATTTGTTTTGTTGAATTAGAGGTGAGCTTATTTGACTAAAAACTTCACAACTCACAAATCGACTAACACTCATAATTTCAATTCGATCATTGAAAGTGTACATTGTGTGTAGTGTGTGGTAAAGTCGGGGTCAGTGTTCTACATTATAAATAGAAAATAAAAACAATTTTGCTTCCTTTCTTGATTTATCTTCTAGTGTCAGTCAGATGCACTAATTTTCTAAAAACCGATAATTTCCGAATAATGGCGGATAATGGAAATTAATGTCCTCAAAATAAAAATGTTTCGACACTGTGTTCTCATAATCTTACTTTCGTTCAAACCACGTTCAAACACACCAAAATATAACACTTCTTACACTTCTTGATAAAATCGATTACATGAAAATACGTCCAGAATCAGTGTTACCAGAAAGAAACCAAAATACAATCTTGGAAGATTTTTAACTTGGTAATATTGATGGAATTTTCGCTTTCTCATTTCCACTCAAGCAATATTGTATCTTCTATCTATAATTTTCAAAAATAGCTTTATTCCAAACTAGATGGCGCTGTGCCAGTAAATGTCTAGAGAAGAAAGAAAATCGAAACTTCATGTTGTATTGGATTGGTGGGTGAGTTTGAGCCATTGCAACGAAAACGGTTTTCTGCCTTGGGTCTTGTGTGAAGTGTGATTGTAGAGTGCGTGATATTTATTTCAGACAAAAGTGAAATTTTAAGTGTTTTAGTGTTCCGTAAGTATAATTTACTTTACTTCTCTGATATTTAAGTAGACCTCAACTTAAACCGAACGAAAATATCTGCGTAGAGCTTGTCCAATCCAATGTAGACGTTCAATATGGCCGTTCTTTTAGAATAATCGTTATATGTTTATTCGTAATTTAGCAGCAATCGTTTGGATAACAAGTTCAAACTCCAATTTTAATTGCAGAACATTGAAATTTCATAAGATTCGTGAATTTCGTTGATGTGGCAAAATGACAGTAACCCTATTGGTTTTGACGTTTAGTTTCTGAGTCATTTTACTGCATTCACGTTAAAAGCTGTTTTTTTATTCAATTTCATGTAATTGCATCCATACCCAATCTACAGTCTAGGTTATATTGCCTAATAACTTGAGTGTTAGCTTCTTCGAATTTAAATGCTAAGCAAAACAACACTGCTGTGAAATTACTTAAATAATTTACGAATTCCTGGTCACATAATTTGTCTGGTTCCAATCTCAGGAACTTTTATCAACTAAAAACTGAACTTACTATTGCCTGAGACATTGGGTAAAAGTTGGTGTAGTTTCTGAACTAGGCACTGATGACAACAATAAGTACTAGTTTTTCCTTAAAAGTAATTACTTCCTTATTTTGGTGAAAGATGAGACGAGTCATATTAAAAAAAACAGCATCATCTTCAATCTTACCGCAGGAACATTGTATTGAGGTCCTGGTTTTGACCATGCACATTATTTCCTTTTAACCTTAAATGTGGATTAAGTACACATAAATAAATATGAATTGTTGAATAAGCAATAATTGTAACACACACACAACACACTGTTTGTTACACATGTTACTACTTACAAAGTTCATTAAACGCCACATTATGGCTTCATTTGCGCAACTTACCAAAATAAAGACAGGTTTGCCCTTGACATAGAAGCCGTACTTATTTTTGATTAGCCTCAAATTACATGTTCACAAGTTAGCATTTTAAAATGTACTTAATGAAACCTATAAAGTGATTTTAAGTTAGATTTAAGCACACTATGGTGTGTAATTAAATTAATTAAAATTTTAATCTTGGTTTTTGTCATTAATTTGTAGATTTGATTCAATCGTTTTTGATAATAGATGTGACACACTCGTCCAATGTAGGCAGTCGGTGTCAAAAACTGTAAATATTAATGAAATTCTTCAGTATTTAATTGTCACAGTATGTAAGTCCTTTAATTGTTTCACAAAGTTCCTATTCAAATAACATAATAGGAAATTATGGCCAGGAATAACTCATTACTAATGGTTAGCAATAAATTCATTTTATGAGTCTTATTAGGTACTACTTAAACAATCAATCAATTTCAAGCCCATCCACTTGATAATTTACAATAAGTGTGTGATAAAAATATAGCACATTTTAAAGAAATCTGGTATTTTTCATTTTTACATGGAACTGTTGGCCAATAATAAATAACCAACATTTTTGTATACCTACCAGAATTGTGAACACCAGCACAATCTATAATAATATAAATAAGCAGAAGAGTATGTTTTGTTTTGTCTTTAAATGGTTGAATTTGAAGGAGGTTTGTTAGAGACTATTTAACATCACACCACCCTACAACCTTCAAGAGCCAAGCAAAAAAATTAAACAGAGAAAAAAGGCAGAGCACAGCAATTATACAATACAGTTAGATATCCTACACTATTTGGCTCCTAGAACCAAAAAACCCATGGATTGTCAGCGGGCCCTATTCTTGACTATAGCCAACTATATGCCCGTTGGCATTCGTTTCGGCGCGTCAGATTAAAACGACGATATCTCCCAAATTACGTTAGTTAGCTCGCTCCCAGTTATATTATTGGAATCGTTATTAAATTAGCTAACAGGTTATGTATGGTTTAGTATAGTTTTGCCTTGAAATGTATTAGAAAGTAATATGGTTGTCTCTCTTTACAAATAAATAACTAATCTATGTAAAGTGTTGGTAAATATAATGTCTATCACATTATTATGTGTGAATGTGCTAGATATCCTTGAATAATCAATAATGAAAATAGAACTTCTGTTTGGTAATCAAGCATTTCATACTTTTAGGTCATTCACATTAATGATAAATGTCAACAACCTTTCAAGTTCTTCAAACTTCTACACTAAATATTGTTAGTCATAAATTAAAAATTATAGTAAAATACTGATATTCAGCTACCAACCAAAACATAGTTGAAAAAAGGCTAGGCAGATGATGAATAAGGTACTTTTCAATATCATAATTATCATAATGCTTATGATATTTTAATTTCAGCACTTTGATTTGAGATTCATCTGCAATGTAGGGATTTACTGTACGTCTTATGATGTATGTGAAATATGTGGAGTTGCAGACCGCCTTATATACAACACAATACTGCATAATATAACAGAAAAAATAATGGTATTGAAACAATTGCAAAAATGTAATGTCGTTGTCAAAATCAATAAATAAAAATATTTTTACAATAAATTATTGAAATTGTTAAAAATTACTACCACTCACTATTTAATGTTTTTCAGTTCATAAAATGCGTGATTATTACAAAAGAGGTCTTATTGCTAACAGTCATTAAGTTTAATCTTGTGTAAAGTATTTTCCTTGTCTGTCAAGTACATTTTGTCAGGGTTAAATAAATAAAACACCTAACAAGAACCTAAAAGGATGATTTTTATGTTCCAAAGGTGGATACTTATCTAACTAATATTATAAAGAGGAAAGATTTTTTGTGTGTGTGTTTGTAATGAATAAACTCAAAAACTACTGCGCCGATTTCAAAAATTCTTTCACCATTAGAAAGCTACATTCACCCTGAGTAACATAGGCTATATTTTATCCCCGTACTCCCACGGGAACGGGAACTACGCGGGTGAAACCGCGTGACGTCCGCTAGTACGTAAAATTTTCGTATATGACTCACTAAGTTTATGTTAATGTTGTCAGTGAGGTAATGTGACCTTTAATCTGCTTACCTCGTGTCTTAATTTATTTCTTCACATTAATCTGGTTGCACCAATTTATGTGACAGCTGTTTTTGCAAATATGGTCATAATAAACATGAAATAGTTTTTGAGATAATTGGTGCAATCTCTTTAGATTGGTAAAAGGCTAAGCAGATTATAGTGCAATCTGTTTATATAATTATGCATAATTTTTGCAATTGTGTATTTCTTATCTTGAAATGCTTAGTTTAAATTAGAATGCAAACTTTAGCAAATGCAGCATCTCAATAAAAGGGCGCCT
The DNA here is from genome assembly GCA_905147715.2 of Xestia xanthographa. Taxonomy (NCBI): domain Eukaryota; kingdom Metazoa; phylum Arthropoda; class Insecta; order Lepidoptera; family Noctuidae; genus Xestia; species Xestia xanthographa. The sequence goes on along the minus strand of LR990649.1, from coordinate 11,603,630 downwards.
AAAAGCGTTACTTTTATTAATAGCAATAAGACCTCGTTAAAACATTTGACTAACAACTGCCTACCTTTTATCAATTTCAAACCCAACACATTGCAGCAATACATAATATTTGTTATGTCATTGAAACTTCCTCAACACTAGCTGAGAAACATGACAAGTGGTGTGTAAACAAAACTATTGTGATTGTACACAGGTGTTATAATGGCAACGGCGTTCCTGCCGTCGCCCGCGTGAATCAGTGAGACTCTAGTGCAGTGAACCAACCGGGCCCGCCGCCTCAAGCGTCACCCGACCACGATGAAAATGGTGTTGTCACAACGGCAACGAGAGGAGCTGTGAGTAACAATGAATATTATATTATTGTAACATGTGTCACAGAATATAGAACAGACTAGAAGGCGCCTACTCCGTCAAGCCGTGCCGCGCACTACCCAAGTAACACAGGAAGCTTTTTAACAAATGACTAATAAACTTATTTAGAACTTAAGGTCCGTATAAACTCTTATTTGAGTTCACCGAGCATCTTGACGCTTTATATTGGTATTTCAAAACCATTATGATGCTTTACGATATATAACGGTTGCATAATGGCATATGAAAATGCTTTTGTAAAGCCTTTAGTTTGAGTGCAGCAAACCACAAGGCAGTTGTATAGCTTTCAGCTGTTTTTAGTGCGTTTGGATCCACAATAGCATTTTTAGGTAGTACGATAATGCCTATTGCCGCTTAATAGCATAAACTTGTACCATTATAATGCACCGTAAATCCGTTATACAGCTTTGAGCTGTTTTAAGTGCTAATTGTTGTGTAATAGCACTATTAAGTGGTAAGTAAAAGCCTAATACCGCTGAACAGCATCAACGTGAATCAATGTAATGCTTGCATTTATAGAGTTCAACTGAGTTCTGTTGTACAGCTAACAGGTATTTAATCAAATACACGTGAGTTATTGTAATGCGTAAAGCTGTATATACATTCATTTCACTGTATTCGTACAACCATTTGTCGGCCATATTGGGGAAAAGCACATATTATATGATCAACAAAACAACAGCCATTTTTAGGGTGGATTTTTTTTATTTTCATTTCTTCTTGATTTTGAACTACGGTCGTCCGTCTGTCGTCATGTGTCTGATTTTTCTCCATTATGGATAATTCAAGTCTACTGGTATACCGGTGAACCCATATAGAGCTACTTTATAGACAATGGTATTGCAATGGCACATCAAAAGTCTTTTCTCTGGCCTCTAGCTTAATAATTGTTCACGTGTGAGTATTGTTACTACCGGTGGCATTAATTAGCCTTTTTAAGGGCTCATCTGGCTGCTATAGATCGAAGCCATTTTGTAAATATTTTAAAACCAAAAAATATTATCATTTGGACCTATTTATAAAAGCAATAGACCTATATCATAATAATATAACTTTGTTTAATACTGCTCAACCAATACTATTATGTTAATTATGCAAAATTCGTTCTATACTAGGAATACACAATTGTTTTGGGCGTTTCACACATATTTTTATGTCACATTTTATATGAAAACCACAAAATAACGAAGGCGCGTGAAAATTTTCAATGAAACTTATATAGACATTTACAGTAAACTACATTGCGAATAATATTTACAGGCATAAAATAAGAAAAGAGTCAAAAACGTATCCAGTATTATAATTTTTGTTTTAATGCAAACAAATATGGTGTCATTCACTCAGTTTTGACCGTCTTTGTCCATAATATATTGCTAGACAAAGTTAAATTGTATTATAACATTTGTACCGTAGTATTAGAGATGTTTTTGCAATGATGTAGGGTTTATTTAAGTTCTAACTGTGAACACTTAGATAGCCTCAATCATTCTTTTAGAACAATCGAATGCTAGTATAATGCTTTTGTAATGCAATTAACATCTTCATTATCAATAATATTGCTAATATAATGTTTCTGTAATGCTATTGGCAACTTTATTGTCGGTAATAATGTTTCTGTAATGCGATTGGCAACTTCATTGACCGTAATAATGTTTCTATAATGCGATTCGCAACTTATTTGGTCACACTAATGCTAATGTAATGCGCCTGTAATGCAATTAAACAACTAATTGTGAACTTATTTATGATCTAAAGCCGTATAATTTGTGCCCAAATAAGCATTACAGTAGCCGTATAAACGTTTGTAATGCTATCATAGAACTAATTCAAAATGCGAAAGTGATACAGAAATGCTGTAAGTCGGCCGATATACTGCTTTGATGTGTTACTTGGGTAGAGTCTAAAAACATGGGCTCGGCGCAAACGGGCTACCAACCACAGCCACCGGTAGCCAGCGACAAGCAGTTCACATGCTTTTACATATATTTTGTAGAAACTCGCCGCACACGTGTGGCCGGTGGCGGCCCTCGCTACAGCAGTGACGGCGACTCGCGGTAGCGCGCGACAGCTACCGCACCGGGGTGGCTGTGGTTGGTGGCCCGTTTGTGCCGAGCCATAAACAATCATCTCCTTATCTGCCTATCTTATCAACCGCCCAATATGACTTACGTGGGAAAATTATAATATTGTTGGGCAAAATATTTCCTCATTTCTGTTAGAGGCAGCAAATATTAAGAAAAACGAGATGCTGTTCTGAAAAAACGGGTTGAACAAACGTTGGACGTTTCTGCTGCCTCAGTTCAAAACGCGTTAGCGCCCTCTGTTTTGTTATGTATTCTGTGTAATGTAACGGTTTATGTGTCAGTTCACGCGAGTTTAACACACTTTCAACCTCTCACTTCGTCTACTACAATCAGTCAGTTGTAAACATTCTATCCGAAAACGGCCAAGCTCTAAAGGTGCATTCAGTTTTAGGGCACTGCCGAAACGTCTTCCTTTTAGAACTCTTGGCAGCCGCTTTTTAATTAAGTTTGTGTCGTTCTGTACCGCGTCGTCATTAGTGGAAGTTTGGGGACGAGTCCTGTTGCTAACAGAAATTAGATAATCAAAATATTACCACTGGCATCAAAAGAGGCACTTAAAATACTGATTACTACCCAAAGAATGATGCATAAAAAATATCTTATCATGTCATCGATTAATGGGTATTAATTTATTCACTAGGCTTATCTCATGTTTATTTTTATCATAACTTGAAAAAATTCAGTATTCGCGAATACCAGATATTTTCAGTTTTATCGTAAGAAGTTATCCTGGGCAATAAATAAGGCCTTGCTGGAATAATAAAGATAACAAACGCACCTGCGACATAGTTGCACTCACTTCTGACTTTTCATCAGATAGAAATGAACATTAATTCTACGGTTCACGGCGAGGTCATATAAGTAACAATTTGTTCGCAGAATAGATCTGAAATTGGTTAGAAATCCGGAGTAGAAAGCTGTTGCACTTAGAAATGTATATTTCTTTCTTTTTGCATTGTTTCTGATGCAGTTCATTAGGCGTTTTATTTTGTGAGCATTCGTTAACGAATATTTGCTCTTGAGGCGATCTAGTTTACAGGTAATTACGAAATCAATGCACTATTCCGTTGTCTGATCTCAATAGTGGACGGAGCATTGTCTTCAGAATATACGATTGCGTTTTAGAACAGCAGAATTGAGTTTCAATGCATTCGGTCAAGCAAATAGTTGCGGCGGCAGCAAGGTCGCTGCTAACGCAATGTTACCAATACTCTACTAGAAACTTTCTGAATTTGGTATTAATTACAATATCCTATCAAAACATCATAATATAACAGAAATCCACACGAGTAACGTCCATCTGTGTACCTATATTGGCTTATCTGACCAATGGCTATTTCTTCTAACGGCCTTATCACACTGGCGATTTGCGAGCGAGTGCGTAACGAGCTCGCGCAGAACACGTCGCGAAGAGGCCGCGGGCGCGCAGCGAGCTGGAGGTGGCGTGCGATGTCTTGGATACTCAGTAACAGAATGGATTCTGACGAGGAAACACTGTTATCAGCTTTGTTACTTCGAAGACGCAGAAAACGAAAACTAAGGCAGGATCAACAACGAATATGGGAGGATCCTTCCTCTTAGCTCGCGTGGTGTCTTCGCAGCGTGTTCGCCGCGCGCTCTCAGCGAACTCGCTTTAGACTCGCTTGCAAATCCCCTAATCAGTGCGTCTTACCTCTACTATCTCAGGGGGCCACACGGGCACGGGCCATCATAAAACAATCCTTACTATAAATCCCTGAATATTGTGTGTGACTGCGATATTAAACTAGAGAAGAAACATTTCACATGAAAACTTTCTATGAGTTAGTTACAAATCAATCCAGTGATAGTGACATGATAATCTAATCGATGTTAATCTGACCAAGCTGAGACTGACAAACTCGATCTAAAACCTGTTCTAGATAATGATATTTGAAGTGCTAAGTACACAAGTCCTTAGAGCTAACACGCCACTCACTTAAACATTTCAATTACTCGATATCAAAATCCTGTCGTAGTTTGAGTAACCATTTATTTTAACTTAAAGTAAGTATAGACTTCCTTCCGCGTGTAGCTAACTGTCTAGTGTTGCCTATTATTGAGTCCCTCCCTTGTCGTTATAACCGGATAACGCTTATCGATTTTAACGCATATTGTTTTCGCAAATTCACAGTTAGTTGTTGTTATGATCGTATCAAACATAGTTCTAATTTACTTTCTAATTATATTCGTGTCAGCAGGTACTAAACGGGTACTTACTAGGGAGAACTACCTATTCATCATCTACCTACCTTTTTCTTAGTACTGGGTAATACGATAGCCCTTGGTAAGACTGGTTGTCAGACTTTTTGCCACTGACCACCTGTAACGACTGTCAAAGATCTACGTACGAATGACAGCCGGCAGGTATGTAATAGGTCCCATCCAAAGACCAACCTAGGCAAGCACGGCTTATCCTAAAGGTCGACCCTAGCGGCTGTTTTTATTTAGCCACGAGCTCCTCTAGGCAAAATAATAAAAGTGCACCTATCTGATGGTTTAACATTGTTGTTACCTGCACCTGTAAGCCCCATTAATACTTGAATCCCATACAAGGAGTACCGTCGGTACTCTGTCGACCTGCGTGCATGGCTGCCTGCCGACCTTTGAAAGTGACAGTTGCTCTTATAACGCAATGTCGTTGACCCCGCGTCGCCGTTGGCGCCTTCCTCGACTTAATGCTGGTGTGCAGCTTTCATCGTGAACCTAGAAATCCCATCATTATTATACGATTATATTGATGTTGCAATTGCAAATAACGGCTCACCTGCGCTAACACTGATTGCAGTTTTCAAAGAAACTTTATCACACTAATAGGTATTCAATCTGAGATTAAATGAGATTATAAGCAGGTAGTTTGTTGTTCGATCAAGTGCACAGTTAATGTATGGTCGTAGCTGAAATTAAACCCTGATCTGATCAAGTAGATATATCTCTGGTGTCCAATCTAAATCGCTCTTGTTGCCAGAACATTTAGAAATAGATCATTGGGCTGAAACCAGGGGGTAACCTTTAAGAGTATAGGTTACGGCATAATATACCATCGGCCGTGAACTAATGACCTAAAATACCCTAGCGTTCCTTATACCCTTTAACTCGCTTCACACGAAGTGAAAGGCGAGCTGAGATCTAATTCGCGATACTTCTACAAAGATGTGGTCATGCTGTTCACACGCTATTGTTATACAAGTGCAAACAACACGTCCGAATTCAAAGCGTCCATGTTATGTAAGTTCAGTATACAAATAGGATTAAGTTCATTGAAGCTACGAAAGTGAACAGTTCAATCCCAATCAGATGACTTGTTACTGTTACTTTGTAAAATTATTCGCAACAGACACCAATTTAATAATAATAATAAATCGTTTATTGGACTCGGTAAAAATATAGCCTAATACAATGTCATCCATTAGGGGGTGTACAAAGAAAGCTGCAAAAAAAAAAAACTAAAAGGACGCCTGACTTCCAAACTAGGTAAAGAACCTGTATCTTGGAAATCAGTACACTTCCATGGACAAAATTTCGTTATTAAAATTATAGAATTAATTGATGACAATTCCAACACTATTAGACTAAAAAATTTAGATATAAAAACATTATACAATAATTATATGAAAACTGACTAAGAAATAAAGAAAATTAAAAATCGTGAAGTAATTAAACAAGGAATTTAAGTGTGGTAGTATTTTATGTTTGGTGTGGGGTGTGATAGTGTGTATGGGTGCTTTTGTGAGTGTGTTACTGGTGTAAAATGAGTGTGAGTGTTTTGGTGTGTACGCAATTTTTCTGTATGTTGGTTCAGAGAATGAAGATGATGATGATGTTAGTTCTGGCAATGTATTTGTGGTCGGCGCAGCATATCTTCTTCTTTCATACTTCTCTATTACTCATAATCTCAGAAGTCACCTCCTGTCTAGCCATATCATCTCTTCTATACTAATATTATAAAGAGGTAACATTTGTTTGTAAGTTTGTATGTAGGGGGTAATCTCCGGAAGTAATGAACCAATTTTAAAAATTGTTTCACTGGTAGAAAGCTACATTATTCGTGAGTGCTATAGGCTATATTTTATTCCCGTACTCCCACGGGAACGGGAACTACGCGGGTGAAACCGCGGGACATCAGCTAGTCTTTCATACAGTCCATCCATCGCTTCTTTTTCGCAAGAGACACGTGGTTTGAAAATAACCGACTTACAAAGTGATACTACTTTGCCATTGGTGATCTAATGGTCTAGTCCGCGTTCGGTTCGGATCTACTGCGTCGAATCGGGGTCATTGAACGCGTCTGTTGATTAAAAATAACGATCACAAATTAAAACACCAGCAGGCATATTTCGCTAAATGGACATGCTCTTACCGTTGAAGATTGCAGCACTTGCTGTAACTACGCTGTTGCTGTTATTCGGGTCGATCGTTGTTCCAGTAAACGTTTACGGACTCATTATGGAGATGTGTATTGTATTGAATATTATTATGGCTTACATTATGTACGATTTTTTAAATAATTTACATTCCTCCATTGTTCTTAATGTGACTTAAAATGTATGTCTAAATCCTTTTAATTAACATTTAATGTTCTAATTGCGAAGCTCGCAACAATAATATACTTAATTTAATTTTGAGCAAGAAACTTACTCTAGGCATTCGAAACTAAAACAGAGAAAGTACCTTTTGAACATAAATGCATGTTGCGATTATAATATTATTTAAATTAGAATGATAAGAATCTTTTAACACCCGCTATTCAAGACCTCCTATTGGCTCCGAATAAACGAGGTCGTATCGAGAGTTGCCTTACATTCGTTGCACCCAAATAAAAAACCGCTTGCGTCATAGGTATCTCGCTATTACCATAATCGATCAAGATCATAATCTCTGTTACATAAATGTCTAGATGAGTTAGAAAGTTGTTATTTAGGATGTTGATAACTCAAAAGTGATTTGGTAATTTGGTTCAAATACTGTGACAGTTGACAGACAGACTAGAGGATACATAAACAAAAAACATTTACCACGTGAGAGCTGTTCCCAAAATAATCTGCTTTTCTCGAATTAGTATAACCTGGCCTTGAGAGTGGATTTCGTGGAAGTTAGGCATGTCCGTGCGACACGTTATGTGTACGTCATGGCATTCAGTACGCAACATCCCGCCAGGCTGAGAGATCGTGACTCATCGTACGTTATTGTGATCAAGATACGCCTGCATCAATGTCAACCTGCTCACTGCTCTTATTTGGTGCAATCTTTGACGCTGACCAAGGCTAACTTCACTCTTATCAAAATTGGAATCAGCATTTCAATTTTGATTACAAATTAATTATATTTCAAGTTAAGCCAGTACTTACCTAATGTATTTAATTAACTAATGCCTGCTCTGATTCGTCATTAGCATTGAAACAATGTAAAATAAAGTCGTCTTTAATCAGGTGCTTATCAGAATGTTATCTTATCGGACAAGAATCTATAGAGCAAGCTATTTATAAGACAATATTTTCGATAGTAATAAAACCGTAAAGTAAAATAAATCGTTAATTATTGATAAATCATCATTCAATTCAACTAAGTTATAAAGAGGATCCGGGAATGTAAGCCATTGTTAGGTCCAAGACCCGTTGTCTGTTCTTGCCTGTGGATCGGAAGGAATGCAGTCCTCGCCCGGTCGCTCCTCTGCCGCAAACAAGCTGCAATATCGGGATATTTTTTTCCAATTTCTTCCTACAGTATTCACACATCCCAAAAACGTCTTAAGCTTCAGAAGATCCCATACCATAAAGTTCTCATGATTGTTTCCGAAACTGTTTATGCCAAATTGCCAAAGGAAGAGATAACATCAATGGGAAAGTTACAACGAAGAATACACGTTCTTGATTATCACGACAGGTACTTGATTGTCATTCAGTCAGTTCGGTACTTGTACCTTTATTAGATAGAAACTCGAAATACACACAAATAATCAACAATTAATTCTATTCGTGCTCTAATGGACGTTCTCAGACAAATCGACTTTACAATCCATGGAGAAATTTGAAATCTAATTAAGCAGAGCATTCACCTGCTTACTCTAAAGGATTTGAACGTCCGGTCACGAATGTAATTAAATTACTATGTAGAAACTTCCTCGGGAACTTCACTATGTCAACGTTTTTGTTTTACATTGGTTTCTTTTATGGTTTCTTGGCAATTTACTGAGCCTGTTGTTTTTCATTGGCTCTAACCTTTCCCCCTGGTAAATATCAAGTTGATGGTATTTTCACCCCTGATACATTTAGGTTTTCCCCGTATTTAATTTGCCCTTCGATCCCTGTTTATTGCTAGTAATGAAACCAACGCTAAATTAGACGCTTTTTGGAAATTACACGCGGGTCTTTCACTAGGGTTGTGAAATAATCCAACTTTATACTTGAATAAACTTTGTGATGTTTCTCTTTTACTAGCGGTAACATCGCAACTTACTTCGCCTCTAATTGGCTCTAATGCAATAACTGAGTAGCTTTGAAATAGCATAATATAAGCTCGCAGTAGCAATGCTTTCAGCTAAATTAGTACTCTCCATCATAATTGAGTCTGAAAGTTTAGTTGTAGGAGACGAGTTTATTTGCTATTATCTGCCTGGTATGACGCATCAGTTGTACATTGAATTAATCGAGAAGGAAATACTGGACAGTTAGAACCTCTGGGGAAGTTAATTTCGTGAAGCTCGTGGAAAAGAGATTCGCAATGACGCAGTGTCGCTCTGACGTAGCCGGCGCCTCGTGGGGGCGACCGGCGATCGATACACCAAGTCGCGTGGGCGGCCTCCCCTTCATCCCTGCTGCGAGAGAAACTATTATCAACTTTAATCCTATACCAATAAACATAAGAATTTCCTTGGCAAACATGAAAATGATGACAGAAAATACCATTGAGTAGGTGCTAGTGGTGCTACGCCTACCTCTTCTCAAATAAAGTTCATCATATTTAATGTAAAGCGAAAGATGTGTCTACTTACCTATACTATTGCCATATTAACTGTTATGATTAATCCATTGAGAACATTAATATAATTATGTAAGGCGAAGAAAACCTATAACAGTTACATATCTGAACCGTATCCAATCTTGTTAAAAGTTAACTCCCCTTTGTCTGTCTATCATATCGGCCAATACTTTCAAGCAGTAAACACTTGTAAATTTTCGTCGAAAAATGAACAAATCGACAATAAGTCGTCTGCGTTCCTGCCGGGGTTGCGGGACTGTTCGAAAGAGATACCGTGGCCCCGGAACACAAAGGGCGATGAAGGAACATGGATGGGTTTTAGTCAGTAAAAGTCTGACACTCCCTCCTGCTCCGCCCAGAGCGGGAGGAATCATTTGATGATTTCCCATCCGAAAAAAAAAAGTCGTCTGCGTTGCTTAGACAGTAGCTTAAACGCTTACATTTCAAGTCACGACGGCATATGCAAATTGTTGGTTGTTACGTGTTCTTCATACGGATATGGTGAACACAGTGCGGTTCCTTCAACACTTTTAACATCATTCCGCTTCGTTACATCCATCCCGTTGTTTCCATCATTGGTGATCCCGTTACGCCGAATGCACCATTTCACAATATTTCAGGGTTAACAACCGATTGTTGATCATGTAATCATCCGTTGCAGAATACGGCTGATTGACTCTAAAAACGATTTAATTTTTGTTCCTAGTTATCCTGCCATTAATTTTTTGGAATTATATGAGTGACTAGCTTCTGCAAGCGGCTTGACCCGCGTAATATCCAGATAAAAAGTAGTATATTATGTCCATCCAGAATAACGTACCCTTGAAATGGTGAAAAAACAATTCAAATATTATGTTGCAGTTCCGGTTATTATTTATACCCTCCGCAATTCCGCATACAACAAAGTTACAATTTTTTATTTACACTTACCGCCCCGGGTTCGCATGGGTGCAACATATACATAATATAAACCGTCCTCTTGAATCAGTCTTATCTATTGCTGAAAACTGCATTAAAATCCATTACGTATTTTAAAATTTTTGTATGTAACGAATAAAATCAAAAACTCCTGGACCGATTTCAAAAATTCTTTCACCCTTAGAAAGCTACATTATCACCGAGTAACATAGGCTATAAATTATATTGATATCATGTAAATTAGCCGAGCTATCACAATTTTCGCGGACGAAGTTTCGGGAGAAGTGCTAGTACCTACTATGTAAAGAAGGAGTAGAGATCGATGATTGTTGCTGTCCACGAAACTATGAACAAGAAGCAAAACTTATAAGGAATAAAGAAAATGCAGAACTGCACTGTGATTGGTGTGAATAACATTAACATGTGCACTTTGAAATTAAAACATGTGTGTCAATGTCAATGGAACATCATTAGCAGTAAGTTAATACATTTGTATTAACTACAAATAGTTGCTAATTTAGCTCCTGTAGTCGCCTTAATCTAAATTCCTAGCATATTTATGCTAGGAATTTAGATTAAGGCGACTACAGGAGCTAAATTAGCAACTATATTTGTGGTGGTTAAAACTTCGTTTGAAATACCATTAGGATAAAGTTCTAATCAGCTTGCATTACAAAGTGGTTGTTACGTCAGTCACTGCGGGCCGAATAGTGCGAAATTAGTGGTTTTTTTTGCTATTTACAAGAAATCTATTGATTGGACTAAAAAAATAAAACACTATCATGCTAATTGGAGAAGGAAAAAAAAGAAAGGTTGCTTGTAGAATTATTTGCCGAAAAATCAGAATAATTGCATGTATTTTAGTATGGTTTTTACTCGTTAAAAGATCTTTATAGAGATAAGTAGGTACGTGATTTTTTATCGAGTAAAATTAGTTGTATTATGTTTTTTTCTAAACAGTATCATACTAGCACAATATCCTGATCAATGATCATATATTTTTCTGGTTTTGTTTATTGCAGTGAATCATATGCTTTTTTGCATTATAAAACTCGCGTTTAGCTCCATTAGTCCCCTTAACACATTAGAAATACAGATCTATATGTGCAACAGTGCAAGTTATTCGGTTTAGGACAAAAAATGCATGTGATTGTCCTAAGACTGGCACAATATCCGCCAGTGTTACTGAAAATTCGCTAAGGTAAGGGTCATTTCATGTCTTTCTGTAATGTTTACTGTTTGTTTCACCGGCACTAGTGACATGACCTTGTTATTTAAAATGGAGAACGACGCTGCATGAAACCTACAATGCATGGCGAGAATGTCATGCTGTAAACTTGAATTTTCTATGCAAATTGGTGCATTTTGTGCTTTTAATCACGAAATATTAAGCCCAGCATATAATTCAACACTCGGAACTTCGGAAGCCGAATCGAAATTAATCAGCAAGTTGTAGTAGGTAGGAAAAGCATCGGTTTTTCCTGTCATGTATCCAGTAACAACATTAAAATTTGAATAGGAACAAAATACTCATCAATTCATTTGCCTCGTTGACCCACTGACGTATAAATCCTATGGACTTGGCATACCTACAAGAAAAACGTGGACATACCTACAATAAAGAAGGAAAATAAAATGGCGGCTAATAGGGTAGCCCATATCGATATTTCTCTACAATCGATGTTAGATAAAAGATTGTGAGAATGTTTTCACGTCGTCACGGGTCCAATATCAACGGATAAGTATTTTAAATACACTTTTCTTAGCTTCACTTGTTTATAACTAACAATATATTCATCATTCTCTTGCCCTTATCCCAATTCATTTGGGGTCGGCGCAGCATGTCTTCTTCTTCCATACTTCTCTATTTTACTAACAATATTAAGTAAGCAAATCTTAAAAGTTATTTTTGATCCACTTCTCGGTTTTTGATTAAGCTAACATTTTGCATGTTTAGTTTGGATGATATTGCTGCCGATTCTCTGGTTCAGTAACTAATCTAAAATTAGAGAATCGCCATTTTTTACTAAAAGGGCAATGTATGTGTTTATTCCTTGCGCTTCATCGTGTTTTTAGTCGACATCCACAATATTAGGTTCAATTAAATGTGACAGCTCTAATTTACGTCCGTCTCTTTCCCGTTTTATTAGAGAGAAAAAGATAGCAATAGCCAAACAGCGGGAAAATAAAATGGCGACCCGGCCGCAAATAGGTATTTCAATGACGCTAGGAATGAAGGTTTGCTATTACAGTAACTGTCAAAAACACTGTTAGCCTTTTTCACTTAGGCAAAATTCTAAAAGTTAAAAAGAGATTAATAGAGACAGTATTTTTATGATTTCGGTGTCGATATGCCTCATATTTGTATAACTGTATTTTCTATAGTCAAACATTTCAAGTCCATATGATTTATACGTCAGTGCGTTGACCGGATTCATCGTTTGTCACTGACTAACGGACCATCTAAACTCAAAGATTTGTTCTATCTAATTTTGTTCTATAAATCATGACATACTAGAGGAACTCGTGGCTATAATAATAACAGCCGCTAGGGTCGATCTTTAGGTTAAGCCGTGCTTGCCTAGGTTGGTCAGTGGATGGGTGACCGCCCTTACTTACCGAGTTTCTTCCGTGCCTCGGAAAGCACGTTAAGCTGTTGGTCCCGGCTGTCAATGGTAGACCTTTGACAGTCGTTACAGGTAGTCAGTGGCCCAAAAAGTCTGACAACCAGTCTTACCAAGTGGTATCATATTACCCAGTACTAACTGGGTTGTGGAGGTCAGATAGGCAGTCGCTCCATGTAAAATACTAAAATACTGGTATCCAGCTGCATCCGGTGAGACTGGAAGCTAACCCCAACACAGTTGGGAAAAGGCTAGGCAGATGATGGAAATAATGGCATATTAACGTTACTTAATGTTTGTTAGGTCGATGAAGTCACGATAGGTACGATCACTTTTGTCATGAATACAGATTTGCATTAACATTATCACGGGCCATTAATGTTATCGACTGACGTGACGTATTTGTTACGATGGTTCCGTTGTTTCATGTTCCAATACAAACTCGGCTCATACCCCGTACTCATCCGTGTAAATATTTGTTGTTCTATCAAATAATGCTAATCTATTCGCCCATAAAAATGTCTCGTGGAACAACATGCCCATATATGAAACAAGCCTATAATTCAAACCACCTAACAATCAACGATACCTGTTTTGATTACCAATAGGCAATAGAATGCCACGTAATAGTGATGGTTATCACACCACCATGCAAATTCAGCTTGTTTGTTGTCGTAATTGTTACCAAATGCCGTTAATTCAAGAGCTTTTCCGGGATTCAGAGTCCAATGCACTAATTTAGATAATGACCTTTTACAACAATAGTAAGTTCTTGTTGTATGGTTTGTTATAAACATGTATCCTGGTGCTAGTACCACTTGTCCCTGCAATCAGAGTAATAACGTCGGAAATGTATCGTGAAAGTTATTTTCTCAGGCAGTCCCAGATCGGTCCGCGCCTCTAGCTCTACGCACGAAACAACTTTCGCTGTGCCCCCCAACATTGCTACTGAACTCTGTTCAAGATCGGAGTCACCGGCGAAATGTTCAAACTTGCCTCGAGCGTTGTGTATGTTTGGTCATCGTATTATTTAATTTTTGGAGCATTATCATCAATCAATCATCTTAACGACCAAATACTGTGTAACTATTTGAACTCTAGTACTAAATCATACGCCCATAAGGAAAAGTAGAAATGAATTATGCTGAATGACCAGCAATGTAACAAACCGACTTTTTTTTTCTGTTTTTTTCGGATGGGAAATCATCAAATGACTTCTGAGCTCTGGGCGGAGCAGGAGGGAGTGTCAGACTTTTACTGACTAAAACCCATCCATGTTCCTTCATCGCCCTTTGTGTTCCGGGGCCACGGTATCTCTTTCGAACAGTCCCGCAGCCGCCCTTGCGGACCCCTTCCTTTTGCTGACTGTCTTTGAGGCGCACGTGGAACACGAACGCGTCGTCGACACGGCATGTAACAACCGACTGACGGTACACTTGTGTTATGCTCACGAGTTCCAACCTGTGTCGCAGCTTATTCTTTTCACTTAGGCAGAATAAGCAATACGTGTAACTTGTAACTTGATTGCTCCCACGCGAACAATAGGGACACCCGCGAGACTGATTGTCTTTAGAATCGATTCGGTTTCACCTCGCTGATATCGAAGCTTGACATAGTAATCAAGCAAGAAATAAACTCTATTCATCAAGAGACGTGTAGATGAAACGCTTCACTCGCTATCGCCTTTTCAACGTTTTCGCCAAATTCCTAACAACAAGAAAGTATTGGCAATCGACGCTTTAATGGTCAGGATTATCTGTTGCATAAGCGCAATAATCGAATTATGCACTTCACCGCGGATAGGAAGTCATTGAGTCAGCAATACAATGTATGTTTTTATAGAACACGTAAAATGACGTAAGACTCGAACACGACACTTGAAGCCTGTTTTCTAAATGAAATAAGCGAGTTTGTCCACCACGAAACGAGGTCTCCCTCAGACATACACACTCACTGAACAAATATGCTCTCTGACATAAAAGACAAAACGAAATGTGGACCGTCTTAAATACGTATAGGTTTATCTGTATAACATTGAGTCACTGTTTGGTCATGATTATTTAACTTTATATGGTATTTGTAAATTGTACGATATGAACATAAACGCAAAGCAGCTGTTATTGATTTTAATTGGTTGTTATGAAAGCCAGCATATTTCAGAATATTTCATTTATTGTGTTACACTATATTGACGATCATTAATTTCACTTTTCTTAACTGCTACTTCTTGACTGCGTGTGAATGAATCCCTCATTACATGAGGGATACATTATGCCGATTTCTTATAAACCTTTACGTCCGCGTCGTACAATTTACGTTCTGCAGAATCCCTTCAATAAAATTTACATTTATACGTTTGATGCAAATAACGTCTAGCAAGGTACTGCTTAATAGGTATATTGAACCGACGTTGGTACTAAACTTTCTTAGAAAGTTTGTGTAGGCGGTTCGTTTAATCCTCAGTACGTACTTACCTTATTTGTCGTCAACGTTTATTAATTAGCAGGTGTATTTACAACCCAGAATAAACTAAGTAAATAAAATGCCACCAACTGCCAAGTTTAAATACTTTCTGAGTGTCTCTACTTAGTTTTCTCACCGCTTTTAAAGACAGGTAAGTATAAGATTCTTGAAAGCTAAGAAACCTACTTAGATATTTCCTACGCAGCCCTTTGATAAAGTAAGCTGCAAAGATCAGGAACCTAAAACTAAGGTGATGCTATTCAGAGAAGTGTTTGATTTAAAAACAAGTAAAGACCATTATGAGTAAGTATTTGTCATAAGACAAAACACGGCCATTGCGAATTTGCGAACTAGTAAGATAATAAAATGCTGGATGCTACAAGGCTGTGTCCTTGGTCCAGTCGTATTTCTCAATTAAAAGACTTCATAAGCCAATATTTTAAAATATCTTCAGATGACTCATTGTTATTTTATTAGATTGGAGTATACGTTTCCACTATTCCAAATTCCAGTTTCTTTAAAATATGTATAAATTATTATTAGGTAGGTACTTACTTGTCAAGACTTTTTCGTTATTATCTCATCTTACCTAACGTTTGTTTTTCTTTATTGGATGACCTCATCATGGATTGAACACACAAATGGTGTGTCGTGTGATTTGAACCGATCGATGTCAAATACAATTGTGACTGTATCAATAAACTAAAGTGAAGATATTTTTAGAATCATTACGTTTGAACTGAACCGTGTCCTTAAAAAGAAGGCCTCCATTCAGCTGTGGGTGTAATTGTAGTTTGTAAATTGTAAGTCAGAATTATAAATGTATAGCGCAAAAGTTGGACAGCATCATCTTCCGGCCCTTGTCACATGTTATTTTTCTTCCATTCTCCCCTGTCAATCGTCACGCTATCATTTACTCCTTTTTCCTACATAATATCATTCCTCACTCAATCCATCCATCTTTTCTTTGGTCTTCCTGTCCCTCTCGATCCATCAACATTTTTTATTTTTAACACATGCGTCAAAAATGCAAATTCTAAAATGCGTTGTATGGTCAAACCATAAATGATATAACAGCTCACAACTTAGGACCCATTAATGTTAATATTTATCCGTGGTGCTAGGCAACTGGGCCTATCCCAGTTGTAAACGTCCCTTTGTGCCTATTGGCCTTGTTTCGTTCTGTCTCCTGCTGATATGCAGGGAAGTGGAAATTACGGTTTCTTCCTACTCCTCCACTACACTTTCTTGATTAATTTCGTTGCGGGATCCAAGACAGTTAAATTCATTCTCTGGGACTTCGTCGAGCTTCATTGTCTCGGCGCTTTTCTGGTGGTCGCCACTGTTGATTCTGGCTTTCAGGAGTTACAGTGTTTTGGGAATAGTGTGGTGGGCTTGTCTCATAAAAAAAAACATAAATGAATATAGCTGCTCCTATATATGATTATCAAACTCACCAGCATTCAATGCATTCTGACTCTTACCATCAAGCCCTAACGATTGACATGCGGAGACGGGAAACAATGTACTAGCGACCGAGTACTGCGGTCACCAACCTGATAGCCTTGCGTTCTAACTAAGAGCATTACCTCCTTTTTGGGATAAGCCAGCTGTAAACGAATGCTACTATAGGTTACGTTAGTACTGTTGATGTGTTTTTATGCTGACATTATTAATAGCAATTCAAACCGCAGCAATTGTCTGAATAATTTGTACAGGATACTTTTTTTATCTGGTGTTAAATACGTCATCATCATCATCATCATCAGCCTATTAATGTTCCCACTGCTGGGAAAAAATACGTAGTAGATAAAAATGTCTACCTATCGTGGGCTCGTGACGTCATTGTCACAGCGACAAGGGCAGCTTATCGAATTAGAGCAAGTTCGATGTCTTTGTTATCTTTCTCTATCAGGAAGGTGCGTGATCGAAATTAACAAAATCATTTGACGAGTAATAGAGAAGTATGGAAGAAAAAAACATGCTGCGCCAGCCCCAAGTAAATCGGGATAAGAGAAGGTAAATGATAACCATTTGACGGGTTCAATTTAGGCAATTCTTTTGCCAAAACTTCTGAAAAAGCCATCTTCTAAATTGAAACTGTTACATTAGATTTAATAAACCGATCTTCCTTTGTAAACTGATAAACTTCAACAACAGCCCGTAACGTCCACTGTTGGACGTAAGCCTCTCCCATGATGGGAGGAATTTGCCGTACTCTCCACGCTTAGCAGGCGGATTGGAGATTGGAGCAGTGATGAAAGACTAACAGAAAACGCTGCTGCCCATTCTCTGGTCTACGGAGGCGCAAGGTGTTCTGCCTCAGACATTAGTCGCCTTATACGACACCCATGAGTGTAATGGGTTGGTTCTATTCCACTCCGTCGGATACCACACGGCTAAAACTGATAATGCAGAGTTGTTAATTTGAATTACTGCGTACATTTCGTTTGATTTAGCAACTCAACGTCTTCAAGTAATTAGTAGCTGACCTATAGTCTAATTAAACGATAACATTGACAAACGTGTGGGTTTCCCTTGACATTTGATACGTGCACACATTTAGAGCATTCAGTAACCCGGAAACTGAAAGCAATGAGCTGAAGTGGACTGGTATCAGGTATCACCACTAACAACCTACAGCCAGCAAAAACACAGCGCTCTTATCGATCAAGGAATTGTGTAGCCTTGAATGAAATGCAAAACGCACAGTATGAGGAATGAATAAATGCTTGACAACCCGAACACAAACAAATGCGAGAAACTAAAAAAAGCAAATAAATATTACCCTTGTGCTCATTTTGTATTGAAGAATGATAAATTAACAAAACACCGACCGAAATCGAACGAAACAAACTCTCAGTAGAGAAGAATGTTTTCGACGCCCCCGTACGCACAAGCTCGTTTAGTTACATCAGCTGATTAATTACCCTCTCTGATGATTGTACCGCAAAAAACGAACACAGTCGTTGACTGATTACGTTGCAAGTTCACTTTGTTGTTTCCTACATCGCAATGTCCATGTAGCCTTGCTGCGCGATGTTGTTGGCATCCTTAATTATATTTTATCATCACATATCTGCATATCTTCCCATTTCCCTTATACACCGTGTATTGTTAAGAAATGGTTGCTACAATAATCTAACCTAGTAAACCTAGATCAGAGTCCTATTTTGTCGTAAGAACGGGGCACTAAAATGTTGCAAAGTTCATCTAAAATCTTGCAACTTACCACTGGATCAACTAAACAGTCCTAAGCCTGATAGAACCCAATAGTTTTTGAAGTGAAAACTCCTTTAGGTAGAGATGGGTAGCTATTCCAATAACTAGCCAAATAGCGGCTATTAATGAAATAGCCACGGCTATGATATCCGTCAATACGATAGCTAGCTATTGGCTACTGGCTCGCTAGAATACGGCACAGCAGCGGATAGCCGCCCCAGAGTATAATATAACTACTGCGTTTTATAGCCGTCGCGATATTCGGTAGCCGGCTAGCCGGAGTAGCCGAGTAGCTGTTAGCTAACTAGCTGTGTGCGTGCTCACTGCGCTGAGTAGGTAGTGACGTAATGTGAGACGCGAGTGCGAACTTCATTCTTATCGCACATTTCTTTCTCACAATAGTCACAAAATAGAATAAAGAAAGAGAAGGCATTAGACTTAGTAATTTCGTTCAGTTATTGTACGAATTTACGAAATACGATAGAAAGGTACTAGTTAGTTACAGATTCTTGACTTGTAGCCGCGGCGAGGATCGAACTCGAATCGCAAGGCAGTTCGATCGTTATTCATTTAAGTCCCGCTGCGCCGCTAGCGAGCGGTAGCCGTTATAGTTCAATAGCCAAATAGCCAAAATAGCTGGCTAGCTAGCTGGCTATTCAACCACAAATAGCCGGCTAGCTAAGCTATTGAAATTTCGGCTAGTTACCCATCTCTACCTTTAGGTGCGTTGAGCACTTTTTGGGTGAAGGAAAAACATTGAACTCATCGTCACGTAACGTAACGTGCGGTCATGCTTCGTAGCCGTTCGTAGCACTCGTAGCATCCGCTACGGCGTAGCACCACATAGGCATGCGCGGGGCATAACCAGTGCTACGACTGAGGCAAGGCCTGACTAGTGTGTACTTTTTGTTTTCACTACTATTGGCCGTCCCCAAAGACTGCCCCGTTTGTTTTTTTAAATACAAGTTTTTAATGTAAGACTTACTTTAAACACCTCCTCGACCCCGTACAGTATTATATTATCTGTGCCCGTACTATTAAATCCATCTATCAGCACAATGTTTTGAGTGCGTTACTTTGAGTTCTACCACAAAACATGATTTTTCACCCCAAAAAAAAAGCCGTTTCCCAGCAATAATTTTTGCGTAAAGTTACTTAGTTTGATGTACAGTGTGCTTGGTTGCCGGCATCGTGATGAGGTCTTTTACACCCTGTATACAATAACTGTATCGGCGTCCATAATGAAACTGAGCATCCTTAAACATCGCAACCTACTTAACAAAATCCGAATTTAGTAAGAACGTGATTACGGAAATCCTATGATCTTGAGAGCTGTTAGAGTTTTTGTAAAAACTTTTTGCCTTCGAATAATACTTGTATCTGCGTCATGCTATTGTAGCAACATCCGTTGTCTTAGTTTACGGCTCTCACATGTTATTATTTTAATTATCCAATAAAGTGTTACTGTTTTCTGTGAATTAGCAAACAACATAGCACGTAACAATCGGTTATTGTTACACCGTGTAACGGAAATGCAATCCTATCGGTATACTTACATTCCATAATGGTACTTTTTCTTCTATCTGTGTATCGACACCCGATATTTTCTGTACCGCTACGCTGGTCGAGAGCAAAGAAAAGATCGTATCGTTATTCGGGATATAAAGGGAGTAAAACACCTCTTAACGAAGCCGAAAGGCACTTGTTCTCCTCATCATTGTGATCATTTTTTTGTTCTACACCATACCTGGGAACCAGCTTCTAGTTACGGAGATATTGGGGGTCAAAGTTCCAACTTTTTTACAAGTTTTTTTTTAAATACAAGTTTTCAATGTTGGATTTGTACTTTAAACACCTCCACGACCCCCGTACTATTGAATCCATCCATCAGCACAATGTTTTGAGTGCGTTACATTGAGTTCTACCACAAAACATGATTTTAAAACCCAAAAAAAAGTAGTTTCCCAGCAATAATTTTTGCGTAAATTTACTTAGTTTGATGTACAGAATGCTTGGTTGACGGCTTCGTGATGAGGTCTTTTACACCCTGTATGTAGCTAGCTGGTTACACGTCTGCTCGTCACCAGCCCAGAATTTAAACTGCGAAGCGAAGAAGGATATTTGATAACTCTTCGTGTTTGGATTTGGTCACGCGACTCGTCGATAAAATAAACTTTACACTGTTATGCCAATATTCTAAGCATTCGTAAATTCGTACTAAATCAAAATAATTTGTTTTGTTACAGGAACAAAGCGATCGCCGACTATTTAGGCAGCAATGGCTACACGGACGCGCTGGAAGCGTTCAAAAAGGAGGCCGACATGTCCGGCGAGATGGATCGCAAGTTTGGCGGCCTCCTCGAAAAAAAGTGGACTTCGGTCATCAGGTTGCAGAAAAAAGTAAGAACATCTTTGTTGTTGAACTTTACATTTAGTGAAGTACCTAATGAATATGCGAGGATAAGATGTGGTACGAGGATAAGTGTAGTTTTCCTGATTGGATATCCTGTAAGATATTATGGAATAGACAATCTCAATAACGGCTTAGCTCCTTCTGACAACAATTTTCTTTGTACCAACAACAACATTTACAATTAACATGTTGCAGTAAAGTCTTGTGTAACACTTTCTATAATTGATTACACGTAATCGATCAGTGAGCACAAAAGATGAAGACGCCTATTAGTGTCCCCGGTGTACGCAATATGTTAGTTACATAAGTGGGAAGCTGTTTCTCTGGTGTTCCAATGGTACAGAAATTGCTTAACTGCTAGCAGCTGAACGCATTGATGGTTAAAACGTGTGAAGCAAAAATTTATAACGACATCTGAGCACGATCCGGTCCGAGCAGTGTACTCCATCGATCTGTGCAGTGGACGTTTCTAGGTCACTCTTGAACGATTTTCTTGGGCGGGTGGTCGATGGCGACCGCGAGCGACGCTTATATTAAACGACGACACGTTTTATCCATTGACTATGACTCCAGAAATAATGCCAAGTATCTAAACAAATATGCAAGGTGATGGTAATCAGGTCGCTGCTCTGTTTAATCTTGAACCTTGATCCACTAATAGCTGGGATTGTTTACAAGACTTAATGTTATTCAACGGAAAATGTTTTTAGAGGATTATGTGTTTGAGGAATGCACTATCTTTATAAATGGCCGATTAGAAGAAGATACGCATTTGCCACTTTATCTTATAGACTTATTTTGAGTATTTTGACCATTACTATATGTGTTGGTAATAGTTCTAAGATTAAAAAGGAAGACATCACTGACTGTGTTTCAGAGTTGTTGAAGTTAAATTGTAACAAAATAATATTGTGTGGTTTTCCATTTTTTGAAAATTTGGGTAATAGAAAAAATAATTATATACATATGTTAAATAACCATGTACACTTTTTAGTAGGTCACTATAGTGACAGACTTATATATCTGGATATCAACACTATTGTTGGTAAACTGAAGTCGACACGGGGTAAGGTGTATCTACCTATTAGATGTAGACACAAAATAGCTCGGCTATTAGCTTATAATATTCACACAGACATAAATAGTATGTCTAAGTTTAGTTCTATTATTAACACTGCGACTATTAGTAGTAATACTAATATACAGGTGACTTTCAATGAATATAGCACTAGTGCTATAAATGTTTACAAACATTGTACTGAGGAGGATCCATGTGTCACCGTGGAGAATTCTCAATTAGGGTATATTAGTGTTAGTGATAGGGTCTTGTTGTCTGAGGATGGTACGGGTGTCTCCAGCCTCACTCCAAAAATTAATTTAAACTAGGAAATGAGACAACAGGAGGTACGATTAACAATATTGTTAATCCTACCAACGTATCTTCTTGCACTCAATTAGTTAGTAAAAAAGGGCCTCAGCAGAACACTTTGAAATTATTCCACCAAAATATCCAAGGCATTTCTTCCAAATTATTAGAAATTGAATTGTTTTTAGAAAATAGTAAGTTTGACATTATTTGTTTTACTGAACATTGGCTTAAGGATTACCAAATGCTTATCAATTATGAGAACTATATGGTGGGTAGCTGCTTTAACCGTAAAATTATGCTTCGTGGAGGTTCCCTAATATTAATAAGAAATTGATTTAAATATAAGCAACGTAATGACATAGTAGGTCTCTCGGTTGAACATTGCGTTGAACTGTCCTGTGTTGAGCTAGATAAGCATGTAATTGTGTGTGTGTACAGACCCCCAAACTATCAAAACTTTTCTTTGTTTGAATCAATAATGGAAGATGTGATGGCAAAACTTGCAGTCAGTAATAAATCTACAATTATTTGTGGTGATTTTAATATCAATATTTTAGAAGAATGTGCAAATAGCAGTCGCTTATTAAATCTTTTTAAGTCATTTGACTTGACCAACACTTTTACAGAACCTACTAGAGTCACTCCATCTTCTGCTACTTGTATAGATAATATTTTCTGCGATTGTGATTACTTAGATAAAGCAATAGTAAATTGTCTACCCTCTGACCATAGCGGACAAACTGTAACCTTCAGGTGTAATACACCCCCATCGCAAAAAGTTCAAATTAAATTTAGACCTTTAACTTCTAGCAGATTAAATAGGTATAATATTTTGCTACAGAACAAGTTAAGCGTTATGGGCCTTGATGATATTAATATAGATCAATTGTATGATCGTTTCTTTTCAATAGTTCACACGGAATTCAATAAAACTTTTGAAAAGAAGACAAAAAGTATTTGCCCTAAATTCATATTTAGTGATTGGGCAACTAGAGGTATCAGAAAAAGTAGGGAAAGACTATTTGAGCTTTATGGCCTTAAGCCTTTTATAAACACTGAAACTTTTAACAAGTATGTTGCTAAGTATTCAAACATTTTTAGAAATACATGCAAGGTTGCTAAAGCACTGCACATTAGCAACAAGATCAAAACAGCAGAAAATAAAATAAAGACAGTTTGGAAAGTTATAAATAACGAGACTAACAGGAAGAAAATACGTAACACTAGCTACACATTAGATACAGCATGTGGTCCTAAAAGCTCTAATCAGGAAGTAGCTCAAGAATTTGTAAAGTTCTTTACCGATATACCACAAAAAACAACGGAGGCTCTTATTTCCTCACCTGAACTCTCAATTGGTTTATTAAAGGCGAATGTGTCTGGCTGCCTGGTTGAATTTAAATTTAAACACATTAACCCTATGATTGTTATTAAAACTTTCCGGCAAATAAAGATCAAACTAACCGAAGATCTATGGGGAATGTCTGTCAAAGTTTGTACATCCATACTTGAGACTATAGCCCCTTACTTAGCTTTAATTTTTAATTTATGTGTAGACCAAGGAGTTTTCCCTGATTTAATGAAATACAGTAAAGTCATACCTCTTTTCAAATCCGGGGACAGTAAAGATACTAATAATTATAGACCTGTATCCGTGTTACCAGTTTTTAGCAAGGTTTTTGAAAAAGTAATGCTTAATCAAATGCTCTATCATTTTAACACCAACAGAATCTTACATGATCAACAGTATGGCTTCACCAAGGGACGTTGTACAACTGACGCCGGTGTAACCTTATTAAAGCACATATTTACTGCGTGGGAAGAGTCTCAAGATGCCATAGGAATTTTTTGTGACCTCTCCAAAGCGTTTGATTGCGTAAATCACGACACATTACTTTTGAAACTTGAGCATTACGGACTGGGCAAACTTGCACTTAGTTTGGTAAAATCTTATTTGAATGATAGACAACAACATGTTCAAATAAATGGTGTTAATTCACAGGGGTTAAAAGTAAAAATGGGGGTTCCACAAGGCTCAATATTGGGTCCTTTCCTCTTTCTAGTATATATAAATGATCTACCCTATTTACTGAAAAACCAACCTCAAAATATGGTGTTATTTGCTGATGACACTTCCCTAATTTTTAAGATAAATAGGCGGGCCCAAAATCTAGATGACGTGAATAATGCCCTACTTCAGGTCCAAAATTGGTTCACAGCAAACAATTTGGTATTAAATGAAAAAAAAACCGTCAGTATACTGATGTAGATACCGCTAGACTGGTTTATTTTAGTTACTTTCATAGTATAATGTCTTATGGCATTTTGCTGTGGGGACGGGCTGCAGATATTGAGTCTATATTTATTCTGCAGAAAAGAGCCATCAGAGCCATATATAATCTTCGTAGGCGCGATTCTCTAAGGGAACTGTTTAAGGATATTGGCATCATGACGGTACATTGTCAATACATCTACGAAAACATAATGTACGTCAGAAAAAATCTGCACCTTTTTGGTAAAAGGGGTGACAGACATAATTACAGTACTAGAAATAGGGACCAACTAGTTCAGCCAGGTTTCAGACTCGCTAAAGTAGACTCATCTTTCATGGGGTACTGTTTGAGATGCTATAATAAAATTCCACAAAGTATTCTTGAACTGAATGAGACGAAATTTAAAACATGCATTAAACGCACACTATGTAAACAAGCATATTACAAGTTGAGCGGTTATATCGCTGATAAAAATGCTTGGCTCAATGCTGGTCCTGCTCCACATGGACAGGGGCGCATAAGTTGATAGCATTAAATTGTATTGTTGGAGCTGCTGAAGATTGTACAACTATCTTTGCATTGTATAGAATCAATCTGTTTAGTATTATATAAATGCATAGCCCATATTGTGTGAGTACTATGTACTAGAAAGCTATCATTCACTGGAAACCTACGTCTTTTCTTGACTTGAATGTGCCCTGGCGGTTTGGAGTATGTCATGCTCACTCTATTGTCTCGCTGATGGTGGCGCATGTGTCGGATCATTTAGTTCCCTTCAAAATGGTTGAGTTGAATGGTGCTGATCCATGCGTCATGTCCGTGAACGGGCGCTGTCAGTTGTGACTGGTCATCTCTTGGTTGCCATGGCTTATTTTAATGAATTATTTTGAATTGTATTTTTTTTTTTTTTTGTTTGTGTGTTTTTGCTGTGGACACTTTTACCGTGCACATCTTGCTACATTGTTTTCACATAATATACCATCTCAACGTGAATGATGTAACCAAGATTTTGTAACAATATTCTGATTTAAAAGAGTGTCCATGGAGTTTCTTGCCCATTCTTCTCCATAGAGATCTACGCTATGGAATGGGCAACTACAGTACTTTCACAGTTTTTATGTCTTGTGACTGGGACTGTAGCTACATTTAATTTTCATCTTTGTTTCGACAATTCAAAAGTGCCTGTAACTGGCTTACTTGAAATAAATGCTTTGATTTTGATTTTGATTTGTTATCAGGTTCGTGTTCTAAGCATAGCTAGACTATTGGGGCGTAAGAGGTTCTCTCTGAAAGGATTAGCCCTATACTGGGCAACCTTTTGCTTTGCATTTAGCTTATAACTTATGAGATTGATTGGCAACTGTGCATGTAAAATATACTCGAAACAACAATAGAGGCGTTATAACAGTAGAATTCGTGCGAGGAGAGGTCGAAATGTAGGCAATCAATTGACGGGTTAATAATAAGATTATATAAGTGAGGAAAGTTTTGGGTATGAATGTGGCCACCACTCAGATCCAGCCTGTCCCCTTGCTGTCCTCTCCCAGCGACGCCCTAAGCCGAGGCCCGTACCCCGCAGGGGGTGCCCTTAGCGTGTAGTCGTTTAGTTTGTAAGTTTTATGCCCTGGCTGGAGGCCTTACACTTAAGGTACCCACAGGATTGTCCGGTTAAGCAGACAACAACCTTTCTAGGTTGAACTGCGAGATGCCATTCCCCAAAAAAAAAAAGGGTAGGAATGTGGATGGGTATAAGAGTAGAGCAGACCAAAGAAACGACCAGTGCACTGTGTGAAGGATGATATGGTAAGAAAGGATGTGTCTAATGAGATGACGAATAATAGAGAAGTATGGAAAATATATACTTTTACCCCAAATGAATTGGGGTAAGGTCAAGAGAATGTTGATGATACATTCTTAAACATTTCTCCTTTCTTGACCAGGTGATGGAATTAGAATCGAAGCTGTCAGAGGCTCAGAAGGAATTCATCGAAGGTGCGCCGACGCGAGCCAAGCGCACGCCCGCCGAGTGGATCCCACGTCCACCCGAAAAGTTCTGTCTCACCGGACACCGGGCCACCATTACTAAGGTTTATATATTACAATTTATTTAAAGGAATATAGGTATTGGACCTCACAGGATAACAATTCTATCATACTCGAGGACGGTCCCACTTTGATGCTTGGATTCTATTTATTAACCGAGGTTAGAGATTCATCCATCAAAGGGCATTTACCACTTATCGGGTCTTCCGAATAAAATGACTTCTTCAAGCTAACTTTTTCATTTCTTTTTCAATTTCCGCACTACCTATATTTCCATTTTGCATATAAACCTTGCCGATAGCACCACGTAAGTTGACGTTTTGGAATCTCAGTAAAGCATAAATTGAAGATAACTTATTTTTGTTTCTTTTGAAGGTAGGTAGGTATTCAGAAGTGAAAAATGTCGGTCACATATTCAGATTTCGCTGAAATTGTATCATTAACACCAATTTTCTTAGTCATTTCATAACAAGAACGAGAGATACTTGATACACATTCTTTGAATTGGTAACAGTATTCGTCTCTTACTAATTGCATAGTTGAAAATGCTACTAATCTTAAATACTTAGTTACTGAATTGCTAAGTAAGTTGTCAGTTTAACAAAGACGTTTAAGTACGATCTAACACGAATTTTGTGCAATAATAACTTTCGAATCCAATGAAAGCAGTCTAAAATGTATTGTTTTGGTTTTTGTCTATAATTTCTCGTGATCATAACCATACACAATTGTATCAAATGAACGGTGTGACTATCTATCTATTATAGCTTTCCGCTAGTTTTTGTTCAACTGTTTGAATTAACTGCTTGATTCTAGTTCGTTGTTAGAGTATATGCCAAGCGTGCATAGGTCACGTTTTTATTCTAATTATCGTACGTGTTTAAACAGTTATCGTCGTAGCAATTTTTATGTTTGTATGTCTTTTAAATCTCGTAGAAGTTTGCTTGAAATCTTAAGGTAATATATTTAAGTTTCTTATTGCTATTAGATTTCTGACATTAAGTCTCCTGCTAACATCACAATTCAAGTCATGGCTACCGAATAAAATAAAAACTGTAAATGTGAAATTCATAAACTCTGGGACAAATAAATTAAATACTTGTCGTAAAAACTATGAAATAATTTTCCAGGTAATATTCCACCCGGTGTTCAGTTTGATGGTATCCTCAAGCGAGGACGCGACCATCAAAGTGTGGGACTTTGAGAGCGGCGAGTACGAACGAACCCTCAAGGGGCACACCGATTCCGTTCAGGATATCGCATTCGACCATCATGGAAAACTACTCGGTAAGCCGCAAACAATCCCTTTGCCTTCTGAAGCCTTCTTCGAAAGAAGGAAAGTGAGCCTTGGAGCAAAGGCTGTTAGACTGACGTGATGCTTGGCACAAGTAAATAGAGGTCTATAACCCAGCAGTGGGTAAAGTCAGGCTGTGAATGATGACGATTAAGTGCTTGAACCCACTTTTATTTTTTTCGGATGGGAAATTATCAAATAACTCCTGCCGCTCTGGGTGGAGCAGAAGGGAGTGTCAGACTTTTACTGACTAAAACCCATCCAATATCCTTCATCGCCTTTTGTGTTCCGTGGCCACGGCGTCTCTTTTGAACAGTCCCGCAGCCCCGGCTTACCACCTAAGCCTACATTGTGGAATGCAATAAAGAATTGAAAGCCCCTGACAACTAATGACGACAACGCTAAAATGATGTCATTTCCACCACCAGCGGTTGTCCAGTGAGATATCTATACAAATACATATTAAGAAGAGCAATAAGGACATTTGCAGTGCATAATTTTCCGTAATATGCCATAACCCATTGCCCTGCAACGTCATCCTCATTCATAATTTTCCTCTTGCTATAATAGTGACGTTGTTGTACCATAATACTCCAAATGAGTCGTTTTGTATAATTTGATCAATTAGTCACGATTTTTTCGCCATATTATGCATATTCAGTTCATCATCATCATCATCTTCCTGCCCTTATCCCATGTTACTTGGGGTCGGCGCAACACGTTTTCTTCTTCCATTCTCCTCTGTCAACCGTCACGCAATCATTTACACCTTTTTCCTTCATATCATTCCTCACACAATCCATCCATCTTTTCCTTGGCCTTCCTCTCGCTCTCCATCCATCCACATTTATATTCATCACTCTTTTAGTCACATGCGATTCTTCCCTTCTCATCACATGCCCATACCAAGACAGTCGATTCCCTTTTAACTTTTCTGTAACTGGCGCAACTTTCAAACTTCCTCTAATATACTCATTCCTTATTTTATCCATTCTTGTCACACCACACATCCACCTCAACATTCTCATCTCCGCTACATGCAATCTTTTTTCATCCATCTTCTTCACAGCCCAACATTCCGATCCATACAGTACGACAGGTCTAATCACGGACTTGTATATTTTCCCCTTTAACTTGAGAGGCATCCGTGGGTCACAAGTTGTTCCAGTGACCTGTCGCCATTTCATCCATCCTGAGTTGATCCGGTGCGTTACGTCACGGTCTACTTCACCATCGCCTTGGACAAGCGACCCGAGGTACCGGAAATCGGAACAGATCGGTATGGGTGTTCCGGCAAGAGTTATGGGCATAGGACTGGAGAGACCGCCGAAATCACAGAATAGGTATTCTGTTTTGGACCTACTTAATTTCAGGCCAACATTCTCCAATCTTTGCCACCACACCTCCAATCTGTTCTGGACCTCTAGGCCACTCTCGGCAACCAACACAATGTCGTCGGCAAACAGCATACACCAGGGAGCCTCTTCCTGAATGTCCGACGTAAGTGCGTCCATTATCAGCAGGAAGAGGTAGGGGCTTAGAGCCGACCCTTGGTGCAAGCCGACAGCCACATTGAAGCTGCCGGTAGTGCCCGCTGTAGACCGGACTTGGGTACTACATCGACTGTACATCGCTCGGATCAACTGCACATACTTCCCAGGCATACCTTTCTCTTTCAGGGCCCACCACAAAACCTCACGAGGTACCCGGTCGTATGCCTTTTCGAGGTCGATGAACACCATGTGCAAGTTTTTGTGTGCACTTCTGTATTTCTCGCACAGCTGGCGGATGGCAAAAATGGCGTCCGTCGTTCCTCGACCAGGCATAAAACCGAATTGATTTTGTGAAATTTCGCTCGAATTATGCATATTCAGTTAACAGAGGAAAATGTCGTAGAAATGTGTCATGAACTTGGCACCAATTCAATTCTGGAAACAATGGATATTAGTAATTTTACAGTTTAGTTTTATTTAAGACTCATCTTGTGGGGAAAGTGGGTAGCATAAGCCTAGTATAATTAACCTATAATGTTCCCACTGCTGGGACACACGGTCTCCTCTCCATGAGAGGGAATGAAGTATAATCCACCACGCGGGCCCAGTGCGGCTTGGAAGATGTAGATAGATGTCTTCGAATTTTTGGTAGGTGGTTCTAGGACATGCCGGTTTCCTCACGATGTTTTTCTTCACCGTTTTGAGAGCAGTGGTGATGAAATAAATTACACAAAGTAATGCGCTTGCCTGGGTTCGAACCCACTACTTACTGCTCGTAAGTCTTACGAGCTCGCTGCTCTCTTAGCGATTGCTGATCTTTATGTTATAAAAGTGGTTATGGGGTAACTTGCCTAAGTAAGTAGCCAAAATAACACGACTGAAAGAAAATTCATAACATGCCGCCACCCTTTCATAGCAACACTGCAAGAAGTTTTGCTAATATTTTCCTGTTCTTTGTCGTTTCCAGTGTCCTGCAGCGCTGACATGTCAATAAAGCTGTGGGACTTTAACCAAACGTTCGAGTGCGTGAAGACGATGCACGGACACGACCACAACGTGTCGTCAGTGGCGTTCTCACCGAGCGGCGACATCGTCTACTCCGCCAGTCGAGATAAGACCATCAAAGCTTGGGAAGTGGCCACAGGGTAAGCAAGGATATCACTTACTGTACCATATTGATCAATATTCTAATCCTTATTTTCAATTGACGCTATTTACGACATCACAAAAATAACCGTTATGCAAGTGCAAAATTAATTTGACGTCGAACTGCAAGCGGTACTTGTTGTGTACTAGGAAAGTCATATTCTCAATAACGCATATTATTTTATTTGTTTATATTTTTAGGAATTAAATTGCGAACGCAATATGGTTCAAGTAGGTAAGCGGCCAAACGAAATTAATCTTTAGAAAAAAATGGTTTTGTAGAGCGCCGTCTCTTTCACTTTTATCTGTTCGTACCTCTAACTGAAGTTCTTTGTGACAATTTCTACAGGATGTTGTATTTTTTACTTCATTTCCTGCACTTTTATGCTAAGTTGCGGATGTAGAAAAAAAAAGTGTGTGAGTGCGTTAGTTGGCCATGTGTCACGTAACGAGGATATAAACTTTGTCGGTTTATTAAATACTAGCGGACGTCCCGCGGTTTCACCCGCGTAGTTCCCGTTCCAGTGGGAGTACGGGGATAAAATATAGCCTATGTTACTCGTGGATAATGTAGCTTTCAAATGGTGAAAGAATTTTTTAAATCGGTCCAGTAGTTATTGAGCCTATTCATTACAACCAATCAAACAACCAAACAAACAAAGTTTTCCTCTTTATAATATTAGTATAGATAAGGTGATATTCAACCACAACATGTTTAAATGTTGCTTCCCGCGTCTTGTAAAGTACATGCTTAATCGGCTAGATAGTTTAAATAACTCTAAAGAATGAAAAAATGTTACCTCTTTGAATAAGACACGTTTTATTTATTTTTTTACACGACTCAAAAATTATTTTAACTAGGTATTTGTAAGCGGACAGAATGTTTCGAGGCTTCCACTAGAAATGTAGCAGGATGTGTGCGAAACTCACCAATAATACGTATAGCTTCTTTTTCACTGCAATTTCATAGCTAGCTAGCTTAGGTAGCTACCTACCTAAATTAATTAGGGGCCGCCTCGAGCGAGAGACTCGCGGCGATATTATCGTCCTTGCCACGTTTTTCTATACACTCCCTTTTGGGCCGTCTCCACGAGCGAGAGTATCGCGGCGATATTTTCGTATAGAAATACGTCAAACCGCCGCGATTCTGTCGCTCGTGGAGGTGGCCCCCTTAGTTTACCTCACCTCCCTCACTCCACATCCTCGCACACATCTGATGGAAACGCAGCTTTAGGCCCAGACTCCACCAAAACTGTGCGGTGCAAGATTCAACCAATCACGGGAGAGATGACAGACGCGATGTGGATTTTCAGCAATGTGATAAGTTCATTCCCGCACGTCTCCTCGCCGCTCCTTTCGTTTTCGCTTTGGTGGGTTCCGGGCCTTAAAAGGGCCCTTCCCGGCCCGTCTATCGTCAAAGCGAGCATGGGCGAAGAGCTTGTTGTTTCATCCAAAGCCACAGCGGCGATATTCTTTTAACTCCCCTGTCTTACCTAGCCCCGACCCCGCACTACTCGTCTCCCGCGCACCTCATACCGCGAGGACATTGAACGAAAAATAGTGTTCGAAAATGTATAAAACAACAGCATAATCACGTACGAGCGTTTGTCAAAATTCTCGCGAAAAGTGTGGCGGGTTGGCCGATCTTAAACTCATTTAAACCTGTAAATCTACACTTCTACACTAATATTATAAAGATTTGTATTTTTGTGTGTGTGTGTGTGTGTGTGTATGTTTGTAATGAATAAACTCAAAAACTACTCCGCCGATTTCAAAAATTCTTACTTCGTTAGAAAGCTACATTCACCCTGATTAACATAGGCTATAATTTATCCCCGTAATCCCACGGGAACGGGAACTACGAGTGTGAAACCGCGTGGCGTCCGCTAGTATTAAATACTTCAAGTACTGACACTACTTCCCTATCCGCAGGTATTGCATCAAAACGTACAAGGGTCACCGCGAGTGGGTGCGCATGGTGCGCGTGTCGCCCGACGGCACGCTGCTGGCCTCCTGCTCCAACGACCAGACCGTGCGCATCTGGAACGCAGACACAAATGAGTGCAAGGTACGGAATCATCTGATTGTATCTACTTGGATTGATTTTGAGATGAGCGGTCTAAGCCGCTACATGAAAGACTGGACTACAGCACCGGGCAGCCGCGAAATATGGAAAGGGTGAGGGGAAGCTCAGCTGTGGGACACCATGGTCTTAAGTGAACTTTGAAGTCATACTTTAAAAGGGATGTGAATCAGAATAGAGTTATTTGTTACTATTGTGGACTTTGGTCTTGAGACCTTTTGATTTTCCCCATTTGGACCTCTTGTTTTGCTAGGTGGAAACAAAAGATAAACAGGAAGATTGTTTAGATCCTAGAGGACCCATGTCAGAGTATGTAACAATGAGTATTGTATTGTTACAGACTTTTATGTGGTCTACCAACATTTTAGACTATTTCAATCATCAGTTGCAATTTATCAATGTTTTTGAGCAGTCGCCACTTGTCTACAGTTGGTACCAGTTAAGATCGCAATAGCGGTCATTGACCCACCTACATTTATTAAAGTTCTTAACTTTGAAATCCAAAAATAAACCTGTTTCTTGAACAGTCGTGTTCAGTCTTGTCTCGTGATCGTGAACATTTTTTCTAATGAAAAACATGGTTCATTTGTTTTGGTTCGTACGAAGAGGTATTAGGGAAAGGGCAATGACCGCTATTGCGATCTTAACTGGCAGCAACTATAGGTCCGTACGTATAACTGTGTGTTATTCCCAGATGGAGCTCCGCGAGCACGAGCACGTGGTGGAGTGCGTGTCGTGGGCGCCCGACGCCGCGGCCGCCGCCATCAACGAGGCCGCCGGCCAGGACAACCGCCGCGCCAACCACGCCGGGCCCTTCCTCGCCAGCGGGAGCCGCGACAAGTCCGTCAAGGTGCGTTGTACTACGAACACACCCATCATCAGCCTGTAATGTTCCCACTGCTGGGACACGGCATCCTCTCAATAAGAGGAAATGGGCTATAATCCACCACGCGGGCCCAGTGCGGATTGGTAGATGTCACATGTCTTTGAATTTTTGGTTCTAGGACATGCCGGTTTCCTCACGATGTTTTCCTTCACCGTTTCGATGAAATAGATTACACAAAGTAATGCGCCTGTCTGGACTCGAACCCACGACTTACTGTTCGCAAGGCGGGGCCGCCACCACTGGGCCACCGCTGCTCTCAACACACCCATATTTAATAATAATTAAAATAAACGACTCAACAACGCTACGGTTTCGATCGAATATTATGCAGATTGTAAAGTCGAGAAAGGAGGTTTTAGGGACTACTCACACAGCACACTTATTCAGCTTAGGACCATAGAAAACAACGATTTTGTATGAGACGCGTACGCATCCGTTCAGCGCGCGTGACGCTTACGCGTCCCATACAGAATCGTTGTTTTCTATGGGCATAAGCTGAATAGAGCTCAATAAGTGTGAGTGTCCCTTACTACGCGGTTTATTCTATTTTGAACTAGTGAGATAAACTTCCTCCTAGCATTGAATGTTAGGGGCGGTAAGAGTACCTACTTAGTACTATACTAGAAAAGTTAATATGCATAGATTTTCTTTTATTTTATTTCGATATGGAATGTTAAAGTACTATAAAAATAATGACAAAAAGTGAAAACAAGACAAATCGGCCAAACAACACAAAAGTTATAACCAATTAAACTTTTGTTTCTATCTCTTTCTAGATAAACGGAATTTAGTATGGATTTTGTACGTTGTTGCAGCGAATGACGTCATTCGCTGTATCGGATCTCTCTGTCTAATCAGCATTTTTACACTACACACGTTATAACTTAGTATTTTTTATAGATATTAAAAAAATATTTTCTCTTTGTTATTTCTGATGTTAGCTTTGTTTACAGTGATAAAAAAAAAACATGCATATACCCTATTTAGTAGCAAATATTTTGAGTGTACTTTATTGTAAACATTAATCCGAGAAGTGAGATATACTCGCACATTCGTATCCCTACTGGCTACACGAGGTACGGTCTGAATGTCAGTCACCTACGTCGGCAGCCGAGCTGACTGTCCACATGCAAACACCCCGCGTTCTTGTACTGATGTACAATACGGCCGACGTATCTTGGCGAGTCTGAACATAGGCTCTGCGAACTTCAGCGCATGTACAGTCACGGACTATAAATGATGAGCCACTTGCCACCATTCCACATCAAAAGTATCTAGGGATCAACATATATTTTTGCAATAACTTTTCTCCTGATTGATATTAATTAAAATTTTCTTTAAGGATTCATCAAATAAAGTGTTTTCGTTTGTCACAGTAACGATAAACCAAGTCACCTTTGCATTAATAAAGAAATTTGCCATTTTCCTAATAAAGGGATTTTTGACATTTGAACCACTAACATTAAAGTTCGAAAAAATGACTGAAAACACAGTTTTCTTTAAAATTTTATTGGGTAACTTAAACAATTAATAATCCGTGTTTCTACCGCGAACACTAACAACACAAGAACATCGGTTTGGCATACTCAAAATGAGTTCATCCAAATCACGCTGTGGAATGGCCGCCCATGTTCGTTGCAACAACAAAAAAAGGTCTTCTTGCGACTGGATACCCTCCATATTCGGCAGAGCTCTTCTCTGTAGCATATCCCATGCATGCTCAATAGGGTTCAAGTCTGGCGACTGAGCAGGCCAGGGCAGGACATTGATGTTAGCTGCGGCGAGAGTCTGTCTTACAACTCTTGCGGTGTGCGGTCGTGCATTATCATGCATTAACTGAAATAAGGGACCGATTTGCACTTGTAGAGGAACGATGACGTCTGATACAATCGTCTCAGCATAAATTTGAGCGTTGAGGTTGCCTCTGATCCAAATCAACTCAGTTCTTCCGCCGATCCAAATACCCGCCCATACCATGATGGTTCCACCACTATAAGGATGGACTTCCTGGCAGGATTTTAATCGCTGTTGGCGTCCAGGGGTTCTCCAGTGTCGTATACGTCTTGTATCCGGTCTCATACCAAAACGAGACTCATCAGAAAAGCACACGAAACGCCATTGTTCTTCTGCCCAATTTCTGTGTTCAAGAGCCCATTGATATCGAATCCTACGATTGTGCATTGCTATAGGTGGTACCCGTAGCGGTCTTCGGGAATGAAGGTTCACTTCATGCAAGCGGTTTCTGACTGTTTGGTCGCTAATTAAGTTCCCTGAAGAGTGATGAAGCCTCACGGCTAACATCATGGCGGTTATTGTTGGAGCTCTTCGAGTTAAGATTTGAATGTATCGGTCTTGTCTCCGTGTGGTGCAGCGATACCGTCCTCCATGGCGCTCAGCCACGGTACCAGTGCTTCGGTAACGTGTCCAAAGTCGACTGATAACACTCTGACTTGTATTCAGAGCTAAAGCTACAGTACGTTGCCGGGAACCAGCTTCTATCATTCCCACGGCTCTGAGCATTTCTTCCCTGCTTAAATGACGTCGCCGCTCCATAATAACGTTGGTTTTAATCAGTAGTAGGGAAACAGTAGCACTAATAATGTCTTCAATGCGTTGTATGTTTTTATAGGGAAAATATTGACAGCTTATTTTCATCTTTTACTCGAATTTGATTGAGAGTTCCTGATTCAAATTATGAAATGCACCAAAAAGGATCCATATAAATTTATAAAATCATAAATTTATTACAAAGCCACATCTCAATCTCAAGAAATCCGCATAAAAATGCTTGATCCCTAGACACTTTTGATGTGTGTATTTTAGCTGTGTAATGCAAATCGGGTTTAGTCGGTTATATTCGTACATAGTACAGAGTGACTACCTAAAGTCGACGAATTGCAGGTGTAGCAACCGTAACCTAGCGACAATTCGTTTAGTCTACATTTGACAGATTCTACTTATGACATCAGATTCTACATTTGACAGATTCTATATTTGACAGATTCTATGTTTGACAGATTCTACAATCGACAGATTCTATGTTTGACAGATTCTACAACCGACAGATTCTATGTTTGGCCGATTCTACAATCGACAGATTCTATGTTTGACAGATTTTGAATAAGTTATTAATTAACAGGCTACAGTCATTTTTATCCCTTTAGGTACATAAAGTCTACTTTACCAAAAATACCACTTTACCAAAATGACCACTTTTTCATAACGACTACTGCGTTTCACAAAATGATCTCTTTACCAAAATGACCACTTTTTCATAATGACCACAGCCCCCACAATGCATATAAATTCTACTTTACCAGAAAGACTACTTTACCAAAATGATCACTTTTTCAATGACTTCTTAGTCAGTGGAAGGGGAGGGGATAGATTTCGGATGACAGCTGTCAAAATTTAAACGGTTAGAGCTCGGAAACTATCGATCTTAGACTAGTTGTGTGTAAGGACAAGTGATAGGTCTCGATGAGATCTACATTTCGGATGACAGCTGTCAAAATTAAAACGGCTATATCTCGGAAACTATAGACCTTACACTAGTTGTGTGTAAGGACAAGTGATAGGTCTCGATAAGATCTACATTTCAGATGACAGCTGTCAATATCGCGATTTCGTACATCGGGATTTGATGAGTCGCGATAAGGTTTGTCGGGAGATTCCGTGTATCGGGTTTGTGTGAGTCGAGATCTGTCCCACTAACGTGCAGCGAGCTCGCGTGTTTCGAAATTACGTAGCCGACTCAGCGTAGTTGGTAGGTACTTTGGGTGTTACAGTTTAGTAATTAGCGTAGTTGGTACTTTGGTACGAGCTTGTCTCTTTGTGAAGTTGGTACTATGCGTAGTTGGAGTTTTGTGCATTTGGACATTTGCGTAAGTTGGCATAATGCGTATGAATACTATACGAACAAAGGCAACTTTTAACTAAGGTTTTTTTTTATTTAAACTTATTATACTAGACTAAACAAAAAGTAACAGTTTAACTTTAACTTAAAATTATGAGCATCTTATAATAAAGTAGCAAAAATAACAGTTTAACTTAAAACAAACAAAAGATTATTACCATCATTTATACTAAACAAAAAAACTTTTTTGCAAAAAATAAAACCGATTTAAAAAAAAAAAGAAAAACACAAATAAGTGAAAAATAACTAGCTTCAGAAGCCGGTGACAAAACCACCAAATCAATCAAACAAAGGTCAGGCTTCTGAAGCTAAAGTTATTTTTCACTTTTTTGTGTTTTCCTTTTTTTTCATAACAAATGAGTATCATTTTTCGTTTTTTTTTTTCATATCCAACTATTCCTGTATTTTTTTTTTCCTTATCATTTCTTATTTTTTATAACAAATAAGTATCGCTTTTCGTTTTTTTAAGAAAATAATTTATATCCAACTGTTTCTGTAATTTAATTTTTTTATAACATAAGTATCACTTTTCGTTTTTTTAAGAAAATAATTTATATCCGTTTCTGTATTTTTTTTTCCTTTTTTCTTTTCTTTTATAACATAAGTATAATTTTTCGTTTTTTTTTTTTAAATAATTCATATATCCGTTTCTGTAATTTTAATTTTTTTTCCTTATTTTTTATAACAAATGAGTATCATTTTTGTTTTTTTTTTTTTTAATTCTTATCCAACTGTTCCTGTACTTTTATTTCTTATCCATACTTTTTCTCCTTTTTTTTATTACAAATAAGTATAACTTTTCGTTTTTTTCTTTCAATGTGATTTTTAAAAAAAATCCTTTCTTTTTATTTTTTTTTTATTTACAAATAAGTATAATTTTTTAAGTAAATAATTCAAATCGAACTGTTCCTGTACTTTTATTTCTTATCCATACTTTTTTTTAAATTACAAATAAGCATAACTTTTTGTTTTTTTTTTTCAATGTAATTGTATAAATACCTATTGTAACTATGTTACAAAATAATACTATACCTAATAAATATGATAAAAATGACTGTTGCCTGTTAATTAATAACTTATTCAAAATCTGTCAAACATAGAATCTGTCGATTGTAGAATCGGTCAAACATAGAATCTGTCGGTTGTAGAATCTGTCAAACATAGAATCTGTCGATTGTAGAATCTGTCAAACATAGAATCTGTCGATTGTAGAATCTGTCAAATATAGAATCTGTCAAATGTAGAATATGATGTCATAAGTAGAATCTGTCAAATGTAGACTAAACCCGACAATTGTTTTAGCGTAGCCATAGTAACAATAAACATCACAACAACAATAAACATAGAAATTTTATCTTTTCTGACACTGGCTTCGGATAGGTTTTCAGAAATAAAGAGTATTTAATAAGGACTACCTATTTCAAAGGAGGTCAGTATCAAATAGA
This sequence comes from Xestia xanthographa, assembly GCA_905147715.2. NCBI lineage: Eukaryota > Metazoa > Arthropoda > Insecta > Lepidoptera > Noctuidae > Xestia > Xestia xanthographa. Next base: position 11,564,590 of record LR990649.1, on the reverse strand, counting down.
TAGGGATACACGTCAGCACCATTGTATGGAATTATCATTGACAACTTATAAGTCATTTTTCAACCTCTATGGATAAGACTATTTCCGATTATTAGTAATGTGTAATGTGTGAGTATTCGGTTTGAGTTCGTGTTTAATCGTGTAAACTCGTGAATATGTGAATATATAAAACTGCAAAATTGGAAATCTTGAAAGTGGCTCATCAATTATAGTCCGTGACTGTACACTCGTGTAGAAAACTGTTATTGTCATTATTTTTTATAAACCAATGTACGAATAAAATTTCCAACTAATACTTGCAAATAACACAAATAGAACAAACTTAACACTAAACAAAAAAACTAAACGATTATAATAACATTAACAATGAAAACTTTTGTGACCGACTGTGCTCAAGACAGAGACAGCGACACGGAATACGACACCAATGCTAATGTGTGACTGAGACATGTTACCGTGTACCCCCTAAAAAAAGTTATTGCGCAACCTTCTGCGCGAAGTTCGGACTCGCCAAGATACGTCGGCCGTATTGTAACGACGACGATAAGAAGACAGGTAACTTACTAATGACCTGAGCTAGACCTATCGTAGAGGTGACCTCAATAGCTTAGGTAAATCTAATTAACATCGGCTAATTTGTTGCGTTTTCCGTAACACACGTTCATTTAGCGAGAGAACTGACCTAGCCTAAACACTAGACAACGACTACGCCGTGACAAAATTTATACCCATTTTGCAAAATAGTAAAATGGGTATATATTTTGTCACGGCACATGTTCCGCAATATGCATTGTGTACATGTTTCGTCGCACAAGAATAATTGTTCTCTGTCACTGACGGTGTCACAAAAACATCAATACAATAAGTGCCGTGACCAGATACTTTGACCATCTGCCGTAACAAATGTGCCCTACTAAATAGTCGAATGATGAAACACAGTTGTCAGAAATAAAGATAATGGGGTAGATGCAATGATATATAAACTATAGATACGTTGTCCGCACTCTAAAATGACAACATGAAATGAAGCCAATTGGCCACATCGCGCTTAGTTACGCACCAACCTGTCGCGCGACGCTACGTTTGTTTATAATTTAATAAATCCTGTGACGTGACTGAAGATGTATATTTATCTCCCTCTCGCAACAGGCATCCCGCCGTTCGGTGTCATATTTTCTTTCTCTTTCTTCACGCTTATAAGTAGTTCTAGTATTTTCGCCGTTTTTAAGCGCCGCAATGTTGGTTCATGACGTGTCTATATATACTACGTCATTGGGTAGATGACACACCAATCAATTGAGATACTTTTTAAGAGCTGTAAAAACGCGGTTCTTTCATAGATTTTGTATGGCAATAGCAAACTGTGATGACACTGTTTATTCAACTCAATGACTCAACTATTTATTGATTTCAATGCAATAAAAAATCGAATTTGTCAAATAATTGAGAAAAAAAATCGGGTTTTCAGGCCCAAAAAAGCAAGCAACAAAAGAATTTACTCTAAAAATTCGCAAAATCGACACCTGTTTTTCTCACTTAGCGGTCCCCCGACGCGACAACGCTTGGAAAATAAAAATATTTTAACTTGCATAATATATGTGACGATAATAATTTTATTATAATACGTTTAAAATATTATTTGTTAGTTTTTAGAGTTCATTTTTTGTGTCGGGGGGTTCTCTAAATTTTACTTTTTTAGAGTAGTCTTGGAATTATTGTTTTATGGTGTCATCTACCCTATTGTGTTGAGAAATCGCTCATAATACATTTTTTTTCTATACACAATTACACATAATAATATTTGATGGATAGCAACGAGATTGCTGGGCTGACTGCACTGGATGCTTCAGAGTTCAGACGCACATTTCGTGCTCACTTTATTATCTTTCTATCCTTGTTTCATACTACTTGAGGTCCGCACAACACGTTGTTTGCTTCCATTCTCCCGTTGCCCTAGTAGGCAATATTGATTTTCAATGTATTTATTATATATATATTTTGTTGTTGTATTTGACGACTCGAATGCCGCAGCGGTAGTGAGGCTGCCTTAAGATCTTAGGGTCTTAATATCGGTAGGAGCAAATGTTTGTGTGATGATGATGAGCATGGTCATTTGTTTCCGAGTCATGGATGTTTATATGACATGTATAATAAGTATCCTATTTACAAAACAAAAAAAAAAGTATGTATGTAGTATATCAACTATCTGGTGTTCACGACACATTTAAGCCTCGTTGCTTAGGGTCCGCTGCCTCCACGAGCGAGAGAATTGCGGCGATATTTTCGTATAGAAATACGTTGAATAGCCGCGATTCTCTCGCTCGTGGAGACGGCCCCTTGGTGCGGCATTAGGCGGCGCTGTGTGTAATATTACGATATTTGTGATTAGATCTGGGACGTGAGCACGGGGCAGTGCCTGGCGTCGCTGGTGGGGCACGACAACTGGGTGCGCGGCGCGGCATGGCACCCCGGCGGCCGCTACCTGCTCACGGCGTCCGACGACAAGACGCTGCGCGTGTGGGACGTGGCGCACACGCGCTGCCTCAAGACGCTCTACGCGCACCAACACTTCGCCACCAGTCTTGGTTCGATGATACTTTCTATATTTTGTATCAGGAACTTCTTGCTCGCTTTGACCATGTTGAACCGTCAGTATGTCACAAGGATCGTCTAATCCAGCCTTACTCAAGGCGTGCTCTGCAGAACCCTAGGGCTCCGTGGAGCCTCTGGGGCTCCACGAAAATACTGGTCATAATTTAAAAAAAATACCAAAGAAAAATAAGATTGCAGAGAAAGTTAGGTTACATTAAGACAGTCACTAAAATTACTAACTTTGAATCAGTTGAAGTAATCCATTGTCAAATCAATTTATTGATTTTATTAGGCAACAAACGTATTTTATGGTCCGTCAAATATTTAGGTTTCCAAAAGGGTTCCGTTGCTAAAAAAGTTTGAGAACCGTTGGTCTAATCTATACTAATATAATATTTTAAAGAGATAATGTTTGTGAGGTTGTAGGGGTTATCTCTGGATTTACTGAACCGATTTTGAAAATTCTTTTACCAATATAAAGCCACGTTATTTGTGAGTGTCATGGGCTATTTATTACTTGAAAAATTTGGGGAAAAATTAAATAGGGGTGGGGATTAGAGGAATTTAAATGTCAACCCGTGCGAAACCGGGACGGGCCGCTAGTAACTAAACCTATTAGGCTATCGTTCTTGGTCTTTGTACTCGACCGTAGCTCTTAAGTAATCTTAGTAAACCGTTACTTTGTACTACCATTCTACTCTTTAATAACTCTTACTAGAGGATATGCTCAGAACGGCCAAGAAGTTTCTTTTCTTTGTTTGGTACCTAACATACACTTATGAAATTACTATACTAACCTTCTTCTGTTATACTCATTCCTGGAAGGACTGACCTGGCTGAGTCACATGGACCGTCGCTCACCAGGCATCTTGAGCATGCACTATGACTGCCAGCTGATTTTAATCAATCAACCTCTTCATTCAATAACTTGAGGATATTAGTACAACCCCCTAGAAAAACTGGAAATCAATTCATATAGCAATAGACAAAAAACTAGAAAAATAGTAATCGCGTTGATAATCCACTGATTTGGTTCCCTTATTAATTTTTGTGCCGACCTGCTGCCAAAACCACATAAAAGCGATATTTGAAGAGATCAGCAGGCCAAGCCAAGTTACAAACGTTTCGTATAGATTCTCTTTCTACAATCGTAAACGCCTCGGCGTAAGCGATTGTAGAAAGCGCTAAATTGGTAGCCAAGTTGACACGACTGAGTCGATCGCTCGTTCTCTAATGTCTGTAGAAAAAACCTACACTTTAGTCTATGGTGAGCGTTCCTACCTAAGGCCCAGCGTACTCGAGGCGCAGCGGAGCCCATTTGAAAACAACAATTTAATATAAACCTTAATTACCTTGATATACGGTCAATATAAGAATAAATTCACACGCCGTACTCGGAGCGCCCTCAAGCTACTACAAGAGCATGCGCGCGACCGTATATCAAGGTAGTTAAGGTTTATATTAAATTGTTGTCTTCAAATGCGCTCCGCTACGCCTCCAGCGGTGTGCACTGAGCCAAAGAGTATAGCGAAGCGATCAACATTGTAGAAACGATAACATTCTATTCTATCATTTTGAACGATGTAAACTTGTCTACGAATTTTCTATTCGTTTGTTTTGATCACATGATTTAACGTTGAGATGATGTCATTCCCATACATTTGATTAGTTTTCTACTAGCGTTAACGATTGTAGATTGTCAACTTGGCTAAGTCTGTGACATCTGCGAGACATGGTGGAACCCTGCAATCAGTAATACAATGTTCTGTTATATTTTCAGATTTCCACAGGAGTTTGCCATACGTGATATCGGGCAGCGTCGATCAGACCGTCAAAGTTTGGGAGTGTCGCTAAGAGCGTTGCCATTTTTTAGTAACTTAAACTCACCGATGATATCCTTATCATTATTATTTCGCGTTGTAGCTACAATGGGAGCGATGTAAGCTGCTGTCATTATTTGTAAAGGAGAGACACTTTCGTCTTTTCCTTCTGCTCATTGTAGTTTTTTTTTCGTACAGCTGACGATGCTATGTCTCCTTTATCTAAATTGGTGTAAACTTTTAGCCCCGATTCTCTTTTCGTGTTCAACTTCTTCGGTTAGTTTCACACATTCCATTAAAGTGTAATGGCATATAGTTTCTGTATATTTTTAGTTAAATTGATATTTCCGAATTTTGTAAAAATTTGGACCTACTTGTAGTTTAGCAGTGACGTAGCATTCGTCATGTACCGCTCGCAACGATGGAGTGAGGAGTAGCTGTGTGTTATTATTAAACTTTCAATGTCCTGTTTTATTTGATAGTTATTGTTTATTCGTAAAACGTTTAGATATAAATTTTATTTGTTATAAATAAGTAATTTGATTTATTACCCAGCCAATCAGATTTTGTACCTTGATTTCTTTATTGATAATGTTAGTTTTATGAAATTTGATATTTGATAGTTATTCATGACAACCATTCAATAAATTAAAGAACACACTTGAACTCATCATAAATGCTCCATCAAGTATTGTAGTGTACATAAGGCTTTTGATGTTTGTCTCTGCTCGATACGATGTTCATTATGTTTGTTAGCAGCGCCGCCAACAACATTAATGAATATCTATGGAGACAACGAAACCGAAACGGAATACTGTAGCCACGTTTGTAGAATTTTATAACAATCGGTTTCCTAGAGACTTATTTTAAGTTTTGGCAATTCAAAACTTTAACTATAAGTTAGAAAAGTTATATTACAAAATTTTATTTATTTATTATATTGTCAGTCTTTATTTTCTTTGTCTCAAACAACTTTGTTAAGCAAGCATTGAATTGCTAAATGGGTAATTGTAATACAATTCACGTTTTACATTATTAATTAATATCTGATTTTAAAGTTAAGCCTATTTCATTTATGTCATCATAATTATGTCGTAAGTAAATTAATGTGTGATATAAACTTTAATTAATACTTTGAATTACAGGCCTGTATAAGGTAGCTAGATTGAAAGAAAAACTTAATAATTGAAGCCTTTTTACCTGACTACGTTGACTCGAAAAGGAAGAGTTATGATTTTCGCAGTATGTATGGAAGTTCCCTTTTGTGTTGAATTGCTGCACCGGTTGTATCCAATGGGGCTACTGTGAATTCCTCTTATTGATGCGCATGTCATTTGGTGATTTATCCGTGGTCGGGTTTTAGTTTATTAATTAAAAATATCTATTATTACTATCAATAGTTATTTATTGTAATACGGAATAATTTTGTTGCCTGGTGTTGTAGAGGTTAGTTCGTAGTGTAGTTTGCGTAGATACGGTCATACTGTTAGAAACATCTGTGTTAAGTGCATGACGTAACGCGGCGTGTACATTGCTTACAAAGTGACGGCCGGTAACACCACGCTAATATTATATGATGTTTACGGAGTTATCGCTTAAAATATGTCATTATTGCTTTTGTATTTCTAATCGAGATGTATGTATCGTGCGCCGCAGCTGTCAGTATAGATGCTAAACTTGGTATCTAGATTCTTATACAAGGAATATATTCGCTTTGTCAGTGTGAATTCGTAAAATAATATGCTGAGACCAAGGAGATTGTACTAGTAGTGTTGTGGCGTATCTGTAGAGAGCGCTCAACTTAACATCATCGATTGATAGTTGAAACGTTAGCTCAAAACTCCTAAAGAGAAATTAAAAATGTAAAAGCAGTTTTATATTAATTTGATATGTCGTTTATACTATATATTGCTAATACATCACAAAACACAATTTCTAGTCAATTTTATTTGCAATCATTTCCATTTATTAGATTTATTTCTTAATAGATAGTGCATGTTTTATGACCCGAAATGTATTTTTAATAATTAATACAACAAACTTTTGTCTAGGACGGTATAGCAACCATCACTTTTTTGAATTTATACTCACCCATTCTGATAATGAAGATAAAAGATAATTTTAATTCTTTGAAAAGTATCTGCAGATAGTATCTGGAATTGTTCACGTTTGAAAACGAGGAGAATAGACTTCCTCTAAGGGCGCTCTCTACTACTACGCGTGCTATATTATCTTGGCATAGAAATATAATCTCTTTGCCTACTATTAAATAAATAATCTGCTGAACATAAAGTTCTTCATAAAATCGTTTGTATTACAATTTAAAAATAAGTATCTTGCACTTTTAAAAATGTAATTACCGTAAGAATAATATCATCAACGTAAGTTATATACTTGCAGAATTCTCTTGATGCATAACTGAAAAAATATGTTAGATTTATCTACTGGATACATAACAGCACTGGGAGAATTTTGCAGTTACTCATAATAACTGCTGTAAATGGAAGAATTTTGCAGTTACTCATAAATAACTGCTGTAACTTGTCAAAATTAATTACCGAAATTTCATGTAAATAAACAAGTATTTAATTTATTTTACAGTGTGTTTTTATTATTTTTGATCCTTCTAAATATTACCTCCTTCATCCTGCATAGCGCGAGAGTATTACGGAAACTTAACTAAACCAAGGTGTCCGCTAAAACTCGCTCGGGTGGCCCCTCCGCCCCCACGAGCGAGAGAATCGCGCGATTCAACTTATTTCTATACGAAAATATCGCCGTGATTCTCTCGCTCGTGGAGACGTCTCAAAAGAGAGTGTATAGAAAAACATGGCAACGACGATAATATCGCCGCGTTTCTCTCGCTCCGGAGGCGGCCCATAGGAGTAGTAGAATACTTTAAATATACCAAAGAGTGCCCGCTGTCTTCCTTAGAAAACCCGTCACGCGCTCCTTAGAGTATATAGTGTTCTGTGGTCACGCCAAAGAGGGTCACGCGCCTTGGCCCACCCAGGCCCTCGCCCGCCCGCGCCGTAGCGCTGCTCATACATACGTGGTTCAAACTATTTTTTCTAAACACGCGAGTGCGCACCCGCACCTGTTTTACCGGAAGGCCTGAATTTTGTCGTGTTGAACTGGGGTCAAGTTACGTCTGTGACGAGGGTCTTATTTTTAGGGAGAAATCTCATATGAGGAATAAGCTCTAATCTATAAAAAATCCTCAATCTCGAAGCCGTAGGTATACCTCCCACTTGCTCGACACTCTCTAGCCTACAAATCTACTAAAGATCACCCGCGTTTCAGTACAATGGGGAAGGTTGGTCAAAGCAAGCACATTTTAAATGGCGTGTCCATAGTTAGGTCCCAATTTTACCAATGAGGTAAAGCAGTTTTAGGCTGCCCACAGACTGACTGCATCGCAGCAACTGTGCGCTGTCGATATATTCAACCGCATGTAGTTGTACTATCGAGGACACTCCCGCCTGACCACCACCAAGCTCATTTTTGCTTACACTCGCAACAAAAACGATCTCTAGCCCCGCCCCGTTGACTTTGTGTAGAAAAAATGAATTAAAAGATCGGCCGAGCGCATTGACGACGCGACGCACGCAAAACGAGAGTTATTGTAATTTTGCGCGCCAAAGTTGACGCTTTCTTAAGGGGGCGTGGCTCAGCGCCTCCGCATGATTCAAGCGAAAAAAAATTAAAATGGTCAGGCGGAAAAGACCCCGATAGTACGTTCGACGACTTCGTTCAGTCATGATTATCAAGTTCACGCGGTCGGCTGCAGTCGTGTGCAGCAACCGCATATAGCTAGTGTGCAGTTGTACAACATGCGGGTTAGCGATAGACAGCGTGCGTTGACACCTACACGACTGCAGCCGACCGCGTGATGTTGAAGTCACGACTGTAGGTATCCATCCGTAGCCGCATGCATTTGCAACTGCACACTAGTTGACACTAGCTGTATGTGGTTGCTGCACACGACCCACACGACTGCAGGCAGCCGACCGCGTGAAGCCGGTGACGTTGAAGTTGTAGTCTTTGGTCGAACGTACAAGTACAACTGCATAATGCATGCAGTTGAATATATTGACTGCGCGCGGTTGCTGCGATGCAGTCCGTCTGTGAGAGGCATATGGCCTCACAAATACGGATAAAATGCAACAAAGCTACGGTAGCGTCCTTTGTTTCAGAATTATTTTCCCTACAGCAGTCCGTGGATTTTGTTTTTTTTTTCCCCGACAATATGCAAACAAGACAGGCGTGATTTTTTACTAAATCGACTAAAGTAAATTAAAACATCGCAGCATCGGTACTTCTCTAGTTTTTGATTATCTGTGTCTACGTAACTGGTAACGACGTTAGGGTATTTATGTTCTGTGGTAACGACAGCTGGCTAGCCGACACTGACGTATAAATCATATGGACTTGAAATGTTTGACTATAGAAAATACAGTTATACAAATATGAGGCATATCGACACCGAAATCATAAAAATACTGTTATCTCTTTTTAACTTTTAGAATTTTGCCTAAGTGAAAAAGGCTAACAGTGTTTTTGACAGTTACTGTAATAGCAAACCTTCATTCCTAGCGTCATTGAAATACCTATTTGCGGCCGGGTCGCCATTTTATTTTCCCGCTGTTTGGCTATTGCTATCTTTTTCTCTCTAATAAAACGGGAAAGAGACGGACGTAAATTAGAGCTGTCACATTTAATTGAACCTAATATTGTCGATGTCGACTAAAAACACGATGAAGCGCAAGGAATAAACACATACACTGCCCTTTTAGTAAAAAATGGCGATTCTCTAATTTTAGATTAGTTACTGAACCAGAGAATCGGCAGCAATATCATCCAAACTAAACATGCAAAATGTTAGCTTAATCAAAAACCGAGAAGTGGGTCAAAAATAACTTTTAAGATTTGCTTACATAATATATTGTTAGTTATAAACAATTGAAGCTAAGAAAAGTGTATTTAAAATACTTATCCGTTGATATTGGACCCGTGACGACGTGAAAACATTCTCACAATCTTTTATCTAACATCGATTGTAGAGAAATATCGATATGGGCTACCCTATTAGCCGCCATTTTATTTTCCCTCTTTATTGTAGGTATGTCCACGTTTTTCTTGTAGGTATGCCAAGTCCATAGGATTTATACGTCAGTGCTAGCCGACGACAGATGACAGACGAAAGGTCATAGAAAACGGGAATGAAATTCACGCATTCGGTCGAATTCTCGTGATTATTTTGTGAAGATATTAATTGAAATATCCAATACTATAAAAATGGATGTGGAGGAGTGTCTCAAAGAATGGGAGGATCTACTGGTGGATTACAAACGCTTGGAGGTAAATTATGAATGATAATTTATGTCTTTAAACACATAGCATAATTTTATCGTCCGTTTTCATGGAATTGAAATGCGTTGTTCGCGATACTTTTGATTTGCAGCCTGTTGATGGTAAACGACATCGCCGACAGTAACAAATACTATATTTTATCTTTATTTACGTGTTATTATATTAGTAACACGCCAGTTCATTAATTTCCTTTCAAGCATTCATAGTTTTAATATTTTATTGAATTTATTATTTACGAAACTAAATAATTCTTTAGAATATTTCAAAAGAAATTGCATGAGCATTGTTTTTTTTGATATTTTTTCTAGATAACAAACAAAGACTATGTCACGAAATTGGAGGAGGTTGGTGAGTTGCAAGCGACCTGCATGAAGGAGATCAACCACCAGAAGTACCGCATGACCATCATAGCGGCCGCTCTGAAAAGGTCAGAATTATACACATAACATCACTACATTCTAAATATAATTAGATAACATATTTTCCTATTTGTTGTAGACTACTTTATTATTGGTAAAACATGATCAATAATAATTGTTGATCTCATTAACTTGGCATCTAATCTATATATAAACAAATAGTAGTGTTGACTACTCCTTAAGGCTAAGGTAATTAGATTTTTATATCCAATTACGAGTTAAAACTGGGTTATTTTATTATCTTCATTAGGATGAAAAGACAACTTTCTTGTCTCCTCGCGAATCTTGGTAACGCTTGTGCACTCAAGAACCACATGCGCCACCGTTTTCTCCACCTCCATGTGTGCTCTGCACAGGGGACTGTCAGTGATTCCTAGGGTGTGGAAGTGTTTATTCAGTGAACAGTGTCCAGTGATGGTCCCCGCCACCAGACGCAGGCTAGCCTCTGTCCAGGCGCAGAAGGCGCCTGGTCAGCTTTTTATCCACGGATGGCATAGCTTTCTTGGATTGCCTGCATCCTGGTGTCAAGGTCCACCATTTCTCTGCTTGTATTCGGGTGTGATCCTTAACCAGCTTCTTAGCTGCTTGAAAGGAATCGGCACAATGAATTCGGGTCTGTAGGGTTTTGTGCTGGATCCTCTTCTGGCAAGTTCGTCAGCCGCATTGTTGTGATATCTTTATCACCAATGCATCTACTTTACTGGAAAAGATTATTTTTTGTAGTTTAATTACAATATTGATCTGATAGCCATAAACAATAGGCTAGTTTCCACCATCAATAAATTGCAAATCTGTTTAGTTTGTCAGTTAGAGTATTGGAAAATAATGGACACGTATTTTTTGTTTTTGTAAATCAATGAATATTGACAGAAATAAAACACATCAAAACTCGGGAGTGGGGGCTCGTGACCGCACTTAAAATTATACCACGGCGTGACGTATTGAGAATTTTAATAGCGTCGTATCCTCGTCAATTTTGGTTTACGTAGGTAATAAAAGAAAAAATATGGGTCAATTTTTTTTTGATAATCTAATTGACGGACTAATTAGATTTTTTTATTTGACAAGCCTATTTGATAGTTGTAAACAATTATTGTACATTGTAGCAGGCCCGGACTGGGACCCGAAATCGGCCCGGGCATTTTAGAGACGATCGGCCCTCCACTATCAAGAGAAAGGAAAACTACTAATGAATCGACCGAAGAAATCATCTACGTATAATAGAATAATAGGCTGAAATATTGAGCTGCGACTTTGATAAAGAAGTGACTCGAAACTATAAGAATAGCGACGCTGTCTAACAAAAGCGTCGCCAGTTTTTGAGCCAGGAGTCGGGGGGGGGGTGGCGCAAACTTTTCTATTGAACCTATTTGAAAAGTCTAGGAACTAAAAAATCGACTTAGGGGGACAATTTTCGAAATAAAAAGAAGTAAGGCTCCAAGAGCGAGCGAAGCGAGCTCGAAAATTTTAGCATCCTACCTTGGACAGGTTAGAAATATTGTTTCGACCCTCTAGACAGGAGTTACTTGGTAAGCCAAGATTCAAGAGAAAGTAGCCTGCAAGAGCGAGCGAAGTGAACTCTAAAATTTTGTGACGCCGTGCCTTGAACAGGTTAGAATTGTTTCGACCTATTGGAGTTACTTGGTCGATTCACAAACAATGTAAAAATCCAAGAGAAAGTAGATTGTAAGAGCGAGCTCGAAAATTTTTACATCTTGCTTTGAATAAATTCAGATATTATTATGTAATTTGAGGTCAAAATGTCCACATGCTCCATTTTTTGCAACCTTGTATGCATGCCAAAATTGCCTATTACGGCTTCGGGGCAAGGGGCTCCTAATTTATTTCAGCCTCTGTCTAATACTGGTCGATCATGCGAAAATCCAATAGGAGTGCCAATCCAGAGGCAGAAAAGAGGCCGCCAATCGGGCATCCGGCCCATCGGGCATTTGCCCGATTTGCCCGTATGGCCAGTCCGGGCCTGCATTGTAGCTAGTATTAAAATCTCTTCTAAAGAGATCTACACCTAATTTTAAATTACTTCATAAAAACTGGTCATGTCACAAAACAGCATTAATTTATTAAATTTTTTGATAATAACCATGGGTTGGGTTGTTCATTGCACCATGTATGTATGTGTTATGGGTTTGTGTTACATTGCTGATGGTCATAACCCACAATAATCCGATTATAAAGATAAGAGAAACATCTAGACCTAGCTATAATCTTTTTATTTTCTCATAAATTCTTTTGTTTAGCAAAACAATCTCTTGAAATTATCTGTAAATTAAATTAGCGTAACATCTTACTAATAAATGTGATATGATGTACCCACTGATAACATAATAGGTACATTTACTTTGCATTAAAATTAGAAATGCTCTTCATTATACGTAATAATGTCAAGTTATTGGTTTCAATCAATCAATTATTATAGGATGAGAAAAAGTATGGTATCAGTTTTATAATCACTCGGTATCACTAAGTAGGTACTGATTAATGAGATTAACACATATCGATTTCTTGTTAGTTACATAAGACAAGTGTTATGTAAGCAAAAAAGATAAAGAAAGGAGATTATGCTGGATGAATTAAAAACTGCATAACAAATCCTCCTGATATGATTGATTAAAATGTAATAATTACTTGCACATAAGATATCCTAGAGTCGAAAATTCAAAGACATGTGCACTGGGCCTGCATTGTGAAATACCACCCACCTCCTGTCATAGAGAGGAGGCCTGCGGCCCAGCTGTGGGAATATTATAGGCTGATTATGCTTAACTTAAAAATATGCCAACAAACTCATAACTTTTTGACCAACAAGCTTTAAATATTTATTAAAAAATACAGAACAGATATTATTTCTCATAATTCTTCAGTATTATCATTCTTCCATTCTCCTCTGTCAACCGTCACGCTATGGCTACGCCCACATTGCGCCAGTTATGTTTAATACTATGTAATAGGGGTCGAGACTATTGCGCCTCAACCGGTCACAAATCCTTACTCCGTGGGTGCTACTGAAAAAACCCCGTACGAAAAACCCAATAACACTCTGGGAATCTCTAAATCTAACTAAAATTCCAAATTTAATCCCCCAAACAGGCTAGATAAGAAAGCTGTGACTAAAGATGATCGCGTCGCGAACTTGGAAAAGGAGATCATGAAGAGGAAAGCTATGTTGCGTGAGATCAACGCAACGCTGCCGAAACAGAACAGCTTGTATCTACGCATCATACTCGGAAACGTCAATGTTTCTATTCTCAACAAAAACGACAAGTAAGTTTTTCAGTTAACTTGTTTTTTTCAGCGTTCAGCATTCCCACATGTAGATTAACGTTTTGAACGCCAGAGCCTAAATGCAACCACAATTTCACCTACCATTTTATCACATATTTGTGTCGTTTGGCGTACAGGGCACGCCACACTTGCTTGTCACGTATATGTGACAATGGAGTTCAAAAGTAACCAAGATGCCGTAAGGCCACTACGAAAAAAAAGTTATCGGTTCAGACTGCGCTTTTAGCCTAACATTAATTAAAACCCAACTTGTTAGGTAATACCGGGGGGTAAACAATCACATCACGAAGTCGTCAACCAAGCATTCTGTAATCATTCTGTAAGTAACATTAAGCAAAAAATATTGCTGGGAAATGACTTTTTTTTTTGGAATGAAAAATTATGTTTTGTGGTAGAACTCAATGTAATGCACTCAAAACAATGTGCTAGTGGATGGATTGGATAGTACGGGGGTCGTGGAGGTGTGAGATGTAAAAAAAACTTGTTAAAAAGTTTGAACTATGACCCCCAATATCTCCGTAACCAGAAGGTTCCCAGGTATGGTGTAGAACAAAAAAATGATCGCAATGACGGGGAGAACAAGTGCAAATTCGGCTTCGTTAAGAGGTTTTTTACACCCTTTAAAGGGTTAGCAACAATTTTCAGGAGACACATAGGTACTATCGAGGACACTCCCGCCTGACCACCACTAAGCTCATTTTTGCTTGCACTCACAACATAGAAACGCTCTCTAGCCGTTGACTTTGTATAGAAATAATGAATGAAAAGATACCGAATCGGCCGAGCGCACTGACGACGCACGCCATTGTTATTTTGCGCGCCAAAGTTGACGCTTTCCTAATAGGCCCAAACTTTAAGGGGGCGTGGCTCGGCGCCTCCGCATGATTTAAGCGAAAAAAAAATAAACTGGTCAGGCGGAAAAGACCCCGATAGTACATGTGAGCTTGAAATTTAAAGTCACCATTGTATCTAGCTGTGGAGGACGGTATCGGATCGCTGAGTAGAAACAATACCGAAAAATGTAACATAAACCTTTTCAAAGCATGACATTTCTAAAACATGTTACTAAAAATTTTAGTTACATCATTCTCTCTCTGCATATCAGATTATTACATCTGTTTCTAAAACGGTCGCAAGGACGGTCCAACAGAATGCAACGATGTGTAGGTATTATTGTAACAGATTTTATCTGCATTTTCCTATTATTCAACGAGATCAATAAAGCCGGAAAAAAGTACTTGTACTAAAACCATCGATGTATTATTTTTAAGGCAATTTCTTATGAAGATTTAGATGCTGTTCTCGAAAGAGGTGTACTAAACATTCTGGTTTAAATTCATTTTTAAACGTACGCAAGGTAAGCGCGGTATCTTTAAATAAAGGTCATGCAGTTATGCAACTTCCTTAGGGGAAGGGTCAAATTCGACGAGACCGGAACGACCAATAAAATATAAACCAAACAAGTAACGGTCGACATTTATACGAATAAGTACAATAAATTCAATCGATTGCCTCATAGAGAAGATTGCTGTTATTTAGTACTTACGTGTCATGAAATAAACACGTAATTAAATTATAAAGTGCCCTTTATACTCAGTCACTCACTACACAAAAGTCAGTTACAGTTGTTGTCCGTTTACTACATAAAATAATTATATTATTTAAGTAAGTATAATAAAATATATAATTATACAAAAAAAAATCTTATTAAAAATAAAAATTTATAATAGTCGTGAATATAAAAATGCACTTTATGTTTACCTATTTATTTACTTAAAAACAATACTTCAGCCATAATTACAAATTGATCACAAAGTAATTATAATATTTTAAATAAAAGTTAAATACAATTTTCACTGTAAACCCTAAAGCTCCAGACTCACGGAATAAATTAAAGAAGCCTTATTTTATCTGTTCTGTAGTACTAGTTCCCTGTGCCGTGCGCTCGTGGGTTTATCAAATATGGAGGTAGGTACTAGATGTAAGGTCTAAACGGTTCATTAAAACCGACCTAGGGTTGAGGCCGTAAGGCTAATTGTCGAGAGACAGTCGTACTAATGACGTCACTACTTGCTAATGAGTAGCATGTCACTCACGTGCCCAATCGTAAAAATGTACTCTTGACTCATTTACTTAGCTTTGATTATATAATGTCTAGATGGAGCGTCGCCCTACAATCAAAACGTAAAAAACGAGCCAACAATTTCAAGCCTGTGTGCGTGCAGGCGGTGTTTTACACTGCCCTACTGTGTCTCTGTGTGCGTGAATAATGTTACCAGCTAGTACAATAATTCTCCCATAAGTCACATATTAAAAATAATAGACTACTTAATTAAATAAGATAAGTTTTAGGTGTATGTATGTAGTAGGTATTATTCAGTTTTAGTAGTGTATTTTTATTAAGTATGTAGTTACTTTCTTCGATAAATAAAAAACACTATTTAAATTGAAATAGAGTTGTTGAATGTTGTATTAAATCAGCTAAGTTAATTAAATTAGTATTAAAATTGTGCCGATTCCCTTGTTCACAAACTAAACTAAAATTAGACTATTTCTATATTTTTCTCTCTACAGTAGTTTCTCAAACTACATTAGTTTTTGTTGGTTTTCACGTGGCATCTCCGTGGCTTTTTTGAATGCAATCTATCCATCGATTCCTGATAATGGGATTATTGGGTATTCTAAAAAATAAGATGTTATGTTGATCACCATATTCTACTCATTCAATAATTATGTTTGTTATGGGCTGATTATTCATTAGTTAGTCAGATAACTTATAGCCAAGGAATAAAAATAGAGGTTAAATTACCGATTTAATACTTTTAATCAGTGCCAGTTATTAATAATAATTATATATATAAATGAATTTCCGTTCGTCGCTCTAAAACTCGAAAACGGCTGGACCGATTTGGCTATTTTTGGTCTTGAATTGTTTGTGGAAGTTCACGGAAGGTTTAAACGGTGAGAAATAGGTAGGTAGGTAGGTCGTAGGTAGGTAGGTAGGTAGGTGGTAGGTAGGTACAATCATCGGCACGATTCTTGAGCGCTGACCTTCACCTGCACAAAAGTGAGTTATTGGGTCCCTTTGGTGGTATGAAGTGGGGTGCGTATAGGTGCACGATGCGCAAAGCGATCCCCACTCTTCCGCCGAGCGCTCAAGAACCGTGCCGGTATCTGTAGGTAGGTAATAGGTAGGTAGTAGTTAGTAAGGGAGTAGGTAGGGGAGTAGCTAGGAAGGGAGTAGGTAGGTAGGTAGGTAGATAGTAGGTAGGTAGGTACGCTCATGTGACGCAGACGATGTTGCGCGGGTCAGCTAATAATGACTAAAATGTGAACATGAAGTCGGTATCAAGTAAATTATTTACCTAGCTAACATAATAACAAGTTTTACTTGGAATCGACCTCAAAATCATAGAAAGACTTAATACGAATTTATAAACTCCACCTTTTTTTTAAAATCGATTAATAAAGTAGAACAAATAAATAATATAAACGTAACCCTAGACTAACTAATTTACCCACAAAAAAATGACGTTCTGTTGGGAGAATGAAAAAAAGAAACTGGCAACACTGATAAAATATGGCGTAATTTTGTGTTTTTAAAAACAAAACAGAAATATATAGTTTTTTGGTTACTTATCGATGATAGGCGAGGTGCTTGGTATTTTTACCCTTCCTGTATAATTCCGGCACAGTTTAATAGCACATACCGTCATTTTATCGCCGTTATTTGTTTATTACCTACCGCGCGTAATACGTGGTGACGCCAAAGCGGCACGATCGGCACTAATCGGCGGGTAAGAACTTGTAATCCAACAGTTGGCTGATATTTTTTGACACGTTTGCGCGCACTTGACGCTCCATCTAGACATTATATAATCAAAGTTACTTAGATACCAAAGTACACATAGTTTTTGCTTTGTTGTTGGTAATCAGTAATAACCTATTTTACAACGTCTACATAACTTCCTTTTAATAACTAGGTACCTACTCATAAGGTCATTCGATGTCATCTTGAATTTAGTTAGGCCAGACGCCTGGTTTTCTATTTCAAAAACTATATTTGATGACTTGCGCATTTTTGTAATGTAACTGCTGCATGAAATTTCTAGAGAAATAAGCACTTACCTTTGTACTCGAAAAATTAGAAAATAACGTTATTTTCCTGTTTGTCTTCTGTGTGTAGTACATCCTGCCAATATTATACGAAAGTTTGTGGGGATGTCTTGATGTATGTATGTTTGTTACTCTTTCACGCAAAAACTACTAAACGGATTTGGATGAAATTTTGCACACAGATAGTTTATAACCTGGATTAGAACATAGAATAATTTTTATCCCGGTGGTAAGATCCCATGGGACAATTATCAAACTTCACGCGGGCGAAGCCTCTGGCAGAAGCTAGTCTACACTTAGTCATAATAATCTAAACTAATATTATGAGGAGCCCGAGCCTGAATAATGACAGCCGCTCGGGTCGATCTTTAGGATAAGCCGTGCTTGCCTAGGTTAGTCTGTGGATGGGTGACCACCCATTACATACCGGGTTTCCTCCGTGCCTCGGAAAGCACGTTAAGCCGTTGGTCCCGGCTGTCATTTGTAGATCTTTGACAGTCGTTACAGGTAGTCAGTGACCCAAAAAGTCTGACAACCAGTCTTACCAAGGGATATCGTATTACCCAATACTAACTGGGTTGTGGAGGTCAGATAGGCAGTCGCTCCATGTAAAATATAGGTATTCTGCATCTGGTTAGACTGGAAGCCGACCCCAACATAGTTGGGAAAAGGCTAAGGATAATGAATCTACACTAATATTATAAACAGGAAAGATTTATATTTTTGTATGTTTGTAATTGTAATGAATAAACTCAAGAACTACTGCGCCGATTTCAAAATTAGAAAGCTACATTTACACTGAGTGACATAGGTGCCGATTCCCTTGTTCACAAACTAAACTGAATTTAAATTGAATGCATCTTTTTCTTTCTATTTCATTATGAAAAGGACAGAAGCTAAATATTAGTTTAATCCTGTCAAATTAGTCAGCACCTGACATAATTTGATGTAATTTTAGTAGTCAACTTTTTAATCGCGTCTAAAACTTGTATGGCGCTGATTAATTTGACAGAAGATAACTAAAATTTATCTTCTGTCCTTTTCTTAATGAAATAGAAAGAAAAAGATGCACTGAACTTAAATTTGGTTTAGTTTGTGAACAAGGGAATCGGCACCTATGTTACTCAGTGAACGGGAACTACGCGGGTGAAACCGCGTGACGTCCGCTAGTAAATAATAAAACAGAATAATAGTTGTGTGTGGTTGTTTGCTAGAGTGTTAAAGGCGTAGGATTTTGAGCTGTAATATCTCCGAAGTTATAGCCTATCGTAAATTCCTATTAACTGCATTTATTTATTGTTTTCACCACAATTTTTCCAACAGGTTTAAATACAAGGATGAATATGAAAAGTTCAAGCTGATCCTCAGCGCGATAGCCTTCGTGTTAGCTGTTGCGAATCTTTACATAGATTTCAGGTAATTATAGGTTTCACATTTACCACCCAATAAAAAAATATTGTAAGAAAAACTGCAGTGAATTCTCGATTTGATTACCTATGATTTAAGGCATAATTTTGTTTGTCCTATTTACTTACTGGTTTTTCCGGATATTAATTCTCAAAATTTTAATGACTAATATTACTGATTCATATTATGTAAATAAATGTGCATGAACTTAACTAACGTAACTCCGCCGAAGTGATGTGTATCGATATCTAAACGCGATAAAACAAAGGCAATAATTAAGTATTTGATTATCTTAAGCACTGTTTCCAGCTTTCACGGTTTATAACTGACCTTATACTGTGACTTACGGGACTTCCGTTATTATCTATTATTCTAAGCCCCCGATATATCGACGCTGTTTTAAGCGCCATGATGCGGGTTGACTATAGTCATAGTCATCCCGGGATCATGGCGCTTGCAACAGCGTTATAGTTACTTGAAGAATAAGAAAAACATTGTCTTTTTGTTACATCTCATTTAAAATACATGATACCCATCACATCCGCAGTTTCGTTCCCTAATTTTATTTAAGTAAGTAATAATTTATGCAAAACTAATAATTTCTATTTTATCTCAGGCCATTACAATTAATACTGTTGTTCCTCCTGGTATGGTATTACTGCACGCTGACCATTCGCGAGAGCATCCTCAAGGTGAACGGGTCTCGGATCAAGGGATGGTGGCGCCTCCACCACTTCATCTCGACCGTGGTCGCTGGTATACTGCTCATTTGGCCGCAGAACGAGCCGTGGAATATGTTCAGACACACTTTTATGTGGTTCATCGCTTATATCAGTAAGTATTTGTGGGTGTTTTTTATTCCAGAAAGTAACTGTTACACAAAATAATATCTTAATAAAAGGAAAGGAGTAAAAATTAAGATTTTGTCATGTGTAACCATTGAGCTATTACTACTACGTATAGAGAAGATACCGCATCACTCACGGTCGGCCGGCCGCAGTTCACTCAGTCGCTTGCTTGCCACAGCATCTATTATACAGGATGTTAAAGTAGTCGCGTGCCATAGCTTAGGGGTGAGTTCAGTATCGATACTGAAACCTGTAAAAAATAAAATACCTTTAATTTTTTTTAAACCTAAAATTAGGGTGTTAGTGTGAACACCGTTATCCTTGAAACCAGTGGTTTGATTTCATTAGTAGAACCTAAAACCATTGAAAAAAGCAACCTTTTTTCTTTGAAGCAAGCTCATTTCACCCTAATGCGCTCGGAAACAGCTGACCGCCGAACGGGCAGGAACTCGGGGTCATCGACCGCGCCGCAGTCAGCTGTCGCTAGAGCGAGCGCACGTCGGAGCGCGCGCCGTGCGTCGAGCTGTTGGTCCTCGCGCGTAAATTGAGTGTACTTAAACAAATGAACACGTTCGATAGTAAATAAGTAATTAAAGCATTTAAACAAATAAAATAATTTTAATCCTAAACGATTGCTATTTTAAGTTAGTAGACCGTACTAAATTAGGTTGACCTTGCAATATTTTTTTTTGTTTAATTTTTAAAAATTTTAACTTTTATTTTTTTGGATTTTATTTTTTATTTTTCCTGGGTTTCTTTAACGATACTGAACATACCCCTAAGCTATGGCCCGTGACTACTTTAACACCCTGTATATACGGGGTTAGCTGTAATGTAGGTACGATGACTGGAAGAGGAAGAGAATTAGCAGATGTTCTTAAAAGGCGACGGATAAAAATAGCGTGTCTGCAAGAGACTAAGTGGAAGGGTGAGAAGGCAAGAGAGATAGGAGAAGGATATAAGTTTTATTACTGTGGAAGCGATGGCAAGCGAAATGGTGTGGGTATAGTTTTGGATAGTGAGTTGAAAGAATGTGTGGTGGATGTTAAAAGAGTGAGCGATAGAGTGATAGCTGTAAAAGTGATTCTGAATAGTTTGGTGCTTAATATAGTCAGTGTGTATGCACCCCAGTCAGGAAGTGAGGATAGCGTAAAAGAGAAGTTCTGGGAAGACTTTGATCGAGTGATGTTGGATGTGCAAGACAGTGAAGAAGTGTATGTGGGGGTGATTTCAACGGGCATGTAGGAAGAATGAAGGATGGGTATGAGAGAGTGCATGGTGGTTGGGGGTATGGAGACCGTAACAATGACGGCGAGGCACTGCTTCAAGCTGCGTCTGCCTTCGACCTGGCAATAACAAATACGTGGTTTAAAAAAAGAGACGAACATCTTATTACTTATAAAAGTGGCCACCACGCGACGCAAATAGACTATTTCCTGGTTAAACGGGACAGTCTTAAATACGTCAAAAACTGTAAAGTGCTGCCAGGCGAAGATTTAGTCTCCCAACACAGACTGGTCATAATGGAGGTAAAAATCAGTGTCTCAGCCAGTAGAAACAAAGAACGGCCCCCACCCAAAACCAGATGGCGTATGATAGAAAACGAAGAATGTGCAAGTATGTTTAAGAATCAAATTGTAGATAAGATGATTGAAATAAAGGATATGCTGGATATAGAAGGAAAATCTGTGAATGAATGTTGGAAGGAGATGGCGGATTGTATAAGAAGAGTAGCAAAAGATGTGTTTGGAGAATCCAAAGGGAAAGGTATGATAGATAAGGATACATGGTGGTGGAATGAAGAGGTGCAAAAGAGTCTGAAAGAGAAAAAGATTGCGTTTAAAGAATGGCAGGGTGTAGCAAACGGGAACGACAGTTTGAAAGAAGAAAAGAAGAAGGAATATAAAGAATGGAAGAGAAAGGCAAAAAAGGCGGTAGCAGTTTCCAGAGCTAAGGCGCAGGAGAAGTTATATGACTCACTGGACAGTCCTAGAGGCCAGAAGGAGCTCTACCGGATTACAAAAGCAAGAGAAAGGAGAACGAGAGATATAAAACATATAAAGTGTATGAAAGACGGCGCTGGTAAGGTTTTGTCTAAAGATGATGAAATAAAAAGGAGATGGAAGGGTTATTTTGAAAAGTTAATGAATGAAGAGAATGCATGGAGCGGTGTGCTTAAAGAGGTACAAGTAAATATAGGTTTGGTGAGGGAAATTAGTATGGATGAAGTGAGGAAAGCAGTTCAAAGTATGAAAAATGGAAAGGCCATGGGCCCTGATGAAATACCAGTAGAAGTATGGAAGTGTTTAAAAGAAGACGGATGTATGTGGCTGACTTTATTCTTCAATAAGTTGTTGTATGAAGGAGCGATCCCACAAGAATGGTGCAATAGTTCGCTAGTGCCCATCTTCAAAAATAAAGGTGATGTGCAGGACTGCAACAACTATCGGGGGATAAAGCTCATGTCACATAGTATGAAAGTATGGGAGAAAGTGATAGAGAAAAGAATAAGAGAAGAGAGTAAGATCACCCAAAATCAGTTTGGGTTTATGCCAGGTCGAGGAACAATGGACGCCACTTTTGCACTCCGCCAATTGTGCGAGAAGTACAGACGTGCACACAAAAACTTGCACATGGTGTTCATTGATCTGGAGAAAGCGTATGATAGGGTACCTCGTGATGTGTTGTGGTGGGCCTTGAAAGAGAAAGGTATACCTGGGAAGTATGTAGAGTTAATTCGTGCTATGTACAGTCAATCTTGTACCTACGTCCGGTCAGCTGCTGGCAACACCGATGAGTTCAGTGTGGCTGTAGGCTTGCATCAAGGGTCGGCTTTAAGTCCTTACCTCTTCTTGTTGATCATGGACGCTTTAACGTCGGACATCCAGGAAGAGGCACCCTGGTGCATGCTGTTTGCCGACGACATTGTTCTTGTCGGTGAAGATGGACCTGAGATCCAGAGCAGATTGGAGAAATGGCAACAGAAACTGGAGAATGTTGGCTTGAAAATCAGCAGAAGTAAAACTGAATACATGTTCTGCGATTTCGGCGGTCTCTCCAGTTCTGGAGCCATAGCGTTAGATGGCGCGCCTCTTCCTGTCTGCTCCGACTTTCGGTATCTCGGTTCACTCGTGCAAAGCGATGGCGAAATAGATCGTAGTGTAAAGCACAGAATTAACACGGGATGGATGAAATGGCGGCAGGTCACGGGAACAATCTGCGACTCCCGCATTCCCCTTAAGCTCAAGGGGAAGATTTATAAAACAATGGTTAGACCTGCTGTCTTGTATGGATCAGAATGTTGGGCCACAAAAGGGATGAATGAAAGGCATTTGCATGTCGCGGAGATGAGGATGCTAAGGGGGATGTGTGGTGTTACACGAATGGATAAAGTAAGAAATGAGTATATAAGAGGAAGTCTGAAAGTGGCGCCGGTGACTGAAAAGTTGTGTGGTAATCGGTTGTCGTGGTATGGGCATGTGATGCGGAGGGATGAGGAAAATGTCGTGAGGAAAGTTTTGAGTATGAATGTGGATGGGTATATGAGTAGAGGAAGACCAAAGAAACGATGGATGGACTGTGTAAAGAATGATATGGCAAGAAAAGAAGTGTCTGATGAGACGACGAAAAATAGAGAAGTATGGAAGAAGAAGACATGCTGCGCCGACCCCAAATGAATTGGGATAAGGGCAAGAGAATGATGATGATATACGGGGTTAGCTGCCCCCCGGGCGCCCCGCACTGCTGCGCTTGTTGCACAGATTTTGTTCGCAATAGCTCAATGTGTGTAACACAGAACATTAAAGTACAATAAACTTATATTGTCACTTACGGGATATCTTCCAAGCTTAAAACAGTGATTAAATTACAATAGATAAATTATTTAAAAAAAAACTAAAATTTTATAACACTTGTGTCGAGAACTGTACTTCGTCATTGGCTTGTAGTTGGTCTGAGGATCTACTTTGATGTATGTTATCTGTACTGTACAATCTGAATTGTAATAAAAATAAACATCGATATCAGTTTAGTAGGGATCTTAAAAATTAAAATAACTAATAGATAGCACACAACTGCCTAAGCCTCGATAATATCTTTTTACTATACTTTTTTCGTTTTGGACGAAATTTTAGCGTGCGGAGCAGTGGTGGCCCAGTGGTGGCGGCCCCGACTTACGAACAGTAAGTCGTGGGTTCGAACCCAGACAGGGGCATTACTTTGTGTAATTTATTTCATCATCACTGCTCTCAAAACGGTGAAGGAAAACATCGTGAGGAAACCGGCATGTCCTAGAACCAAAAAATTCGAAGACATGTGACATCTACCAATCCGCACTGGGCCCGCGTGGTGGATTGGATTATAGCCCATTCCCTCTCATAGAGAGGGGGCCTGTGTCCCAGCAGTGGGAACATTAACACTTCAATACCCGCAATTACAGACACAATTAAAATAACAATGCACCGTGCCTCTGGAGGCACGGCCGGGAGCATACGGGTTAATAGGCTGATGATGATGATGATAGCGTGACGGCTGAAAGGGGAGAATTGAAGAAACAAACTTGTTGCGTCGACCCCAAGTAATACAAGACACTTTTCACTTGTGTCACCGTTCTTCGTAATTTGTTTTCGAAATACTTGACAATACAATACCCATACTTACATTACAACTCGTAAATATACCTACTTAATTTTCATGAACGCTCGTAATGTGTATGTAAGTAGGTAATCTAAACAAAATTGTCCTCTCACTGACCATGACTGACTGTATGAGCCTCTGAGCTAATGTCATAACCGCTGTACTTGACTGGTAGATTGGTAAAGCAAAATTATGTGATGTGTAGACGAATCTCCTGGCTCGTACTCTAACAGTCTAAAAGATTGCATAAGACTAAATGTGGGTAGAGCAACGTGACTTTTTTCCCCTCCGAACGGAACTTGAAATTTATTCGGCTTCGCAAACTGGGGACCCAGCTTAAAACTTTTTCTATACTAATATTATAAAGAGGTAACATTTGTTTCTAAGTTTGTATGTAGGGGGTAATCTCCGAAAGTAATTAACATATTTCAAAAATTGTTTCACTGGTAGAAAGCTACATTATTCGTGAGTGCTATAGGCTATATTTTATTCCCGTACTCCCACGGGAACGGGAACTACGCGGGTGAAACCGCGGGACGTCATAGCTAGTGTAAATATACTTAGAGAAAGAAAACCAATTCTTTGCAGATGTGTTATGAGTTTTAAGCACTCTTAGTTGAGTTTAGAAATCGGAATCACTACATAATATATTATAGAATATTATAAAACAAAGTCCCCCGCCGCGTCTGTCTGTCCCTATGTATGCATAGATCTTTAAAACTACGAAAATGATTTTGATGCGGGTTTTTAGGGTTCCGTAGTCAACTAGGAACCCTTATAGTTTCGCCATGTCTGTCCGTCCGTCCATCCGTCTGTCCGTCCTCGCTTAATCTCTGTGACCGTTAGCACTAGAAAGCTGAAGTTTGGTACCAATATGTATATCAATCACGCCGACAAAGTGGTATATAATAAAAATTGGAAAAAAATGTTTTATTAGGGTAGCCCCCCTATATGTAAAGTGGGAAGTGATTTTTTTTTTTATTTCAACCCTAATGTGTGATATATTGTTGGAAAGGTATTTAAAAATAAATAGGGGTTTCCTAAAATCATTTTTTGATAATGTCAATAATTTCGGAAATAATCGCTCCGAAAGTAAAAAACAAAATGTCCCCCCCCCCCCCCCCTCTAACTTTTGAACCATAAGTTTAGAAAATATGGAAAAAATCTGAAAAGTAGAACTTTATAAGGACTTTCTAGGAAAATCATTTTGAACTTGATGGAAACAACAGTTTTTGTACAAAAAAGACAAAAAGAAGTACAAAATAATTTCTGGACTAAGTTTGTAGTATATTCGTTTAGGCAAGCATTTTTACATAATGGATACCCACCTTTAAACTCATAAGTGGGAACACTTATTGTGACGGACAGGAAACTACGGAATCCTACGTACCCTAAGTCTATATATTTAAAAAAAACGGCCAAGAGCGTGTCGGGCCACGCTACTGAGCGTGGCCCGACACGCTCTTGGCCGGTTTTTTTACATATATAGACTGATTCAAGAGGAAGGTTTTAGTATATCATTTGTCAAGCGGGCGAAGCCGCGGGTATCAGATAATTGATAATAATGCTATATTTTTTGTGTTTTGCAGGTGTAGTCCAATACATGCAGTTCAGATATCAAAGTGGAGTACTGTACAGGCTAAAGGCTTTAGGAGCGCGGCATAACATGGACATAACAATAGAAGGATTCCACTCATGGATGTGGCGAGGACTCTCATATCTACTGCCCTTCTTATTTGGCGGATACGTGTTCCAACTTTACATCGCTTACACATTGTACAGTCTCAGTTATCACCCGGATGCCACATGGCAGGTATGTACTACATGATTATATTTGCATTTATTACCTCTAAATTTGAACTCAGACCTGGCCGCACCGCACGCACCGCAGTTGCCGCATTCGAACTCTTCTATGCAATCTCGCACACAGACATAGACACAGATGGACACAGACACAGATTGCATAGAACTTTATACGAAGAATTCGAATGCGGCGACTGCGGTGCGGCTAAGTCTGCGTTCACCTTATTCCATGCTGATATTCGGTTATTGCAAGTTAGGTATATAAAAGAATTCTAAGATAGGACAGTGTACTAAAAATGTAAATGTAACTACTATAACATCGCATTTTATCCCGTTGTTGCTATGCCATTAATGAAACAAATTAATGGTGTTTTAAGAGCTGGCTTGAAAACAGTATATATTATGTCGACAATTCTGTATACTACCTGCTCATTTTTTAAGTTTTAGCCTTTCTCAATGTAACTTAGTAAAACAATAGAAAATAGGTAACGGCGATAGATCACGTCGATTTCCTGTTTGTTTTTATGAATTAATGCACATTCGTAAATAGTCTTTCATGTCTCTGAGAAAAGGGATGTCGACGTTAAATATGTACATAATAATCATAATAGAACAATATATAAAACGCATGTCCTGTAACAAATCGACAACAGATCCCAGCATTAAGTTTATCATTCCTGACGATTGGCATCGGGAACTTCGCGACGACACTCATCGTGATTCCTCAGAAACTCAACGAGCAGGTACAGTGGAACTGAAACGATTGGACAACGCAACGCGTCTGACGCGCGCCGCACGCTGTGTGATGTAGTGACGTAGACCTTACAGCATGTAGGCTGAAGATGACTGTTCCTGTGCCAGTCCCTAAAAAACTAAACCTGTCACTGTCACAGTTCTGACAGATGTTACTCTTACACACACATGTGATACATTAATTTGACTGTTACACTCAGAATATCAGGAATACGAGCCTTCTTCAGTTTAAATGCTTTATGTAGATAATTAAATTACGGAAATCACTTGGTTTATGTCAAATTAGTAAATTTTAACTATTAAATCTCAAGAATGACGCAACCAAATGCTTCTCCGGTGAGTATGCTTTCAGACAATTTTAATGGGGATAGCAACTGTGGAAGTAATGGCGCTAGCATAGCTTGTACCAAGCATCGTCATTGGTTGAACATCTGTCAATGTTATTTTAAATTTCAAAATAGCTTGTCCTCATTGGACAGATTGGGACTAAGCTATGGACGCGCCATCTACAATTAGCTTTGACCAGCCTTCCCCATTGTTTTCATGACATGTTATTTATTTACGAGTATGCCTTAAAATATTAGAATTAAAAAATTCCGAATGAATAAAAGTGATTGTCTGAAAGCAGACTTGTAATGACTTGAAAATGTAGCTCTGATAAGTCTTGGTATCGTTTAATTTATTTATTTATAGTATAGTAAGTAGTAACACCCGGATTCTGTAAGAGGCTCATCAGCTAAGACCAAGACTGTCATTTAAAATAAGTTTGACAGCTTATTATTAGATAGATACACCTTTTTCTTATTGATTGATATAACCTTTCATAGACCGAATGTAAGTCAAATTAAAAATCCATTATTTTCTGCACCTTAGATATTGAATTAAATAAATATTATTGATTAGTGTTGTAAATCGATAGATATAAAAGTTAAAAACGTTCCTATGATCGAGCTCTTATTCGAAGCTGCGGGCCTAAAAGGGCCGCTTTAGCAGAATCATAATATGAATCACGTTAAAAAAAAATATTCTTAAAATGGACTTTATGGTCATGTAATAAAGTCCATTTTAAGAATTTTAAATTTTCAACGCTATTCATATTATGGTTCTGCTAAAGCGGCCATTTTAGACCCCCTGTTCTAGAGTACTGCAGTTTTTATTACACGTTCGCCTTATCAGAGCTATAGTGTCGAAACAAACTCGAATGCATTCTTAGTGTGGATGTTTTGGACCCGTGGACCAATTTGTTCCATCTTAGTTTGTAGAACCTTAGATTTTATATTTTATTTCCGGTGTTTCGGAAAATTCTTCCAAATATACATAATTATAATATTTATTTAATATTCATCTCTTCTAAAAAAATAAATTATTCACTACAATAAAAAAGTATATTATGATGAATGACTTTGAATACGCATAGGCGAACAATTTACAAACTATTGGCAAAATTTTACATTTCTCAAAACTTCTGAATTAGATTTCATTCAAGTCAATAACATGGCAAACCTCACTTGATCGGGCGCCATTACACGAAAAAACGACATTATTTAATCTTTTTGATAGAATACTAATACCTACTTAATCCTAAGAATGCCTAACACTTCACTAACTAAAATATTAATATCTGTATATAATGTGAAGATAGTTTATATTATTTATTATGTGTACTTTTCTATTTTCAGTAAATAACTGGACTTCATTTTATACCTATTCGTTTTTATACGGAATCTGTAATAAATGGATTTGTGTATATTTCTGCACATTATAATTATTTAGATAAAAAGTTTTCATCTGTACATATTTAAGTATTTTTTATTGAAATATATAATAATTTTGCGTTTAATAAATTATTTATGTAATATAATTTGAAATACGAACAAATTTTGTGCCAAAAATGTATTTTGTGTTTTGCTTTTAAGTTTTTGCTTAAGAATGTTGTTTAAAAACATGCATTTTGATGAGTAGGCTTTAGCTTTTGCTGATAGCTTCGCAGATATAGCTCCCATAGTCGGGCAGTGTTTGATTTGCTTCTTTCAGTACCAATATGCTCTAGTGACCTCGTTTACAAACTCAGAAGTATGGCCGATTGTAAAGATTGTCTTAGTGAAATAAATACACGAACAATTATAGCATATCTATGTGCAAAGTTATGTGCATCAATACCTACATGCAATTAAATACTTAGGTACAGAAAAACCATTTCAGTTTACGAGTGAATAAACCTTTTATCTAGATCGTTAATATATCAAATTAAACAACGATTATAAGAAGGACGAAAGTGCTTGCATGAATTACTTTACTTAGGTACTATTTATTTGAGCATGTTTTTATAGTCCTACAACTAGTTTTAATAGTTTCATATTTTGTCACTTGGTGGAATTATAAACAAATGGGAGTAAGACAAAATTTCGCCACCGATAAAAATGGACCAGACTGATTTATTAGAAAGCGGTTTTCATGACTGATATAAAATCATTTATTGCTGAATTAATATTCTTACTAGCAACACTCTTTTTTAAATGCTACGGGTTTTTTAAATGCTACGGGGTGTTGTTTTCTTCGTGTTTCTCTGTACCATTCATCCTATTGTCATAGACTTTAAAGACCTTTTCAATGACATTTTGTCCGATCGATGTTTATCGGTGACGATAAATCCTAAGCCGTTACATAGCATTTTTTCCTTATTTTTATAATGTATGCATTTCTTAAACTGCAGGTGACATATTATTTCGCATTTTATAATATTTTTTTTTATAAATCTGTTCAGAACGTAAAGCAATTAATGCAGGTTGTAAATAATTGTCACTTCTCACTTGTGCTATGCTGTAGCTTTTATATTATTTTTATGGATCTGATTGTAGTGTATGTGAATTCAGTTAATGTATGTAGTGAAAGGCACAAATAGTTCATTTTATATCTTGTTGTGAATAATGATCAAAATTGATCCTTTTTTATTATGCCAACGACATCACACTATTAGTCCAAATGTTTTACAAGGGTCTCTGGACAAATAGGTAAGAATTTCATGTCAATTTTAAGCTAATAAATTATTTAATAAGCTGGAAGTAAATCTAGAAACCTATAGATAATATTATGCCGCCCTGCCCGCTTAGCATGAACGCCGTAGACACGAAAGAGAATCGTCAAATCTTTTGTTCATCTGTCATTTTGTCGATTCAATGACAGATGAACAAAAGATTTGTCGTTTTTCGTGTCTACGTATTTCTTTCTATCTCTACGTGTGTCTACGGCGTTCATGCTAAGCGGGCTGAAGTTATAAATAAAGGGCCATTATAATATTAGTGTGTTATCATTTTATCAAACTTGTAACAGGTGGCCTACCATGACGTCTTAAGCAGGACAGTTTAAATCTTATTCCAGAGTGAGAAAGAGATGGCGCTAGACGTCCTCTATAGCTCCGTCACTTTCTCACACTGGAGTGACATTAAAATAATCCTGCTATAAGACGACATGGTAATTTCCCAGGACTAGTCATTTTCTAACACCATCTTACTTTTATGTTGGAGTTCTTGTGAGGTGGCACCTGGCCAACAAAAGTTATCGCATTGTTGTGAAACACCGATATCACAACAATTTTAATAAATTAACGTAACAGGTAACTTACAGAAATCGTAGTGCGATACATGTTTTATGATGCAAGATTATGAAGTGGAATACCTAGATAGGCTATGTACACAACAGAGTGAATATTTCGTGCCTTGATCAAACAATAAACTATTCGTAATTAGTGATAATGTTGTACTTATGCTTTGTATATTCGATTAATTTATAATGGTTGTTTTAGCTCATATGTAATGGATGTTATTTATTTGAATGCATTGATGAATAAATTTGTTTTTCAGCGACATTTGCATTTTGAAATTTATTTTTTATATGTATTTTGTTTGCACCATTCGACAGATATCTTACCTGGCGGCTTTGTTTCTTACATTGCACTCTTTCAACATGTACACAATATACGACACCTTGCGCAAGAAAATGCAAGGAGGTTTGAAGCTTCGGTACAAATTACGTGCAATTGCCTACCGTCTATCCAATGAGCTCGCCGTATTGGTACGTGCATGATGTATCACTTATTAGCGTACTTTGAACTTCCTATTCTGAACTAATCACTCGTGTTTACTTTATCGTACGATGAGTCTCAAGTAAAATAATATCCGACTTGTTGCCCGATTACGAATATTGCAAGGTCATAGCGCATTACCTATTTATGGTTATGATTTCAGAGCGAACTTTTCGTCTTGTATCATTACGACTGATTATGTCAGATTGGGAGCTTTTGGGTTAGGTCGAGGTTGTCGGCGATTTAAAAATCGCTTTAATCGTATTGTTTGTCAGTTATGTCCACGTCTTGTTTATTTTCGTTTAGTATTAAAACAACAGTACCGTCGCATAATCAATCAATAATGCTAATTGAAATGTCGATTGTAACTTTGTACAGTTAAAAATGGTAATTAAATTACTTCAAATAATCCACCTTAATGAAGTTGACGAACTGAATCGAATCACTCTACTTAAAGAAAGTAGTTACAGCTTCGTCTTTTGGCAAGGCAATACTGACAGGATATATACTTAGCTCAAGAGCTTGAAATATCCATGTGAGTAAGGAGCTGGTAAGTAGGGTACCTACGTATTGGGCAAGTGTTGGTGACATGGATAAATATTTGTATTGTACTGAATATTCTAAACAGTAAAAAATACAGTATGTTTATTTATCTATGTTAATTAGATACTCTTGTATAAATGTTCGGGTATTTAGTGGTGTTAGTTTCATTTAGATTTCTGTTTAATTCTATTTGTTTTGCTGTATATGCTATATGTGCTATGGCGGGTGGACGGTTCGTGCTTGGCATTGAAAAAGAAATAAATAACCATATACCTCGTTTATAAGCAAAATTTGGCATACCTATCTTAACGCCTGGAAGCTGTAAGTTAGTCAGAGTGATCTTGATCCCTGCTGGTCTCATCATCGTTCATCCTGCTGCCCTTATTAGTCTAAGATCCCTTTTTTTTTCGGATGGGAAATCATCAAATGACTCCTCCCGCTCTGGGCGGAGCCGGAGGGAGAGTCAGACTTTTACTGACTAAAACCCATCCGTGTTCCTTCATCGCCCTTTGTGTTCCGGGGCCACGGAATCTCTTTCGAACAGTCCCGCAACCTCAGAGTCTCAGATCCCTAAAAGAACGACCTTCACCGAGATGGTTAATGGATGAAAAGTATTTTATATCAAATTAAATAGGTATGTCAAAAAATATATTGCAAATGGGTTGTCTAAAAAATTTCAGTCCAGAATATGATAAATTAGCAATTTTTAAAAAATATATTTTTTAAACATTTCTCTGGTTTGGTTAATAGACAAATTCCATGCCAATTGAAAGTATGAATTGCATATTCTACAGGTATCATACTTTCGATTGGTATGGAATTTGTCCAAACCAGTGAAATGTTGAAAAAAAAAAATTGTATTCTGCGACTGAAATTTTTTAGACAACCCATTTGCAATACATTTTTTGTCATATTTAATTTGATATAAAATACTTTTCATCCATTAACCAGCTCGGTGAAGGTACCGTCGCTCTTTAAGAGCCTACACTACCACAACTTAGCAACTCTATTTGTGGTGGTTCAAACTTCGTTTGAAATACTTACTGTTAGTGTTAGACTAACGTTCTAATCAGCTTGCACTACAAAGTGGTTGTTACGTCAGTCACTGCAAGCCGAATAGTGCTAAATGAGTGGTTTTTATTCATTTCCTTTTGAGGTAGTATAGTATAGGCCCCTAAGGGATCCTATACTATATCCCAATTTATACGACGGGGTCGACGCAGCCTGTCTTCTTCCATCCCTCTCTATTACTTGTCATCTCAGCAGTCACCTCCTTCCTAGCCATAATTATCATCCTTCACATAGTACATCCATCGTTTCTTTGTTCTTACTCTACTGTTTAACCATCTACATTCATACTCAAAACTTTTCTCACGCCATTTTCCTCATTCCTCCGCATCACATGTCCATACCACGATAACCAAATACCACCTAACTTTTCAGTCACCGGCGCCATTTTCAGACTTCCCTGTTATAGCCATCTACATTCATACTCAAAACTTTTCTCACGCCATTTTCCTCATTCCTCCGCATCACATGTCCATATCACGATAACCAATACCAACCAACTTTTCAGTCACCGGCGCTATTTTCAGACTTCCTCATAAGTACTCTCATTCGTTATTTTATTCTAAGTCCCCTTACCTAATTGCACTCTTGAAAAAACCAAAAGTGCATTTTGTTAGTTCCTTCTATTGCTGTGAAAACATTGTCAAAAACTTTTCTCACGCCATTTTCCTCATTCCTCCGAATCACATCTCCATACCACGATAACCAATACCACCCAACTTTTCAGTTACCGGCGCCATTTTCAGACTTCCTCATAAGAACTCTCATTCGTTATTTTATTCTATGTCCCCTTACCTAAATATTATTGCACTCTTGAAAAATCTAACAGTGCATTTTGTTAGTTTCTCCTATTGCTGTGAAAACGTAATTAATGTTAATTATTTCTTTTTTTGTGATTATGGAAACGCTAAGGAATTTATCTTTTTTTCTCTAGTACCTACGCTAGAGAAAAAAAAGATAAATTCCTTAGCGTTTACCTGGTATTTAGTTATTTACCTGTACACATTAAGTACATTTACTTTATTTTCTTTAGGATTGGTTGTTGCATGTCAATAAGTGTTGTGGTCGGTTTTGTTTATACTACATATTTTGTGTGTGTAATGTAATGGATAACATGGTAATTCAAAATTAATATTTGTCAATTACAGGAACAAAAATGGCGACAGAATAAAGTGGAAACGAAATCAGATTAACTTTATCTGGCCTATATTTTACTAACGAATGTATTAAGTAGATTGATGGACAATTTATATTTTCATAATTCATGGTGTTGTAAATCTGTATAATGGCGTTATTTCTCTAATGTAAATAATATAGTTATTTAATAACTTGTTTTGACTTTTTATTAATCTTATTACTGGTGTGCTTACGGTTTACCATTCTCTACCTACACAACTAAACTGAATAGGTCCTAAACCTATTTACATCATTCCTAATATTTACATACCATTTGACACTTGGTGAGTATCAAGCACATGCGCAGGCGACCTTCTGGGTGTCTATAAATAAGGAAAAGGTGGGTAAGGTTGATAGTTGATAGATTTTGTACTTACAAGTTTTTAGAAGTTTCATTTACATAATCACTACCATTTTTTTTTTTCGAATGGTAAATCATCAAATGACTCCTCCCGCTCTGGGCGGAGCAGGAGGGAGTGTCAGACTTTTACTGACTAAACCCATCCATGTTCCTTCATCGCCCTTTGTGTTCCGAGGCCACGGTATCTCTTTCGAACAGTCCCGCAACGCGCTAGCATAGCTGGTTTCCCAACATCGTCATTGGTTGAAAATGTGGTAATGTCATTTTATATTTCAAAATAGCGGGAAAATTGAGACCAGCTATGGTGGCGCCATCATTATCTTTGCCTGTCTCCCCATTGCATTATTCTCTCTTATGAGATTCGGCTCGACCCCGTCCCCCTTTAAACGCCTTACGTACGTAATTAGTTAAGCGAGCGCCATTAGTTCCAGTGTATCTCCCCATTAAGTACCTAAACATGTTTCTCCGCTAAAATATGGGTAATCCTAAATCCTATTACTTCAGCTCCGGATCTTGAATTAATACCTATTCAAAGAAAATAATTATGCTAATGTTTTTTAAACAAAAAACGAACGCAATCAAGCACTAAAATACGCAATTTGAAAGACCTACGTGAGATTAGAGGGAGAGGGGGGTCAAGTCAAATCTCACCGACACCCAGGCCCGGACTGGCCATACGGGCAAATTCCCGATGGACCGGTGTGGCCGACGTACTTTTGCTATTCCTATTTAAAAAAAAACGCAATATATCGATTAAAATAATATCCTCTACCGTCAAAGTCGAGGACCTTATTCAATTTACTCTTGGACTCTATCTGGAGTAATGAACCCCAAAGAGACTCAGGACTTTTTAAACATTTTAATTTTCCTGCCTGATGCCACAGAATTAGTAAGTAATCACTCAGCAGAACTTGTACTGCTGGAAACTTTTTTTTTTTTAAAACCAACGCGCCTTTGGAACTTTAAACTCGGCGAAAACTTTTTAACACAAAGGAGGGAGGGAATCAAAAGA
Organism: Xestia xanthographa; assembly: GCA_905147715.2. Classification (NCBI taxonomy): domain Eukaryota; kingdom Metazoa; phylum Arthropoda; class Insecta; order Lepidoptera; family Noctuidae; genus Xestia; species Xestia xanthographa. The sequence goes on along the minus strand of LR990649.1, from coordinate 11,529,280 downwards.
TTGATTCCCTCGCTAACGCGCATGTATTTTGCCGTCAAAGTTATGTAACCATCGTTTTGACTTATAACAAGATAATTCAAAAACGCATGCATGAAGTTTTGAAACTTTGTATGGTTATTATTAGCGTCAAGACGGACCAAATACAGTTTTCAGCAAGCTTATACCTTGTCTCGTTTAGGCGCTGCAATGATTTTTCGAGTTTTCATAAAACCGTGATAACTTGGAAATTATAAATATTTTCATAAATCTAATTGGGGCACACTAAGGGGCCCACATTAAGAGCTACTCGTGTATGTTTATTCTACAGGGGCACATGCAATGGTTTTAGAGATATACGATTCTGCAAAACGTTACTCCAGCAGGAAATTCAATATCTCGAAAACCTGAAGGGGCACACATTTTATTTTTGGGGGCACATTGTGGCACTAACATAAGCTACAAGGCCATGCACAATGTTTCTCTCTCCGATCATTCGTTTATAATTTTCCTGCTGGAAAAACGTTACCCCAGCAGGAATCGTTTTTTCCGTTTTTTTTCCAAAACGACAGGGGGCACATTTACAGCAGATAAGGCACTAATTAAACGTTCCACTCATATAACTCTAGGAGACACTTTCCTGCTGAGGTAACGTACACCGTGGAAAGCCCCATTTAAGAAAAGTTTAACCCATTCGCCAACCACGCACCGGTGCCACGGTGCGCGGGTGGCAGCGAACCGGTGTACAACATCCATTCTTTTGTTTCTATGATGATTTGCTGATAGACAATTTAGGACCATTATTCAGGACGTATTGATACGGGGGGATCAAAGTGTCGGTATAGTGCATGTATTTATGCTTGTTGTGTAAACGCTACGAATCCTAGCGTGAGACAACAGAGGTGTGACTCTCGGCCGTTATAACTTTTAGTTAATATGCCTACGTCTCGTATAGCTATCGGTGTTTCTATACACAAAGTTAGCTTGGAATATCCTGTCCACGTCCTACTTACTTGTCATTCGGAGGACTCTGCGGGTCTAAAATGGCCGCTATTGCAGAATCTACGCAGAATCTTAGCATGAATCACGTTAAAAAATTTAAATTCTTAAAATGGACTTTATGTACGTAACTATAAAGTCCATTTTAAGAATTATCAATTTTTAACGTGATTCACAAAACGATTCTAATAAAGTGGCCATTTTAGGCCCCCTGATTAATAAAAAAAAGAAACAGTTTTTCTGTGACGTTTTGTTTCTAACAGTCCGTAAGCTAAATGTCAAACAGACAGTGATAGCAACCGTCCGTTACCTGTTAGTAAGTTATTGAAAATGGCCGTTAGTAATACTTCAAAAGTTTAAAGAAAGGATTCTATTTTAATTTAAAAGAAACAATAATTTTCTTATTATTCTTATATTATTAATAATGCTTCTTATTTACCTTACGTCTAAATAATAAAATAAATTATACAATATTGTATGTTTGAATGCATTATAAACAGTGAGTTAAACAAATCTGGAAAATGTACAAAACTATTATTACTAGGACTTGGCTTTGTGCAAGAATTTACATCTAATTGGATCAGTCAACTTTTAGCTAAATATTTACACACATCAATTATTATTATATACTATTCGTCTGGTTCATCTGTTGAACTGTAACCTACATTCTTATCAACCTCGTGATTAGAATCTTCCCTAGCCTCATTCACTTCTACTCGAGGCTTCTTCACCAAGAGACCTTGCTGCTGTAGCCTTTGTATAGCTTCTAAAGTAGTCCGTTTCATAGGATTTGATTGAGGACTTGATTCGCTGGACTGCTGTTCTTGCACTTGAGATTGTTTGTGTTGACTAGCCATTATTTTTACCCCACTTTTATTACTAAGCCTACCCACCTGTTGTGAAATAGCTTTTACTTCGGACTTCGTTTGTTTCGCAGTCATCACGGAATTACCTTTGACTATCTTTGTTGTAGTCGTTAAATTTGAACTGCTGGTGTGTGAGGCAGAGGTGAACTGAGCAGTACCCTCGCTCCCGCTACTGACAAAACTCGGGATATCTGATACAGGTATCAAAGACTCCTTTGGTTTCTTAAAACAACTGAAAGGTCCGCTTACATCTTCGGTGTTAGGCCTCTTTGCGTTTGCCGTAGCCACCACTGCCATAGGCGAAATCTTTAGGGGTCGTCCTACCACTGGTTTGTTTAGACTAGGTGAAGGCGTTATTTTTTTTCCTACCGCCATTCTTGGATTACTAGGTCTCGCTAAATTTATACCGGTTCTCATAGGAACAATTTGCTTTGAAGGTCTCACGATATTATTGGCTGGCCTTATTGGAGCTATCGCATTACTAGTTCTAGGCCCTAACATTGGTGACGCATGTCTAATAACAACACCTTGAAGGTTTTTGGACTGGCTTGGTCTAACTCCTTGGATTCGTTGTGTTGCCATTGAAGTATTTCCTTGAAAAGTGTTTCGAACTTCATGTTTCATGGTCTGGTTGACTGTTTTTATAGTTTTGGTAACTGTGGTTGTAATTTCTTGTATCATAGTTTTAGTTTGAATCGTTTTTACTGTCACTTCCTTGTTGACAGTGTTCACTTGATTCATAGCAGATACCTTTTTATTCCAAGATTGAGCTGAAGTATGATCAACATTTTTTGAAATCCTATTGATTGACATATTATCACTTTGAAGTTGTTTTATAACTTGGTTCGATGTTTTCGCTGGTAATTGTTTTTTCTGTGGTGTTTCTTGACTGTTTTGCGTCTGGGCTTGGTTTGTTTTCTCATCGTTATCTGTTGTGCTCTTACTCAATGATTTTATTGTTATGCTTTTATTTATATTCTTCAAGTTATTTAAGCACAAAGAATTGATAGTTGAATTCATAGATTGGTTACTCTTTTGCACAGTACTTACTTTAATGTCAGATTCGAAGTCATGTATGTTATCTTCATTTTCGCTGCAGGATTCTTTCGGTGACTCAACAATTGGATGATCAAGATTCGTGTCTGCTTGAATATTTTCCGAGTCGTCGCCGTTGTCGCTGTCATGTTCCACGTTCTCATCAAGTTCTGTAATTTTGACATTATCTGGACAAGAGTCTGAATCGCTTGCTACATTATCTTCCAATCCTTTGGAATCTTGTGAATTGTGCTCCTCCGGTACCGGAAATTGACTAGGTGATGTGTTCCGAGACTTAATTGTAATATTTTTACATAAACCCTGTAGCACGTTTTTAAATGCGCCACCTCTGTTTTGCATGTTAATGAGAGTGTCGATGTTAGATTCTTCTTTGAACTTGCTCTGGCTATTGTTATCTTCTTTTTCAATCTTAATATTTCTTACGACATTTTCAATTTTAATATTTTTTTGTGATGATTGCTGATTCAAAGATTTGATTGTGATATTCTTATTTAGATTTTTGAGTGCATCCATAGATTTAGAATTTTGTGTTTGCGATGGGGCTGGAGGTTGAGGTGGCTTACTGTTTTCTTCTTCATCTTCAGAGTCATCAATATCAAAAATTTCTATTATTTCTTCCTTTTTCTCTTCAGTTTCAGTAACTTTCTTGGTAAAATTGGCTTGTTTGAAAGTTGAAGGTAGACAATTGCTCTTGCTCACTATCGGTTTAGTGGTAATATTGGTCAGCCTTTTTAAAATATTTGCATTAGATGTAGGCAGACTATCGGCCTTTTCAACTATGCCTTTGTTGGGATTTTTTTCCACAGGTGATTTAGTAATTGGTGGTTTTCCAGGCATACATTTCCTTTCCTGACTATTCGAAGACTTTATAACCTTGCTGTTTGGTTTAGGATCACTTGTTTCAATTTTAGGTTTCTTAATTGTTAAATTTTTATTGAAACTTATATCTTGTAATTTCAGGTTACTTGTTATTTTTTCTTTCATATCTATTTCACCATCTTCAGTTTCTCTTTCACCAATATTTCTTTTTGTTGTCAGAGATTTTATTGTAATATTTTTACTTAAAGTCTTTAAGGCATCCATGGTTGGGTTGTTTTCAATAATGGTTTTTGGTTTACTTAGACTTGCCGTATCAATAGTGAGAGGTACACTGGAAGTTTCTTTATTGTCATTTTGAGGAGGTTGACTAATTGTTTCTATCATTTTATCGCTCGTTGGTTCTATGTCTTCGTTGGTTGATATGTTACTCCTATTTTGACTAACAGGCTTCACTGTTATTAGATGACTTAAATGTTTTAAACTAGATAAAGAACTGACTGATGCATTAAATACACTGTCGTGTTTGCTGTTATTGTCACTATTCTCTAGATTAACATCAGAAATTTTGTCTGAACCAAATTTCTCTTCACTATCATCTATTTCTGTATCAGAATTCAACTGGTTAGATTCATTTTTTTCAAATTTTTCACACATTGGGTCTTCTTCTGGTTTTGGTGAGTGATCAGAACCTGACACATCTGGTAATTTCTGTGTATTTTCATTAGTATTCAATATATTCTTAGCTGTGTTTTTGACCATATCAGAATTAATATTGCTTAATTTATTTGACAATATGTTATCTGCAGTAGCAATCACTGGTGATTGTTCTGATGTTTCAGGGGATAAACCTTTTGTATTATTAACATCTGACTTAGAAATAGGTGTGCTTATTTCTTCAATATTATGATTAGGTTCATTTGGATTTTCACTCATGTCATCAAGTTCTGTTTCAGGCTCTTCACTGGGAATATCTTTAATTTGCTTTTCATTTGAAGTATTAGCATTTCCTTTTTTCACAATTTTTATTTGATTATTACTCTGATTCATTAATTTAGTCAATACCTCACTTGAAGTTTCTATTTCTCGTACTTTATTTATATTGTGAATTGGTTTATTTAGAACACTCTTATTAGGCATAGAATTAGGAACTGGAAAGCCTTTAATTATTGGATTTCTACTAACTTTCTTCCTTACAACAATACCTGCCCTTTTTAATTTATCTAATTCTGCAGAAGTACTAGTTTTCTTGTTATTTTTAAGTTGTTTTTTAACTACTCGTGTGGGAACTTCCACTACGCCCTGGACATCTATATCCTCACCAAATACGTCTTGGTTCATACTTAGGAACTCATCGAGGGTAATGGCCGATTTCTTGGATTTTTTACGTTTCTTATGCTTTTTTGCTTTAACGGGATTACTATCTTCGGATTGGTCCATCGCCAACTCCAGGAACTTTTCCTGCAACGACAAAATGGCTGTAGTTAGGATTAAAACGACAACTGGTCAAAATTAAAGGCGCGCTCGAGGAAGGAAGTACAAAAAAAAATGTAATAAAAAAGTTACAAAGATATGAGAATGCAACTCGATGTCGAGACATCGCGATCTATTTGGTGTAAGTGCCGATTATACACATAAACGTAAATAATTGCTATAGAAGATGGTGAAAACCTTGTCAAAATTCATTGTAGGCTTAGAAGATTTAAGCGGTCACAGTCAGGCATAAATAGTGACTCATAAGTGCATCATAGTGCCCAAGGTTGATTTTATATGGTTGAGATTTTATAGTCATGTTATGCTGAAAAATACTACCTTGATGCCGTGACATATGACAGGGGAGAATGGAACAAGAAAATGTGTTGCGCAGACCAGACAAGGGCAGGAAGATGATGATGACTATAGTTGATGCCAGTTAAGATGAGAATAGGGCTCATTGACCCACCTACATTTATTAAACTTCTTAACTTTGCAAACCAAAAATAAGCCTGTTCAAGTCTGGAAACTTCACCTATCTACCACATTCAACATTTTTTGTAATGAAAAACGATACATGGTTTAGTTAGAGATATTAGGGAAAGGGCAATGACCGCTATTCTCATCTTAACTGGCACTAACTATTCCTTGTTGGTGCTCTGGTCGCAAGGGCGACTGCTGAGCATGAGGTTCTGGGTTTGAGTCCCAGATTGAGCATTGTTAGGCCCAGCTCACAACAATTTAATATAAACCTTAACTACCTTGACGCGGTACTCAGAGCGCCCTCAAGCTATGAGAGCATGCGCGCGACCGTGTTATCAAGATAGTTAAGGTTTATATTAAGTTGTTGTCTTCAAATGCGCTCCGCTGCGTCTCCAGCGGTGTGCGCTGGGCCTTATTGGGCTTTTCCATTAGGTATTTCACAGTAGCAGCCACTGAGTCTGGATTTGAGCCCCGTTGATGGCAGTAGCTCTCTTATTACATGGTTACTTTAACATAACCGGCGAAAACTGGATGTAATATTAGGTACACTTTCAGCCCACTTTCAGATGTTACAGGAGTGATTTTATGTTATCAATTTTTTTTTTTTACTTACAATTCCTACAGCATTCATAGTTGATTCTGCTTCTACTTCTTGGGCTGGATCTTCTGTTTCCATGTTTTCTACCTTCTCTATGATAGGTGGAACTGTTTCCAGTGAATAATCCAGTAAGTCACTGTACCTATAAAAATAAATTCAACTTTTAGTATTTGTGTGTATGAATGAGTTTTAATAAAACCAATACTAAAAAGAAGTGTGCTATTTAAATAGTATAAAATTAATTCCCATATTACATAATCAGTTCATTTCAAAGTTCTGTTTAATTGTGTCTTTTTTCCCCACATATACTTAACAAAATCGTTATAATACTCACTCAGGATTTTGAACACTGTACATATCCTCAGAAGAGTGAAAGGTGAGATGAATTTCATAAGCATCCAAATGGTAAAAGACTGCCTCACACATTGGACACTTCAGAACCTCATCAGGACTCTGATTTTCATCTCCATGGTCATCAGTTGTATGTTTCTATAATTTCATACATTATTAATTAACAATGAGCTATTAAAATTGCAAAAGATTGAATCCCTCCAACCATCTCCAACTTTTGCAATTTTAAGCTAGGCTCTTTGCTAGGTTTTCTGCCTATTTTAGAATGGTCAGAAACGCAGTCATATTTAAATACGACTGGTAAGCAAGCACGTGTCCTGTATGCCAAACAACACAAATATGTGACAAAATGGCAGGTGAAATTGTTGCTTGGCATGAAGGGCACACATGCGTTTATGCTCGCGGGTAAAGGTTAAAGAATGGTTCACTTTTTGATAGTAATTATTCATTGCAGTAAATTACAGTGGAAGTATGTATACTCTAGGTACATTATTTTTTTTTTTGCTTGGCCTATATTGTCCCCCTGCTGGGCAAAGGCCTCCCCATAGCCTTCCACTCCTCTCTACATGTGGCTGTCTCCGACCAATCTCTCATAAACGCCTCTAGGTCGTCACGCCAACATTTTCTAGGCCTTTCTTCAAGACGACGCCCGTCTTCTGGCACCCACTGTGTGACGACTCTGGCCCATCAGTCTTGATGCATTCTACAGACATGGCTCGCCCAATCCCACTTAAACCCAGCAGTCTAGTTCCCCACATAATAAAATAATAAACACGTTTACTTACAATTAAATTGACTTTGTTTTCATATTCATCTCCACAGAATGCACAATAATAAATTGGGATGACTTCCTGGAATCATATAAAGAAATATTAGTTTAACTATGCATTTGAGTAACAGGATCTTGTTAACTATTTATTACAAAATTTTGGGAGTACCTGTTCATACAATTTGACTTTCTTTGAGTGTCCTACATCTGGGAGGTCAGTATCTTGGCGATGAAAGAACTTGTTATGGTTGATCATTGCAGACGAGACATAGAAGTCTACACTGCAGCTGTCACAGTGAAAACGTTTGCCTTCATTTTTCTCTTGATTGCCATGGTTTGACTGAACATGTACATTATACAAGTGCTGGAACACAGAATTTTTAAGGATACTGAGTATGTGAGACATTTCAACAATAGTAGTTTATTATCTTTACTATCAGTAATATTTGGGTGTGAAGATTAAACCGATAGTAATTCAGAAGCAATGAAACTGACTTCAAATACATCATTATGCCATACTTTCCATCAAACTAAGAATTCCAAGTTCATAATCAAGATAATTAATTTATTGTCCTTAGTATTGTTATCCATCAAGAATTGGGGGATTTGAGCTCAAATGATGGTGAGAGTGATAACAGATACAATAAACATCTGTCAAATTGATAAGTGATAAATAAAACTACGCGTGGTGGGGAGGGGGCACAGGTCGAGTTGCAAATACACCAACCACTCGCGAGTGACGCCGGTTCGCAGCCGACACTAGTATTACCTTCATTGTGAACAGTTTCCCACACCAGGGACAGAAGTACTTCGCATCGTGGTTCGGGTGCACCTTGTGTTTGTGAGTTATAGCCTTGGATATCGTTGGGAAAAATTTCCAGCACACGTCACAGCTTATCAACTCCACCTTCTCTTTAGACTTCTCATCAGACGCATTTGTTTCTATTTCGAAGCGATTTTTATAATTTGGGTCCCCGTGTTTCCTGAACATAAACAATAATCAGTTTTTGCCGACTTGTGCAGGCTGTTGCCCATGATGGTTCACATCATCAATACGTTACCTGAAATGTTCTTGCAAGTCTTCTTTATTTTCAAAAACGTCTTTGCAAAATACACAGTTGAATTGTTGCTCTGTAGTCATGGTTTTCACTAAAATAAACTCTCCAGGCAGACGACAATACTATTAGAGTGCTTCTGCCATTATTTTGCCTACTATTATTTTTACCAACAAGAACAACCAACACTCTGCACTAAGGGCTGTGTTACCTAAATTGAAACCAGATGAGATTTACTTTCGGGCCACTTTATCGTCTTTGACAAATTAAATTGCACGATCCAAACAATACGTAGGCCATTTTGTATGTATTTATTTCATTTTTTTTCATTCAAAAATCAAAACTACATTCTTATTTCATTCATTCCTCTCGCTAGTTATATCGATTAGAAAACTTTGACATTAGTCGATTCATACGAATTTCATATCATATTTCTGTTGGTCTGTGTTTTCGACGTTGTCGATGGTCGGCCCTCAACACAGTGTGCCCGGATATTTGCAGATGGGCAAATATGTAAAATACGATGAAAATAATGGAAAGATCAAACAGCTTTTTGGCGATTCCTAAAATGTGTTTTTTATTCACAGATTTCATCATTTTTTTAGGACTCACGTGTTTATCGTGGCAAATATGGTTAAACTACTCCCATCTTTTAATTTTGCTAAACGGATGTATTCAGGAGTTACTGGTAAAGTAAAAGCGCAAAAATATGTCCTGACCAAATATTTTCAAGGGGAACCTAAGAAAACGGATTTTAAAATCGTCGAAGAGGAACTTCCGGAATTAAAAGAAGGAGGTGAGCTTATGGTGAATGCTTCAACCAGCCCGCGAAATTCAAATTTTCTTACGTTTTTAGGGTTCCGTACCTCAAAAGGAAAAAAAGGAACCATTATAAGATCAGTTTCTAGTCCGTCTGTCCATCCGTCTGTCACCACCGATTTTCTCAGGAACGGATGGACCTAGTATATTGAAATTTATACCAGACACTGAGGTCTATAGTCCCTATAGGGAACGTGCACAACGACGGTGCTGCCAACTGGCGTCGCCAATCCGAATCTTGTGCTCTGTACATTGACTTTTCTAACAAGTAAACAGAATTAATTTTATAGTGAAAATTAATTAACTAATCCTAATGCATTGTTGCATTTCTGGATGTAGGTACCAATACATCCACAAAAATGAAAATAAATCAATTAGCGTAAAATTCTATTACTTTCCAAAGAATACTACTATCATACCATGTTTTGGTGAAAAACGCAAAAAATGGATAAACGCAGTAAAGAAAAATATTTAATAAAAACAACTTGTTTTTGTTACACTCTGCATTGAGAAGGCCCTCAAAATCAACCGTCCATGCAAACATACCAGAACCATTTATACTTCACCATACACGTGTTCTACTAGTACGCACTAAATAAAGTTCACACCGAATATCCCTCAACAGTTAATCAAAGACTCCACATGTACTCAGAATATAAACATGGTTATACCCACAATACCTAATGTTTTTAGTTGGCTGCACTCCTTTGGTTTTTTAAGTTTTGTATCTAAATGCTACGGACTGCATTTTATTGATTGCTTCATCAAATGATTGTGAACTAATTGATTATTAGAGCCTGGAGATACTGTTCTCACTGCTAAAGGATTCCCTTCCATTATAACATGTGTTGAAAATAAGAAAGCTATCTTAGATAAGCCAGCCACCATGTCTTCATACACCACAATTTTCATCAGAAAGTAAACGAAAGATATAAAATTCATATTATTAAACATTTATATTACGCTGACGATCGTTATTGATAGACCGGAACTCATATTTTATACCTTTTAGCATATTCAAAAATAATATAATTGAAGAGACAATTTTGTCTAAGTAAATTGAAAGCACGATGAGAAGTCATAAGTTTCCTTTTCTGTCCGCATGGTGTCTCTTTTGTCGATTAGTGCTGCCACCTATAGTTCCTGCACGTTCCCTAATAGGGAACATGATAAAAAGATATGGGCAAATTTAGATTTTCACGAAAACTTGTAAGTACCAAAATTTATCCTAATTAACAACTTTTTTATTATTCGGAATTTTCCCTTTACGCTGTAAGACCTTGCTTTTACCCAAAATTGACAGTTCTAGGTCAATCGGAAGTACCCTATAGGAAGTAAGTACCCTATAGGTTTTGGGTCGAAAACGTAAATGGTAGTTCCCGTTGACTTAGAATCACGACATTTGGCGAGAAGCAATGTCTTACAGCACATGTAAATGGAAAAATCTGAAAACCGTAAAATATGTAGTTTAACAAAAGAGAAGCGATTTTACTATCACAAACTTATTACTTGCGGTTGGTGCAATAGCCGTTTCATGGGATCGAACTGCAAAGTTAAGTTTGTCCTTTAAAAAGTTTGTAGGGAACCCTCGGTGCGCGAGTCCGACTCGCTCTTGGCCGGTTTTTTCGCAATTTGCAGGCCAGTGCTAGGTTGTATGCTGATTAGAATATTATTCGCGACTGTAAGACGTATGTAGTTACAGAATTATTATCATCAAAATACTTAATCAATACAACCCTCCAAGTTCATATAGGTGCAGGAATGACTTTGACCTTGAAAACGTCATTTTTCCACCTTTTTGAACTTTGAGGTTGCATGTTGATTAAAATATAATCAACATACAACCTACCACTGGCCTTTTGAATTTCGCGGGCTACCCTGTAGCATTCACCTTAAGGTGAAGGTGAAGGTGGAAAAATCACTTTTCCAAGGTCAAAATCATTCTTGCACCTCTAAGAACTTGGAGGGTTGTATTGATGATTTTGATGATTATAATTCTGTAACTACATACGTCTTACAGTCGCAAACAATATTCTAATAAACATACAACACATAGCACTGGCCTGCAAATTGCAAAAAACGTAAGAAAATTTGAATTTCGCGGGCTACCCTGGAGCATCAGCCTTAATCATAAAAAAGACGACGTATTTTTTTTATAGAGTCCGCGCCACCACTGAAGCACGGTAAACTGAAGACTTACGGCAAAAGGGGGAACTAAATTCATTAGGTTAAACAAGTGCCACGTGATTAGCGCAAAACACTTACGGACGGTTTTGATTAGCTAATTTCTGCGATAGCAACGCCGCATCTACCGGACTTGAGTGTTGGCGGTGGCGCGGACTTTATGTCAATGCATTCGTTGCCAAAGTTTAACTATCCCTATGCTATGTTGCCAATTTTCATTTCTTACATTTTCAGAAGTTTTGACTGAAGCTGAATATCTTAGTGTTGACCCATACATGAGGGCCTATATGATAGGATATAAATTGCCTAGTGATATGATCGGAGGACAAGTAGCAAAGTTAGTTTTATTGAAATATTCTTTTGTAAAAATGTTGTGGCAAAAATTCGTGATGCTAAAACCAATGTTTACGTTTTCAGGATCATAGCAAGTCGGAATAAAAATTATGCCGTGGGAAAATACTTAACTGGATCTTTCGGTTGGCGCACACATACTATTTTAAATCCTGATACAGCTAATGATCAGGCTGGTTTGTTACCTGTTACACTTGTGCCTGATTTCGGCTCGCATCCTGTTTCTCTTGCTTTAGGAGTCCTTGGAATGCCAGGGTTAGTATCTATTTGGGGTGGGGTTGAATTGAAGAATCCCTTTGACCCTTTCTAATTTAGTTGTAATTCAGGAATAAAATTTAAAGACTATTCGCTTTTGCCGTAAACCACTTTCGCATGACTATATTTCATATTTAGGTTGGTATCGATTCTGTTGTTCACAAACTAAACTTTAATTTAGGCAGACAGAAGTGATAACTTATACTAAATCTAAGTTCAACTTTAATTATTATCGAAATTGTTTAAAAATAAACAAAATAGTGGCGTTATTTCAGATTTTGGCCACGCACCAGAAGATCCTTGTACAGTCAAAAGATCCATATATAACACTTTAAATAGGTAAACAACAAATCAAACAGATAGGTATTTTTTTTTTCACTCTGTGAAACTAATAATGGCGCTTGCATAACTGGTTCCCAACATCGTTATTGATTAAAAATGTGGTAATGGTGTCGATTCTGCTATGTACAAACTAAACTTAATTTAGGCTATTGCTATCTTTTTCTCTTTAATAAAATGAGAAAGAGACGGACGTAATATAGAGCTGTCAAATTTAGTTAGAACTAATATTTCCATACAAATGAAGGGTGCACGTAAAAGCGGCGATTGGCGGCGGCGACCTCTCGCGTCCGGCCCTGGTGCAAGCCATGGTCCGGAGCGAGACGGAATGGGACGCCGTCACCTCCTTCTGCGAAGCAGTAATGCTAGAGAACGAGGTGGCGGAACGTGAGAGGGAGCGAACCTCTCAACGTCCCGGCCGCCGCGGGAGACGCCCCGGGCGTCGGGGGCCACCACCACGTGGCCCCCGGCCACCGTAGGCGTGGGCCTGTGGACGGTGGGCTATGGGCTAGCTCGCCGTCCGACCGTCTCATGACGACAGGCCGTGTCGACGGCGCGTTCGTGTTCCACGCGCGCCTCAAAGAGAGTCAGCAAAAGGGAAGGGGACCGATGCCTGCCGGGGTTGCGGGACTGTTCAAAAGAGATACCGTGGCCCCGGAACACAAAGACCGATGAAGGAACATGTATGGGTTTTAGTCAGTAAAAGTCTGACACTCCCTCCTGCTCCGCCCAGAGCGGGAGGAGTTATTTGATGATTTCCCCATCCGAAAAAAAAAAAGGTTGCACGTAAAAACATGTCGACTATATAAAAGCACATTGTAGCGCAATGCATAAACTAGTTTGACATCTCTAACTTAGTTCATAGTTTACTTCTCAAGTCAATGGTTCATAGCTACAGCCGTCCTTTTCTCGCACTGTAGTAAAAGATAGCAATAGCCTAAAACTCTATTCCAGGCTGTCAAATTTCCTAACGATTGATTCAGAGCTACCTACCTTCTTTTATAATATCAGCAGGAATATTTTTTCTTTTTCTAAGTATGGAATGATGCAAAAAAAATATTTTGTGTTTCAGAAACACTGCTTATTTTGGTTTAAAAGAGATTTGCCAACCTAAACCTGGGGAAACTATTGTTATCACTGGTGCAGCTGGTGCTGTGGGATCACATGTTGGGCAAATCGGCAAAAGTTTAGGTAAGACAACGTAGCAATCGACGTCGCTAAAGGCCGAAACTCATATATTTATGAGTTTCCGCCAAAATTTAGCGGAATCCTCGAATCGAAGAAGAAGAAGTAGCAACTCACCTTTTTATATTAGAATTGTGTAAAATGGGGAATTTATCCAAAGGGCGTGCGTTTTGGGGGTAGGTCTCTTGTACTAAATAAACATTTAGACGTTCAAAAAGTGTTGATAATAAAAATAAGCCTCAAGTTCGTTTTGATTTTGAAAGCTCGATAATAACGTGAGCGTTTCTTTAACTAGGTCCCAATCTGACCAACGAGATCAAGGTATTTTGAAATAATAAAGTTACATTACTACTAGCCATGACACTTATAATTATTATGGTTCCATTGCTACCTTCCCCATTGTTTTATTCTATTGAGGCAGGCCCGAACTGGTCATACGGGCAAATTGGACAAAAGCTCGATGGGCCGGACGGATGCCCGGTGGGCCGGTGTGGCTGATAGATGGTCGACGTTCTTTTGCTATTTAAAAAAAAAACATCGCAAGACAACGATAAAATAACGTCCTCTACCGTCAAGTCAAGGACCTAATTCAATTTACGCTTGGACTCTATTTGTAGTAATGGTGGGCCCAGAGGCATGGGATTTTTAAAAAGTTTTTAATTTTCCAGCCTGATGCCACAAAATTAGTAATTATAACAAATTGTCGGGTACAGTAGAATTGCTGTCAAACTAAAATATTTTTAAGGCTAAGCCTCTGAGAACTTAAACTTTCACATGTTCTTTAAACCAACGCGCTCGGATCCTACTTTGATTTGAACCCTGCGAAAAATCTTTTAACACCTTTTTTCTGCCTTAAATTGGCACTCCTATTGGGTTTTCGCATGATCCACCGTTATATAGACAGAGGCTGAAATAAATTAAGCCCTTGCCCAGAGGCCTTTTTTCGGATTGGAAATCATTAAATGACTCCTCCCGTTCTGGGCGGAGCGGAATGGAGGGTCAGACTTTTACTGACTAAAACCCATCCATGTTCCTTCTTATCCCTTTGTGTTCCAGGGCCGCGGTATGTCTTTCGAACAGTCCTTCAGCCCTGGCAGGCATCGGCCCTTCTCTCTCACAAAGAGATTCTCACCTTCATTTCATAATTGACGTCTCTTTGAGACGCGCGTGGAACACGAATGCGCAGTCGACACGGTCTGTCGTCATAAGACGGACGGACGGTGAGCTAGCCCATTGCTGACAGGCCCGCGCCTACAGTGGCCCGGCCACCGTGGTGGCCCCCGATGCCCGGGGCGTCTCCCGCGGCGGCCCCGAGTCCTTAAAAGGCAATTCTGGTTGTAAAAAATGGAGCCTGATTGTGGACATTTTAATCTCATATTACATATTAATAATATCTCAATTTATTCGAGGCAAGATGTATAAAATTTTTGAGCTCGCTTCGCTCGCTCTTGCAACCTACTTACTTTTGGATCTTTCATTGTCTGTTATAAGTCGACCTATTAGAGTTACTTGGTCGACTTATAATAGCCAATGTAACTATGCCAATCTAACGTAACGAAACAATTCAAGGCAATCTGTCAAAAAAAAATTCGAGCTCACTTTGCTCGCTCTTACAGGCTACTTCTTCTGAATCTTGGCTTTGTCCTTTCTGCCCCCACCCCTCCTGGCTCAAAAGTTGGCGACGCGACGCCCTTGTTCGAAAGCGTTCTATTCTTTTATTTTCGAGTCTCTTCTTCATCAAAGTCGCAGCCTAGCATTTCAGCCCAACATTCTATTTTAGGTGTTTTCTTCGGATGATTCAAGGTTAACATTAGTAGTTTTCCTTTCTTTTGAGAATGGAGGGCCGACCGTCTTTAAAATGCCCGGGCCGGTTTCGCGTCCCAGTCCGGCACTGTATTGAGGGTTAACTGTTTCAATAATTGTAAATATTTACTTGATTTTTACTAGGTTGCCGTGTTGTTGGTTTTGCTGGGACTGATGAAAAATGTGAATATTTGGAGAAAGAGTTGGGTTTTGATCGCGCTTTTAACTACAAAACCGTTGATATCAGAGCTGCCCTCAAAGACGGTTGTCCTCAAAGAGTCGATTGCTATTTTGATAACGTAAGTGCATTATTTTGTCAATTCACTTTTTGTACATAAATATTATTTTAAACTATTGATTTCGTTATAGTTTATTTATTTTCGCAGGTGGGAGGCGAAATAAGCTCAACTATAATCCATTACATGAACAAATATGGAAGGGTAGGCGTTTGCGGTTCCATATCATCTTATAATGAGGCCAAACTACCAAAAGGTTTTTATCAATTTATTTTACAAACAATTATTATTGTGACTGATTCATCTGGATCTGTTTTAGAGACACACAAGCAGCACATCAAGCTATTACAATCTGTCAAATTTCTTGAATCTATTTTCAACTTTATTGTTGAAGCCATGGTTGAAGGATCGGAAAAAATTGACAGTTTTGAGTATCTTGATGTGCTGACATTTGTACCTACTATTTCTTATTTTTTGGTATACGTCTTTGTATAACAAAAATACATAAACATAGGTATATTAAGTTTTATAAATGTTTCAGTCTCGATTCTGCAACCTGCAATGGTTTTGAAAGAACTAAAAATGGAAGGTTTTCTAGTAAACCGCTGGACAGATCGTTGGAATGAAGGAGTTGAAGCAAACCTGAAATGGCTTGGTGAAGGAAAATTAAAATATCAAGAGAAAATATATCATGGTTTTGATAATATGGTGGATGCTCTTGTGGGCATGCTAAGGGGAGAAAATACAGGAAAAGCTGTTGTAAAGGTCAAATAATTATACATTAAGTTTTGTAAAGCTGAGCTGAAATATTAAATCCTGTCTTGGTAGCAGATCAATAATTTTCTTTTATACTTAATTACAACATCGTTATGTATTACTTATCGCTTTGTCGA
Organism: Xestia xanthographa; assembly: GCA_905147715.2. Lineage (NCBI taxonomy): Eukaryota > Metazoa > Arthropoda > Insecta > Lepidoptera > Noctuidae > Xestia > Xestia xanthographa. The sequence goes on along the minus strand of LR990649.1, from coordinate 11,512,773 downwards.
ACTTCAACCATGTGGATAGTCAAGCTGTACCTATTAGAACACTATAAAATTTGGGAAAAAATGTAATATCCGACTCATAAAAACATGCATTTTTCCATTACACTTCCTTGCTTGCCCCTTTATAATAAATTCCACTCAAGAGTTTTTTATCATTACCAACTCATTTTGCTCAAGAGTCGGTCTATTATTCACGAAATCGTACGTAGCCCCGGTCCGGACAACACTATAAATTCAGGACAACGCCAAAAGACTTGGATACGAACAGAAAAAAAAGCAATAAGCAAAGCCAATAGATACTCTGTGGCAAAGCCGTAGACCACAGAGTACATTATACATATCCGTAGACAAACGTTTAGTTATTACAAGCTACCAAGCTAGAAGAAGCAAGAGCAACTGATGACTAGGTCCAGCATGGTCTCTGGTCTCATACCTTAGCCTGTTCCGTCAGGAACGAAAAAAAAAAAAGAAGCTAGATAGACTCACCACTTTGAGTGCTAGATTTAGCACTATTTTCATGTGCCCTAGCACTGAAATTTAAGAAACAGCACCCAGCACTAAATCTAGCACTAATTTTGATGTTGTCTGTTCGCTCACAAAATGCAGCTGTGGCTGAAGTAACTATTAAAGCAATAGTAATTATTGTCTATGCCTTTAAATCTCATCGGTTTGTATGTTGTCTACTTTATTTGTCTATGTCATCTGTCACTTCTCTTCTCTTTGACCTGTGAACGTGTACGCACATAATTTATTAATGTTGATTGCATTTTATATTATCAAAGTGATCCATTGTATTAATAAGCATCAAGTATCGATAATAAGTTGGATGTATAAGACGATCGATTCATGTAATATATTTTGGAAGAATATACGTCGTCTATCGTGCTGGCTGGTTTCATTTCTCAAGCTGTCACCATCACCATACTGCTGTAAAGGTTCGAATCCCCACGGGTTCCTCATCGGTGCCAGGCTTGTGCACCAAAAGGTTATTGGCCCAGGAGTTTTGCTGACAGAAACTGAGGAATCAGTTGCCGATAGCTCACAGTAAGAATTATTTTTTATAACCTCCAAAATATGCCTGAAGACGTGCACGTGGACGCGATGCCGCCGCAGCCAGCTTGCACAGCGACGCTGCTACCGCCTGCGAACGCTTGGAAGGCGCACGCAACTATTATGCGTGGAAGTTTGCTTCTCGCATGTCATTGATGCACGATGGATTGTGGGATCTGGTGGTGAACGGAGCGACGGAGGGTGACGCTCGTGACCAGCGTGCTCTCGCCCGTATATGCCTCGCGATCAAGCCTAGCATGTACCAATATGTAAGAACCGCAAAGAGTGCTAAGGAAGCTTGGAAAAATCTCGCTGATGTGTTTGAAGACTCTGGACTGGTTCGCCGAGTTTTGCTACTACGACAGTTACATCGGGTAGATTATAGCAATTTTAGTAACATGACTGATTACATTGAAGCTGTAATGATGTTAGTGCAACAATTGGCAGACATTGGAAAAACAATTGAAGATCAAGAAGTTGCTGAGATTCTCTTAAGCGGACTAACATCTGAATATGATCCGTTAGTGTCTAACTTGGAAACTGTCAACATGACAAGTATGCTCACATGTGTAACAATAGAGACATTTTTATGAACTTTAGACAAAGTTGTAGCAAAATAAAAGTGGCAAATAATGAAGAACTCGAGTGTATTGGCATTGGTGAAGTAAATTTAAATTTCGGTAATAAGCTCCGCAAACTAAGCAATGTTATGCTTGTACCAGAACTTTCCAGCAATTTAATTTCAGTTAGTAGATTAATTGAAAATGGTTATGATGTGACGTTCAGCAGGAAAGGTTGTATCATTACAGATTCAAAGGGTAAAATTATAGCATCTGCTTCTATTGTTAACGGTATGTACAGGTTAAAGGTAACAATGAGTGAGCCTTCGCACAATAGGGTGAACTCTATGTTCTTGCAGGGGCAAGAGACTATGAGTTCCGTAGTTGCTGACCAAGGATTGCCAGTAGATTTGTGGCATAAAAGGCTGGGGCACATAAACTATAGGGATTTATATAGTATGAAGGATAGGGTGTCCAATGGTTTTATGTTTCAGAATCAAGTGGAACATAGCAAATGCATTCCTTGTTTGGAGGGCAAGTTGCCATCCAAACCTTTTGCTAAAGGACCAAGCAAAGTTGCAGGTGAGCCGTTAGCCCTAATCCATTCTGATGTGTGTGGTCCTTTGCCAATCAGCTGGGGTGGTGCGAAATATCTACTCACTTTCACTGACGATTGTACAAGGAAATCGTTTGGCTACCTGTTGAAGAGAAAATCTGAGGTATGTGACCGTTTTATAGAATTTGTTAATATGGTTGAAAGGCAGATGGGTTTACCGGTTAAATGTTTGAGATCTGATAATGGAGGAGAATTTGTAAACAAACAACTTTCTATGTTTATGAAACGGAAGGGTATATTGCATCAAACTACAATTCCATACTGTCCGCAGCAGAATGCAATTTCTGAAAGGCTGAATCGTACTTTAATGAACAAGGTACGGTGTATGCTGCAGCATTCAGGTCTGGACCGGCGTTTTTGGGGAGAAGCGGTGACGACCGCCATATATCTTAAAAATAGATCTCCTACAGCAGCTTTAGGAGGCCGAATTCCAGAGGAAGTGTGGACTAGGTCGAAGCTAGACCTTAGCCATCTTCGTGTTTTTGGCTGTGTGGCGTATGTGAAGGTTCAGAACGTGAATCGCAAGAAATTGGATGCAAAATGTAAGCCATATGTATTTGTGGGATATTCAGAAACTTCTAAAGGTTACAGATTGGCTGACTGTGATGACCCTAGAAAAGTTGTTATGTCTAGAGATGTTGAATTCTTAGAGCAAAGTTTTTATAATTTTAAACATAATGTTAATATTATTAATAATGTGAATTATAATTTTGAGTTTTTTAATGATTTTAATAATATTGACTATGGTAGTGCGAATGACAGTAGCACGGAGTCTACTGACAGGAATGAGAGTACTGTCGACAGCAAAAGTGTGAATGATAGTAACACTGACAGGAATGACAGTACTGTCGATAACAAAAGTGTGAATGATAGTAACACTGACAGGAATGAGAGTACTGACTATAACAAAAGTGTGAATGATAGTAACACTGACAGGAATGAGAGTACTGTCTATAGCAAAAGTGTGAATGATAATAACACTACTGGCAAGAATGAGAGTATTGCTAAGGATTTTGTAGGGAATGATAGTACCACAAATTTTGATATGAATGAAAGTAACAACGATCTTGGTTATATCCGAAATGAACATGATTATTCTATGACATTTCCAGGATCAGGAGATGAGGAGAACTACTGCACGGTGAGCGAGAGTGATTCTCTTGTTGACTGTCCTACTGATGACGTGGACTGGTCACCGGTGTCGGACACCGTTCGAGGGGAAGCTGTGACGCAGCTGCTTGACCCGCCGTCGACATCTACAGGTCGTCCTGTGCGTAGTACACGGTCGGTTCCACCTAAAAGGTATTGTGACACTGATTGGTCACTTATGGTCAATAATGGTTTAGAACCAGCTTCATACAAAGAAGCTATGTCTAGTCGAGAAGCCGATGAGTGGCTGAAGGCTATGAAAGAAGAGTATGATTCATTAATGGTTAACCAAGTGTGGAAATTGGTGGATAGGCCGAAATATAAAAATGTTGTAAAGTGTAAGTGGGTGTACAAAGTTAAAAATGACGCTTCAGGTAATTTTATATGTTATAAAGCACGTTTAGTTGCGAGAGGATTCACACAAAAGGAAGGTGTCGATTTTCATGATACATTCTCGCCTGTTGTACGCCACTCTACAATGAGAATATTATTTAGTTTAGCAAATGAATTTGATCTGAATATTGATCATGTAGATGTAACCACAGCTTTTCTTAAGTAGTACAGAGGCAGAGTATATGGCAATTGCTGATGTATCTAAAGATCTTTGTTTTGTAAAGCAATAGTTGTCAGAATTAGTACCTAATGTAAAGGTGCACATCATTGTGTTTAATGACAACCAAAGCGCTCATAAGATAATAGAGAATAAGGAAATTAGTCACAAGCGAACAAAACACATTGATGTGCGCTTCCATTTTATTAAAGATTTAGTTTTGAAAGGTTTCATGTCTGTTAAATATTTGTGTACTGAAAAGATGTTTGCAGATGTATTAACAAAGTGTTTGAATTCTAAACAACATAATATGTTTAGGCATGATTTGTGTGTTAGGCCTTGTTAAAACTAATTTTATAGTTGTAGTTACCTAATCAATATGTGTACAATTATTAGGATACTAAATGAAATGATAATATTATTGTTGTGTTTACTAGCATGTGACTTATTGTATATGTAGAGCCATGTGTATGTAGAGCCATGTGTATGTAGAGCCATGTGTATGTAGAGCCATGTGTATGTAGAGCCATGTGTATGTAGAGCCATGTGTATGTAGAGTCATGTTGTATGTAGAGCCATGTGTATGTAGAGCCATGTGAATGTAGAGCCATGTGTATGTAGAGTCGATAGTTTTATTGTAACTTTACATAAGTTTTAAAGGCATAAGGGGAAGTATTAAAGCAATAGTAATTATTGTCTATGCCTTTAAATCTCATCGGTTTGTATGTTGTCTACTTTATTTGTCTATGTCATCTGTCACTTCTCTTCTCTTTGACCTGTGAACGTGTACGCACATAATTTATTAATGTTGATTGCATTTTATATTATCAAAGTGATCCATTGTATTAATAAGCATCAAGTATCGATAATAAGTTGGATGTATAAGACGATCGATTCATGTAATATATTTTGGAAGAATATACGTCGTCTATCGTGCTGGCTGGTTTCATTTCTCAAGCTGTCACCATCACCATACTGCTGTAAAGGTTCGAATCCCCACGGGTTCCTCATCGGTGCCAGGCTTGTGCACCAAAAGTAACAAAGCGCAAACTAGTGTAGTCTGTAATCTGCGGCACTTCGGTATGGGATTCCCGTGAACGTGAAAATAAAGGCGTGTATGATGGCAGACGAGGCGAACAGTGCTATGTTTGTCCTTTTCTATAGGATAACTCCTTCTTTGTCTAACCTTACTTGTTTTTCGTTCATTTTTGTTTTCCATGAAAGATATGTACACATTGAAATTGCCAAAATCCGCTATAAGTGTAAATGAGCCACAGCCATCCACCTCAACAGCTGTACACGGAACCACAGCAGAGACAGACGATACAAGTAGTGAGGATGATTGGATTTAAGATAATTTTTATTTGGTATTTCCAATTTGTATGTTTTTTAATTTGTAAAATTTAATGGTCACATTTTCCAATTTAACTAAATCTTTGTTTGTTTTTGTTTTTTAATATAACTTTTAGATACTGATGTAACAATAATTCGAAAATTAAAACATATTCTGTTAGGTGTTCTTTTTAGGGTTCCGTACCCAAAGGGTAAAAACGGAACCCTATTACTATGACTTCGCTGTCTGTCCGTCTGTCTGTCACCAGGCTGTATCTCATGAACCGTGACAGCTAGACAGTTGAAATTTTCACAGATGATGTATTTCTGTTGCCGCTATAACAACAAATAATAAAAATAAAGATTAATTAAAAATTAAAGGGGGCTCCCCTAATACGATGGTACGGAACCCTTCAAGCGCAAGTCCGACTTGCACTTAGCCGGTTTTTTATTAAATTCATATATTTGGCACTATTTTTGAAACTTTCTAGCAATTTAGCACTATTTGAGATGTTACTTAGCACCCAACCGTGGCATTGAGTTGGCAACCCTGGATAGAAGCGGGATTCGCAAGCAAATGTCAGACAGACAAAGGACAAACCAAACTTTTAACTGTACAGTTCGATTCAAACTTAATGGCGGCTCGGAAGTTAGCTGCCAGTGCAGGTTCGCGCATGTACAGTCAAGTCGAAAATCATCTAAGCTCGTTTAATTATTTTTATAACTGAAACTTGTGTGAATGTTTTAGTGCTGTTTATTACGTATTTATTTGTTAGTTTGTCAAGTACAGAGAGGGTTCAAAGCAAAATAAAATAGGTTTTATGAAAAATATAAGAAAATAATGTATTTTAAATTTATTTTACAACGGCTGAACACCCTCCATAAAAACTTGTTTTCTTGTGGAAGGAACTTCCATGGAACTATCGCTTCCTTCGTCTTCACTTGAATCTGATTCCTTTTCAGATTCAGAGTTGAGAAAGAAAGAAGAAAGAGTTAAGAAAATGGATGACATTATAAACCATTTTTCTCACTTGTCTGCGTAAAACGTATCGTCCGCGAGGCATTTTACAAATAAATACCAAAGTATTTTCCGTACAACCAAAAACAGTCTTAAAACTTTACGTAAATAACGAACAACAAACGGAATAATAACAAAAAAAACTTAACAAAACAATAACAAAAAAAAAAACAAAACAGTTAACAAACAACAACAAATTATTATGAGCTCGACTGTACTTATGCAGAAATTCGCGCGTGTGTGCAGAATACAGACATAACTCACACACTAAAGCGACGACGCGTAGGGCGAGTGCGGGTGAGAGAGAGACCGCGCGGGGATGTGCCCCGCCGGCACGCCCCTCTACTTCCCGCTGATACCTAAAAATTGCGATCTGCGCAGCGGCACGTACGATGTTCCGAGCCGCCATTAAGTTTGAATCGTACTGTACCCATGGTATAATAATATACTTCGCCAGGTATAGGGAACGTGCACAACGACGGTGCTGCCAACTGGCGTCGCCAATCCAGATCTTGTGCTCTATTAATGCTTGACATTGACTTTACTAACAAGTAAACATAATTAATTTTATAGTGAAAATTAATTAACTAATCATAGTGCATTGTTGCATTTCTGGATGTAGGTACCAATACATCCACAAAAATGAAAATAAATCAATAAGCGTAAAATTCTATTACTTTCCAAAGAATACTACTATCATACCATATTTTGGTGAAAAACGCAAAAAATGGATAAAAGCAGTAAAGAAAAATATTTGAAAACAACTTGTTTTTGTTACACTCTGCATTGAAAAGGCCCTCAAAATCAACCGTCCACGCAAACATACAGAACCATTTATACTTCACCATTTAGGTACGTGTTCTACTAGACCGCACTAAAGTTCACACCGAATATCCCTCAACAGTTAATCAAAGACTCCACATGTACTCAGAATATAAACATGGTTATACCCACAATAATGTTTTTAGTTGGCTGCACTCCTTTGGTTTTTTAAGTTTTGTATCTAAATGCTACGGACTGCATTTTATTGATTGATTCATCAAATGATTGTGAACTAATTGATTTATTAGAGCCTGGAGATTCTGGCTGATAAAGGATTCCCTTCCATTATAACATGTGTTGAAAATAAGAAAGATATCTTAGTTATGCCAGCCACCATGTCTTCATACACTACAATTTTCATCAGAAAGTAAACGAAAGATATAAAATTCATACTATTAAACATTTATATTACGCTGACGATCGTTATTGATAGACCGGAACTCATATTTTATACCTTTTAGCATATTCAAAAATAATATAATTGAGACAATTTTGTCTAAGTAAATTGAAAGCACGATGAGAAGTGTTTCCTTTTCTGTCCGCATGGTGTCTCTTTTGTCGATTAGTGCTGCCACCTATAGTTCTTGCACGTTCCCTAGGTCACGTGGGTGACACAAGTCTACGTCATCAACACTATCGATGGTTCTCAAACTTTATAGTCTGGGGAAATTTAATCTAGTAAAACATTGACCTAATTGTTAAATTCTTACTAGCTTTGGCCTGTAGCTCTACCCGCGTTGTAGGTTTTCCGTGACAAAAATAATCCTGTGTCCATTCTAGTTTTACAAGCTTCAAATTACAAGCCAAGATTCGGTAGTTTAGTTGTGAGAACAAAGGTACCGTTTATATACTTATATAGACAAATCTACTTTGGCATTTACAATATTAGTAGTGGATTCTAGGGATTACTAAAATAATACTCAAACATAATACGAGTCGCCTTACGAAATTTTTATTATTACCTTATTTACCGCCTTTTACACTTCTACTCTTACAGTTCCGAATAGAACAACCAACCATTTTGATAGTGCTCAAAAAAGATTTACCAAACAAACTTGTTATAAGTACGTCTATTATACTCTTTGAAGTACGTCCACAAATAAAAGTTTGGGAATCACTATTTGCACTGGCACTGAGCGAGACAGGCATACGTGTTAAAAAAGAATAGCGATACACGGCGAAATGGCGGAATGTCAATGAGACAGCCCGTTTCTGTGTTACCAGTAGTGTGAAATAATAACTCCCTAACCACCTTTATTACCTGTGCGAATCCGATCAAACATTAAAGTTTTAAATTACAATTACTTTAGTATATGATTAAATTGATTTTTTTCGTTTGATCAGGCAAACGAAAACAACTATTTAAATGCTTATATATATTTTTAAACATAATGGTGGCCGAAAATGTTTCCTTATTTTAGTGTTTTGTTGCAATAAAGTGGCAACTGAATAGTGACGTAAGCATGTGTCACTCCCGGAATGCCAGACCTTGTTTTTTTAGACCATGACTGTACCTAACTTTATTTTTATTTTCGTTCCTTTCTTTCATTGTTTTAGTTACCAGCCAGAAATACTAAAAAATGTCCATTTCGAAAATTGTAGAAAAGTTTTCAAAAAATTGTAGGGCCTCTGTTAATGTTTATACGTATGAATCTCCTGTGGGTAAAGTTATCACTGCAGCAGATGATGATTTTTTGTACATCGTAACTTTTGAAGATTCTAAAAACTTCGAAAAAAGTTTTGAAACACTTGCGAAAGAGCTTTCATGCAAATTCTTTGAAAGTGAAAACAAGATGCTTCAGAAATTCAAAGAGGAACTTTTAGATTACTTCGCCGGTAAATTGAAGAAATTCACAGTGCCCATAAAAACATACGGTTCCGATTTTCAAAAGGTAAGTAAACATTTAGTTAAATTTCAAATTAAGTAAAGTTTGTTTCTATTCTCACACCTGGCATTACCGTATCTGAAACTACTAAATCACAGGAATATATTATGCAAAAGTGTTAGGTACAGTCCAATGTTGCTAATAGTATTACTACTGCTACATATAAACTACCCACCATACACCACATGTTTGACACTTACAGGCAGTATGGGACAAACTCTTGGAATTACCATATGGATCGACTCAAACTTACGGTGATTTAGCTCAAGCTCTAGGCCGTCCATCAAGCCATTCTCGTGCTGTTGGAGCTGCCTGTGGAGCTAACTCATTACTTTTAGTGGTGCCATGCCACAGGCTTGTTGCATCTGGATCTAAAGGTGGATATAACAGTGGTGTGGACCGTAAGGGTAAACTTATTGAACTAGAAAAATCTAGCTCAGCATAAATTGATTTCTGCTGAAAAAGCAACCAACTACCTCACGGACACCTGGTTTCTGAAAGAAATTAATTGAATTCAACTTCTAAATTAGCTTTAAAACTCACTACATTGACACCTGCGAATGCGATTAATTTTTATTTTTGATTGATTTGAAGCTACAGATTCATCAAAATCGTTGTCTAGGAAACCAATGTTTAATTACATCAAGATCCAATATAGAATTTATTAGAAATCATAAGTATTGTTTGTATGAAAAATTTCTAGGAATTAAAAAGACATACTACATTTAAGACTACCTGTGTTAGGTACTTAGTTATGATAAGTGCATGTTGACTAGAAACATGGTATATTTTGAATAATTACGATTTTGATGATACTTTTTGAAGAGTTACCGTTGAACAAACTAGCTTGTGTTCAGTATTTTTTTTAATATGAATAAAAACTTGTTAAAAAAATTAACTTTTTATTTAATTCAATGATCATCTAATCACATTGAAGGCACAAGAAATTTGTTACCCATGAAATATTTCACACAGGTAATGCAGGGTAATCAAATATTTATGATGCACGAAAAATTCAAAGGTTATCCTTATCCTTATAGGCTTACAGCCGTTTTCTATAACTTACTTACGGATAACTGTTAGTTAATATGCCTACGTCTGTAGCTATCGGTGTTTCTATAAACAAAGTTAGCTTGATATATCTTATCTGCGTCACAGGACCTACCTGTCACTTGATTCATAGAAAAATCAAAGAAAGCTTTTCTGTGACGTTTTGTTTCTAACCGTTCGTAAGCAAAATGTCAAACAGACAGATAGCAACCTACCAATACCTGTCAGTAAGTTATTGAAAATGGCTGTTGTTTAGGGTCTGGGGAAAAAACAAACCAGTAGGTATTTGTATTCTTACTTTTTATTTAATTTGGGGCTCATGACCTGATATCGGAATAGCAGTAAAGTAACATGCGGATAATAGAGGGAGCTCTAATTTAACAGCTTTATTTTGGATTTAAAAATCATTCTGGGATTTATTATGGATGTTATATATACATTTTACTTATTTCCTTAAAGTTAAGAAAGATGAACTGCCTATTCTGATCCCCCGACATATATATAATTAGGCGGCACATCTATTATACTTACACACTTTTGGTGAAATAAATACACAGTTACTTTAAATTAATTCAATTTGACTGAAGGTCGATTTCTGGCCGAAACCCAAAGGCCAGATGGCTGAAGGCGAAGCCGAAGCCGATGACAATACATAAGTCTTATAATTCAAAATACATATTGAAAGCTCCAGATGCCATAATGTGAATGTAAAGTCGAAAACTTTAACTGTGAAAATATTTAGGTACCTATAATTTAGTGTGGGCTGTCAGTTCAAACTCTGTAACAATATTATTGTGTATGTTACTACTACAGAAGCAATAGAAACCAAAAGTGGGTAATTCAGTGTGACAAAATTTTCCATGTTGAAATTTATGGGCCGATCTTGTAGTAACGTCCGCAAATCCCCTATCTCCGTTCGTAGATCCTCGTCTGTGGAGAAAACAAGTACTTTACGTTAATTCAGAAGCAAGCTACCTTAGTACATCCCCCAAGCCCCAAGCCATAAGGTAGATCCAACAGCTTAAAATTGTTGTTTTACTATCACAGTGAGTGCACCTCTGTTTAGGGAATGTCGATTAGATATTGGTCGGTAGTCGGTATTGTAGGTACTTACACCAAAATTATTACACAGCTCTTAAAATGCCCTATAACGGCGGTTTTATGATAGCGTCCAGGCAACCTCTGGATGAACTGAACGAACTTAAATAAAAAAAACCACTATAGTGGAAAATAACTTCGACTTCCGAAAGTAATAGTTATTTATCACAGAACATTTAAAGGAGGTTAGAAAGGCCTTGTGGGCGGGGCACGCGCGCCGCGGTTATGAGCAAATGCTCAATATCAACCGAAATTTAATTTACCGGCCAGCAATCGCTCTCTTGTTTTGACAGCGTACGGAAGCTCCGCAAAAATATTAAATTATGCCGTCTTGCGCTATTATAACGTGTCGGAAAAGAAGCCAGGTGTGGAGTGTAGCACGAGAAGGGATTTCTTTCCACCGGTAAGTCCAAAAACATTAAAATACTTGTGATATTTGTAATTATAACATTAGCATTATGAAGTTTGTAGACAAAAACGAAATAATCGCAAGCAGACGAATAGTAATACATTGCTTGCAATAGATGGACTATACATTTTGCATTACGTGAGCGATCGCGCAATGTATTACGTTCACTGCGAGAGTCCCGAGTGCCGAACCAAAGGTGTAATTCCACGAACTCTAGGCACATCGATAGTGCTGTGCCAATTTGTAAACAATGTCGATAATTACTATGATACAATGGATTATTATCAATAGTACACTTAATAACTAAAATAATATTATTTATTCCGACCGATTGTTAATATACCTAGATTTTGAGTGAGGTTTTTGTATATTTTTTGTATTAGTACTATAAGTTTTATGTAATTTTTCAATGTTGAAACTAACATAATTATGATTTAATATGTGATTTATATTTCTTCCGAAATGTAGATACCATAAGTAACGTAACCGTATATATTTCATTTCAAGGACAAAAATCGTGTAAGTAAACTAGTGTAATCTTTTTCTTTTTGAACTGGTGATAAGCACCGGAAATGTAAGGTTGAGAGGCAACCGACTTTCTCTAATGAACAAACAATAAACACAGTAAATATTCCATGTTAAATCCTAATGTTTATAATAAAATTGGTTTTAAAATTCAGTTACGTATTTTTTATTTGTTTTTATATTGGTGTTATTTATCTATAATATTGTATGTATTTAGAAATATAAGTATGTTTATCAGTTGTCTAGTACCCATAACACAAGCTCTGCTTAGCTTGGGACTAGATGGCGTTGTGTGATAGTTGTGGAATATTATTATTATATTCGCATGAATAATGTTCACAACATGCATTACAGAAGTCCGCATAGTCCACAATACTTGCAAAGTTAGAAGCAAGATTACATTAATTTTATCGATATCAACAATCGACCTTTTAGTCGCCCACCATACATGAGCTTTTACGCGTGTACAAGTGTACGTCAAACGCAGGGACTGCGTTAGTGTGACAACCAATAGCAAACTCACGATCTAAGTGCGTGTTGTTTATTTGTGTGCGTAATCCGCGTAGGCATTGGTCTCTTGCTTGTAGTGAAGTTAAAGAGTGGGAGTCAAGCGGCGACACGCGTTCTGATACAAATCAGGATCTATTTCCTTTCTAACCTCCTTTAAATGTTCTGTGTTATTTATGATACTAGTGCGGTAAGTTGGTCTTTACAAACGAGTAGACGAATGTGCCATAGTCACGAGTTTGTAAATACCAATTTCTGCACGTGTGTCATACAATGTTTTTCAACACATAGAAAACAGTACAATATGTAATGAAACAAACAGCGACCCCAAAAACCACGAAAACGACACCCATGAAGAAAAAAAACCGAAAATATTCATAGGCGCCACTTTGAATTTTCATTTTGACCTCATATTCATTATCAGCGACCCCAACAACCACGAAAACGATAACAATGAAGAAAAACCGAAAATTTTTGTCGGCGCCATCTTAGTTTTTCCATTTTCACCTCATTTTCGTAATCAGCGACCCCGAAAACTACGAAAACAACACCCATTAAGAAAAAACCGAAAATTTTCGTCGGCGCCATCTTGGATTTTCATTTTGACCTCATTTTCGTTATCAGCGACCCCAAAAACCACGAAAACGACACTCATGAAGAAAAAACTGGTAATTTTCGTCGGCGCCATCTTGTATTTTCATTTTTTTACCTCATTTTCTTAATCAGCGACCCCCTAAACCACGAAAAAACCAAAAATTTTCGTCGGCGCCATCTTGGATTTTCATTTTGAACTAATTAAAAAAAACCGTAAACAATACGCACGGTGCTTTACAAGGAGGTATGCGGTAAAATAGGTACTTAGGTGAGAGTACCTATTTTACGGCACGTTCCGTTGTATGGTGCGTAATTCTTAACTTTCGAACAATGTATACAGGCTCCGTAAATGCAGTTTTTGAGCAAATGTGTTGAAAAGTAATTTTCCACTCTTTTGTGTTTTTTTTGGAAGCCGTTTATTTTTTTTGCAAAACAATTTATTTATATATATACCCTTTATATATATATACTCAATTTATTTATATACCCTTTATAGTTTTGGTATCTCACATAAATCCTTGCCAAGTATCAATTTTACATTGTAGCTAGAAAATACTAGCACATCATCCACTTAAAGAAGAATAATTGCAATTATTATACAGAGGATAACGCAAAGTTAATAAAATGTCTAAGGGACCACCGCGCGTAGGGTTACCATATCTCAGGATTTGTCCTGAGATCTCAGGATTTTTGGACTCTTCTCAGGATTGCGGCTGGATTTTGAAAATCTCATGAAATCTCAGGATTTTTTGAATTTTCAATAAAATACAGCTTACATTTTAAATATCTCTTTAATAAAAAGTTAAACTAAAAATAATCTTCCTTTGGTAATAATTGCACAATTAAAATCAGTACTTATTTATCCAAGTAGGTACTTTAATCAGTTTTATCATACTTAATATGTGATGATACCTTTTTAAGTAAGGTTTATTTATAAAATGCTCCACATGTTAAGCTCTTCAAATTATATTGAATACCCCGCCCCCCCGCGCTTCGAGTGCGATGTGCAACGCGTGAGTGAGGTCCACAGTGTACGTATATAAACGATAATATTACGACTTTTTAAAATTGTTAAACTTAACAATTTAAAAAAGTTTGAGAATTTTTGAAACTGTAAAAAATCTCAGGATTTTTCAATGGAAATCAGGCTTTTTCTCCGGACTTTTGATTTTTTTATCTGGTAACCCTAACCGCGCGACATTCCTCTACCACATGAGAAAAGAGGTACCATCACAACGAACGAAATCTTACCACCGATACGGCTCTTTTTGTTTGCAGCATCCGGCCGCTATTGAAGCGCTTATGTACGCTCATCAACCAATAGCATCGCAGCATCTGATCCCTTGTCTTTGTTAATGAAAAAAAGGGTCGAAAGAAAAAAATAGAAAACAATACGGGTGGTAAACAGATGTGGACATCGTGTCCACGAGATTTTGTTAAAAACATGGTAAGATTTCGTTCAAGCTGATTGTACATACTACTTAAATTGGACCAGCCCGCTTAGCATGAACGCCGTAGTCACGAAAGAGAATCGACAAATCTTTTTCATTACTCATAAAGAAGGTAGGTCTGAAGTTGCCTGAGGAGCGGGTTGAAAGTAATACTTTTCAGCCCAAGGGAGAATCGTTTTCAACTGACAGCTGTCAAATTATAAAAAAAATGGTTCACTTTTCTATTGAACCATGATCCAACTTTCTATACAGCCACGATGTAAAATTGAAATAACATAAAGTTTAATAATTAAAAATATTAATTAGAGAATTAGAGAATATATATTTTTAAATAACTTTATTAAAATTAAGTTTCAACAATTTCTTTAAAATAACATAGATTTTGGGAAAAATATTTACCATTTTTCGATGATGAAAATGAAAAATAAGTAATGGCTGAATAGCTGGCCGGCCACAGAAAAAAAAGCAAAATAGGCGGGAAAGCGGCAATCCGAATTCCGATCTTCATTTGTTTTTTTGAGTTGTATGTTTTTTTTTTTACTTTCCTTGTATTCGTAATGAAAAGCACAGTGTTTACCTCGGGTTAAAGACTTATTTAGTCCCTCGAACTATTAGCGCCCTCGCTTCGCTCGGGCACCAAACCCCGTCTCGGGACTAAATAAGTTACTTTCACCCCTAGGGTAACAATGTACTATTGTTCATCTGTCATTTTGTCGATTCAATGACAGATGAACAAAAGATTTGTCGTTTTTCGTGTCTACGGCGTTCATGCTAAGCGGGCAGGGTGTATATAATGGCCGCTTAAGCAGAATCGTCTATTATTATCCTATTACGATTCTGCTAAAGCGGGCATTTTAGACCCCCAGTAATCACGGAGAAATCGATTAAGAATCATGAAAAAAAAGATGCTGATGCAATACATAACCTCCTCCTTTTTTAGAAGTCAAGACAAAAGAATGTGAGTTAAAAGTTTGTACCAGTAATTCAGAGAATGGGGAGGCTAACTGTGGAACTAATGGCGCTTGCGTAGTTGGTACCCAAACATCGTCATTGGTTGTAAATGTGGTAATGTCATTTTATATTTCAAAATAGCTTAACCTTATTGGTCAGATTGAGACAAACTATGGTGGCGCCAAGTCTGAGATTTACTTTGCCTTAGCCACCCCATAGATTTGAAAAATGCGGGCGTATCCCCGTAACATGCTAGTTTTATTCAACTTGATTTAATTAAGGGGACAGCCGTAAACTCGCAGCTAAATTCACAAGCCTGTTTCAGGACAAGCAAAGATTAAGTTTTAATAAAAGTTGTTATGAATTTCTTTAATGCTTACCAGGCTTTTTGTTTATTAAAAGATGATCAATGACGTTCATGACCTGCTCTCTCTGTTGATATGCCTGCTCACATTGGTATACCAAAGATATTATAATGGAGGCGCACGTCAGAAAACGCATTAGGCCCGATATTCCTGGTAAATAATTGTAACTCTCGCCGTGATAAATGGTTCGCTGCAGAGAAAAAATATTAGTTACTACGAGAAGCAAAACCATAGAAAAAATCATAATACTTTGTAGACAAGCCATCGAACGCAGTAGGGTACAGTTCCCGGCTGTTCTTGACTCCTTTGAGTACTTATCCTGACGTTCAATCATTCAAGGTAAAAATTCAACAATGATGTTTCGGAAAGATTGCTCCAAATTAACATGCATTATTCTGTTTAGGCCATCACCATAATTCGTTACGTACTGCTGTTTCGGCCCTAAATTAATTTTTCCTTCGTGTTGGGATCAATTACGAGACATACCTACTAGCTGACAGCGTTGAGAAGGATATTTTATCTGATGTCCTTTTATACATAAGTATAGTTTGTTGTTAGTTTATTTAATAGTTTTTAATTAATAATGTTTTTAGTTAGTTTACTCTACCTACTTGATAAACTTTAAATTAAATCGCAAAAAAGTCAAGGTAAAGTACTCAGCGATCATTAATACGGCACATGGCATTTCAATGACTGTAACTTCCAAATCAGCCCCGTACAATTCTAAAACCAAACAGATTCAAAACGAAGTACCTATTCTTTCTTTTTCCAAGCTAAACATTTTGAAAGAGCGGTTATTAAAACATTCACCTGGGATCCAACGGCGATTCTTATAGCTGAATTCAATATTTTCACCATATCTAAAAGCAGATTCAAGGTGTTCAGAAGTATCTGAAAATAAATAAATCGAAATTATGAGTTTCGAACATGATTAATTAGAGGACCTACCTACTTCAGTCATGCATGACATGGATACCATCGATTAGGAACGAAACTATGTTAGAAATTCAATATTTAAAATCACCTGCAAACAGATGAATATAATAATATGTAACAGGTTACAGAAAAATGTGTGACCCTGCCTCCAGAGCTAAGTTAGAATACCTGTATTTCAGGAGCCAGTGACTTGTTCCATTTAAGTTACAATTGGGTAAGTTCTATGCAGCAAAAGGTGGAAAAATTAAATTACTTAAAATTAAGTTCAATAGTTATCATTTTACATTTACGTAATTACTTATGCACTAAAAATAGAATTAGAATAAATTCAGGATTAAACATATAGATTAATAATTGAATTAAAAACAAAATTGAAGTAAATATTCAAGATATTCATTTAGGGGAAAGACATTATTGAATACGAATTAGGAAGGCTTACCCTAAACCCGTACATTTTGTTGACGAACATCACTTGTTCTGTTAACAAAAGATAACACTTGCTAAGGCGCTTAATCTCCATGCTGTCGATTGTACGTTCTTTGGGGGTATATGGTATTGCACCTTCTTCGTCGCGATACAGCCAGTTTTTGTTGCGTACACAATCTGTTAACTGCCCAACTGGACACAGTTCTGTACAAGAATAGCACCTTTGTACAAAATTACTGATCATTCGCAGTCGAGCTTCAACTTGCATTACGTGAGCTATCAAATCTAATGTGGTCAGCATTTTAATAAATAGAAACACATATGATATTCCATGTATCAATGGTATCAACGATCCAAAGGTTACAAACCATGCTCCTAAATCGCCAAGAGAACTTAGAGCCCAAATAGTTACATACAATAAAATAAATTTTGTAAGTTTTCGTTTCAATACAGAGTAACAACTCGTGTCAAGAAAGTTGTCAATTTTATCGTACTGCTTATAATATTCCCCACATATGTTTCTTCCATATTTATAAACGAAATATAAGTCGACAGCATATTGGCATACATCTGAAATCACCTGTATCATGTCTGTAAGTCTGATAGAAACGTCCAACTTGTAGTAAAAATGTGTTATTTTGTAATATAAACAGTATAAACTCAAAACTGCAAGTACAGAATAAGTACAAAAGTTTTTAACGAAAACGTATGTCTTGGATCGTTTTGGCGCTACATTAGCATTCAGAGCAAATAGTTTTAGGATCCATATTAAAGGTACCATTGAAATATACGTTTTACTGATCGACTGTCCATTTTTTGTAACATCACCGACTTGCATGATTGTAAGAGCTCTCTGGTTTAGGTAACAACCTAAAAAAGACCCACTACACTCACTGGCAGAATCAAACTGTTTCAATTTGTAAATGTAGATAGACCTGTGCGAAGTACATACGTCTACATAAACGTTTTTGTATCATAAACATCAATCAATGGAACGACGTTCACATTATATTAATGAACTATATGAAGTGGCATGTTCAAATAATAGTAATAGCCATAAGTATTTTTTATGTATAAAGCGTAGATGTCCGTCAGTGTGTTTGAATCGTACTGAAGCTTTCCTGGTCTGAGTTTCTGCCATATTGTAAAGTTTATAAGTAATCTCAAATGTCTCAGGTTACTTTTTCACGGTCAAGCTTTACTTTTTCGTTTTTGCTATTTTTTTATTTAAATTAGAAGCATTATTTCATTTTTGTAAATGTGAGTACCATGTAGTAGACTTTCTATTATGATTAGTAGGGCTTTTTCTAATCTTAAAGATTAAAATTTTCTTTTTTTTCTTTTTATTTCTACATTGTGTTCACATACAGAAGTGACAATATTGTTCCTAGGACTATATAATGTCTAACTTGATTTGAAGAGTGTCCATGGAGTTTCTTGCCCGTGAGATCTACGATTTTGGAATGGGCACCTACAGTCCATTCACAGTTATTATGGATGTGGCTGGACTGAAGGTAGTTTATTTTTAACTATGCAAAAGTGGCAGTTACGCTTCTATTTCAAATAAATGCTGAGTTTGAGTTTTAGTTTTAATTTAAAAAAAATAGGAGATATTAACGATTTAGAAAAAGAAAACGCGACGGACAAAGTTGAATACTAAACTAGTGAAGAATATGTGTTTCTATGTTTGTATAGCTAAGTAAAACATTTTATTCAATTAACTAAAAACGTGGGTAGGGTCACGCTGGGTCACGCCCTACGTAACCGGAGATATTTCCGCGTATTGTAAGTGATGTCACAGGCTAATATACCTAAAGGGCGTAAGGAACATCGACGCGCAAACTGTTACCAAGTAATCAGTACCCATAGGAACACAGTAGCATGTTTTTTTTTCACAGCGGCCACTAAGGTATTTGTTGCTAACGTATAGTGGTGCCTACATACAATGACTCGTAAATGAATTTTGCCGAACGTAATATCGGAGCTGAAATATCTGATGTCGAGGTTGTTTATGTCGCCACTATAAACCATAACTTTTAATTTCAGTCTGTTGCAAATACTTTGAAGTATTTGAATCAACCAATTACTAAAATAGCACTATGAACATCCGACGCGAGACGCAATACTTTTTTTTGCATGTGGAAATCTTCCGCCCTGGGATGGGCTACCTTTCTGCCGTCTCTTTAGCTTTAGCGATCATCACATCCTCGCAAACCCCCTGGAACACCGCACGACATCTCTCGCCAACCCCATCTTTGTCGACCCGGGTCTCGAATAGTCTCGATCTGACCGTCGGATGGGCCCAGATTATGCGGCAGAGGTAGTTAAGTACGGCATTTATAAGTGAGGCATGTTATAGGATTCCTCCCATCTTTTTTTTTCTCGAGATGTAGGTTGCCCAATGCCCTGCTGGGGTTCCTCCGCCCTAGGGTTCTCCCTGAACCCCAGCAGGGCAACAACAGGGCAGTTGGACTCCTGTATTCTTACAGGAGTCTCAACTGCCTGTTGTTTCGGGGGGCAGCGGGATCTAAGTAGGTCCGCCAGATCAGCCCCCACAGTAGCCAGGTGGTGGAATAGGCGGTCTGCAATTTTCCTATTAAAGAGTTTGTCCTCATCCAGCATCACGATGAGCTGGTATGCAGACGGAGAGTCTGGAGGCTGCTCTTTCTTCTTTAACAGGAGCGGCTTTCCAGTCTTCCACCGGCGCGTGGAAACTAACCCCGCTCAAAACATGAGTCCTACTAATCGGGGCTAGAGAGCCCCAATGACCATTATGACCAGAAATATAATCGGTTCCTAGAGCAGTGTTTTTGACCTGTACTGTAGCCTTTTCACCGCTAGATTATTTACCGCTAATCGCGAGTTATAGAGAAATAGCAGTTAACCATTGAATTTACTCAATAAACAGGCAGGCACCTATATTAAATGACGACATGATTCTAAACATATTTATCTTTAAATATGTCAGCTCCGATGAATTTTGGAAATAATAATTGTTCTTAAAAGAAAATTAATGTCTTGTTGTGTTCTTATTGAAATACTTTCCATTAAATAAAATAAAAACTGTCTTCCAGAACTTGCTTCCAGCACTGGCTTGTATAACTTGCTTCCAGCACTGGCTTGAAGAACTTGCTTCCAGGGCCCCAAGTCTGCTATTTTTATAAAATTCGTCATTCCTACACGACGCCATTGTCATTTTGGTAAAAGTTCATAGTCTGCTAAGTTCATAATGATAGATCACTGGTCGGTCAATGGTCTCGTAATAGAATTGTGTTGGAATGATATTGTTGTATTGCCATTTTTAAAACCCGGTGGTAGAAATGATTTTCGAAAAACTACTATTAAAATTGAACATTTATTCATGCCAGATTTCATTTTATATATTTTTACATATTATTTATTAGTGTTTTAAGCCATCTGAATTAATAAGAAGTTCGTAAATAGGAAAAAACATTAAAATGTTCAACGCGGATTAATGTAAAACTTAATATTTTATCTGTATAAATGTCAAAGTCAAATGTGACATTATAGTTTACTCTCGTGTATCTGTTTTTGTTTCTAGCGGCCGGTGTTTTGTTATTGTATTAATTTTCATTTGAGTGTTCTAGTTAGATTTTAGTTTGTATATTTTAACCCCTATGTGGAGGAGCTCGTGGCTAAGTAATAACAGCCGCTCGGGTCAATCTTTAGGTTAAGCCGTGCTTGCCTAAGTTGGTCTGTGGAGGGGTGACCACCCTTACACACCGAGTTTCCTCCGTGCCTCGGAAAGCACGTTAAGCTGTTGGTCCCAGCTGTCATTTGTAGATCTTTGACAGTCGTTACAGGTAGGTAGTCAGTGGCCCATATAGTCTGACAACCAGTCTTACCAAGGGGTATCGTATTTCCCAGTACTAACTGGGTTGTGGAGGTCAGTTAAGCAGTCGCTCCTTGTAAAATACTGGTATTCAGCTGAATCCGGTTAGACTGGAAGCCGACCCCAACATAGTTGGGAAAAGGCTAGGCAGGCAGATGATGATTTTAACCCATAGGTAACATGCATTTACAATCTTGCTTGCAGTTGTTGAACTCTAAAGGCTACTTTACGCCGGGGCAACGCTATGCGATATTGCAGCATGCCACATGCTACAATATTTTAAAATGTTGCACATTGTGGCAAGAATCGTGTGGCTTGGCAACACCTTGCGTCATGCTGCTAAAGTTACTTCATCAGCCATAATCTACGGTGTCTTGTCCCCTCAATCAATCAAGTTGGTAGACCAAAACACTCCAATAAAATATACAGCATGATACTTTGAAAAAGGCACGATGTTGCCTCGGCGTAAAATACGTTGCCGCATACCGCAATTGCTGCATTGTATCGTTATTTGTAGCACACCATAATACGACGCACGCCACAACATGTAGCATTCTGCAATGCCGCACAGTGTTGCCCCCAATGATATTCTAAAGGTAGCTTTACGCCGGGGGCATCACTGTGCGGCATTGCAGCGAGCTACATATTGTGGCGTGCGTCATCTTTTGGTATGATGCAATAAACCACGGTGAGCGGCAATTGCGGTATGCCGCAGACTATATTACACCGAGGCAACATCGTGCCTAGATAATTTTCAAAGCATCCCAAACATAACCTATAAACTGTATGATGCACCAAGATTGTGGCATGGAATCCATAGTGTTTGGATAGAAGCTGTGACAGTCTGATACATGACGCAAGTTGTTGCAATGCCGCACAATGTGCAACATTTTAAATAATTGAAGCATGCGCCTTTGTGGCATGCTGCAATACCGCACAGTGTTGCCCCGGTGTAAAGTACAAACTAGCCTTATACAGATATGTTATTACACCTACAAAACCACGGAAAAAAGTGTGCCGCGGGGCAGAGCCAGCTCACATACACGCAGTAACGCAGAATAAAGGCAAAACAGGCCAATCGGCACGTTTTTGACTCTTCACGATTGCGCGCTCACAACATATCTGTTTAATAGAATATCGTTGGTTGCCCCGGTGTAAAGCAGCCCTATGTAAAGCATGTGTGCTGCAAACACCTGCAAAAAATCAATTTACTTTTTTACCTAGCTGCATTTGGCATTTGGCTACATTGGGACGACCCGATTGGCGCAGTGGTAGTCAGGCTGCCTTACGTTCTTAGGGTTCCGGGTTCGAATCCCGGTCGGAGCAAATGTTTGTGTGATGAGCATGGACATTTGTTTCCGAGTCATGGATGTTTATATGTATATTAAGTATGTATTTACAAACAAAAAGTATCTATGTAGTATATTAACT
The DNA here is from genome assembly GCA_905147715.2 of Xestia xanthographa. Lineage (NCBI taxonomy): Eukaryota > Metazoa > Arthropoda > Insecta > Lepidoptera > Noctuidae > Xestia > Xestia xanthographa. Next base: position 11,490,197 of record LR990649.1, on the reverse strand, counting down.
ATCTGGTGTCCACGATACAAGCCTCGTTGCTTAGTGTGGCACTAGATGGCGCTGTGTGTAATGTCGAGCAATATTTAATATTTATTTATTTAGGTAAACGTAGATTAACTTATATTTAATTACTGTTCTTGACATAGACAAGAAATAGAGCATCTAAATTTATAAAGTAAGAAATTAATTCTATTTTCTATTCTAATAATCACTCATCATGAGTATTTAGAACAATTGCTTAGAATAATGCTCTTTATATAACGCTCTTCGTCAGTCCAACACGATCCTATTGTCATTTTGGTAAAAGTTCGTAGTCTGCTAAATTCATAGTGATCGATCATTGTCCGGACAATGGTCTCGTGTTGTAATGACTTTGTTGTATTGCCATTAATATAAGACCCGTTAGTAGAAATGATTTTCGAAAAACTACTATTACATTTGAACATTTATTCATGCCAGATTTCATTTATTTATTTATTTACATATTATTTATTAGTGTTTTAAGCCATCTGAATTAATAAAAAGTTCGTAAATAGGAAAAAACATTAAAATTTTTAACGCGGATTAATGTAAATTTAATATTTTATCTGTTTATATGTCAAAGTCAAATGTGACATTACTGTTTACTGACGTTTATTTGTTTATGTATCTAGCGGCCGGTGTTTTGTTATTGTATTTATTTTCATTTGATTGTCTAGTTAGATTTTTGTTTGTATATTTTTACCCCTAAGACGACCCACTGACCGAGAAGCCTATATTTATTGATTTTATACAAAATGGTGATAATTGAGCAAATTTCGGCTCCACTTGAATAATTGGAAAACCACCAATGAAGGGCGAAGTTTATCGAAGGTAAAGATCTTGCAATTATTTGTTTTGACCATTAACGCCCCACTTTATGGGCAAAGTATGTCGCCCGATGTTACAAAATATATATTTTTTTATAGAAACAGACCATGTACCCTCTCGATGTTGCTCAATCAAGGCTGGATGCTATTGAAGCCAGGAACGAGGCGACTTTAAAACATGCTCGGGCAGGCCATCAACAACTCAGCTGCTGCATTGATGGACAGCTCCACCACAGAAAAAATGGTGAACCATAGAGGCCACTGTGTGCCAAAAAAGGTAATTACTAATTACTGTTGATTTATAGGTAAGTCATTCACCTTTAGGTAATGGTTTCACCCAAAATCGGAACTTCTACTCATTGTGTGTGCTACCAACATACCCACAATAAGTATTATGGAGCATTGAAAACAAAACAATAAAAATTATAATAATTAATATGACCCCTCCATCTAAGCTTATAAGCTTGTGTTAGGTTTAGGCTCAATCAGTAGTAGTACATTGGCCAGAATCTGACATCTTGATTGTAACTCTGATACTAAGCGCTAGGTTACACAACATGCTATAAAAGAAGTTGCAACTTTTGTATTAAACTTAATTTTGTTTTCACACAAACTCTGCAGAATTATAATGTCATGACAAAATGATTAAATGAAACAGTGTTTATAAAAAGAGTATTAATTTATTTTAACCTATAAGTATACCCGTAATTACAGGAATAACAATGTTCTGTTCCCGGGCTTGAAACGTTAAATCATATTTTGTCAATACTGTGGTCACTGTGGATCTGTAACAAAGAGTTAAATCATTTTATTAATACTTAGAGCATTTTCGTACTTCATTAGAACATTAAGGTAGGTTTACAGTACATACCTGCTAATTTAATTTATGCATTTCTCCACAGTCTGTCAAGAAGAGCCTGCTGCAGTGCCCGACCTTCAAGAAGATCCCGATTCACCCTTTGATGGTTTTGATAATTAGGTGCTGCATTATTATTTTCCTCCTAAATTAAAAGACAGATTAGTGATTAATGACATGAATGACTGTTATTATTTTTATTAAAAGGTAATATTTGTGATTTGTTATTCAAATGATGATTAAAATTAAAATATTGAAGATCTTTTTGATTTGTATGAAGACTGATTTTGATTTGTTATTATTATTACATTAGATATTGTAACTTGTCTTTTGTTTTATGTAGTACTTATATTTACATTTCAGGTTTTTCAATTGACTTGAAATTCAAGTTTAAAATGTTAAATAAATATTTAGTTTATGAGAAATAAAGATTATTTTAAATGTTGATTTTTAACATAGCAGTATTATTTTAAATTCCATCTTCATTCTAAGTGAAATGTGGAATGTAAATCACCTATTGCAAGCCAAGTACTTCTAGATAAACTTCATCAGGTGGCAACGGTGCTCTTGCCATGTATGGAATGTTGTGCAATATGTAACATGCATTCACAATCTTGCCTGCAGTTGTTCGACTATAATGTAAAGCATGAACTGCAACCTGAAAAAATCAATTTACTTTTATAAGTACAACCGCAGGTAACTTAACTTTTATTTAATTAATACTGTTCTTGACATAAACTATTGCATCTAATCATTGTTATTGAGTATCTAAAACAATAAATTGCTTATAATAATGGGTCTTTACCTGAAACATGCTTCTAATACGCTGCAATGGGGAATGAGTTCTTCAATTTATTAACCTCCTTAGGAGTTCTTTCCAAGGCGAAACGACTTTACAAATTCCGCCTCGGGAATATCTTAAAAGGGTTCAAATAATCCCTTTAGGCTCAAAACGTCTACTCTCCCAAAACATCCACTCTCCCAAAACGTCCATCATTCGCGTCAAGCGAAGGGCACGACGACGTCTTCTGCATTCCGCCCATCTTCTTTCTCTAGCATCCACTGCGTTGGCTAGCTCGAGAACATTTTGTTCGTAGTGAATTCATTGTCTCCATTCAATATTCCACAAACACGATCGAAATAAAAGCAATGATTGCACAATGACGTTCCACTGATAGGTTAGTGATCAAAAGAACTGTCAAAACTTTAGCAGATTACCGCTCTATGTTAGTCATTGTGTACGAGATTACCATTCTAAAACAGTGGTTGTTCATTGGAAAGCCATAATGACGCCATTATATTAGTAGATTACCAAACTTGTCAAAATCAACAAATAGAAGATCAACGATAGATCATTCTGACACTATTGTAATAGCAGACTTGATTTGCGTTGGCTGGCTCGAGAATATTTTGTTCGTAGTGAATTCATTGTCTCCATTCAATAATCCACAACCACGATCGAATTAAAAACCATGACCGCACAATGACGTTTCAATGATAAGTCAATGATCCAAAGGAACTGTCAAAATTTTTGCAGATTACCGCTTATGTCAGTCATTCATTTGTCATTGTGTACGAGATTACCATTCTATGCCATTTCTTTCAATGGAGTGTCAGTGGTTGTTCATTGGAAAGCCATAATGACGCCACTAAATTAGTAGATTACCAAACTTGTCAAAATCGACAATTATGAGATCAATGAACGACTATTCTGACACTATTGTAATAGCAGACTTGAGGCCCAGCACTGGCTTGTAGAACTTGCTTCCAGCACTGGCTTGCAGAACTTGCTTCCAGCACTGACTTGGTCTGAGCAAGATGCAAGTTTTCGTTTTCGTCTAGAATGTAATTAATCGGCCTAGTAAAGTTAAGCTGTTATTTAAAGTTTGGGTCTCTAACCACAGGCTACAGGTAACAATAAAGTTAAATTATAGGTTATTAGTTTTACAATAATTACCCACCAAGGTATTTAGTCAAGGTACTTAATTGATTTCCCTCTAATTCTAACCAATACATTGTACCTATTTACGTGCTTGAATTTTTAAATAAGGTTAATACATAATTAGTTGGACCCATCGTGTCCTCATGAATTATTCAGCAATTAACAGCGACATGATTATAATGGTAGCATTAAATCAATAGCGTGAAGAGTGCATTGCGACTTTTTGCAGCGATGCAGTTGGTAACGCAAAACAGCCGCGAAATGAGGGATTTTCTTTTTAGCTGTTCCCTAGTCGCTGGATAGATGGCGCTAGGAGTAAGTATGATAAGGCAAGGAACAGAACCTAAAAAAACTGATTTTAACAAAGCGCGAGAAATGTAGGTTATATTCGGAAGGTTAAGCAAATGAAAGTGTCAGTCAACGAGAGTATGTGACGTGACACAATGTTTTTTTTTTCAAGTATTTTGGTTTTGGCACCAACTATCATAGTACGTTCAACGCCATCTTAGAGTTCTTGGAAACTAAGTTTTTTTTTAAAACCTCAAAAGGAAAACCTCTCATTGACGTTGGCTTTGTACTTCCTTCTTCGCCTACGTAATCATGATTCAGTATTTATTTCAGTTGCGATGTTGTTCCGATGCAAACGTCATATGCACACGGTGACCTGTAATACAGATGTTTCACCACCTACCACAGGCACCAGTGATTCACGATCATGTTATGTCTTGTTTATGCCAATAAATAATAGTTATTTATGATACTTATTATTAGCCGTGTGGTATCCGGCAGAGTACCTAGAATAGAACCAACGGGTTATTCCCAGTTGTCCCCACTGTCAACGCCACCACTGGTGACAAATGGGATTTCTTTCGATAAAATGTCCCATTTGCCACCAGTGGTGGCAACTGGGAATGGCCACTTTTTTTGTTCCCAGTTGCCACCAGTGGTGACAAATGGAAAAAGTAAAATGATAAGCTTCCATATTAGTACGGTACACAAAACGAGTGAAATAAAACATTGCACAATCAAGGTTTTATTCACAAAAATTTACATATTCTCTACTCTACTAAGGATGTCACAGATTTACACTTATTTATAGGTACTTATTGTACTTATGTACTTATTTACACAATCATTTACTTCGAATTTTCTAATTTACATCAAATAAATCAGACAAGTCCATTTTTTTAAAATACGTAATCCCGTAATTCCTAGGGTTTTATCACATAGTTACAAGTTTCAATGATCAACTGTCTTATTATTATTTATCACAGATCAGTAAATAATTCACAATAATTGACGTTTTATAATATTCTAACTTACCAGCTATTATTTTACTCAGTTGTTTTCCAAGATGGACAATTACGATAAATTACAAAAAAATATAGCTACTTACTTCCTTTTTATAATATCACACAATAATTGACTTCTCATATTTGTCTGATTTTGGTATAATACTTTAAAAAATTAGCGTAACTTTCACGCTCCTATCCTGTCGAACAACCCCCTCCACTTGCTGTTCTCAGTTCATAGACCAGTGACGTAACATTCATCAGTATATTTCTAACAATGTCAGTGTCAAGAGCGTCGTGCAGTTCTGGTGCAGTTTCGTTAGTTTACATAAAAATACGTCACGGAACTATACTGCTTCGCGCAGGATTCCAATATCATACCAAAAGGAAACACAAAAGTGGGTTAACAGTATGGGAATGCACCAAACGAAAAACCAACTGTAAAGGAATTATTAAGATCAAAGTAAGTTTTCAGCTTTTGTTTGAAAATTATATTATTTGTTACATAGTTTTCAAGAGTATATTTATGTTGTCAAACGATGTATAAATTATGGCAAAACAATCAATACTTTTTAAGGCGCTCAGATTTATAACAAAATACCCTCAACTATTAAAAATATAAACTCATTGAACGTATTCAAAAAGAATCTTGCTCAACACATGATATCTAATAAATTCGTGACTAAAATGAAATGAGTGTTCCTTTTGCTATACTAACAAGATATAGGTACGAAATCTCTAAAATCCTTACTATTATTATAAAGGTGTTTTTTTTCGGCCCAGACATGTACCGAGGTACAAATTACTATTAAAATTCCTTCCAATAATTTGTATTTTTAGCAGTATTTAAAATTCTTCAATACTAGATAGAAAAAGAATATAATTTATTGTAAATACTGCATTGATTAATCTGTGATAGACCATCTTGGAAAACAACTGAGTAAAATAATAGCTGGTAAGTTAGAATATTATAAAACGTCAATTATTGTGAATAATATACTGATCTGTGATAAACAATAATAAGAAAGTTGATCATTGAAGCTTGTAACTCTGTGATAAAACCCTAGGAATTACAGGATTACGTATTAAAAATTTTGGACTTGTCTGATTTATTTGATGTAAATTAGAAAATTCGAAGTAAATGATTGTGTAATTGTATACATAAGTGTAAATCTGTGACATCCTTAGTAGAGAATATGTAAATTATTGTGAATAAAACCTTGATTAGTCTGTGCAATGTCTCTCGTTTTGTGTACCGTACTAATATGGAGGCGTATCATTTTATTTTTCCCATTTGTCACCACTGGTGGCAACTGGGAACAAAAAAGTGGCCATTCCCAATTGCCACCACTGGTGATGCCACCACTGGTGGCAAATGGGACATTTTATCGAAAGAAATCCCATTTGTCACCAGTGGTGGCGTTGACAGTGGGGACAACTGGGAATAACCCGAACCAACCCATTACACTCACGGGTGTCGTATAATGCGACTAATGTCTGAGGCAGAACACCTTGCGCCTCCGTAGACCAGAAAATGGGCAGCAGCGTTTTCTGTTAGTCCTTCATCACTGCGATCTCCAATCCGCCTGCCAAGCGTGGAGATTACGGCAAATTCCTCCCATCATGGGAGAGGCTCAAGCAGTGGACGTTATGGGCTGTTGTTGTTGTTGTATAATACTAGTGCGGTAAGTTGGTTTTTACAAACGAGTAAACCATAGTCACGAGTTTGTAAATACCAATTTCTGCTCGTGTCATACAATATTTTTCTAACACATTTGCGAGAAAACAGTACAATATGTAATAAAACAAACAGTGACCCCAAAAACCACGAAAACGACACCCATATTGAAAAAACACAAAAAAAATTGTCGGCGCCATCTTGGATTTTCATTTTGGCCTCATTTCCGTTAGCAGCGACCCCAAAAACCACGAAAACGACACCCATGAAGAAAAAACCGAAAATTCCATAGAACTTTATACGATGAATTCGAATGCGGCGACTGCGGTGCGGCTAGGTCTGCGTTCACCTTTAGAATACTGTCAAGATAAAATGCATCGTTATGTCAAAGTTGGTGGTGCTGAACAGTTAAGTTGGTTGATGTGTAATATCTTTTTTGAAGTGATAGCTTACGGGAGGGTGACTTGATTCGGAACGGTAACGAAGGAGTTCGGGAACGATTGTAGTTCCTGCCTGAATGACTGACTGACGGATCAACGCACAGCCTAAACCGTTGATCGTAGAGACCTGAAACTTGGAGGGTGTGTTTGTATGAGTAGGCATCCGATAAGAAAGGATTTTCCGAAATTCTACCCCTAAAGGGGTGAAAAAGGGGGGCAAAGTTTGTTTGGGACAACGTGATTCCTTGGTCCAATCTACTTCAAATTTTGCATAAACATTTTTTAACAGAATTGATGGAAGACGTGTTTCGTATTTTATTGAAATTCATCCCCTAGCGGGGTTGAAAAGGGGTAGAAAGTTATTTTGGCAGTGATTTGCTTCGATTTTGGCAGAGATTTGCTTCGAAGTTGATATAAATACTCCGTAAGCTTTTGATATAAATAACTTTTTTTTTTAATCATGTATAAAAACTCAATCCGATTTTATTCAAAAAAGGTTGAACTCATTTATTAAAAAACTTTTGTGTGATTTGTATTAAATATTAAAGTGTTATCTAAAGGTGCGTACAGACCAGGGCTGTTACGGAGGTGGTTTTATCGGAACCGGAATCGAAGTCGGAGTTTTTAAATTTGGTTTGTCGGAGTCGGAGTTGAAACAAGAATCGGAGCGGAGGCGGAGGCAGAGTCGGAAATAGTGGCAGAAGAAAAATGTGTTAAGGGCAGGCAATAAAATAAAATAGAGAATTATGAATCGATGACAGAACGCGTGCTGTGTTCCGCGGGCGACAGCATAAACCTGTTCGTACACGTTGACCACAGCCGCCGCGCGTCGTCGCCGCCCGCCGCTATCTGCTATTCTTCGACCTCCGATTTAAAAGTACCGGAACCGAAGACGGAACCGGAGGTGTGAAATCAATCGGAAGTTCCGACGTATCGCAGTCGAAGCTTCGTAACATCCCTGGTACAGACTATGGAACATATTATATAATTTGTGTTTTATAACACGTCCACGTTATGACATTGACATTTATAACATTCAGTGTCCACATTGAAACATGTTAGATAGCAAGGTTATGTTATATAGTCTGTACGCACCTTTAGGATCTTTTGACTGTACAAGGATCTTTTGGCGCGTGGCCAAAATCTGAAATAATGCCACTATTTTGTTTATTTTTATACAATTTAAGTATTAAATAGTTCAACTTAGATTAGTTATCACTTCTGTCGAGCGTTCCGAGACGCACACGCTTTTTTTCCGAAAATATTAGTTAGGGTGCCCAGAATTAATGATCCTAATTAATGAAGTATTACGATTGGCTAGTAGGAGTGAACGTATTCGACTTTCGTATTGTGACGTATAGTGTAGGCACCTACCTTCGCATCTTAGACTTAGGCCTAACGCATGAATCATTTTAGCTCGTTACGGTTTGACACAAATTGTGATGGAGTAGCCAAACGTTTTTAAAGTAAAATAATAATATACTTGAACTCGATGCTAATTCATAGTACTACGTTCAAAAGTGCTTTTTGAAGGGTCATTAATCTCAGGTTAATGCGCTTCAGCTTCGAATGACACTTATTTCAAATCTGTTGATACTCTTAGATTTGAAACAAGTGTCGTAGGTTAGGTTGGAATATTCAGCTAGGTACAAATTCCAGGTAAACCCCATATAAGTATCTGAAGAATGTTGCCATAGTAAAAAAATATCTTACCAGACGCTTCGAATGACACCTGTATCAAATCTGTTATGACGGCTGTACACTCTCGCCGAGACAGTCCGAGGCAGGGCGAGCGCGAGAGTGTAGATGGTAGGGCCCGCCCGCCTAGGCCTGTCTCGGTGTTCCTCGCTAGCTCTCCGTCCCGAGTCGGTTTTTGCGCGCGAGTCTTAAGGGGATCGCGCCGCCTCGCGCGAACTGCGAGCGCGTCGCTGTACACTCTCGTTTCTCCCAGTTGCGATGCCGATATATCAAAAAGGAAGTAAAATTAAATTAAAATCCACGTACCATGTTGTATTACGATGAATTATTGTGACCATCCACCACCTTCGTTTACGCCACGTTTACGTTTTTTTGTATATTTTTTGCATAATATATAAGTAGGGGCATAAGAACCGGTTTTTCCAGGTTCTCAAATACCCGGGAATTCCCGCGTTTTCAGTATGTAAAAAAACCGGTTTTCGGGTTTTTCGGTCTTTTTCGTAATCGATCATTATTGCTCTGTGAACTTCGCAGATCAGACACGCAACACGTCGTAGATCGTTTTAAATGTAGAAATATGAATAAGTAAAATTTTATAACTCCCGAGTTATTTATCTAATTTATAATTTATTCTCAAAAATACGCTACAGGGTTTCTTGGGTTGTGGAATTGGTAAAATTCTTATTCGAAAGTACCTGTTGTACATTATTTTGTCTTATAAATTTATTGTGTACCTATTTATTCTACTGAGACACAATTTTACATTTGTATTTTTTTTAAACAAAAGCATCTGATCACCTCGTTCCCAATGCGATCCTTCAGGAAGACTTCAAGCATAGTCTGTTCCATAAGCTACCTTGAATTTATGGACCAACCGTACAGCGAGTGTCCACGTTTCGGCCCCGTAATTCATAACAGGCAGAACGCACTCGTTGAAGACCTTAGTCTTTAGGCTCTGTAGAATACGCAACGACAAGATCTGAAGAAGTTTTCCAAATGCTGCCCAGCCCAACTGAATTCTTCTGGTAGCCTTCCTCTCAAAGTTGTTCTTACTAAAAGTACAGTTTGCCCGAGGTAAATATGTTTTCGAACAACCTCGAGAGGACCACAACAATACGGTCTTTGGGGTGACATGTTCGTAGAATATAATCTGGGTTTTGTCTAAGTTCACCCTGAGACCAATGTGTATTGAATAATCTACTAGGCCATCTAGCATTTGCTTCAAGTCGTGCAGCGATACATCGCTGCACGACTTGAAGCAAATGCTAATGCTTAAAGCTAAATGCTAGCTAATGCTAATGCTTGAAGCAAATGCTAATGCTAAATGCAAATGCTAAGCAAATGCGTCATACTGGCTGTAGCCAGTATGACGATATCATCTACAAATCTCAAGTGTGAGATGTAGTCGCCGTTGATGTTAATGCCACGTCCTTCCCAGTTCGGCGTCTTAAATAAAACTTCCAGTGTGTTGGTGAACAATTTCGGGGGAATTACGTACCTTTACCTCAGCCCCCGACGCAATGGGATGTGCTATATTTGCTGGTTCTCAGCACTTAGATGTACCGCTAGTCTACTTGGCACCGTTGCAGAAACTCCAGGACTGACCAGGTTTCGATAGAATCAATAGCCTTCTCATATTCCAAATGTGCAAGACACAGAGGCCAATTATACTCTTCGGACTGTATAATCTGCCGCACTGTGTGGTCTAGGGTGCTGTATCCTGCTCGAAACTCGGCTTGCTCCGTTGGCTGGAATTCGACGAGTATTCGCGCTAGACGATTCGTGACGTCTCTTGAAACTAGCTTGAACACGTGGCTAAGGAGCGAAATGGATATGTAGTTCTTTAAATGGTCTTGTTCCCTTTTTTTTTTTATAAAAAAACGACCAGGATCCTTCTCCACGCTTTTGCAGTTTTCCCAGAGAACAGGACTGAGTTGAAAAGCTCCCTTAATAGAGTTTTTCCTCCCGCTTTCAGAAGCTCAGTCGTTATCCCATCCTCATCAGGGGCTTTTCGATTCTTAAGCTGTCTAAGAGCCGCCTCGATTTCATCTTGGCTGACTCCCGGCAGGTCTTCTGTGAAATGGCGGGTTGAGGTTGCTCTGGAATACTCATTTTCGGGATCAGCAAGGCTATTACGTATCTCTGTTGACAGCTCGAAATGATAGTAACTGGGCTCAGTGTCCATCAATTAACTGTCAAAAAGTTAGTTTCGTATTATGTATTTATTATTTATTTATTTATTTAGTATAGTATTTAAAACCATTAACACTAAATTAAATACCTAATCCTTTTACTCGGTCTTCTCGCAGAACCACAAACATTCCAACAATATCGTCTTCCATTCATCAGCAAACAAGTCCAATCCAGGGTTGGTCTCCACGAGAGCGTTGAGGTTCGTAAGCATACGTGGTACAGGCGAAGTGGATCGAGCTACAGTGCGACTAAATGGAACATTAAACAATTTATGTTTCCTAGAGCGAATATAATTATTTGGAACAAATAATTGACACAGCTCAGCATGTAATTCCGAGGCGTTGGTATAACCATGTATAATTTTATACTGGTTATAAACTCCTTGTTCACGCTGTAGTCGTACTGTATTGGGTTCCGCATACGGCCAAAGCTCATAAATTGACATTTAGAGGTGTTAAATTCCATTTTATTAGTGGCAGCCCATTCACTCAAGGCATCGATATCACGCTGGAGAACTATACAGTCAGACACGGAGTTTACTGTTGCATATATTTTCAGGTCGTCGGCATAAAGTAGACATTTCGAGTGTTTTATTATTTGTGGCAGATCGTTTACCATAATCAAAAAAAGCAAGGGACCTAAAATGGAACCCTGACTCACGCCTGATTGTGTATGATACGCATGTGAATTGTATGAGCCAAGACGAACAAATTGCTGACGGTCCCGGAGATAGTCAGAAAACAGAAGAAGAAGACTGGGTGTAAATCCTATGGCACTTAACTTGCGTAACAAGATGTCGTTATTAATTCTATCAAAGGCCTTACGAAAATCGAAATACAGCACATCTACTTGCTGTCCGCGGTCCATTTGAAAAGAAATAAAATCAACTAATGTTAGCAAATTGGTGTCAACTGACTTTTTGTTGCGAAAACCATGTTGTTCATTGCACAAATAAATATCGACTTGTCTTTGAATTTCCTTATATAAAATGTGTTCAAATACTTTAGCAGGGGCAGACAATATAGCAATAGGCCTGTAGTCTTCAACTGATGATTTCAACCTTGGCTTCGGTATAGGAGTAACCCTAGAGAGTTTCCATTGAGTTGGGTATTTTCCAGTGGTTAATGATAAGTTGAATATATGACATAGAGGGATGGCTATGGAAGTTTTAGACAGTTTAAGGATATTAGCTGGAATGTTATCCGGTCCAGCAGAACTACTGAGTTTTAATTTACTGATACCACGTTCTACATCGTTAGTTGAAAAATTAACTAAACTGACGCAGTTACTATTGCTATATGTTTCAAGAGCACATATTTGGGAGACATTCAAATCAGGTGTTTCAGGTAAGAAAACACTGGAAAAGAAATCAGCAAAAGCATTAGCGGCATGGATACCCGACAGTGATTGACCCTTATAGTTGATTGTAGGCTCAAAGCCTCCTTTGCATCGAAGGGTGGATATGTGCTGCCAAAACTGTCGTGGGTTGACTCTTATATTACGTTCAACATGATGTAAATGTGAATTATATGCTTTGATAATGCGGTGCTTAAGGTTTGCTCTTAAATCAGAAAATGCTTTGTATACCGTTAAACAAGTAGACTTTTTCCAAGTTTGATGTAGTCTGTGTTTATTTCGAAGATCTGTTATTATATCACGGGTGTACCAAACTGGATAACGTTTGCGACTAGCTTTATTGCGTAGTTTTTTTGGCATACATTCGTTAAAGAAATTATAAATAATTTCATAAAAACTATTCATGCAAAAAGTAATATCAGTTGATTCTATTACGGTACTCCAAGATTCCTCATTAAGTAGAGTATAAAGACGTTTATAATCGCACTTATTAAAATTCCAGTCCTTAGACCGATCACTATTACTAGCTGGCATAGGACGAACATGGGAAGCTGTGTCAAACTTTAAAGTAATATCCAGTGGCGGGTGGTAATTATCGGGTGGTACCATACCTTCTGACTCGCTTATAGATACCTCGACGCTCTCGTGAACCAACACTACATCTAGTATACCTCCATGCAGATTCTTCACAACATTCTTCTCAGCCATGCTACAAAATGACAGAAAATAACAGAAATAATTATTAATATTAACCGAAGCACTATTTAAATTTAAATCACCACATATGAAAACAGTGCCCTTTATGGTTTGTATGAAACTCTCAACTTTACAAAACCACGACATATAGTCGTTATCAGTTGCACTGGGCTTTATGTACACTACACATACAAATATCAAGCGACCATCTATGTCACATGATACCCACAGATCTTCACCGCTATCCGTTTCAAGATCCCGGCGTCGATTCATGAGTAGACCAGCCCGTGACAGGAGCATCACACCGCCGCACGGAGAACCACGATCTCGTCGTATAACGCTGTAGCCGTTACAGGTAACTTCAGAGTCTTCAACCGAGTGATCGAGAAATGATTCCGTTACAGCAATAATATCATATTCTAATAATAGTAAATTGGTTCTCCACATCATGAGTTTAGTCTTTAATCCGCGAACATTTTGATAAAAGATGTCGATTGTTGTAGTTTTGATAGGTTTACTGTGGGTGGCCTGAGCCACGAAAAGTATGCTGAGTTTGTGTTAATCCCGGCTTCTTATATTTATAATGACGTATATAGGGAAACCAGAGTTTAATTTGGGCATTTACTGGCCAGACATCGACCGAAAAAATCTTTTCAAAGAACGGAACAGGAATTCCAATTTTATAAGACTTGTAATGTCCTCTAGGTGTGAGTTCGTCGACTGTACAGGTTGCTGTGGGACATAGCTGTCGCAAATAAACACGAACATCCTCGACATTTGATTCCATATTCCATACATGGATAAACTTTCGTGTTTCCACAGCTTTCAGCGTCGTTACATTTGTGCCCGCCGTGCCAGATAATGATTTCTGTCCATTGTAGGATTCTGAACTAGAACTGTAGGTATTCTTAGGCTGTAGGTCTTGTCTTTGAGGCGGTTCACAATTAATGCTGGAAGAACTTGGCTGACTGACTGACTTTAACTTTTTTTGCCGCTTGCGCTTTTTGGGCGCTGAGGGGCCAAAAGCTTGAAGAGGTTTATCGGCCAAAGATTTCTGCTGATCAACTACGTGCACCTGTACGTTACTCTGCAGACGCTCTTCTTCGAACTTTTTTAGTTTGGCATCCATAGCGGCCATTTGGTTAGAATATACCTCGAGTTTATCATGATAGCAGGAAACTAAGGACATTGCTTGGCATAATTGATCACTGAGCGTCAGCACTTCATGACGAAGAAGACGTATTTCAGAGTTTAGCTCGCTCGAGTTTGCAGATTGGATCTCATCAATCTTAGGTATTGACTAAAACTTTCTCCTCAATGTCACATTAGCATAATCATCACTCTCAAATGAGTTTCCAATTGAAGCCTGAGTGCTATTGTTATTCTCTGCGTAAATACGACATTCCCGGCAAATCCATGAGTTCAAATCTACATCATGTATATTTTCATTATGTATATACATGATATATGGAAATAATTATTGCATGTGTTCGATGTGCAATGTAAAAATTGCCCATATGCATCACCCAGTAGTAATTCGGTATTGCATGCTGAGCAGAACATTTTGTTACTTTGTAAGCCTAGGACCAGCACGCAATATAACAATAGTAAAATAACAATAACTATAAACATTGATGGCAAAAGCAACACAGCCTGCTGTCACATATAAATGACATAAGTGACAAGATATTTTCACTGGAAGAATTTTGAACTTTCGATTAGGTTTTTTGGTGGGTTTAGTTGTTATGTATGACCAGCCGCGATCAAATATGACGTCATTGGTTGTCATCGTGGCTGATAGTCACCGTAACTCATTTTGACAGACGCTTTTGTGTCGATATTTATATTATTTCGATTATGTAAGCATAGTGGACAACAAATTGATGACAACTGAGTTTGAAGTGGCTTTCGTGAAAGACGTTACACCATACCCGGGTTGTTAGTCACAGTAAAGTGATATCCACTTAGTGCGATACGTAATACCAAAATTATGACATTCTCGGTTCAAAGTTCGGTGTACAACCGAAGCTTGATAGTCACTGGATATCAGAAAGATACGTAATAGGCCTACAGGTCCAGATGCATACGATGCGTACAACTGGCCCTATAAGTTTTTGACTTCCAAAAGAGGCTCCGGCTTCGAAACGACGATATCTCCATTCCCCACTAGATTTAGTCAACTTTGTCAGGTGGCTTCTCCCAAGTAATTAGACGGACACATTCGACCTTCAGTTTTGCTCAATTGCTTTTTCTATTGAGCGTGTGCTGGAGCATCGAAGATCGCGTCTTACCAATTTTCTAATTATTTCGCTGAGTGCTTGTAGTTCTGCCGCAGTCATGTCTGGGTTTTCACGTCGTTCCGTTATAAGTTCCAGAGTCTACTTCGAAAGTTTGGACTTCCTGCCCGTACCCCGCATTTAGCAAAAACGCGTCTAAAGCTTCCTCCCTGAAGATTTCCGCCATTTGGTCGAGCGCCTGGTCCATGTATTGCACCTTTGTAATTGTTCATTAATAAATAGAGCAAGAGCATTTTGTAATAATGAAAAAACCCGAGTACCCGGTTTTGGAACAAAAACCCGAAACCGAAAAACCGGTTCTGAAAAATGGCGACATTACCTCGGCGGCCACAATTGAAAATGACGAGTGACCTCGCTCGGCAAGAGTGTACATGGTCACTCGTTTCGACCGAGGCTCTCGGGCGAGGTACACGAGTGCTCTACCGCAGAACTGACATTGACACCGAGTTAAGTTTGATTTGTTTGCTGTAATTTTGTAATAAGGTGTTAATATTTCTGTACCTACTTAATGGTTTTCTAATAAATATTTTAAATAGGTGACACCATTTTATTTCTTTTACTAAAACAATTTTATGTTTTTCTACTGTTCCACCAAACCAAACCCCCCCGAAATTGTTTTCTGGCTACAGCCTTGGTCGTGCTTACGACCACTATTACAACGAGGCAGCCTGGACATCTGTTTGTAATTTAATTGATCTTAGCAATATTATTTCAGCCGAAACGATGCATTAGATAACTAATATTGTTCAGTGTTATTTAACTTGGGCAATCTTACAATATGAAATGAAACAAATACACGATTAAAATGAATAATATTGAGAGCATTGCTTAATTTAACTAAACATAATAGCTTACACACCTTTGCATAAATGGTTGAGATTTTTTAGAATCTGAATCGATAGAATTTTTCAATTCGTATACATTTTTATTTTTTACTTACCTATCTACTATTGTCAGATATTTATTTTCAATATCATCAAGAGATATTATGCCAAACACTTTGGAATCCTCTTGATCAGGTTTTACTTCATTTGATTGACTAGAATCACAACTTACATTTGATGCAGTACGGTCCATCTTTTGTGGGTACTGCATCAAATGTAAGTCTGTCTTTCTGAAATGCAAATAATAAAATAAGTATAATGAGTAAACTGTTATCATAATTGTATAAAAATAAAGCAATCAATTGTGTTTTTAACAATGATATTCTACTAAACAGATATGTTTTAAGCGCGCAATCGTGAAGACTCCACAACGGCCCAATTGGGCCGTATTGCCTTTAGTCTGCAACACGCATAGCGACGAGCGATACGCTGCTACGAGTTTATAATAAAAATTGTAAAAATGCCATCGTGCGTGTTCAGAAAGTGTACCAATTATGATACCAAACTAAATAAAACACAAGGGATCTCGTACCACATGTAACTACTTCGATTTATTAATACTTACCTATTTTTCATTTATTTGCTTATTATTCTGATATTTGGAGGATAAAAAAAGAAAGAGATGGGAAATACATTTTATCGTGAGTACGACAAAGACGCGTGCACCCCAGACATATAACAACACTATCTGTCTCTTTTTACACGACTGCCCAAAAACAGGAGTGTTATTTATTCTTATTGGTTTTATCGAGCTATCCCATAAGTATCATTTTGACTTGTAGTGAAATGTAGAATTAATGAAAAGGTGTGCTGCCGCTGCTGCGTGGAAAACTTTTTTCGGTGGTTTTGTAGGTGTTTAACCATTGTTTAACATATCTGTTTATTAGAATATCATTGGTTTTTATCCTGCATTAAGACATACTTAATAAAAATATATAAAAGAAGAAACTGACTGACTGACTGACTGACTGACTGACTGACTCATCTATCAACGCACAGCCCAAACCGCTGGGTCTACAGATTCCAAATTTGGCAAATAGGTTCCTTATGTGGTCTAGGGGTGCACTAAGAAAGGATTTTTCAAAATTCACCCCCTAAGGGGGTTAAAAGGGGCTCCAAAGTTTGTATGGGGAAACAAGATTAGTTAGTCTATTTTATTCGAAACTTTACAGGAGTGCTCCTATTGATAAATGAGTAGAAACGGGTTTCAGGATTTTTCAGAATTCAACCCCTAAGAGGGGGAAAAGGGGTGACAAAGTCTAAAAATCAATACACAGCCCAAACCGCTGAGTCTAGAGATTCCAAATTTGGCACATTGGTTCCTTATAGGGTTTATGGGTGCATTAAGAAATTTTTTTTCAAAATTAACCCCCTCAGGGGTTGAAACGGGGGTCCAAAGATTACATGGGGAAATAAGATTAGTTAGACTACTTTATTCGAAACTTAACAGGAGTACTCCTATCGATAAATGAGTTAACATTTGTGTTTCAGGTTTTTTCAGAATTCAACCCCTAAAGGAGGAAATGGGGTAAGAAAGCCTGAAATTCAACATAGGTATTGTTTGTATGGTGAATTGGGTCGGGTGTATTTCAAAAACATCGATTTTAAGATTTAATGTGGCGGACCTGAATTACCATCATTCCCTGTTGGGGTGCGATGGGGTTGAAATGTCTAAAAATCAATATGGGTGTTGAAACCGATATTATCAGGGGTGCTGATGTCGAAAATGGCATTTATTTTGAGATCTAGAAGATAGCGGATTCAACTTCTATACAGGGTTATTGTTGATTTATTGTGATGATTGTGATAACGACGATGATGATTGTTATAATGATGATGTTGATTGTGATGATGATGATTGTGATTACGATGATAATGATTGTGATTACGATGATAATGATTGTGATTACGATGATGATTGGGATAATGATCATGATAATTGTGATGATGATTTTGATTACGATGATTTTGATTACGATGATAATGAGTTTGATAACGATGATGGTGATTGTGATAGTGATTGTGATAGTGATAGCGATTGTGATAGTGACGGTGATTGTGATGGTGATAGCGATGGTTGTGATAACGAGGATGGAGATTGTGATGTTGATGATTATGATTAAGATGATAATAATTGTGATTACGATGATAATGATTGTGATAACGATGATGGTGATTGTGATAGTGATGGTGATTGTGATAGTAATGGTGATTGTGATAATGATTGTGGTTGTGATAGTGATGGCGATTGTGATCATGATGATTACAATTAAGATGATAATGATTGAGATTACGATAATAATGATTGTGATTACGATGATAATGATTATGATGACGAGGGTGGAGATTGTGATGATGATGATTGTGATTACGATGATAGTGGTTGTGATTACGATGATAATGGTTGTTAAAATGATTGTGATTGTGATGATGATTGTGATGGTGATTGTGATTGTGATAGTGATTGTGATGGTGATTGTGATTGTGATGGAGATTGTGATTGTTATAACGATGGTAATGATTTTGATTACGATGGTGATGATTGTGATTACGATGATGATGATTGTGATAATGATTTTGATGGTGATTGTGATAGTGACGGTGATTGTAATGGTGATAGTGATGGTGATGGTGATTGTGATTGTGACAGTGATTGTGATTACGATGATAATGATTGTGATAGTGATTGTGATGGTGATTGTAATGGTGATGTGAATCAGAATCAGATCTTTATTTGCTTATATGTGACGGTGATTGTGATGGTGATTGTGATAGGGATAGTGATGGTGATTGTGATAGTGATAGTGATAGTGATGGTGATGGTGATAATGATTGTGGTTGTTATAGTGATGGCGATTGTGATCATGATGAATGTGATTAAGATGAAAATGATTGAGATTACGATGATAATGATTGTGATGACGAGGATGGGGATTGTGATGATGATGGTTGTGATTACGATGATAATGATTGTTAAAATGATGATAGTGATTGTGATCGAGATAGTGATGGTGATTTTGAAGCTGATTTTGAAGCTGATTGTGATGGTGATTGTGATGGTGACTGTGATGGTGATTGTGATGGTGTTGGTGATGGTGATAGTGATGGTGATTGTGATTACGATGATAATAATTGTGATAACGATGATGGTGATTGTGATAGTGATTTTAATGGTTATTGTGATGGTGATTGTGATAGTGACGGTGATTGTGATGGTGATAGCGATGGTGATGGGGATTGTGATGGTGATTGTGATTGTGATGATGATTGTGATGGTGATTGCGATGATGATTGTGATAATGATTGTGATTATGATGACGGTTGTGATAGTGATGGTGATTGTGATAATGATGATGACTGTGAGTGATGGTGATTGTGATAATGATGGTGGTTGTGATAGTGATGGTGATTGTGATGATAATAATAAATTGTGATGATTATGAAATTTGGCACATAGATAGTTTATAACCTAAATTAACATGTAGGACACTATTTATCCCTTTAGTATGATTCAGTGGGACAGTTACCGAACTGCACGCGGGCGAAGCCGCGGGCAACAGCTAGTAAAAATAATAAAGGTTTCTTTTCAAAATTACTATGTATTCAAAAGAATGCTGTTACTACGTCTGTTTTGTTGATAAGCAAATACAAATAATAAACAAACCCTATTGTTCATAAAATTGTCATCTTTGAAATGATGTTGGCATACAACTCTGTACTTTAGCTGCGACACTTTCAAATTGAGAAATTCTAATTTGTGCGCATTTGTAAGCCATTGGTAACAACGAACTTTGTCAAACACGGGGTAGCTGAACATATGAGTTTTACCATCTGTTCGTAAAGAGCAGTTACGGTAAGTGCAGCGGCAACCTTCCATATTACTAGCTGAAACAAAAGTTATAAATAATAAAAATGATGACACGTAGACTCATGTTCATAGAGAAACAATTAATTGAAAGATGCTGGAGGCCTGCTCGCGTAGCATGACCACCGTAGAAACGGGTTTCTTCGAAGAAAGAATCGTCATAATGCTGTGATTATGACGATTCTTTCTTCGAAGAAACCCGTTCATCTGTGATGAACAAAAGAAATCTGTCATATTGCCGATTCTTTATTCGAAGAAACCCGTTGGAGGAGACACTTTCTTGGACAAAAAGAAGTTTTGTATTATGAATTACTTGATCTTTGCTAGAAGAATTTGAAGCTACAAAAAGAGTTAGGGATGCAGGCTAGCAATAGGCTTGTGTCCTGAAAAAATCGAATTAAATCCGTCAGTTATATATTTGACACCTATTTTTAGGTTTCCGTAGTCAACTAGGAACCCTTATAGTTTCGCCATGTCTGTCCGTCCGTCCTCGCTTAATCTCTGTGACCGTTAGCACTAGAAAGCTGAAATTTGGTACAAATATGTATATCAATCACGCCGACAAAGTGGTAAAATAAAAATTGGAAATAAATGTTTTATTAGGGTAGCCCCCCTATATGTAAAGTGGGAAGCGATTTTTTTTTTAATTTCAACCCTAACGTGTGATATATTGTTGGAAAGGTATTTAAAAATGAATAGGGGTTTCCTAAAATCATTTTTTGATAATGTCAATAATTTCGGAAATAATCGCTTCAAAAGTAAAAAACAATGTGTGTCCCCCTCTCTAACTTCTGAACCATAAGTTTAGAAAATAGGAAAAAAGTCTGAAAAGTAGAACTTTATAAGGACTTTCTAGGAAAATCATTTTGAACTTGATGGAAACAACAGTTTTTGTACAAAAAAGACAAAAAGTTGTACAAAATAATTTCTGGACTAAGTTTGTAGTATATTCGTGCAAGCATTTTTACATAAAGGATACCCACCTTTAAACTCATAAGTGGGAACACTTATTGTGACGGACGGGAAACTACGGAACCCTACACTGAGCGTGGCCCGACACGCTCTTGGCCGGTTTTTTCTTTTGTTACGTCAACCAAAATTGACGAAAATAAGACGCTTTTAAAATTCACAATACGTCACGCCGTGCTATAATTTTTAGGGCGTTGTGACGTCACGAGCCCGGAGCCCCCTCTCCGGAGTTTTGATGCGTTTTATCTTTGTCAATATTCATTAATTTACAAAAACAATAAATACGTGTCCATTATTTTCCAATACTGACGTACTAAATAGATTTACAATTTATTGTTGGTGGAAACTAGCATATTCTATTACGACCTCATTGACCGACCAATGATCGACCATAATGAATTTAGCAGATTATGAACTTTTAGGCAAAATGGCATTGGCATCGATCAAAATTATGAAATCAATGATAGACCATTGTGACACTATTGTAGCAGTTTGTTTATAGCAGACCCGGTCTCACTTGTAGATGTATTCCACTTACCCAGTGTCTCAGATATCCAGGTATAAATCAATATCTGTCTCATTTACAGAGGTTTCTATTAAATCAAGTAACACCATAGATATATATGTTACACTCGATTAGCAATTACCGCGCCAAGGCGTTGCCACGGGACATATGACCAGGGTCATAGTGATGGGTAGGTATTCCATTAACTAGCTAAATAGCGGCTAATAGTGAAATAGCCACGGCTATGCTAACCATCAATACGATAACTAAGTAGCTATTGGCTACTGCTGGCTGGCTAGAATACGGCACAGCGGATATAGTCTCCACAGAGTAAATACGTTTTGCAGCCGTCCCGATATTCGGTAACCGGCTAGCCGGAGTAGCCGTTAGCTGACTAGCTGTGTGCGTGCTCACTTCGCTAAGTAGGTAGCGACGTAGAGACGCGAGAGCGAACTTCGTTCGCATCACAAATCTCTTTCCCACAATAGTCACAAAATAGATTAGAGAAAAAGAGTGCATTATACTCAGTCATTTCGTTCGTTTAGTGTACGAAATACGATAGTTAGAAAGGTAGTAGGCAGTCAGAAGTAAAGGAAAACAAAAGAAATAAATATTTTATAATTATATGATCTCGGTGTGAACTGAACCTTATTGACATCTAGACTTGTTGGAGGATCGAACTCGAATCGCAGGGCAGTTGATCGTTATTCATATAAGTCCCGCTGCGCCGCTAGCGAGTGCTAGTCGTTAGTATCGTTATTGTTCAATAGCCAAGTAGCCAAAATATCAGGCTAGCTAGCTGGCTATTCCACTACAAATAGCCGGTTAAGGTGGATGCTCAAGGGTAGCCCGCGAAATTCAAATTTTCTTACGTTTTTTGCAATTTGCAGGCCAGTGCTAGGTTGTATGTTGATTAAAAAATTGTTTGCGACTGTAAGACGTATGTAGTAACACAATTATAATCATCAAAATCATCAATACAACCCTCCAAGTTCATAAAGGTGCAAGAATGATTTTGACCTTGGAAAAGTAATTTTTCCACCTTTATGAACTTTGAGGGTTGTATTGATGATTTATCCTTCTAACCCTAAAATTAGCAACTCTATTTGTGGTGGTTCAAACTTCGTTTAAAATACTGTTAGACTATAGTTCTAGACTAAAGCGGTTGTTACGTCAGTGACTGCGGCCGAATAGTGCGAAATTAGTGTTTTTTTTGCGATTTACAAAAATCTATTGATTGGACTAAAAAGATAAAACACATAAGACCTGCTTTATAGTTAGTTCAGTTAGTATGCAAAGTTTCATGATCTAATTTGAAGTACCTATTTTTGAATACCAGCGGTTTATTGTTCGATTTGGAGGTAATATTGTTTTTTTTTTGTATCGAGAAAAGTGGAATCGTGTTTTCGTCACACATAGGACTTAGCATTAATACTCTACTTTACCATAAATATTTATTTCAAAAGTAATGCTGTAGTATTTTAGGTGTAACGGAGGATCATGATATTGCATTTGAGGGATATATAGAGCGGCCAACCCGCCATACTTTTCGCGAGAATTTTGACAATAGCTCGTGCGTGATGCCGTTGTTAGACATATATCTTTGAATTTTTTGAACTAATATTTATCTTGTGGATTTATCTTGTTATATCTAGGCTTCTATCGAAGCAGAAAATAAAAATTTGTAAAAACAAATTCAGTATATGCCTCCAAAAATTGCTGTTTTGCACAACTTTTACCTCAACTTTGGCCGTTCATAATGTACTTATATTTTTTTTTAAAGTAAAGAAAGCATCCTGATAGAAGCCTTGCAAATGTAGTGGAGATTCTAAATAACAAATATTTATTTCACATACTTGTAAGACTAATTCAAAAAATAATTAACAAAATTAAAAAACCCGACTGTGTAAAAAAAAACTATTTACTATAAATAAAAATTTAAAAAAAAACTGAAAAGAATAAAACAAGCTCAGGAAACAGGACATATTGACTGCAACAGTCGGGACCCATATTGAATGTAATGATTTTAGTCTAGATTATTTAATGGGTCCCGACTGTTGCAGTCAATATGTCCTGTTTCCTGAGCTTGTTTTATTCTTTTCAGTTTTTTTTTTAAATTTTTATTTATAGTAAATAGTTTTTTTTTACACAGTCGGGTTTTTTAATTTTTTTAATTATTTTTTTATTTTACACTTTTTAGTTACTTAGATATTATAACCTTTTAAAATCCTCATGATGAGCCCTTTATTGGGGTGTGTAATATTATGGTATAATAACAAATAGTACATTATCACTTGAAATAACCTTCATATGATATAATTTTCATATGCTATAAAACAAATAACCAAATTTTATGACATCTAATGTAACATTTCATATAAACTTCAATTGCTCTAATTACATTTAGTATAACATTCATTTCATATAACTTTCAATTTGTATAATGCTCTTTTTATTATATAACATTTAGTTGACCTATTTTCATTTGATATAGTTTTCAAATTTACTCATTGTCAGCCTAAATTCTGTAATTAATCAGTAAATATCAGGAAACTTCATACGGTTATAACTTCATCTAACCCAAATGATTCACCAAGAATGGAGGGGATCGGGGGGAAGCACGAAAATCTCAGGCGTCTATAATCGAGTCAGTTTTTGCATAAGTATATGTCGCAGCCAACTAGTTTAATTAGCCGTTCAACTAACTCGGGGTGCCCTAACCTCGAAACACTTTATATTGGCCAAAAAGTGTGGTCAACGGAGCCCCGGTATGCGGGGCTCCTATTTCTGTCTTGCAGGGTTTAAAGGAACCTAACTAACCTAACATCGGGGTGCCCCAAGTCCCGAACCACTTTCTATTCGCTTAAAAGGGTAAACAACGGAGCCCCGCTGTGCGGAGCTCCTATTTCTGTCTTGCAGGGTTTGAAGGAACCTAACTAACCTAACATCGGGGTGCCCTAAGACCCGAACTTAAAGCTGTTTAGACGAGATTTAAGAATTGATTGAACGGCTAATTAAACTAGTTAGCTGCGACATATAAAAAACAAAGTATACGTTTCAAAATTATATTAAAGGGTACTATAGATTTTTTATATTATACCAACTAAATATTAGGGTGGTCGTTAGAACTTTTGTTATTATATCAAATGGTACGCACCCCCTTTATTGAGCCGTTCAGGCTGCAGAGCGTGCCAAACATTTGAATTTGGCGCTAAAAATCCGCCATTTTGTTTTTTATTATTTTTCTGTACCCAGAGTCACTCTCACAGTAAATACGAATCTAATGACACCTCTCAAGCTAAAATCCATCTAGCCGTTCAGGCTGCAGAACGTGCAAAAACTTAGAATTTTATTTACTTTTATACTATTTGTCATTTCGAATTACATTCAAACATATAAGTTGCATATATTTTTGTAACCACCTTTAAAAACCCTTCATTTTGATACCCCACTCGATGGTATAAGAAGAAAAAAAAAATTCGACCTCCACAATCTGGCTCCCCAAATCCGCGATTTTCTTTGTTTATTGATTTTAATGTAGCCAGTGACACTTGCGCTATCAAGACGAATCTAACGACATGTAAACTATTCAAATCCCTCCATCCGTTGAGGAGTTACGAGGGAACAAAGAAACGGACATACATACAAACATACATACAGGGCAAACACATAACCCTCCTTTTGGGCTTCGCCGCAGTCGGGTAAAAATATCTGAAGAGAAGGGTTTATGGTACCGGACAATTCAATCTGAACCTCCAAGGCCAAGGATACCTTGGTTCTCTGAAGTAGGTACAGATGAATAGACAATTGTTAGTAACAAGCATGCGTCTGCGATCCGGGCACATTTCATTGAATGCGTTCGGGCATCGAAGGTTGTCGACACCCCAAATTGTCTGATTTGCATCATCAGGGAAGACACCTACCACGCTTTGGTGGAGTATGCTCGGGTTTTGAAGAACGGAGAGCTTTAGAATCAGAAGCAGGACTTAGTTTAAGGGATGTTGGAATATGTAATTCGATCTTGTCTAAACCTACGTCCAAATTAGATAATTAGATCACTTGATTGTTAAATTAAATAAGTTAAGATCCTAGTTATTATCTAGAATAAATGTATTTTGTAAAACTACGAGGCTGACATAATCGTTACGCGATTAAAGCCTTTTTCTAAAAATAAAGATTAAAAAAAAAGATAGCTTGATCTCAGCTGCTGCGACATAAATAAGTCAAACGCATAAAGCGGGCTCCACATTCGCACTGCGAACACCCGTGAAAGCCGCAAACCGTGAATGTGGATAGCTTTCGCGCCCGTTCACGGGCTTCGCGCCTATTCGCGCCTTGTTCCCCGTTCAGTGTCGGTATTTGCGCCCGCTTCAAAAGGTTTGCGAAGCGTGAACCTCCCGTGAACGCAAGCGCATCCACACTCGCGCGTGAATTCAGTAACGAACGCGCGAGACTCGATGTCATGAGGTCGCGCTCATTTGTATTTGTTTACGTTTGCGTCACCGTCAAAATGAGCGTCAGCTGGACGAATGAGCTGGAACTCGTATTGATCGAGTGCTACCATGCCGAACGTATTTTATGGGATCCGTTAACACAAAGAAAAAACGAAGGTACATGATGCATGGATGCGAATACGGGAACTTAAGAATATAGAAATGACTGAATTAAAAAAAAAAGAAAATCGAATGAAAATAATCATCCACCATCTTCATCTACTCTATTTTTTTCATCTTCTAAATACACGTCCCTTAGCGTCACAGCGATAGCAGTGTTAATATTTAGGATCTTTGAACGCACTCTATGTATGTGTCACTGTCACTGTCACGTAGCTATGACAGATAATGTAATGCTGTCCCTTTTTTCTCTTCCTGTGTCTCTCGCTGAACGACATACGTTGATCTGTTTTGTAATAATTAAATCTTATAATATTTTCTTAATCGTTTATTATAATTGACGAACACTGAGTGTTATGTATTTGTGAATAATAGTTATTTATGCAACTGTTGTATAATGAGGGGTATCAAAACACGAATGTGGGTTTATCACACGAGGCGAAGCCGAGTGTGATAATAGTATCACATGAGTGTTTTAATACCTAATTATGTACAGTTGCATACAAGACTTTATCTACATCCATGATATAAATCCTCCATATAAAAGGTTCTGAAACCATAGGGTGTTGTAGTGTTGTAAGAAGTCTATGTAAATTCATGGAAAGTTTAATTGCTGAGTATATAATACAAAATCAAAATCAAAGCATTTATTTCAAGTAAGCCAGTTACAGGCACTTTTGAATTGTCGAAACAATGATGAAAATTAAATGTAGCTACAGTCCCAGTCACAAGACATAAAAACTGTGAAAGTACTGTAGTTGCCCATTCCCTAGCGTAGATCTCTATGGAGAAGAACGGGTGGGAAAAACACACGGGAAAACAAACCATGTATAGGTAATAATATAATTATTTACATTTTGATTGTAAGTACAATTATTAAAATGCACAAAGCTTGTATCACTAATTTTTGTAAACAACCAAGTACATAATGCAATACTAGTATCGAACAAAAATGGCGGGATACGACGTGAATTCGAATTAACCTATAAGTTTTTTTTTATTACGGCGCTGTGGTAGTGAATCGCACGTGCTAGACAATGTTCTTTTTTTAAAACGAGTTGCATAATGAAATTCAGTACAACATTATAACACCCGTTTGGGTGTTTTAATGGTTATTATGACACTGGCTGATTTAATGTTGGCCATAAGCTAACTGTTTCAGATACTTCTAAAGAGGATTTATAGCATGGGTGTAGATAAAAACAGTTTATATGGACCCGGCGTATTTTCATTTGCTTTCTGGCTGAATCAACTTCCCGAATAGGTTTGGAGTAAGTACAGTGTCGTATCCACTGATCAACCTCTAATAAGCAGTAGGTACTTACCTAATTCGGCGTCCATTCTCGACGAGAGCGCGAACCACGAACTAAATTGTAAACGATTGCGAATGTGGAGGGACATGTTTTTCACGACGACTTCGAGGCAAAATTACGGGCACGAATTTAACAGTTGTTCGCGACGCGAATGTGGAGCCCGCTTAAGCTATCTTTTATAAAGTATAGTGAAACTTTTTACCGAAATTTCATCGTATTTGGACTGATTTACAATATACATATTGATTACGAACAAAGAAAAGTTGCTGAACTAAAGATTAAGCTTCATATTATGTACTGCAAAAGTCAGAAGTCAGTGGTACAAGGAAAAACCTAATGAAAGGTAACATAAGCAGCACAACACTGAGGCATTTAAAATGAAAAAATAATCGTAAACTACAAGAAACTCGTGTATTTTGATAGATGTATTATATAGTGGCCAACGAAAGCTGTCCACGACATATTTTCAGAAGTTTTATTATGGCAATAATAATTTAAGACATAATAAAACTAGTTCATGTTTTTATTGGTTTTGTTTATAATAATGCCGAAAACAATCAAAAGTTCGACGAGGAAGCTTCTATTTAATATGATTGACAAATTTAAAGACCTAAAAAATAAAACCGACTTCAAAAAACAAAAAAAGTGTAAAATAACTTCAGCTTCTGAAGTTGGTGACCTTTGTTTGATTAATTTAGTTTTTTTTTGTCACCGACTTCTGAAGCTAAAGTTATTTTTCATTTTTTTGTTTTTTGAAGTCAGTTTTTTTTTTTTGCAAAAAGTTTTTTTATTTTTCAATTTTTAGTTGTAATATCCTATACAAATATTAGCTATGCATCTATTCTACATTGTTAACAATACATGCCTAAACTATAGAAATTTGGGTGTATTGTACACATCTGCGTATCCTTCAGAGCATACAGGCGTGATGTTACGTCATGATGTTGTATAAACAATAAACATCCAAGCGATTGCAGCAATAACAAGTCATCACAACCGATTTACCATCTAGTTTTGAAGAGTTCCATTGTATATTTCCGAAGATCAGCATCAGATCTTCACCAAATTTAAATGCGACTCTTTCAAATCTATACATATAATAAATCTGTAGAAAAATCGTTTTTGTACATCGAAAATATTTTGAAAAAATATTGCCGGGGTGTTAAAGGATAAGCAACAGAACACATTTCCAGCATTTTTGGATTTTTTGTCTGTTTGTCTGTTTGTATGATCAAGCATCACGTAAAATTTACAAAACCAATGTAGATAACTTTTATACATAAAAATAGTGTGTAACTTGGGGTATAATTTAGTTTTTGTTTAATTGAAATCGGTTAATTCTATCAAAAGATATATGAACTTAAAGTTTTCAAGAAGAACTAATCATCAAATGTAAGATACATACATGCAGCGACATCTGTTGAACTAAAATGGTACCAATGACTAAAAATGTGCTCACCACATAACTTTTAAATCTACTGACTGGTTTAAAAAAATATATACCTATATCATAATATACTTTAGCATTTTAACATTTTGGTCGATAGATAGCTATGATCATTTCACTCTATTTTCTGAATCGAATGATCCTCGCCCGTGTCAGTAGCCTCAAGATTGGTTTTTTAACCGACGAAACAAAAAGAAGGAAGTTCTCAATTCGACGCGTATTTTTTTTATATATGACCACTGATAACTTTTACAGAGAAGTCCCTACATGGTCCTTTTTTTTGTGAAAAGCGTAGGTACATCTAAGTTGATCCCATTTATAATTGAAAAATCGTGTTTGGGTTAATTTCTTGCACCTTTGATGAGAACTTTCGACCTAGCTGAAGTATGACTGTCATCGAGTGTCTAAAGATGAAGACGTAAGGCTGTCGAGGCAATGGGCGGAGCACCGCCGTGTCCTCGAAGCGGCGATTGGCGGCGGCGACCTCTCGCGTCCAGCCCTGGTTCAAGCCATGGTCCGGAGCGAGACGGAATGGGACGCCGTCACCTACTTCTGCGAAGCAGTAATGCTAGAGAAGGAGGTGGCGGAACGTGAGAGGGAGAGAACCTCACAGCGTCCAGGCCACCGCGGGAGACGCCCCGGGCGTCGGGGACCACCACGTGCCCCCCGGCCACCGTAGGCGCGGGCCTGTGGACGGTGGGCTATGGGCTTGCTCGCCGTCCGTCCGTCTCATGACGACAGGCCGTGTCGACGGCGGCGCGTTCGTGTTCCACGCGCGCCTCAAAGAGAGTCCGCATTCAGCAAAAAGGAAGAGGTCCGTAAGGACCGATGCCTGCTGGGGTTGCGGGGCTGTTCGAAAAAGATACCGTGGCCCCGGAACACAAAGGGCGATGAAGGAACTTGGATGGGTTTGAGTCAGTAAAAGTCTGACACTCCCTCCCGCTCCGCCCAGAGCGGGAGGTGTCATTTGATGTTTTTCCATCCGAAAAAAAAAAGGCTGTCTAGATAAGCCCTTTTTTGGAAAAACATAAGTAGATTATTTTAGCGATTAATGCAAATATATCGAAGAAATTAAATTGTTACCCACTTGGATCTATATCTACTAATATTATAAAGCTAAAGAGTTTGTTTGGTTGGTTGAACGCGCTAATTACAGGAACTACTGGTTCGAATTTAAAAAAAACTTTTAGTGTTCAATAGTTATCGAGGATGGCTATAGGTTATCTAACATCACGCTATAATTAAAAGGAGCGGAGCATCAATGATAAATGTTGCAAAAACAAGGAAAATTTATTTCTTTCGAGAGCTTCCTTTGCGGGCGCTGCATAAACGGTTAAAGTTACGCAACAATCATGTATATGTCTATCTTTTAAGGTTGACTCCACTCTCTCTAACCCTCTCTCTCTCATGTGACGCAGACGAAGTTGCGCGGGTCAGCTAGTTTATAAATAATTTTGAGAATCGCTCCACAAGTGGAGGAGAAATCGGTGAACATACATGAAATTATACCACACGACTGAAGTAAAAATGTTCATAAAATGAAAACTACTTATATTAAATTTTTATGGGACCAAATGCCAACTATTCCGCATCAAACTAAAAAAGAATCACGTAAATCGGATTATAAATGTCAGCGTAATCGGTGTACATGCATAAAAAAAAAACCAATCGAATTGAGAACCTCCTCCTTTTGGAAGTCGGTTAAAAAGTGATATGAATCAGAAATTACAGAGAGAAATGCAACTGACAACTGGATTCAATAATTTCGTTTTTAGGTTAGTTTATTGAATTTATAATGAAATAACTTGATACTTTTCGACTATTTATAACAAATCGCTATATCTATCACTGTTTAACTACTTTTCAGGAAGTATTAACAACGAGGAGACAAAACTTATTGTGGAAGCAGTAAAGAAATTGAAAACTCGAAAAAAATGAAATGTCGACTTGTGAATCTCATTATTTTGAAAATATATCTTCAATGACAGGTATTACAATAGAAATTTAATAAATTATAGATTTTTAACAGTTACTTCGCAGGGTTCAAACATTTATATAATGTATGGATGGCTAAATTAAATAATTTAGTCTACTATCTTTGTATTTTAGGTTTTTTATTTTAATGACTAATTACTAATAGTATACTGTTACGTCTGTTACATAATTTATTGTATTTGTTCTCTTCAGATGTAAGTGTGAAGACCTTAAGAAGACTTTAAATTGAAGGGTCTAACAATCAAAGACAGTGGAATACTCCGGGGGAAAATCGTCCACATTCAGCAACAGTTTCCAATTTGGATAATTTTGATATTTCAGCTTTAGGAAACAAAATAAACGAATTTTATTAAGGACACTACCTCACAGGTGGCGTGGAAACGTGTACATATTATTATGAACTATTTGAAAATAATAAAAAGGCAAAATTAAAAATACTCTTTTAGTGAATATTCTTCATTCCACTCGAAAATTACAGCTCATCAAACATAAATAAAAAAGATTTTACTTGCTGCTCTTGATTTTTTAAAATTCCCGCCTTTTTTCTTGGACAGCTTTCGTTGGCCAGGCTCTACCTTCCGCCAGTGCTGCCACATTGTGGTTTTGTCATTTCAGAAAACCCGAGTCCGTTACCCCAGCCAGATGTTGTCGAAAATGGTCATTTTGAATCTTATAGATAATTAGTTTTACGGCTTCTATAATTGTTGCGCACATTTTTAAATTTGTTGCGCTGATTATTCTAATCTATGGTTGCGCTCATAGTTTTTTAATTATTTCACAAAAACATTTCCTGCTGGGGTAACGTTACCCCAGCCAGACCTTTTTCTTTCTAATGGGAATATTTAAATAAATACTAGCTATAAAATTAGTTGTCTAGTTGAAGTAAATGTTGTGCCTTATTTTGTATTTCTTCTTTCATCGGTTGCGAAGTTATTCGAGATTTTGCTGGGGTAACGTTTTTGGTTTTGATAGATCTTTGAAATGGATAAGCGGATTCTTATCATATTTTGTACATGACTTCTTAGGAATTAGTTTAAATTTGTTCTGCAATAAAAAAACCAAAATAATGCATAGCTTATAGGTTATTTCATTAAATAGAAAAACACTTCAATTGGTCCCAGCACTCTTTTTTTTTTTTTTTTTTTTTTTTTCGGATTGGAAATCATCAAATAACTCCTCCCGCTCTGGGCGGAGCAGGAGGGAGTGTCAGACTTTTACTGACTAAAACCCATCCATGTTCCTTCATCGCCCTTTGTGTTCCGGGGCCACGGTATCTCTTTCGAACAGTCTCGCAACCCCGGCAGGGGTCCCAGAACTCTCAATAAGAAGTCTAAAGACTTACTTTAAACGTTATTTATAAGCTTGTAACTACCTTCAAATGTATGTGAAGTTTCATTAGTATCCTGTAAGTATTTAACAAGTTATGATGATATTCAGTTCTTCACGAGCACGGTCTTGATGCGCGCGGTGTTATTTGGCCACTGGATTGGATATATGAACTGAATGATATGTCAATTATTAGTTTTTTAGTTCAGTTGTATATCAGTAAAATTTCAGCGTAGTACATTGGATAATTAATGAGATAATACGATTAAAGTCATTAGGAAGTGAATGACCGTGGTAACCCGACCAAGTTTAGGTGGTTACGAAAAAGCGAAAACGCAGAACATTATACTGTCTTTTTAAATGTTTAGCATAATACACCTTACAATTTCGGTACAGACGCGTACACTGTTAAATCTATACTAATATTATAAAGCTGAAGAGTTTGTTTGTTTGTTTGTTTGAACGCGCTAATCTCAGGAACGAAAAGAAGAAGAAGGTTGGAATTGAAAAATTATTTTTGTGTTGGATAGCCCATTTATTGAGGAAGGTTATAGGCTATATAACATCACGCTACGACCAAAAGGAGCGGAGCATAAATGAAAGATGTTGCAAAAACGGGGAAAATGTATTTTGAAACCTTTTGTTAGCTTTTTCTCTCTTATGTGACGCAGACGAAGTTGCGTGGGTCAGCTAGTACATAATAATATCTGTACTATGAAAACATTATTATTATCTTCCAGTTAGGGCTCACAAAACCGCAAGTATATTAAAAAACCGGTTCAACGATTCTTATTTCATCACTAAACCGGTTTTCCGGTATTTTCGATTTTATTAAATAAAATATTTTTTGCAATTCAAAAGTCTTTATTAATCAGTCTTTATAATCAGTTTTAATGTCAAATCAGAGTACACAGTTTTAAGAGCTAAACAATAATTATAGAACTAATAATAATTTCTAGTTTAATAATGAAACCAAAAACTTCTTTTTGATTTTGCGTGAATTAAAAAACTAAACTAAAAAAACAATAACAATTATAATAACAAATTAGTCTGATAATCAACAAAACATTTGACTTAGGCAAAGATAAATTAATCTCCAATTTTATTTTTGATGCATTGGTAATGCGACCGTAAAATCGAAAGAACATCAAGAGTGTCATCATTCAGCGAGGTTCTTAAGTGGTTACATAAGTAGCCGGCTGATGAAAAGATTCTTTCTGATTCGACACTCGTGGGAGGAACTTTCAACAAGTTATTATAAACTTGCAAAAGGTTTTTACCTTTTGTGCCTCCATTTTCATATAGGGCCATCTCTACTCTGATGACGGCAGATACATCGTTCTCAAATTCCATATCTACAGCGGTGGACGTCCTGTTAGGCCGAGACTGACACATAGACTTTTCAATAGCTGCTTGCAATTCTTCTTTCATTCCAGCAAGTGTAGTGGAAGCTGTAGAAGCTATTGCGAAGTCTTCGTCATCACTTGAGCAGGATCTCCTTTGACTGCTGGGTGGTATTGTCTGGGATTGTCCGATCTTTTTGAGGTCACAAATGACATCAGCTATTTGTTGTCCATCAAGATTCGGAAAAGTAACACTCTCATCTTTTATGCTAAAATAATCTGATGGGTTCTGCAAATATTTCAGAACAGAGGTTAAATTAGTGCTTCGCTGTCTAATACGATATGTAAGTTGTTCAGCAAATTTGTCACTAAAACGTCCCTGGTTCTCCTTTAGTTTTGTGAGCATGAAATTCATAGCTATATCTGCAGTAATGAGATTTGCGTCTCGGCGACAAAGAGCTTCGACAGTCATCTTAGCTATTTGCAAACATTTGCTTACATCAGTAAGTATCTCAAAGTCTGTGTCCTGAAATGTTACTTCCGAGTTAATGTCGATAAGAGACTTTAAAATACACCCTTTCAATTTGACAAATCGGTCTAGCATGTCTGCCATTGAACTCCACCTGGTGTTACAGTCTAACACAAGTGCCATCTCTTTTCCGTGCTCTTCCGTAACATATTTTTGCAGTACACTATCGTTCTTTGTTGGAGAATTTTTGAATATTTTTACTGTTTTTCTTACCTTCAATATTAAATCTTTAATTGAGTTTGCTGTTTGGTGTGTTTCTGTTGACTGATTAGACGAAAGCAACGATAGTTCAAAGCAATCGCTTTTAGTTTCTGGGGGTTGAATTCCTTGCTGTATATATGCGAGCTTCTTTTCATTAAAGAAAACATCGAGGATTGCCAGTTGCAAACCATGTGCAAAACACAGTTGATGAAAACAGGGTAAATCCTTTCCAACTTTAACCATCACACTAGCACCGTCGGTAGTTATCGCGAGGATATCATTGAATGATAGTTCGTATGTCGTGAGCACATTTTGCAGGGCTTCTATGCAGGCACTGGCAGGCATGCTTCCAAATATCCTTACTAGTCCAAGATTCTTGAACTTGGTATTATCTTTAAACGATGCGTGGATGTTTACATTTAAGTAGCGGTGATTACGAGAAGAAGTCCACTCATCTAAAGTTAGTGCAAATTTTTCTTTATTTTTCTTCATTTCAACCATCATATCTTTTATATGATCTCTTAAGGAACCGCCTCTTTTCATCACAATATTTTTGATTGTTGATGCAGATTTTGGCAATGTATGACCAATTTTCAAAAAAAGATATCTCATATCATCTGATCGAACAAAAAGTTGAAAACTCATTCCATCTAATGCTACCATTCTACATATCATATTATCTAAATCATAATGTGAAGTAAAAAAGTCTGTAATTTTCCTCTTCTTCGTAGATGTTTCTTCAGAACTAGATTGATAGCCTGAAGAAGTAGATGGGGCTGATGATATTTCAGTTCCGCTCGCAACTTGAGAATTAGTTACTTTTAGAGAATGTGCAGATTTAAGATGAGCATGTAAACTGGAAGTTGAACCACCGCAGCACTTAATAATTCTCGAGCACGTTTTACATTTCGCTGATGCCGAATCTTTACTCTGTAGATAATAATACCATATCGAAGTTTTATCATCTTTTTTTTTTGGGTGTGGACGAAATTCCATTATTGCTTGCCAAAAATTAAACTGAAAAACAAACAAACGGCCATTTTAAGCATAGTGTGAACATTTTGGTATGTTTGAGAAATAATCTTATTATTAAATAAACATAATATGCAAAAGTACCTATTGAGGGTAGTATGTAGTTCGTGGTAATGCAATAATCTAACCTAAGTTAATAAATCAAACAAATTCTTACCTATTTTGTCAGCGTATGTAGTGCACTGTGCAATATATACGTATTAGTTCGTTTGTTTCAAAACTAACTTATTATAAACAATCCTTTTAGAAACCACTGAATAGCACACACTTACACTTGAGTTCACTTGACTTTGCACTTGACTGAGGTCAGTGAGACTGTGAGAGCGACTGAGTTCAATAATCAGTTTAAAAAGAATGAACGAATGCATCAGCTGTAGCTAGTGCTGCCATGTCGTTAAAGATAGACCCGGATACCAATGAAACAATAATTGTAATTGTGAAAATATGTGTGCATTTTAAAAATGTCATATCGTTTAAATTAATTATTATTATAGACTGGATACGAGTCGCATGGTACCGGCCAATGTGGCGACACTTGGAGAAGGCTTATGTCCAGCAGTGGACATCTTTCGGCTGAAATGATGATGATGATGATAGACAAAAAAAAAACGAAAAAATCGGAAACTCGGTTTTCACAAAATTTAAAACCGGTTTCTAAAACGTTGACAAAAACCGGTTTAACCGGTTTTTTCGATTTCGGTGAAACCGGTTTTGTGAGCCCTACTTCCAGTTGCACAAACTTATAAAACATCACCGATATAACATGTCGTTTGGTGGGACGCAGGAGGGGTGGGGTGAAGGGGTAATACATTGTATGCATAACGCACTAAACATGCTCCATAATCACATAATTCATCTTGTAGAGTGCGCGTGCGCTTCGGCAGTTCCGTTTCCTGTTTTTGCAAATATTTATCGAGTGCGTGAGAGCTAAGTGTGGCGAATTACTGCTAATGTGGAGTGCTTCTATTGATGATCATAATTATGGTGCGGGTTTCTTGATGAATTCACGAACAAGGTAAGCTTGCATAATGTAACTACAGAAATAGTAGCAAAATTATTATTAATATGTACATGTTGTTAGGTAGGTACTTATCTAAAACTGTATTTTTTTAGACTTAAATATTTGAATTTAGGAACTTACTTATTATTTTCTTTTTTTAGCAAAATTACTATCTGTAATTTTAATCTGTGATTGTTTTTAAGTATAAGTTTATTAATACTTTAAAAGTTCAATTAAAATGATTATTTTACCTGTCAATAAAAAATCTTTAATAATCATGTAGTTTTTTTTTAAAACTTGTGTACATGTCTGTACTAAATTTGTAACAGTATCCTACATATTTTAGAAGGTACCATAATGTTCTGCGTTTTCGCTTTTTCGTAACCACCTAAACTTGGTCGGGTTACCACGGTCATTCACTTCCTAATGACTTTAATCGTATTATCTCATTAATTATCCAATGTACTGAGCTGAAATTTTACTGATATACAACTGAACTAAAAAACTAATAATTGACATAACATTCAGTTCATATATCCAATCCATTGGCCAAATAACACCGCGCGCATCAAGACCGTGCTCGTGAAGAACTGAATATCATCATAACTTGTTAAATACTTACAGGATACTAATGAAACTTCACATACATTTGAAGGCAGTTACAAGCTTCAAAATAATGTTTAAAATAAGTCTTTAGACCTCATAATGAGAGTGCTGGGACCAATTGAAGTGTTTTTCTATTTAATGAAATAACCTCTAAGCTATGTATTATTTTGGTTTTTTTATTGCTGAACAAATTTAAACTAATTCCTAAGAAGTCATGTACAAAATATGATAAGAATCCGCTTAACCATTTCAAAGATCTAGCAAAACCAAAAACGTTACCCCAGCAAAATCTCGAATAACTTCGCAACCGAAGAAAGAACAAATACAAAATAAGGCACAACATTTACTTCATCTAGACAACTAATTTTATAGCTAGTAAATATTTAAATATTCCCATAGAAAGAAAAAGATCTGGCTGGGGTAACGTTACCCCAGCAAGAAATGTTTTTGTGAAATAATTAAAAAACTATAAGCGCAACAAATTTAAAAATGTGCGCAACAATTACAGAAGCCGCAAAACTAATTATCTATAAGATTCAAATGACCATTTTCGACAACATCTGGCCTGGGTAACGGACACAGAAAACCCTCATTGAGTGAAAGGGACAAAGGGCTCCTTTACAGGACTGAGTCGCGCCAGTTTCATTTTGCGTTTGACACATGGCATTTGGCATCGGGCATCCCGAACAATCCCGAAAATTACCGACCTGTTGAAGCAGCATGATATATTCGCCTTGGTTTACAACAAGCCAGCTGGTCTCGGGGCACAGCGCTGGGTTACAATCTCGTGACTTCGAGTTCGACCCCAGCCTAAGGATTTTCTTATTGTGAATCGAGTCGTTTTGTTTTAATTTTCTTATATTATTTATTTGTTTTTTAAATTTCATGTATTTAAAAAAATTGATCCCGAAATCCAGACTTTGGGACATGAGGACTTAACCTTTTTTTTTCTCGATGTGGAAATCCTCAATGGATGTCTTCCGCCCTGGGGAGAGCGGAATGGTCTGTCAGACTCGTATTGATTAAACCCACACCGATGTTCCCTCTTACTTACACATGCGTCGGGGGGCAGCGGGTTAAGCGACTTCCGATGCCCCGGACTGGTGAAGGCCCGCTTGACCTGCGGGCCTCGACCCGAGGGGAGTGAGGTGTAAGACTCTCCCTGTTACTTCTAAGAGAGGCGCGCGTGGAACGCAACGCGCCGCCGGCGCCGTCTCGGATCCAGTGTGATGGGGGGCGACGACGGAATGAGGATATGGGTGTTGGACCTTGAGTCCCGTACTTACTACCCAAAGAGTAAAGTAGTACCTCTAATTCCAAAGCTCCTAATGTCCATTTCCATTGGTGTTTGTAAACATTACTAATCTGTGTCTTTTGTCTACGGTACGGTAGGGTAGTGATCATGTAGTGTTATTGGGCGGTGCAGCGGTGTAGTGATTTGAAGAGTGAAGCAGAGCAACTTGAAACAAGCCTTGCAAGCCATAGATAGCTGCTATATATATTATTATTTAGTAATCTGTGGCCAATGTGTTGCCAATTTAGCATATTATATGCTAAATTTGGCATATTTTGTTCTCGTTTAGCATATTTTTTTAGCTTTTAGGTGCTTTTAGCATAAATTATAGCATATTTTTTTGACATATTTCAGAAAATATGAAAAGAATGTAAATCACAATCTTTCTTGAAATAAAAATTGAAATTGATACTCGACTCCGCGGCGGTGAGAATCCTGAATAGCTAGTTTGCACGTCAAATTTGGCCTAAAAATAGCAGGAAAGTGCTGATATTCTTACACTATTCCAGACAATGATGCCGATTCCGTTGTTTACAAACTAAACCAAATTTAAGTTCAGTGCATCTTTTTC
Organism: Xestia xanthographa; assembly: GCA_905147715.2. Classification (NCBI taxonomy): domain Eukaryota; kingdom Metazoa; phylum Arthropoda; class Insecta; order Lepidoptera; family Noctuidae; genus Xestia; species Xestia xanthographa. The sequence goes on along the minus strand of LR990649.1, from coordinate 11,451,417 downwards.
TTTCTATTTCATTTAGAAAAAGACAGAAGATAAATTTTAGTTATGTTCTGTCAAATTAATCAGCGCCGTTTAAAGTTTCAGTCGCGATTAAAAAGTTGACTACTAAAATTACATGAAGTTACGTCAGGTGCTGGTCATGGTATACAAAACGGGGCACTATGAAAAAAAGACTTAGAAAAATTTCACCCAAAAACAACGCCTAATCAAGCCTTCGGGATCCGGTGGGATGTGGGAGTACTAGGGTGGGGAAACACCGGGGGATGACCTTAAGGTCAATGACCTTGACCCCCAAGGTCAATGACCTTGACCCCAAGGTCAAGGTAAAATTTAAAAAAGACGCAGACACTGGGTACGCTCGATGTCAATGACCTTGACGCCAAGGTCAGTGACATTGACCCCAAGGTCAAGGTCGAATTAAAAAAGACGCAGACACGGGGTACGCTCGAGATCAGTGACCTTGACGCCAAGGTCAGTGACCTTGACCCCAAGGTCAAATTAACAAAGACGCAGACACGGGGTACGCTCGTGGTCAGTGACCTTGACCTCAAGGTCAGATTCATAAAAACACCCCTTTTAACCTAACCTGTCCAAGTCGGAGAGCCCCAGCTAAATGGTCATAAAAAAATAACCACGAAGGGGATGGCGGGGTCTGTTCGCTCGCTTTGCTCGCTCACTGGACCCCGCCATCCCCTTCTGACCTAACCTGTCCAAGTCGGAGTGCCCCAAGTCTCGAGCTCGCTTCGCTCGCTCGTGGACTAAGTTGCTTCAACGAGCGTACCCGTGTCTGCGTCTTTGTTAATTTGACCTTGGGGTCAAGGTCACTGACCGAGCGTACCCCGTGTCTGCGACTGGGGTCAAGGTCACTGACCTTGGCGTCAAGGTTACTGACCTCGACCGTACCCCGTGTCTGCGTCTTTGTTAATTTGACCTTGACCTTGGGGTCAAGGTCACTGACCTTAGCATCAAGGTCACTGATCTCGAGCATACCCCATGTCTGCGTCTTTTTTAATTTGACCTTGACCTTGGGGTCAAGGTCATTGACCTTACTCCCACATCCCACCGGATCCCGAAGGCTTGATTAGGCGTTGTTTTTGGGTGAATTTTTTTTTTCATTGCTTTTTCCTCAAAATTTTCTAAGTCCCAGACGCCTTCACAATGAGAGTTAAATTTTGCCTCCTAGCTCAGCAGTCATTTACCTCACAAAAAAAATCCCGGGAAAAAGTTGTTTCTTTTGATGTCCTCCATACGATAAAACCATAAAAAGTAAGTATTATTAAGTGTTTTTTCCTCAGTGCCCCGTTATGTACACTCCAACCCAGGTGCTGACTAATTTGACAGGATTAAACTAATATTTCTGGTGAAGAGTGAAGTTTGCTGCAAATCAATCTGTTATCTATTGAGTATACCAACCTAACAGAAAGACAGATACACCAGGGTTGCAAATAAAAATTATTATTTTATTGAAAAACTGGGTTACCATTACGGATTGCAAATTATCGTAGAAAAGTACAGTGTTGCCAAAAAACAAAATGAACGAACAAATGGAATTATTGTTTTCAAAACTTGACGCAAAGCTAGATGAAAAACTTAACCAACAAACCCATACATTAACAACAGCAGTTACTATAAACGTTATGGAAGCAATTGATGAAAAGATGAAAACATTAATGGAAGAAAACCAAAACTTAAAATCTAAAATAACAACACTGGAACATAAAATTACTACCTTGGAAAAAGATAAGCGAAAAAGCAACCTGATATTCTTTGGTGTTGATGAAAATGGAAAAAAAGAGGCAGAACTTGTGGATTACATAAAAGGAATCATAGAAGAAGCGGAAGTACATATAGACAGCCACGAAATAAACAACATCTACAGAATTGGAGCGCAAACCAGCAAGAAGCGCCCAGTTGTTGTCAGTTTCTCTACTATGTGGAAGAAACATCTCATATTAAAATCTAAATCAAATTTACCAACAGGCATCTATGTCAAAGAGGACTTTCCCAAGGATGTTCTCGAAGTTCGGAAAAAACTACAGCCAAAAATTGAGGAAGAATGGAAAAAGGGGAACATAGCATTTGTGAGAGGACACCAACTTGTAATTAAAAAGCAGAAGGACAGTCAGCGTGAAAAAAGGAAGAGAAATATGACTGTATCCCCCAACTTACCAACAACGAAAAAACCTAACACTCATAGCGAGCCCGAAAACCAACCAAATAAAACAAACACTACTGGACAAAAAGAAATATTGAAACCAAACATATTACAGTACATGGAAAGAAACAGAACTACTTCTACTCCAACGTCAGAAAGTCCAAAAAACTAAGAAACACACCTAAACAACTTATAAAAACAAAAACAACTAGAACCGGAAAAACAAAACAAATACAGAAAAAACATAACCTAAAACAACATGTGCAAAAAACCTTCCCACCACGGTTGGTCACCGAGGGAAGTGCAGACCATAACCCTCCAGTTAAATATAGTAGAAAACTAAACAGAATCAATATCGCAACATTAAACACTAGAACTTTAAGAACCCAAGATACCCTTGCAGAACTGAATATTGCCATTCAAGACATAAAGTGGGACATACTCGGAATCAGCGAAATGAGAAGAGAAGGTGAAACAATTTATGAATACCAAGATTACATTTTGTTCAACAAAGGGGAAGAAGGAGGCCGAAGAGGTGTTGGATTCCTCATAAAGACGGCTTTGAAGAAGCAAATACAAAACATCTTTGGTATTTCTGACAGGATAGCAGTGCTTAATATCAACATACCTAACTATACAAAGACTTGGACTATCATACAAGCATATGCACCAACCGAGCAAGCTGCAGAATCAGAGACAGAGACATTCTATGCCGAACTGGCAAAAGTCATCAGAAATCATACCAACAATTATATTATACTGATGGGAGATTTTAATGCTCAAATCGGAGAAAAACAAAACGAGGAGGAGTATGTTTTGGGCAAACATGGACACGGTAAAAGAAGCTCCAACGGTCAAAAGCTTGTGGATTTTTTGCTAGAATACAACCTAATTCTTCTCAATAGTATATTCAAAAAAGACCCAAAGAATAAATGGACCTGATATTTCACCAGACGGCAGATATAAGAATGAAATAGATTTTATAATAAGCAATTTTTCCAAGGCATTTTCAAATACAAGCGTGATCTCAAAACTCAATTTTAACACAGATCATCGTATGGTCAGAAGCACGATTCTGCCAGCACCACCAAAAAGAGCAAGGAAGAACATTACCACTTTTAGTCCAATGCAAATCACCACGGAGAGTGTCAAAGAAATTGGCCAGTCGTTAACAGATAATCTACAAGAGCTGACGTATGAAAATGAGGCGGATCTCAAGGCAAATTATGGAAAATTTGAAAAACAATTTACTACCACTAGCAATACCAACAAAAGCAAAAGCAAATACCCACTCAGCGATGAGACCATCCAACTCATAAACCGCAGAAAATGTTTACTGGCTCAAGGAAAAAACAAAGAAAACATAAAAATAATTACAGAAATCAGCAAACAAATTAATAAATATATTAGAAGAGACCGCAAAAACAAAAGACTAGAAGTGTTAGAGAGACCAATAATGAGAACAGGCGGTGTAAGAAAAGCACTGAAAGAACTTAAGGAAACAGGGAAAGAGTGGGTGCCGAAACTAAGGAAAAAAGAAGATACCATCATAAACAGGAAAGGTATACACGAACTGGCCACGGAGTTCTACAAAGATCTATATTCAAACAAGGACGCACGTAGGCACCCTCCTACACAACCATTGAAAAGTCAAATAGCAGACAGCCTGTCAGAGTGTGTACCTGATATTATGAAGAGTGAAGTGGAAAAGGCAATAAAAAGTCAAAAAATGGAGAAGGCACCTGGACCGGACAAAATTACAAACGAGATGTTGAGAGGGACTATTGATGAATTAGTACCAATACTTACTAAGATGTTTAACCAAATTTTGAAAAGTGGATATATACCAACACAATGGGAAACTTCATATATAATCCTACTACACAAGAAAGGTGCAAAAGATGACATCGGGAACTACCGGCCAATAAGCCTAATGTCGAACGTATACAAAATATTTGCAAAGATCATTTTGGGCAGGATAAGCGCGAGATTAGACGAAAGCCAACCAATGGAACAAGCCGGTTTCAGACGGAACTTCTCAACGATAGACCACATCCACACACTCAAACAAATAATTGAGAAGTACAACGAATTCAACAAAACTCTATATATAGCTTTTATAGACTATGCAAAGGCATTCGATTGCGTTAGTCATAAGGCAATGTGGGAGAGCCTAGAAAAGCAAGGTATACCTGCAACATATTATGTCAACATTATCAAAATTATATACTCAAACAGTAAAGCAAAAATCCAATTAGAAGCTTTGGGCAAAGAATTCCGGATCAAGCGAGGAGTTAGACAGGGAGATCCAATGTCCCCGAAGTTATTTTCAGCAGTCCTAGAGAACGTCTTTCGCAACCTTGACTGGGAACATCTAGGCCTCAACATAGACGGAAGGAAACTAGACCATTTAAGATTTGCGGACGATCTGGTTTTACTAGAAGAAAGTCCAAAGGCACTCGAGCAGATGATCCAAACTCTAAATACTGAGAGCTCCAAAGTGGGTTTAAAAATGAACATAACAAAAACGAAACTGATGACCAACTCAAAAATGGAACCCATTGAAATCCAAGGACAACAAATAGAATATGTCGATGAATATTGCTACTTGGGGCAGATCATCTCCCCTAAAGACCAAACAACCAAAGAAATAAACAAGAGGATTGCTAACGGGTGGAGAAGATACTGGTCTCTCAAGGAAATTGTAAAATCTAATGACCACAATATGGCAACAAAAAGAAAAGTATTCAACGCTTGTATTCTCCCATGCATCACCTACGGCTGCGAAACATGGTCCCTTACAAAATTTTAATATCACAGAGACAAACTAGGAAAGTGCCAGAGAGGCATGGAACGAAGCATGACAGGAACAAGAAGGCAAGACAGAATTAACAATGTGCAATTAAGAGCAAAAACCAAATTAACCGATATCCTGGAAAAAATAGACCTCCAAAAATGGAGATGGACCGGCCATATGCTGAGATCTACACAAGAAAAGTGGAGCCAAATTGTAACGAATTGGTATCCAAGAGATGGCAAAAGACGCCGAGGACGACAACTAATGCGCTGGGAAGATGAGCTGAAACTTACTGCGGGACCCAATTGGAGAAGAGTTGCCCAAGACAGGAAGCAATGGAAACTACTGGAGGAGGCCTTTGCCAAAAGGCACACTGAGTTGAGAGACATCCTATAGCCAAACGCACCAAACGACACAGACATAAAGAGTAAATCTCTCACCCAGTCTAACGGGCTAAATAAATAAATAAATAAATAAAAACTAATATTTATCTTCTGTCCTTTTCATAATGAAATAGAAAGAAAAAGATGCATTCAGCTTAAAAGTGTAGTTTGTAAACAAGGGAATCGGCACCAGTGTACTACTTTGTGTCGGAACCAAAGAGAGATAAGACTCTAGCTGTCAGCCTTCCACATCAGCTAATGTTAATGAATATCAAGACATTAATATTCTATTACCCTGATTTAATTTTGATTAAATATTGATATTTATTTATGTTGGCATTTTTTGGAGGTTATTATATTTTTTACACCAATCTGGCATATTTTGAAGTAGTTGAGTTGGCAACACTGGTGGCCATAGAGTCTATTATTATTATTGAAGCAAAATAAAACTGCTGTGCCATCGCTTTTGATGTTCTCTATTTTTACGTTTTGTAACTTAATTTATTAACTAAGATTTCTTGTACAAATGAGTCCCGATGTGTTCTTTTAACATTTAGGTCATAAGTTTTAACTTATTAATTAGTTCTAGCTGTGAAATTAAATCCTTGAGGTTGGTAAAACAACTATAATTATTTACATTTCGAGTCGCAACTTAAAAGTTGCATTCTTTCAATATTCTGGTCTTGCGGCCTCATTTTTAGTAATAGGAAATGAGATACGAGATTTTAAACTTTAGACTTAGGTACCACTTCAACGTTTAGATGTCATGTGGTGTGATTCATGCATAGAGATAGAAAAGTCAATGGATTCATGCGATAAAGTTTGTACTCTAAAAAGACATTCAAATATTTATGAGCGATAGACGGGACAAGACGAAGAAAATCTTAATCCAATACATAATACTACTTACTAACAAGTCGTTCTGTCTATTGTCATACGGCCGCTTGTCTGGTAGGATTCGTGTGTGAAAATCGACAGTGTTCGGGATGAAAATTATTGTATGACAATGCTCCCAATGTCGGCTCTATAACTGTTTTAAATCTCTGGTACTGTACCATTCTAGCTTCAAATTCTTCTAGCGAAGATCAAGTTATTCTTAAACTAAACTTCTCTTTGTCCGTGAAAGTGTCACCTCCAGGCCTCTAGGAACTTCTGATTCTTACTCTATTTTCATCAAAGCGTGTCATCATTTTAATTATTTTTATCTGTTGTTTCAGCTAGTATTATGGGCGGTTGCCGCTGTACTTACCGTAACTGCTCTTTACGAACAGATGGGAAAACTCATATGTTCCACTACCCCGTGTTTGACAAAGTTCGTTGTCACCAATGGCTTACAAATGCGCACAAATTAGAATTTCTCAATTTGAAAGTGTCACAGCTAAAGAACAGAGTTGTATGCCAACATCATTTCAAAGATGACAACTTTATGAACTATATGGTTTGTTTATTATTTGTATTTGCTAAAAATTTGACATAGCAGCTGCATTCTCTTGGATACACTTAGTAACTTTGATAATAAACATATTATTACGTCTTGATCAATAACACAATACTTACATTGATTTCTTTTTGATAGTTGCTGATTATGCAATGAAAACAGTTTACTCATTATATTTTATTAATTGCATTTCAGAAAGACAAACTTACATTTGATGCAGTACCCACAGAAGATGGACCTTATTGTGATTCTAGTCAATTAGATGAAACAAAACCTGATCAAGAGGATTCCAAAGTGTTCAACATAATATCTCTTGATGATATTGAAAATGAATATCTGACAATAGTAGATAAAAAAGCAAACTTTTCAGTGAAATATGGAGATTTCCTAACAAACTGTGATTTAATGGAATTGGATTCATTAAACTCATTTAACCAGATAAGTGATACCAACCAAATTAATATAAAGCGCCTTCCTGAACTAAGAGCAAAACCGAATGTCTCAAAATACCCTATTCCTTCTAAAAGACCTGTTAGAAAGGTGCGAGTGTCACATTTGAGTGGGAGAGGTCGCTCCGTGCGACCTCTCCCACTCAGAAAGAAGAGTTTGAGAAACTCCAGCCGTAAGATTTTAAAAAGTACTACTCAAAATGAAGATACAGTTATTGAAGGAAATGTTACAATAAACCCTGATAACACTGTAAATATCAGTAATCTAATTGAAACATCAAGAACAGAAGAAGATCCAAACTCACTGAACTTTGTACTGAATGTGTCTGAAGTGCCAATAGAATTTGAAAACACAAAATCAAATGACAAAATTCAGGAAAATATAGATCAATCCATTGATGGAAAAATACTGCATGATTCAAAACTGCTAAATGATCAGTTAATTAATGTAAAAGCATCTGGTGATTCAAAACTCTATGATCAGACATTTGATGAACCAAAACTTTTAAACAATCGGTCATTTGATGAACCAAGACTATTAGACACTCGGTCATTTGATGAACCAAGACTATTAAACAATCAGTCATTTATTGAACCAAGACTTTTAAACAATCAGTCATTTGATGAACCAAGACTATTAAACAATCAGCCATTTAATGAACCAAGACTATTAAACAATCAGTCATTTGATGAACCAAGACTATTAAACAATCAGTCATTTGAAGAACCAAAACTCTTGAACAATCAGTCATTTGATGAACCAAAACTTTTAAACAATCCGTCATTTGATGTAAAAGTACTGGGTGAACCAAAACTCAATGACAACAATGCTGGCAGAAATTTGATAAAGGAAAAGAAAAAGATAAGAATTATATCTGAGAAAAAGATTTCTGAGCCTTTACCACTAATTGGAAAACTTGAACCAGTTTCACCTACTAGAATATTGACTTTCCCAAATAAGAGACGGTTTGTCAAACCAAATCCATTAGTAGAAATTCCAGAAGTGCCCATTCTTACTAGTACTACAGAGACTTCAACTATTGCAAGTGACAAATCGAAAGATAACATAATTGTAGAAAATTCTGCTAGTGAACTTATAGATATCATTAATAGTAGAATAGATCATGTTCCTCAGGAAAGAAAGGATGTAATAAATATAATTTCGAACAAGGTTTTACCTGATAGTGCTTCTGAAAAACCTAGATGTGATGAAATAATTAAAACTCCTTATAAGATTTCATCAAAAACTTCTTTGTTAAAGAATAAGATACCTCCAGAAAGAGCAGCTGCAATAGCAGAAAAAAGAAAATTTAACATGAAATTAAGGGATATTGTTGAAGATTGTCTAGATAAGTTAGATGACCCAGATAAAACAAATATTGATAAAAGAAAACTATCACATAAAACAAATACAATGCAAAGCAAAAAGCAGCAAGTGGGTTCTTATCTCGCTAAAGATCCAGAACTGCCTAGTGTCCAAGACTATACTATTGCTTTCTTAGAAGCTAGAATGAAAAAGATGGAAGATAATTTAATTAATAAAATAGGAGAAAACTCCAAAAAAATTGTAGAATTAAAACAAGCAATTGTACCATCATGTGAAAAGAAAAATGTCCGTACACAGACATCAGTTAGTGAAGATGTACATAAAAGACAGCTTTATCAAGAACTATCTAAATATTTAAGTCAAGAGACAAACAGTTTAATATATGAAGAACTTTTCATAAATAAGTATGTAAAGGATAAGTGCTCTTCTTCTCAAAAAAGACGCAAACGCAGGTTATGAATAGTGCGGTAAATAAGATTAGGTAGTAGATAAATATACATTTAATTAAATTATTAAATTTATAATCGCTTTGTTACTGGATTATTTTACTTTTACGAGACTTTTACCGATGTTGTCTCCTCTAAATAATCCTATAAAAGCATCAGCAGTTGATTCAAATCCCTCAGTAACATGTTCTTTGTACTTTAGTTTTCCTGCTTTCACCCATTTCAAGTTTTGATTTATACCTTCAATAGTGCGATCGGCAAATCTGTTCACCATGAACCCTTCAATTTTTAGCTGTTTGCCGACGATGAATGTTTGAACCATTGTCGCTGAAAATTTAGATAAGTTTAAAAGAAAATAATCAAAACATAAACATGTTTGTCTCAAATAATGTTCAACCCACCCTTCCGCTTTTCAGGATCGGTTTCATTATAACTTCCAATTGCTCCACAGACGGCGACTCTACCGTATTGGTTCATCTGCGACAACACTGTACTACTGATTTCTCCGCCAACATTGTCAAAGTAGCAGTCTACGCCTTTTGGAGCGGTTTCCTTCAGATATTGTGCTAGATCTGTCGTTTTATAGTTGGCAGCATAGTCAAAACCTAATTCTTTGACCAGCCATTCGCATTTATCGTCAGTGCCAGCGAATCCAATAACTCGGCATCCTATAAGCATTCAGTTAGTTTTACATTCAGAGAAACGCCATGTGATCGGGAAATATTCCTCATAGAAGCAGGTTCGAGAAATTTGGGAAAATATGTTTATTACCTAAGATCTTTGCAATTTGTCCGACGTGCGAGCCCACTGCTCCCGCCGCACCTGACACTACCACAGTTTCCCTGGCCTTCGATTGGCAGATCTCGGTAAAGCCGAAATATGCAGTGTTCCTGTAATAAATACACAGAGTTAAACAACCGCAGCTTTTAGATTGGTTTTAACAAAATTACATTCCTTACCCTACTCTCCCACAGACTCCTAGGGCCAATGATACAGGCAAATCTCCAAAGTCGGGTAATTTGTGAAGATACGGTTTTTGCCCACTGTATTTCTCGTTTTCGGGTGTCGTAACTGTGTGGGTTCTCCAACCGAAATGTCCCATAACCCATGATCCCACTGGGTACTCAAGATTTTTGCTTTCTATCACTCTGTAAATAAAGGTTAAATATTACATTAGATATTTATAAATTTATAATCTCCTTGTCACAATTTTATGGGGCGAATAGGTATGACTGAAGTCTCCACCAAACCGTTAGGTCTGCTTACCCTATTAGATTTAAAATATTGACGCACTAGCTTCTGCCAGCGGCTTCGCCCGCGTGAAGTTTGATAATTGCCCCATGGGATGCGGGATTAAAAGTATCGCACGTGTTAATCCAGGCTACAAACTATGTGTGCAAAATTTCAACCAAATCCGTTCAGTACCTAGGTAGTTTTTGCGTAAAAGAGTAACAAACATTCATACATTCGGAAGGTACTATCGAGGACACTCCCGCCTGATCACCACTAAGCCAATTTTTGCTTGCACTCACAATATAGAAACGCTCTCTAGCCCCGCCCCGTTGACATCGTATAGAAATAATGAATGAAAATATACCGAATCGGCTGAGCGCACTGACGACGCACGCCAAACGAGAGTTATTGTTATTTTGCGCGCCAAAGTTGCCGCTTTCCTAATAGGCCCAAACTTTAAGAGGGCTATTACAAATTTTCTTGTTTTTGAGTGTTTTAAGAGTCTAGCACTCAAATATAAGAAAAATTTTGATTTTTATTTTGAGCGCTCCCTAGAGAATTAATCAATCTTTCTCGGGCATATTTTTTTATTTAATTTTGTGGCCATATTTAAACCATAATCACACTTCTAAACTGAGATTTTTGATGTGTGATTATGGTTTAGATATGGCCACAAAATTAAAAAAGATATATGCCCGAGAAAGTTTGATTAATTCTCTAGGGAGCGCTCAAAATAAAAATCAAAATTTTTCTTATATTTGAGTGCTAGACTCTTAAAACACTCAAAAACAAGAAAATTTGTAATAGCCCTCTTAAGGGGGCGTGGCTCGACGCCTCCGCATGATATAAGCAAAAAAAAAATAAACTGGTCAGGCGGAAAAGACCACGACTGTACTCACAAACAATTAAACAAATACTAACTTCGCAATTTGGCCGCCAATCATATCACAAGGGAAGGTCGCACCAAGTTTCATGCGCTGGTAAGGATCAACACTGATGTAAGCAGCTTCAGCGAGGAATTCTGGAAGAATTATTTAATAAGTACAGTAATCGATAACAAGCGCATAAGGGAAAAAAGTAGCAAGTAGGCACCCAACAACTCACCATTTTCTTGTAATTCAGGCAAAACTTCTTCGACAATTTCGAAGTCACTTTCCTTAGGTTCTCCTACAAAAGGATTCAGCACAACGTATTTCTTTGCGATGACCATTGTGATTTTGTGAACGAATATAGCTTACAATATTTTAACCACGATTTAGATAGTACAAATCTGCTATGTACATAGACGATAAAAAAAATGTTAAGGAGTGAAACTGCAGAAATATTACTTTACCGGTTTTATCTTTGAAATAAACACTATTTTGTACCTTAGTTCTCTAGACGTAAAGCATATTTTCAAGGTTTTGTAAAATATGTCCACTAAGCACTTCAGACTGGTTATCTATTTGATAATGGTAAGAAACCTTGGACGATACAATATTTAAACGAGTTATTAAGACTTGCTAAAATATTACAACAACATTATTTTGCAGTCTGAAAAGTTATAAACAAATTCTTTATATTAAAATAAAAAACTTAGCTTTGGCACAGAAATAAAGAATGGCGCTATTCAAAGAGTAAAATACCTACGTGCTAATTAATTATTTGATAGTTTTTATAATCCATAAAATCATAAACTAGATTTTCTATCTATACCTACTTTGGTTATCTGTATTCGTACATTATGGCGCGAAGCGGGAAGTTTGATTCATCCGTTTTCGTTTTGATAAATGCTTTGGTGCTTAAGGTGAATGCTCCAGGGTAGCCAGCGAAATTCAAATTTTATTACGTTTTTTGCAATTTACAGGCCAGTGCTAGGTTGTATGTTAATTAAAATATTATTCGCGGTTGTAAGACGTATGTAGTTACAGATATAAATTCATCAAAATCATCAATACAACCCTCAAAGTTCATAAAGGTGTAAAAATGACTTTATCAAGGTCAAAATCAATCCTGCACCTTTATGAACTTGGAGGATTGTACTGATGATTTTGATCATTATAATTCTGTAACTACATACGTCTTCTGTCTTCTAACATGTTGTTATTCATAAATATGTTGTATCCATAAAGTCTGTGCTACGAATGCTACGATCCTTACTACGCTTCAGCTACCCTTTGTGCCAGGGCCAGGGGGTCTACTCTCTTTCGCCGAAATGAAACTCTATCGAAACATTCGAAACTTCGTTTTTCGTTGAATAAGAGTAGGCCCCCAGTTTCGACTGCTATGTCGCGGTCGCTACGATGCAGATGCGCTGATAGAATACGCAGACTAAAATCTTTTTGCGCAGTGACAATAAATTTAAACGTAACTTTTCAATGCGTCATCCTTCACTCAGTGTGACTCAGTATCTCATGATGACATCTGAAAGGTTCAACCTCTGGGTATTTTTACAGTAACACGTTTTTAAAGTGTTGTGACATAATATCAAGAATGTGCTCTGTGTAATTAGGCCGTCATGATGATTCATTTAAGTATATTGTAAGGGTTAGAAACAATAAAATATTAGAAAAACATTAATTTTATTGAAAATGGTACGCCACCGTAATAACTCAACTGAGGCAAGGAACAACGGCAGCGCGAAACGGAAACTGTGAGTCGATGTTGCAATACTGAAATAATAATTTAATACCTACCTACTAGGTTAGGCTGTCCGTTGCTGTTCATAATTTTAGTTTATGAATCGCTGTTAATATTTGGTCAGTTCGCCAAACCAGTCTATTAGCTCATTGCACAGAAAGAATCTTACGTTAGGTTAGTACCAGGCCTAGAGTTCTTCAGTGGGTACAGACCCAGCACATCAAGCTACTACACTACAATCTGTCAAATTTTATATACCTAACAAATTTTCAATTTTATTGCTATAGCATTAGATTCAAGGATGATTGTGAAAATTTGACAGTTTCGGGTTAACTTGATGTGCTGTACCTATTCACAAATGTGTAGGTAGGTACCTACTTATTTTGGTGCAGGTCACAGATGTGATACCATTCAGGTAGGTACTTCCCTTACCCTTTTGCAAGAAGGATATTCTACTAAACAGATATGTTATACAGCTACAAAACTACCGAAAAAAGTGTTCCGCGGGGCAGAGCCAGCTCACATACACAGTGACGCAGAATAAAGGCAAAACGACCCAATTGGCCCGTTTTCGAGTCTTTACGATTGCGCACTCACAACATAATCTGTTTAATATAATATTATTGCCCTTTTGTGTATAATGTGTTTACTTACCCACAATAATATTTCAATATTTTTTCAGCGATAAAAAAGAAAGTAAATCAAAAGCCGCTGTGCCGTCTATATCATATTTTACATTGGTAGGTATTATTCTAATTTTTTCATGTTTGCTTTCATTTTTTTCTGTAGGTACTTAGTTGTTTTTATTTTGCTGTTCTTCTAGTCGTAGCATAAAAGTAAAAAAAAATCCCGATACAAAAACCTTAACATCGTAGATTAAAATATTCTACTTTTAAGATACGTAAAGGGACAATATTTCGGTGTTTTTTTTTCTTTTTAGAGGTTTTTGTGTACAAACCTTGTACAGTGCAAGCACAGCACAGTTTTCATATCAATATGTCAGCATTTTACCTGCGCCGGGCCGGCTAATTTAGTAGGTACACGAATAGCATTCATACCGCGTGCACTCATCTATCATGCAATCATACTTTTATCAATTAATATCAATCAATCAGTATCAGTGTATCAATCAGCATCACCTCAAGGTGTAATGTCCCTAACCATGCATCTTAATGGTCCTTCGAGCCGGATAAGCGGGATCCAATCACGTTGCGAACATAATAGTGGTTGTTCCTGTAAGCACGACCTGCGGACGACGGTCACCGGTCTACCAACATCATCAAGCCATCGACTGCTGGCTCCATCATCACAGAGGGTGCTTTGCTCTTCTTTCCGTGGTTGCGAATCGGTTCAGCCGGCCTCCCACAAGCGGGTCTCACCGGTTGGATTGAGAAGGCGCTAATATCACGGAGAGTTCGCAAAAGCACTTCTTGTTGACTAGCGGTCAGGAATATAATCAAGAAAACTATCAACCATGACTTCCACAATGGAAAATATTTTAGCAAATCAAAATCAAATCATGCAAGCAATGGAGCAGCTATTAAGGAACTTCAAAGAAAGATTCTGCAGAACGTAAGACTCCATACAATATCAAGAAACGACTGCAAACTCTGGATAGTTATTGGTCTGAGTTCCAGTCTAATCATTTGAAATTATGTGAATTCGAAACTCGCAGTGCCAGCTATTTCGCCGATAATTGCTATCAAAGGACGAAACTCTTCTATACTGAAGCGCGGGAAACTATCAAACGTTACGAACCGAAGGATCCTAGTGAAAGTAAGAGAGACCAATCTCCGGGCAAGCCATCAATGCAAGTATCGACACTGGCATCTGGTAAACACCATCAAGAAACTTCAAGCATCTCATTAGCTGACCCCGATCAAGGAAACAGCAATCCTTGTAACAGTAAGTCTAAATCACTGCGGAAAACTGTTTCTCAAGGAAATGCGAGCAAACTGGAGGAAATGCTGCAAAAGCAAAAAAGCAACTTCAAGGCGTTGTCTCGTACAATCAAGAGCGTGGAATTAGAGGACATCTCTGGAAAATGGGAACTCGAAGATCTACTGCGTAATGTACAAAAAAGGTGGTCAATCATCGACTCATTGCACTGGGAAATTGACAGTGAGTTGTACGAGGAAGATGAAGATTATGAGCAAACATACAGCAGATATGAGCAGCTATACAATGAAATGAAAAAGTCAATCAATATCAAGATGGGCTCAATTTCACACCGTGAAAATTGCACCCCCAAAATCGATATTCCCATATTCAGCGGAAATTACCTCAAGTGGACATCATTCAAGGATCTATTTATAGAAACGATCCATACAAAAAGTCAATGTCGAGTGCTCAAAAGATGCAGTTTTTGAAGAGCAAGCTAAAAGGTGAAGCGGAAAAGCTAGTCCAACTTAAATATCAGTTCTGAAAACTATCAACTATGCTGGGACATCATGAATCATCGATACAACAACGAAAAGTTCATCTTTAGCTCGCACATCATCGCACTTTTGGCAATACCTACAATGCAAAATCAAGCAGATTATCAGATCAAGAAGATGTTCGATACTACCAACGAATGTCTTAACGCCATAAAGAATCTCGGCGTCAACATATCAAACTGGGACCCACTTATTGTGCACCTACTGGCACTTAAGTTGGACAGCGAGACGCATGGGGAATACATTCAATCGCTAACCAATCCTAGAGCACTGCCGAAGTGCCGACACTCGACGATTTCCTATCATTTCTGGGAAACAAATACACCGCTCTTGAATCATCTAGGCGCAAGCAGTATACTCCAAAATCAAAGCAAGAAACATTCAACAGAAAATAATCAGAACATCAGCCTAACAAACAAAGTAAACCTAATCAGCACAATAATAAGAACGATGCAGGCAAACCATTTTTCCGCAATTCAACGTTTAAAAGTTTTGCAATGAATAACCAAACTGTCCACTCTGCAATGACAACCACGGACTTTTCCGTTGCCAAACATTTTTAGAATCTAGGCCAGAGGCCAAAGGAGATATTGTGAAACAATTGAACCTCTGTAAAAATTGTCTCTATGATCACAAGGACTACTATACTACTAAAGCCATGCTACTCGGAAACAAAATGCAGAGTATGTCAAGAAAAGCATAACACCTTGCTGCACGATACGCTCCACAGCAACGGCGGTACTTGTCCCGCCGTCAGCAGAAGAACAACAGTCCATATCACGAGAAAACAGGACACGAGGCACTGTCAAGTGTCAACCATGTCTCAAACGAAAGTATTGTAGAAATACTGCTAGCAACAGCTCTCGTTCGTGTCAAAGCACAAAACGGGACATATCACACATTGCGTGCTCTTATTGATCAAGGCTCACAAGTCTCTCTAATATCAGAAAGCGCAGCTCAAAAACTAGAACTCCCAAGACAAGCATGCAAAGGCGTCATATTTGGCATCGGCACTAGTCAAGCCAATTGTAAGGGAGAAATCAGTATCACTGCGTCATCAATGCATACTGAATTTACATTTCAAGCAGATGTGCTGATAATGAACACACTGTTACACAACCTGCCCTTTTTTTTTCGGATGGGAAATCATCAAATGACTCCTCCCGCTCTGGGCGGAGCAGGAGGGAGTGTCAGACTTTTACTGACTAAAACCCATCCCTGTTCCTTCATCGCCCTTTGTGTTCCGGGGCCACGATATCTCTTTCGAACAGTCCCGCAACCCCGGCAGCCATCGGTCCTTACGGACCCCTTCGTTTTTGCTGACTGCAAGGAGGCTCGCCGCCTCGCGGGAGATCGTGCGGTACCCACGGGCCAGCCTTACGGCTACCACCTTTTGGGGCGCGTTCAGATAGTGCACTGCCTCAAGGAACGCGCCCACACCAGGGCCCCGTAAAGGGCCATGGACCGCACGACTCCCGCGTAGAGCCTCCGGCAGGAGGCGTTTGGCCCCCTCAGGTTGGGTAGGAGCCGCCTGAAGGCAGCCCCAGTCCGTTCCAGTTTGGGAGCCAAACGTCGGAAGTGCTCCACGAAGTTCCATCGGCTGTCGAGGACAAGTCCCAGGTACTTCAGCGTCGACTCGACGCCCATAGATACCCCTCCTACCATCAGTGAGGATCCCGGAGGTGGCGCATTCCGAGGCCCATGAAAGCACATGGCCTCGGACTTGTGCAATGCCACCTCGAGACCCAATTGCCGGATCCTCTCAACGACTATCGCAACCCCGCGTACACAACCTGCCCTTTCAGGACATTCTCAAAACCATCATGGGCATACCTACAAAATATACAGCTAGCAGATCCAGGATTCTATACAAGCCGACCAGTAGATTTACTACTAGGAGCCGACGTATATTCACAAATTATAATGGGAGGTATCATCAAAGGAAATGAGTCACTCCCTGTAGCACAACAAACTCAACTTGGGTGTATATTATGCGGAAATGTCAAATCATATCACTGCAACGTCGTAATGAACAATCTTGAAGACATATAAAGGTTTTGGGCCATTGAAGACATAGCAGATGGCAATATCAACATGTCGAAGGAGGATCATCAGTGCATTCAGCAGTATCAGACAGAAACTCGTCACGTCACCGCAAACACAGCGCAATCATTTGAATTCAAACATCAAGAGTCAACTAAAACATTGGGGCTACGTTGGCACCCGCTGGACGATCAATTCAAGTTCGAAATGAAGATTGACACAAACGTAACAAATAGCTCCAGCTACTAAGAGGTCCTTATTGTCAGATATATTCAAAATATTTGACCCACTAGGCTGGCTGGCTCCTGTCTCGACCAAGCTAAAACTTTTATTCCAAAATGTCTGGCCACTAACTCTACAATGGGACGACAAAGTACCAGCACATATAAACGAGCAATGGCAGAAGATCAAGAAAGCCTTCTTGAGCCTTCAGCCTTCTTGATCCAGGAATGGGTTCAACTTCAACAGCTTACTTTTGCGCTGACTTGTTTATGTTTCTGAAGACTGATGATATCTTCTCTGAATTCCGACTGTTCTACTTGCTTGATGATAAAATGTCCAGATTGCTTCATTTCGCCGATTGTTAAAAACTTTGGTTTGTGCTGATTACGTGTTATGGCGCGCAAAGTCCAAGCTAGAACTCGCGTTGCTCTGTTGAAATTGCTACATTTATTTAATATGTTTTGAGCAATATCATCATTTTGTTGAATGACGCTTGTACTGATTTTTAACCGACTTCCAAAAAGGAGGAGGTTCTCAATTCGATTGTTTTTTTTTTAATGTATGTACACCGATTGACACTGCCATTTATGATCCGATTTACTTGATTCTTTTTTAGTTTGATGCGGTTTGCCATTTGGTCCCATAAAAATTTAACATGGTTTGGCCCAGTAGTTTTCATTTTATGAACATTTTTACGTCAGTTGTGTGGTATAATTTTTCATGTATGGTGGTGGACTACACTGGCTTTGTCTACGTTAAAACAAACAAAGGCCGAGGAGTAAAGACGACAAAAGGATACATCGCTGTGTTCGTATGCATGCATGGCCACGAAAGCTGTGCATCTGGAATTAGTCTCAGATCTGAGCTCCTCAGCATTTTTATTAGCATTACGCAGCATGTCAGCAAGAAGAGGCACCCCAAAACATATATACAGCGACAATGGTACGAACTTCGTAGGAGCAAGCAGAATTCTAAATAAAGAATTCATCAACATTCAAAAAGTGTTAGACGTGGAATTTTACGAAGCAATCACCGACATGGAGATCAATTGGCACTTTAACGCCCTATCCTGGCCAAGCGCGGGAGGTGTATGGGAAGTAGCTGTGAAGAGCTTAAAGTACCACCTAAATAATAATAAATAATAAAGAATATTCAACAGTGCTAGCATAAATCGAAGCATGTTTGAACACACGACCATTGTGCGCTATAAGTGAAGATCCAGAAGATTTGGATTACCTCACACTATCCCACTTTCTAGCAAGCGGACCAACCTTGACGTTAATCGAAACGGAGAAAGGTTTGCGTACGAGATGGCAACTCACCCAAAAAATCATGGATGATTTATGGAAAAGGTGGAGAACGGAATACTTAAGTCAATTGTCAGTGCGTAGCAAATGGCAGCAACCACACACAAACTTGAAGATCAACGACATTGTCATCATACACGACGTACAGTTACCATCAGGAAAGTGGGCAATGGGAAGAATCACGCAACTTCATCCCGGAAAAGATGGGTACGTCCGGGTGGTTATTATTCGGACAAAAAATGGATCAATGAAAAGACCAATATCAAAGTTATCATTACTGCCTATAAATTAAAATCAATCAGAAGAACAAGAACATCAAAAATCCGCAAGTAACGTATCAAGTCAACGAACACAACAATCGTCATCAAAATTATGCAACTTAATTTATACCATTCTCATGATTCTTATGGTAATGGTACCTACAGCAAGAGGCGAATACAAGTTCTCGCCTGAGCAACAATCAAAGCATCTATTTGGACAAGGTAGCCAATATGCGGCTACAACGCGAAGAATGGAAGCTAATAGTTTACTGCGATATGGCTCCATATTGGCGAGGAAAACATATGTTCACCAGATCAAATACCACAATGTGACTTAGTCCAATTACAGTTACGTCATGTACGCCGAACTCGAACACTACAACAGCATTTTACTCGGTCAGCAAATGCACCGATTACGCCGACGGACGTAGAGGCTTTATCAACGGAGTAGGCAACATCGCACGAAGTTTATTTGGAATATTGGACGAAGATTTTGCCGAAAAATATCAGAAAGATATTGACCTTATCAAGAAGGATCAAAAACATCTTACCTTATTGTGGAAAAACAAGACATCAATCGTTGAAGCAGAATTGAATGTCATCAAACGAGTAGAAACCGCCTTGGAAAAACAACACAAGCTCGTTAATCAATACATAATCAATTGCAACCTGGGTATGAACAAACTGAAATAGCAGATTCAAAAGACAGACAGCAGAAGTGACTTCACTTTATCAGCCTTGCTGGCAAACATTATGCTCTCAGACCTGAAAAATATCCAGGAAACCCTAGTGGATACAGTGGCGAATATTTTCTATGAAAAATTCAAGTTTCACCTCTTAACACCAACACAGCTGAGAGATGAACTCAATACAATAACAGGACAACTTTCAAAGGAGCTGACCATACCCATAAATAACATTCAAACGGATCTAGCAAAGATATATAATTTACTCAAAGTAAAAGCGAGAACAACTAAACAATACATGATTTTTGAAGTCAAGATCCCACTTGTGACTAGAGAAGACTATGAGCTTTACAACTATCATACCAATCCCACTGCAAGTACCTGAAAGCATGGTCACCATCACACCTATCGCGCAGCATTTAGCGATAAACATCCACAAAGATTCCTACATTCCGATTGGGGAAGATGTACGCCTTACGACCAGGACGACTTTATTTGTTCTCTGAAAAGGCCTATTTATCAGATGACCTCAGACAACAATCTGTGTGTAAAAGATCAAGTTGCAAATCAATGTCAAACCGAAACCAAAGAATGGATAGATCAATGGACGGAATTAAGCATCGTCAACTCATATTTGTATTATTGTTGTGGACAATGCACGGTGCGAGTCATATGTGGGGATCATATTACCTACTGCTGAACGACTCAGCAAGGCCACTCGGTGACGGTTGCGTCATCAAAGGTCAAACATTCACGATTTATTCGCACCAAAGCTTAACTAACTCAATCCATACAAAAACAGACGTCATGGATATTGAGATTCCGTCTATAAATCACATCATCAATCTGTTTATACCATCCGCGGCCGCACTGAACGACACCGAAGAGACTATCAAACGGCAACAGGACTTGGCAGTCATCACTCTCACCATCAAGAATGCCAGAGCGAAGGAAGTTGAGGCATTGACAGATTAAGTATCTTCCCACGACATCCACCATTACATCGCCATATACACTGTGGTCGCAGTGATCATAGTCATCTACGGGTGGCGACGGCTGCGAGCGCACAGGGACACTGTACAACAGGACCATCAGGAACCCAACGTGCACTACACGACAGCTGCAAGGAGACCCCCATAGACCATCGCTACTGTCGACAACAGCCACAGCAGCACACGCATAGTTGACAGGGCGTCATCACCACGTTTTGGAAGTCAATACAGATCAATGTAGTGTTATTTAAGTTATTTTATAAGCAATTATGTTTTATCACTTTGTAGCTCATCACGATTCATATCACCCTGTGCACCCTTATCTTCTCCGGGCCTGGAGCATGTACAGTGCAAGCACAGTTTTCATATCAATATGTCAGCATTTTACCTGCGCCGGGCCGGCTAATTTAGTACACGAATGGCATTCATACCGCGTGCACTCATCTATCATGCAATCATACTTTTATCAATAAATATCAATCAATCAGTATCAGTGTATCAATCAGTATCAACTCAAGGTGTAAGGTCCCTAACCATAGATACCTGTTATTGTAGACTGGCTACCATCGACTCCATCAAAGAAAGACGTTTAAAAATAGTCCTCATGACAATGAGCTTTAATTAACAAAATTGCAAAGACTGAGAAGCAATAGGTCATCAAAACTTTAATTTTGTACCAAGTATTGAACTTCAATATTTAAAAAAGCCACCTGTACCTGTAGATTAGGTATGACTCTAACCGCCCAGATTATAATAACATTTGTGCTCGTCAAAACGCATCGTATACCTAAACCCTTTCGAATTCGATCAGGCCTGTAGAAGTTACCTAAAAGATGTGATGATCTTCAAACGACTAAACAGTTTTTCTTGAAACATAGGTAGGTATTATAGCTAAGACCACTCTCGAATAAGACAATTTTCAAACAAAAAAGCGGGTTATCCGTTCAGGAGCTATGATGCCATAGATAGACAGACACATAGATAATACACACTTCAAACTTATAACACCTATTTTGGTCGGGGGTTAAAAATAGAATACCTACACTAGAACATGGCATTCTAAAATCTTGTACTACTTTGTAATCTTATATATTTTCAGTACAGATATTCATCAAAGTCGGATAGATTTTTGATATCCATATCAATCATTGCGTCGTTTGTCGCCGGGGTTACGTTGCCATTCTCTATAACTCTGGTTGCAAATGTGTTTCAAAGCATGATCACGTATGACAAGACGAGGCAAACAAACACACAGGATGACGAAGCCTTTCTACATATTGTACACAAGTTTGGAGCCATGTACTCCTGCATAGGTGTGTTGATGTTTACTTGTGCATACTTGGGTTCTGCACTTATGAATATTACAGCTGTAAATCAGGTAAGTAAGTGGCGAATTAATTATCAAAATTTAGTTAATGGTGCCGATTCCCTTGTCTGCAAAATAAACCAAATTTAAGTTCAGTGCATCTTTTTCTTTCTATTTCATTAAGAAAAGGACAGAAGATAAATTTTAGTTATGTTCTGTCAAATTAATCAGCGCCATACAAGTTTTAGACGCGATTAAAAAGTTGACTACTAAAATTACATCAAATTACGTCAGGTGCTGACTAATTTGACAGGATTAAACTAATATTTATCTTCTGTCCTTTTCATAATGAAATAGAAAGAAAAAGATGCATTCAACTTAAATTTAGTTTAGTTTGTGAACAAGGGAATCGGCACCAATGTCGATCTAATAAATCTGTCATTCAAATATTGCAAGTAATATATGTACTAGTATATAACCGTTAGTTCGATTACGATTATGTACCATTATATTACTTAACTACGATTAAATTACTTACACATTTCCAGGTTTTTAAAATCAGGGAAGAATATTTAAAAGCAGTTCTAAATCAAGACTTTTCGTATTTTGATCTTAATCAAACTGGAGACTTTGCATCTAAAATGGCTGAGTAAGAATATGTGTCTAGTTCTTGTACCTATTGTATTAACCTACCCCTACATTGAATATACTGACCAGTGGCGACGGTTTCAAACAACTCGATTCCTACCGGATTCCCTTTGAAAAATGGCACAGTCAGTATTCTATAGACTCATTATATGACATTAAAGATGTGCACTCAAAGTGCTTACGGGATAATATCCGTGGTTTTCTTTATTGATGAGCTCCCGATATTTCGACGCTGTTGCAAGCATCATGATCGCGGGAATACTGAAGAGGTATGCGGGTGAGGCGAAAATTATTTACTATGAGCAGACAAATCTGTCTACCCTCTTTCTTAGTCTTTTATTACGCGCACTACTGAAAATCGCGACAAAACGCACTCACGGTATCACTAGGTTTTTCTTGATAGTGGAGACGACCGACCTGGATCGATTCGACCGCTCGACTCGTTCGTGTGCGCAGCACAAATAACGTTCTCCGTGTTTAATATTCACAAAAACTATTACATAGTGTACATATAAAGTCAGAAGTTATACCAGTGTGAAGCTCAAGAAAAGTTTTGTGCTCTGTGATAGTGACCATTTAAATCGGACCCATATTACCGAAGATATCACAATAATAAGTGAAACCAAAGTCAGTAAACACTGATCAGCTGCTTGTCACGGGTGAGTCACCGCATGCGCCGACCGATCCATCCGTCACACTATCGCTGTCGCAGCCGCTTCTGTGCGTGCGGACTATTGCTACGCTGCTCGCTCACGTACCACGCACCTCCACGCACTCTACGCGTGTACTGCTCGCTAGTCTACCTAGTGACTCACCGCCTTTGTTTACGAACGAGAACTTTATTTGCTGTCTTTTAAAATGAATACAATGTGTGATGCTTGTAAACAAGATATTTCTTCAAACAGATTTGTTAACTGTACTCTTTGTGAGAAAAACTATCACCCGATTTGTGTAAATGTAACCCTTGACTCCATAAAGCAAAAGGAGAACTGGGTATGTCCTTCTTGCCGCTCTAAAACTCCACGGACTGACAACAGTAACACGCCTGTCTGCCCACCTGCTACACCTGCGGAGCCTGACGTCTCGCGCGTCAACACGCAATCTCGCGCCTACAAACGTATGGCTATCGGTTCACCCAGCCGGGATGGCAGTGAAGGTTCCGTTTCTTTTTCTGAGCTGGTTACAGAAATTCGCCTTATGCGCTCGGACATGGCAGAGGTCAAACTCACTCTAGAAAAATTGTTTGACGGAATGGATAAATGTAATGCCCGTTTAGATCTTTTTGAGGAGCGCATCGCTGCGCTTGAACAAAACTCCACCCAAGTGGCTGAAATGAACGCAACGATGTGCTCATTAAAGGACCAACTGAATCAGCAGTCGCAGGCGGGCATGAGAAATGAAATTGAGATCATAGGAGTGGAAGAAACTAACAATGAAAATCTTCACCATATTGCTATGGTTGCGGCAACTAAGATTGGGGTCAATTTAGCCATAGAGGATATCGACTGGACTGCCCGTGCAGGCCTGAAGAAGAAAGGTCCAACGTTTACCCCTGACTCCAATTTCCCCCGACCAGTCATAGTCAAACTTCTGCGCCGAGCAAAAAAGGACGAAATTATAAAAGCATTTAAAACAAGGCGCAATCTATCATCCCAGGATATTGAGATTCAGGGCCCTATCAGGAAGATTTTCATTAACGAACACCTCACTAAAGAAAATCGGATCTTATTTCGGGAAGCCAGAGTCCGGGCTAAGAATGCTGGATTCAAGTTTTGCTGGACGAGCAGAGGCCAAGTACTCGTTCGTCAAATCGAAGGGAAGACAGCTATACAAATTAAAAATAATAGAGACCTGGACCACTTTCTTGGCGCAATACCCTCAATTTCACCTCCCTTTCCAGATGTCTCGAATTGAACGCTGTGCTTGTATAAAGTCCCGATACTTGTATGTTATAATTAACCGAATTTTTCATATTCCTGTTTCCTTAAAAAAAAACATATATTACAAGTGTTACTTAATGACTTGCTTTACGATGGGTAACGGTTGCTTTAATTTACGATGTACTTTAGTTAATAATGCTTATGTTCGCCTAAACACTTTTACCTCCGAACTCTCCACACTCACAGAGCCAATCACTATACTCACCCCCAAAAATCAAGTTCTACATTTAACCAACAGTTTCTCATACTTACTGTCACGAAATCAACATATCTACAAAGTATTAATACAGTTATACGCTCACTCACATCAGACACACAGCAAACTCCTTCCCAAACACACTGGTCAACGCGACCAATTCCTTCTCTCTGGCACAAAAGCGGCAACAAACTCCCCTAAACCATATTTCAGTATTTTTACAATGTTTTTAGATAATGGATAAAGTTGATCTATCAGACGAAATCGACGAAACGCTTACGTTAGCTTGCCGCATCATTGATAGCCCAGAGTTGTGCCGAGATATATTGGCGGAGCACGATTTTAAAGTACTAACTTGCAATATTAGAAGCTTACATAAGAACTTTCCTGAACTTGTAACGGTACTCCATCGCCTTGACTGCCAATTCGATGTAATAGTGCTAACAGAGTGCTGGCTTAACGTCAACTCCATAGTCAATAATTTACCAGGATACAACTGCTTTCACACTCAGAAAGTTATCAACAAAAGTGGTGGAGTAACTGTATACGTGAGAGATACTTGGCCAGTTACAGTTAGCGAGCCGGATTTTGATGACGCCAATTGTCTTGCTGTCAAATTTAACACAAATATGACACTTCTGGGAATCTACCGCTCACCTTCATTTAGTAATACAGATAGATTTCTGAACTCATTGGAAAACTCGTTAACCGGTCTGAATAGTCCATGTGTGATTGTTACAGGCGACATGAATATAAACCTTCTTGATAATAACCCCAATGCCACTTGTATCGCTTATCAGTGTCTCCTATCGGAATACGGATTCCTCCCTACAATCACTAAACCAACTAGAGGCGAAGCTTGCTTAGATCACGCGTTTATTAGAAGTAAAGGCTCAACTCAAGGTGTAGTCTGTAAATCCTCGATAACGGACCATGACCTTGTTATCTTAGGCACAAACCTACTAAAAGTTAGTAATCCACCTCGCAACAGATTTAAAATAAAAATAGATTACGCTAAGATCGCCGAAGATATTAGTAAACGCGACTGGACCGAAGTTACGTCTAAAACCGAAGTAAATGATGCGATGCTTCTGTTCAACAAAATATTAACAGAGACCATAAACAAACACACGGAAAAAATCAAAACTACCCGCTCTAAGTTTAACTTGAAGCCGTGGGTCACTCCCGGCTTGATTCGGTGCATACGTCATCGAGACACGCTGCATGCTCAAGTGAAGGCGCAACCATCAAACCTACAGTTAAAAGCCGTTTATACTCGATATAGAAACCACTGTAACGACATCCTTCATAAACGCAGGGTAGAGTTTGAGGGTAAAGAGTTAGAGAATCACAGTAGCCAACCCAAAAAACTCTGGCGAGTCATAAAAGACATTTGTGAATTCCCTAAAAAAATCAACGACAATCAAGAACTCCTAAAGTCTGCAGAAAATGGCAACTCATCCATTAACTTCTGCAACAGTCATTTCGTTTCGGTAGGCAAGAGCTTGGCACTCAACATCTTAAATAAACTCCAGACTACAGAGAACAAACTCTGCAATGATGCCACTCTTGCAGACCGATCCAGGGACTCTCTGTTCCTTCATCCAACAGACAACTGTGAAGTTGGCAGTCTCATTACCGATATGAAAGACGACAGTGCACCTGGATCTGACGGGATCCGTCCACTACTTCTCAAGCACATCAAACCATTTATACTGAACCCCCTAACGCATATCTGTAATTTGAGCATGTCAACGGGTAAATTTCCTGACTGCTGGAAAGTCGCCGCTGTAACGCCGATTCACAAGAAGGGCGAAAAAGACTGTCCTGACAACTACAGACCTATCTCTCTACTATGTGTACTCTCAAAGATCTTAGAGAAGCTCGTTAACAACCGAGTCATTAGCTTTCTCGAAAAGCACGGCCTTTTATCCGGACGCCAGTACGGCTTTAGACGCGGGAAATCCACAGAGCAAGCCGTAGGGCTTTTAACTGATATTGTATCTTCAAAGGTTGATGGGGGAAAACGGGCAATTGGTGTCTTTCTTGACCTGGCCAAGGCATTTGACACAGTTTCCATTCAAATACTTTTAAAAAAGCTAGATCGCCTTGGCGTTAGAGGCATCGCTTGGGACTGGTTCAGAAGTTATTTGATGGATAGACAGCAGTATGTTGTGATCGCGGACAATGTCAGTGACAGCCTTCCAGTCACGTTTGGGGTGCCACAGGGAAGTGTTCTTGGGCCGACATTGTTCACCATCTACATGGATGACATATTGAGGTTAAATATCCCACGGTCAGATATGATTTGTTACGCAGATGACACAGCAATCATATTTCACGGTGACACATGGGAGGACACCACAGACGCCGCAGAAAATGGCATGCGTATTATATCTGACTGGCTCGACAGAAATCTCTTAACCCTAAACGTTGAAAAGACTAATTTTATAACGTTTTCCAACAGTCGTTCCTGCTGTCCGGAGATCGATCATGTCAAAATTCATAACATCCACTGTCGTGCAACAAATTGCTGCTGTAACGATATAGGTAGAGTCAAATCAACCAAATATTTAGGTGTCACAATAGATCAGAATTTGTCTTTTAAAGAACATATCTCGTCACTCTCTAAAAAAATCCGTAAGTTCATTTATATATTTAAATCCCTACGTGCCAGTGCCCCGAAAGTCATATGCAGAAAAGTTTACCTAGCACTTTGTCAATCGCTGTTGCAGTACTGTGTAGGCGTCTGGGGTAGCGCGGCCAAGTCCTATATGCTTGAACTCGAACGTGCTCAACGGGCTGTTCTTAAAGTTTTCCTTGGAAAACCGCGACGCTACCCAACAGACGAACTATACAAAGAAGCAGGCGTCTTGCGTGTCCGACAGCTTTATATCCAAAAGTCCCTTCTTAAACTGATAGCTGCGTCAGGGAGTCAATTCACATACATCCAAAGAGGTAGGATAGGAGCTGACAGACTACCAATCCCAAGAGTTAGAACAGTTTTTGCTACGCGCTTTTCACTCTTTCTCCCTATTCGAGTCTTTAACACAGTCAATAAATCCACACTAAAAATCCCTGGTAATATACTTGAAGCCAAGATTATTATTAAGACATGGCTTCAGGACCTGACCTATGATGAGACAGAAAACCTCTTGTGCCCCTTGAAATAACTAGCACTCAAACGGCACTCACATAATCAAGACCTTTCCCTGCCCCTGTCTTAAACCAGCCAACACACACACTCACACACACACACACACACATACACGCGCACACATACCTGCCATCATGTTTGCAATGATGATTGATTTGAATTTGTGATTTTGATGATTTTATTTTGAATTATTGAATGAATTTATGATTTTAATGTTTTTTGTTTGTTTTTCTTTTTTTGTGAATTTAATTTAAATTATTAATGGTGATTGTTTTGAATTATGATTTGAATTTAAATTATTAGTATATTTAATAATAAAAACAATTAATATTAAAATAATTTCAATTTTATGTATGTTCATCTTCTTGTTTATTTTATGTTATATTCATTTATTGATTTAGATAGATTGATATTATTATTATAATGTAAATATATATATACCTATATTCATATATATATATATATATAATTTTCAAAATTAACTGTTACTTGTGTCTTGCTGTGCTGTGTCACGCTGAAGAGTCAGTTACTCGATCTGCCTTTACTGTCTGTATTGGGCCACCAAGATACAGGCTGTGCCTAGTTTGGGGCCCACGGTTTCTTCTTTGTAGTTTTGAACTCCTATATGCTCATTGTTTTTGTTTTCATGTTTGTATAATTTGTAACTTGTGTGTGTCAATAAATTGATTGATTTGATTTATTAAGAAAAACCTAGTGATACCGTGAGTGCGTTTTGTCGCGATTTACAATCGAGTTCCAGTAGTGCGCGTAATAAAAGACTAAGAAAGAGGGTAGACAGATTTCTCTGCTCATAATAAATAATTTTCGCCTCACCCGCGTACCTCTTCAGTATTCCCGCGATCATGATGCTTGCAACAGCGTCGAAATATCGGGAGCTCATCAATAAAGAAAACCACGGATATTATCCCGTAAGTACTTTGAGTGTAGTGAAAAACAGTGCATTAAAGATGTGTACTCCGGCTTACCTCTTACAAAAATTGACCCTTCGCTACCGATACCGACAACCTAGAGCTGGAATGTTAGCACTAGCTCCAAATAGAATCCATCTGCTGCACAAATCTGACGGTTTGCTGCACAAAATGTCTTTCACACAAATCTTTCTGAAACTGACTAAAATCGATATAGTCGACCATCATTATAGAAAACGGATCTTTTATTTTGTTTTAGTGACGTCATAAAGTTAGAAGAAGGTATCGGCGACAAGGTGTCGGCGTTTGTATATAGTACCACCACGGCCTTCAGCTGCATCATAATGGCGATGCTGAAAGGATGGAAACTGGCGCTTCTGTGTCTCACCACAACTCCTGTCACCTTCCTGCTGGTCGGCTTGACTGGGCGAGTACGTGGTTTATCCTACAGTACCCGGGTGTAGGTCAATGTGGCGTGTCGATGTCACTTTATGTCACAGAAACAGCGCTCTATACAAAGACAATTTTTTCCGAAATCCATAGTGCCTTATTTACACGGGGACACCAGGGCAGATAGGTGTCGATTCTGTTGTGCACAAACTAAACATAATTTAGGCTATTGCTATCTTTTTCTCTCTAATAAAACGAGAAACAGACTGACGTAATTAAGAGCTGTCAAATTTAGTTGGAACTAATATTTCTATACAAATGAAAGGTGCACGTAAAAACATGTCGACTAAAAACACGGTGAAGCGCAAGGACGTTTGGCCCCCAAACTGGAACGGACCGGGGCTGCCTTCAGGCGGCTCCTGCCCAACCTGGGGGGGCCAAACATTTCCTGCCGGAGGCTCTACGCAGGAGTCGTGCGGTCCATGGCCGGGGCCCCGGTGTACCCCGTTAATTGAGGCGGCGAGCCGCCTACTACCTGAACGTGCCCCAAAAGGTGGTAGCCGTAAGGCTGGCCCGGGGGTACCGCATGATCTCCCGCGAGGCAGCGAGCATCCTTGCCGGATTGCCGCCATGGGATCTGGAGGCAATAGTCCTCGCGCGCCTGCATGAATGGCGCGCGGAGGTGCTACGCCGGGGGGAAACTCCGCTGCCGCGGCAAATTGTCGCTCAGCGGACAGACTTCTGGCGGGATCTCATGGCAACGTGGAGAGAGCGACTGTCGCAACCCTGTGCAGGGCACGCCACAATAGTGGCGATAAGTCCTCTCTTTGAGGAGTGGCTTGAGAGAGGCCACGGCGTCCTCACCTTCCGCCTGACGCAGGTCCTCACCGGACACGGTTGTTTCGGGAGGTTCCTACACCGAATCGGGCGGGAGGAAACGCCCGGTATTTCCACTGCGAGGATCGACCGGAGGACACGGTGGAGCACGGTGGAGGTGTGCCCCGCGTAGGCGGAGCACCGCAGTGCCCTCGAAGCGGCGATCGGCGGCGGCAACTTCTCGCGTCCGGCCCTGGTCCAAGCCATGGTCCGGAGCGAGACGGAATGGGACGCCGTCACCTCCTTCTGCGAAGCAGTCATGCTAGACAAGAAGGTGGCGGAACGTGAGAGGGAGAGAGAGAACCTCACGTCCCGGTCGCCGCGGGAGACGCCCCGGGCGTCATGGGCCACCGTAGGCGCCGGCCGCTGGACGGTGGGCTATGGGCTAGCTCGCCGTCCGTCCGTCTCATGACGACAGGCCGTGTCGACGGCGCGTTCGTGTTCCACCCGCGCCTCAAAGGATACCGTGACCTCGGAACACAAAGGGCGATGAAGGAACATAGATGGGTTTTAGTCAGTAAAAGTATTGACACTCCCTCCTGCTCCGCCCAGAGCGGTAGGTAGGAGTGATTTGATGATTTCCCATCCGAAAAAAAAGGCATAAACTAGTTTGACATCTTTAACTTAGTTCATAGCTATAGCCGTCCTTTTTCTCGCACTGTCTTTTAGTAAAAGATAGCAATAGAATAAATTAAGTTTAGTTTGTGCACAACAAAATCGACACTAATATAATACTTCGCTCCGTAACCAGAGGGTCTAAAATGGCAGTTTTAGCAGAATCGTAATAGGATAATAATATGAATTACTTATGTTTAAACTCGTAAAATGGTCAAAAAGTGACAATAAATTCATAACATTAACTGCGTCTATGACTATTTTAATGATTATACCTAATTCTGCTAGAGTGGCCATTTTAGACCGAATCGACCGAATTTGGAGCTGTCTTTTTCACATGATTCTGAGTCCCTAAGTTGTTATTCTTTGCCTAAACCCTACATTCAATACTCTATGAATTACCGTGTGAGGAGTCAAACTCTGCCTGCCGGGGCTGCGGGAATGTTCGAAAGAAATACTGTGGCCCCGGAACACAAAGGGCGATGAAGAGATGATGAGATGAGTTAAAGAGTTACAGGTTGCGGCCCAATCATGTTTTTTCTATTGTTAGTCGAATGTACATTTGCAAAGCAAATAATGCAATATGAAAAGTTCGAGAAACAGAGCAGCTTAGCTGTCTATGTACGTATAATTGTCCTAATACTATTTTTTCTTAGATAGCAGATCGCCTGTACAAACGTGAGGCGGTTCAGACAGGTCGGGCTAGTGCCATCGCTCAGGAAGTATTGAGCTCCATACGGACTGTATACTCCTTTAATGGTCAGAGCAAAGAGATAGAACGATACAAGAAACCACTTGCGGCTGCTAAGAAGATTTACATGAAGAAGGGTATTGTATTCATTGCAGATCATGGATCGTTTTCAATATAAGGTGTATCTGTTCATACACGAAATCTCTTAAGGTTTCATTGTACTCATCATTATGAAAAACTTTTACTATAGGACCAAACCCTGAATCCCTTTAATATTATGTTCGCATTAACTCGTCAAAATGTATCGAACGGCTGATTTTTTAAGAGATTTCGTCTATGAACAGCTACACCATATAAGTTAAGCCATTAACGCATATTCTTTGCTTTACAGAATTTTTCACAGGTCTCTCAATGGGATCTCTGTTTTTCTGCGTTTTCTGCTCTTATGCATTGTCTTTATACTTCGGAATATACCTCGTAGTACACGATCCTGAAAACTATAATGCAGATGTTATGTTTTCGGTAAATTATTTACTACGGTCCATTGTTCCATGTATTATGTAAGATATGTTCAACAACCTGAAAGATATTGCGCTTTTCAGGTATTCTTTGGCGTAATGACAGCTCTTGGAAACTTCGGTGCAGTGGGTTCCTTAGTTCGGTCGTTTGGCTTGGCTCGAGGCGCTGGAGCCCAGATATTCAACCTTTTGCAAAATGTGCCCACTATCAACCCCCTGTTAGACCAAGGGGTCAGACCGGCTGCAGTTGAAGGAACCATTGAATTGAAGAATGTGGTGTTCCAGTATCCGTCTAGACCGAATGTGCCTGTTAGTACTACATGTGTAATATTGTTATAAGCTATAGCTTAGAACAGAGTAGTTAAATAAATAACAATGTGAGCGAGGATTTTTCGCCTTACTAAGCATAACAAATTCGGAACACAGCTTTACAGGGATCCTTTTTGAGGTAGGTAACGAATTTTAACAAACACCCTCTTATTGGTTGCCATTCTGACGAATTTTTGTGCAGCTTAGGCGGAGATAGTAGGTATTATTATTTAGTAGCTAATTTCACATCATTACAGGTGCTGAGAGGTGTAAGTTTGACCGTGAAACGAGGACAGTCTGTCGCTTTAGTTGGGCACTCTGGAAGTGGAAAATCCACTATCGTACAACTCATATCCCGTTATTATGATGTGGTCAGTGGCAGTGTGAGTATTTTATTTAGATAGATAATCTATTACTGAGTACGGATGGATGGATTGTGTGAGGAATGATATGAGAGAAAGGAGTAAATGATGTCGTGAACTCGTGACGTGTGACAGGGCAGAACGGAAGAAGAAAACGTGTTGCGCCGAGTCCAAGTAGAATGGGATAAGGGCAGGAAAATAATGATAGTGATGAATTTATTTCTGCATAAATCAAATGGCAATAATGGGGAGACACACTGTGGAAGTAATGGCGCTAGCATAGCTGGTTCCCAACATCGTCATTGGTTGAAAATGTGGTAATGTCATTTTATATTTCAACTAGCGGACGTCCCGCGGTTTCACCCGCGTAGTTCCCGTTCCCGTGGGAGTACGGGGATAAAATATAGCCTATGTTACTCAAGGTGAATGTAGCTTTCTAATGGTGAAAGAATTTTTGAAATCGGTTCATTACTTCCGGAGATTAACGATGATTATTACAAACAAACTTACAAACATACAAACTTACAAACAAATGTTACCTCTTTATAATATTATTATTATATTATATATTATAAGTATAGATATAGTTTAACCTCTTTGGTCAGATTGAGACCAGCCATGGTGGCGCCATCTTAGATTATCTTTGCCTGTGTCTCTCCATTAGCAACGTCCATGTTCAGAATCCTAGTTTGGTGTGCTTAGCATATTTATGAGCTGCGTATTACAATTCTATGCTAGGTAACACAAAGTTTGTATAAGTAAAATGAGAAGTTTTTGCAAAAAACAGGTGTGTGTGGACAATATAGACGTACGCAATTTGTCGGTTCAATGGCTGCGGTCGCAGATCGGTCTGGTAAGACAAGAGCCGGTGTTGTTCAACAACACGGTTCGGGAGAACATCCGCTTCGGCCGCGAGGACGCTACTGATGCGGAAGTGCAGGCCGCGGCTCAGCAAGCCAATGCTCATTACTTTATCACAAAACTGCCTAAGGTATGAAGGTGCATCCACAGCGAAGTTACTTTTTGTGGAGCTACGTTTGCTAGTTACGTTCGCTAGCTGGGCGCTTGATGCTGGCAGGCGAGAGGGTGAACGACGCATCACACCGCAAATTATCGAAAGAGCCGAAAGAAGTATGAAAAGGGCGTCGTTCGCGTTGCTCGCCCACCCGTCAGGTACCGGTGTGGCCTGCAGTGTAGTGGGCAACAACGGAAAACAAAAAAATATAGCAGATACCGCAAAAGTTAAGGAAAGTTACTTAACGTTATCATGTTGCAAAATGAGCGTCAGCAAAAAGTAACCTTCACTTTGATTGATAAAAATAATTAATTGATAATTAGAAGATAGCAGAAGACACACTCATGCCAACAGGGGGCTGATGCCTATTCTACCGGGCATTCCTTTTTAAAACTTGCTGAGTGGTTTGTCGTTTTAGTCGCTAGCGACGTTCATGTGCTTTTCTGGGGAAGGCACAAAGGTCGGTCAAAGGTCGTGCCAGGCAAAATTGACTTAATCCATTACTTGAGCCTCAAATTTGCCAAAGGGAAAACTTAGATTAAGTTCGCTTATTATCACGTAATATTGTTACAAAGGGCTATGATACGATGGTAGGCGAGTATGGCGCATCTTTGTCGGGCGGTCAGAAGCAACGCATCGCGATTGCGCGTGCGCTGATCCGGGAGCCTCGCCTCCTACTGCTGGATGAGGCTACCAGCGCACTCGACACCGCATCTGAAGCTAGAGTGCAGTTAGCACTTGATAAGGTTAGCTGATGTTTTACCAAAAGTTTGCAAAAAAGTACTAACTGGTTACCTTGTGTTGTTTCATCGTGGGGTGTTATTAAACAAATCTAGGACAATCGCTTCGTATCTTCATTAAAACAAAAACGTGGTGAGGTCAATGTTGCGTTTAAGTCCTATAAGTAGTAACATAAATGGCTGTTCAAAATGATCCCTCATAATATTATCATCATCATGCGAGCCACAGTTTTATTTAGTTAGAATCTAGCTCCCATAGCAATAATGTCCACCAACTTCCAGGCAGCGGAAGGTCGTACGACAGTGGTGGTGGCCCACCGACTGGCCACCGTCAGGAAAGTGGGGCTCATCTATGTGATGGATGGCGGTCTGGTGGTGGAGACTGGCACTCACGAGGAGCTCATGGCCGCTAAGGGACATTACTTCAACATGGTTACTTTACAGGAGCCCGAGAATATTGAGGTCAGAGAAGGTGTGGTATCTTGGTCTTATTTTAGGGCTGTTAATGTAATTTAAGCTTTAGGTTGTTACTGGCTTTTTGTGATTGTTCTACATCTGACTGCGAATATGAACAATCTGCACATCACGTGTTGGGAGAGCAGTCTTTGGCAGAATGAACGCAATATTATGTTGGATAGTGTACAGGTTACATCCGGAGTTATTTATACTAAACGGGCCTTGTAGAAATAGAACAAATTCCGTGCGTTTAATCAAATATCAGTGGTGCTAGGCAACTGGGCCTATCCCAGTCCTTTGTGCCTATTGGCCTTGTATCGTTCTGTCTCCTGCTGATATGGAGGGAAGTGGAAATTATGGTTTTTCCTACTCCTCCGCTATATTTTTCTTATTAATTTCATTGCGGTATCCAAGACAGTTAAATTCTTTCTCTGGGACTTCGTCTGGCTTCATTGTCTCGGCGCTGTTCTGGTGGTCGTCACTGGCATTAAGGAGTAACAGTGGTTTGGGAATAGTGTGGCTTGTCCCAAAAAAAAATGGCGTTTTGAGACAGAGACGGCCTGCGATGGCGGATCGTTGTAACGTATATCTGATATTAGAGATATTCTAGAGTAGTGTATCTAACTAGATGTCTGGAGTAGTATTTAACTGATATAATTTTAGAGCTATTCAAAGATTTGGGCTTGCGTTTCAAGTTACATCTGACTGCTACCGCAGCCAACCCATGACGTTATCGACCGCAAACAGTGGTGTTGATTCTGTTGTGCACAAACTAAACTTAATTTAGGCTATTGCTATCTATTACTAAAAGGCAGTGCGAGTAAAGGACGGCTATAGCTATAAACTAAGTTAGAGATGTCAAACTAGTTTATGCCTTGCGCTTCACCGTGTTTCTAGTCGTCATGTTTTTACGTGCACCCTTCATTTGTATGGAAATATTAGTTCCAATTAAATTTGACAGCTCTAAATTACATCCGTCTCTTTCTCGTTTTATTATAGAGAAAATGATAGTATTAGTCTAAATTAAGTTTAGTTTGTGCACAACAGAATCGACACCACTGTCTTCTTACCGTTAATAGTCACTTCAAGAATTCAAGATACTTGCTTTTGAAATAAATGTCGAGTCTTTGAAATTCGGTAGGTACCTACAGCTTCCGCAGACACATCTCTAAAAAAAATTAAAACCGTTTACCGTCTGCTCACAGCTCTGTAGGTAAGCAAAAGTATGCAGCAAACATTTTGAAAAGTTTATTTATCCTGAATTCCTGAGTACTTTGCTCACATAGGTCTCAAACTCTCTCTATGTATCCAAAAGTTAGGCAATAATTTGATGATACATTGTGTTATACTGCAGATCATGTGCTACTCAAACAGGAGTCTTCTATATCAGAATACGTTGTTCCCGAAGTTTTGGCTGTGGTAGGTAAATACTTACTATACAATTTTAATAACGTGGCTTGATCAATCAAGGCACAAATAGAAAGGACAAATAAAGGTAAAAAAAAGCAAAAAGAAGAGAAGCAAACAAAAGAAGCAAACATCAATAATTATTGCATCTATTTTTAAGTACACATATAATTCTCGTTTAGGAATTTGTATTAATATGTGACACGAACACGATAAATAAAACACTGTGTCTCAAATCTCACTTGACAATCCCTAAACAGTGAGAAGGAACACCGATGTAAAATAAATCTGCTATGCTGCTAATACTTACACGGTCACCATGTAAGGAACATTTGATTAAAAAAATACCGACGAAAAATTTGCATAAGTACACATTGAAAATTTTAATTTTTCAGAGGTTATCTGAAAACGTGGTAATTTAAGCGTTTGTGTGTCGGTTTTCCATCCACAACGTATAAGGGTGTAAAAAACCTCTTAACGAAGCCGAAAGGCACTTGTTCTCCCCGTCATTGCGATAAAAAATTTTTTACACCAGTGTTTTTCAACCTGGGGGCCTCAATGGGGGGTCGCGAAAACTACCTCAATAAACAAAACAATAAAGCCTAGAAAAATAGATTTAATAAGAAAATGTTAACTAAAGGATATAAACATTTGTATGTTCATACAAATTAACAAAATAAAAACCTTTTAGTACTTATCCATCTTATTGAGGTTTTGCTTGTTTTTTTACATTTACATTTTTATTTTTACATTACATATTTCTCCCATCGTGGATCCGTTTTTGCTACAATGAGAATTTGAGAATTAAATCAAATTCCAGATTTAAAACAAAAAAAACTGTTTTAAATACATTTATAAATATAAAATTTTATATAAATTTAATATTTATTTTGTAACATAATAAAATACATGAAAAAAAAGCTTAGGGGGTTGCCGCGACAAATTGTCGCTCAGCGGACAGACTTCCGGCGGGATCTCATGGCGACATGGAGAGAGCGACTGTCGCAACCCCGTGCAGGGCACACCACGATAGTGGCGATAGGTACTAGGTATAGGTAGGCCACCACGTGGCCCCCGGCCACCGTAGGCGCGGGCCTGTGGACGGTGGGCTATGGGCTAGCTTCGCCGTCGCGTATTCGGAATCTATACCTTCAGCCAACGCTCTATAGTGTTGAGTTCGGATATACAATAAAAAATGTATACGCCCGTGCTAAGGATTTCAAAATATACCCGACCGCAACATTTTTCTGGGGTATACTTTCATGTAGGATACTCCATTTTGCTATACTGTAATGTATACCCGTTTCACTTAATGATCACCAGAAATTGAACTGTTATGCTCTTGCATCCGAGTCAAGGGAGACCCGGTCGACGGAGCCCCGCTTCGCGGGGCTCCTACTTCTGAATGGTTTATAAAAAAATAACCACGAAGGGTATGGCGGGGTCTATTCGCTCGCTTCGCTCGCTCATTCGACCCCGCCATACCCTTCTAACCTAATCTATCCGTGTCGGGGTGCCCCAAGTCGGCCTAGGCAAAACTAGTTTGTCATCAACCACCTCATTAAAATTCGACGAAAGTATAAGTACCGAACGATTGCTTCGTTGCGGTCGGGTATGTTTAAAAATACGTACGCGCGAAATCCTATATCTGAAAGTATACCCGATGTCAACCCGGGCAGTGACGTCTCAAATGTTAGGTAAAGGTACATTTTAATTTATTAATTCTCGATTTCTGGATTTGAAAACATACCCGACGGCAACATGGTCCCTGACGTCAAGAGACAAAAATGCGCTTCGCCGTCTGTCCGTCTCATGACGACAGGCCGTGTCGACGGCGCGTTCGTGTTCCACGCGCGCCTCAAAGAGAGTCAGCAAAAAGAAAGAGGGGTCCGTACGGACCCCCTTCCTTCCTTCGATGCCTGCCGGGGTTGCGGACTGTTCGAAAGAGATACCGTGGCCCCGGAACACAAAGGGCTATGAAGGAACATGGATGGGTTTTAGTCAGTAAAAGTCTGACACTCCCTCCTGCTCCGCCCAGAGAGGGAGGAGTCATTTGATGATTTCCCATCCGAAAAACAAGAAAAAAAAAAGGTGGTCGTGTCGTGAAAAAGGTTGAAAAACACTGTTCTACACTATACCTGGGAACCTTCTAATTATCTTTTTTTTTAATACAAGTTTTCACTGTATGATTTTTAGGGTTCCGTACCCAAAGGGTAAAAACGGAACCCTATTACTAAGTCTTCGCTGTCTGTCCGTCTGTCCGTCTGTCCGTCTGTCTGTCACCAGGCTGTATCTCATGAACCGTGACAGCTAGACAGTTGAAATTTTCACAGATGATGTATTTCTGTTGCCGCTATAACAACAAATACTAAAAACAGAATAAAATTAATATTTAAGGGGGGCTCCCATACAACAAACGTGATTTTTTTGCGGTTTTGTCTAATGTATAGATAATGGTACGGAACCCTTCGTGCGCGAGTCCGACTCGCACTTGGCCGGTTTTTACTTTAAACACCACTATAACCCCCGTACTATTCAATCCATCCATCACAATATTTTAAGTGCGTTACATTGAGTTCTACAACAAAACATGATTTTGCACCCCAAAAAAAATGTCGTTTCCCAGCAATAATTTTTGCGTAAAGTTACTTAGTTTGATGTACAGAATGCTTGGTTGGCGGCTTCGTGATGAGGTTGTTTACACCCTGTTTATTCACACGACATTAACACAAACTGAACAGACTTTCTAAGCTCTAAATAAATCTGCTTGCTATTGTTAATGATTTCAAGCCTCCAGAGGACGACAATCCAGCCAAAGTGCCGCGCCTGTCCTTCTGGCGCGTGCTTGCCTTGAAGTCAAAGGAGTGGCAGTATGTGCTGGCGGGGACGCTGTGCTCCATCGTCATCGGCTTCGCGACGCCGCTGTTCATCGTTGTCTTCGGGAGTTTGTTCGGTGTTCGTGAATTTTTTGCTTTAAATCATCATCTGCCTAGAATTTTCTAAACTGTGTTGGGCTCGACGTCAGCTTCCAGTCTAACCGGATGCAGTTGTGTTGAACGGCTGCCTATCTGACCAAAACCCAGTTACTGGGCTGGGTAACACGGCACCATATACTAGTTATTAGAATTTTGGACTTCTGGCTACACAAATGATAGCTGGGGCAAACTGCGTTCTAAGGCACATAATGGTCTCGTCGGAATGTAATGAACTCATTTATAGTGAGAATTAAATCAAGGCATGATTTAATTCTCTTGTATAAATGTGTATATCAAGCAGTAATACGGCATTTTGTGAAGAAATTTCGAGGAAAGTTCTACATCCTTACATATATGGACTTGTTCTGTAATGTTGCTAAATTATTTGTGTTATTGCTGGCGAAATGTGGGTGTTTTAAGAGGTAACCTTAACCTTCGATTATTAAATATTATAGTCGTGATGTTAAACATATTTACTACAAGATCCAAGAAATCTGCCTTGTATTTATGTCTCTATGTCATGAAACCAGTACTTACCACTATCTTTATTTCATCATCATCATTTCAGCCGAAAGACGTCCACTGCTGGACATAGGCCTCCCGCAAGTGTCGCCACATTGACCGCTATCGTGCGACTCGCATTCAGCGGATTCCCGCAACCTCAGCGGATTCCCGCAACCTTCACTAGGTCATCGGGCCACCTAGTGGGAGGCCTTCCAACGCAACGTCTGCCGGTTCGCGGTCACCATCTCGGTCGCTATCTTTATTTACTTTAATTTATTTAGCATGATGTCTAACTGGAATTCTTTGATATTTCTTTCAGTCCATGTCAACCCCAGACCTTGACAAGCTGATGGAGAAAGTGGAGGATGTTTCTATACTCTGCGTATCAATTGGATGTATAATGGGCCTCTCTTATTTCATCGAAGTAAGTTTATTTACCTTTTCACAGAAAGTAATAAAATAAATTCTAGATCACCACGTTCTCTGTAACATGTGTGCTAACATTTTGGATTTTAGAAAGTAGGTATTACGGATCTATTTGTCTATTTTTGAATTTTATGAAGTGCCATCCAGCAAAGGAAAATTGTGTGTAGGTAAAAATTCAAAGGATCAGATAGTGCCTAAAAGTACCTATGTAATTTGTTAATTTTATTGATAAACCTTCCACCACAATCTGCTTTAGATATGAAACCAGGTCATGATTAAACTATTACGATTACGAGTCACGATTAATTTCATATAAGTACCTACCTCTACCTACCTTGTCGGATGGGAAATCATCAAATGACTCCTCCCGCTCTGGGCGGAGCAGGAGGGAGTGTCAGACTTTTACTGACTAAAACCCATCCATGTTCCTTCATCGCCCTTTGTGTTCCGGGGCCACGGTATCTCTTTCGAACAGTCCCGCAACCCCGGCAATCCCGGCAAACTCTACCTACCTACAAACACGATGCTACCTACTAAAGTACAAAATAATGTGCTGAGGTGCTGAGACAATGTTTGCTACTATTTCCTGTCATTGCATGGTGTCTTCGGCATTCTTATTATTGGCGTACGTCCAAACCTTGAGCATTCGTTCCTGCTGTTTTATTTGAGAACATGGACAG
This sequence comes from Xestia xanthographa, assembly GCA_905147715.2. Classification (NCBI taxonomy): domain Eukaryota; kingdom Metazoa; phylum Arthropoda; class Insecta; order Lepidoptera; family Noctuidae; genus Xestia; species Xestia xanthographa. The sequence goes on along the minus strand of LR990649.1, from coordinate 11,410,485 downwards.
CGAACGTTCACGGATGATGATTACGGATTCAGATTAGTTTTCATATTTCCTATTTTAATTTAATGTGGAACATTAAAACAGAACACGGTGCAAAATTACTACAACGCCATCTATGACACAAATGAAGAACTAACATCAAAATACTGAATCATGCTATTATGGTTATAGCGACTTATAACATACCTATTACATAGAAAAAATCACAGATTTCGTGCCTAACACGACAATCGAGCACATTGGAAATTGTTAAAGAATGATTCTATTTGATGGGCAAGTGGACTGTATCTAACGGGAAAGGTAGAAGGGACTCACCGAAGCTCGCTGAAGAAGGCCGGCTGCCTCCGAATAGGTACCTACCTGATGATTTTATGCTGTGGGGCGCCCCAATTCTTGTTTCTTGGTGATTGATGAGTATAGGTTGATGGCACACACAATTTGTCTTGAATATCACTTGGTTGCAGTATTTCACGATAATTTTACGGAGTCGTTAAGTTTTGTGGTGAGATATGGCGGGGAACTCGGGGAACTGTTTAATGCATGTCAAAAACGTAGGGTGGTGCTGTGTGCGCAGGAAATGGTACGATTGGAAAGGGCGGGAATTCAAATGATGTTTTATGGTGCTTTAACAGAAATGAATCTACGGAATTCGAAAAACTATTGTCGCTGAGCGACGAGAAAGTCGGGATATGGAAAAGGTTACAACGTTGAATGATAATAATCATGTCGTTCTGACTTTTTTCAAAAAGGTTAGGCTACAGGGCAAACCTTTAAGCCGATCGTCTTTGTTTTAGGCTCAAATTGTAGCTGACTAAATTTTCCAGAGGAGTTTTTCTCAAATTTTTGATATCATTCTTCGTTTCCAAAATATCGAGCGCCAAAATCAAAAATTCGGAAAAAACTTAACATATACCATAACTTTTTTAGTTTTTTATTTTCTCGAATACTCTTTTTGCACCTTACAGCTCTCGCAAATGCGCGTCTTTTGAATATCATGTCTTCAGACCTCTCCGAGATATAAATAAGGGGACCGCACTTTTTCGTGAAATCGGAGCCTGTAATGGAGCGAACGAAAAGACATTTTCAATGTCAAAACCCGACAACAACTTACTGGCGATGGCGGGCTGTAGCCTACCTGACAAATTACTCGTCTGGTCGTAGGATCCCTTTTCTATGGTGGATAAAGAACTTTGCACCCTGTTCTTCATATCTAAACCCCCATAGATTGCGTATGGCATTAGGAACTTGAGACGTCACTAATTTCTCAACTCAAGCGTGGGCCAGACTCTAGTAAACAAGCCTTCCACACACCTCCACATCGGTCTCCACCGGCGGCGGCGGTTGGTTTACAACAGCACGCATGGTTGACGCACTGTTATATACCGCCGGTGGAGACCGATGTGGAGGCGTGTGGAGAGCTTGTTTACAACATTCTGGCACGGGCCATGACTCCACTATTTACAATTTATTTCGAAGTAACCAATAATCTAATTTAACAGCTTATTGAAAATTAATCGGGTATTCAGGTCTAAAATAAAGACGTGTGTCTTGGAATTTTTGGTTAATGTTGTCAACTACCCAATTCTGCCTCTACGTGGATGTTTAGATTGATTTCCCTGAATGTGAACCCCGCAGGCGATATCATTCGGTGTGTCCGGCGCGCACCTGACCGAGAGGCTGCGGTGTCTAATGTTCGAGCACTTGCTGCGACAGCATGTAGGGTTTTTCGACGAGCGGGGCAACTCCACGGGCGCTCTGTGCGCTAAGTTGTCTGCGGAAGCCACTTATGTGCAAGGGGTGAGTATACCTATGAGAACAGGAAGAGTAGGGACTGAAAAGTTCCAGAGTAACGAACGCGCAAAGAAATTCGCAGCAAAGCCGAGGGTAGGCTTTCAGGTAAACCGCAAAACTGCATGTGACATCCCGCTGATTCCCGCGAGATCATAGGACAGGACCAGTAGTTGTCTTTGGGGATCGGCCATGTTCACTGTCCTGCTGAGCGAGAATAACTTTTGGTAGAATAATGATGAGTACGCACGTCGACCAATCAAACTATACAAAACCAGTTTAGGCGAATCTCTCATTGTACGGGATATTTATACAAAGCGAGGCCTTGTATGCTGGAAATGTATAGCTTGATGTGTCGCCGTGTGTACGTAGGTACGTACACACGGCAGTCAAACCCACCGGCCAATCGACAACGGACCGGCCGGACCGTCAACGGCCAATTGACAGTCAAACTTTGATCATAGGTAGGTACCTATGATCAAAGTTTGACTGTCAATTCACGAGCTTGACTATTGCTTTCTATAAGTTGGAACCATGTACCAATAAAGCAAGTTATTCGCAATAACCTACTTGGCAGTCAATATATTGTTTTTAGTACTTAATAGATGACTTTTAAACTTAGCCTATATCAGCTTTATGCTAAAGTGGATGTCCAATCAGTTTAAAGGAGTCTTTTTTATATCCTAATGTAGTCTTTTATCGTTCCCAGGCGACAGGTCAGCGGATAGGCATATGTTTGCAAGGCTTCGGCTCGATCGGCCTGGCACTGTTATTAGCAATGATGTACGAGTACCGCGTGGGGCTGATCGCGCTCGCCTTCCTGCCACTCATCGCCTTCGTCATATACCGCCAGATTAAGGTCACCAGACAAGAATCCTATGGAAACGCCAAGTCATTAGAAAATAGCACTAAGGTGCCTTTAAAACTACTACTCGCAAATACTAGTCAATTTCATAGAGCTAGAAGGTCAGATTGGATGGGAAAGGCAGAAAAACGGGTGTTTTGACGCAACTTGGGACAGGCCTTATTCCAGCAGCGGACTGAAATAAGCTGAGTTGAATAGGCAGGTAGTTCCACTACCGCGATGTACCCACGATGACGATTCCCTAAACGTTGTTTGCGTCTAGGCAAAATTTCGACTGCGTAGCGATAAAGAGAGCAGGTAGGTAGCGTTAATAGAAGATGATGTTTGTCAGATAGCGGTAGAGGCAGTGTCCAACGTGCGCACAGTGGTTTGCCTGGGACGGGAGCAGATGTTCGTCCGGGAGTACGTGAGGCAGTTGGCTCCAGCGATCAAGTGTGCGAAGAGGGCCGCGCACTGCCGCGGACTCGTCAACGGACTCTCACGCTCCATCTTTAATTTCATCAATGCCACTGCTCTCACGTATGGCGGACACCTCATTGTGTCTGAGGGTATCCAATATGAGAATATCTTAGTGTGAGTACCAGTATAAAGGTTAAGTATGGAGACGTATGGCTGGCTATAGACCAAAACAATTTGTTCCCCTTGCAGATGTAGACAAGGCGCAAGACGTGGCTTTTTAGGGTTCCGTACCCAAAGGGTAAAAACGGAACCCTATTACTAAGACTTCGCTGTCTGTCCGTCTGTCCTTCTGTCTGTCACCAGGCTGTATCTCATGAACCGTGACAGCTAGACAGTTGAAATTTTCACAGATGATGTATTTCTGTTGCCGCTATAACAACAAATACTAAAAATAGAATAAAATTAATATTTAAGGGGGGCTCCCATACAACAAACGTGTTTTTTTTGCCGTTTTGTCTAATGTATATATAATGGTACGGAACCCTTCGTGCGCGAGTCCGACTCGCACTTGGCCGGTTTTTTTATTTTCTCCCACAGTTCTCTTTTATTTATTCTGTAGCAGTCTAAGATCCCTGTATTTCGTCCAAGACACAGAAATTTCAAAAAACCACTTATTCGTTGATCTTGCTTGGTAAATTATACTGGTGTTCTTTATCTAGACATGTTAACATTGTCATAAATGATATTACCAGGACTACACAATCATTGCAAATGGCGTCGGGTCAAGCGCAGAACGCGTTCACGTACGCACCCGAGTTCGAGAAGGGCGTGAGTGCCGCTTCTAGGATAGTGGCACTGCTCGAAACCAAGCCACAGATATATGATCCGGTCATGCCGTTGGTCTCTCCTTTTGTAAGTAATCTTGAATTGATTTTACAATTTTTTGTTGCATTTGTATCTATCTAATACATAATATTAGATTAATAAAATCAGATATTTCAGTTTTTGTGAAAAGTCACATTTCTTCGAGAAATTTAGCCTGTTAAAGACGTATTGGTTCAGGCCCCGTAAGATGAAATGACAGTTAACGTTGCTGAACGATCCGCTGCTAGTTTTTTGCATAAACAGAAAATGGGCTCCTACTACCCGAAGGGTATTACCAGTCAGAAACTATAAATAGTATGATTTTAGCGTTCTCTCATGACGCCCTCTTATTCAGCTATCAAGTTTTTATTCTGAATATGTTTGCTGGAACACTCACTGGGTTGGCTCCCCTACCAAGTACCAGTAGAGCTGGGTAAGTTTAAAAGTAGAAAACTGAAAGAGAATTTCCGAATTCGTGTTTCAAGAGCTACACCTACTTTATATAATCTAAAAGCAATTCTAGGTGTTACTACTATGCCATAGTACCAAGCCTCACGTCTTTTAGTTTGTAATTTTGCCTAAAGTCCGTGTTCATTGTTAAAAGAGATCAAAAGGCGCGGCAAGCTTCGAAGAAGTCCAGTTCAAATACCCAAGCAGGCCGGGCGTGCGGGTTCTACGAGGATTGGACCTCAAGGTATGTGGCCCTCACAGAGTACAGCCCTGTACTGTACAACCAAATTGTCTTCTGGTGCCCACCAGAAGACAATTTGGTTACGTATACATCTGTTATACTCTTTGCTAATGAGTCTTCGCTGTGGTGCGAAGGTTCGTCTTGAGCATTATAAATATGAATGTTTAATGAGTATCAAGTAGGTCATATACCATACAATGAGGATGTATGAATGTCTGGATGTTCAGTAGATTTCGCGTGAAAGAGTTACAAACATCTATCCATCCTCACAAGCTTTCGCATTTATAATATTAGTAACATTGTTTGTGGAAATTGGTTTGAAGAACAGCAAGGTTACGCATCATGCATGATCCTTGCGGCATTATAGGTCCAGTGGCCATAGAATTGTTAACAGTAAATTATGTGTGTAGGTGGATAGAGGGAAGACAGTAGCGTTGGTGGGTAGCAGCGGCTGCGGTAAGAGCACCGTCACACAACTCATGCAGAGGTTCTACGACCCCGACGTCGGAGATGTCGTTAGTACAGTCCTATCCAAATATTATGTTCGTTTGTGCTTTGGACGACAGAATCTGCTTTATGAGTTCAGCATTCTCTATTTATTGTGTCGTTATGTCAATACCTTTTCCTAACACTGACAATTAAATGCTAAAATAATACATTTTGATACAAGTAGAGAAAGTTTGTTATTGCATTCGAGGCGGAATGAACACACGAGCCGTAGGCGAGGGTGTCATTGAGCCGAGAACTGCAGCAATAACAAAATGACCACGTGTGTTAAACTACGTTTTTCAATACAATTTTGAAGAAATAAAATAAAAGAATGAAAAATATTTTTCTTTTTTGTCCGCGCTTTGCTTCCGCCAGGTTGAAGGAGAAGCAAAGGTATGAAGCCGTTAAAAAGCCTCATATAAAAATAGCTTTTTTAGGGTTCCGTAGTCAACTAGGAACCCTTATAGTTTCGCCATGTCTGTCCGTCCGTCTGTCCGTCCTCGCTTAATCTCTGTGACCGTTAGCACTAGAAAGCTGAAATTTGATACCAATATGTATATCAATCACGCCGACAAAGTGGTAAAATAAAAATTGGAAAAAAATGTTTTATTAGGGTAGCCCCCCTATATGTAAAGTGGGAAGTGTTTTTTTTTTTTAATTTCAACCCTAACGTGTGATATATTGTTGGAAAGGTATTTAAAAATGAATAGGGGTTTCCTAAAATCATTTTTTGATAATGCCAATAATTTCGGAAAAAATCGCTCCAAAAGTAAAAAACAATGTGTCCCCCCCCCTCTAACTTTTGAACCATATGTTTAGAAAATATGAAAAAAATCTGAAAAGTAGAACTTTATAAGGACTTTCTAGGAAAATCATTTTGAACTTGATGGAAGCAACAGTTTTTGTACAAAAAAGACAAAAAGCTGTACAAAATAATTTCTGGACTAAGTTTGTAGTATATTCGTATATGCAAGCATTTTTACATAATGGATACCCACCTTTAAACTCATAAGTGGGAACACTTATTGTGACGGACGGGAAACTACGGAACCCTACACTGAGCGTGGCCCGACACGCTCTTGGCCGGTTTTTTTTGTAGGTATATTTGAATTTAGAATATAAATAAATGTTAATTTGTTTAAAAAAGGTAATATTAGTTTTAAATAATCATGTTTATCTATATTCTATACAGGGTGTAAAAGACCTCATCACGAAGCCGTCAACCAAGCATTCTGTACATCAATAAGTAACGAACGCAAACACGAGCGCGCCAACTTCAGGCGCGGATACAGTGGGGGGGGGCAATGGGTGGAATTGCCCCCCCCCTGAACCGGACCAAATAGGTCATTAGCCAAGCTTGAACTAGTTTGACGGAATTGAAACTAAATATTCTAGTTGTATATCTTGTCATGGGCGTCGCCAGTAGGAGGCAGTTGCCCCTAGAGGCTCAGGACTTTTAAAAGTTATAGCTTTTCCTGCCTGATGCCATAGAATGGTATTATAGCATAATTATTTGAGGCAATGTTGTAAAAAATTTCGAGCTCGCTGCGCTCGCTCTTGAAGCCTAGTTTTTCATGAGTCATATCTTTGTCTATAAGAGGCCCAGGTAACTCCAAAAGGTCGGTAGGAAAACTGTTAAAATTATCGAGCGGACTACTTTCTCTTGAATTTATCTAAAATTCGACCAAGTAACTCTTATATGAACGTTCGAAACCATTCTAACCTGTCCAAGGCAAGGTGTCGTAAGAATTTCTCGTTACGCTCCCCCCCTGGCCCAAAAGCTGGCGGCCCCCTTGTATCTTGCATATTATGGATTTCTGTAAAGTAACGCCCATTTATTATAAAAAGATTATCAATTTTTTTTTAATGAATTTTCCAAAAATTGCCCAACCAAGGAAATCCTGTATCCGCGCCTGGCCAACTTACTTAGCATACCTAACTGTCGAAATTTGGGTGTATTGTACACATCTGCGTACCCTCTCAGAGCATACAGGCGTGATGTTACGTCATGATGTTGTATAAACAATAAACATCCAAGCGATTGCAGCAATCACGGCAGATTTTCCGTCTATTTTTGAAGAGTTCCATTGTGTATCTCCGAAGATCAGCATCAGATTATCACAAAATTATATATTAATAAATGGGACCACACGAGAAGCACCAGCTTTCAAATAAAAAAAGAATCATCAAAATCGGTTCACCCAGTCGAAAGTTCTGAGGTAACGAACATAAAAAAAAAGCATAAAAAAAACCAGTCGAATTGAGAACCTCCTCTTTTTGTGATCGCAATGACGGGGAGAACAAATGCCTTTCAGCTTCGTTAAGAGGTTTTTTACAGTCTTTATACAATAGATTTTGCTGCTCTTTAAAACTTGACCATTAATTTGGGGGTTTATCGCTTGCGGGCGCAAATTCGGGGAGGCGTTTCTTGCAGCGTGCATTAGAAAGAACTCGCCTCTCCGAATTTGCGGCCTTTGTTTGATGCAGCGTTTAGACGGCATTCCACTGCCGCGGCTGTTGCTGTCGGAGGCTCGCTCGGGCTTCGGGCTGGTGTCGCAGGAACCAGTCCTGTTCGACTACAGCATCGCCGAGAACATCGCGTATGGAGACCACGAGCGCAGCCCATCACACCAGGAAGTCATCGGAGCCGCTATGCAGGCGAATATACATAACTTTATCGTGTCCCTGCCGAAGGTGAGACTTGTTAGATACAATCATTTTATGGTCGAAATTCGAAATTGTTACACTTTTATATTATATATTATTGCTAATTGTAATGGTTACAATGGCGGACTATTAATATTACTGCTGTTGGTAAAGTGGCTTTTTAGGAAAAGAACTAGGTACTCCATGTCACTGCCGTAACAGATTTGTATAGGTACCGTACCAATTTATTGGAGAAACCGTTTTTATTCTGACTCAAAAATGTAATCTATATCTATACATATAATAAAACAGTAGAAAAACTGTGTCTGTACATTGAATATATTAAAAAAGAAATAATTGAGGGGGGTTAAGAAACAGTAATAGATCACGAATCCAAAAAAAAAATCTGTCTGTTTGTCTGTGTGTCTGTTTGTCTGTGGGTCTGTTTGTTTGTACACGCTAATCCTCGGAACTACTGGACGGATTTGAATGATTTTTTTGTTGTTGTATAGGTTTTAAGTCTGGGGAAGATATAAGCCATAATTTATCTTGGAAACTTGAACACCTGATGCAGAACCACAACAGACCAGCTGAACTATAAGAGATACAAAAATGGTACCATAGCAAAAATTGTTCCACGTGATGGGCATTTTCTGCTGAGAGAATAAATTTGAAGATCTGGAACACCTGATGTGGAACTCCAAGAGCCCAGCTACACTAACATATATATAGGAATGACGTTTTAGCAAAAGTTGTTCAATCTGATGAGCACTCTTTGTTGATTTATAAAAATCGAAGATCTGAAACACCTGTTGTGGAACTCCGAGAGCCCAGCTACACCATAACACATATAGGAATGACGTCTTAGCAAAAGTTGTTCAATCTGATGAGCACTCTCTGTTGACTTATAAAAATCGAAGATCTGGAACACCTGATGTGGAACTCCAAGAGCCCAGCTACACTAACATATATATAGGAATGATGTTTTAGCAAAAGTTGTTGAATCTGATGAGCACTCTCTGTTGACTAATAAAAATCGAAGATCTGAACCACCTGTTGTGGAACTCCAAGAGCCCAGCTACACCATAACACATAGGAATGACGTCTCAGCAAGTGTTGTTTGGTCTGATGGGCATTTCCTGTTGACTTACAAAAATTAAAGATCTGGAACGTCTCGAATCGTCTCGCGCATCCCGTTGTATTCCCGTCCCCGGGCTCTTAAAATTCGACATCAGACGTTTCAGGTCTTCGATTTTGACGACTCCGTTGTCGCTGGCATAAGTAACAGGATCCGCGTACGAAGTCGCGGGCAGAAGCTAGTACATATAATAAAACAGTAAAAAAACTGTGTCTGTACATTGAATATATTAAAAAAGTAATAATTGAGGGGGGTTTAGAAACAGTAATAGAGCACGAATCCAAAATAAAAAAACTGTCTGTTTGTCTGTGGGTCTGTTTGTTTGTACACGCTAATCTTCGGAACTACTGGACGGATTTGAATGATTTTTTTTTTGTTGTATAGAAATTAAGTCTGGGCAACATATAGGCTATAATTTATCTTGAAAACTTGAACACCTGATGCAGAACCGCAACAGACCAGCTAAACTATAAGAGATACAAAAATGGTACCATAGCAAAAATTGTTCAACGTAATGGACATTTTCTGCTGAGATAATAAATTTGAAGATCTGGAACACCTGATGTGGAACTCCAAGAGCCCAGCTACACTAACATATATATAGGAATGACGTTATAGCAAAAGTTGTTCAATCTGATGAGCACTCTCTGTTGACTTATAAAAATCGAAGATCTGGAACACCTGTTGTGGAACTCCAAGAGCCCAGCTATGCCATAACACATAGGTATAGGAATGACGTCTTAGCAAAAGTTGTTCGGTCTGATGGGCATATCCTGTTGACTTTTATCTTGGAAACAAACACCTGATGCAGAACCGCAACAGACCAGCTGAACTATAAGAGATACAAAAATGGTACCATAGCAAAAATTGTTCCACGTAATGGGCATTTTCTGCTGAGAGAATAAATTTGAAGATCTGGAACACCTGATGTGGAACTCCAAGAGCCCAGCTACACTATAACATAATTATTTAGGAATGACGTTTTAGCAAAAGTTGTTCAATCTGATGAGCACTCTCTGTTGACTTATAAAAATCGAAGATCTGGAACACCTGTTGTGGAACTCCAAGAGCCCAGCTATGCCATAACACATATAGGAATGACGTATTAGCAAAAGTTGTTCGGTCTGATGGGCATTTCCTGTTGACTTTTATCTTGGAAACAAACACCTGATGCAGAACCGCAACAGACCAGCTGAACTATAAGAGATACAAAAATGGTACCATAGCAAAAATTGTTCCACGTGATAAGCATTTTCTGTTGAAGATCTGGAACACCTGATGTGGAACTCCAAGAGCCCAGCTACACTATAACATATTTATAGGAATGAAGTTTTAGCAAAAGTTGTTCAATCTGATGAGCACTCTCTGTTGACTTATAAAAATCGAAGATCTGGAACACCTGTTGTGGAACTCCAAGAGCCCAGCTACACCATAACACATAGGAATGACGTCTCAGCAAGTGTTGTTTGGTCTGATGGGCATTTCCTGTTGACTTATAAAAATGTTTAGTCTGTTGGGCATTTCCTGTTGACTTACAAAAATGAAAGATCTGGAACGTCTCGAATCGTCTCGCATCTCGCATCCCGTTGTATTCCCGTCCCCGGGCTCTTAAAATTACACATCAGACGTTTTGAGGTCTTCGATTTTGACGACCCCGTTGTCCCTGGCATAAGCAACAGGATCCGCGTACGAAGTCGCGGGCAGAAGCTAGTGTGTAAATAATTTGTAAATATAAAGGGTGTAAAACACCTCCTAACGAAGCCGAAAGGCACTTGTTCTAACCGTCATTGCGATCATTTTTTTGTACTACACCATACCTGGGAACCTTCTAGTTACAGAGATACTGGGGGACAAAGTTTTAACTTTTTGACAAGTTTTTTTTTTAATACAAGTTTTTAATGTAAGATTTTTACCACTTTTTTTAACACCTCCACGACCCCCGTACTATTCAGTCCATCCATCAGCATAATGTTTTGAGTGCGTTACATTGAGTTTACCACAAACCATGATTTTTCACCCCAAAAAAAAGTCGTTTCCCAGCTATAATTTTTGCGTAGTTACTTAGTTTGATGTACAGAATGCTTGGTTGACGGCTTCGTGATGAGGTCTTGTACACCCTGTAATATATTTGTTTTCTCTGTATAAGTACTGTAGGTGCTTTAGCATACATAACCAACTTCCAAATAGTTATGTCAATAAAGAAACAAAACCGATTTCTGGAAAGACATCTGTTGGTTGTTCATAAGTTTCTCATACCATCACTTTCACGTAATTATTAAAGTACGCTTCTATTTGGCAGGGTTACGAGACTAACATAGGGCCGAAAGGCATGCAGTTATCTGGTGGGCAGAAGCAGAGGGTGGCAATAGCCCGGGCTCTCATAAGACATCCCAAGATCCTACTGCTCGACGAGGCAACTAGCGCTTTGGACACAGAAAGCGAAAAGGTCAGTGTGTGACTAGGGATAAGTAAGTAATAGTAGTAGTCAGATCATTTTTTTAGTAAAGAACTACCTAGCAGGTCCGGAGGAAGGTGATGGCATTCGTGGTACAGGGCAATCCTAGTACGAGTGCCAAAGCACTTTACAAAATTAATACATAGATATTTAAGGAGATTTACTGTACCCTTTTTACTTGCAATAAAGATTTTTTATATTTTATTCCCTTCAATATAGTTGAGTTAAATGGCGCTGTTCCATGCGTCATGTTTGTGAACAGGCGCTAATCCATACGTCATGTTTCTGAACAGGCGCTCTCAGTCGGGACTGGTCAACTCTTAGCTGCCACGGTTCATTTTATTTAGTTTATTTTATTGTAGCCTGCTCTGTCCTACTCCTGGACAAAGGCCTCCTTCCACTCTTTCCACTTCTCGCGAACCCGCGCGTCCTCCTTCCAGTTCGGACGGAACTTGTCCAGTTTGTCCCGCCATCTCCTTCGTGGCCTGCCGCAACCCCGTCTCACTGTGTCAGGGCTCCAGTTTCCTGCAATTTTGGCCCACAGTTTGTCCGGCATGCGGCAGACATGACCTGCCCAGTCCCATTTCAGTTAGGCAGCCTTTTGAGCCACGTCAGCTATATTTTCTTTGGAGCGCAGTATTGTGTTTCGAACTCGATCCGTTAATTTAACACCTACGTATAGTATACCTACTGCGCTCCATTGCTCGTTGGCAAACCTTGAGTTTGGACTTCTGAATGTTAGTCAAAGACCAAGTCTGTGCACCATAGTTTAATTACTTTATTTTTAACCGACTTTCAAAAAGGAGGAGGTTCTCAATTCGATTGGTATTTTTTTTTTTTAATGTATGTACACCGATTACGCTGCCATTTATGATCCGATTTACGTGATTCTTTTTTAGTTTGATGCGGAATAAATGCCATTTGGTCCCATAAAAATTTAACATGGTTTGGCCCAGTAGTTTTCATTTTATGAACATTTTTACGTCAGTTGTGTGGTATAATTTTTCATGTATGTTCACCGATTTCTCCTCGATTTGTGTAGCGATTCCCAAAATTCTTTTTTAATTTGAAAGAATATACTCCTAAGATGGTCGCATTTAAATTTGGTGAAGATCTGATGCTGATCTTCGGAGATATACAATGGAACTCTTCAAAACTAGATGGTAAATCGATCGTGATTGCTGCATTCGCTTGGATGTTTATTGTTTACACAACATCATGACGTAACATCACGCCTGTATGCTCTGAGGGGTACGCAGGTGTGTACAATACTCCCAAATTTCGACAGTTTAGGTATGTTAAGTTCCATTTATTGGGGATAAGCCTATTACCATGACATGTATTTTTAACAATGTAAAATCAATGCATAGCAAATATTTGTATAGGATATTACAACTAAAAATGGAAAAATAAAAAAAACTTTTTTGCAAAAAAATAAAACCGACTTCAAAAAAGTGAAAAATAACTTTAGCTTCAGAAGTCGGAGACAAAAAAAAACTAAATGAATCAAACAAAGGTCACCGACTTCTGAAGCTAAAGTTATTTTTCACTTTTTTGAAGTCGGTTTTTTAAATTGTTGATTTACTCTTTTTTACTCTGGACGATGTGAAAGTCTTTCTACTACATCGTTCTCACATAAATGTATGATAATAGTTGACTAGCACACTTAACTATTGCTTATTTTTAATAGTTTTTCTCACCACCTGCTCGAAAATGTCAAATTATATATCAAGCAACCTTAACCTAAAGTGAGTCAGTAGTGGCCGGGGGCACAGCCGGTCAATAATGTTGTCATCATCATCACATCATCACCAGCCTATTAATGTTCCCACTGCTGGGACACAGGCCTCCTCTCTATGAGAGAGAATGGGCTATAATCCACCACGCGGGCCCAGTGCGGATTGGTAGATGTCACATGTCTTCGAATTTTTGGTTCTAGGACATGCCGGTTTCCTCACGATGTTTTCCTTCACCGTTTTAAGAGCAGTGGTGATGAAATAAATTACTTACACAAAGTACTTAATGCGCCTGTCTGGGTCCGAACCCACGACTTACTGTTCGTAAGTCGGGGCCGCCACCACTGGGCCACCGCTGCTCTAATGTAATAATGTTGTACTGGATTTCATTATGACCCACTGGTCAATAATGTGATTTGAATTTGGAATCTCACATGCTCAGCTAAATTGGCAGTATAGTACTAACAAACACCCTTTGGTGCCAGAAAGAGGAAAGCTATTTTCGATACCCTTACTACGCGTGGATGATATTCTCGATTTCCTACAAAATCATAACGACTGCTTCTTCATATCGTTGCCATGTTTTAGAAGACATAATATTGTAAGAATAATTAGATAACTACGAACCATTTTTTAAAAGGAATGGAATAACATTAAAACTGGCATTAATAATAACAAATACCGTACCGCGCTGTAATACCGTAATAGTAATTGGCTGTAAAATTCGTTAATTATTCTTACTGTTATTTTCTCACAGTAGGTGTAAAAAGTAGAGTATCCTCCTCTGGGCTAAAGGTGTCTTTGCCTTGGGCTAGCTTGAATCCCTCGCTGCATTCAGGATTCTTGTATTAACTCCCTCGCTTCGCTCGTGAGTTAAACTCTTAACTCTCTCGCTGCGCTCGGGAGTTAAATCCCGAATCCTTCATTGCGCTCGAGATTCAATATGACGCCAGTGACATAAGACACAACTTTAGCCCCTCGGTGCATAATCTACTATTATGTGTATTGTGTACCCAATCGTTAGATGTTAGTTTGCTAGCTAACCAGTTTAAGAAATACGAATATCTTGCCAATTTTATAGTAAACTAGCTGACGTCCCGCGGTTTCACCCGCGTAGTTCCCGTTCCCGTGGGAGTACGGGAATAAAATATAGCCTATAATAGCACTCACGAATAATGTAGCTTTCTACCCATTTCTACCAGTGAAACAATTTTTTAAATTGGTTCATTACTTCCGGAGATTACCCCCTACATACAAACTTACAAACAAATGTTATCTCTTTATAATATTAGTATAGATAGCACACCAATGAATGACAAATTTGCTAACTGTCACATTTAATAGCTCTAAAGGGCTATAAGCTATAACGCACGGTCCGCTTTCATAGGAAATTCATTTTCTAAAGTTAGACTTCAAAACGCAGGTAGTGCAAGATGCGCTGGACGCCGCGAAAGCCGGTCGCACATGCGTGACCATCGCCCACCGGCTGAGCACGATCCGCGACGCCGACCTCATCTGTGTGCTCGCCAAGGGACGAGTTGCCGAAGCGGGCACCCATCAGCAATTACTTGACACCAAGGGACTGTACTACGACCTACACACTAAAACCAATTAAACACACATTTTATAATTGCTGTTTATTTGTACCCCTACCCTCTGCATCGGGATAGTTATTGTACGTCTAAGTTGGCATTACTGTAAAAATAACAGTGATCTCATGGTCGCAACCGTTGGGTTGCTTCCACAGACAAGTGTGTCAAGATGACAATGATATAAATTGTCCTTGCAATAAGGACCCTGTTGGTTTGGGCCTTTCAGAGGTACCACCAGTGAAAGGTAGTAAGTATAGTTTATTATTATTCTACTACAGTATTTTATAATTGTTGGCCCGAGACTTGGCCACTACCACGAGTGGCACGGCGTCGTCCTCGGCAGCGCAGAGATAATGTAGTTAAAGATATAAAAAAAAATACCAACTACCTATAAATTTCCTCATGCAATCCTAAATTTAGTACTTACAACAACAATAACGCTCAATAACGCTCAATCTTTCTTATGCACGATTATTTGGGAGCTAAGATTAGTATAGTTACTCGCTCAAAGGGCTTTGTCTGGTATTAGATGGGGACACTGACGCCTGATGGATGATTAGGTACCTACATTCGGTTTAAAAAAGTAAACTATCATGCAGTAGCGAAGGTTGAATTTTTGTAACGGGTAAGCCGGTCCGGTGCATATTTTTCATAATGTTTGAAAAAACCATACATCGAACCATTTCTAGTTTTAGTCATGTTTGGGCAATTACGTCTTATCTGAATTACCCACATTGTTTTTCTTTTCGCAATAGTAGACTCCAGTACAGTGGTTTTTCCGAAGGGAAGCCGGTAGGTTTCGAGTTGTATGAACCCCTCGCCACAGTATCATGACTGCATAATCAAAGTACCTTTATTTCAACATAACATGCATTGTGTTTGTGTCTGCTACAATGTGAAGTGAAATTATCTGAAACAAAGAAAACAAATTTCAGTCATTGGTTGTTATCTTAGTAACTTACATAGGTATTAATATTAAGTATATTATGATTTCGATTGTCTATCTATAGAGATAGATAATGGAAATCATGGCTTTCCAAATCAGAATTAAAATGTTCGTGTTATTGATTCGTTCTTTGTGGATATTACAAAAAATTGACCTTGAAGAACGGAAGATTGTGCGGAGAAGAAAGAAAATTATCATGATTACGTTGTATCAATTAAATATGAAACGCATCATAACTATAACCACGAGTACCACGAGCGACTTCAATAGAAAATGCGCTACTTGACGTTGGTAGTCCTAATAGGGTGTTGTATATTTTTTTTGGGGACTCTTTAGGGTTGACACCTTTATTTTGAACAATTAAAGTATTTTTCCCAAAAAACCTACAAAAATATAGTAGGTACTTTTGGGAAATTCAGGAAAAAAAGTACCTACACATTTATATTTAAACATTATTTATTTTTCCATTGCTCTTAAATTTGGCCATCAGTGACCTATTGCATTTAAAATAATTATAGGAATCTGAACAATTTAGATTCATATTAACTTTTGGGAAATTCAGGAAAAAAAGTAGCTACACATTTATATTTAAACATTATTTATTTTTCCATTGCTCTTAAATTTGGCCATCAGTGACCTATTGCATTTAAAATAATTATAGGAATCTGAACAATTTAGATTCATATTAAAATATAAATTAACAATTCATTTTTAATTAAATTAATAGATGCTCTATTTCTTTCTTCTTTCCATTTTACATATTTGTTACTTATCATCTTTGCACCAATGCGTTTCGTTCTGAAATTCCCCGTGCAGCGCAGCGAATATATAGTACAATTGACTGAAATGTAGTACAATACTATATATTATAGTACGGGTGGCAACCCTGCTGTACCATACCTCCGGTTCCCGGCAACTTTAGTACTTATTTACCATAGTACTTATGAATAATTGGAGTTCTAATTATGAGCTACTATTGCCGTAAGTCTTTGCATGGATAGTTCAATGACAGATTGTAAGAGCAAGCGATACGAGATTGACAATTAAAGTAATACACTAATGTAGACACAATAATTAAACCTGAATAGATAACTGAATTTGAGATTATTGATAAGATTTTGTGACTTGATCAGTGTCTACTTAGGTATGTACAAACGCCAGCTGGCACATCAAGCTTTCCGAAACTGTAAAATTACCAATCAACCTTGAACCTAATACTTTAGCGATAAAGTTGAAAATCTATTAAATAAATTTGACAGATTGTAGTAGTTTGATGTGCCTGTCTGTACCTACTATGCCCATTTGGAGAACTTTGAAGTGATGGGAAGAAGAAACTCAAGGGCTGAGTAAGTACCTACCTAATTTTAGTTTTGATGAAGGTTAAAAAACTTACGGTGTAGGTGCAACCATTGCAGCAGCAGTCAGCTGCGATATGATGGACCCCGCGATGAGGTTGCCGTAGTAGGCCTGTGCTGCCGCTGCGGCCGAGCCCGCAGCAATGCCGGCGCCACCGAAGCCCAGCAGAGGTGCCACGATAGGAAGCAGGAGCCCCCCTGTGCCGTAGATGACGGCACCACCAATCAAGTTGACGAGAACTGCGGCGATGAGCCCCATTGTTTACTTACTGAATTTTTTTTTATAAAAACACTTAATTGTTTATCTTATTTAACAATTTTCCAGTAGCAACCACTCAGTCGGAATATGTACCTACCTAATTGATAGTATAGGCTTGTCCCTTATTAAACGAGACTTCTTACACCAACACAACTGGTGATTGTGGGTATGGTTAAATACACCTCTGCCTAATTCCTCGGGGATTACAGGCGTGATATTATGATATGTTACGCACGTAACGGCTTTTAAAAAGATTGTAGGACCTCTATGTGACCAACGGGTATTGATGCAGATGTCTCATGGATGACATAATATGGCGTCACTCGTTATCGTTAGGAAAGCTTTTACAAGATTTTATACCTACCAGGCGGAATGGATATCGTATAGTCGAGTCCACGTAGGTATTCAGTCATTCCAATCCCGAGGCCACATAGAAATTTTTCATCAGTAATTAAAAAAAGATCAGCCGATTCCTTAAGAGTGCAATACTCAGTCAAAATATAATTATGGAACAGCGGTTTGTTTTTAAATTACACATGAATGGGGGTGTTAGATTTACAGAATGAAATTAAATTACTGAATACGTGGTAACCGTTTGTGCGTCAATGTTGATTGATTAGACAATGTGTGTTCTCCACCCCGTACATATACTTAATACCTACTAGCGGACGTCACGAGGTTTCACCCGTGTACAGGTCGCGGCACGAAACTAGCGTTGACCGTTATTGCGCAGAAGTAAAAAATAAGAACCTCTTGGGGCGTGCGTTGCGCCGATTGGCTCTCCAGTCGTAGAACATGCGCAGCTATCCCCTTCACGTTTCGTTTAGCGCTAGAGTTACGTGCCGCGACCTAAAGACTAGTTCCCGTTCCCGTGGGAGTACGGGGATTAAAATATAGCCTATGTTACTCAGTAAAGATTTGACTTTCTAATGGTGAAAGGTGGCAATTATTTTATAGTTAAATCCATCGGTTAAATCGTAACAAACACAAACAAACAAAAAATCAAATCTTTATACAACCTGTTTTGTTTATATCCCATCATAACTCTAGGGTATGATTGAGACCATATCAAAGAATCAACAACTGGCTTATGAATAATGTTTCAATCATCTTTTTTTTTTTCATTTTTCATACAAAATAATTCGGCAAAGTCTGGTGTTTCCCTTACGTGAAATACGACAACGTGTCGTAGTTTCTTAGCTTTAAATATGAATGATTGGTTTGAATTAAAATGAATTACTCGTATTTATCAATGAAACTTAGATACATCTATACTAATATTATAAAGAGGTAACATTGTTTGTAAGTTTGTATGTAGGGTAATCTCCGGAAGTATTGAACCGATTTCAAAAATACTTTCACAATTTGAAAGCTACATTCACCCTGAGTAACATAGGCTATATTTTATCTCCGTACTCCCATGGGAACGGGAACTACGCGGGTGAAACCGCGGGACGTCCGCTAGTATTTTATAATTATGATTGATGATATCTCCGAAACTATGCATTTTTGGGCCACCTATTTGTTCTAGGAGTTATAGTATTATTTTTATCTACAGAATATAACCCTAGAGTTATGGGATAAGTATAAAAAAACCGGCCAAGAGCGTGTCGGGCCACGCTCAGTGTAGGGTTCCGTAGTTTCCCGTCCGTCACAATAAGTGTTCCCACTTATGAGTTTAAAGGTGGGTATCCATTATGTAAAAATGCTTGCATATACGAATATACTACAAACTTAGTCCAGAAATTATTTTGTACAACTGTTTGTCTTTTTTGTACAAAAACTGTTGTTTCCATCAAGTTCAAAAAGATTTTCCTAGAAAGTCCTTATAAAGTTCTGCTTTTCAGATTTTTTTCATATTTTCTAAACTTATGGTTCAAAAGTTAGAGGGGGACGCACATTGTTTTTTACTTTTGGAGCGATTATTTCCGAAATTATTGACATTATCAAAAAAATTATTTTAGAAAACCCCTATTCATTTTTAATACCTTTCCAACAATATATCACACGTTAGGGCAAAAATAAAAAAAAATCACTTCCCACTTTACATAATTATACCCCGGCTACCCTAATAATTTCTTTTTTCCAATTTTTATTTTACCACTTTGTCGGCGTGATTGATATACATATTGGTACCAAATTTCAGCTTTCTAGTGCTAACGGTCACAGAGATTAAGCGAGGACGGACAGACGGACGGACTGACGGACGGACAGACATAGCGAAACTATTTATAGTTTCGCCATGTCTGTCAAGGGTTCCTAGTTGACTACGGAACCCTAAAAACAGGTTGTATAATTATATTTGACACAAATTCGCTAAGTTCACCTACGTTGATTTAAAAAGTGATAAATAATATCCTATAATATTAATTTTGTCCACGACACATCAGTCTAATAAGTTGATACTTCGAAGGAGATGCCACCTTCGAAGTATCAACGTATTATATTGATGTCGAAGCATTTAAATTACATGAATTCACATCAAAACACACTAGCTCTTCAGTAAAAAGTTATAACTTTGGTTAACAAAAGTTTTCGTGAGGTACGTTAGGTACCTACCTACTCTAAAATGGCGTCTTCGATCATTTTAAGTAGCCGATTCCGTTGTTATCTTCTAGTTCATAATATCACACAGTTTATAGACAGGAGTAGGTAAATACTTTTCTTTTTAAATAACGTTGCGTGCTACTGAATTAAGAAAGAAAAAATCTCACCGCTTGGAATTAATATTATGAACTCTGCACTGGGTAGTCTGAGTTCTGACTCACTGAGCAATAACCGCGCAATGCACTGAAGCTCTCTTACCCTTGAGCTCACATATTTATAGACTTCAACAGGTAACTAAGGAACTAAAACTCACTGCACTATACTCGCCCCTATGTCATAGACTGAACAAAACATGGACTGCACTGAACACGAAAGTGAAAACTGCACGAGAAAATCTCACTTTATGATAACAACTGGTGATTCCCCCGTTAAAAATAGAAGGTCACTCCGCTGCAGCGGCAGAATATATAGATAATAAATAAAACAGGGTTTCGTATCTGTACTTCCCGCGAATTATTATAACTCACTGTCATGAACAAGTTTTTAAATGCGTTTTGACTGTTACAGATTTGACAACTTTCACTGTACTTAGACAAAATGTAGGGTAGGTAGCAGTAAAAATGTAATTAAGCCAAAGCGCACTTACTTACACGGAACGTTATAAAAATAAGGCATATTTTTTAATTTTA
Source organism: Xestia xanthographa (assembly GCA_905147715.2). NCBI lineage: Eukaryota > Metazoa > Arthropoda > Insecta > Lepidoptera > Noctuidae > Xestia > Xestia xanthographa. The sequence goes on along the minus strand of LR990649.1, from coordinate 11,390,029 downwards.
TCATAGTTTGTGCATTTTTAGGGTCTCATACCTCAAAAGGAAAAGACGGAACCCTTATAAGATCACTTTCTTGGCCGTGTCTGTCCGTCTATCTGTCCGTCTATCTGTCCGTCTGTCACCACCGATTTTCTCAGGAACGGGTAGACCTAAATATCACTTTCGTGTCCGTGTCTGTCCGTCTGTCACCACCGATTTTCTCAGGAACGGGTAGACCTAGCAAGTTGAAATTTATACCAGATACTGAGGTCTATAGTCCCTATTAGGAGTATATAAATCAAGGTCCCTGAGTCATCACGGTAAAAAGATATGGGCAAATTTATATTTTCCCGAAAACTTGTAAGTACTTACCAAAAAGTACCTTAATTTTCAACTTTTTTATTTTTCGGAATTTTCCCTTTATATGTGCCGTAAGACCTTGCTTTAACCAAAATTGACAATTCAATCATGGAACTCGCGTCACCTAACGCTTCGTAGCACTCGTAGCCGATCCGCTACGGCGTAGCACCACTTGGGATGCGAGGAACACAACCCAATGCTATGACTGGGACAGGGCCTGGGTACTTGTGTACTTAATTTTTGTATTCACTTCTATCAGCAGTCACCAAAGACTGCCCCGCATGTTTTTTGGTAAAATAGTACATTGTTACCCTAGGGGTGAAAGTAACTTATTTAGTCCCGAGACGGGGTTTGGTGCCCGAGTGAAGCCAGGGCGCTAATAGTTCGAGGGACTAAATAAGTCTTTAACCCGAGGTAAACACTGTGCTTTTCATTACGAATACAAGGAAAGTAAAAATAAAAACATTCAATCAACAAGTGAAGATCGGATTGCCGCTTTCCCGCCTATTTTGCTTTTTTTTTCTGTGGCTGGCCAGCTATTCAGCCAATAAGTACTTATTTTTCATTTTCATCATCAAAAAAATGGTAAATATTTTGCCGAAATCTATGTTATTACAAAAGAAATAGTTGAAACTTACCTAATTATAATAAAGTTATTTAAAAAAAGATATTATTCTCTAATTAATACTTAATAAAAACATGAATCAACTCGAAAAAACAAATGAAGGTCAGTTTGCCGCTTTCGCGCCTATTTGCTTTTTTTTGTGGCCGGCCAGCTATTCAGCCATTACCTATTTTTCATTTTCATCAACGAAAAAATGGTAAATATTTTGCCCAAATCTATGTTATTTTAAAGAAATAGTTCAAACTTAATTATACCAAAGGTAAAAAATTCTTTAATTAATACTTAACTTTATGTTATTTCCATTTTACATCGTGGCTGTATAGAAGGTTGGAACATAGTTCAATTTACAGATGAACAATTTTTTTTTCATTATTTGACAGCTGTCAGTTGAAAACGATTCTCCCTAGGGCCACAGATAATCTAGGGCTGAAAAGTATTACTTTCAACCCGCTCCTCAGGCAACTTCAGACCTACTTTCAGAGTATGAGTAATGAAAACACTTTTTCATTACTCATACTCTGAAAGTAGGTCTGAAGTTGCCTGAGGAGCGGGTTGAAAGTAATACTTTTCAGCCCTAGGGAGAATCGTTTTCAACTGACAGCTGTCAAATTATTTAAAAAAAAAATGGTTCATTTTTCTATCGAACCATCTTCCAACTTTCTATACAGCCACGATGTAAAATTGAAATAACATAAAGTTAAGGATTAATTAAAGAATATATATATTTTAAATATCATTATTATAATTAAGTTTCAACTATTTCTTTAAAATAACATAGATTTGGGAAAAATATTTACCATTTTTCGATAATGAAAATGAAAAATAGGTATTGGCTGAATAGCTGGCCGACCACAGAAAAAAAAGTAAAATAGGTGGGAAAGCGGCAATAGGGTAGACACCATAAAACAATAATTCCAAGACACCTTTCTCTAAAAAAACACTTTATTTTGGGCCTGAAAACCCGATTTATTTTCAATTAATTGCCAAATTCGATTTTTAGTTGCTTTGAAATCAATTAAATAGTCGAGTCATTGAGTTGAATAAACAGTGACGTCACAGTAGGCTATTGCCATACAAAGTCTATTAGAGAACCGCGTTTTGACAGCTCTTAAAAAGTATCTCAATTGGTGTGTCATCTACCCCATTCGAATTCCGATCTTCATTAGTTTTTTTGAGTTGTATGTTTTTTTTTTACTTTCCTTGTATTCGTAATGAAAAGCACAGTCCCTCGGACTATTAGCGCCCTCGCTTCGCTCGGGCACCAAACCCCGTCTCGGGACTAAATAAGTTACTTTCACCCCTAGGGTAACAATGTACTATTTAATTTTTATTAAGTACTTTTCATTTATACAAGTTTAAAAACGTCTTTTTATAATGTTCTTGATTTGGCAGATTTAAAGTAGGATATAATTAGCAAGTTAGAGCTTCCCCTCGCGGCTTCGTTGCGTAAGTAGGTAGGTATAGTTTTTTACAAGCAATAAGTTGACAAAGTTTTATCGCAATCGGATGAACGGCATGGCACATACAATACGAACGATAATGACGAAATAATTTAACCTGGACTGAGTTTGTTTATACTTTTTGTTGTTTTTTTACTTACTTTTGTTTTTGGTGATATTCAAATAGGTATTACCGTGAGTAAATCGATAATACCTATTTGAATTTCACCAAAAACCATTGTTATTTATTGCATTATTCGTTCCTACGTATTATTTAGCATAAACTTCTCTAAAATGATCAGATGACTAAAATACAACAAGAACCTAATACAAAGATTCATTAAAAATAACATTATACGGAACCGTCGCCGTCGCCGTTGCAGTCGATAGATAGATAGGTAGATACTTATAATAACTGTATACACGCCGTAGTGGGGAACTCCCTTCTAGAGATAATGTTGCCGCTGGCAGAAAATCGTGAGTAAATCGATAATACCTATTTGAATTTCACCAAAAACCATTGTTATTTATTGCATTATTCGTTCCTACGTATTATTTAGCATAAACTTCTCTAAAATGATCAGATGACTAAAATACAACAAGAACCTAATACAAAGATTCATTAAAAATAACATTATACGGAACCGTCGCCGTCGCCGTTGCAGTCGATAGATAGATAGGTAGATACTTATAATAACTGTATACACGCCGTAGTGGGGAACTCCCTTCTAGAGATAATGTTGCCGCTGGCAGAAAATCAATAAATGTGAATCAGTGGTGTGAGTGAACGATATTGCTACGATTATAATTACGATAAAAAAATCATCATCATTATCTTGCCCATAACCCAATTCATTTACGATGAAAAATATATAGAATTAATTATTAAAATATACAAATTAGGTGAGATGACGCGTTTTGTTTTGTGAGTAAATAGTTGTTGTAACAATTAAGAAACTTTTCGGTTGTTATCGCTTTTCTTCTTGTAGATAATAGAATAGAAAACCGGCCAAGGGCGAGTCGGACTCGCGCATGATGGGTTCCGTGCCATCGTAGTAGCCCCTTTAATTTATTTTTACTTTTTGTTGTTATAGCGGAATAGAAATACATCAGCTGATAAAATTTAACTGTCTAGCTGTCACGGTTCATGAGATACAGCCTGGTGACAGACAGACAGACGGACAGTGGAGTCTCTAGTGAAAAGGTTCCGTTTTTAGGGTTAGTATTCCAAAAAAGGAACCTGATAATTGCGGGGAAAGGAAACACATGCATCCCTCCCGAGCTAACGTGTAATATCGACTACCGAATCATGCGCAGTTTTTTTTTTATGTATGGCATTTCGCAGTTTCAGTCTAGGAGACTGGCTACTGCTTAACCGGGCTAGTCCTGTGGATGCCTTTTTTTTTTTTTTTTTTTCGGATGGGAAATCATCAAATAACCCCTCCCGCTCTGGGCGGAGCAGGAGGGAGTGTCTGACTTTTACTGACTAAAACCCATCCATGTTCCTTCATCGCCCTTTGTGTTCCGGGGCCACGGTATCTCTTTCGAACAGTCCCGCAACCCCGGCAGGCATCGGTCCCTACGGACCCCTTCCCTTTTGCTGACTCTCTTTGAGGCGCGCGTGGAACACGAACGCGCCGTCGACACGGCCTGTCGTCATGAGACGGACGGACGGCGAGCTAGCCAATAGCCCACCGTCCACTCCTGCTCCGCCCAGAGCGGGAGGAGTTATTTGATGATTTCCCATCCGAAAAAAAAAAAAAAAAAAAAAAAGGGCACCCCCTGTGGGGTACGAACCTCGGCTTAGGGCATCACTGGGGGGCAGCAAAGGGACGGCTGGATCTGAGTTATTATTAATTTGGGGCTAATTTAAAACTACTGGCTCAGCATCGCGGGCTGGCTCGAGCAAGGGTCGGGGGGGGGGTTTGAACGGGGACGTCGCGCCGGACCTCGGCGGCGAGGTCGGAATGAGTCATGCGCAGGCGCAGCGTACCCTACTTGCATAATAACAGAACCCTTACTTACAGTTTCGTCATGTCCGTCTGTCTGTCCGTCTGTCTGTCCGTCTGTCCGAGGATTTGCTAAGAGACCGTTAGTACTAGCACTAGAAAGCTGTTATTTTGTAGGGTTGTGTATATTAGTTAGGTACGCCAACAAAGTGGTCATCATCATCATCATCATTTCAGCCGAAAGACGTCCACTGCTAAAGGGGGGTTTTTGCCATAATCGCCACGCTTGGCAGGCGGGTTGGCGATCGCAGTACGGTTGTTACAAAAGCACAGAGAGCGCTGCTGCCCATTCTCTGGTAAGACCCTAAGTCGCGTCTTACGACACCCACACTCACTATGTCTTAGGACAAAGTGGTAAAATAAAATAACTAAGTAGGTAATTATTTATTTTAAGTATTTGATTAATTATTTTATTATTTATTTTATTTGCGATTATTTTAATATTTTGTGTGTGTTCAAGGAGCGAATGGGGATCTTTTTTTTTGTCGTCTACCCCATCGTGTGGGATATCGTTGAATAGGTTTTTTAAATGACTTAGGGGTTGCTATTAATATTTTTCGATTTAATGCTCTATTTACGATATATTCAACTTTAAACAGCAAATTCTTGTCCCAGTAGGCGTCCCCACCCCTCTAAAAGCTAAACTGCTGGCTTGAAAAATCTGGAAAAATTCATGATGATAGTGCATTTCATGAACTTTAAAGAACAATTATAGCGGTTAAGATAACTATTACTTTAGCAGTAGTTAATCGTTGAACCAATTTGGGTGTTGGATAATTTTGTACCAAATACAAAATCTTTAGAAAAAAATCCTTTAGAGTGACTAAGATGAAGTAGTTCCTTTTTTATAACAGGTAAAGACTTATGTTGCGCATAGGCAAATTACTTATAGATCTTTAGTCTTAGGTCATGTATGACGTAGTTTATGCATTAGACACATTATCTAAAAACAAATAAAACATATTAGAAAAACTAATTTAAAAGCTTAAGACACTCGATTAATGTTTGTCCAAGCAAAACACAAAATTTTGGTGGCACTTTTTCAACTTACTATAATCATCATCAGCCCACAGCAGACCACTGCTGGACATAGGCCTCCTCAATGGCACGCCACTAAACTCGATTCTCAGCAACTCTCATCCAGTTGCTGCCAGCCACTCTGCGAAGATCGTCACTCCAGTCACTCGAGTCTGAGGGCATCCCACCTTACGTTTGAAAATTCGCGGTCTCTACTCAAGAACACGTCTACCCCAACGGTCATCGGTTCTACGGCTAAATGACCGGCCCATTGCCACTTCAGTTCACTTATTCTGTGAGCTATGTTGACAACTCTAGTTCTCTGTCGGATGACCTCGTTCTGGAGACTCACTCCACCTCAGAGAGACTTCAAGCACAGCCCGTTCCATAGCTCGCTGAGCGACCTTGGATTTATGGACCAGACGTACCGTGAGTGTCCACGTTTCGACCCCGTAAGTCATAACAGGAAGGACGGGCTGGTTGAAAACCTTCCGTCTTTAGGCACTGTGGAAACACGACGGGAAGACCGGACGAAGTTTCCCAAATGCTGCCTAGCCCAGAATTATTCTGTGAGTCTCAAAGTTGTTCTTATAAATGATAAATGATGTTTATTTTCCAAGTAGGTTCTTACAAACACTTTTACACATCATTTTTAAAAACTAGATGGGGCCGGTGTTTCGTACCTGACTACTCTGAGAAGAAACAGCCGAAACAAACTCAGAGGTCATAGTCTCTTTTAAAGTCCAGACAATCTTGCTCAATTCACATGAGGACTATGCAGATTAGTGTCTGATATGGTCTTTTGAAGAAAGAACCATACAGTTTTGAGTGGACCTGTCCAGTCAGTGCAAGCATTTGTCAGTTAACGTGTAGCTCGACTTATAACTCAAAGAGCTCAACGAAACGACGAACAATACCAAAGAAAGGACATTTGGGTAGGTCGCTTAGAGTACTCAAACTGTCAGACAGTTGTGGGAAAAAATAAACAAAAAATATAAATGTGACCCACATGGTCCCCACATTCACAATAATCATATAAAATTCATAACAAGTTCTATTCAAAAAGAATGTAAATAAAAATCACAAAAATCATTAAAAGGCACAATGATGATAAAAAAAGTAAAATACTTATCAAAATAAGTATTCATGTCAAATCAGTAAATGTCAAATAAAATAATAAAAAAATAATAAAGTAAAAAATTATAAAATACATGTCAAAACATTAAATGTCAGAGTGTATAAAAAAGGACAAGAAAAAATAAAAAAAGGAAAAGAAAGGAATAAATAATAAACAAGCGAAGTCCGAAGCTTCGACATTCACAGAGCAAATTTCATTGGAGCAGCTTAATCCCAAGCCTTTTTATCTTCGAGATAGTGATTAACATGATAGTAGGCTTTCAGGCACAGCTTCCGTTTTATAAACGATTTGAATTTATTTAGGCTTAGTGCTTGAATTTGGCTCGGAAGTTTATTGTAAAAACGTATACATTGGCATCTGAACGTACCCCCTATTTTTTTGAGCCTCGTTGCAGGAACAACAAATTTGTGTTTGTTCCTCGTATTTATGTTGTGGATATCACTGTATTTTTTAAACAAATTAATATTTTTGTGTGCGTACAAAAGGTTTTCATAAATAAACTGAGAAGGGACAGTAAGAACATTAATCTCTTTAAATTTTTCTCTGAGGGAGTATCTGGGATTTAATTTATAAATTGAACGAATTGCCCTTTTTTGCAAAACAAATATTGTCTGAATATCGGCGGCATTGCCCCACAAGAGAATACCGTACGACATCACGCTATGGAAATAATTAAAGTAAACTAAACGGGCTGTCTCTAAATCAGTTAACTCACGAATCCTTCTAACGGCGTATGCTGCAGAGCTAAGTTTTTTTGACAATTTGTCTATATGCGGGCCCCACTGAAGCTTGGCATTCAAAGTTATGCCTAGGAACACTGTGCTATCTTCCGGTTTCAACTCTTCATCCTTAATTAGTACAGTAGTTTCCACTTGTCTTACATGGGGTATCGTAAACTTAATACATTTCGTTTTTTTCTCATTTAGGAGTAGGTTAATAACATTAAACCAATTAACGACTTTTGCCAGGGCGCTATTAACATCATTCGTAAGTAACTGCTGACGTTTGAGTTTAACACTTCAATACCCGCAATTACAGACACAATTAAAATAACAATGCACCGTGCCTCTGGAGGCACGGCCGGGAGCATACGGGTTAAATAAAAGAGAAGTGTCGTCTGCAAACAATACTATGTCATGATTATCCTTTATGAGGTGAGGCAAGTCATTTATGTAAATAAGAAACAAAAATGGACCAAGAATTGAGCCCTGTGGTACCCCCATTCTTACTACGGATCCGGGAGATCTCTTCCCGTTAACATAAACTCTCTGAATTACTCAAATATGAAATAAGAAGATCCAGAGAGGCGTTATGGATTCCGTAGTGGTGTAGTTTCCTGATTAATGTTTCATGAAGAACGCAATCGAAAGCTTTAGATAAATCGCAAAAAATGCCCAAAGCATCGCATTTGTCCTCCCAGGCATTATAAATGTGTCCTAAAAGTTCAACGCCAGTTGAAAATCAGTAGTTGAACGACCCCTTGTGAAACCGAACTGTTTTTTATGCAATAACTTATGTTTATTGAAAAAGCTTTGCATTTGTGCCAAAATTAATATTTCAAAAATTTTACTAAAGGTGGGTAGTACTGAAATGGGTCTATAATTAGTGGGGTCTGATGTACTACCCGATTTAAACAATGGTATTATTTTACTATATTTCATTAGATCAGGAAACTCACCACGGTCAATACAATCGTTAAATATTACAGCTAATGAAGGAGCTACAATGTTTATAATGGATTTAGCAACGTCTACGGAATGACCCCATAGATCGGCGGTCTTTTTAACATTTATGGTGTGAAAAGTTTTAATTATATCTTTACAGGTGACATATTGAAAATTAAATTCGGATTCACAGACTTACCAAACTTCAGAGTTTGCCCGAGATAATCGTATTCTCGAACAACCTCGAAAGGACCACTATTGACAGCAATAGTTCTGGGAAGACTTCAGAACTGCCAGGTCTAGTCAGAGTCAAAAGCCTTCTCAAAGTCCACAAATGCAAGACAGAGCGGCTAATTATACTCTTCGAACTTCTGTATGTTCTGCTGCATAGTGATTAGTGTGGATGTGGTCTATGGTGCTGCATCCTCCTCAAAACCCGGTCTGCTCCGGTGGCTGGAAGTCGTTGACTCTTTGCGCTAGACGATTCGTGACAACTCTTGAAACGAGCTTATATACGTGGCTAAGGAGCAAAATGGGTCTGTAAATCTTTAATAGGGTCTTGTTCCCCTTCTTAAAGAAAAGAACGACCACGCCCCTTCTCCACGCTTCTGGAGCTCTCCCAGATAACAGGACTGAGTTGAAAGCTCCTGAAGCTCTATTAATGCAGGCCATCCTCCCACTTTCAGGAGCTCTGTCGTTATCAGTGGCGTAGCGTGAGTCACTGTCGCCCGGGGCGGAATCATGATTTGCCACTCTCTTGACGTCGTAAAAACAATAATGTTGGTGTTGGTGAGAAAAAACGTAACGAAATGAAAGAATTGAGCGAAAAATATTTATTTCAAAGCATGGTGTGACAATATGCGTGCCCGCATACGCCTCGCGCGCACACCTTAACACCGTGCAGGTATACGTCTGAACACAAACAAGGGCCGACCGCCACTCGTGATTACTTTGCAACAATTTTATGTAATAATGTAATATTATGTTTTGGGCGAGAAGAACATTTAATATGTGAGAGTGGGTAAAAGCTAACTTCTTGAAAAATGAATTGTCTGACTGACCGCCAGCGCCAGTGACCGCACAATTTTTTTTTTTTTTTAATTTTGCCGCCCTTCTAAAGGTCATGGCACTTAGACAAGCACCGCACCGGCACCGCTCCAACCCAGCATTTAATTTGCCATTCAAATATGAACTTAAATCGTGTGTCATAAAATATATTTTATAATGTCTGTATGAAAAAGCTTACGGCGGGCGGACCACGGGTGGTCGGCATGCCACCGCCGCCGTCGCGTGGACCGCCTGCTTACGGCGCGCCGACTCCGAGTTGCTCGCGGTTGCCCGCGAAACAATGTCGTAAACAAATTCAGGAAACTCGTAGTCCAGGAGAGAGCGTTGCAAACAAAAAAGTCATGAAACTTTTTTCATAAATAGTTTACATCATACTGGGCTTAAAAAAATCAGTCAGTCAGCTGCATGGTGGAGAGGGGATTATGCGTCAGCCGCTTGCATAAACTTGTAAAAGAAACACGTAAAATAAAGTTACAGGACGCCGAATGAAAAACAAAGTGATTGTTTAAATTATCAAAAGTACAAAAACAACAATCAGCTGCGTGGGTAGCGGTGGAAAGACCGTCAGCTGACGCAGTAAAAGTTAAAAATATTGTAGCATTGCTACTACGCTGTCTCCTTTTAAACTGTAACGGAAAGCGTGTTAGTGTAAAATAAAATTACTAGACATAATAGGAGGTAGGTAGGTCTATAGTCACCTTTTTTTTCACCTCTTCCCTAACTTCCCAATCCTCCAGCCACCGCGGGTGCGTCAGCTGACGCTGGGTTCACTTATTACTGTCGTTCGAGATCGACGAACAAGATGGCAAACGATCAGCGTAAAAACACTACATAAACTGCAACGCTAGCTCCCGGACTATCCCGGCCAGTGTGCGGACTGCGAGTTTACGCCTCGCGGACGGCGCGCGGGCCACGGGTGGACGCCGCGCGGACCGCGGGTGGACGCCGCGCCGTAGCCTAAATTCGGAGCAACGCCGGGCAACAGCTGTGCTGGAGCGGTGCTTGTGTAATGTGCCACGACCTTAATGGTGGCGGCCGGGGCGATCCGCCCCTCTGCACCCCCCCTCGCTACGCCACTGGTTATCCCACTCTCATCAGGGGCTTTCCCATTTTTAAGCTGTTTATGAGCCGCCTTGATTTCATCCTGACTGAATCTTGACTTGAAAGTCTTCTGTTAAATGACGAGTTAAGGTGGTTCTGGAAGGGGTGCGATGTCAGAAGTCCTCCACGTGTGTCTGGCGGCTGCTGGGCCTTCTCGATACATCTGGAGGGAAGAGCAGCTGCTGGGCCGGTGCACCCTGGACGTGGCGGTATCCTTCTCCGAGGAATGAGAGGAAATGAGAGTTTCCTTTTATCCCCCGGGGAATGTGACCGCCGCGGCTAATGAATCTGACAAGGGTAGGGTCCATTCTGGACCAACGGAGCGTTGTTCTGCGTGACCCTCTGTAAAGCAGAGGGCACAGCAGAGGAATGAGGGCGGGCTCGATGTGCACTCACCCTGCCTCCGAGCAGAAAGAGAAGGATCCGTCCTCCTCTGTCACCGCCAATCTCGTAATCTGGCTATCGAAGCGCTGTGGATCACGTCTCGCGGTTTCGATAGGGGACCGAGGGTCTTGGCTTAACCGCCCGGACCGCGAGATAGAAAACCTCTATAAAAAGTTACCCCGAATCCCAAGTGGCGACGCACCGCGAGGGGATGTATGGCTGACGGGTGTTCCATGGAACAAATCAGTCGCTAGTGCACTCCTCGCCATGGCGATCTGCAGGTACCCACCTGCAGATCCCCATGGCGAGTAATAAATACTAAAATCTGCCCTTCTAGGTACAGGGGTCTCTGCCTAGATTGAGCCTTAATTCCCCCATACTCGTGGGATCAGTTATGGAAGATTTAAACAAAAAAAAACAAAACAACACCGCCGGCAATGGCAAAGGAGAGGAGAGGAGGGATGCGGAGTCGAAGTCCGACGCTGCATCCAGTGACGTGAGCGCGGGAGGCTCAGAGAGCTCCCGGCGCGTGACGGCTGGGAAGGTCGCGGAGAACACCAAGTTCTTCCGCAAGCGGTCTAGAAAGGATGGCGACCAAGTCTCGTCATCCGAGGGAGAGATGGCCTCGACCCGCAAGATCCCCACTAGCAAGCGCGGTGGGATCCGAGGCAAGAGGGGGGGGCCTGTTGTCTCCGAGAGGTTGGCGAGACCGGCCGAGGAGGGCTGCCACCCGGGCACCAATGATCGCGGGTCTGGCGACGAGGCGGGCGCACCTGGCGGCTCCGAGGTGGAGCGTAAGGCCAGGTTTGCAAAGGAGGTGGAAGCCGCGATAAGGGGCGTGGCCTTGAAGATAAAGACATCGTCTAAACTCAGGGCCATTCCCGCGGCTTCCGCCTCCATTATGGCGGCAGCGGAGGCCAACTTTGCGAGGCCTTCCCCTCCTCCTCCTCCGATAGGTGGAGAGGAGGTGGCCAAACTGCGGGTGGAGCTGGCCCGCCTGACGGCCGCCAGAGGAGGTTCTCCAAAAGGAGAACGCCAAGCTCCATGCAGACCTGGCCAGTCTGCGTGAGGCTGGCACCCGCGTTGCGCCTGCAAATGGGTGCCACCAGTCGCAGCAGCAGCGACAAGCCGAGCGCGTGCCAGTGGAGAACCAGGTCCTGAACCTGGTTCGGCAGGAACTGGCGTCCTTACAGGCACGGTTCTCCGTCCTGGAGGGAATCGTACTGCCCCCCCCCCTGGGTGCAAACAAGGCAGCCGCGGGCCCGAGCACGATGCCGAGCACGGCGTCATACGCGGCTGCTGCGGCTGCCACACCCGGGCCTGGGCCGTCGAGCCAGCCCTCCGGCAGAGCTGTGGCACCCCCCCCTGGGAAGTCGGCTCCGGCGAAACCGGCGCCGACTAAGAAGGCGCCCAGGAGGAGGAAGGGCAAGGCTGCCGCACAGGCGGGGACTGTGCCGGCGCCAGCGCCAGCGGTGAATGGGCCAGCGGCGAGTGGGCCAGCGCCAGCGGCACGCCAGCCGCCACCGCCGCCACCACCCCCCCAGACCCCTACACCTCCTTCGGCTGAAGCCGGATGGCAGGTAGTCGGGGAGAAACAGAAGGGGCGGAAGGTGGCCAAAAAGGCCCGTAATGAAGAGCGGCAGCGCCAGCACAGGGCGAGGAAGATCGCGGCTAGGCTCCGCGCCCCGAAGACCGCAGCTGTAGTGATTACACTACAGCCGGACGCGGAAAAGAGGGGCGTGTCCTACCGCGACCTGCTGGCAAAAGCGAAGGAGACGGTGGATCTCGGACAGCTCGGGATCACCGGGGGCCTCCGGCTTAAAGTCACCGCGACAGGGGCTCGTATGCTGGAGATCTCCGGTGAAACCAGCGGGTCGTCCGCTGACGCTCTAGCTGAAAAGCTCAGAGCGTCCCTGAACGCGGACGACGCCCGAGTGTCCAGGCCCGTCAGATGCGCAGACTTTCACATCCTGGGTCTGGACGACTCGGTGACAAAGGAGGAGGTGGTGGCCGCCGTCGCCAGGTCCAGTGGGTGCCCTGCTGAGCACCGTGACGGCGGCCAAAACAATTGTGGAGGGCCGAAGGCTACTGGTGGGCTGGGTCTCAGTGCAGGTAAAGCTGCTGGAGCCCAGACCTCTGAGGTGCTATCGCTGCCACGTGGGACACCACGTGTCAGTACAGTGCGCCTCGGAGGTTGACCGCAGCGGTCTCTGTTTTCGCTGCAGTCAGCCCGGTCATGTGTCCGCAGCTTGCTGCGCCACGCCGCACTGCGGTGCATGTGCGGCGGCCGGCAAGCCGGCCGATCACCGGGCTGGGAGCAAGGCCTGCGCTCCGCCCACCAAGGCCACCAGAGGCAAGGGAAGGCCCTCCACCGCCACCACCACCGTCACCAACGCTGCAGCTGCAAATGCCACCACTGCCGCCGCTGCCGTTGTCGCCGCCGTAGAGGGGCCCTCGCAGGGGGCCAGGGAGGAAGCGGTAATGGAGTGCCAATAACGGCCCCATTACGCTTCCTCCAAGCGAACATCAACCACTGCGCCTGCGCTCAGGATCTGTTGCTCCAGAGCATGGCGCAGTGGTTGATCAACATTGCTGTGGTCGCTGAGCCGTATTTCGTCCTGCCCAGGGAAGACTGGGTGGCGGACCTTAGCGGCTCAGTGACCATAGTGTCGTCGGCCGCCGCCGGTACTCCGACCCTTGAAAATGTCAGGAGGGGTCGGGGGTGCGTAGCAGCACGGTTTGGGGAGATCGTAGTGGTTTTGAGTCTACTTCTCCCCGAGCCGAACTCTCGCCGAGTTCCACAACTCTCTCACAGAGTTGAGCGTCGTCGTTGGAAACCATTCCCTCCCCGTGGTTGTCCTCGGGGACTTCAATGCCAAGAACTTGGCTTGGGGTTCTCGTTGCACGGATGTGCGGGGAAGGATGGTGGAGGACTGGGCTCTGGAGAAGGGCCTGGTCGTCCTAAATCGGGGCTCTGTTCCCACGTGTGTGCGGATGCGGGGCGAGTCGGTTGTGGACATTTCGTTCGCTAGCCCCGCTCTGTCGCCGCGTGTCGTTGACTGGCGTGTCATGGAGGTGGTGGAGACCTATTCCGACCACCGGTACATCCGGTTCGACGTCTCCACCCAGACCTCAAGCGCGCCGGTCCAACAGGCCCCGAGTGGTACGCGTTGGGCGCTGAAGCAGCTGGACCGGGAGCTCCTCCTGGAAGCCTCGATCGTACAGGCCTGGGTGACATCACCGGACAGGCCTGCCGACGTCAGCAATGAGGCAGGGTGGTTCCAGGAGGCCATGTCCGATATATGTGACGTGGCAATGCCCCGAGTCCGGCCAGGAAGCGCCCGGCGTCAAGTGTACTAGTGGTCGCGTGAGCTGACGTCTCTGCGCGAGGCGTGCGTGGCTGCGCGACACCTGTACGCCAGGCGTGCGTGGCTGCGCGACACCTGTACGCCAGGCATCGCAGGCTCCGCATCCGCCCACCGGATGCGGCAGCCATTGAGGCGGAGCTATATGAGGGGTACAGAGCGGCGAAGACCACAGCGCCAAAAATACCGCCCCAGGACCCGACGGCTTGCCTGGCAAAGCCTGGGTCCTGGCCTCGGAGGCTCTCGGGCCCCGACTGGAGGGGCTCCTAAGCGCATGCTTGGAGAGAGGCCAGTTCCCGCTTCGTTGGAAGACCGGGAGGCTGGTCCTCATCCGGAAGCCGGGGCGCCCTGCGGACTCTCCGTCCGCATACCGGCCCGTGGTGCTGCTCGACGAGGTGGGCAAGCTCTTTGAAAGAGTCATTGCAAACCGCCTCGCCGAGCACCTTGCGGGGACTGGGCCGGACCTTGCAGAACACCAGTTTGGTTTCCGCAAGGGGCGCTCAACGGTGGACGCCATCATGCGCGTGAGAGCCCTCACGACGGGGGATGCGGTTTCCAGGGGTGGGGTTGTCTTGGCGGTGTCTCTCGACATCGCCAACGCTTTCAACTCCATGCCCTGGAGCTGCATTAGGGAGGCACTCCGGTATCACCGGGTGCCGACCTACCTCCGTCGAGTGGTCGGGGACTACCTGACGGATAGAGCCGTTATCTACCCCGGTCGCAGCGGAGAATGGAACCGGCGAGAGATGTCGTGCGGTGTTCCGCAGGGATCGGTTCTGGGGCCGTCCTTGTGGAACATCGGTTACGACTGGGTGCTGCGCGCCGACCTCCCTAGCGGTGTCAGCGTGGTTTGCTACGCAGACGACACGCTGGTGCTGGCACAGGGGGGTCGCACGAGGCGGCGGCCAAAGCGATGACACGCGGGGTTGCGATAGTCGTTGAGAGGATCCGGCAACTGGGTCTCGAGGTGGCACTGCACAAGTCCGAGGCCATGTGCTTTCATGGGCCTCGGAATGCGCCACCTCCGGGATCCTCACTGACGGTAGGAGGGGTATCCATCGGCGTCGAGTCGACGTTGCAGTACCTGGGACTTGTCCTTGACAGCCGGTGGAACTTCGTGGAACATTTCCGACGTTTGGCCCCCAAACTGGAGCGGACTGGGGCTGCCTTCAGGCGGCTCCTGCCCAATCTGGGGGGGCCAAACGCCTCCTGCCGAAGGCTCTACGCGGGAGTCGTGCGGTCAATGGCCCTTTACGGGGCCCCGGTGTGGGCGCGTTCATTGAGGCGGCGAGCCGCCGACTACCTGAACGCGCCCAAAAGGTGGTAGCCGTAAGGCTGGCCCGGGGCTACCGCACGATCTCCCGCGAGGCGGCGAGCCTCCTTGCCGGATTGCCGTCATGGGATCTGGAGGCAATAGTCCTCGCGCGCCTACATGAATGGCGCGCGGAGGCGCTACGCCGGGGGGAAACTCCGCTGCCGCGGCAAATTGTCGCTCAGCGGACAGACTTCCGGGGCGGGATCTCATGGCGACATGGAGAGAGCGACTATCGCAACCCCGTGCAGGGCACGCCACGATAGTGGCGATAAGTCCCCTCTTTGAGGAGTGGCTTGAGCGACGCCACGGCGTCCTCACCTTCCGCCTGACGCAGGTCCTCACCGGACACGGGGTGTTCGGGAGGTTCCTGCACCGAATCGGGCGGGAGGAAACGTCTGGGTGCTTCCACTGTGAGGATCGACCGGAGGACACGGTGCAGCACACGGTGGAGGTGTGCCCCGCGTGGGTGGAGCACCGCCGTGTCCTCGAAGCGGCGATCGGCGGCGGCGACCTCTCGCGTCCGGCCCTGGTGCAAGCCATGGTCCGGAGCGAGACGGAATGGGACGCCGTCACCTCCTTCTGCGAAGCAGTAATGCTAGAGAAGGAGGCGGCGGAACGTGAGAGGGAGCGAACCTCTCAACGTCCCGGCCGCCGCGGGAGACGCCCCGGGCGTCGGGGGCCACCACCACCTGGCCCCCGGCCACCGTAGGCGCGGGCCTGTGGACGGTGGGCTATGGGCTAGTTCGCCGTCCGTCCGTCTCATGATGACAGGCCGTGTCGACGGCGCGTTCGTGTTCCACGCGCGCCTCAAAGAGAGTCAGCAAAAAGGAAGGGGTCCGTAAGGACCGATGCCTGCCGGGGTTGCGGGACAGTTCGAAAGAGATACCGCGGCCCCGGAACACAAAGGGCGATGAAGGAACATGGAAGGGTTTTAGTCAGTAAAAGTCTGACACTCCCTCCTGCTCCGCCCAGAGTGGGAGGAGTTATTTGATGATTTCCCATCCAAAAAAAAAAAAAAAAAAAAGGTGGTTCTGGTATCCTCATTTTCGGGATCAGGTCGAGATATACAGTACATGCGATGTATTTTCAATTTTGGTGACACTGATTTTCAATTTTGGTGGGCACTATCGTTTTTGGTGGGCGTTTTTTTAATTTTTGAGGCCACGCTACACTTTAAACTAAAATATCTCAAAAAGTTATCAAGATATTCTTGGGCGTCTTGAAGATTCTTTAAGCTTGAACTTTCTTTTATTATACCAGGCCCTTATTTTTCACTAAAACTGTGAAATAATTTTCACCACCAAAATTGACAAAAATTTCACTTTGCTGATATTCACCCAGAACCGCGAGTCGCAAAGCCGAGATCGTTATAGCCGATGGAACTTCCCGGACGCGCTCTAAAAGTCGCGTAATCGCGAAATCGAAAAATAGGGAGAATTACCTCAGACAAAAAGAGAAACCAGGTGATGCAAATTACCAGTGTTTCTACCACTTCACTTATGGCACAAATGCGCGTAAATGCGGCGACACAATAAATTGCAATAAAAGGAATCCGGCAAAATCCATCACGGTTAACTTAGGTTTACGTCGCACATTTCAATGGAAGTTCATACATGAGCATACTAGCCGATGTACAAACGTTCAATAATAGGCGCTGACTTCCTTGCTGCTAACAAACTAATAGTAGACTTACATGGTAGGAAATTAATAGACAAACTCACTTTAATATCGCGCGCCACAAATATTACAAATTGTCCTGAATCGAGTATTCGAACAATCGATGTAAACGACGAATACCATCTCTTATTACAAAAATTTCCCGACATCACCAAATTAGAAATCTTTAAAACACATCCTAAGCATGATGTTCAACACCACATTTACACTAGTGGACCCCCGGTCCATGAAAAACTACGACCGCTTAATCCGGAGTAATACTTACAAAGTCCCCAAAGCAGAATTCGAAAGAATGTTGCAATTAGGTATTTGTGGACCTTCGAATAGTCCTTGGGCTAACCCACTTGTTTGCGTTACTAAAAAAAACGGTGAAATAAGACCGTGCGACTACTCCCGACCGTTACCTATTACCAAGACTACTTGATTTCACATAGGTATTTACTCAAAGTGAAAACTATATTTTCAAAAATTGACGTCCGGAAAGCTTACCATAATATACCAATGGCTCCCGAAGACTTCCCAAAAACTACAGTCATAACTCCATTCGGTTTATTCAAGTTTACGAGAATGAACTTTGGGTTACGTAACGCAGCCCAAGATTTTCAAAGGCTAGTCAACAACGCCTTATAAAGTCTAGACATTGCATTTCCTTACCTTGATGATGTAATTATAGCTTCAGATTCAAAAGAAATGCATGCAAAACATTTAGAGATAGTTTTAGAACGAATAAATAATATCGGTTTAACAATCAACACAGATAAATGCGAATTCGGTAAATCCGATTTAAGCTTCCTCGGTTACCACATCAACTCAAAAGGCATAAAACCGAGCGCAAACAATACGCAACTTAATAATGATTATCCACAACCCAATACAATAGAGAAACTTCGACGTTTCCTCGGAATGATGAATTTGTACAGGCTAAACATTCCAAAGCTGCAGAAATTCAAACGCCACTAAACGCGTATTTACACAATTAAAAAAAACACGACAAAACAGAAATTACATGGACCGAAGTGCATTAGAAGCATTCAGTCGATGTAAACAAGCTATCAATAATACAGTCACGCTATCGCATCCTGACGCAACCGTGCCATTGGTGTTGATGTCAGACGCTTCCGGTACTTACGTAGGTAGTTGCCGCTTTAAATTAGAGAGTTGATGATAAATTAGAGCCGCTAGGATTTTATTCAAAGAAACTCACCGATACCCAAACAAGATACAACACGTACGATAGGGAACTTCTAGCAATATACTTGGCAGTTAAACACTTCCGTCACATGGTAGAAGGCAGACAGCTAACAGTACTAACAGACCACAAATCATTGACCTTCGCCCTATCTAAAAAGGTATCGCCTTCAGACTCACCTAGACGGTTAAGACAACTAGACTTCATTTCCCAATTTTGCGATAACATCATGTAGGTACCTACGTACCTACGTACCTACATGATGTTATCGCAAAATTGGGAAATGAAATAGAAGAAGACAAAGAAGGTGACAAAAATACAGTCGCCGACGCATTATCCCGAATCGATGAGATTATCATGCCATCACTAGTAGATTATCAAAAGTTAGCCGAATTACAAAAAAGCGATCAAGAATTACAAAATCTACGCAAACATGACAAACTCCAATTTAAATTAATAACAATGCCCGATTCGGAGATATAAATAGCCTGCGAAACATCAACAAAAGACAAACGTCCATAACTACCTATACCACATTTCCGGGAACTCGCCATAAAAATTAAAAACTTTACGTACCTACACAGTAATACCGATAGGCGAATTTGACAGCACAGGAAATCGTTTTGAAAATGTACACATTGATATAGGTAATAGGACTACTGCCCCCGGCAGAGGATTTTAAATATTGCGTTACCATCATCGACAAGGTGATTAAATGGCCAGAAGTTATACCCGTTAAGAATATAACAGCTGAAACGGTTGCCAAGGTATTCGTAGAGCATTGGATTGCTCGTTTCGGTTGTCCAATACGTATAACCTCAGATCAAGGTCGTCAATTCGAATCAGATTTATTTCGGCAGTTATTAAAAAGACTCGGCATCGAACGAGTTCGCACAACTGCTTACAACCCAAAGGCGAACGGCATGATCGAATGACTTCACCGTACCTTAAAGGCTGCTATTATGGCAAAATGTTCAAATAGCACACAATGGTTACGGGAATTACCTCTAGTACTCCTAGGGTTGCGCTGGGCAGTTAAATTAGATCTGGGATACAGTCCTTCACAATTTTTATACGGCAGTAGTCTCAGACTGCCAGGTGACCTATTTCATTCAAAATCTACAACCAATATTAACGACAGCGACTACATCAAACTGTTAACCAAGTCATTGTCATACGTTCCCACTTCCCAATCTCTCACATTCAAGTTTACATAACAACAACAATAGTGTATTCGTTCATAAAGATTTAGCCATTAACACATTGTGTTTGTTAGAAATGAAGCACGTCGATCTTTGGTACCACCTTACGAAGGTCCATATAAAGTAATAAAACGACATCCAAAATTTTATACCTACATTAGACTGTAACGGTAGGCAAGTCACAGTATCACTTGATAGTCTAATACCAGCTCACCTATTAGAATTTGATAATGTGTCGGTCCCACGCCAGGAGACCCAAACAACAACGACGCCACCGACACCGTCCCACATCCGGTGAACGTTACGACTCCATACGACACTTCGAGCACTACGACGCCGCCGATTCACCGAAATCGGGCCGGGTCGTTAAGAAGACCTTGAGATTCGACATGTGAGCCGCATCCGTCAACGTCTATATCAGCTGTATGAATAACCGTCACTGTTCAACAAATGTTCAGCCGCTCACTATCGCCGCACTCATACACGCCAGCGATAGATAACATGGGCCAGCCAGCTAGCAAAATGAGTATCGTGGCGCAGAACAGCGCAGCCGCCGGCAACAAGGCTTCGCTCCAAGATAAACCCTTACCGCCACCCACAGATGTCGCTAGCCGCAGTCATCCTAATCAGCACAGCGGTAACCCTATGACAGTCTACGTGGGGTGGTGCTATTGAAAGCGCCGCGCGCCGCATCGAAGCTGCTGTCGAAACGTTAGTCAAACGCTCGATCACACCACGTGCTATCGGCGCACCACGGCTGGGGTAACGTTAGTCCAGCCGGAAGTGTTTTTATCAAATAATTAAAAAACTATCAGCTTACCAAACTTAAAAATCTGCTTACCAATTACAGAAGCAGTATTTCTAATTATCTATTGCACTTAGATGACGTTTTCGACAATATCTGGCTGGGGTGCACACAAACTTAAAAAAAGTATTCCTATAGCTGATCAGCGCCATCTATTGATATATACTGAAGCGTTGTGATAAACGTCAGTGGAAAATTCCCCATTACTGCTGATGCAATCACCATCTAGACCCGCCACCGTATAGTGCTTACGTAATACTTGAACGGTCCCAAATTTTCCGAATTCTGACACTCGAGGTGTCAGAATTCGGAAAATTCTCTTTTTTTTTTTCTTCAACTTTCCCTTCGCCACTGACATTTATATCTCATGTACTTAAGTTTCAAAGTGTTAGGTACTCATACAAACTAAAGTGTTAGCTGTACCAGCGAAATACAAAAGATTATTTTAAAACAGCTAGAAAAGGAAACTAAGTACATGGTTACATTAAAACCTTTATTTCAACAATACATGCATTGTTTCTGGTACAATGTGAATGATGTGAAATTACCTGAAACAAAGAAAAACAAAGATTATATGACAATACGAATTGAATGATTTATATTTTTTAATCGATTTAATAGAAACTGGGCTTAGCTTATATTTGTTATACCTATGTTTTGTTTAGTTTACCAATTCGAAGAGTACTCAGGCGAATATCATCCATAATCTATAATAATAATTAATAATAATATTTTATAGAGGAAAGATTTGTATTTTTGTATGTAACGAATAAACTTAAAAAATACAGGACTAATATGAAAAATTCTTTCAGCAATGGATAGCTACATTATCAAAGAGTAACTTATACTATATTTTATCCCCGTACTCCCACGGGAACGGGAACTATGCGAGTGAAACCGCGTGACGTCCGCTAGTCATCCAAAAAATCCACATTGCGCACCAGCGGCTGCAGTGGTAGTCAAAGGCATACAATATTAAAAACCTATAGGAGATAAAAAATAAGTACCTACTTTATATAGTATTTATTAAAAAAACAAAAAGGGAAAATACAAACATTTATCCATCTTAGAAGGTTGATGCCTGAGTTAGTAGTGCCCAAAGTTTGATGCCTGTACTGGGATGAACCTTGTAGGTATCGCATAGAGCATCAGTTCTGACAAATTACTATTAGAACAATAGATTTCATAACAATATTTAACATACTAGCTGACCCGCGAAACTTCGTCTGCGTCACATAATATAGCTTATAACATGTCATTTTGTGCATTCAATTACGAACAAAAACCTTTTAAAATCAGTATTGCTTACCTCCCATAACATAATATATAATATATAATATGAAGCATAAAGCCTTCCTTCGATAACAAAGAACATTTTTACTGAATTTCAATTCAATCTATCCGGTAGTTTTGGTGTGAAGCCGTACCATACACACAGACAAACAGACAAAAATTCTAAAAAGTCACTTGTTGTCATTAGTTGCGTTTTTCTAACAAAAGCCACTTATTTTTTCTTGAAAATTCTCAATGTACAGTTTTTCTTTCGTTACTGTTTTATGATAATGTATAGATAAACATCAAATGCCCAAAAGGCTAAGCAGAGGTGTGCCTAACAAGTGCACCCTTATTTCGCCAGTTACGTTTAGTTCTCATGTTATAATGGGTGAGCCTATTACCATCAACCGGGCACAAATCCAGACTCCGTGGTGACTGCTACTTAATAATGAAATTCCTGATGGAAAAACCCAATAATACTGCCCGACCCGGGAATCGAACCCAGGTACTCATGTCCGACAGTCGCGCTTGCCACCACTAGACCAATGAGGCAGTTACAATACCAAAGTTTTAAAATAGTGAGATTTAATGTTAATTTATTATGAAAATTACACCTAATTTTGTTAGACGCTATCATTACAAGTAGATAAGAATTTAATTAATATTTATTGGCGATGCAATTATTATACAGGGTGTAAACAACCTCATCACGACGACGTCATAGTAGGGGAGCCCAAGCGGGGATTTCGGGATTTACTAAAGCGCGGCAGATTAATATACAGGGGGATACCTTGTACCCGGTTAAGTACCTCCACAAAACATGAGGCCCATATATAAGGCCGCCCGTGAAGGATACAGGATCAGATTAGTAAAAAAAAATTGACCATCAGAAATTCTCGAGCGCGTCAGATTAAGGTAGGGTGAGTTAATTACATCCTAAAAAGTGTATATTCCACTAATCTGACAATTTGAGAGTGACGTAAAAAAAGGGGAGGGCAACTAAGTTGTAAAAAAAAAACGTCATCTCGACATTCTCGAGCGTAGCTAATTTTTTTTTTATTTTGAAGGAAATAATTCAAGAATAATGAAAAATATATAATCTGACGACTTCCGCAAGCCGAAATAACAAAAATTCGTCAATAAAGTTAATTGCGTGCAGCTGCGTGATGCCTACATTTCCTTCTCCGGATTTCTATTCCTCTCTCACTCTTTCTCTATCTATTACTCTCTCACTCCGTCCCCACTCTGGTTTCTGTTGCCATGATGCCATCACAGCTGATCATAAAGACTCGTTCGTGGCATACAATACGGCCGACGTATCTTGGCGAGTCTGAACATAGGCTTTGCGAACTTTAGCGCATGTACACTCGTGAAGAAAAATAAGTATCAAAACACTTGGGAGACAGAAAGCTACAAAAATAACTTTATATAAATTAAAAATTTAATTTCAGTCCCTCACCTTTTGAAAGCGGCAGATTTTTATTATAAACACACACAATATTATTTACACTTAATACTTTTATTACATTTACACTAATTATTATTTAATCACTGTCGCTGAGGGGGGAAATCCCTAACATAAAGTCGTCGGCCCCTTGCGTACCATGTGAGGTACTTGGCATAGGTTCATCATCGTAATCGTCGCTCTCACTTTCAGAGTCAATTTCCGAATTAGAAGCTGTATTAATGATGAATTGTTCCGTCATTTCGTCAATAATATGGTCGCTCTTCCTATATTCATTTTCGACCTCTTGCTCTTTTCTGCATAAAGATAATGCAATGCATAAAAACAATTAAAACAAACTTATCACTAAACAAAAAACTTAACAATAATAATAACAATTAACAACTATAACAACGAAAACTTTTCTAACCGACTGTACTCAAGACAGAGATAGCGACACGAACACGACACCAAATGCTTACGTGTGACTGAGAGATATTACCGTGTACCGAGCATTGCCGAATAAGCACGAAGCTTCACGAAGTAACCAATAGTAAGTAAGTACAATTTCTAGCGCCCAGGAATGGAATTAGCGGGAAGTTGCAGGGATGGCCTTTAAAGTGAACCGTTTTTCTAATTTTTTTTTGTCAGATCAGGCGAATCCCTCTAGATAATCGTCAGATTATGAGACAGTACGTTTAGAACATAAAGATGAACCATATATATCTTAATCTGACGCGCTTGAGTATTTCAAAATGGCGATTTTTTTTTGCACATTATGAAAATGGCCGCGAGTTTGCGTCCCATCGAAATCGTCAGATTAGTGAATGAGAGCTTTTTTTTGGTGTACTTAACACTCCCTTAGAAAATCTGACGCGCTCGATTAATTTTTTTTTTTTTTCATTTTCAACCCTTAAATACAACCACCCGCATCATGCAAACGATCAGATTAACATACGTACATTATTAAAAATACGTAGGGCATTGATGCTATCAATATCTGATGCGCTCGAGGATGTCCATGCAACAGTTTTTTTTTACATATTTAAAAATCTATAGCCGCTTCCCCCACCGATGTAAAGGTATATATCATATAACATTTTTTTCTTCTTATCATCTAAGCTTTGCATCCCAATAGGTCTCTACGACGCTCGAGTAAATCCCCATTTAGCCTCGTGGGCTCCCCTACTATCAACCAAGCATTTTGTACATCAAACTATGTAACTTTACGCAAAAATTATTGCTGGGAAACGACTTTTTTTTGGGATCTAAAAAGTATGTTTTGTGGTAGAACTCAATGGTGCCGATTCCCTTGTTCACAAACTAAACTAAATTTAAGTTGAATGCATCTTTTTCTTTCTATTTCATTATGAAAAGGACAGAAGATAAATATTAGTTTAATCCTGTCAAATTAGTCAGCACCTGACGTAATTTGTTGTAGGTAATTTTAGTAGTCAACATTTTAATCGCGTCTAAAACTTGTATGGCGCTGATTAATTTGACAGAACGTAACTAAAATTTATCTTCTGTCCTTTTCTTAATGAAATAGAAAGAAAAAGATGCACTGGACTTAAATTTGGTTTAGTTTGTAAACAAGGGAATCGGCACCATAGTAACGCACTCAAAACATTGTGCTGATGGATGGATTGAATAGTAAGGGGGTCGTGGAGGTGTTTAAAGTAAAAATCTTACATTAAAAAATTGTATTTAAAAAAAAACTTGACAAAAAGTTGGAACTTTGACCCCCAATATCTCCGTAACTAAAAGATTCCCAGGTATGGTGTAGAACAAAAAAATATTGCAATGACGGGGAGAATGAGTGCCTTTCGGCATCGTTATGAGGTATTTTACACCCTATAAGTAGCTTTTAGGTACTTGGAATGGTTTGCAAAGTAGCAAGAAATGTGTTAGGAATTTAGGATGAAGGTTATAGAAACTTACGGTGTAGGGGCCACCATAGCGGCAGCAGTCAGCTGCGATATGATGGAGCCGGCGGCGAGGTTGCCGTAGTATGCCTGCGCAGCGGCCGCGGTCGAGCTCGCAGCGATGCCGGCACTGCCGAAGCCCAGCATTGGCGCGACTAGCGGGGTCAGGAGCCCACCTGTGCCGTAGAGGACGGCACCTCCAACCACATTAACGGCAATGGCAGCTAGAAGTCCCATTGTTGACTGAAACATTGTTAAACATTTCATAGGAAGTTTATATCGTATTGGCAACACTTATTCATATTTCTTTATTTCCCGCTGGCCCCACCAGTGGGGCCACGGGTGGTGGGGTCAACAGAAATACACCTTCTAGACTTGTGAACACTACTTAGTACTATTAGGTAGGTAGGTACCTACTTAATAAACAAAAATTCGAGCTTATTTGTTTACTGTCTTGGTTTATAAAGATTTTCATCTACCTACATAGCGAATGTGTTTGTGTTTTGTGCGATTGTTCACGCGTAAAATCTTTAAGTTTCTGTAAACTTAAAGATTTTACGCGTGAACAATCGCAAATTTTATCTTTTTAACCACAGTTTCTAACGATGCATGGTTCGATCAGTAAACTTTCCATGATAAGACCCCTAGCCCAAATAATTAAGTCAAAAGACCTACGCACGAAAAATGGCAAATTTCATCTGGCTGACGATGGTTCAAATAATCGAAACATTACTACCCAATTTACTGATGCACACAAGGAACAAAATCAGACACTCAAGTTGCCACAGCCTTTGAAAATTTCTTTGCGGATATTCCCGTATCGACTACTAAATCGCTAAACTCGTCACCTGCTGCTGCCGAGTCCTTACTAAGGGAAAACGTTTCAGTCTGTGATTCCGAATTTAATTTTGAATATGTCACCTGTAAAGATATAATTAAAACTTTTCACACCTTAAATGTTAAAAAGACCGCCGATCTATGGGGTCATTCTGTGGAAGTTGCTAAATCCATTATAAACATTGTAGCTCCTTCATTAGCTGTAATATTTAACGATTGTATTGACCGTGGTGAGTTTCCTGATCTAATGAAATATAGTAAAATAATACCATTGTTTAAATCGGGTAGTACATCAGACCCCACTAATTATAGACCCATTTCAGTACTACCCACCTTTAGTAAAATTTTTGAAAAATTAATTTTGGCACAAATGCAAAGTTTTTTCAATAAATATAAGTTATTACATAAAAAACAGTTTGGTTTTACAAGGGGTCGTTCAACTACTGATGCCGGTGTTGAACTTTTAGGACACATTTATAATGCCTGGGAGGACAAATGCGATGCTTTGGGCATTTTTTGCGATTTATCTAAAGCTTTCGATTGTGTTCTTCATGAAACATTAATCAGGAAACTACACCACTACGGAATCCGTAACGCCTCCCTGGCTCTTCTTATTTCATATTTGAGTGACAGGATTCAGAGAGTTGATGTTAAAGGGAAAAGATCTCCCGGATCCGTAGTAAGAATGGGGGTACCCCAGGGCTCAATTCTTGGTCCATTTTTGTTTCTTATTTATATAAATGACTTGCCTTACCTCATAAAGGATAATCATGACATAGTATTGTTTGCAGACGACACTTCTCTTTTATTTAAACTCAAACGTCAGCAGTTAGTTACGGATGATGTTAATAGCGCCCTGGCGAAAGTCGTTAATTGGTTTAATGTTAATAATCTACTCCTAAATGAGAAAAAAACTAAGTGTATTAAGTTTACGATACCCCATGTAAGACAAGTGGAAACTACTGTACTAATTAAGGATGAAGAGTTAAAACCGGAAGATAGCACAGTCTTCTTAGGCATAACTTTGGATGCCAAGCTTCAGTGGGGCCCGCATATAGACAAACTGTCGAAGAAACTTAGCTCTGCAGCATTCGCCGTTAGAAGAATTCGTGATTTAACTGACTTAGAGACAGCCCGTTTAGTTTACTTTAGTTATTTCCATAGCGTGATGTCGTACGGTATTCTCTTGTGGGGCAATGCCGCCGATATTCAGACAATATTTGTTTTGCAAAAAAGGGCAATTCGTTCAATTTATAAATTAAGTCCCAGATACTCCCTCAGAGAAAAATTTAAAGAGACTAATATTCTTACTGTGCCCTCTCAGTTTATTTATGAAAACCTTTTGTACGCCCACAAAAATATTAATTTATTTAAAAAATACAGTGATATCCACAACATAAACACGAGGAACAAACACAAATTTGTTGTTCCTGCAACGAGGCTCAAAAAAATAGGAGGTACGTTCAGATGCCAATGTATACGCTTTTACAATAAACTTCCGAGCCAAATTCAAGCACTAAGCCTAAATAAATTCAAATCGTTTATAAAACGGAAGCTGTGCCTGAAAGCCTACTATCATGTTAATCACTATCTTGAAGATAAAAAAGCTTGGGATTAAGCTGCTCCAATGAAATTTGCTCTGTGAATGTCGAAATTTCGGACTTCGCTTATTTATTATTGATTCCTTTCTTTTATACACTCTGACATTGAATTTTTTTTTTGACATGTATTTTATTATTTTACTTTTATTTTTTATTGTTTTATGTGACATTTACTGATTCGACATGAATACTTATTTTTTTAAGTATTTTACTTTTTTATTTTGTTATCATTGCGACATTTAATGATATTTGTGTTTTTTTTTTTTTTTTTTACTTACATTCATTTGAAAAGAATTTGTTATTAATTTTATTTGATTATTGTGAATGTGGGGACCATGTGGGTCACATTTTTATTTTTTGTTTGTTTTTTTCCCACAACTGTCTGGCAGTTTGAGTACTATAAGCGACCTTCCCAAATGTCCTTTCTTTGGTATTGTTCGTCGTTACGTTGAGCTCCTTGAGTTATAAGTCGAGCTACACGTTAACTGACAAATGCTTGCACTGACTGGACAGGTCCACTCAAATCTGTATGGTTCTCTCTTCAAAAGACCATCTCAGACACTAATCTGCATAGTCCTCATGTGAATTGAGCAAGATTGTCTGGACTTTAAAAGAGACTATGACCTCTGAGTTTGTTTCGGCTGTTTCTTCTCAGAGTAGTCAGGTACGAAACACCGGCCCCATCTAGTTTTAAAAAATGACGTGTAAAAGTGTTTGTAAAAACCTACTTGCAAAATAAACATCATTTATCATTTATCATTTATCATTTATCAAATGCAAACATGCATTGCTCTATAATGCCCTTACTACGATTAGCTAAAATGTATGTATGAATCTACCCGAAATTAAAACTCTCCCAATTAACTTTAAACCTAATGCTTTAACGATAGATAAAACATCAAGCAAGCTAACAAGTTCAACGTTGATTGGGACAAGTTGAAAATCAAAAGAAATAAAATTTCAGATTGTAGTAGGTTGATGTGTGCCTGTGCCCTGTACTCGAAACGTTTTTATTATTCTAAAACGGCGCGGGCGTGGCGTCTCGCGTCGCAGGCAGCCATTTTGAATAGGAACACGTAATCTTTATCGAAACGAAAGGCCGAAAGCCTATATAAACACTAATTTTGTTAATTTTTGAAGAGGCATAAAATATCAATAAGATCTAGGAATTTATGTAAAAATATCTTACCGTTTAGGAATTAGTAGAAGCTCTGCACTTTAAACAATCACTGAACAATATTTGCGCAATGCACTGAAGCTCCTTTGTCCCCGCGCTCGCTTTTATAGACTTCACCAGACAGATAACTAAGGTACAAACTCACTGCACTTTATACTCGCCCCTATGCCATAGACTGAACGAATAAAGTACTGCAACGAGTGAAATCTGTGCGAGAAAATCTCACATTTTTGCAACAATTGGTAAATCCCCTATTTTAAACGTAGCAGCCGCCTACACTCTGTCTGGCCCACTCTGTGATAGACAAAAACAGGGTTCCGCAGTATCTAAAAAGTTTTTTAGTTTATGTAAGTCTTGAATGTGACCACCTTAGTGAGGTTGAGTTGAGTCGAGGAAATCATGAGGTTTGATTAGAATATGGCTGTCAGTGTTGGAGGATTTTTTTTGTCTCGTTCAATGCTTGTTTGTATTGATGCCAGCTATTTATTTGAAAAGGTTAAACTTAATTTAGGCTATTCTGTGATTTAGGGCACCAAAAAAAATGGCAGACCTAATCTGCAAACCCCTAATAATTTTCCTTTTAATATTTACGGTATTGAGTATCGATTTTATACATACCATCGTAAAATGTAATCCCTTCACTTTAGTACATGCTCTTTTTTAACCGACTTTAAAAAGGAGGAGGTTCTCAATTCGATTGGTATTTTGTTTTATGAATGTACACTGATTACGCTGAGATTTATGATCCGATTTACGTGATTCTTCGTAAGTTTGATGCGGAATAGTTGCTATTACGTCCCATACAAATTTAACATAGTTTGGCCGTAGTTTTCATTTTATGAACATTTTTACTTCAGTCGTGTGGTCTAATTTTATGTATGTTCACCGATTTCTCCCCCATTTGTGGAGCGATTCTCATAATTCTTTTTTTTATTTGAAAGAATATAGGTACTCCTGAGGTGGTCTCATTTGAATTTGGTGAAGATCTGATGCTGATCTTCGGAGATATAGAATGGAATTCTTCAAAAATAGACGGTAAATCAGTCGTGATTGCTGCAATCGCTTGTAAAAATAGACGGTAAATCAGTCGTGATTGCTGCAATCGCTTGTATGTTTATTGTTATATAAAATCATGACGTAACATCACGCCTGTGTGCTCTGAGGGGTACACAGATGTGTACAATACACCCAGATTTGAAGAAAAATGAAATAAACACAAATTGTTTTGCAAAAAATAATAACCGACTTAAAAAAAACACACAAACATATAAAAAAAAACACAAAAAGAAAAACACAAAAGTGAAAAAACTTTAGCTTCAGAAGCCGGACCTTTGTATGATTGCTTTATTGTTTTTGTCACCGTACGTAGGCAGGTACGTAGGTATTCTGATGACGGGATTTTCACCAAAAGAACGATAAAATTTGTAGGTAAGTAATACGTTTATAATAATTTGGAAGTTTGACCCCCAATATCTCCGTAACTAGAAGGTTCCCAGGTATGGTGTAGAACAAAACAATTATCGCAATGACGAGGAGAACAAGTGCATTTCGGTTTCGTTAAGGGTCTGTTTACACCGTTCATATTGTGTAACATTATTTCCGTACTTCTAATAAGTACAAAAAATAAATTGTTTCAGCCTTCAGAATGTGCTGCATTACGTTACGTAGACCGTTCGTTAGACCGTATTCCCTATAAAACTAAAAACATCAATATACCTATACTTGAAACGTAAATGAGGAAGATATACAGAACCATTTTATTAGCAAACCTCTCGACGAGCAGAGTATTGGGAATAATTGGGATGTACCAACCACAAAGTAAATAATATGAATGTTGCCAATCATAAAAAAAAAATGGTAAGTATTATGAACCTACAACAAATTAAATTTCGTTTAATTTGACAAGATTTTATTGAATAATTATCTATTTTTTGCTTATAATGTAAGTAGATTACTTACTTATAAAGTTAAAGTTGCGACTTGCGACGCATGACGATTCCAAGGTACAAAACACAGCCATCGACAACATAATATTTTTAAAATAGAGCCATCTGTTGAATAAATGACACACTAACAGAAAATTAAATCGTATCTTCGAAAGCGACAGCTGAGTGACACCAAATTAATAAAACTATCAATATAAAATTGAAAATACATACGTAAACAAGCGGATAAAATATTGGTGTAGAAATTCAACATGAAATTATTTCATTATGTTTAGTTCTTATGTATTGATGTAGATGTCGCTACTGCATAAGCTTCACGTCTCTGGCGTCTCGCGGTAGTTGAACTCTTCATTGCGCCTTGCAACCAAAATATTTTGCTGAAGAATTTTTTTTAGAGATTTCATGTTGATATGCCTTATGCCTATTATTACTAACACTAACCTACTCCTAACAGAATGTTTATATATTATTGTACAGGCGGAACTACAACTCTTGAAGCTCTGAGTCGAGCAAGCGTTGTAAATCCAACAGTGCGCTTTTATTTGTTTGTGAAATTCACATTCGTTAGTGAAAATGGGCATTACTAGTTCTTTTTTCGACGAGGTGACTGATACCAGTATCTAGGTCCTACGCAAAAAACTCTTGGTACCTACTATTGTGTTATTTTAACGTGGTAATACCAGTGTGGTACCAAAACAGTGTGTTTTGTGGTCTAAAATAAGTTTCTTGAACAGTAGCTTTCTAGGCTGCGCTCGAAACAATTCAACTGTCTCGGGCATACAGTACGTCCTAGCTAGGTTCTGTTTGGTTTGGCTACGCAAAGATTTCGCTACGGCAACGCTACGAGAGTTTCACTCCCTTTGAGCTACGGCTACAATTTTTATTTATTTATTATTTATTTATTTATTCAAATCTCCCTTACAACTATCATTACAGGAATGTTCCTAATGCGATAGCTCGGTCTCAAAATTAAATTTACTATTTACAATATAAAAACTATGGTAAAACAGAAAAAAAGAAGTAGCACTAGTACAAATCTTAACATCTACGTAATAATATATAATCATAGCTTCTGTACATCGCTCCCTAACTATAAAAACACAATATTTAAATATTAAAACAACAACATTTAGTCTACATTATAATGTAGACTAAATGCTATAGCATAAAATGACCAAGAGTATTTTTGCGGATTCACTCAAATAACATGTAAATACATCGATCTTGACGTGAAGATCGTTAATAACCCTAATTGCGAGGGTCAATGGTGTTTTAGCGAGGAGGTTGGTCCTGGCAACCGGCACGGCCAGCAGCGGTGGGCGGCGCCCGCCGTCTCCACACATAGCGGACCGGTACACATAAACTCAGGCGCTGCAGCACTCCTGGGTTATGCTCAATGCCACGAAGTAACCTAACTAATTACGAAACAAGCGTGAATTCCCGTCGCACCCTCAGTTGGTTGTACCCGACCATACCGAGCACAAACAGAGTGGGGAACATCAACGGGTAAAACGGATATACCCCATATAGCTAGGAAGCTATATGGGATACAGGATGTATAAGTGGCGTGTGAACTTGTTCTGTACGCGTTCCAGCATTACCACGTACTTGGCCTCATGAGGAGCCCACATGACAACACTATGTTCCAAATGACTCCTTACTAGTGCGTCATATAGGACTCTTACTGAAGCGATGTTAGTAAAGTGTGTCTGCCTCAGTACAAATCCCAGGTTTCTAAACGCTCTTTTACATATCCTCGTAATATGATCGCAAAATGAGAGTTCAGGAGTGTCAGTGACCCCCAAATCCCGCACATCGGAGACACGTTGCATAGGCGCGGCACCCACTACCTACTCGTGTACCAGAGGGGCACGCGCGCGCGTAAAACTCATCACCGAGCACTTTTTCACGTTGAAGAAAAGCTTGTTGTGGTGACGCCATTCGACTACCCTATCTATATCATCCTGCAATCGTTCGCAGTCGGATTTAATAACCTCGAGCAGCAACTTAAGGTCATCCGCAAATAATAAACAAGAGCCATGCTTGATAACTTTCGGCAAATTGTTTATCATTATGATGAATCCGAGAGGCCCTAAATTGCTGCCTTGGCTCACACCGGACCAGGTGTAATATGGTTCGGATTGACACCCATTATAATCAACGTACTGCTGTCTATCCTGCATATAACTGGCGAAGAAGCACAATAGACCAATCTATTGTGCTTCTTCGCCACAGTGTGCAGCCGATTTCTGCGAGCTTCGTTAGTAGGATGTCATTGTCGACGGAGTCGAAAGCTTTTTTAAAATCAAAATAAGCATAATCGACCTGCCCACCAGCATCTACCGCCGGCACCACCTGCGCCATAACATCCAGTAGATTGGTTGCTGTGCTGCGCGCCGGCCGGAACCCATGCTGTGTTTCAGCCAGTTGTCCTCGCACCTGCTTTATGCCTATTTTGCTACAGTTCGGCTCCACAATTGCTGTTGACAGCCTCGAAATAGTCGTCGGTTTGTTATTCTCAAGATTTAAAACTGCTGATACTTCTAAACTAGAACTTTGGAAGATAAATTTCGAAAAAAAAATGTTTTCTCATATAAAGATCTTTGACAGTCGTTACAGGTAGTCAAGTGGCCCGAAAGTCTGAAAACTAGTTCTACCATTCATGGAGCCTATCTGACCTCCACAAATAGAGACCAGATAGGCAGTCGCTCTATGTAAAATACTTACTGGTATTCAGCTGCATCCAGGAAGCCGACCCCAACATGGTTGGGAAAAGGCACAGGCGACAGGTAGACGATGATTTGTCGATGACGAATGCTGACGAATGCTGAGTACAACTTATAAAAAGTAATTTCTTCAGATAGGCTTTGTTCTTCAACAAACACTGACTAAAATAGGTACACTACTGAATGTGACGAATTGAACAAGTACATAAATTATGTAGCAAGCCTACGCCGCATATGTACGTTATTTTGTAGTATAATTTTGGGATCACATAGTAGTTCCATAATGCATTTTGTTTATTATTTATAACCTTATGGACATCTGACGTGCGATCCCATCTTATTACTGTGAAAGTTGAGCAGGACAGTGCTATATGACGTGAACAGCCAGGTTTATAGGTGGCTGATCTGGAGAGTCTCCCCAGCTTGGTCACATTTTATATCTCAAAAACTAGGGCACCTAGCGAAGATTTGTTTTCTCCCATATTTTGTCGCCAATTAGTCGCAATTTGTCGCCAAGTCACAGATTTTATCGGGTCTTAATTTAGAAAACTCTTATATTTTGGAAACTCTTATATCTTTTGAACCAGTGACTGAATAATTCTGATATTTGGTGACAAATTTTGACTAATTAGCGACATTTTTTTTGTGTTATCAAAATTAATATCCCTGACGGTGGCCAAGCTAGTGTCAATAACACCACCCCAAGGGATACGATATGTCGCGATTACGCTCAGATTTTAGAGTAAATTCTTTATGAAATGAAATATTAGTCTTTTGAAAAAAAAAATAGGTAGTAAAATGTTCATTATTAAATTGCCTATCTATTAGTTTAGGTAGCTAATCAAAATAATGGTTAATTTACGAGGAGATGCATGTATTAAATAATTATTTCTTATTTCTGTGATTTCGTTGTGAGGAGATTAATTAAACATTTTATATAGGTTATATATAGGTTATTATATATAGGTTATCTAGGAGAGCAGCGGTGGCCCAGTGGTGGCGGCCCCGACTTACGAACAGTAAGTCATGAGTTCGAACCCAGACAGGCGCATTACTTTGTGTAATTTATTTCATCACCACTGCTCTCAAAACGGTGAAGGAAAACATCGTGAGGAAACCGGCATGTCCTAGAACCAAAAAATTCGAAGACATGTGACATCTACCAATCCGCACTGGGCCCGCGTGGTGGATTATATAGCCCATTCCCTCTCATAAAGAGGAGACCTGTGTCCCAGCAGTGTGGGAACCTTAATAGGCTGATGATATGATGATAGGTTTAAAAAAGTAAACTATCACTGCATAATCAAAGTGCCTTTATTTCAACATAACATGCATTGTGTTTGTGCTACAATGTGGATGATGTGAAATTATCTGAAACAAAGAAACAAATTTCAGTACCTAATTGCTTGTAAAATATCTTATATGTAACTTACTTATGATAATTGATATGTATATGATTTCCATTGTCTATCTCTATACCTACCTACTTATAAATATTGGCTATCCAAATCTTCAAACTTCGTTAGAAATTCTGTTAGAATAAAGTTCTAATCAGCTTGCACTACAAAGCGGTTGTTACGTCAGTCACTGCGGCCGAATGGTGCGAAATGAGTGGTTTTTTTGTGATTTAGAATAAATCTATTGATTAGACTAAAAAAATAAAACACTTAAGACCGGCTTTATAGTTAGTTCAGTTAGTATGCAAAGTTTCATGATCTAATTTGAAGTACTTTTTGAATACCAGCGGTTTGTTATTCGGTTTGAAGGTAACTTTGGATTTTTTTTCTATCGAGAAATGTTTATGCAATCGTATTTTCGTCGCACATAGTACCTACTTAGCTTTAATCCTCAACTTTACCATATATTTATTTCAAAATTAATGCTGCAGTATTTTAGGCGTAACGGAGGATCATGCTAAGCCATTTGAGGGGGTATAGGCCCTTAGTAGGTAGGTATGAGTATAGTATTTAACTCGGACAAATGAAACTGCCATAAAAACCACTAATTAGGTTGTTTTATTGGGTTCCGTACCCAAAGGGTAAAAACGGAACCCTATTACTAAAATTTCGCTGTCTGTCCGTCTGTCTGTCACCAGGCTGTATCTCATGAACCGTGACAGCTAGACAGTTGAAATTTTCACAGATGATGTATTTCTGTTGCCGCTATAACAACAAATACTAAATATAGTCAATGGTACGGAATAGGGTTCCGTTTTTACCCTTTGGGTACGGAACCCTAAAAATCATAAAATAAAGTTGAAAATCTATTACTTACTTAAGGCCGTCTACGCCAAGCAAAGTAGGTATTTAACGCTACCACCCTTTACGCGAAACGAGTCATGCACACGCGTCGCCAACTTGAACCCAAAGCTGAGCGAAATGTCACAGTATAGGTAAGCGTGTCGTGTAGGCAGTAGGTCAACTTATTTTATTAAATTGTCAGCTTGATTTATTATAATAGGTAGTAATTGCGAAAACCTAACATTTAAATGTAATAAATTAATTTGAATAGATATTGTAAATGCAGATTGCTGCAAGTCGTAATTTATTCAATTATTTGTGTACCAGACGGGTGGACTCGTCTTTGGAAATTCAAAAACTATAACGGAACCAAATCTGAGCCACTAACCGCCCTGTACCGAAAGTTCCGGGTGTAAACGTTAGCTTCGTGGAACGGAGAGGTGGGTTTGGAAAATACTGCACTATTATTGTAGATGGAGAAGAAATGAAACACTATTTGACTATGGTAAGACACTACAAGCAGACAATACTGGAAAAACTGAGCTGAAACTATAATCGGAAAGAACTGTTAACTATTCGGATATCGAAACGAAACTGACTGCTTGAATATCGTAAACAAAACTGACTGTTCCAATGTCGAAAACAAAACTTACTATGCGGTGCCTGCGCTGTGCTTTCATACTATTAGCAGACACACAAAAAATATTCGCGAATCCTCTAGCGGTGTGTAGTATTTGTTCGCTAGACAATCTTTTAATTCATACAAAAAGCATGAACAAAAAACATTAACAAAAAAATACAAAGGAAACTATAAACAAAAGGATAATAAATAACTCGAACGGAAGAAGGAAGTAGGTACTTTACGCTCTCGGCGTACGGTCGAAATTAAATTAACATTTCTCGATGTTTTTTATAAGTAGTTTGCGTACGCGCACCTGTGACGAGACTATTTTCGAGGGAATTTGTACCTACTTACTTTTAAAACTAATAATAACAGAAAGTACTCGACAAAGAATCACAAACACGGCAAAAGCGTACTTTCTCGAACGTTCTTTCTATAGACTATATAAAAACACTGTTTGAGACACTTGTCGCGAACAATTTGACTAGGTTTCTTACATTGTTTTTATCTCACGAAGAGACACATGCTTTATTTGTTGTATGTGTCACCGTAAAATTGTAAATACCGTTAGATTATAATCTATCTCGTGAGATTGTAAACTCGTTCGTTGAGGAATTCCCTCGACTGTCTATGGTCTCCATCATCAGACCAATGGCACTTACAACCCATATGTGTGCAAAGTTCTCATCAATAGAAATGAATTAAATCCAAACACAAGGTAGCTACTGTAAAACGTTAAGGAGTTCCTTTGACTGTCCTTCGTCTTTATCATCAGACCCCTAAAGATGACCACAGCCCATTTAGGTGTAAAGTTCTCATCAATACAAATTAATCAAGCCCAAACACCAGGTAATTATTGTGAATCGTTGAGGAGTGCCCTCGACTGTCTTCGGGTTCCATCATCAGATCGAGTCCAGACTTTCTTTAAATAGTAGTGCTCTAAAATACTCAATGAACAAAAAAATAAACGCACTAGTCGCACTACGATGTTCAAAGGTTCCCCTCGATTTCTCTGAGATGCCATCATCAGATCCCAGTTTCATGGTCATGGTACTACTCTTGGAATATCTACTTTCCAACAAAAAAAGAATTATCTAAAT
The DNA here is from genome assembly GCA_905147715.2 of Xestia xanthographa. Lineage (NCBI taxonomy): Eukaryota > Metazoa > Arthropoda > Insecta > Lepidoptera > Noctuidae > Xestia > Xestia xanthographa. Next base: position 11,352,802 of record LR990649.1, on the reverse strand, counting down.
CGGTTCATAAACGACGAAGTTATCCTACGGTCAAATTGTGAAACCTCCTCCTTTTTTTAAGTCGGTTAAAAAAGACTGTACTGTTATAATTACACTACGTTCTTTAAATAAATCGTTCGATAAATCGACGGGACAGCCGTGCGCCAGTAAAAGGGACATAGGTCCTACCTCGTCAAGGCCTGGCGGGCGACTGAATCCACGTGCGCAAGCCGTTTTCTTATATAATAATTTATTATTAAAAGGATTAAATTGTTTTGAAAAAATTAACCACAAATAATTGTTCTATATGTTATTAACTTTGCTTAGATATTTTTTTTGGAAGTAAAACTTTCATATTCTCCAAGTAAAATAAGAAAAACATAAAAACATATTCGAATTAGGCTCCTGTTCGGATTTTTTTTTCATCGAGTGAAGTTTTTGATATCATGTTTTGAACCACAAATTATCTTAGTAAGTATAGTCAACTATAATATCTATTTTTTTTGGCTTTAAAAAATCACTATTTCTTTGATTACTATTGAATCAAAGTTATGTAAAATTGGGAAAATTGGGACTACCTGCCCTTAAAGAAATTTGACAGACTATGCCCATGTGGAGAACTTTGAAGTGATGGGAAGAAAAAACTCACGGGCTGAGTAAGTAGGTACCTAGTTGTAGTATTGATGGGGTTTAATAAACTTACGGTGTAGGTGCAACCATCGCAGCAGCAGTCAGCTGCGATATGATGGACCCCGCGATGAGGTTGCCGTAGTAGGCCTGTGCTGCAGCTGCAGCCGAGCCCGCAGCAATGCCGGCGCTACCGAAGCCCAGCAGAGGTGCCACGATAGGAAGCAGGAGCCCCCCTGTGCCGTAGATGACGGCACCACCAATCAAGTTGACGAGAATTGCGGCGATGAGCCCCATGCTTTACTGAAACATTTTTTTAACAAAAACAACGTCAGAGTAGGTAGCCCGCGAAATTCAATTTTTTTTCGTTTTTTGCAATTTATTTTCAGGCCATTGCTAAGTAGGTTATAAGTATGTTGATTAAAATATTGTTCGCGATTGTAAGACGTAGTAGTTACAGAATGAAATTATAGTCAGCAAAATCATCAATACAACCCTTCAAGTTCGTAAAGGTCGAGGAACGGCTTTTTCAAGGTCAAAATTGTTCCTCGATCTTTGTGAACTTTAAAGGTAGCATAGGCTCGTTCCTTATTCAATGAGACTTGTTGCACCAACAGAACTGGTGATTGTGGGTATGGTTAAAAAAAATATACGAACTCAGTTTGCAAGAAAAACCGTCAGTGATGGAACTTTGACGCTCAAATTCACATTATTACATTCAATTCTCATAAAAGCTAAAATTACAGTAAGAAAAGTTGAATGTTTTACTTGTTTATTGGAGTTCTAGAATTTCTTTGAATTCCTTGAGTTTTCACGGCAAAAATCGTAAAGAAAGCGTAATTTAAGCCATAAATGTCTTGATTCGGCGTCCATTATACCTATTCCAAATAAACTCAATTTTATCAAATAAATTAATATGATATAAAACTTCGATCTACAATGAATACGTCTCATTAGTTTTCGTTTGTCAATATAATAAGACGAAATTACAATAAATAAAATTGAAGTACTAAAATTCTGCGTCAATTCAGTTCGCTCCTCAGTCTCATGTCAGTCTCGTCTCTAATTTTCGTCAATAACAATCGACAATCGTCCGGAGATCGCTATTAATATCGACTCGTGTACGCCAATCGAAATAATTTGATCCAGGAAGTAAAAATCAAGAATTTGCGAAAAAAATGTAATAGGACTCACTATTGGGAATTAAGTAACTTACGCTTTTTCACCCGTTTATGTTAATATATTAAATAGGTCTAAATAGGTATGTTGCTGAAATCATGGTTAAGATCAGGAGGTAAGTAATTTACCAAATAAAATGTATCGAACTTGAACAAAAAAAAAATGTTAAGGTAGATAAGTTACGTAGAACTTTTAAAATAAATAACAACTAACTACACAGATCATGCCGTTTGTGCGTCAATGTCCGTTCTCCATGTACCTATTATAGGGAAGACACTTGTTCTCCTCGTCATTGCGATCATATTTTTGTTCTACACCATACCGAACCTTCTAGTTACGGAGATATTGGGGAAGTTCCAACTTTTTGACAGGTTTTTTTTTTTTATATAAGTTTTTAATGCAAGAATTTTATTACACCTCCATGACCCCTGTACTATTTAATTCATCCATCAGCACAATGTTTTGAGTGCCTACATTGAGTTCTACCACAAAACATGACTTTTCACCCCAAAAAAAAAAGTCGTTACCCAGCAATATTTTTTGCGTAAAGTTACTTAGTTTGATGTACAGAATGCTTGGTTGACGGCTTCGTGATGAGGTTGTTTACTGCCCCTATGACACAGATTCGCTAAGTTCTACATTAATCTAATTCGTTGATACTTCGAAGGAGATGCCGCCTTCGAAGTATCAACGTATTATATTGATGTCAAAGCATTTAGATTGACACATGAATCCACATCAAAACACACTTTAGCTCTATTTAGTAAAAAGTTATAACTTAGGTTAACAAAAGTTTTCGTGACGTAGGTTAGGTACTCGTACTCTAAAATGGCGTCTGTGGTCGATCATTTTAAGTAGCCGATTCCTTTGTTATATTCTCGTTCATAATATCACACAGTTTATAGACAGGAGTTGGTAAATACTTTACTTTTTAAATAACGTTTCGTGCTACTGAATTAAACAAAGGAAAAAATCTCACCGCTTAGAATTAATATGATGAACTCTGCACTGGGTATTGACGTCTGACTCACTGAACAATACCACAGTAGTATTACAATACCGTGCAATGCACTGAAGCTCTTACCCTTGAGCTCACATATTTATAGACTTCAACAGGTAACTAAGGAACTAAAACTCACTGCACTATACTCGCCCCTATGTCATAGACTGAACAAAACATGGACTGCACTGAACACGAAAATGAAAACTGCGCAAGAAAATCTCACTTTATGATAACAACTGGTGATTCCCCCGTTAAAAATAGCAGGTCACTCCGCTGCAGCAGCGGCTGAACAAATATAGATAATACATAAAACAGGGTTTCGTGTCTATATTTCGCGATAAGAATTATTATAACTCACTGACATGAAAACGTTTTTACTAATGCGTTTTGACTATTTTAACAGATTTGACAACTTACACTGTACAAAAACAAATGTTTAAAAAATGTAGGTAGCAGTAAAAATGTAATCAAGCCAAAGCGCACTTAGAGATAGCACGGGACGTTATAAAAATCTGATATATTTTTAAATTTTATCATAGTTTGTGCATTTTATCGTCATTTCTGATGTGCAAAATTATGTCATTCATTTGCGAAAGCCCAATTTTGAGTTAATTTCATGTTTTTTTTTATGATTTTTGAAGTGAAAACTTCTCTAAGCGCGTTGAGCACTGTTTGGGTGAACAAAAATCATGGACTCGCGTCACCTAACGCTTCATAGGACTTGTAGCCGATCCGCTACGGCGTAGCACCACTTAGGGTGTGTCCAAACATAAAGCGGCAATCGCGCGCGGCGGCCGATTAGTCCTACTAGAGCGCGGTAGAAATGTGTCCTGCAAACGCCACGTGTTGTTGCCGCGCTCTTGCCGCGCAATGTTTGGACACACGGGGCACAACCCGTAGCAGTGCTACGATTGGGGTGGGGCCTGGGTACATGTGTACTTTTTATTTTCACTTCTATCGGCAGTCCCCAAAGACTGCCCATAGAAGTGAGCATGTGTTTTGGTAAAAGTGTTTTAATTTTTTTATTAAGTACTTTTCATATAAAGGGTGTAAAACACCTCCTAACGAAGCCGAAAGGCACTTTTTCTCCTCGTCATTGCAATTTTTTTTTTGTTCTACACCATACCTGGGAACCTTCTAGTTACGGAGATATTGGGAGTTAAAGTTCCAACGTTTTGACAACTTTTTTTTTAAATACAAGTTTTTAATGTAAGATTTTTACTTTAGACAACTCTACGACCCCCATACTATTCAATCCATCCATCAGCACAATGTTTTGAGTGCGTTACATTGAGTTCTACCCCAAAACATGAATTTTCACCCCAAAAAAAAAGTCGTTTCCCAGCAATAATTTTTGCGTAAAGTTACTTAGTTTGATGTACAGATGCTTGGTGGAAGACTACGTCATGAGGTCTGTTACACCCTGTATACAAGTACTTATACATCTTTTTATAATGTTTATTCGATTTGGCAGGTTTAAGTAGTCTAAGTAGTAATTAGCAAGTTAGTAACTTCCCCTCGCGGCTTCGTCCGCGTATAGTTTTTTTACAAGCAATAATTATGTTAATGACGTATTAATTTAACCTGGACTGAGTTTGTTTATACTTTTTGTTGTTTTTTACTTTTTTTATCTGATAGCTTTGGTGAAATTCACATTATTATCGATTTATTCGTTCCTACGTAGGTAGGTACAATTTAGCATAAAATTCTCTAAAATGACCAGATGACTAAACGGTGTCGGTGAAAAAAAAAACTAAATCAATCAAACAAAGGTCACCGACACCGACTTCTTATAAAGTAATTTTTCACTTTTTTGTATTTTTTGAAGTTGGTTTTAATTTTTGCAGAACAGTTTTTATTGTTCGCTTTTTAGTGGTTCACATGTGCTTACCCTTTCACAGCGTACCGGCGTGATGTCATGTTATAAACTGGTGTAAATAATGGATAGACATGAGATTTCAGCAATCTCAGTCCATTTTCTATTATTTATTGAGGAGTTCCATTGTTTAGGATCTCCAAAGTTGAAATGGGACCACTCCGAGAAAGTACTCTTCCAAATCGCTTCAAGTATGTCTATAAAATTTGGAGAGTTCTCTCTATTTCTCCAGGATCCCATCATCAGATCCTGACTTGATGATCATGGGACCGTACATAAATAAAAAGAAAGGTTCTGACGAATTGAGAACCTCCTCCTATTTGAAGTCCGTTAACAAGAACCCAAAATTCATTAAAAATAACATTACCTATACGGAACCGTCGCGCGTCGCCGTTTCGCCGTTGCAGAACAGAAATAGACATGTAGATACCTACTTACATTATCTTTATATACGCCGCCACGCCACGCAGCGCGCCGCGCCGTAGAGGGGAACTCCCTCATATAGAGAATGTACCCGCTGCCTGGCAGAAAATCAATAAATGGAAATCTGTGGTATGAGTGAACGATATTGCTACGAATACAATATAGAATCATCACGTGTTGTTTTGCGTGTAAATAGTTGTTGTATACGAGACTTTTTTGGGTTGTTATCGCTTTTCTTCTTGTAATCATAGAATAGGAAACCGGCCAAGTGCGAGTCGGACTCGCGCATTATGGGTTCCGTAGAGTCTCTTTAATATATTTTTATTATTTGTTGTTATAGAGCGGCAACAGAAATACATCATCTGAGAAATAATAGACAAAAAATCTTTTTAAAATTTCTTTGAATTTTAACGTTTTGAATGTTTCGATGGGTGACCATGACTTATTGTTTACAGAAAACTTTCCACCTATTGTATTAGAAATTATTTCTCAAGGATTCTTAATTAAATAAAAATGAAGAGTCTTTTGTTTATTTCCTAAAAATATAATTATGTTTTTACACGCTTTATTGAATCTTATCGTTTGACATCGTGCAACATCTACCAATTCGCACTGGGCCAGCGTGGTAGATTATAGAACATTCCCTCTCAGAGGAGGCCTGTGTCCCAGCAGTGGGAACATTAATAGGCTGATGATGATGATGATGATCTTATCGTTTCATTTTAGTTTATTTTTTTAATTATATAAAAAAACATCAATCACAGATTATTCAGTTAGGTACTTTTTCAGCTATCAAGCAATGGATTGCTTTTAATAGCTGAAAAAGCATCAAAATTAAAAAAAAGTAATTGTTTTGAATTTGTCTAAAGGATTTGAAATATATGTAATACTTAAGCCAGAAATAAGTGTCATAGTATTTCCAGAATGATTTGTTATGAAGATGGTAAAACCGAAATGCACACAAGTTCTGAACAAGCTATGACAATCTAACATAATTATGGTCATTAAATAGTTGATTATGACATTTAAAAAAAACAGAGTAATTTCAAACAAACCATACTTTACAGTCGTATTAAAAAAAACCTTAGTGTAAGTAAATAATCTGTGATTTGTGATTTTGTTAGAAATGTGTAAGTTAGCAATCTGTGATTTATGTGTTTTTTTTATAAACATGTTTTTGTATCTTATCACATTACAATTACATATTATATTTTAATTTAGAATCCTTGAGAAATAATTTCTAATGCAAAAGGTGGAAAGTTTTCTGTAAGCAATAAGTCATGGTCACCTATCGAAACATTCAGAAAGTTTTGAAGGTTATAAGCGATACCGTACTATAGCTCCTGAAATATAAACCTAGGACTTTTTTGTGTATTTTAACAAGTTTTGACAAATTCAAATCTAGGTTTTACAAAAAACTTCAGACCTCTGCTATGATTTTTCAGCGAGATATCGGCGATTACATTTCTGTGGGTTTTAGTCTTACAACTCCTAAAATATAAACCTAGGATTTTTTTCTATATTTTACAAATTTTTACAATTTCAATCTGTTATTTACCTAAATTTCAGGTGTCTGCAACGCTTATTAGTTTTAAAGATCTCCGTGGCCGCGCGGTTCTCCGCGTGTCGATGGCGCGGCCACGTTCAAACCCTTATAACTTTTTAACCATTACTTTGACAAATTTATGGTTTTGGGAATCAACTTTTACAAATTTATACAAAATCTTTTAAAAAAAAAGCGCCCTGGCCGCGCGGTCGAAACGCACACAATTACAGATGCTGTATTTCTAATTATCTATTGCACTTAGATGACGTCGACAATATCTGGCTGGGATAACGCATACGTTCTAAGCGAGTACCTAAACGTATTCATTATTTGTGGGAATCCTCGAATATGCGTTTCGTTTTCATCAAGCATAGACAACATGTGGGTTAAATAATTACTGCTGACGCAATCATCATCTAGGCCCCCCCCCACCCCCATAAAGTGCTTCCGTAATACTTGAACGATCCCAAATAAGCCGGCCGGCGTACTCGAGTGCCAGAATTCGGAAAATTTAAATTTATTTTTTCTTCGGCTTGTGACTTCGTCACTGACATTTATATAGTGTTACTCATTACATAAACTAAAGTATTAACTGTACCAGGGAAATACAAATAATTATTTTAAAACAGCTCAAAAAGGAAACTTCATAATTAAGTACATTTAAACCTTTATTTAATAAACAATACATGCATTTTATATCTGGTGCAATGTGAATGATGTGAAATTACCTGAAACAAAGAAAACAAAGATTATATTAAAATAATACAATGACAATACGAATTGAATGATTTATATTTTTTAATCGATCTAATAGAAACTGGTAGGTTTATATATTTTGTTATACCTGTGTTTCGTTTAGCTCACCAATTTAAAGAGTATACTAATGCGAATATCATCCATAATCTATAACAATAATCTACACCAGTGTTTCCCAATTAGTGGTACGCGTACCCCCAGGGGTACGTGAAGTTGCATCAAGGGGTACGCGCGGCTATCAGTAAAAACAAGAACAATTTCAGACAAAGACAAACGTGCACATTTGTCACATTAGCGTCTTCGCCGATACATCATATTATTCTGATTTTCACTATTGTACTGTAATTTGAAGATAATAAATGTTATTTAAACTGACTTATTTTTTATTTTTTTTATTTATTTATCATTGGTACAATAAGGGGTACACAGGTTTGAGGTCTTTTTTGAAGTGGTAGCAAAAACTAATTGGGAACCACTGATCTACACTAATATTATAAAGAGGAAAGATTTGTATTTGTGTATGTGTGTGTGTGTTTGTTTGTAATGAATAAACTCAAAAACTACTGCGCCGATTTCAAAAATTTATTCATTCCTTTCACCATTAGAAAGCTACATTCACCCTGAGTAACATAGGCTATATTTTATTCACGTACTCCCACGGGAACGGGAACTACGCGCGTGAAACCGCGTGACGTCCGCTTTCATCCATAAAATCCACATTGCGCACCAACAACGGCTGCAGTGGTATTCAAAGGCATACTATATTAAAAACCTATAGGAGTTAAAAAATAAGAAGTATATGAAGTATCATATATTATTTATTTAAAAATTAAAAAAAGGAAAATACAAACTTAGTTATCCATCTTAGAAGGTTGATGCCTAAGTTAGTTTGTGCTCAAAGTTTGATACCTGGTACTGGGATGAACCTTGTATCGCATGGCGCATGAGTTCTGACCAGTGACGTAGCTAGTCCTAGTGGGGCCCTGTATTACATTTTTTTTGGGGGCCCTCTGAACCCGAGTGCCGCGAAGCCCAAAAAAAGGAGAAAATCACAAATTATTTTTGCAAAACTAAGAAAATGGCATCCTGACTTGCATCGATTTAGCTGTCACTCATTTTATTATGAGAATGTGTGAGCGAGCAAAGTGAGACAAAAAAATGTGTAACTCTGTGACCATGGCATGACTAGCGTAAGTAATAATAACCTATGAAGAGCTAAAATAGAAAATGACAGCATCCTGAAAGGGTTTAAATTTTCATCGAATTCGAGCGAAGCGAGCTCGATAAAATGGTGCTTTCTGGACCACGTAACTTATCGTGGTCCAGAAAGCACCATTTTATCGAGCGCTATTTTCGTTTTATCCTTTAACAAGAAGAATATTTGAGGTTTGGCTAAGGTTTTGTGATTTTTTCTCTCATCAGGGGCCCTTGTTACTCGGGGGCCCCATATAATTGATACGGTGGTAAAAGTGACGAATCAACGTGAGGGAAACTGACCAGTGTTACTCAGAATCGTAGCCACGCCCCTGGTTCTGACAAAATACAGTTAAAACACTGATTTATATAATATCAGACATTATATAATCAAAGACAACACATAATCAAAGAAACAAAACAATCGATTTTTTAACAATATTTCGGGGGAAACTGACCAAGAAGAGCTAAAATAGAATGAATTAGGAAAAAACGAAAATTTTATCAGCCTAGGGTAATTTAAGAACAGTCACATTTAATATAACATCAAATGCCCGTAGGGCTAAGCAGAGGTGTGCCTAACAAGTGCACCCTTATTTCGCCAGTTACGTTTAGTTCTCATGTTATAGGGGGTGAGCCTATTACCATCAACCGGGCACAAATCCAGACTCCGTGGTGACTGCTACTTTATAATGAAATTCCTGATGGAAAAACCCAATAATACTGCCCGACCCGGGACTCGAACCCAGGACCTCATGCCCAGCAGTCGCGCTTTCTTTCTTACAATGAGGCAAATACTACAATACCTACTAAAGTTTTAAAATTGTGAGATTAAATGTTAAGGCGATTACAACAGCTAAATTAGCAACTCTATTTGTGGTAGTTCAAACTTCGTCTGAAAAACTATTAAAATAAGGTTCTAATCAGCTTGCACTACAAAGTGGTTGACGTCAGTCACTGAGGGCCGAATAGTGCGAAATGAGTGATTTTTTGAGATTTACAAAAAATCTATTGATTGGACTAAAAAAGTAAAGAAAAAAGCCAAAAAATCAGAATGATCGCATGTATTTTAGTATGGTTTTTACTCGTTAAAAGAAACTTTTAGAGATAAGTTCGTGATTTTTTTCTATCGAATAAAATTAGTTGTATTACGTTTTCAAAACACTATCGTACTAGCTTAGATCCTGAAGATTATCATATATTTTTCTGGTTTTGTTTATTGCAGTTAATCATATGCTTTTTATAAAACTCGCGTTTAGCTCATGTAATCGCCTTAACTTATTATGAAAATTACACCTAATTTTGTTAAACGCTAGCATTACAAGTACCTAGATAAGAAAACAAATAATTATCACTACATAATTATTATAAAACAAAATCCCCGGCGCGTCTATCTGTCCCTATATTTACATAGCTTTTACTACATGGTTCGCAAAGTAGCAAGAAACGTGTAAGGATGAAGGTAATAGAAACTTACGGTGTAGGGGCCACCATAGCAGCAGCAGTCAGCTGCGATATGATGGAGCCGGCGACGAGGTTGCCGTAGTAGGCTTGTGCAGCCGCAGCGGTCGAGGTCGCAGCGATGCCGGCACTGCCGAAGCCCAGCATTGGCGCAACTAGCGGGGTCAGGAGACCCCCTGTGCCGTAGATGACGGCACCTCCAACAACGTTGACAGCAATCGCAGCCAGCAGTCCCATTGTTGACTGAAACATTGTTAATGTCATTTATAGTTTATATCGTATTGGCAACACTTTTATTATTCACATTTCTTTAAGTAATTATTTTAATCCATTGCCGCTGGCCCCACCAGTGGGGCCACGGGTGGTGGGGTAAACAGGAATACACCTTCTACACTTGTGAAGACTACTTACTTAGTACCTACCCACATTTTTTTATTTTATTGTTTGTTAACTAAAGAATAAAACAAAATACCTATACCGTAAACCACAAAACAGACAAACATCACACATCACAAAACCTCTGTAGGTTTGTCCGGATGTTGAGACACTTTTAGGCCGTCTTATTATTAAAGCAAATAATCATTGGTATTATTTATGGTTAACAAACACATAGTATAGAGCAAATTGTGAGGTAGTTCGTAAGTAATAACAAAGAAAGATTTCAAAAAACAAACACGGCGCGGCGGGTCGGACATCGCGTCGAAGCTTAAGGCGCTACCGAGCAAACGATACGTAATTCCAAAATAATTGCATTCGCTTGATCCCTTACTGCATCGTTATTACTTAGCCTTCAGTTATGCAATTAATATGTAAGATATTTAAGGATTCACTCAATACATCATACGCTTTAGAAACACGATTACTTTTAGTTTCCTCGATAGAAAAAAAATCCAAAGTAATCTCTGAAAAACAAAATAAACCCTAAGTACGGCGTAAATACTTCACGGAAGATCATCAGATTTTGAATAATAACAAAACTACATCTTTTCTATAACGTATACGTTTTACATTTTCGAAATGTGTCTTTGTTTGAATATTATGAAGGAAATACCTAAATTAGCGTGCGTGCCGCCCGTTCTAACCAGAGCCGCCACCAGGGTTGGATTTTGTACTATAATTATAGTATTTATACTCTAATTTCGCCTTTTGTACTATATACTATCCACATCTATGGATAGTACGCTAAAATACTATAATTTAAAATTTGCTTCCGAATGCTTAGTTTTACGTTAGATGAATATTTAGACACCATTTTATTTGATTTTATTGTCTTGTGTTGCCATCAAAGTTGATCAAAAGCGGTAGCAAAAGTGGGAATTGTACTGATTTTATTCATACTAAGGATATGTTGATGAGATTAAATGCCAAGGATGAAGATAGAAATATTTTAGAACTGACAAACTTAGAAGAGGAGTAAATTTTGCCTTAACTGGTGTTGATTTTAATGATTATTGCGTTAAATTAACAAAAAAATTAAAGTGTACTATAATTTTTTATAAATACTATCCTTTTAATTTTTTTGTGCCATCTTTTTCAACGTACCTAAATCCAACCCTGGCCGCCACGCTTCCTCCCTATCCTCTTTAGTCCTGCTTCGGCTGTTGGACGGGGAGCTTGTGTCGCTTGTTGATTTTTGCGGCGCGCCATAGAAATATAATTTATTAAATTTCGACTTTCGGACCGCGATCGTAACAACAACAACGTGACGACTGTACTATTTTTGCAATAAATACATTGCTCTTTGACCACTACGTAAGTTTGTCGCTAAGTCACTGGACAAGCAATGTAAAAATCACAAAACGATACTTCATTAAGCGGATACTTCGCGTAGTACAGCCGCTTCTTCTTGCGACTAGTTAGGGATGTGCGTGTGGAGATCCACTGACGTAGCCTGTCGACAATATCGACTGACGAATGAAATATTGCTATTATAGTCGATTTTTTAATTTGTCAACCGTTTTAACCCGGTTGGAGTATCGATTTGTAATAATGTTTTTACGTATTTTGATTATTTTACAGCATAGTAGAGAAACAAAAGTAAGTTAATTAAATTTGAGGTTAAATCGGTGGAGTGTTTTTGGCTTTGAATTATCGTATATTATGCCTTATCCTCGTGCTACTAACTACTGTTTCAATAGGCCATGACAGCCTAAACCAGCGGTCGGCAACCTTTTGGCAGGCAAGGGCCACAAGGTGGCAAAATAAACTAAAGGCGGGCCGCACTTGTGATATTAACTCTAGAAGCCCAATATACCTACGTATCATATCCCATAGAAAAAATGAAAAGCGCTTGTTGAGGTTGCACTTGTCGCGGGCTCCTCGAACTCACTGTTGCGCGTGCCCAAAAAGCACGCTGTCTCACCTGGCATCGGGCCCGACAGAATGAGCTCAGTGAGATGCAAGATAATGAATAGTAAAAGGTGCCTAAAAAATACGAAAAGAACTTTGGAAAATCGAGTTTTATGAAAAAAAAACCAGCGCATGAATCAAGTACAAATCAAATTGTTTGAATTCTTCGATAATTGTGCTTTGTCAGTACCGACTTGTTTTGGAAATTTGACACATCTTTTATTACTAATTTACGCCCAAAGTTGCGTTAAAATTGGCAATAAAAAGTAAAACGAACCTTTGGTAGCTCGTAACTCTTTAAGGCGAATGCTTCAGGGTAGCCCGCGAAATTCAAATTTTCCTACGTTTTTTGCAATTTGCAGGCCAGTGCTAGGTTGTATGTTGATTAAAATATTATTCGCGGTTGTAAGAAGTATGTAGTTACAGAATTATATTCATCAAAATCATCAATACAACCCTCAAAGTTCATAAAGGTGGAAAAATTACTTTTCCAAGGTCAAAATCATTCTTGCACCTTTATGAACTTGGAGGGTTGTATGAATGATTTTGATGATTATAATTCTGTAACTACATACGTCTTACAGTCGCAAACAAACAATTTTAATCAACATACAACCCAGCACTGGCCTGCGAATTGCAAAAAACGTAAGAAAATTTAAAATTTCGCGGGCTACCCTGGAGCATCAGCCTTAATGGCTTTTTATTTTACTATTCTGTTTCCTGTTGTGTTGTGTGTGTAAAATTATTATTGCATAGCCGTACGGGCACTCGTGCGGTCCGGTTGTGTTTTTTGTTGCGTATCTAATTACTATCCTCGGTGCTCGAAGAGTTGTTTACGCATTGCAGTGACACGTGCCAAAGGTGTGCGCCGGACCTACCGGCTGCGTGTGCCTTTCACGATCGCGCCATGAATGATGACGTAATTGCTTCACCGCGCTGTGATACTCCCGCATTCCCTAATGATATACAGAGCTTATTGAATGATTCTTCGGACATGGATATTAATGATGATGACGGTAAAAACAAACAAAAGAGGGAAAGAGAAGACAGTACTGAAGACGAAGAAGGCTGGAAAGAAGTTAAGACGAGTAAAAAAAAGATCTGTCACGGAAGCTCACAGTCTGTAAAAGAGGAAAAGTACGAGGTATACGTTTCACATAAAGACCGCCTTCCGAAACAGTTTGCAATGGCACGTATTTTGAAAGAAAATAAAATTTCTAAGATAAGAGAAGTTAAATATTTAAACCCTTTTAAAATACGCTTCCAATTTGAGTGTGAATCGGCTGCTCAGAACTTTATCATGTGTGAGAAGCTTTTGGAGAAAGGATGGAGGTTCCAGAAGGCCATGGAATTGTCTATCTGCTATGGCTTAATCAAGGATGTAGACGTCGATTTCACGGATGACGAGATCTTGAAAAATATTTCATGTCCGGCCCCCGCTAAGCTTTTATCATTCAAGAGGCTAGACCGTCGCAACAGGGATGAAGGTGGTTGGTGCCCCAGCGAGACCCTTCGACTGTGCTTTGAGGGTGATCATTTACCGGCATCAGTTCGGGTATGTGACATAAATATTAAAGTATTGCCTTACATACACCAAGTTTCACAATGTTCCCAATGTTGGAGGTTAGGACATGTGCGGAAAATGTGCCCCTCGAAAAACGTGGTGTGCCCGAAGTGTGGTGGGCATCATGACAATTGTGATACGTTAATGTTTTTGTGTGTTAACTGCAAGGGTAACCACATATCGCTCAGCAGGTCCTGTCCGGTTTACAAAAAAGAAAGAAGATTGAGAGAAATAATGTCAGAGTTTGGATGTACTTATAGAAAAGCCCTAGAATGTTATGTGCCTCCCGAAAAATCCACCCCCCCCGAAACTATCATCCCTCATCAAGCTCCGGCAGCACAAGAAAATCGTTCTTCTTCCATACCTCCCGAAGACGGCTCTTTACAAACCCGAAATCCTACCTTTGCCAAAGTAGTTCAAACAAAGGCCACAGTCCACAAGATACAGACCCCTTCCACGTCTAGTAGGAACAATGATACCCCAAAGCCTCCGAAAAATAAAAAGAGCCCACTAAAAGAAGACTGGATGTTCTGGAATGCAGATGCAGACGAAGGAGACGTTCATCAATTGCCCGTTGATGACGAGGGTAAAGATAAATGTCCTTCTTTCAAAGAGCTGTGGGCCAGAATAAAGGAAGTTATCTACCTCAAAAAGACAGGTTTAATCTTCAAGATAAGGTGTGTCTTCCAGTTGTGCCTTGAATGGTTAACCCTAGTGTCAGTGAGTTTTGTTTCAGAATGGCCGTGGATAAAAGCATTGTTTAACTTTTTTATTCCTTGCGATGGCTAAAAAATCACTTAAGTTAAATATCTTGCAGTGGAATGCCCAAAGTATTAAGCCAAAGTTAGCATCGTTTCAAGAACTTTTGTGTCAGGAAAAAGTACATATTGCTGCCCTTAGTGAGACGTGGCTTGAGCCAGAATGTAATTTTAAAGTTAGTGGTTTTAATGTTTATCGCGTGGACCGGGATGACTCATACGGCGGTGTAGCTATTATAGTACACAATTCTGTTAAATCGCAGCTGCGTCGCGTTCTCGTCACTAACACAGGTATTGAGGTAGTGTGCGTGCAAGTATTTAACTGTGGCTCGTTTGAGAATATCGTTTCAGTATATTGTCCATCGAGAATCGTAACCACTCAGCAGGACTGGGATAGTCTGTTTTCATTATGGCCATCCAACACGTTAATTCTAGGTGACTTCAATGCCCATCACGCTAGTTGGTCCTATAAAACTGACCGCAGAGGCAGTCTTATTCACGACTCATTAATGGACAACAACTTTATTTCTTTGAACGATGGAACACATACGCGAATTCGTTTAGTGGATAACAACCTACAACAATCTTCCCCAGATATTTCACTGGTTTCTATAGATATTGCGTTAAACTTTAATTGGACCGTTTTAAATGAAAATCTAGGCAGCGACCATTTAATTATTAAACTTTCAACATTGTGTACGTCATTCCTTCCCTCAGTTATTAAAAGAAATTTTGGAAAAGCAGACTGGACTTCATATAAAAAATATCTAGAAGAAAAATTTCTAAATTTATGTTTACCGAATGACCCCCAAAAAGCGTATGATTCATTTTTAGATATTTTGAATGACGCGGCTAATAAATTCATTCCGATGTTTAAATTTAATCAAAACCCTACTTCAAATTTCACTCCAAAACCATACTGGACTGCCGAACTGTCACAAACTGTAGCGCATCGTAGGTTAGCTTTATCTAAGTTCAGACGTAATCCGACACCCCAAAACCTAGATACTCTTAATGGTAGGATAAATACATCCCAAAGGTTAATCCGACAGGCTAGGGGAATGAACTTTCAAAAGTTTTGTTCCTCGGTTGATCACACTACATCGTCTAGTGAAATGTGGCGCAAAATGAGATGGCTGAAAGGTTACCGTTCGCCTAGACATTTTGTGGACGCTCAAAGTGCCACAAATCTTTTAAATTCCTTAACACCCGATTATGTGTCCCCACCGACCCCTACCGTTTACCATAGTAACCCTATATTAGAATGTGAGATCTCTATTCAGGAGCTAGATAAATGTATTAAATCTAAGGATACATCTCCTGGATGCGACGATATATCTTATTCTATGATTAAAAACTTACCTGATGTAGGTAAATCTGTATTACTTACTTTATTTAATTACTTTTTTCATCATAGTTTTGTTCCCTATCAGTGGCGCGACATTTGTATTGTACCTATTCCAAAACCTGGTCGTGACCCTAGTGACGCCTCTTCACTCCGACCTATATCGTTACTGTCGTGCATTTGCAAAATTTTCCATTATATTTTATACAGAAGATTGGAATGGTTTTTTGAAAAAAATAACGCATTTTCTGTGAATACAGTTGGCTTCCGTAGAGGTAGGTCGTGTTTAGACGGCTTAAGCTGCTTAATCACCACAATTCAAACTGGTTTCTCCGAGGGTTGTTCCACTATGGGTTGTTTTCTAGATATAGATAATGCTTACAATAATGTAAATAATTCTGTTTTAATAAATGTTTTAGATAGCTTTAAAGTTGGTTCCCGTATCTGTAAATATCTATGGAACTTTCTCCATAGAAGAGTACTCAAAATAAAAATTGGTAATAGCTTTATTAGTAGACATTCCGGTACTGGTCTAGCTCAGGGTGATCCATTATCCCCAATATTATTTAATATAGTAACGTCTGACATTTGTAAACGTGTGCAAAACAACATTTGTATATCCCAGTACGCGGATGACTTCGCCATATACGTGCAGTGTTCTTCTGTTAGCGAGGGCGAACGCAAGATCCAGTCTGCACTTGATATCATCAACAGCATGTTGACACAAGTCGGATTAAACATTTCCCCCGCCAAAAGTAAAATCTGTTTATTTAGTAGAGGTTTTAGAAGGCCAGTTATAGAAATATGTTTAAACGGTACTTTGTTAGAGTTAGTAGACCACGTCAAGTACCTAGGATTGTGGCTGGATAGAAGCCTTCGATGGAAGAAACATGTTAGTGAGGTCCGTGATCGAGTGCTTAAATTGATTAATATTTTTAGGGTTTTAGTTGGTCCTGGGTGGGGTGTTCATCCCAACCACTTAAGAAGATTGTATATTTCCCTTATTCGTAGCCGTATCGACTTCGGTAGCTTTTTACTAGACAATAGCGCCGACACACATTTAATTAAGTTGGACAGATTACAAAACATTTGTTTGCGGTTAATTGGTGGGTTTATCAAAAGTACTCCGATCCACGTAATGGAATCTGAATTAATATTGCCCCCTCTTTTTATTCGCCGCCGATATTTAGCTGGTAAATTTTATTTAAAATCTAGGTGCTTCCGTTTTCCGTTAATCAATTTACTGGATAACCTACATGGTCTTTGTTACAATAATTCCTATTGGAGAAATAAGAAAAAGCCACTGTTAGTTTTGTCTCACGATGTTCTAAAGCAGGAACATATGTACTGCAACAATAAAGTTGGCATGTTTTCCATGGACACTTGGGTGAGCAATATGGACTTATCAGGTATTGTAAAGCCTTGTTTAGATTCAGTAGATAAACCTAAGCATTGTTATAATGTATATAACCTTAGAACAATATGTTGTACATCTCTGAATGCACAATACTCTGGCTTTTACTGTATGTATACGGACGGTTCTAGACGCGAGAATTACTGTGGCGCAGCTTTTTTCGATCCACAAACAGGGGCTTCTTATAAATTCAAAATTGTATCTAAAGTTTCTATAATGCATTTAGAGCTAATTGCTATAGCTGAAGCTTTGGCTTATGTTGAATCTTTGGACGGTGATCGATTTGTCATTTTCACTGACTCAAAAAGTGCTCTTTTCCATCTGATGAGATGCACGAGTACTTCACCTTTTAGGGGCCTTCCACTGGCGTACAATATATTAAAAAGCTTGACTGATTTTGTTGCCAATCGTAAAATAATTGTATTGCAGTGGATTCCATCTCACGTTGGACTGGAGGGCAATGAGATGGTTGACCGTTTAGCAAACGAAGCAGGGTCTGATGGAGAAATGTATCCTTGTTTTCCTTGGCATACTGAGCTCTTACCCTCGGTCAGAGACAAATGTACTCAAGCGTGGTCAGAATACTTTGATGAAAGGTCTTTGACTAAGGGTATTTGGTACAAAACGATTCAGCCATCTCTTCCACGAGTGCTCTGGTTCAGCGAGGGCAGGATGAGCAGGCAAGAAGTCGTGACGGCTTTGAGACTCCGATCCGGTCACATACCGCTCAATAGCTTCGGATTCATGATGCGCAAGGTCGATTCACCAAATTGTGTTGTCTGTGGAGTCATAGAAGATGTGCATCATGTCCTGACGGAATGTGCCCGTGTGGCTGTCCAAAGGCGTCAAGCTTTTGTCAATAGTTTTAATGTTGGCTTCTATAATAGCGTTCTGGCCTCACCATTGTCCGATGAGGCTAGAACACTTTATTCTATTATTATTACGGTTATAAGGTTGCGGGTAGGCTAGTTTAGTATATAAGTTACATATATAATGTTATTTAATTGTATATAATCATCGGGGTGACATATTCTTTAAAGAAAAAACCCCGTAAATAAATAAAGATTAAAAAAAAAAAAAAAAAAAATATTATTGAGACAAAACGATATCATGTATAACTTTGGAGTTTGTATGTACAGTGTCCAACAGTGGAGTAATTCCCTCCCGAAATTTCTATGGAAAAAATATCGACTACCTTAAGGCTGGATTCACACTATACGGTCGATTGTGGTTTGTTCATGCATTTATTTTATTTTGATAATTATAACTTATTTACAAAACTTTTACGGGCCGCAAGTGAGACGGCCGCGGGTTGCCGACCGCTGGCTTAAACCAACGTAACCGGATATTTTATTGTTTTAATTTACTTATTAATATATTTTTTAGCTACATATTGTTTATTTTTATTATAATATTATATTCCGGACATTATTTTTTATTTAATTATTTTCAGGACCCCAAAAAAATAATTGTACAATAATAAATGGAAGATTCGATATCTTTCCGATTTAGTCAATCACTAGCGTACAGTGCTTTTGCGGGTGTGCCTTACGCACACATACGTGGAGCACATAGTGTTGTAGTTCTATCCCTTCGATAAACTGACTGTATAAACCACCGGTAAAATAGCTTGCTACAAGGGGAACGAAGGAAATGATGTGGGTACTCACGTGGCCGTGGAGCGCTGCACACTTATTCACTTCACACCCGATTTTCTTCCACAGTGCACTACGTTTATATTATGTTAAATAGTCTGGGACGTCCCTTGATGATTTATCTCACACTTATCTTGAGGGTTTCTGGAGTTTTCTCGGTTTTATACGGAGCCGGCTTGCGTGCCGCCCTTTTGATTTGGTGTTTGAACGAAAAGTGTCTATGTGTGTGTGCGCGCTAGTGAGGTTCGCGCAGGAAACGGAAACAAAGACGAGAAGGAATAGGGATGTGGTGACTCGTGCAAAAGACTAAGTTACCGGTTTTCTTTATGCTGTTTTTTAATACTTTAACATTATTCCCCCCCGCTGGCGAAATTTATTGAGACTGAAGAAAAAAAAAAAAAATACTATGACTAGGTCCATATCCACATCTTTCAATAATTGTGTAAAGTGTGATGAAATAGATAAATATTATGTTATACACTTATGTTGCAAATACAAAGACGAAAATATGATAAAGAAAGGTTACTTAAATGAAAATTTTTGAAATTAGTTACCACCATCCGGGATGGGGCACAATTTAACAAGAGGTCTATTAATGACACCTTGACCAGTTTCGACAGTCGCAGAACGTGGTATACCATCACGACCGGGATAAAGTTTGATTATTTTTCCGAAACGCCAACGCAACGGAGGTTGTTGTTCGTCTTTTATAATAACAACTTGACCAAGGCGAGCTTGGTCAGTTGACCTAGTCCACTTCAGTCTTTGCGAAAGACTAGTTAAATATTCTGTATGCCATCTGGCCCAGAAGTCCTGATGCATGCGTTGAACAAGTTGCCAACGCTTGAGTCTGTTAAGTTTAATGTTTGAATAATCTGGCGTGGGTAACGCTGTTAAAGGTGCTTGCGTTAAAAAATGTCCTGGTGTCAGAACTGATACATCATTAGGATCCGTGCTCAGTGAGCATAACGGCCTTGAATTGAGTACTGCTTCAACCTGTGTAAGTAAGGTGTTTAATTCCTCATATGTGAGAATTTGAGTGCCTATGACTCTATACAAATGTGTCTTTACGGACTTGACGCCGGCCTCCCAAAGTCCACCGAAATGTGGTGCCCCGGGAGGGTTGAATTTAAATTCAATATATTCAAACTCACAGGCTGATTTCATCACAGTGGCTAATTGTGACTCTGCACCTTTGAAATTCGTGCCACAATCAGAATGAAGTACGTTGCATCTGCCACGGCGGGCGATAAATCTGCGTAATGCCGCTAAAAAGGCGTCGGTGGACATATCGGATGCTAACTCTAAATGCAGTGCTTTTGTAGCAAAGCATACAAAGAGACACAAATATGCTTTTGTAGTACGTGCGCCACGATATCTATGCAAGGTTATATTAAATGGACCTGCGTAATCGCAACCGACGGCTTGGAATGCTTTTAATTGAGTAATACGTGCTTTTGGTAAATCTGCCATTTTAGGCTCAAATGCAATTGGCCTTGTGCGAAAACATTTGTAGCAATTAGATATGACTTGATGAATTGCTCGACGAGGAGACAATATCCAAAAATTTTGCAATAATAAAAACTGTAATGCTTGTAAACCAGGATGAAGATTATCATTATGTACTGATTGTATGATTAATTTAGTTAAGCGATGTTTGCGTGGAAGTAAAGCTGGGTGTTTTGTTTCATATTCGAGTTCAGATCGAGAAAGCCTTCCCCCCACCCGCAAAACACCAGAATGGTCCAAAAATGGATTAAGTTTTCTAAATGATTTAGGTAATGTTTTCCCTGCGGATAAAAGTTTAATTTCATTTTGGAATTCGGAATTTTGAACATGTTTAACAAGCTTCATAAGAGCACAGTGAAGTTCAGCTTGAGTAAAATTATTTGAATATTTGGTTTTGCGTAAGGCACTGATAAATCTGTTACAATATGCTAAAATACGTTGAATTTTACGAAGTGATGAATATTTTTGAAGAAGATTATCGATGGGATCAAGATCGATTATGTTACTTAAAACTGTTGTACGCCTTTCGCACAGTACGTCATTGCTTGTGACGCATGATGATTGAATTGTATCGTTAGGCCAATGATTTTGAGATAATGATAACCACTCCGGTCCTGACCACCAGAGGGCATGACTGATGAGCTCGTCAGGTAGCAAGCCACGACTCGCACAATCAGCTGGATTTTGCTTGCCTGGTACATGGTTCCAGACAGCAGAAGGTAATTTTCGCTGTATGTTAGCAATACGATTGCCAACGTATACTTTAAAATTTTTGGAATTAGATTTGATCCATGCTAACACGATCATAGAATCAGACCATGCATATACGCCGTCTATGTTCAGTATGTTAGAAAATAAATTAATGATGTAATGCATAAGGTCTGCTAACAAAGAAGCGCCACACAATTCCAGTCTTGGCAGCGTTCTACGCTTTGTTGGTGCCACCCGCGATCGTGCACTTACGAGACAGACTTGATGATGATTTTGATTTATGTTGGAACGAAGATATACTACTGCCGCATAGCCAGCCTCGCTGGCATCGCAGAATCCATGGATTTGATAGCTTGATGCGTGAGCGTGAGTAATACGTCTCGGAATGTGAAGGTTTTGTAAATTGGATAACTGATTAGTGTACTTCGTCCAAGTTTGATGAATATCATCGGGTACTGGTTCATCCCATGACGTTCCTAGTAACCACAAACGTTGAATAAGAAATTTAGCTAAAAAGGTTAATGGTGTGAGAAGACCAATTGGGTCATAGATGCGAGCAAGCTCTGATAGCATTGTTCGTTTGGTACAACCGCGTGGAATTTGATTAACTTGATAATTAAAAACGTCTTTATGAGCATTCCAAGCAAGCCCGAGAACCTTGACGAAGTGAGAGTCACTATCGAACGTTAAAACTGGAACCAATTTATGTTCTTCTGGTAAATTTTGCAGTACAGCCACATGATTGCTGGACCACTTTCTGAGCTCAAAACCACCAGCAGCCATAATTTCGGTCAATTCCTGCTGTAGCTGAATTGCCTGCTCTACGGTTTCACAGCCAGTGACTACATCATCCACGTAGAGATCTTCTTGCAGAACCTTAGCTGCGGTTGGATAAGACTCTTGTTCGTCTTGAGCCAGTTGATGCATAGTGCGAATGGCCAGAAATGGTGCCGACGAGACTCCGAAGGTCACGCGATTGATCCTAAATTCTTGAATAGGTTCTTCAGGTGAGAACCTGAAGAGAATACGCTGATAATCCCTATGCTCTTGGGTTACTATAATTCGGCGGTACATTTGACGTACATCCGCTGATAAGACGATAGCGTGGAGACGAAACCGTAAAATGATATTTGTGATATCTGCTTGCAACTTACAACCAGTTAAAAGAGTGTCATTGAGTGATTTTCCAAGTTTATCCTTGGCCGAGGCATCGTATACCACTCTTAACCGAGTTGAAACACTGCTAGGCTTTACTACCGCATGATGTGGAATATAGTACGCGGTAGCAGACTGACACTCATCAGATGAAACGCGTTCCATCTGATTACTTGTTAAATATTCCATGATATGTGCTTTATATTCGTCCCCAAATGAAGGGTTCTGAAGCAGGCGCTTTTCGAGCTGCTTAAAACGCCGAAGCGCTATATTATATGAATCGCTAAAAATTGGAAGCGATTGATCGCGAAATGGCAACTGAACGATATAACAACCGTCAGCATCACGTTTATGCGTTGACTTATAAATGTCCTCACAACGAACATCGTCTGCGGAGGCTGCTTGATTAACTTGTGATTCTGTAGGTACATGATCTATGTCCCAAAACTTCTGGATAGCAATGTCCAAGTTAGCATCCAGTGATACATGATTGACAGATGCTGGAGAAGATTCAACACTGGGATCAGCTGCTTTGGTCCTACCCATGAGAATAAATCCAAACACTGTGTTAATGGCTGTTGCCAAATGACTGCCGCCATCAATTTTGCCTGGTAACAAAATCTGCGGAAATATCTCTCCACCGATCAAAAGGTCGATGGGGCGAGACTGATGAAATTCTGGATCTGCCAGCTTAAGATTTCCTATATGTTGAAAATCATTGAGATTGATTGAATGTGTGGGCATATTACCACAAATTTTATCTAAGACTACTGCATCCATACTAAATGATATTCCTGAATTGCCTAATGGGCGGAGTTCAAGGAAAACTCGACTGCTTGAAGCAGTAGGAACGTCACCAATACCTGACATCGGTGTGTTACATTTAAAACGAGTCAGACCAAGGCGACGAGCACAAGCACTGCTCATGATATGACTCTGACTACCAGGATCTAGCAAAACACGAACTTTCTGATAAGTGTTGTTACAATCCTTGACCTTGACTTGAGCTGTGGCAAGTAAAACAAAGGTGGGAGTCAAGCCTCGTGATACATTGGATAATGTAGTAACAGGGGTAATAACCTGCTTTTCAACACTATCTGCATTAGCCTGATTTGTTGTAGTCATATGGACTTGTGATGAAGATTGTTGATTAGGATTAGTCGATGGTTCCTTAGGAAAATGCAGTAAACTATTATGACGTTGATTACAACTCTTGCATGAACGGGTTGAAAAGCATTTAGAAGTGCGATGATTGGAACGTAAACAATTCAAACAAAGATTATGTTGTCTAGCAAGTTGAGCCCTTTCTTGAGGCGTTTTAGACATGAAATTATCACAATTAATAAGAGTATGTTTTTCTTTACAAATTATACATTCTAACGTGTTAGGCGTTTGAGCTAACAGTGAAGATGTTTTATTTGTAGAATCTGATTTGGTTTGATTATTACTTCTTTGACTATTGGGAGCTGATGATACCGTTGGTACATTTGTTAGAGATGAACGCTCCAATGCACTGCATCTATCTCCTAAAAATGTTTGAAGCTGACTAAATTGTGGGATATCACTGCCCGTACAAGAAAGCTCAAAGGCTTCACGAGATTTTTTATCAATTTTAGTTAAAAGAGAATGAAATAAAACAAAATCCCATTTAGAAGTGGGCAACCCTAACGACTCTAACATTGAAAGATTCTCAGCATAACTATCTAAGAGAGTACGTAAACTCTGCACTGATGCTGTACTAATAGATTTTAAATTACAAATTTGTTCCCAACATAAGAAAGCCAAAAACCTCTTATTGGTATAACGCTTGCTCAGCGCTTCATAAGCACTTGTATAATTAGCATCTGAAATAGGATATGCTCTAATTAAATTTATTGGTTCCCCAGAAAGGGAAGTTATAAGATATTGAAACTTTTCAACATTTGTTAAATCTGTCCGACTATGGACTAGAGTATTAAATAAATCAATGTAACCTGGAAAATCTTTAAATTGACCAGAGAAAGTAGGCAGCTTTATTGATGGCAATTTAGCCTGGTTTTTGTGTTCAGTTTTATGGTCACATGATGATGTTGACACTTTACCCTCAATTAAGTTTTCAGGAAAAAGTGTGCGTTTAGCTTCAAGAATTTCAAAATACATATCATCTGCCTGTTCCTGATAAGTGGTTTGTTTCTGAATGCAATCCTCATTTCCAAGGCCCCTATACTCACTTATGAGCTTGATGTGAGAGTCATTAAACACATCCATAAGTGATTCTAACCGTGAACACCATGTTTCAAAACGTGGTAGAAAACTGGAGTCGCTTAGACAATTGCGAGCACAGGTAACAGCATCTGATAATCTTTTAAAGGCTATGTTGCGTTTAGACTCATAGTGAGCCGCCATTGCTTCACTCATGATTGAATTTGAAATTCAGTAAAATGAATTTAAATATTTACTTGCTATATTATTTGAATATAGTTCTAAACTACTATTATAGAACCAGTATCAATTTATAAATGACTTCAAAAGTATTAATACAATTTGTTTACAAACAGTGGAAAATATTTTGGGTTGGCTTTAGAGACGTGATGCCCGCGGAGGAGAGTAAAAGGGGTTAAAGCTGGTAGGGAACGGGTCCCCGATTATAACTAGACTATTCTTATTACAAGATAATGCATATTTTTCGAGAAACTAATGAAAAAAATTTCTAACCTCAAATCAGTTTTATGGCGAAAACGGAACGTTAAAATGGACGATAGATGCTCTGTGAATGGACGATTGACAACCAAATCTGTTCCACCTATAGTGCAAAATGACGAGAAAAATCTACAAAACGGAACGTAAAAATTAAAAGGAAAGAAGAATGTTACTAAGCAAAAAGAGTGTAACTATCACAAAAAACCTATGAACAATGTATACTCCAGTAATAGAACAGTGGGCTCTTTTATTAAAAAGAAAGAAACAAAATTAAAAATAATAATAATAATTTTAGAAATAAAAGAGATCCTTTTGAGGAATTAATTAAAGTGATTAATTATAATTTAAACGAAAAATTTATGAATGTATTGTCGTTTAATTTCTTTTAGCCCCATGTGTGTACAATGTTACTAGAATATGAGTATGCTACTGGGATAATTTGGATGCAAGAGCGAGCGAAGCGAGCTCGGGACTTGGGGCACCCCGACACGGATAGATTAGGTTAGAAGGGTATGGCGGGGTCGAATGAGCGAGCGAAGCGAGCGAATAGACCCCGCCATACCCTTCGTGGTTATTTTTTTTTAAACCATTCAGAAGTAGGAGCCCCGCGAAGCGGGGCTCCGTCGGCCGGCTCTTCCTAAACTGCGCCACGGTGAGTGGTTTAGGATATAATAATAATATATTTTACCCCTAATACGCCTTAAAAGCGACTATAAAGTGTTTTAAGGTTAGGCTACATTAATCGATTTTTCTCAGGAATGGTCCATTACCTTTTCATGGGAGTGGTACCAGGGGGCAGGGGAGACCCTCCCCCCTCCTCCCCCACCCCTCCCAACCCGCTCCGCGGGCATCACGTCTCTAAATTTTTACCAATATTTTTCCTAAAACTTTAAATAATGGTATTCTACTTTTAGAGCTGGTATCACTATAACAGAACGAATGGAACGAGTGAACGTCGGATCTGACGCACAGCGTTCGGTCAACAGGTGGGTAGGTACAAAAGGAAACCTACTCTGAGAAGTTTGAATGTCGAAGGACCTTTGATATGATGAAAATACGAACTACACGTAAAAGTATTTTTAGGAATGTTAAAATAATGATAATATAATAGTTAAAAACGCTGTATGTTACGTTTAACACTATATGATTATGAACCTAAACGCTATAAGTTACGTTTAGATCGCCTAGAATATGAACCTAAAACGTTGTATGTTACGTATAAGTTGCTTTTATGATAATTTAGCTATCCAAATGTTGCATGTTACATTGAAATAGCATTGACAACTCGTTCGAACACAGACTAAGTATGAATCCGCGGCACGAAAACGACGCGGACTGAACTAGTCGAAACTGGTTTTAAGATATTAAAGTTTTCAAACTCGGAAGTTTGAAATGAGATTACTCCGAAAACACTTGTTGTATGTTAAGTATATGTTTTATAGGTATGATCAGACAATAAAATGAGTTGAAATATTATATTTTGTGTAATTTGATAGAGAAAAGATGGACGCCAGTCGTAGTACAACAAAGGAAATTTAAACTATTTTGATAGGTACATGTATGAAATCCGGCTGAAGGCCCAAATAATGTTGTAGTTCTATCCCTTCGATAAACTGACTGTATAAACCACCGGTAAAATAGCTTGCTACAAGGGGAACGAAGGAAATGATGTGGGTACTCACGTGGCCGTGGAGCGCTGCACACTTATTCACTTCACACCCGATTTTCTTCCACAGTGCACTACGTTTATATTATGTTAAATAGTCTGGGACGTCCCTTGATGATTTATCTCACACTTATCTTGAGGGTTTCTGGAGTTTTCTCGGTTTTATACGGAGCCGGCTTGCGTGCCGCCCTTTTGATTTGGTGTTTGAACGAAAAGTGTCTATGTGTGTGTGCGCGCTAGTGAGGTTCGCGCAGGAAACGGAAACAAAGACGAGAAGGAATAGGGATGTGGTGACTCGTGCAAAAGACTAAGTTACCGGTTTTCTTTATGCTGTTTTTTAATACTTTAACACATAGAATACCTAAAATCTATTAGCGCCAGAAGCTCGGCCCGCTCTTAATAACTTGGGTACCCTACATAGTACCTAAACAAAACTTCGAGCTTATTTCTTTACTTGGTTTAAACAGATTTTCATCTACTTACCTACCTAACGAATGTTTCAGAAATAACAGAAATTAACTTCAAATCGCCTAAACAGAGATTTGATGATTTTAAAATAATTAGAATACAGAAAAACATAAAATAGCCAAACAACATGGAATTACTAGGTAGGTAATATGTAATTAAGTAAAAAGACCTACGAACGAATAATGGCAAATTGTATCTGGCTGACGATGGTTCGATCAGTAAACTTTCCATGTTATGTTAAGACCTACCTTTAGCCCATTGTGGCCAAATAATCGAAACACTAACTTACTTGATGTACACAAAATGCAAACATGCATTGTTCTTTAATGCTTACTACGATTAGCTAAAATGTGAGTATGAATCTACCCGAAACTAAAACTCTCCCAATTAACTTTAAACCTAATGCTTCGTCAAGCAAGCTAACAAGTTCAACGTTGATTGGGACAAGTTGAAAATCAAAAGAAATAAAATTTCAGATTGTAGTAGGTTGATGTGTGCCTGTGCCCTGGGCCCTGTATTCGAAACGTTTTTATTATTCTAAAACAGTGCGGGCGTGGCGTCTTGCGTCGCAGGCAGCCATTTTGAATAGGAAGACGTAATCTTTATCGAAACGAAAGCCTATATAAACACTAATTTTGTTAATTTTTGAAGAGGCATATAATATCAATAAGATCTAGGAATTTATGTGAATATCTTACCGTTTAGGAATTAGTAGAACCTCTGCACTTGAAACAATCACTGAACAATATTTGCGTAATGCACTGAAGCTCCTTTGTCCCCGCGTTCGCTTTTATAGACTTCACCAGACAGATAACTAAGGTACAAACTCACTTCACTTTATACTCGCCCCTATGCCATAGACTGAACGAATAAAGTTCTGCAACGAGTGAAATCTGTGCGAGAAAATCTCACATTTTTTCAACAATTGGTAAATCCCCTATTTTAAACGTAGCAGCTAGCAGCCGCCTACACTCCGGCCCATGTGATAGACAAAAACAGGGTTCCGCAGTATCTAAAAAGTGTTTTAGTTTATGTCTTAAATGTGAAACCATCTTAGTGAGGTTGAGTTGAATCGAGGAAATCATGAGGTTTGATTAGAATATGGGTGTCAGTGTTGGAGGATTTTTTAGTCTCGTTCAATGCTTGTTTGTATTGATGCCAGCTATTTATATGAAAATGTTATATCTTATGCAGGGCACCAAAAAAAATGGCAGACCTAATTCTGCAAACCCCTAGGTAATAATTTTCCTTTTAATATTTACGGTATTGAGTATCGATTTTATTGTTATTTAATTATTTGAAAATGCAGTGTTTCTCAAAAATATTACATTCGCTAAAACAATATGTTCGTAAATGTATGTAATGTACCCTGTAGTGCATTAGCCTTTTTAACCGACTTTAAAAAGGAGGAGGTTCTCAATTCGATTGGTATTTTTTTTTTATGTATGTACACTGGATGCGCTGAGATTTATGATCCGATTTACGTGATTCTTCGTTAATTTGATGCGGAGTAGCTGCCATTTGGTCCCATACAAATTTAACATAGTTTGGCCTTAGTTTTCATTTTATGAACATTTTTACTTCAGTCGTGTGATCTAATTTTATGTATGTTCACCGATTTCTCCCCCTTTTGTGGAGCGGTTCTCAAAATATTTTTTTTTATTTGAAAGAATACAGGGACTCCTGAGGTGGTCTCATTTAAATTTGGTTAAGATCTAATGCTGATCTTCGGAGATATAGAATGGAACTCTTCAAAAATAGACAGTAAATCAGTCGTGATTGCTGCAATCGCTTGGATGTTATTGTTATATAACATCACGCCATCATGACGTAACATCACGCCTGTATACTCTAAGGGGTACACAGATGTGTACAATACACCCAGATTTGAAGAAAAATTGAAAAATAAAAAGAATTGTTTTGCAAAAAAAACAGACTTAAAAAAAACACAAAAAAGTGAAAAATAACTTTAGCTTCAGAAGCCGGACCTTTGTTTGATTGCTTTATTGTTTTTGTCACCGACTTCTGAAGCTAAAGCTATTTTTCACTTTTTTGTGTTTTTCTTTTTGTTTTTTTTTTGGTGTTTTTAGCTTTTTTTTTTGAAGTCAGTTTTATGCAAATTATTAAAAATATTTTTTGCAAAAAAGTTTTTATTTTTTTGTATTTGTTTATTTTTATAAGAATAGTTTTGTTTTACCCTATAGGAATAATATGTTTTATAATGTATGTTCAGATAGAAATCTATGGCTAAATAAACTATATCTTTACCATCAACTTAAGGCACGACTACGACTAGTCAGGTACTAGTTCACTACTACCTAATTCAAAGATTTATATAAAACATATACGGAACCATCACAGAAATATCACTTCATAACGAGGGGAATTCCCACTCATAGAGAATGTTGTCCGGTTACTTGATGATTAGTCTATAATCTTTTAGATACGTCATACGTTCGGTGAGTCGGTCCCTATCTCTAGTGTAAGTATGATAATATTATGATGCATGCTGCAAGTCCTAAAAATAAAAATATTCAAATAAAAAAATAAGTAAGTATAAGTAGTAGTGTATAAGTATAATAAATAAATATTCAAAAGATAAGCAGTAGCAAAAGAAAGAAAAGATCCATTATTTATAAAAAAAAAACTCAATTTTCCAATTTGTAGAACCATATTTACAATTTCTACAAATTATGCATAGCCCACCAGAATACCTACGTAATTCTGAGATTACTTATTAGTAATCTCAGAATTACGTAGGTATTCTGATGACGCGATTTTCACGAAAAGAATGAAAAATCCATAGGTAAGTAGGTACTTAATACGTTTTTAAAAATTTGGAACTTTGACCCCCAATATCTCCGTAACTAGAACGTTCCCAGGTATGGTGTAGAACAAAAAAATGATCGCAATGACGGGGAGAACAAGTGTCTTTCGGTTTCGTTAAGGGTCTGTTTACACCGTTCATATTGCGGAACATTAATTCCGTACTTACCTAATAAATACAAAAATTAAAATTGTTTCAGCTTTCAGAATGTGCTGCATTACGTAACGTAGACCGTACGTACGTAGACCGTATTACCTATAAAAATAAAAACATCAATACCTACATATACTTGAAACCATCTTGAAACGTAATTGAGGAAGATATACGGAACCATTTTAGTAGCGAACCTCTCGACGAGCAGAGTATTGGGTGGGAATAAATGGGATGTACCTACCACAAAGTCAATAATATGAATGTTGCCAATCATAAAAAAACGGTAAGTATTATGTACAACAAATAAATTTCGTTTAATTGACAAGATTTTATTGAATAATTATCTATTTTTTTGCTTATAATGTAAGTAGATTACTTACTTACTTTAAACACCTGAAACATCTTATCATAAAGTTGCGACTTGCAACGCATGACGATTCCAAAGTACAAAACACAGCCACCGACAATATAATATTTTTAAAATAGAGCCATCTGTTGAATAAATGACACACTAACAGAAAATTAAATCGTATCTTCGAAAGCGACAGCAGATGACACCAAATTAATAAAACTATCAATATAAAATTGAAAATGTAATACATACGTAAACAAGTGGATAAAATATTGGTTTAGAAATTTAACATGAAAATATTTCAGTATGTTTAGTTCTTATGTATTGATGTAGATGTCGCTACTGCTTAAGCTTTCACGTCTCTGACTCTCTGACGTCTCGCTCGCGGTCAGTAGTGTATCTCGGCCGCATGATAGAAATAAATGCCTACAGCCGCGCGGTAGGTACGTAAACATGCGTAAGGGCTGCCCATCTCCAGCATTTTAATTACATTTGCCTACTTTCTGTTTCTATTTAGTTTTGTGATTGTAAATATCCTTTTTAAATAAATAAATGAAATACTTTGTATATTGATTATGAAGTGTTCAATAAAAATGCGTGTTGTTTTTTGATTGGTAGATTTGCAAACTAACAAATTTATTTAGAATTTAGAATTATGCAAACTAACAAAACACACATGCACCGAAGTTTTAACACAAGCGTAAGTAGGTAGGTACCTACCATATCATGATTCATTCAGAACCGCATATAACTACCTTTTTCACTCGTCTCAATAACTTTCCGTTACTCTATTCGATTTATGTATTAATCCAAACACATTTTTTTTGTGAGATAAAAGGAAATACTTATCCATTAAAAAGACACACATTATGTACTATAACTAATAGTATATGTAACTAATAGTAAGTAAAATTATTTTATAGTCTTACCTTTCAGAGTTTCCAGGTAATTTAATAAAACTTATGTCTGGATGGGTTATTGACGAATTCATACAACCAAAAACAGCACAATACTTCCTACTCGTCATATTAACTGATTTAGAGAAAAAATCGCGCGGTTATTGTTAAAAAACAACACACCGTGTCACCGTCCGTTCGACACTGCGGTACAGCCGTGAGTCCGTGACTGTCTGCGCCCCGGGCGCACCCTCTTAGATCGAGGCGCGTAGGTATAGCTCGCGTTTCGTCCGTTTCTATGAAGTCGGAGTACTGTATTATAACATTACCGTGGTTGAACTCTTCATTGCGCCTTGCAACTAGGGTTACCATTTAGGAATTTGAAAAGTCCTGACAAAAAGCCGGACATTTTGATTAAAGTCCGGACTTTTTGGTCACAAAACGGAAACATTACCCACTTAGTTACAGTAGTATGGTAGGCATGGTAGCAGACGCTCGCATTGCGAGGGGGGTAGGATGCGGGGTTGTAAGTATTTATTTTTGTTTTGATTGAAGAATATATTTTATTTATCTTTGAACTAGTTGATTGTTTGCAAATTTCGCAATAGAAGATTTATTATTAAGTTGATTGTTTGTTGATTAAAGACTGGATTTGATATGAGCGATGTAGTTTTAATTTTAAATAATCCGGACAAATTAAAGGGCCGGACAAAGTCCGGACAAGAGTCTAATAGTCCGGACATGTCCGGACTAATCCGGACGGATGATAACCCTACTTGCAACCACAATATTTTTCTCAAGAATTTTTTCTAGAGATTTCATCTTGATATGACTTATTCCTATTATTATACTAACACTAACTTACTCCTCCTAACAGAATGTTTATATATTATTGTACAGGCGGAACTACAACTCTTGGCGCTCTGAGTCGAGCAAGCGTTGTAAATCCAAGTGTGCGCTTTTATTTGTTTGTGAAATTCACATTTGTTATTCGCATTCGTTAGTGAAAACGGGCATTAGGTACTTTGTAGTTCTTTTTCGACGAGGTGACTCCTGATAAAAGTATCTAGGTCCTACGCAAAAAACGCTTGGTACCTACTATTGTATTATTTTAACGTGGTAATACCAGTATGGTACCAAAACAGTGTGTTTTGGTCTAAAATAGGTTTCTTGAACAGTAGCTTTCTAGGCTGCGCTCGAAACAATTGAATTGTCTCGGGCCTACAGTACGTAATAGCCTAGCTAGGTTCTGTTTGGTTTGGCTACGCGAAGATTTCGCTACGACAGCGCTACGAGAGTTTCACTTACATTTGAGCTACGAATCCGCTACGGCTACAATTTTGCTACAGTTTATTTATTTAACACTTCAAGCACAAAGTACAGAGGCGGACTTAATGCCATAGGCATTTTCTAACTGTCAACCTTTAGGTGATGCAGAGACAAGCAGTGGTAGGTGTCACTTCTGAAAATGAGAGAATAATACATTGACTTGAGAAGTAGAAATACAGTTCTGCTCCACAATTGCTGTTGACAGCTTCGAAATAGTCGTCGGTTTGTTATTCTCAAGATTTAAAACTGCTGATACTTCTAAACTAGTTCAACTAGAACTTGGAAGATAAATTTCGAAAAAAAAATGTTTTGTCATGTCAAAGGATTGGTGTATCATCTACCCTAGATGACACACCAATCCATTGACATACTTTTTAAGAGCTGTCAAAATGCGGTTCTCTCATAGATTTTGTATGGCAATAGCACGCTGCTGTGACGTCACTGTTTGGTCAACTCAATGACTCAATTATTTATTTATTTCAAAGCAACTAAAAATCCAATTTGGCAATTCATTGTAAAATAAATCGGGTTTTAGGCCCAAAATAAAGTATTTTTTAATGAGATTGGTGTCTTGGAATTATTGTTTTATGGTGTCATCTATACCCTATTTTATAGATCTTTGACAGTCGTTACAGCGGTAGTCAAGTGGCTCGAAAGTCTAAAAACTAGTCCTACCATTCCTGCCAAGGAGCCTATCTGACCTCCACAAATGGAGGTCAGATAAGCAGTCGCTCTATGTAAAATACTTACTGGTATTCATCAGCATCCGGAAGCCGATCCCAACATAGTGGGAAAAGGCTCAGTCAGACGATGATTTGCGCGTTGGACGACGAGCGGAATGAATGCTGAGTACAACTTATAAAAAGTAATTTCTTCAAATAGGCTTTGTTCTTCAACAAACACTGACTAAAATAGGTACACTACTGAATGTGACGAATTGAACAAGTACATAAATTATGTAGCAAGCCTACGCCGCATATGTACGTTATTTTGTAGTATAATTTTGGGATCACCTAATAGTTCCATAATGCATTTGTTTATTATTTATAACCCTATGGACATCTGACGTGCGATCCCATCTTATTACTGTAAAAGTTGAGTAGGGCAGTGCCATATATGATGTGAACAGACCCTTAGTCATAGAATCGCGGCTAGTATTTTTAAAAAAGGGTCCCAAAGGATTGATATCACTTTGTTCCCATCTCGCTCGGTCCACCCCCACAGTCCAGGCGATGAATCTGCCAAACGCCCCGGATGTTCAAGAACCGCATCAAACGAGTAGCAGTAGGTACTAGCAAGTATAAACTATACCAAAAGGGCGGCAGCACTTGAAGGAAAACTCCAACGACTTTAAAGGTTTATTAATGGTGGATGTGGTATTTCGCCGCTTTCGCGGACAAGTGCCACCAGAACGCACAAAGACTTAGTGCAAATTAGTGATACTAACATAGTTTTAAGTTATATTTACTAATACAATTGTAATATAACGTATGTATACTTAGGTTAAGGTATTTATCTATGGGTCTTTGTTACCTGAAAATAAATGGATTATTATTATTATTTCCTTTATTCATTTTTAAACAAATTTGTTACATTTTTAAATATTAATTAAAAAATATATAAAAAACATTTAAAAATATAAAAAATTGTAGCCCACCGGTATCGGGAACAGGGTCCAAGCTACCGGCGGTCAGGGCTCCAGAGAGAGGAACCTCCTAACAATACGAGCCGTGTCCAGGAGTACCGCTTTCTGAATCAAGCCCTTGATCCAGCTGCCTAACGAGAGCCTCCTCAGGTATTGATCGAGGCTCTTGGCAATTAAGCCATGGGCTGATACGACTATCGGCACAATGATTGCTGAGTCCACTTCCCACATGTCAACAACCTCGCGAGCCAAGTCAAGATACTTGATTTGTTTATCTTTCTCTGCTTTCACGAGGTTCTCATCATGCGGGACCGTTATGTCAACAATCATTGCGCGCCGCTCTGATCGATCCACCACCACTATATCAGGCTTATTGGCTACAATAGTCCTGTCAGTGATGATGGATTGATCCCAGTACAATGTGATACAGCCATTATCGAGTACTGGGTCGGGCACATACCTATAGTAAGGCACTTCCGATTCCACAAGGTTGTATTTAAGAGCAAGTTGCTGATGGATAATCCTGGCTACAAGGTTGTGTCTATGCAGGTACTCTCCGTTAGCTAGACGAGAACACCCGGAGATAATGTGACGGATTGTTTCGCCTGGACGGTGGCATGCCCGACATATGTCAACCGTGCCATCCTTCACAATAAATCTACGGTAGTTATTCGTCATCATAACTTCATCCATTATTGCACAGACAAAACCTTCGGTTTCTCCAAATAGGTCCCCGGAACGTAGCCAGGCTACGGACGCTGGTAGGTCTACATCGGGCCCATGGAGAGCGCGGAAAAAGCGTCCGTGAAGCTCCTTACTCTGCCATACCTCCCTGCGATCGTTAGTGTCAAGCACTGGAGGTTTGCGCCAGTTCTCTTTAGCCAAGGAGAGCGGGGTGAGGCCTTGTCCACCGTGACGACATCTCGATGCATTCCCACATCGGTTCCTAGGAAATATTCCCTGAGGCTGCATATCTCGCGATTGTGGAGAGTCTTAGCATTTAAAAAGCCTCGACCGCCACACTTCCTTTCTTTTTGTTTTGTTACATACACACTTGCACAGCAATAACAAATCGGCAACAGACTATCTTAATAACTATCAATTGTCTTCGACGTTATGCACCAGAATGCCCTACCTGCCCGCTCGGGCACCAGCTCCTGACCAAGAATCCCGCCGTTTTGGAGGGAAAATCCAGCGCCCTGATTGGCTCACGCCACGTCAGTCTCGTGATCCAATCAGAGACCCGCTTCATTCTCGCGCCAAACATTTTACAAATCAAATGATAGAAATATTGCCATTCTTACGGAATTAATGTTACCAGTTTACATAATAAAATATAAAGCATTTAATATTTTACATTTTAAACAAAATTCTTTCTGAAAACATAGGAAATTGACTAGTAAAATCCGGAAACCTAACACAAGGTATGTGCATCTTAAGTTAATGTTAGTGATGTGTTTGCTTGCTGTAAGCTCGGGTAGAAACTGTAAATAAATGAATTTTGAGTATGAAGGTTACTGTTTGGAAGCAAATTAAGGAATTAAAAGAGTAAATTGCAAACTAAGATACCGTGCTTATTTGAGAATCTTATTTTTTTAACAATGCTGACTATTAATGTTTTTTATAGCTAAGTAATTAAGTAAAAATATGTACAAATCATCGGGCAAAATTCATGAATTGATGGTAAAGTTACTTTAATTGTGATGAATGGTGATTCATCATCATCGAGTCGGTCATGTGAAATATAATCAGCTGTAGCTCTTGATTGCCTCTTGAATTCGTTTACCCGCCCAAAGGATCAGAGAACTTAGTAGTTGTTATCAAATTCAAATTGATTCCTCAACCCATTCCTGAGAAAAATCAAAATTCATATCTTATTTCACATAGGCCTGCATCGGCACTTATAAAACTTTGGGAAGAGGTGCACGATTCGAGTTGGTATTTTTCTACAGAGAAGAACCGTCAATAAACTCCATTATTACTCTTTTTAAATCATTTGGTTTTACAATATTATTCTGTTACTAATTAGCATTTGTAAATGAATATTATTTGTTTCTTTCTTAATTACGTAAAAGGGGGGACAGCGTAGGTCCGATAATAGAGTGAATTTCTCAGGCGAAAAATTTACGCGTCTAGGCTGAAATCGCAGTGCTGCTTTACAGATAATGCAACGATTTTTTTTTCTCAGAATTAAAGTGACATGAATCTAAATGAAGCCACTTAAATTATATTTATAAGACTATTACTTTTTATAAAAAAATCGGTAAATGATGAATTATCAATTTCTGTGTCTTGTCCACAATCACTTTCATACACAGCTTTTACCTCTCAGGAAGATAATCTCCAACATATATAGGAAAAATTATTTTGATTGCGTTAAGTAATGATTGACCTACAAGACGTTAATTAGTTTTGAATGTTTAGACTCATAGTTAATGAGTACATGTCAACGGCAGGTTTGTCCAAGCGAAATTACTAATTTCTATGGTCATTTTGTTTCACCGTCCTGAGCTTCCACCAATGAGTTTAAACGAACAATAAATCCCTGCTCGGCAAGAGACAGTCGTGCTCTTACGTGCAGTAAGAATGGTAGTGCACCATATCGCCAGGTCTTTCCGCCAAAAATATAAGTACGTGATTTCAGTTTACTCGGAACGAAATTTTGCAATTTCGGTGATTAGGTTTTAAAGGATTTTTGCAAGAAATAAAGGTATCACTTTTATGCATGCTAAGTAGCCTTTGGTACACATTTAATATTATAGAAAATAATAGTCATAGCCTTGATAGTTTCTTGTAAAAAAAATAAAATAGCCAAGTTTCCAATTTCTATGGGGCAATTTCTGTGGTTTCCGTGGCATCTCGTGGCCCACGGAAATTACACGACTCCACAGAAATTGTACCAATCAATTATTGTATTAATGTTAATGAAGATTTTTGAAAAGAATCAATACTTGTTATGCCGAAATTACTTTGACACTTTTTACTTTTCCTTAGCCCCGGACATTAAAATAAAATTGTATTACTATTTCTTGAAAAAGTCATTCAATTGGATTAACTGAACTTTGAGGGTTGCATCCTCCAGAAGCTCCTCCTGGAAGCCTCGATCGTGCAGGCCTAGGTGACATCACCGGCCAGACCTGCCGACGTTGACAATGAGGCAGGGTGGTTCCAGGAGGCCATGTCCGACATCTGCGACGTGCGCAGATGTCGAGTCCCCAGCATCTCCTCGTGGGTCAGGGATCTGGCTCGCGAGGAGATGCTGGGGACTCTTGACAGAGATCCGTGGGGGCGCCCTTACAAGATGGTGCGGGATAAACTCCGCACCTGGGCCCCCCTACTGACGCAGAGTCTCCGGCCTGAGCTCGTGGAGGACTTGATGAGTATTCTGTTCCCTTCGCGAGGGGAACATCCCCCCCGTCTATGGCTCTGCCGCCTGCGATGCTGGAAGCGGACCAACAGGCCGACG
Organism: Xestia xanthographa; assembly: GCA_905147715.2. Taxonomy (NCBI): domain Eukaryota; kingdom Metazoa; phylum Arthropoda; class Insecta; order Lepidoptera; family Noctuidae; genus Xestia; species Xestia xanthographa. The sequence continues at coordinate 11,314,817 of LR990649.1, read as the reverse complement.
ACGAAAACGCTCCGGAAGTGACTGGGGTAGACCTGAGAGTGGCAGTACGTAGGCTCAGTGTCAAAACTACCGCCCCGGGACCCGACGGCTTGCCTGGCAAAGCCTGGGTCCTGGCCTCGGAGGCTCTCGGGCACAGACTAGAGGTGCTCCTAAGCGCATGCTTGGAGAGAGGCCAGTTCCCGCTTCGTTGGAAGTCGGGAAAGCTGGTCCTCATTCGGAAGCCGGGGCGCCCTGCGGAATCTCCGTCCGCATACCAGCCCGTGGTGCTGCTCGGCGAGGTGGGAAAGCTCTTTGAAAGAGTAATTGCAAACCGTCTCGCCGAGCACCTTCCGGGGTCGGGGCCGGATCTTGCGGAACACTAGTTTGGTTTCCGCCATCATGCGTGTGAGAGCCCTCGCGACGGGATATGCGGTTTCCCGGGGTGGGGTTGTCTTGGTGGTGTCTGTCGACATCGCTAATGCCTACAACACCATGCCCTGGAGCTGCATTAGCGAGGCACTCCGGTGTCACCGGGTGCCGACCTACCTTCGTCGTGTGGTCGAGTCGACTTTGAAGTACCTAGGACTCGTCTTTGACAGCCAGTGGATCTTCGTGGAGCACTTCCGACGTTTGGCCCCCAAACTGGAAGGGACCGGAGCTGCCTTCAGGTAGCTCCTGCCCAACCTGGGGGGGGCAAAAGCCCCCTGCCGGAGGCTTTACGCAGGAGTCGTGCGGTCCATGCACATGCAGTCGTGGCCGGGGGCCACGTGGTGGGCCTGTGGGCTATGGGCTAGCTCGCCGTCTGTCCGTCTCATGATGACAGACCGTGTCGATGGCGCGTTCGTGTTCCACGCGGGCCTCAAAGAGAGTTAGCAATAGGAAGGGGTCCGCAAGGACCGATGCCTGCCGGGGTTGCGGGACTGTTCGAAAGAGATACCGTGGCCCCGGAACACAAAGGGCGATGAAGGAACATGAATAGGTTTTAGTCAGTAAAAGTCTGAAAGTCCCTCCTGCTTCGCCCAGAGCGAGAGAAGTCATTTGATGATTTCCCATCCTCTTCACAGAAGTAAAAAACATAATCTGTTCCTTGTTTGCTAATTTTATAAGATTGATTTATCCAATTAATAGTACACCACGTTGTATATTTAGAAATGCTTATAAAAAGATCAAATCGTTTATTTGTGATACATGGGTTACATGCAGGTGTTCATTACATAATTACAACGATAATATATACATATATTAACGACGATATTCATATCATATCAGTTTTTTCATTAAACCTTATCTTTCTTTACATATTATTAAAAAACAATGTATTTATATAATAATTCACAATTTCGGTGCAAACGCAGAATTTCTGTGTCACCAATACAATTTCGGTGGCAATAATAAAATTTCTGTGGCTCGCCAATTTCGGTGGCCCAAATAACTCTCTAAGTAATTTAATTATCATATCCCCTTTCAGAAAACGTATATATAATGTGGATATGTTGAGCTTTGTTATTAAAGTTTTTCAAAAAACCTGAAAATGAAAATGTCCATGGAAATTAGGTAAAAAATCGAGTTGTTGAAATTGACTCAATAAGTCGTTGCTTTCCACACAAAAAACGTAAATTAAGATTAAAAGTTAACAAGCATCTAGGAATCTACAAGTCTACAATGTTCGCACGTATTCAGAAGCAATCGGTAAAAAAATAATTTATACAAGAGCTGTAAGAAAATATGTACTTATTATAGAAATACTAACACCATTAAATAAGAGACACTATAATGTTCTTATCAGTGCTGTAACTATTCTGAAAAAATCACCTGGCTGGACAACAAAGAGAACCTTTAACCCTGTTTTTATACACAAACCCTGTATGCAATACGCACTTTACCTAAGTCCTGTCAGTTTTATTAAAAGAGACGTACAATCATCAACCGCACATTGGAATGCGTCATCATAGTAAACAAACGACGCTCTGATAGTGGCGGGTATGAGCAGGAGGCATGGCCCGCGGTCGTCTCCTGCCCGCGCCGTGCGCCCGGCCGCCCAGTACTCCAGTCGGGGACGCACACCTCGCGACTGCAGCACGCCTTCCTTCCCCCCACCGCACTAACGCGACCAACGCTTATCTCTTATCATTACGAAAATGATACATCAAATTACCTCACTAGTGCTCAGATAATGAACACTCAAACCGTGATAACACCTTCAGTGCCGATTTAATTCGTTTAAGACATTTTTTGTTTCTGAAACTGTGATGGAAGTGAGCGTGTGAATAGAACTTTAGACGTAAAGTGACAAAATTTCTGTGAAAACTCTAGATTTAGTGTGGTAGTCAAAATGAAGACAATATTGTTAGCGGTGACCCAGCTCATGGTGATTGTGTTTATCCAGTGTGCTCCGTGCACAAAAGAGCAAAGCTTGGACATTACAAATGGGGTGAAGCATCCGAACTCTTCAGTGATATTCGAAGGAGTGGAGTATAAGGACGGGACGTGGTACGAGCTCGAGGAGAACGGCACGACCCAGGTGATGGGATGCCCGTGCATCGGGAGGAAATGTGTGCATCGATGCTGTGCCCGGGGGAGCGCATTCTATAACGGATGTACTGAAACGAACTCTTCAGCTATAAACCCCTTCAGTCCGCCTGTGTACAACGGGAAGGTGGTGTCGAGCGTGGCTGCGCACGAGCAGTTCTTCTACTTGTACCAGCGGCCTTGCGATGACAGCTACTTGGTCGACTCAGACGCCGCTGGCGAGGAACTTTACCTACAAGAGGTAACATTATGTTTATTTATATTCACCATAACTGTCACTAAGTACCTCTTCCTAGGTGTCTCTCACTTACTACTAATGAAATTAATTGTAATCGGCACTCAAAATTGAATCATGAGAATTCAGAGAAACCATCGAAGCACTTATCATTGTGTATCATCAACACATAAAGAAATGACGGGCAGTGGCCTGATATCTATGTCTTATCTCATTAAGTTTGTTTCTCACAAACAAAAACATACAGTTTCAGTGTCATTTTTACGATTGGATCTATGTACACACATCAAAAAAAGTTTGTGATTAATTTGAAAATTCGAAATCTTTTTTGTAACGTTTTTATAAAAAAAACAAGCGGACGTCACGCGGTTGAACCCGCTCGGTAATTCCCGTTTCCGCGGTAGTACGGGGATAAAATATAGCCTAAGTTATTTAGAGTGAATGTAGCTTTATAATGGTGAAGGAATTGTTGAAATCGACGCAGTATTTTTTGAGTTTATTCATTACAAAAATACAAATCTTTCCTCTTTATAATATTAGTGTAGAAGTGTAGATAAAAAATAGTTTTATTTTTTTAATTTTATTAGTTTAATAGTTTTATTAGTTTAATTTTTTAATAATAATAAAACAGGGTATTTCTATTTAAAAAAAACACAACAAAGTTTTTTTCTTGATAAAGTTCAATTTAAAAAAAAAAATATCAGCTTATGCTAGTGATCATAAGCCTTGTGGTATCCGGCAGAGTAGAATAGAACCAACCCATTACACTGACGGGTGTCGTATAAGGCGACTAATGTCTGAGGCAGAACACCTTGCGCCTCCGTAGACCAGAGAATGGGCACCAGCGTTTTCTGTTAGTCTTTCATCACTGCGATCTCCAATCCGCCTGCCAAGCGTAGAGATTACGGCAAATTCCTCCCATCATGGGAGAGGCTTATGTCCAGCAGTGGACGTTATGGGCTGTTGTTGTTGTTGTTGTAGTGATCACAAACTTTTTTTGATGTGTGTATGTACTGTAGGAAGTATCTACAGATTATGTTATAACCGCTATCCAAATTTCAGAGGAACCTCTTAACACGTCAAGGATAAGCAATTTTCCGACCTTAAAATTATTACGTCCATATTTCATCCATACGATAATATGACTAAACGTACGTCAAGAAAAGCCTTGGGAAAACTTACTTAATGTTTTTAAAAAACAATGGTGATAACAGTTAAAAAAATTGCTTGGACCTCCGGATGTCTGTGTGTATGTTCTCGTTTTCTAAGTAATACCTAACTGCCGAAAAAAGATTCGTATCGACACGTGAGAGAGTTTTTTGTTAGGGCCAAAATTGCAACGCGTGATCGCCTTTTTCATTTCAATATCCTAGTCCGTGTGGCTTGTTAATAAAAAAATATCTTTGTAAAATAAATTGAGCGCCTTTTGGTTTTAAGATTTTCCACACTTTTGGATTTTCCAAACTTTTCTATTAGGTATCAGTCTATCCGACACTTGCTCATTTGCGTAGGTGAAAGGAAATTGTTCTAAGTTCTAACTACCTACCTACATGTAGATAATATTGTCCTGCTTTATCCTGCCATTAGAGTCAGAGCGACATTTTACCAACGATAACGATGGTGGAAAAGTCAAAAATGTCATTATCATTTGCCTAGCCTTTTCCAACCTATTTAGGGGTCGGGCTACCAGTCTGACAGGATGCAGCTGATTACCAGTATTTTAAATGGAGTGACTGCCTATCTGACCTCCACAACCCCAGCTAGTAATGGTAAAACCCCTTAGTAAGACTGTTTGTTAGACTTTCGGGACACCTGTAACGATTATTAAAGATCTAATGACAGCCGGGACCAACGGCTTCCGAAGTACAGACGAGGAAAAGTAAAGATGTATGAATGAGACAGCAGCCGGAAGGCTAGATATCAAACCTTCAGCAGAAATTCAAACTAAGGCTCTAGTCTAGTCCGGGGTTGCGGGACTGTTCGAAAGAGATACCGTGGCCCCGGAATACAAAGGGCGATGAAGGAACATGGATGGGTTTTAGTCAGTAAAAGTCTGATACTCCCTCCTCCGCCCAGAGCAGAAGGAGTCATTTGATGATTTCCCATCCGAAAAAAAAGGCTCTAGTCTATTCATAGGAACTCTAGTCCCATGTCTAAAGTGGTAAATACGAAATACACACTAAATTGGAAAGTAAATAGAAGCAGCAGTTCGAACATAAATAGAACATTTATATTCTTGCAAAAAAGTTCATGTTAACTTTAAGTCTGCTAAACTTCATCTTATCATTTCTGTCGTATTAATTCCACGGAAAAATATGAGATGTGGTTAATTATAATCCATTGAACAAAATGAATGAAACATCTTATCATGGTGATTCATTGGACCATTGTGATGTTTAGGAGGAAATAATGCACAATGGTACTTATGACAAATATAATACCTACGTCAGTAAACATTGTTTACTTACTGGGTTATTCAGAATGCAGGTTTTCAGGTTAAGAATCTTTGAACTTGTCGATAGATGAAATTTACGGAAATTATTCAAATTCTAAAAGGTTAAAAAGTAAAATGTATGGGTGTTATGTCTTAGTAGATATACAGGGTGTAAAAGACCTCATCACGAAGCCGTCAACCAAGCATTCTGTACATCAAACTAAGTAACTTTATGCAAAAATTATTGCTGGGAAACGAGTTTTTTTTTTGGGGTGGAAAATCATGTTTTTGTTGTAGAACTCAATGTAACGCACTCAAAACATTGTGCTGATAGATGGACTGAATAGTACGGGAGTCGTGGAGGTGTTTAAAGTAAAAATCTTACATTAGAAACTTGTATTAAAAAAAAAAACTTGTCAAAAAGTTGGAACTTTGAGCCCCAATATCTCCGTAACTAGAAGGTTCCCAGGTATGGTGTAGAACAAAAAAATGATTGCAATGACGAGGAGGACAAGTGCCTTTCGGCTTCGTTAATAGGTGTTTTACACCCTTTATATTTGTCTAATATCTAATATAACAAAAAAGTTTTTAAATAAACGAAGAAGCAAAGCTGTGTTAAAGTTTCTGAATTACGTAGGTACCCGAAATTAAGTAAAATTGTGAGACACGACATCTTCATTTGGAGTCACTTGTAGCATTAAAACCAACTTACTTTATCATGTTTAACTTTCTATCTATCTAGCATGTCAAAAGTTAGCAACCGCTACTGTTGAGCTCAAGCTCCTGGGATCGATACTCGGGTCGGGCCAAGTGATATCGGGTTTCCCCACCAGGAATTTTATATTTCCAGTCAGGGAAGAAGAAAGTCAAAAATGAGGGACATTTCCCGTTTTCGAAACGTCGAAAACACAAACAAATGAATGATCAGGGAACAGAAAAGCCGGCAGTAAATTCATATACTTGATTGGTCTTTATTCAAAGGCTAATCAAGTATATGAATTCACTGCCGGCTTTTCTGTTCCCTGATCATTATATTGTTGAGGAAACCAGCATGCTTGAGGGATATTTCTGGACGGCATGTAAAGCCAAGTCAGACGCCCATGGGCGACATAAAAACTGTGACACCACCAACCACACGATAAAGAAGTCGGCTCACCCCCATTACATAAGACTGGCCAAATGTGGGAGAATAGCCGTGGTCACACAAGAGATATTGCAGTGCACATAAACACAGGTGCACATTTCTCTTGCCTTATTTCTGCAGTCAGATGAGACAGCAATGGGTTTCGAACGGAGAGAGATCAGTTACGGATAGGATTGCCAACCGTACTATAATATATAGTATTGTACTATATTTTGGGTCTACGTACTATATACTGTTGTAAAAATATATAGTACGCAAAAATACTATATTTTCACGGAATGGGGGCTATCGTTTTAGAGCTCACCAGATGGCGCACTGTCGAGTGAGGTCCTGTCAGTAATTCTATTCAATACTTTAAAGCACCAATAACTTCATAAAAATGTTTATTTTATTACGTATAACAACATAGTGTAAGCTTTAGATATATATTTACAATATTCTTCCTAAAATTAGCAAGCATGAAACATTTAAAAATCATTCTACCTCCAAGTACTAACAATATTAGGATCTTAAGTTGCTACTTAAAATCTTCAAGTCATAATTAATCAGGAATGGCTCAATATAGAACACAATCGTGAGTATTAGTATAAATACGTGATAAAAAAAGCACACAACGCGCGAACACTCTATGACATCTGACATTTTGGAGGACCTTACTCTACACAAGCGCCTCTAGCGGCAAATTCACACGCGATAGTCCCCATTCTAACAAACAAATCCTTATTTAAAAAAATTATGAACACGCCTTTACATTAACTTTTGAGTGGGGCGTGTATCCGGTGTATCCGAATTCCGAACGTATCTATAATCCTTTGTCTTTGGTTCCGAACTTGTCAATATCCAATGGACAACATCAAAAGATTTTTTTTGGTCTGTTTTTTTCTTCTTTTGGGATTCCGGTGATTATTTTCAATTAGATGTTGTTCTTTCTTTTGAGAAGTTGAGGTCCGAAATATAAAAATGACATAAGGAAAGTAAAGCATGTGACACTTTTATTTTAGAAAAAACATTGTTAAAAAATGCAAGAAGTGCAAAAAAATATAGTTTTATAAAAATAAGTAAGTAACAAATATATCTTTCACAAAAAAAATACTATATTTTTTAGAAGTGTACTATATTTGTATAGCTTATTTTGAAAAATACTATATTTCGTTTATGAAATGTTGGCAACCCTAGTTACGGACAGTCGTGCTGCTTCTAAGAAATTCCGAATGATAGACTTATTAACATTTTGGCCGACATGGGAATCAAACCCAAGACCTCACTCTGAGCACGGGAGTAATCTCCATAGTCAATCTATAAGGAAAACATTTTTGGCGTTCTAAAAAGGGAAGATGACCTATTCGATACTCCATTCCGCTTATCTTGATGGCATCATGGCATATAGTCACGAACACCAATATGCATACACTATACACTTTCCTAAATTTAAAAGCAACTTTCGCGAGAAATATCGATTATAACTTGAAGATAGGATCTTTTTCATAAAAATAAAAATAAAACTTTTTAATAAATAAAGCGACTGTACAATACACAAAAGGGTTCCCCGCACCACACTTGTAATGGCAGCTCGATCTTGCTGGTGACAGAAGTAACTGGTGCTTATAGCACAGGAGTCCTCCTAGTTTAAGCCAAGTTGCACTCTTGTCTTGTATTTCGCCACTAAATTAGACTAAATAAGGTACAATAATTGTAAATAGGTTTAAGTCTTAAACAAATAAATATTGTTTATTGTTATTGTTCACAATCAATAGACAGACCTATATAATATAGGATCGATATGGGCAGACAAAGTAATAACGGGAAGATGTTGATGTAAATCATTCGTTCATTTCACGCGGAATCGCAAAATGAGGGGCATTTCCCGAACTTAGTTGATTAGAGGGCACAGGGCCGGATTTAAAGGTGTGGACGTCCGGGGGCAATCAAAAAGTGGACGCGGATTTTTTTTTTTGGAACATACGAAAATTTAAGTGTAGAAGGTGTAACATAGACTTAACTGTACAACCGTGCAAGTAGGTTTTTACAAACACTTTTACACGTCATTTTTTAAAACTAGATGGGGCCGGTGTTTCATACCTGACTACTCTGAGAAGAAACAGCCGAAACAAACTCAGAGGTCATAGTCTCTTTTGAAGTCCAGACATAATCTTGCTCAATTCACATGAGGACTATGCAGATTAGTGTCTGAGATGGTCTTTTGAAGAAAGAACCACACAGATTTGAGTGGACCTGTCCAGTCAGTGCAAGCATTTGCCAGTTATCGTGTAGCTCGACTTATAACTCAAGGAGCTCAACGAAACGACGAACAAAAAAAAACTGTTGTTTCCATCAAGTTCAAAATGATTTTCCTAGAAAGTCCTTATAAAGTTCTACTATTCAGATTTTTTTCATATTTTCTAAACTTATGGTTCAAAAGTTAGAGGGACACATTGTTTTTTACTTTTGGAGCAATTATTTCCGAAATTATTGACATTATCAAAAAATGATTTTAGGAAACCCCTATTCATTTTTAAATACCTTTCCAACAATATATCACACGTTAGGGTTGAAATTAAAAAAAAAAAAACACTTCCCACTTTACATATAGGGGGGCTACCCTAATAAAACATTTTTTTCCAATTTTTATTTTACCACTTTGTCGGCGTGATTAATATACATATTGGTACCAAATTTCAGCTTTCTAGTGCTAACGGTCACAGAGATTAAGCGAGGACGGACAGACGGACGGACGGACAGACATGGCGAAACTATAAGGGTTCCTAGTTGACTACGGAACCCTAAAAAAACATTTGAGTAGGTCGCACATAGTATACTCAAACTGCCAGGCAGTTGTGGGAAAAGCAAAAAAAAATAAAAATGTGACCCACATGGTCCCCACGTTCAAAAAAATCAAATAAAATTAATAATAAGTACTTTTCAAAATGAATGTCAATAAAAATCACAAAAATCATGAAATGTCACAATACTGATAAATAAAAAAAGTAAAATACTTAATAAAATAAGTATTTATGTCAAATAGGTAAAATGTCACATAAAATAATAAAAAATAAAGTGAAATAAAAATTAATAAATAATAATAAAATACATCATCACAGGCCGCATCACATTTAGTGTTGGTAATACTTTCTACTGGGCAATCTCCTTCACAAAGTGCTCTTTTAACTACTAAAATACTTAGTAAGGTACCTATACTTTGTTAATAGTCACGCGTGTAAGAATAGCCGTGTTGACTAATAATTAAAAATTAATCGGAGTTTACCTTAATTAGTAATCAAAGCACAAAACTGTTATTCAAATCTCATTTAGTTAAACATCGTTTATAAGCAAACGGAGTCACTGTTGTTGGTACAGATTGTAGAGTATTGTACAGTCACGGTCTTGGTACATATAAACTAATATGTAGGTATATATGCACCAAGGTATAAATGCACCCTTCACGAAGCCGGCAACCAAGCATTCTGTACTAACGGCTTTTTTTTTGCAAAAACGAAGTCGTTTTGGGTACGTTTTACGGTAGGACTCAATGAGTGAGGTCACTCGAAACACTGTTCTCACGGATGCATTGTAGTACGCGGGGGCCGTGGAAGTATTTATAGTCGTATTTTCAAAGCGCTGAGGAGCTCGTGGCTAAATAGTAACAACGCTCGGGTCGATCCTTAGGTTAAGCCGTGCTTGCCTAGGTTGGTCTGTGGATGGGTGAACGCCCATTACATACCGAGTTTTCTCCGTGCCTCGGAAAGCACGTTAAGCCGTTGGCCCCGGCTGTCATTTGTAGATCTTTGGCAGTCGTTAGGTAGTCAGAGGCCCAAAAAGTCTGACAACCAGTCTTACCAAGGGGTATCGTATATTACCCAGTACTAACTCGCTCCATGTAAAATACTGGTATTCATCTTCATCCGGTAAAACTGGAAGCCGACCCCAAAAAAGTTGGGAAAAGGCTAGGCAGATGATGATTTTCAAAGCGCCTTGACCAGTTTTCATTTCTAGCCAAGGGGTCGCAGCTAAACCTAAGTTTAGCGAGCTGATCTTGGGTTTATCTTCGCACCCATCTTTTACTTAGAACTTTTGTATTTTGGAACCCCAATTATTAGGAAATATTTCTTTCCCATAGTTGAAATCGTTTCTCCACTAGACAATCGCTTTTAAACTTAGGCCAATAAATATAGATAAATATAGGTGAACATATTGTTGACTAGCTGACCCGCGCAACTTCGTCTGCGTCACATGAAAGAGAGAGAGGGTTAGAGAGAGTGTGAGTCAACCTTAAAAGATAGACATATTATACTATCGCAGATTTTTTTTTAGAGGACCATTTCCCTAATACATGATTGTTGCGTAACTTTGTTGATATCGTTTCTCCACGAGACAATCGCTTTTAAATTTAGGCCAATGGTATGAATATATTGGTTGATCATGACTGTATAATGACTAATAATTAAAAAGAATACTTAGTCGTCTGCCTAATCTAAAGATAAGTTTATTTGGCCACTGATAAGAGAAGTGACCTTTCGTCGCCCAAACATGGAAATTATGAAATTATCTTATAACTAGTTATCTTATAATCTTAGTTTGTACTAGCATAATCGGAAGTGTCTTAATCAGCTTAACCAAGAATGGATATCGACGCACAGACAGTCCCCCAGAATCAACATTTTAATTCGGTTATTAAAAAACAAATATTATTCAGTACGTTCCGGATTTAATAAAAAATAGGCTTTGAAGATAAAATTTGAAAGTATAATGCCAACGAAGCTATAGGCCATTGTGTCTTTTAGAATTTAGTTAGGTTTTTTCGAGAGATTTCGAAGGTTGTTGGGGTTCCATATCAAGTAAACTATTTACCGAAACATTCGACTGTGACTCGTTAGAGATAAGCAAACAATGGCTCATTACTCTGAGATAAACGGGAACAAATAGTTTCAAATGTAATGCGTTCAAGCACAAGACTGAAGTAACATTAGATAATGGTGTCGATTCTTTTGTGCACAAACTAAACTTAATTTAGGCTATTGCTATCTTTTACTAAAGGGCAGTGCGAGAAAAGGACGGCTATAGCTATGAACTAAGTTAGAGATGTCAAACTAGTTTATGCCTTGCGCTTCACCGTGTTTTTAGTCGACATGTTTTTGCGTGCACCCTTCATTTGTGTAGAAATATTAGTTCAAACTAAATTTGACAGCTCTAAATTACGTCCGTCTATTTCTCGTTTTATTGGAGAGAAAAAGATAGCAATAGCCTAAATAAGGTTTAGTTTGGGCACACCAGAATCGACACCAACCAACCAATGTCTAACTTTTAAGCGCTATCCTTGTTTACTGAGATGTGTAAGTGTAAACACTTGGCCACAAGCTTCGAACTGACCCGACCGCGTATTGTAACAGCGACCGCTAAAGAAACATTTAAAAGATCTAACATTCTAACTTATAACGAGAGGTTTTCTTCATGTAACTCCTATTTGATGAGTGAGTGAATATAAATGTGCAAAAAAATATATGTTGCTTAATAAACTCTAAACTTTAATTGGAACATTTGAAATAATTCTAACGTTATTAGAACTATGAAAAAAATATTCAAAGTGAAGCATTTTTTCTTTGAAATTTCGTAACTAGTACTCCTAAACGGCATTAAGTTTTAGTATTTTTTTCACAAAAATATTTGCCACGTTTTTCTTCACAAAGTGTACAATTGGCATTTTGATCTAATGATTTATTAGGCTACAATTAAATAAAAACCACTCATTTCGCACTATTCGGCCCGCAGTGACTCACGTAAAAACCACTTTGTAGTGCAAACTGATTAGAACTTTATTCTAACAGTATTTCAAACGTTGTTTGAACCACCACAAATGGAGTCGCTAATTAAGCAGATACCCCAGCTGTCGGCGACGAGACCCTATCTCGACACCAGGGTGCAAGTAGTGGCCGTACGTAAAAATGTAAGCGCGAATTTTATAGTTGATTGGTTTGAAACTTGTGATATTAAGGTAAAGTTTAGTTTAGGTAAATTCTCATTAGAATCATGCTAAAATCTCATTAGTTTTATGTTAATTTAGCGTCAAATTAATGCTAGACTCCAATAAGACTGTTTAGAAAGGAAAATTTTAAGTTAAAAATTGTAAGTCAATACTAATTACGTAACTTGAAAACATGATTTTTTGTTTAATAAGATATAATGTTTAAATTAGTGTCAAAAGGTTGGTCTTAACTTAAAACCATTTTCTGTGAAAGAATTATGTAAATCGGTTCAGTAGTTTAGGAAATATAAGGAAAAATGTATAGTGAAAAATTCACACATTGCCAATTTAGCAGTTTATGTTCTAGGAAGTTTTTTATATGTTATATAAGGTGCAATATTATTGTTTTAGATTAAAGTAGACATAATAGGCTATGTAAAAAGGTATAATTTGTAAGGTTTATTTAATAAATAAATATAAATATGGGGTTCCAAAGGTCTCGGCTATAGCGAAAATAGACGCGAAATTAGAATCAAAAATCACGGTTCTCGTTACGGGCGGACAGGGCCGTATATTAATCGGGGTCGACGGCGAACGGTCGTCAGTCGCAGCCCAGCCACCGAGGAAGAAACAACTAGAAGGGGAACAAGCCGAAACCTAGGGAACTCCGAACATTAGGAAGAAAGAAAAATTGCGTTGTTATTCTACGGTTCCTGCCTACCCCTCTTCTCCCCGAGGTCCTGCTCTACTAGGTCGCTAGTACCCGACCATACCCTACGCATTCAGGGGTGCGTGGAGGCGTGCGCCACCAGCGAGTACTGCAAGGAGCGCCCGTCTACTATTGTGGGAGATTGTCCCAGGTTGACTGGACCCCAGGGTCTGGCCATCCGAAACAGTTGGTCCTTCGAGCCGGATCCCTGCAAGAAGAGTTCAGAAGAAAAGAAGAGTCTGAAGACTTCGTTCAAGATGCCGGTAACTAGGAAGCAGAAGGATGCCTCCTCACGCTCCGAGTCCCGTCCTTCCGATAGGGACGCGACAGATGAAAGGTCGGGGTCAGAAGGGGTCACATCAGCGTCCGCGTCATCGGGAACTACAGACACGAACACTTCTACGGGTACCACGACTACAGAGACTACCACAATGACTGAGAACACAGCTGCGACTGCGACCACGACTACAGCGGAGTCAAAGAAAAGTAAGGAAGACACCGCCCAGAAGGAGACGACCAATAAGATCCCAGAAGATGTCCCGGTTAAAGGGGTTAGCGATTTAGACGTAACCTTGAAACCGACGGGGATCAGTCGTCGCGCCAGGTCTACGAAGACCACAAGTTCTTCAGCCAGAAGACGGGAGCTGGAAGCCAAAGAAGAATTGGCACGCCTGGAGCTGAAGCAAGCACAGGCTGCGGCGAACCTAGCTCGTGTCAGATTGGAGTTGGCACAATGTGATGAAGAAGACTCCGTGGATGAATACCAGGAAGACAGAACAGCACAGGTGCAGAACTGGATCGAGACGTCTGCATTAGGCGAAGGCAGCAAAGAACAACCAGAGCTACGAGGCCAGCAGCCACCGGAATCCCAGAAAGTGAAGCCAGAAGAGAACTCCTCGACCAAAGGAGCTACAATCGAAATTCAAGCTTTAGCAACAGCATTGAAAGAAGCTTTCACCGCAAGAGGAGGACCAGTGGCACAGCCGAAGTACATTCACGAGTTACCCTACTTTGATGGCAACAGCAGCGAGTGGTTGGCCTTCAAAGTCGTCTATGAAGATACAGCACCAATGTTCAGCGAAATTCAAAATATGGCTCGACTAAGAAGAGCACTGAAGGGCAACGCAAGGGAAGCTATCAAGAGTCTGCTATACTCCGAAGCCTCTCCGTTAGAAGTGATGCAAGCCCTTAGAAGAAGATATGGAAGACCTGATGCGCTGGTGCTGGCTGAGCTGGATAAGGTCAAGGCACTACCGAAGATATCTGAAAATCCAAGGGACATATGTGTCTTCGCAAGTCAGATCAACAACAGCGTGGCATCAATCAAGGGGTTGAAGAAGCCTCAATACCTGCATTCACCTGAAATGGTTAAACAAATCATCGAGAAGATACCAACAATCCTCAAGTTCCGGTGGTACGACTTCACTGCGGCATCAGAAGAAGGCGAGTTCTCCGACCTGACGTTGGTGTCCAAGTTCCTGAACATAGAAGCAGACAAGTGTGGAGCCTTTGCTACGTCCGAAGAGAAGAGCGGGTCCAAAAGAACCAGTCGACAAGCAACGCATTCTACGAAAGAAAAGGACAACAAAGGAAGGGATTCAAGACAACAAGATAAGACTTGCCCTACATGTGAGGGTGAACACTTCCTCGTCGAGTGTCCGAAGTTCCAGAAGACGTCGGTGCAAGACCGCTGGGCAATAGTCAAGAAGAGTCACGTCTGCTTCAAATGTCTACAAGGAAAACATCGCAAGGAGAGCTGCAGGAAGCCGCCGTGCAAGGAATGCAAAAGGTGGCATCATCACCTGCTGCATGTGGAGACAGAAGACAGGACCTCAGGGGAAAAAGCGGAAGCACCACAAGAAGTAGCAACCGTCGCGGCATCAGTGAATGCAGTCAACAACGCAAGGGCATACCTGAAGATAGTACCTGTTGAAGTCTTCGGGTCGAAAGGATCAAAGAAGATACTGGCCCTCATGGATGAAGGGTCAACAGTGTCACTTCTGGACGAGAAGGTGGCACAAGAAGTCGGCGCTCAGGGAGACAATGAAGAACTGGTCATCGAGACAGTAGGGGGCAGGCTGATAAGAAAGAAGAACTCTCAGATGCTGGACCTCACAGTCAAAGGGGTTCATCAGGGCAGCAAGAAGATCCTGAGAAGATTTCGCACAATCGACGAGTTGAAGCTTGCGCCACAGTTCCTAGACAAGAAAAGGATAGAAGAATGTCAACATTTAAAGAAGATCGCCGACTCTCTATATTATAAAGGGGAGTCACCTCAGCTACTCATCGGTCAAGACTACTGGGAGCTGATCGTGACACAAGAAGTAAGAAGAGGGAAACCAGGGGAACCAGTAGCTTCAAGAACGGGGCTTGGATGGGTGCTCCACGGGTCAGACGTCGGAGGCGTGAAGGTAGTACACTTTCTTAACACGTGTCTACATATCAACACGCCAGAAGAAGAAATGCATCAAGCCATCAAGGATCACTTCGCGATCGAAGCTCTTGGTGTACAGCCGAGAAGACCTACTACAGACTCGGAAGGAAGAGCACTCACCATCCTGGAGAAGACCTGCAAGAGATTAGAAGATGGACGATTTGAAGCTGGACTTCTGTGGAGAAACGAAGACGAACAGATGCCGGAGAGCTACACGTCTGCAAAAAATCGACTGACTAACATAGAGAAGAAGATCGACAAGGATCCTCAGTTGAAAGCAGAGTACAACAAACAGATCCAGCATCTAATCGACAGCAAGTATGCAGAAGAAGCACCAATTGGACAAGAAGACTCCAAGAAGAAATGGTACCTCCCTCACTTCTCCGTGGTACATCCATTAAAGAAGAAAATAAGGATCGTCTTCGACGCTGCAGCTAAGTCAAAAGGAAGAAGTCTCAACGACGCTCTGCTACCAGGTCCAGATCTACTGCAGTCACTCTTCGGGGTACTATTGCGGTTTCGACAAGGTCCATTAGCAGTGGCAGCCGACATCAAAGAAATGTTCCTGCAAGTTCGCATCAGGCCAGAAGATAGAGATAGCCTGAGGTTCCTGTGGCGTGGGGATCGTCGCGACGTGCTGCCGAAGGAGTATAGGATGACATCAGTTATCTTCGGCGCAACTTCATCTCCAAGCACAGCAATATACGTGAAGAACCGAAACGCAGCGGACTACAAAGAAGAATATCCAGAAGCTGCAAGGGCCATCGAGCTGAACCACTACATGGACGACTACCTGCATAGTTTCCACTCAGAAGAAGACTTCAAGAAAATAACAGCGCAAGTGGACTTCATACACAAGAAGGCGGGCTTCGAACTCAGGGGCTGGGCTGCGAATCGACCAAAGTTACTACAAGGCGTGAAGACTGAAACAACAGAGAAAACAGAAGTAAACCTTGGTGAAAAAGAAGAGAAGACACTGGGGCTACGCTGGTTCACAGAAAGGGACTCCATCGGCTTCAGGGCGAACTTACGAAACACGCCTGAAGAAATAGCAAACGGTTTCAAGATACCTACGAAGAGAGAAGTCACCAGCGCAGTTATGTCAACCTTCGATCCGCTGGGGCTAGCATCACCAGTCCTCGTCCAAGGCAAGAAGCTGCTGCAGAACATATGGCGAAGCGGCGTCGGCTGGGATGAAGAAATAGAAAATAAGGAGTATGAAGATTGGAAAACTTACCTGGAGAAGATGAAGCTGCTCCAAAACCTGCAGGTTCCAAGGTGTCTGGCGCCACATCGCACCGAGGGGGAGCTGCACACGTTCACAGATGCTAGTGAAGCAGCATATGCAGCGACTGTATATTGGAGGACAGAAGATCAAGATGGAACTTACCACGTCAGCTTAGTGGCGGCGAAAGTAAGAGTCACCCCACTGAAGCCAGTATCGATCCCGAGACTCGAACTGCAAGCGGCCCTCCTGGGAAGCAGACTGGCACATTCTGTAGAAGAAGAAATGGACCTGAAGATAGGAAAGAAGACGTTTTGGACAGACTCCAGCATAGTACTTTCCTGGATCAAGACTGACCCCAGAACCTTCAAGACGTTCGTGGCTCACCGCTTGGCAGAAATAGAAGATCTCACCAAACCACAGGAATGGAGATGGGTGCCCACGGCGCAGAACCCTGCAGACGATGCGACGCGAGACGTGCCAGAACACTTCAGCTGCAATCACCGATGGTACGCTGGACCAGACTTCCTGAGAAAAGAAGAAGAACACTGGCCTGCGGCAAGAACCTTCAAAAGAGAAGCTACAGGTGAAGAAAAGACTATGGACGTCGTAGCAACATCAAGAACCACGCATCCAACACCAGATCCTGAACGGTTCTCTTCATGGAAGAGACTCTGGCGAGCCACAGCGAGAGTACTGCAGTTCATACAACTCTGCAGAACAAGGGAAAAAGTCCACGCCAGCCGAGAAGATCCTGCCTGGAAACCAATGAAAGGAAAAAAGAAGAAGATGATTGAGAAGCAACATCGACCTTCAAAAACAACAGAAAGGAAGTACTTACCAATGGACACAGACCTGCTTCAACGAGCTGAAACTCTACTGTTACAACGAAGTCAAGAGGGAAGCTTCAAAGAAGACATCAAGAGTCTACAGCAAGGAAAACAGATAGAAGCCAGCAGCAAGTTGAAGAAACTCGACATAATACTCGAAGAGGGTCTCCTGCGCATGAAGGGCAGAATCGACGCAATAGAAGGCGTGACCAGAGACTACAAGCGACCCATCGTGCTCGACAGCAAGGACACAACTACGCGACTCATCATGAAAGACTTTCACTGTCGCTTCAATCACGGAAATCACGCGACAGTAATGAACGAGTTGAGACAACGCTTCTGGGTACTAGGGCTGAGATCGGCGATCAAGGCAGTTCAACATCAATGTCAGTGGTGCAAGATGAAGAAAGGAAAACCACAAGAGCTACCGACGGGCAACTTACCTATTGAAAGATTGATGCACGGAAATCCTCCCTTTACGTGCACTGGAGTCGATTATTTCGGCCCCATGGTCATCACAGTAGCAAGGCGTCAAGAGAAGAGATGGGGTGCCCTGTTCACATGCCTAACAACACGGGCTGTGCACATTGAGCTCACACCTTCACTCTCCACCGACAGCATGATCATGGCGCTTCGACGATTCGCTGCAAGAAGAGGGATGCCGAAGACAATCTATAGTGACAACGGGACCAACTTCGTCGGTGCCAACAAAGAGCTGCAAGAGACATCAGACATCACGAATCAAGAGGCTCTCACCTTAGAAGCAGAGAAGATTGGCGTGCAGTGGAAGTTCATCCCTCCTGGTGCACCTAACATGGGCGGTGCATGGGAGCGTTTGGTGCGATCAATTAAAACCGCACTAGACGCCACACTCAACGAGAAGCATCCACGAGAGGAGGTACTCCATACCCTCCTGCTTGAGGCCGAGCACATAGTCAACTCTCGGCCTCTCACTCACTCTCCGAGAATCTTGAAGAAGAAGCGCTTACTCCAAACCACTTCCTCATTGGGCGGTCCTGCGGCGCAACGAGAGTCGGCAGCTTCCAAGACGACGAGCTCGTGGGCAGACACACCTGGAAGACTACGCAGCGACTTGCCGATCACTTTTGGCAACGTTGGCTGCGAGAATACCTGCCTACGCTACTGCCGAGGAAGACGAAGGGAAGAACCTGCGCCACAGACCTGCAAGTGGGGGACGTCGTGCTGATCGTCGACCACAGCCTACCGCGATGCACCTGGCCGCGCGGCAGAATCCTGCAGGTGTATCCAGGACCAGATGGGCGAACAAGAGTCGTCGACGTCGGTACGCGAGGAGGCGTGCTACGAAGACCCAGTTCGAGAGTGGTGCTGTTGGTGCCGGGAGTATCGCCGAGCCTGGAGGATGGTGCGATGCACGAGGGGGGAGACTGTCGGCGACGAGACCCTATCTCGACACCAGGGTGCAAGTAGTGGCCGTACGTAAAAATGTAAGCGCGAATTTTATAGTTGATTGGTTTGAAACTTGTGATATTAAGGTAAAGTTTAGTTTAGGTAAATTCTCATTAGAATCATGCTAAAATCTCATTAGTTTTATGTTAATTTAGCGTCAAATTAATGCTAGACTCCAATAAGACTGTTTAGAAAGGAAAATTTTAAGTTAAAAATTGTAAGTCAATACTAATTACGTAACTTGAAAACATGATTTTTTGTTTGATAAGATATAATGTTTAAATTAGTGTCAAAAGGTTGGTCTTAACTTAAAACCATTTTCTGTGAAAGAATTATGTAAATCGGTTCAGTAGTTTAGGAAATATAAGGAAAAATGTATAGTGAAAAATTCACACATTGCCAATTTAGCAGTTTATGTTCTAGGAAGTTTTTTATATGTTATATAAGGTGCAATATTATTGTTTTAGATTAAAGTAGACATAATAGGCTATGTAAAAAGGTATAATTTGTAAGGTTTATTTAATAAATAAATATAAATATGGGGTTCCAAAGGTCTCGGCTATAGCGAAAATAGACGCGAAATTAGAATCAAAAATCACGGTTCTCGTTACGGGCGGACAGGGCCGTATATTAATCGGGGTCGACGGCGAACGGTCGTCAGTCGCAGCCCAGCCACCGAGGAAGAAACAACTAGAAGGGGAACAAGCCGAAACCTAGGGAACTCCGAACATTAGGAAGAAAGAAAAATTGCGTTGTTATTCTACGGTTCCTGCCTACCCCTCTTCTCCCCGAGGTCCTGCTCTACTAGGTCGCTAGTACCCGACCATACCCTACGCATTCAGGGGTGCGTGGAGGCGTGCGCCACCAGCGAGTACTGCAAGGAGCGCCCGTCTACTATTGTGGGAGATTGTCCCAGGTTGACTGGACCCCAGGGTCTGGCCATCCGAAACACCAGCCTTAAAGCATGTCACCTGTTACCTATTGCGACGCAACTTGGGAACTAATGGTACTCGCGTGAAGAAAACAACAAGTGCAACTCACGCGAATCTTGTCGCAAGTCGTACAAACTAAGGTCGTGGACGGGGTCGTAAGAATGATGGACTTCCTTCCTGCTCTGTCCCATGATAATTGGGGTCGGTGCAACACGTTTCTTTCTTCCATTCTCTCTCTTGTCAATCGTCACGCTATCATTTACTCCTTTTTCTTCATATACAATCCATTCATATTGTTTTGGTCTTCTTCTCCATCTCCATCCATCATCTGCCTAGCCTTTGCCCAAGTTTTATTGGGGTCGGCTACCAGTCTACTGAATACCAGTATTTTACATGGAGCGACTGCCTATCTGACGTCCACAACCCAGTAAGTACTGGGTAATACGATACCCCTTGGTAAGACTGGTTGTCAAACTTTTTGGGCCACTGACTACGTGTAACGACTGTCAAAGATCACAAATGACAGCCGGGACCAACTGCTTAACGTGCTTTCCGAGGCTTGCTTTCTCCCTCTCCATTCATGAAATTTATATTCATCAGTATTTTAGTAACATGTGTTCCATCCCTCCTCGTCACATATTCATACCAAGACAGACATCTTCACAGACCCTTTCATCTTTTCTGTAGCAGGTGCCACTTTCAAACTGATGTGGAGACGGAGACTTAATGTGTCAAAATACGTTAATTATTTGTGAATATGTGATATTTTGCTGCCCTAAAGCATTGCCTATAACTTTGGCCGCTGAGAGAATGCGTTCCTGACGTCTGTCAGTTGGTACAAAAAATTAGCGCGAAATTATAACATTTATTGATAATTCATTTAATGATATCGTTTTTAATAATATTATTTGTTAAAAGGGCAAAAAGGGTAGTAATAGGTAAGTTATATAAGCAATAAGTTATCTACCATCACCAATAATACTAAAACTCGCGACCTGTCAGGAACGCATTCTCTCAGCCGCCGAACTTTACAAGGTCAAAGTCGTTCCTGCACCTTTATGAACTTGAAGGGTTGTATTGATTACTTTGATGATTATAATTCTGTAACTACATACGTCTTACAGTACTCGCGAACAATATTTTAATCAACATACCTACAACCTCGCACTGGCCTGCAAATTGCAAAATAACGTAAGAAAATTTGAATTTCGCGGGCTACCCTGGAGCATCAGCCTTTAAGTAAGATAACATTTTAAGTTATAAGGCTTGGCCTGTTTGACCTTAATTTGGTACTATCCCAATGCTTGCACGGACAAGTACGTTATCAAACGTCGTCGGTGCCACTTGTCACTGATTCTCAATCTGAAATCTTTGTTTGCATAATGATAAGGCTAGGAACATTCCTGAGCGAAAAAACTTGGCGTTTCAGTGCAGTTGTTCGTATAGTACTATTATAGACACGGGATTTTATACCATTTGGAAAGAAAGAAAAACAAAGAAAATTTAGTTTATTGGCATTATAAAACAAACCTAAACACCTTAAAATTAAACAAAATACCTACATAAACAAAGCTATTAATGCCAAAAGGGTCTCAGCTCAGCATAATGCCAGATACAATCGCTTACGCCGAGGCGTTTACGATTGTAGAAAGAGAATCGATACAAACGTTTGTAACTTGGCTAGGGGTGCAGTTTTCATAAGCCCAATTGTAATATAGCCCAAAAACCCAATAACCACACGGTTTTTTTAGTCTCAGGACCAGACGGTCCTGTTTATAGATTTTAACGTAATTTATAAATCGACTCAGGATATACAAATCCCACGCACTTACAAAACCGTCGGGTTTCAGATTATAATAGGTTTTTAAAGCTTTTAGCGTGCCTTTGCCTTCATCCAGACAAAAAATGGCTGCGCTATTCCTGGAACATGAATTATAATCTGGATCTACCTTGTTTATCAGCTGTTAGCTAAAGAAACAGAAATATAAATACACTTCCGTAGGTATTCATAAAATACGTATGGTTTTATTTTTTTGAAAAAAATAATAGTACATTTTGATACAAGTGGAGAAAGTTTGTTATTGCAATCGAGGCGGAATTATAACACCCGAGCCGCAGGCGAGGGTGTTTTTGAGCCGAGAATGCATGTTGTAATGTATGTTGCATGTTGTACCTAATCGTAGTGCGTTAAGGACCAGTTTTCGAGGAAGTGTATTGAAAATATTTTAACTTATTGGTTGTATTCCACTGCTGAGTAGGACGTCCTTCCTGGCTTCGGTTCCCGGGTCGGACAAAGTGTTATTGGGGTTTTCCATCAAAATTTCTCAGTAGCAGCCACGGAGACGGTTGATAGTAATCGGCTAATCCCCAATTTTATGGGACTTAAACATAACAAGTGAAATATGGGTACACTTCTGCCTATCTGGAAATTACGGGCGTGATGTTGTGATGTTATGTTACAACTCGACCAAGCTAAGTTTGCACCATGCTTTTTTGTGTATATTTTAGTGTACGTACCTACGTATAACATAATGTTAAAAACAATGCAAAGTAATATCTAACAAACATTTGTTTACTTTTTAAAAGTCATAGCGAATCCTTTTTGTAGACCGTACCTAAGCGTCAGTGTGACTTAAGCGACGCGAGGTGCAAATTTAGCCTGGTAGAGTTGTACAGTCGTGGTCTTTTCTGCCTGATCACTTTTTTTTCGCTTAAATCATGCGGAGGTGCCGAGTCACGCCCCCTTAAAGTTTAGGCCTATTAGAAAAGCGTCAACTTTGGCGTGCAATAGTACATTGTTACCCTAGGGGTGAAAGTAACTTATTTAGCCCCGAGACGGGGTTTGGTGCCCGAGCGAAGCGAGGGTGCTAATAGTTCGAGGGACTAAATAAGTCTTTAACCCGAGGTAAACACTGTGCTTTTCATTACGAATACAAGGAAAGTAAAATTAAAAACATTCAATCAACAAGTGAAGATCGGATTGCCGCTTTCCCGCCTATTTTGCTTTTTTTTTCTGTGGCTGGCCAGCTATTCAGCCATTACCTATTTTTCATTTTCATCATCGAAAAAATGGTAAATATTTTGCCCAAATATATGTTATTTTAAAGAAATAGTTCAAACTTAATTATACCAAAGGTAAAAAAAATGTTTAAAAAATGTAATTCTTTAATTAATACTTAACTTTATGTTATTTCCATTTTACATCGTGGCTGTATAGAAAGTTGGAACATGGTTCAATAGAAAAATTAACAATTTTTTTTTTTATAATTTGACAGCTGTCAGTTGAAAACAATTCTCCCTAGGGCTGAAAAGTATTACTTTCAACCCGCTCCTCAGGCAACTTCTGACCTACTTTCAGAGTATGAGTAATGAAAAATAACAATAACTCTCGTTTGGCGTGCGTCGTCAGTGCGCTCAGCCGATCGGTATATTTCATTAATTATTTCTATACAAAGTCTATACGGGGCGGGGTTAGATAGCGTTTCTATGTTGTAAGTGAAAGCAAAAAGTAGCTTAGTGGTGATCAGGCGGGAGTGTCCTCGATAGTACATAATACGTGTAAAACACCTCTTAACGAAGCCGAAAGGCACTTGATCTCCTCGTGATTGCGATCATTTTTTTGTTCTACACCATACCTGGGAACCTTATAGTTACGGAGATATTGGGGGTCAAAGTTCCAACTTATTGACAAGTTTTTTTTTAAATACAAGTTTTTAATGTAATCTTTTTACTCTAAACACCTCCACGACCCCCGTACTATTCAATCCATCCATCAGCACAATGTTTTGAGTTCGTTACATTTAGTTCTACCACAAAACATGGTTTTTCACCCCATAAAAAAACTCGTTTCCCAGCAATAATTTTTGCGTAAAGTTACTTAGTTTGATGTACAGAATGCTCGGTTGACGGCTTTGTGATGAGGTGGTTTACACCCTGTATGTACTTATTATTTTGAAAAAAGTTTATTTTAACTTATTGGTACGTTTAAATACGAATTTGTAAAAGGGATCTTTTTCAAAACAAAAACAATAATTGCTCAATATAAGTTGGAAGAAGAAAACTAAAACCAATCTTCTAAATTCTGTAGATACATAGTTTAAACGCGAGAAAGTTTAAAATACGTTTTTTGATGTAGGTACCTAAGGGGATCAAAGTTTGAATGGCAGTTCGGCGTTGGGTGTACTATCATATTTTTTTTAAATTCATCTCATAAGAGCTCTGGGAAGTTGCCATTATGAAATCCCAACAGTTTTCTTTAAAAAAATAACGAATTAAGTATACTATAACCTCTTAGGTAACAAACAAAACGTTGTCACATTGTCAGTATCTTATCTAAATGGGTGCGTCCAACAAATACTTAAGAAAAGTTAATTGTATGTTGTATTACTGTCACGAGCAACAATAGTAATACACAAAGCAGCTTTTAAAAATGATTTGAGATTTTCTCCTACAGCTATGAATGTACTATCGAGGACACTCCCGCCTGATCACCAGTAAGCTAATTTTTGCTTGCACTTACAACCTAGAAACACTCTCTAGTCCCGCCTCGTTGACTTTGTAAAGAAATAATGAATGAAAAGATACCGATCGGCCGAGCGCACTGACGACGCACGCCAAACGAGAGTTATTGTTATTTTGCGCGTCAAAGTTGACGCTTTCCTAATAGTAAACTAAAAAAAAATTACTGATTAGGCGGAAAAGACATACATTACATAAACGTATGGAGGAGGAGTATGTGAGGATACGATCCTCGTATTCTCCTTTCACGTCGTTAACGTTCATACAATATAAAAAAACCTAACGAAACCTTACGAAGTAAATGCTAAGTTACGTATATTATCAAAATGCTTATCCCTAATGCTATGGAACCAGGGATAATTAAAATTACCCCATGGACCCGGTAATGGGTCGACCCACCGCGACCACAGGAAACGACTCGTTTTAACTACGACTGCACAGTGCGCCAACACATTTCTCCATGTAAAGAACGTTAATAGAGACAACAATTAATTTTCTAATGTTAACTAAAAACTATTTGAGAATTTAATGGCATACATAACATTTTCCTATGGCCAGTTTCTCATGACGACCGAACGCTTTCTTAATTTTTGTTCGAAGTTCTTTTTCACTTTTGGTTCATTCTGTGTTTTACCTCGAGTGACTGCAAGACAAAAAAACCGGCCAAGTGCGAGTCGGACTCGCGCACGAAGGGTTCCGTACCATTATTTAAAAACATTAGACAAAACTAAAAAAAATTGTTGTATGGGAAATAAATATTGATTTAATTCTGTTTTTAGTATTTGTTGTTATAGCGGCAACAGAAATACATCATCTGTGAAAATTTCAACTGTCTAGCTGTCACGGTTCATGAGATACAGCCTGGTGACAGACAGACGGACAGACGGACAGACGGACAGACAGCGAAGTCTTAGTAATAGGGTTCCGTTTTTACCCTTTGGGTACGGAACCCTAAAAAGTGACTGAATGTGAAACGTATTTTCAGTTTAAGAGACCAGCTTAGATATTTCTACGAAGACTGATGACTTAGTTTACATCGTCATTAGGTCTTACTTTTTCTCTGAAAAATATCGAATGATGTGTTTGTCATGTCCTTCGAATACACTAAGGTGAAAAACTTACCTTGTGGTGGCTGCGGGAATGTGGACTTTGACTCCAGTGCCAGAAACGCTGGTGGACCTTTCTATAACTGCTAAAATTTAAAATTCTTAAAATGTACTCTATGGAGATGATTGTATTGTATTGTATTGTATAACGGGCTGGTGTCCGCAACTCCACGTCGAAGCGCGTATTTTGCGTGCGGGTGGGAAACTATTCTATCCATCCCAATTCCCCGAGAAACGCCAGCAGCGCCCCAATGTTGCTGACTATCTCGCGGAGAGTACCTGGGTTACCAAAGTACTTTGCCCTGTATGTTGCAACCACTGGGCAGTGCAGAAGCACGTGGGCTGCTGTCTCGTCCTCCTCCATGCAGGCACGGCACAGGGGGCTGTCTGTGACTCCTAAGACAAAGAGGTGTTTATTAAAAGAGCCGTGTCCGGTAACGGCGGCTGTAACTGTGCGCAGCTGTGGTTTGGTCAACCGCAGCGCGCGTTTGGTGAAGCGGCCATTGATATCAGGAAGTGCTTCCTTGGCCTGCCTACACTCGCCGTGGTCCAGCCACAGCTTGTGGTGTTGTTCGCTAGTTCGTTTCCTTACCAGTGTACGTAGGTATCCGAAAGGGAGTGGTACGATAGGTTCGGGTCCCACCGCTGCCGTGCTCGATCCCCTTCTAGCGAGTTCGTCCGCCGCATCATTGCCACGGGAATCGCTGTGTCCTTTGATCCATTGGATAGTTATATTATTGAGATTACCAACCTGGTTCAGGCGTTGGTGACACTCGTGTATTAACCCAGAGTTCACTGTGTGGTTATTCAGTGCTAGCAGTACAGCCATGCTGTCTGAGAGTATACGAATTGAGTGGTCCACAACCTTCCTGGCTAAGATGGCAGATGCCGCCAGGGAAATGCCCATGCATTCTGCCTGAAATACCGTGTTGTGGGCCCCCAGAGGTTTGGCTATGTGGATGTTGAGATCCTCCGAGAAGACTCCAGCACCAGTGCCAGTACCTGTTTTAGATCCATCCGTGAAGATCCGCAGTTCCGCAGGATTTAATCCCTCGCAGCGGTGATCCTCATGGAGCTGGATTTTATATTTTTTATCGAATACGAATTGTTTTGGTATCCGATCGTTTGTTGCTTTCGCCAGGGGGAAGTCGTTGTAGAATCCCTCCAGTACCGCGGTGTGCTGTGTTTCTCTCTTACCCCAGATTTGAAGTGTTTTGAGGCGTACCGCCGTCATTGTCGCTTCCTGCTGTATGAACAGATGTAGCGGTGGCAGCCCCAACATGGCTTCAAGAGCCGCAGTCGGAGTAGTCCTCATGCAGCCTGTGATCGCCATGCAGGCATGCCTTTGCAAGCGTTGCAGTTTGATGGAGGCTGTAGTTAGTTTGGTGCGGGGCCACCAGACCACTGCCCCATACGTGATCATAGGTCGGATCACCGCGCTGTATAACCAAAGTATAATTTTAGGAGATAAGCCCCACTTCTTACCTATCATCCTCCTGCATTGCCAGAAGGTAATGCAGGCCCTGTTTATTTTATTGTCTAAGTGGCTGCTCCAGTTTAACTTGCTGTCTAGGATGACTCCCAGATACTTGACCTCATTAGCTAACTGGAGTTCTGTATCAAAGAGTTTGGGTAGGCGATAAGGGCCTAGTGTTCGTTTTTGGGTAAACATGACTAGTTCAGTTTTCGTGGGGTTCACTGAGAGATCGAACTCTCTGCACCATCGTTCAACGGTGCGTAGTGCCTGTTGAGTGAGGTCGCAGATTGTCCCCGTCACTTTCCCCGAAATGAGGATAGCGAGGTCGTCGGCATACCCTATTGTGTAGAAATGGTTCGCGTTGAGTTTCGTAATGAGGTCATTTATAACCAGATTCCAAAGGAGCGGGGATAGTACGCCACCTTGGGGGCAGCCTCTGGCTAACATGGCCATCTGCTGCTCCCCTTCAAGTCGAACCACTCGTTTACTTAGCATGTTAGTAATCCAGTCTATCAGTACCTGTTCTGCTCCGTGACGAGAGAGCGCGGTGTTTATGCTGGAAAAGTTTGTTTTATCGAATGCTCCCTCGATGTCTATGAAAGTGCCCAGGCAAGTGCCCTTCTGATGGATCGCCTCTTCTATCCGGCCGACCACTAAATGGAGGGCGGATTCCGTGGACTTACCCGAGCTGTATGCGTGTTGGTTAGTATGTAGTGGGATAGTTTTTAAAACGCCGTCCCTCAGCTCTCTTTCGCACATTTTCTCCATGGTTTTAAGGAGAAAGGAGGTTAGGCTGATTGCTCGGTGGTGTTTGGCGTTGGTATAGTCACTCTTACCTGGCTTAGGAATGAATATGACTTTCACTTCCCTCCATCCTTTTGGAACGTATCTGAATGCCAAACACGCTCTCATTATGGGTACCAGTCTGTTCGCGACAGAGGTCCCGCCCCACTGCAGTAAGGCAGGAAAGATTCCGTCCGGACCAGCTGCCTTGAAAGGATGGAAGCACCGGATCGCCCACTGGAGTTTTTCCAGCGTGATGACTTTGTGTGCATAGCGCCAGTCGTTTTCTGACGGTGTTTGGGTTACCTCTGTCCAGTCGATGGCCTGTGTAAAAGCGCAGCCTGGGAAGTGAGTTTCAATAAGGACGCGCATCGCCTCTTCTGGCGAGGTGGTAAGTGTGTTGTCAGGTTTGCGGAGAACAGCGGGCCCAGTCGTGTTCTGCTGGGCCAGGATCTTCCTTACCCTGTTTGCTTGTTGGCAGGATTCGATGCTGCCACAGTATTTTCGCCATCCAGTGGTGCTCCTGAACCTGATGCATTTTTTGTAGCATTTTTTGGCCGCGTAGTACGCGTCCCAATCCTCATCAGCACAGGTGTTCATGGCTCTGTTTAGGGCTGACCTTACCTTCCCGCGCTTGCGTTCCAGATCCGCTCCCCACCATGGTTGTTTCCCTGGTGTTGTGGGCGGAGTGGTCTCGGGGCAGGATGAGTGGTAGCTGTCTAGCATTGATTTCGTGAGATGACTTACACGCTCGTCGATCTGCGGCGTGTCCTCGTAGGTCATCCCGTAGTTTGTTGACGCAAGTTTGGTTTCGAGGAAGCGTGTGTATGCAGCGCGGTCAGTGTTACGCGGGTTTCTCCGTGGCAGTATTGGTGTTACACAGACCTGAATGTCAAAGCGGATCCACCTGTGGTCCGAGCAGGAAGCCTCCTTGGAGACCTGCCAGCCAGTGGTGATGGCCGCTGCACCCTCCGATGCCAGAGTGAGGTCTATGATTGTTTGGCTACGTCTGTTTACGAAGCTTGGTTCAGAGCCTATGTTCAGTAGGGTTAGGTTTGTTGTAAATAAGTAATCTACTAAAGCCTTACCCCGAGCGTTTAGCGTGTCCATGCCCCACAGAGGATGATGAGCGTTCGCGTCAGCGCCTATGACAACTTCAAGCCCTGTGCTCTCGCAATAAGTCACGAGGCGGGCGAGTTCATGCGGCGGCGGGTCCTCTTCCTCGGGCATGTAAGCGGAGGCGAAGACCACAGATGCTAATGTGTCCCCCCGCTGTATCAGTAGCCTAGCTGCAGAGACATCCCTGCAACAGAAATCTGTTAGTGGCTGTGTTTTAATGTTACGTGTCACATAGATGCACGATCTAAATATTGCTGGACATTACACACAGCGCCATCCAGTGCCACACTAAGCAAAGGCTTGTATCGTGGACACCAGATAGTTGATACATACATATACGATACTTTTTGTTTGTAAATACATACTTATTATACATATGAACATCCATGACTCGGAAACAAATGTCCATGCTCATCACACAAACATTTGCCCCGACCGGGATTCGAACCCGGGACCCTAAGAACGTAAGGCAGCCTCACTACCGCTGCGCCATTCGGGTCGTCATCTGGGCTTGTCATGATCTGTACTTACTAGGAGCTTACCACCGAGGTTGGAGAGTCCTTGTATTTGGCCCGCCCTGATCCACGGCTCCTGGATCAAGGCAATGGCCGTGTGCTGAACCTCCAGCCACTTCCGCAGCTGAGCCGTCGCGGTCTGGCTGTGGTGGAGGTTGGCCTGCAGGACCTTACAGGTCGACGAAGGGGACGCCATCGCTGGACGTTCCTTCCTCGTCTCCTGCTAGCCGCAGCCCGGCAAACAGGTCGCCCGCGTCGAAGCTGTCCCCCTCCAGGTCAGAGGCCGAGGACAGGATGATGTCCTCGAGCTCCCCCGAGAGGACGGCGCCCACGCTAGCAGCTGTAGGGGCGGCTGGCACTGCTACTGCAGGCTCAACCGCGGGTGTTTCCGCGGTGTTTGTTGGGGGTGGAGTTGCCTCCACCGCCTGTGTGTCGGCGCTGGCTTCAGCGGTCGGATAACCCTGAGGGACGTCGACAAATCTGCCGTTCGGACCCTGGAATTTCACGTACACCGTCCCAACACCAAATTTGAGACGGCGCTCGGCCTTCATCAGGGTCGGAATTTGGTCCTCAGGGACCCCAACCACCACGTACCATGCGTCGGCCTGTTTATAGGCGCCCTGCATCACCCACTCCCTAACTCCAACCCAAGGGTTCTGGTAACACAGAGTACGCCCAATGATGGACGGCTCCGTGAAGATCCCCTGTTCGTCGGGGATGGAGATTCCGCATCTCACCCGGCGCCTGATGTCCGCCTGCCTCCTGATCACTAGCGTGGTGCTGGTAGGGGGAGGCAACTCGGAGATTAATTTCCTTATCCAGGATAAGGTGTGGTCGTTGTCGCACCACAGTCTAAGGGCCCCGCTGCTGAACACCGGCCTCGCTCTGAAGGTCGGTGCAGGTGAGTCCTGTGTAGGGGAAGAGGCCTCGGCGACTATCTTCAATTGGATAGCCGCGAGTACCTGATTCGCCACCTCCTTGCTGATGTGACCCGTCCGTTCGCAGGTGACTGCGATATCCAGGTTGGAGCTTGCAGCTTGGGCGTAGCTTCTGTTAGCGTCCCGTTTAGATTTATCAAGACGCGGCCGCTTGCGCTCTCCTCGAGGTGTTAAGGTCTCGTTGAGAGCTCGCTTGGCCGCGGCCTGATCCCTCTGAACAGGTCGCTGTGACGTGGCTGGTCCACTCGCTCCGCCGGCTGCTGGTTGGCTAGGTCCCGGTCGGCTGGTGCCGGCCTCGGCTTGCGACCGCTTGCCTGCGGAGAAGTTGACATTGCCGCTAGACGGTTCTACCCGACCAGCGGCGTTAGCCTGTTTAGATTGTGGAGTCTTACCCTTCCACAGTGTCTGCCGCTGCCTCTGGGACGGCCTGTTCTTCCTCTTCGGGTTGTCCGTCGAGGGGGCCGGGGCATTCTGCACTGAAGGTGCAGCGCAGTGACGTTTAGTATCCTCCTTCCTGCCTTTGTGCCTGCTCCTCTGCACCTGCCAGGTGAGCGCGAACGCGTCGCCCGGGGGGGGAGCAGTAGGCGGGGGAGGATGTATGAGGGGAGCCCGGCCAGAGGAATTAACCTTCGTGGCGGGCTCCACACCTGAAAAAGAGGGAGGAGCGGTACTGGTCCCGAGCAGCGCCTTCTTCCTCCGTTTATTACGGGACTTAGATTTACTTTACATTGACTTAGACACTCGGTCACGGAGGGTCATGGTTAGGTTGAAAAGCGCCTGGTGGTTTTTGTTACGTCTATTTCTTAAGGAATTAGACCAAGAACAGGGTGGCAACCACGTGAAGGAGAACACACCAGACTTGCCTTGAGGATCTACGCGACTGTAGCGCTCTCCCTCAAGACCCCGCCACCTTACCGCATCTGAAGGAGGCAGTAAGGTAGGCCTGCATCTATACTACCAAGCAAAGCGTAAGCAAAGCATGTCGTTGTGCAACCGCAAAAGCATAAATTCAAGCCGACCCCTTGGAGAAGATTATAAAGTCCGTTTTAAGAATTTAAATTTATTAACGTGATTCTTTTTATGATTCTGCTAAAGCGGCCATTTTAGACCCCCTGGTTGACGAAGTATTTATAGGAAAGTAAATCGTCATGTAACGCAATCTTGAGCATTGAGTTGTGGGTTCGAACCCAGGCAGGCGCATTACTTTGTGTCATTCCATCACCGCTGCTCTCAAAAACGGTTAAGGAAAACATGGTAAGGAGACCTGCACGTCCTAGAACCAATAATTCGAAGACATGTGACATCTACTAACCCGCACAGGGCCCGCGTCGGTCGTGGTGGATTATAGCCCATTCCCTCTCATAGAGAGGAGGCCGTGTCCCAGCAGTGGGAACATTATAGACTGATTTTGCTTATGCTATGAACCCGAGAGGTGAGAACTCAATGTCGAAGTCGATTGCAATGCCTGGGCCTATTTGGCGCAGCCGTGAGACACAATATTATTTTGTTTCTTTTTTCTGTTTTGTTTTAAGTTTTTTTATTGTGTAGTTTTAAGGTTTTTTTTTTATTCTTATTTTGATTGTGTACACTTGCGGCTTAAGCCAAATAAATATGTTTTCTTTCTTTCAATGTATTATGACCTGGCTGAGCCTTTCTCGTTTTGCTCGGATCTTTAGAGTCGTAGCGTGATGTTAAATAACCTTTAACCTTCTTCAAGAATTGGGCTATCAAATGCAAAAATGTTTTTTCAAATCCAACTGGTACTTTCAGAAATTGGCGCGAGCACAGATAATATAATACTTGCGCGAGTATAGATTATTATTTTAAATTAAAGTTGACGCCCACTTATAAAAAATATGACACAAAATAGTTTTTATCTCGGTCAAGGTTTGTTGTTCGCAACCTTGGGAAACCACAAGCTTTGTTATTTCAGCCGTTTCTGGGAAAAGAACATACATGATTGTTTATAATAACTGAATTGTCACGGGATCGCTCGTCTCCTCTTTTTCACACTAACGTATAGGTATGAAAAAAGTCTATTTAGGTACCTACTTTATTTTTATTTAAGTGGAAATAAGTCAAGTTGCTTTTAATGACATAAATACATTAGGCACATAGTAAATTAAAAAGCTCACAAAATAATTAAAACAAGATCATGCCCCTAAACCTTCCCCCGTAAACCTAAATCGGTGCAGTAGTTTTTGAGTTTATCGCGTACAGACAGACAGACAGACGCGGTGGAGGACTTTGTTTTATAAATTATGTAGTTAATGAAAACAGCATGAAAATCGGTGCAGTAGTTTTTGAGTTTATCACGAACAGACAGACAGCTAGACGCGGCGGAGGACTTTGTTTTATAATATGTCGTAGTGATGATGTGCCGGCGGGGATGTATGACAGTACCTACCTACTTAGATAGCTTCTTATACCTACTCCACATCCTTTTAGTTTTCCAATTTCATAAAAACCGGCCAAGTGCGAATCGGACTCGCGCAAGAAGGGTTCCGTACCATCGTAGTAGGGGAGCCCCCTTGAATTTTTAATTTATTATTTGTTGTTATAGCGGCAAACAGAAATACTTACACATTCTGTGAAAATTTCAATGGAGTAGATGACACACCAATCAATTGAGATACTTTTAAAGAGCTGTCAAAACGCGGTTCTCTCATAGATTTTGTATGGCAATAGCCAACTGTGACGTCACTGTTTTTTCAACTCAATGACTCAACTATTTATTGATTTCAGAGTAACTAAAAATCGAATTTGGCAATTAATTGAAAATACATCGGGTTTTCAGGCCCAAAATAAAGTGGTTTTTTTAGAGATTGGTGTCTTGGAACTATTGTTTTATGGTGTCATCTACCCTATTGTCTACCTATTACGGATCATGAGATACAGCCCGCAGACAGACAGACAGACGTATGGACGGACGGACGGACAGCGGAGGCTTTAGTAATTAGTAATAGAAGATAGACATTATTATTACATTTGCCAAGGAAAGTTGTTAGTTTCATTAAGTACATTTTCCAGCAAATTAGTTGATGCAAGTTGCAACGTTGCAAGTGCGGCATGGTGACTAAGTAAGAACACTTTGTCACCACGTTGTACCTACAATGCTTTATGTTATCCCGGGAACAACTGTTTACATTGAAGATGCGGGTATCTTCATCCGTGTTACATAATCTATCATTATTATTCTTCTCTTGGGCCATGTTAATGGGGTTTGCCCATTCTTCTCCATTCTTCTTCATTAATGGGGTTTGCCCATTCTTCTCCATGGTGACTAAGTAAGAACACTTTATCACCACGTTGTACCTACAATGCTTTATGTTATCCCGGGAACAACTGTTTACATTGAAGATGCGGGTATCTTCATCCGTGTTACATAATCTATCATTATTATTCTTCTCTTGGGCCATGTTAATGGGGTTTGCCCATTCTTCTCCATTCTTCTTCATTAATGGGGTTTGCCCATTCTTCTCCATGGTGACTAAGTAAGAACACTTTGTCACCACGTTGTACCTACAATGCTTTATGTTATCCCGGGAACAACTGTTTACATTGAAGATGCGGGTATCTTCATCCGTGTTACATATCTATCATTATTATTCTTCTCTTGGGTCATGTTAATGGGGTTGGCCCATTCTTCTCCATTCGTAACTTGCGAACAGGCATCAAAATAAAAGCATCAAATCAAATCAAATTATGTCGCTGTATCCAGTGTGAACAATTGTTGGTAGACCTATAAAAAATAAATAAATCATGGGGCATGCAAATGGTTAGGTACAATTATAAATTTATAAAATTAAAATAAGTGACATGTCATTGGAATTACTCGTACAATAAAGGAGTTCACAAAATCTCATATTTGTTCAATAATAATCAAATATATTTGTTCTAAAGTTTGAAGTTCAAAAGTGACCTTATTGATATACCTAAATAGTTTGACTTCGACTTTGGTTAGCGCAGCGCGTTTTTTTGTTCCGTTCTATCATTCATTAACTCATTTTGCTTTCATTATATTCCACACAATCTATCCATCTTGTCACATATAATAGACCATCTTTGTGGCAAATTACTGACATTTGGTTCGACGAACCGGCTTTCATTATAATAAAAGTAAATAATGGCTGACTATCGCTGGATTCTGAAAAGCTGTTAAATGGAGCCACTTCTACCGTCTTTCTTCTTTCATCTCTTTTAATCTGAACAAATAACTAATCAAGAAATAAGAGATAAGCGCGCAAAGTAGGTAAGCACCTACACCCATTTTTTCCTTCTTATTAAGCAATAGTAACTCTGACGGTTTGTCTATAGTTGGTGCCAGTTAAGATGATAATAGCGGTCATTGCCCTTTCCCTAATATCTCTTCGTACGAACCAAAACAAATAAACCATGTATCGTTTTTCATACAAAAAAATTCGAAGATGAGGATTCCAGACTTGAACAGGCTTATTTTTGGGTCTCAACTCAAAGTTAAGGGCTATATATCCCTCAAATGGCTTAGCATGATCCTCCATTACACCTAAAATACTGTAGCATTAATTTTGAAATAAATATATGGTAAAGTTGAGGATTCATGCTAAGTCCTATGTGTGACGAAAACACGATTCCATAAACTCTTCTCGATAGAAAACTATTCCAAAGTTACCTCCAAATCTAACAATAAACCGCTGGAATTAAAAAAAGTACTTCAAATTAGATCATGAAACTTTGCATACTAACTGAACTAACTATAAAGCAGGTCTTATGTGTTTTATTTTTTTAGTCCAATCAATAGATTTTTTGTAAATCGCAAAAAACCACTCATTTCGCACTATTCGGCCGCAGTGACTGACGTAACAACCGCTTTGTATTGCAAGCTGATTAGAACATTATTATAACAGTATTTCAAACAAAGTTAGAACCATCACAAATAGAGCTGCTAATTTTAGTGCTAGAAGGGCCTTAAGAAGTTTAATAAATGTAGGTGGGTCAATGACCGCTATTCTCATCTTAACTGGCA
Organism: Xestia xanthographa; assembly: GCA_905147715.2. Classification (NCBI taxonomy): domain Eukaryota; kingdom Metazoa; phylum Arthropoda; class Insecta; order Lepidoptera; family Noctuidae; genus Xestia; species Xestia xanthographa. The sequence continues at coordinate 11,279,521 of LR990649.1, read as the reverse complement.
CCAACTATACCATCTGTAAACTTTTCACGTCTTATCAGTTGAACGGATTCGATAAAAGCTACAAAGGTAGGCCAGTTAGGACATTTTAATGCTTTTCATCCTAGTAAGCACGTATTAATGTGGGATAACTTCCGACCTCCGCGCGGACTAAAGCCGCGTGCAAAAACTATTCACTGAATAGTTAAATACAATGACAATAATTATTACTTATATAGCAGTGTTATATCAGCTACCGTAACTATTAATAGAACTTTAGTTAGGAATACACAAATTTTTTATCACTTCCGCAAACAAAAAATTTGCCTGCTGTCGGTACACGCATATTTTGTGCTAATCTGATGATAAAGTCATGTACCTACTTCCCTTGTTTGGTGGTCCTATCTAGTCACAATACAATAGTAGTACGAGTTATAAAGTATTTATGTGCCGCTTTGTAACGTTATTTAGCTCACATCGTACATTTTTGGATAATATTTACACATCCATTTATCAACGCGGTAGAGAGAAAGAGAACTCAAATTTCGCCAGTTATGTTTGAAGTCCTACGGGAAGCTTATCAAGATTCCAGGCTGCTGAGCTACTAAGAAAACTGATTAAGAGCCTATTACGTCAGCCTGTTCTGTCCCACTGCTGGGCAAAGGCCTCCCCCATAGCTTTCCAATCCTGTTTACAATTTGCCCTCTCCGACCAATACTACCTCAAATTAGCAACTCTATTTGTGGTGGTTCAAACTTCGTTTGAAACACTGTTGGAATAAAGTTCTAATCAGCTTGCATTAAAAAGTGGTTGTTACGTCAGTCACTGCAGGCCGAATAGTGCGAAATGAGTGGTTTTTATATTTCTTTTGGAAAAAATAAACAAAACATAAGACCTGCTTTATAGTTAGTTCAGTTAGTATGCAAAGTTTAATGATCTAATTTGAAGTACTTTTTGAATACCAGCGGTTTATTGTTCGATTTGGAGGTAACTTTGGATTTTTTTTCTATCGAGAAGAGTTTATGGAACCGTGTTTTCGTCACACATAGTACTTAGCATTAATCCTCATCTTTACCATATATTTATTTCAAAATGAATGCTGAAGTATTTTAGGCGTAACGGAGGATCATGCTAAGTCATTTGACCCTTACGCTGGTATAGGCCCTTAACATTTTTCCCAGGGGTCAGATCCAGGACACCGCGACACAAATCATCAAATTTCTCACAAATGGCATACTATACAGTTGTTTTGTGTAGCCCTTGACCTGCCAAAACAATTAATTAAACGGATATACAACATTACAGCTAACTACAAAACTAGTTTTAACAAAATTTCATTCACATAATATTCTCTGGAGAATTTGCTTCAGTGAAATATCTAACTAATTTTTTGTTCGCGTGAAAATGGAAAATGTTGTGTGTGCCTATTTTTAATGGATCTAAATGTAGAAGCTTTTATAATCATTGAGCTGGATTTAATGCACATAACATTTGTCTAGAACAATTTTCGTCTATTGATAAATCTTTTCTTACTTTTTCGATCAAAAGAACTTTGATTCGTGGCAATCAACTATTAACTGTGGATGTCCGTAGGTAATAGTTTGTTGCCACAAATCAAAGTTCTTTCGAACAACATCTGGTCCTCCTGCCAGTTTAACCCAACCACCCTTTAAAGTTCAATCTGTCCCTGATACATCAGAGATAGACTGACAGACTGTCAGGGAGAGAGATCTAGCAAAAACCGGAAAATAGCTAGAGCTTTTCTGGTTAAATTTATTACAAACCTTACCTGAATGTTGGAGATTATGAAAGAGTGGGACTCGTGCAGGGAATACAAATATTAAACGTGTTGAGGTTATACTTATACCAGAAATAAATTATGAAAATATTGCACCCGATGCACCGGTTTTCTGAACAATTGTTTCTTCAAATATATTAGTTTCTCTTTGTTCCCGACAAAATATTTACGTGAACTAAGCCAAATTTTCTGAAAGCTAGTTAAATAACACGCAGTAAGGGCTGATCGGAATGCCAACAAAAGACTGTTGTTACAAACTATGTCGTGTTTATTGTTACAAGTGGCGTGGAAGCGTGTTCTTTGCGTAACTGGGCGCCTCGATCGTGAGAACATTTCTGTGTAGAAAAATCAAGGACATGAGGAGCTACCTTTGCAGAGTATTGGCATATCGTTCAATGTGTGATACACAATACAACATTTAGTGATGATCATGACGGAGTTTCAAGAACCCGGTGGGTTTGTTGTTGTATCCCATTTCACGAACCGGTGGTGAATGTTCACCTTAACTTAAAGTTTCACGGTCATATCTTTTGATCGCGTTCACTTAAATGTTTGATCTTTTCATTGCTCCAAGGAGTAGTAGGCCTGAGTATTCGATATTAATTTCAGCTTGATACTTCCACGCGTTCCTGAAAAAAGGGTGAACAAAATGATACTATAAGGGTTCCGTTTTTCCGACTGAGGTACGGAACCCTACAAATGTAAATGATTACAGTGTATTAAGGCGATTACAGGAGCTAAATTAGCAACTCTATTTGTGGTGGTTCAAACTTCGTTTGAAATACCATTAGAATAAAGTTTTAATCCGCTTGCACTACAAAGTGGTTGTTACATCATGTCAGTCACTGCGGGCCGAATAGTGCGAAATGAGTGGTTTTTTGCGATTTACAAAAAATCTATTGATTGGACTAAAAAAGTAAAACACTATGATGCTAATATGTTGCTGGTAGAATTATTAACCAAAAAATCAGAATGATTGCATGTATTTTAGTATGGTTTTTACTCGTTATAAGAAATTTTTAGAGATAAGTTCGTGATTTTTTTTATCGAGTAAAGTTAGTTGTATTATGTTTTCAAAACACTGTCATACTAGCATATATCCTGAAGAATATCATATATTTTTCTGGTTTTGTATATTGCAGTGAATCATGTGCTTTTTTCCATTATAAAATTCGCGTTTAGCCTTAATACAGGGCAACCGAATAAGAGCATAGCATAAATAACATCATTATCTGCGTAGGCAGTATTCATGTTGCGTGACCTATAAAGCTGGTAACTCAAATGCTCCCAAATGTATTTTTCTCGGAGGCACATGTGACATGATACTTACATTTTTTTCGGACTGTGTAATACAAGCAATTAATCATTTCATGAAAGGCTAACATTACACAAAGTTTACATTACCTAATTAAGCCCGTAACATGGAAAAATATTTGATAACATATTTTTCCTGAAAAATTGGAAGGGTGTGGTTGTGGAACCGCGTTTTTTTAGAATTTTACGAGTCGTGTACATTATAGTAAAAGGTTTTCAATTTTTTACATTCTTTTTACTTAAAAAGTAAAGTATACATGGTTAACCATACTATACTGGTTAATAAGGTAAATTGTGAACATAAGTTTCATGCCGCAATTTATTATAAGAGTAGGGTTTGCGGAAACTTCTACTATAAATACAACACATAGTTTTTAATAACAGTGATTCTGTTATAACAAATAGCTATGGATTCACACGATGTTTATTATTATTTTACTCAACATCTTAATAAACGTATCAGTGTGAATGGATTTTTAGTAGTGACGTTAAAATATCGAGTAGTAAGTATCGATTAAAATCGTTGGGCCCTTGAAGCCTGGGTGTGAGAAAAGATCAAAATATGTACCTAAAGAGTGGTTACAAAATATTGTAGAAGTATCTTGGAGCTCTGCAAAACAAAAAAAAATGGAGAAATTTGTTAAATAATATTAATGCCAAAATGGACTGATAACTGATGGCTTATGATCTGTTTCTTAAATTGGGATGTAATGCCTTTGTGAATAAATAAAAGGCTTTGCCTAGGCAAAGCCTAGTACTAAAAAAAGCAAAGTACTAGTACTTATTATCTGGGTCTTGACGAATGCTTTATACGTAGATTCAGGACTGCTGTTTTTCTCCTGCAAATATTGAACTTTCGCGATCATCCACTGTAAGCTTGTTGATTTATTGAATTTGTGTCGTATCTACCTACATGAAAAATGTCGGTGCCTCCTGAATAAATCATTCTATGTTTAGCTATATGGTAACTGAATGTGGGCGTCGGAGCGCGGGCGGCCCAAAAGACCGATATGAAAATGAATATTTTTTGGATACAAAAAAGCAATATCATAACATCACGCCTGTAATCCGCGAAGGGTTGGGCATCAACCGGGTAGGTACAAATCCAAACTCCGTGGTTGAAAAAATCCTGAAAAACCCATTAACATTTCACCCGACCTGAGAATTGAATACAGGACATCATGCTCAACAGTCGTGCTTGCTACTCCTAGTGTCTAGTGAAAGTGAGAAGAAAATTTCATTTTCAATACACTTCCTCGAAAACTGGTCCATAACGCACTACGATTAGGTACAACATGCAATGTATTTCACACGCGTGTGATTATTTCCATTTTCCCGCACGTGTGCGGGAATGAAAATTGCCACAGATAACTATATACCTGTACTTAGTCAAAAGTGGTTCAATGCCTATAGTCTAAGGTGAATGATTTTTTTTTATTTCGGCGAAGTACCACGCGTCTTGACGGCATAAATATTTTTTGAATATTCAAATTGTGTTTGTAAATAGAATATCACAGATAAACATGATTATTAAAAACTAATAGTTACTTTTATACACAAATTAACATTTATTTGTGTTCTGAATTAAAAAATATAAAAAAAATCAATTTTTTATATTAGGCTGTTTAGCGGCTTCATACCGTTGCCTCTCCTTCAACCTGGCGAAATCAAAGCGCGAAAAAAAAAAAAGAAAAAAAACATAGTTTCTTAGTTCGTGACAAACATATTTTAGGTTATTTTATTGTATTTCTTCAAAAGTGTATTGAAAAACGTCGTTTGATACACGTGGACATTTGTTATTGCAATTCTCGGCTCAAAAACACCGCATCATTCCGCCTCGAATGCAATAACAAACTTTCTCCACTTGTATCAAAATGTACTATTTCGTACCACTTGCACAAAAAAGTGACATTCTATGCCAAGAAAAGCAAACATAACAATAGTCATTTTTAATCTGTTAAAAACAGGGAAAGAAAATTGTACTGAATTTCATTCATCCTCTAGGGATGTGATTTAAAATTGGGAATACTTACCGAAATGTATACTGAACTATATCTGTGTTTACACCATTGAGTTTGTATATAAAGCATTATATTTAATAAATGCTTATCTCATATTATTATTGTGTTAATTTTTTCGCAAATGGTACGAAAAGTAGAGTATTTTCCTCGGTGATAAAGCTGTCTTAGTCTTGGGTGAACTTAAATCCCTCGCTACACTCAGGACTCGTCTTAAATCCCTCGCTTCGCTCGTGATTTAAGTTTTAACACCCTCGCTACGCTCGGGAGTAAACCTCGAGTCCTTCGTTACGCTCGCGATTTAAATCGTCACCCGCGACAGAAGACACTGCTTTATCCCCTTGGTTAATAATCTACTATTTCACATTAAGTACCTACTAATTTTCTTCTGAGTTAATTTTAAAAAATAGATTCTTTACAAAGCGAAGAAAAACAGTGTAAACTTTATTAGCTCTGTGCTTTACTTAGCGCAAATGACGATGGCGTGTCCAGTGACCATTTATTCAACAAAAGTTACAGTTTTTTACTCTTTTTCTTTGAAAATACTTTTTTTCAAGGTTGGTGCTGGTTATTACTAAATGAATTTACAGCACTCTAAATATACTTATTTACGTAGTATTATTTTAAGTTTGCAAATGATGTAAATATAGCTAGGTACATGTATTTTATTTATTTAAATTTCATGTACAAAACTGATACACATAGGGGGATTTGATGCCACAAGGCATTCTTGACCAGTCCACCTAGGGGTTAAATATTAGAACAGCATTGTGATAGGGTACAAAATAATATCTAAAATAATAGTTTAGTTCCCTTCAATATGGTTGAGTTGAATGGCGCCGGTACATGCGTCATGTCTGTGAACGGGCGCTGTCAGTTGGGACTGGTCATCTCTTAGCTGCCAAGGTTCATTTTAATTACTTTATTCATAAATTTTTGATCTAATCTTTTACTCTGGATGCTCTTAGTGTGCACGTCTTTCTACATCGTTCTCACATACATGTATAATCTCAAAATTAATGATGTAACCAAGATTTTGTAACAATATTTTGATTTTAAAAGAGTGTCCATGGAGTTTCTTGCCCGTTCTTCTCCATAGAGATCTACGCTAGGGAATGGGCAACTACAGTACTTTCTCAAGTTATTATGCCTTGTGACTGGGACTGTAGCTTTGATTTTCTTTTTGTATTTTTGACTTTCAAAAGTGCCGTAATGGTCTAATTGAAATAAATGCTTTGGGTTTGAGTTTGAATAAATGTATTATAATGTATTCAATTTTTTAAAACAAATGAGGTACATACATTGCTAAAAATACGCAACACAATGTACGATTCCATTAATTTATGCTTTATTTAATATTTGCCGTTCTACCTCTCTGTGAAGAACATTAATTTCCTGCCAATGTGTTTTACAATCGTAACACTATATTATGCTCTAATCTCGTGCGATGGAACGGAAATCTATGGGATTGAGGATTGAATCATTGTTCATGCGCCTTTTTGATGAAACCAGAGAACGGTTTACAGCGCAAGTTGTTGAACCCCTGAATGACATCATCTCAACGTTAAATCACGTGATCAACACAAACGAATAGAAAATTCGTAGACAAGTTTACATCGTTCAAAATGATAGAATATACGTAGAATGTTATCGTTTCTACACTGTTGATCGCTATACTCTTTGGTAGGAACGCTCACCACAGACTAAAGTGTAGGTTTTTTCTACAGACATTAGAGAACGAACGATCGACTCAGTCGTGTCAACTTGGATACCAATTTAGCGCTTTCTACAATCGCCTACGCCGAGGCGTTTACGATTGTAGCAAGAGAATCGATATGAAACGTTTTTAACTTGGCTAGGCCTGCTGTTTCGTTATTTGCCCTTCAGTATAAGAAAGTCCAGACAATTTGAACAAAGAACCCTGAAAATCTGTTGAAATTAAACATTTCAAACACACAATAAAAGCTCATTTCCATTGTGTCTGGAAGCGCATACAGTCTTTTTTACCAGATCAATATAAGTAAATAAACACTATCCTCTGAATAAACTAACATATCCAGCAATCCGGAAACATTTAAAAATAAACTCATACTGAAATATTCAGAAAATTCACGTTAAAGTAAAACACGACATTCAAATTTTTCAACAATCAAGCAAAAGTCGTACTTAATGACAAAATTCCACGTCGGTAAGTTTTACTGTATTCAATTACATTTAATTGCACATACACGTATAACACTTAATCATGCTTTTATACCTGTATGTAGGTTATACTTGGGTACTATAAAATCTACTGCAGTATCTATGCTCCACATTTCTTACTGCATTGTTCTTTGGGGACGTTTTAATAAAGTTTTCATTAGAATGAATGTTCTGAAAAATCCTTGGAAAATTGTATAACGTAAAAGTAATGTAAATTAACGTAGCCTGCTGTGAACATTAATATTAAATAGTTTTCTATGCAAATTGTCGGTAATTAGTCAAGATTATCTAAGCTATATTTCACGAACTAAGGTCAATGTAATTTGGAATAATGAATCGAAGCAGATGGGACCAAACCGCAAAGTTATCTTGGCGCCGTTTTGTGACCTAACTTCATAAATGTACCTACAATTGTTTTTGAAAGACCTTACAGTACTTTGGAGATTAATTTTCCAACAGAGGATAATTATATTTTGCAAACCTGAGTGTTTAAACAGTTTCTAAGAAAGGCTTTATACAACGAATTGAACATGATTATAATTATGTTCTCTAATAACACTGCGAAAGACACCATATTGTAAAAGTTGTATCGTAATGACGGCTCATAACAGTTTCATGCTAAGATGCAGCATTGCAGTTTCGTTTTCAGGCACGGAAAACTGAGCGTGGAAATAAATACTTTAAAACTACTTTAGTTTTCAGTACCACATCAGTGTGAGTGGGAAAATAGTGTAGAAATTCAGTTCCGATTATGGTAACCGATAGAAAAACTCTTGTATCATCGTCTGCCTTTTCCCAACTGTGTTGGTTTCGGCTTCGAGTCTTACCAGATATAGCTGAATATCTGTATTTTTAAATAAAGCGACTGCCTATCTGACTTCCAGAAACCAGTTGGTTTGGGTAATACAATACCCATTGGTAAGACTGGTTGTCAGACTTTCGGGTCACTGACTACCTGTAACGACTGTCATAGATCTATTAAAGACAACCGGTTTCAACGGCTTAACGCACTTACCGAGGCACGGATGAAACAAATGACACTAAGTAAAAATGTAGTAACTATTATGTAGTATGAAATAGTATCAACTTATAAATTACAGGCAGGAACTGAAGATCTCTCGAGAACCGACGATACATGATAGTATCATTAATCTTGAGACCCAACACCGCAGCTCGTAAGCCTTGCCTTGGATATTGATAAGCGAATCAATTTATCTAGAAGTGCCAAGCCAATCTGTGTTCATAATATCTGAGTCCGAAAATCATCTCCACGGACACTGATGTATGTGTTGTAGAGAAAGCCGACATTGACTTTGAGTGTCCACTTCCATATTCCTAGTTTCAGTGGTCTGCCTTTGATGGAGACGAGACGTAAACTATAAAAACAATTTAAAAAAATTAAAAAACCCGACTGCGTAAAAAATAATTAATAACTTTAAATAAAAAAACTGAAAAGAATAAAACAAGTTCAGGAGACCGGACATATTGACTGCAACAGTCGCGTCGGGACCCATATTGGATGTAATGTCTAGATTATTTAATGGGTCCCGACTGTTGCAGTCAATATGTCCGGTCTCCTGAACTTGTTTTATTCTTTTCAGTTTTTTTATTTAAAGTTATTAATTATTTTTTACGCAGTAGGGTTTTTTAATTTTTTTAAATTGTTTTTTTTATTTTACACTTTTTAGTTACTTAGATCATATCAAACTTCGATCAATAATAGAACATATCAAACCATTTCAAAATCCTCATGATGAGCCCTTTATCGAGCCGTCTAGGCTGCAGAGCGTGCCAAAAATTTGAATTTGTCGCTAAAAATCCGCCATTTTATGTCTTTATTATTTTGATATACCCAGTGTCACTTTCACAGTAAACACGAATCTAACGACACCTCTCAAGCTAAAATCCATCTAGTCGTACAGGCTGCAGAGCGTGCCAAATATTTGAATTGTATTTACTTTTATTATACTACTTGCTGTTGCCCGTGGCTTCGCCCGCGAGAAGTTCGGTAACTGTCCCATGGGATCATACTAAAGGGATAAATAGTACCTATCCTACATGTTAATTCAGGTTATAAATATGATTCAGGTTATAATTATGGTTATAAAATTATGTGCTGGATTTCATAATCATCACAATAATTATAATCATCACTATCACCATCACTATCACCATCACTATCACCATCACTATCACCATCATTATCACCATCACTATCACCATCACTATCACCATCACTGTCACCATCACTATCACCATCACTATCACCATCACTATCACCATCACTATCACCATCACTATCACCATTACTATCACCATCACTATCACCATCACAAACACCATCATTATCACTGTCACTATCACCATTACTATCACCATCACTATCACCATCACAAACACCATCATTATCACTGTCACTATCACAATTACTATCACCATCACTATCACAATCACCATCACTATCACATTCACCATCACTATCATTATCACAATCACCATCACTTTCACATTCACCATCACAATCACCATCATTATCACTGTCACTATCACAATTACTATCACCATTACTATCACAATCACTATCACAGTCACTATCACAATCACCATCACAATCACCATAACAATCACCATCACTATCACAATCACTATCGCAATCACCACCACAATCACCATCATCGTTATCACAATCATCGTTATCACAATCATTATCATCGTTATCACAATCATCATCATCATTATCACAATCATCATCATCGTTATCACAATTATCATCATCGTTATTACAATCATTATCATTATCACAATCATCACAAATCAACAATAACCCTGTATTGAAGTCGAATCCGCCATCTTTTGGATCTCAAAATAAATGCCATATTCGTAATCAGCACCCCTGATAATCTCGAAATCGACACACATATTGATTTTTAGACATTTCAACCCCATCGCACCCCAACGTTACAGGGGATGATAGTATTTCAGGTCCGCACATTAAATCTTTAAATCGTTGTTTTTGTAATACACCCGACCCAATACATCATACAAACAATAACCATGTTGATTTTCAGACTTTTTCGCCCCATTTCCCCCTTTAGGGGTTGAATTCTGAAAAAACCTAAAACACAAATAATGTTAACAACTCATATAGTCAATAGGAGTACTCCTGTGGAGTTTCGAACAAAACAGTCTAACTAACTTTGTTTCCCCATACAAACTTTCGACTCCCGTTTCACCCCCTTAGGGGGTAACACCTTAGGAGTGAATTTTGAAAAAAACCTTTCTTAGTGTACCCCTAAATCTCATAAGAAACCTATGGGCCTAATTTGGAACCTCTAGACTCAGCGGTTTGGGCTGTGCATTGATTTTTAGACTTTGTCACCCCATTACCCATCTTAGGGGCTGAATTCTGAGAAAACCTGAAACCTGTTTCTACTCATTTATCAATAGGAGCACTCCTGTGAAGTTTCGAATAAAATAGTTTAACTAATATTGTTTCCCCATACAAACTTTGGAGCCCCGTTTAACCCCCTTAAGGGGAGAATTTTGAAAAATTCTTTGTTATTGCACTCCTAGACCACATAAGGGACCTACGAATCAGTAGACCCAGTGGTTTGGGCTGTGCGTTGATATATCACCCAGTCAGTCGGTCAGTTTACCATTTTATAATTAAATAGATTTTTAATTTCAAATTACATTCAAACATATAAGTTGCATATATTTTTGTAATCACCTTTTAAAACCCTTCATTTTGATACCCCACTCGATGGTATTAGAAGAAATAAAAAATCGAACTCCACAATATGGCACCCCAAATCCACGATATTTAATTGCTTTTTAATTATAATGTAGCCAGTGACACTCGCGCCATCAAGACGAATCTAACGACATTTATTCTATCCAAATCCTTCCATCTGTTGTGGAGTTACGAGGGAACAAAGAAACGGACATACATACAAACATACATACAGGGCAAACACATAACCCTCCTTTTGGGCTTCGCCGCAGTCGGGTAAAAATAAATCAGGTTTAATAAAGCTTAAACGAGTACCTAGCTTTGTTTAATAGCGAAAGTAAAAATGGTCCTCGTTTCCATAGCGTTCACGTTTTAAATACAAATTGCTTTTATTTATTCTTATCTTCTATGCACTTTGTAGCAATTAGTGTACGGGATTCTTGGAAACGAGCTAAAGCTTAAAAAAACATTTTATAACGTTTTATCTGTAAGAAACGCTAGTCATTGATTTTTAGTTTACTCTACAGACTAACAGCACTTTTCTAAAACCATACATAAGTGTACGGACGTTTCACGAAGTCGGCAACCATGCATTGTGTACCTACATCAATCTAAGCAACTCTACGTATAAATTACTGATGGAAAACACGACTTTTTTTTGGGGTGAAAAATTACGGTTTACGGTAGGACTCAATGTGACGCACTCTAAACTTTGTGCTCGTGGATCATCTGATGATGACTGATTGACCATCAGCAAAAAGTTTAGAGTGCGTCGACGACGCTTTGACGATTGGATTGATGGGTACAAAGACCATGGAGGTATTTAAAGTTAAGCTATAACACTTGTATTAAACAAAAGCTTGTGCAAAGTAGTAATTTTGACCTCCAATATCTCCGTAACTAGAAGGTTCCCAGACCGTCTAAATATGCCTCAATTTTTTCTGATCACTTTTGTGACCGCAATGACGAGAAGAACAAGTTCCTTTCGGCTAGGTTAGGCTTCTTTACACCCATTAAATTTTTCTACTATCTAAAATATCTTAAAGGGTAGGTAATTCGATATACCTACAACTAGATTACAAAAAAAGACTTAGTAGGTCATTAATAAAAGGCTACTAAGCCTACAAACTACTAAGTTTGTAGAACCTACGGATACGTTCATAGTCTGTAGGCATACAGACACATTCAAAGCTGTTAAAATGATTGACGCCATTTTAATCATAGCTCACCGTCCAACCCCTGCCCTAACGACGCGCCATTAATTCCAATTACACACAAAAACACATAACATGACACATCGCGATATGAAATGGCATAATTAACGGTTTTAGCTTTCTGTGTTGTAATTGCTAATAAGAGGCTGCTTTACTAATCTGCATTAATTTGGCATTCGAAATTATACAGCGGGCGGCAATCTCGACATAGATAACGACATTAGTGTTAACTTTCGATCGCTAAAATAACAATGAAAAAATTCGGTTGCAATAACGATGCTTGCTTTTTTGCTTGCTAGCTAGCTTGCTTGCTTGTTTTGCTTGCTTTGCTTTGCTTGCTTGGTTGACTGGTAGAGAATGCCTTGTGGCATTAAGTCCGCCTATGTACCACCCTTGTACATGAAGTTTAAATAAATAAATAATTGCTTGCAAGAATCGCATCTTGGATGTAGAGACTTGCATTTCCCGCAAGCATCGTTATTGTAACCCAATTCTTTCGTAAGTAATTAGCGATCTAAAGTTTGCGATTTTGTCTTTATCTATAACGAGACTGCCGGGCGGTACCTTACTACCTCTAGTCGTTGGTCTTGTGGTCGCAAGCGCGACTGTTGAGCATGGGTTCGATTCCCAGGTCGGGTGAAAGGTTATTGGGTTTTTCCAGGAATTTCTATCAACCAACCACGGAAACCACGGAGTTTGGATTTGTGCGCGGTTGATGCCTAACCCTTCGCGGATTACAGGCGTGATGTTATCTTAGAAAATAACACTTCGATTCCCATCAGATCGGGCAAAGTGTTATTGGGGTTTTCCATCACGAATTTCTCAGTAGCAGCCACGGACTCTGGATTTGCGCCCGGTTGATGGCAATAGGCTCGCCCCTATTACATTGAATTTAAATATAACTAGCTGACCCGCGCAACTTCATCTGCGTCACATAAGAGCTTAACCTTAAAAGATAGACATCATTATAATGTAATGCATGGAAATCATGATATTTAAATGTTAAACACATTTTTAGTCATAAGTACCATTTTAGTTCAGCAGATGTCGCTGCATGTATGCATCATACATTTTTGATGATTAGTTCTTCTTGAACACTTTAAATTCATATATCTTTTGATAGAATTTCTGACCGATTACGATGAAACAAAAACTAAATAATACCTCAAGTTACGTAGAATGTTTATGTATAAAAGTTATCTACATTGGTTTTGTAAATTTTACGTGATGCTTGATCATCGAAACAGACAAACAGATAAACAGACAAACAGACAAAAATTCCAAAAATGCTGGAAATGTGTTCTGTTGATTATTCTTTAGCACCCTGGCAATTTATTTTCGAAAAATATATTCGATGTACAAAAACGATTTTTCTACAGATTTATTATGTGTATAGATTGGTGAAATGTGGGTGCCTGCTCCTGTGAGTACCTACCTCTACCAAACCCTTCAGAAATTGCAGGCGTGATGTTATGTTATGAACCTTATGATCAGCAATTACGGAAAGACTGTTTTGCTACCTAGCCTTTTGAACTACATTAGGATCGGCTTCCAGTCTAACCGGTCTAACCGGAGGCAGCTGATTATGTCAAGTTACCATATTGATATGTTACAATATAAGGGTTGTATTCACACGATCAATGTTGATCCAATAATTTTAAAGCGTATCCGAGCAGGATACATATTGGGGGCGCGCATAAATCAGAAATGTACGTGTGAGCTCCACCTATAAATCTACCAACACGACCCTTACGGTCGCATACCCCAACCTCTGATAGTTTCGATCTTGTTGAAAGTAAATATGCAAATATAGGACTCATCTTCAGCCTTGTTTTTTTTTTCGGATGCGAAGTCATCAAATGACTCCTGCCGCTCTGGGCGGAGCAGGAGGGAGTGTCAGAGTTTTACTGACTAAAACCCATCCATGTTCCTTCATCGCCCTTTGTGTTTCGGGGCCACGGTATCTCTTTCGAACAGTCGCGCAACCCCACTCATCTTCAGTCTAGCCTAGCGTTTGTATTATGGTTTATTATCATTGCACAAGAAGTGAAGAAGCTTCATGTTAAAGCTGCAATCTTTGGTTGGGTCTATCACCTCCTTCTATAGCAGTATTAGTTTTCTTTCTTTCTTTATCTCCTTTAATCTTACTTCATTTTGGTACTGATGGTCGTGCAGTCCCTGGGCGTATAAAACCCTCCAAAGCTGTATCTAGCTGTATCCCTATACACTTGGGCACTGAAATATATCTTTCTTGGACTTGGGGGCTACTCCAGTTACAATATTTACGATGGCTAAAAAGGTGTTGACTGCCTCGTTGATCCAGTGGACTGCTCAACATGAGGTCTTGGGTTCGATTCCCAGGTCGGGCAAAGTGTTATTGAGTTTTTCCAACAAGGATTTCTCAGTAGTAGCCACCAAAATCTGGATTTGAGCCCAGTTGATGCGAATAGGTTCGCCGCCTATTACATAGAGCATGAACATAACTGGCGAAAGTAGGTGTAAACCTCACAGGAGTCGTGTTATTTTTAAAAGGTGTCTATAAAAATCATATTTGTTCCAGAATGGCACGCTGTACGAGGTGACCTCCGAGGGTCAGATGTGGCACCCACCCACGACATACTGCGTGGAGGTGATGTTCAAAGAGAACTTCACCGAGCCGCGCCTGGTGGCCGGCGTCTGCTTCCAGGACGTCAGCACGGATGACAGTCCCATCCTCTACACTGCTTATGCCGTTGGTAGGTACCCTTTTGCACGTAGAACCGAGGGCTGATAGGTTCTGGAGTGGTGATTTTGTACACTGGGTAGCTCTCTCACAAGATGGGCCGTGGGTTTGGTGAAAGTTGTGGGAATCTGTTGGATGCAAAAAACTGGCCGATGTGGCGAAGCCTGGTGAAAGCTTTTGTTCAGGTGTTGATTTGTTTTAGTTGTAACTAGCTGACCCGCACAACTTCGTCTGCGTCACATAATATAGCTTATAACATGTCATTTGTGCATTCAATTACGAACAAAAACCTTTTCAAATCAATGTTGCTTACCTCCCATAACATACGGAGTGATAATATGTAGCCTAAAACCTTCCTTGGTTTACAAAGAACATTTTTGCTGAATTTCAATTCAATCTATCCAGTGGTTTTGGCGTGAAGCCGTGTACACACAGACAAACAGACAAAAATTCTAAAAAGTCACTTTGTGTCATCAGTTACGTTTTTCTAACAAGAGCCACTTATTTTTTTTTGATAATAATTCTCAATGTACAATTTTTCTTTCGATACTGTTTTATTATTATATAAGTAATGGTGATGATTTATGTTGATGAAAGGCTCGATGATAACCAAAATTATAGTTAGCGACGATAGCGACCTAGGAGCACTTATTGATTCGTCTTGAAGACTCCTGGGAAATAACATTCGGAAAACACTAAATCCGGCAAACAGTTACATTCTTAATCGATACGCTGGCACTGTTTATTATTACAGTTTCTTTCTTTTTCTAATGTTTTTACAAAGTGGTTATGGATAGCAGGTGGTGCCCGTCCCAGATACCTGTTGAATATCAGCTGAAAAAGTAGGAGTGGCCACTAAAGATGGTCATTATTACTTTGTACACGATGGACTAAAACAGGCCATTAATCTAATCGTGACAACCTCATTAGTGGAAGCGACTCTCAAATATCCTGCTTCTTCGAGCAACATCGTAAAAAGAATGATTACCTTTGGCAAGTTAGCACCATGTTAATTACTCTTTTTAAACGAGCGATAGTTTCGTCGTCAAAACAACACATTGTTGACTCAATAAGGCAATAGGATATCCGCTTTTACGAGGCATGGGATAGGCCCGCTGTTAAATGTCCGTTAATTACCCATAAGTACATACTCAGGGACACTTTGTGTATGTCCATGAATATTGATGGGTCACTTTTTAAAAGTGTGTTGTGTTACACTATGACATAATTGAGGATCGTTTAGTAATTCCGCTTACAGGTGATCAGCAAAAGGTTTTTGTTTGCATTTACTTACTGGCTATATTGACTAGGGCATACGGAACCGGGTTTCGGTCCCATAGTAAAACCAATTTTTCCGGGTTTCACTTTACAGTGAAAATCAGTTTCGGTCGTAAGACCTATTGATCTAAGATTGACCTAATATTTTCGCATGCCCTAGTTTAGCGTATAAAATAAAATATACAAAAACACAGTAAGGGCCTAGGGCAGGGGTCAACAACCTGCGGCTCGCGAGCCACGTGCGGCTAGAGATGTGAAGCTGCGGATCTTTAGTTCCTTAAGCAAAGATTATTTATATATAAAAAAAAACGGTCTGAATCGATTACCGAGGATTAGGCACCATTTATTTCTATCTACCCCTCCCCCGTGACACGAGTCGTCACTGTCACTGAACATTTTTTGCGGCTCTTTAAAAACTTTGAAAATTTGTAAATTGTAATTTTTGACTCTTCCGACCCAAAAGGTTGCTGACCCCTGGCCTAGGGGATTACGGTGATCATGATCCCACCAAAATCATTCAAGCTGACGACAGCCTGCAAGATTTACTATAGAATTACAAACTAGGAGACAATGGAATCACTGAACCATTGACCCGCGATAGTTTCAGAGCGCTAAGCGGCCAAAGAGATCGCTGTCGATTTCTCACATAAACTCACTCTATGAAATTTCACAGTTGGCACAGTAGTATTGCTTCAATTTATCGAAGCGGACGATAAATATCGCAAATAAATGATTATGGCTGAAACAATGTTTAGTTTACCGGTGCCGTTGCAATAAGTTACAATATTATGAAACTAAAGCTGTAAGAAATAGAAGTTGAAACTACTGATTCTTTGGCACACGAGTTTCTATTTGTGCTGGCAGTTAACACCAATCATGATTATAAACATGCATAAAAAGGTAAAGAAGACAAAAGTCCACTGTAACTGTGCCAGTGGTTATTGGTTTTCTCTAGTTTGTCTTGCCATCTTCTACGAGGTCTACCGCGTCCCCTTCCAGCTGTGCCAGGTACACACGGTTTTTTTCGGCCACAGCTCTTCGGGCACACGGCTGACGTGGCCGGCCCAGTCCCCACTTAGCTTAGCGTGTTTTTGAGCAACGTCAGTAATCTGTGTTTTGGAGCGCAGTGATGTAATGTTGCGTACATGTCACCTGTCCATTTACGTGCAAATGTCATAAAGGGAGATCCCATGACCGCCAGACCTACGTCCATCTATAAGAGCTGAAACTTTTTCTGTGGTATTTCTTACCTTGGTAAGAACAATTGGATTTTATGAAAAGTCGGTCGTGCAGGATGGCGGTATATGACTTAGGTCTGGCGTTCATGGGATCTTGGTCCATCACTTTTTGACTGATGAAAAACAGTCGCCCCTTTTAAGTCCATTAACTCCTAAAAAAAATACGCCTATAACTTCGAAGTTACTGTTTTAATACTCATCCTTAGTGGATGGGTTCAAATCTGTAAAATCTAAATATCTGTTTTAACGGTAAGGAAGCCTCAATGTGTAATTTTGCCTTTAATCCTGCAGATCTGGAAAAGCTTACCAACTTCTATCAATTCGATCTAATTCGAATTCCCCCGATCCCATTCCTTTGATATGGGATTGCTTCGGAATTAACAGGCGTCAATATTTCCAACGTCTCCTACGAGTGTGGTACGTTTGCCAACAATTATGTATGGCAGTAAAGTTATTATGAGCGGCAGTGTTCCTCGCATTTATGACGTACGTACAACACGACAAGTTCATTACTATGCTTGTATCTAAAATAGTTTCTAATTTGTAAATATGTAGTGTTCACTGCGCTAGCGTCTACGCATTGTGCATACCAGATTCTACCACGCGGTAGCTGAGCATATCTAGAATTTTATTTATTTTTAAACTTCATGTACATTAGTGGTACATGGGCGGACTTAATGCTACAAAGTATTCTCTACCAGTCAACCTTTTAGAAATTTAAACATTGGCTCTGTTCTGACACAGGTTCAAAGTTCATAGAATGATTTATTTGATTTATAACAAAAATATGTAAGTAGTAGTTAATTCATGCCTACTGATTTTTTTAAGGCTACCTATTTATTAATTATGGAAGGATAAAGACGCAGATGTTTAGTTCGCTCCTCAATAAATACTCAATCAATAGGTACATTAGGTACTAATAAACAATGTAGTGTCCAGAAAATTAAATTGATTTAATTCATGTGTATAATAGTACTATACACATGAATTAAAAGCGTCGGCGTCGTCACTATAGGGTGCTATAGGAAGGCAGTGCCTATGCTATGCTTCTAGTATTGTAGACATGACCACTTGTCATTTCGTGGGTCTTCATCTGCAATCACTATTACGTCTGTATTTACTGACTTCTTTGTTCCAGGTCTAATCTTGTCAGTGCCGTTTCTCCTGGCGACATTCCTAATCTACGCGTTCATTCCTGAGCTGAGGAACCTCCACGGGATGTGCCTGACGGCGTACTGTGGGGGTCTGATCGTAGCCTACCCATTCCTGGCTTATCTTAAGCTACATGTAGGACGGGTTGGAGTTGCTATGACTGGGTGCTTGGTTGTAGGTAAGTTCGTCTGGAAGACCAACATAGTTGGGAAATGGCTTGCCTGATGATAATTTCATAATAGAAATTGGAATAAAAAAGGATACCTAGTGTAAAACAAGACATGTAATCATCTTCATCCCAAACTAATCGTGCGTACCTATCTCTTTTGGTGATTTTCTGGCTGGTAACTTCATAGCTAACACAATTTGCACTGGCTGGGAATAATTTGACAGGCGTGGCGAATAAAAAATGTAGCGGCACTACAAATAAAGGGTGTAAAACATCTCTTAACGAAGCCGAAAGGCACTTCACCTCGTCATTGCGATCATTTTTTTGTTCTACACCATGCCTGGGAACCTTCTAGTTACGGAGATATTGGGGGTCAAAGTTCCAACTTTTTGACAAGTTTTTTTTTTAATACAAGTTTTTAATGTAAGATTTTTACTTTAAACACCTCCACGACCCCCGTACTATTCAATCCATCCATCAGCACAATGTTTCGAGTGCGTTACATTGAGTTCTACCACAAAACAAGATTTTACCCCAAAAAAAAAGCCGTTTCCTAGCAATAATTTTTGCGTAAAGTTACTTAGTTTGATGTACAGAATGCTTGGTTGACGGCTTCGTGATGAGGTCTTTTACACCCTGTATATAGTACTGCAGCAACATAGTAATTCTGAATCGCGTTATTAAAGTTCTCCGCGACTTAAGACCATATAGAAAAACCTGACAACAACTGTCGGGCAGTAGTCCACCAGACACAACACTTGTCTGGTCGGAGGATCCTCCCGTTTCTATGAGGGATGAAGGACTTTACACTTCATACCCCTATAATAATCAAATAGGTACTTAATGATAGTTCCGCTCGCTCTTTTTCTTTATCCTGGTTAGTTCCTATTTGCCTTGTTACGTTTGACACAAGTTTACTCTGAAAGGTTACTCTAGCAATCGCGTGGCAAAACAATATCTAGCACACGTGCCCGTAGCTTGTATAGGTACAATTTACCGAGGCCCGAGGCTTTGCAACGATGAACCGGTATGCACGGACTGATTTTTTACAATTTCCCTAGACAACACCAAAATCTGTTTAACTCTTTTAAATCACAGAGAAGAGAGAGAGAGAGAGAAGAAGAATTAATGTATGTAATAGGTAAACTAAGATCTCATAAAGTAAAATGAATGTAAAATAATAAAATTTCATTAATTAGTTAGTTAGGGCAAGTCTAAAACGATATCATTCGCTTTGTTCCGTCTATCTCGTATTGAAATTTCTTGCCTTTTGGTTTCAAAGCAATATGCGAGCACATGAAGCCTGTAACATTAATGCAAATTAGCAAAGATTATAGAAAACCTATAAAATGGCTGGCTATATAAGTATGTTAACCGTCTCTATTAACATTTCATCGACTGCTCATATTAGTATAGTATTTTATTGTTGTTTATTTCAAATTATGAAAAATTTTAATAGGCTTTAATAATTATTACCATTTTTGGCTTTGTAATATTGTATTATCTATAACCATAATTGGTGCATGTTGTGTTAGCCTATAAGTAATTGTTGCACTTATATAAGTACTATTATGCAAGTATAATTTGAAAAATGTTTTGTGTGAACAATTGTTGGCTAACCTAAATAAATAAATAAATAAATTAGTGGCTTAATTAATAGACTCATCTATCATGGGGTTTAGGTTTCCGCACTTAGTCCATAAAGTTGACCATTGTGCGTATAATAGACTCACTAAAGTTCTGAAGTGAGATATTATTGGTAATTATTTTCAGTTAGGTGGAAACACGCCTGTACTAATAACTTGTTTTACTATCGCGGTTATAAGAACAATCTCATTGTGCTGAATTCCGAGTAATTTTTGATTCGCTTAGTTTATTAGGCGTCTGTTTTCGTATTGTGGTCATTTGTGGTTAAACACCGTAAATTCCTCAATATCTCTACAGTTGTTTGAAGTAATAAAATATGCTGTAGTTACTCGTAACTACAGCATATTATTATTTTTTTTTTTAACTCCTCAATATCTGTATAATTGTTCGAAGTCATAAATTTTATGACAAAAAGTAACAGCAGCATATGAAGTAGGTTGATAGGCTAATAAATATTAATTTTAACAAGATCTTTGTTATGGTAATTCCGGAATTACTTATGCAAAATTGGGTTAAATATCACAGAGGCCATTCTGATATCCGATTTTATCGCCTGCTCATAAAATCTTTGATTAAATCTGGCAAACTGCGAGTACCAACCTACTATCCATATTCTACATAAGAGATTGGATACTTCTCTGAATAATTTGATAATAAATTCGTGTTAATCTGTCGTCTCTCTTTCTTCGAATGTCATTCATTAGTAGTAAGTAACTTAACTAATCAGTGATAAGTAGGTAGCTACTTTGTTGCGTCAGTAAAACAATCCGTCTTGCTTTCACATATCACGGTTAGTTTCCTGGATAATTACGGACAACCGCACCCTGTATATGGTACGTAATAAACGTAATTTACAGAAGTATATTAGCTGTGATATACCCGCTAATGTAATTAAAAAACATGGTTACTTAAGACCAGTGTAACAAGACACATTATGGTGGCGCTGATGCATAGGGCAAATGTCAAAGAGATTTCTTTTTTTTTAGTTTCATTGGTTGCCACGTGCCAAATTCTGCTGGATTTTTAAACAGTTGTTCGTGCGTGTAAAAAATAGCACGCTAAACTTTTAATTATAACATTATTTCTTTGATGACTAGCTAAAAACTTGGGTAATTTGAATAATTTTATTCACAAGCCAAATTAAGTCAGGGTATAATTAAATTTTCGTGCGGGCCTTAACACAAATAACTTTTGTGAATGTTAGGCTATGCCTGTAGAAGGACGGAACTTATGAAAATTCATACCGGTTCCATTAATTTATTTGGGTTTTGTTCCGGCTTTTAATTTCTAAACGGTAATATTTCGTAAAATAAGGTTCTACACCCTAAGCTCCTTCTCTCCATAATGCTCTGAAAGTATGTTCTAAATTCAATTGTTTTTAGGGTTCCGTAGTCAACTAGGAACCCTTATAGTTTCGCCATGTCTGTTCGTCCGTGGTAAAATAAAAATTGGAAAAAAATGTTTTATTAGGGTAGCCCCCCTATATGTAAAGTGGGAAGTGATTTTTTTTTTTAATTTCAACCCTAACGTGTGATATATATTGTTGGAAAGGTATTTAAAAACGAATAGGGGTTTCCTAAAATCATTTTTTGATAATGTCAATAATTTCGGAAATAATCGCTCCAAAAGTAAAAAACAATGTGTCCCCCCCTCTAACTTTTGAACCATAAGTTTAGAAAATATGAAAAAAATCTGGAAAGTAGAAATAAGGACTTTCTAGGAAAATCATTTTGAACTTGATGGAAACAACAGTTTTTGTACAAAAAAGACAAAAAGTTGTACAAAATAATTTCTGGACTAAGTTTGTAGTATATTCGTATCATCATTCTCTTGCCCTTATCCCAATTCATTTGGGGTCGGCGCAGCATGTCTTCTTCTTCCATATTTCTCTATTTTTCGTCGTCTCATCAGACACTTCTTTTCTTGCCATATCATTCTTTACACAGTCCATCCATCGTTTCTTTGGTCTTCCTCTACTCATATACCCATCCACATTCATACTCAAAACTTTCCTCACGACATTTTCCTCATCCCTCCGCATCACATGCCCATACCACGACAACCGATTACCACACAACTTTTCAGTCACCGGCGCCACTTTCAGACTTCCTCTTATATACTCATTTCTTACTTTATCCATTCGCGTAACACCACACATCCCCCTTAGCATCCTCATCTCCGCGACATGCAAATGCCTTTCATTCATCCCTTTTGTGGCCCAACATTCTGATCCATACAAGACAGCAGGTCTAACCATTGTTTTATAAATCTTCCCCTTGAGCTTAAGGGGAATGCGGGAGTCGCAGATTGTTCCCGTGACCTGCCGCCATTTCATCCATCCCGTGTTAATTCTGTGCTTTACACTACGATCTATTTCGCCATCGCTTTGCACGAGTGAACCGAGATACCGAAAGTCGGAGCAGACAGGAAGAGGCGCATATTCGTATATGCAAGCATTTTTACATAATGGATACCCACCTTTAAACTCATAAGTGGGAATACTTATTGTGACGGACGGGAAACTACGGAACCCTACACTGAGCGTGGCCCGACACGCTCTTGGCCGGTTTTTTATTTTATTATTTATCGGCTTATTCGCAATTCGCATACGCAACTAAGTACTATCACAATACAAAATGTGACCGCTTTTACGTGCCATTTTAGCAGCCCTAGAATTTGCAGCAATAACGCTATTTATACCAATTCGTAGTAAACGTGCTTGTCGTGGTTTTCTCTGTAGGCAATAATCGTAGTCTTCAAAATAACTCGCTCAATAGTGTAGTTTAGACGACAGTAGTTTGTGTGATATTGGTGCCGAATGTGCCGATTCCCTTGTTTACAAACTAAACCAAATTTAAGTTCAGTGCATCTTTTTCTTTCTATTTCATTAAGAAAAGGACAGAAGATAAATTTTAGTTATGTTCTGTCAAATTAATCAGCGCCATACAAGTTTTAGACGCGATTAAAAAGTTGACTACTAAAATTACATCAATATTTATCATCTGTCCTTTTCATAATGAAATAGAAAGAAAAAGATGCATTCAACTTAAATTTAGTTTAGTTTGTGAACAAGGGAATCGGCACCATTGACGAACTTCACGTTTTGCTTGCCAACTGTAGCACAACATTTTGAAGTTCATATGATTGTATAGATAAGTAGGTACTAGTAACTTCTTGCAATAAAAATAATTACGTACCTACCTTACTTATGTTATTGTTAAACATCGCACAAGCTTTTGTCCTGCTTGCGGGAAACCTCTTTCCCGGCTATCTAGACATTTTTATCATTAGCCAATCATCATACACTCGAGCTTGGATCTATCATAATCAAATGAATACTCGTATACTTAATCATAATAGGGTATATGCATGTCTTTTTTATATCACTCTAAACAAAGCGTATTTACATCAAAAATAGCAAAGTGAAATTATTTTTTTAATGTCTGTAAAAAATACTAAGTTATAAGCATTTGAAACTGCTTATTAGACGGAGAGATCCGATATAGCGAATGACGTCATTCGCTGCATCGACGTACAAAATCCATACAAAATTCCGTTTATTCTAGAAAGAGATAGAAACAAAAGTTTAAATGGTTATACATTTTTTGTTGTTTGGCCGATTTATGTCTTGTTTTCGCTTTTTGTCATTATGTTTATAGTACCTACTTTAACATTCCATATCGAAATAGAAAAAAGAAAATGTATGCATATTCCCTATTGTCATCCGTTACGATAGGATTTGTTCAGCGGGATACGTGGGTTCTGGATTTGATTCCTAGGTCGGGATAAGTGCTATTTGGTTTCTCCATCAGGAAGCAGCCACGGAGTCTGACTCTGTGCCCGCTTGATGGCAATAGACTCGATATTACAAACATATCTGACAAAATGTGGTTTGTACTAATAGGTACTCTTCTGCCTAACACTTCGGGGATTACAAGCGTAATATTATTAGTGTTATATACACGCAAGGTTATTTTTAGGTCGTTCTCGTTGTTTTTCGTCATTTCGAACCGAAAGCCATAAACACGATCTTCGAATTCGGAACGATTGGGACTGTTTTTTTTTAGTAACAAAAAAAAAAATCGTGATATTTTTTTCAAAAAATAACAAAAAGTATACTTATTACAAAATCACGAAAAATGTAATTTATAATTTTTTTTAATACTTTTTTTTAGTTAAAAAACAAAACAGGCCCAATCGTTTCGAATTCGATGATCGAGCTTTTGGTTCCAGAACGACCTAAAATTAACGGTGTATATTGTGCAGAGATTGAGGGCGTGATATGTCATGTAACACACTAACAATGGCAATGCCTTTCATTTTGAAAATGCAACATTCATTGCGTAGAATTGGAGCAATGGATTAGGAACATCCTGCAAATTGTGAAAGAAATTGCGAATCACCTCGTTTAGTAGTTGAATGTGCGATAGCAAGCAATTCACGTTTTAGTCCTCTATCCTCCTTAGGTATATAAATTTCGGCTCAAGTGTATTATGTCATCCTACCTCCTACGGCATTGTTGTGCACGATTCACACTTCACAAGAGGTTAACAAACTAATGTGACCCAGACAATTGATCACAATCATTCCATAATGTGTGAATGTGATCTTATTTCATCTCAATAATGACGAGGTCAACCCACACATCATTCACTGTAGGATCATTTTATATAAAGTTAAGAATTTTAGCAAATTATATTTGTATTGTGTACCAGGCTGATGTCCGCAACTCCACGTCCAAAGGGCGTATTTTGTGTATAGATAGCACATACACAGGTTGGTTCTACAAAAGTATGATTTTGAGATAAAAATTAGACCACTTTGTACAAATTTAAAAGAATAGGTATACTAAACACGTCTTGAGCCTTCTCCTTTTTTTTGGTTAGTCCAAAATGTATAAAAATCTGTGCCTTACTGAACACAAGGAATTTCCGCAGGTCAATAATTGGGCTAAGTGTTTGATTTGATGTGGGTAGCTAAGTAGACAGACCTATTTAAGTTTCTATGTATAGTTTTGGCAAACAACTGGATCTTGATAGTCCCCTAACGTTATCTCAGATGAGCTTCAAAGTTATCATCAATTTAAACAGTGTGATACGTATACAATCAACATCTGACATAAATCGATTAATTTTAGATACCTACCGTATATTTTTAAAATGGACATTTGTCATGAACCTAAATGGAAGTTAACAATATTGTAAAGCCAACATATTTCATAGAATTCCCTTTTGCAGAATTAAAGCGAATTTCCTATAAAAACTTGAGACATTTTATTTTTAGAACTTACGACTGCTGACGACGCTGACGTAGGTATATAAGGTACTGATAACTTAATACATACCTACAGGTCTTATTAAATACGCACAAACAACAATATCAATGTATTTTTATGATTCACACAAGGCATGCATGACAATTGACCGCAGCCTCACAGTCTGGCCGGATATTTCAATGAAAACGAATTTATTTATGAGTAAACTTGATCGTCATTTATTTTCAATACCTACTCCTGCGATAAAGCAACAAAATTACAAAATGAGTAGTTTCTGCGTCATTTTAATGTTTGTGAAGTGTATTACAGGCGAAAAATACCTTAATTACCTTACCCAGACGTGACGTGGGAGGCACAGTTCAATGAATTTAGATAGATGAGACTCTAATTATCCTTAGAGGTTGACTAAACATACCAGACCTCTGTTTATTCTATCCTAACTAATATTATGAAAGAGAAAGTGAGTTTGTTAGTCACGCCTCTCTGCTTTGACGGTTGAACGGATTTCAACCAAACTTGGCTAAAGGATAGACCATGGGTTAGGACAAAGGATACTTTTATCCTGTTAGGACCTTCAAGTTAGATACTGGTTGAACATGAAGTGTATGGAGTAAACGATGAATGAAACTGCGGCTTGAAACATATATTCGTATATTATAAATTTCTCAACATCTGCTCTAAGTCACAAATAAGTAAAACGATGGTGGACAAGAAAAAATAAATAAATTATATAAGTTTTTATAACAGATTTACTCGTAAAGGGTCTTTTATTTCACCCATTTCAATATCGTAATGTATCTCATTACGTACTTGTGCAGTAATGTAATGTACAACGCACGGTTTATCAAGATGCTCCGTCAAAAAGGAACGGTACTTTTTTAAATCTTTTTATGCAAAGCAAATAGCAAAGAGTTTTTATGTCAGAGAAGTGGTCAACATTTTATGAATAAAATTTACTGTGGGAGATGAAATATAATAAATAAACATTTAATTCTTTAATTTAATTAATTTTGACAATAAATTACAACCATTTATTATATCTGTAACAAAAATATTAATTTACTTTATTATTAATACTGGCTATTTTTTGTGTCCTTGCCTTAAAAAAAAGGCGCTGATGCGCGCGCATTGCTAATTTATGAACAAGTAAAAGATTTATTCGTTTAAGAAAGTCCGAGTTTTATTTATTTCCTCGCAAATATGTTATAAAACGTCGTATGACATACGTGCGCTTTGATAATTACAGCCTCTTCTATGTTATAGCCCTCGCCTACGGCTCGGGCTAGCAATATCGCCTCGGCTGTAATTTTCAACTTACCGCACTTATATCATAATGTACTATTACACCCTTTAAGTAGGTATAATATTTTGTTAGAGGTAATTCTATCAGCAACTTGGTTTAAGTTTCCGAGATCGTTCTTCAAAAAGCCATGTTTTGAGAATTGCTGTGTAGTAATGAGGTTTTAACACTTAGATACCCGCAATTACAGACACAATTAAAATAACAATGCACCGTCCCCGATCGGGCACGGCTGGGGACATAAGGGTATTGGTTACAGTGCAATACCTACATGGTTTTTATATAATAAATAAAATAATAATAATATATAATTAAATCTAATAAATCGAAATTGTAAACACTACAAGTATGAACTTGTAGTGTTTACAATTTCGATTTATTAGATTTTCTCGATTCATTAGATTTTCCCGTTATACAGAAATGTCGAATATGAACAAGTGTCAAATGACGGTGTAGCGATAACCGCTACAAACAAATGGGAATTTTGGTCCCACAAGTTCTACGATTTTGTACCACCTTGAATCGTAGGAATAATGGAAAAAGTTATTCTCAATAGTTCTACCGTAGAACTGTTTAGTAGAACCAGTGGGAACGAACTAAATTTTAACAAAACCTAGTCAAAGAATAGGTTTAAAGTCGTTACAAACCAACTGACGCGAAGTATTCTTACCCAATAAAACGCACAGAATTCGTATTATTTATTAATGCCTGCACACAACACAGACACGGCTCGTATCGCTCGTCGACGAGCTTGTCAAACGCCTACCTCCTCTCGGTAACTGCGAAAAATCAATACGATATTGCACAATTTATCTCCGCATCGATTTTCCAATGAAAGAAAAAACAGCGTGTCAGTCAGCCAGATGGTTCTCATCCAGTGCAATTTGCAAAAGCTAGCAAAAATACCTTTGTGTGACGTACAGCTTGCCTACAGCGCAGTCTGTCTTCGAAATTCGGGACCAAGTTTTTGTGAGTACTCCCACAAATGATGAAACGAGATGTTTGGAAAAACGTGGAGTTGGTACATGTGGATCTTTCAGTGATTGTGTACGAACAAAAGCACATCAAACCAACTTGATTAATTGCTCGTAATTAACGATACGGCACAATGGTGATCAAAAGAGAATTGTTCTCGCAGGCTCACATTAGGGCTTCCTGTTGTAGGTGAGTTCATGAAGCACAAAAGGCAGAGCCACCCACATGTGGCATCAGAGCAAATACGGATAGGTAAAATTTTGTAATCCAATTTGCGGGCTTGTGTGTTTGAGTATGGAAATTTTAGGTGCAAAGCCGTTCTCTTTGCCCTTGCTCTACTTATATTTTAAAGATTCTATGTCGCAATATAATTACCTATTTGTTTTCTTTCTTATGTCCAAAGCGTCTGTCAATTTATTCCACGAAGCTTCGTTGACCCACATTTTAATTAAAGAGATTCTCACACCCTTTATTTATTATTTATCTTTTATTACCTGCGTAACATGGTTATAGTTTGTAATGTTTCTTTTTATCTTTTGTGTATTGATGCCGACGTATTTCCTTTCAGCAATGTGGTTTCTTAAATTTTGTTTTTTACGTTTATTTATATTTTTCAGCGTTCATCGTTTACTACGCATTCCAAACGAGTTTCTTCTGGCTAAACGTCATGTGTTTCGATATATGGAGGACTTTCAGGTAAATAGATATGCTATATTTTACTTATATGCTACATTACACTGACGCGATAATTTAATTTCGGTTTTAATTGAACATATAACGTCTCACTACGAGTAAGATTTTTATTAAAACGTTTTTGGGTCAGGTTGAGTACAAAAAGCATCAATAATTCGCTGTCTATATTATATATTATCTATATTATATTATAAGTTATCCTTTTCACATGTTAAACAAACATATTATTCGGTATAGTAGAGAATGTATGTGCACAATGTGATAAAAACAGCCAGCGGATATATGCCGCGATGGAACCTAGCGGGCAAGGATTCATACGGCGCGGCGTGGGAAATGTGCGAATACAGGATTTTCGAGTACTTATGATAAAACCAATTGTATGATTAGATTTATGATGGTTTCTCATGGGCCACGCGGGTATATTTAAGCAAAACAAATTGATAGCATTTTGAAGTGGTCTTTATAAACAGTATTTTACAATATGACGTATCTACATTTTAGGAATTCAAAGTCAAATTGTCTTATGATTGATTATTAATTAATCAATTAATAAACGACAATTAATGAAACGATGAAATTATTAATTAGTCAATTACCTACATCGAACTTGAAAAACGAATAAATTCTCACACAATAAACAACAAAAATAGGTACCTATAATTATACAAAATGTTTAGTACCTATAGGTACTAAACATTTTGTATAATTATAGGTACCTATTTTTGTTGTTTATTGTGTGAGAATTTATTCGTTTTTCAAGTTCGGCTAAAAAATCTCAAGTTCTTTGTAAATACAGCTATCATGTCTACACTTTCTTCTAACTTTATATTTGTTAATATTTTTCCTAAGATTTTCATTCTATGTGTTGTCGCATTTTCTAGTCACACCGCTGTCGCATTGGTAATTGGTTTTATTGATCCACCTTGCCAGGCACATGAACCATCAGAACAAAGAACAGAGTGCACTACATATTATTTATTATAAACATTCCTTATTTGCAACAATAAGGATTTTCCTGCACTAAGGAATAGTTATGTATTAAATTAATTATTGTCCTCTTCTTTAACAATAAGGAAATTAATTAATTTCCTATTAGCAGTTTTCTACAATAGGGAATTTTATTTTACCTCTTCATTTAGGACAGGAATATTATTTAATACATAATGTCCCAATGACAATAAACGGTAATGAAACATGTCCCATCAATCATCATTTGTGGGAGATCCTCGCGTCACATAACATTTTATTACTTACGAGTACATTCTATCAAACCATATGTTGGCAAAGCTCGTAGAAATATCCGTAGCAATAATACTGCTACTATTTTGAAACCAACACTTATGCTGAGTAATAGAAACTGGATATACCTGGCTTCACCCGCTAACACTTACAGATATTTTTAATTATCTGTAATGGACGGTAAAATATTTTATCGTTTTGTTAAAGCTAAGCATTAATTCTGTCCCTGTCGCCCACTATTCAACTACAACTGCAGGATAGAGACGGGAAATAAATAACGTTTGTAACAGATTTAGAGGTCTAAAGCCAAAGATAAAGCATCGTCAAAATAATCACCATAGACATTAGCCGTGAGTTCGTAGTAAACAAACGTAACGTTCGTATAGTAACAGTTATTTTATTGTTTGTCCATAATAATAATAAATCGTTTATTGTACAATGTCATCCATTTTTTGCAGGCTTTTTTGTACACCCCCCGTGTA
Organism: Xestia xanthographa; assembly: GCA_905147715.2. Taxonomy (NCBI): domain Eukaryota; kingdom Metazoa; phylum Arthropoda; class Insecta; order Lepidoptera; family Noctuidae; genus Xestia; species Xestia xanthographa. The sequence goes on along the minus strand of LR990649.1, from coordinate 11,249,096 downwards.
CAAAAAAGCCTGCAAAAAAAACTAAAATGACGCCTGACTTCCAAACTAGGTAAAGAACCTGCATGTATCTTGGAAATCAGTACACTTCCATGGACAAAATTTCATTATTAAAATTATAGAATTAATTGACGACAATTCCAACACTGGTAGACTACAAAATTTAGATATTAAATTGAAAATCCATTCATAGTTTATTTACCGCTAGCTAATAATACCCTGAAGTATGTATGAAAACAAAAAAAAAACTAGGTATAGGGGAATCATTCACCGCAGGTAAACCAACATAATAAAGTTAGACGAACAAAAACAAAATGGCTGTATCTCTGATTTGGCATCGGTAACCACTCTGTCACATTGACAGTGTACTTTATTTTCATTACAGTAAGTTTGCTATTGTGATAGTTAACATATTACAATAAAAGCTTTGTGGTAGCCATTAATAACCTGAAGTTTGGTTGAAAAAAAAGTTCTATTGGGGAATCATTCACCTCAGGTAAGCCACCATAATAAACATACCCGAAAAAAAAAAGAAAATGGCTGTGTATCTCTGATTTATCATCGCTAACCACTCTGTCACATTGACAGTGTACTTTATTTTCATTACAGTAAGGTTAATTGCTATTGCAAAAGATAACATATTACTATAAAAAGGATTGTGGTCAGCACTACTTGATTACTTGATTGTGATAACCGCTATCTTTACGCGTCTATTCCCCCTCCACTGTAGTAGATCTCTATTACCATCGTATCACGGTATTAAGGTTACCTGATAACGTATCAGCCCGTAAACGCCCGTAACATAGATTTAAGGATTGGGTATACTAAAAGCTAATGCTGCGCGAGTATTATTTAATCATTCATAAAGGGTGTAAAACACCTCTTAACGAAGCCGAAAGGCACTTGTTCTCCTCGTCATTGCGATCATTTTTTTGTTTTACACCATACCTGGGAACCCTAGTTACGGAGATATTGGTGTCGATTCTGTTGTGCACAAACTAAACTTAATTTAGGCTATTGCTATCTTTTACTAAAAGGCAGTGCGAGAAAAGGAAGGCTATAGCTATAAACTAAGTTAGAGATGTCAAGTTTATGCCTTGCGCTTTACCGTGTTTTTAACGGACTTGTTTTTACGTGCACCCTTCATTTGTATTGAAATATTAGTTCCAACTAAATTTGACAGCTCTAAATTACGTCCGTCTCTTTCTCGTTTTGTTAGAGAGAAAAAGATAGCAATAGCCTACAATACGTTTAGTTTGTGCACAACAGAATCGACACCATTTGGGGTAAAAGTTCCAAATGCGTAGCCCGCAAAGGGTGCAGAGCTGAGCTTACAGTAAACCCCTGTAATAGGGTAGGGAGAGTTATTGTCATCAACTGCCTCGTTGGTCTTGTGGCTGATGTGTAAGCTCGACTTCTGAGCATGAGGTCCGATTCTCAGGTTGGGCAAAGTGTTATCGGGTTTACCCTTTCTGGATATCGTAACTACACACTCAGCAGTACAGAAGTAGCGCTTGCAAGCACTTAACCAAAAGGCTGCGCCACGTGAATGGACTATTCAATACGCCACAATTTTTGATCATTTCTTCATTTGTGAAGAGCTTTTCTAAGATAAGTAAGAGTTCGTACCGACTCCAGAGAATAAATAAATAAATATTTATTCAGAATCTCAGAAGGTAAAATACAATATGAATCTAAAAACGAACAATGTAGGTATAATAATGTAAGATGCCTGTACTAGAATAATCCTGTATCACAGGCTGCAGGAGCTCTGACTATATGCTGTACTAGCGGACATCACGCGGTTTCACCCGCGTAGTTCCCGTTCCCGTGGGAGAACGGGGATAAAATATATCCTATAGATATTACTCAGGGTGAATGTAGCTTTGTAATGGTGAAAGAATTTTGAAATCAGCGCAGTAGTTTTTGAGAATATTCATTACAAACTTACACACACACAAAAATACAAATCTTTCCTCTTTATAATATTAGTGTAGATCTAGGACAGTAGTAATTTGTTTGTTGAATATTTAACATTACGTGACAAAATTATTTTGATTAACATAAACTCTAATAACTTAGAACTAAACACATACCTAATTTTTACACGAAAATTTGCGTCAGCAGAACTTATTATATTTAGGTTAAAGCTATTAAAACTAAACCGTCCTTCTATGATTCGATTTCCCCTTTCAATTAAGATTAAGCCGTTTTGTACACTGATTGTGTCTTCATGAAACTGTTGACTGGCAATTTGGGAAACAAACACAACTTTCGATCAAATCCTTAAGAAGTTTCAAACATTAACCTATCTTACGGCTTTGCAAAGTGTGAAAATAATTTGAAATTAGAGATAGACGAGGTACTTTACTCATAAAATGAGGGAAGAGAGAAAGACTCGTGGCTATATCTGGTATTTGTTCTATATCGTGGGTGCGATTACAAACATTAAAACATACGTAAACAGCCAGCTCTGGAACCAATACCCGTAGGCCATACAAATCTTTGTTCCGTGCGGGGTCGACCCCGCGACACGGAGCGCAGCGGTCAATATAAAAATGTTTCTTACCACACGAATTACAGTTAATAAAATTGACGTATCCCTTCGATTGCAGATCAGCGACGCCGTGTGTTGCCGTGGGTTGCAGCAGCCACCTGTAGGTCCTAAAGCCTATAGCTTACAGGTCGATGTCTATAATGGCATGTTACTCGTGCGCTGCAACCGCTGCAAACCGCTGCATCCGCTAGAAATTGCTCGTTTATGTTGAACCACAATACGTTGTGTGAGTGACATTGACGCCCAAACTGCTATCATGATTTTTCACCAGATTCTGTACATATTTGTAGACCCCCAGTGTAGACATTTTTCGTCGATTTTTGAATCGGCAGCTCCAGCTGCTCTATACATTTTAATTGTGCATGCATAGGTGTTGCACTGTTGTATTAAACAGCTGTTTTTTTACCACCGATGAAAATTTAAACGCTGGGGTTTCTAGAATTTGTACAGAGTTTATGGTAATAGTTTGCGCGTCGATGTTCCTCACACCCTGTTTAAAGATGTACGGTAGGTCAACATTATGCTATGCGGTTTTTTAAGCTCATATGAACAAACGCCAATATCGAATATCGAACAAAAAATACCGGGTTTCCTTTTATTTCTTTTGGAAATCGCGCTGTTTCTATTTATGAACGAAGCCTTTATTCACATTTTCCAGCTGAAGTATTCATTCCATCTATGGTTATTTCTGAAGCCTAATAAAAACCTTTTACGTATGATTAGAAACGGCGCCGCCATCAAGGCTTATTGTTGTTATTCTTCATGTCTTAAGTTAAGTAGACATGGGAGCACAGTATAATAATGGATGGAGATTCGACGCCTGTACGGCCTGGCTTACAGCGGAGACGAGCACAGTGGTGCGGAGACGTACACATTCGACCATTCACAGGAGAGATGAGAGACGCGATTCCATTGTGATTCGTCTCCAATTCGTTCGATTTCGGAAACCGGGCCTAATTCCGAGTTCGCGTGAGCTATTTATACCGTATCGCATGAAGTGGACTGCGTACCTATTAATTTTGTGGTCATTAACGTTCGGTGTTAACACTCGCTAGTTCAATGTTGTTAATAAGCAGACACGACATGTCAATAACACGCATTTTAACATTTCTTGTTAGAGATACAATCTGTCAACATTCCTTGACGTTTAGCCGGTCGACATAAGCTCGGTCTAAATACAAATGGCCGAGATAGCAACAGAGATACTCGTATATCGGATTTAACGAGTAACGAGTGCCACTTGATATTATGGCAGTTGTTAAACTGTCCTGTTAAATTACTATGCATTATCAAGTAACGTTGATAAAGCTAATTGGTGTTTAATGTAAATAACGTTAATTTTCTTTTAATAGGACTTGACGAAATATCAGATAACTTTACTGCGGATTCCGTATATAATAGGTACAAATTCGGATGTCTTTGTAAAGAATATTTGACGAGCAGTATCATTTGTACGTGTGCTTGCTTCTATTAGTATTTATGTTTCCGTAATTTCAGACGAGGTGGTTTCATAAGAATACTATCATTCAATCAGAGAGTAGAGGTCAGTCAACTTAATTATAAAGGAAGTGTAAAGAGCGCTGAGTGAGTAAACATTTTGTAGATGACGTTCAGAATGCATCATTTCTTTAGTACGTTGTTGCATTCTTATTTCAACTTTTATTTGAAGTAGAATGTAGATTATGCTTAAATATTTCAGTATCAACGTAAGACATAATTCACAAGATTACTACTTTTCCGTTGCGCTTTTCATTGCAAAAGAAAATAATCACTCGAACCAGGTTTTCATTCAGCTGTCGAATGTAAAAAATGTGTTGTTGAAAGCTCTCTCTCTTTGAAGCGAGCTCAAGGCAATCTATAATTTGGTCTTTTCAAACTTTGTTGCACATTATTTTAGATTTGTAGTCAAGCGTTGAGTTTCCGCGAACCCATGGCCAAATACCTAGTCTGGTAAAACCTAGAATAGTTACGTGTTAGGGTCAGCTCACACCGAGACGCGACGCGGCGTGACGGTACTGGAAGAGGCCAGTGATTTCGCGCAGTGCCGCGCAGCGCCGCGATACGTATCGCAACGTCGCAAGGCGCTTCGTAAAATCGTTGGCAGACGCCGCGTGGCGCAGCGGAACGTGTCTAAATTCGCCGCGTGCACCCGCCCCACCGCGTCCACTCGCAGTCTACCATTTGCAAGACGCCACGGCGGCCTCAGGCTGCGCCTCGCGGCGTCGCGCTATGTCGCGAGGCGCAGCGCGGTTCTTACACGCCGCGCGTACCGGCTATGCACCGCTGCGCCGCGATGCATTGCTCTACGCCGCGAGGCGCTGCGAGGCATCTCGAGGCGCAGCGCTGCATGGTGCAACGTATTCTCAATTCTCACAATGAAATATGTTTCTTTTCGTGTAGTAAATAAAGTTATATCTTGAGTCGCGCTATTAAGTGCGCGCAGCGTCGCGTCTCGGTGTGAACTGACCCTTATAGTAACTGGGAAACCGACGAAAAAGCGGGGAGATATACATTGAATTCTTTTGTTTTGCCCCAATTTTCCGGCTGAGAGATTTTGAGCTTGCAGTTGACGCAGGGTCAATTGGTAAAAATAAAAGAGGACCTCGTGGCTAAAAATAATAACAACCGCTCGGGTCGATCTTCAGGTTAAGCCACGCGTGTCTAAGTTGGTCCGTGGATGGGTCACCGCACATTACATACCAAGTTTCCTCCGTGCCTCGGAAAGCACGTTAAGCCGTTGGTCCCGGCTGTCATTTGTAGATCTTTGGCAGTCGTGACCCAAAAGTCTGACGACCAGTCTTAACAAGGGGTACCGTATTAACCAGTACTAACTGGGTTGTGGAGGTCAGATAGGCAGTCGCTCCATGTAAAACTGGTATTCAGCTGCATCTGGTTAGACTTGAAGCCGACCCCAACATAGTTGGTAAAACGCTAGGCAGAGGATGAAAAGCTGGATCCATCCATACAAATAGCGCGGCTAAAAACTAAAACGAAAATTTCGATTGTTATTACAACTTCATTATCATACCTATGAAATTCACATTCATTTTGCTTCCAAACATTGTTAAGACTAATGAATATATGATATGAATTTTCAAATATTTATTTTTGTAATTAGGCATTAGTTAGTTTAGTTATAGTTTGGTCACGACTCGTAATTCTATCACTTTACAAACAGTGTTAATTCTTAAAGCACACGTTTTAGCGACGTAGTTTCTTGAATTCGTAAAAATATAAATATGCAGTAAGTGGTAGTTAGATATAGAAAACTAGTCATGGTTATTTTTATACTCTGTAGTATTTTTAAATGCTTATTAATTTTAAAGTGTTGCCGTAGTTAGTTTGAAGCAATTATTCTGTAGTATGGTTACCACTACCTTCTAAGGTTTGTTATTAGTTGTAAGTATTTAAACGGCTGTATGTCATCGTTAGTGTCCAATAAAGGCCACCATTTTGAATGACCCCTGGGGAAATTCGATTATCATAATCTGGATTGAAAAGCAGACACAGTCTTTCAATTTATTTATTCTGTCATTATTAAATCAATACCCAGATGGTTATAGCTTTGCAACTTTATTATTCAATGCATGAATATTAACGACTTTAAGGTCGAACATTCTGAAAACTCTATTCATAAATTCAGTTTTATCTTTTGAACTTTTTGAGTAGTGTGTTACGTCCAAAGTGTTTCATTACATTAATGTAACATTACAAATTATCTTTTTTATCGTTGAAGGCCGTTTTATTGCCATAAATTTTAAGTGCAATTCATATGACATAATGACACGATAAAGTAAAATATGGAGCGATAATATTTGATGTAGCAACATATTAAATCCTATTAAAATATTCACTGCCTATAATATTTATATCTGGTCCAGTTATACTTGTACATAAAAACATTACATAAGCATTCATGTTTTAATTATGTTTCTAATGCTTCCTATTGAAGAGTTGGGACTTTAGCTCAACAGTCGCAAAGGTAAGGTGCTAACATTTGTAAATAAATGACTGTAAATAATATAATTATCTTTTCCTGTAAATTTTTACCTGACTCACCGAGAAAAGACGTCAATGCACCGGAAATAATAAGTAATATAGTAGGAAAACGATAGTATTGTTGTATAGAAGAACGTACATTATAATATGCATTAGAAACTGAACATAAATAACTAAGCTCTAAGTTTTACCGCATCTTAAAAAAATGTTAATAAATGAAGGTGCTACGAAACAGCTACGCGCTACGAGAAAGTTATCGCTACCTTTAACTTAGAAGCTACGTGTCGTAGCCAGTGTGCTACGGCGTAGCAAACAATAAAAATGCTCTAATGTCATTATTTGTTGAGGAATAAAAGTAAAAATATTTTGTTACGAAGTATAACATAATTTATACTCAATTTTATAACGCTATTTTTCATACGTAACATCCGTCCCTAGGTGATCATAAAAAGATAGCTTTTAAGGTATTTTGAAAAGCACATTGTGGCACCGAATTACATAATACGGTTATTATAGTTAGTTCAAAGGTTTCAGTAGGTCCCGGGAGCCATTTAAATTCAAGTCAGAACCATCACTTATATCCGGGACATGTTATGATGAAGTGAGTGGCATTATTAGGTTGAGGAAAAATGTGGTTTAAATTTATTGAGAAGGGCACAAGTACAACACTTTATTATTAGAAATTAGAAGTCAAAAGACGTCAGTGTTCACTTCCTTTGTATTGCGGACTTCTACTTAAGTTTCTTCTTTAATATTATCTATGAATAATTTTCCCTACCATAGTGTCTAGCTAGATATAACTCCAAGTTGTCTTTGTCGTCGATATTCGCCCACATACATGATGGGGGTATAAGTCAGTGTAGATATCATCGTCAATCCACTATTGGTTGGTAATTGTAGTTGTTAATTTCAAGTCCTTATCATGAACTTCTAGACGTTTTGAAGTTCGGAATTACTATTGATGTGAAAACTTTGTCTATTGATATATTAGCTATTCGAGCCGAATTCGGTTTACTTAGATCTTATGTGAGAGGATAACTTTCCTAAGCAGGATCTACCTACATACTATAATAAATTCAACTTGGATTTCTCACTGATTTCTTACACACCATAATATTACAAGTCAATAAAGACTTCAACACCATGTCATTTGCTAGATGCTCTGTGCCATTTGCATACGTATGTAAACATTTTCAAAATCCGAGATTTCATGTCAACGATAATCTGCTGGGGTACAAACCTCGGCCTCCTTTCAATTGCAGATCTTATAAATCCTTTGTTAAAAATAACAGTGGCTACCGCGGCGGCAGTACCAACAAGCGCAGAGACAAGCGACGGTTCCTTCTCTATGGGCTGTACGCGTGGGGCGTGCCTCTCATCCTGACGGGAATTACTGCGGCCATGCAATTCAGTAACCTGCCGAATCATATCATCAGGCCTGGATTTGGGACTAAGAGATGCTGGTTTGTGGGTAAGTGGACTTTTTTTACTGATATCTAAGGTCATAGAAGTTTAAGAGCGCTCTGTGATTATTACGGTTTACCGATTTTTAGGTTACGTTATTAAATGCCTCACTACAGACGCCAGATCATCAAGATATCCGAAACTGTAAAATTTTTCCAATCTTACGTGAACCTAATATTTCAGTGCTAAAGTTGAAAATCTATTAAAAACATTTGACAGATTATAGTAATCTGTCAAATGTCTTTAATACAAATCAGTACCAGCCGTCTAGGTACAGAAGCCAGCTTCTGTACCTAGACGGCTGGTATTGATTTGTTCCCTTTGGGTCATTGAGCTATTACTACTACGTATAGAGAAGACAGCGCGAACAAAATCTGTGCTCCGTTCAACTGCAGTCGACTGGCTGCAGTTCACTTAGTCGCTTGCTCCACAGCATTATAATATACGGGGTTAGCCGCCCCCCGCGCGCCCCGCCCTGCGCACAGATTTTGTTCGCGCTGTCTTCTCTAGTAGTAATAGCTCAATGTTTTGAGTACGAAAATGTAGTACTCTTCAACATAAATCTACCTATAAAGTGTGCAAAGAGCTGAGAATACGAGTACAAGCTTCTGTCATCATAATTTGGGCCTTGTTTGTTTCCGAGTTTCACTGAACTTTCTAGACGAAATAATGTACAGTCACGAACATGTATACGTATACACTTTCCTAAATTTAAAAGCAATTTTTGCGAGAAATAACGATTATAACTTGAAAATAGTATCTTTTTCATAAAAATATAAGTTTCAGAATACTATGTTCCTAACACCATTAAATTTTAATCAGAACAGTACGAGAAAAACACTTCTAAAAGTTTTTAAGTGTTTATATATTATAGCTCGTGACTGTACTCCTTTGAAATGGAAAACAAAGTAGGTAACACAGTGGAAATACAGCAAAAATAAAGTAGTCCTAGTAACATTCCAGGAACAATAAACTCTTTGTTTTAGTGAGCATTGTGAATAATATTTACGTTCGTACAAGGATTGTTATTCATATTTCACATTAAAAAATGTGACGGTTTTGACATGAAGACACGTCGGTAAAAATGGAATTATACGACCGTAAAGGCTTCATTCATATAAAACGAGTGGCACAATAAGGCTGCGTTCAACCTTAACACAATACTTATACTTTATGTATGAGTGTGGCTTGTGTTGGTCTGTTGTTGCACTGAGGCATAGGGTTCCCACGGCATACGATCATATACTTAGAATAGATTTAAATTGATATTTTCTTTTTTACTGCAGGTTGATGGAAAATATAAAAGAAAATTCAAGGAGCTACAAAACTGCTTATTTCTAAAGACATTCTTTCTATTAGATGGTTTATTGACTGTTGAAAATCGGTAATGTTTGTCACTATTGAGGTCGAATTTTCAGGTTTCAATCATTTATCTAAAGACTGACAGGAGGACCCTAGTCATCGAATTCCATTAACTCTAACTTTTGAAAAATAAAGCGAAATTCGAGAAAACGACGTTCGTTATACTTTAATAAAAGTTGTCTTTACCTGAAAATCTGAAGGATTTCGTCTGATCATCAATCAATTTACCCAACAGCGAACTGTTTCCAAACTCTTGAAAGCTTGTCAAATACAATAGACTAGTTAATATTTTTCTTTCTTTCTATACACCTTGTTTGATATACAGGCCATCAAATGGCCTGACCTGATGGCTTATTTTTGAATTGTAGTACCTATACCGCAGTATTGACTCTTAAGTTATTAACAAACTTGGGGAACGTTTTAACTGTAGCATAAGGCACTCGGAGATAATGTAGCTTCTCGGTAATGAAAGATTTTTTGCAATCGGCTCTGTAGTTTCGAAGGTTACCCCCTACTTACAACCTTACACAAACATACTTTTTTATAATATTGGTATAGATCACAGATTCACAGATCACAGAATCACAGATCACAGAATCACAGATCATAGAAACAACAGATATAAATTTTGCCAACGCCTTTTCTCCCTACCAACTACGTAGTATGAGATCGGTTAAACCTCTCAATGGTGTCGATTCAGTTAAGCACAAACTTAACTTAATTAAGGCTATTGCTATCTTTTACTAAAAGACAGTAAGAGAACTCTGAACTCTGAGAAAAGGACGGCTATAGCTATGAACTAAGTTAGAGATGTCAAACTGGTGTACCTATGCCTAGCGCTTCACCATATTTTTAGTCGACATGTTTTCACGTGCACCCTTCATTTTAGAGAAATATTAGTTCCAATTAAATTTGACAGCTCTAAATTACGTTCGTCTCTTTCTCGTTTTATTAGAAAGAAAAAGATAACAATCGCCTAAATTAAGTTTAGTTTATGCACAATTAACAGAATCGACACCAATGTATTCCTACTTGCTTGACCAAAACCGTTTACCATCTCCACAGACTGGCTGGCCGACCTAGTCTACTTCTTCACCCCGGTCCTGGTGCTAGTCGTTTGCAACGTGATCTTCTTCTCCGTGACCGCGCACCGCATCCGCTCCATCCGACAAGAAACGGCCATCTTGAAAGGCGCCGAGTCCTCGCGCAGTGACAAGCTTAAGAAAGACAAACAGAGGTAATTAGATAATTTGCAGCTGGCAAAGTTCGCGGTTCATCACTTTCAACCTTATTACTATAAGCGTAAAGGTGAAAGTAGCGGTGTAGTTTATTACGAGGGAACTTTTGCTTGCAGGTTCGTTCGCTTTACTTACTAAACAATTTACGACGTTAAGTCTGAAGAGTGAATTTAAACTTTTTAGTAGGTAACTTATTATTTTGGCTTACAATTTGTGTAGTTTAAAGTGTCAAGCAGCAAGTAACCTTCAATATTTAGAGCTCAGAGAAAATTCCTCCAAGCATAAGTAGTGATTTTTCTTTGAGATTTCTTCCACTTTCAGCAGAATACTGGCTGAATCTTTATTTTTAGAATTTATACTTTTTTTTAAACGATCGATGGATTGTGTAATATGAAAGAAAAAGAAATGAGCGTGACAGTTGACAGAGGAGAATGGATGAAAGAAACGTGTTGCATAGACCCCAACCCCAAGAACGCCGGATACTAAATGTTACAAAGAAAAAAATCAATGGGCAACATAGTCCTAGTGTCAAAATGTACAAATTGCCTAGTGCCAAAACGTAATTTTGCCCAAATGCCGCTATGATAGAAAAGCTGTAATGTACAATTGATATAAGGCTAATATGTCATATGTACAGTCACGTGCATAAATATATGTATATGCACATCCCACCTGCACTTTGGCACTGCACTTGGTAATAAGTTAGTAAGAGCATCATGCTGAGTGGTTTAACCTGTTTGTCGCACTCACGACGTGCTAGATGTCAACTTTTTAGGGTTCCGTACCCAAAGGGTAAAAACGGAACCCTATTACTAAGACTTCGCTGTCTGTCCGTCTGTCCGTCTGTCTGTCACCAGGCTGTATCTCATGAACCGTGACAGCTAGACAGTTGAAATTTTCACTGATGATGTATTTCTGTTGCCGCTATAACAACAAATACTAAAAACAGAATTAAATCAATATTTAAGGGGGGGCTCCCATACCACAAACGTGATTTTTTGCAGTTTTGTGTGTAATGTTTTTAAATAATGGTACGGAACCCTTCGTGCGCGAGTCCGACTCGCACTTGGCCGGTTTTTTTATTTTTATCTTGTTTCTGTTCCATACTGTAATATTTTAAACGTCTTCAAAGCTTTGTTTTGTACCTATGTTTTGCACGTCATGTGCCTGCGGCAAATAAATATTTTTTTCAATACACTTTCTCGAAAACTGGTCCATAACGCACTACGATTAGGTACAACATGCAATGTATTTCACACGCGTGCGATTTTTTCCACTTTCCTGCACGTGTGCGGGAATGAAAATTGCCACAGATAACTATACCTATACTTAGTCCAAATTGGTTCAATGTCTATAGTACTTTAGTACTTTACGGCATAATATTTTTTGAATTTTCAAATTGTGTTTTTAAATAGAATATCATAGATAAACATGATTATTTAAAACTAATAGTTACTTTTATACACAAATTAACATTTATTTGTGTTCTGAATTCAAAAATATAAAATAAATCTATTTTTTATATTAGGCTGTTTAACGGCTTCATACCATTGCCTCTCTTTCAACCTGGCGAGACCAAAGCGCGAAAAAAAAAGAAAATTTAAATCATAGTTTCATAGTTCGTGACAAAAATATTATTCGTTATTTTATTTTATTTCTTCAAAAGTGTATTGAAAAACGTCGTTTGATACACGTGGACATTTGTTATTGCAATTCTCGGCTCAAAAACACCCTCGCCTACGGCTCGTGTGTTATAATTCCGCCTCGATTGCAATAACAAACTTTCTCCACTTGTATCAAAATGTACTATTCTTTCTTTCTAAGATTTCATTCAAAATTATATACTGGCTGGAGGTAATTTTTTTTAATATGACAGGGTTCCATAGTGTATTTAATAATGCACGGATTGTCAGACTGCTCTGATAGGCTATGTAGGCTCAGTCGTTATTGATCCTACTTTCGAAGCCCAGGTTTACGGGTTCGAATCCTGACTGTGTGACAATTGGACCACGTTGCATTTTGGCAAAATTATGTTTTATCTTTTGTACATTTTGAAAATCTAACAATTTTATTAGACCCTTACGCATTATATCACAATTATTTTTTGTCATTTGCACATTCATAATACATTAAGATTTTTGTACATTTTGACATTAGGACTATGCCCATTGATTTTTTGTCTTTGTAACATTTAGTATCCGGCGTCACCCCAAGTAACTGGGACAGGGGAGGAAGATGATGATCCTGGTTTTCAAAAGTCAGTCATATTTATTAAAATTCTAATGCCAGGAGAACCTGGGAACCCCGTTCTGCTTCTACCCATCATCATCTGCCTAGCCTATTCCCAACGTTATTGGGGTCGGCTTCCAGTTTTACCGGATGCAGCTGAATACCACAGTATTTTACAAGGAGCGACTGCTTATCTGACCTCCACAACCTAGTTAGTACCGGGTAATACGATACCCCTGGGTAAGACTGGTTGTCAGACTTTTTGGGCCTCTGAATACCTAACGACTGTCAAAGATCTACAAATGACAGCCAGGACCAACGGCTTAACGTGCTTTCCGAGGCACGGAGGAAACTCGGTATGTAATGGGTGGTCACCCATCCACAGACCAACCTAGGCAAGCACGGCTTAACTTAACGATCGACCCAAGTGGCTGTTATTAATTAGCCACGAGCTCCTCCTGTTCTGCTTCTAACCATCACGAGAAATTAGTTTAGACAGAATGCAGGTTATCTCAACTGGAACAAAAGCGGACCTAACACAAGTTTGATTGCTTGGAAACAGTGGCGAGCACAGTTTAATATGAATATGCTGCAAATGCCATTTTAACTTCTAAATTGAATGCAAATTGTGTAATATTTTCTTTGCTGTTTTTATTAGTTAGCTCTCTGTTTACAATAGTTTGTTTGAATAGTAGCGTGCTTAGGTGTGACTAATATTGAATCTTGTCCTCATAAATATCACGTTAATATGTAAATACCTTTGTACATAATTATCTTTTGTGTTCTCTTGATCCTATTAACATGTAGATGTAAATCAATCAAAACGTATAAGACATTTTGATCAAATAAAACATTATATATACAATACATATACATAAACTCACGCCATTTTCCAATGAAGGTAAGCAGAAACCACAGATCGCCATTAAATATATATATATATATCTTTATTTCAGACCTATAACAGTCCATACGTTAGTAACAGATTGTGCGTATATGCTATGTTAGTGTTATTAGTAGTCCTTAATTCAATTTAACATTGACCCAGTGTCTTTGGATGGGGCAGTCCACTCTGCCAACAATATTTTTTAGGATGCTGTTCCGAGTGCTATGCAAGCGTTGCTGTAAGGAAGCCGCTTTCTTACGCATGATGGCGTGAAAGCCATCCGTATGAGCTGCAGCAAACATTCCTGATGAACCGCAACAGCATCCTGAAAGCTTTGTTGTATTGTACGCGCAGGACGTTGTAGGCTCGGCTCGTATATGACACCCACAGGCCGCTCATGTAGAAGGACTGATGGAACGCCTTAAATAAACTAACTTTGACGTCTGCCGTGCAGCGAGCAAACCTACAAACAAAACCTAAACAATATCCATAATAAAATTATAATTGCGACGGTAACTCTGTCCGTCTACCTGTCTGGTGCTGTTACCTTTCATGTCTTTAAACCTAAACAGATTTCGAAGGAATTAAGGGACAAAGGTGTTCAAAGGACATACAATACTTTGAATTTCAGTAATACGGTCCCTTAGGCTCATTCCCAACCTCCACGCGGACAAAGCCGTGCTGAAAACCTAGTGTGGTATAAATAAATATAGGTAACAATAGCCATAAAATAAAGAAGACATAAAACTCCTGTAAATTCGAGAATGGCGCTGGGCGTAGGTTTTCGACAATATATCAGATAGGATTGCTTTCTAACTTTTATCATACAAAAGTTTTATCCCAAGGCTTTAGATTAAACGTCCAATATAGAGGTGTATTTTTAGACTCTTGGGGTAAAATCGCCAGGTTACTTTGCGTTTTAGCCCGAAAATTCTGTTAAAATATCTTTTTTGCGGTCGCAAATCAATCATTCATTAACAGACATCGGTCTGCAAATTGCAAAAACGTAAGTATAACCTACCCATACCTTGAATTAAATTCCCCAATATCACCCAACAACAATAGACAAATTATCGAACAATGTAGACAGTTAATTTAAAACGTAAAGAGCTCGTTATATAATAAAAGCTTTGAGTTTTGTCAAACTTATGCCAAACCAAGCTTATTGGAAAAGTGTTAAACTTTTCGTACCTACCTGATGGAAAAGTAAATGCCAAACCGGGTTTACAAGAAAAGGTAACGTACAAAATAAATTGGAACCCTAACATTTTTTTTTCCATTATTTTCAAACTGCTTACGAGTACACCGTTAGCAAGCATTAGAAATAATTGATGACGTTCATTATGTAGCCTATCGATCAGTGGCGTTAGCCAAGAAAAGCGTGGGTTTCAATGTCGCATACTTCAAATGCTAAGCGATTGTTGATGCACTAGCACATTCACAAGTTATTAGAATAATTTGTATGAAAATCGACGATCTTCTTTGCTTCTTGTTGCTGGTAGTCGCCTCTGTTAATTGTCTTTTAGGAGTACTTGCAGTGGTCAGGAAAAGAAAGAGAGGCGGACTTGTCCAAAAATAACATGTTCATATACTGCCAATATTTATTCTGAATGATCGACTCATTGAAGAGATAAATGGGCGTGCCCCACAAGTCGATTGTAAAAACAATCGGAACATGAAAAATAACAAAAACAAAAGTTGCATGAAACGCTGGCAGTTGTTTGGAACAGTCGTAAATTCTAATTTAAGTAGGTACCGACGACCACCGACAGACTTTTAGTTGTATTGTTTCTCTTCGTTAGGATTTTTTTTTTGGAAATTAACTTTTGAGCGTTAGTTTGACACTTCGAGCCCATGAAAGGGACTGTTAAGCCACACCATGTAGGTTTAGATCAGGAACTTTTTATAAAAGTCTAAATGTCATACGTATTACAGCGAGGTATCTTCTGTATTTTGTAATTCCTGTTCAAAAATACCACACGTCCTTATTTTAAGATGGAATCATTGTTTATTTGTATTATATAGCAGCTGGTTATCGTCTCGCAAACAGTTCGTATTTCATAAAGGAAACTGGATTGTTAACCCATACAACACACGCGTTAATAAATAATATCGAAATGTACAGAGGTTGAAGTGATTTCAATATTCTTGTAGTATTTGCACCAAGGGCAAGGTACGTGCTATGGCAGATTACTTTTTAAGTTCAAAAGGAAACGGATCCTTTTCAAATGGCTTTAGTTTCAAAAGAAAGCTTTGTAATGAAATAAAGAGAATTCATTTATGACCAACAACAACAACAACAGCCCATAACGTCCACTGCTGGTCATAAGCCTCTCCCATGATGGGAGGAATTTGCCGTAATCTCCACGCTTGGCAGGCGGATTGGAGATCGCAGTGATGAAAGACTAACAGAAAACGCTGCTGCCCATTCTCGTCTACGGAGGCGCAAGGTGTTCTGCCTCAGACATTAGTCGACACCCGTGAGTGTAATGGGTTGGTTCACTTATGACCGCTAGGTGGTTTTCAGCAATAGCAAACTGTGTTTTGAGAATATATAACAAAGTTTAAACTCGGGAGGTGCTCCTCCTTATACAACTGTATAAACACTTCAGACAGCTTTCTCACAGATAGAACTCTTTACAAAAACTATAAAGCGTGTAAAACACCTCTTAACGAAGCCGAAAGGCACTTGTTCTCCCCGTCATTGCGATCATTTTTTTGTTCTACACCATACCTGGGAACCTTCTAGTGACGGAGATATTGGGGGTCAAAGTTCCAACTTTTTGACAAGTTTTTTTTTTAATACAAGTTTTTAATGCAAGATTTTTACTTTATACACCTCCACGACCCCCGTACTATTCAATCCATCCATCAGCACAATGTTTTGAGTGCCTTACATTGAGTTCTACCACAAAAGGATTAATCTCCAAAACGGGCGTATTCGTGTGATCGCTCTGGTGCTTTTCAGATATTGATATTTAATGGTAATTATGTATCTCGTTAAAAATAATGATATTCAAATGGTACATTTTTACTATTGGCCTTCAATTTATACAATCAGTTATGGAAATATTTAAGTTCAAAAAATTTCGCGACCAGAGCAATCATAATTGGTGCCAGAGTGATTATAAATGGTGAAATCAGTGAAATAAAAAAAAAAATTGATAAAATATTATTTATTTAGCCGTTTTCAGTCATATTCGCTGTACGTGTACAAGATTATATGTAAGAGAAATTTATTATTTTAGAAAAAGGCAAGGCATATTATCAGTCATACATATCAAAAATACGGAATCTTTTAAATAAAATAATCTCTAATATAACTAATTAACATAATTATAAAAAAAACAACTTTTGGCTTAGTTTCATTTCTTTGGACTTAATTAAATCACTTCTAGGTAAATGAGACAAAATTAAGAACCTTTTTAAATAAACTATTAATCAGTCTTTAATAGTTATAAAATTACTTAGACTCATTAAATAAGTATTAGTTTTTAAAAAGTAATTAAAGAAAACTAACGTTTATAAAGAACATGATAAAATTCTTAAAAATAAACAATTATAAACGTAACTATTTGTAATCATAATGCTTATTAGGACTTAGAATCATGACTAAAATAACAGTATTTTCAAGATTATCTAAGAGATTTGTAATAATCACATTTTCCATATATCTTTATTGGAAAATAAATAATTAAAAAGAACAACACAAAGTAAAATGCAATGCAGATGGTCAGATCAGATTAAAATATTGTTTGCAAATTATAATGTTACAAATTTTCACAACAAGTAAAAAAAATATACAATTTCTATAAGGCTTAGTTGATCAACAAACTAAGAAAATAAGGTTTATTGGAAACTTAAAAAAAATAATAGTCGTCGGAGTCGGGTAAATGTTCTGCTGCAGCAACCTTTGTCAAGGTGTTATCGTTATGCAACGAAGATAAAACTACCTCGGAAAAAACTTGGAGTATTAAATTCTCATAGTCAATAGATCATTTTTTATCTACGACGCTCAGACAATTTCTTCCTAAGACGTTTTTCTTCAATAAATAATTTATTTCAAGGCATGATTTTAATCTGCAACAATAGTTGTCATTAAATTTTAGAGAAGGGGTTACAGTTGTGGTAGCTAAATGCAAGGTATCATCAAGGTAAAATACGTCTAAATCTGTTTATGGGTTGAGGTTATCCGAAGAAAGCCAGGAAAGGTTATAAATTAAAGGTCCTATGCATAGTTCATCGTTTGTCATTGTTACAGTCCGGTGCTACTACTTAAAATAGATTTATAACGTACAATTAATGCAAAATATCACCGCTCTGGTCTTTTTGGACAGAGCAATCGGAGCCATAATGATCAGAAAAAGTCACAAAATCATAAATTTAGCCGAATTTGAAAAGCAGTAGAAAGTTGTGATTACGTCTCATAAAAAACATCATAACGATCACTTAATTCACATAACAAACACATTCACAAGCTTACTATTGAATTTAAATAACGTGCCATAGCAATCTAGTTCAGCCAGGCTTCAGACTCGCTAAAGTAGACTCATCTTTCATGGGGTACTGTTTGAGATGCTATAATAAAATTCCACAAAGCATTCTTGAGCTGAATGAAACAAAATTTAAAACATGTATTAAACGCACACTTTGTAAGCAAGCATATTACAAATTGGACGACTATATCGCTGATAAAACTGCTTGGCTCAATGCCGGTCCTGCTCCACAAGGACAGGGGCGCATAAATTGATAGCATTAAATTGTATTGTTGGAGCTGCTGAAGATTGTACAACTATCTTTGCATTGTATAGAATCAATCTCTTTATTATTATATAGCCGCATATCGCATATTGTGTGAGTGCTATGTACTAGAATGCTATCAGTCGCTAGAAACCTACGTTTTTCCTTGACTTGAATGTGCCGTGGCGATTAGGAGATATGTCATGCTCACTCAAATGTCTCGCTGATGGTGACGCGTGTGTCGGATCATTTAGTTCCCTTCAAAATGGTTGAGTTGAATGGTGCTGATACATGCGTCATGTTCGTGAACGAGCGCTGTCAGTTGGGACTGGTCAGCTCTTGGTTGCCACGGCTTTTGAATTTAATAATTTTATTTTTTAATTGTTTTTGTTTTTTTTTACTATGGACACCTTTAACGTGCACATCTTGCTACATTGTTCTCACATAATGTACCATCTCAACATGAATGATGTAACCAAGATTTTGTAAAAATATTCTGATTTAAAAGAGTGTCCATGGAGTTTCTTGCCCATTCTTCTCCATAGAGATCTACGCTAGGGAATGGGCAACTACAGTACTTTCACAGTTTTTATGTCTTGTGTCTGGGACTGTAGCTACATTTAATTTTCATATTTGTTTCGACAATTCAAAAGTGCCTGTAACTGGCCTACTTGAAATAAATGCTTTGATTTTGATTTTGATTTTGATTTTGAATCATAAAATTCGAGAACCAAATCCAGAGCAATCATAACCTTACCTTCGTAATGTTCGAACGCGGGAACGTGGCACACAGGTATCCTCCTCGATGGTTAGACCACTACTGGCCTTGCCCCGCGGAAGGGGAATAGAGTGTCTATAACGCGTAACCAGGGATGAGCGCGATATTTTACCTCAGCGCAGAGCGATGAGATAAAATGCCCGGTACCGATTTTAAATTAAAATTGTGGCAAAAGTATTGTTAGTATAACAAAAAAAAAATATTACTATGAAGATTAACTATTTGTTATGTAATCTAAATAAGTTTTTTCATTATGATCCTTCTCATTAAAAAGTTAAAGATTTTTTCTCCATTTAATCGGGTGTTGGGTCAACCCAGAGCGATCAGGATTTTAGGGTTTAAGATTTTTTTTAAATATTTATAATAAACTTATTCATAATATTAGCCTTGTATCACGTAGATTAGAAACCGAACTGACTATAAAAAAATATTTTGAAAACGTTTTTCGATTTTAAAATGGGTTTATCCAGCCCGAGACGAAAAAAAATGCCTCTGAAGATCGACCCAAAACATGATATTTGACCCCAGACAAAAAAGTCATTTCCCAGCAATAATTTTTGCGTAAAGTTACTTAGTTTGTTTGAGGTACAGAATGCTTGGTTGACGGCTTCGTGATGAGTTCTTTTACACCCTGTATTATGGTTCCTTTCGGTATCAAAGATTAGAATAATCACCTCCATTCTGTCTGCTTGTGTCATGTCAGTTTAAAAATTAATCAGGTGTTGCAGCAACATCACGAAAAACGTTAACCCTTATTTGATTATAATCTACTGAAATGTTTTTAGGATTCCGTACTAAAAATTAAAAAAAATGGAACCCTTATAGGATCACTCGTGCGTCTGTCTGTCTGTCCGTCCGTCTGTCACAGCCAATTTGCTCCGAATCTAGGTACTAGACCAAATCAGGTGAAATTTGACACAGATGTGCAAAGTAAATAAATATTTCTTTTTAATTTTCGGGCAAGAAAAAAAAAAGTTTTGCAAATCTTACTGTGTCATATATCAAATGAAAGGGCTCGTTATGAGCATATCAAATATATTTTTGTTATTATTGGAAAATTAATAGTTTTGATTTTATTCATGAAAGAAGACGAAAACTGACCATTCCCCCCTGAAAAAATACAAAATAGTGTTCATTGCATGTAGATTACAGGAAAACCTATAAGAATTCTATCAATTGAAAATAAAGTGGTAAATTCAATATAAGACTTTAGCATTGTACGGAACCCTCTCCACGTGAGTTTAACTCGGACTTGGCCGGTTTTTTAATTAAGTAAGCGACTACTTTTGAAGAAAATCTTATACCTTGCCAAAGTACACAAACAAACACAAAAACTACTGAACGGATTTCGATAAAATTTGGCACACATTAGTTTATAGCCTGGATTATCACAAATTATACTTTTTTATCCCGGTAGTAAGATGCTGTCACTATGATGCTGGACAACTACTAAACTCCACGTGTCCGAAGCCGTGGGCATAATAATAATGATATAAAAAAAAGTTTTTATTTCTAATACTTACACACACACACACACACATATATAGCCACACACACATACCACACACACATACCACACACACACATATACCTACACATACCTACACACACACACACACGCCACACACACACACCACACACAAATACCCGCCACACATCCGACACCCGTCTTTCTTAGCCGGTATGTTCCCAGACGTTCCCGAAAGGGAACAGAACAATGGCTTTTTAATTGTGTCTGTAATCGGTAAACAAGACGTTAATATTAGTATGATAGAGGATTGTTTTTTTTTTGACATGAAGCATGTGGGACAGCACTCAAACGTAAAATCGTTCTACCTTCCAGGTACGGGCTCTACCTCAAGCTGTTCATGGTGATGGGTGTGAACTGGACAGTGGAACTGCTGAGCTTCGCAGTGGGCGGCTCCAACTGGTACTGGATCATCACCGACATCTCCAACATCGGCCTCGGAATATTCGTCTTCCTCATCTTTGTGTGGAAGAAGAAAGTCCGCAACTTGGTGCAGAAGAGGTATGTGGTTAGACGAAAAGAACTTTAGTTCTTTTGGAGGTTCGGTCAGACGGTGAGGACAAATTGCGGACTTAGTTCCGGACACCAGATTTTGACAGATAATATAGTGAAGTATCTGTCAGTGTCTGTGTCCGGAACGCAATCTGTCCATACCGGTTTGTCTGTATTTTTAGTTGTTGTTGAGGTAGGACCTTTTGGATATAACTTGTAGCAACAGAGTAAGTAGATGATGGAATGGCCGTTTGCGGGTGAAAACCCACATGGGTTTTGAAGAGACAAGAAACACATTCTGAGCCGTTTTCACAGATCATACATATCTGTGGGAACGGCTCAGGATCCAACCGGTGAGTGGCTGTACCACAGTGTAAACTACTGAGAGCTCTTTCTTATGTCTCTTCTGAGAACAACTGGCAAAGAACCGATATCGCACGGAGAGCTAGCGAGGAACACCGAAGCTAGACGAGCGCTACTATAGGTACACACTCGCACTCGCCCTGTCTCGAAGTGTTTCATCGAGAGAGAGTACAGCCACCATTAAAGAAGCAGGAGTCACAGACATTCAGATAAGTCTGACACTACATCTCACACGTGCTACTTAATTCCAAAAGGTCCTATCTTAGCGACTATAAAAAAATTTCTTCATTATTTTCTTGTACCAGTGACAAAATTCCACTATTATTTATAGGCAAAACAGTAACATTGAAGCCAATTCATTATTCCCATTACTGGATGGATCGACCAAAACTCGGTCGGCTGCCAGTGGGCAGTAGCGGGTAACAGGTACCAAAATGGCGTCGAAGCGTAAGATAAAAACCTAAATAAATAACTAACTAAAACATTTTTTGAGAAACGTGATACTTATAGTAACAAATCCAACAATAATATTTGTTTCTAATCAAATTAATTCATAGCAGAAAATGCGCTTAATTTGCGCATTTTCTGTTATGCCCAGAACATTGCCAGCTGCATTGTACCTACAGGGTGCGAATCAAAAATGAAATGTTATGAGTTGTGCTGAAATTGCATTGTACACTTTGCCTGTGACCCAAAATATATAACTACTCTAAATAAATAATTAGGTGATCCCTGTTAGGCTTCACCTAAAGAAATACCTAAAAAGAACGATCACTGTTGAATTTTCAACGAAGAAAATTTAAGAAAAAGAAAATCTATTGATCCAGGTTCAGGTAACGCTTGGGCCAGTACCAACCGTAGTAACGAGAACATCATAATGTATTGGTATTGAATTCCTATCAGCCTATTCATAAAGCTAAGCTCACGTAAGTAAACGGAAACCACAAAGGTCGATCCTACTCCAAGTACAATGCCCGTATTCACTCAATGTCGACAAATGTTGACAGGAACTAATATCGCAAGTGTATTCAGCGGTGTGTACTGAGCACACAGTACTATAGGCATGTGGACGATGTTCCGTGACATGCAATTTATCAACGACCAACACTTTCCATGTTTGACGAAGATTATATCGCTTTTTGAATAAGCACTTCAAAGAAAATGGAACACCGCTTAGTTTGACGACAAGGTAAACAGTTCTATGTCGATTAAAATAAAAACATAGAGAAAGTTAATGGCCCTAATTGCGCTATCCAAATGACAATTTATAGCGAATGCAATTTTTTTGCAATTCGAACTCGACTGTCTAAAACCTAAAACCAGTTAACGGGTTAAATCCAGCGTGTTAAAACTAGCTTAAGCTTTTTATGTGGAACTCATAACAAACACTACTAAAATAAGGACGAACGGGTTTGAAGTGTGTTTGCACAACAAACAAATGACTAAACATCACGCGTTTTATGTTCTATTTCTCACGGTTTTTATAAAATAATATAATCTTAGCACTAAGTTTAAAATAATAACATTTAATACCAGAATCATAAGCAATAAGTACTATCCTCCAATTTACACAACTCCACCGGCTAACTTTACAGATTTCGAAAAAACAGTGCTAGTGGAATTCATAACCTCCTTTTTTCGAAGTCGGTTAAAAATAACATAATACGTCTTATAACCCGCAGAGGTTTAGAGTTGGTACACCCAGTTACCACTAGTGTTTGAATCCCAAGTAACAGGAGACGAGCTTACTGCCATCATCCGGGTAAAATCAACGCAAATTCGACTCCAGACTGCTACTTCGAAATTCATGATGGTAAAACCCAATAACACCATCTTCGAACTGGAAATTGAACGCGTCATGCTTACGACCATCACTAGATCAACGAGGCAGTTTAAAACAGTTTAAATGACACAAGGTTTTTCCAGAGTCCACAACATATTCAGCCAATAATTTTGTCTCAACTGGGACCCACGCCTCCTCTGTGTGAGAGGAGTACTCCACAAGCAATAATGGATTCCGAAAATCAATGCTACGCTTTCTATATGACAGAAATGTAAAATCCCTAACTAATAATACCTTTGTTTATTCAGATTCCGCAGTATGTTCGGCATGGCGACCCCGGAGCGCGACCAGCGCACCGGCAAGTGGAACACCACCAGTACTGCGCCGACGGAAGACACGCGTATCTCCACCGACGACTCCGCGCTGCGACTCAAAGATATGCACTAATCTTATAGGTGAGGCTCCATTACCTAATCAAAATCAGGGAAGTTAATTGTTAAGCCGGACACGCCACGACACTTAAGTGTGCCGGCTGCTTTAGCTAAGCACCACTGACTACCCACTTAGTCCGTTCAAACAACTTTGTACGAAATTGCTATCAATTTGCTTATCCACAACCGGCGGCTGCCGCCGGCATACCTGTGTATAAATTTGATTGGATTTAAAAAGCACCTAATTGTAACCCCGGTCGGGTTACAAGACAATTGATCACTGAATGGAGTGCAGCACTGGAGGTTACTTTTCGTCTCAGAAAACACGTTCGTCTACTATAAAAAGATAATCTACTCACGTCTTTCGTCGTCCCCAAATGGGTGCGGATGACAAATGACAACACGATTGGTGCTAAGATTTTCTATTAAAAAATGGTAGGGAAGTTTTCAATGCTAGAAGGTCATTTCGCCAGCTGTTGTGTTTAAGTCCGATCATCCGATGTAATAGTGAGTGAACCTATTGGCATAGGTATACCGAGTAAAAATCCAGACTGATCTGATGGTTACTGCTTAATATCTATCGAAAAATTGGCAATCAATCCCTCACCTTTGACCGCAAAACTGTTAAAGCAATCATTAAGATTTTGATAAAAGGATTCGGGGACGTATACATATACCAACTCTAACTAACGCAGCTTTTAGATATGAACGCGAGGTATTTAGCCGCTAAATTCCCTAACTATTATTAATTTTATGTTTGCAGATTCCAGAACATGACATGTTTGCACCAAAGAATTCTCATGAACCCACGGACGCATCATATTTACAAAATCGCTAGTCAATATCATTGCAAAATAGAATCACGACATACTGCAACGCTTTATGTGAAATTATCTAGATGTGTAATATTTAAGTGATTAGGTTTAAGAAAGTCAATGGTGCCGATTCCCTTGTTTACAAACTAAACCAAATTTAAGTTCAGTGCATCTTTTTCTTTCTATTTCATTAAGAAAAGGACAGAAGATAAATTTTAGTTATGTTCTGTCAAAAGTTTTAGACGCGATTAAAAAGTTGACTACTAAAATTACATCAAATTACGTCATAATTTGACAGGATTAAACTAATATTTATCTTCTGTCCTTTTCATAATGAAATAGAAAGAAAAAGATGCATTCAACTTAAATTTAGTTTAATTTGTGAACAAGGGAATCGGCACCAATGTATAATTTTCATTTTTAGGAAAATCATGAATTCACGAGCATTTATTTCTTTAGATTAAGTACCTACGATAGGCTTAATGATAGTGTTTTGTGAGTAACGTTACTTCCACAAGTCTACCTAAGCTAAGTAGACCTTTTAGTAGCTATTCCACATTCAAGTTTTCAGTCAATGTTATTTCCACATAATCAAAAATAATAAATCAACTTAACTATTTATTTCAATATTTTAAACCAAATTGTGAATGCAGATAATGTAACGTAAGTACATCAAATGGAATGATTTTTATTAGTAAATAATTTACCAAGACATTTTTTTATAATATGTATCTATTCATACACGAAATATTTTCAGGGAATCATCTACATAACGGCCTTTAGCGAAGCCATTTCAAGGAAAAAATATCTGAGAATAATAAAAGAAAAAAAAAAAAAAATAACTTGACCCACATAAGAAATACTAACTCCATAATTTTCAACATCCATTACGCTAGTTACGTCGGTCGCCGCGTCGGTCGTTTATGTCATACTACGTCGTAGTAAAGGGCAAAAGGTCTCAAGAAATTTTGAAAATATAATAATTTCGTAGTTACAAGAAAACTAAGATATTTGTTTTTTCGTTGCTATAGCTTCGTTATAGCCGTTAAATAATTCTCTGAAAATATTTCGTGTTTGAAAAATAAAATATATACTTATTCAATTCTATTTTTGTGTACAGCTTTCCCCCAAAGACGGGTTTTATAATAAATAGGTAGGTAGGTATTTAGTTTTACATTTATCTAGATAATAATATGTTAACGCTAGTGTATAAGATCCGTGCCTACCGTTGTTTTTAATGGCTAAAAGTACAAATGTATAGATTTATGAAAGTGCAGTTAGTAACTTTGTTACATTGTTACGAAATTGTTGGATTTAATAATTGTTTGCATGTGTACCTATGATGTGTAGCTTTTAAAATATAATATTAGATGTAAATAAGTTTGTTTTATTTAAATAGGAGAGATGAGAGGTATCCCTATCGCTATGCCTGGCCAGTTTTAGCGAGTAACAGTAACTTTAGCAACTAAAAATGAGTTGGCGAGCTACGAGTATCTAACGATGCACCTCAACTATCAGCACGGAATCTCATTTTTCCATACCAATCGCATATTTTCTTTTTTGTCGCTCAGCACCGTCATTTTCTCTAGCAAATCTGCTTCTTGCTCTAGCGGGAAACAGAGCGGGAATTCTGTAGCACTTTTTATACGATTTGTCATTTCGAATTACTTTTAGAACAAATACTTAATTTGTATATTTTATTATAAAATATATTTCTATTACGCAAATTATTAATTGTAGTTTTAATCAGAAATACACGAAAGCGAGTGTCCTTTGTGTACGACACGTCTAATATGGTCACACATAACATTGTTATTAAACAAAATCTTTAATATTCTCCATATGTACCCGTTTAATGATTATGTTTGATTCACTTTTACATGATTTATCTTTTAACTGTTTTCACAATAAAAAACCGTACTTACTACTTACCTACACATCATAAACATCATCACATTAACTACAACTTACAATCCTTACCAGTGATCCTTACTTGTGAACGAAAAAAAAAAACTTAAAAGTCGAAAACACCGCCATAACACCTTTGATGACAGATTTCAATGTTACCACTTAAAAGACAGCAAATAGACGTAGGTAATAATTTTTATTTTTACTAAAAATACAATCATACTTTTAAGTACGGATTGAAAAGCTAAACAAAACATTTAAGTAACTTATTTTACTTGTAGTCGGTGTAATATTTTCTACCGATAATCAGAGGAGCTCGTGGCGAAATGTTATCAGCCGCTCGAATCGATCTCCACGTTAAGCAGCACTTGCCTATGGTTGGTCGGGTCCGTGGATGGATGACATTCATTGCTTAAATACCGAGTTTCTTTCATGCCTTGGAAAGCACGTTAAGCCGGTTGGTCCGCAGTCGTTACAGGTTAGTCAGTGGACCGAACGTCTGTCCGGGGGAAACTGACCAAAATACTAATATTTGCATGAAATAAGAAAAAACTGAAATTTTATCAGCCTAGGGTAATTCAGGAACCGTCACATGACTAAGGGGTATCGAATTACACAGCACTAACTGGGTTGTGGAGGTCAGTTAAGCCGTCGCTCCATCCATCCAAATAATGTTATTCACCTGCATAAGGTTAGACTTGAAGCCGACCCCAACCTCTTAGGTTAGAAATTGCTAGGCTGCCATCATGCCGTTGTGTTTTATTAACATGACGTCGTCGTTGTGAATCAAAAAAGCACCTGGAAGCAATTTTAGAAATCTAGTGGTGTCGTAGGGTGTTAAAAGTATAGCTTTGTTCGAATAGTGTATCCGAAACTAGTACTTAATCTATAGATCTATAGACCAAACTATAGACAAAACCTTGACAAAACCATAAATGTCGAACTGTCACGACTGTCTAAGTGACATTGTCATTGTCAAACTGGCTAACCTCTAACTTGTTTTGATTTTGTACGAGTGCGAAATCCGAAAGAAAACATTTTATTTTACGTTTTAATTTATAAGTGAAACCCTTTTTCTTTTGATTAGGTAATATAACAAGTATCTGCAATTTATATCACGTTCCATATTTTGGTCATACTGAAACACTCAAAATCATAATATTAATTTTGTCGATTACCAAAGTATTATTATTCTGTTTAAAAGTAGACGAATTTTACTTTGATCATTTTTAATGTAGTTTTATCAATGATCATTAGTAGGGAGTTCATTTACACCAATCAGTATGTATCATTCAATTGGTAGCTAATCAACCTTTGGACTTTACTTGGTCCGGCATAATGTGTAGCATTGGTTACGGCGCAGCTCTTGTGGTTCTTTTGCTTTCAGCTATTGTGTCGTATATTTTTGTGATGAGTCCAACAGGTGGGTCATAACAAAACAAAATATAGAAACTTTCGCAAACTGCTTTTTATTCAAAGTTTTCATTTCTTGTAAGCATCAAAATTGTGCATTATTAATAATTAATTAGCAATTAAAACAATCACTTAATATTTAAAATACTATCTGAACTTTATTCAATGTACCTATTGTTTTTCAACAGCTGATGAAATGGCAAACAATGGATTTGTATTTATTTCAAATGCCGCTAAAGCTCATGTTGTATGTCAACGTGCTTCCAAGTTTGTGAGGAGAGTATTATACGTAAAAGTAAAAGATTACTCGGAGAATACACTGCCAGTGCTCAGCAGACAGATTGAGAATGTGTATGCAAAAGTAAGAGTTCTTAATTGTTTTATTTTGAGTAGGTATTAGAGCACCTTCTAGCCTGAAACGCAGGTTCCACCTAGTTCAGGCAATAAGCAACAGTGGTCTATTTCATTTGATAGGATAATTAATTGTAAATGTGCCCCTTTTTATAAATAAACTATTTATTATTTATTTATTTATTATTTAAAATATCTTCATTATTAGAATTGTGTAACTTAATTGGAATAAATAATGAGATGATGATATTGTCTTTGACCCAAAGGTTGAGTAGTCGAGAATGTCTTGTAGCATTACAGCTACCTCTGTAGCACTAAATGAAGTATAAATAAACAAGAATATTCTTATATTCCAAACATTGCTACAAAACCAATAAAGTATATCTTTTATTCCGCAGGCTTCTGCACAATATGGTCACTTGGACATAAGACTGATGTTAAAACCCAGTGGGACAATAAAAGTAGTAACTAACACTCCTATAGACATGATACTGTATGACAGTGAGTTATCCAAGGATATTGACATACTGAAGAATTCTGTGTCTACTGTACAGAGTGGATACAAAATGCAAAGTATTGGTAAATACATGTTTACTTAGTAAAAATTGTTAGTACATTCAGATTCACTGCATACTGCTGATGCTTCATATTAGCTGTGTACTGTTTGATGAATTTTCAAATATCTATCCTAAGTGAGCACTAAAGATATTTGAAAATTCATTCCCTAAAATGGTTAAATAGAACCTAGTCATTTTGCCGATAGTAAATCCCATGGGTACATAGCTTGTTAAATAAATAATTATATTTAATTTTATATACTTAAGTATTATTCACAATGCGGTCCTCTGACCAGAGCCAGTATACAAATAAATTCCAATAACTACATCAAGCCATTCCATAAATACCCATCCGGCAGATAATTTATTTGTCACTGTAAAGTATATTCTATCTACACTAATATTATAGTTTGTAATGAATAATATAATATACTATATATTATATTATAATATACTTTTTAACCAATGCAGTTGTGTTATCAAGAATACGGGTAGTTTAGTTTTTTACTTTTTTTTTATTCTTCTGCCGATGGTGAACTTTTCATCTACACTTCTACACTAATATCATAAAGAGGAAAGATTTGTATTTTTGTATTGTTGTGTGTGTATGTTTGTAATGAATAAACTCAAAAACTGCTGCGCCGATTTCAAAAATTCTTTCACCATTAGAAAGCTACATTCACCCTGAGTAACACAGGCTATATTTTATCACCGTACTCCCACGAGAACGGGAACTACGCGGGTGAAACCGCGAGACGTCCGCTAGTCTATCATAAAAAAGTAACATTCAACATGATATCATTCATTTTTCACCCTAGATGATAAGACATATTGTTATATAGATTAAATAAATGCAAATCATCACATATTACCATTACATAACACTTTTTCAATGGCTTTTGATTGTTAGTGAGTTAGCATAATGTTTTATTGTTACATTACAAAAGACATAGTTATAATAAAAACTTTTTAACATCAATATGCTGCCAGAATTATATTGCGGCTTGTGTTATTTAAAAAAAAAAAAACATAAATTAGCAGACAATTTGATTGATGTCATCATTAATCAAATCAGTAAATATATGATGCTCTGTGAATCAAATTGTCATAATCATCACTTCACATCAGGCGAGTTGTGGCCAAAAGCAAGCTTATTTAGTATTTAAAAAAAACTGCAAGCCTTTAGGGCTGTCACTGGACATTGTGCCCCCATGTCAACTAACCTACACACAAAAATTTGCTGAATGTCTGTAGGACAATTGTAAAAAAAAAACAAGTTGGGCATAGCAAAGACAATATCTTCAGATCCCCGGGTTCATGGATGACTCAGATCTCAAGTGTGTATGCGGCTTGTGTCCATAGACAATAGCACAGCCCACCTTTAATCTTGTGCTGCAAGTCCTGAAGCCCCACTCTCTAACGTTTCGTCCTTATATTCGGATCTACCCGTCTCTCTCACTCGCACTCATCTGCAGACGTGTGCGAGAGAGACGGATAGATCCGAATATACGGACGAAACATTAGAGAGTTGGGCCCCTGACACATGCATACTTGACGATCTTATGACTGCATCAGCGAGCGGAGTTCACATAGCAGAATTCTGGGCCAAATATATTATTAACTAGCGGACGTCACGCGGTTTCACCCGCGTAGTTCGCGTTACCGTGGGAGTACGGGGATAAAATATAGCCTATGTTACTCAGGGTGAATGTAGCTTTCTAATTGTGTAAGATTTTTTGAAATCGGCGCAGTAGTTTTTGAGTTTATTCATTACAAACATACACACACAAAAATACAAATCTTTCCTCTTTATGATATTAGTGTAGAAGTGTAGATGAAAAGTTCACCATCGGCAGAAGAATAAAAAAAAAGTAAAAAACTAAACTACCCGTATTCTTGATAACACAACTGCATTGGTTAAAAAGTAGTTGTAATTATTCTTCCATTGTAAGAATTCAGGTGCATCCTTATCTGTTTCGTTGTACAGAAGATATGGTACTATCTAATTTTCAACATAATCCAAGCTAACACTGTTGATAAAAGATTAAGCCAGTGCGTTCTTCAAGAACATACACTAGTGACCTACTTAATACATGGGAACCCAGCCCAATGCTCACATAACTAGACTAACAAACACAACTGATATTGTGGATGTTATCGCGAATATTTCGACGCAATGTCGACGTCCAAATCGTAACGAGGTTACGCTTGGTCGGCGCAACTCGACAATGCGTTGCTCGTGCACTCTCAGACTTTCTGACCGGCTCCATAACAAAAATCATAATTCAGTCTATTCGCCAAGCTCGGTGATTATAGCAAGGTCCTGGGTTCGATTCCCATGTCTGGCAGTGTTATAGTGTTTTTCCATTAGGAATTCCCAGTAGCAGCCACGGAGTCAGGATTTGTATCTGGTTGCTGGCAATAGGCTCTCCTTCTGTTACTTACATGAGATAAATATATAACTGGCGAAAAGTGAGTGTACTATTAAAAATACAAGTACTTATAATACATAATTATCTTGTTTCCATTTTTTTTTTTTGCCGTGTGGTATCCGGCAGAGTAGAATAGAACCAACCCATTACACTCACGGGTGTCGTATAAGGCTACTAATGTCTGAGGCAGAACACCTTGCGCCTCCGTAGACCAGAGAATGGGCAGCAGCGTTTTCTGTTAGTCTTTCATCACTGCGATCTCCAATCCGCCTGCCAAGCGTGGAGATTACGGCAAATTCCTCCCATCATGGGAGAGGCTTATGTCCAGCAGTGGACGTTATGGGCTGTTGTTGTTGTTCCATCTTTTAAGTGCGCTCTTAGAGGCGGGGGTATCTGCTAAATTAGTGACTCTATTTGTGGTCCGAATAGTGCGAAATGAGTGTTTTTTATTTAATTGTAGCCTAATAAATCATAAGATTAAAATGCCAATTGTACACTTTGTGAAGAAAATAGTGACAAATATTTGTATGAAAAAAAAAAACTAAAACTTAATACCGTTTAGGCGTAGTTACGAAATTTCAAAGAAAAAATGCTTCCCTTTGAATATTTTTTTCATATAGATAGATAGATAATATTTTATTTGCTAAACATGTGTCATACATACAAGAAAATACATGCATGAAAAATGGTAACACGAACAACATTATTAGGTACAGCATGTTTGCCACATGATGTGACGTGCAAATGTCCAGAAGAGTTATTATTTAAAACATCCTCATAGAATAACAATAAATAATAAAATTAAGAATGATAATAATAAAGTTAGAATTATTTCAATTGTACCAATTAAAGTTTAGAGTCTAATAAGCAACATATTTTTTTTTTCACATTTATATTCACTCATCAAAGAGGAGTTACATGGAGAAAACCTCTCGTTAGCAGATACCACCCCCTTAAACAACCAGGTTTCTTGTTTATTTTTTCCAAACCCCGAAGACCCGAAGTATTACCTACAGCCGTGATGTTATTATGTTATTATTAGTGACATAGTTTTCGTTTACAGATTGTCAAGAAGCAACCAACGAAGCGCCATTGGAAAAAATACAGACGTACGAAAATGTTGCGCTCGGGGGAACATTCGACCGTTTACACAATGGTCACAAGATTCTGCTGTCCCAAGCTGCGTTGCGAGCCACCAAGCTTGTCACGGTGGGAGTCACTGATGTTAATTTGATTCAGTGTAAGAACTACATTTTAGTTTAGCCTTGCTACTGTACTCTACTTTGTGCTTGGCGGGATATTACACCGCTTACACAATAGGCCTTATGCCAATTGTGTTAGAGGTGTAATATTCTGCCCTTGGCCCAGCGCATACGCTGGAGGTGCAGCGGAGCGCATTTGAAGACAACAATTTAATATAAACCTTAACTACCTTGATATACGGTCGCGCGCATGCTCTTGTAGTAGCTTGAGGGCGCTCCGAGTTACGAGTACCGCGTGCGAATTTATTGACCGTATATCAAGGTAGTCAAGGTTTATATTAAATTGTTATCTTCAAATGCGCTCCGCTGCGCCTCCAGCGGTGTGCGCTGGGCCCTTGTTATCACAAGAATGTTGCAAGCTGTTTAGTGTAAGAAATAAAGAAATACATTTTACTTTAGTCTTGCTTCTTGCGCTAGTCTCATTCTAATGCTTACAAAATAGGCACAAGTGTGAGCAAGTAGTCACTGATGTTAATTCATTCGCAGCTAACTTCCGAGCCGCCATAAAGTTTGAAAAGAACTATATATATATACTATAGTGCATGCTGCTTTTTGCTAGACTCCCGACATTCGACCAAATATAGTTTGGCATAGCATTGTGAGCAGCGGTGGTGGCCCCGACTTACGAACATTAGTCGTGGGTTCGAACCCAGGCAGGCGCATTACTTAGTGTAATTTATTTCATCACCGCTGCTCTCAAAACGGTGAAGGAAAACATCGCTAGGAATCCGGCATGTCCTAGAACCAAAAAATTCGGAGTCATCTGACATCTACCAATCCGTACTGGGCCTGCGTGGTGGATTATAGCCCTTTCCCATAGAGAGGAGGCCGGTGTCCCAGCAGTGGGAACATTAATAGGCTGATTACGATGATGATAGCATAAGCACAATCAGCCTATAATGTTGCCACTGCTGGGACACAGGTCCACTCCCTATGAGAAGGTATGGGCGATAACCCACTATGCAGGTCCAGTGCGGGTTGTTGGATACCTTTGTACGTATATAAATCATAACAATATTATGTTCAATCTTGACTAAGGTCTAAATACATCATGATATTTTTTTTCTTTTCAGCCAAAACTTTGTATGAGTTAATACAACCCGTTGAAGTAAGAATGAAAGAGGTATTGAACTTTCTAAAGGACATCAACCCGGATCTGGAATACAATGTGTTTCCTTTGAAAGATCTTTATGGACCAACCAAAGATGACCCCAAATATCAGGTAGGTTTTATTAATTTTATGGCACACTCTTGGCAAATAATTGTGTAAGGGAATATCAAACTGTTTTCGGGATAGAAAAAAGAAAAAAATCTTATTCTTTATTGCACACAAAAAAATCAAATATACATAAAATTGCAATTATATAGTTTATGTACAAAGGCGAGCTTAACCCAGAATTGGGTTTTCTTACAGCAAACCTAGTTTTGCTGAGTTTTATCTTTGTCAATAAACATTGATTTACAAAAAAATGACAAAAAAAAAAATTAGTCCGTCAGTTAGATTATGAAAAAATATTTGACCCGTATTTTTTCTTTTGTTACGTAAACCAAAATTGACGAAGACGCTTTTAAAATTCTCAATACGTCACGCCGTGGCATATTTTTAGTGCGTCCTGACGTCACGAGTGCCCCACTCCCGAGTTTTGATGCGTTTTATCTTTGTCAATAAACATTGATTTACAAAAACAAAAAATACGTGTCCATTATTTTCCAATACTCTAACTGACGGACTAAATAGATTTGCAATTTACTGATGGTGGAAACTAGCCTAATGTAACTCCCAAGTCAGACAAAGTGAGATTGGAATTATCTATCAGGATTTTCCCAGTAGCACATAACAGCCTGGAGTTAGGATTTCTGTTCGTTTACTGGCACTAACATAACATCACGCCTGTAACCCCACAAGGGTTAGGCAGAGGAGTACCTTTAGCCAGTTATGTTTAGGTCCGTAATGGGGGGCGAGCTTATTGCCAGCAACCGAGCACAAATCCAGACTCAGAAAAAAACTGACTGACGAAGACGAGACTGAGTAAAATTCCTGGATACTTCCACTTTGCCCGATTTTGAAATCGGGCTTTGGACCTCTAGACTAGACCAACGAGGCAGTCCTGGAAATAAGCCCCTGTCAAATAAGATAATTATAAGCTTATAGGGACTCAGAAAAAAACTGACTGACGAAGACGAGACTGAGTAAAATTCCTGAATACTTCCACTTTGCCCGATTTCGAAATCGGGCTTTGGACCTCTAGACTAGACCAACGAGGCAGTCCTGGAAATAAGCCCCTGTCAAATAAGATATAAGCTTATAGGGCGAAATACAGTTAGATTAAATTAAAAAAGGATGCCACTTAATGGATGGGTATGCTGGAAGAGATTTCTTTAGAAATAAGCATCACCTTTGTACCTATGTTTCTATTCCTTTCTTCTTTTCTGTATTTAGTGTGTACATAAACCGTTAAATAAATAATTAAATAAATGGGGTTGGCCGGTGAAAGCTGACTAATGAGGTCAAGCCTTTTTGAAATTTAAAATGACATTACCAGATAATTGGGCAAATATCTAATGCTTTGCAAGATGATGGCTTTGCGTTGTACTTTCTATAGCTTACGTATATGTACGGCGTGTAGGTACCTCTTGAGCATGGCTTCGTTCATTGGCTGTTAAGCAATTGAGATCTATTTAAAGATTTATATCAGATAACAATGATTGCTAAACGGATATGATGACATTTTATGCAATAATGATTGGTCAAGTGTTGGCGCAAACACTGGACATCCTGCCTAAGTGCCTATCCTATCTATTATAATCTTTGTCTAAGGATATTACCATATGCTTATCTTAAAAGTACTTATAATCATAATATTTCCACTAAACGGTTATTATTGTATTCGTATGCACGACGACCAATAAAGCTATGCAAAACCTCTCTCATGTTGCTGCTGATATCTCACTGTACGGGAAGCTCATACAAAGCGAGGTCAGGTTACACTAGATATGTATAGCTTGATGTGTCGCCGTGTGTACCACAACATTGTGTTAGAAAGAGACGAAGCTATACAGAACGAATAACTCCGTCTCTATCCCACAGTGAAGTAATATTAGTCCTATAAGAGGTACCTACTTGATATGCAGGCTTTTGATTTTAGTTAATAATCGTGAGCGAGGAAACGCTTCGTGGCGCGACGAAGATTAACGAGAAAAGAGTGGAAAACGGCCTCCGACCAATGGATGTTCACGTGATTGGTCTAGCGGAGGATGAGCAGGCGCAAGGGTCCCAGGAGGAGGAGAACAAGATCAGCTCAAGTAATCAGAGAATACGAAAGCTTGGGACCTTGATAAAGCCTCCTACGGTAAGATAATATTGAATTTTATGTTTTTGTGTGAATATCGTGGCAAAATAATAACGGTCGCTCGGGTCGATCTTTAGGTTAAAAGCCGTGCTTGCCTAGGTTGGTCTGTGGATGGGTGACCACCCAGTACATATCGAGTTTCCTCCGTGCCTCGGAAAGCACGTTAAGCCGTTGGTCCCGGCGGCTGTCATTTGTAGATCTTTGACAGTCGTTACAGGTAGTCAGTGGCCCAAAAAGTCTGACAACCAGTCTTACCAAGAGGTATCGTATTCCCCTAAACTAAGTGGGTTGTGGAGGTCAGATAGGCAGTCGCTCCATGTACAATACTGGTATTCAGCTGCATCCGGTTAGACTGGAAGCCGACCTTAACATAGTTGGGAAAAGGCTAGGCAGATATAAGATATTACATTGCTGAGATGACGAGTAATAGTATGGAAGAATTAAATAAATTGGGATAAAAGCGAGAATGATGATTTGTGAATAATGTTCGAGTGCACCTGTGTCTGCTATATAGTCTCCCGCGAGAATGGTTAGTCTCCACTGATATTGTCACACATGGCTATTGACCTGGATGAGGACTTTTACACTTATATCCCAGGTTTGTGAATTCGTGGACAATGTTGTGGGTTACATTTGTGTAGTATCATAAATATGGAATAGATTGCAATAAATGTATTTTTAAGTATTTTGCTAATTTAAGTGTATCTGTTTTTTGTCCCTAACAAATGAAATAAAATACGTTCCAGTATGATTATTCCTGACCAGCACATCGCCCGCGACTTCGTCCGCGAAAATTGTGATATCTCGGCTAATTTGCATGATATCAATATAATTTATAGCCTATGTTGCTCGGTAAACATGTACCTTTCTAACGGTGAAAGAATTTTTGAAGTCGGTCCAATAGTTTTTAAGTTTATTTGTTACATACAAAAATACAAACCTTTCCTCTTTATAATATTAGTGTAGATATCCACGCAGGCGAAGCTGTAATCAAAAGCTGGTACTACATTAAACGAAAGATTATATTTGCAGCCTAATCCCCACATACCAGACTGGCCGTACGTCATCGGATTGGCAGGAGGTATTGGTAGTGGGAAAAGCAATATTACGAAAAACTTAAGGTGAGTCATACTATCAAATGTCACAATTACTTTGTTAATGTAGAGGTACAAAGTAAAAAACAATACTTTTATTATAATTACGACTATGATTATAGTTGCCCATACACATAGTTAGTTTCTGAAGTCGAAGAATGGACAAGAACAAGACACAGGCATACATCTTACACTCACTCACACACCCCTCCCCAAACACTCACTCACACACCCCTCCTCATACACTCACTCACACTTAACCATTCCCCCACACATCGTCTTAGTGACAAGCATAATATTCACTTTCTTATTTTTATTTCTTTTACTTAAGCCTTAATTTTGTATTTTTTTTTTCTAATTTATTTTTTCTGTAATAATTGTAAAAAAACACGAGTTTGTTAATGTTATGGAAGGGTGGAGTCTCCTATCACAGGCTTTAGACGCTTAAAAGGAAACTCCGATCACTGGTCTATAAGAAAAACGTGGCAAAAACCATAAATCATTTTTATTTTATTTTTTCATTTTTCATGCCTATGGATTACTCTTTTCGAAGGAAAGTAAAATCTCTTCTACAAATTTGTATGTTTGCGGTAGAAACATGCGTTATTTTCTCAAATCCCTTGTTAATTATTGGGATAACGGTTACGCTCTTTAAACTTACACAATGAAAAAAAAACTGTTACATTTCTGTTCACTCAACACAACAAAATGAATGGCCCAGCTGTTCTTTTTCGTGATCAATGTTTCTTGTCACTTGTATAGATCTTAATTAAACCAACAGAGATATGGGTGCGGCGATTGTAAACTGCGACATAATCGCCCATGAGTTGTACAAGCCTGGTCTGCCGCTCAACAGCACCTTATCCGAGACCTTTGGTGAAGACATCATTATGGAAACCGGAGAAGTGGACAGGAAGAAGCTGGGGAAAATCGTATTTTCTGATAAGGTAAACAGATATTTAAGTTTAGTTATAGGGTGTAATACTATGCTCTGGATTTCCACTCGGATCCAGCCTGTCCCCTTGCTGTCCTCTCCCAGCGACGCCCTAAGCCGAGACCCGTACCCCGAAGGGGATGCCCTTTAGCGTGTAGTCGTTTAGTTTGTAAGTTTTATGCCCTGGCTGGAGGCCTTACACTTAAGGTACCCACAGGATTGTCCGGTTAAGCAGACGACAACCTCTCTAGGTTGAACTGCGAGATGTCATACCGCAAAAAAAAAAAATTGCTCTGGATTTCTTTGCACAGAAAAACGTAGTTAAAAGACGGCACATTCTTCTTCTTAGAATGTCAGTGGCAATTTTTTATTAAATAACATACGTTTGGCCCAAAATACAGCTATGCGAATAAGATCGTCAAGTGTGCAGGTGTCAGGGCATGCGGCGCAAGATGGCAGATGTGCCATTAAATTGTCTGTGGAGACACGCCGCCTACACATTTGAGATCTGAGCCGTCTATAAACCCCCATCTGAGGATATTGTCTTTACTACGGCCGACCTGGGTTCGGAGTCTATTCAGAGATTTCCAAGTCGGCCACAGCAAAGCATGCCCAGGTGGAAGGCCTTCAGACGGCTCGATGAAGCCGTTAGGGGGCTTAAGCAGTTCCCGCCAGAGATCACATCTCGCTGTGGAGGCATTACTATTAGCTGGACTAGCTGGCAACACACCCAACTAGCTGGGCACTGGAACGTAACTGTGCATTGGGTGAAGTGAGTCGGCTTGTAGCTTCGTCCTCTCGGTGCGGCTGGCTATGGTCCTACGAACTTTTGGAGGAGCAATCCCAGTTAGTGGATGGCACATTATTTTTGTTAAAAATCAAACAAGTTTATTGCCCTTTGCTTTTAATCCACAACACAAACAGGAAACAAAAATAAAGTTTAGATTTAACAAAGTACAAGTACTTTTCTGCATCGTCATCATGCCTCTATTCTAGTTTATTTGATTAGTACGCGCCTGTCTTTAATACATTTCCCTTCATAGCCATATCGGACATTGAGCTTGCGATCTTCAACTTTAGCCGTTGAGTCGAACATTGAAATTTCAAACACCCACTGTCAATATCACTTTTCATACAATATCTTTTAAAGGTCTTTTTTCATTAGCTAAAGAAAATTATGTCTTGTTTTATAGGAGCAACTAGAAAAACTGAACAGCTTAGTATGGCCTGCGGTCATCGAAGAAGCTCAGCGTCGGATTCACGCATTAGGGGAGGAGGGATATCGAGTTGTAGTAATGGAAGCTGCTGTCATGGTGAGAGCCAAATGGTTCAAGGCTTGCCACCAAGTGTGGGCCGTCATCGTGCCGCGGGACGAGGTGAGACGCACTGTCATCTGTCTCTTTCTATAATCGAGCAGGGATACCGAAGTCGCCATCATTGAGTAGTGGGCCACAGTGAACAAGAATCGGTCTTTCTTGGTATAAGACCTTTTCTTTGATCATTATCCACAGCCTTAATTCACCCAATGCTATATATAGGCCTCTTTTTTAGTTCCATTCGTTATGTTCTGCCTCATCCTGGTTTTCCCTCCGATGACAACAATATCAAATTTACTGCTATAGTTGGTGCCAATTAAGATCGCAAAAGCGGTCATTGACCCACCTACATTTATTAAAATTCTTAACTTTGAAATCCAAAAATAAGCCTGTTCAAGTCTTGAATCGTCATCTGTCGTGATCTTCAATATTTTTTCTAATAAAAAAACGATACATGGTTCATTTGTTTTGTTTCGTAGGAAGAAATATTAGGGAAAGGGCAATGACTGCTATTGCGATCTTAACAGGCACCAACTATTGTCAATTATTATAATAAGCTGATTTTATTACTTACTCCACTTCTCTCAAAGAGGTACCACCTAGGTGATTATGCTATTCTATTACCATGAATTTGTACAATTTAAACCCAGCAATTCTCTACAGGCAATAAAAAGGATACAGGACCGCGACAACCTGTCACCGGAGGACGCAGCCAACCGAGTAGATTCCCAAGTGTCCAATCAGGAGCACGTAGCCCTCGCCAACGTGGTGTTCAGTCCACTATGGAGCTACAAACATACGCGGGGTCAAGTTGAACGCGCGTGGAAACAACTGCAGGAGTTCCTGAACAGTAGGAAGTAAGGTAAGGTGGAGAGGCGGAGATCTATAGAACGTGCATCGGAAAATAAACCGTATTAGTACACCGCTAAGGTGCATATTCCTACAAGCGGCTCTGATCAAGCGTATCATACGTATTGGAACATTAAGTCTATGTTCATAAGGTTCGTATTCGGATGAAACGCGACTGACCTTAGTCTAAGTTCGCTTTATAGATCTTTGCCTGAGGTTATTAAACTTGTAGTAAGAGTACATGGACGAAAAGGTTTTGTTAGAAATGTTTATGTAGGATCACTGACTGCTTAAATAATATTCTAATGAGGGCTTTTCTTTTTCAACTCTTCTCTAGTCGCTGGATAGATGGCGCTGAACTTGGTAAGTTACTGCAAGGAACAGAACATCACATCATTACACTTCGATGTAATGGTTATATTCGGAAGCTTAAGCAAACGAAAGTATCAGTCAACGAGCGCATGTGACGTGACGCAATGTTTTTTTTTCAAGCGTTTTGGCTTTAGCACTTAGTAACGTAGACAGTTCAACGCCATCTACAGAGTTCTTGGAAACTATTTTTTTTAAATACTCAAAAAGAAAACCTTTCAAGGTGAATGCTCCAACCAGTCCGTGAAATTCAAATTTTCTTACGTTTTTTGCAATTTTCAGGCCAGTGTTAAGTTGTATGTTAATTAAAATATTGTTCGCGGTTGTAAGACGTATGTAGTTACAGAATTATAATCATCAAAATCATCAAAACAACCCTCTAAGTTCATATAAGTCGAGGAACGATTTTTTCGAGGTCAAAGTCATTGCTAGACCTTTATGAACTTGGAGGGTTGTATTGATGATTTTGATGATTATAATTCTGTAACTACATACGTCTTACAATCGCGAACAATATTTTAATCAACATACAACCTAGCACTGGTCGGCAAATTGCAAAAAACGTAAGAAATTTTAATTTCGCGGGCTACCCTGACACTTTCACCTTAAGGCGTGCCGCACCGTTGGCGATTAGCAAGAAACTAATCGAGCTAGCAACTAAAATTGGCGTTCAATTATCATCATACAAGGTGGAGATAACAATACCACAATAAATTAAATTTCGTATACCTCAATGTTTCCAAACTGCATACAAAAATTTAATTAAATACATCCATTAGGTTAGTCAAAGGACATTATTTTTCATTTTTAGCACTTTCAACATGATGTATCTGTTAATAGACAATAGGCATACACCAATAGGTTGACGACCTCCGCATCGCTATAAATATTAAACACATGTTGCCAACTAACTACTTTAAAAACTTCGCCAAATTCGTTCCTTAATTTTACCAAATTCTTTCCTAAATTTTACCAAATTCGTTCCTAAATTTTATATATAAATTCCTGATGCGAATTAGTGTAAATTATACCTAAGGTTTGTGATAGTAGTAGTACATAAATATAAGTAATATTTATAAATGGTGTTATTTCGTTTACAGTTTTAAGCTATTTAATTTGTTTGAAAAAATCTTCTTTTTTATTTCGATGTTCAGATTTATTTTCAGTTTTTTAAATATTTCTATGGCAACACTAGTTAGTATTGCCAGTGTTTTCATTTATTGTTGTATCATCGTTGTCTCCACCTTGTATGTATATCTTAAATTAAATTTTGTTGTCAGCGGTGGGTCAACTGTGAAAAGGCCCCAAAATTACTACAATATTGTGTTTTTTTTTTCAAATTATCAGGCTCAAGTTATTGTGTACCTACGGCAAAGGATTTAAATTAGTTCAATAGATCAGATCAAAGATGACGTAAGTTTTTTATTTATTTTATTTTTATTTGCAGTTTGAACAGACGCCAGCACATCAAGCTACTTAAAACGAACTATTATATTATCTGTGCCAAAACTGACAAATTTTCCAAGTTGAAAATACATTTGACAGATTGTAGTACCTTACCTTATACATACCTAGCTTGATGTACTGCCGTCTGAACCTAAACGGAAGTTATAAAGCAAATTATGTTACGCGAAAATGAGAAATTGGTGCCGTGTTAGCAATATTAATTATATAATATTAATATTTATTATAAAATCCATTGAAATAAAAAAGGTAGGTAGTATAATTTTATGTGCAGTCTCGAGCAATGAAATGTAAACACTAAATTCAAAAGCGATTTTCTCGTGAAATAACGGTTTTTTTTAACATACTTAAGACCAATTTCTTAATAGTATGACTTCCAAAATACTACGTTCATGAAAACGTAAAACAATACGGTAGGAGAAAATTGTATACATTTCATTGCTTGCGACTGTATGTATTTATTATAATTAATTCAGCACTGGTCTTAGGGCGGTAGGCTGTCATTCACTCTGTATCATATTAATGCTTTGTAAGTAGGATCTATCCGTCTCTCTCACTCGCACTCATCTGCAGACATACGCGAGAAAGACGGATAATCCGAATATACGGACGAAGCGTTAGAGAGGCCCTAGATCCTTTGTATCCCCGAATAGCTGACCTAAGTTGCGCACTTAGCTTCACCTAAGAGTACTTGATTATTGTTTTGCTGCGGAGTTATTTTAAAACTTTTTTGCACCAATAGAGTAGAACTTCTTTTGCTACCTAACCCGGAGCCCTGAAAATTTTGACCATTGTGTGTATAAAGGTCTATATTTCAGTTTTTAGTGACAGTTTTGACAACAGCATTAACAATAAAGCTATAGAACTTGACTAAGCAATAAGAAATAGTAATAAGTTATAGTGTGTAGTCACCGATGTATTTTACAACTACCTGTTTACTGTAGATAGTTATAAAATTATAGTACAGGCCTACTGCTCTACTGATATGGTGTCTGAGGTAGTTGCATGGAGCGGGGGGAGGGGTGTTCTCAGGAGTCTCGCAAGCTCTGCCAATCCCCGCTAATGGCTATCGTTTTTGAGCTCACCAGATGGCACCACTGTCGAGTAAGGTCTTGTCAATAATTCTATTTTATACTTTAAAGTACTAATAACGCCATAAAAAGTATATTTTATTACGTATAACAACATAGTGTAAACTTCAGATACATAATATTTACAATATTCTCCCTAAAATTAGCAATCATGAAACATTTAAAAATAATTTTACCTCCAAGTACTAACAAATAATATCCATAGGTTGCTACTTAAAATCTTGAAGTCATAATTAATCAGGAATGGCTCAGTTTAGAACACAGTCGTGACCGTGAGTATTAGTATAAATACGTGACAAAAAAGCACGCAACGCGCAAATACTGTATGACATCTGACATTTCGGAAGACCTTACTCTACACGAACGCCCTCTAGCGACGAATACATGCGCGGTAGCCCCCATTAGCGTTAACTGCCCTCTCGAAACCCGCTGTAGCTACTACCTACACGGTAGGCCTGAAGTAATAGGCCTATACACGCTTATTTTTAGGTCGTTCTGGAACCGAAAGCCTTAAACTCGATCATCGAAGTCGAATCGACAGCGACTGTTTTTTTTTTTAATAAAAAAAAAATATTATAAATTTTATTTTTGAGATTAAAAAAAAATTGTTACCTACTTTAAAAAAAAACACGAAAAATTTTAATGTAATTTTTATTATTGTTGATTTTTTGAAAAAAAATCATTCCCAATTGTTCCAAGTTTGATGATCGAGTTTATTAGTTTAGTCGAGTTTTAGAGATCGGCTTTAGGTTCCAGAACGAGCTAATATTAACGGTGTATAAAGTTGTTCACACCAAGAAATGATAATTAAGCATTTTATTTTATTTTAATAAGTTGTACAAACGTTATTTATAGTGTAAAGAAAATCGTGATTTACATTTAAGATACTATATGTATATTTGAAATATTATGTGCATAGCATATTTTCCGGTCTTGCTATTTTATGTAATAATGTAAATACATAATACCCAAGTAGATGATGAGTCAACAGATTTGTACAAAAATTCTAAAATATATAATATTTAGGTACAGTGCACAAAAAAGATAAGTATGCAGGCAGGCATTAATGTAACTAACTTGTGCCGACTAGTAAAATCTTATTCTTCGGTGATCTGAACCTAAGAATACCACGAGCTCAGTTTGCAACTGAGTTCAATCACTGGTAAAAGGCCCTATCACTGATCTAGGACTGAAAGGATTGGCCTGGTGTACAGTCACAAACAATTAACCAAATTCAAAAGCGATTTTCTCGTGAATTAACGGTTTTTCAGCGTCACTAAGCCGCTGAACGAACGGTCTAAACTGGCTTCGAGTCCGGAACCTATAATGTAAAATGCAATGTTTTATTGCTGCCCTGCATACCAAACTCCTATGTTATCTGTACTTTATTAATTAAATTGTCAGCGTTTGATATTAATGCTCTTCAGGCTTTGTTGCTTTATAAAAAAAAGGATATTATTATTAAAGAATGTGTTCATTGGCATTTAGTTAGTACTAATCATTAATGTTTGATTCGGTGTGAATTTTATGACTTTCATTATTGTAATAGGTGTAAGGTGTTCATATGTTGGGACCTTTATAGTTTTGACAAAACA
The DNA here is from genome assembly GCA_905147715.2 of Xestia xanthographa. Taxonomy (NCBI): domain Eukaryota; kingdom Metazoa; phylum Arthropoda; class Insecta; order Lepidoptera; family Noctuidae; genus Xestia; species Xestia xanthographa. The sequence continues at coordinate 11,204,449 of LR990649.1, read as the reverse complement.
AATAAATATTTTTGTTAACTTTTTGGTCTTATTTTCCCAAATACACATAACTTTACACGAAGAAAAAATCATGAGTGATATTGATCATTAGTCTTTAATGTTATTATAATGCAGACACCGTAACACTTATATTTTATTCTCATACATAATTTAGTAACAATATGACTAACCTAACGTAAACATTTCCAAAATGACCACTATCATGATATTGGAGCTTTAACTCAAATCAGATTTGTTGATCATGAGCATTTTGATGATTGCCTATTGTAGAATGTAAAGCAAGGGTTCCCAAAGTGTGCGCTGCGGAGCCCAAACTAGACTTAGATATTTGATAAAATCTAACGAGGTTTTGTTTTCACGGAACACCTTTCGTAACTCACGTAATGGTTTTTGAAATACTTTGCCGAAGACAATGGTGCCGATTCCCTTGTTCACAAACTAAACTAAATTTAAGTTGAATGCATCTTTCTATTTCATTATGAAAGGACAGAAGATAAATATTAGTTTAATCCTGTCAAATTAGTCAGCACCTGACGTAATTTGATGTAATTTTAGTAGTCAACTTTTTAATCGCGTCTAAAACTTGTATGGCTCTGATTAATTTGACAGAACATAACTAAAATTTATCTTCTGTCCTTTTCTTAATGAAATAGAAAGAAAAAGATGCACTGAACTTAAATTTGGTTTAGTTTGTAAACAAGGGAATCGGCACCAATGTTGAAAAATTTACATGCATCCAAGATCCTTACCATGCACAAGATCCACCAGAATTCACTTCGTAGGAAGAAGAGTCTCATTGAACTCTTGCGAGTCTTGCGACAGTAGCCCTAGAACAAGATTCACGTGTTCCAATTTACGGTACGAGAGGTTCTTGGATATCGGTCCAAAATGAATATTCTTGTATTAAATAGTGTATTATCTATGATGAATATATCAAACTTTAAATTCAACACCTCTATGAATTCTCGTTGATGTGATTTCGCCGTTTGATTGCTGGATTTTCACATGTTTCGTTATGTATCAACGTACCTATAAAAACTATTCTTTTCGAATATTTAAGGCACCGCGTCGCCGAGGCAAAATATTAAACCTGTACCTACCTAAGTGCACCGCGAACTGGAAAAGTTTGGGAACCCCTGATGTAGGTAATGTATTTGATTTATTTCTCTTGACTGTTAGTATGTAGGGCACCCACAGATATCCGTCGCTCACATGCACAACAGGTACTTTTAAACATTCGTGAAAAGAAAGGATCAGTTAACGAAACTACAGCAAGTGAATAAAACCTAGAAGCTCTCTGTCTATTCTACCTTAGCTAGCTGCTGTCAAATCAAGCGTAAATAATGTAATTAATATACGCCTAAAGACAGGCAGTATCATGAAGTATTTTTCAATACTTATTTTCGGCATGTTTGCCAATGCTGCGCTAGGAAATTTCACAGATATCTTCAAACCAAAGCTGGAAGACCAAAGGATTGATATGATTGTGAGTTTTATTATATATACTTTTTATATTATATTATGTATGTCAATCACCGCCAGGCGCGGATCCAGGATTAAGGGGGGCAAATTTTGGAAAATTCATTAAAAAAAAATTGATACATTTTTGATAATAAATGGGCGTTACTTTACAGAAATCCATGATATGCAAGATACAAGGGGGCCGCCAGCTTTTGGGCCGGGGGGGGGGAGCGTAGCGAGAAATTCTTACGACACCTTGCCTTGGACAGGTTAGAATGGTTTCGAACGTACATATAGGAGTTACTTGGCCGAATTTTAGATACATTCAAGAGAAAGTAATCTGTAGAGCGAGCGAAGCGAGCTCGAAAATTTTAACACTATTCCTACCGACCTACTGGAGTTACCTGGGCCTCTTATGTACAAAGTTAAGACTCATGAAAAACTAGGCTTCAAGAGCGAGCGCAGCGAGCTCGAAATTTTTACAACATTGCCTCAGATAATTATGCTAAGTACAATTGCATATATAGGTAGGTATATAAGGCCTCGGGGCAAGAGGCTCCTAAATTATTTCAGGCTCTGTCTATTGTATAGATCGATCATGCAAAAATCCAGAGTGCCAATCCAAAGGTAGAAAAAGGAGCCTTTTTGATAAATGTTTTTTCGCAGGGTTAAACAATATCTTAATTTAAGTGATTCCATTTTACGCTACAATTTATTACGTATAATACCATTCGGCATTCTATGGCATCAGGCAGGAAAAGCTATTACTTTTAAAAATCCTGACCCTCTAGGGGCAGGGGCAGGTGCCTCCTGGCGACACCCATGACAAGATATACAACTACAATAATTTTAGTTTCAATTCCGTCAAATCCAGCATGGATAATGAATGACGTATTTGGTCCGGTTCAGGGGGGGGCAATTGCACCCATTGTCCCCGCCTTGTATCCGCGCCTGATTACCGCTTCTGAGGCACGAGGTTCCGGTTAAATCTTGAACCATTCCTTTCTTTCTCATTATGACATAAGTAATATCGCGCATGTATTTCCCGAAGATTTGAGCTGAGCTGAGGTGTACCTAGTAATTCCAGTTACATCCAGTCAAAGTCCCATATGATAGACAGGGGCGTAGCTACCACACCTTATCAAAGATACGGGGCTCCCGAGTAATAACGTGACGTGTAGAAGAAAATAACCAAAATTCTTATTAATAAGACGCCGCTCGTCTATACTAATATTATAAAGAGGAAACCTTTGTATTTTTGTATGTTTGTATTGAATAGGCTCAAAAACTACTGGACCGATTTCAAAATTTCTTTTACCATTACTTAGAGGGATTCTTCCGAATCCGTATAGGCTATATTTTATCACCGTACTCCCACGGGAACGGGAACTACGCGGGTGAAACCGCGTGACGTCCGCTAGTAATTAATAAAAAAATAACATTGCGTCTCAAAAAGCTGAGCTCGCTCTTCAACAAAGTAAAAAAAAAAATATCTGCTCGAAAAATTAGAGCTTTCTGGTCTAAATTTTTCTAGCTCGCTTTTCAATGAAGACTTCAATTATCTCGAACCAGAAGGCTCCAATTTTTCGAGCTCGCAACGCTCGCTCTTCAATAAAAACGGTCCAGAAAGCTGAAATCGTATTTTTGGGCTTCGCCTCACTCGGGTTCAAAAAACCCCCAAACATTTTTGATACAGGACCCTATAAGGACTAGCTACGCCACTGGTGATAGGCATATATAGGCCCATTGCCATCAACTGGGCACGTCCCGCACAAAACCAAGCTTGGCCGTAACTTGACAAAATCATATTGGAAAAAACATAACTCTTCCTTGGTAGCAGGCGCGGATACAGGGGGGGAATGGGTGCAATTGCCCCAATAGGAGGAGGCAGCGGCCCCTAGAGGCTCAGCATTTTTAAAAGTTAGTAGGTAGTTATTATACGTAATAAATTGTAGCGTAAAATATAATCACTTAAATTAAGATATTGTTTAACCCTGCGAAAAAACATTTATCAAAAAGTCTCCTTTTTTCTACCTCTGGATTGGCACTAATATTGGAGTTTTCAAAGCCTGAAATAAATTAGGAGCCCCTTGCCCCGAAGCCTTATTTATATATGCAATTATAGCATAATTATCTGAGGCAATATTGTAAAAAAATTCGAGCTCGTTACGCTCGCTCTTGAAGCCTAATTTTTCATGAGTCTTAACTTTGTCTATAAGAGGCCCAGGTAACTCCAGTAGCTCGGTAGGCTCGGTAGAAAATTTTCGAGCTCGTTCCCTCGCTCTACGTACAGACTACTTTCTCTTGGAATTATCTAAAATTCCACCAAGTAACTCCTATATAAATGATCGAAACCATTCTAACCTGTCCAAGGCAAGGTGTCGTAAGAATTTCTCGCTACGCTCCCCCCCTGGCCCAAAAGCTAGCGGCCCCCTTGTATCTTTCATAATTATCATGGATTTCTGTAAAGTAACGTCCATTTACTATCAAAAGTTCATCAATTTTTTATTAATGAATTTTCCAAAAATTGCCCCCCGTTAAATGTAATCCTGTATCCACGCCTGCTTGGTAGTTGGGTAAAACAAATAAAACTATACCATTTATTGCAGGTGGACATAATAAATACAAATTTTAAAACGAATGGATGGGACACGATACTTTTCGTCGGAAATTTACCAAATGATTTCTACAACAAAATCAAGCACATATCGTATGGTTTTGTGGTTATTAATCTAAACGACCCTGAAGATTATTATGTAGAAGACGTGGTTCCATATCACTCAAATATTATAGTTATGAGCTGCCAGGATTTTGGAGAATATGAAGAACTGATGCAGAAATTAATAACTTCACCATATTGGCATCCCTTAGCAAATATAATCTTGTATTATCACAAAATAGAAGACAGAGAAGTCATGGCGAGAATTTTCTTCAGTTTATGGTACCACAAAGCTTTAAATGCAATCTTGGTTCAGTATAACGATTTGCAAGAAACTTTAATGGTGTCTGACTACACTCCGTATGTTAACGAACATTTTTACGTTCAACCAGACAATAAGTTTGGCTGTTGGACTCTAAGAAACCTCGGTATGCCAGTTCGCGGATTTGAAGAAGATTTAGTTTGTGTGGAGAAATGTCACAACATAACTGTGACCTCTAAAATAAGAACGAAACATCTGGGCACTTGTCTAGGTTTTAATACAAACGATGTGTCGTATAACGCTATGAATGATCTGAGAAAATTAAATCTATTTGAAGATAAAAGCAAAAATTTTCACGGTTTTGCTTTTACTGGATACGTGTCTGAAATTAAGCCATTTTCCGTCATAGAGGAACTCGGGAATGGAACCTACAAACTTCGAGCTAGAGATGGAATGATCTGGAACACAATGGCTGAACTCATGAATTTCACTATTGATCTTAGTCTCAGCTTGAAAGACATGAAGAAACCATTCAATTTCGAAGTTAATATTGAACAGATATTTGCTTTTGCGCGCAGGAGAGGAGACCTTTGCTTATTCCCGATATATCAATTCGATGTAATTGTAGTGGAACTTGATTTCACTTTTCCATTTAAAGATAGTGGTATTTGTATAGTATCAGGTCGCGCTGGCTTTGAAATTACCCTCTTTCAAGTGAAAAGCTTAAAACTGAACTTCGACTTCATATGCAGATTTGTGTCTTGTTTCTTATGTATCTGGGCTACCTTCTCCATCTACAAGACTGTAGAAAATGAACGCCTTACTTTTGATCAAATAGGCAAAGATTTTATGAATGCTTTCAGAAGTACCTTAATGTTAAACCTACATAAACCACCACGATATGAGACTTTCCGTATTTTCTTGGCAGTTTCTTTGTGGTGCTTTTTCGTGATAAATTTTGCAACTCAAGCCAAGATAGTATCGTTCTTCACTGCAGCCAAAAGGGGTAAGGAGATTGACACGTTTGACGATGTTATTGAGAAAGGATACCCTATTGAAGCAATGGCGTCACCAGATCTGATCCTTCCGGACACCGAAGAAAAGTTCGTAACGATTAACTCCAGACTAGTTTACGAACAAGACATATACGGGTGTATCACGCGCATGGCGAGTGATGCTCATCGTTTTTGCCTCATAGATTGTTCAGTTGGTCGTTACATTAAAAGGAACAAACTGAATGCAAAAGGCGAACAATATTTGCATATCGCTGAAGGGGATAGAATACATAGCCATTATTTGACCATGGTACTGACTAAAAATTCACCCATGACAGAAAGATACAATAGATATATGATGATGATTTTTGAGGCTGGTCTGATAAGTAAATGGGAGCAGTACAGATACACGGACATTAAGGACGAAGTGACTACGAGACCTCTCGGGATGAAAGACTTGAGCGGCATATTCGAGGTATATTGCTTCTGTGCGGCGGCCACAATAGCTATATTCTTGTTAGAATTGGCTGTACATCGCATTAAAACCTGCTGGAAAAATTGTTTAAGGCCTAGAAAATTTCGAGTATTGTGCATTGACAAACAACGTGCGTTTTGGAAACGGAAACCAAAACAAAATACTGAATGAAAAACAACACCCGTATTTATCTATCAATGGACCTAAATAGGAATAGTGGTGTCGATTCTGCTGGGCACAAACTAATCTTAATTTAGGCTATTGCTATCTTTTACTAAAAGGCAGATCGAGAAAAGGACGGCTATAGCTATGAACTAAGTTAGAGATGTCAAACTAGTTTATGCCTTGCGCCTCACCGTGTTTTTAGTCGACATGTTTTTACGTGCACCCTTCATTTGTATGGAAATATTAGTTCCAACTAAATTTGACAGCTCTAAATTACATCCGTCTCTTTCTCGTTTTAATAGAGAGAAAAAGATAGCAATAGCCTAAATTAAGTTTAGTTTGTGTACAACATAATCGACACCTGTGTCTAATTAAAATATGGGCCATGCTTTTGGGTTTTATTCAGGATCTAAGTATTTAATTACGTGTCTGATGGTAGATTCTATACGATACCCACAGTTGCCCCCGAAGCCGAGTGCCCGGGAAATTTTGGACGTGAAGGTGCTAACCACTTCGGGCTATAAAAGGAATAGAACTAAAATAAGGTTAGGTACTTCATCGCTATGTAGTTATATCATCCTCTCCGCATACAGTGAATGGTCCAAAGCGACTGTCAGACACCTAGCGGGCGATTGCTCTCCTATCAACCTGGAACTGTTAGTGATATACACGGAGTTTTTCTGAGTCTAGTATATTTTGCACATATCAGTATTTTTATTCACTAAATTAATATTGTACGAGTAGGTAGATATTGTTGCTTGAACCAAATTAGGTTATAATAAAAAGGTACCTACGGTCAACAACGTAAGTCCATTTCCTCACATACTATTTCTTAGGAAGTCACGTAATAAAGTTTCGCTACGCAAAAGTTGTTTTAATTTTTAACTGGTCAGTTATCTACATGGGCGGGTGCACTTGCATCCCCCCTGTCGGGAAAGAAAATATGTAGAAAAGTTTTAGAATTTTTATAATATTTATATTACCTACTGTGATTAATCTGTGTCCTAGGTTTCTGTCCAAATTTGTTTATCACCTTATCAATCAATTTAGCGTCCTCCTCTCGATACTCTTATAATTTATCTGTGAACACAGTATGCACACTGTTCGAGGTAGGTGCTACAATTTGCAAGCTCGCACTTGCATGCTATTTTTTTCGATTGATAGGTTTTTTTTACACATATTGATACATACATTAGAACTGTAACATGTGTACTCTTATCGATAAATGTAATAGTATTGTACCTACTGTTGGTGCACCTATTTTAAATTAATAACTAAGACTGCCCACTGACCAAAATAAATAATAAATAAAATGATGTTGTGGGCGTGGATGTGTCGGGTGACACAGTCACAAACTATTAAATGTGTACGCGTTGTAGTAATTTACCCCTTAAACCGATTTGTCGTGAAGGTTTATAAGTTTCACGTTCCACTAAGATGCACTAAGTAGTTAAGTTTGTTTAAAGTATGAGTAAGTTACAGTACTAGAGTAGAAGTGATTATTTCTCTCAGATGTTGATGGCTACCCACTTGTAAGTTCACTATATTTTAATTCGTTAGGCATGTTGTTATAATATGCTAAATTATGACGCGCATCGTTGGCCTACAAAGGGTTACCGAGTAAACAGAAAAATGAACGGTGATGAGCCCGTACAAAATGATTATCAAGGGTATGAGAAGTAACTGCTCTATAGTCTAGTTTTTGCAACTTTGAGACTTTAATCTTGCAATGATTATTCGGTAATGAAGAAATTGACAAACTTTTATTAATTTTAGTTATACAAATAGTTGGTAAAGAAAACCAAAATGCCGACGGGAGAAAGCTGTGTGGAAATGAGTAGTAGGACAAACTGCTTGTTTTCGTCGCTTCCATCAATATTAGATTATTGTATCAAGTAATGATGGAGGAGCTCGTGGCTAAATAATAACAGCCGCACGGGTCGACCAAGGTTAAGCTATGCTTGCCGAGGTTGGTCCGTGGATGGGTGACCATAATTACATAAGTACCTAGTTTCCTCGGTGTCTCGGAAAGCACGTTAAGCCGTTGGTCCCGGCTGTCATTTGTGGATCTTTGACCTTCGTTATATGTAGTCAGAAGCCAAGGGGTTTGACATCCAGTCTTACCAATGGGTATAGTATTGCCCAGGTACTAGGTTGTTGAACACAGATAGGCGGCCGCTTCATGTGAAGTCCTGGTACTCGTACTCGGCTGCAACCGGTTGGACTGGAAGCCGACCCAACATAGTTTGGGAAAAGACTAGGACTGTATCAAGTAATGATGTTCGTATAAAAGAGAACATGAGTCTCCTTCTGTATGGACTAAATAACAGATGATGCCTGTTAGTACATGATGTTACCAGATAATGCCTCGTAGTCCGGAAACAGGTAACGCCTGTTAGGACTTTGCAATTTAATTTACTACAGGTGATGCCTGTAAGTACATGATGTTAACAGATGATTCCTGTTATGTACATGATGTTACCAGATAATGCCTGGTAGTCCGGAAACAGGTGACGCCTATTAGGACTTTGTAATTTAATTTACTACAGGTGATGCCTGTATGTACATGATGATAACATATGATACCTGTTAATACATGATGTTACCAGCTGATGCGTGGTAGTCCGGAAACAGGTGACGCCTGTTAGGACTTCGTAATTTAATTTACTATAGGTGATGCCTTTATGCACATGATGATAACAGATAGCCTGTTCGTACATGATGTTACTAGATGATGCCTGGTAGTCCGGAAACAGGTAACGTCTGTTAGGACTTCGTAATTAACCGACTTCCAAAAGGAGGAGGTTCTCAATTCGATTGTTTTTTTTTTTTTTTTTATGTATGAACTGTACACCGATTACGCTGCCATTTATGATCCGATTTACGTGATACTTTTTTAGTTTGATGCGGAATAGTTGCCATTTGGTCCCATAAAAATTTAACATGGTTTGGCCCAGTAGTTTTTATTTTATGAACATTTTTACGTCAGTTGTGTGGTGTAATTTCATGTATGTTCACCTATTCCTCCTCGATTTGTGGAGCGATTCTCAAAATTCTTTTTTTATTTGAAAGAATGTACTCCTGAAACAGTTGCATTTAAATTTGGTGAAGATCTGATGCTGATCTTCGGAGATATACAATGGAACCCTTCAAAACTAGAAGGTAAATCGGTCGTGATTGCTGCAATTGCTTGGATGTTTATTGTTTACACAACATCATGACGTAACATCCCGCCTGTATGCTCTGAGGGGTACGCAGATGTATACAATACACCCAAATTTCGACAGTTTAGGTATGTTAAGTTCCATTTATTGGGGATAAGCCTATTACCATGACATGTATTTTTAACAATGTCAAATAAATGCATAGCAAATATTTGTATAGGATATTACAACTAAAAATGGAAAAATAAAAAAACTTTTTTGCACGTGACCTTTGTTTGATTCATTTAATTTTTTTTTTGTCACCGACTTCTGAAGCTAAAGTTATTTTTCACTTTTTTGTGTTTTTTGAAGTCGGTTTTATTTTTTTTACAAAAAAGTTTTTTTAATTTACTACAGGTGATGCCTGTATGTACATGATGATAACAGATGATACCTGTTAGTACATGATGTTACCAGATGATGCCTGGTAGTCCAGGAACAGGTGGCGCCTGTAAGGACTTACTAATGTAATTTAGTACAGGTGATGCCTGTAAATACATACTGACGTAGGTATGTCAGAGTGTAAGTGGAAGAAAACTGAAGTAAAGAGAAGTGAAATGAAGTAAAGGGAAGTGAAGAAAATTAAAATAAAATAAAGTAAGACAAAGTAAAGTGAAGTAAAACGAAGTGAAGTGAAGTAAAATTTATTTGCATAGATTGCAGGTAGGTACATAAAATAAGATGTTGGTATAAGATGGGTGAGTCTTGTACAATATACCTTATGTTAGACATGCAAACATTAATGGAATTGTTGAGTAACGAATATTGAAAATAAAATAAAATTATGGTTTACAGTTAAAAACAAAGTCAAACAATAGTTGGCATAGTACATTCATAATACAAACGGGTGATGCCCGTAATATGAAGTTTTGCGTACGGATAACGCCAGTTTATTGAATTATGAAGACAATTCATACAAGATTGTTAGTTTAATTTGAACAATGGTGTGAATAAATACTGTATGAAATAAATAATGAATGTGTCAGGTTGATAAAAGGATGATGCCCATTTGGTGACCAAAATTAGACATTCTTTATTTGTTTCAATGTCCACAAATTAAAATATGATGTCAAGTTTTACTTTAGAAAAATTGAGTACGATGGTGAAGCAGGATATAATGGAGCTGGGTTCCTTCTATCTGGCAGAATCTTGATGCTCCGAAATTTATTTGGCATAACACACTTGGCATAATCTTCTTTATACGAATATTTCTAAGGCATAAAAAATATTTAATATAGTTATTGTTTGGCCGAATGTTTGTATTTCCGAATTTACAATGGCATACTTTTAAGATGGCAGAATTTTATTTGGCATAATCACCTTTGGCAATGTTCAAATTTCGCACAATTTCACTTGGCATATTACGAAGATGGCAGAATTTCATTTGGAATAATTTTATTTGGCATTATTGCCATTTCTATAAAATAGCATTTTTAACCATAAATTTATATTGTCTCAAAAAGTCAATATGATGGACTACAAAAGTTAGTGACAGAAACGAATCGCTCCAAAACCGACTTTACGTAGTCTTGTCTGCCCTACCCCTAGAGTGTAATTTAAAATTGCGTAGGCGCGGAGGGGCGAGGTGGCCCGCGAGTTGAGGAGCAGGTTGTTGTAACACTCGCCGCCGCTGCTGAGGCTGGCCGGCGAAGCCGGCCAGCAAGCCGAAGCTGCGGTGGTGAGCGTTAAACACATCGGCGACGATAAGCTCGCGTGGGACCGCCGGAGCCCCGCAGCGCCGGAGCCGTGATATAAACCATGCCTGCTGCATGTTGCATGCTTGCTTGCATGCTGCATGCTTGCTTGCATGAATGGTGTATGCTTGCTGCATGAATGGTGTTTGCTGGTTTGCATGTTTGCATATTGTATGCTGGTTTGCATGTTTGCATACTGCATGCTTGTTTGCATACTGCATGCTTGTTTGCATACTGCATGCTTGCTGCATGCAAGATGTATGCTTGTTTGCATGTTTGCCTCCTGCTTACAGGAAAATAAAAACCACATGTTCACAATCAACTGTTTTAATGAATTTTCTGTGATGTGGATGTGATAGATGAGTCTTTCCATTGTTAAGCATAAGAAATGTATGCCAAAAGATGATTTTAACTGTAAACTTTCTGAGATATGATAGTTCTGCTTTTAGTGACTATCGATATAAAATTTATGCCAAAAGATGATTCTGGCTGTGAACTTTCTGCACTAAGATGGTTCTACTTTTAATTCTTATGCATTTGAAATTTATGCCTAAAGATAATTCCAACTTACAAAATTATGAGTTTTGAATGTATGATAAATGAGTGTCTGCCAAACGATTTTCTGCGAAATGAAGTTTATGCTACCCGCTGTTATGCAAAGTAATATTATGACATAAAAAGTTCTGCTATAAAGGGTGGACCCTACCGACCGACGGCCTTATCGTTGCCCGCCGGTAGAAAGAAAAGTAATGCGCGAACGAGTGAATGAATTATTAAGATGCCAAAATAACAAGACATAGCAATTCACATTATGCAAGTTATTTGTTGAAAAATCTGACTGTTAGAAACGTATGTGCATAAATTATCGTGAGTTAAACAAAACCGGATAGATACCCGTTACAGTTGATTTCAGATCAGATTTCGTAACTTAATTGAGCTAATTACAGTAGTTACAGCGTTTTGTTCTCGGGATGAAGGCCATGTGTTTGTATAGTAGATTTGATACTTGATTTGATTCTGAGGTCAGAGAGGGAATGGGACGTCCAGCTTTCGGAATATTACATTTGAATTATAAAGTTTCAACGTGTCCATGCATTAACGGTGTTACAGGTTGCAAAGGTTAGGCTAGTTTTAGTTGTGATTTGTGTCGATGTGCTTTGGGTGGACCAACGGTAGTCGGATGACATGTTTTGTCCCAGATGCTGATCAAGGCCCTTCGAATTTTGGTGAAGGCGAACATCGTGTCCATTGTTTTCAGGGAAAAGGTTCGGATGTGATTGTGGAAAGTGATTTCTGATTTGTTTATGTTGCAGAATAACATGCTAGCGCGCATCCGTTCGCTCATATGAGTTGGAGATGTTGGGCGTAGTAAATGGTGTAAAACAATTTCGTTTATAATTACATGGAAGGAAGTTTGTTGTGGTAAGCGACTCCAACTCTTTAAAGTCTTCTAGTAACAAGATCGCGTTACATGTTTTCGTTTAAATTTACATGGAAGGAAGTTTGTTATGGTAAGCGACTGCAACTCTTTTAGTTTTCTCGTAACAAGATTGCGTTACATCTAAAGAAGCAAAGTGTCATTCATGCGAGGTACAGGCAGAGTTGCGCCCTATTACAAAGGTTGCGGTACCTTCGCACACGGTACACATCAATGCGACAAGTGAGCTCAGTGGAAAACGAGCTAACAAGGAGTATATGTGTTCGTACTCATTGACACGTTTACAGTTTGTCCTTTTACATCATACGATGCGTATTAAAATACAATACACATTACAATAAAGTAATAAAATAAAAGCTGTGACAAGGAGCGTATCGTTCTTTGGAGCACCGGTACGGATTGCCGGTCAAGGTCGTTGTTTCACATCTCAAGAGTTTAGGGAATTTTGTGAGAGTAAAGCATTAGGCTTCATTTAATGCGCCACGGGATCATCGCGAGTTAACGGTCAAATTGAGCGCACAATGAGTACGTTAAAATCTATGCTTATCACAGTTGAAGTAAACGAAGATAGGTCGTGTCAGGATGCGTTAGGAGATGTGCAGAGGGCACTAAACTGTACGGTCAATAGGGTGGCAAAAGTAAGCCTGCTCGAATTACTAGTCGGTAGTCGCGCGCCTTCTTAGTCTTATAGCTTACGACGATGATACTGACGCAGATCTCGAACAAGTTAGGAAAAACTCAGCTCGGGGGGGCGCGGCAGGCGGTATCAGGGCTATGCTCTCTGATCGCGGCGGCTATACCTCGGTCCGCAACTGCGGACCCGTCCCTTGGTTGGACTATGTCCAAAACCGGACATGCGCCCATGTGTGTGGTTGCTGTGTTGTGACTGTAGGCGCCACAGCGCTGTTGCACAGCGCTGCTTTCTTCACAGTGCCCCGGCGGTCCGTCTCAACCGGGTGAGACCCCCGGTTACCCGAGGGAAGCCGGGCGGGAGACAACCAGCGACAGAGGGACCGACTTACGGCGCACCTACAGTGGATGAATGATTCCCGCCCGCCCCCCTAACCAGAGCTAGCCGGCAGTGGTACGGGCTGTGGAAACGACGTGTGTGTGTGGGCGGTATTGTATGTGTAACACCGCCCATGTATGCGTTTACCGCGGGCTCGAGAGCCGCGTCCACGCGTGTGTCTACGTGAGTGTAGAGAATGCATGTGTGGTTATAGCTGCACGCCCTGCCTATATTAACTTAGAACAAGTCGCGCAGCTGGGTGTGAGTGATGTGTGTGGAGTCATATTGTGCAGGTAAGCTGCGTGTAACAAGGAACAGCTTACCTGGGTCCAATCCGGTGGTGAAGGTGGCGGAGGGGGGGCGACCATGCGTTGCAGGTCGCGGACGCTCCTGAGTCATCCTTGACGGTCTATCCACGATACAAGGAGAGTAACGCAGCTAGGCCGTCAAGGACGACCAGTTCCACGTCTTGACCCTGCCTGATGGCGCTGATCAGCTCCATCAGCAGCTGGATGGCGCGGGCTGTGAATTCCTTCTGGGCTTCTGGCAGCAGCCGGCAGCTGGGTCGGCACTGGTGGTGCCACTCGTCGTGACTTGGCTTCTTACTGGTATTTGGGTCGACGGCTGCGCCATGCCGGCGCCAGCTGTCGGCCCCACGGTCTTCCTCTGCTCTAGACGCTGCGGGACTGCTTCCGGAGTTTCAGCCCGCGCCAGGGTCGCTGGCAGGTCACCCGGTTGGTCTCCCTCAGGAGTGGTGAGGGGCGCTGGTACCTTTGCCCCCTCGCTTCCTCTTCTTACCCCTCCGCCGCTTCGAGAAGGGGGGAGCTTCTCCCCTGTTGGTGGACCCGTTGGCCGCCGCCATCAGCGACTCACCGTGGGCCTCAGTGGCGGCCACATCTGTTGGTCTCTCGGCAACCGTAGCCGGTCGTCGTGAGGCGATGATGGCGGCGCCTGTGCCCGCTCGCCTGTTCGCCCTTATCTCCGCCTCGAACGAAGGGCACTTGATGTTGTTGGCGGGATGCTCGCCCCCGCAGTTGACACACGTAGCTGGTGCGTCACGTGGGCGGGGGCAGTCCCGCGCTGAGTGCCCCTCTCAACAGCGGACACAGGCGAGCGGTCAGTGGCAGTGGTGCGACGAGTGCCTCCATTTCTGGCACCGGTGGCACTGGGCGAGCCCGCGTTTGCCCCGCCAGGCTTCAATCTTGACACCTCTCATGTATAGGAACACGGAGGTGTCAAATATCCTACGTACGTCAGGCGTCTTACAAAATGGCCAACCATGGCTTACCGGCCATGTGCGAGTTGGACTCGCGCACGAAGGGTTCCGTACCTTATCTATACAAAATTAGACAAAACGTAAAAAAATAACGTTTGTTGTATGGGAGCCCCCCTTAAATATTAATTTTATTCTGTTTTTAGTATTTGTTGTTATAGCGGCAACAGAAATACATCATCTGTGAAAATTTCAACTGTCTAGCTGTCACGGTTCATGAGATACAGCCTGGTGACAGACAGACGGACAGACAGCGAAGTCTTAGTAATAGGGTTCCGTTTTTACCCTTTGGGTACGGAACCCCAAAAATTAATAATTTCAATGATTCTTTAATAACAGAAATACAAGGAAGACCTATATTGTGGAGTAAATGGAACAAAAACTACAAAAATCGTATTTTGGTTGACAAAGACTGGTCAATAGTAGCAAATATTAAAAAAACTGGCCAAGTGCTAGTCGGACTCGCACACGAAGGGTTCCGTACCATTGACTATATTTAGTATTTGTTGTTATAGCGGCAACAGAAATACATCATCTGTGAAAATTTCAACTGTCTAGCTGTCACGGTTCATGAGATACAGCCTGGTGACAGACAGACGGACAGACGGACAGACAGCAAAGTCTTAGTAATAGGGTTCCGTTTTTACCCTTTGGGTACGGAACCCTAAAAAAGACAGTAAGTACCTACTTTATTGTTTATTATTTTAACCAGCACTTCTCTTCGTTAATAAATATTTTAAATAACAGTTTTCACTTGTAAAGAAAGCACAGTGGCCTTTAACAACGCCATCTTAACGACTGACGTGATGACGACAGTTCAGTTTGGACACAATGACATTGTCGTACGACCAACTAATTAGTTTTGTTGTCGGCAGTGCGAGCGACCGATTTTATCGTCGAACGACTTAACCAATTAGGATGTAGCCTAAGGTGCGTGGCTGCGGCGTGGGCGACAAGGGCGCGGGCGCGCGCCACTGAGTCGCAGGCTTTTGCACGGGCGGCGCGGGATCGCGCACAGCCACATGCGCGGGTACAGCGGCGCGCAGTTGTTGGGGGCTGAGGTAGAATCGGGCGGAGCGTGGACGGGCGCTCAGACACGACGTGCGGTTGGCACGGCGGAGGCACCGGCGCAGCACGCGCAGGCGTCGGTGACGTCGACGGGCCACACGCATCAGCAGCCGCGCCCCGACTCGCTCCGTCCTCTTCCCTCTCCACCCGGGCTTCGGGCGTCCTCTTCTTTCGCCTGGAGGCGGAGCTCCTTTTCTTGCCGGTCGTCTTCCTCTCTTCATTACGAGGGGTGGGGGGGGGGACCGGGCGGCGCTGGATCGGGCAGCACGAAGCCAATGTTCGGCATCGACACCGTCCGCTCCAGTGCCCAGAGTCGAGCCTCCTATCGACATCTTCGACATCTTTTCAAAACTTCACTTTGCTGTGATGTTGCGCTTGCGACCGCTGTGGTGCTAGGGGCACCGGGCAGCAGAGGTGGCTCCCCCTGTGCTCGCACCAGTGCTGAGCACTTGCGCGAACACAGGGAAAGTAGTTAAAATTGCGCAACAAAAGTTTTTAGCCGAGTACCCCCAATTGTTGGCACTTCGGCCAAGAAACTTTCCTGCTGCGACGATCTTCCGTGGGCACGTCCAATCGGCGCGGATCACTGGCGATCCTCAGCTCGGTTAATCGGAAAGTCGGCGCTATATATATATAAAAACCGGCCAAGTGCGAGTCGGACTCGCGCACGAAGGGTTCCGTACCAATTATTATAAAAAAATCACGTTTGTTGTATGGGAGCCCCCCTTAAATATTAATTTTATTCTGTTTTTAGTATTTGTTGTTATAGCGGCAACAGAAATACATCATCTGTGAAAATTTCAACTGTCTAGCTGTCACGGTTCATGAGATACAGCCTGGTGACAGACAGACGGACAGACAGCGAAGTCTTAGTAATAGGGTTCCGTTTTTACCCTTTGGGTTCGGAACCCTAAAAAGGGGTGGAGAGCACTAAGGCACGACTGTAAAATACTAAATTTGACCCCAAATATAAAGGACCTTTCACAGTTGTAAAAGTGTTGGGATCGCTACACATTGAGAGCATTAACCACTAAGCGTACTTACAAGTACGCGAATCATAGGTAAAGGAGAATGCCCGAGGGCCAAATACCGTATGAAATAGAGAAATTTAGAGTCGGAGATAGTGGGGAAACTTAGTTTAGTTGGTAGGACCGTACCAGTAACCATTTCATAGCCGTAGTCCGGTAGTAGTCAGTGTCTGCTTGTAGCAGTCTAAGTAAGCGCGGTGCGTGGGTGGCTCTGGCGGATGTCGGGTCTGGTAGAGACTATGGATTTAGGTGGGACTCGGCGTTCTTAGGGAACGTAGTAAAACAAACAGGACTATTGGACTGCCTAAATATTGGCCGTAGGCCACGAATGAGATTCCGGCTTTGGGTGAGGATTAGATGGATGAAGTGAAAATTATCTCATCAAACAAAAATAATAAAATAAGGAAGGGATGTAGTGTCTGTGAGTGAAAGAGAGGGAAGCATTGTGTCGTCTCTCGTCGCGTACAGTCAGTTAGCTTTGAACTGCGAAAGTGAACGGACGTGCGCGCGTCTGAGAGCCGATAATATAGAGGGAAATAAATACCCCATGGAAATACCACAGTAGCCTAGGTAACATAAGTGGAGTGCAAAAAGTTTCTAACTGTTTTCATGGAACTGAAGATGCACTGGAAATAATTCTGCCGGCGCCCATGGTCATCTATATCAATGAAAAGGTATAGTATAGCCACTCCGACTCGAATCGTTGACGTTACGATTCATCAGACTACTCTCAAAGTTTGATTGGCTTAGCGAAGCAGTACATAGATGTACATTGTAGAGAGTGAAAGATACAAGCAAGTGGTTGCAGTTTCCAATCACTAGTTTGCAGAAATCTTTACTAACAATCCAGCTAAGTGTAATATGATGTCCATTTCATTTGTTTCTTTGGTAAGTTGTACGTGTGCTTATTCGTGTATATTTTGGCAGCTATTGTTAGTTCAAGCAACTTCCGGGAAGTTGATCTCAGAACAATGAATTATATATAAATAACGCCAGTTTAATAAACAAAATAATAATCGAACAGTTTTGGCCCTTGGAGTGGCTGGCACAGAGCTTCATACATAAACAAGTGGCTGGGCAAATTTAATGACGCAATGTTAAGGTGAATGCTCCAACCAACAAACACAAATATTTTAATCAACATACAACCTAGCACTGGCCTGCAAATTGCAAAAAACTTAAGAAAATTTGAATTTCGCGGTCTACCCTGGAGCATTCACCTAATAGGAATGGCGTGGCGTATATTCAGTATAATCGTATAATCACACTGACATTAAAATTACTAGATCCAAAAATATTCAATAGCGATTTCAAATGGCACCACAACCAGCACAACTGTAGAAAAGTGTAACATTACGTTTTTTAAGGATAATTTGTTAGTTTCTTTCCATTATACTAATTATATAAAATAAATCACAGCATGATATTTTTTCCTGATGTTTTTCAAAGAACTTACCATAGACATTTTAATTTTATATTTTTCCAATAAGACTTGTAATGGCAACACCGGTTCTATTGTCTATGGGTGATTCATGGTGGAAAAATTAGTCAACAGTTTTTAAAATAATATGAAAATACACCTGAAACGGCATGTCTAAAGCCATTTAGTTTAGTTTAATGGGAAACACGCTTAATAAAAACTCTGAGCACAAGAATCAAAAGCAATCTACGCATGCAGACCGCGACGGCCAGGCGTTCACTAGTCAGGTAAGTGATGAAACGAAAACTTGTTATATGTCATTCTCAGCTGAACTCGCGTAGCTGATATTTTTGTAGATAGACACAGGATTCTCCTGTGACTGTAACCTGCTGCGTAGTGTTTTAGTATCTGCTTTGTGTGGATGAGATAATGCACCTAAGGATTCCATAAAATCTCCATTGTTTGTGTCAGTTCTTTGTTACCTCCAAGCGCATAATTTATTTTTGTATATAGTTCAGTCTCTCCCATTTCGTGGGCAACCTCAGCGGGCGTTCCTTCGTCAGTGTTACGAGTAACCAGTCGGTGTACAGCGCATCACGGCCTTGGTCTCGCGTCTCGAGGCGAAGGTTAGTACACAAAATACAATTCGTCAAAACAAACAGTTTTCTTTCCTTTGATTACTAATATGTAGATCGCGCCAGTTTCAAATTATCAAGATTTTATATGTAAACATAAATTTCACTTTGGCTGTTTACAATACTGTTTTCAATTTAAATAATTATTTTCAAGTTTTTTCATCATTCAATAATCTTCTTTTACACACATCTGACACTTTGTTTTAACAGTGAGTGTGAAAAATTTTACTGAATCAGAAATTAAGTCAATGATGATGGTAAATTAAACATGTGCATTAAAATATTTTGCATATTAATTAGATTACTTTAAATTTTAATTGTAATATGGAAAACATCCTTGATGTCTGCTTTAATATTTTACATAAAATATTCCCAAATATGAAACAATGGTTTTGGTGCATTTACCTGTAAACCTGTCTAGTAGGTAATATCTATTGTCAATGTTGTTTTCATAAATATGTAGAATAAATACACACAACGGAATATTCACAACCTTGAAAAGAATCAGACGAAACTTGTAAAAAATTACATAAGATGATTCATTAAAATCATTATAATTGCACTATTTTTAAGTACATCCTGTGATTGATGAATACCGTCTATTATAGATTGAGTCATGAGTGCTAGTGTCTGTTGACCAAAGCTTCAACTTTGGCCAAAATAGCCAAATAAGTTTTGGTCCCACAAGCACTGACATTGAATGGACTGTTATAAATGCGTGAGAATGTGATGGGAGAAGCGATAATGGAGGGGCAGAAGTCACATATTTTCTAGTGATATTGATTTTGAAAAGTTGCAAGGTAAATTTGATCATCTCGTCAAGAAAAAAAACAAATCATTATATTTATCACTTTTACCAAATCTTGAACTGTTGTTCTTAGGGTTATTAAACCTTCGGCTCCGGCCGACGGTTTTGGCGAGAACCAATTAATCGGCGTCGACCAGAACTTGACCTTCGTTTGAACACTATTACATGACCTATCAAAAGTACAAATAAATTATAATAACTTTATTAGCTAATTCACTATTCCTTGTAAATGTTGACATTCAAAAGTGCTTTTTAGATGGATAGACTACTGTTTATTATGTACACCATACAAATTATAATGTAGAACTTACATAGGGTGACATAATGGGGGGCGGTATTAATAAAAATTATCTTTTCAAGACAATCTTGGGATGGATTTAAGGAGAAGGAGAGACAATCCTGTAGGTAACAACTACACTAGTAACAACTGTACTGTAGATTTTTAAAATATTATGTTAGATTGATTTGAGAAACTTACTCTGTAAAAATTATCTGATAATTGTTTATTTAACATTGTGCTGTGTCAGTAACAACACATTATTTTTAATTTACGCCATGATACATATTTTAATAATTTCCTATCATACACATGGCTTATCTTAATCTCATGACTTGTAGAAAATTCATTCTTGCACAAACTATTGCAATAGTCCTAGTGCAGGTGTCAACACATTATGGTGTGTAAAGAAAGCAT
The DNA here is from genome assembly GCA_905147715.2 of Xestia xanthographa. NCBI lineage: Eukaryota > Metazoa > Arthropoda > Insecta > Lepidoptera > Noctuidae > Xestia > Xestia xanthographa. The sequence continues at coordinate 11,184,162 of LR990649.1, read as the reverse complement.
TCAATATTGCCTTTAGTCCTCTCTTTTTTTTTAATCCACCAGACACCATTTTTTAACACATAACAACTAATTGTTTCCCATGGATTCACTCATATTCTTCTACTCCAAATAATGTGGAGCCATTAAGCTTGTTTAAGAAACAAACATGGAAAGTTTCAAAATCATGAGGAGACCAGCATATGGTAGAACCAACAATTCAAATACATGCAGCACCTAGCAACATGCACTGGGCTCACATGGCATATTATGGCCCACTTCTTCACACAGACTGATTGTGATTGTGTTGTATTACAAATTAAATAACAACTGTAAAATTACTATTGAATTTTACCTATACATCTCTTTAAACATATTCTGTTTTCTGTCTTTCAAACTTATATCTCAAACACGGTCCAGGAAATAATTAATTTCATGAGCATTGTATAATGTTGTGAGTACATGTAATACTTATCATTGAGGAGATGACTACTTACACGCAATAATTAAATCATTTGCCTCAGTCTGTATGTCATGGAGATAAGTATAACAACAAAGACGTGTCATACTTAAGGTGAATGCTTCAGGGTAGCCCGCGAAATTTAAATTTCCTTACGTTTTTTGCAATTTGCAGGCCAGTGCTAGGTTGTATGTTGATTAATATATTATTCGCGGTTGTAAGACGTATGTAGTTACAGAATTGTATTCATCAAAATCATCAATACAACCCTCAAAGTTCATAAAGGTGAAAAATTACTTTTCCAAGGTCAAAATCATTCTTGCACCTTTATGAACTTGGAAGGTTGTATTGGGTCTAAGCTATGGACGCGCCATCTACAATCAGCTTTGACCAGCCTTCCCCATTGTGTAACTACATACATACAAAAACACTAATATGGATTTACTTAGAAAAAGTTTTAAGCAAAAATAATGGCAGCTTTGAGAAATGACCTGTTACTTAGTAGATGGTAAGGGGTATATTGAAAAATATTTTGTCATCATCTGCCTAGCCTTCTCGCAACTGTATTGGGGTCACCTGCCTATATCTGCCTATACACACATTACACTATCTTACTCTTGCTCTCTCACACACACACACACACAACACCACATCACATACGACACCTTCCACTTCACACTCACACTCAAACACACACACGCATTTTTAGTTTCATTTTATTTCAGTAGTACTTTTTCTTGTACCTAATTCTTTTTTACAATAGTCCTGCAATGACATGTCTCTCTAAAATTGTGATAATGCCAATCTCGGCGAGGGGGGCCAGGACTCCATAGCACAGGGTATCCTAGTTTGAACTCCTGACTCCCACGTCTCCCACAAACCTTTGTACCTCCAATATTTAATTGTAACACCTCTATATTGTAACTTTACTTTGTGGGAGAAAGTAAAATTTATTATTATTATTATATCTAACTGGAATCTGGATGCAGCTGGATACCAGTACTTTACAAGGAGTGACCGTCTATCTATCCTCAACAACCCATTTACTGGGTAATACGATACACCTTAGTACGACTGGTTGTCATTTTCGGCCCACTGACTAACTGTAACAACTGTCAAACATCTACAAATACAGCCGAGACCATCGACGCCACTGACTAACAGTAACAACTGTCAAAGATCTCCAAAAGAGCCGATCACAACGAATTAACGTGCTTTCCTATGCACAGAGGAAAGTGGGTATGTTTTCGATGGTCACCCATCCACAGACCAACCTCGGCAAGTTCTGCTTAACCTGGGATATCGACCCATGCGGCTGTTATTATTTAGCCACGAGCTCCTCAAAAAGTGTTTGTAAAAACATAAAATTACAACCAATACAGTGGGAGATAACTTTTAATGGGTGGTAACTGCAAATTTTATTATAGTTAGTACAGTAATAGAAATTCAATTTCAAAAGTTGATAAGTTTATACCATAGTGGTGATAGTGACCGTGACTATACTATCAAGATATGATTTGAAATTGAAACTATTAGTAATCACTAATTCAAGTAATAAGATGTTGTTTATCTAAACGCAGTCTGGTTAAGTTTATAGGACATGCTAATTCAGATATTAATACATATTGATGCATAATAATTCTCTTCACTGGGTTGATTGCCAGTGCATCTCACGTGATTGAGAGATTACGAGTTTATCATACAGTTTCAAACATCTGCATAGTATTGTATTGTATAGCGGGCTGGTGTAACTCAAAGCGCGTATTTTGCGTACGGGTGGAAAATTTATTCGATCCACCCTAACTCCCCGAGAAAGGCCAGCAGCGCCTTGGTGTTGCTAACAATCGCGCGGAGAGTACCTGGGTTACCGAAGTACTTTGCCCGGTATGCTGCAACCACTGGGCAGTGCAGAAGCACGTGGGCTGCTGTCTCGTCTTCCTCCATGCAGGCACGGCACAGGGGGCTGTCTGTGACTCCTAGGACAAAAAAGGTGTTTATTAAAAGAAACGTGTCTAATAATGGCGGCTGTAAGTGTGCGCAGCTGCGGTTTGGTCAACTGAAGCGCGCGTTTGGTGAGGCGGCCGTCGATCTGCATAGTATTATTGTAGAATTTAGAGAAGCCATTGATACTTCTACTTTTAGCCGTGTGTTATCCGGCAGAGTACACCCGTGAGTGTAATGGGTTGGTTCTACCAACCCATTACACGACCTTATACGACACCTTATACGACACCCGTGTAATGGGTTGGTAGAACCAACCCATTACACGGGTGTCGTATAAGGCGACTAATGTCTGAGGCAGAACACCTTGCGCCTCCGTAGACCAGAGAATGGGCAACAGCGTTTTCTGTTATTCTTTCGTCACTGCGATCTCCAATCCGCCTGCCAAGCGTGGAGATTACGGCAAATTCCTCCCATCATAGGAGAGGCTTATGTCCAGCAGTGGACGTTATGGGCTGTTGTAGTAGTAATGTAGTAGTATATTGATACTTCCATGTCGGTAAACTCTTTATTGATACTTCCATATCGGTAAACTCTTTATTGAAACACAATCTCAAAACCTTTGCGTGTAGATGGACTCAAATAGCCATCTGCGCAAGGTGCAGTTGCAGGTGGCTGTGCGGAATGAGTTGTTAATTTTAAATCTTAGTCAAAGAAAACTGTTTGTTTTAGATTTTTACAATAGGGATGATGACTGACTAAAAAAATATGATTCTGTTGAGTCGGTTAGATTATCAAAAAATATTGGATAAGTAAGTACGTGTTTTTTGTTTTATCAAATTAATAAAAAAAATCACGAAGATAAACCAAGTCAACGATCATGAGGGTTTGTGACGTCACATTGACGTCACATTTGATCGTTTACGTGAAAAAAAGGGTGTCCTATATTTTTGGAAATCTATCTGACTGACTAATTAGATTTTTTTGTCATCTACCTTATTCATCATTTACAACTTTTTAACAAAAAGGATGCTACCCACATATGACTCAGTATGGATGGCATCCTTTCCATTAAACTACGTCCAATTTTGAAACAAAACGCCGATTTCCAGATGGAATGACTCCACATTAAAGAACCCACTAGAAGCAAGCAAGACAGCCTGGCCAGTGGCTCACAAAGAATCAATCTTCCAGCCTGAATTCCCCATCACCACTGATCTACTCCAGAAAGACTACCAGATAGAAGAGACAATAGCCAAAGGCGCATTTGGTGAGGTTTATAAAGTGAAGAAGATTAGTGAAGACAAAGAATACGCACTTAAAGTGCTTAGTAAGTCGCAGGTAAGTTTTTTATCTGAAACTTTTTCTTTCGGTCTTTTTAGGGTTCCGTACCCAAAGGGTAAAAACGGAACCCTATTACTAAGACTTCGCTGTCTGTCCGTCTGTCCGTCTGTCTGTCACCAGGCTGTATCTCATGAACCGTGACAGCTAGACAGTTGAAATTTTCACAGATGATGTATTTCTGTTGCCGCTATAACAACAAATACTAAAAACAGAATAAAATTAATATTTAACGGGGGCTCCCATACAGCAAACGTTATTTTTTTACGATTTGTCTAATTTTGTATAGATAAGGTACGGAACCCTTCGTGCGCGAGTCCAACTCGCACTTGGCCGGTTTTTTTTTTGGCCAGTTATTATTATCAATCAATCAACTCAGCCTAGCGTACGGCAGTCTTCGTATGGTCATAGATATTTTCTAAAGATAACAAAAAAAACGTTTTTTTTTAAATTTTTGTCTGTCTGTCTGTTTCGTCTAATCTCCGAAATGGCTGGACCGATTTGGATGAGAATTTTACTGCACTTTCTAAAGTGCACTACAGCACCAGCTACTACTATAGCTACAGCTCCTCCTTCAGCATGTCACATACTGCAAAAAAAAGCAAAAAAAAAAAAAAAACCGGCCAAGAGCTTGTCGGGCCACGCTCAGTGTAGGGTTCCGTAGTTTCCCGTCCGTCACAATAAGTGTTCCCACTTATGAGTTTAAAGGTGGGTATCCAATATGTAAAATTGCTTGCATATACGAATTTACTACAAACTTAGTCCAGAAATTATTTTGTACAACTTTTTGTCTTTTTTGTACAAAAACTGTTGTTTCCATCAAGTTCAAAATGATTTTCCTAGAAAGTCCTTATCAAGTTCTACTTTTCAGATTTTTTTCATATTTTCTAAAAACAGAATAAAATTAATATTTAACGGGGGCTCCCATACAGCAAACGTTATTTTTTTACGATTTGTCTAATTTTGTATAGATAAGGTACGGAACCCTTCGTGCGCGAGTCCAACTCGCACTTGGCCGGTTTTTTTTTTGGCCAGTTATTATTATCAATCAATCAACTCAGCCTAGCGTACGGCAGTCTTCGTATGGTCATAGATATTTTCTAAAGATAACAAAAAAAACGTTTTTTTTTTAATTTTTGTCTGTCTGTCTGTTTCGTCTAATCTCCGAAATGGCTGGACCGATTTGGATGAGAATTTTACTGCACTTTCTAAAGTGCACTACAGCACCAGCTACTACTATAGCTACAGCTCCTCCTTCAGCATGTCACATACTGCAAAAAAAAAGCAAAAAAAAAAAAAAAAACCGGCCAAGAGCTTGTCGGGCCACGCTCAGTGTAGGGTTCCGTAGTTTCCCGTCCGTCACAATAAGTGTTCCCACTTATGAGTTTAAAGGTGGGTATCCAATATGTAAAATTGCTTGCATATACGAATTTACTACAAACTTAGTCCAGAAATTATTTTGTACAACTTTTTGTCTTTTTTGTACAAAAACTGTTGTTTCCATCAAGTTCAAAATGATTTTCCTAGAAAGTCCTTATAAAGTTCTACTTTTCAGATTTTTTTCATATTTTCTAAACTTATGGTTCAAAAGTTAGAGGGGGGGGGACACACATTGTTTTTTACTTTTGGAGCGATTATTTCCGAAATTATTGACATTATGAAAAAATGATTTTAGGAAACCCCTATTCATTTTTAAATACCTTTCCAACAATATATCACACGTTAGGGTTGAAATTAAAAAAAAATCACTTCCCACTTTACATATAGGGCTACCCTAATAAAACATTATTTTCCAATTTTTATTTTACCACTTTGTCGGCGTGATTGATATACATATTGGTACCAAATTTCAGCTTTCTAGTGCTAACGGTCACAGAGATTAAGCGAGGACGGACAGACGGACGGACAGACATGGCGAAACTATAAGAGTTCCTAGTTGACTACGGAACCCTAAAAAGAAGCTAAATTTTAGCTTTTGTTATTAATGTTAATTTAAGCAAACAAATAGTTTAGGTTTTGTTGTCTATACACATCTTGGACATGCGTGACTGCATACCATGAGAGATTTAAGATTGGTCTCTCCTTGAAATATACTATGTAGATAACAAAACTATACATAGACCTAAAATCATAACACTCCTTGACATACAACATGAGATTAGATAAGTCTACCCACTAGACATAATTTAGATCTTTATCTTTATCTATGACATGTCATAATTATAACATAGGGTAGAGTTTATCTCAAGCAAACGCTATACTACATACAAAATATTATATCACCAGCCCGCGTAGCATGACCACCGAAGAAACGAAAGAGAATCGACAAATCTTTTGTTCATCTGTTATTGAATCGACAAAATGACAGCTAAACAAAGGATTTGTCGATTCTCTTTCGTCTCTACGGTGGTCATGCTACGCGAGCAGGCAGTTACTTAGTGGAAAACTGTGTCTAAAATTATGACTAGAAAAAGAATAATCTATTCCTGTAGTGCTCGAGAGCATCAAAGACGACGGGTTATGTATTTTAGACCTTATTTCAAAGAGCGCAATATTCTTTTCAATTTTACTAACAAAATCGCCGGTTGTGTCACTGTCACCTGCTCTTACGCCGTATTTATTATCTGTAATATACGTATTTGACTATGAATTTTGATAAAAAATAATCTTGATTAAGTAGTCTGAGTAATATTATCAGTTTAATGCTCGCTCGTACACAAGAATAAAGTAACTGACCTATAACTCGATTTAATTACCTGCGTGATTGCAAAATTTACATGGAGAAAAAACAAACATGATGTATCATTATTTAAGTGTGTATGCTCTTTACTGTGGAATCGTCCTAAGTAACATCATTGTTTTTTTGTACCAATCTATTCGAATTATTTCTTCTTGAATGTTCCACAATTATCATGGCAACAAACTCCATGAAGTATTGTTTTTTGCTAAGATTACTCGACAATAAGTACTTGCTAAGAAATGGCTCAAACATTGATGATGTCATGGCATAAAAAGTTTAAATGGCCTCAACTGTCTTGGGGCGATAGCCTATTCAGGAAGTAACAAGGATTAAAATCGCGTGCGTTACATTTTTTACCTTTGCAAAATTTGATAAAGCAAAAAAGAACATGCAGCATATTATGCGCTTTTATCGACAATCTTCTTATCACATTGACCTATATGTAAACTTATTACAACAAAATGAGTTTCACACAGCGATAAGCTTTCAGTCAAATACATTAATGCGTCTTATGACCGATATTTCGTCGCACACTTAGGTTATAATTATTCAGATGGACTCGTGGCTACTTTAGCTAGAACGCAGATTGTTCTATTTAAATACACGAGTTTTAATAAGGTGAAGTTGAAGATGGGTGACCGCTTTCTTGTCTATAAATCGTGACACACCGTGAGCGTGCGGTTTAGCATAATCATTTTCTGTCAGTCTTCAAAGGAGATGATCGAAATATAGCCTACCCTTATCTCGAAATACCGTGTGGTATCACTGGTATCCCACTGGTTGAGGTTCCGATGTAAGATAGCCACTCTTTGTGGAATATCAATATGAGAATGCTGACGAATTAAAACAAGTTTGTCTAAACGGATTTGATAGATCAAAGTTCGTTAGAGTACATTTACCTCGGTTCGTGTTCAAGTGCGTTAAGAAAGACTGACTTGTGATGATTTCGCAGTAAGCTGTGCGACGATAAAATGAACGTTTTTGTTATTGATGATAGGATTAAAATATCTGTGAGTACTAATGAGATGGTGGATCCACGTTTCATCGGCGGTCGTGCGAAACAGGCCGCGGTCTTCCCTATCGCATCTCCGTATGACACACGCACGCTTAGCATCACTGTAGCGCGTGCTTCTCTTCACATTGTAGGTATGCCTGTCAGTGATACTGATAACTCGAGAGCACACGATTATTTACTTGTTAGAAAACCAGTTTAGGAACTTATGAGGACAGTTCTAGAATACTGTGTTGTTGACCCTTGTTCCCCAGCATACAAACTGTTTCGTATAACGACGCACTTACCTACGTCGTGTTAAACTGACTGGGAAAACCCCACAATCCTCCGAATCAAAGAGTGTAACAATATAATAATTTCACTCACTTATCCTCTTACGATACCTAATTTCAGCTGCTAATTCACTTGGAATATAAATGAGACGTATATCATTTCAGATAGTGAACGAGAGTGCAGTGCGCCAGGTGAAAGAGGAAGCGCGCATTCAGACGGCGTGCGGACATCATTCCTTTATAGCGGGAGCTGTGGCCCGCTGGCAGACCAAGAAAAGACTTTATATTGGTAAGTGTGCGTTAGAACAGCCCTCTACCAACACTACACACAACAACTACACAACTGTAACAACAACACCAACAACCAACCAACCAACTGTAACAACTGTAATGCTTTACTTTATGGTAAATGCTCTTAGACATGAGCCAATTAGTAGGATTTTACCTTACTTAGATACTCCTAAAACTCTTCAAAGTCATCATCAAATATAAATTGTAAGGAATTTGGCGTCGGGTTGTCGAAAATTAGAGCAGATCACGCACCCAGTTGCCTAACTAATCGTCAACTTAAGGGCCCGTGCACAAAATTAAGACATTTTGAACATTTTTGATCACTACTTGTGGGAAAGGCAAGAAGAATTTGAACCTTATTTATTTTTATTATAAGAGACAGGTTCTTCATCTTGTCGACTGCTTGAACAATTTTTTAAAATAATGTATATATTAATGGCAATCACCCATATTCAAAACCCCTTTTCCGCAAAAGTAACGAGCGAGTGATGTTTGTGGTTCGCTGAACAAAGAACTACAAAATATTCTGAACATTAAAAAATATGAATAACATCATTATATGGTCTACTCGTAACATAGCAAGAAACATTATTGATTTCAATACGAAATATAGCAGAAAAAAAATGTTGAAAAAACGTAATTTGTGGAAAACGTCGGGACAAATAAGTATTTTTTTCTATACCTTAGAAACACTTTAAAGAAAATTAAAAAAGTAATTCTTAATCTCAAGGTAGCTTTTTAATTGAATCTGAATTTTAATTTATAAATAAACAATAACTTCATTTCGTAAATTAATGGCAAAGAGAGCTATATTATCGACCGCGCAAACCCGCTCCCGTCAGTAACGAAAGGGCTCTCCCAGCGTGAGCACGTATCACTTTGCTTCGCAAGCGCTCCCGAGTTATTACGTGAATATATTTCCGAGATATACGCAGACCACCACATTTCGATCCAGTATTTATATTCAAATTATTAAACTTTTTGATTGTATTAAGATAAGAGTTTTTTTTGACGTTGGTTGTTTATTAAGATTTATTTCGTCTTCATATTATTTAAAGTTAAGTTTCTTTTTGTATGTAAGGGTAATAATCTGCGGAACTACTGATCCGATTCCGAAAATTCTTTCATTTAGGGGATTTCACTACTTCATATTATTATTGGTTTTCATGGTAACCTATGGTACCTACAATTTGATTTTGAAATAAAGATAATTTTCTATTTTGGAAGTGCGATTTGGTAGAAATCGTCACGTAAGAAAATGCCGTATGTAGTTGTGTGTGTGTGTGTGTGTGTAGTAGGAGGTATACAAGAAGGGTATGGCGGGGTCGAGTGAGCGAGCGATATTTTTCTCCATAGGTGACGATTTCGTGGGTTTTGGGGTTGGTGATAACGAAAATGAGGTCAAAATGAAAATCCAAGATGGCGCCAACGAAAATTTTCGGTTTTATCCTCATGGGTGTCGTTTTCATGGTTTTTGGGGTTGCTGGTTACGAAAATGAGGTCAAAATGAAAATCCAAGATGGCGCCGAGGAAATTTTTTGATTTTCCGTCATGGGTGTCGTTTTCATGGTTTTTAGGGTTGCTGGTTACGAAAATGAGGTCAAAATGAAAATCCAAGATGGCGCCGAGGAAAATTTTTAATTTTCCGTCATGAGTGTCGTTTACATGGTTTTTGGGGTTGCTGGTTACGAAAATGGGGTCAAAATGAAAATCCAAGATGGCGCCGAGGAAAATTTTTGATTTTCCGTCATGGGTGTCGTTTTCATGGTTTTTGGGGTTGCTGGTTACGAAAATGAGGTCAAAATGAAAATCCAAGATGGCGCCAAGGGTAATTTTTGATTTTTCCGTTATGGGTGTCGTTTTCATGGTTTTTGGGGTTGCTGGTTACGAAAATGAGGTCAAAATGAAAATCCAAGATGGCGCTGAGGGATTTTTTTTTATTTTCCGTCATGGGTGTACTTTTCATGGTTTTTAGGGTTGCTGATTACGAAAATGAGGTGAAACTAAAAATCCAGGAAGGCGCCCAAAAAAAATTTCGTTATTTTTTTCATGGGTGTTGTTTTAATGGTTTTGGGGGTTGCTGGTTACGAAAATGAGGTCGAATGCAAATCCAACATGGCGCCGAGAAAAATCCCCCCCCCAAAAACCATGAAAACGACACCCATGACGGAAAATCAAAAATTTTCCTCGGCGCCATCTTGGATTTGCATTTCGACTTCATTTTCGTAACCAGCAACCCCAAAAACGACGAAAACGACACCCATGACGGAAAACAAAAAATTTTCCTCGGCGCCATCTTGGATTTGCATTTCGACTTCAGTTTCGTAATCAGCAACCCCAAAGACCATGAAAACGACACCCATGACGGAAAATCAAAAATTTTTCTCGGTGCCATCTTGGATTTTCATTTTGACCTCAGTTTCGTAACCAGCAACCCCAAAAACCATGAAAACGACACCCATGACAGAAAAACCGACTTTTTTCTGGCGCCTTCGTGGATTTTCATTTTGACCTCATTTTCGTTATCAGTGACCACTTAAATCATGAAAATGACACTGATGACGGAAAAAACAAAAAATTTCCTGGGCGCCATCTTGGATTTTCATTTTGACCTCATTTTCGTAATCAGCTACCCCGAAAACCATAAAAATGACACCCATGACGGAAAAACCGATTTTTTTTTCTGGCGCCATCTTGGATTTTCATTTTGATCTCATTTCGTTATCAGCGACACCTTAACCATGAACATGACATCCATGACAGAAAAACCAAAAGAAAAAATCACCTTCAAGTATACATAACAGGGGTTTGTTATGTTTACTCTACAGAGTGAACCTCAGTGGCCATTAAGTCGCGCTAAAGTCCAGTCGCGCAAGTGTCCTTTCGCGCAAGAGTCCATTCGCGCAAGTGTCTTGGCGCGCAAATGTCCGTTCGCGCATAAGTCTAATCGCGCAAAAGTCCATTCGCGCAAGTGTCCAGGCGCGCACAAAGTCCGTTCGCGCAAAAGTCCATGTGCGCATTTGTCTTTTCGCGCAAGTGTCTTTCGCGCTAAAGTCCCAGATCCAGAAAAATTAACTTGTCCTTTAAAAAGTTTGTACGGAACCCTCAGTGCGCGAGTCCAACTGGCACTTTTATTTATCATTTTGTAAAATGTTTATATGTATCTAAATTCTTCTAATACAAAATTAAACCATTTCTATTTTGATTGTGATAAATATACAGTATACACACATTCCAGACTTTTATTTCTAAACCGTACTGATTTTATAATTATGTAACATAAAATAATATCGTCTACAGGATCAAAATGGTTTAAGCGATCACTACGCTCGATCTTCACCCGTGTGTGCGTGTATCTGCATGAACAATGCACACTAACATAGGATCGCAACGAATTTGCCTAAACTCTAGCGACTGAACTTTGTGCACGGACTCTTAAGGGCCTATACTACCTCAAATGGCTTCGCATAATCGTCCGTTACGCCTAAAATACTGCAGCATTCATTTTTAAATAAATATATGGTAAAGTTTAGGATTCATTTTAGTCCTATGTTTGGCGAAAACACGATTCCATAAAATGTTCTCGATAGAAAAAAAACCCAAAGTTACCTGAACAATAAACCGCTGGCAATCATATTATACTTCAAATTAGATCATGAAACTTTTTATACTAACTGAACTAACAAAAAAGCAGGTCTTATGTTATTTATTGTTTTAGTCCAATAAATAGATTTTTTGTAAATCGCAAAAAACTACTCATTTCGCACTATTCGGCCTGCAGTGACTGACGTAACAACCACTTTGTAGTGCAAGCTGATAAGTACTTTATTCTAACAGTATTTCAAACGAAGTTTGAACCACCACAAATAGAGTTGCTAATTTGAGGTAGTATAGGCCCTTAATTGAACATGAACGAAACCGTCTTCGACCACTTGCTTCTCTTTCCAAATCTTTCTTATTCAGAAATAGACAATAACAAAATAATAATAACACAGCCATGACGTTTTCATATTATCATCGTTATGCTTTATTATTATCACGAAGACGGAGTTAAAAATGATAGCACGACTTTTAAGGTGAATGAAAGGTTTTGTAAAAATAATAATCTGGGCGGAAATTTGTCTGAGTAAACAGTGATAAGCATGTCCATGTTTATAAATATTAATAAACGTGTCACTCTATTTAACACTAAAAAGAAAGAAACAGTAGGTCCCTTTGCGCTTTCTTGTTTTTGTTTTTAAGGATGACTGTACGAAAAAAGTAATGTTTTTAAATTGTATGTGTTGACACAAATCTTGATAGTGTAAATAAATATGAACGTAACTTTGTCCTGCCTTGTAGACGTTGACACACGCAAGACCTGTGATAGTCACTTATTTGCTGGGTGATTGCATTATCTTACACTCTAAATATAGTCTACGCAGCCATGTCACGGACACTCGGCTACGGCGCTATTGTTCCCTCCTCAAATCCAATTTATTTCGATTTCAACAGGATGACCCAATTAGTTGGCACTTTTTTATTAGCAGACTTGCTAGGAAAAATAAACGAGTTTCTCTGAGAAAGGTACTAAACAATTTCTTCGATAATAAGTAGCCTATACTGTTCCCACTGCTGGGACTCAGACCTACTTTCTTTGAGGGGAAGTTCCACCACGTGGACCCATTGCGTGTTAGTGCATGTAACATGTGGTCGAATTTATTGCTCAAGGACCGTCGATTTCATCACGGTTTTTTGTCGATTTCCTCATTTAACACAAAAAAGACCTCAACAAAACGTTCAACACCATTAACCCTATGACTTTATCAATCACTTTAAATGGTAATTAGTTGAAGTCATCCGTCGTTTTAGCACAAAAAAATTATAAAACGCTTGAATGCTAGCGGTCACTGAGTCAACCTGGTTGCGGTCATAGGGTTAATTTGAGCAGGAAGTAACGTCAGATTAGCACGTCGACTGATAACGGAGATAACACGCGACCCATTAGTAAAGGTGATTGTTCTAGATAAAGTTTTTATAACAACAATACAATTATCTTTTTATCGGTTATGTTTATCTTGGAGTTTTAGCGAGTCTGCGTCAGTTAAGGCTTCACTTACATGATCAGTTTTAGCTTCTGGTTTGGTTTATCAAAAATCCGTATCGCCGCAACGCGTGTGTATGTAACAGCCTCAAGGCCATTGCGCACGCGGCGGTCGGAGCGACTACTACTCAATTCTTTGGAGTTAAACATCGTCTTACCGTTCGGTATTATGTTATCCTAACCTAAGATAATACGACGACGACGTATTTGTAAAAAAAGTACGTATCGACGTATTTGTTAAATAAAACAGAAAATTTGGAAAAAAAAGACTTAAAAAAAGTCAGTTTGCCTGAAAAAGACCGCTGGTCAGACCAAAACTTCAGTTTTGCCGGTACAGTTAGGCCTTTTCATGTATGGTATGTTCTTAGGACTATCAACACGAATGAGGTCGTGAGTTTGGCTACTGAAATAAGTACTTAGTTGATGTTTTGTCTTTGTTATTTGTTTATTGAGGTCGCTTATCGGTTAGGTAATTTGAACTAGGTCTGCGGGATCCACTTAATGATGCGTTAGTTAGTATCATTTGAATTGTATTTACGTCGAAGTAATAGTTTTAGCTATTCCGTTAAATACCTGTTTCCACCACTAAATCACTTGCACTCCAGTACGAGGTCAGTTGGAAAAGCCTGACTTGCTAAGTGATCAACATCCTGCTGCCCAAATAAAGCATTCTCTTTGTTTGTGCCTTATTATTAGAGATGCAACGGATAGTTGTTTGGCCGGATACGAATAACGGATATTCGGCGAACTGCGAGGTCGGATGGCCGGATATCCGGCCGCCGGAGCTCCGGCGGAGAGTAAGTAGTTCTCTGAGGCAAGTAGTGACATGATCAGCGTCGTACAGCTGCGGGCAATGCGATTAGATCATTTCGGGCGGTTTCGGATCTCATCGGGAGTGATCGTGCCACTTGTTGATTGTAAATATTAATTTTTAACTTGTTAAAAAAAAACTTGTTTTAGTGCTGTGCGATGAGTTAGAAACGTAAGAGTACATACATATAGCTTTTAATAGAACTTATCATAATTGCTAGCTGTTGTCTTAATTCATGTCCGTTTTAAAGGATTTTTTAGCAAATTTATGAATATCCGGTATCCGCCGGATAATGAGTTACTATCCGGTATCCGGCCGGATAGCAAAATTTGGGCCGGATAGGCCGGATACCGAATAGTTACCGGATATCCGTTGCATCTCTACTTATTATTGACACGGTTCTTCAGGACTCGTCTTGACCCCATGTTTTTTGAAAGCGATTTTATTTGCTTCATACTCCGTAGTACTCTGTCAGCCTTCGCCAGTTGGCTTTCCCAGTGTGGAGTTCAATAATAGGGTAGATGACAAAAAACAATCTAATTAGTCCGTCAGATAGATTTCTGATAAAAGACGGTACAGTGCGTCGAAAACTCGTGTGACGTCACATTTTTTTTTAATCTCCTTTTCTTCCAGCAATCTGTCTTGTCGACATTAAGCTAGATTTGATGTATGTACAAATATGCAAATATGCGTGCATGGTACAGTATCCAATGATATGTCCATCTAGTATGGCTTCTTTATGAACTTTTTCTTTACGTCACGTACTGTAACATCACAAGCCCCCACTCATGATCTTTGACACGTTTTATCTTCGTAATTTTTTTATTAATTTGATAAAACAAAAAACATGTATCCAATATTTTTCGATAATCTAACTGACGGACTAAACAGAATCATATTTTTTTTAGTCAGTCATCATCCCTGTTGTCCCACGTCCCACGCCCCACGCGAACGGGTCCAGACCCCTTATTCACAACGCTTCGCGAGATAGACATACTTATGACTTTCCGAATCGAAGTTCACAGCCCTTCGACTCGATTTTCGATTCGGAAAGTCGTATGTCTATCTTTTTTTGACATTACGAAATCGAGCGAGGTAGACATACGACTTTCCGAATCGAAAATCGAGTCGAAGGGCTGTGAACTTCGATTCGGAAAGTCATAAGTATGTCTATCTCGCTCGCTTTCTTACTGCCAAAAAAAGATAGAAGACATACGACTCGTCGAATCGAAATCGAATCGAAGCGTTTGTGAATAGCTATGCAGGAGGGATCCAGGTGTCAACCATCTGTTTACCATCTTCACGTAAATCCATTCAGTAGTTTTTGCGTGAGTAACAAACATACATCCATCCATATCGTCACACATTTTCTTATTTATCGTAGTAATAAGATATAATTCATTCCCAGTCATGGATGTTATAACCATAGGCAGGTTTTTCATAGTATATTAATAGTTTCAGAATACATTCCCGGAGGCGAGCTGTTGGCTCTACTCGAAAAGTACGGCAAGCTCCCTGAAGAAGTCGTCAAGATATTTGTTGCTGAAATTGCTATTGCCCTTGGTGAGTACCTTTATTTTGCCCATACATATTATTATAACGTCACGCTTGTAATCCTCAATGATGGAGGGAGGTGTACCCCATAGTAGGTTAGGTACTACCATATTGTACTATTTATTTCTATTTTTATTAGGTGGAAAATATAATGACCACCAAAACTTTGTGACATCTATCATAATCTAAAATATCAATTGATCACCAAATTTAGTTAATTGAGCACCAAATTTTAATGAGGTGGATGATGACAAACTAGTTGGCTTAGGCCGACTTGGGGCACCCCGACACAGATAGATTAGGTTAGAAGAGTATACCCTTCGTGGTTATTTTTTTATAAACCATTCAGAAGTAGAAGTCCCGTTCGCGGGGCTACGTCGACCGAGTCTCCCTCGACTCGGATGCAAGACCATACCTGTTCAATTTCTGGTGGTCAATAACTAAATAAATTTTTGGTTCTAATTTCACTATAAAATGGGGATTAATTTTGGTGATCATTTACTAATTTTGGCAATTAAAAGTGTTTTTTAGGGTTCCGTACCCAAAGGGTAAAAACGGAACCCTATTACTAAGACTTCGCTGTCTGTCCGTCTGTCCGTCTGTCTGTCACCAGGCTGTATCTCATGAACCGTGACAGCTAGACAGTTGAAATTTTCACAGATGATGTATTTCTGTTGCCGCTATAACAACAAATACTAAAAACAATAAAATTAATATTTAAGGGGGGCTCCCATACAACAAACATGATTTTTTTTATAAAAATTGGTACGGAACCCTTCGTGCGCGAGTCCGACTCGCACTTGGCCAGTTTTTTTGCTTTTACATTTTGCTAAATCTGGTTGTTCGTTAATTGTATGCCTTTTTAATATAATATTTTTCCTTTATTTTATCATCATGTTTAGAATATCCTTTCCTACTGTCAAAATTTGGCCTTTTAAAATACTGACAATAAAAATCCGTAAAAGATTATTATCAGTAAGATAAGCAAATGGATCGTTGACTGCACGATGCCGTTATCAGTGCATCGGCTTATACGTTTGAACATCCCCTCAAAGTTATCCTTTAGTTTTTTTACATAACCTATAGGCCAAAAGACTATCGTATTTAAAACATAAGTCATTTATTTGCATAAAAAGTGGTATACAATGGCGTTAAATAAAATTAGAATGGTTCAAACGCGTTAGCTAAGATAGCATGCAGAATTTCAGGGTTAGCAAAATGTTACAAGGCATAATAACACTCAATAACATCTCGTACCATCACGAAGCTCGTATGAGTACACCCCTATTGGACCAGTACCTAATGGCTAAACTACATAAAATCTGTGGCCAGCAGTGGCGAAGGTTTCCTACCAGCTTCCCTTTGAAAATTGGCTCAGTCAGTATTTTATAGACAAATAATAAAATAGTAAAAATAAATAGTACTCCTATAAATAGTAATATATTCGTCCGATATGGTTTCAGATTTCCTTCATAACGCTGGCGTTATATACCGAGACTTGAAGCCGGAGAACATTCTTCTCGATTCTGATTGTCACATACGACTGATCGACTTCGGACTCTCCAAGTGGCTCTCCATCGGGTCGCGCACTACTACGCTCTGCGGGACGCTCAAGTATATGGGTGAGTTTTATAGTCACATTGTACTTTTGTCAGGGGATTCGCATATACTTTTAATAACAAACGCGCAATGACAATGTGCTAACGTGATAGGAAGAAAAATAGCTGTTAACTTAGTTTTAAATAAGACGCCAAACTAAAACGGTCATTCTCCATTTCAGTGTGGGAGTTGACTCGTTTCATAATTTAAAAATGGCACAGTGCATCGCTCGCTCCGTATCCGTAGCGCGTCTGACACAGAGGAGCCGTCAGTAAGGGAAGCGCGTTTGAGTGATTATGTCGATAGTAGCGGCTCGCACGACGTCTGTAGCGTCGGCCCACTGACGCCGGCAACATGAACGCACGCACTATCGCGTTCGAGCTGTCGATGGAGGGCAGGCAGGTGGACGAGGTGGTCGCTTGCATCTTCCACACGGTGCTGTTCCACCGCTCCAGCGGCAAGTTCACGTACAACAACGAGGAGAGCTACTCCATCCGCACCGTGAGCTACGTGGACGTGGACTGCGACTTCATCGACTTCACGTACGTGTGCTGCGAGTCGGGCGCGCTGGGCCGCAGCGTGCGGCGCGACATCTCCGACTTCTCGTCGCTGCTGCGCGGTGCCGACGCCAGCGCCGCCCCGCCGCGCGGCTCCATCTCCCTCGAGTTCTTCCAGAAGCGGCGCGCGCGCTGGCCCTTCCAGCCCGAGTGCGTGCCCTGGGAGGTGTGGACCGTGTACTGCGAGCTCACCGAGGCGCGCAGCGAGCACGACATGCACAGCAAGCACGAGAACGTGGTGGAGATGCTGCAGGACAAGATCGTGTTCATCACGGAGATCATCAACCGGCACGAGTACGTGCCCAAGATGCCGAGCCGCTCGGACGCCGACCTCATCTTCGACACGTCGTACCCGGACATCCAGCCCTACCTGTTCAAGGTGCACTACAACCTGTCGGGCGCGCCGCCCACGTCCGTCGGCAACACGGTGCGCAAGCTCATACGGGACACGCTCTCCTTGTGATGCACGCTGTGTTGCACTCCCACGCTATATTATACTTCGCCACGCGTGATACAGGCGCCTTGATGTGAACCAATTAACACCATTTTTTATAATCTTTCGAAGTAAACTAAATTATATTCATGTAGATGGCGGTGCCATCGAAGAACGCGGGACATTATTATTTTACTAAAGATTTAAAATTGAAATGTGTGATTTATTTTTACTATGGACATGTGTATATAATAATCATAATGTGAATGAATTGTTTTACATTGAACTATTGAAACTGTATTTAAGATTTTGACAATACATAACATCTGAATCTAATAACTCTGTGTCATTTATTGTACTTATGCTTTGTTTGTTGCACAAACGTGTGTTAAATTTATCGTTGCAATCAATGTTTTGTGGTAACTGTAATTACTAGATATCAACTTTACTGACTGTTAGCTTATACTAAACTCTTTTGTGTTTCAAATTCGTGTAGGCCACTATTACAATTAGGAGGTCCAGCTTATCTAAATTAAAATGGTTGAGGGTGTTCATCTTAGTTGCAGAATGAACGAAGTATTGCGTGCATCGCTCATACACTCCCCTTCGCCGGGATGAGCCGAGCCACTTCTAGACGTCGTATTTAACTCATAATATTTTATCTATTCGAAGATTTTGTCTGTTGTAACATTAGTTTTAACTTTAGTTGTAATATCAGAGCTATGACTCGGAAGGCTGGTTGATGTGTCCATTCAGTTCGTCGTTTATTTAAGCTTTGGATTCGTATGTTGTTTATGCTAAGGTTTTTTTTTTATATAGAATGGTTTCTCAAGCATTCACAGAAGTTTGATGTAGACATACTAGTTACCTAGAAATTTGATTGTGTAAGCAAATATGTAGTTAGTTTTGTATGAATTATTATTAAAACACTTGAGTTTTTGTTGTTGAGGTGGCACTAAATATTTTTATTCTTGACTACTTACGCTTCTAAGTTTAGTCACACTTCGAGTCACGCTGAACTCTTTTAGTATAGTCGTTCACTTATATTTAAATGATCGCTTTGTGATATCGCCGAGAATAATCCAGAAATATTTAAAAAAATGTAAAAAAATATATTGACTTTTGATTACGCGTGTGGATCTAGAGAAGATTGAATTATTATTATTATATTAAAATAGATATTACGACTTAAGTAGTTATATATCGTCAGTAATTTTTATGAATGTGTATTATAAATATTGTAAATAGCATTAATAGTTGTCACTTGCGTTGTTCGAATAGTTGAAGCGGTTTGTTGAGAGAGCTTTATGGTATAGAACGTACTAGATGATCACTGATTGTTCATGTATTATGTAAAAATGTTAGGGTAGGTGCGGCGCGTGGAATGTCTCATGTAGGGTTAAATGACGGTGAGGTGAATAATCAAACCTAAATTGTAACGTCATTTTATCATCTCCTTGGTCTAATACTTTGCGATATTTTTACTTTGACGATGTTCCGTAAAGAGATCTTAATTTATTGTAGCCCGACTCTCGGAACGTCGTGAAAGAAAAGCATATTATGAATCCATGACTATGCAACAGAACATATTTTAGGATAACTTTATTCTTTACAACGTTATATTATGTATGTTTTTTTACGCCAGAGTCAATTGCTTTTTAGTTTTTTTGTTTTCTAGAGGACTGTAAACAAAGTCCATCCATAAATTCTGATTTACTATCCTACCTCATTTTGTGACTCTAGCTTTAGTGTATCATGTCTCTAGGCCTATCTAATCACACTTGTACCTATTACAAAATATTTATCAGAATTGTTTCGTCACCAAAGATGAGGCTGTACATGCTTTACGATCTTATAATTCAAATTCTTTTAAATATTTTACATAACACGTTAAAAGATAGCTTGTTTATGTGCAATTTTGATATTCAAAATATTAAAATAATTCCTAAAAAGGAACAACGTAAAATGTTTTAATAAATATCGACAATGCATGTGTAACAATATCTTTAACTCAATGATTTAGTATGATATCCATTTGTAATTTTCATATCAGTAAGTACCTTAAATAATGATTTCAAAATGTTTACAAACAAACCCTGGTGATAACGACAATATATTTTATTCTATACCTTGACGGTGTGCCTCGTTTAGAGTAAGTGTGGTATGTCGAGCACATTGTAAAATATTATATCATTGCACTCGCTATGGCCTTATTTAAAAAAAAAAAGATATTTTAGAACTTTAAAAAATTCACGAATCGCGTGTAATAACGGCTGTTACATATTAGAGTTTATGATAAATGAAACAGGAAAGTATATATGTTGTGATGTATAAGTTCAAAAAAAAAATAAGCTAAAATCTTAGTCTTGTGATATAATTTATATATAAGTGAATAAATGATGAAGTATTTATTTTTGTTTTCTTTTTTTTTAATACCAGTTGCAAAGGCTTGAAGTTGTAGAATCAATGTACGAACAATGTATGAACTTTAGAGACGTTTTCCTATGTTTGTTTCTAAATAGGTTCCATAAAAAACATTTGAATAACTTTTTCTCGAACACACTATACGAATGAAAGATTACTTACACATACTTAGATATACCCCACACTTGAGAAACAAAAGCTTAAGAAAGCACCTAATTACAGACTTCAAAAATTTAAACCTGGCAAGTTTTGTAAAATAATACTATATTTTACAAAACTTGCCAGATTAAAATTTTCCTTTTAGAAATAGTAGATGACTGCAGCGGCCAGCTACAGAGGTATTGAAGGACGAACGTGTAAATGTGGGCCGAGGCGAAGCCGAGGCACACATACGTAAGTCCATGCCTAGTTGTGGCCAAGGCTTGTATATTACTTTTCTCAAATAATGCAAAGAAATTAAAACTCTCGCGTTAAGGAGTTCATTTTTTTTTTTTTTTTTTTTTTAAATCGCTTTCTATTTGCAAGCCAATTCGAAATTTAAATAAAACCTTTGATAAGTTACCTCCTTGGTTGCCATGTTTCAGAGTAAAAGATCGTTTAATTTTTAAATAACACGACAGATACGGACAGATATGAGTTTACTGTGTATATTATTTGGCCGCTAAAAATGACAGATATATGGATTTTCATACAACTTTTGCCGGCCGCTGGTCGCATGTATCTGGCCAGTACAGCAATTTCGATTTATCTCGAAGAAGGTTGTCAAAATAATGCTCAAATTTCCAAGCATGTTTGAGAAAAATAAACTAATATAAACAAATTCAATTCAATTCACAAACAACTCTATCATTAACTGTATAAGGTTCAAATTTAAAGATAAAAACGAGCGTTGTTTCTAAGTTTCCCTTTATACGTGCTGTGCTATTTTGCAAAGTGAGAGACGAGAGGACTTCGTGTGCTACACGCCATCAAGGAGTTCCTTCCATAGAAAAGTAATTATAATAGTTATGGTATTAATTCAATTTGTATTTCATAAGCGTGAATGGAGGAATGACTGCTGCGTAGAGCACAAGAAGTGTGAATGATTTTTGAAACAGCTTGAGATAATATTGGTGCTAATATTTATTGTAGTTGTCTTCTCTGGTGTATTAAACTTAATGGGAAATCACATTTACACGCACAGATCAGCGTTTACGAGTATCTCTATCTCATTCTGTCATGTGAAAGCGTCATTTGCTGGAGCAAGAAGTCCAGTCGCAAGCGTCCGCATTCATTCGCATCGGAAGCACTTTAACGTGCGATCAGACCAGTGACTGCAAGAAAATGCTGATCTTGTGCGTGTAAATATGATTTTTCCCTAGCCCTATACATATAGCCTTCCTCGATAAATGGACACAATCCAACACAAAAACATTTTTTCAATTCAAACCAGTAGTTTCTGAGATAGCGCGTTCAACCAAACAAACTCTTCAGATTTATAATATTACAAGTATAGATGTATGTACACTTAACCGTTTTCTTATTAAATTATACAGGGTGGAAGAGATATCGACGCACAAATGACGACCACGCATTCTGTACATCATTCCGCATAGAAATGTTTTCAAATAAAATACGGGTTAATAATTTAGGTTGTCAAGTAAAATCGGTCAAGACTCACAGTTGTCGCAGTTTAAACAGTCTTGACTTAATTTCATCAGGCAATCAATTCGTAATACTTATGTTTGTTTGTGTATTAAGATTACTGATTTTAATAATTAAAAAATGCTTTTTATAAAAAACATATTTATTTACATGTTTGGAAACCAAATCGCGTCAGGTTAAATTATTGACTTCATTTAATTGATGGATCTGTTCCATCAATCAAACTTAAACGCAGTAATTTGTGACTAGAAAACTTTCTATTCGAGGTTAAGAATCTTAATACATTTTTTTCGCTTTGATTTATACTTCCTGGATCAAATTATTTCGATCGGCGTACACGAGTCGATAATAATAGCGATCTCCGGACGATTGTCGATTGTTATTGACGAAAATTAGAGACGAGACTGACATGAGACTGAGGAGCGAGCTAAATTGACGCAGAATTTTAGTACCTACTTTAATTTTATTTATTGTAATTTTGTCTTATTATATTGACAAACGAAAACTAATTAAATGTTTTCATTGTAGATCGAAGTTTTATATAATATTAATTTATTTGTTAAAATTTAGTTTATTTGGAATATAATGGATGTTGAATCAAGACATTTATGGCTTAAATTAAGCTTTCTTTACGATTTTTTCCGTGAAAACTAGAAATTCTAAAACTCCAATAAACAAGTAAAACATTCAACTTATCTTTTAGTAATTTTAGCTTTTATAAGAATTGAATGTAAGAATGTGAATTTGAGCGTCAAAGTTCCATCACCGACGGTTTTTCTTGCAAACTGAGTTCGTAAAATATTTATAGTAAATTACACGAAAACTAAAATAAAAATGTGTAACTCCAACTTACAAGAAAGAGAATGGCACTATCGTTATCCATAAGCAAATAATTAAAATATCTTACTGCTGCTGAAAATTACTGCGTGAAAAATCATGAATTTGCGTAAAAAATGTAATAGGACTCTTAAGACTACAGGAGCTAAATTAGCAACTCTTTTTGTGGTGGTTCAAACTTCGTTTGAAAAACTGTTAAAATAAAGTTCTAATCAGCTTGCACTACAAAGTGGTTGTTACGTCAGTCACTGCGGCCGAATAGTGCGAAATGAGTGGAATTTTGCTATTTGAAAAAAAATCTATTGATTAGACTAAAAAAATAAAACACTGATGCTAATATGTTGCTTGTAGAATTATTTGCAAAAAAATCAGAATGATCGCATGTATTTTAGTATGGTTTTTACTCGTTAAAAGAAATTTTATATACATAAATTCGTGATATTTTTTATCGAATAAAATTTGTTATATTATGTTTTCAAAACACTATCGTACTAGCATACCTGAAGAATATCATATATTTTTCTGGTTTTGTTTGTTGTGGTGAATCATATGCTAATTTACATCATAAAATTCGCGTTTAGCTCCTGTAATCGCCTTAAATAAAATTCAGTAGCAAAACTCCAAATACTTATAGCAAATAGCTGATGCCCGCAGCTTCGCCCGCTTGACAAATTATATACTAAAACCGTCCTCTTGAATCAACCTATTAAAAAAACCTGCATCAAAATCCGTTGCGTAGTTTTAAAGACCTAAGCATACATAGGGACAGACAGACGCGGCGGGGGACTTTGTTTTATAATTATGTACCTAGTGATGTAGTGATGTCACTTCGTTAAGTATCACTAGACTTTGATTTAACCCCGTGTAACCAGTAATATACAATACGTAGTAAATGATGCACCAATACTATCTCCATACAAATTGACAATTCCTAACTTATTTATACATACTTATTGTTGACAGCCCCTGAGGTGCTGACGCGGGAGCCCTACGGACATGCAGTGGACTGGTGGTCGCTGGGAGTGCTCACCTGCCGGATGTTGACTGATGAGGTAAGATTATATATATAAATAAATAAATATTGCTGGACATTACATACAGTGCCATCTAGTGCCACACTAAGCAACGAGGCTTGCGTCGTGGACAGCAGATAGTTGATATACTACATATATACACACATAAACACGGTCTAGGGATATTTTAAAAAAAGCGAATTACTATCAATGTGTTAATTATTTATATGACATGTATATATTTAAAAGATACGTTATTTAATATTCTACCATTTTTTAATAATGGTTAAAGTATAGATTAAAATTTCAGGATTTTATGGAAAAAAAATGAAGCATAGACGGAAACCGTATATGAATGAACTTTTAATTTGTG
This sequence comes from Xestia xanthographa, assembly GCA_905147715.2. Lineage (NCBI taxonomy): Eukaryota > Metazoa > Arthropoda > Insecta > Lepidoptera > Noctuidae > Xestia > Xestia xanthographa. The sequence goes on along the minus strand of LR990649.1, from coordinate 11,159,801 downwards.
AGTAAAAACTGAAAAAAATAGAAAAATCATTTAATTTGTGTTTATAAACTTGAAGTTAGTAGTCTGAGAAAGCGCCCATGATGTTCATAACACATCGGCAACGATTCGGCATGCTCAGAACAAGGTTGTCAATGTCTTGCTGCGGAATATTGTCCCATGTCCTTCTGAGGTGCGCAAAAAGTTGATCTTCTGTAGCCAGATTTTCAGGAACTTCCTTCAGAGCTCTTCTTTGCAGCATATCCCACGCATGCTCAATGGGATTTAGATCTGGCGATTGAGCAGGCCAGTCTAAGGCCCTAACATTATGTGTATGTAACCAAGCTGCTACCGTTCTCGCCGTGTGTGCCCGGGCATTGTCGTGCATGAGCAGGAAATCTTGCCCCATTTGTGTTCTGTGGGGCAAGATTACGGGCCCCAGCATCTGTTGGACGTATCATTCTGCCGTCATATTGCCTCGCACCCAAACGAGATCCGTCCGTCCTCCAAGACGAATTCCTGCCCAAACCATAATTGTTCCTCCTTGGTATGGGTGAACTTCCTGAGGGTTCTGGAGACGGCTCCATCGTCCAGGAACTCGCCAAACACGCGTCCTTCGTGAATCTGGATGGAAGCCGAACCTGGATTCATCCGTGAACAGCACATTGGACCATTGGTCACGGCCCCAGTCCACGTGGTTCCGAACCCATTCTAATCGTCGTCCACGATTGCCTCTCCGTAAAGGTGGGACCTGGAGTGGTCTACGAGAGCGTAGATTGCTTTCATGCAGTCCCTTCTTACAGTTTGGTCACTCACAAGCACTTGGTGTTCCACTCGCAGCCTTTGGACCAATTGAGTCGCCGTTGCATTTGGTTGTGCTCGCGCAGTAATTTGCAAAAATCGGTCTTGTCTGGGGGTAGTGATGCGACTTGGCCCCCGGTGCCTCTCCGCTACTTCACCTGTGGCACGATAGCGTGTCCACAATCTTAAAATTACATTTTGATGGGTCCCTATGGCCTCAGCAACATTACGCTGAACAGATCCAGCTTCCAGCATTCCCACAGCTCGTAACATCTCCGCCCTCGTCAAATGTCGGCGTTGCATGGCTACAATACCTCAATTTTAACTTTATCTTTCGTTTAAAAATGAAAAAAAACTGTAACTAAACGTAATTCGTATTGTTTTCTAAATTTCGCACAAATGAAAATTCCCTCTCCTATACATCAAGACACTTTTATGCCACCGAAACAAAAGAATTTTCAAAAATTTGAATTTGGAATTAGTCTGAGATAAATTACAAACAAATCGGTGTATAAAAGATTCCAATGCGGCCAGTACTTTTCGAGTTATTTAATGAGAGGTTTTCCTTTTGAGGTTTTAAAAAAAAACTTAGTTTCCAAGAACTCTATAGATGGCGTTGAAGTTACTATGCCAGAGCCAAAACGCTTGAAAAAATACCATTGTGTCACGTCACATACTCTCGTTGACTGGCACTTTCATTTGCTTAACCTTCCGAATATAACCAACATTTCTCGCGCTTTGTTAAAATCAGTTTTTTTAGGTTCCGTTCCTTGCATTATCATACTTACACCTAGCGCCATCTATCCAGCGACTAGGGAAGAGCTAAAAAGAAAATCCCTCATTGAGTATGAAATATCCCTAGACCGTGTTGATGTGTGTACTTTTTGTTTGTAAATACTTATTTATTATACATATAAACATCCATGACTCGGAAACAAATGGCCATGCTCATCACACAAACATTTGCTCCAACCGGGATTCGAACCCGGGACTCTAAGAACGTAAGGCAGCCTCATTACCGCTGCGCCATTCGGGTCGTCAAGTACTATAAGTAAGTAGTATAAGTACTTAAAATGGGGTAGATGACACACCAATCAATGGAGATGGCAACTGTGGAAGTAATGGCGCTAGCATAGCTTGTACCAAGCGTCGTCATTGGTTGAACATCTGTCAATGTCATTTTAAATTTCAAAATAGCTTGTCCTCATTGGACAGATTGGGACTAAGCTATGGACACGCCATCTACAATCACCTTTGACCAGCCTTACTTTTTAAGAGCTGACAAAACGCCCAAGGGCTGATCCAGCTTTGGCGCCAGGGGGGGGGGTCACATTACACTTAAAGTACTTACGGGATAATATCCGTGGTTTTCCATATTGATGAGCTCCCACACACACACACACACATGGGGGTCACATTGTCGTGGTCAAATCACAAGAAGTTACAATTTAATTTTGATAATAATAGATACAAGTTAAAAGTAGGTATTTTATAAGTAAGTATTGTACTTAAAAATCCCTACCTATATTTAAATAACAAAATCAAATTTTCTTTTACGTCTTCTCCCGAAACGCGCTATCACTTCATCCAATTCAATTGGTACGTTTTTATGGACGTGGAGAAGTGAGAAGTCAAAAATTTTAACACTCTACCTTGGGCAGGTTGCAATTGTTTAGACCCATCATAGAGGAGTTACTAGATCGACCCTCAGACAAATATCCACAACAATCAAGATGAAGTAGGCTGCAAGAGCGAGAGTAGCGAGCTCGAAATTTTTATTACACCTTGCCTTGGACAGGTTAGAATGGTTTCGATCCTTCATGTAGGAGTAACTTGGTCGACTTTTAGATAAATTCAAGAGAAAGTAGTCTGAAGAGCGAGCGAAGCGAGCTCGAAAATTTTAACACATTACCTACCTTGAACAGGTTAGAATTGTTTCGACCTATTGGAGTTACTACGGTGGTTATAAAGTTAAGACTCAAGAAAAACTAGGCAACAAGAGCGAGCGAAGCGAGCTCGCAATTTTTTACATCATTGCCTAAGATAATTATGCTGTAATTGCATATTAGGCTTCGGGGCAAGGGGCTCCAATAGGATACATCTCAATATCGCAATTTAGAATATGGTCCGAAATCGACTGCGGTATGTCCTGACTCCGCTGCCATTTCACCATCCACAGCCGATATTCGTTTACAACGACAGAAACTAGCAACAATGTATAATCGGTTGCTAGTCGTTTCAAAGTTTTCAATGTCTTGATTACTGTATTCGCTTCTTGGCAAAAAACGCTAAGCTGAAACAAAATAAGTATTTCAGGAGACGTTCCTGTAGGTCACTTATTATTAAATCCAAAAGAGGGATGTATATGGCTCTGCGGAAATATTCTTCAGCAGATTGAGCAGATTGGTTATTGGCCCTATGTATTTGTCTTGACACTATTCTGGTACATTATGTTTAACAATTTTAATTAGTGGTCCACCTAGGTCTTGGATCCAGCCCAGGGGGGGGTCATGACCCCCATGACCCCCCCCCCTGGATCCGCCCTTGAAAACGCCGTTCTTTCATATACATTGTATGGCAATAGCAAACTGACGTCACTGTTTTTTCAACTCAATGACTCAAACTATTTATTGATTTCAAAGCAACTAAAAATCGAATTTTGCAATTAATTGAAAATACATCGGGTTTTCAGGCCCAAAATAAATTGTTTTTTTTTAGAGATTGGTGTCTTAGAATTATTGTTTCATGGTGTCATCTACCCTATTATTGCACCTGTCCCAAATTCGCGAGAACGGACTAAAGGCAGGTTTATACGGGGTGTAAATGGTCCCTTCACGAAGACGTCTACAAGCCCGCCACACTGTTCCCAAACCACTGTAACTCCTGAAAGCCAGAATCAACAGTGGCGACCACCAGAAAAGCGCCGAGACAATGAAGCTCGACGAAGTCCCAGAGAATGAATTTAACTGTCTTGAATAATCAGAAAAGTAAAGCGGAGGAGTAGGAAAATCCGTAATTTCCACTTCCCTCCATATCAGCAGGAGACGGAAAGAAACAAGGCCAATATTCGCAGTCAGATGTGGAACATTGACAAAAAGGCGAGTCAACAAGCTTGAAGGTTACCATGACCGGTGAGAAATTGAGCAACACAGTGATCAACCTCCAGCCATGTCCTGGCCAGCCGTTCACGAACGGATGGAAAGAACTGGTGGAGGTGTCGGCCCTTGATGGAATAGGGAATATGCATGAATTTTCTTTTTTTTTATTTAGATACGGAATGTTAAAGTACTATAAAAATAATGACAAAAAGCAAAAACAAGACATAAATCGGCCAAACAACACAAAAGTTATAACCATTTAAACTTTTGTTTCTATCTCTTTCTAGATAAACGGAATTTAGTATGGATTTTGTACGTCGATGTAGCGAGTGACGTCATTCGCTGTATCGGATCTCTCTGTCTAATCAGCAGTTTCAAATGCTTATAACTTAGTATATTTTATAGATATTAAAAAAATAATTTCACTTTGCTATTTCTGATGTTATTAAGCTTTGTTTAGATTGGTCAAAAAAATCATGCATATACCCTATTATCCCACCTACATTGCCATTCAGACAAAATTTCCTCCCAGACGTCGGTCTGTGGTTTGAATAATCTAGAAATCTTTTCACGGTCACGTAGGGTTAAAAAGTCTGCGTCCGTGGTCTCACGCGCGTTATAGTACATTGCAGCCCAAGACGAAGCCGTCTAGCAAGCATTCTGTACATAACATAGCATTAAATTACATCACGCCGTACCTAACAGTACACCCACATTTCGCCAGTTATGTTTAAGTCCCATGTAATAGTTGGCGTGCATATTGCCATCAACCGGGTGCAAATCCAGACTCCGCGGCTGCTACTGCGAAATTCCTGGTGGAAAAACCAATGACGCTTTGCCCGACCCGGGAATCGAACTCAGGACCTCATACTCAGCAGTTCTGCTTGCGATCAGTAGATCAAAAGGCAGAACACACATGAATGGGGAGGAAATAAGGCATGCCTTCGTAGTTTATTAGCAGAACTTTTGTTCATGATAAGAAATGGCAATGGAAGCGCATAAAAGTGGCCTATACAGTGACCAGCTCCGCCGTTCTAGGGCACAAATCGACTCACTCTCGGTAGGACTGGATGCCACAACACTCACAACACACGTGGAGGCTGATCGAAGACAGGAGAAATCTTCATCTGGGACTTTTAGAAACCCATAACGACGCCATACGGGCCGACCTTAACATCCAATACCGTCAGAAACGCAAAGAAATCTACCGCAGTACCCACAAAGACAGGAGACAGTGGGCTGATGGTATTGCTGATCGTGCTCAACAAGCTGCAAACACCGGCAACTTGAAGGAGCTGTACAAATCTACCAAAACCCTGGCAGGTAACAGCAGGTCAAAGAAGAAGCCGCTGAAGTCCAAAGATGGTCAGCTCATTGTGACATCAGAAGGGCAGCTGCTACGCTGGTGTCAACACTTTGAGGAGGTCTTCCGTTTGTCAGCTACATCAGCGCCTGACGCGCTGCAAGTTAATCCCCTACCATCCCGGCATCTAAACATCAACACGGAACCACCGACAGCCTCTGAAGTTGCGGAGGCAGTCCGTTCTTTAAAGACAGGCAAAGCACCAGGACTCGACCTGATAACGGCCTAAATGTTACAAGCCGACTTACCCTCCGCAGTCAACGTTCTGACGCCTCTTATTGAAAAGATCTGGACCGCTGAAGAGCTCCCTGACGATTGGAACAAAGGTCTTATCATAACTGTTCCTAAGAAAGGTGATCTTAGCCAGTGCGATAACTGGAGAGGTATTACACTGCTCTCGATTCCCTCTAAGGTTTTCTGCAAAATCATCCTGACGAAGACTGTCGAAGGCCGTGGATCCTCTTCTACGTAGGGAACAGGCTGGTTTCCGCTCGAACCGCTCATGTACGGACCAAATCAACACCCTCCGTATCATACTGGAACAGGCATCAGAATGGCAGAGGCAGATTTATCTAACCTTTGTAGACTTCGAAAAGGCCTTTGATACGCTGAAGTGGTCTAGCATCTGGTCCCGTTTACTGGAAATTGGAGTGCCGCCGAAAATCGTCCGTTTGTTGGAGAGTATCTACAAGAAGTATTCTTGTAAGGTAACCCATGACGGCCTCATCTCGGATGACGTAGCAGTACACGCGGGTGTCTGCCAAGGCTGCCTCCTGTCACCGCTTCTCTTCCTAGTTGTTCTTGACGGAATTATGCTTCGCATCTGAGGCGGAGGCGGCAGAAACCGGGCTTAAAATAAATATCAGGAAGACCCAGGAGATGAGAACTGGTGTGAAGAATCACCCACCGTTGCTGATTGGCACAGCGGCAGTGGCACGCGTCCACAAATTCACTTACCTCGGGAGCGTCGTGGCAGAGACTGGGGGCAGTGAAGAGCAAGAACATCGCTTCACGGATCGCCAAAGCCCGAGCAACCTTCGCACAGCTGAGACCTGTTTGGCAGTCACGGAAACTGACCCGAAGGATTAATCCTTCGGGTCAGTTTCCGTGATTTCACATTGGACCCGAATATCTTGAGTTTAAACTCAAGATATTCAGGTCCAATGTGAAATCCGTGCTTCTTTACGGGTGTGAAACGTGGAAGGTCACAAAGGACATCTCACGCCAATTCCAAGTTTTCGTCAACCGCTGTCTTTGTCGCATTCTCGGAATTTACTGGCCCGAGACCATCTCCAACGTAGAGTTGTTAGAGGAATGCCACGAGAGCCCGATCGACCGCCAGATCAAGCGTCGCAAGTGGAGATGGATTGGCCACACGCTCCGAAGGGACCCTGACCACATACCCAAACAAGCTTTGGACTGGAATCCCCAAGGAAAAAGAAAGCGTGGCCGTCCCCGTCAAACCTGGCGTCGCACCGTGTTGGCAGAAGCGGCGAGCATCGGAATGACGTGGAGCGAGGTGAAGCGTGAAGCTCAAGACCGATCGCGATGGAGGACATCTGTGGACGCCCTCTGCCCCATCTAGGGGTCATAGGACATTAAGTCAAGACCAAAAATAACTTTGTGACCACTAACATCTATCACCTAAAATATCAATTGATCACCAAACTTAGTAAATTGAACACCAAATTTTAATGAGGTGGTTGATGACAAACTAGTTTTGCCTAGTCCGACTTGGGGCACCCCAATACGGATAGGTTATGTTAGAAGGGTATGGCAGGGTCGAATGAGCGAGCGAAGCAAGCAAATAGACCTCGCCATACCCTTCGTGGTTATTTTTTTATAAACCATTCAGACAGAAGTAGGACCGTCATTAGGAAGTCGACCGGGTCTCCCTCGACTCGGATGCAAGTGCATAACAGTTCAATTTCTGGTGGTCATTAACTAAAAAAATATTTTTTTTGTAAGTACTAATTTCACGATAAAATGGGGATTAATTTTGGTGATCATTTACTAATTTTGGCAATCAAAAGTGATTTTTTTGCCGTTACATTTTGCTAAATCTGGTGGTTCGTTAATTGTACGCCATAAGAAATTACTCTTATTACCGTGTCTGAGCAAATTTTCATCGCCCCACGCATGTTTGAGTAGGTGCTTGGCCAGCACATTGTCAAAAGGAAAAAAGATAGATGTATGTTTCATTCAACTGTTATTTATGTTTCATTCAAACTGTTATTATAAGAATAAAATTAAATGTTCAAAAAGCAAACTTATTAAAATGAAAAGAAGAAATAGTAGATTATTAACCAAGGGGATAAAGCAGTGTCTTCTGTCGCGGGTGACGATTTAAATCGCGACCGTAACGAAGGACTCGAGGTTTACTCCCGAGCGTAGCGAGGGTGTTAAGATGAGTCCTGAGTGTAGCGAGGGATTTAAGTTCACCCAAGCCTAAGACAGCTTTATCACCGAGGAAAATACTCTACTTTTCGTACCATTTGCGAAAAAAATTATAAGCATTTATTAAAAATAATGACAATTAAAAGTAAAAGTTAACATTCGAAATATTGGTCCAATTATTGATAGAGAGAGTTACATTTTTGTTTGGTACATTTATTGTTGATGAGTTGATTTGAGTATTTCTCTGTTCTTGCGTCTGAGGAACTTGCGTTTCATTGTACATAGTATACGTCGGAGATAGTGGTGGTGGTGCATCGTGAGTTACGAAGATAAGATGCCGCCGGAAGTTGATGGTTGTGTCAGCTCCAACCACCGTGTCTTTTTACTGACTTAATATCCGCCCCTGATTCCGCCAAGAAAGTCGCCGAAGTTCTTCTAAAGCACAAACAACTTTAAGTTTTAAATATTTAGCAATTTCCTTTGGCATATTGCTTATTTTATTTTTGCCGATGGTTTGTCGAGTAGGTACATTTCCCATTCCGATAGTTTATAATAAATCTATTGTTTTCCATGTTGGTGGGACGTAATGCTTGGTATTTATGAATGATTTTAGTATATTGTCCTTGTACAATGAATGACCGATTTTTCTTTGTCTTAGTTTCCTTTACATTAATCAGCAGTAACTCATTGGAATGATTTTCAACGTCCTCCACCTTTAAGTTTACAAGTTCACATCCGCGGCAAGCACCATTGAATCCAAAAATTAAGGCCACCTATAACAAAGATAAAGAACAAGTAAATATACATATAATAAAACAGTAGAAAAACTGTGTCTGTACATTGAATATATTAAAAAAGAAATAATTGAGGGGGGTTTAGAAACAGTAAAAGAGCACGAATCCAAAAAAAAAAGTCTGTCTGTGTGTCTGTTTGTTTGTACACGCTAATCTTCGGAACTGCTGGACGGATTTGAATGATTTTTTGTTTGTTGTATATATAGGTATTGAGTCTGGGCAACATATAGGCTATATTTATCTTGGAAACTTGAACACCTGATGCAGAACCGCAACAGACCAGCTAAACTATAAGAGATACAAAAATGGTACCATAGCAAACATTGTTCCACGTGATGAGAATTTTCTGGTGAGAGAATAAATTTGGAGATCTGGAACACCTGATGTGGAACTCCAAGAGCCCAGCTACACTAACATATATATAGGAATGACGTTTTAGCAAAAGTTGTTCAATCTGATGAGCACTCTCTGTTGACTTATAAAAATCGAAGATCTGGAACACCTGTTGTGGAACTCCAAGAGCCCAGCTACACCATAACACATATAGGAATGACGTCTTAGCAAAAGTTGTTCGGTCTGATGGGCATTTCCTGTTGACTTATAACAATCGAAGATCAGTAACATCTGATGTGGAAATCAAAGCTATCACTAATTTCAATGAATAATTATAAAATATATAAGCTAGGAGTACCTCCACGCGGTGAGGGTGGTAACATTTTAGGACTGATTTTCGATGACGATGGTACATAATTGAAAATTTGACTCTACTGGCCAAAACTCCTATTTATTTTTTTATTTTATCGAATAAATATGCCTTCCGGCTTATGTTATTTTAGTGTTTAATTTCCTTTTCCATTTATCTTCGTGGCACGGTAGCCTACCTGGTAACGCAGCGGAGCAGTCACTTAGATTTTAATAAAACTATAACCATGCCTAGAAAGAGGTCAAATCTCAGTGAAGAATATGATGCGCGACTGACCGCTGATCGTGAACGTCTGCATTGTCTCGCGAGTTGGAGACGTTCACGGAAAGAGAATTACGCTTGAGTTCTCAGCGTATCTGCACATCGACTTCTAGGTATCTAGAGACAAGTGGGGAACGTGATGCGCGACTGACTGCTGATCGTGAACGTCACGCATTGTCTCGCGAGTCGGAGACTTTCACGGATACAGAATTGCGCTTCCACATCAGACGTATCAGATTTTCGATTTTGACGACCCCGTTAACGCTGACATAAGCAACAGGTTCCGCGTACGAAGTCGCGGACAGAAGCTAATATAGAATAATTACCATTAATAAGATACGAAATATTCATAGTTAAATCATGTACCTATCTATACTTACTTTTGTGGCCAGAAAAATTTCGTCAGGAGCTTCATTAAGAAAATTTTCCACATTTTGAGTCGTAAAACTTTTAGACTTTTTTGCGCAATGCCCTTCTGATTTTCTTTTTAAAAAGCCAGTAATTTCGTGAATCTATTTATTTAAATGCTGTGTATGATGCTTATTGTAGCTTTCAGTTTTGAGTAGGTATATGCACCAAAGTGTATTCGGATTCTTTGTCTTGGATAAATAATCAAAATAGACAAGAAGTACTGATTCTGAAATTGATAGGCCTTTCGCACTTCTCCACGTTGAAAATTCTTCATAAGTTTTTAAATAATTTTCCTTCGATTTTGTTGGAAGCAAATTATTATTGCGGCAGCATTTGCACTGATGGAATCCGACAATTCACTGTCACTGTCGCTTTGATTTAACATCGTAACGTATTTTTTGAACATTAACTTATTTATAAAAATAAATTAAAATTAAAATAAACTTAACGTTTATGTATTTGAAGAGAACAAAAACGCGGCAAATTCCTAGACTAATATTTTTTTGTCGGAAAAGCAAAGGCATCAGCTCGCGGCCTCGTCGGTTTTCGTAATTTTATTTAATAATCATAACTGCATAATAAATGCGTATTCCTTTTTCAAAAATATGTATAATGCTTTATACAAACTCAATGGTGTAAATACAGATGTAGTTCAGTATAAATTTCGGTAAGTATTCCAAATTTAAATCACATTCTCCCCCTAGAGGATGAATGAAATTCAGTACATTTTTTTTTTCCCTGTTTTTAACAGATTAAATTGTTATGTTCGCTTTTTGTGGCATAGAATGTCACTTTTTTGAGCAAGTGGTACGAAAATTAGGTTTATGTATCACAATTGAACGCGTATACAAAGATTCGTGTCTTTGCTATTACCCGTTGAGGAGTTCTTTCTTTAATCCATGGTCCGGAGCGAAACGGAATGGGACGCCGTCACCTTCTGCGAAGTAGTCATGCTAGAGAAGGAGGTGGTGGAACGTGAGAGGGAGAGAACCTCACGTCCCGGTCGTCCACCACGTGGCCCCTGGCCGCCGTAGGCGCGGGCCTGTGGACGGAGAGCTATGGGCTAGCTCGCCGTCCGTCCGTCTTATGACGACAGGCCGTGTCGATGGCGCGTTCGTGTTCCACGCACGCCTCAAAGAGAGTCAGCAAAAGGAAGGGGTGGGTCCGCAAGGACCGATGCCTGCCGGGACTGCGGGACTGTGGGACTGTTCTAAAGAGATACCGTGGCCGCGGAACACAAAGTGCGATGAAGGAACATGGATGGGTTTTAGTCAGTAAAAGTTTGACACTCCCTCCTGCTCTGCCCAGAGCGGGAGGAGTCATTTGATGATTTTCCATGCGAAAAAAAAAAACGAGTTCTTTCTCACGAGATGTGGCACAATGACTTAATCCTCGTCTTTCATAAAAAATGTATTGTCACCAGAACCAAAGGTATGTGGAAAATTTCAGACCAATCGGTTGGGAGGAATTGGTTTAAAATTCCATTGCAAGATTTGACCAATACATATTATCTCAGATAGATAATATAGAGGCAAGTTAAATAAAAGTTTATAATAAAATAGAAATTGTTTTCAACCGATTTCCAAAAAGAGGAGGTTCTCAATTCGACTGTTTTTTTTTTGTGTTTGTTACCTCAGAACTTTCAATGGGTGAACCGATGATTCTTTTTTTATTTGTAAGCTGGTGCTTTCCGTGTGGTCCCATTTAAATTTGGTGAACATCTGATGCTGATCTTCAGAGATATACAATGGAACTCTTCAAAAATAGACGGCAAATGTGCCGTGAATGTTGCAATCGCTTGGATATTTATTGTTTATACAACATCATGACGTAACATCCGCCTGTATGCTCTGAGGGGGTACGCAGATGTGTACAATACACCCAGATTTCGACAGTTAGGTATGTTAAGGTGGCACGATCGTGTTCCGCGTGCGCCTCAAATGACGTAACACCACGCCTGTATGTTGGATACCATACGTCCAAATTGGCATCAGTATATGCTTGTATATGGTTATTTTATTATGTATTGATAGACAGGATTTCCTTCCAAGTAACCAATACATACTTTTATAACGTATGTCGAGTTCCTGTCTTTTCTTTTTGACATGAGCTTTCCAACGCAACTTGGTATCGAGAGTCATGCCAAGGTATTTGGCTGTATTAGCGTAAGGCACTTGCATGCCATTTATATAGATTGGGTGATAGTCCAGGTGTTTGTTTGTGAAGTCAATGTGAATTGATTTAGATTCATTCAGTTTGATCTTCCATTTTTGTGTCCAGCCATAAACTTTGTTCACAGCTAGTTGAACTTTTTCTACTGCTTCTCTGTGGGTTGAACCGGTAGCCATAATTGCAGTATCATCTGCAAAGGTCGCAATGGTGTTGTTTTCCAGTTCTGGAATGTCACATGTGTATAACAAGTACAAAATCGGGCCTAGCACACTTCCTTGTGGTACCCCAGCTTTTATATGTTTTAGTTCGGAATATGCATCCTCTTGCCGTATTCTGAACATTCTATTACTTATATACGACTCTAGTATATCTGCAAATTCTGGGAGCATGCGCCTGAGTTTGAATATTAGACCCTTATGCCAAACTTTATCAAAAGCTTGCGCCACATCTAAAAATACAGTGGCGCAGACTTCTTTATTTTCTAGTGTTTTTTCAATGATATTAGTTATTCTATGAACCTGGTCTATTGTAGAGTGTTTCTCCCTAAAGCCAAATTGATGATTTGGAATAAGGTCTTTATCTTCTATTACTGGTTTTAATCGCTTCAATAATAGTTTTTCGAATAACTTTGATAGCACGGGCAACAGAGAAATAGGTCTGTATGATGATGTTTCATGTGGTGGTTTCCCAGGCTTCGCAATCATAATGACTTCAGCGACCTTCCATGGCGCAGGTACGTGTTTTAAAATAAATGCAGCATTAATAAGTTTGGTCAGTTTAACTACAGCCTTACGCGGGAGGTGTTTTAGAATCTCACCTGTAATGAGGTCGTAACCCGGAGACTTTTTGGCACTAATGTTATTTTGAATTTCTCTCATTACTTCTTTAGGAGTCACAAGCTTAATTCTCTGGTTTTCTGCTAAGTTTTCACTCTCAAGTAATTCTACCAGGTTTTCATTGGGCTTAAAAGTTTCTTCTAGGTGCTGAGCAAACCTTACAGCTTTCTGATCATTGCTTATGGCCCATTTTCCGTCGCTATCTCTGATGGGCGGTATTTGTTTAATTGGCCTTTTTAGATTTTTTGTTGCCTTCCAGAGGGAGTAATCTGTTGATTTGTCATTGGTTAGCTGCAGAAGGTTGGTGTTCAGAGCTGTATCCTCAAATTGTAGAATTTTTCTCTTTAATTTTTTAGTTAAATTATTTAGTGATGTTTTATCTCGCGGGCATCGTGTTTGCTGCCACTGTTTCCTTTGTTTCCTTTTCTCAGTAAGTAAATCCACAATTTCCTTAGGATAGGTAAATCCCTTATATTTACGTTTTAATTGTGGTGTGTTGTTCCACGCACATTGTTGTATATTGACAATATACTTGTTTACTTCTGAGTCAAGCTGATCTTGCTTTTTTATCGGAGTTTTAAGGTCGATAATATTTTCTAGATCAAGAGAAAAGCTTTCCCAATCTGTGAACTTATTAACCAGGGTTAAGTGGCTTTCTTTAAGTAGGATTTTTAGACTTAGCATTAGTATAAGCGAAGAGTGGTCCGAGTTCATATGAAAACCTTCCTCCACGCTGACATAATTGGCGGATATGTTTTTGCATATGAAAAAATCTATAAGTAGTAAGTATAACTGTAACTGAAATGCGGTTAACCGTCCTTTATATTTCAAAATCTCCAGGTGACTCATGCTTATAAAAATAAAAATACTCATAATATTATAAAAACATATTTTATTACTTATAGTACCGGAAATTCGATAATTTACTTTGACAAATAATAATTACATACAACGTAGGTAATTTTTCGGTTCGGCTATTTAAATAGTCTCTAGATCTAAAGATATCCACGCACTCGCACGCGTGTTACGTCGTGCACACTCAGTCACACTCACTCGTCACTCGCATGCACTCCCGCGCAGGCAGGGCGGGGGCGGGTCGCCGGGCGGGGGGCGCGTGTCGAGGGACGTCGACACACGCCCGCCGCCGCACGCCACCTCACTACTCATCTCAAATTAGGGAGTGGTCTTCTCTTCCGATGAGTTTTCTTTCGATTCGCCGCTCTCCGCGCTCTCTTCGGAGCTTGAGCTTGAAGGTTTGTCGCCTTGAGGCTTTTCTTTCTTGTCAGGTTTAGCCGGGGCTGGTTCGCTCTTCTTAGGCTCCACCTCAACCTGTGGCTCCTCCACCACGGACGCGGGTTTAGGCTCTGATTTAGCGACAGACTCTACGATAGGCTCAGACGCTACAGCGGGTTCGCTGGACTTTGATTCTTTCTTTTCGGCTTCTTCCTTTTTCACCTCTTTGGGACTTTCTTCTTCTTTGGCGACTGCAGAAGGCTGAGCCTCTGGTTTGGGTTCTTCAGCAGTTACAGCTTTGCTCTCAGCAGGGGATTCAGATTTGATTTCGGCAACAGGCTCAGCTTTGATCTCCGCAACAGGCTCAGGTTTGATATCCGCAACGAGCTCAGGTTTGATCTCAGCAGCAGGCTCAGATTTGCTCTCCGAAGCGAGCTCTGGTTTGCTCTCAGGAGCTGCCTCGGGTTTGTTCTCAGCAGCAGTTTCGGGTTTGCTCTCAGCAGCAGGCTCAGATTTGCTCTCAGCAGCAGGGGCAGGTTTGCTTTCAACAGTGGGCTCAGGTTTGTCCTCAGGAGCAACAACCAGTTTTCCATCGACAGTGTTGCGGACTACGCGCAGGCTGTCTTCAGATTCAGGACTCTCTTCTGATTTGGGTGCATCAGGAGTGGCGTCTGAGGCGGGTTCTGCAGCCTTGACTTCAACTGGCTTGACTGCTACTTTAGGTTTTTCGGCTTTGCTTACTTCAGGTTTAGCAGGCTCTTCTATGGGGGCCGATGATTCGGGCTTTTTAGGTTCTGCTTCAACTGCAGCGACGGGAGCCTGAATTTTCTGTTGTGGCTCAGGAATATTGTCGGGCATGATGACATCGTCGGCGACTTTAGCGTCATTTTTCACTGCGTTAATAACATCAATGCTTTCCTCGGGCAACGCTGCTGACTTGGCAGATGCATCTTTAGATACCTCATTCACTAAAGCAGGCACTTCTTCCGCTTTGGGTTCCTCGGGTTTTGCTTCAGGATCAGCGGCTTTCTCTTCTGGTTTAGATTCCGCAGGCTCGTTGGATTCAGGTTTCTTTTCAGGTTCAGGCTCTGCCGATTTAGATTCTGGTACAATTTCTTCGCTCTTAACTTCTGGAGCCTTTTCAGCTGTTTCAGGCTTAACTTCGGGTTTGATTTCTTCTGCAGGCTCGTTTTTATTTTCGGGTGCCTTCACCTCGAGAACTTCCTCAGCTTTTTTCTCTTCAACTGGAGCAGGTTGATCGTTGACGACCTCTTCTGATTTAGCGACCGACACAGGTGGTGGTGGTGCACCGACATCAGGTTTCTCCTCGGCCACTGGCATCGCCAGAGCCACAGCCGCGAAGGCCAAGCATAATAGTAAGACCTTCATCCTGGAAAGACGAAAACGTACAATTAGTGGTCTGACAAAATAATGACAGAGATTATTATGGATTCAAATGCACGTCTGCAAGTCGTGAGCGCGGTAAGGCCAATGTTACGCGCCGGCCGGCTTCGATGTTTCGCAGCAATTTTCCTATTAAGGCTGAATCATCTAAGGGCCAGATAGGCTGGGGAACGGGTACCTATCTTCGAATCGTCTCGAATTAATGTCGATGTGCAATAAGTAGGATGTAAACTATTGATAAAATAGGGTATGATATGATTCAGAGCTTTCAAAGGCACTTTCTCATGAATACTATAAGGCAATGAGATATTAAATGAGATCGTTTTCCTCTTATTAAAAATAATAATAAATGCACTTAATGTGAGGCAACATCCGTTGCTGCTCGCAGACTTGTATAGGTAAACGCATAATATTTAATTATAGGTAGTTACTGAATGAAAGATGTAGTTTTTGCTAGGCCGTCCGGGAGGGCTCATCTATTTTCCATTAGCTAGGAAGGTCGTGTACCCCGGCCGGTGCTATTTTTAGCCTACACTAGCCGAAGGTAGGGCATTAAGGCGATATCCGAGCTCCTGCAGGAATGCGGTCTGGCGCCGCACTACAAATAGATAACAACCTTCGATGGGAATAATCATCTTAAAATAACCTAGTATTAGTTACCATACACAGCCATGTATTTTCAACATGCAATCATAGACATACTTGAACATTTTTTTTTACGTATCGTGCAAATACGACTGGGGACATGAATCGGTTGCTAGTAATGTACCTACATAAGCCAAAATTACGTAAATAAAAGGAGACAATATACTATTTATCATTTTATTAGTTATAATATATGTGTTGCATATGATGGACACTTCCTAGTGCGTGCTCAGAACTACGCAGGATGCGAAACGCGCGTTAGAAATATGGATGATCCGGCCAGACGACGAGAACGCATTATCTGAATTTTAATTGGCTCATTGAATTGAATCGCCAACTAGAATGCAATACGTGGCATCGTATGAATGATTCACACGCATACGCACTTGTCTCCCCACGTTTTAATCGACCTCGTATCAGCTTGATATTTATAGTTTTAGAAAAACATTCGCTTGGAAATCCACGATATTTAAATTGCGGTCAGTCTAGGCGTTACCCGTCAGTCACCGGCGTCAGCTGTGTCTAGAATTTGAATAGTTTTGTAAAAAAAAAAACTATCAGACGCCATCTGGGCAGACCGTCTTGGCGTGTGACGACACTCAAGTGAGAATATTACTATAACTGAAATGCAAAAGTTCATTACGACGCGCCAGAAAGCTTCCAGCCAGTTACGTTTCCAGTTTTCGTTTTTCCTTTATTGCGAAGCCGGCGATGTTTCGATTTCTTTTTTATCTGTAGCAGGTCAAGATGACCCTTTCAGGTGTAGGTATCTTTACGTGTAGTTGCACAAGTCAAGTTCAATACGTAACGAGAACCAGTTCTATATAAGTTACCGGTTATTACGGCGCCGTTCTTACTTCATTTTATAAACGATCAGTTTGTGACTTTTTTTTCTTGATGTGTCCGGTGAATTCAATGAAAAAAACAATATTAACAAGACTTCGTTTGTGGATGAAAATGAAAGTTCGCAACAGTCAACTTCAATTGTAAATTAATACCGATGATATAATTTACGATATTTATTTAGGAACTGAGCTTTTTGATTATGGTCTAGTTATGATGGGTATGTTTTGGTTATCAATGATTCTAATTGGCATTTAATTATTCCTTATTTCTATAACGATTGGCAGTAACGCGTATGGGTCCACTAACATGAGCTTCTACGTTATGATAAAAAGTAATGGCAATGTTACAGAGACAACAAAACCCTTGCAGGCAAAAATTGAAAATAAACAGATATAAAAAAAATGTTGCAGGCATCAATTTCACGAAACTGGTTCGATCAATAAACCGATGAACCTCGCGCGGGCGTTGCTCTGCAGCCCTGCGCGGTTGGCATCTGATTACACATAATTTAGTATTATTACTGCAACACTGATCGTTATCGATCATCTTGAATTTTGTGGCACTCCAAGCTGAGATATGACCGTTGTAAATTTTCCTGAATCATTTTGGAAAGGCTTCGTGAAAAAACCTTTGCTTAGAAAGGAGTTACATATGTAAGGGGCCGCCTCCACGAGCGAGAGAATCGCGGCGATTCAACGTATTTCTATACGAAAATATATCGCCGCGATTCTCTCGCTCGTGGAGACGGCCCAAAAGAGAGTGTATAGAAAAACGTGGCAAGGACGATAATATCGCCGCGATTCTCTCGCACGTGGAGGCGGCCCCTAAGGATCCAAGCATCGCGTTCTGCTCACCCCCATGAAAAAAGAGTGAGTTTAAAGGCTGGTGTAAAGGGCTTTGATTTCGAAACGGATCGCTTTGATTCACTAGACAAAGACAAAGAGACGGAATAAGGACATAATTTGAAGCATATTAAAAGAGAAGTACAAAATAACGTTGATCACATCGCAGTTCGCGTTAACATTGTTTATGTATGCGTTTGTGCGCCGAGTTATTTTCTGGAAGGATATCCTCAGCGGCTGAGGGCAAGGATTGTCGTCCTCCCACTCGACGCAGCAATCTTTCAATTGAAGCCCAGCGCATGCTCGCTCATTGGCGTAATGAAAAAATTTGCCTGCCTGTAGGCACGCAGTATGTCGACTTCATGCTCCCAGCTACTCGACTCAGTCATTTAAGTACAAATTGATGCAACATGATTGCAGTTACTTTTAATGGACTGTTGTTGACAGCTTGGGAACTGTTCTGCCTCATTTTGTTTTGTGTTTTTATATTCGTCTTGAGACAAACTTTTATTCGCAGCGTTGCAGCTACTTTGACAATGATAAGTCTGCTATCTGCATTAACTTTTTCTCAGTTCAACCTAATTCTGTAGGCCTTGTGTACTCCGTTTATTATATTGTAACAGAACTTGTCACAGTTACAACATAATGACAATGTTACGGCTGACCGAGCTTATTTACGAAATGCACATATTTTAACTCCGATCTCCTTATTCGAGCGTAACAGATGAAAATTGATTATTTTGAACTTTAGAAAGACATTGAGCCTTAAAATTTTTACTGTTGCCATCTGTCATTGTCCGTTCTGAAATGACTCGTGTAGAAATCGAGCCAATACTGTAGTGTTTGCCATCGAAATCCAATTTCATATTTCCTGAAAGTCGGTATTCAACGCAATCGATGAATTTATTTCAGAAAATCTTGTTGGTTGTAAAAAAAGACTCAAAATTAAAGTAATTGTTTCCTGCGTGCATCTATATCGTTTCGTGTGTATTGCAAAGTACAGTAATCAACATTGTAATATGTTGCATCAGTAGTATTTTCTACGAGTAGTGATGTGATGTTTCATCAAAATGTTACAAGGACTCGGTAATGTGCATCGTAATTACTTAGGCACACCATAATAACCCCGTTTTCTTTATCTACCAAGTGAATCGTATGAGTTTTTAGCTGATGATAATAATCTGAGTTTCTGAGTGCTCTAGGTCTCGCGCAGTCGCGACCTTTCCGTAGTTCTTCATCGAAGTGTACGATTGCGGAAATCTTGTATTTTAAGGAAGGCTGTATGCATGAATTGTTTTAACTACTTACTAATTCAAGATCTTATCAAAATTGCATTAAAAGCTCATTGAAACAAATCTTAAATGACAGTTGGATAACCTGTCGCGGTATTTACGCATTTAGTTATAATATATGAGCATCCATTTGCTAGAGAATTATTTTTAACGAAAAGCGCTGGCTATGAATACAAAGGGCGTTAATATGCAATTGTACAATTGTACACGCGTTGTTAGAAATGTAATTTTCATATGGCGTTGCAGCATAATGAGCGGGAATCGTGACCATTTGTTGATCCAATTACGTGTTTACCGCGTCGCGGACGATGTGAGATCCGACCAATGAACGTGTCACAATCACATCTTCGCAACACCTAGCATCGGCATGTAGAACACGTAGTCTGAGGTAATTCATATTATCTCATTTATAAACTATAATCAGGAATGACTATATCGCTACCACATTATGATACAATAACTCTAAAGAACTTTTGTTTATAGTATCCATTTACAAATGAATCGTAGCCGTCATTGAGTTTGAAGCAATAAATGATAATAAGGTATCATCCAAGCGTACTCGCTGTTATTCAGGCCCTTTGAAATATTCCATTGCGGCGGATTGAGTAATGTTCACGTTTTAGTAAAGGTTAATGTTGCAGTCCCATTCTTAGCGCAGGCACAGCGCACTCGTGTCCAGGTGGTCACGATAAAATGCCGAGATGATGTCAAACATACAAATTCCCCAAACAGGTTTAACATTCTTCAGATGGTAACTGTGATTATTGGGAAATTTATTGAAATTAATTTCCATTAACCGTGTGTTGTGTTGCAATAGAATAAATAAAACATACCAATTCACAGTAAATTATGTACAAATGTTAAGTATTATTGTCTCCCAAGTACAGTAATAAAATAAACTGAACGGGTATACTAAAAAGGCAAACCTTTCTTTTTGGTTTCTCCGTGGTTTAAAATGAGAACTGATCGTCGACCTAGAGCTAGACGATTTTTTTTCTAGCCACGTTTTGCGCTTTCTACAAAAAATGACCTGGTCTAGTAGTCTAGCTAGTAGGTACATAGCTAGTTTATTTGATAGCCCACTTTCTATAGTTGTACCTACCTATGCAATTGTTAGGAATTTTTAATCGTACTAGATCGGGCGGTTATGTGTTATTGTGTGGTTGTCAGCAAAGCTGCGATGCATTATGAAACTCATTGGTACGTGCGCGTTGTGCAACGCGACCCACGGCCCACGGTTCATTGTCGACGTATTGGGAGTACAGATCGATCCTATCCGGTCCACAATAACATCTCACTCGCATAAATCAAACGTACCGATGTGACAATGGCTTATGATGGATTGTTTAGCTGCTAACCCAAAGCCTATGGTGCAATTCATGTAAAGTTCGTTGAATTGCTTGACTAAATACAAAATGTTAGATTCCGTATTTACTTTCGCATCAACTATAATATAAATGTCAAAAGATTGGCTAAAAGATTGAATCATAATTCAATGAACGTAATGATGTCAAGTTTTCACTCAATTAATTTTATTTAGTAATGTAGGTAGTTTCGAAAATAAGCAAAACCACCATCTAATTTTGAGTTGCTCATTTAGTGCTGTTTATAGCTACTAATCTGGACCTAATTAGAATTTCAATAAAATGTGTAATTTTATTGCTTGCAACACTTTGTGCATTTTTCGAGCGAATCGTTTCTCATGCTAAATTTACCGACTGGAATTTAAATAAATGTGCGCACACTCAAATTAATACCTGCAACGATTAAATGTATACCTTTTCCTCTGCTAACAAGGTTTGTTATTAGTTACCAATTAAATATTATTTATTAAAATTAATAATAAATTCTTATGTTTGAGTTAGGTACTTAGGTACCTGCCTATGTTATTAGTTAAGGTTAAGTGATTTGTATTTATCTTCTAATAGATTAAAGTCAAGCTCAAAGGTTTAATTATGCCTATTAAATTGATATCTTATTTTTTATTGCCGTTTTATAGCTACAGATATTTTTAACGTTTTTAGTTAACTGTATTTGATGTGTGGTTTCGAAATCGATTTTGTAATATCAGAAAAACAATGTGAATCTTAACTGAGGCCACATTCTGACCATTAAGGAATTTGAACTTGTATATTAATATAAGCAAAGAGGTGAACAAGGAATTTGAACTTGTATATTAATATAAGCAAAGAGGTGAACTACTAGATGAACGGTAAATACACAGTGGACAGTGCAGTATAAGAGTAGCATAGGTCAATGCCAGCGGAAGAACTGAGTTTGCCTAACGGCACAGTCCGGCTCGGGCAAGTGTGAAATGTCAACAAATCTTCTCATTTCGACTGCGACCACTTAACCGGTGACTTATCTTGAACTCTGTCTATGTAACGTGACATTTTTGTCGGTTTGTCGGACATACACGCGTTATGTAACGCCTCTTAATTATTTAATGTTACATTATGTAAATGATTGCATTTTATTTTTAACAAATTGATGTAGTGGAAACACTACTGACACAATAGTAGATGCCGTAGCGAATTGAATTGAGCTTTTTGCTTTTCAGCTTACTTATCAAGTTATTCTTTAAAAAACCGACTTCCTCTAAGGTGTCTTCGCAACCGTGAAGATCACAGTTCTTTATTTGAATCATGGAAATATTGTCTTTTTTATGTTTATGCACAAGTCTCAAGATTGGCCTTGCCTGTCCAAAATAATTACGTATATGCTGCTTCAGACCATTGTGGTGGCTAAATACCCATGATCCGTGGAAATATTTATCATTATGCTGTATAATTGACGTGACTGGTTGCCTTGGGTGTAGCTTAGGTACTGGACAATACGCTTTTTGCATAGAACGATACTGTTTCTGTACAAGTAGGGTAACAAAGAGCTTCTTCGGATATTTCCATTAACGTGTAATGTATTACAATGGTTTATGGGCGACGTCTTCCACAGAAACTTACTGCGCAAATCATATTGGTGCTTGCGTCACTGGGTCGCAGGAGCGTATGCAAACTGACGCCATTTCAGATTTATGGATCGCGGATGTGATAGTATTGCTAACTATTCATGTCATTCGTGTATCCACGGCTTTATCGCCTATTGTTAACTATAATTTTTGAATTGTTCTTTATGAATGAAGGCGGTAGTCATTTTTATCGTCTATTTAACGACGGCCTAGTACCTAACATTGGTGTTTAAGCTAATATATGCAGAGTTAGTTGGGCAGAAAATAGGGCGCGTGTCATGCCAGCAAAAACATAAAAAACGTGTAAAACGGCAATTTTAAATACAATGCCATATACGCACGCCACTTGTATTGTGCGCAGTTTACAATGTTTTTTATTGCTTACAAGTTAATGAATAACATCGTGTCATTTTAATTATTTTTTACTGATCTCAAGTTAGTTTGCAGTTGCCCGGGCGGCCGGGGTGAGTCATGGAAACTATTTGATTTTTTCTACTCGTCTGCGATAGCTCGACTAGAGGTTTTATTGGTGAGATGTTTTTATCGTAGTTTTGTTTCGCTCCAGTCAGCTAGCGGGGTCATTAGCTACTCACGATCATCTGTGGCAAATTACTGATTTCGTTGCTGTAATTCCTTGATCATCAACTTTATGGCTAGCTTTATAGTTTTTGCGAATTTAAATGCACAGTTTATTTAATCTCGCCTTTAATTGAAGTTCGCCGAAAACAGAAAAAAAAACTATGGCCCATAATTTAACATTCGCATCACTGTATGAGTCATTGGGTTTTACTCGTAAAAAAACTGTTATCAACATATCACGTGGTGTGCATTAATCAATACATAATTTCACACAAAAATATGATTTTTAATCGACTTAAGTACATGTATATTTGTAATACTTAGGAGCAATGTTTCACTATTATTGGTTGCGTACGTCTAAACACTAGCAGTAAAAGTAGTGTTAATGTAACTAAACGCCTAATTAATACACAATGTTACTTGGCGGCGACTAAGTAGGAACGGTGCGAATGTTTCAGGTGTAACCTGATGCCTGCATAGGCCTGAAATCGATTATCCACGCGTTAGTCTCGCCTGAACTGACGCTCTGTGTTTGAACATTCGCTTAGTTTCTTTCAGGAAATTAATTACGATTTTCTTACTAAACAGTGGCTTTTTTGTAAGAGTCAAGAAAAAACATATGTTTTTTGTATCGTGCTAATTGTGATGAGATGAGACAATACCACGATGATGAAGGCTTATTCTAGATGAAAATCATGTTACGTCATTTCCTCCAAAATCAATCGAAATTAAAACATTTGTCCGAAGAACCTTCAAGAAGGTATAATAAAAACCTAACACAATATCAACAAGGCTATAATTTAGTAAACAAATACACAGCGATCGTTAAAGCATAACAACCATAACCGCAAATCGGCAATCTCCGGTGACTGACTGCGACGTTGCATCGCAATCGCATCGCCATTCCGTCTTGTCCCGGGAATAAATCCTGGTCATCCTAGCGTGAATTGCGCTACTTGTTTTATTTATTGTCTGGACAGGTTACAACCTGCGCTAAGCTAGAATATAGTGCATTATATACTACATAGAATGCAACTGATCAATTTGAACTGATTGCTCGAACTAGCGCAAGGTATTACAAACAAACGCTAAGTGCTATTGTTAGTTAAAATATTCGGTTTCAAAATGCGAGCTGTGTAGTTTCTTTTATCACACTTACTAGCGTATAAAATAAGGGTTTGTATGGCAGGTGCATTGCACTGTCCCATAATCACCATTTATTCGATACAACCTAGCGTCAACGGTTTTACTTGATCTATTTACTGCATAAACAGGTTATTGTTATTGCCAGTATATTGTAGTTGCTATTTGAACTAGATCAGAGTAATTGTATGCGTTCGAATTAGAGAGTGCGACTACAAAGGTTTGTTTGGATGTATGGTAGAGATTTATTTATAGATATTTATTCACGTTTTTAAATTTAAATAAATATTGTAAGTATTAACAGGATATGAAGAGAAGGCTTCGAAGAAAGGCTTTAAACACTTTTCAAAATTCTGGATCCCTAACTTCACAACTTTTCTTAACACTATGTTTCATACTCACATGAATTTAGGTCCTGTAAAAATGTTGAAGGGACGATGTAATCACTGACACAACTTTATTTTTAAAAGCTCCAAGTTATTTATTTAATGTGTGCGGTCGCTGTGACGGTCGGCAATGTATTGGTGGTAGTTTGATAATGGCCGTGTTTATATACCGCTGTCGGGAGGCGCGTTGACATAGCCGATGCAGGCAGGCTGCGTATGACCATCTCCACCGATGGGAGCTTCGATTTTTAAAATATTGTCTTTGTTGTTTTTCGAATATCGAATTTTAGATAGATGGCTTTAAAAAATATGCAGATTACAACCTGCTTATTTAAAAAAAGAAAGGTTTATTGTTTCGTACGTGCATTTCGATTGAACTTTCATTCTGAAATAAAAATCTTTAATTAAATTCATCAGTTACTGAATGAAACACGGCTTGTTTACAAATATCGTAGAATGTAGCCATAATTTAAAATATGATTTAAAATCAAATTGCAACCCATAAGTTAAATTAAGTAGAAGAGTAAACGAGGAAAATTTTGAGGTTTTTCTTAAAACAATTCGACTGTGACCTGTCTAACTAAATACGATTTTATTTTTACACGCTGTCGTAAATTCATGTACCAACAAGTTTTAAGACATTGTCCATAACTATAATGTAGAATGTCTAGAGAAGCTCCTCGTAACGAGTTAGCATAATTTTCATATTAGTTAACGTCAGAAGTGTCAGAACATTCTGCTAAGGCATTTTCCTTTATAAAATGGCTATTTAAGGATTATCTACATTGGCTATATTTTAATTGATATTTTTAATATGATGTTTGTAACAAATTGCCCCATACTCTGAGACATACACATAATTATTCAAAATGTAACCTAATTATTGACGAGCATTTTACAGTTAATTGAAAATGTATTCGAAACTTCGAGTAAACAATGGCAACATTAGAATTTTCTTTTCTTTATATAAACCGGTACCTGGTCTCCGTACTTACGGATCAGTCAAACTGGTACGGACAAATTGCGGACACCGGACACTGACAGAATACAGGGTGGAAGAGACACTCATCCTGTGTCCCAAAAAATATGTTTTGTTTCCTACAAAGTGACATACCTACCTACACGGTTAAAATGTATGGAAAAGTTTTTTTTTTTAGGTCTTTGTACTGATCATTATGAACAACTATATACAATACTAGCGGACGTCCCGCGGTTTCACCCGCGTAGTTCCCATTCCAGTGGGAGTACGGGGATAAAATATAGCCTATGTTACTCGTGGATAATGTAGCTTTCGAATGGTGAAAGATTTTTTTAAATCGGTTCAGTAGTTTTTTTTTTTTTTTTTAGGTCTTTGTACTGATCATTATGAACAACTATATACAATACTAGCGGACGTCCCGCGGTTTCACTCGCGTATTTCCCGTTCCCGTGGAAGTATGGAGATAAAATATAGCCTATGTTACTCAGTAAAGACGTAGCATTCTTAAGGTGAAAGAATTTTTGAAATCGGCGCAGTAGTTTTTGAGTTTATTCATTACAAACATACACACACACACAAAAATACAAATCTTTCCTCTTTATAATATTATATATTATCCTCTTTATATATTATAGTGTAGATGTTCGCAAAAATATGTGTCAGCTGTTTCCTACAAATAGTGACTAGTGACATACCTACACGGTTAAAATGTATGGAAAAGCTGTTTTTTTTAAATTACTTAAATTCAGTACATTAGTTTTTTTTCAGTAGCTACATAAGTATTGAACACGTAGTAACCGTTTGCGACGGTGTCCCACAAGCTAGTATCCCTCAGATTCTGGTGTTTGAGGGAATCATGATCTCCATGGGAAAAAGGCGTGAACGTATTGTAAGAAGGCAAATACATAGGTACTTACTTGATTAAATCAATTTCTCTTAATTTAATTCATGTCCCCACAATCTTGGGCCACTTAGCATATCTACCTATTATTTTAATTATTTACATGTAGCGGTACAAAATTCTATTCTAATAATTTATTAATAGAAAAATATGAATTGGTACCTAAACCGTTAAGGAATTTATACAGGTTTTTAAGTTAAACACAACATTTTCACAAAGATTGTTTTAATTAGGTAAGTACTGTAGACCGTATTTTATGTGATATTTCAGTAAGTTTTGTTTTGTTTGTGTGTAAGAGCTCGTGGCTAAATAATAACAGCCGCTCGGGTCGATCTTTAGGTTAAGCCGTGCTTGCCTAGGTTGGTCTGTGGATGGGTGACCACCCTTACATACCGAGTTTCCTCCGTGCCTCGGAAAGCACGTTAAGCTGTTGGTCCCGGCTGTCATTTGTCCAGCTTTGACAGTCGTTACAGGTAGTCAGTGGCCCAAAAAGTCTGACAACCAGTCTTACCAAAGTGGTATCGTATTACCAAGTATGAACTGGGTTGTGGAGGTCAGATAGGCAGTCGCTCCATGTAAAATACTGGTACTCAGCTGCATCCGGTTAGACTGGAAGCCGACCCCAAAATAGTTGGGAAAAGGCTAGGCAGATGATGATTTCAGTAAGTTTTATGTACCTATAATTAGTTAAGTAATGACTAAGTTCTTCAAATGGACCCTTCAAGATCTCGTCAACCAAGCATTCTGTACATCTAAGTAGCTCTACAAAAAAAAATCTTACTTTTTTTTAGGTTGAAAAATTAGGTAAGTACGTTTTTCTGTAGGATTCAATGTAACGCACTCAAAACATTGTGCTGATGAATGCATTGAATAGTACGGGAGTCGTGGAGATATAAGTTATAACATTAAAAACTTGTATAAAAGTTGCTCTAAAAAAAACATATCTTAATGACGGGGAGAACACGTGCCTTTCCGCTTCGTTAGAGATATTTTTACACACATTATAAACATACCTACAATCATATTTATAGGTATATGCAGGTACCTACTGATGACGTGACGGTTTAGTCTTTGGAGAGCTTTCACACGTTCTCACAGATATCTCATCTATATATCTAACTAACTACGAATGCTTAAGGGCAAAAGACCAAGAAAATCGCAATCCTAATATTTGCGCTAGTCAGATCAAATCTGCTTCTCGCTAAGCAACAAAGCCTCTGAAGCAGTTAATGTTGCTGAAAACTGCTATTTTCAGCTAGCTAGATAAAAGATAGAAACATACCATAATGGAGGATGCTTCGAAACTATAACGTGTTGAAAACCAAGGAACCAAATTAGAGATCTCCAAGAATAATCGTAATTATTCGTCCGTCAATTAGACAATTACCTACGATCAATTTGCCCAAAATAGGCAAAATACAAACCGATTAAAGTTTTATTCAATAGTTTATTTGTTAGAGTTTATCCTATTAATTTCAAACCTTCACGTTTAGATAACCTAGTGTTTAAATTGCCATGCTGTATCTAATATCCATGAGAACGAGGTCTTCACTCCACTGTTTACAAATAGGTATAAGAATCTTATTCTAAAATATTTTTGGTTATGTTGATAGGAAGTGATTGGAAGAACAGAATTATTCATAAATGTGTTAATATTTAGGTCCTGCATAGAATTATTCATAAAAGTTTCATTATTTGGGTGCATGAATAATAGACCTACAGTTCTTGCTGCCTGCAGGCGCGGATACAGGGGGGGGGGGGGGGGGGGGGGCAATGGGTGCAATTGCCCCTCCCTGAACTGGACCAAATACGTCATTAGCCAAGCTTTAACTAATTTGACGGAATTGAAACTAAATATTTCAGTTGTATATCTTGTCATGGGCGTCGCCAGAAGGAGGCAGCTGCTAGAGGCTCAGGATTTTTAAAAGTTTTAAGTATAGCTTTTCCTGCCTGATGCCATAGAATGGTATTATAGCATAATTATCTGAGGCAATGTCGTAAAAAATTTCATGCATGAAAATTATAAACACAAAAGGTGCGTAGGATCGTAGAACGTGCTGTTGTGTAGTTTCCGCCTACTAAATTATTACTTACGTCATTCGTTACTATACTATTTTCAAAGTTCATTAAACTAAAGCAAAAACTAACTCCTGTAACACCAGCAAGGAGGTTCTAAATCAACTGAAAAATACAGAAATCAGAACTTAAAACAGTTTTGATTTTTTATTAAATTATTATTACCTTCGTCATGCTCCGTCATTAGTCTTTCAAGAATTTTAAATACGTACATATTTTGGTCCTAATGTAAAATGTTTATATTTTGTTTTGGCACATTAGTTCGGTTCTCCAAACAAGGTAAAAAACTCACCTTTTTATATTTCATGCATAAACAAACATAAATTGACGGAAACATGACTTTACTAATAAGGAAACGTAAAAAGAACATTTATTTTTTGTACGCACGGATCTTCCGAGATTCCTAACCCTGTTTCATGTCATGGCTAACTAAAGTATCGGTCTCGACCAAAATATATTTTCCGACAGAACGACTATTCGTAAAATTTCGATCCTGTACTGAAATTTGTCCCTAACCGTTGCTACGAAATGTCTACGAGTGTTCTCAACTACAAACATGAGAAATAAATTTACACTACCTGAAACTGAAAGTCAAACATCAAATTATAAATTAAGCATTACTACGGCAATGCTAAATTTATTTTTTACTTTCATTTATTTAACTACTCGCCGCATAATTTTCTTTTTTAAATAAATGGAAACTCATAATTTACATTTATGAAGAGAGGCCCTCTGCTACCAGCCAGCATAAAGATATGGTCATGTAGGTAATACCTGTAATGAATGAAAAATGTTCAAAGTCTGTCTAATAATAAGTATGTTTAATTGTCAGAGAGTCTGACTAATCGAAATAGCTAATGTTTTATTTCAATTATTTCATTGTCTTTGTTTGTTGTATAATCGTTTTATTTACTTAGAGTTCTCTTTGTCTAAGTCTCTGTTTTGAACTAGGTTGCTAGGTTGACTCCATGTTTTGCGTTTCCTACGTCGTGATGGGCAACGGCTAACATCGAGTATTTTTCCAATATTGGAACAGGTAGATGTATTTTGTGGTACCTATGTAAGTACATGTTTTGCAAAAACTCGTAAGTGCGTTTGTATGTCAAGAATTTAATAGGAAATGAAGCTCTACATATATTTAAATATCTGCTCCGGTTACGATTGCTGAGCGTGAGTTTTATATTGGACTCCCAGCAGTGCAAGTACGTAGGAATCGATTCTATAAATCTGACAGTAATTCTCGACAAAATGAGTTTAGTTAGAACAACGATAAAAACTCATTTTGTCGAGAATAACTGTCAGATTTATCGAATCAATTCCTACGTACTTGCACTGCTGCAGGTCAGATAAACCGATATTGGGTTAAGATACAGCCTGGAGGCTCGATTTTGTGTCCGCTGGCAATAGGATCACCGCCAATTATTTTTTTATTTGATTGAAGGGCTTTGTCGCTTAGCGAGCACAGCCAATTAATTAAATAAGACAAAAACATAATTGGCGAAATGTGCCTGTTAGTACATACCTCTCTCTAATCCTTCGTGATAGAATATATAGAAAGAATATTGGAATATTGGAAAGAATATTTATCGTGATGGAATATATAGAAAGAATATTGAATACAAAGAAACATTAATATTTTGATTTTTAAACTGACATGACAGACATGGTCAATAATATTAACTGACATCACACATGTACATTAAGTTTACAGTTACACCATTTATACTAAAATGGTAAATATCATATCCGGTTTTCAGTAATAATGATAATATTAATATTTTGCTTTTAATCATCAATCAAACTTTCTGCTACGAAATCAAAATCACTCAAAAATTGTTCTTATAGGTGTCGTGACGTGTTCAATCAAAATATCTAATGTTGTTTGATATTATGATAATTGTTGCGACGTAAATCTTCCACGTGGATTGTCTGTTACCTTGTCTGACTATGTCTATGCAAATATCGGGTCGGAGGCTCGTCCTTAGAATGCGCCGATTTATGGAATAACATGACTCGTATTATCTTTTAGTTGGGTCATTATCATTTTCATCTAGTAGTACCTAGTAAAGCAGAATCTCGAAATACCGAGACGCCGCAAAATATTTACGAGATTAATAATTAAGAATCCCGCAACTACTGCGATTAAAACCTGCAGCATTTGTAAAAATGATGACTAAGGTAAGATGGCTATTTAAAGGAAATATCTAGTGAACAAATTGTAACTTCAATACTTCGTAGACGAAACAAGGCCAATAAAAAAGAAAGGCCAAATCGAGTTCTGGGGCAAACTTTCATATACTAGAAAACTGAATGGAGATGGTACTGAAGCTCGTCATAATATTTGGAAATATTTTACGTATTCTGAATGCAGTCGCAAAAACTAAGCAGTAGTAAGTTATTGTAATTAAATGTTATTCCTATCCTATCGTAATTACTTTGTCACTGGTTGTTCTTAAATGAATTAAATATAGCCAAACCTAAAATAAGCCTGCACGTGCCGTATTCGTTTAAGATCATTAATTAGCCGTAGACAACACGTGATTGGCATAGAACCTCATCTAATGAACATTCATGGCTGTGCTTCAATCTAACGGTAAAGAAAAACATCCCGAGGATACCAGCATAATTATCCTAGAACCAAAAAAATTCGAAGACCTGAGACATAGTCTACCAACTCGCACTGGCCCCCGTGGTGGACAGCCCTTTCCCTCTCATAGGGAGGCCTGTTTCCCAACTGTGGGAATATTATTGGCTGATTACTCTTAGGTTTCAATCTAACTTTACAAAAGCCTAATCGGTGAACAACGGCGCGGGCGCAGTGAGTGACCGTACGCTTCACCAAGCGTCAAACAGTGGATATTGTTACCAAAACAAAAATGTTGGTATCGCTGCGTGCGTCTTCGACTGACCTTGACATTTCTTTTTGAGATGTGAAAGTATCGTATTGGTGAACTACCGTTTATCAGTGTTAAGTAACGTTACGTGTTCAGTTTATTACCGGTCGTAAGACCATAAAACGACCATCCCATCACGGACGAAGGTCATAGAAACAGCGCTGCGTAGGCGCATATGACAAAATTCTCTTATTCCAATGGTAAAACGGACTAAGGGCCGGTTTTTTGATCCGTAGTTAACTCAACTAATGGTTAAAAATAGTATCAAATGGTTAAATATTGGCAAAATGTGTTTTCTGATCAATTGTTAGCTTAACCAATGGTCAAATAACTAACTATTAGTTTAAAAAACTAACCACCCAAAGTTGGTGAGTTAAGCAATATGGCGGATGGTTAATTCAAACACAACAGCTGTTTTGTACGTACCTATCTACAAGTTTTGTTGTTGTCAACGTCGTATTTCTCATTCTTTTGTATCATGAATTTAAACATAGTTAGATATTATGATATAATGTCGGAAAGTTCATCAGACGATGATATTTATGTGGAGTACCTGTTTATGAGAAGGCCGAATTTTTTTTAGAGCACGTAACCCACCCTTGGACATCTGGGATAGTGTAGACTTTTGCCAACGGTATCGGTTATCAAAGGAAACAGTTATGTGGTTAGTCGGTGAAATTGGAATCTTTCTAAAAACTCTCACCACAAGTTAGGTAAATTAGGTAATGCACCTATTTAAAGTTTCATTGATTGCATTTAATTCGCAAACCCATCTTCACAACAACCTAACCTCAAATCATTATTTCTTGCGTTTTAGGAATCAAGCCATAACATCCCATACCTAGCAAATATTGCTTACATTGAAGATAAATTAAATTTCATTTAATTTCATTATTTTTATGAAGACAGAAGATGCTTGGCAGTTACGGCACAAATTCAAGAACAATTCAATAAATAATACGTAGTGAAAAATATAACTTGTTTGTGTTGTTGTGTCTCGTGGTAATAATAAACTGTTTGATATTTAGCGCAGTCTGAGTTTTGACATATAAACTGTCAAATAAGACATTTCTTTTGGTTTCATTCAATCATTAAGAGTAGTGTTGTCACATAGAAAAATGTTACCCCCAAAAAACCATAGCTGTTTTAGGGAAAATATTTCTCATTACACTGGCAATATAATAACCAATGGTCAAGGTTGACTATAGTTAAACTAGAGATCGAAAAACGTAATAGCCCTTTAACCATTAGTTGACTAGTTGACTATGGTTAATCTAACAAATTGTTAAACGGTGTTTGACTACGGATCAAAAAACCGGCCCTTAGTAGTTAAATTCTGGATTCGAATACCAGTTCGAATGATCATTTGAACTTTCTATGCGACGTGACTCGTGAACGCCTTCGATAACCAACCCAAGGTCACTCATAGACTTTATGTTTAAGTGTGTTTCTGTTTGTCTATGGCTTGAGTACTTTTATAGGTTTGTTTAGTTCTAAAGTTATAACTGAAGACCGTAGTTTCCGTATTGTTAAACAAATTGATACGATAATGGTACCTACCCGTATAGACGCATCAAATAAAAATACATTTACTGCGTGATCATCATTTATGTACATTTTAACGAAGTTTTATACCAATTAGTCTCACTAGAAGGACAATAGATGTAAGAAAAAATCTCAATGGGGGTTTAACTGCTCAATTCCGCACTCTAACAGTTTCGGGAAACATGACTCGTCTTTGCGATTGAGACAAATACTATGGAGTGCCTATAGGAATTTTTTGGGTGCATTGTTGTTGTAAACAAGGAAAAAGCCGAAAAGTCATGAATTTTGGAGACGAACATTTTAATGCTAAACAGGTCTCGCTCGTAAACTGGACATGGGCAATCAATCTCTTTAGCATTACTCATTTATCTCGTATCATTTTGGGAGTGGTAGTAACGGTCCCTCTTACGAATTGTAGGTAGGGGGTTTGATTCCCGGCAGGTACTTAAACTTTGTGTAATTTATTTGATTGCCTTTATTGCAAGATTCTTCTCAAAACGGTGAAGGAAAATATCGTGAGGAAACCGGTACGCTCTTGAACCAAAATTTGGAGGCGTGACTTCGACCAACCCTCACTTGGCCCGGTCCCTTGGCCCAGTCCCAGCAGTGGGAACGTTATAGGCATGGGTTCCATTTACATGAAATGTCATGTTTTAGCAATACGTGTTAATCGATTTTCGAAACAAAACCGCTCTCGGCTGGCTATTGATTAAGGTCGCTTCTTGTTGTGTTATATCGAAATAATTTGAGCACTTGTGGACCATGTGGTGAGTTTTATAGGACCACTTTTCAACCTTATTACTAAGGGCATAGGGGTGAAAGGAGTTAGATCATCAGTGAACTCTGTAGTACGTACCTAATTTAATTAAGTTGAAATTGGTTGGTGAAATTGGTCGGTTTACAATTTTATAATAAAGTAGCATTGTAATTTATTAAAAAGTAGGACGATAAAAAATCTGTTACATTGTACTCGTATGTACTTTGAAATCTTTGGCCTTATTTTTCAGGGAGATGTTGAAAACTTTCATGATGTTTCGCGACGTTCCAATTTTGATATAGTGAAAAGTAGCCATAACAGCTCAAATCCCTACTTAATATTATAAATGCGAAAGTAACTCTGTCTGTCTGTCTGTCTGTCTGTTACCTTTTCACGCCTAAACCGCTGAACCGATTTTGATGAATTTTGGTATAGAGATAGATGGAACCTTGGGAAAGGACATAGGGTACTTTTTATCCAGATCCCGATCCCGATCCCGGAATTATACGGGTGGAAACGCAGAGTGCAGTTGTGTATCGTATATCCCTACTAAATGAATTTTGGTATAGAGATAGATGGAACCTTGGAAAAGGACAAAGGCAACCTTTTATCCCGATCCCGATCCCGTAATTATGCGAGTGAGTGATAATGATTGTTATTACGATGATAATGATTGTAATTACGACGATAATTATTGTGAAAACGATGATGGTGATTGTGATAGTGATTTTGATGGTGATTGTGATGGTGATAGTGACGGTAATTGTGATGGTGATAGTGATGGTGATGGTGATTGTGACAGAGATGGTGATTGTGATAATGACGATGATGATTGTGATTACGATGATAACGATTGTGATAACGAGGATAGCGATTGTGAATGTGATGGTGGGTGTGATTGTGTTAATGATGGTGATTGTGATAGTGATGGTGATTGTGATAATGATTGTGATAGTGATTGTGATAGTGATTGTGATAGTGATTGTGATAGTGATTGTGATAGTGATTGTGATAGTGATTGTGATAGTGATTGTGATAGTGATTGTGATTGTGATAGTGATTGTGATAGTGATTGTGATAGTGATTGTGATAGTGATTGTGATAGTGATTGTGATAGTGATTGTGATAGTGATTGTGATAGTGATTGTGATAGTGATTGTGATAGTGATTGTGATAGTGATTGTGATAGTGATTGTGAATAGTGATTGTGATAGTGATTGTGATAGTGATTGTGATAGTGATTGTGATAGTGATTGTGATAGTGATTGTGATAGTGATTGTGATAGTGATTGTGATAGTGATTGTGATAGTGATTGTGATAGTGATTGTGATAGTGATTGTGATAGTGATTGTGATAGTGATTGTGATAGTGATTGTGATAGTGATTGTGATAGTGATTGTGATAGTGATTGTGATAGTGATTGTGATAGTGATTGTGACAGTGATTGTGACAGTGATTGTGACAGTGATTGTGACAGTGATTTTGATAGTGATTGTGATAGAGATTGTGATAGTGATTGTGATAGTGATTGTGATAGTGATTGTGATAGTGATTGTGATAGTGATTGTGATAGTGATTGTGATTGTGATAGTGATTTTGATAGTAATTGTGATAGTGATTGTG
Source organism: Xestia xanthographa (assembly GCA_905147715.2). Taxonomy (NCBI): domain Eukaryota; kingdom Metazoa; phylum Arthropoda; class Insecta; order Lepidoptera; family Noctuidae; genus Xestia; species Xestia xanthographa. Next base: position 11,124,878 of record LR990649.1, on the reverse strand, counting down.
ATAGTGATTGTGATAGTGATTGTGATAGTGATTGTGATAGTGATTGTGATAGTGATTGTGATAGTGATTGTGATAGTGATTGTGATAGTGATTGTGATAGTGATTGTGATAGTGATTGTGATAGTGATTGTGATAGTGATTGTGATAGTGATTGTGATAGTGATTGTGATAGTGATTGTGATAGTGATTGTGATAGTGATTGTGATAGTGATTGTGATTGTGATAGTGATAGTGATGGTGGTTGTGATAGTGATGGTGATTTTGATGATAATAATAAATTGTGATTATTATGAAATTTGGCACATACATAGTTTATAACCTGGATTAACATGTAGGATACTATTTATCCCTTTATTATGATTCAGTGGGACAATTACCGAACTTTACGCGGGCGAAGCCGCGGGCAACAGCTAGTAAATTATATAAATTAGAGATCAGCCTGTATTACCACAAAAATCTAAGTGGCTATTTTTAGCTAAAATTTTAGTCTAAACATCAAGTCTTCGAAGGCAACGCAAGGCAAGTCTAGGCCATTTGCATAGCAACGACCGATTTAAGTATTAATATCAGTCAATATCAATTCCAAAAGCAAAATCATATTAATTGTTCAATGTTATACAACATTGTTATTGCATAGTTCAGTTACTGCGATTCCCTATACATTTTTATACGCCATTTAAATATGTACGTAGTTTATACAAAAATATATTAGTCACACGCGTATTTTTGTGTGAGCGATTAATAGAATATAAATATTTGTAGAGTCTTAGATTGATTAGAAATTAGAAACGCCTGGAAATAGTTTTCTATTATGTGGAAATGTTCCTTTCCGTAAACTTACTGGACATAATTGTTGTGATAAAAAATTATGACTTCAGGGTGGCCTATTTTACAAGCCTCTTATTATTTGGAGCGCTTTCGCCAATCGTCTTTTAATAAAGGGTGAGGTGGGTGAGTGTGTTAAATTTTCCCTAAATTACCCAAAACTAATAAAGTTTTGGGTAATGTAAGTAAGCCATGCCAGGCATGTAAGCCAATAATATTTGATTTTGTTGATGGAACAAAGACCACATCAGCATCAATCAAGTTAGGCGGCAAACTAGAAGTTATAGTTCGGTTCAAACTTAATGGCGGCTCTGAAGTTAGCTGCGAGTGACGGTCTGCGCAGTAATAACGCCATAAACTATAAAGCGATTCGGAACATCTAATGTAAAGCTGCGCAGATAACAATTTTAGGTATCAACGGGGCGCAGATGATGCATCGTTTTGTCTGCATAATGCGCAGACCGTCAGCTTGCAGCTAACTTCCGAGCCGCCATTAAGTTTGAACGAACTATACAAATTATAATAAATCTTGCTTCTTAAGCCAAGCTTTCATGAGTCTATTTGCATATCTTGAAAACATTTTACCTTTAAAACCTGTGTGATAATATTGATTCGATTTATGGCTAGTACCGCCGATATCGATAAAATTGTTTAGAATAAGTGGTTCTAAAAATGCATCTACACTTATACTGCCATTAAATACATTTAGAGGCATATAACGCCATATATTATTGACTTCCATTGGTGCATTTCAACGTATTAACGAGCCTCATAAAAGTATATTATTCTTATATTTTCACATAAAATAAGCTTTTATAATATTTTCTAATTTTCCTGTCTTAAAAGTGGTTTTTAGGGTTCCGTAGTCCTGACAAGGAACCCTTATAGTTTCGTCATGTCCTTCTGTCTGTCTGTCTGTCCGAGGTTTTGCTAAAAGACCGTTAGTACTAGAAAGCTGTAATTTTGTAGGGGTGTGTGTGTGTATATCAATTACGCCAACAAAGTGGAAAATACAATTTTGAGAAAATATTTTTTTTTAGGGTAGCTCCCCCCATTGTGAAGTGGGGATTAATTTTTTTCTTCGTCTACCCCTTCGTGTGGGGTATCGTCGAATAGGTCTTTTAAAATGACTTAGGGGTTGCTAATATTATTTTTCGATTGAATGCTCCATATACCTACGAAATATTAAACTTTAAAGTGCAAAATTTTGTTCCAGTAGGGCGTACCCCCCACTAAAAGCCAAAATGCTGACTTGAAAAATCTGGAAAAATCATAATGATAGTGTATTTCATGAACTTTAAAAAAAATATAGCGGTTCAAAATCCTTAGAATAAATCCTTTAAAGTTACTAAGATGAAGTAGTTGCTTGTTTATAAAGGGTAAAGACTTGCATTGAAAAACAAAATATAAAATATAACGGGCTACTACGGAACCCTACACAGCGCGTGGCCCGACACGCACTTGGCAGATTCTTGTTGAAATTACACTTAATAATGTATCTACCTAATTACCTATATCAAGTTATAGCGAATAAGAAGATAGAAGAAAAGTGTTTCCTGTCGTAATCATAAATCAAAAATAAATCTAAAACAAAAATAGTACTTACCTTGCTTACCTATATATTAATATAATAATAATTGTTTTGAGTGTAGGTATATATTTTTAATGTAACGAATTTTCCACACCAAGAAGGCCACATTGTTTAACAGTTCAGAATGAAAATTGGCACGATTGCTTCCTTTGACAATATTTTGGTGTAGGTTCTAATAAGGGCGTAATCAGAATATAAATATGGTACCTATACAAAATGACGTAATCTTTGTATCATACAGGTATGTTCTCATTGTGCAATTTTCTTTTTACATATTTTGATGTACTATCTTATTAAAGACAAATTCAAGAAGATTGGCTGTGAACTGAAAAGATATCGTAATAAAGCAGCCTTTGTAAGATGTGGGTACTTTTGTAATTGTCCAGAAAAAAATACGTGCAACTGCGACGTCGAACTTTTTGCAACATGCATTTTATTTTAAAATCCGGCTCGAAGGACCAAACCTTTTGGGCCTTGTCGTTGAATTGTATTTGTAGAGAATCTCCGGTGCTTCAGTATAATTAGCACATGGCTTGTGGGTTTGTTAGTAGCTCCGTATTGTTCTTTGCTTTTCTTTTAGCACCTTCCTGGTATATCCCAACTTGGACGGTACTAATTAATGGCTCTAAATATTATCCAATGAAAGACCTTACGGTGCTGAATAGTTAGATTAAATTAGGTTTGGACGCAATTTCAAAGGTCATGACAGAAGCAATACAGACTTAGTGACATGTTTAAATACGTTTCTTGGCAAAATAACTACGGAATACGACGTAATTTTTATTTGCGTGCATTTCATTACGGTATTTTAAACTACATTGAGTTAAAAATAAGATCCTATAAATAAACCACAACAACATATTTATTTAAAGAAGTATTACTCATGTTTATCTCTTATATTCCGGAAAATAACTTCATTCACTTTAACTGGTCAACGTTTGCATTTATTGTTTCAGCAATTTATTAGGTTTTAAAAGGCTTATGACGTTTCTGTACTGAAAAGATTTCAGCTCATTACTTATTGTGTTCTTACTACAGAAAAACATTAACTAATGTAATTCTTACTATAATGTGCAGTAAACAGGATAAAATTTATCTTGAGCCCCTTTATGCCAATCTTGCATGGTTTTGTCCGAAGGTTACGATTCAATTTGGTTGCTTCGTTCTAATTGAAAGATGTACTGTAAGTGAACTGTGGTAGACTGGCACACTCCGTGATGGCCTATTTAGTCTAAGTGACTAAGCTAGGTTTTTTTTTTTTTTTCTGAAATGGCATCTCGCAGTTTAACCTAGAGAGGTTGTCGTCTGCTTAACCAGACAATCCTGTGGGTACCTTAAGTGTAAGGCCTCCAGCCAGGGCAGTGCTAGCTACGGAAATACTGTTGCAATTTATAGAGCAACGAAATCCCCTCTAGTTAGTGTACCATACTATCATTATTAATTGATCCGGGCGCCTGGTAGCTGTTTAGCCGTGGGGGTAAGGAGTGCTTGGGCAACAAAGGGGTTGCGAATCGGGAATTCAATTCAAAGTCAAAAATTCTTTTGTTTTCTTATGGTGACGAGTCGAGACTTCTAGTACAGAAAAAGTTATTGGTGACCAATCGGAACAGTGACGAGTCGGGCATGACTCTTGTAAAAGCAATAGAATTTGTGCCAATTTTAGAGCTCTGAATTTGGTGTGGTATTATAGCTAATTATGTATTAATTCGATTATAACATTGCCAGACGTTTCAGGAAAAGTAGTGAGAGGTGACGTACTAGACCTGCCGTTATTTTATTTCATCACCTGTTCCTAAAACTGAAAAGGAAAACATCATGTGAAAATTGGCATGACCTATAACACATAATTCGAAAACCGAAGACACAGGCCTAGGCCTCCTCATTTGATACAATACTAACATTTACCTGCGGATTCGCTCGCGTTATTTTAGAATTGGACAGGTAATTCGTTAATTTGCTTGTAATAATATAATTCAATCATGATTTGGAAAACACATACTTTTTACGGGATGAAAGGTACCATGTACCATAGGTACTAGTTTCTGTACACCTTTTATTTTCGGATGGGAAAAAGAAAATGAAAAATTTTCATCAAATTACTCTGTGCGGAGCGGGAGGGAGTGTCAGACTTTTACTGATCACCATCCATATTCCTTCTTCGCCCTTTGTGTTCCGGGGCCATGGTATCTCTATAGAACAGTCTCGCAACCCCGGCAGGCATCGGCCCTTGCGGATTCCTTCCTTTCTGCTGACATCTCTTAGAGGCGCGCGTGGAACACGAACGCGCCGTCGCGTCGACACGGCCTGTCGTCAAAGACGGACAAACGGCGAGCTAGCCCATAGCTCACCGTCCATAGGCCCGCGCCTACGGTGGCCGGGGGCCACAGTGGCCTCCGATGCCCGGTGCGTCTCCCGTGGCGGCTTGGACGTGAGGTTCTCTCCCTCTCACGTTCCGCCACCTCCTACGCTAGCATGTCTGCTTCGCAGAAGGAGGTGACGGTTTCCCATTCCGGTTCGCTCCGGACCATAGATTGAACCAGAGACGGACGCGAGAGGTCGCCGTCTATGTCAGTTTCTATACACCTGACAACGTCGGCGTACGTCATTGGTCTGGGCGTGAAAAGGTAACAAACAAACTTACTTTCGGATTTATAATATAAATAAGGATTCTCATCATCTGTCTAGCTTCCCAACTATGTTGGGGTCGACTTCCAGTCTAACCGGATGCAGCTAAATCCCTGTACTTTATATGGAGCGACTATCTGACCTTCACAACCCAGTTAGTACTGGGTAATACGACAGACTTTTTGGGTCACTGACTAAGTAGGTAACGACTGTCAAAGATCTGCAAATGACAGCCGGGACCAACGGCTTAACGTGTTTTCCGAGGCACGGAGGAAACCCGGTGTGTAATGGGTGGTCACCCATCCACAGACCAACCTAGAACAAGCACGGCTTAACCTAAAGATCGACCCGAGCGGCTGTTATTATTTAGTCACGGGCTTTTAATAAATAAGGATTCTCAAGGATTGTAATTAAACATTTACGTTACATACGTTATATAATCACAATAAATAGTTGGTATGTAGGACTACATACCAACTAAGTATTGTGATACAGTGTTAGTGATCTTGACCGCAACTAAATCCGTTCATACTGTTTCAGTTGTTGATAGCCATGCTTGATTAAAATCAGCGTGTCACTGTTTATTGATCCTGCGTTGAGGAATGTTAATGCTACATTTTGGTAATAGATAAGCGACTTTGTATCGTAAGAAATAAGAAACAAATTCATCATATTCCTGCCCTTCCATGTTACTTGGGGTGAGTAATTCATCAACTCGTCCCACATGCCCACGGCCCATTTGGGACGAGTTGATGAAAATCAAAATAGATAATATTTTCGTTCTGCAACTCGTCCCACGTTGGCGCAAGACGTTTTCTGAATTAGAACTAAAGATTCATATCTGCTCAATAAGCAAGTTTTGAATCCTTCATATCTGGGGTCTGTGACCCCTCTAGAGTTATCAATAAACAAATCTATTTTCCGCTGCTGTGCTGCGCAAAGTGAATTATACAGAGGTATAAAAAGTAAGCCACCCAAGTGTTGTAGCCGTAGGTCCTTCAAAAATGTTGGAAAAGATGAATTCCTGATGGATTACACTAATAGGTGTACCTTCCTACCCAATGGCCACTTTTCGCAAGATAAAATCGGGCCCATGTAAGAGGGGGCGAGCCTTTATTGACATCAACCGAGCACAAATAACGATACAGCCCGACTCCGGGCTGCGACTGAGAAATTTCTGATGGAAAAACCCAAGGCTGTACTTCGAAGAGTGTGCGCAGGAGCCACGACCTGATCCACCATCACCCTTTTTCCACCGGACTAGCCGATTTACTGCGGCGTACCATCCGCACTTGGTTGATATCCCGACCTATCGTACTAAGCGCTTCTCCTCCACTTTTATTATGCGCACAGCTAAAGTGTGGAACTCTCTGCCTGCGTCTGTGTTTCCACCCACATTTAACCCGCCTGCCTTCAAATCAAGAGTGGACAGGCATCTTCTGGGCACGCTCGTTCCATCATAGATCTCATCCATCGCTTTTCATCAGGCGTGATCGAGGTCAAGAGCAGGCCCATTTCGCAATAAAAATAAAAAAGGCCCAACAACACGTAGACCGACTTGGAAAGCGAACCTAAGACTTCATGTATAGCAGTAGGGCTGGCGACCGCGAGATCAACATGACAGTCCACCATAAAAAGGAATAGGAGTAAAAAAGGATTCAAATTATAGTTGTTTTGTTTGTGGAACTTTAAAATTCTTGTTTTCCCACGCAAAACTCAAGAATCGATTTTCTTAGCCAAGTTACTATGATTCTTTGCCTAGTTATCTGTTATTATAATAATCATACACTGTTATTTATTACTATTAAATCCTATCATTATAGCCATTCGTGACTTTATGGGGAGTTTATAGCTCGAAGTATAAAAAAGAAAAGAACGTGTTGTTACATTCATTTACATTTCTGTATTATGATAAGACTATAGCTTCTGCCAGCGGCTTTGCCTTAGTGAAATTTGATAATTGTCCCATGGGATCTTACTACCGTGATAAAAAGCTATCTGTGTGAAGAATTTCATCCAAATCAGTTCATTATTTTTTGCGTGAAAGAGTAAAACATCCACACTCACAAACGTTCGCATTTATAATATTAGTAGGATTAGCTTCATCTGCGTGGAAGTCAGAAATTAGCCCACGGGAACGTAACACTAGGATTAAATCAATCCTGTTTTATCCCAGGTCATGTGCCTCCTATCATAATCATTATCTTGCCCTTATCCCAATTCATTTGTGGTCGGCAACATTCTTCTTCTTCCTCATTTCTCTATCACTCGTCATCTCATTAGACACCTCCTTCCTTGCCATATCATCCTTCACACAGTCCATCCATCGTTTCTTTGATCTTCCTCTACTCTAATACCCATCCTCATTCACACTCAGAACTTTCCTCACGACATTTTCCTCATTCGTTCGGCTTTTTTTTTTCGTATGGGAAATCATCAAATGACTCCTCCCGCTCTGAGCGGAGCAGGAGGGAGTGTCACTGACTAAAACCCATCCATGTTCCTTCATCGCCCTTAGTGTTCCGGGGCTACGGTATCTCTTTCGAACAGTCCCGCAACCCCGGCAGGCATTCCTCCGCATCACATCACACATGTCTTGTTCCTTCTAGGTGTTATCGAAATCCGTGTAGCCATTAAAGTGTGAAAGCTAACAGACATGCAAACTTTCGCAATTATTTTTAATATTAGCATAGATGTTTGAACCGTAACATTTCTTTCCTATTTCCTTCAATTGTGGTCACGTATTGCATATTTAACAATGTATACTCAGTATCAATCTTAATGCCGCCATGTAAAGCGATGATCGTATCGTTTTAAAAATACCTAATATAACATTTGTCTGCAATTTGCATGCAACCCGCGTCTTCTGCGTCTACGCTGACTCATTTATTCATACGTTGACATTACAACTTACGCCAATGACAAATCAACGTCACACGAAATAATCGGTCGTAGCAAAGCCATGTGCATGTCATTATAGAAAGAGTTGAAGAAAAAAATAGGCTGTTCTACATACTGAAAAACTGTTAATTTTATTGACAGCTTCAATTACGTGTGTAGCGATGCCGCGATGGTACATAACTTTTTTAGCTTTTTAACTTTTTTAACGTATTCAACTTAAATGACGTATACAGGGTGTAAAAGACCTCATCATGATGCCGTCAACCAAGCATTCTGTACATCAAACTAAGTAACTTTACGCAAAAATTATTGCTGGGATATGATTTTGTTTTTTTGGGGTGAAAAAAACATGTTTTGTGGTAGAACTCAACGCGAACTGTAACGCACTCAAAACATTTTGCTGATGGATGGATTTAATAGTACGGGGGCCTTAAGCACGGCAGGCTGCACGACGGCAGGCTTCGTTAAGAGGTGTTTTACATCCTTTATAGTACGTATAGGAATAACATACTATACATAAGTACATAAACTCACGCCCTCTTTCTACTAACAGAAAGCAGAAACTACAGATCGACAGGCTACGATCCAGGCCGCGTTTCGACTATGTCGTGACGATTAATTTATCGTTGGTTTTTAGTTGGCAAATGTCGTGAACGACTGTAATCGCGTCGTCCTATATCTGAACACCTCCATTTAAATAAATACACAAGCCATGACACTTCAAACTACACGATTATCTGTCGTCACGACAAAGTGGGTACGCAGCCTTACATACCTCTTTCGGCTCGTCCACGTTCATACACCTATAGTCTGCGCCAGATAAGTAGGAAATAAAGTTCATTAACCCGCATACATTTATTCAAATACATAATTCTGAAAACGGAAATAATGAACATAAACTCGTCCCGAAACTACCTTTATCGTGATCCTTGACTTTTTCTAGTAATAAAAAACCGGCCAAGAGCGTGTCGGGCCACGCTCAGTGTAGGGTTCCGTAGTTTCCCGTCCGTCACAATAAGTGTTCCCACTTATGAGTTTAAAGGTGGGTATCCATTATGTAAAAATGCTTGCATATACGAATATACTACAAACTTAGTCCAGAAATTATTTTGTACAACTTTTTGTCTTTTTTGTACAAAAACTGTTGTTTCCATCAAGTTCAAAATGATTTTCCTAGAAAGTCCTTATAAAGTTCTACTTTTCAGATTTTTTTCATATTTTTTAAACTTATGGTTCAAAAGTTAGAGGGGGGGGACACATTGTTTTTTACTTTTGGAGCGATTATTTCCGAAATTATTGACATTATCACAAAATGATTTTAGAAAACCCCTATTCATTTTTAAATACCTTTCCAACGATATATCACACGTTAGGGTTGAAATTAAAAAAAAAAAAAACACTTCCCACTTTACATATAGGGGGGCTACCCTAGTAAAACATTTTTTTTCCAATTTTTATTTTACCACTTTGTCGGCGTGATTGATATACATATTGGTACCAAATTTCAGCTTTAGTGCTAACGGTCACAGAGATTAAGCGAGGACGGACAGACGGACGGACAGACATGGCGAAACTATAAGGGTTCCTAGTTGACTACGGAACCCTAAAAACGATTCATAATGTATTGTTTAATGTATATTATTGAAAAACTTCGTTTTGCGCTCATCGCATACAGACGTGCACATCAATGCAGTATAAAAATAAATAAATTAACGCTTGTATTAAATTCTGACCTAGTTTAAGTGTATTAGCTTGCTATAACAAAACAACGTAGTAAGCGGTTTTTGACTCAGAATGATGGTCTGACTAGATTATAAATATTTTTTATAAGTTGAAAAATGGCCAGCAGCCCCTTTAATCGGAGTGGGATGACACCACGCAGCCCTCCGTCAACTCCAACACCGAGACCACCTCAACAACCAAAGCAGCACCAAGAGGAAGCCGTTGAACCTATCAGTACTGCGGAGATTCAGAACTGGTTGGGGACTATCGAAGACCACCTGAATGAGGTATTTTGTATTGCTTCTGAGGGAAAGCTTAATTCTGAACAGAAGCAAAGAATTGGCAATCTCTGCCGAAAAGTTGGACATGGTGTTTCGCAATTGGCTGTTCAATACCAGTCGCTGAAATCAAGAGCCCTACAACACATACCGCCTTGAAAACTATGACCGAAGCTCGAGACCTAGCGGACTGTCTAGCAGAGATGAACCGCACGATTCAGGAGTCCTGTACGAGGCAGGCTGCAACTCCTACATCTTTTGCCGATATGGTGAAGAAGGGATCTAGCAGTTTTATTCGCCCTAATAATCTTAGCTCCGTGGCGATTTTTCCATGCGACAGCACCAAGACCAGTGATGAAACCAAGAACATGGTACAAAAAATCATATGCCCTGGTGAAATGAAGCTGAAAGTACGAGGCGTACGTAAAATAGGAAAAGGAGGACTTATCATCAGCACTGAGACCAAGGATGACCTAGATAAGCTCAAACAAACAGTCCAAATCGCTTCGTCAGGCCTTACCGTCGACGAACCTCGGAAGCGCAAACCTCGCATTATTGTATTAGGAGTTCCCGCATCAATGGCCGAAAATGAGGTTTATAAATGCATTTACGACCAGAACATAACGGACAAACTGTCAATGACCCTAGATACATTTATGACCTCAATTAAACTTAGCCACAAATCTGGGAGGAAAGATGCTGAGAGCTGTAATTACATAATAGAAGTTTCAGCCGTCATTCGCAAGGCCCTCATCACGCAGGAGAGATTATTTATAAATTGGACGTCCTGTCCGGTACGAGACTTCACACTGGTAACGAGATGTTACAAGTGCCAGCAGTACGGTCATGCATCCAAGACATGTAAGGTCGCTGTCCCGACTTGTGGCCATTGCGGTGAAGAAGGACACTCTAGCCAAGACTGTGCAAAAAAAGCTGACGATCCAAAATGTGCTACATGCATGCGCTTTAAAAAACAAGCCAACCACAAGACGGGAGACGCAGTTTGTCCAGCTAAACTTGCAGCCGAATACAGGTACATTAACTCGATTGACTATGAAGGCGCCTAAGAGCGCCACTTAATTGTTTAAATCTTAGACGTAATTTATTGTAATTTAGTGTTATTTTTAAGTAGAATGGATATTAATTTAATTACAGATATAGATAACTCATTTTTAACCGAGTCAAAGTCATGTGAGGTTGAGGACTGCAATCAATATCTCTCCCAGTATCAAAAGTCACTAACCATACTAACCCAAAACATACGAAGTATTTATAAAAATATAGATAGCTTTAACATTTTTCTTCATAGACTTAACTTTAATTGTGATGTTATGGTTTTAACAGAATGCTGGCTATCAAAGCGCCACGATAACCTCCCGACAATACCAGGATACAACTTATTGTACACTAAAATTAATCACAATCAAAATGATGGTGTCGTTGTCTTTGCTAAAGAATCATTAAAGGTCAAAGTCGAAGAACCTGATCTACAAGATTGTAATAGTAATTGCCTTATCATCAAAATTGGTACAACCACAGCGATAATTGCTTTGTATAGATCTCCCTCCGCAAGAAACCTTGCCTCTTTCCACAGTTCCCTAAACCAGATCTTTCAATCACTTAGCCCATTTAATAATGTAATACTAACAGGTGATATTAACATTAACATTGGCTCTGAAAACTGCGACGCAGGGATACAAGATTACCTTAACATCTGCTCCTACCATGGTTTTCTGCCTACTCACACATTGCCTACTCATCAGAGCGGTTCTTGCCTCGACCATATGATGATTAAAACCACTCATTCATTCATTACGCTTGTTACTAACTCAACAATAACCGACCACCATTCTGTCTTACTAGCCGTAAATTTAACGCTGCCTAAGCAAAATCGCCCCCAGGCAAAATCTAAATTAAACATAAAAAATCTCGAATATGATTTATGCAACATTGATTATAGCCTAGTTTACAATACTGCTGACGCTAATTCAGCTTTATCGTACTTAATAAAATATGTCCAACAAGCAATATTGCGTAATACGACAGTTGTGTCAATAAATAATCGTCTTCATAATATTAAACCTTGGATTACTCCTGGACTAATTCGGTGCATAAGGCACAGAGATAAACTTCATCAGAGAACTAAGAAATTTCCAGATAATTTAATAATTCTAAACACCTATAAAAGATACAGGAATTTCTGCAACAATCTCTTAAAGAAGCTTAAAAATAATTACGATAAAAATGAATTAAATAAAGCAGGCAACAATACTAGGGCGTGCAAAACCGGAAGGTCTTCAAAACCGGTTTTGAATTCCGGGTTTGAGGGCCCAAAACCGGAAACCGGCGTTAGCCCCGGTTTTGGCAACATTTTTTTTTTATACATAAGTAGTTAAATTTTAACAAAAAACAATATTTTCAGATACACAAATAAAACAAATTGTATCAAACCTCTTTGTAATCAACTATTTATGCCAATACCAAGAAGACCACATTAATAGTTTGGAATATGGATAACATGAACAACCTTTATGGTCCCAGCCGTGCCCAAATGGGCACGGTGCATTGTTAATTTAATTGTGTCTGATAGCGGGTATTGAAGTGCTACAATAATATAAAGTTTAACCAACTGAGATCAAATCAACAACAAGTAAGTTTGTGGTATCTCTAATCGCATTGTCAGTTTTGGCAGAAACTACAAATCCAAGTGTTACGAGAAATGCGTATTTTGGAAATGTGTACCCACTGTTAACTTACGGTGTTATATTGGGGGAACTCGACAAACGTACAATCCACATTAATTCTCCAAAAGAAATGTTTTAAGACAATATATAACATGCATAGTACCGAATCATTAAGAAATCGAAAAGATTCAAAAAAACGTCTCGATTTTTTTAATCTTGAGCTCATTAATTACAAACTACTAACAACATTAAAGGATTCATATTTAACTATAAAACGAGATCAAATCAACTGTGTACCGTACACTAATTTAAATAAACAATAATACTTTTTTCCATGAGATCGCTGTTCTTGATAATTTGTTCATAAGTATAGAAGTGCATCTAACATTTTATCAGATCATAGCGTACTTCTTATTTTGTTGCAAAAGTACCCAGCACTCGAAAAGTCTTTTCCACTCTCAACACTTGTTGGTAGTACACACATCAAATAGTTACGTCATGCTTTCATACATGGCTTGTTCTACCTTGACAAACCACGCGAGGTCGAAATAAGACCGATTCTTGGGGGTTTTCCTGCATTTATCCAATTCCTTATCAAGCTGCTCTGGAAGAGTTAGCTCATCAGCTACAACTTCAGCGTCAGATGATAACGATAACGATGGCACGGACTACTCGGAGACAACTACGGTGATGGTATGAGTCCTTGACTTTATATTTTAGCTGCTGCAATAAGTTTGTAATAGTTGCAGATATGTCAGCACCATTGGGTTTGGGAAAAGTTTAAGGTAAGGTTTGAGTTTGGGCAGGTGGGATCGGGTCGCAGGAGTCGCTTTGTGGGTGCGGAGGTCGCGGAGGGATAAGTGTAAGAGGGTGTAGGTTGCGTTCGGATTTATTTGATGACTCTCAATTGAAGATTGTTGATTTAAATCAAAATGTAATTCAATAACGGGAAAACCGGTGTTAACTCCGGTTTTGACTCTCAAACCCGGTTTTCAAAAAGCCGTAAATTTAGTCCGGTTTCCGGTTTTTACCAAAACCGGAAAACCGGTTTTGCACGCCCTAAACAATACCAAGCAAATTTGGAAGCATATTAAAAACGTCACCTACATGACTAAACAACGTGAATCAAATTCGAGGTTACTGCTTACAAATTCTTCACCCCTCATATCAGCTAACAAAGTAAATAACTTTTTTGTTAATGTTGGGAAAACTTTGGCCGAACAGATTACGAAACATTGCGCCCAACTCTCTTTCGAAAAACTCAACAACAGCTGTAACCTGAAGTCATTTGTTATGCTGGATACTGACGAAAACGAAATATCCCGAATAATTTCTGGCCTTAAAGATGACTGTGCAGTTGGATGGGATAATATAAGCAACAAGATCCTTAAACTCTTTAAGCATATATTGGCACCTCCTTTAACGCATATATTTCGAATCTGTCTTTCCGAAGGAATTTTCCCTAACTGTCTTAAAAAGGCTGTTGTTATCCCTGTCTATAAATCTGGAAACAGGGACCTGGTTAATAACTATAGGCCAATATCGTTACTCCCCTCAATCTCAAAAATACTTGAGAAAATTATAAACAGCAGACTAGTTAGCTTCCTGGAAAAAAACAACATCTTGTCACCAGCGCAATTTGGCTTTAGAGCCAAATTATCCACAGCCGAGGCGGTGCATAGTCTTACCGATTATGTCTCAGAAGAGCTGGGCAAAGGAAACCAGGTCATGGGAGTCTTCCTTGATTTAGCGAAAGCTTTTGACACTGTTTCTGTTTCTGTGCTTCTAAGGAAATTAGAGGCCATAGGAATAAGGGGCACGCCGCTGACATTACTTGCTGACTACTTAAACGACCGATACCAATGTGTTAGGATTGACAATTTTACGAGCGATGAGCAGAAAAACACTAGATTTGGTGTTCCCCAGGGAAGTATTTTGGGCCCTACCCTATTCCTGGTCTATATTAACGACTTGTGTAACCTAAATATCAAGCACGGCAAAATCATATCATATGCTGACGACACGGCGCTAATATTTACTGCTGAAAACAGTAGCGAACTGTTTGAAAACGCTCAAGTCGGCTTTAATACTGTGACTAATTGGCTTCAAAGCAATTTACTAACACTAAATGCTGACAAGACAAAATACATACACTTCTCCATGCGAAAACCTCCACTGAACACTGCTAACTTCCATGTATATGCCCATCAATGTGATGATAGGTCAGTCAACATGTGCAATTGTCCTTCTATCCACAAAACCAGTAATATTAAATACTTAGGGGTTATAATAGACAACACACTCTCTTTTAGGTATCATATTGAAAGTCTGGTTAAAAGAGTGCGAAAATTAATATTTGTATTTAAAAAAATACGAACTTTTGCAGATTCCAAATTAATCAGACAAGTTTATTTCGCCCTATGTCAATCTATAATTCATTACTGTATCATTTCATGGGGTGGCGCATCAAAAACTATCCTGCTTCCCCTTGAAAGGGCTCAAAGAGCAATTTTAAAGGTAGCAAATTTCCATCCCTTTTACTTTCCCACAGATCAGCTGTATAAATCCTGCAATGTGCTGACTGTGCGCCAGCTATTCATTATGCACTTAGTTTTAAAACAGCACACCATGCTCACGTACAATGCTGACAATACTAACAAAAGACGGAAAGATATAGTATGCTTTTCTAATGCAACCTCCAAACATGTCTTTGTGGAAAGATTCCTTTCATTTTTAGGCCCATTTCTGTACAATAGATTAAATAGAAAACTAAGTATATATAAGTTAAACTATTTTAGCTGTAAAAATTCTATTATTACTTTTTTACAACCCATATCCTATGCACAGACAGAAGATTTACTTGTTGTCTGCAAGTAAACTGCTGACATTTGTTTGTTTATTTTCTATGTAAGTCGCAATTTTAGTAATTTATTTTTCTTTCGATGTTAATTTATTTATTTATTTTAAGTAGATAATTATGCACCTCCTAGCCTGAAACACAGGTTCCACCTAGTTCAGGCAATAAGCAACTGTGCTCTATTTTATTTGTTATGATACGTAATTGTAAATGTGCCCCTTTTTATAAATAAACGATTTTATTATTTTTTTTATTTTTTTTATTGTCGGGGTACCTACGCAGAGAAATTAAGGAAAGAGCAATGACCTTTAATTCCTACTTATCTGGCACAGACTATACAACAGGCACGCCATTTTTTTGACGACCCGAATGGCGCAGTGGTAGTGAGGCTGCCTTACGTTCTTAGGGTCCCGGGTTCGAATCCCGGTCGGAGCAAATGTTTGTGTGATGAGCATGGACATTATTTGTTTCCGAGTCATGGATGTTTATATGTATAATAAGTATGTATTTACAAAACAAAAAGTATCTATCTATACTAATATTATAAAGCTGAAGAGTTTGTTTGTTTGTTTGAACGCGCTAATCTCTGGAACTACTGGTCCGATTTGAATGATTCTTTCGGTGTTGGGTAGTCCATTTATCGAGGAAGGCTATAGGATATACGATATAACATCACGCTACGACAAATAGGAGCGGAGCATAAGTGAAAAATGTTGCAAAAACGGGGAAAATTTGTTCCTTTTAAAAGCTTTTTCTCTCTTATGTGACGCAGACGAAGTTGCGTGGGTCAGCTAGTGTAGTATATCAACT
Organism: Xestia xanthographa; assembly: GCA_905147715.2. Classification (NCBI taxonomy): domain Eukaryota; kingdom Metazoa; phylum Arthropoda; class Insecta; order Lepidoptera; family Noctuidae; genus Xestia; species Xestia xanthographa. Next base: position 11,108,585 of record LR990649.1, on the reverse strand, counting down.
ATCTAGTGTCCACGACACAAGCCTCGTTGCTTAGTGTGGCACTAGATGGCGCTGTGTGTAATGTCCAGCAATATTTATTTATTTGCGAGTACCACGCACCTGACCCATCTGAAGAACCTCACCAATAAGGTCAGGTGTACAAAATACGACACATCACTTTAGAAAAAGACTCAGAATCATTTTCCTGCTCTTATCTCTATTTATTTTGGTCGGCGCTGCATATCTTCTTCCATACTTCTCAACAACAACAGCCCATAACGTCCACTGCTGGACATAAGCCTCTCCCATGATGGGGGGAATTTGCCGTAATTTCCACGCTTGGCAGGCGGATTGGAGATCGCAGTGGTGAAAGACTCAAGAAAACGCTGCTGCCCATTCTCTGGTCTACGGAGGCGCAAGGTGTTCTGCCTCAGACATTAGTCGCCTTATACGACACCCGTCAGTGTAATGGGTTGGTTCTATTCTACTCTGCCGGATACCACACGGCTTAATACCATACTTCTCTATTACGCATTAACTCAGCAATCACCGATCACCGCCTTTCTAGCCATAATAATACCGTCTTTACCATAACGGCACACGGAGCACGAGCCCAGGGCCCCGCGACCCAAGGGGGCCTCCAAGTTGTGTCGACGGCGCGTTCGTGTTCCACGCGCGCCTCAAAGAGAGTCAGCAAAAAGGAAGGGGTCCGCAAGGACCGATACCTGCCGGGGTTGCGGGACTGTTCGAAAGAGATACCGTGGCCCCGGAACACAAAGGGCGATGAAGTAACATGGATGGGTTTTAGTCAGTAAAAGTCTGACACTCCCTCCTGCTCCGCCCAGAACGGGAGGAGTCATTTGATGATTTCCCATCGCAAAAAAAAGGAGGCCTCCAAGTTCCTGTAACTTAATATCTCAGGCAGGACCGCAGGATACTAAAATTTTCGAGCTCACTCCGCTCGCTTTTGAGTCTAGCTTTTTGGCATAAGTCAACACGTATATATAAAGTAGGTTTTTTAGATGTGGAGAACTTTAAATTGAAACAAAAATTGTAATTGGGTCTACACTAATATTTTATAGAGGAAAGATTTGTATTTTTGTGTGTATGTTTGTAATGAAAAAACTCAAAAACTCCTGCGCCGATTTCAAAATTCTTTCACCATAGAAAGCTACATTCACCCTGAGTAACATAGGCTATATTTTATCCTTTTACTCCCACGGGAACGGGAACTACGCGGGTGAAACCGCGTGACGTCCGCTAGTTTGCAATAAAGGAGGTAATGAAACCAGTGAAACCTTCCTTTGACACTCAAATAGTAAAAGACGGCCCTGGCCATATCATCCTCACAGTCCATCCATTGCTTCTTTTTAGACGTTTGAAAAAGACTATGATTATGATACAGATAAATGACTGACAGTAGAGCCACAGCACCCCTAGCCAAGTTACAAACGTTTCGTATCGATTCTCTTTCTACAATCGTAAACGCCTCGGCGTAAGCGATAGTAGAAAGCGCCAAATTGGTAGCCAAGTTGACACGACTCTGCTCGCTCGTTCTCTAATGTCTGTAGAAAAAACCTACACTTTAGTCTATGGTGAGCGTTCCTACCAAAGAGTTTAGCGATCAACATTGTAGTAAACGATAACATTCTATTCTATCATTTTGAACGATGTAAACTTGTCTTCAAATTTTCTATTCGTTTGTGTTGATCACGTGATTTAACGTTGAGATGATGTTATTCCCATTCATTTGAATAGTTTTCTACTAGCGTTAACGATTGCAGATTGTCAACTTGGCTCCCTAGTCAAGTTGACAAACCCCCCCCCCCCCCTGCCCCCCCCTCCCTGCCCCCCCTTCCCTGCCCTTGCCCCTGTGCAGATTAGATAAGTACTTGAGCGAATAGAATGATGAACTTTTCCCTGAAACTCGTTGTAGCCACTTGTAGTTGCAATCAATCAATTAGTTCAGCTAATAATACGCCAAACGCAAGTTGTTATTGATCTATCATTCATGATGTTCCATCGAAGGTTCAATTTGTTGCTAATTTTAGAATCATGCAGTCATTGGTTCGTTGCGTTTGGGTAAAAAACATCATTCACGGTCTGTGGCAGCTGGGTGCATCGTCAGGTGATTATTGAATAGTTTTTGAGACTCTGACAACAATATTCGCTTCAATAACTTCGACTGTTCAATAGAATAATACAGCAGAATCATTTGGCAAATCTAAACTAATATAACGAGCTAAAGTTTATAGGTAAGTTTGGATAATCACTGAAACTACCGATCATCAATGATGCATGGAACGGCTATACTAACTGTCTTATTAGGTACTACATGCATGTATATGACTAGCGTATGCCCTCGGCTTCGCCCGCGTGAAGTTCCTACGGGATCATAAATTATCGGGATAAAAAGTATCCTATGTATTAATCCAGGTTATAACCTATTTGTATGCAAAATTTCATCCGAATCCGGTCAGAAGTTTTTGCGTGAATGAGTAACAAACATCTGTCCATCTATCCTCACAAACTTCCGCGTTTATGATATTAGTAGAGTTGTAAGATTGGAGCTATAGATAAGGAGAACTATGACAAGGAGCTATAGGTATATAGATAAGGAGGAGCTCGTGGATAAATAATAATAGCCGCTCGAGTCGATCTTTAGGTTAAACCGTGCTTGCCTAGGTTGGTCTGTGGATGGGTGACCACCCATTACATATCGGGTTTCCTCCGTGCCTCGGACAGCACGTTAAGCAGTTGGTCCCGGCTGTTATTTGCAGACCTTTGACAGTCGTTACAGGTATCGTTTTACCCAGTACTAACTGGGTTGTGGAGGTCAGATAGGCAGTCGCTCCATGTAAAATACTGGTGTTCAGCTGCATCCGGTTAGACTGGAAGCCGACCCCAACGCAGTTGGGATAAAGGCTAGGCAGATGATGATGAGTAAGAAGTAAGATTAAAACTCTATTTCCCAAATAATGTCCCCTAGTCCAAGCAAATCACAATCTGTAAACAACTAAATTTAGAAGGGTAACTAACAACAGCGTTTTATTTGCAAAACAGTCGTCCAATATTGTATCAGAGACTACAAAAAATAAATTTGTTTAGCTCTAAACATAAGTACATAAAGGATAACGTCGTTAGCCTCCAAACAATACAAGAATCTATATAAAACTAGTAATGTTTATATAAACATAAATTGAAAAGATGACCTTACATCGGAGATGCAGAATGTTAAGGAGACAAACAGACTCAAGCTTTTGATGTTAGTGTATAGCTAATTAACTTTAAATAAATACATGCTTCTCGTTGGGATACGGTGAGTCAGAGAAGTTAACGATACGATTTTTATTTATATAATACCGGATGACTTTTTTATCACTTTCCAAAAAAAAATGGGTATATTAGGTGAACGGAGTAGAAGCTTATGGCATAGGTACCTAGTTTATTTTTCTTTTTTCCACAGCTTAGAAAAAAATTGATCCATTATCAAAAAACGCTACAAATTTCAAGTAAACTTTCATATTAGAACAAAGAAAGTCAAATTTTGAAAAAAAAAAATGAAAAAATCGATTTGTTTTTTTCGCAAAAACAAAAAAAGAACTATGTATGCCATTTGCTTCTACCTTCTACTCCGTTCACCTATAATTATACCCATTTTTCGGAAAGTGATAAAAAAGTCATCCTGTCATCCTGTATATGCACTTCTGCCTCTTAACTTATTAACACTATTATATCCTAATAGAGCTGGTGCAAAGTCGATTTAGTATAGGAAAACCTCTGCCTTAAAACCTTTGAATCTAATCCTATGTTCCAATTTTTGGGTTCCAGGCATTCCACGCAGTCTCTCTTGCACTTATCCCGTTTTAATCCTATGTTCCAATTTTTGGGTTCCAGGCATTCCACGCAGTCTCTCTTGCACTTATCCCGTTTTAATCCTATGTTCCAATTTTTGTGTTCCAGGCATTCCACGCAGTCTCTCTTGCACTTATCCCGTTTTAATCCTATGTTCCAATTTTTGGGTTCCAGGCACTCCACGCAGTCTCTCTTGCCCTTATCCCATTCATTTGTGGTCGGCGCAGCATATCTTCTTCTTCCATACTTCTCTATTACTCGTCATCTCATCAGACAACTTCTTTCTTGCCATATCATCCTTGACACAGTCCATCCACATTCATACTCAAATCTTTTCTCACGAAATTTTCCTCAGGAACTTCACGCAGTACTACGCAAATTAATTCGGTTATACTGAATTCCTTCGGGTTCAGAGCCGTAATAACATATTTCCTGCAATCTAGCCATATTATGTGTTGTCTATAAGTCTTACGGCAATTTTCAATAACTTACTGTTCGGTTTCGGTAGGTTGCTATCTCTGTCTGTTTGATATTTTGCTTACAGACGGTTAGAAATAAAAGTCACATAAAATCTTTCGTTGATTTTTCTATGAATCAAGTGACAGGTAGGTGACGCGGATAGGATATTTCAAGCTAACTTTGTTATAGAAACACGGATAGCTACGAGACGTGGCATATTGACTAACAGTAATACGTAAGTAAGTTATAGAAAACGGGCCTTAGTCTGCCTCTTTTCACTTTGACCAGAACTTTACTCTTAAGTTTCAAACGCGGATATTTTTTTTTATTCAGTTTGGGTAATTCATTGCTAGGCTATGTATGAGACAACATAAGTTGGATCAACTTATGTTGTACAGTATTCGTTACATCAAACAGTTTTGTTAAAATGTTCACGCGTTTCGGTTAAAAAAAAATGCAAATCGGAAAGAATCGGCGTCGTTGTTATTTTGACAACAACGTTTTCAATCACAAAATTACCTTTGCGGAATCCATTAACGTCTGTTGATAATTACTTGTTTGTCTTGTAATTGTTGGTTTTTTTCGCAGACGTGGACTTTTTGTTTAGCATTTGGCAATGGCTTGAGATTTGCAAAGGGAACCACGTCAGAAGTTAGCAAAAGGATATACATATTTAAAAGTATTTCACTGTGTTTATAAAGCAGTATCTTTTCCCTTATCGGAACCTGCTATACCATTTCTGGATTTTAGTAAGCCTACTAGTTTTATGCTAGCTGGTAGATTCATTGACGTATACATACCTCTGACGTTCACGGTTAGTTCATCAACAACGGATAAAATGAAACGACCCGAAACGCGATTCGCGCTTGAACCGGTTACGTCAGACATCTTTTAAGGAACAATTCCAACACGACAGCAGACCTCAGACGGCAGGGACGTTGCTGTCTTTTGGTTGACAATAAACGCAACTGTCAGTGCCTCTGTAGTTCTGATTCTGAAGACGACGTTACGTCTACGACGGGAAAGGCTCCATTCTCTTCTTCAGTTTTGCAAAACTCATTGTCATCAAATTGTCGTCAACTCATTGTCGTCATTGACATCATAAAATTGTTGTCGCTCTGTTCACGATAGTCACTGACAGCACTAGTATGGTAGTTGGTCGACCGTAACAAGAGGTGGCACGGTTTATCATTCCCGCTATGTCGATTTCCTTTACGTCGATTCTCCTTGGTTTTGATTTTTGATGTATTGTCTTTTGTTTGTTTCGCCTCGGTCACCATCATAGTACAGATAAACCAATGACTAATGAATAAAGATAAACATTCAAGTTGCAGTCTGTCAATGCAGTTGTGCGGCAGGCACGAGCAATGCCGTTTGCCGTCGTCTTCAGAATTGTACCTTTATTTCGAATTTCCGACATTGTAACAAAAAAGGTTTCACCTTTGTAATAAGTAGGTGGGTGAGTAGTACGTGTCTATACTTAAATGTTATTGTTTAGATGCGTAGGGAAGATTGCACGATATTACTCAGAACATAAGGAAGTTAATAAGATTAATGAAGGAAAACACAAAATATACGAAATTATACACGTGCTTAGGTATTTCTTTGCGATTTGATAAGTAGATAGAAATTAGCATCAATATTGTTATTGGAATTTGAATTAGCATAATATTGTCGTCTTTCCATTCGTGCTTGCCTTTTAAAGACAATATTAGTGTGAAATAAGTGGATAGCGGGAATTATAATATTGGACATTATATACCTACATGTAGGTAAACAGTACCTAACAACGGAAAAACACTCAAGCATTTTGGGGAAATTTTACACCGGAATTATTATTATGGCACGTCTTTTATTTACAATGAATCTTTGGGAAGTTTACACGGTCACAAATGAAATAACTTACTAAAGACTGCTTCGGACCTCTTTTTTAAACACGTCTCACTATAATCCAGCTTTCGCTATGAAAACACATGAAGTAAAAGCTCCCAGTTAACTGAAAATACTGAAGATATTCACGAGCCAAGTATCTAGAAATGGCACGCAAATAGTTTACATCATTGCTCGGATTTTGTCTACCTACGTGGGCTTTTTTCATATACTACCTATGCATAAGTAATAGGTCTTTCGTCTTTTGATTTATGATACTATTACATTTGGCCTGCGACTCCGCCCGCGTATAGAATTTCGTAAATTATCCCACACGAAACTATTACTACGGTTTACCGTCATAAAAAGTATACCTACAGTATATTTATAATGTATACAAAAACTTGACAAATTATATACTAATACCTTCCTCGAGAACCACTCTATCCATTGGTGAAAACGGCATGAAAATCGGTGCAGTAGTTTTTGATTTTATCGCGAACAGATGTTATAGACAGGCGCGGCGGAAGACTTTATTATATAATATGTAGTGATCATGCATATTAGCTGAGCTATCACAATTTTTGCATACAAAGTCGCGAGTGAAATGCGATAATTAAAAAAAGGGGGATAATATAATGACCACCAAAAATAACTTTGTGACCACTAACATCTATCACCTAAAATAGCAAATGATCACCAAATTAAGTAAATTGAGCACCAAATTTTAATGAGGTGGTTGATGATAAACTAGTTTTGCCTAGGCCGACTTGGGGTACCCCGGCACGCATAGATTAGGTTAGAAGCCCTGCCATACCCTTCGTTGTTATTTTAATAAACCATTCAGAGCCCCGCTAAGCGGGGGGCATAACAGTTAAATTTTTGGTGGTCATTAACTGAAAAAATAATTTTTTGGTTCTAATTTCACGATGAAATGGGGATTAATTTTGGTGATCATTTACTAATTTTGGCAATCAAAAGTGATTTTTTGCCGTTTTCTTTTTCTAAATCTGGTGGTTATTTAATTGTATGCCATATAAAAATCTTGAAAACAACTCACCTACACGCTGCATATGTTCCTATTGAGAATTCTTCAGGGAAATGAATACGATGTTTGAAAAACTTTATAGTATAACAGGCCGTATCCAATAGCCAGTTTATAATGAAATTCAACACTTGAATATGTAAATATTATCATCAGCATTTTTCACAGTTGAAGACGTCCCAGAGTATTATCATAGCGTGTCTTAAAACAACACTTCATGCTATTGCTTCAGGAATTTATGATTAAAATTACTAGTTTCTGTTGGCCTGTGTGATAAGTTATCACAGTCGTGTTGCGTACATGATTTCGGCTAGTAGTTATAAATTGTAATTTATCTAAATATATAAAAGAAGAAACTGACTGACTGACTGACTGACTGACTGACTGACTGACTGACTGACTCATCTATCAACGCACAGCCCAAACCGCTGGGTCTACAGATTCCTAATTTGGCAAGTAGGTTCCTTATGTGGTCTAGGGGTGCACTAAGAAAGGATTTTTCAAAATTCACCCCCTAAGGGGGTTAAACGGGGCTCCAAAGTTTGTATGGGGAAACAAGATTAGTTAGTCTATTTTATTCGAAACTTTACAGTAGTGCTCCTATTGATAAATGAGTAGAAACGGGTTTCAGGATTTTTCAGAATTCAACCCCTAAGAGGGGGAAAAGGGGTAACAAAGCCTGAAATTCAACATAGGTATTGGTTGTATGGTGAATTGGGTCGCGTGTATTACAAAAACAACGTAATGTGGCGGACCTGAATTACCATCATTCCCTGTTGGGGTGCGATGGGGTTGAAATGTCTAAAAATCAATATGGGTGTCGAAACCAAGAATATCAGGGGTGCTGATATTCTCATGATGTCGAAAATGGCATTTATTTTGAGATCCAGAAGATAGCGGATTCAACTTCTATACAGGGTTATTGTTGATTTATTGTGATGATTGTGATAACGATGATGATGATTGTTATAATGATGATGTTGATTGTGATGATTATGATTAAGATGATAATGATTGTGATTGCGATGATAATGATTGTGATAACAATAATGGTGATTGTGATAGTGATTTGATTGTGATTGTGATTGTGATTGTGACGGTGATTGTGATGGTGATAGCCATGGTGATCGTGACTGTGACAATGATAGTAATGGTGATTGTAATAGTGATAGTAATGGTGATTGTGATAATGATTGTGGTTGTGATAATGATGGCGATTGTGATCATGATGATTGCGATTACGATGATAATGATTGTGATTACGATGATAATGATTGTGATGACGAGGATGGACATTGTGATGATGATGATTGTGATTACGATGATAGTGGTTGTGATTACGATGATAATGATTGTGTAAAATGATGATAGTGATTGTGATTGTGATGATGATTGTGATGGTGATTGTGATGGTGATAGTGATTGTGATTGTGATAGTGATGAAGATTGTGATTGTAATAACGATGATAATGATTGTGATTACGATAACAATGATTGTGATTACGATTACGATGATAATGATTGTGATGGTGATTGTAATGGTGATGGTGATGGTGATTGTGATTGTGACGGTGATTGTGATGGTGATAGCCATGGTGATCGTGACTGTGACAATGATAGTAATGGTGATTGTAATAGTGATGGTGATTGTGATAATGATTGTGGTTGTGATAATGATGGCGATTGTGATCATGATGATTATGATTAGGATAATAATGATTGCTATTACGATGATAATGATTGTGATTACGATGATAATGATTGTGATGACGAGGATGGAGATTGTGATGATGATGATTGTGATTACGATGATAGTGGTTGTGATTACGATGATAATGATTGTGTAAAATGATGATAGTGATTGTGATTGTGATGATGATTGTGATGGTGATTGTGATGGTGATAGTGATTGTGATGGTGATTGTGATTGTGATAGTGATGAAGATTGTGATTGTAATAACGATGATAATGATTGTGATTACGATGACAATGATTGTGATTACGATTACGATGATAATGATTGTGATGGTGATTGTAATGGTGATGTGACGGTAATTGGGTGATTGTGATTGTGATAGTGATAGTGATTGTGATAGTGATAGTGATAGTAATGGTGATTGTGATAATGATTGTGGTTAAGATAGTGATGGCGATTGTGATTATGATGATTGTGATTTAGATGAAAATGATTGAGATTACGATGATAATGATTGTGATGACGAGGATGGGGATTGTGATGATGATGATGATTGTGATTACGATGATAATGATTGTTAAAATGATGATAGTGATTGTGATTGTGATCGAGATTGTGATGGTGATTGTGATGGTGATTGTGATGGTGATTGTGATGGTGATTGTGATGGTGATTGTGATGGTGATTGTGATGGTGATTGTGATGGTGATTGTGATGGTGATTGTGATGGTGATTGTGATGGTGATTGGGACGGTGATTGTGATAGTGATGGTGATGGTGATTGTGATAGTGATGGTGATTGTGATTACGATGATAATGATTATGATAACAATGATGGTGATTGTGATAGTGATCACTGACAGTCCCCTGTGCAGAGCATGCATGGAGGCGGAGGAAACGGTGGCGCATGTGCTCCTCGAGTGCACTGGCGTTACCAAGATTCGCAAGGAGACCCTGGGAACACCAAGATCCCTTGCGGACGCCCTGAGAAGACCGGGAAGTTTAATCTGCTTCTGGAGGGAGGTGGGCTGGTTGGAGTGAACGGCCACCACGGCTCACGCACAATGGTCCACTTTAGGGACTAAGTGCGGAAACCAAAACCCCATGATAGATGATAGATTGTGATAGTGATTTTAATGGTTATTGTGACGGTGATGGTGATTGTGATAGTGACGGTGATTGTGATGGTGATAGCGATGGTGATGGGGATTGTGATGGTGATTGTGATTGTGATGATGATTGTGATGGTGATTGCGATGATGATTGTGATAATGATTGTGATAATGATGGTGGTTGTGATAGTGATGGTGATTATGATGGTGATTGTGATAATGATGGTGACTGTGATAGTGATGGTGATTGTGATAATGATTGTGATAATGATTGTGGTTGTGATAGTGATGGTGATTGTGATAATGATTGTTATAATGATGGTGGTTGTGATAGTGATGGTGATTGTGATGATAATAAAAAATTGTGATGATTATGACATTTGGCAAATAGATAGTTTATAACCTAAATTAACATGTATAACACAATTATCCCTTTAGTATAATTCAGTGGGGCAGTTACCGAACTGCACGCGGGCGAAGCCGCGGGCAACAGCTAGTCTAAATATATAAAAGAAGAAACTGACTGACTGACTGATTGACTGACTGACTGACTGACTGACTGACTGACTCATCTATCAACGCACAGCCCAAACCGCTGGGTCTACAGATTCCAAATTTGGCAAGTAGGTTCCTTAGGTGGTCTAGGGGTGCACTAAGAAAGGATTTTTCAAAATCCACCCCCTAAGGGGGTTAAACGGGGCTCCAAATTTTGTATGGGGAAACAAGATTAGTTAGACTATTTTATTCGAAACTTCACAGGAGTGCTCCTATTGATAAATGAGTAGAAACGGGTTTCAGGTTTTTTCCGAATTCAACCCCTAAGAGGGGGAAATGGGGTGGCAAAGTATAAAAATCAATGCACAGCCCAAACCGCTGAGTCTAGAGATTCCAAATTTGGTAAGTAGGTTCCTTATGTGGTCTAGGGGAGCACTAAGAAAGAATTTTTCAAAATTCACCCCCTATGGGGGTTAAACGGGGCTTCAAAGTTTGTATGGGGAAACAAGATTAGTTAGACTATTTTATTCGAAACTTCACAGGAGTGCTCCTATTGATAAATAAGTAGAAACGGGTTTTAGGTTTTTTCAGAATTCAACCCCTAAGAGGGGGAAATGGGGTGGCAAAGTATAAAAATCAATGCACAGCCCAAACCGCTGAGTCTAGAGATTCCAAATTTGGCAAGTAGGTTCCTTATGTGGTCTAGGGTTGCACTAAGAAAGGATTTTTCAAAATTCAACCCCTAAGGGGGTTAAACGGGGCTCCAAAGTTTGTATGGGTAAAACAAGATTAGTTAGACTATTTTATTCGAAACTTCACAGGAGTGCTCCTATTGATAAATGAGTAGAAACGGGTTTCAGGTTTTTTCCGAATTCAACCCCTAAGAGGGGGAAATGGGGTGGCAAAGTATAAAAATCAATGCACAGCCCAAACCGCTGAGTCTAGAGATTCCAAATTTGGTAAGTAGGTTCCTTATGTGGTCTAGGGGAGCACTAAGAAAGAATTTTTCAAAATTCACCCCCTATGGGGGTTAAACGGGGCTCCAAAGTTTGTATGGGGAAACAAGATTAGTTAGACTATTTTATTCGAAACTTCACAGGAGTGCTCCTATTGATAAATAAGTAGAAACGGGTTTTAGGTTTTTTCAGAATTCAACCCCTAAGAGGGGGAAATGGGGTGGCAAAGTATAAAAATCAATGCACAGCCCAAACCGCTGAGTCTAGAGATTCCAAATTTGGCAAGTAGGTTCCTTATGTGGTCTAGGGTTGCACTAAGAAAGGATTTTTCAAAATTCAACCCCTAAGGGGGTTAAACGGGGCTCCAAAGTTTGTATGGGTAAAACAAGATTAGTTAGACTATTTTATTCGAAACTTCACAGGAGTGCTCCTATTGATAAATGAGTAGAAACGGGTTTCAGGTTTTTTCAGAATTCAACCCCTAAGAGGGGGAAATGGGGTGGCAAAGTATAAAAATCAATGCACAGCCCAAACCGCTGAGTCTAGAGATTCCAAATTTGGGAAGTAGGTTCCTTATGTGGTCTAGAGGAGCACTAAGAAAGGATTTTTCAAAATTCACCCCCTATGGGGGTTAAACGGGGCTCCAAAGTTTGTATGGGGAAACAAGATTAGTTAGACTATTTTATTCGAAACTTCACAGGAGTGCTCCTATTGATAAATGAGTAGAAACGGGTTTCAAGTTTTTTCAGAATTCAACCCCTAAGAGGGGGAAATGGGGTGGCAAAGTATAAAAATCAATGCACAGCCCAAACCGCTGAGTCTAGAGATTCCAAATTTGGCACAAAGGTTCTTTATGAGGTTTAGGGGTGCATTAAGAAAGGATTTTTCAAAATTAACCCCCTTAGGGGTTGGAACGGGAGTCCAAAGATTACATGGGGAAATAAGATTAGTTAGACTACTTTATCCGAAACTTAACAGGAGTACTCCTATCCATAAATGAGTTAACATTTGTGTTTCAGGTTTTTTTCAGAATTCAACCCCTAAAGGGGGAAATGGGGTAACAAAGCCTGAAATTCAACATAGGTATTGTTTGTATGGTGAATTGGGTTAGGTATATTACAAAAACAACGATTTTAAGATTTAATGTGGCGGACCTGAAATACCATCATTCCCTGTTGGGGTGCGATGGGGTTGAAATGTCTAAAAATCAATATGGGTGTCGAAACCGAGATTATTAGGGGTGCTGATGTCGAAAATGGCATTTATTTTGAGATCCAGAAGATGGCGGATTCAACTTCTGTATAGGGTTATTGTGATGATGATGATTGTGATTACGATGATGATTGTGATAATGAATTTGATAACGTTGATGATTTTGATTACGATGATAATGAGTTTGATAACGATGATGGTGATTGTGATAGTGATAGTGATTGTGATAGTGATGGCGATTGTGATAGTGACGGTGATTGTGATGGTGATAGCGATGGTTGTGATAACGAGGATGGAGATTGTGATGATGATTATGATTAAGATGATAATGATTGTGATTACGATGATAACGATTGTGATTACGATGATATTGACTGTGATGACGAGGATGGAGATTGTGATGACGATGATTGTGATTACGATGATAATGATTGTTAAAATTATGATAGTGATTGTGATCGTGATGGTGATTGTGATTGTGATGATGATTGTGATGGTGATTTTGATGGTGATTGTGGTGGTGATAGTGATTGTGGTGATGATGGTGATTGTGATTGTGATAGTGCTGGAGATTGTGATTGTGATAGTGATTGTGATTGTGATGGTGATGGTGATTGTAATGGTGATGGTAAAGTTGATTGTGATTGTGATGGTGATTGTGATTGTGATAGTGATAGTGATAGGGATAATGATAGTGATGTTGATTGTGATGGTGATTTTGATGGTGATTGTGATGATGATGGAGATTGTGATTGTGATAACGATGATAATGATTGTGATTACGATTATAATTATTGTGATAGTGATTGTGATTGTGATGGTGATGGTGATTGTGATTGTGATAGTGATAGTGATGGTGATTGTGATAATGATTGTGGTTGTGATAGTGATGGCGATTGTGATCATGATGATTGTGATTTAGATGAAAATAATTGAGATTACGATGATAATGATTGTGATGACGAGGATGGGGATTGTGATGATGATGATTGTGATTACAATGATAATGATTGTTAAAATGATGATAGTGATTGTGATCGAGATTGTGATGGTGATTTTGATGGTGATTGTGATTGTGATAGTGATGGAGATTGTGATTGTGATAACGATGATAATGATTGTAAATACGATGATAATGATTGTGATAGTGATTGTGATTGTGATGGTGATGGTGATTGTAATGGTGATGGTAAATGTGATTGTGATAGTGATAGGGATAGTGATAGTGATGATGATTGTGATGGTGATTGTGATGGTGATGATGATGGTGATTGTGATTGTGATAGTGATGGAGATTGTGATTGTGATAACGATGATAATGATTGTGATTACGATTATAATGATTGTGATAGTAATTGTGATTGTGATGGTGATGGTGATTGTAATGGTGATGGTAAAGGTGATTGTGATCGTGATTGTGATAATGATGTTGGTTTTGATAGTGATGGTGATTCAAATCAAATCAAATCAAAGCGTTTATTTCAAGTAAGCCAGTTACAGGCACTTTTGAATTGTCGAAACAAAGATGAAAATTAAATGTAGCTACAGTCCCAGTCCCAAGACATAAAAACTGTGAAAGTACTGTAGTTGCCCATTCCCTAGCGTAGATCTCTATGGAGAAGAACGGGCAAGAAACTCCATGGACACTCTTTTAAATCAGAATATTGTTACAAAATCTTGGTTACATCATTCACGTTGAGATGATATATTATGTGAGAACAATGTAGCAAGATGTGCACGGTAGAAGTCTCCACAGCAAAAACACACAAACAAAAAAAAAATACAATTCAAAATAATTCATTCAAATAAGCCATGGCAACCAAGAGATGACCAGTCACAACTGACAGCGCCCGTTCACGGACATAACGCATGGATCAGCACCATTCAGGAACTAAATGATCCGAAACATGCGCCACCACCAGCGAGACAATTGAGTGAGCATGACATACTCCAAACCGCCAGGGCACATTCAAGTCAAGAAAAGACGTAGGTTTCCAGTGATTCTGATAATGATTGTGATAATGATGGTCGTTGTGATAGTGATGGTGGTTGTGATAGTGATTGTGATGATTATAATAAATTGTGATGATTATGAAATTTGGCACAAAGAGAGTTTATAACTTGGATTAACGTGTAGGACACTATTTATCCCTTTAGTATGATTCAGTGGGACAGTTACCGAACTGCACGCGGGCGAAGCCCCGGGCAACAGCTAGTGTGATATAAATGTAGACTATACGAAGTCAGAACTAGGGTTATAATCATTGAACACTTTACTGTTAGTTCTGGTTTCAAAACAAATAAAAAAGTTAAGACAGAACTCTGCGAACAGAGAAGTGAGGCTTCGTAAACATGTGTGCATTTATTGAGCGTAGTTTAGGCATAGTCAAATTGTAGTTTGATGTAAATGTGTGCGTGTGAGCGTGTTAGTGTGAAGAGCGAGGCGTAGTTTTACGCATGCTTCACTGTATTGTTCGAAGCGCTGTCTTAGTTTTTTATTTGGTCTGAGGTTCTGGTTGGGTGTTAGGTATAGTGCTATTGTATAAACACATGAAGACAGGAT
The DNA here is from genome assembly GCA_905147715.2 of Xestia xanthographa. Lineage (NCBI taxonomy): Eukaryota > Metazoa > Arthropoda > Insecta > Lepidoptera > Noctuidae > Xestia > Xestia xanthographa. Next base: position 11,093,344 of record LR990649.1, on the reverse strand, counting down.
ACATACTGTATACACAAACTCACGATTTTTTCCTATGGGAGTAGACACTAGGCAGTAAATACCGAACGCCACCTGCTACATCCTCACTTATTAGAGGACAGTTTTTTTTTCAATCTGTCAAAAACCTAGAGTCTGTACTGCTCTGTGATTTTCTGGAAGCTTGTGTAAATCTGACACACGGAGGTGAGTGTGTTTTAAATTATAAGCCGTTATTTCAAACAAACATTAGCGTAGTCATCCGTCTCCTATTACCGTTTGTTTATGTTATGTATGACCGTCTGCCAGCCTGCAAAGTCCTCCTCCAACCTTCTCCATTCCTGTCTCTCTCTGGTTAATTTACCCCATGCTGTCCGACGACCTGTCTAATGTCATTGTCCTGTCTTTTGTGGTTCTTCTTCTTAGCGTATCGATGGAAAAAAGTTCAAACATGTTATCACAAAATTCAGCTGCTTGAACTCCGTTCACTGATGCAGTTAACGGCGCAGGTGACAGAGCATGCGATGCAAGATTAAAGGCCGTCCCATGGTCTACATCTCTTTCTTTTTACGTTACTCGGGTACCACTGGGTGTATTTTGTCCCATGTGTCATCAACTGCTCAGGTGACAGAGCATGCGATGCAAGATTAAAGGCCGTCCCATGGTCTACATCTCTTTCTTTTTACGTTACTCGGGTACCACTGGGTGCATTTTGTCCCATGTGTCATCAACTGCTCAGGTGACAGAGCATGCGATGCAAGACTTAAGGCCAGCCGTCATGGTCTACATCTCTTTCTCTTTCCGTTTCTGGGGTACCAGTGGGTGATTGTTTTGTTCTGTTTGTCCTTCTCTGTTATCAAGACAGTTTTCATGTCCACTTTAGTCTTCTTAGTTAGTTGTTGATTATTCTATGGTCGTAGTGAATAATTTACCACCAAAAACATTTTCATGTAAGATGTTGCCAAGACGAGACCATATGATTCGCACTGACAAAAAGTTATCAGATCTCAAGCTTCTAACTCAACACGCTCTAACTCTACAAGGTCTAATTTCACAAACTCTACACCTTAGTCAAAATTGTGGCTTTCGTTCAAAAAAGCGACAAAGCGCTTCGAGAAAAGGTAGGTTGAGCCCTTGCGCTTCGCTTGGATACCGTGCAGCTTAGCAGCCATAGCTTGGTCTCAATCTGACCAATAAGTATGATAAATGATATTTATTTTGCAAGTAGGTATTTACAAACACTTTTACTCGTCATTTTTTAAAACTAGATGGGCCCGGTGTTTCGTACCTTGAGAAGAAACAGCCGAAACAAACTCAAAGGTCTAAGGTAATAACTAAGGGTCGTTTGAAGTCCAGACATAAGGTTAAGCTATTTTGAAATATAAAATGACATTAACACATTTTCAACCAACGACGATGTTGGAAACCAGCCATGCTAGCGCCATTAGTTCCACAGTTTCCTTCCCCATTACAATTGACATTAGCATTCTTGAAATCCTCCAGACCGTAACAGATAGACAGTGTAATGAAGTTGGCATAATGTGTACTCGATAACAATCAGCGAAAGGTCATACTAAGGAAACGTACAGTGTCATCAATTTTACCCTTAACGTGTATTCCACACCTGCTTGTAACCCGTTACATGAATATAAGGGTCACTTTCTTTATAAATATTTCTGTATAGGTCAAGTTTATTCTTTATACTAATGTTGCTCTATCGCGATTATTTTACTGAGGAAGCATTTACGACTGTGATGTATCACGAAGAGGGGGGACATGAAAAAAATCGTGTATTTGTTCGAGAGACGAAATCAAAAAATTGTGACTTTTACAATACCTACTTAAAAAATAGAATGAAATAGAAACCCGCGCAAGCGAATGTCTACTACAACAGCCCATAACGTCTACTGCTGGACATAAGCCTCTCCCATGATGGGACGAATTTGTCGTAATCTCCCTTGGCAGGCGGATTGGAGATCGCAGTGATGAAAGACTAACAGAAAACGCTGCTGCCTATTATCTGGTCTACGGAGGCGCAAGGTGTTCTGCCTCAGACATTAGTCGCCTTATACGACACCCGTGAGTGTAATGGGTTGGTTCTATTCTACTCTGCCGGATACCACACGGCTTGCGAATAGCGAATGTCTAAAAATTAAAAAAAAATCTAAAACTATTTGAGGCATGATGCGAGAATCGCGGCGATATTATCGTCCTTGGCACGTTTTTCTATACTCTCTTTTGGGCCGTCTCCACGAGCGAGAGAATCGTGGCAATATTATCGTCCTTGCCACGTTTTTCTATACACTCTCTTTTGGACCGTCTTCACGAGCAAGAGAATCGCGGCGATATTTTCGTATAGATTTACGTCAAATCGCCGCGATTCTCTCGCTCGTGGAGGCGGCCCCTTAGCTTGTGTCTTTGTTTGTCATAATAACATAACATCAAGCATGTAATCCCCGATGGGTTTGGCAGAGACCTAATGTACACCTGCTTTTAGCCAGTTGAGTTTAAGCCCCATTGTATTGCCATCAAACGGCACGAACTAAGACTCTGTGGCTGTTACTGAGAAATTACTGATAGAAAAACTCAATACCACTTTGTTCGACCTGGGCATCGAACCCAGGACCTCATTGCAGTGGTGGTTGCGACCACTAGACACAAATATCAGAATACCGATATCTAGCAGTAATACCGGTATCTTCGTTTGAAACGATTGCCCATACATCGCCTACGTGAATTAGAGATAAGACATGCCTTAGAGATAGTACATTTCTCTTTTTACCAAGTTGACATACGTACATAAGTTACCTTTCAATTTCTTTATCTACACTAATATTATAAAGAGGAAAGATTTGTATTTTTGTGTGTATGTTTTTAATGAAAAAACTCAAAAACATCTGCGCCGATTTTGACAATTCTTTCACCATTAGAAAGCTACATTCACCCTGAGTAATATAGGCTATATTTTATCCCCGTACTCCCACGGGAACGGGAACTACGCGGGTGAAACCGCGTGACGTCCGCTAGTCTTCTATATAAAAGTATTTGAATATCCATGAGCTGTATCTCCTACTAGGTTTTGCACTCGGCTTCGCTCTCGTTATGGTCAACAAATAGAGTCTGCGTACTGACTGGTCAGATTCCCTCACTCGTCAAGTTTTGTTAATTGGTCAATTTCGCTAACTGGACAGTTGTGTGAATTCGACAGTTTCCATAATTCAACAGTTTACATAATTCACCAGTTTCTTCGATTCGTCAGTTGGGTACACTCGAGGGAAAAATAATGAACAGTTAATGTGGATAATTTAACCTGCTGTAAGAAGCCCCATCTCAAGTTAATGCTATGGGAACGGTTTAATTACAAATTGGACACCGACGCTTAAAATTCCATATCCTTGTAAGTATTGCAGTATTGTAGGAAGCAGCTGTTTTATTTTAATAGGTACCGATAAAAAAGATCTATTTGGGGTTTAGAATGATGTATTAATTTTTTTTTGAGTTTTAATAGCGTCGTTATGTTCCTTCTACCCTGTAAGTATAATAAGCCAATGAAACCTGGGGATAATGTAGCTTCCCATCAGCGAAAAAAATTTCAGAATCGGATCAGTAGTTCTAAAGATTACCCCGTACATCCAAACATACAACCTTTGTAATCTTATTACTCCTACCTATTACGAATGCGAAAGTTTGGATGCGAATGGATTGATGAATGTTTGTTACTCTTTCACGTAAAAACTACTGAACGGATTAGCATGAAATTAAGCACACAGATAGTTTATAACCCGGTTTAACATACAGGATGACTTTTATATCACTTTAAAAAAAAGGGTATACTAAGTGAACGGAGTAGAAGCAAATGGCATACTTTTTTTTTGGCGAATATTTTTTTTTTTTTCCTAATTTCACTTTCTTTGTTCTAATATGAAAAGTTTACTTGAAATTTATAGCGTTTTTAGATGATGGATCGATTTTTTTCTAAGCATAGGAAAAAAAAAATAGGTATGCCATAACCTTCTCCGTTCTCCTAATATACCCATTTTTTTTGGAAATTTGATAAAAAAGTCATCCGGTATAATGTACTTTGTATTCCGAAAGTACGTTCCCTTGTGACTATTACCGAACTCTGCCCACAAACAGCTCACCACAAATGCTATGGGACATCTTCCATTCTTTCAAACGTAAGTCAAAACAAGAAATGTTTCACAGCCACACCTGTAGACCATGAAATGCAGCTAGAAGGCACTAACTCATTACTATACCGTACTCCCTGAGTGATGTCCAACAGCTCAAGCACTAAACTGCATGAATTAAGCCCGCCTGAAACAACGGCACGACATTCGACTAGAAATGTAATTATGTGTTCCGGTTTAACCGTTAACCGAGCATAAACCGTTAATGTTACTTAATCGCTTTTCGGAGCGGTCCAGCTCGTCCCTGTCTAGGGTTCTCAGCCCGCTTAGCATGAACGCCGTAGACACGAAAGAGAAACGAAAAATCTTTTGTTCATCTGTCATTGAATCGACAAAATGACAGATGAACAAAAGATTTGTCGAGTCTCTTTCGTGTCTACGGCGATCATGCTAAGCAGGCAGATCTATTAATAAGTTTATCGGAGAAATTTCGGGGCATTTGAAGAAAATTTCGGACTTTCGCAGCAAAATCCGGACTTTGAATTGACTTTCCTTTGATTTGTGCAGGATAATTATAAGTATATACATTCTCGTTAACAAGAAGTTAGTTTTTAGACATTATTTTGTACCCTATCACTATGTTTTCCTATTTAACCCAAAGGTTGACTGGTAGAGAATGCCTTGTGGCATTAAGTCCGCCTATGTACCACTCTTGTACATAAAGTTTAAATAAATAAATAATTTTACTCCGTGATTTTTACAATGATAATTGAAAAAGATTGGTGCAGGACATTACCGGTTGCATAAAATAAAATCATAAACGCTACAACTACTTTTTCAAACCATAAAATGTTGATGGTTGGTTGGTTGGTTGGTTGGTGTTGAATGTCAAGGGTGTGTGTTGTTGAAAGGTTCAAAATCGCTTGAGAAAATTTGACAGTTTGTAGTAACTTGATGACTATACAAGCAAGTGATATTATTGATTTAATTTAAAAAAAAAATAGTTTTCTGGAATTGTCTTATTTTTGGAAATTCCATAATTCCGGAAATATCTAGAAAAAACCGGACGTGTGGCAACCCTACCCCTGCCCAGTCTATCCGATGGTGATTAGACGTCAATCATAGTAAGATTGAACTATCACCGCTAAGTATTCCGGTTTTCGGTTTTGCGCCGGCGCCGCCTGCGTGACATAGATTATTTTGTGTGCTCAATAAATATTTTAAGTGCTGTCTGAGCTAATTGATGTTGATTTTGTTGTTTTTTAATTATCGGTTGTCAGACTTTCAGATATTAATTTATTATTCTTGTTTTTATTTTAGGTATTTTCATATCTAAGCAAAACAAGACGTTTCACTTTTTTAAAACCTGAAATGAGTTGGTATACTGCGAAAAACTTTCGAAACATTGAAGCTTTCTTTAGTTCATTGAATACCATCTGTTACCTTATTTGGGAGATCTTATTCAAAGACAGAAGTCTCAAGGTACCAAAGCTAAGGGTAATTCAGTTTCTGTTTTAATTATAAGCACGACTCATGGAGCAACTGCTGCATAAACGGTATGTTTCCATCATTTAAGGTTAATTATCTTGCTGTGTTCTGACATTCTTACTACGGACTCCTAAATGTAAAATTTTTCATGCATCTGCACGTTCAGTTTTTTAGCTAGCACCGTATCACAAAGGGATTAAAAACAAGGAACACATCAATTCGTAGAAATAAAACAAACGAGATGTTTTTGTGAAATTCAAGGCATTCTGAAAACCACATTATTAGACGTATGACTCATAGCAGCGCTATTATTAAAACTTAGAACATAAATAAGGAAACATCTCGGAAGTAACGCTCATTACCGCAGTCGTAAAAAAGTTCGTGACTGCATACCAGTAATCTTCTAATTTAGGATCAACAAAATGGTTCCCAGAAACCCGTGACGGAAGATTTTGAGCTAAAAGCCTTATTCTATGTATAAAGTAATCGTCCAAATCATGTAGGTGGTAGCTAAATAAAAGACTATTGTTATGGTGAAACTTATCCTGGGTTTATTGTTATGTCATGAACTCATGATTCATTACGGGTCCTAATACGTCACCAGTCCATTGAGGGTCTCCTCCAAAAACTGCTTATTACAATGAGCGAACTTATGCCGTCAATGGATAAAGGTGACACTTTGCAAATGCTGAGTGTATAATTTAATTCATATCTGTCAAGGCAAAACGTACGCTCGATGTCCTTTGGAGACAATACTATATAATCCATTGCTTGATTTTAAAATCATTTTGCCAGATTTTGTTTATCAAAGAAATTACGCATTTGTAAAAGATTTCGTAGCTAATTAACCGATACTATACGATTTATTAAAGACAGAAACGTTTTCCTTAAATTTTTAATCGATAAAGTCAAAACAAAGCACCAAGAAGAAAGAATTTAGCTCATTGAATCGCCAGAAGCTCTGAAACCGCAAAAACTCATAATCGAAGCTATATATTACGGGGTTTACCCAACTGTCTCTGGGAATTTGTTCAGCTTTGCAATTATGCTTGCTTTTTTGCTCCTACAAATTATTATCCCTGTTGTGTTCTGCTGGTCTTTGTGTTTCATCATTATTATTGAGTAATTTAAAAAAGTCCAGATCATTGGACTTTTCTCATAGTACTCTGACAGTAGCATTATCTTTTGATTCAGCAGCAGTCATACCAGTACCGGTGATGGCTAATTAGGTCTTTTCCGGTGTTGTTTTTTCTGACAAATGAGAATTATCAAAAAACGTCTGTTTGTCATCATTCTTGAAATACAAATTTGCATTTATTCTTCTAATTGTAAAATAATATAATACTATAGGCACGACTATAATAATCATACCATGACCACATTATCTTCTTAATTTATAAGCAGTTTTCGAGTTTTCCTTACTTTGGAAAAATAGTATAATTTCTCAGAAAGCAACTATATTATTACTTGATACACGCATATTGAATAGACCACTTATTGATCAGATAGAAAAAAGAGAGAAATACACTTTATTGATCAGCTTAGGTACAGTTAAAAACATATAAAATTGCTATTTGCATCGTCCTTTTGATGGAGCCGATCGGCGCCGGCGCAGGCGCTACGAGGTAATGCCAATGAATTTACGCACTAATGACTTTACCAGCGATACTACTAACTGATCTCGATTTATTAGAACTTTCTAGAATAAATGTGTTTCGGTTTCATCCAACATTACCAGTTAAACTAGTTATTTAACTGGAGCAATTTGCATGTGCGAATCTATTTTTAATGAAATGCTTTTTAAAATTCCTTTCAAACTCATAAAAAGCTCTTAATGAACAGTTAGTTAATTTAATTAATAGACGTCATTAATTGTTACTGCTTATTCAAAATTCCGACAGTCGAAAAATGAGATCGATAGAACGAACGGTAGTATTGGTTGAGCATCTAAATATAGCATCGTCAATTGCTAGCCAGGCGCTAATCCTGGATGCTTACGCTAAGTTTGTGCAAATAAACAGGTCTTGGGAAGCTGTGGCGTTTGCCCACACTTATTATAGGTAATCACCCCTCAAGTTAACGATTCATAATGACAGGAAGGTTGCTTCCGCGTCGTCGAAGCATTTGCGGCGAAAAGATGGCAACACTCGACGTCCAGCTCTGTTGGTGTTGTCACTCATTGTTAAATGCAGGAGTGGACTGTGGGAGGGCGGAGATGAACGATTATTGTGTGTGGTGTGTCCCGCTGTTTTAGTAAGGATTTTATTTATCTTAAGGAAATTCTTGGTTGTAGGGTTTTTTGTTTGCGCCTAGCAAAAGCAGATTTGTTGATAGGTGCAAAAAATTACGGCCAAACAAAAAGAAATACAAAAAAAAAACATTGAAGAGTTTTTTTCACATTGGAGTCTTGCAGTCTTGAGCGATTGCGCTCAATCCTATCAAACTTTCTTTTTTCCTAGGTACAGCGGTTCATCTTCAACGTTTTTATGAATATAAATATGTCGTTGGAGAACAGCAGTGGCCTGACAACATTGAGTTCCTCTCCACGCTACTAAAACAACAGTTTTAGACCGGAATACCTTTCGTAGTTACATAAGCATTCTTCGTGTCGCATAGAACCTTCGCAGCGTTCAGTGTTGCCCTTCAATGGAAGCATTAAGCTAACTAGTAAACGTTGACCACGAGTACTTTGTCATTGCGGTAAGCAGTCGTGCCTAGGTAGGTACTTGGAATTTTAATATTTGGTTCACTCTGTTTCCTACTAGCGGGCAACGGTTTACTCCTTTCCATGGCAGATATGTAGGTACTAGTAAATGGATTATGATCGAGGTAGACTCTAACATAATAAGTGATTAAGATAGAACGCTAGGGAATGGGCAACTACAGTACTTTCACATTTTTTATGTATTGTGACTGGGACTGTAGCTACATGTAATTTTCATCTTTGTTTCGACAATTCAAAAGTGCCTGTAACTGGCCTACTTGAAATAAATGCTTTGATTTAATGTAATGGGAAATTAATGGATCCCTTTTAATTTTTCAAAACATTCTTGGCTGTTCTTGTTCTACCTGCATTCTTGATGGAACGTCCTGCATTTTTGTATTACCTGCAGTTTTATTAAGAACCAGCTTCTACTTCTACGCGTCTTTGCCCGCGTGAAAAACATAATATTTTATGGCACCCGGCAATGTGTAAAAGCTTTCAATCAGGGATAGAATTTTTTAAATCGAATCAGTACTTTCTGAAATTATGTCTTACATCCAAACATACAAATTATAATATTTATTCAGATAAGTAAGAGACAAAGAGAGAATATAATGAATGAGAAAGTTTCAATATTATTTCCCAAAACTATCTTGACTGTTCATGTACAGAATGCAACATTATTGTATTAACTGCAATTTTAACTGATCATTATTGTCTAGATCAGTGTTTTTCACCCTGCCGGAAAAGCCTTTGTAGGTTTGAAGCCTTTGTAGGGGGGTCGCAAGAGGTCGCGAAAACTACCTCAATTAACAAAACAATGAAGCCTAGAAAGATAGATTTAATAATAAACATTTGTATGTTTATACAAATTAACAAAATAAAAACCTATTACCTAGTACTCCATCATATTGAGGTTTCCCTTGTTTGTCAGTAACTAATTTCTCCATTTGTGGATCCGTTTTTGCTACATTGACAATTAAATCGAACACCAAATTAAAAATATATATATCCGAATCCTAAATAAGCAAATGCATATAAAAAATTGAATGGATTTTAATATTTGTAACATAATAAAATAAATGAAAAAAAAACGAAGGGTCCGGTCGCCAATATGTTTTCATAATAAGGGGTTCATGTCATAAAAGAGGTTGAAAAACACTGGTCTAGATCTATTCAAAGTTTGAGTGTTATAGGCTGCGTCATCCTTCACATCAGGCGACTTGTGGCCAAAAGCAAGCAAAAAAGAACTTTGAAAATAGAACCTAATTAGTTATGCAACAACTCCTTAAAAACGTGTGTGAATACACTGTCATGATCATCATTCAGCTTCGTGCTTGTAATACCTGCTTAGGTACTTTATTACATAGCGCCATGCAATAAGCATATTACTTGCGACTCTTCTTTGGTGCACAGGCTAGTTATCATGAAAAAGTAACAAAATCCCTAAATTATTTCTATCTTATTCAAATCCAAGTAAAATACTGCAGCTCTTAGTCTTTAGTATTCAGTGTTGAATCGACCTCATTCAAGTTTAATTATGGAGGAAAGATGGCTGGCCGAATTCTAAAGTTCAATTAATGAGCTCCAAGTGTTAGAAAAATACGTAAATCTGCATTCCAAGAGCCTACGGCCTCGATAAAAATTTACCTGATTTTGTAATATTATCTTGGTTAAACAAACAGAGGAGCCCGTGGATTAATAATAACAGCCGCTCGGATCGATCTTTAGGTTAAGCCATATGCTTGCCTAGGTTGGTCTGTGGATGGGTGACCACCCATTACAAACCGGGTTTCCTCCGTGCCTCGGAAAGCACGTTCAGCCGTTAGTCCAGGCTGGTCATTTGCAGATCTTTGACAGTCGTTACAGGTAGTGAGTGACCCAAAAAGTGTGACAACCAGTCTTACCAAGGGGTATCGTATTACCCAGTACTAACGGGTTGTGGAGGTCACATAGACAGTCGCTCCATGTAAAATATAGGTATTCAGCTGCATCCGGTTAGATTAGAAGTCGACCCCAACATAGTTGGGAAAAGGTTAGGAGATGATGATCTTGGTAAAACAATCTGTAATGTGCAGTTTGAACTAATTATAACAGTATTTAGTCTACGCAACGCTATTTGGATGCAGAGATCATTACAAGAGCAGCGGAAAACAAACCAAAGGTCGTCTTTATGAACAGCAAGTGAGGTCTCTCCAAGTCTGCCGGGGTTGCGGGACTGTTCGAAAGAGATACCGTGGCCCCGGAACACAAAGGGCGATGAAGGAACATGGATGGGTTTTAGTCAGTAAAAGTCTGACACTCCTGCTCCGCCCAGAGCGGGAGGAGTTAATTTATGATTTCCCATCCGAAAAAAAAAAAAAAAAAATGGTCTCTCCAAGTGGCGTTAAAATCGTCTTAAATTTAATGTATGCCGCCGTCTGGGGTCGAACTGCTGCTGAATAAATAACAACACTTTACTGAAAGGCTCATACAACAACTGTTTATTTACAACAGCTATAAAGTTTCTCCACGTGACTACATTGCATTAAATGACGATAATTATGCGTGTCGTTAAAGAATACAAATAAGATGTTAACACAAAACGGGTACAATGTCAAGGCCGTTGACCGCGACCCGCGAGCCGACGACGACGCTGGCGCACTCGAGCCTCCCTGACACACGTTATTTGTGCGCAAACGCAGTGATCTACATCGCTCATAAAATATTATATATTATGCGAAAGTTGGGCTGTTTTGCTGATGTTCTGTATGGTGTCGGACGTAAAGAATAGCACCATCCCATATCTTCCCGTGGGTGTCGTAAGAGGCGACTAAGGGACTTACCAGAGAATGGGCAGCAGCGTTCTCTGTGCTTTGTAACAACCGCACTGCGATCGCCAACCCGCCTGCCAAGCGTGGCGATTATGGCAAAAACCCCCCTTTGGGGGAGGCCCATGTCCAGCAGTGGACGTCTTGCGGCTGAAATGATGATGATGCGGCTGGCTATCGGTCTGTTAGCGTTCCACATTGTAACTGCTGAGCGGATTTGCTGGATGTGATACGGAAAACGGTAAGTCTATCAACTGGGTTTCGGCATAGTATACTTTTCATTCTAGTAGTACGTTCCCATGGGATTATTTCTGACCTCGGCCCAAAGCCGCGAGCAAGAGCTATAGTCACTCATAAGAAATGTTGTTTTCGTCTTGATCTGACAGCAATATTTATTGAAACGTCATTTCTTTGCTCTTTGAATCAAAATTGATGAGATGAGGACAAACGCTTTAAACTGACGGCCCTAAACTGAATTAGGACCCTTCCCAAGAACTTAAGAACCCATTTTTTTTGCCTAAGCTCATCATTTATCTCATATGAAATGCAGATTCTCCTAATCAGCCTCCAAGCAACAGGAAAAGGCATCTTGGAAATTTACTGAGACATTAATTCCTATATTTATAGGGACTTGTGTTTTATTTTCCTATAACTTATTTGGAATAGGATAAAACGTTGGTCAGGTAATCTTATGAAGACTGGTCGCTGTGGTTAATGATATTTATGATTATGGTGTTGAGGATCGTGTTAGTGTAGAACAAGTTAAGCTTATGTTTAAGATACTTAAAAGTTTTTTAATGTATGCACATGTTTCGTAACGTATCATGCCATGCAGCTTTTGCTGGTCAGAATTCCTACTATAGTTGGTGCCAGTTATGAAGAGAATAGCGGTCATTGACCCACCTTTATTTATTAAACTTCTTAACTTGAAAAACCAAAAATAAGCCTGTTCAAGTCCTGAATCGTCTTGAATCGTCATCTATCGTGATCTTCAACATTTTTTGTAATGAAAAACGATACCTAAGTACATGGTTTTATTTGTTTTGGTCCGTACGAAGAGATATTAGGGAAAGGGCAATGACTGCTATTCTCATCTTAACTGGCACCAACTATACTAATATTATAAATGTGGAAGTTTGTGATGGATGGATGTTTGTACTGTAACTCTTTCACGCATAAACAACTAAAGGAATTTGGATGAAATTTAGCACACACATAGTGTACGAGCTACGCTGTACATTGACCTTTTGGTAGTTTGTTCCTCATACTCATTTTATGCATATCGATATTGTTTAGGTGTGCATATCTGTAACTTAGTATATAATCGTATCATTTTAATTCAGTAGCAATAAATCCATCAAGGAAATCACTTGTCTACTCATTTAAATAACATAACATACCTAACAAGTCTACATAACAACAAGTACATAACATTTTCACTGTTGGAAGTTACGCCCAACACATAGTTTTATAACCTGGATTAGGACAAAGGACTTTTTTCGTGGTATTATGATCCCGTGGGACAATAGGGTATTACACCCATTTTTGAAAAGTGTCTCAATTAGATTCTATAGTGATAATGAACCACTACAAAATTCATAAAAATGCATTTAAATTTAGCATTTTCAAATTTCGCGCGTAATTAGACGAAAATGCTGCACACGTGGCCGTGGTTGTGTAAACAAATACAGTGATATTTGAAGTTGACAGTTGACACTTCTATATTTACATAGCCGTATGACGTAATAACATGGCGAGTACTATAATGGTGTTATAAAACAGATTAAAAAAGCTAAAACCTTTGAATTGAATTTTAAAATTTAGTTTGCTATTTTATGAACTAAAACTAACGTTTTCCGACTGCTTTTTGCCGAAGCTATCTCAATAATATATTTTTAGATTTTTTCTCATATAGAGTAAAATACCCTATTAACGAACTCCACGCGGGTGAAGCCGCGGGCATAAGTCAGTTCAACACATTTCTTTGTTAATAAGTAATCTAAATGCAATGCAGTGCTGAAATTTGTTTATATAACACATCACTTCCATTTTACAAATCTGATAGCATAGCGGCGGCTACTTTTTAGTTGCATTTTTTTTGCGAATTAGTAGGACGTTGGCCGCTTTGCAAGAACAGTCGGTGAATATCTAGTTTTTGACGTTGCTGTTCTGAGTTGTACGAACTGGAGAAGGTAATAGGGTAGAAAAACAAAGAACCTATAAGTTCTTGTGTTTGTTTGTTTTCGAATTTAGACAAGAATCCTGAAAGATCCATATTTTAATCTACGTTGTAATTATTTCTTAGTTTTCTCTATACTTATTTGAATTTGCCGTTGAGTTAATAAAGCAGAGGTAGAAGCCGATTTTCGTTTATTTTTCGGCCGAAAACTAAAATCGTCATTCGGACAAATTTTGCGTTATCCGCCGAAAACGATTTTCGATCGGACTCTCTAAGAAGAGAAGGTGTAAATTATTTGTATTCATAAAACAACCTTACCTAATAACACCATAATATTAGGGTAATTTTCTTGACAAAGTTATTTTAAAACTCGTATTTTCCTCAATTTTCTGGATACAAATCTATAGATTTATCCATTTACGAGCAACTACACAACAATTTGTGGAAGTAATACGATCTAAAGTACACATTGTAATATCGTTCTGGCATGCTGCACGAACTTGAACAATCAACAAATTGCCCGTGCATCCATGTTATTAAATAAAACACATTGAAGCAGTCTGCACTCGGACCGAACGTATGTCTTGTGGGCATCTATTTTCCCCTCGGCTTGTTGCAAGTGGTCATTCATCACACGATATTAATATTTCCGTCTGCAGCTTACAACGGGACTGTTTACTGCTGCATGGTGTCTAAATGCCTCTCAACTCATCGCAATAAGATAATACGATACTTATTTTATTTCTGCTAGCATACTTACTTCAGCTAACGGAACAATGTTTCTGGTCTGAATTTCTACTTAAACGTGTTTTTGTAGTGACTTCAAGTCTTCGATTGAGTCGACAATTCGATCGGTGTGGTGTTGGTTAGGTCTTTTATTTTTACCTCGTTTATGATTAGACAAAAAGAAGCTGCGACAAAAGTAACAGCATGACAAACTGGACCTGTGACTGGCCTAACGGGCTTGTACGGGTTGACCTTTCGGGGTTAATTGCCGATTGCACGGCTGGCTACGTGTCGACATTTTAGAGAAATAACTCACTAATAAGTAAAAATAACTCCAAAAATAACATTGTGTGAAACAGTTGAGGAAACGGGTGATTTGAAAAACGTGACATGTACAGACGCACACATCTAACAACTACAATCTGTCAAATTTCTTTTATAGATTTTCGGCTTTATAGCTAAAACATTAGGTTCGAGGTTAAATAGGAAAATTTGATAGTTTCGGGTAGCTTGATGTGTCTGTCTGTACATCCTAAGCAGTTTCGCACACCAGAAAAAAGGAAAGGTGTTGTTTTAGTGAAAAAGTGCGTCTGAGAAAACACTAGCATCCTACAATCTCGTGTCCGCCACCGCCACTAAGCAACATTGTCCTGTACTGGTTTAGAAGAGGATGCGTGTCGCTTTGGTGAAATAACAGACACATGAGGCGTTTTAATGATACCCTGAGAGACAGGAGCAATGCACACACCGGCTCAGTATATTTTCCCTTGGATGTTGTTGGGTGTCTATTATAATACATTGGACAGGGTGAATGCGCGGTGTCTAGTGCAGTAGAGGGCGCGAAGGGCATCGAGAACCGGCCCTATTTTAGGAACCGGTTCTTTCGGTTCTAAATTCTAGCCGGAACCGGGTACCCGGTTCTTTCGGTTCTTTCGGGTTTTTTTTTCATAAATTCTAGTTGAAAAGAGTCTAAATAAAACACACTTTATTGGTAAGCATATTTATATATTTTTTAAATTATACTCAAATAACAACATCGTTTTTAACTATTTTTGGCAACAATCCTGATTCTTTAAAATTCAGTATTTTCACAATCAGTTACAATCAGTTCTTTATAATTCACTACATGCACTACAGAGATCAAAAAGTGAAATAATAAAAATTAAACTTAAAAAAATTAACCATCTTACAAGCTAGTTATAGGAACTTTTACAAATCCACTCAAAACAAATCAACAAGCACATAAAAGTTGTAAATAAATGATAAAAATTCCAAAAAATTATAACAAAAACCAAATAACGAAAATTAATGATTAAATTGAGGATTACGTATTGGCTTTCTTTTTTCCTAAATAAAAGGAACGTAAAAAAATAAGTGCGTCTAAAGTTTTGTCGCTTAAAGACGAACGGAGTCTATTGCAGACTATGCCGGCGGAAGAAAATATACGTTCCGGCTCCACACTAGAGGGTGGAATTGATATTAAATGTTGATAAGCGAGCGATAGGTATCGTCCTCGCTGTCTCTGACCACCATTCTCAAACAGAGCCATTTCTACCCTTATAGTAGTGTTGATGTCATTTGATGTCGATTCAGGAGCAGAAGCAGTAGCTTGACTTATTTCCTTATTAAGTTCTTCTTCATTTGTTAAAGAAGATACTTGTAAGTCATCATCATCATGTGTCCTGAAATCAGGCGTACAATCAAGAGGTACACTTTGTTTTGTGCGTTGAATGAGGTTTACGATTTCCCGCAGCATCTCATCACTCGTAGGCCGTAAAAAAACAGTTTTATCTTCTTTTTCAATGTTATCAAAATACTTCTCTGGGTTGGTCAAATATTGCAATATTGCTGCTTGGACTAGTCGTCGTTTTGCATATTGTTTACGCAATGCAGCCGCCATTTTATTGCTCACATGAGTGTTCATTTCAAGCAATTTTTTTATTGCAAATTCAAATAGTCGTACGTTTTTTACATTTGCCAGCTCAATATCGGATAGTATGTGTCATTACCGCGAAAACAACTTTTATTATCATACTATCCGAGACTGAGCTGCAAATTGCAAAACAACTGTCAAAAATTTGAATTTCGCGGGGTATCCTGGAGCATTTACCTTAATGTCCCTTAAAAACATCGTTAGTTTCTTAAAGATTCATCATTAATAATAAATTATAACGTTATTTATTAATTTAACAGTGAAATAACAGTATATATTCTGTTTGAATAATAAATTTGGATAATAACTTGATATTTACGAGTAGCATAAAGAGTATTATAGAGATAATATTATTTCTTAATTTATTTTAAGAGAGAGCCGTAAGAACCGAAAAAACCGGTTCCTCGTATTACAGAACCGGTTCTATCTGGGTCTCTCAGAACCGGGAATTCCCGGTTCTTTTGGAACCGGGAAAAACCGGTTCTGATGCCCTACCGCGATTGGTGGTCCCAATGAATGGCGAGTTTTCCAGCTGATAGTATAATGGGCAATGATATTATAAAGAAGATACGCCATATTCATACTGAATGGCGTTCAGATATCGTTGCGAGTAATTTAAAACTACGACAGCGATAGATAATACGGAACGTATAAGATAGAAAGAGATAGCTAGCTATCAAAGTGCAACAATTGTGTCACTTTGTCCTCAACAATTTGTGCGTGCTAGTGCGATATCTACCTCTTTTTACTATATAATATCATTGATAATGGGTGTAAAAATACCCGTTTTAGACGAGACCATACCTGACGGGAACCTTCTAGTTACGCAGATATTGGGGGCAAAGTTCCAACTTTTTCACAAGTTAAGAAAAAAGTACAAGATTTCAATGCCACAACTTTACTTTAAATACCTTCATGATCCTCGTACCATGCAATGCATCCATCAGCACAATGTTTTGAGTGCGTTACATTGAGTCCTACCGTAAGATGTGATTTTTCATTATTTTGAGCTCCCGATATTTCGACGCTGTTGCAAGCAATGACGTATTATATATAGACACGTCATGAACCAACATCGCGGCGCTTAAAAACGGCGAAAATACTAGAACTACTTATAAGCGTGAAGAAAGAGAAAGAAAATATGACACCGAACGGCGAGATGCCTGTTGCGAGAGGGAGATAAATATACATCTTCAGTCACGTCACAGGATTTATTAAATTATAAACAAACGTAGCGTCGCGCGACAGGTTGGTGCGTAACTAAGCGCGATGTGGCCAATTGGCTTCATTTCATGTTGTCATTTTAGAGTGCGGACAACGTATCTATAGTTTATAAATCATTGGTTGCAAGCGCCAATTGCGGGATGACTTGAGAATGCGGGTGGATGGCAAATAAATTGTTAGGTGCAGACAAATCTGGCCTAACACTAATTACGGAGGCCAGGCTACAAATATAGCCTGGCCTTCGTACAACTACTATAAATAGCTAAATAGAAATACGTAGTAGGTACGTAAATACATTTAAATCAAAAATCTTTGTGCGGCTTAGCCGTGATCGAGTAAAAAAGGTTAAACTTATTACCTATTTGTTAGGCTATCATCACTCATCAGCCTTCCGCATATGATGAGAAATCTATTCTTGCGTCATTTATTTAAGAATTCCGAATTATAATACTAAATACCAAATGCCAGAAAACTTACCCAAAATAATCATTGAAGGTCGCTAATGAAGAAGAATAAGAAGAAATCGTTTTAGTAATTCTGATTAGAAATACCAGAAACACAACTTTAGGGCTGGTTACTTCTTTATGCCGTTTGCTAGACCCTGGAGAGTGAGCTAACAATAAAACATCTGCAAGAACATTTCTTCTGGTAGCCGTTTTAATTTTCTTAGACGTTTTTAGGGTTCCCTAGTCCTGACAAGGCACCCTTATAGTTTCGTCATGATAACACAAACGATGACACAACGGTAAAATAAAATTTTGAAAAATATATTTTTCGGGTAGCTTGTGATTGTGAAGTGGGGATGAATTTTTTTTTCGTCGTCTACCCCATCGTATGGAGTATCGTTGAATAGGTCTTTTAAAATGACTTAGGGGTTGCTAAAACTATTTTTCGATTTAATGCTCCTTATACGAAATATTAAACTTGAAAGTGCAAAGATTTGTTCCAGTAAAAGGCCGGGACTAAAAGCTAAACTGCTGGCTTGAAAAATCTGGAAAAAATCATAATGGTAATGCATTTCATGAACTTTAAAGAAAAAATAAGAAGCGGTTAAGATAACTTTATTAGTTTAGCAGTAATATGTAGTCGTTGAACTTGGGTGTTGGATAATTTTGTACCAAATACAAAATCCTTAGAATAAATCCTTAAAAGTGACTAAGATGAAGTAGTTGCTTGTTTATAAAGGGTAAAGACTTGCATTGAAAAACAAAATCTAAAATATAACGGGCTACTACGAAACCCTACACTGCCCGTGGCCCGACACGCTCTTGGCCGGTTTTTGTTATATATAATGGAAGTCAATGACATTTTGGGATTTCATTCGGAGTATGCAAAACATCTGCTTTACCGCTCTACCTGGCTGAAATGCAAAACTGCTTTTGCGGTTGCTTCGTCCAATAATAACTTCTAACTTTGAACGGACGTAATGTTTTCTTTTTTATTATTTTTAAGACAAAGGTTTATTTCTTCTGCCGAGAAGTGCTGTGCTAATTTCCGATTTCATTCAGATTTGTTCATATGCCTGCCGAGTTAATAATTAATCCTTTACGGTCCAGATTTTCGTGAATATTTATTTTAGTTACAGTAGGTACTCAATCAATGTTTTATTACCAGCGGTTGACGTCAATTGAAATTCGATTCAATAACTACAAATGTTTTTGACGTGACATTGAAATTGTATAAAAGACATAAAAGACTATTGTCTGAAGACATTAATACATATTATTTTGGTAAAATTTCACAACTGCCATCGCGAACATCGATCGATCACGGAGTAGAAGTCAAGGTCCCAAGATCCCGGGACTGTCACACTATAAGACTTCGCAATCATTCTCCAAATAGCTTTTTAATTAACTGTCATTGTGATGGAATTACGACACTATAGGTGTAGCAGTGCAAAGCTCACATGCCTATACGTTATTCCACCGAATGGAGATGTAAAGGTCATGCACACCTCCACTGACAGTCATTCATCAACTTTCCATGTATCAAGGCCAAAAGTGACGTGATTCAAAAGGAATAATAAGGTCTGGAATGTAACATTCCGAATCATCATGCAAGAATTGACTGTATATGGTAAATATCCTTCCTTACGTTTGCTTTACTGGACTATGTTACCTTTCTACTGCCTACGATGGCATTATTTCCATACAACTTACCACGTTACGCCTCAATCCAAATTTTTTGGTTCAAACGACAGGAAAATTGTTAAAAGAAATTACCGCAAGTTTTGTTATTCTATTCAGTCTTTTATCGTTTTTTTGAGACATGACTGAAACCTCACGAGTCGGACAGCATATTGTATTACTTACCTGTTATAAGTAGGTACATAATAGGAGTTTTAAAAGGTGCTAATAAATTTACCTTATCTATTAAATATCTATGCCCCTGCACCATCATTCAAGCAGTCTGAAACTTATTAACATTTACCCAAACCAACAGCTAATTAACAAGCTCCTAATAAAACCTTCTAGTAATTAAATACGTCGCAAAGATTTATTGCAACTGAAGGAACTAATAGAAACTGTCTGGAAACTAAGAAACGATTGTATGTTTCTGGTTTTACTATTTATAGACGTTTTCCTAATGTCAATTAATTTTGTGTAGATATTTAAGAATAAATAAAGTCTAGCTGATCAACTCTTTTACTGAATGAGGCAGGGTATAAAAGAAAAATAAAATGATTGCAGTGACGGAACGATTGCTGATTCTATGGTTCATTTTGTCTACCTATACATGTCATAAAAGGTTACTAAGGATTATGTAAATAATATACCAGTTATATGTAAACATTTTAAAGCAAAACGACAAAAATACTAAGAAACAATAAAATAAAATTGCTTTCATGCCAAACAAGAAAATTATAAATGATCGCGTGAATCAATCTTCTATTGTTTTTAGTGTTTATTTACGTAATTGATATTATTTATAGGATCTTTATTTTTGAATACGATAAGTGGTTTGTTTACCCTGGATGTTTGTAATAATTGCTTAATTAACTACTATACCAATAGATAATTATTCATAGATCATACGGTTTGCAAATCCTGAAAAAGAATATAAAATATTACGTAGTTACATATTTTTCCACGTGACCGTACTTCCTTTTCTACGAAGAATGTAAAAAGCGACTTAAACTCATTGAGTGGAAGTAATTCAATGAATCATTTCCAATTATCGTCTGAGATATTTAATTTGCATATTCCTAAACGGGAATTCTGTAACATATTTATTGGTAATCAGTTAATCACTCAATAGTGTTAAGTTGTTACATGTGACAATTTGCATTATTTATGTCTATAAGTTAAATTGACACTTAAGGTGATTGGTTTTTCTTCGTATTTGATGGCTCAGGGTATCCACCTGTGGTTATTTATACCAGAGATATTTAATACTACTGCGCGTGAATATCCATTAAATAATAAATCTTAATTAGGTATGGAAAATTTTCAGCAGCTCATTTTCTTGAAGCAATATTAGTATCATACAAGCTTTTACAGTTATTTTTCGAAATAGGAACAATCGCAGTATAATTAACTTTTAATAAAATAATTAATTTTAATAAAAACTTTTATCAGTGGTGGCGGCCCCGACTTACGAACAGTAAGTCGTGGGTTCGAACCCAGGCAGGCGCATTACTTTGCGTAATTTATTTCATCACCACTGCTCTCAAAACGGTGAAGGAAAACATCGTGAGGAAACCGGCATGTCTTAGAACCAAAAAATTCGAAGACATGTGACATCTACCAATCCGAACTGGGCCCGCGTGGTGGATTATCGCCCATTCCCTCTCATAGAGAGGAGACCTGTGTCCCAGCAGTGGGAACATTAATAGGCTGATGATGATGAAAAACTTTTAATAAAATTTCGACAAGGACTGCCTGAAAACTAAGAAAGGCTACTAAACTAACTACTAAGGTCGTTGCTATTACTGATAAATACAAAAGTTTGTGCGAATGGGATAGATGGATGTTAGTTACTCTTTCAGACTTTCATGCAAAAACTACTGAACGGATATAATAATAATATCGGATTTGAATGAAAATTGGCACACAGACAGTTTTTGCTGGAAATTTTTATCACCCAGGATACTGTTTATTCTAGAAGTGGGACAGTTACCGAAATCAACGCGGGTGAAGCCACAGGCATGAGCTAGTTTGGTAAAGGCGAATGGCAAGCTTCTATGGGAATCTCGTACCGCTGATAAAATGTCGTGTTTTGAGATATTTTTTGTTTTAATTGGTAGTTAATATGATAGAAAAGCCCTTTTTAAATTCTTAGATTTTTAGAACTTGGGACGTAAAAGTTATAACCAGTCTTATTTTTAAGGTAATGCACCAGTGTACTTTGGTACGTAGAGCTGCTTTAACATTGTTTTGGTGATAAAGTAAATGTTCTAGTATAATTTTTGCTATTTTTGTAGCAGGAGCTTAACTCAACGTAAATAGGGCCAGAAAATCCGCTGAATTGCTCAGATGCAGTCACAAACTACAATCCAAAACAACAGCAAAGATCTGAAGTGAAGTGAAAGACGGATTTTCTTTACCTGTCAATAAATAATTGCCATAAGAACAAAAAAAAATATTGGTGACGAAAATCATTCCTATCATTAAATCGTTATCTATTAAGATTGTATGCAACAATTATGCTTTCTTATGTATAATAGTAAGTGTATAATTATATTTAATGTTATTTCTATGTTTAAATAATTATTTAACATTTAGATTTTTGTGTTATTTTACTTATGGCAACATTGAAAAACACAGCCGCGTTTAGTTTACGATTTCATTACGTTTAATTATTAACAACTTTTTATTGATATTATTAATCAATCCGAAGTTCTAAAAATAGTACACTTTCATGAAAATAAAAGGCTTATTTGCCTTAATAAGTGGTACAAATTCTATAACAAAACAACAAACTAAGTTTGCGGTACGAAACCTGCCGTTCGCCTTTTTTATGTGAAAATGCATACCTAACATTCTTTTTTTTTTCGCGTGGGAAATCATCAAATGACTCCTCTCGCTCTGGGCGGAGCAGGACGGAGTGTCAGACTTCTACTGACTAAAACCCATCCATGTTCCTTCATCGCCCTTTGTGTTCCGGGGCCACGGTATCTCTTTCGAACAGCCTTTCCTTAACGTTCCTACTATAGTTGGTGCCAGTTAAGATGAGAATAGCGGTCATTGACCCACCTGCATTTATTAAACTTTTCAACTTTGAAAACCAAAAATAAGCCTGTTCAAGTCTTGAATCGTCATCTATCGTGATCTTCAACATTTTTTGTAATGAAAACCGATACACGGTTTATTTGTTTTGGTTCGTACGAAAAGATAATAGGAAAAGGGCAATGACCACTATTTTCATCTTAACTGGCACCAACTTTAGTTACAATAGGGTAGATGCATGATTTTTTTTATCACTCTAAACAAAGCGTATTAACATCAGAAATAGCCAAGTGAAATTATTTTTTAAATATCTATTAAAAATACTAAGTTATAAGCATTTGAAACTGCTGATTAGACAGAGAGATCCGATACAACGAATGACGTCATTCTCTGCATCGACGTACAAAATCCATACTAAATTCTGTTTATCTAGAAAGAGATAGAAACAAAAGTTTAAATGGTTATAACTTTTGTGTTATTTGGCCGATTTATGTCTTGTTTCCGCTTTTTGTCATTATGTTTATAGTACTTTAACATTCCGACTCGAAATAAACAAAAAAAAATGTATGCATATTCTTCCCTATTTTCAACCTAATAAGTAATTATATTTCTGATCAGGATCAGAGCCTCAGAGGTAGAATGCAAAAATTTTAAAAGATTTATTTACCTACATACTTACATAAACTCACGCCTTTTTCCTATGGTGTAGGCAGAAACCTCAGATCGCCAACTGCTACGATCCCTAGGTACATACATACTCAATTTTGCCTCAAGATTATTTAATCAAAGATTTATTTAATCTACCTACGCCTTTTTCAATAACAGATGTTCAAGATGACCTTTAGCGAATTAGTAATAGACCTATTAAAAAGAAGATTTTTTTTATTGTAATCGAATAAATCCGTTGATTAGAACAATTTAGTAAAAAAACACAAACTATGGTTTTTATCCTACAAAAACTGTAATTAGTTACAGTGAAGGAATCATTATGTACTCGTAACTTAATATTTTATAAATAAATGAACAAGAGGTTCTTATTTCCCTGCATTTGTTTTTTTCGGATGATTAATGCCGTTGAACAGTGTTTATGAGAATCTTCAACGATTAAACGTCGAGTTGACTTTAAATTTTTACCTTTTTTTTTTTTTTTTTTTCGGATGGGAAATCTTCAAATGACTTCTCCCGCTCTGGGCGGAGCAGGACGGAGTGTCAGACTTTTACTGACTAAAACCCATCCATGTTCCTTCATCGCCCTTTGTGTTCCGGGGCCACGGTATCTCTTTCAAACAGTCCCGCAACCCCGGCAGGCCTCGGTCCTTACGGACCCCTTCCTTTTTGCTGACTCTCTTTGAGGCGCGCGTGGAACACGAACGCGCCGTCGACACGGCCTGTCGTCATGAGACGGACGGACGGCGAGCTAGCCCATAGCCCACCGTCCACAAGTCCGCGCCTACGGTGGCCGGGGGCCACCTGGTGGCCCCCGACGCCCGGGGCGTCTCCCGCGGCGGCCGGGACGTTGAGAGGTTCTCTCCCTCTCACGTTCCGCCACCTCCTTCTCTAGCATTACTGCTTCGCAGAAGGAGGTGACGGCGTTCCATTCCGTCTCGCTCCGGACCATGGCTTGCACCAGGGCCGGACGCGAGAGGTCGCCGCCGCCAATCGCCGCTTCGAGGACACGGCGGTGCTCCGCCCACGCGGGACACACCTCCACCGTGTGTTCCACCGTGTCCTCCGGTCGATCCTCACAATGGAAGCACCCGGGCGTTTCCTCCCGCCCGATTCGGTGCAGGAACCTCCCGAACACACCGTGTCCGTTGAGGACCTGCGTCAGGCGGAAGGTGAGGATGCCGTGGCGTCTCTCAAGCCACTCCTCAAAGAGGGGACTTATCGCCACTATAGTGGCGTGCCCTGCACGGGGTTGCGACAGTCGCTCTCTCCATGTCGCCATGAGATCCCGCCGGAAGTCTGTCCGCTGAGAGACAATTTGCCACGACAGCGGAGTTTCCCCCCGGCGTAGCGCCTCCGCGCGCCATTCATGTAGGCGCGCGAGGACTATCGCCTCCAGATCCCATGG
Organism: Xestia xanthographa; assembly: GCA_905147715.2. Classification (NCBI taxonomy): domain Eukaryota; kingdom Metazoa; phylum Arthropoda; class Insecta; order Lepidoptera; family Noctuidae; genus Xestia; species Xestia xanthographa. The sequence goes on along the minus strand of LR990649.1, from coordinate 11,068,932 downwards.
CGGTAATCCGGCAAGGAGGCTCGCCGCCTCGCGGGAGATCGTGCGGTAGCCCCGGGCCAGCCTTACGGCTACCACCTTTTGGGGCGCGTTCAGATAGTGGGCGGCTCGCCGCCTCAATGAACGCGCCCACACCAGGGCGTAAAGGGCCATAGACCGCACGACTCCCGCGTAGAGCCTCCGGCAGGAGACGTTTGGCCCCCCCAGGTTGGGCAGGAGCCGCCTGAAGGCAGCCCCGGTAATATTAAGTTTTTACCTTAGGGGGCTATTTTGGCGATTTTCACCCCCCACCTAATCTCACGTGAGATTTATCAAAACGCGTAGTTAAACGCGTATAAATACGGTAATCTGTGCTTGATTGTTTAATTATTTTAAGTGAATATTTATTATTAAATATTATTGTGTACGATTTGACCATATTTTAGAAGCAAGATATATTTACTTACCACCTACAGAAAACTGACACTTACAGAAAATTATGGCTTAATCCGCTGTGTAGTTTTGAAAACCATCGCGGCCACACAGCCAAATTACGAAAAACGACTTTATCTTTAAGAAGAGAAGTCGGTTAAAAAGGTGCAACAACTTTTGGAAAACTCAGTTTAAATGTCAGTTTCGGTATTATTTTTTTAATAGATATAAATAACCATTCATTTGGTATTATTTTTTTAATAGATTTACGTAAATAACCATTGATTCGGTATAATTTACAATTTGGCATCAAGTAATTATTAAAACAATGGAATGTGGGATAGGTTGCTTGGCCAGATGGTAGCTGCTAGACATACTAGGTAATAATCATTCTTACCTACTAAGTAGGTATCTATTCAGCTTTTATTCCAATCTATCAAGCTTGCAGCTGCAGTCAGTAATAATGACCGTGTCAAACTTGTTGGTAATTAAAAAGTTGAATGATTTTATCGGACGCCAGGAACTTCTTCCGCAAAAATTGTGATAGCTCGGCTAATACACACGATATAAATATAATTTATAACAGTGTTTCCCAATTAGTGTACGCGTACCCCCAGGGGTATGAAGTTGCATCAAGGGGTACGCGCGGCTATCAGTAAAAACAAGAACAATTTCAGACAAAGACAAACGTGCACATTTGTCACATTAGCGTCTTCGCCGATACATCATATTATTCTGATTTTCACTATTGTCCTGTAATTTGAAGATAATAAATGTTATTTAAACTGACTTATTTTTTTATTTATCATTGGTACAATAAGGGGTACGCAGGTTTGAGGTCTTTTTTGAAGTGGTACACAGCAAAAACTAATTGGGAACCACTGATTTATAGCATAAAGGAACGACGAATGATGTAGCTTTTTGCCAGTGAAAGAATTTTTAGAATTGGATCATCCGTTACAGAGATATACCTCTACATGCAAACTTACAAACAAATTTAACCTCTTTATAATATTAGTATAGATTAGCTAGACTTTCGGTTAGAAAAATGGTACAACTAATCTAGTACATCTAAAAGTAACCATTTCTTATTCACAAAAGCGGCCAAATCGTGACCAGAACAAAATGTAAACATTTATTCGGAGGCGGCGAACTAATAAAGATAAGAGATGATTAGTAGTCAGAGCGTTGGTTCTAACGGAGCTTTGTTCTTAATTGTCGTTTGAGTGACAGCTACCGACATTTATCAGCTGGCACACAACGGAAAGAGAATAAAACAGGCTCCTAAGCGCCTCAGTTGATAACCTGATGCCTCGTGCCAAAAACAAGCTTTTTTTAAACTTTTTTTTCTAAAATGGAACTGGTTTAGCTAATTCTTTTCGAGTGTCCTGTACGGTATGCTAGTTTTTTTTTTTATTTGGCCACTCGCAGTTCAACACTACAAGTTTGCATAGTTGCAATACTGGTCAACCGGACTTGACAGGCGTTTAGTGTCTCCGTCCATAGTTGAATGCATGCATTGGCATTGTAGAGGTCGCAGCAATTAGTAATCAAACGATCTTCTTTATGAATCTGCCAACCTAGGTCACGGTGTACAGGAACAACGATTAAACTATTAGCATCAACTGCGCTATTATAGGAAAATACGAGTAATTTCGCAAAGCCATGAAATTTCATTGCCATAAATTTTCATTTTATGACTTTCAATCTTATTTCAAAAGTTGCGTTTTTTCGTCGCCATAATAACATTTTTATGTGCAACAATATACTAATTACGTTCCCAATCTTTGCTTCCATTACTCCGCCCTCTCGTTATGCCGCTCTGGAGTCCCAACAAAATCATTAAATCGTGCAGTAAATTCCAAGTGTGCAATTAAGGGGCTGGCTCCCTATTTTTAGCCGGACGAGTGATGTTGACTTTTTTCTTTTCAAACGAGGCGCGGGGACGGGTTGCGGTGTCGTTCCCCTTAAACCTTAGGGCACCTACATACGTACTGAGGTATTCGTGTACGACGGAGATGGGTTCTCCTGATTATAAATTAAACATGCCCCGTATGCGTTTGCGATTGAGTTTGAATTACCTATCTGTTTTGTTGTTTCTTTTTAATTTGTATAAAAATATTGGCGAGCAGGGATAATCATTTTATGATTTATTTACGTACCTTCAACTTTACGTTTCGTAATTTAAGTGAAGTAATATAAAACGTTGTTATTCCAGTATCCTGCGCCTGCGATTGGTAAAAGAGCAACGACTGACGACGATGAAGTAACGAAATATGCTGCTAGGGGCCCCGAAAAAATGGCGTTGTGCTCCATCGAAAAAAGGTGGGAAGATTAACCGAATTGTTTGTTTTTTTCAATTGAGAAGTACCTAACTTATTATCAATTTGTAGGTCGATAGCCAAACTTACCAATAAATAATAATAATCTAGCGTATCTGAAAAGCTAGAACGTTTTCAATCAATTGAAACTACTTCTAATGTAATCTGTGACCGCCAAAATCACGGTTTTTTTTTTATAGACTTCAAGAACAACGGCAGCATCACATTCAGCCAGCCGCGGGCACTCTACCAGACAGCGCGACTTCTTTGTCGAACGCAGCCCGAGGTCTACTCATGCGTTTACTAGAACGAGACCCGCGGGTCCGCATCAGAAACTTGAGACAACTTCAACAATCGGCGTTTTATATGAAGTTTAATTTCGAACATGTGAAAATGAAGAAGGTGAGTTAAAATAAAGCAAACGATATTTTGTAGGAGTAGTAGTAGATCATTATTGGTTCCTAAATTAGAGCATCAAGAGATTTGTATTTGCTGAAGGTAAAGATTTTATCGCATGGAATACTGCTTCCGCCAGCGACTTCACCCGCGTTAATTATTTGTTTATACAAATTATGATTAAAAACTATAGCCTATGTGTTATACTGATGTATATACTACATACATTACTGTAAAGTTTCATTAAAATTGGTTCTGGGGTTTCTACATGAAAGACAAACAAACATCCATTCATCCTCACAAAATCTAGATATGATTGTAGTAGCTTAACCCTAGAAGCCTAATCTACGTCTGCGAGGCGTACACGAAACCGAATATCGTTTGTCTCTTTGTAACGATTGAAGCTAGCGCGTCGTGCTCTTTCGCCAACTCAGTGGCCGCCGGGAACTAGCTTACGGTGCCCGTATCGTTAAGGTAAGTCCCGCCATTTTTGATTTATTGAAGTATTGCACGCCTGCGAGACGTATGTTTAGGCTTTGCGTAACTTTTAACTAGCTTTATGTGATTTTACTTTTGTTCGTTTTTCGTATATTTTATATTTTCAGCGTTGTTTCAGATAATATAAAATATGTCACGCTCTCGAAGATTAGACGGAGACGATATTTTAGCAATCCTAAACGAGGAAGATGATCCTTCTTTGGAAGATTCGGATTCCGAAGTTGAGGATGACCAGGTTATCGACGACGTTCAAAGCGAAGATGAAAATAGTTATGTGACTGAGTATGTTTCGTCTTTACAAGAACCTGCTTCCTCTGAAGAAACTGTCCCAGCCCCTGTTACAGAAGATGGTCCATCATCTGACGCTGACCGTGTTTCACCACCTCACATGTTGATATTTGTGTAGACTGCTCTTAAAGTTTACCTAGTCTTTTGAAGTCTGATTAGTTTTAATATTTGGTCCAAGAATAACTAATTAGCGTTAAAAAAATAAAATTTTCTATGAAAAAATAATATGTTTCTGTTGATTTTGAAGAAGTTGATTTTTTTTTCGAATTTATTCACCTAGTTTTATTTTTGTAATAAATAACTGTGATTATAGTAATTATTCATAACAGTTTTGTTTTAATTTTAGCTTATAAACCAAATTTAAATTTCCACTACAAAAAAAAAAACAAAATAAGGCTATTTTACACAACAAAAATAAATTATATGTGTACGCCTCTGAGACGTATGTTAAGGCTTTGTGTACTTCTGAAATAGATTAGGCTTCTAGGGTTAAGTAAGTAAGAGAGTAATCGTCGTGATTATATATTTTGTAGGTACTTATACAAATTTAAACAAAAAATTAAAAAAAGAAATATTTATTTTATAATTTATTTTTTCATATTTCTTCTAACAGGTATCGCCAAGGAATATTCTGGAGCGACACTTTCCTAATTGTGCTACGGAAACTACAGCTGACAATCTTCGAATGGCTAGCCTAAAAACGTTTTCGGCATTTGATCAACCGACTTTAATATAAGAAAAATAAGATCCATCTAAGAAAATTCAAAAACATCGATTTAAGGTGTACGCAAACTTAGCCGCACTGCAGTCGCCGCAGTCGCCTCATTCAAATTTTTCTATGCAATCTCGCATACAGACATAGCACAGATTGCACACAGACACAGATTGCATAGAACTTTAAACGAAGAATTGGAATGCGGCTAAGTCTGCATTTTATCTTTATCTGACGAAAGCTCTATGGTAGCCCACGAAATTATTTCTTACGTTTTTTTTTCAATGTACTGGTCAGTCCGACAGGTCATGTCATAGATAAGTAGAAGGTTCTATGTTGATCAAAATACCATTCACGAGCGTTACAAATAAGTATAAAACCAATAATTTACCAACATTACCTACAAATGAGGAATTTTCCCACTGACGTTTGTTACAACGCTTCAGTATTATATCAATAGATGGCGCTGATCAGCTTTAGGGATATTTTTTTAAGTGGTGTTCTAGTAAAATGCAATGAAAAAAGAATTGAATAGGTACGTATTATATTATAGGTCAATGGTTAAATCTTTTACCAGGGCAAAAAAAAGACACGTCAAACTCATTGTATAGTAAAATTTATTTATTTTTCATTGTTGTATATAACAAAGTAAATAAAATATATATATTAAAAAAAATATATAAAACATATAATACAGTAAGAACTGTAAAAAACCTTTTTTCTATCAAACATTTTTAACATAATACTGTTCTTTTGCATCACTGAACTGAACTACAAGCGGCATGGTTTTTGCTATTGTTCTTCTAAGTGTTTTTGCGTTACGTCTGAACTCCTGGTGCGTCGAGTCGAGCTTAGGTTCCTCTGTACTTCAGTGCAGGCTTTGTGGACGAGCCATTATATTATTCCCAAGATTGATCAGCGCCATCTAGTTCCTTCATAAAAAGCACTGGAAAATTTCCAATTACTAAAAAAAAAAAATTCGCGGGCTACCATTGAGGTGAATTTCGTAACTGGTAACTCTGTAAGTGCACTGCAACGCCATCTAATCTCATAGTGTACCTATGCAGTATAGTTCTTTAGGGCCGGGGGCTATAGTCGAAAATAACGCTGTCTTTTTGTTTTTTGAGTAGAATTTCCGTTGAAAATTTCATAAATATCAAATGTTTACCAGCAGCGCCCTCCAGACAAGTGCCAAAAGAACCACACAGCATTATATTTACCTAGCTAGAGCAATATGCTCACAGATGATTAATATTCTCTTTTGCTCATCCATACTGTTAACTATTATGTAGATGAACTTTGATTCTGGGATAGTCAGACAATAATCATAATGTAACTAAGTATTAGTTACAGTTTAACTAAAGACATTTATTACTGTGATGTCAGCTTATACCTACAGACATCCTTTTTATTTAAAAAGGGTTTTCTTCTCTTTTTATTTATTATAATGTAGGCCTAATCTTTAGGCTCGCTTATGTAGAGTAGGTATTACGTGTAGGTACGGTTAAGTAGGTATATGTAATCTGGCAGCTCACACTTGACTGATCTTTTCTTTGGCAGAAATTATTTTACATAACACATTACATATTATTTCTTAAGTACCTTGATTACAGGGCAAAGCAAGTGTCTGTTGATTACACTCACCGATGCAGGAGGTACCATTTTCTACCACTTGACCGTAGACGTCATATTAGTGATGTATGCTACTTGTTTAATATCGCAAATGGTTCAATCGACTGTCCTGAACTTGTTTCAAAATTAACGTTACGCACTAATCAGATGGGACTGCGACAACGATCACTCTTACATGTACCTTTTGCGAACACTAATAATTATAGGCGTAATGCATACTTTCCGAGAGCCAGTCGCAGTTTTAACGAAGTTTATTGTGAACCCGGTATTGACCTATTCTGCACCAATGCAAGCACAGTTAGAAAATTATTGGCAAAGCCATTTTTTGTTCAGAAGACACCTTCTTGCTTTTGAACCGTTTATTTTACAAGTTAGCTTAAATTATAAACAATTAAATAAAATTAACTAACTTTTGAAATTAATATTCAATAATTTGATCGTAGTTTGTTTGTTTAATTTGTTACATTATTTTGTACTAATGGAACTAATATATATATATTTTGTATCTATCTGTGGAAGCTTCTAATTAGCAATTTAGATATATATTTTTGTTACTATAATGTTATTAGTCTGTAAGCTTTCCTAAAATAAAATAAATAAATATAAAATAACAATATCACGCCTGTAATCCCCGAAGGGTAAGGCAGAGGTATATCTAATAGTACACCCACATTTCGCAGTTATGTTTAAGCCCTATGTAATAGGGAGCGAGCCTATTGCCATCAACCGGGCACATATCCAGGCTCCATGTCTGCTACTGAGAAATTCCTGTTTGGAAAACCCAATAACACTTTGCCCGACATGGGAATCGAACCCAGTACCTCATGCTCAGCAGTCGCACTTGCTACCACTACACCAGTGGTTCCCAATTATTTTTTGCTGCGTACCACTTCAAAAAAGACCTCAAACGTGCGTAGTACCCCTTATTGTACCAGTGATAAATAAAAAAATTAGTCAGTTTAAATAACATTTATTATCTTCAAATTACAGTACAATAGTGAAAATCAGAATAATATGATGTATCGGCGAAGACGCTAATGTGACAAATGTGCACGTTTGTCTTTGTCTGAAATTGTTCTTGTTTTTACTGATAGCCGCGCGTACCCCTTGATGCAACTTCAGTACCCCTGGGGGTACGCGTACCACTAATTGGGTAACATTGCACTAGACCAATGAGGCAGTCATCAATTATTTTGTAAGTCTAAATTGTGACTTTCATGCAATGATATTCTAACAAACAGATATGTTATACACCTACAAAACCACCGAAAAAAGTGTGCCGCGGGGGAGAGCCAGCTCACATACACGCAGTGACGCAGATTATAGGAAAAACAGGCCAATTGACACGTTTTCGAGTCTTCACGATTGCGCGCTCATAACATATCTGTTTAATTAAATATCATTGCTTTCATGCATATTATATACTGTTACCTACGACTATAATTATTAGTATTTTGCCATAGGTACTAATTCCTCCTTTGATATTATGTTGTACCTAAGGCTTAAAGATAAAGAGTAGATTAGGTATTTGTTCATTTTGCCAAAGAAGAACATCGCTGGTGCCATTATAAAGTATTGCAATAAGATGTCTACTGCCCTACCCACATCTATACATAATAGTGTAGCACCGTACTCATTTTAAGTAGGTATATGTTAATAGGCTAGTTTCCACCATCAATATTTTGCAAATCTATTTAGTTCGTCAGTTAGAGTATTGGAAAATAATGGACACTTTTTTTTGTTTTTGTAAATCTATAAATATTGACAAAGATAAAACGCATCAAAACTCGAGAGTGGGTGCTCGTGATGTCACAACGCACTAAAAATTATAGCACGACGTGACGTATTGAGAATTTTAAAAGCGTCGTATATTCGTCAATTTTCGTTTACGTAATAAAGAAAAAATACGTGTCAATGAGAGGTTTTCCTTTTGAGGTTTTAAAAAAAAACTTAGTTTCCAAGAATTCTATAGATGGCGTTGAACTTACTATGATAGTTGGTGCCAAAGCCAAAACGCTTGAAAAAAAAAACATTGTGTCTCGTCACATACTCTCGTTGACTGACACTTTCGTTTGCTTAACCTTCCGAATATAACCTACATTTCTCGCGCTTTGTTAAAATCAGTTTTTTTAGGTTCCGTTCCTTGCATTATCATACTTACTCCTAGCACCATCTATCCAGCGACTAGGGAAGATCTAAAATGAAAATCCCTAATTATTTTTTGATAAAATAACTGACGGACTAATTCGATTTTTTCAGGACACAAGCCTATTTAAAAACATGTCGTGTAGGTACCTACACATGCTATGTAGGTAGTACCTGTATCAAAATTATTTGTATTCATGCGAAACATTCAAATGAATTAATACATTCCGCTAAAGTAGAATAACGTAGATTAAGGTGATGGTAGCTATAAGTAAAAAAGTTTGTTGTATGCGTATAATGCTGTTAACCCCCACCGAAACGGTCGCTTTCGGATCAATGTTGTAACGCAAAATCATAAAAATAGATCTGAATTTAACCATGTCTATTACATTGTGTAAGAATCTCTAACATTTCTAACTTGCCTGAAAGTAGGTACTATTTTTGTGTCATCTCTATGGATGAAATCGTATTATACAATACTCAATATTCACAATAAACAATATTCTTTCTTTCATTTAATTTTATGATGCATGTTGCCACTGCCACACACATGGAGTTGTAAATAATTACGAAATCTAGAAAATATTTTGTCACAAACCAACATAATTAATCTGGTGGCATTCATTAGGGTCTCCAAACTTCTAACTAAAAGTCTGGCAGAACTTGGATCATTATACTAAAAAAATGTGGACTAAGTACCAAATGTTACCAAATCTTCGCATAAATTTATGTACTATTGCGAGAGTTTCGATCTTATGGATATAGAGGTCGCTACTATAGCATGAAACGACATAAATTTAAAATGTTTATTGTTGTAGAAAAACTGTTTAGCAATTGACGGACATTATAATTTAGACGGATTGTTTTCCTAATATCATTACCCAATTATTTTATACTACCATGATGGTAGTTTAGTGTGCGTGTGTAAGTATTTACTTAATTTTAACGATTATAATCAATAAATACTTTAATTTGTCATTATTGGTATTACGTTTCTAGTTTGACGGTGTTTAATTTTTTTGAATCATTTGTATTCCGTATTTCGGTATTATTACACCTTATTCCAAACGGAGCTAGTAGAATTCTCGAATTACGGCTGCTGGTAACATTAATTTTCACATGTCATGTCGGTGTTGCCAACCGTACGATTTAAATCGTATATATACGACCTTTTTGGCCCTTGTACAATGTACGATCGAGTAATCGGAATTGTACGCAAAATATACGATCTTTTCAAATCTTATACCCATCATCTTATCGAAGTAAAAATAGATGACAAATTAAAAATAATTTTTGATATTTAAAAAAAAAACAAGTAAAAGACTTGAACGAGCTAAACTTTTTTGTATTTTTATGATTAGCATCAGAGCTTATCTAATCAAGGTAGACGACAACTTTTGTCCGTATAAAAATTCGAGATTTTAAATCTGTATTTAGGGAAATGACACCTAATCACGGTTTCATCTGAGTTTCAGAATATACGTAACTTTTCTCATATTTAGAGATATAAAAAATCAGTTATAAATCTTAATGCTAAATGTTGATATATGTTCCTTAAATAATAATATTGATTCAAAATTATAATTACATTCTAATTTAAAATTATTTACGTTGTTTTATTGAAATTTCATTACGTACTATTTTTTTCCTTGAAATGTTGGCAAATTAGAAATCTTTTCTAGTTAACCCATTTATAACGACCGATCGTTTTAGAGATCAAAAAAATACTGGGAAAATACCCTCAATTTAAAAATAGTAACGAGTGGGATAATGGTACGATTTTCAAAAAAAAAAAAGATGGCAACACTGAATGTCGATATGTCAGTGACGTCACATTGCAGGGGGTCTAAAATGGCCGCTTTAGCAGAATCGTTTTGTGAATCACGTTAAAAATTTAAAATTGTTAAAATGGACTTTATTGTTATTGACATAAAGTCCATTTTAAGAATTTAAATGTTTTAACGTGATTCATGCTAAGATTCTGCGTAGGATCTGTTAAAGCGGCCATTTTAGAAGACCCTCAATATAGTATTAATGTACTCTGTGGAAGACCCGCAGCAGCTCACTCAGCAGCTGGGCTGCGAAAGTGCGAAAAGTACTCTGTGACCAATGAGAGTATTATATATAACATCATTGTCTGTGACACAGTATTACAGAGAGTAAAGTAATATATGTTCTGTGAGCTGACAGCAGCAGATTGTTATTGTTGCAGATTCAGATGCAGAAAATTTTCGGTACTCGTTTGGTGCGGTTCGTTATTTTTCTGCATTTTGTGCTTTTAGTCCTATTCCAAGACATATTATCCTTGTGTTGTTTCCATGCTGTTTGTTGTAGTTGAGCCCCTGCGCCCTGCTCCTCCAAACTAGTATCGGATCTACGCCGTGCGTGATAGCTTGTTTAGTGACTGAATTAAGACATTGACTCCAGTACGTTGTGTTGAGATAGTGACTCCAGTGCATTGTGTATTTTACTGACGGCAGTACGACAAGTGCATAATCATGTCTTCCGAGAAGAAGTGCTGTGTCCCTGGGTGTTCTGGGAATTCTGGTATGTACCAAGATCACCCACTTGATAACTAAATTGTTTTAAAGCTGAAGTGAGATGACAATGCGCAAGCAGGCCCAGACCATTCATTGTGGAACTACTATAGGGGAGGCCTACATCCAGCTGTGGGAAAAAAGGGCTGGCATTATGATGATGCGATAGTAAGAAAACTGACACGTCCATGACTTACTTTAAGTGTTTAATACACACTAATGTCGGAATGTTCAAAAATGCATTGCATGCCATAAGTCGTTGCTGTTAACATAATGAATTAAGTTTCAATTTGAGGTTATTTAGAGGACAAAGCTATTTAAGCTTTCAGACAGTAACATCAAAGTTGTTAACTTTTAAATGGTTGATCGTTTTATTAAACAAATTATAAAGAGGAAACATCATTTTGTTATTAAGTTTAAAATTTTATGTCTTGAATTTTTCAGATTCCCACACTGTCATGCATCTTTTTCCGAACCCTGCAAAGGATATGGATCGCTTAATGTCATGGGTCTTTGCTATTGGTGGGGACATCTTGAAGTTCAGTAATGAGTACATATACAAAAATCGGCGAGTTTGTCATGCTCATTTTGAACTCAAATATTGTTGCCGCTATAATCGAATCAGCAATATCGCTGTGCCAACACTAAATATGCCAGGTGAGTCAATTATGTTCACAATTATTGGACGTATGTTCAAAAATTAAATTAACATAGGTACTTCAGTTTAGATCTAGTCACAATTAGTCGATTTTTGACAGATTGAGACTGAGATTAAAATGCAAACATTGTTTAAATTACTGAAATTAAAAAAAAAGTTTTGGAAAGCAAAATATTTTTTTGATGACTTGGTATCACATAGAGTGAGATGGGCAGATAGATTATATATATTTATGACTAGCTGACCCACGCAACTTCGTCTGCGTCACATAAGAGAGAAAAAGCTTTCAAAAGGAACAAATTTTCCCCGTTTTTGCAACATTTTTCACTTATGCTCCGCTCCTATTAGTCGTAGCGTGATGTTATATAGCCTATAGCCTTCCTCGATAAATGGACTACCCAACACTGAAAGAATCATTTAAATCGGACCAGTAGTTCCAGAGATTAGCGCGTTCAAACAAACAAACAAACACTGCAGCTTTATAATATTATATAATTATATGTATAGATTATATAAGTATAGATTAGCAAGTAGTTATCACTGTCTATTTTGGTTTGCAGTGCAGGTTTTCATTTGTATCTGCAACATTTTCTTTATTTTCTGCAACATGTTTTTTGCTAATGACTATAATGTTAAAAAGTAAGATATTATTAAAAATATTTAGCTTACAAAAAACAAACAATACCTAAACTTTTGTTTAGTTAGAATTCTATGTAAACATGACATGAACAGTTTTGTAAGGTTATATCTCAATATCATTTATAGATGCCAGATAAGGTTAAAACAAGCTCTTAGGAAACTAAGAGACACACTTAAAAATTTAACTGACTATTTATTTACAGGGCTATCAACACTCAAGTTCACTACTAGTTCAATAGAAAGAAGACCGTTGAAACCAAATGAACCAAATGTGTCCAACATTTTGCCGTCTGCTTCTAAAGGTAATCTTTGTTTAATTAAAACAATGCAATGCTATTATTAAATATCAAATAATTATTTAATGTTTATTATGGGCCCTAAACCTTAACATTGTCTCAGCAAGGGCCCTACCTTGTTGCGGAGATAATGTTAAAGTTTTTGAGTAGCCTACTATTATGTCCAGAAATCACGTTTATTCAGCTAGGTTGCCTGACACAATGTGTAGATTCAAACCTACCCCCAACTTAGTTCATCTTATATCAACAAGAGAAACAAGTACCCTCAATAGTCTATACACATATTCATACTAACAAACTACAATCATGTACATTACACCTACCTTTTACCTCTCGGTTTAAGCTGCATTGTCTGTTAGTCTTATTATGTAAATTTTACCCACAACTAATAAAATTGATGCAGAGAAACCTAGGTATTGTGATAAAAGAAAAAGTCTCAGTTTTATGGCACATAATTTGGGATGTTAAAATTTCCATTCATAGTATTGGGTATCCAATACAATTATACCTCTAATGTGTGGTTTTCCAGCATTAATTGGCAGTTGACTTACTTATTCAATCTAAACTTTTCCATTTTCAGTATGTACTGATCTCCGAAATCCAGATCAAGAAATAATAATTTCAATACTACCAGTTCCGATGGAGAAAGAAAACATGGGTAAGATGTTTTTATAATAATAATAATAATAAAGCCATTTATTTATTTATTTATTAGGGACATAAAACAGTTACATGCTACAGAAAACACAAAAAATCCTTTATAAACTAAAAATCACAAACATGTAACCCACACCAATATCCACGTCTTAACAAAAGAATAACAAACTGTGGTTTCAATATAATAATATACAGGGTGGAATTTTGTAATGCCACCTGGAGGGAAAGTACTCTTAATACCGGAGATAGCAAATTTTACTCAAAGGAAACATTCCTTCATTTTTAAAAAGAAATTAATCTGCATTCAAAGATTTTGAAAATTTCGCGTGCCACACTCGGGAATCGAACCGTCTAAATTCCAAAAAAATAACACCCTGTACTTTTATGGCACCAATCGATAGGGTAAATCATAAGGATCGAATCCCTCTAACAAATACAATACATTAAATGAAAGGGAAACTATGAAATCTTAACTTATAAATTCAATGGGATAAGATAAAGCATTTTTAGTCAAAGGTCCATCCAATTACGAACATAGTAAACAATTCTCTTTTTACGACATTTATTAATTAAAATGACGAAGAACTATTTACATAGGAATATTGCAATTTGCACAAACAAACACATGCAAATTGCAATGTTCTTCTGCAATCTTATTCTCTTCAATTGTAAAGGTCCATCATTTTATTAAAGTGCTTTATCGTACCTATTGAATTTATCCCATTGAATTTATAACTTAAGATTTCATGGTTTTCCTTTCATTTAATTTATCATGTTTGTTAGAGGGATTTGATCCTTATGATTGACCCTATCGATTGGTGCCATAAAAGTACAGGGTGTTATTTTTTTTGGAATTTAGACGGTTCGATTCCCGAGTGTGGCACGCGAATTTTCAAAATCTTTGAATGTAGATTAATTTCTTTTTAAAAATGAAGGAATGTTTCCTTTGCGTAAAATTTGCTATCTCCGGTATTAAGAGTACTTTCCCTCCAGGTGGCATTACAAAATTCCACCCTGTATATACATACAGTGTACTCTGTGGGTAGATTTTACAGAATACAGAGCCTTCTGTGACGGCTGTATTTGATGTAATATAAATTAATTTAATTTATTTATTCCCACTTAATTCAGTTAAACTTATATTAATTTCATTTGATCACATACAAATTATTTTAATTCCATTAAATATTTGTTTCCATAAAATTTAATTTTGTTCCATTAAATTGAGTTCAATATTATTTCAAATACAAATAATTTAATTCAGTTCAATATAATTCAGTTCAGTTCAAATAATTCAAAATAAAATACAAAATAATTAAATTCAATTAAATTATCACCTTCTTTTCACTGCTTTTTTGACAAAATATCTGTAACTTTTTTTTTAAATGTCTGGTTGGATAGAGTAAATATGTCAAGCTCCATAAAGTGTGTGTTGTATATCTCAACAAGGCGACGAAGAGGTGCGCGCATTCCGGCATTAGTTTTGCACAAGTCTGTATGGAACAGTCGGGGTACGCGCACCCCCCGTTGGACAACAGTTCTGGGTACTCTATAACATAACTGATTAGTGAGGTCAACACAGTCGAATTTATTGTTACACAAGCCATGTAGTGTCATTGCACTCAGAAGAAGTCTCCTGGACTCTAAACTCACAACGCCATATCGCTTCAGTAACTGCGCGTATGTAACCTTGGAATTAAAACATTTATAGTTCATAGACCGCAAGAACTTTTTCTGTACCATTTCCAATCCGGAGCAGTATTTGTCGTAGAGAGGGTTCCAGATCTGGGTGGCGTATTCCAAACGTAGAGGGCCGCACAAAGTCACCAGATGATCGCATAACGAAGCCATACATACGAAACGCCTTGTTTATTATGTCTTATCAACATGTATGTCGAAATGTAGACGTGAATCTAGTGTGATACCCAAGTCCCGGACGTTCGCAACACTGTCCAAGCGTGCGCTATTAATATAATAATTGTAGTGTTGTTAGTAAATGAGATGCTATGACATTTTGGAATACTAAGAAAAAGATTATTTTTAATACAATACGCATTAAGTCTATCTAAGTCGTCTTGCAAGAGTACGCAGTCTTGTGTATTTTTGCTTGATCTATAGACTTTTAAGTCGTACATTTAAAAAATTGAATTAACCTTTTGAACGCCACGGTCGTGTACCTATAGCCGACAAATGAAAACGTGCCCAACACGCCACCGTCGTCTACAGACGACAAGAAAACGACATTTTTTTAGTACAAAATAAATATAATAAATTAAGTTTTCTGTGTTCCTTTTTCCTATTATTTATAACTACATTAATGAAATATTGTAAAATGGCCTAAAGATTATTCATCTTTAATTTATATACTACTAGCGGACGTCCCGCGGTTTCACCCGCGTAGTTCCCGTTCCCGTAGGAGTACGGGAATAAAATATAGCCTATGTTACTCGTGGATAATGTAGCTTTCGAATGGTGAAAGAATTTTTTAAATCGGTCCAGTAGTTTTTGAGCCTATTCATTACAAACAAACAAACAAACAAAGTTTTCCTCTTTATAATATTAGTATAGATATACTATAATATTATAAAGAGGAAACCTTTGTATTTTTGTATGTTTGTATTGAATAGGCTTAAAAACTACTGGACCGATTTCAAAATTTCTTTTACCATTACTTAGAGGGATTCTTCCGAATCCGTATAGGCTATATTTTATCCCGGAAAATAGATAGGATTTTTCGTGGTAGTGAAAATTGTGGAGTAAGGCGTCGAAAAAACTGCCGTACGTTAACGATTCTCGCGAACGCTGCCTAAATGGTTAGAGATGTATGGTTGACTTCTATAGAAAAGTTGTAGAACTCAATAATGCCTACAAAAAAGTCCGCGATAGTATAAACCAAACATTTATATTTTAGCCATTATAACCACTTTTCCATAGAATAAAAGTAATTAAAATTATTAGCCTATGTTTATTGATCATATTATCGTCAAATACTAATCCTTATCCAAATAAACTATTTATTGAGCAAGATTGTTTCAATAGCTATAAATTACTTTTTATTTTATTCCAATCGGACAATCCATTCAAAAGATATTACGAATTTAAAATTGTAATTGGTATTAAAATGAATGATGGTGTCGCACGACTCGCACGGCGAAACCGCAGGGGAGCGTGCACATCTATGAAGCAGGTCGGCTCTCTACGCAGCGGACGCGGCCAAATCGAGTAAATTTACTGAATTAATGCACTTATTAAAATTGATTTCGGAACTATTCAGATACTCATTATCAAAAGTTCTTTTCAAAAATACTTATAAATAATTTCATTCAATATTTCTTAAATATATTCTTAAATAATTCGAATTATTTTCGAAAAACTGGTATTTATTTTCGTCTGACGATAGGTAGGGTTTTTTTTAACATAAACCCAAGATAAACAATATGCCTAAAAAGAAACGATCGCAGCTATCTGAAAGTACTTCCCAAGCGAGATTAGCAAAAATACGTCGCAATGGGGAATCTTCTTCAGAAAATTCTGAATGTCTCGCAAGTCAAAGAGAATACGTTTCACAGTCGCGGGCAAGAGAATCTAGCGGTGAACGTTCGCAGCGCCTTGCTGAAAATAGAGATAAACTGTCACGAGCACGCACTAGAGAAACCAGCGATGAACGTTCACGTCGCCTTGCGGAGCAGAATGTAAGATCGTCGCAGGTACACCAACGACAATCTAGCGCCGAACGTTCACAGCGCCTTGCTGGAAATAGAGACAGACTGTCACGAGCACGCGCAAGGGAATCTAGCGATGAACGTTCACTTCGCCTGGCGGAGCAGACTGCGAGAACATCACAGGTACACCAACGCCAATCGAGTGCCGAACGCGCACAGCGACTTGCTGAAAATAGAGTTAGAACCTCGCAAACGCGTGCTGGAGAATCTAGCACCGAGCGCTCGCAGCGACTTATGGTACAGAGAGCTAGACAACAGTCCTTAGCGACTAGAACGCGCAATAGAATTTTAGCCCATAGTAATAGATCGGCGTTTAGCTATGATCCACAACTTGATTATGCTCTTCAGAACAGCATCCAAATCGGAGCAATGGATAAGATTTGTCCTAAATGCTTTGCTAAAAAATGGAAGGATGAAGCAAACGGTATGTGTTCCGCATCTGGCAAAGTTATTCTTCCCAATATTGAAGAGCCACCAAAACCAATAAAAAGCCTATTGACAAATAATCACTCTTTATCCGCGCATTTTTTGAATAACATACCTACGTAGGTACAATAGCTTATTCCAGAAGACTTCTAATTAAAAGTAGGTACGCCCATTATGCTATTAAGAAATTTAAGCCCTCCTAATATGTGCAATGGGACAAGACTTTTGATAAAAGAATTGCGAGCCAATGTGATTGTAGCGACCATCATCACCGGCTGGACAGCTCGCTCACATTCCGCGGATCCCGATGATACCGACAGATTTGCCTATTTCCTTTAAAAGATTACAGTTTCCCGTCAAGGTATCGTTTGCCCTTACAATAAATAAATCCCAGGGCCAAACTTTTTCAATGGTAGGCATCGATCTCAGAAAAGAGTGCTTTTCTCATGGCCAATTATATGTTGCACTTTCTCGAGTAGGATCTCCTGAAAACCAATATGTTTTAATGCCATCTACAAATACTACTGCGAACATAGTGTATAGTGAAGCATTTAGGTAAAGAGAAAAAAAAAAAAAAACAAAAGGAAAACAAAAAAAAAATTAAGAACAAAAATAAAAGAGTTAAGCAGGTACGAAACAAAGAAATGTAACACGAATAAAAAACCTATAAAAACATACATACAAAACAATTTTTTTTTTTTCAGAGAGCTTAAAAAATAAATGTCCACCCGTGCGAAGCCGGGGCGGGTCGCTAGTTAGTTATATTTTACTTGAAAAAACAATAATCAAAAATTGCTAATCGAAATTCGTAAAAAAGTGTCCTTCCTCACGCCACAGTCGTCAAGACACGACAGCTAGTGATGTACCTATCACTAGCTGTCGCTATCGGTAAGGTAACTTATATTTCAAATCTATGGAAATATTTTATTAAAAGTAGCTTAGTATTACTTCGACAATTATTTTTTTATAACAACTATTCGTATCTGAATATTCCTAATGCTTAATATTTATAAAATTGTGGATCAAAAACATAATTATCCTATTTTAGTTTAATTTCAGATGTCACGGAAATCTTAAGTACTTAAATGAAATTTATTGCATATTTCATTCGTTAATCATACTTTTCATTTTGGTTGGCAACACTAAAAAACAGTGAAGTAATCTATCGGGTAGGTTTCTTATTTACAATTTTTGTTATATTATGTGATAATTATGTCTTCTCCTGATCCTGAGGATATAGCCGAACCTTCCTCACCAAGTTTACTAAGTGATGTAAGTCGTAAAAGGAAGCATGGCCAAACGAACAACTTTGTGCAAAGAAAACAACAGAAACACAAGTTTCTTCGGAACCTAAAACGAGTGCAATTATGTATCAAATTATCAACGGAGCATATGGGACGCAAATGAATTAAGGTGTGATGTCTCCAAGTTACCTCCGGTGGATTTTAACCAACCAGGGCCTAGCCACCCACGAAATGCGGCGTTCGGAAGGCTAATCGCTTTTGAACTGGATCGAGTGCCAGAAGAAAAACGTTCAGTAACTTACGTCAATTTACTGAACGTTTTAGAAAAGTGCGACAGCGAAAGGACTGGGATGACATAAGTTTGCCAAGTTACGTAGAATCTGATTAAATTGTTTTAAATACTATTCAATTATTATTTATTATGTCCATGTCACATCCCTACTCGCATGTGCGAGGAAGTTGTCAAAAGTCGTGCCAGCCACGCCAGAGTCGGGTATTCCCGACAACGGATGACGTCACGAACGAGATTAGTGATGTACCTTATTATTATCTGATTTATTCGTTTGTAGTTCTAATGTCTACTTTTAGGTTGTTTAGTACTTTGTATCTAGTGTTTAATGATAGTATATTACTAAATAGGGTCAAATTAAATAAAAGAATATTGCCACAAATAATATTTAATTTAAAAAATATAGAACGAAAAGCAATGATTAATTATCGATAAGATAGTTATCGATAAGATGTTGGCATCCCTATTTTTTTTGTAAGTATTTGCGCTGATTTTGTGGCTAGGCGTGGAAGGGGCGTCGATGCGTTTACGCTCTGGCGTTCAAAAGGTTAATGAAGCAGTTTTTAATATCGTTAATAAATATTATAAAAAGAAGGGGACCTAAAATGGATCCCTGTGGAACCCCAGACCTAACAACAACAGGCTCAGACTCATATCCATTAACTACCGTTCTTTGGGTTCTATTAAAAATATATGAAGCGAACCATCTCAGCAAATTACCGCGAATTCCATTAAAGGCAATTTTTTCTAAAAGCAGTGAATGATCCACCTTGTCAAAAGCCTTCTGAAAGTCTGTATAAACAGCATCTACTTGAACGCGCGAATCCATTTTTTCAAAGAGGTAATTTGTAAACACTAACAGATTTGTCGTGGTTGAACGACGTTTTACAAAACCATGTTGTTCAGGTATAATAAGTTGATGAATCTGAGGTTACAAGGCGCCGTGGACAAGACTCTCAAATACCTTGGACAAGGTGGAAAGGATTGAGATGGGGCGGTAATTTTCTACATTATTCGTATCACCAGCTTTATGGACAGGCGTAATAAACGCACGTTTCCAAATTGCGGGAAAAACACCCTCACGCAAACATTTGTTAAAAATGATATGCAAAGCACATGTTTTTATGAAGAAGTTGGGTGGCAAGCCGTCAGGTCCCGCCCCTTTAGATGGATCCAAAGATTTCAACTTCAATACTATAATTTCCGCAGATAGGTGAATGTCGGATATGCTAGACGAGTTATCTGCAAAGCTGTCAGGAGGCTGCCACTTTTACAAAAGTAGAGGGTTCGTAGACAGAAGAAAAGAAAGAAGAAAATAGATTACCATATGTCCGTGGGGTCATCAGAAGAAACATTTTTGAAGTACATACTGGCCGGATAATTAGCTTTTCCCTTTCTAGATGAGATGTAAGTCCAGAAATGCTTTAGCTGTCTTCGACCGCTTCAATATATTTCTTATAGCATTTGATAGCCTCACTGTGGAAAAGTTTCCGATAGTTGGAGAATTTGAAGTAATCGGATTGATTGTTGTATGTCTTCCATTTAATCCAGGCGCGTTCTTTAGTTTTAAAGATTCTTATGAGAGATGGCGAAAAGCAGACTGGGAAGCTAGAATTTTTGGTTCTAGTTAACGGAACATGTAATTTGATAATACCGTATAGTATCTCGTAAAAGGCGTTCACAGCTTGCTCAGACCCGAGGTGAGAGAGTCCACAGCCCCAGTCAATTTTACTTAGTTCATAGTTTATAGCATCGTAGTTGGCTTTATGAAAGTTATGTCTATGAACCGTGCGGCATTTCAAGGGAGTGTATTGCGTGGTCAAGCAAGTCAAAGCAGAAATAGCTGGGTGATGGCTATCGGGATCAAGTAAAGCGTTGCATGATACCGCCTGACAATCGACATTGGTTATAAGTAAATCGAGTATACGACCTAATTTATTTTTAGTGACATTAAATTGTAAGCCATTGATTAAATTCATAAAATTCATCATTATTCGTCCTTTTGTGTCTGAAACTTGTGCAATTGCATGATTCCCTTGGCCCAACCAAGCGATGTCTGGTAGGTTAAAATCACCAACAATAAAATACGAGTCAGTGGCAGGAGCGTTAACTAAGCCTTGTAACATGTCAAAGTATTGTGTGTATAGTTCTTCACGCATTCGCGGTGGCATGTATGTAGCACTGATAATATGGCGTTTGTTGTGTTGGAAAGCAGGCAGTTGGACCACAACGTGTTCGACTTCTGGGTTGACAAAATATGTTGTTAACTTAGTAGGACGTAACTCACGAAGCACCGCTACCAAAACTCCCCCGCCATCGTGTTTTTTAGTCGCAGAGCGATCGCGATCGCATCTGAAGACAATATACCGATCGTCAATGAATTCGCTATCTTGGATGCTGGGGATCAACCAGGTTTCAGTCAGTATGATGACATCATAGGCGTTAGCCAGTATATTCATATAAAGAGTATGTAACTTGGTCCGAATACCTCTACAGTTCTGGTAATAAATCATAACGTTGTTAGAAGCCATTGATTGAAAATTTTGCAACAATTAGAAATGATACAAGTATATTTTGAACATATAATTGGAATAGCAACCCAGTCTGTAGCCCAGTCCACTACTATCCGGTAAAATAATAAGAAGGGATTTTTTTATTTTTAAACATAATTTTAGTTGCTTACAATTATGAAACAACACACATGAAACATACCCATCAAACTGAGGAATACACAGGATTGCATTAATATTGAACAGCAAAATAACATACAGGCCAGAAAAGAAAATTGAAAAATAACAGCAACACATGCACAGAACTGAGAAAATGTAGGTTTGAACATACAATACATCACATGAAAGCAGGAAGCAAAATGATAAGGCAATGCTTAATAATACAGTAATGCATTTAACGTCATTGATTTGCACCACCTGTACCGGTTTTCTCGCTAGCAACGATCCTTTTGAGGTCTTCGGTGGAACGAATCGCAAATGATTTGTCTCGCTCACGCACAAGTATTGTCGTCGCTCTTTGTTATTGTTCCGTTTAGCAATACTATGAATGTTTGTTATGTTTTTAAATTTTTTATGCATGTCATGGCCGTGCGATAAATAAAGATTTTTTCTTTCTTTCTTCTTTCTTCATTTCTAACCCAAACATATTTAAATCCATTTTTATTTGCAAGTGTTTTGGCCTCACGAAATAAAGCTTTATTTTTTAGGGTTAGATGTTCATCTAAGTATATAGGAACAGGAGTAGCACTTGATATTCCTACCTGATCAGACTTGAGACTCTTCACATTACGGTAGGCGCTTAGTAGCTTGACAATTAAATTCTTGGGTTTGGTATCCTGCTGGCGCGCGTGTGGGACTCTATGTATAGATATGATGTCATTATGCGACACCGGTGAATTGATGGCACTACATATCGACTCCATGATTGTCACAAGGTTTTCATTGCGTTTTTCTGGCAGATTACAGACCTCTATGTTGAGCTGGCGTGCCTGTTGTTCCATGGAGTCTTCCAGTGTGACCATCCTTTGTTCGCTACTATTGCTGGCGATTTCATGAAAGCGCTTCACGTATTCCCTGTGTTCGGCCTCCACGGCGTCTAAGCGACACTTCATAACCTCATATTCCGCGTTGAAGAATTTAAGGGATTTTTCAATCTCCGAGTTGGACTTTTGGATGGAGATATTCTGCTGCCTCAATTCAGAAACGTCGGTCACTAATTTATTGAGGATTTTATCCTGATCAGCCTTCCAAGAACTAAGCATGTTCTTCAGTTCCTCGAATCCGCCATCTGTTTCTGTACTGCTGTCATCCCCTCGAAAACGTTTATTTAACGGTTATTCAACAGTAATACGTAATACAATTTCTTTAGTCTAACTTATATAAAATCTAAGTTGTCTTCTGCTGATTGCCAATCGGCAAAGGCCTCCTCTAACCTTTTCCACTCATTTCTATCCTTGTCAACCCTGCTCCAGGTCACACCTGCGAATTTGACCAGGTCGTCCTCCCATCTTTGGCGGGGTCTTCCCCTCTTTCTTATGCCATTCCTGGGGTACCATTCTGTGACCTTCTTACTCCACTTTTCCTTCCCTCTACTTATATGCCCAGCCCATTTCCATTTCACTTTCCTGACATTTGTCAGGAAACATACCTATGTCCCGAACCTTTATCTTCTTCCTGATGTCTTCTAACCTGACTCGATCTTTTTTCTTGATTCCCATCATGCTTCGCTCCATCGAGTGCTGGCATATGTTTAATTTCTTGCTGTTCAGTTTAGTGGGGGCCCATGTTTGACTTCCGTACATCAATACAGGGAGAATGCATGTGTTGAATACTTTAGATTTAATTTATATGTGCAGTTTTTTATCTTTCATTATTTCTTTCATGCTCCAATATATTTTCCATCCGTTTGCTATTCTCCTGTTGACTTCTTTTTCAATGTTGTCTGTGGGTGAGATAATTTGGCCTAGATAGATGTATTCGACGAAATCCTGCTTGCTCGTCTGGTTGGTTGTCGTCTAATTTTCTTTCCAGTCTTCTTAGCAGTATTTTCGCAAATATTTTGTATAAGTTAGACATAAGGCTGATCGGGCGATAATTACCTATATTAAGTTTATCACCTTTTTTATATAACAATACTATATTTGATTGCGTCCATTGTATCGGGATAATTTCGGTTGTTAAAATTTCATTAAATAGTTTCGTGATTACTGGTAACTGGACATTTTTTGCCATCAATAGGATTTAATTTTCAATGCCATCTGGCCCTGGGGCTTTGTCATTACTTTGGGACTGTAATGCTACTTCTACCTCTCGTTGCAGTATGTCGGGTATGCTCTCATCCTCATCATCGTTTAGTACTATTGATTCGCCATGTTCTTCTTGTGTGTTCTCATATATTTTTTTATAGTATGATGTAGCAATATCTTTTATGTCTGATCTTCTATTTTGTTCTATTCCATTCTCATTTCTAACTTTTGTAACCCAATCTTTTGATTCTAACAGTTCTTTATATGCTTTTTTTGTTCCTCCTGTTCTAATGATTTGCTTTTCTATTTTTTCCCTTCTGTTTTGCTTTCTATCCCTTCTCATACTCGGTTTTATATCTTTACTCAGCTCTGATATGCGTTTTCTACGATTCTCAGTGTCTCTGGAACTGATTACTTGTTTCCTTGCTTCAAGTAGATTTTTTGTTTTTGTTGATAAATAACTTTTCTTCTTTTCTTTATAGAGTGCAGGTACTTTTTGCTATTTTGATTGAAGTCTCGAATCAGTCGTATTTCTTTTGAATATCTAGGTTCTGGTTTCTTTCTCAAAGTTTGCAAATCTTTTAGTCAGTTTGTTTGCAGCTTCTTCTAGGTTTTGAATACTCAATTTACCTTCATAGTTCCTCTTGGGTATTTGTGTCTTCGTATGTCGTAGTGTAAGATCCGCCCTGACCATTCTATGGTTCGTGTTGAAATTAAATTTGTTCACAACATTTAAATCAGTGAAATACATTGGTTTGTCGGTGAGAACAAAAAACTTTTTAACAAAAAAATAAAACCGACTTCAAAAAACACAAAACACAAAAAAGTGAAAAATAACTTTAGCTTCAGAAGTCGGTGACAAAAAAAAAACTAAATGAATCAAACAAAGGTCTTATTTTTTTGTTAAAAAGTTTTTTTATTTATCCATTTTTAGTTGTAAGTAATATCCTCTACAAATATATTATATGCATTTATTTTACATTGTTAACAATACATGTCATGGACATGGTAATAGGCTTATCCCCAATAAATGGAACTTAACATATCTAAACTGTCGAAATTTGGGTGTATTGTACACATCTGCGTACCCCTCAGAGCATACAGGCGTGATGTTACGTCATGATGTTGTATAAACAATAAATATCCAAGCGATGGCAGCAATCACGACCGATTTACCGTCTAGTTTTGAAGAGTTCCATTGTACGTATATATCTCCGAAGATCAGCATCAGATCTTCACCAAATTTAGAATAGAATTTTATTTATGGGTAATACTAGTTCAATTAATAAATTATCATTTTATTACAATTATCATTAAATTACTAAATTATCATTTTTGATACAATTATATAATTCAATTAATAAAATATCATTATTATTCAAATTAATCAAAAAATATATTTTTCTCTGTTAGAAACTCATTTATGCTATAGTACACTTTATCTGTCAAAAATTTACGTAGTCTACTCCTAAACATCACTGTATTTAAATATTTCCAGCCACTTGGCAATTTATTGAAAATAATAGGGGCCATGCAATAAATACTTTTGCGCATTAAAGTGGTTTGACATGGTACTTGACAAAGTTTGCTATTGTCACGCCTATTCCTTGGAAATACATCAGCAAGGCGTTGAAAACGACTTGGATTTTGCTGTACAAACATAGCTACTTCGAAAATATAGATACAAGGAAGGGTCATGATATTGTATTGCTTAATATATGGCTTAAAATATGGATTTAAGTGCGACCATCTCAGAAGTATACTCTTTCAAATAATAATTTTGAGAATCGCTCCACAAATGGAGGAGAAATCGGTGAACATACATGAAATTATACCACACGACTGAAGCAAAAATGTTCATAAAATGAAAACTACTAGGCCAAACTATGTTAAATTTTTATGGGCTAATATTTTGCTTCGTCGAGTTCCATATGTAGAAGGTCCAAGAACACGTCTTTCTTTTGGCAAGCTTTCACCTGTCTGGCCGTTGAAATCTCCCATCACTATTAAGTTTTTATGCGTATGTCTCTCTATGGTATCGTTTAGATTCTTATAGAATTCTTTGGTTGTCTTTTTGTCTGCTTGTTCAGTCGGAGAGTAAACTTGCACAATAGACCACATGTCTTCGTAATTGGGTAATTTTATATTTAGCACTGCTAAACGGTCCGAAATTCCTATGAACTCATCAACATATTGTATCATGTGCTTTTTGAGAATAAATCCTACCCCATTTTGGCCTTCTTTTTCGCCTATATGATATAGAAGGAAGTCTTCATATTCTTGTATGTTTTCTCCAGCTCGTCTTACTTCACTCAGACCGAGAATGTCCCATTTGATATCATTTAGTGCATTATTTAGTTCTGTTAGACTCTCGTCCGACTTTAGGGTTAGAACATTAAGTGCTGCTATTTCGATGCTTGATTTATTATGGGGATTACATTTTTCTTTGTTGTTAATGTTTTTGTTGTTTTCTAGTGTATGTTTGTTTGGTTTTTTGTAGGTTGGTGGGTGGTGGTCTAATTCCCCACGGGGACCAGCCGGGTTGGGGAATGTTTTTATTAAGCCTGAACATATTCTATGATTTCAATATTAATAAATTAACCCCTGAATTCTTAAACAACAACCTTTAAAGAGGCTACTAAAAGCTAAAAGTATTGCTGTTGCCGCAATACACATCAGTGCAGAGGCGTCTCTAGCCCATAGTAGCGCCCGTGTGCAAACATTACCTTAACGAGTAACCACAAACTGTCAAATTTCCCCAATAGATAATAAGTCTATTGTTTGGAGATAAAGAAGAAATTTGTCGGTTTTCGATACCAATTACCATAATGTGTTGTTGACTGTATTTAGAATTATACAAGGTGTTCTGGTGTTTACCCTAACAAGCTAAAACCTACCCATGTTAACATTTATAATAGATGTTACAGATGTTAGATGATGTCATCAATGTCCAAATTTTGAAATTTCTTCATTCTAATGACGACCTCATATAAACATACAAAGTTAAATAAAAATAGTTGAAAACATTTGACAAATTTGGGAAGGTAAGCTCACTGCGAGCGAGGCCCACTGTACACTGGTAAAACAAGGCGCCGTGTGTGGCTCCGTAGCGAGCGGCGCTCGGCGCCCACTAGGACGGCTGCGCACGTGTGCAACGCACACCCTGCACACTTAGTAAAGACGGCCCTGCATCAGTGTCAGTGACACCCAAGAGATTTAAGCGACCCTTAAAATTGAGTGACATTTCAGAATTCAGTCCTCTCTGGCCTGTGAAAGTTTGCTTTACTTTTTTCATTAACCGACTTCAAAAAAGGCGGAGGTTATATGTTCGTGTGTATGTATTTTTTTTTTTTTTTTTTATGTATGTTACCTGATTTCTCTCCCATTTGTGGACCGATTTTCAAAATTATTTTTTCATTTGATAGAGTACACTCCTGAGGTGGTCCCATTTTAATTTGGTGAAGATCTGATGCTGACCTTCGGAGATATACAATGGAACTCTTCAAAAAGAGACGGCAAATCTGTTGTGATAGCTCCAATCGGTTGGATGTTCATTGTTTATACAATATCATGACGGAACATCACGCCTGTATGCTCTGAGGGGGTACGCAGAAGTGTACAATTTACCTGATTTCTCTCCCATTTGTGGACCGATTCTCAAAATTCTTTTTTTATTTGAAAAAGTATACTCCTGAGGTGGTCCCATTTTAATTTGGTGAAGATCTGATGCTGATCTTCGGAGATATACAATGGAACTCTTCAAAAATAGACGGCAAATCTGTTGTGATAGCTCCCATCGGTTGGATGTTCATTGTTTAAACAACATCATGACGTAACATTACACCTGTTTGCTCTGAGGGGTACATAGATGTGTACAGTACACCCAGATTTCGACAGTTATGGCATGTTATGTTCCATTTATTGGGGATAAGCCTATTACCATGACATGTATTGTTAACCATGTACAATGAATGCATAGCAAATATTTGTAAGTATAGGATATTACAACTAAAAATGGAAAAATAAAATAAAACTTTTTTGCCAAAAATAAAACCGACTTCAAAAAAAACAACAAACAAAAAAAACACAAAAAGAAAAGGACAAAAAAATACACTAAAAGAAAAACAAAAAAAAAACACTAAAACAAAACCACAAAAAAGTGAAAAATAACTTTAGCTTCAGAAGCCGGTGAGAAAAACACCAAATCAATCAAAGGTCAAGTTTCAGAAGTCGGTGACAAAAACACTAAATCAATTAAACAAGGTCACCGACTTCTGAAACTTGACCTTTGATTGATTTGGTGTTTTTCTCACCGGCTTCTGAAGCTAAAGTTATTTTTCACTTTTTTGTGGTTTTGTTTTAGTGTTTTTTTTTTGTTTTTCTTTTAGTGTATTTTTTTGTCCTTTTCTTTTTGTGTTTTTTTTGTTTGTTGTTTTTTTTTTACTTTGAACCTGGATAAACAGAGTTCAGTCAAAATAGTAAAAGTTAGCATAATTATGTTATTTTTATTATTATCATGTCATTGTCATATACACTTGTGTAGCTTGCACTTAATGGAAGCCAACCCCAACATAGTTGGGAAAGGGCTATGCAGATGATGTCAGAAATAAACACTTGACTGATAATATAAACATCCTTAAATTTTCAGCATGTCAACTACTTGGCCCTGAACAAAATATTACTACTATTCCTGCTCCAACAATAGAAAGAGAAAAAGTAAAAGAATCTATTATCACAGAGAATAAAATAAGTTCTGAAGTGTGTCAGGATACTATTCCAATCATGCAGAAAAGTAAGTTACACATTATTATTTTTACTTACTTTTATGCACTATGGTGATACATAAGACGGGCATGGGTTTTATGTTGTGTGCAAAGTCAGCAGAGATCTATTCTTTCAAACTGTGCACTACTAACAGATCAAAGTGGGCTTTGTCGCCACTGCTATGACGGCGATGTACTATCGGGGTCTTTTCCGCCTGACCATTTTAATTTTTTTTCGCTTAAATCATGCGGAGGCGCCGAGCTACGCCCCCTTAAAGTTTGGGCCTATTAGGAAAGCGTCAACTTTGGCGCGCAAAGTAACAATAACTCTCGTTTGGCGTGCGTCGTCAATGCGCTCGGCCGATTCGGTATCTTTTCATTTATTTTTTCTACACAAAGTCAACGGGGCGGGGCTAGAGGGCGTTTTTATGTTGCGAGTGCAAGCAAAATAAGCTTATTGGTGGTCAGGCGGGAGTGTCCTCGATAGTACAAAGTTGATTTTTGTAATATATGTATTGTCAAACCTCAATATATATGCATGATTTTTTTTATCACTCTTAACAAAGCGTATTAACATAGCAAAGTGAAATTATTTTTTTATATCTATAGAAAATACTAAGTTATAAGCATTTGAAACTGCTGATTAGACAGAGAGATCCGATAAAGCGCATGACGTCATTCTCTGCATCGACGTACAAACTCGTACTAAATTCCGTTTATCTAGAAAGAGACAGAAACAAAAGTTTAAATGGTTATACATTTTGTGTTGTTTGGCCGATTTATGTCTTTTTTTCGCTTTTTGTCATTATTTTTATAGTACTTTGACATTCCGTATCGAAAAATTTATGCATATTCCCTATTGTGGCTCTCACATACACTCGACGGAATACAGTATAAAACTGTTCACATTTGTGCATCGGCATCGCCGTCTTAAGTACCGTCATTGCTCACTAATGTGTCCAAAGTCCGCTAAAAGAGTACTGGATAGCCTTTAAATATCTACACTAATATTGTAAAGAGGAAAGATTTGTATTTTTGTGTGTATGTTTGTAATGAATAAACTCAAAAACTACTGCGCCGATTTCAAAAATTCTTTCACCATTAGAAAGCTACATTCACCCTGAGTAACATAGGCTATATTTTATCCCCGTAGTCCTACGGGAACGGGAACTACGCGGGTGAAACCGCGTGACGTCCGCTAGTATTTTATGTTTTCATAGACCTTAACACTTTCAAACTATTTTTATTTTCAGCAGGCCAAGCTTTGAAAAAAAAGACATTTTTGAAATCAAAGATGACGAAAACTGAACTTGAACTGTATAAGAAATTGAATGATGTAAAGATGAAACTATCAAAATGCAGAAACAAATCTAAAAAACAAGCATCAGAATTAAAGAGTGCTAAGAAACTTTTTACCAACGTTAAATTTATAGAAGCGCTAAAAAATATGCCAAGTACAGGAAGGGTAATAACATTAATGCAGTTCAGGGAGAACAAGAAGAAAGAGAGAGGTCGAAGATTTTCAGAAAAAGAAAAAATTGTCTCTTTGTCCATATTTAAGAAAAGCCCAAAGGTATACAGATTTCTGAGAAAAATATTTATACTGCCTTCTCCACAAACTTTGGGGACCCTTTTGAACCAAGCAAATAATGGTCCAGGTATAAATAAACAAAAACGTGTTTGCCCAATTAAAGGCAAGAACAGATAAAATGTCAACCGAAGACCAATTATGTGTATTGCTATTTGATGAAATATCTCTAAAACCCAGTCTCACTTTTAACACCAGAAAAGATACTGTAACGGGCTTTGTAACGGATGGAGAAAAGACGCGCACAATTTTAGCGGATCATGTTCAAGTTTTTATGGTACGTGGCCTTATTAGAAATTATAAGCAGCCAGTTCTTGATACATTTTTATCAGGAGCAACTAAAGGTCCAGAACTGGCAAAACAAATTTAAACTGTACTATAAGAACTTCAAGATGCTGGATTTATAGTGTTGGCTACTGTTTGTGATCAGGGGGCCAACAACAGAAGTGCCATCAAAATTTTAACAGACAAAGGAAAAAGAAAATGTCTACAAAGAGGTGAAATCTCTAAGGATAATTATAATATATTTCAAATAAATGAGGGTTATACGCAACAACTTATTAACAAAAAAAATATAATTTGAAATAAATGGTGATAGTAAAACCGCAAAGTGGCATCACTTAGAACTTTTAATGGAGGAGAATCCAGCCTCTAAAGGTATCCGACTTTTTCCTAAAATAACAGAAAACCATATTGATGGGAAAAACAATAGCAAAATGAAAGTAAAATGTGCAGCTTAGGTATTTAGCCAAACAGTGGCGTACAATAAGAGATACCTAGCAGGTTTGTATATAGGTATAATTTTTAATATTTCTCTAAATTTTAAAATATTCAATTACAGGGAATAAGTGCCTAAATTTTCCTGGTTCACTTTGTATGTGTATGTACTAATGTGTTCCCGTGGGAGTTCGGTTCAAACTTAATGGCGGCTCGGAAGTTGCTGCGAGTGACGGTCTGCGCAGGAATAACGCTTTAAACTTTATGGCGATTCGGAACATCTAATGTAAAGCTGCGCAGACAACAATTTTAGGTATCAACGGGGCGCAGATGACGCATCGTTTTGTCTGTATAATGCGCAGACCGTCACTTGCAGCTAACTTACGAGCCGCCATTAAGTTTGAACTCTACTATAAAAGTGTTGCTGTGTCTCATCTACCTGATTCATAAAAAATCGCCCTGAGATATGAAGGAATAAGATTTTTTTTTTAAATATCTCTTTTCAGATAAAGGAATTTTGGCAGAAGAATGCAAAGATACGGAATGCAAAGATTTACTTCTATTTTTTGACGAGTTGTTCGACACCTTCAACGGCAGTTTTGCAAACAAAAATAAATTTTCGAAGCCACTGCTTCAACCGGTAAAACCTAATTCAGCTATGAGAGTCAAAATGGCGGGTGTACCATAGCGAATCAAATTATACCAATTACCAAAAAAATGTACCTAAAATGCACTATTTAGTACCTCGCTCTAAAAAATCTGTACCTCCTTCAGAACGAAATTATTTCGAAATTAAGGTACACCCGCTATATTGACGTCAAGATGGCGGGTGTACTGTAATATTTTATTATTTAACCTTTCCTCATAAAATATATATACACCAAAAAAATGTACCTAAAAAGTACCTCAAGTAAAAAGAAACACATACTTGATCAGTGGGATAGTTCCTGAGAAATAAAACAACCGTGTCTTGTGTAAAAGTAAACACGATAATTATCATGATTATATTATATAGTTAGTTAGGTAGTTAAAATGGCCGCTTTAGCAGAATCGTTTCGTGAATCACGTTAAAAATTTTAAATTCTTAAAATGGACTTTATGACTATTGACATATAGTCCATTTTAAGAATACCTATACATTTTTTAACGTGAATCGTGCTAAGATTCTGCGTAGATTCTGCTGTAGCGGCCATTTTAGACCCGCTGGGGTTTTAGAATGACCGCTTTAGCAGAATCGTAATATGAATCACGTTAAAAATTTAAAATTCTTAAAATGGACTTTATGCTCATACCCTTTATGTGGTGGTACAACCCTATGTGGAGTGTAAAGCATGTGATCGTCTTTATATTGTCAAGTTCGTTCTGGTTATAAATCAAAACTAAACATAAATAAACCACTTTTAAGAATTTTAAATTTTTACCGTGATTCATACTAATATTCTGCGGGGATTCTGCTAAAGCGGCCATTTTAGACCCCCAGAAGTCTCGTGGAGACAGATAAGTAAACTGCATACTACACTACCACTGCAAACTTACTTACTGTATTGCAAACTTTTGCGGAAATGTTATATTTAGTTTCGACACATTTTTTTCATAGCAGACAAGAACGAAAAAAACGATGTCCCAAAATAAGGTCGGTGGGTTTTGAGAGATTGGTTTAAAAAAAAAATGTTTCAGAAAATTCATCATCATCAGCCTATTTATTAATGTTCCCACTGCTGGGACACAGGGTTCCTCTCTATTGAAGGGAATGGGCTATAATAATTCACCACGCGGGCCCAGTGCGGATTGGTAGATGTCACATGTCTTCGAATTTTTGGTTCTATGACATGCCGGTTTCCTTCACCGTTTTGAGAGCAGTGGTGATAAAATTAATTACACAAAGTAATGCGCCTGCCTGGGTTCGAAACCACGACTTACTGTTCGTAAGCCGGGGAAGCCACCACTGGGCCGCGGCCGCCGCTGCTCACATAAAATTATTAAATAATAATGTTTAAAATGAAAAGAGAATAATAAATATTTTTTCAAAGTTTTTTTATTTATTTCTGGTATGATTCGCAATTTGAGATTTGCAATTCCATTCATATTTCATTAGCCGTGTATATAGATATCCGGCAGAGTAGAACACTCACGGACGTGTCGTCCAAGGCGACTAGGGTTGCCACCTTTATTTTGAACAACTATAATAATAGTATTTTTCCCAAAAAAGCTGCAAAACGCTGTTGCTGCTGCTGCTGTTTTGGGAAATTTAGGAAAAAAAAAACAGTACACATTTATTTTAAAACATTATGTATTTTGCCATATTTTAAATTTGTCATTGCTCTTCGCTTTGGCCATCAATGATCTAAACATCTTCTTTGCACCATTGGTTTGGTAGTCTCAAACTCCCATTCGCTCTTACATTTTTGAAGCCTTTTATCATTTTTTTTTGCTTTTTCTTCGGTGGCGTGCAAAAACCATCATCATTTTCCATGTTTTTTTTTATTATTCAGCAGAAAATAAACATAAAGATCGGACGGCATTCATCGACAAATTATTGACAGTTGACGTTTTGTTGCCGCAAATGCGTTTCGTTCTGGAATTCCCCGTGCAGTGCTACGGGTACGTTCCAGACTTTCAGTCACAACCGACAGTTGAATTAGTGATAAAAATATAGTATTTTTCGTACTATATTATTTTTCTTTAGTACGATAATATATTATAGTACGGGTGGCAACCCTAAAGGCGACTAATGTCTGAGGCAGAACACCTTGCGCCTCCGTAGACCAGAGAATGGGCAGCAGCATTTTCAGTCTTTCATCACTGCGATCTCCAATCCGCCTGCAAAGCGTGGAGATTACGCCAAATTCCTCCCATCATGGGAGAGGCTTATGTCCAGCAGTGGACGTTATGGGCGGTTGTTGTTGTTGTTGCAATTTCATGATAACTGAAAATATTTGATTTATTCAAACTAATATTATGTATAATACTATGACCCAGTGACCTAAAAATAGGACAAGCTATTTCAACATAACTTTAGTTCTACGAAATACCCCTTGAAATACCCCGTGAATGCTTTAACCAGCCCGCGAAATTCAAATTTTCTTACGTTTATGCAATTTGCAGGCCAGTGCTAGGTTGTAAGTTGATTAGAATATTGTTTGTGACTGTAAGACGTATGTAGTTATAGAATTATAATCATCAAAATCATCAATACAACCCTCCAAGTTCATAGAGGTGCAAGAATGATTTTGACCTTGGAAAAGTAATTTTTCCACCTTTATGAACTTTGAGGGTTGTATTGATGATTTTGATGAATATAATTCTTTAACTACATACGTCTTACAACCGCGAATAATATTTTAGTCAACATACAGCCTAGCACTTGCCTGCAAATTGCAAAAAACGTAAGAAAATTTGAATTTCGCGGGCTACCCTGAAGCATTCACCTTAAAAGAATTTAGCTAAATGCATTAATAGAGAATTAGAGGATATGCTCTATATGTACTTTGTCTCTACTCTCTGTGCATTCATTGGAATTATCTGAACATCGAGGTAACCTGGCTAGAAAATGAAGGCCGCCCGGCCGTGCCAACTGCCAGTCTTTTGTTGCGTACGGCCAAGACGACCCACCGACCGACCACGAATGACCACGATTGACGGTAGTAGTTTCATCCCAGGTTTTAATGATGATTGTGTTGATCGGGAAACGGTCGTTCTTATTCCTTCATAAATTGTCGACTTGGTTTGACTCCGCGCGAAAACCATAGACTGAGAGCTCCTCCATTTATTGATTTTTCTTATTTATGGCAACATTTTCAATTTATGTCAAGTTGACTTGACAAAAGAAAAATTTTAGACTAGCTATAGACTGACAATTTGACAAGTGCTGCAGTATTTCGTTTGTTCGTCATAAATTTTCAAGCAAAATGAATTCCCTGTTGAGGAGGGCTGCGATCCAATACTTGAAGACTAATGCACGTTCTTCAACCCACGCTGCTACCGCTGGAGGCCATGGAGGTGAGACGCATTGGAAAACACAAAATTATGTAATCAGATAACCTAAAGAAGGGCCTTATCTACCTGCCCATTTACTGTAAAAAATGCCCTAATTCAATGAACTACGCCTAAACCATACACAGTAGTAATATCTACTGTTGGTTACCATTTATTGTGTATTTTTCCTGTAGTGATTATTAATTTTGAACTTAGAATCAATACTAAACCAGTGTTGATTTATGAATTTCCTGTTATAATAATAACTACTTTCAACGATACGATTCATGCAATATCCAGAAAAAAAGTCTTATTTGAATGGATTAAAATTATGACTAGAATTTAATGTATCTCTTCTTTAACATGGCCCTAATAAATAAATCAAACACTTACATGTTTTAGAAAACAAAACTAAACTTAGAACTAGATTTAGGTTGATATTTACATGAAATCTTTGAATACAAGACAAGAATGTTCTGTATATTTTACACTCCATTTGTAATGTAAAAAAAAATCAATCATATAAATGTTTACAGGAGGCTACAAAATGTGGAAAAAGATGACTTTCTTCGTAGCATTCCCCGCGGTCGGTCTTGGTATGATCAATGCCTACCTGGCCCACCAGGAGCATGCCCATGAAGCACCCCCTGAATTTGTGCCCTACGACTACCTGCGCATTCGCTCTAAGGTATAGTCACTGATATTTCTTTTCATTTTCCATTTTCTTTTGATTGATCTCGAAGGGATAGATAGGCAGTTGCTCCATGTTAAATACTAATATTGTGCTGCATCCAGTTATACTGAAAGCCAGTTCAACATAGTTGGGAAAAGGTAGGCAGATGTTGATGTCTCAAGAGGTTATGATGTGCACACGCACTGTTAGTGAAAGCTCACAATGGAACAGTGGGCCTAAAATGGCCGCTTTAGCAGAGTCATATTAATGTGAATGACTTAAAAAATTTAAAAATCCTGAAATGGACTGAGTATAAGTTCATTTTAAGAATTTTAAATTTTTAACGTTATGATTCTGCTAAAGCTGCCATTTTAGACCCCAGTAACAATTAATTAACCATAATGACTGTGATTCACAAAACAGTGGAAAGGTTTGATATTCATTTTAAACTCTCATTGAAACAATGGAAGCAATCCTATAGAGGTTTATTTATAAATATTACTGGTGGGTAAATAGCCCTCATTAGTTTTCTGTTATGGCAATTAATCAGAGGTTACTTTGACTAGGCTCTATGACTGATTTACCTATTTTTCTCTGATTTCAGCGTTTCCCATGGGGTGATGGCCAGAAATCTCTCTTCCACAACCCCCATGTCAACGCTCTCCCCAGTGGCTACGAGCACTAATTATTGTTCATCATAAAATGTTAGTGCAATTGTGCAAAACATGCTTAGATTAAAAAATTGTATTATGATAAGAAACAAAAAATAAATTGTTTGAAAATGTACTTGTGTGTCTTTATTCTGTTTCTTTTGTGTTGATGGTATGCCTTGTCAAATTACTTCGGCGCAATAAGTGGCCACGTTAATCACGGATTCACGGCATCCATTCCTAGAAAAAAATTAATAGGAAAGGAGGATGAGATGGATTAAGAATTAGGTAGGTACTGAAGCCCAATCTGAAGACCCATAAATGTGCTAGATTTAAAACTACAGAACACAGTAGACAACTCTCACTCTCACAACAATTAGGTACCTACCTACTGCAAGTAAAATGCAGTTTACTTTTTTTCTGAAAATTGGGATTGGCACAGTTGGCTCTTAACAAGAATCTTCTCAATTTCGAAAGCCACCCATTAACATTCCCGAAAACTTGATGTCCCTCCTTATTTTAGTCCGATATCAGAAAGAAAACCAAACCAGGATTTGGAGACATTAATAGGGCTCATTTTACTACAGGCAGCGCGTGAAGAGCCCCGCGTTATTATCACAATGTGTATGCTATCATACATTTCCATATCACATCGTTGAAAGCAAGAGTGAACACTGAACAGGCATCTAGGCACGCTCGTTCCATCATAGACCATCCATCCAATCGCTTTCCATTAGGCGTGATCGAGGTCAAGAGCAGGCTCAATTTTGTAAAACCTATCCCTTTCCCTGCCGTCACCGTAATATTTGATGTAGTTTAAGTTTGAATTTATTTTGGACCGTGCCGCTAGCGCGATGAGTCACGTCTCTGTAAATGAGCCTTATCCTGGTTACCCACAATGATATTCTAACAAACAGATATGATAAACACCTACAAAACCAACGAAAAGTGTGCCGCGGGGGCCGGGGGAGCTATTGCTTAACCCTTAATCGGGCCGAACAAAAAAAACAACTTTTCATGGTATAAGTGTAAGTTCTTGTACCATGTTAGATAGCAGTGTAAGGTGGGGTGGGGTAAGACTATCACCGGGGCTAGACAAACACTATCTATTATCTCGATAAGACGATAAGTATAGCTTACTTACAAAATTCTGTTAGTCGGTAAAACAGTACAGTCGTAAAAATTCTCGGCTAAAACATAGATGTCGCTTTTGCAAGTAAGTATGGCCGAAAAACGCCATTAAAAAATGACAGATGTAAAACAAATATTTCAAAGTCAACGGTGTATCGGATTTTTTAATTTTTTGGTGAAAACAGTGCTTAAATCTAAGTGTTCTCAGCGTAAGTAGTATCCTATGAATATTGACTTTTAAGTTATAATATCAATTTAACGTAAACCAAACGATTTTCTAAATTATGTTGTGAAACAAAACCATAACCTAAAAATTGCGAGCTGGGGAAAGACTATCAGTTTGTCGAGGGCAAGACAAACGTATGTTAGTCTTTCCCCAAGTCAGAAGTTATGAACATTTTTTGGTAGATTAATTTTTCTTCAGACTAAGTTCGGTTTTTTAGAACATAGCAAGATTTGGGACTTATTGTAGGTATATTTTACGTTACAGAGTCACGCAATATGGTCCGAAATTATGTTAGAAAGACAGACAGGGGAAAGGCATATACTAAAGAAAAATTATTAGAAGCCGTAGAAAAGGTGAAAAACGGAGAATTGACTGCTTATAGAGCCTCCATTAATTACCGGATTCCTCGACCGACAATAGTGGCGCGAGTGTATGGCAGATATGGACTGAAGTCAGATTCTTTAGGAAGAAGTACAACTATTCGTAAAGAGGTAGAACAAAACTTGGCTCAAAACTTGCACCAAATGGAGAGATACGGATTTGGACTGTCAAGAAAAGAAATTATAGAACTTGTCGGACACTACGTAACCAAAAACCAAATAAAAAATCCGTTTAAAAATGGCGTTCCGGGCGAAGACTGGTTTTTATCATTTAAAAAACGTCACAATTTATCCGTTAAAAAACCCCAGGCAGTGGAAAACTCCCGAAAAAAAGCTTGCAATCCATGGGTGATTTACTCATATTTTGATTTATTAAAAACTACAATGGTTGAGTTGGGATTGCATGATAAACCATCACAAATATGGAACCTTGATGAGACTAGTTTTAGTAAAGATCCCAGTAAAACCAAAGTGGTGGGTTTGAGAGGATATGCCTCAACAAGAACTATTGCATCACCCGGTAAAGACAACACCACAGTTTTGTTGGGGTGCAGTGCAGCTGGTGACAAAACCCCACCATTAATTATATTTAAAGGAAAAAATATCTGGGATGAGTGGACCACTAATGAGGGCTATCCAGGTACTGTTTATGCAGCCACTAAAAATGGATGGATGGAAACAGACATATTCCAAACATTTTTTGAAAGAGTTTTTTTGCCACTTGTAGGACAAAAACGGCCAATATTACTGGTATATGATGGCCATTCCACACATGTTGGTATCAATATAATCGAAAAAACTGGTGAGGCAGATATCACAATCTTGAAAATCCCACCGCATACGAGTGACAATTTGCAGCCCTTAGATCTTGCTGTCAACAAATCTTTTAAGGACAAGTGGGATCTAAATTTAGTAAAATGGCAAAGGTTGAATGTGGGTCAAGCTTTACCTAAAAAAGACTTCTCAAAGTTAATTGGCAAAGTATGGGCGGAAGTGGACCCCAAAGTGTGTGCAGCTGGTTTCAGAAAAGCTGGTATTTTTCCTTTAGACGCCAATGCTGTGGCTGAAGAAAAGTTTCACCCAGATCAACTTCTGGAATGGAAAAAACAACAGCATACTGAATTGAGCGAGACTATATGCGCTTCCCCTGTCTATTTGAAAAATTTCAACCCTCAAGATCAAACCACAGTTATTCAAGCAGTTCCTAGTACTTCGTACTCCGAAGACTTGTTTATTTTTCCTCATGAAACTGAAATGCAGTCTGACAATAACATGGCATTTGACACCAACATGCAATCAAATATTCTTTGGCCATTACCATCATTACTATCTATTTGTTTAAATAATTGGAATGGGCATGTCGAAAAACTTACTACACCTGAATATGAAGATATAGAACTTAAGGTAACCAGCTATAACCAATGCCTCAACCATGCGACGTGTAATAAAAACTTGTTTGAACATCCGTCACCTTCGCAAAACGTTAATGAGACATCACAACCTGTTAATTATAATGCGAAATATCTTAAATGTGTATCTCTTAATTATGATATACATAACAAAATTGAATCTAATGCTAATAAGTTATCACCAGTAAAAATTATAATTGAAGATGATCGTATCGTAAAATATAATTTCACTTTTGAGGAACTATTACTCCAGAAAATAAAAGCTGGGACGCAACACAAAAAAAAACGTACTAAGGTCGCTGGCGGTGCCGATGTCATAACATGTGAAGAGGTTTATAATAAACAAAAGAATATTGAGCAAGAAAAGTTAAAAAAGTTTAAACAAAAGGAAAATAGACAAGAAAAGAAACTACAGAAAGAGAAAACAAAAAATAAAAAGATGAGAACCTCCAAAAGACAGTCAAAAGTATTATTAACAGATGATTCTACAGGTGGAAGTGACTATGCAGAAGTAGAAGATCAGAAGGAGATAAAAAAGGTGAGAAAATCGCAGAATTATAAAAAAAAAACAACGAAAGACAAAAGGTGATATGAAAAACAAAACCTCGCAAAAAAATATAAAAATAAAACTGGATGACTCGACAAGTGAAAGTGATATCGACATAGAGTATGAAGATGAAACTGACGTTGAAGGTATAGAACACTACTCAGAAAAAGAAGACGAAAACTCGGAAAAAGAAGACGACATGGAAACTAATAATTGTATGATCGTAGAAAATAAAGAGAACATCTGCAATGATTTTGATGAACCGTCAAAAAGTACCGTAGTCAAAGGACAATGGGTCTTGGTAAAATTTGAAACAAAAACAAGTGTCAAGCACTACATTGGTGTGGTTATAGATTTGAATCCAGATGGACTACCAACTGTGAAGTATGTCAGAAAAAGTTTATTTAAAAGCGGCGGAGATAAAACTACATTTGTGTTCCCAAATGTACCTGACATATGTGAGATTACACATTTAGAAGACATCGTTGCCAAGCTACCGGATCCTATGACAGGTCGGAGGGGACAGATATTTTTTAAAATGTCTTTTTTAGGGTATAACGTCCAGTAAAAAAAATATTCAACTAAGCCTGATAAAAGTTCCTATTGTATGTTACCAGAAAAATGTATTGTACCTTAACGCCAAACTACATTGTACCTTTTAAATGATACTAAAGATTGTTTTGTTGTTTTAAGAACAAATTTTAATACTATTAAGTAATAAAAAGTTTCCTATGATTTACTTTATTGTACCAGCTTTTATTTTATAAGGTGGCATAAAAGTTTAAGTGACCAGAGTTTGGTACCCCTGATTTTGATTCTATGTTAGTCTTGCCCCTTATTGATATTTACACGAATTACTTAAAAAGGAACCCTATCACGTTACAAATAAGATTAAAAATAAAGGTTACTGCTGTTAACACTACGATTTTTCTTTAGAAACTGCAGTTTGGCACACGTTTTAAACTAAAAAACATTACTGTTAGTCTTACCCCGGATGGCGGGGAAAGACTAACAGTTTTTCCAGTTTTACATTTGCTTCATTATTCCCGTTTTGAAAATACTTATGCAAAAATCTTTATAATTGTATAAAAGTTTATTTTATCATATATCAGTATAACTTTTACCTCAAAAGTAGGGTAAACAACTTCTTCATAAAACTCGGTTTTTTCTGTCGGGTAGGAAACTATGTTAGACTTACCCCACTTCACCTTACATAAAATACAATAAAAATTACTGAAACTGAAAAAAAAGGTGTTTTTCGTGTGGGAAATTGTTTCCCTTTGCCCGTTTAAGGATAACCCCAGTGGGAAATTATTTCCCTTTGCCCGATTACGTCTATAAATTTTAATAGACTAGTAACTTTCCCTGACTTTACTTTTGAAGTTATGTTCCTCAATCCTCAAATAAATGTGCACAGAGTTGTTTACTTGGAAGTGAGGTGGGGGATCTGTGTGAACGAGGGATTCAATAAAAAATAAAAACAATGTGAAAAAAAAATATTCAGCCAAATGAAATTGTTTGAAACAGTCTTGCGGGCATAATGAAACCTTGCATGTGCAGCACAAGAAGTTGGTGTGAACAAAATTACTTATAGAAAAATATAAAAGTCGAGAGACATAAATCCCTACATTTTATATATATTGACGAATTAAGGAGTTCAGGAACGGGCAATTGTAACTATTTTCCCACTTGCAAGACAATATTTCAAATGAATAAAATCCACACAAATATTACATTTTTGCATTGAATATCATAAACAACGTACACAGAATACAATACATTAGTCTATAAGGGATCAAATATCTACTTATCAGAATCTTTCTTGAAGAAAACAGAATTATGTCTCCACTACATGAAAAACGTGCAGTTTTTTCAAAAGTGACGTTAATCTGATTCTCACGTTGATATTTGACATTTGAAAGAGTGGGGTTGTCAATAAAATAAATCAGTAACTAATTAGGAATACATTTGGGTAAAAAATAGTCTGGGTAGTTGCCATTTTAAAAATATTTGAGTATTTATGACTCGGCTGTCGGGGTGGGAAAATACTTCCTTGTGCCCGATTAAGGGTTAATGCTTACCCATAAATTACTATACAAGTTCCCGCGGCACGTAAGTTGGCAAGGTTTTGGAGTAGTGGGGATTGCCCCCACTACTCCAAAGTGGGCAAGTTCGCGCATCGTGCACTTAGTGGAACAAAAAACTGGTCACTTTTATTGATTGTCGTTATGGTTATTGCCATCATTTATTTTTAATCATGTAGTTAAACAAAGCAGAGGAATTCGTGACATTTAATAAGTGTTATAAATAAAATATAATATGCATTTTTTTTAATTAAGAAAAAAAAAGTACTTATTATTATTAAAAATTATAGGTTCTCGTCGTCACTATCGGTTAATAATACTGTTACCCCTGGCATCAAATTAGAACTACCACTTGAGCTGGCATATTATGTAATAAACATAACAAAAACTAAATTTAAAACAATAACAACAACTCGTAATAAAAACTAAATTTAAAACAATAACAATAACTCGTAACACAAACTTAATATACCTATTGGCTGTTGAAATATGTTAAAAATTCATACCGTCATATTGTAAGAGGGAATCCTTCTTCTTTTGAAATGAGACAACAGGAGGTACGATTAACAATATTGTTAATCGTACCAACGTATCTTCTTGCACTCAATTAGTTAGTAAAAAAGGGCCTCAGCAGAACACTTTGAAATTATTCCACCAAAATATCCAAGGCATTTCTTCCAAATTATTAGAAATTGAATTGTTTTTAGAAAATAGTAAGTTTGACATTATTTGTTTTACTGAACATTGGCTTAAGGATTACCAAATGCTTATCAATTATGAGAACTATATGGTGGGTAGCTGCTTTAACCGTAAAACTATGCTTCGTGGAGGTTCCCTAATATTAATAAGAAATTGTTTTAAATATAAGCAACGTAATGACATAGTAGGTCTCTCGGTTGAACATTGCGTTGAACTCATAGATAATACACTATATAATACAAGATAGATGTGCAACTGAGGTTTTCGTTTTAAAAACTGTGTACCCCAACTGTTAGATGGCGTTACTTGTCTCAATGTACCCTTCGCTTACGCTATCGCTCACTAGATGGCGCTTTTAGGTTTTGTTTCTAGTAATAAATCCTTTTATTGAAGAATGATTGTTATTTATTTGTGTGAAATAAATGAATTCTTATGTGTATAAAATAAACTATGATGACAACATCATGATTATTCTAGTCTTGCCTTAAATAAAATAAATAATAAAGCACTTAACTCGTCGAATTCAAATCGAAAAGGTAAAATCGAGGTCCACTATACGTATAGGTACACAGCGTTGGATCAATCGTTTACGTATCTTATCACAGGGTCCAAGGGAAGAGTCCAACGCTTATAATAGCAGATATCAAGAAAACAAGCCCAGTTTTAGATCGTAAAAGAACACAAAACA
This sequence comes from Xestia xanthographa, assembly GCA_905147715.2. Taxonomy (NCBI): domain Eukaryota; kingdom Metazoa; phylum Arthropoda; class Insecta; order Lepidoptera; family Noctuidae; genus Xestia; species Xestia xanthographa. The sequence goes on along the minus strand of LR990649.1, from coordinate 11,025,778 downwards.
GATCAACAGAACACCACGAAACAACAAACGTAACTTAAAAAAAGTTTTCAAATGTACCCCCATTGTTACTGTGTATTATATAAACTACTTGAAGTGAAAACGAAAAGGTCTTATTTATTTATTTTTGCAATAATATTTTAAAATGTACGGTATCTGTAATGTAAAACATGTTGAAATAATAATAATAAATAATACTTTTTTATTAATTAGTAATACTTTTATTGTACTGTTATCAACTAGCTCTATCTATTGGCAAAAGTATAAAACTATGGCCAAACAAGCGTTCCTAACCACATAGATGGCAGCACTTTCTATGAAAATTTTGTTTGAAGCCAATGTATGGAAGTTTCACCCCCCTGGTTGAACTGTCCTGTGTTGAGCTAGATAAGCATGTAATTGTGTGTGTGTACAGACCCCCAAACTATCAAAACTTTTCTTTATTTGAATCAATAATGGAAGATGTGATGGCAAAACTTGCAGTCAGTAATAAATCTACAATTATTTGTGGTGAATTTAATATCAATATTTTAGAAGAATGTGCAATTAGCAGTCGCTTATTAAATCTTTTTAAGTCATTTGACTTGACCAACACTTTTACAGAACCTATACTAGAGTCACTCCATCTTCTGCTACTTGTATAGATAATATTTTCTGCGATTGTGATTACTTAGATAAAGCAATAGTAAATTGTCTACCCTCTGACCATAACGGACAAACTGTAACCTTCAGGTGTAATACACCCCCATCGCAAAAAGTTCAAATTAAATTTAGACCTATAACTTCTAGCAGATTAAATAGGTATAATATTTTGCTACAGAACAAGTTAAGCGTTATGGGCCTTGATGATATTAATATAGATAAATTGTATGATCGTTTCTTTTCAATAGTTCACACGGAATTCAATAAAACTTTTGAAAAGAAGACAAAAAGTATTTGCCCTAAATTCATATTTAGTGATTGGGCAACTAGAGGTATCAGAAAAAGTAGGGAAAGACTATTTGAGCTTTATGGCCTTAAGCCTTTTATAAACACTGAAACTTTTAACAAGTAAGTTGCTAAGTTTTCAAACATTTTTAGAAATACATGCAAGGTTGCTAAAGCACTGCACATTAGCAACAAGATCAAAACAGCAGAAAATAAAATAAAGACAGTTTGGAAAGTTATAAATAACGAGACTAACAGGAAGAAAATACGTAACACTAGCTACACATTAGATACAGCATGTGGTCCTAAAAGCTCTAATCAGGAAGTAGCTCAAGAATTTGTAAAGTTCTTTACCGATATACCACAAAAAACAACGGAGGCTCTTATTTCCTCACCTGAACTATTGGTTTATTAAAGGCGAATGTGTTTGGCTGCCTGGTTGAATTTAAATTTAAACACATTAACCCTATGATTGTTATTAAAACTTTCCGGCAAATAAAAATCAAACTAACCGAAGATCTATGGGGAATGTCTGTCAAAGTTTGTACATCCATACTTGAGACTATAGCCCCTTACTTAGCTTTAATTTTTAATTTATGTGTAGACCAAGGAGTTTTCCCTGATTTAATGAAATACAGTAAAGTCATACCTCTTTTCAAATCCGGGGACAGTAAAGATACTAATAATTATAGACCTGTATCCGTGTTACCAGTTTTTAGCAAGGTTTTTGAAAAGGTAATGCTTAATCAAATGCTCTATCATTTTAACACCAACAGAATCTTACATGATCAACAGTATGGCTTCACCAAGGGACGTTGTACAACTGACGCCGGTGTAACCTTATTAAAGCACATATTTACTGCGTGGGAAGAGTCTCAAGACGCCATAGGAATTTTTTGTGACCTCTCCAAAGCGTTTGATTGCGTAAATCACGACACATTACTTTTGAAACTTGAGCATTACGGACTGGGTAAACTTGCACTTAGTTTGGTAAAATCTTATTTGAACGATAGACAACAACATGTTCAAATAAATGGTGTTAATTCACAGGGGTTAAAAGTAAAAATGGGGGTTCCACAAGGCTCAATATTGGGTCCTTTCCTCTTTCTAGTATATATAAATGATCTACCCTATTTACTGAAAAACCAACCTCAAAATATGGTGTTATTTGCTGATGACACTTCCCTAATTTTTAAGATAAATAGGCGGGCCCAAAATCTAGATGAAGTGAATAATGCCCTACTTCAGGTCCAAAATTGGTTCACAGCAAACAATTTGGTATTAAATGAAAAAAAAAACAAAATGCATAAGATTTTCTTTACCGAATGTTAAAAGTAGTGATTGTGATATAATATTAAATAAAGAGAAACTTGAATTCGTAGATAAAACGGTTTTCCTGGGGATTACGCTTGATTCAAGGCTACAATGGGGTTCTCATTTGACATCTCTTGCGGGGCGGCTAAGTTCAGCAGCCTATGCCATTAGAAAAATCCGTCAGTATACTGATGTAGATACCGCTAGACTGGTTTATTTTAGTTACTTTCATAGTATAATGTCTTATGGCATTTTGCTGTGGGGACGGGCTGCAGATATTGAGTCTATATTTATTCTGCAGAAAAGAGCCATCAGAGCCGTATATAATCTTCGTAGGCGCGATTCTCTAAGGGAACTGTTTAAAGATATTGGCGGTACATTGTCAATACATCTACGAAAACATAATGTACGTCAGAAAAAATCTGCACCTTTTTAGTAAAAGGGGTGACAGACATAATTACAGTACTAGAAATAGGGACCAACTAGTTCAGCCAGGTTTCAGACTCGCTAAAGTAGACTCATCTTTCATGGGGTACTGTTTGAGATGCTATAATAAAATTCCACAAAGTATTCTTGAACTGAATGAGACAAAATTTAAAACATGCATTAAACGCACACTATGTAAGCAAGCATATTACAAGTTGAGCGATTATATCGCTGATAAAAATGCTTGGCTCAATGCTGGTCCTGCTCCGCATGGACAGGGGCGCATAAATTGATAGCATTAAATTGTATTGTTGGAGCTGCTGAAGATTGTACAACTATCTTTGCATTGTATAGAATCAATCTCTTTAGTATTATATAAATGCATAGCCCATATTTTGTGAGTACTATGTGCTAGAAAGCTATCATTCACTGGAAACCTACGTCTTTTCTTGACTTGAATGTGCCCTGGCGGTTTGGAGTATGTCATGCTCACTCAATTGTCTCGCTGATGGTGGCGCATGTGTCGGATCATTTAGTTCCCTTCAAAATGGTTGAGTTGAATGGTGCTGATCCATGCGTCATGTCCGTGAACGGGCGCTGTCAGTTGTGACTGGTCATCTCTTGGTTGCCATGGCTTATTTGAATGAATTATTTTGAATTGTATTTTTCGTTTGTGTGTTTTTGCTGTGGACACTTTTACCGTGCACTTCTTGCTACATTGTTCTCACATAATATACCATCTCAACGTGAATGATGTAACCAAGATTTTGTAACCATATTCTGATTTAAAAGAGTGTCCATGGAGTTTCTTGCCCGTTCTTCTCCATAGAGATCTACGCTAGGGAATGGGCAACTACAGTACTTTCACAGTTTTTATGTCTTGTGACTGGGACTGTAGCTACATTTAATTTTCATCTTTGTTTCGACAATTCAAAAGTGCCTGTAACTGGCTTACTTGAAATAAATGCTTTGATTTTGATTTTTAAATAATACTCAGATGTCCAACATGCTGCACTTTAATTTTTAAACCCACATTACAAATAGATAACTCCAAATAAATTCATATCGAAAATACTCTCTTTTACTAGTCTACATTCATTCCTTTTCGATCTTGTACAAATACTACACTGTGTCATTTTTATTCAAAACCGCTTCCTAACAACATTTTTCTTTTTCAACGACCATAGACTTTAAAAGTTGCCAGTAGGTAAATCAAAGACATAAAATTCTATTAACCCAATATTACAACATCCCCTCTGAATTTTATGTTTATTACAATTACAATAACATCTCATAGATAACTCCCATCAACTCATTTAAAACCCAACTTAACTAACCCACCCAACTTAACTAAATAAAACAAACAAACTTTTGAATTAACTAATATAAACACCTTACATAACTAACTTAAACATTAAAATTTCAAATTAATTTTCAAACAACCTTAAATCCTAATAAACCTACATAACTCATCACATTACAGAATGTCCTTCACGTATCACTCACTATACACTGTCTCAATCTCAAAAACTTTGTCCTGTCCAGTGGTTTAGTTAATATATCTGCCAAATTATTTTTAGTCGAACAATAATGAATTTCCAACAAATTCTTATCTATTTTTTCCTTAATGAAATGATATTTAACGTCAATATGTTTGCTTCTTCTATTCAAAATTCCATTTTTAATCAATACTATAGCTGATTGATTATCAACAAACAACTGTGTTTTTGGTAATTTATTTGTCAACTCGTAGATCAAACTCTGAATGTATAATAGGTCTTTTATACATTCGGCTGCAGAAATATATTCAGCCTCAGTACTGGAAAGAGCAGTGACTTACTGTTTACGTGAACACCAATGAATTGGACCACCACCATAAAATATTACAAAGCCAGTCGTACTTTTCCTAGTATCAGGATCACCTGCAAAGTCTGCATCACAATACGCTAAATCATCACAATACGTCATCTGCATCACAATACGTTAAATCGTTACCACGAACATACTGTATACCACTGCTGACTGTATTTTTAATATATCTAAAAAGGTTCTTAATATTTGCAAAATCATTCAAGTTAGGATGTTCTTGATGTCTACTACAATAACCAACATGAAAAGCCAGATCCAGTCTTGTTTTATTAACCAAATACAACAATGAACCAATCAATTGTCTATATCGATGCACATCATCAACTCCCATTTTCCCCTCTTGATGTGTATCAACTAAAATATCTGGATGACTACTATCTTTTAAGTTTTCATATTACTTTTCTAAAATTTGATTTATATAACTTTCCTGATAAATCTTAATAAAATTTCGTTCTACTTTAACATCAAACCCTATAAACTTTTCAGTCTTATCAAATTTCCGCATTTCAAACTCTTTTTCTAATTTATTAATAATTTTATTTAAATCAAACTCATTTTCACCAATTAAAATACCATCATCTACATAAATAGCCAAATATATTTCTTTATCTTTATTTACAAACACACATGGATCTGATTTTAATTGTAAAAAACCCAATTTTTTCAAAAACTCCGTTAATCTCTTGTTCCACATAAGTGGTGCTTGTTTCAATCCATACAAACTCTTCTTTAATTTACATACTTTATTCTCTTTGTCTTTTATATCATATCCTAAAGGTATTTCCATAAATATTTCTTCATCTAATTCTCCATATAAAAATGCTGTCTTTACATCAAATTGCTTAATTTTATAACCTTTTTGAGCTGTAAGCGCCAACAACAATCTAACACTAGTAGTATTTACCACTGGACTATATGTCTCCTTATAATCAATATTGTATTTTTGTAGAAAACCTCTTGCCACTAATCTAGCCTTATATCTTCCACCAGGCTTTATAGTAAATATCCATTTACTCGAAATTATTTTCCTATTTTTTGCTTCACACTTGTTAACAATTTCCCAAGTTTTGTTTCTCTCTAAGGAATCTTTTTCCTCATCCATTGCTCTTTTCCATAAATCTTTATCAAAACTATTAAAAACATCTGTATAAGTTAAAAACGAAGTCTCCAAATCATAATCTTTCAGCCTAAATGGCAATTTGCTTTCTCTATTCGGTAAAATCCGCAATCCATCATTAATAACTGGTTCAATTGTATCCTCAAACTCATCACTAATTACAACTCCTGTATCATCTGTAACTTCCCCTCTCAAACTATTATTTTCTTCAACACCAACTCCAATGTCTTCAACGCTATCTTCAAAAATCTCATTATCTTCAACACCAACTCCTCTAACTTCAACATCTTCACCACTAACTTCAACTTCAACATCTTCAATACTGCCTTCAAAAATCTCAGCATCTTCATCACTAACTTCAGCTCTATTTTCTAAAACTTCTTCATCACCAACAACTCCATCACCACTTTCACTACGAAAACCATTACCACCTTCACCATGAAAACTATTATCACCTTCACCACAAAAACTATCACCACGAATATCAACACTAACCTGTTTAAATAAATTTTCTAAATCGCATTGTTTCACACTACAATTACACATTTTCAAATAATCTGCAACGTCACTCTTATTATTATTAAACACCACATCAACGCTCTTCAACGTCTGAGCCTCAACGCATCTCTTGAATAAACAATTCTAAAACTCGAAGGATCCCATATCTTATAACCATTGTTAGTATATCCTACTAAAAGCCCTTTGCCACTCCTGGAGTCAAGTTTATGTAACTGAAAATTATTTTTATAATATACTAAAGATCCAAAAATGTTTTAATGTTTTAAATTAGGTATTCTATTAAACCACATTTCAGCTGGTGTTTTAACATTTATTTTATTTGCACTCCTGTTCAATAAATAAGCAGAAGTTAAAACGGCTTCACCCCATAATTCATGTGGTAACTGCATATCAAAAAGCAACGCTCTTGTTCGTTCCATTAATGACCTGTTTAATCGTTCAGCTGTACCATTCAGCTGTGGAGTATAGGGAATAGTGTAATCAATATTAATACCTTTGTTATTACAGTACATTTTAAATTGTTTGCTAGTATATTCACCCCCATTATCGCATCTGAATGTTTTAACCGTTGTTTCAAAATGATTTTCCACCAAATTAATATAGTTAATTATTTTTTAAAACGCTTCGTTTTTAGGGTTCCGTACCCAAAGGGTAAAAACGGAACCCTATTACTAAGACTTCGCTGTCTGTCCGTCTGTCCGTCTGTCTGTCACCAGGCTGTATCTCATGAACCGTGACAGCTAGACAGTTGAAATTTTCACAGATGATGTATTTCTGTTGCCGCTATAACAACAAATACTAAAAACAGAATAAAATTAATATTTAAGGGGGGCTCCCATACAACAAACGTGATTTTTTTGCCATTTTTTATAATAATGGTACGGAACCCTTCGTGCGCGAGTCCGACTCGCACTTGGCCGGTTTTTATTTTTGATTAGAAAAACTTTAACAAAATGAGTGTAATCATCCAAAAACGTGATAAAATATTTGTAACCATCCCATGTTTCCGTTTCAATAGGACCACAAATATCACTATGAATAATTTCAAGTGGCTTACTAGCTCTGTGTCTATTTGTTTTAAAAGGTTTTCTACATAATTTTGATTGTGTGCAGACTTCACAGATGTCAATCTCTTTACCAGGCCTCTATCTATACCTCGAACAAGATCTTTTGTCCTGTTAATAGGTACATGACCTAATGCACGATGCCAGAAATGACCATTTTTATGAAAGATGTTCACCGACCTTGAAAGTACGACTGGCTTTGCATTAATGTTCAAATAATACAGACCATCTTGCTTCAGTTCACCAACCTCTATGCATTCAGAGTCCTCACTTTCGATTTGACAACTCGTTCTGAAAATTTATAACAAATAATTATCATCAGCTAATCTAGATACAGATATTAAGTTCTTTTTGAGTTGGGAACACATAATACATCTTTAAAAACAATATTTTTAGTGTAAATGTTGCCCATTATGTTGACATGATGAATATTACCGTCTGCAGTCATGATTTTATAATTAATATTCTTCTTATCTTTAAGGTAACTTTCTGATGTAACAATATGACTGCTGGTACCTGAATCTATTATGAATTCAATCTCTGCTTCTGTTGTATTAGTTGTATAGAAGTTACTTACATTTTGTTTTAGGCAGAACCTTGTATAATGTGAGTTTTCCTTACAGTTCACACAGTTAAACTTTAAATTGCAATCTGCATGTCTGTGTCCACTCTTCATGCATTTATAGCATTGAGCTATGTTGTTGTATGCTTTACCGTCACCATTTAATATTCTGCAGAATCTTGCAATGTGTCCTTTCTTCCCACATTTGAAGCAACTCCTTACATGAAAACTGTTTTCTATTTGTTTGACAGTGTCATTCTCAACAGATGTTGTCGGTTTTAAATCTTCATGTCTATCTGTATTTTCTTGCCTCATCTTTATTTCTAAATTAAGCCTTGATATTAAATTAATTAAAGTTTTATCTCCTAATGATGTTGATACCCAAGCTGTTCTAAAATGAATATATATTTCCGGTAGATTCGAAAGTATTTTGGTTATGATTTGCTTGTCATCAAAATCGTATCCTAAACCTCTTATCCTCGTTGCTTTATTCTCAATTTCTGCTATGTCTGTCATTAAATCTTTATTTTCAAATTTATATTTATAATATTCTTCTAATAGGCGAGAAATTTGAGTATCCTTATGTCCAAGAAATAATGTGTCGAATTTTTCCAAAATTTCCTTGGAAGTTTTGCAATTTATAGCGTAAACCATATACTTATCACTAATAGCGCATATTATTAGCAATCTTGCTTTGGCATCTCTTTTAATAAAATCTTTCTTTAAATTTGCATCATCTTCCAAAACAGAATCCAGCTCCCTTGCCGTCAAAAATAACATTAATTTTTGTTTCCATAGAACATACTCTGACTCGTTTGTCAGTTTTGACAATTTTTGATCGTCAGTCATTTTCCAAAAATTTTATTTCCAATAATTTTAACTTGAACTCCAAAATATTTTTCAGGCTCTTACTTCCTCGACCTCCTCACAATATCAGTTCAATTTGCCCGGGGGCAGCCCATAACCTATTAAAATCTGAAGAGTTGTGGGCCCATAACCAGTTGAAATATGTTAAAAATTCATACCGTCATATTGTAAGAGGGAATCCTTCTTCTTTTAAATAATACTCAGATATCCAACATGCTGCACTTTAATTTTTAAACCCACATTACAAATAAATAACTCCAAATAAATTCATATCGAAAATACTCTCTTTTACTAGTCTACATTAATTCCTTTTCGATCTTGTACAAATACTACACTGTGTCATTTTTATTCAAAACCGCTTCCTAACAACATTTTTCTTTTTCAACGACCACAGACTTTAAAAGCTGCCAGTAAATCAAAGACATAAAATTCTATTAACCCAATATTACAACAATCATGGTTATTGCCATCATTTATTTTTAATCATGTAGTTAAACAAAGCAGAGGAATTCGTGACATTTAATAAGTGTTATAAATAAAATATGTATAATATGCATTTTTTTTAATTAAGAAAAAAAAGTATTATTATTAAAAATTATAGGTTCTCGTCGTCACTATCGGTTAATAATACTGTTACCCCTGGCATCAAATTAGAACTACCACTTGAGCTGGCTGGCATATTATGTAATAAACATAACAAAAACTAAATTTAAAACAATAACAACAACTCGTAATAAAAACTAAATTTAAAACAATAACAATAACTCGTAACAAAAACTTAATTTAAAACTAAAACTGAACTCGTAACAAAAAGTCAACGAAAACAAAGGGTACAACTTTCGTGCACGCAAGTGTAATCGGGAGCGAATGGAATGTAGACGCGGTGCGGGAGGCAGGGGTCGACTGACGCACCAATCGCGCACTTGGATCGGCACTACGTCATACCCTGCGTCCCGCTTGACCACCAAAGAGACATAAAAAACGACTTCTGCGCATCTAACGACTCTTGCCAAGTTACGTGCCGGGGTTGTTGTACTCCAGACTCCAGGCATCCATCTCCTGGACTCTTATTAGAGTAATAATAATGTTTTGTGCGTCCAGCCGGCCATATTTGTTGATTGCAGCGAATTTCAAATAATAAAATTATTCTTACATAACAATTTGACTTCATTTTCAACCGTGCAATTTAAAAATAAAAATCGTTATGAATTGTGTAATGTTATGCGCAAACTTTATTTTTGCACTGACGTGACGTCGTTTTTAAACGAATAGACATCTGTCTCTGTCAAAAAATGTGCAAAATCGATTGGCAACATGTCAGTCAGTAGTGATGTGTAAATAAATTGTTAAATTTCACTTTCCTGGCTATATATTGGCTACTTCAAAAACCAAATTAAAAAAATGAGATAAATTAACATCCATAAAATTAAATTCCAACATGTCGAGTGCTTCGGTGAGAGAATTTGGCAAGGCATGGTGGTCAGAGGTGTACAACAGAATAATCGGTGCGGTGGTGTTTATTGACGATGCTAGTGCAGAGTGCTTGCACTGGGATGGTGGTCTGTTCAGTCTGCTGTCCGGAGGAGCGGTCGCCGTAAAGAGTTTATCTCCATTTGAGGTAAATTATTATATTTTGTTGAGTGACTGGTTCTTTTGTTCCCACTTCGTTTCCTCGTTTCTCTTCTTATTTTTCGTTCCTCGACGAAAGTTTCAGTGTGTGTCAGTGTGCATTATCTTAACTTATACTCCAGGTATTACATTTCATGCATATTTAATAAACAAATAATGTAACAACATTGTATCTCCATTGTTTAACAAAAATGTTTGAAACCCTTCATTGCTACATTACAGGTTTGCAAGAAAAACCAAAAGAAGGCAGTGTTTATAACACAGACAACAAACACACAGCTGCAAACAATATCTGAGATAATACGTCACAGTGACTTAACGCACTGCATTCTCATATCATGCATGAGCCTGGATGTGGTGTACTTAGAAGTGAATGACGGGAGAGACGTCAGCGATGTCATCGCTTCAGGGCGGGGACCAATAGAGGCTACGAAGCAGCTTGAGATGATGCTGGTTGGTTGGATTGGGAAAACGGTAAAACATCATTTACTCAATAACTTTCATTTTTGGGCAAAGGCCTCCCTTTCTCCTTTTAAACTTAGATGTTAAGTGCAGGTCACGTAAGAAACACCACACTGTTCTCCATAACTCAAGTTGCAGATGTTATTTATACATCAAAATTATTCTAGGTACTCTAACACACATTAAAATTATATGCAATAAGATTTATGCTTATGAGTTAGTTATAAATTATAGTAATTCTTTATTTCAGCAAAGCGCAGTGGAAGTAGTACATATACCAATCTTCACCATAGCTCTAACCAATGTAGTGTTTGTCACTCCTCCATACAGCAACATATACCCGCTGTTTCACGAGAAGTTAATACCGGACAATGCATCAATAGATCTGCTAAGCTTGTCTCATGAGGAGCGGTCTCAAGCAAGAAGACTGGCCAGTGGAATGAACAATATGCTGGATTCAATGAATTTGAAAGAGGATATCTTCTATATGGGCACTTATGGCTCGTTGTTGGCTGGCATTTTAGAGAATTCACCTGTTTGTGTTTCAAGACGAAGGGTAAGTTTTTTTTGTTAAATATTCTACTGTACTTCAATATTTTTTCATTGAATATTTTGTGCATATTCTGTTTCCCTATGCTAGGTTAAAATGTACCTAAAGCCACTAGAACTGTACATACCTTCTTTTTATAATTATTGTGAACTCAGACCAAAATAAAAAAGGTTAAATAAATAAAATATATAAATATCGCTGGACCATTACAAACAGCAACATCTAGTGCCACACTCAGCAACGAGGCTTGTGTCGTGGACACCGGATAGTTGATATACTACAAAGATACTTTTTGTTTGTAAATACATACTTATTTTTTTTTTTTTTTTATTATTTATTTATTAAATGAAAGTTTACAGCAGTCTTAAATTTATTACAATGCCCCACAAAACCGTTTTCACGGTTTGTCTGCGGGAACGGAACACGAATGGAACACGATTACAGGATATTGGAACGGAATAACTACTTTATCTACCTACAGTACATAAATCTAATATAATAATTACTTACTTAACTAGTTACTTATTTGCTCTCACTCAACAATCTGTAAACCACTTTCCTAAAAAGATGGTTTACAGACTCTTAAGAAAGAACTGCTTAAGTAATTTGGCGAATTTGCCTTTTATTTTCTGACTTCTTATGTCAGCAGGCAATCGGTTGAGAAGATAAGGTACTCTTTTATCAAGCGTACGGTCTCCAAAATAATTCCTTATTCTAGGTACATCAAATTTACCGGCTGATACTGTCCTAGTTGCGTGGTTATGGGTAACTAGCGAGTGACGCTCCCAGCTGCCATGACTGTTAACCAGAAGTAGGTACTTATGTTTTAAGCTGATAGGAAGAATTTTGCAAATTTTAAATAACTTATAATAATCATCTTTACATTTGTTTTTGGTTTTCTTGCTGACTAATAGTTTTAAAAATCGAATTTGTTGTGCTTCTAATTTTTCCAAATTACTTTTGAATGTGAGTCCATAGCAGTTGAGGGCGTAACTTAATATAGGGTCAACTAATTGCAAATACAGGCACTTATGAGTATTATTTGGTACTTTAAAGCTTAGGTGGTAAAATTTACCGAGTAGTATTCTAAGTTTATTACATAAGTACTCAATATGGTTTGACCACGAGAAGTTTTCGTCAACTTTTACTCCGAGATATGTTACACATTTATCACGTACAATAGGTTTGCAAGTACAGTTAACACGGTTGTTATGAATGCAAGTAAACTCATGTGTGTACATCGGAGGTGGGTCGCCAGGTGGTAGTAAATATGGTGAGCGAATTATAACTAGCTTTGTTTTATCCGCGTTTAGGATTATCCCGTTGTCGTGGGCCCATTCAACGACGCGGTCTATGTCGTGCTGTACTAGTCGACAAGTTTCGGTGAGGTCGGTGCCGGCGCGTAGCGCGCACAGGTCATCCGCGAACATGTACGCCGAGCAGCTACGTAATACGCCGCACAAGCTGTTAACATGCATTAGGTAGCATACAGGCCCGCATCCCGCGCCCTGCGGCACCCCGCACCTCACCTCCCTCGCGTCGCTGTACGTCTCGTCCACCTTTACGCGGTAATATCTCATAGTGAGATAGTCACGGAACCAGTTGTTAAGTGGTTCTCCCACCCCGCACTCCTCCATTGCATTTAATAAAGTATTTGTTTCTAAGGTGTCGAATGCTTTTTTAAAGTCAAAAAATACGGCCACTACAAATTGTTTTTTATTTAAATTATTATTAACTTCGTCACAAAACTTAGATAATAAGGTGGTCGTACTTTTGCTCTTTTGAAATCCATGTTGACATTCACTAATAATGCAATTTTTTTGAAGATAATCTCCTAGTTGATTAACTATACATTTTTCTAAAATTTTGTCTACACTTGATAATATAGCTATTGGCCTGTAATTGGAAAATATTTTACGATCACCTTTTTTAAAAATAGGACGCACTATCGCCTCCTTTAACTTGCTCGGACATGTATATGTGGTTACACATAAGTTTATTAGATGTGCGAGTACGGGACTTACTTTATTGACCAAATATTTAAGATCAGACATGCGTATTTGATCGCTTCCGGGTGATTTATTTATATCCATGCCTGTTATAACTTTCTTTACATCCTGACTATTCACTGGTCGCCATCGCATACACATACTCTTCTCCTTAACATATGTGCTTCTGTCTAACCATTTCGCATCACAATTGTGTTTTATATTTTCAATTTCGTTTGTGAATGTTGACGAGAACTTATCACAAATATCTTTTACACTGCCTTGCGTCTTAATGTTATTTAATATTACACTATCTAAGGATTGTTTATTCTTCCCCATCATTACATGTATTTTATCCCATAACTTTTTTATATTATTGTTACAATCTATTATACTTTGCCTATCGTATTCATTTTTACATTTAGTTAATATTTTATAGCATTTGTTCCTATATTTAGTGTACTCTAAACGTTTAACCATATTCTTTGGTTCATTACTCCATATTGCAAAAAGTCTGTCCCTTTCTAACAATAGTTTTATATGATCTTTCGTTATCCAGCTTTTATTATTTCGGACTCCTTTGTTAATAATTTTATTTCTATAGCAAGACTCATAAATATCAGCAAATATTTGTCTGAATGATTCATACAATTTGACTGGACATTCAATCAACAAGAGATTATCAAAATCTACACATGATAATTTCTCCCGCACCGCTCGATTATCAAGGACACGTCGTGACGTAGTCTCAGAAAGCGCGCGCGAGTATGAGACTTGCGCAGTCGCGCTCGTATGTACAGTGGTGCTTTGGCTATCAATTTGAGCGCGATCCCATTCTACTGCTACCGATACAGGGTAATGATCAGATATTTTGGTTCGTATTATAGCTGATTGTATATGTGCAAAAGGCGCTCGAATAAAAATGTGATCTAAACATGATTCTACTAAATTACCCATGACAATTTCGCTACGTGTGACTCGATCTATACATTTTGTGAACCCATATTCAGCTAATAGATCTTCATACATAGTTACATGTCTATCCTGTTGTTTAAGCAAGTTAATATTTATGTCACCGCATAAAATCACTTTGGTATTATGCGGTATGTTATCAAGCAAATTACGAAATTCGTCAATAAATTGTATTATTTTATCTTTTTTATTTATTTTCGGCGGCCTATAAATGGAAATTAAATAAATTTGTTCGTTGACATATTTAAATGAAACCGAAACACACTCCGCGGAGTACATCTCGGCAGGTATCAGCGGCTCGATCACCTGAGCAGCGAGCCCCTCCCGTGCATACACTAACACCCCTCCTCCGGTTCGCCCGGTGCGGGTGAAACTATTTACTGTGTACCCATCAATCTTATAAAAACCCAGACATTCGAAATTTATATTTGGTTCCGTTATAACTATTACATCAATATATTGTAGACTATTATTTAAACTGACTAATAACTCGTTAAAGTGTTTTTTTAGAGATCTGATGTTGACATGAATTAAGCAAAAGTCATTATTTCTACCTAATGTTGATGTCCAGCTGTTTATGTCATCAACACATAAAGGAACAATTAGACCATCAGTTATTGAATCAATTGTTGTTATTACATCAAGTTATTGAATCAATTGTTGTTATAACAGATGTTATTTATTATATAACATCCATGACTTGGAAACAAATGTCCATGCTCATCACACAAACATTTACTCCTACCGGGATTCAAATCCGGGACCCTAAGAACGCAAGGCAGCCTCACTACTGCTGCGCCATTCGGGTCAGTTAAGATGGAATTCTGCAAACAGAAAAGTGAGGCCGGTTTCGTAAACATGTGTGCATTTATTGAGACGTAGTTTCATTGTAGGTTGATGTAAATGTGTGCGTGTGAGCGTGTATGCACAGAGCGAGACTCAGTTTTGCGCTGGCCTCACTATTTGTTTGCAGCGCTTGTCTTGGTTTTTTATTTGGTCTGAGATTGTGAACAACTCAGCCTAATGCATGCTCTCCCAAGCCGGACCACAACATCTGGTTCTCTGTCTGACATCCAGTCTGCCCCATTCATTATCATGGTATTTCTAAATTACTATCAAGACAAGCAATTTGTGGAGACTATAGATTGACCATGCAAACATTTCCTGCAAATGAGTTTTGAGTTTTATAATGTGTTTTTTCATGTTCCAGAATTGCCTACACCCTGCTTCCCTGATCATCGTAGACCGTACCCTGGACTTGTGTGGCGTGACCAGCTACTCCACGGAATCAGTACTGGATAAGATCATGTCGGCACTGCCCAGGTTTCCAGGACATTCCAATGAAGTCGCCGTCGATATGTCGCCGATTTGTGAGGCTAAAGTGTAAGAATTAAGTCTGATTCAGACCTTTTTAATGAAAGTTTATCATAATCATCGTTGTTGAAACTTCATATCAGAAACTAATTACAGCTTAAGAAACTTGCACCTAAATGACACAAACACTACTAGTCACAAACTATTAAAAAAAGAAAGAAAAAGATTGTTTTGCCACAAAGATGAAGATTTACCAGACAGAGACCTGGCATCTGCTGGGATAATTTTTTTCAGACGACTTGTTCTTTCCAGCTAAAACACAGGAGTGGAACAATGTCTTCGCAGCATTTCTTTACAATTATTAAAAAATAGTACATTGTGATACAAGGGTGGAAAGTAGGTTATTGCAAACGAGGTGTCATTAACAAGCCCGAGCCGAAGGCGAGGGTTTTTAATGATATGAGTTTGCAATAACCTACACACCCGTGTATCACACGACATTTTTCAATACAGTTGTGAGAAATAGTAAAAAAAAATAAGTGTGCTTTAGACCACACGAAAGTAAAACTGGACGTAAACGTTAATTTCTGCGATAAGTCCGCGTTCAAAAAGCGGCATCGTGAATCGGTTTGGCACTAGCCCTTATCACACGTAGACGGAGGATAGGCTGTGGGACAGCGCCGCACGCCAAAATACAAATGACAATGAGAGGTTTTCCTTTTGAGGTTTTAAAAAAAAACTTAGTTTCCAAGAACTCTATTAGATGGCGTTGAACTTACTATGCCAAAGCCAAAACGCTTGAAAAAAAAAAACATTGTGTCACGTCACATACTCTCGTTGACTGACACTTTCATTTGCTTAACCTTCCGAATATAACCAACATTTCTCGCGCTTTGTTAAAATCAGTTTTTTTCAGGTTCCGTTCCTTGCATTATCATACTTACTCCTAGCGCCATCTATCCAGCGACTAGGGAAGAGCTAAAAAGAAAATCCCTCATTGTCAACGTCAACTGCAAAAGTAATGATCAAGTTCTTAAAAAAAAGTCTGGACCGTAACAGAAAGATGCCTATGCGAAAGATTTAATTTTCGAATCATAATTATAGCCTCTGAAAGTACGCCATGCTTAACAACTGTATTGAAAAATATTGTGTAGTCCCTATTCAAGCACCTTATCTGACCTCTTTGCGGGGTGTCACTTATTATAAGATAAATGAATGGCCCTTTTCAATTTGACAAACATTAATCGCGTTTCTACACTACGCAACCTCAAATTTTCAGAATAAACCACCCTGAAGACGTGCAGCTAAGTCCGGGCTGTCTGTACCACGCGAACGACGAAGCATGCGTGCAGACATACGAGCACATGATCAACAAGTCGCACAAGGAGGTCATGTTCGACCTCTACAACAAACTGTCCAAGATCGACGTACAGAAGTCGCCCAGTCCCAAGACTCTGCTGAAGGTGACGCCGCAAAGTGTTGAGAAGATCGTCACGGCTTCTAAAGGTAATAATAATAACAATAAGAAAATAGTACATTACACAATAATTATACATACAGAAAGTCACTTCAAACTTCTGTATGGTGTCGGACGTAAAGAATAGCACCATCCCATATCTTCTCGTGGGTGTCGTAAGAGGCGACTAAGGCACTTACCAAAGAATGGGCAGCAGCATTCTCTGTGCTTTTGTAACAACCGTACTGCGATCGCCAACCCGCCTGCCAAGCCTGGCGATTATGGCAAAACCCCCCTTTGGGGGAGGTCCAGGTCCAGCAGTGGACGTCTTTCGGCTGAAATGATGATGATGATGACAGAAAGTCACCGTCTTTGATTCACTGATACTCTTTGTACTTCAGCCTTGTTCATACATCCTGTCATATCTGCAAGCCTGTTATGATTACTGTTGCAATGATACCGCACCCACCCACCTAACCTGTCTTTACATTAACTATCGGAAATTGATAGTTTATAGTTATTGTTCCACACCTAAATGATTAAGAGGGAATTTCCGTGGTGATACTTCGTCTGTTTGTCCATTTGTCTGTCTTGCATAATTTATTGCTTATTATTTACACAATTTTATAAGTAACAAATGCTGACACTGTCCAAGCTAGATCACAAAACATGCAGAAATATGATATTTTATTCTTGTTTACTGAAAATTCTGAAACGTAAGCAAACTTTCTTTTTTGCTTGTCCTTATTTTTACTGAATTATTATCGCAAAACCGTAGCAAATTATTTGAAAAACTTAAATTAAGCTAGAAAGCGATAGTTATAAATTCAAATTATTGAATAATATTAATGAAGTAATTCAAGATATAATTTTCCTGGCCTTTTTGTTTTTCGGATGGCAAATCATCAAATGACTCCTCCCGCTCTGGGCGGAGCAGGAGTGAATATCAGACTTTTACTGACTAAAACGAATCCATGTTCCTTCATCGCCCTTTGTGTTCCGGGGCCACGGTATCTCTTTCGAACAGTCCCGCAATCCTGGCAGGCATCGGTCCTTGCGGACACCTTCCTTTTGCTGATACTCTTTGAGGCGCGCGTGGAACACGAACGCGCCGTCGACACAGCCAATTTTCCTGTCCTCATCCCAATTTCGGCGCAGCATGTTATCTTTTACACTCCTCTATTACTGGCCATCGCAGAAGTCACCTCTTTTCTGGCTATTTCATCCTTTACAGTTCATACATCGTATCCTGGTTTTCTCCCACTAGTCATCCACATTCATACTCAAAACTTTCGTCACTACATTTTATTCATTGCTCTGCATCACATGCCCGTGTGCTACAAAGTCAATGACTGTAAATAATTGCAGGTTCTGTCTAATGGTTACGGGATTGGTTCTTGCACTATAGTTCGAGTGGATCATTGTACTGAAGCCATGGCGATCGTCGTTGGTCATTTCAACCAGCGCACCAACTTCCAGAAGTAGATTAGGTCCCCTAGCCAGAAATCTGTACTAATATTATAAAGAGGAAAGATTTGTATTTTCGTATGCAACGAATAAACTTAAAAATTACTTGACCGATTTGAAAAACTATTTCAGCAATGGATAGCTACATTATCAGCGAGTAACATAGGCTATATTTTATCCCCATACTCCCACGGGAACGGGAACTACGCGGGTGAAACCGCGTGACGTCTGCTAGTTAATTAATAATTTAACAACTACAGGTAATTACGACGTCATCGGCAAACATGTAGGCCTGCTACAGCAAGCGCTGGCAGTGGTGCAAACACTGAAGTCCCCGAAGCGAGCTCAGCAGGACCTGCTCATGAGTTTGGAGAAGCAGGTGCTTCAGAACCTTGCTGCAAGTCGGGACTCGACTAGTGTACTGCATCAGGTAAAGTGTTTTTACATGTAGGGCGAAGAAAGCTTTCCCAATTTTCTTGTTAGTAACGGAAGATGCATGATGGGGTCAAGAGTCAAATTCATTAATGATGCTTGCTAGCTTGCTTGCTTGCTTGCTAGTTTCATTTCTCGTACTGGAATGAAAATAACTGTTGCTTCCCATCGGATAATAACGATGAGATTATCATTAATTAAAACCGCACGACTTAAAATACACAATGCGAAACCATTAGAACAAACTGGTTATGTGCTGTCATTTCACTTGACCCGACAAATCTTTTGTTCCTCTGTCATTGAATCGACAAAATGACAGATGGATTTGTCGATTCTTTCTTCGAAGAAACCCGTTTCTACGGCGGTCATGTTACGCGGGCTGAACTAGGCTTGACTCAAAATTGTAGATTGTACAACCTGTTTTTATTGATATCCCATAACTCTAGGGTATGATTGAGACCATATCAAAGAATCAACTGGCATATGAATTAGGTTTCAATCATCCTTATTTTTTTTTTTTTCATTTTTGATACAAAATAATTCGGCAAAGTCACAATTATTAACGTAAAACACCCTTACGTGAAATATGACAACGTCGCATTTTCTTAGCTTTAAATATGAATTATTGGTTTGAATTAAATGAATTACTCGAATACGAGTAATTCATTTAATTCAAACCAATAATTCAATAAATATATCAATTAAACTTAGATACATATTTTATAATTATGATCGATGATATCTCCGAAACTATACATTTTTGGTCCACCTATTCTAGGAGTTTTAGTATTATTTTTACCTACAGAATATAACCCTAGAGTTATGGGCATGGCATATAAAAAAAAACAGGTTGTATAATTTCATAAACAATTTTTCTTTTACAGATCACTCATCTAATAAAAACCCGTAAAGACAGAAACCTGCCACTTGAGAGTCTCCTAGCCCTGCTGATCCACGTCTACTCCCTCATTGGAACGGAAGTATCGTTCTCCAAACAACACGAGGACAGCCTCACAGAAACGCTGAGCGTGGCCATATTCGAAGACCATAAGAGTCTGTACCGTAAGAATATTGAGATAGAAGGCATGGTTACCCCGGAGGAATGTGATGCGGTTTCGAAGTTAGTGATGAGCCAGTTGAAGCGTGTTGCTCAGATGAGAAGGGGACTTCACAAGTGAGTGTGTTTTGTTTTTAAAAGTTCAGTTGTTTGTTTGTTTAGTTGTTGTTGTTGTGGTGTGTGTTTAGTTGTTGTTGTGTGTGTTTAGTTGTTGTTGTGTGTGTTTTGTTGTTGTTGTGTGTGTTTTGTTGTTGTTGTGTGTTTAGTTGTTGTGGTGTGTGTTTTGTTGTTGTTGTGTGTGTTTTGTTGTGTATTAAAGATGGATATCCGACTGCGACTTTTTTGACTGCCTCATTTTTGGTGTAGCCATTTTTGGTCGCAAGCGCAACTACTGACCTTGAGGTCCTGGGTTCGATTCCCAGGTCGGGCAAAAGGTTATTGGCCTCTTCCATCAGTGATTTCTCAGAAGCTGCCACGGAGTCTGGATTTGTGTTAAATAATGTGCAATAGGCGAAATGTGGGTGTGTACTATAAGGTACAGTACCCGGCACGTAAGTTGGCAAGGTTTTGGCGGAATGGGGGCAAGTTCGCGCATCGTACACTTAGTGGAACAAACCACTGGTCACTTAAATTTTATTGATTGTCATTTTTGATTTTTGCCATCATTTATTTTTAATCATGTAGTTAAACAAAGCAGAGGAATTCGTGACTTTTATTAGGTGTTATAAATAAAACATAATACTGATGCATTTTTTTTTATTATGTAAAAAAAAGGATTATTATTAAAAATTATAGGTTCTCGTCGTCACTATCGGTTACTAATACCGTTACACCTGGCATCAAATTAAAACTACCACCTGAGCTGGTGGAAGGAGTTGGCTCCTCATCCTCGACAAAACTATCGTCACTCTCGTCGGTATTTGGTCCTGGCATTGTAAAAAACGTAACATAAACTAAATTTAAAACGATAACAACAACTGGTAACAAAAACTAAATTTAAAACAACAACAATAACAATAACTCGTAACAAAAACTTAATTTAAAACTAAAACTGAACTCGTAACAAAAACAAAGGGTAGAGTAGTACTCGTGCACTAGCACCGCAAGTGTAATCGGGAGCGAACGGAATGTAGACGCGGTGCGGGAGGCAGGGGTCGACTGACGCGCCAATCGCGCGCTCGGATCGGCGCTACTTCATACCCCGCGTCCCGCTTGACCGCCAAAGAGACCTAAAAAACGACTTCTGCGCATCTAACGACTCTTGCCAAGTTACGTGCCGGGTACTGTACACCAGCCTTCGCTTAACCCTTCGCGATTACACGCGTGATGTTATATGCTTTTCTGAAGGCGGTGGAACTGGTTTCTATGTAATTCTATGGCAATGTCGCCTTCTAAGAACAGAAGCGTTTTCATAGTTACTTTGCTAGGGAATTTTAATGTTATAACTTCTATTTAATTCATGGGACCTAAAATATGATACGATGTTTAAAATATTAAGTGAACAATAATAAGATTTTTACTTATTGACAAAATAGGCAGTGTTGAGTAATATTGCTGACTCATTTGTTCCTGTCAGCAATATTCAGTCAGAATTTTTTTCCAGTCTTTTGCATCAATGAATGCTTACCCTACACATTTACAAAGTGCTAAATTCTCATTTTCTATTTTATTTCCATAGATACAACTCCGTATTGAAGCCATGCGAGACGGGAGTCGGTCATGAATATCGAGGTGTGCTCCAACAGTTGGTGGAAGACCTGGTGGACACAGAGCGGCCTGAAATGCCCGACCTTAAACACAGGAATGACAGCCTCAAGGATCTGCTAAGAAGTGGTCTCAAGTAAGGAAATCATTTTGATTTTTAGTACAGCGCCATCTAGCGGCGAGTAGAATACCTATTTGGGAAAGCGCCATCTAGTGGTGAATAGTCGTAACAAGGTTGTAAGAGAAAAATATGAAATCTAATTCTTGTTATCGTTTCTTTTTCAGTATATTAACAAGCAAGAAGCCTTTAAAATCAAAGCACCCTCTGGACAATTCCACTATAATAATTTTCGTGGTTGGTGGAATCACAGCCGAAGAATGCAAACGCTTGCATCGGAGCGTGATCACAAGCGGTATCGACAACACCGTTCTGATCGGCTCCACGAAACTGGTCACCCCTGTCGAAGCTATGAGGGATATGTTGCCATTATAACGACGCGAGAAAGAGGAGGTCAAGACCTTTTTTGGTTATTGGGCCCGTCGCTCACAAATGAAGAAACGACGCCTCGCTAATCTGCTTGGTGAGCTTTAAAGCCGTACAGTAAATACCTTGGCCAAAAATAGTGTAAACGATCTATAGATTCTATTTTTAAATTATTGGTATAGGTGTTGTGATGTTTATGTCTGCTTCTACGATTGTATATTTGGATCGATATTACAAATTCCGTACAAATAAATCCTTTTTGTTATTTTGTGTGTCTCCACCTGTAATAGTTACACCGACAAGTTTCCCAATGGATTGACCAACATGTTAACTACGTATAATAATAAAGCTTGTTGAGCTTTTTTTGTTTTAGCTTGAGTTTGTTGGATTGAAAGCGTTAGTAGTCGGATTACAAAAAAATATTTTTGCCTTTGGGCCCCTATTCTTGAGGAAGGTCTTGGGGGTATTCTATAAGAGTTTGGTATTTTAAGTTATATAGTTGTGCGACGTCAAGGCTGTTGTTGCACATGAATTTTATTGGATAAATGTTACAAGTGGGGACACCGATAGAGAAATTAGTTTTTGGGTATGTAATTCTGGTAGAAAATGTTGAATGTCATTGCTGGTAATGTAGGTATCCATAGACCGGTAGCTTTTGCCTTTCTGATGAATTTTTTAAACTTTATAAAAATTATTATAGCTGCAGTTTGATAGAATTTAAAGCTTACAATAATAGTGTAAATTGACATGAAAAAAATATATAAAGGGTGTAAAAAGACTCAGGCTTGTCTATGATACAATCGCTTAGAATTAGGTGCTAAGAGTTTTTCAATGTTATTCAATATTTTGTTGATTTTATTTCAATTTTACCTGTACATATTAACTATTAAAAAATGTACCTAAATGTAAGCATAGCGCAATGCAATTACAATGCAAAATAAAAATACAATTATTCTTGAAATGGATTGTTTAATTTATATTTTGATTACGAGCGTCCCGCCCCGGCTTCGCACATGTGCAATTTTCTAATAAAGAAAACGAGAAGTGCTCTTAGCCAATTCTTTCATGCCAACACAAAAAAAAACAGTCAAATCGGTCGAGCCGTTGTTGGCAAGTGGTGCTCCGTCATACATGTGGCAATTGATTTTTACCCGACTGCGCCAGAAGGAGGGTTATGTTTTTCGAGAGTATGTATAATTGTTTGGCACGATCTGTGGCCGGAACGGCTCGTTAGATTCGTATTTACTGTGGGAGTGACACTGGGTACCTATATCAAAATAATAAAAAAAAAACAAAATGGCGGATTTTTAACGTCAAATTCAAATGTTTGGCACGCGGATGCATGTAACTAAAAAGGGTAAAATAAAATAATTAAAAAAACCCGACTGCTTAAAAATAACTAATAACTTTAAATAAAAACTGAAAAAATTAATTCAGGAGACAGAACATATTGACTGCAACAGTCGGGACCCATTAGATAATCTAGACTAAAATCATTACATCCACTATGTCTAGTTCCATTATTATCAGATTCTTTCAAAATGGAACTAGTGATTATAAAAAACAACACTAGTTCCATAATGGAACTGTTAATGGTACTAGTGACAATGAAGGGTAGATAGACTACTAGGTTTCACACTTATTTAGCTAATACTTGTCTTCCGTGAATTGAACCCAGGTTCCAGCATAACTTATGAACCGGTCGGTTACCGTGGAACCATGGGTTTAGTGACCATGGAAACCAGTAATATTCGAACACAAGTTTTTTTTAATGTTTCGTAGGGTAGGTAAATAAAAATCATTTTATAACATTTCAAAGTTTATTTTGCAAACACTAGTTTGTGACCATTTTATGTCTAAGTAATCAGTTCACTCCCATTTCAGTTAAATTATTACTATCAGGTTTTCAATTCGCCAATGGTTGAACTAAAAACTGGACAACTGTCAGGCTTGAAAAACGGACAGTTTTCTGAGCTGACAGTAGGCTAAAGTCATTGGTGGACTAGTAATGAAAAAAAAGCTATACATACATACACTCATGTTTCTCTGTGATTCTGAATAATGTCTTTTTTTATCAAAGGAATGTCGTTTTTTAATTTCAGAATAACTTTTATATTGTTCACACAAATTCATTTTATTGGCAATAATAAATGCAGTTGGTTAAGAAATTAAAATACATACATATTAACATATTAAAAAAGATCTAAATTTTGTGCTAAAATAGGCGCCAAATTAGTGGCGCAGATTAAAGAGTGTCAAAAAAAAGTTATCATAGTTCTGGCTCCTGCATAGCTATTCACAACCCTTCGATTCGATTTTCGATTCGGAAAGTCGTATGTCTATTTCGCTAGATTTCGTAACGTCAAAAAAGATACAAAATTCCGAATCGAAAATCGAATCGAAGCTTTGTGAATAGCTGTGCTGAAATACAGGTACTCTAACCTGTTTTTATGCCAATAAAGAAACTATAAATTATTATTATTATAGTTTTTATAGAAATCTAA
The DNA here is from genome assembly GCA_905147715.2 of Xestia xanthographa. Taxonomy (NCBI): domain Eukaryota; kingdom Metazoa; phylum Arthropoda; class Insecta; order Lepidoptera; family Noctuidae; genus Xestia; species Xestia xanthographa. Next base: position 11,001,097 of record LR990649.1, on the reverse strand, counting down.
ATAAAATTGAGAATAACTTGACTAAAATCTATATGTGGAATTTCTTAGTCGAATTATATTTGAGTACTTAATTGTGTCGATTCTGTTGTGCACAAACTAAAGTTAATTTAGGCTATTCAATGATATTTAATTAAACAGATATGTTATGAGCGCGCAATCGTGAAGACTCGAAAACGTGTCAATTGGCCTGTTTTTCCTTTATTCTGCGTCACTGCGTGTATGTGAGCTGGCTCTCCCCCGCGGCACACTTTTTTCGGTGGTTTTGTAGGTGTATAACATATCTGTTTGTTAGAATATCATTGAGGCTATTGCTATCTTTTACTAAAAGACAGAGATGTCAAACTAGTTTATGCCTTGCGCTTCACCGTGTTTTTAGTCGACATGTTTTTACGTGCACCCTTCATGGGATATGAACTAATATCTCCATACATTTTGTATGGAGATATTAGTTCCAACTTAATTTGACAGCTCTAAATTACATCCGTCTCTTTTTCGTTTTATTAGAGAGAAAAAGATAGCAATAGCCTTATAGCCTAAATTAAGTTTAGTTTGTGCACAACAGAATCGACACCAATTTCAAGTAATATGATCACGCCATGTCAAATTGCTTCTAACAGGTATTTTTGCACAAATAAGTAACTTTCAGCTGCTTTTAGCGTTGCATTCTAGTTACCTTTGTGTTGTAGTACTTAATTATTCCACAAACATTGAAACTAAATGAACTAACAATGGTGCCGATTCTGTTGTGCGTAAACTAAACTTAATTTAGGCTATTGCTATCTTTTACTAAAAGGCAGTGCGAAAAAAGGACGGCTATAGCTATGAACTAAGTTAGAGATGTCAAACTCGTTTATGCCTTGCGCTTCACCGTGTTTTTAGTCGACATGTTTTTACGTGCACCCTTCATTTGTATGGAAATATTAGTTCCAACTAAATTTGACAGCTCTAAATAACGTCCGTCTCTTTCTCGTTTTATTAGAGAGAAAAAGATAGCAATAGTCTAAATAAAGTTTAGTTTGTGCACAACAGAATCGACACCAGTGTTCTTACATTTAAATACTGTTATGTCATTTTAGTTTCATACATTAAGTATCTAGCCCATTTATTCCAAAATTATTGTTTTAGATCTTAGATCAGCCAATTATTTATTTTTATTGAATATTAAAAGAATGCATTTATTCATTCATTTTGCCATCTGTTCTGACCATAAACAATAGCATGGTTTTGTTAGGAAGACGGCCATATTTCATATCCTATCTATACTATCGTTTATTTACTATCACATTTTTCTTGTAATAAGTTTCTTATTGCCTACTTTTTATTGTATCGCCATATTACGTTAATACTTCGAGACTACTGCCGGTTTCACTGACACTACACGAAACTTAAATTTAGGTAATGCATACAATTTAATAAAAGCGAAGTACAGAATTAAAAAAAAATAAAGTAAAAATAAATAAATTTTCAAAGCTCACCAGGAACACTAACGAAACGCAATAAAATATAAGCATTTAGTTCTCGGCTAGTGTTAGTGAAACTGGTAGGTATGTGTTGTGGCGTCACCACACGTAACCCTAACATTAAAATCAAGCTAAGGAAAGAAACTATGGACTGTGATTAGCAGGTTTAAGGCCAGGCATCGAACGACTCCTTGAATGAACCAATAACAGTTTCTTTACATGCCGGTTACATGATTACACACCCTATTGTAGTAGGTACCTAATTCAAAAAGAGAACATGCTCCATGGACACTTCAGGAGTTTAAATTTAATTCTCAACATACTTGACACAGAGCGTCATTTAATACTGGTAATACTTGATATCGAATGGCGACGTTAAGGTCATTGAACGTAATGATGGATTTCAACTTAAAGTCATCCATCATTACGTTCCATGACACATTTTTTTTTTTCGGATGGGAAATCATCAAATGACTCCTCCCGCTCTGGGCGGAGCAGGATGGGTTTAAGTCAGTAACTGACTAAAACCCATCCATGTTCCTTCATCGCCCTTTGTGTTCCGGGGCCGCGGTATCTCTTTTGAACAGTCCCGCAACCCCGGCAGGCATCGGTCCTTACGGACCCCTTCGTTTTTGCTGACTCTCTTTGAGCCACGCGTGGAACACGAACGCGCCGTCGACACGGCCTGTCGTCATGAGCCGGACGGACGGCGAGCTAGAACATAGCCCACCTTCCACAGGCCCGCGCCTACGGTGGCCGGGGGCCACCACGTGGCTACGCCCGGGGCGTCTCCCGCGGCGGCCGGGACGTTGAGTGGTCTCTCCCTCTCACGTTCCGCCACCTCCTTCTCTAGCATTACTGCTTCACAGAAGGAGGTGACGGCGTCCCATTCCGTCTCGCTCCGGACCATGGCTTGTACCAGGGCCGGACGCGAGAGGTCGCCGCCGCCAATCGCCGCTTCGAGGACACGGCGGTGCTCCAACCACGCGGGGCATACCTCCACTGTGTGCTCCACTGTGTTGTCCTCCGGTCGATCCTCACAGTGGAAACACCCGAGCGTTTCCGCCCGCCCGATTCGGTGCAGGAACCTCCCGAACACACCGTGTCCGGTGAGGACCTGCGTCAGGCGGAAGGTGAGGACGCCGTGGCGTCGCTCAAGCCACTCCTCAAAGAGACTTATCGCCACTATCGTGGCGTGCCCTGCACGGGGTTGCGATAGTCGCTCTCTCCATGTCGCCATGAGATCCCGCCGGAAGTCTGTCCGCTGAGCGACAATTTGCCGCGGTAGCGGAGTTTCCCCCCGGCGTAGCGCCTCCGCGTGCCATTCATGTAGGCGCGCGAGGACTATCGCCTCCAGATCCCATGGCGGAAATCCGGCAAGGAGGCTCGCCGCCTCGCGGGAGATCGTGCGGTAGCCCCGGGCCAGCCTTATGGCTACCACCTTTTGGGGCGCGTTCAGTTAGTGGGTGGCTCGCCGCCTCAATGAACGCGCCCACATTGGGGCCCCGTAAAGGGCCATAGACCGCACGACTCCCGCGTAGAGCCTCAAGCAGGAGGCGTTCGGCCACCGCAGGTTGGGCAGAAGCCGCCTGAAGGCAGCCCCGGTCCGTTCCAGTTTGGGGGCCAAACGTTGGAAGTGCTCCACGAAGTTCCACCGGCTGTCGAGGACGAGTCCTAGGTACTTCAAAGTCGACTCGACATCGATGGATACCCCTCCTACCGTGAGTAAGGATCCCGGAGGTGGCGTATTCCGAGGCCCATGGCCTCGGACTTGTGCAGTGCCACCTCGAGACCCAATTGCCGGATCCTCTCAACGACTATCGCAACTCCGCATGTCATAGCTTCGGCCGCCGCCTTGTGCGACCTCCCGTGGGCTAGCACCAGCGTGTCGTCACTTGGGAGGTCGGCGCGCAGCACCCAGTCGTACCCGATGTTCCACAAGGACAGCCCTAGAACCGATCCCTGTGGAACCCCGCACGACATCTCTCGCCGGGGTAGATGACGGCTCTATCCGTCAGGTAGTCCCCAACCACACGACGAAGGTAGGTCTGCACCCGGTGATACCGGAGTGCCTCCCTTATGCAGCTCGCCTCCAGGGCATGGAGTTGAAGGCGTTGGCGATGTCGAGAGACACCGCCAAGACAACCCCACCCCTGGACACCGCATCCCCCGTCGTAAGGGCTCTCACGCGCATGACGGCGTCCACCGTAGAGCGCCCCTTGCGGAAACCAAACTGGTATTTCGCAAGGTCCGGCCCTGTCCCCGCAAGGTGCTCGGCGAGGCGGTTTGCAATGACTCTTTCAAAGAGCTTGCCCACCTCGTCGAGCAACACTATGGGCCGGTATGCGGACGGAGAGTCCGCAGGGCGCCCCGGCTTCCGAATGAGGACCAGCTTCCTCGTCTTCCAACGAAGCGGTAACTGGCCTCTCTCCGCTTGGAGCGCATGCTTATGCGCTTAGGAGCCCCTCCAGTCGGGGCCCGAGAGCCTCCGAGGCCAGCACCCAGGCTTTGCCAGGCAAGCCGGCGGGTCCCGGGGCGGTATTTTTGGCACTGAGCCTGCGTACCGCCACTCTCAGGTCTACCCCAGTCACTTCCAGAGTGTCGTCGTCGTCATCCTGGAGGTCCACTTCCAGCACCGCAGGCGGCGGAGCCATAGGCAGGGGGGGGGGATTGTCCCCCAACGTAGGGAACAGAGTGCTCACCACGTCCTCCACGAGCTCAGGCCGGAGACTCTGCGTCAGTGGGGGGGCCCAGGGGCGGAGCTTATCCCGCACCATCTTGTAAGGGCGCCCCTTACGGATGTCTGTCGAGAGTCCCCAGCATCTCCTCGCGGGCCAGCAGCCTCGCGGACGTTCTATGACCCTAACGTTACTTTATATTTCTACTATCGCCATTCGATATCAAGTATGGGCGCTGCTGCGCTGAGCGCGTTAAATCCAAGAGAGTGTGCTAATCCTTTACAGCTTTTTATATTTCTACAATCGATTGCCGTTTCAAAACATGCTCTCTTTTTTGCATAACTCATTCTTAATCCTTATTTCTACCAGATTCATATTAAAGTTTCATTCACGACATAAATATAGTAATACTTATTGTTTATTATTTAGGCACAGAGATATCAGTCCATGCCGGCCACGTCACCTCCCTTTCTGAAATCTGCGTTGGCGTAAATTGCGGTTTTATTTCTAAAAAGTGCGCAGATTATTGAGCCTCGGCTTCTATACCGGACCATCCCGTGGCCCTTCGCCCGTAGACCATTCACTATGTCCTGTGGAAAGAAAGATAAGTATTACTTTTAAATAATTCAAGGAATCGTGATCGAAAGTATCCGGTAGTCAGGTACTTTTGGGAGGAATTAGAATGGTTGAAACCGAAGACCAATACGTGAGATAACCAGCATTTAATCAAACACACACCAACCATCACGATGCCATAGTCTGCAGGCTTTCTTATGAACAAACTCTCTTAGTTACCCTCCCTCAAATAGAGGCCTCTTCTCATGTACCTACGCTTATTCAGCTCCAATTACTCATACCCACACAAGCTACACCCCCGACTATATACCGTTAGTGATTGACAGCGGCAGGTGGTGATCCACTATTTTTCGATAGTTAGGATGTAAAATAAATGACTGATGTGGTTCTGGAACACTGTTAAAAGGGCCTCAAGTAGGGGTTCACCACAATCGGGAATCCAGTACATGAAAGGTTTGCGGAGGTGTTAGATGTACCTATACCTAGATAATAAGGCACCAACAACTGTCGAAAATCTCGTTGACGAAAAACGGCTTTGATAAATTTGGTTCTGTGACAGGCTACGTAAATAATGTGTAATTCTTACCTCTGTAACACCGAATTCATATTCCACGTGCATCGGAGTGATCTGATGATGGATTCGGGGTTCGTCCACGGCTTCCTTTATCGACTGGTCAAACCACAGCTTACGTATTGTCACCTATAAACGAATATTCAGTTTCATTTAATGCAAAAAAGATTTCGAAGTGGGTACAAGTGTACAACCCTTTGTTAGATGAGCTCAACATGTATATTATCAGGTGTAAGTATAAAAAGTACCTTCCATTTAATGTTGGCCTAAAAAGTACTTATCTAATAATCATTAGCTACAAATAGACCTTCATCAAGTTACTGTTAGCCTAGCATCATCCCACAGTTGGGCAAGGACCTCTCCCTATGACTTGTAGTTCTTTCGATCCAGGGTTAATGTAGACAATTTGGTCGTTGGTTCTGTCCAGTTCGCTCTACAATCTTCAGCTTTCAATAAGTTGATGACAAATCGGGTCATTTAGTGTGGTTAACAAAAATATCAAGATTGGCTTGCTGTGTTGGTTTATCAGTAAGTAATATAGATCTAGTAATCTTCTTGTACCACCCTCGACTAAAGCTAAACTTACCAAAGCCACAGAAGTAGTTATCTTAGTTCCTCCAGAAGCTCCAATCACGAGCTTAGCGTTTCCATTTCTGTCCACTATGATACTGGGGCTCATAGAGGACATGGGCCGTTTGTGAGGCGCGATGAAGTTCGCTGGAGAAGGCTTCAGCCCAAAGAAGTTGGTGATGCCAGGAGAGGAGAAGTCATCCATCACGTTGTTCATTATAATGCCTGTTTTGAGGGTCGAGAAGCCGGCACCGTAGCTGTTAAAAATATAATGTTGGTGATTAAGAACTCTGAAGTAAACCTTGGTTTATGTGTCACATTCACACACATTCAGGCAACTAGTCATTCTATTGTGTTTTCTCTCTGTTGTCTGTTTTCTGGCTGATAGATCCAATGAATTACAAATGCCTTTGCTTTTTAATTTATTAAATGATTTTCTTTGTCGTCTACTCGAAATCCTGCATGATAGTCTGATATGGGAACTAATGTCCGATCAAAGACAAAGATTTTTCAACGCGTACTTGCGATTTCATACCAGATCATATATAGCCGTAGACTAACTGAATGCCTTAATAACGGAATCTAGGAGCACTTACTAATAGTTGACAGAACTGGTAACCGAAACGGCGTCCCCATTGCCTGCGATGATAGATATGTGAGCGGTCCCAGCGTCAGGCTGGTTGTAGGTCTCGGCCCCGTAGGTGGCCGTGTCGTTGCTGGTGGCTGTGTCATTGATGCGCAGACGCACCTCTGTACCGTACTCAGGAGTCGTCACGTTGCGGATAAGCTGGAAGAAATATAGACAACAGTTAATACGACGACCCGATTGGCGCAGCGGTAGTGAGGCTGCCTTACGTTCTTAGGGTCCCGGGTTCGAATCCCGGTCGGAGCAAATGTTTGTGTGATGAGCATGGACATTTGTTTCCGAGTCATGGATGTTTATATGTATAATAAGTATGTATTTACAAACAAAAAGTATCTATGTAGTATATCAACTATCTGGTATCCACGACACAAGCCTCGTTGCTTAGTGTGGCACTAGATGGCGCTGTGTGTAATGTCCAGCAATATTTATTTATTATTTATTTATTTTATTAATAGATACTAGCTTCTTCTTCGCCGTGGCGATGATTACTCTAAAATTAAACAATCTTGAACCAGACCACAACGATAGCTTTATTAGATCCCTTAAGGTGCAGGACAGAAGGTGGAGTTATCGTCTGCGATATGAACTAGCTACTTGAACTTTTACCTAAAGATTATGCGGTTCGGGAATTCGCAATTTGATTACCTATGCACTGCCACCGGCAACGCGGAAGTGCGAAGTTCTGAGCAAGGAAGAAGAAAAATGACGCGAAAAAGTAAATCAAGTGGGCTATGTTCACTGGTCTCTACTGGTACGTAGATACCAAAGTATCTAGGTTCATCTTATGGTAGGTACAATCAACAAAAAGTTAGGTATGCAGGCTAGCAATCTTCTTACTACTATTTTAAATGCGAAAGTTTGTGAGGATCGATTTTTGTTATTCTTTCACGTAGAAACTACTGAACGGGTTTGGATGAAATTGCATACAGATTGATTATAATGAGGGATTTTATTTTTAGCTCTTCCCTAGTCGCTGGATAGATGGCGCTAGGAGTAAGTATGATAATGCAAGGAACGGAACCTAAAAAAACTGATTTTAACAAAGCGCGAGAAATGTTGGTTATATTCGGAAGGTTAAGCAAATGAAAGTGTCAGTCAACGAGAGTATGTGACGTGACACAATGTTTTTTTTTCAAGCGTTTTGGCTTTGGCACCAACTATCATAGTAAGTTCAACGCCATCTATAGAGTTCTTGGAAACTAAGTTTTTTTTTAAAACCTTAAAAGGAAAACCTCTCATTCAGTCCCTCGCTTTTTTTTGTCTTAGTTTTTTGTAGTGGCATGTGTGTTTTCTTAAGAAATTTACTGTTTTATTTGTCTATGTGAATAATAACAGTGATACGTAGCCATTGCCAGATAAAGTAAGTCAAAAGGTTAAAGTTATTTATGCTTTAATACCTAAAATTATAAATTATTATCGAATGACAATTCTATTTCATAATCGACCCGTTTTGCGAATAACTTCCTCATTAAAATTTGTTATTATTACATAGGTACATAAAATATTTAATATGGTAAATATTAGCTCGCTGATATGTTATATTTTGCGACGCAATTTATTACGACAAATTGAGTAGGTAATTTAATAACACATCACATAAACAAAGATAATTATGAGGAAGGAAAACGCAGAGATGAATAGTTTCCACTTGCATTTCGTCACTTTAAGGGGACTACAGGAGCTAAACGCGAGCTTTATAATGCAAAAAAGCATATGATTCACTGCAAAAAACAAAACCAGAAAAATATATGATATTCTTCAGGATATATGCTAGTATGAAAGGTAGTGTTTTGAAAACATAATACAACTAATTTTACTCTATAAAAAAAATCACGATCTTATCTCTAAAAATTTATTTTAACGAGTAAAAACCATACTACAATACATGTGATCATTCTAATCTTTTGGAAAATAATTCTACAAGCAACATATTAGCATGATAGTGTTTTATTTTTTGGTCCAATCAATAGATTTTTTGTAAATCGCAAAAACCACTCATTTCGCACTATTCGGCCCGCAGTGACTGACGTAACAACCACTTTGTAGTGCAAGCTGATTAGAACTTTATTCTTTAACAGTATTTCAAACGAAGTTTGAGCCACCACAAATAGAGTTGTTAATTTAGCTCCTGTAGTCGCCTTAAGTGTGGTGTAAATTGGCCTACTACCACTAACAGTGCAAAATCCAGACTCCGAGCATTGATTGAGAAGTTCCCGATAGATAAAACCAAATTATACTTTGCCATAGCTGAGAATCATACACAGTCTCTTGAGGCTCTACCAGACCAGTAGTTAGGGCAGTAATTGCTCTTCGTACCAGACTCTTCGTAGTAGTCAATAAAATGTAATGTCATTCGTAGAGGCAATATAAACAATCTTTTAGTAGAATTTAAATATACGAATTACATTGGTGCCGATTCCCTTGTTCACAAACTAAACTAAATTTAAGTTGAATGCATCTTTTTCTTTCTATTTCATTATGAAAAGGACAGAAGATAAATATTAGTTTAATCCTGTCAAATTAGTCAGCACCTGACGTAATTTGATGTAATTTTAGTAGTCAACTTTATAATCGCGTCTAAAACTTGTATGGCGCTGATTAATTTGACAGAACATAACTAAAATTTATCTTCTGTCCTTTTCTTAATGAAATAGAAAGAAAAGGATGCACTGAACTTAAATTTGGTTTAGTTTGTAAACAAGGGAATCGGCACCATTGAAACGTTTTGAAAATTTGTATTGCAAGCTTATTGCCATCAAACGGGTACAAATGCAGACTCCCGGCTGCCTTCGAGAAATACGAAAACCCTAACACTGCCCAACCTGGGTAAGAATTCAGAACCGCGTGTTCCGTCCGCAGTAGCACCTGACCATCGAGACAGTCAATCAGTGTTAATCTTAGGAAAATATCGAACCAGCCTAGAATATAATCTCATCTCACCTCCGTCAAATCCAAGAAATCCATATCTCCAAGTTTAGTCCTAGTCGCGTACGCATACTTGAAGGCTTCTATGATCCTGTGGTAGGTGAGGATCTTGTCTTCCGTGGAGTTGATGCTGGACGCGGTGAAGTTGTAGCCACTGAGGATGTTGAGGATGTTCACGAGGATGGCGCCACTGCTCGGAGGGGGCACGGAGTAGAACATGTCCCCGTTGCTCAGGGGGACTGCAATGGGGTCTGTGATTTTGGCCCTGGGAAAGAAAAACGGAAACGTTTAAATTAAACCATTAATGTTGATGCCACAGGCCCATCGTTCAATTGAGACGGTGGCAAAGCTAGCCGCACGGAGCGGGTTGTGTTCTGATCTGTAATTGTAATCAAAAAGTGGAAGAAAGAAGTAGAAAAGTAAAGAGTCAAAATCGTCTATTAGAAATGAGACTGTTTGCACAAAAAGCCCATCGAATGCTTCGACTCATACATAAATCGTCCATTTTCAGTTTTGAAAGTTTTGTATGCTTTGTTTTTTGTTCAATTTATTCGCTTTATGAAGTGATCAAAATCGTATGAGTAGCACTTTCTTCCAGATGCAAGGCGTGTGCCTAATTACTTTACTTTGAAAACTACACAACTACATAATTATTTTAAATATCATGTCCTTTAAACACGTACGTACACCCAGACACACTAATAGCATGATTAAAAAACAAATAATCACTCATTCTACACTTTAACTTGCCTTTGTTTCAAGTGTCATTTGTTTTTCTCAAATTTCAGGTTTAGAATCGTCTTTACATGTCTACAGATAGCAACACGTTGCATAACTAAATAACTGAAATTATTAAGGTGATATGTTGAAAAAGATGTGTTTTTTCTATTACGTGTAACTTGTTGAGTATGTGGAATACGGATTTAACATTTTGGTATATGCTTTTTGACTCTTTGGTCTAATATAGTGTAAAAGGAATACACGATTAAATGATTTTTTCTCGATACAAAAAAATTGCAAAGTTATATCTAATTTTTTACCTTTTACGACATCACGGCGTAACGTTTAAGGGTTATTCAATGGAATTTACTTTAAAACATAGATAATTATTGTATCAAAGTTTACTCAAAGTAGTTTTAAATTTAATTCTTTATTTTGTTAAAAAAAGAGTAAATTCATTTTGGCACATACGCCGTTTCACTCCGAGCGTACGCACATTAAAGCCATCTCTCTTCTTTTGCGTTTCAAAAGTAATTGCATCACTTTCGCTCGCTTAGAAGAACAGTCGCCCGGTGCGAGGTATCGATGTAGGCCCTTAACATGTCATAATCTAAATTGGATTCCTGCGCTTCTCGCGAACAGCCAACAGGTTATTTCTGGCATGCATCTATCTATTCTTGATCATATTAACTACCAACCGATAACGAATACCTTTAGTTTGAGTGTGAAACGGTTTGTTGAATTTGTCAGAACTCAATAGTAGGTACACCACACCCATATTTCGCTGGATATGTTTATAAGTTATTAAATTTTATCCAAAATTTGCCCTAGACTCATAATTATATTTGTATTTTATATTAATTATTTTAATTTCCGACTCATTATTTTTATGTGACATTGTCTTTGATTTAATTTCTTTGACATTGTAATTCTGATTTGTTGACATTGTATTTATTATTATTTTGTTTTTATTATAATTTTTAAATTCTTATGTTAAATTGTGATTTGTAAGTATTTATCTCGTGTTTCGTGTAACTGTCATGTTAAATTGTGATTTGTAAGTATTTATCTCGTGTTTCGTGTAACTGTCATATGACAGTTACACGAAACACGAGATAAATACTTACAAATCACAATTTAATTAATTTAATTTTTTTTTCTCCCCTACGGGAGAACCTGAAATAAATGAATTTTATTTATTTAAGCCTCGTGTAATAGGGGGCGAGCCCATTGCCGTCTACAAAATCCTGATGGAAAAAAAACCCAATAACATTTTGCCCGAGCCGGGAATCAAACCCAAAACCTCGTGCTCAGCATAGCACTTGGGACCATTAGATCAAAGAGGCAGTCGTATGGAAATCATCATCATCTGCCAAGCCTTTTCCCATCTATGTTGGAGTCGGCTTCCAGTCTAGTGCGGTGCATCCAGTATTTTACATGGAGCGACTACCTATCTGACCATGTAAAATAAGTAAGTAATGTCTTTATTGTCTGTAAAAGTTATAGAAAAACCGGTTGCCACCCGTACTCTAAAATAGAGTATTGTCCTCTTTTTCATGTGCGTACTTTATAATCTACGACACTAATAAAGTACGCTAAAATACTTTATTTACGTAAAACAGATTGTTACAGGCTCGTTAGGTACTGGTTATGAGTACTTAAGAGACTAAATAAACTGGTTTTTTATTGCAAAGAGGCTGTAAATATCTTCAAGAAAGACAAATATTTGTTAAATGTCGCAAAGAGCAACAAAAAATACATGTTTAAGGAAAAATAATAATAAATACTCTTTTTTTATGCTGTGTACCAAAATGAAAAAATACTTTATTCGTCCTAAAAAAAGGTGGCAGCCCTGGTTACATTATTTGTTTGTTAACATAATAATATTTGCTGATTTTTAAATACGAAACAAAAGGTGACAGTGACACAAGCTCCGGCATGTCAACGTGACCCGATTACAATTAACAAAGTGAAGTACCTACGAGTTTTTCCAACGTTTCGCTTCGTGAATAACTCATATTTTTCATAGAATTCAATGACTCACATTTCTAACATTTCATCAGGTGCTATAATACTGTATTGTTTTAAATATTTTTATTGACGGCACACGAGGTGACACGAGTATGTTCTATCGAGTCAGCCAGTCGGTCAATTTTTACCCTTATACTCTAAGTCTAAGTAATAAGGTTGAATTTAAAAGCGGTGGACCGACAGTGAACTCAGTAATATTATTAAACATTTTTAATAGGTGACCAAATTATTATTCATAAGTCATTCTTTGTCCGATTTCCCTAACATTAAACAGCACCTAAAGGAATATCTAAATGTGATTGCACTATTAGAATTTTTAGGTGCCGAGTTTCAGACCCTCATTGCACTTTTATTTAGGCACCCATTTAGGAGTCGGGTATTGTTAATGAAAACGTGCATTAGTTATCTTTTCATGTTATCGAATCTGGAATTCGTAACGAATTTCAGGCATTCGTCGCATTCATGGTGAGTTAGGGAAATGATTGAATGAATTGACGTTTGAATGTTTTTAAATTACTTTTTAGATATTGTAGTTTTCTTTGCGTAGGTAAGCAGATGGACAAGTGTTAAATGACAAATGAATAAATTAGGCATTTCATCACCATTTTTAGGGTTCCCAAAGGGTAAAAACGGAACCCTATTACTAAGACTTCGCTGTCTGTCCGTCTGTCTGTCCGTCTGTCTGTCATCAGGCTGTATGTCATGAACCGTGACAGCTAGACAGTTGACATTTGACGACCCGATTGGCGCAGCGGTAGTGAGGCTGCCTTACGTTCTTAGGGTCCCGGGTTCGAATCCTGGTCGGGGCAAATGTTTGTGTGATGAGCATGGACATTTGTTTCCGAGTCATGGATGTTTATATGTATAATAAGTATGTATTTACAAACAAAAAGTATCTATGTAGTATATCAACTATCTGGTGTCCACGACACAAGCCTCGTTGCTTAGTGTGGTACTAGATGGCGCTGTGTGTAATGTCCAGCAATATTTATTTATTTATTTTCACAGATGATGTATTTCTGTTGCCGCTATAACAACAAATACTAAAAACAGAATAAAATTAATATTTAAGGGGGGCTCCCATACAACAAACGTGATTTTTTTGCCATTTTGTCTAATGTATAGATAATGGTACAGAACCCTTCGTGCGCGAGTCCGACTCGCACTTGGCCGGTTTTTTTTAAATATTAGAGTTGCATTGCTCTAAGATTTCCTGCTGTATCGTGGGTGCGTTTATAAACATTTAAAACTCACAAACACAAACAGCCAGACCCGTTACAGCTACCTGTGGGCCATACAAATATATGTTCCGTGTGGGAATAGAACCCGTGCACCCACGCAGAGCAGCAGCCAATACCCTCGGCGCCAATCGTGCAGAAATATCAAAAAGCACTGCGACTGAACGAAAACATCGTGAGGAAACAGGCATGTTCTAGAACTAAATATTTGAAGACATGTGATATCTACCAACCCGCACTGCGCCCGCGAATTATAGTATAGCCAATGATATATAAACTATAGATACGTTGTCCGCACTCTAAAATGACAACATGAAATGAAGCCAATTGGCCACATCGCGCTTAGTTACGCACCAACCTGTCGCGCGACGCTACGTTTGTTTATAATTTAACTAGCTGTTGCCCGCGGCTTCGCCCGCGTGAAGTTCGGTAACTGTCCAACGGGATCATACTAAAGGGATAAATAGTATCCTACATGTTAATCCAGGTTATAAACTATCTATGTGCCAAATTTCATAATCATCACAATTATAATCATCACAATCGCTATCACAATCACTATCACCATCATTATCACTGTCACAATCACCATCACCATCATCGTTATCACAACAACCATCACCATCACTATTCCAATCACAATCACTATCACTATCACAATCATTATCACAATCACCATCATCGTTATCACAATAAATCAACAATACTCATGTATAGAAGTCGAATCCGCCATCTTTTGGATCTGAAAATAAGTGCCATATTCGTAATCAGCACCAATGATAATCTCAGAATCGACACCCATATTGATTTTTAGACATTTCGACCCCATCGCACCCCAACAGGGGATGATGGTATTTCAGGTCCGCCACATTAAATCTTAAAATCGCTGTTTTTGTAATACACCCGACCCGATACACCATACAAACAATACTGAACCCATTTCCCCCTCTATGGGTTGAATTCTGAAAAAACCTAAAACACATTTCTACCCATTTATCGATAGGAGTACTCCTGTGAAGTTTCGAATAAAACAGTCTAACTAATCTTGATTCCCCATACAAACTTCCGACTCCCGTTACACCCCCTTAGGGAGTAAATTTTGAAAAATTCTTTCTTAGTGCACTGTTAGACCTCATAAGAAACCTACGCGTGCTAAATTTTAAATCTCTGGACCCAGTGGTTTGGGCTGTGAGTTGATTTGTTGACTTTGTCACCCCATTTCTCCATATTAGGAGTTGAATTCTGAAAAATCCTGAAACACAAATGTTTACTCATTTATCGATGGGAGTACTCCTGTTAAGTTTCGAATAAAATAGTCTAACTAATGTTATTTCCCCATGTAAATTTTGGAACCCCGTTTCAGCCCCTTTGGGGGTGAATTTTGAAAAATCCTTTCTTAGTGCACCCTTAAACCTCATAAGGAACCTATCTGACAAATTTGGAATCTCTAGACTCAGCGGTTTGGGCTGTGCATTGATTTATACTTTGTCACCCCATTTCCCTCTCCTGGGAGTTTAATTCGGAAAAAACCTGAAACACAAATGTTTACTCAATTATCGATAGGAGTACTCCCGTTAAGTTTCGAATAAAACAGTTTAAGTAATTTTGTTTCCCCATACAAACTTTGGAGCCCTTTTTCACCCCCTTAGGAAGCGAATTTAAAAAAATCCTTTTTTAGTGCACTCTTTGACCACTTAAGGAACCTACTTGCCAAATTTGGAATTTGTAGACCCAGTGGTTTGGACTGTGAGTTTATATGTCAGTCAGTCAGTTTCTTCTTCTTTTATATATTTTTACTCGACTGCGCCAAAAGGAGGGTTACTGTATAGATTTTATCTAAAATATAAGTAGCCTTAGTTACTCCATAAGTCATCAGCTATCTGCCAGTGCAAGTCCCGTTAAAATCGGTCCCGCCGTTCCAGAGATCAGCCGGAACAAACAGACAACAGACAAAAATTGAAAAAAAAAAAGAATATTTTGTTATATGTACCCTATATACATTCATATGCATATAGTAAAATGCGGTTGTTTTAATATTACAAACAGACACTTTAATTTTATTTATTTGTACAGATAAAGCCCCCTTTTCATCTTTCACCCCCTTAGGGGTTGACATTTTTAAAAACATGTTGCGTTAGCTTCCAACCATAAGCCCAGATAATAAATTTAGTGAGTTTTACTTTGAAAATTAAGGACTTTCCATAAGCAACTTCATTCTCCTTTTTAACCCTTCGGGGGTGGTATTATGAAAAACGCTGAGACACGTATTAATTATTTTTTAATCATCAGCCTAAACACAAAATTTGAAGATCCTAACTTTAAAACTGACGATTTTCCATAAACAACTTCATCCTCCTTTTTAACCCTTCGGGGGTAGAATTGTGAAAAACGCTGAGACACGTATCAATTAATTTTTAATTATCAGCCTAAACACAAAATTTGAAGATCCTAACTTTGAAACTGACGGACTTTCATCTACAACAGATTCATCCCCTTTTTAACCCTTTGGAGGTAGAATTATGAAAAACGCTGAGACACGTATCAATTAATTTTTAAACATCAGCCTAAACACAAAATTTGAAGATCTTAACTTTAAAACTGACGAACTTTCAAACACAACAGCTTCACCCCATTTTTAACCCTTTGGGGGTAGAATTATGAAAAACGCTGAGACACGTATAAATTAATTTTCAATTGTCAGCCTAAATACAACATTTGAAGATCCTAACTTCAAAACTGACGGACTTTCATACAAACTTCCATCCCCTATTTAACTCCCTTAGGGGTTGAATTTCTAAAAATCCTTCCTTATTCCTTGTCTACATTATAAAGGAAACCTTTGTGCAAAATTTCAGCTTTCTAGGTCCAAGGGTTTGGGCTGGGCGTTGATGAGTCAGTCAGTCAGTCAGTCAGTCAGGCCTTTTGTTTTTATTTATATAGATAAATCCTGTGACGTGACTGAAGATGTATATTTATCTGCCTCTCGCAACAGGCATCCCACCGTTCGGTGTCATATTTTCTTTCTCTTTCTTCACGCTTATAAGTAGTTCTAGTATTTTCGCCGTTTTTAAGCGCCGCGATGTTGGTTCATGGCGTGTCTATATATAATACGTCATTGAGTATAGCCCATTCCCTCTCATAGAGAGGAGGCCTGTGTCCCAGCAGTGGAAACATTATTGGCTGGTTATGCTTATATTGAGTAGGTACCTACCTACTCTTTACTGGGTGAACTCCAAATAGTTCAGACAATATTTTGATAAGAAAGTATAGTCTAAGGCAGATAACGCACTTAGCAACTTGATATGGTCAAAGTTGAGTTATTAGTTTATATACATAAACAGGGTGTAAACAACCTCATCACGAAGCCGTCAACCAAGCATTCTGTACATCAAACTAAGTAATTTTACGCAAAAATTATTGCTGGGAAACTACTTTTTTTTTGGGGTGAAAAATCATGTTTTGTGGTAGAACTCAATGTAACGGATTGTATTGTAATGGATTGAATAGTACGGGGGTCGTGGAGGTGTTTAAAGTAAAAATCTTACAATAAAAACTTGTTTTTAAAAAAAAAAAAAACTTGCCAAAAAGTTGGAATTTTGACCCCCAATATCTCCGTAACTAGAAGGTTCCCAGGTATTGTGTAGAACAAAAAGTGATCGCAATGATGAGGAGAACAAGTGCCTTTCGGCTTTAATAAGAGGTTTTTTACACCCTTTAAAGGGTTGATATATTTATTATATAAGTAGGTCGCAAGTACTACTGCTGAGTATGAGGTCCTGGGTTCGATTCCCAGTACGGACAAAATGTTATTGGGTTTTTCCACCGGAAATTTCCTAATAGCAGCCACGGAGTTCGATTTGTGCCCGGTTAATGGCAATAGGCTCGCCCCATATTACATGGGACTTAAACATAATCTGACGATGTGGGTGTACTATTAGGTACCTACACCTCTACCTAACCTTTCGGGAATTACAGGCGTGATGTTATGTTATATTAATAAGTAGGTACTAAACTGCTAGACAACAATTTAATATAAACCTTAACTACCTTGATATACGGTCACGTGCATCCTCTTGTAGTAGCTTGAGGGCGCTCCGAGTACCGCGTGCGAATTCATTCTTATATTGACCGTATATCAAGGTGGTTAAGGTTTATATTAAATTGTTGTCTTCAAATGCGCTCCACTGCGCCTCCAGCGGTGTGCGTGTGCACTGGGCCAAGACTACAATGCGTCAAATTAGCAGTGCATTCTGCTTACATTTGTTTGCATATTGGCACACACTAGTGGCACACTAAACGCACGTACCTTTACCGATCTCCGTTGTTTATTGTAAGAAATAACATAAAATCACGCTTGTAATCCCTGAAGGGATAGGTAAGGGTGTACCTACAGTATAACAAAATTTCGACCGTCACGTTTATGACCCATTTTGTGAACGTCACGCGGTTTCACCCGCGCAGTTTCCGTTCCCTTGGGAGTACGGGAACAAAATATAGCCTATGTTACTTAGGGTGAATGTAGCTTTCTAATGGTGAAAGAATTTTTGAAATCGGTGCAGTAGTTTTTGAGTTTATTCATTACAAACATACACACACACACACACAAAAAATACAAATTTTTCCTCTTTATAATAAAATAAAATAAAAAAATAAAAAAGCCTGTTTATTCCTTGCTTGATTTTTACAATATTAACTTATTTCTAGTGGGATGTGTTAGTGGGTTAGTTTCTTGTTTTGAATGTAGTTGTTAGTTTAGTTAGTTTTCTTCATTTGCAAGGACCCCAGTTTGGGTAAAGGCCTCCTCCAAAGCTGCCCATGTGTCTCTGTCTTTAGCTATTTGGCTCCAATTTGAGCCGGCTGTTCTTATAATCTCGTCCTCCCACCGTGTTAGTGGTCTTCCTCTGCTTCTTTTCCCTTGCGGGCCCTTCCATGTGGTCGCTCTTAGGGTCCATCGTTGGTCTGAAAGCCTCGCAAGGTGGCCTGCCCATTTCCATTTTAGCTTTTGTGCATAGGTCAAGGCATTTTTAGATTTCGTTATAGCTCTTATTTTTGTGTGACGTATTTTATCTATTTTACTTACCTTGAGCATACTTCGCTCCATTCCCCGTTGGCAGGTGGTGATTTTGTGCTTAGCTTTGGCAGTGAAATTCCACGTCTGGCGTGAATTCTACGTCAAACACGGTATGAGGCTCGAGTTCATAATCTTAGTTTTCAAGCTTATAGGCAAGTTACTCTTAAAAATTTCTTTGAGACTCCAGTATTTATTCCACGTTAGTTGCACTCTCCTGTCTATTTCTATTTCATTGGTCTTTCTGTCAAAACTGATTGTTTTTCCCAAGTATATGTAGTGTTCCGTATATTCTAGTGGATCTCCATTGACTCTTATTGGTACCTTTCTGCTATTTGTCATTGTCATGGTCTTGGTGAGATTAATTTCCAGTCCTACATTTGTACTTTCTGTCTGTAAGGACTCAATCATACTCTGTAGCTGCGAGCTTGTTTCCGATAGTAGAACTATGTCGTCTGCGAATCTTAGGTGGCTTAGGAAGGCGCCATCCACATAGATTCCCATTTTACTCCAGTTTAGCTTATTGATTATGACCTCCAGGATAGCTATAAATATTTTCGGGGACAGTGGGTCGCCTTGCCTTACGCCCCTTTTTATGGGGAAGCTTGGACCTAGAGATTCTAGCTTTATTCTCCCCATATTATTCTTGTATATGCTCTTGATGACCTCAATATACACTTCATGGATTCCTTGTTCTTTCAGACTTTCCCAAATGCTGGTGTGTGTTACCGTGTCGAAAGCTTTTTGGTAGTCAATAAATGCTAGGTATAGGGGTCTCTGTTGTTCTTGGTATTTTTGTATAATCAACTCAAGGGTGTGGATGTGGTCTAGCGTAGAGAACCCCTTCCTGAAGCCTGCCTGTTCTACTGCTTGCCTATCATCGATTTCAGGACTGATTCTTGCATTAATGATTGCGGAGAACAGCTTGTATAGACTCGGTAGTAAGCTTATCGGCCTGTAGTTACCAACATTTTTTGGGTCTCCTTTCTTGTAAATTAGAATAATGGATTCGGACCATTGTTTAGGTGTTTCTGATTTTTGCAGGATGAGATTGAATAATTCTGCTAGCGGAGTGGCCAGAATTTCTTGTGCTGTCTTCAATGCTTCGTTCATTTCATTCATTTCATTTCATTTATTCAATAACAATAATAATTGTGTCTGAATGCGTTACATAAATAGGTTAAACAAGTACAAAAAAAAAAAATCACAACTATAAACAATTTCAACATAAAAAAGTAAAAACCATAAAAATATTCAAAAATGTCACCAAAAACTTAATCGATTGTCAAAAATTAAAATCATAATACATAAAATCCAAGAAAACATGTCATAAAAAATAATAAATAGCCACAATGTTCAATAACAATTAATTATAAATAGAAAATCACAATTCAAATTCATTCTTTGTACATACAAATTCATTGAAATATTTTAACATGACCATAACAAAAAAAAAAAAAAAAAAAAAAAATTATCATGTCAAAAATTAAAATAGTGATTAAATAAAATCCATTAAAAATCAAGTGTCATAACATCAAATATTTTTTACAATAAAATTAACAACAAATTAAACTAATGTCTGTGAGTCATGAATTCATCCACGGAATAGAAACATTTTTCCAGTAAGAAGTTTTTTAGTTTATTTTTAAATAAGGTGGTTTTATATAGCAGTGATTTTATGTCCTTAGGCAAACAATTAAATAATTTTACCGCTTGATACTGTACACAATGTGTTACAATATTTAATTTAGGGTTCACTTTATGCTTCAAATATTGGTTCCTTGTGCTTTCCCTTTTTCGTCTCGTCGGTCTCGTCTCGTCTCGTTTGTGTATATGTGTGTTTGTGTATGTGTATATTATCCGATCCTGGGGATTTTTCTACTTTTAGCCTTCTTGTTGCCTCTATAACTTCCATTTCGTCTATTAGTTTTATGTTCTCTTCACTACTGTGCCTTGTGTTGATAATTTGGGTTGAGGATTTTTGAGTTTTGTTATAGTATAGTTCTCTATAAAAATCGGTAGCAGTAGTGATAATATCTATACGCTTGTTCAGCTCCTCTTTATAATATTAGTGTAGATATAGATTTAGTGGACGAGCCTATTTCCGTCACAATAACACAAAAAAAGTTTACAATCACACTTTACCCGACCTGGGAATCGAACCCAAAACTTCAGCAGTAGGTAGCACTTGCGACCAACGAGGTATTATTGCAAAAACATTAAAATTAAAACATCACAATACGTTTTATTTTTATTACGACGTATTTATTTTCCGACTCAGTTCATATTCGGGGTTAACAAACGTCTTTGCATTTAAATAAATGTATTTTTCCGAAGTTCTAGAAATATGTACGACTGGAGTACATTAACAGCTGTTCAAATGTCAACAATGACGTAATATGTACGGGCATTGTTTAAAAACAAATTGAGGTGAGTCAATAGCTCAAACATGGACCAACCTACCTATAAAAATATAGTATAAGTACTTACCTGTGGAGTGTAGGTATTTCGTTAATACTTAGCTGAACTACTTTATGTTCAACTTATAATACGCTTACGGGATATCATCAGTGATTGTTTATTGTTTTGAGCTCCCGATATAACAACACGCAATCACGAAAGATATCCCCGTGAAAATATGTTTAGTTTTAAACCGTGAAAGCTTAAAACAGCGTACTGTATGTTAGTTTATAAAGTATACATACTACACAAAGTATAATTATATCTATGGGCCATTGTAGCCTGAAATAAATGATGTTTTGTTTAAATTCGAATTCCCAGGTCACAATAGAATAATACTTAGTTGCAGAAAGCTTAAAACAGTGTATTGTATGTAAGTTTATGAAGTATAGGTACATACTACACATATTATAATTATATCTATGGGCCACTGTAGCCTGAAATAAATGATGTTACCTATGTTTAAATTCAAATTCCCAGGTCACAATAGAATAATAGTTTCAGAATTTGATGAAATAAATGATTCATACTTTTATTAACCTTTTGGAAAACCAATTTTATTCATTTTATGAAAGAAAAAACCCTTTAATAATTTGTATCCTCTATTGGTAAGCCAAAAGGACTGTATTCAGTGGCCCGAAAGAGTGGCAACCAGTCTAGTACCAAGGGGTATCTTATTTCCTAGTAGCTAGGTTGTGGAGGTCAGATGGACTAGTCAGCTGCATCTAGGGTTGCCAAACATACTTTATATTATCGAATCCTACTTTATTTTTGGTAAGTAATTATACAATAAACTTTTCATACAAATAAAGTATAAGAAAATACTTTATTTCCAACCTTAACTGTGATGCGTAAAACAAAACACACAATATGGGTACTTAACTATTTAGCGGTACACATAATTATGTTAAAACGTATGATGGAAGCGATTTTAATGACTGAACGAAATATTAGACACATTTATATTTATTAGTCTATATAATTATCTTAGCATTATGTATTTATATAAGTATATATTAATATTATCATATATTATGTGTATTTATATATCTTAATAGGTTAAGTTAGGAAAGGCACCTAATCTCTATTCTCTTCCTTTTCTCACACACTATTGTCTACATTTCTTTTTCATTTCTTCTTTTGCAGGTCTGCTGGAAGAAATTTCTTACGAAATAAGCAGTTCCTTTGTATTCATATTTTTAATGTATTTTCCTCTGTTGTTTACTGTGTGTACATAAATAGTAAATAAATAAATAAAATTAGATGTCAGATGTTCGTGTTATTTACTCTCCGTTCCCACCATTTCAGCTTTCACTGAAAGAGTTTTTTCAGTAATTAATCCAGAAGAGCGTCAATAAATTTAATTAAAAACAAATTGTTTATTTATTTAAATTTTGATTGTCAAACAAGCTTTGAAACATTTACAGATAGCAAAAAAAAATTAAGCATGTGCTAAAATCACACAAAAATACGTTTTTAAGGCAATATAAACATAAAATTTGATAAATACTTCTTTTTCTTCCAAATACTTTATTTTTTCCTATTCAAACCATATTATACGTTTTTTTTGTCAAAAAAAAGTTGGCAACCCTAGCTGCATCTGGTCAGACCGTAGGCCGACCCCAACATAGTTTGGGCACAGGTTTGGGTGAAGTCTAGGTAGATGATGGGAATTTTTGTATTATATGTTTTTTAGTTTCGTATAAGCTTCACAGTCTTCACACAAAGGAATCAGTCACGACTTCGCGTGCTTAAGAAAGCACACAAGTTCGTGTAACCTGTTCTTACAATGGTGTTTATTGCCAACTGCTGACCTTCTGACCTCAGACGGAAACTGCGTTTTCACAATACCGCCGTGGGTTTTGTCAGGAAGTATGTACAGGGTGTCCGGTAAATAGATATCCTTGAAATAGCCCATAGCGGAACCCATGGCCGTTCAGAAAAAAAATCCATCAAAAAAAAAATTACATCCGCAGATGTAGGGCCTGCCTATGAATATAATGCCCATATTAAATTTTTTTGCTTCAGTAATTTTTTGTCCTTGTCTACATGAATAACAATAATTCACTATTTAAAAGGTAGATACAATTCCGGGGTTGCGGGACTATTCGAAAGAGATACACAAAGGGCGATGAAGGAACATGGATGGGTTTTAGTCAGTAAAAGTCTGACACTCCCTCCTGCTCCGCCCAGAGCGGGAGGAGTTATTTGATGATTTTCCATTCGAAAAAAAAAAAAAAAAAAAGGCAGGTACAATTATGAAATCTACTTGAATCCGACATTATTTTAAAATTATTAGTCACTCATGTATGCATAGTACATTTTTTTTACCCAAGATGAACTATGTTTAAAAAATAATTCATACTAATTTTCCAAAATAAATGAACTTGCTTACAGGTACTACATAATAAAAAATATTTTTTTTTATATGGCCATAAGTTCTACTACCTATCTGCCATTTCATGGTTATCCTTTAATTACCGGAAGCCCTGTTTATGTAAGTATATCTACTTAGATCCTGCCTAGCTCTGCTTATGGCGAATTATAACATCACGTCTCTGTTATCCCCGAAGAGTTAGGAAGAGGTGTCCCTATTAGTACACCCACATTTTTTTATTTATTTACAGTCAATTATCACATACTAGCTGACCCACGCAACTTCATCTGCGTCACATAAGAGAGAAAAAGCTAACAAAAGGAATACATTTTCCCTGATTTTGCAACATCTTTCATTTATGCTCCGCTCCTTTTGGTCGTAGCGTGATGTTATATAGCCTATAACCTTCCTCAATAAATGGGCTATCCAACACAGAAATAATTTTTCAATTCCAACCAGTAGTTCCTGAGATTAGCGCGTTCAAACAAACAAACAAACTCTTCAGCTTTATAATATTAGTATAGATAATAGCGGGCTGAGCAGAAAACAAGACTCAGTGGCTGCTGCCTGCTACCACACTGAGAAATTCTTTATAAAGGGTGTAAAGGCTCTCCCCGTCATTGTGATCTTTTTTTTTCTACACCATACCTGGAAACCTTCGCTAGTTATTGGGGGTCAAAGTTCCAACTTTTTGACAAGTTTTTTTTTAATACAAGTTTTTAATGTAAGATTTTTACTTTAAACACCTCCACGGCCCCCGTACGATTCAATCCGTCCATCAGCACAATGTTTTGAGTGCGTTACATTGAGTTCTACCACAAAACATGACATTTCAACCCAAAAAAAAAAGAATTCATTTCCCAGCAATAATTTTTGCGTAAAGTTACTTAGTTTGTTGTACAGAATGCTTGGTTGACGGCTTCGTGATGAGGTCTTTTACATCCTGTAGAAAAACCCAAAACAATTTGGCCGACCTGGGAATCGAACTCAGCTACTTATGCTCAGCAGTCGCTCTTGTCCAACGAGGTGACTGGTTGTCAAAAATTAAATAGGTAAGAGGTTTTGTCTTACTGTGCTTATGATAACAATATCTTACTACTCTGTTATTGATACTGGGTACCAATATCTCGAAACTTATCACTTTGATAAACGATATCTTCTGAACGGCTATTTATTGTCGTTGCAGGCCATAGACCTCTTCTAATACAGATTGTTCATTGATCATCGAGATTGTGTCATATTGCAGGTATTATTGTCTTGTTTGAACACAATGTGATCTTGCAGGTATCAGGGATCTAGTAGTTTTCAAAATTAAATTAGATAAACCACACTCTTAACATTGGACTCCCAGGGTTGAATTTAGGTACTTACTTGTTTTCAAAATTACAAAATTGCGGATTTAAAGTCAAAGTCAATCATTTCTAAGAAATCTCACGCTAGATGCACTTTTAACTGACTTAAAACAGGAGGAGGTTCTCAATTCGATTGGAATTTTTTTTTGGTCGTCAAACTTTAGAACAAGAAAAATTAATTGATTCTAATTGTCCATTCGCAAGTGTATAGTTAGATTATTCTAATCTATGGGTATAGTTTCGTATGGAAAAAAATGTGCAAAAAAACTACATAAGTAAGTACCTAAAAGACTTACTCTTTTTTAATGTAGGTATTCTGCCGTTTTTATGAAGTTCTAGACGAAATTCACAACATAACGTCAATTTAAAATTATCACTCCTTACACGTTTTCTGCATCTCGGTCACTCAATGTTTTTGTTCTTACATAAAAACGGTGAAATCATCGATATTTTTATAAGTAGGTACATGAGCATTTATCTACCTTTGAGTTTTGTTTATTCATTTAAAGGAGAACCAACAGCTGAAATAAGCGAGTAATATTTGTATAAGTTTTAAACAAATAATAAATTAAACAAATAATTAATAATATAAATAATAAAAAATATATTTATAATCTATACTATAAACTATATATAATATTATAAAGCTGAACAGTCTTATTACAAAAAACTAAATAAACCTTGGTTTAAACCTAGACTATCAAGTCCAGGCTTATCTGCAAAACCATGGTCTAAATTTGTTCGTATTACAAAACTTAAAAAAACCGTGGTCTTCTTAGTACCGTGATTTGAACCATTGTCTAAATATCAACCACAGATTAATACAAATATCATTCGTTCTTCATGATGTCATTCTATTGCAACGTTCCGTTTGCCCAGAAAAGAAAACGTTTTGATAATACGCTAATGATTAGATGATGTTTAGGAGTGTTTAAAATATTGAGACCTGGTTATTTTACATGGATACAAACATTATTTAGTTATTTCATCCTTTGTAGTTTTGTTTAGGTTTAAGCACATTACTTTTATCGTATTCATTTCTAAACGTACATCTAAGTACGTGTATCGAAACGTAACATTCTTACGTGCGCGTTATATGAAACCATAACATTAAACAAAACCATCGCAAGGTGAACAATTTAGCTTTGCCATTTATACGTATGTCTTATTAGAACAATAAAATATTGCCTGTTTGTTTACCTCCTTTAATAATTTAATGTGATGAACCAACAAAAAAAAACGATCTGAGAATTGGAATGCCGAGGAAAAGTAAGTAAACGTAAATTACTTAGACTTAGATTAACTTGAAATACGTCTCTGATTTATTGATTTTAAGCTAAAACAACACAACACAATGCAAAAGATGATAATTAACCTAAAAGAGAAACTGGCAGATCCGATTTAGTGATTTAGACCATCGTTAAACTAGGGGTCGCCGAGGTTTAGCGTTAGACCATGGTTTAGTCCATGGTTTATCGCAAAACTACGATTTGTAATACCATTTTTGTGTAAACCGTGGTTTATAGAAGTTTAAACCAGGTTTATTAGTTAAACCGCTTTTTGTAATAAGACTGGAAGAGTTTGTTTGTTTGTTTGTTTGAACGCGCTAATCTCAGGAACTACTGGTTGGAATTGAAAAAATATTTTTGTGTTGGATAGCCCATTTATTGAGGAAGGTTATAGGCTATATAACATCACGCTACGACCAAAAGGAGCGGAGCATAAATGAAAGATGTTGCAAAAACGGGGAAAATGTATTCCTTTAGTTAGCTTTTTCTCTCTTATGTGACGCAGACGAAGTTGCGTGGGTCAGCTAGTTTATATATATTTTTGTATTTTGGAAAAGCTTTAAGAATAACATAACACCACGCCTGTGATATCCGAAGTGTTAGGCAGATGTGGACCTACGTAGGTGCACCCATATTACGCCAGTTATGTAAGTCCCAAGTAATAGGGGGCGAGCCTATTGTTATCAACCGGGCAAGCATTCATAATCCGTGTCTGCTACTGAGTGTCTGATGGAAAAAGACAAAGTCAAACAGACAAACACAAACAAACACAAACATCAATTTACTGATTCATAGTTGTATACGTATATTTAACTGAGTTTACTTGTACAATATGTAGCTTACGATATTACTTCTTATTGTTTTCTTTTTTGTCCATGTGGTGGTTCCGTTTAAGTAATTGTTACACTGTGTAGAGTTTAAACGCATGTTTATCTTTGTTTGTAAATTAGTGTAAACAATTGTTGGTAGGCCTAATCTATACATATAATAAATCTGTAGAAAAATCGTTTTTGTACATTGAAAATCTTAAAAAAAAAATTGTCAGGGTGTGAAAGGATAACCAACAGAACTCATTTCCAGCAATTTTGGGATTTTTGTCTGTTTATCTGTTTGTCTGTTTCGATGATCAAGCATCACGTAAAATATACGAAACCAATATAGATAACTTTTATACATAAAATTGAGCATATATTGAGGTATTACTTAGTTTTTGTTTCATCGTAATCAGTTAATTCTATCAGAAGATATATGAATTTAAAGTGTTCAAGGAGAACTAATCATCAAATGTAAGATGCAGCGACATATATTGTACTAGAATGGTAATAATGACTAAAATGTGCTCACCAGCTAACTTTTAAATCGACTAACTGACTTTATAAAAGTTATTATAATATAAGGTACTTTAGATTAGTCTACATGATGCTGCTTTGAAAATTTACAACATGCATTATATTTAAGCAGTTGGTCATTATATGGCGTTGTTCATTTCACTCCATTTTCTGAATCGAATGACCCTCGCCGGTGTCAGTTGCCTGAATATTGGTTTCTTGACCGAAGTTACAAAAAGAAGGAAGTTTTCAATTCGACGCGTATATTTTTTACGCATAACTATTTACAGAGAAGTCGGATTTACATGGTCCTTTTTTGTGAAAAGCTTAGGTAGGTATATCTCAAAGTTGTTCCAATTTATAATTGAAAAATCGTGTTTGGGCTAATTTTCTGCACCTTTGATGGGAACTTTCGACCTAGCTGGAGTATGAGTGTCATCGAGTGTAAGGATGAAGACGTAAGGCTGTAGAGCCAAGCCCTTAATTGGAAAAAAAACATAAGTAGAAATATCGGAGAAATTAAATTGTTACCAACTTGAATCTATACTTATATTATAAAGCTTATACATACTTACTTATATTATACTTATATTATATTTGTTTGTTTGGTGGGACTGCTGGTTCGAATAAAAAAAAAACTTTTAGTGTTGGATAGTCCATTCACCGAGGAAGGTTATCTAACATCACGCTACTACTAATAGGAGCGAAGCATCAATGATTAATGTTGTAAAAACGGGGAAAAATTATTTCTTTTGAGAGCTTCCGTTGCGAGCGCTGCATAAACGGTTAAAATTACAAAACAATCATGTATTATGGAATTGTTCCTCTTAAAAAGTATAAAAAAACAGCCATAGCATAATTATGTCTATCTTTTAAAGGTATCTTCACACTCTCTCTAACCCTCTCTCTCATGTGACGCAGACGAAGTTGCGCGGGTCAGCTAGTACATAAATATAAAATAAAATAAAATCAACAGTTCATGCTCAACATTTGCGCTTGCGACCACTAGCAAGTACTATTATCTATTCTGTGCCACTAGCTTAGGACAACGAGGAAGTCTATGTAAGTACTGTTGAGGACACTCCCGCCTGATCAACACTAAGCTAATTTTTGCTTGCACTCGCAACATAGAAACGCTCTCAAGCCCCGCCCCGTTGACCTTGTATAGAAATAATGAATGAAAAACAATACCGATCGGCCGAGCGCACCAACGACGCACGCCAAACGAGAGTTATTGTTATTTTGCGCGCCAAATTGACGCTTTCCTAATAGGCCTAAACATTAATGGGGTGTGGCTCGGCGCCTCCGCATGATTTAAGCGGAAAATATTAACTGATCAGGTGGAAAAGACAACGACTGTACCTACGATGTATAATGTCAGTGTTTGTTTACGTATTCGTATGTAGGTGTTCATAATGTATTTATAATATAGTAAACATGGACCTATGAGGATAGTCGAGCCCCTTCGATTGTTAACAAAATACGATCAATCATGTAGGTACCTACCACAGAACAGAAAAAACAGTAGAAGTCGTATATGGGCGGGGCGCGCGTACAGCTTTGCGCTGTTCCGCAAAGTGTTTCCCCCACGCACACGCCACGCACATCAGTCTAGATAGAAGCGTCACAGTGACAATAACTTCTACAAAACTTAACTTAACTTTAAAAAAGTACTAAAATGCCTTATTGTGCTGTTCTAGAATGTAAAAACGATAGCAGAACCAAAAATGTATCAAATGGTGGTATATCATACCATCGATAAGTCTTAATTTGCTTTATTTCGATTAAAATTTTAAAAACATTATTTTATTAGACAAGACAAGTACAAATAGACTTTGTTGTTTACATCATAGGGTCTACTTTCTTTTAACTCAAACATATTATTCTCGCAGATTCCAACTACGCACATGTCACAGACTCACAGTCCGCTACTCAATTAGAGATTGACGTTATCGATAATGAGTTATCGATATTTTAAACTTCAATGTTCTATGATGTATCGGTAAAAAATTAACCCTGTGTGCGTTTTTTATGATTCTGAATTAGTAATGTTGAGATTAATTAAAAACGGCGAAAGTAGATTTTGAACAGCGTAGTTTTATTCAAGAGATTCCACAGCACAGAGTGCGTCAAATCGACATTATATACTAGTGAGGTACTACTAAATTAGTGTTGTCACTACACGTCTTGATAATCGGTCAAGCAAAATTTATTATTACAACACTCTCACCAAATTTTAACTTTACAGACATCTTAAAGAAAAATATTAGAGACTGACAGACAACCTTTTATCAAATAATACCCTAAATAAATATTGGATCATTTTTAACTCCTGTTGGACAGCTTATGAAAGTAAGACTCTGATTGAATCATATCTCACCGTAGGAGAGTAGACTTCAGTGTTATCAAGCTTTCAAGAGCCATAATCATTGGCTGATAGACCTCGGGTAAACCTGCCAGTAATAAGGTTCCCAGCCATTCATCATCCACATTAAAACCAATATTTCTTAATTTGTGTGCAGTTGACATTATTTTGCTAACATAGTCTTCGATACCGTGGCATGTTTCTAGCGTTGTGGTTATCAGATCTCTTAGTAAACCAACTCTGCGTGTCAGCCCTTTGTCATCAAAAGCTTTAGAAAGGTTATTCCACACTTCTTTGGCAGTTTTGGCCTCTTGAATGTGTACATAGTTGGTGGGATGCACCAATAAAACAATTTTGGACTTAGCTTTCGTATCTTGTTTGACATCGACTTTTCTTCGGTAACACAATGCCATAAATCCTCGTGTTCAAGATATCTTTGGACGGCAAATCTCCACGTTGGATAGTTTTCTCTCCCGGTCAGCTTTTCAATCAGTGCCATATTATTTGTAGACGACATTTTGCTAATGAAGAAAAAATTTAAATTGTGTCACAAAAGACCACGCGTTGACAATTATATTTGAATACAGAACTACTTTTTTTTCACGGAATTTACTTTTGTATTTTAATTATCACTTGCATTTATTTAATATTTTAAAAGAAATCAGGCGGCCTGGGCCCATAACCTGTTGAGATTAATTAAACACGGCGAAAGTAGATTTTGAACAATGTAGTTTTATTCAAGAGATTCCACAGCACAGAGTGCGTCAAATCGACATTATATACTAGTGAGGTGCTACTAAATTAGTGTTGTCACTACACGTCTTGATAATCGGTAAGGCAAAATTTATTATTACAACAAGTAATAGGTGAATGAATTGTTCCAACCTCTTTTTTTAATTTTCCTTATAAGGTTTGAAATAAGTTTAAAACATGGGTAGGGGGAATCTATTCGTAATATTCAAATTGAGAAAAGATTTATCTCACCTTAGGTCATTCACAAAATCTCGAGTCGGTCAAGCCAAGTTGGGAGTCGCAGGGCGATTTACGGCCACCGTAGGCGTGGACCTGCGGATGGCGAGCGATGATGGGTGGCTCGCCGTCAGATAGGGACCAGGCCCGTGTTAGTTTAATAAGTGGCCTATGTGTTAGTCCGAAATTTCATCAAAGGTCGCTAAGGAGTTCGTCGAGCTAAAACATACTTAAAACGAGTGTAGCTGCCGGCGAAATCGCAGGGTTTCATGTCAATAGAAAGTAGGTACTAGGTACCCGTAGTAACAAATCGTGTAGTTTAATCTGTTACCTTTCTATCAAATAGTCTATTTTTCTAAATCAATCAGTTGTTGACAATATTAACATAACAATACATTCTTAATTATTCTTTCTATGAATCATAAGCATTATTATAAATTAATAATTTCAAACATATTTTATTATTAAGTACTTCATTCATTTTGAATTTTAAACTATTTATCGACTCTTGTATTATATTTGAAAATAAAACGCAATGTTGATAAAAAAGCAACGATAGTGGTACAACCCTAGAAAAAGACGAATAGCACAAAAATAGTAATGAGCTCGTTACGGAAATATCAATCTTATTACTAACTTAATTAATAAAGGTTTATTAAATGCATTTAGTGTAGTGACATCTAGCGGCGAGTAGCAGAACTTGCTCGTAAAACTATTTCCTAAGAGCTAATACGTAAACAGAGTAGATAATAAACCACTCTATTAGCATGTGATTACGGTTTATTTTCAAATAAACGAAGACTAATATATTTCTTACTTTCATTTAATATGAAATTACCAATCACGCTTTTCTTAGTGTTACGAAATACGTTTATGTGTTAGTTTGGGGTACGCTGGTTCCGATACTAATAAAGCGCTATGCGAATTCTACTGTTTTTTCTGTTCTGTGGTACCAACCAACATATCAGAAAAATATTTATGATGCCTGTGAAATTTTAATAATGCATTGTTCTATGTTACCAACTTAGACAATGACATTAATTCTTACTGCGTTCTTCTGTATTTTTTATGTTACTCATATTTATCGAACTGCTGTTTTGTTTAGCTTTTCCATAATCGATAACAAATTCAAGTTGTTTCATTAAGAGCGTACTATGTACCTCAGATTAGCAACTCTTTTTGTGGTGGTTCAAACTTCGTTTGTAATACTGTTATAATAACGTTCTAATCAGCTTGCACTACAAAGCGGTTGTTACGTCAGTCACTGCGGCCGTTATTATTATATGTGATGTTTAAACAAAATGGGTTATGAAAAAAGAAAAGTTAGTAACAACCCCAACTTAAGAGCCTATACTACCTCAAATGGCTTAGCATGATCCTCCATTACGCCTAAAATACTGCAGCATTCATTTTGAAATAAATAATTATATGGTAAAGTTGAGGATTAATGTTAGGTCTTATGTTTGGCGAAAACACGATTTCATAAAATTTTAGTTACCTCCAAATCGAACAATAAACCGCTGGTATTCAAAAAGTACTTCAAATAAGATCATGAAACTTTGCATACTAACTGAACCAACTATAAAGCAGGTCTTATGTTTTTAATTTTTTCCAAAAGACGAAAATTTGATTTTCTAAAGAATAAAAACCACTCATTTCGCACTATTCGGCCGCAGTGACTGACATAACAACCGCTTTGTAGTGCAAGCTGATTAGAACGTTATTCTAACAGTATTACAAACGAAGTTTGAACCAACACAAATAGAGTTGCTAATCTGAGGTTGTATAGGCTCTTAAGCATAACTAGGGAAATGTGGGTGTATTATTAGGTACAGCTCGCCAAAAAGTTGAGATGGTGGCGAAACGCGGAACTACATTTTCCTACCTGGCAATGCCACGTTTTATGTCAAACTGGACAATGTCATTGGCTTGTCACTGCTCAGGGTTGTCAGAAAGTCGCTAACAACGCCCTCATTTGTTCCATACTCTTTAGTAGCTTAAATTGAGTATAGTTAATTTCGTTTAATTACACTTCTTCATTCGTCATTATTTCATGTTATGACTTGTTTGTTTTTAAAGCCATTGGTGTTATTACGTTATGAGTTAGTACCAAGGTGAGAATTCTAGAATTTTCTCGAACGCACTTATTGAAACATTTGCCACAATGTTATACGAGTGAGCATTATTGTACTTATTATGAAACTAGAAGTCACCTTGAGTCGCGCCATGTGATACGGTGACCATACAAAATTGAAACTGATTAAGAAATACCTACATTGTTTAGTTACATAAGTAGGTACTATGGGGGTCTTTTCCGCCTGACCATTTTAAAATGTTTTCGCTTAAATCATGCGGAGGCGCCGAGCCACGCCCCCTTAAAGTTTGGGCCTATTAGGAAAGCGTCAACTTTGGCGCGCAAAATAACAATAACTCTCGTTTGGCGTGCGTCGTCAGTGCGCTCGGCCGATTCGGTATCTTTTCATTCATTTTTTTCTACACAAAGTCAACGGGGCGGGGCTAGAGAGCGTTTTTATGTTGCGAGTGCAAGCAAAAATGAGCTTAGTGGTGGTCAGGCGGGAGTGTCCTCGATAGTACCTAACTAAAAACTTCGTGGTGTAAATTAACAGTTAGGTACATTGAAATTGATTTTCTTTCCATATCCCTAATTTCTTCCACAACTTTATTTTCTGGGAACTGTAGTTTATTAATTAGACCTGATTAAAAAAGGTTAAATGTTGTATTGCATAGCAAAAAATAAAGGAGAGGAGAGGTGAATGACACATTGTAAAAATCTCCAATCATTCTGTGTCAATAATTCTGTGTCTCCAATACTACGCCTATAAAACAGTAAGTCACCAAAATAAACAAACCGCAATAGATAACCAATTCCGACAATTATTTCGTTATGCTTTACAATGCATTTATATTTTATTGAACTCGTTCTTAACACATGTGACGTAGCTGTTTATAACAATGACAATGTCACTGGTTATAATTCAGTTAATTTATTTCAGAAATTAGTATAAGCCATTGAAGTGATACAAATTATCAGGAAAATGCCAGGCACAAGTAGGTAGGTAGGTATACCAAAAAAGCTTACTTTCCTGTTTTGTTGACATTGGTGCCGATTCCCTTGTTTACAAACTAAACCAAATTTAAGTTCAGTGCATCTTTTTCTTTCTATTTCATTAAGAAAAGGA
Source organism: Xestia xanthographa (assembly GCA_905147715.2). Classification (NCBI taxonomy): domain Eukaryota; kingdom Metazoa; phylum Arthropoda; class Insecta; order Lepidoptera; family Noctuidae; genus Xestia; species Xestia xanthographa. The sequence continues at coordinate 10,967,274 of LR990649.1, read as the reverse complement.
CAGAAGATCAATTTTAGTTATGTTCTGTCAAATTAATCAGCTCCATACAAGTTTTAGACGCGATTAAAAAGTTGACTACTAAAATTACATCAAATTACGTCAGGTGCTGACTAATTTGTTATCTTCTGTCCTTTTCATAATGAAATAGAAAGAAAAAGATGCATTCAACTTAAATTTAGTTTAGTTTGTGAACAAGGGAATCGGCACCATTGACATTTTTATACAAGGTTTAAAATAGGTCCAAAATATGAGTCGCGACTAACGCATATGTAGTTACAGAAGTATATCATTGATTTCAATAAGGGGACTACAGGAGCTAAACGCTAGTATGATAGTTTTTTGAAAACATAATACAACTAATATTACTCAATAAAAAAAAACACGAACTTGATCTCTAAAATTCTTTTAACGAGTAAAAAAAAACCATACTAAAATACATGCATCATCATCATCATCATTTCAGCCGAAAGACGTCCACTGCTGGACATAGGCCTCCCCCAAGTGTCGCCACATTGACCGGTCCCGTGCGACTCGCATCCAGCGGATTCCCGCAACCTTCACCAGGTCATCAGTCCACCTAGTGGGAGGCCTTCCAACGCAACGTCTTCCGGTTCGCGGTCGCCACTCCAGAACTTTTCGGCCCCATCGGCCATCCGTTCTGCGAGCAATGTGCCCTGCCCACTGCCACTTAAGTTTGGCAATTCTTCGGGCTACGTCGGTAACCTTGGTTCTCTTGCGGATGTCTTCATTTCTGATTCGATCGCGCAAGGAAACTCCGAGCATAGCCCTCTCCATTGCCCTTTGGGTGACTTTAAGCCTTCTGATGAGGCCCATTGTGAGCGACCACGTTTCGGTCCCGTATGTAATCACTGGCAACACACACTGGTCATAGACTTTCGTCTTGAGACACTGCGGTAAGTTGGACGAGAAGATACCGCGCAACTTCCCGAACGCTGCCCAGCCTAGTCGGATTCGACGATTGACCTCTTTCTCGAAGTTAGACCTACCTAACTGGACCGTTTGTCCTAGATACACATAATCGTCTACAACTTCGAGTGTGGAGTCTCCGATCTTGATAGGAGTGGGTGTGACATGGGCATTCAACATGACCTTGGTTTTGTCCATGTTCATTTTAAGACCCACTCTTCCGGAAGCTCCACTGAGGTCATCGAGCATTGTACTGAGGTCCTCCATGGTCTCAGCCATGACCACTATATCGTCGGCAAACCGAAGGTGAGTGATGTACTCGCCATTGACGTTGATGCCTAGCCCTCTCCAGTCCAAAACCTTGAAGACATCCTCCAGTGCAGCGGTGAACAGTTTCGGAGAAATGACGTCTCCCTGTCTCACACCTCGCTGCAGGAGGATAGGTTCCGAGGTTGGTCCTGAAGTCGGACTGACATGGTGGCATTTTTGTACAAACACTTCAACACCTCGATGTACCGATAGTCGATTTGGCACCGTTGGAGAGACTGCAGTACAGCCCAGGTCTCGATCGAATCGAAGGCTTTCTCGTAGTCCACAAACGCTAAACAGAGGGGCAGGTTATACTCTTCGGTCTTCTGTATAACTTGCCGCAGCGTATGTATGTGGTCCACGGTGCTAAAGCCTTTTCGGAAACCGGCTTGTTCGAGTGGCTGGAAATAGTCAAACCTGCGCGCGAGACGATTCGTGATGACTCTAGAAAACAACTTGTAGACATGGCTTAGAAGTGAGATGGGCCTATAATTCATCAGCCGGGCATTGTCACCCTTCTTGAAGAAGAGTACCACCACACCCCTGCACCATGCCTGTGGCGTTTTTCCCTCAAGTATGACGGAATTAAACAGCTTCTGAAGGGCCTTAAGTACCGGTTTTCCACCCGCCTTCAGGAGTTCGGCCGTAATTCCGTCATCACCCGGTGCCTTGTTGTTTTTGAGCTGCTTCAGAGCCATCCTAATCTCGTACAGGCTGACGTCCGGGATGTCTTCGGTATAGTGTCGGGTCAGTCTAGCTCTTGGGTCGTTTGCTAGATCTACGACGGGTTTACTGGTTGACGTGTACAACTGTCCATAGAAGCTCTCGATCTCCCTCAGAAGCTCCGGTTTGGCGGATAAGATCCTACCATCGTCGGTCTTCAGTTTCGTGAGCTGGCTCTGCCCAATAGCCAGATCTCTTGCAAATACCTTGGAGCCTTTATTCCGCTCAATCGCGTCTTTAATACGCTCGGTATTAAAGCGGCGGAGGTCGCTCTTCAAGGATTTAGAGATCCGTCTATTGAGCTGCCGGTATTTGCACGCCTCGTCTGAAGACTGCAGGATCATCTCACGCCGCTCCTTCATGAGCTTGAGAGTGTGATCGGAGAGTCTCTTGTTCTGATGTGTACGACGTGCCTTGAAGAACTTAGACCCGGTCGTATGGACAGTTTCCACGAACCCATCGTTGTATTCGTCCACTGAGCTTCCTAGGCACTCGAAACGGTTCTGGAGTTCAAGCTGAAAGCTCTCGGGGTTTTGGATTTGGATCTGTGCTGGACGGAGCGTAGACTTCATCAGTCGAGACCTTTCAAGCTTAATATTGATGTTCAATGTGCCTCTTACCATGCGGTGATCGCTCCCGGTTTTCACCGAATTGATCACCGAGACATCATTGAACATTTGCTTCTTGGTTGACATGATGAAGTCAATCTCATTTCTAGTTGCACCATCGGGGCTTTGCCAGGTCCACTTCCTGTGCTCACGCTTTTTGAAGAAGGAGTTCATCATATAGAGGCCCTCCTTCTCCATAAAACTAGCCAGTTGGTGACCCCGGCGATTCCGATGTCCAACTCCAAATTGCCCCACCTGCAGCTCATCCCCGTCTCGTTTGCCCAGTTTCGCGTTGAAGTCCCCCATGACAACGGTGAAGTAAGTTTTGGAACCATGCATGGCTTTAGAAATATCCTCATACATGGTCTCCACTTCGTCGTCGGGGTGTGCCGAGGTCGGGGCGTAGACCTGTATGACCTTCAGCGAATATCTGGAGGATATTCTGAGTATAAGGTACGCCACCCTGGTTGACACACTCTCGATCTTCACCACGTTGTTCACAAGGGACTTGTGGACGATAAACCCAACACCACCTTGGGATTGCCGGTCACCCTCACGGAAATAGAGCAGGTTGCCAGATTTCAGGATTATCGTGTCCTCCCCCTCTCTTCGGACTTCAGACAATCCCACAATACTCCATCGCAGCCTGCTCAATTCCTCTTCGAGTTCCGCTATCTTCTCGTCGGTCCGGAGTGTGCGTGCGTTATACGTTGCCAGGTCCAGTCGTTGGTATTGGCAGCCGGATCCCATCCGGGGATTCTTCGCACCCCTTGCCACGCCGTAACCTCGACCGCTGCCGTAGTTGAGGGTAGACGGGCTGCCGGGCACTAGGGGCCATTTTCTTAATGCGGTATTCATAATGGGGGGGTTTTGCCATAATCGCCACGCTTGGCAAGCGGGTTGGCGATCGCAGTACAGTTCTTCCAATAGACACAGAGAGCGCTGCTGCCCATTCTCTGGTAATCCCTTAGTCGCCTCTTACGACACCCACGGGAAGATATGGGATGGTGCTATTCTTTACGTCCGACACCATACGGAACTAAAATACATGCGATCATTCTGAATGTTTGACAAATAATTCTACAAGCAACATAATTAGCATGACAGTGGTGTCGATTCTGTTGTGCACAAACTAAACTTAATTTAGGCTGTTGCTATCTTTTACTAAAAGGCGGTGCGAGAAAAGGACGGCTATAGCTATGAACTAAGTTAGAGATCTATGTCAAACTATGTTTATGCCGTGCGCTTCACCGTGTTTTTAGTCGACATGATTTTACGTGCACCCTTCATTTGTATGGAACTATTAGTTCCAACTAAATTTGACAGCTCTAAATTATGTCCGTCTCTTTCTCGTTTTATCAGAGAGAAAAAGATAGCAATAGCCTAAATTTAATTTATTATGTGCACAACAGAATCGACACCAATTTTTTTAGTCCAATCAATAGATTTTTTGTAAATCGCAATTGGCCACTCATTTCGCAGTATTTCGCACTATTCGGCCGCAGTGACTGACGTAACAACCACTTTGTAGTGCAAGCTGATTAGAACTTTATTCTAACAGTATTTCAAACGGAGTTTGAACAACCACAAATAGAGTTGCTAATTTAGCTCCTGTAGTCGCCTTAAATAACTGTTTCGTGAAAAAGTCATTCGATTCGACACTGACCTGCAAATTGCAAAAAACGTAAGAATATTTGAATTTCGCAGGCTACCATGGCGCCTTCACCTTTTCAGTGTCAAAAACATCTATCAATTCAACAACAAGCTTAAAATCTCAGAAAATCCACTTACTCATACTGCCTCAGATCCTCAGCAGTGATGATGCTGCCGACCCTCTCCAGGTCATCTAGGAGGTCTGCAGCCAGGGTCCCGTTGTACAGGTCATCGCCGCCGTTCTCTGCTATCCTCTGGAAGGTGTTGCACAGCGCCTCACTGGGCTTCACGATGGTGCCAGGCTTGTGGAACTGACCCTTGGCTGTGTTGAAGTACATTTTCCTGGGGATATAAGGAAGTTGGTCAGCTTCCTAGTGCTTTATATGGGTAGAGGAAGATGGTGTATGGTCGTGGACAACTGGATTATTTTTGTACTAGCCGTGCCCCGTGGTTTTACCCACCGTGGCTCCCTTTTTTAATTTTTGCCTAGCCTATAAAGGTCTTAGCATAATATTAAATAGCCTAACCTTCCTCAAGAATGGGGAAGGAAACTGTAGAACTAATGGCGCTAGCATAGCTGGTGCCCAACATCGTCATTGGTTGAAAATGTGGTAATGTCATTTAATATTTGAAAATACTTAACCTCATTGGTCAGATTGAGACCAGCTATGGTGGCGCCATCTTAGATTATCTTTGCCTGTGTCTCCCCATTGGATTATCAATTTTTTTTTTTGAAATCTGACTGGTATTTCAGAAATTAGCGCGTCAAAAAAAACATACTTTCAGCTATAGGTAAGCACATATTATTTTATTAGTACTTGTATATTTTAAAGAACAGTTTTGTCTCTTCCGGATTTTAAGTAGGTATTCTGTCATCAGCCAGTACAAAGAACTGTATAATGATAAATTAGCTAACATCGTTATTACTATGTAAACAATTACCTAATCCATTTGTTTTGAAAGTTTTGAAACGATTACGTTATTTTGTTGCTGTCAGCTATCATAATTAATTAGCTGTGGTAGACAATACTTTTTGTTTTTGTTATTAAAAAAGATAGTAGGTATATGTTGACTGGCCATGGAATATAAGCATAATTAGCCAATAATGTTCCCACGGCTGGGACACGGGCCTCCTCTCTCTCCTCTCTTTGGCCTTTTGCTGGCTTTGGGTTGTAGGTAATCTACCACGTGGGCCTAGTGCGGGTTGGTAGATGTCACATGTCTTCGAATTTTTGGCTCTAGGACATGTCACTAATATTATAAAGAGGAAAGATTTGTATTTTTGTGTGTGTGTGTTTGTAATGAATAAACTCAAATACTACTGCGCCGATTTCAAAAAATCTTTCACCATTAGAAAGCTACATTCACCCTGAGTAACATAAGCTATATTTTATCCCCGTACTCCCACAGGAACGGGAACTACGCGGGTGAAACCGCGTGACGTCCGCTAGTCATTTATTATTCGTCGTGTTACTTAAAATAAACGCAACATTTTCAAGACTTGTGTCAATAAATAACATGAGCTCGGCGTTGAGGAAGCGATGTGTATTTATAGCATGAGGAAGTAGGTGATCAAATACAAAGCCGAAGATTACGCTACAGAATACATTGTACTTAAATACCTTGACTGACTGCTTAAATTGCCCACAATTACCTTCAGAAGACCCTTCCTTGGATTAAGGAGTTTTTACGAAGTAGCGGAAGAACAAATAAACAATGGAATGTGTGAACGATGATATGGGTTTATAGGAGGTACTGTCGAGAGAACAAGTAATAGAGATAAGCTTGGAAGAAGACATGCTGCGCCAACCCCCAAAGAAATTGGGATAAGGGCAGAGAATGATGAATGATGGAGGTACTATGGGGGTCTTTTCCGCCTGATCATTTTAATTTTTTTTCGCTTAAAACATGCGGAGGCGCCGAGCCACGCCCCTTTAAAGTTTGGGCTTATTAGGAAAGCCTCAACTTTGGCGTTCAAAATAACAAAAACTCTCGATTGGCGTGCGTCGTCAGTGCGCTCGGCCGATTCGGTATCTTTTCATTCATTTTTTCTATACAAAGTCAACGGGGCGGGGCTAGAGAGCGTTTCTATGTTGCGAGTGCAAGCAAAAATAAGCTTAGTGGTGGTCAGGCGGGAGTGTCCTCGATAGTACTAATAGTGCTACGAAAAATGCTACGGGACGTCTACGCTACAGGTAGTAAAAATGCTACGGGATGTCTACGCTACAGGTAGTAAAAATGCTACGGGATGTCTACGCTACAGGTAGTAAAAATGCTACGGGACGTCTACGCTACAGGTAGTAAAAATGCTACGGGAGGTCTACGCTACAGGTAGTAAAAATGCTATGGGAGGTCTACGCTACCGGTAGTAAAAATGCTACGGGAGGTCTACGCTACAGGTAGGTAATAAAAATGCTACGCATTATTTTGGGGAAACTTTCGTAGCATTGTAAATCTGTGCTTTGTTTTAGTTTGATTCATATTCAGTAGAGCATGGTACACTCTCGATTCCTAAAGTATATGGTGAAGGAAAACAACAGCAGGGAACCGAACTAAAAATTCGGAGATCTTGTGACACCCACAAATACGCAGTGGACCCGCGTAATGGATTATGGCCTATGGCTCATTACCTATTACAGTGAGGAAGCCTGTTTCGCAGTAGTGAGACATAGGTCAAAGGTACAGACAGAATAGTATTCATAAGAAGTTTAGGATTCATCAGCCTACTGCCCTTATCCCAATTAATTCGAGGTCGGCGCAGTATATCTTCTTCCTTAGTTTTCTGTGGGGGAAAATATAATGACCACCAAAAATAACTTTGTGACCATTAACATCTATCACCTTAAGTTATCAATTGATCACCAAATTTAGTAAATTGAGCACCAAATTTTAATGAGGTGTTTGATGACAAACTAGTTTTGCCTATGCACCCCGACGTGGATAGATTAGGTTAGAAGGGTATAACCCTTCGTGGTTATGTTTTTAGGAGTCCGGAGTTCCGTCGTCCGGGTCTTCCTCAACTCGGATGCAAGAGCATAACAGTTCAATTTCTGGTGGTTATTAACTGAAAAAATGAATTTTTGGTTCTAATTTCACGATAAAATATTCATGTTGGTGATCTTTTACTTGTGCAATCAAAAGTGATTTTTTTGCCATTACATTTTATAATTCTGGTGGTTCGTTAATTGTATGCCGTTTTCTATTAGTCGTCATCACCCTCCCTTTCAATCATATCTAATCACGAAATAAACCGTTACTAATGAAATTAACAAGAACATCACTTTACCTGAGATGAGGATCATTCTTGATGTACGGAGCACTCTCAAGTCCGTCAGACATGACCTTGGAGATAGGGAAGCCGGTCTTGCACAGATCTAGACTCGGGGCTATTAGACTGTCCCACGGCAACTTGCCCCATCGCTGGTGAGCTGCCCACATACCTCGGAGCTCACCGGGCACGCCAACAGCCAGAGGACCTGGTAAAATTGATAAAAATTAGTTAGGTAAGGTTTTATTTCTAGAGTAATTTTGAACATATGCGCATTGTGACTGCCTGGTTGGTCCTGGTTTCCCAGGTCAGTAAAATGATATTGGGTTTTTCTAATATACAGGGTGTAAACAACCTCATCACGAAGCCGTCAACCAAGCGTTCTGTACATCAAACTTTACAAAAAAAATATTGCTGGGAAACGACTTTTTTTAGGGTGAAAAATCATGTTTTGTGGTAGAACTCAATGTAACGCACTCAAAATATTGTGCTGATGGATGGATTGAATAGTACGGGGGTCGTGAAGGTGCTCAAAGTACTTGTGTTTAAAAAAAACTTGTCAAAAAGTTGGAACTTTGACCCCCAATATCTCCGTAACTAGAAGGTATGGTGTAAACAAAAATAATATCCCAATGACGGGGAGAACAAGTGCCTTTCGGATTTGTTAAGAGGTGTTTTACACCCTTTATTTTTTTCAGTAGTAATAATGTTTGGGGGCTCTTTGAACCCGAATGCGACGAAGCCTAAAGATAGCATTATGTAATAACGATTTGAGCTTTGGTCAAGAGCGAACGTAGCTAGCTCGAAAAATTTGAGCTTTCTGGTTTGCGATAAATAAAGTTTTAATTGAAGAGCGAGCTCAAAATATTTGAGGTTTTTAAGCCGCGATAAGTTTTTGATATTTGAGATTGTAAGAAGATTTGTGGTTATATTTCTCAACACACGTCAAGGGCCGATAGTACTTGGCGCCCTGTATCTACACTTCTACACTAATCTACATCAGGAAAGATTTGTATTTTTGTGTGTGTGAATGTTTGTAATGAATAAACTCAAAAAATACTGCGCCGATTTAAAAAAATCTTTCACCATTAGAAAGCTACATTCACCCTGAGTAACATAGGCTATATTTTATCTTCGTGCTCCCACGGGAACGGGAACTATGTGGGTGAAACCGCGTGACGTCCGCTAGTCTTTGATACGGCTGATACGGCGGTATAGCTACGCCCCTGTTAGGTACATATACCTAGGTAGTTTTTTTTTCAAGGTAACTTGAAACAACAACAGTAGTCACCAAAAATATTTTCTGTAGGTATCAACTTTATTAGCCGGTGGAAAAAAACCAAAACTTAATATTGAATGACAAACTTGTTACAAATTAAAAACACGTTTATCTTTTTTTATTACTTACTTGCTGTTTATAAATTAAATTATACAACAATATTTAGAAGTTGTTAAATATACAAGGCATGAACCAGCTAGTGGCTAGATTATCTGTGTAGGAGTGAAACAGGCTATGTAACGGTGTTCCTAGGCCGTAGGCAGGTAATGGATTAGGTAGTTCCTGTTACTTGGGATAAGCGGTACCGAGGAGGTACCTGCTCGTATTAGCATCATTTGGCGACCTGAATATGATAAAGAATCCGCTTTTCAAGCTCAAGAAAGGCTCCCTTTGTTACCTACAGGTATAAAATTATTCTCATGTTCATTGTACGCAACACCACAATACGCTCCAACCCGCTTAGCATGACCACCGAAGGAAAGAAAGAGAATCGACAAATCTTTTGTTCATCTGTCATTTTGTCGATTCAATGACAGCAAACAGATGATTTGTCAAAACAACAAAAGATTTGTCGATTCTCTTTCTTTTCTCTTTTCTTCGGTGGTCATGCTAAGTGGGCTGGAGAAGCATCGCCGATGTTGGCGATAAGTCTGCGAGGTTAGAGTGGGACTGGGTGGGTCACAATAAGGTATATGCATGATTTTTTTTTTATCACTCTAAACAAAGCTTAATAACATCAGAAATAGCAAAGTGAAATTATTTTTTTAATATCTATATAAAATACTAAGTTATAAGCTTTTGAAACTGCTGATTAGACAGAGAGATCCGATAAAGCGAATGACGTCATTCGCTGCATCGACGTACAAAATCCATACTAAATTCCGTTTATCTAGAAAGAGATAGAAACAAAAGTTTAAATGGTTATAACTTTTGTGTTGTTCGGCCGATTTACGTCTTGTTTTCGCTTTTTGTTTTCGATTTTTATAGAACTTTAACATTCCGTAACTAAATAATAAAAAAAAATTCATGCATATTCCCTATTCCGGAATGGGTCAGGACAGGACAGATGGGCCAGTATCGTAACACAGTGGGTGCCTGAAGACGGTCGTCGTCACCGAGGCAAGCCCAAGAAAGGTTTTTTGGACTCGTTCCTGACTAATTGGCCAGAAGAGGCAAATCACCGGGAGAAGAAAGGAATGGTGGAGGCCCAGCAGTGGGAGAGTATAGGCTACCTAAAAACGTGCGTAGCAAGCAGCATCGAAAAGGAGGTTGGTAATATAACTGATTATTTGAAGACTATCCCAATAGCTTTTACTTTGAATATTAAAAAAAATATAAATGTAAAGAGTGTAAAGCCGAAAGGTCTTCCTCTCCTCGTCATTGCGATCATTTTTTTGTTCTACACCATACCTGGAAACCTTCTAGTTACGGAGATATTGGGGTCGAAGTTCCAACTTTTTGACAAGTTTTCTTTTTAATACAAGTTTTAAATTTAGAATTTTTACTCTACACAGCTCCACGACCCCCGTACTATTCAATCCATCCATCAGCACAATGTCTTGAGTGCGGTACATTGAGTAATATTTGTATACGTACAAAACATGATTTTCCACCCCAAAAAAAAAGTTGTTTCTCAGCAATAATATTTGCGTAAAAATTAAAAGAAAAAAATCTCACTCCCACTAAGTACACTATCATTAGGATAGGATTAGCTATAATTATGACATAGGTTATGTTAAATGTGCAAACAAGTTAGATTTCCATATTTATGAAATTCATAGAACCAATATAGAATGCATCATCATTACAGATTACAATTTATTATTATTTATTCAGTTACTTATCTAATTAGTTGCATAAAAGCCAGATGTTTGGAAAGGCTGTAACGCCAGAGGCTTACAATATTGCGAGTGAAACTGAACCCGGCGCCGGCGCAGAAGTTGAGAGCCGTCTTGATTGGACGACATTCAAAGAGAAAGCCTTACTTAGAGAAATTCGCAATGACGTGCATATCACTCGCGTTTGTTATCAGAATTATTTGGATTACAATCTCATTCTTACCGTTTTTGGTACATGACGATTACTCATACCATACGATATTCGTTACGAGCTTACGTTCGCGGTTTCGCTCGTGTTTATGGTCAAAAATAACTCGGAAACGTTTTCAGTATAACACTAAGGGTAACCAAGCTTCTTCATTAGTGAAAGAATTTTCGAACGGATCATTGGTTCCGAAGATTACCCTTACATCCAAACTTAGAAACAAACAAAATTCGAACTTCACTTTCTTTATATAAATAGAGGTAAAAGAAGGATATTGGTCTAACACGGTGCAAAGGCGAGCTTATTCCAAAATTATGGTACAGCACGGCACTTTGTTTAAATTTACTTACAATGGTTCTCTATCAAGTTAGATTTGGACTGAAATAACAGGTTCTGCTAGTTGTAGTGGGACGAGCAGTTGTAGGATTCATGCTTATGACACTGTTGGTTGATTTACCAACGTAGCTTTAAGGATATTCGGATTATACCCTTGTCTGGGATGTAAACACGATTTCAAATGGACTTAGTTTTGCCATATTGACCCAACCAAGAACTAGGTAAGCCCAAATTCTGAATGTTGTATTCAGTAAAATCATTATAATTATGTATTCAGTAAATTCAAAAAAAGATCAGCCTTATATACATCCAAAATTATTATCTTACTTATTTACTTCCTGGATTAAATTAATTCGATCGGCGTACACAAGTCGATAATTATAGCGATCTCCGGACGATTGTCGATTGTCGATTGTTATTGACGAAAATTAGAGACGAGACTGACATAAGACTGAGGAGCGAGCTGAATTGACGCAGAATTTTAGTACTTCAATTTTATTTATTGTAATTGTGTCTTATTATTATCTTATTATCTTATCTTATTACAAACGAAAACTAACGAAACGTATTCCTTGTCAATCGAAGTTTTATTATCATATTAATTTATTTGATAAAATTGAGTTTATTTGGAATATAATCGACGCTGAATCAAGACATTTATGGCTTAAATTACGCTTTCTTTACGATGTTTTCCGTGAAAACTCAAGGAATTTAACGAAATTCTAGAACTCCAATAAACAAGTTAAACATTCAACTTATCTTTTAGTAATTTTAGCTTTTATAAGAATTGAATGTAGCAATGTGAATTTGAGCGTCAAAGTTCCATCAGCGAAGGTTTTTCTTGCAAACTGAGTTCGTAAAATAATTATAGTAAATATCACAAAAAGAAAAATGAAAATGTGTAACTCCAACTTACAAGAAAGAGAATGGCACTATCGTTATTCATACGCAAATAATTAAAATATCTTACTGCTGCTGAAAATTACTGCGTCAAAAATCATGAATTTGCGTAAAAAATGTAATAGGACTGCTTGCCCAAAATCAGTACAAAAACAGAGAAATAAGATGCAGTTGAGGTTTTTAGAGTTGGCAAGTTATTCTTAAATGAATTGGACCACGGAACTCTCAAAAGGTGCTGTGGACCAACTATTTTGAAAGTTGGACAACTGCCCCTAGTAAAGACCCATGGTCCAACTAGTTGGACAGACCAGTTGGACCACTGCCCCGGACTCGTGTTTTTGACGTTTTCATTTTGGTATAGGTTACGGTTACGCTCTAATATCATGTCTTCTGCCTGCACTAGTTCCATGTTATGAGGTCATCGAATTAAATTCTCTCCCGTAAACCCTTACATTATCAGTCAATGAATCATTTATATTATCATCCATCGCACAATCTGTTTATATTTTCTCTGGTTATTTTGACCCCTACATGGTTACATCCATCAAGTGTTACATTTTCATCTGAATACGGTGGTATAAAATTGTACAATAGGCAATAAGATATAAAAATTAAGATATTGCAATCGATAAGTTCAGTCTAACCCCTCGACTTTGCCAACAAACGAAGGGTGAATAAATAATAAAATTTGAGAGGGGTGGAAAGGTCTAGAACCATTGCCTTTATTGTCTAGACCAACTGCTAAAATAGGCAGTTTAAATGCCACGGGTCGATGACGGCGATTGTTATGGCCGGAGTAGACCCCTCGAAATAGTAGACAAAGGGTCTAATAATAAAAGAGGGGTGGAATGGACTAGAAACATTGTCTTTGTAACTTGTGCAGGTAGTCGAACTCATTATGGTTTTAAGATTAAATGTTACTTGCACATCATAAAACTTCGAGTTTTATTTTGTCCGAGAGAGTTTAACAATTTCAAAGATCTTTCGGTGTTTGTATGACATGGACAAGGGGTCATGTTTGTTAAAAATTGTGAATTATTGTTTCGACTGTAATGCTTATAAAAAAACTTTTTTGCAAAAAATAAAACCGACTTCAAAAACACAAAGTGAAAAATAACTTTAGCTTCAGAAGACGGTGACTTTTGTTTGATTGATATAGTTTTTTTTGTCACCGACTTCTGAAGCTAAAGTTATTTTTCACTTTGTGTTTTTGAAGTCGGTTTTATTTTTTGCAAAAAAGTTTTTTAATTTTCCATTTTTAGTTGTTCCCAAACAAATATTTGCCATGAATTTATTTGGCGTTGTTAGCAATACAAGACATGTCATGGTAATAGGCGTATCTCCAATATATGGAACATAACATACCTTTTTTTTTTTTTCGGATGGGACATCATCAAATTACCCCTCCCGCTCTGGGCGGAGCGGCAGGGAATGTCAGACTTTTACTGACTAAAACCCATCCATGTTTCTTTTTAGCCCTTTGTGTTCCAGGGCCGGTATTTCTTTAGAACAGTCCCGTTTGCTGACATCTCTTTGAGGCGTGCGCGGAACACGAACGAACTGTCGAAATCTGGGTGTATTGTACACATCTGCGTACCCCCTCAGAGCATACAGGCGTGATGTTACGTCATTTGAGGCGCACGCGAAACACGATCGCGCCAACATAACATACCTAACTGTCGAAATTTGGGTGTATTGTACACATCTGCATACCCCTTCAGAGCATGCAGGCGTGATGTTACGTCATGATGTTGTATAAACAATAAACATCCAAGCGATTGCAACATTCACGGCACATTTGCCGTCTATTTTTGAAGAGTTCCATTGTATATCTCCGAAGATCAGCACCAGATGTTCACAAAATTTAAATGGGACCACACGAAAAGCACCAGCTTTCAAATAAAAAAAGAATCGTCAAAATCGGTTCACCCAGTCGAAAGTTCCGAGGTAACAAACACAAAAAAAAAAAAAAAAAATACAGTCGAATTGAGAACCTCCTCTTTTTGGAAGTCGGTTGAAAACAGGATAGAGGCGCGTTGGTTCCGAAGTTAGTCACAGCAATGCTGTATATACATAGGTAAACCTGAACGTGAAGACTAGGTACTAGACCCAGTTACAAACGTCGAAATCTGGAGACGTACGAAGGTCTTCAATATTGTAAATCGAGTTATGGAACTCAAATGGAGTTGGGCAGGATACCTAGCAAGGCGCGGTGATCGCAGGTGGAGTAAAGATGTGACCGAGTGGCTTCCAAGGACTGGAAAGAGAAGTGTTGGTCGTCCGGCGGCGAGAGGGGCAGACTTTGTTGCCATCACGGGAATATCCTGGATGAGGCTGACACAAGGGCGTGGAGCTTGGCCCAGGCAAAGAGAGGGCTATGGATGATGATGGTGATGAACGTGGAAATTGGCACAAAAAAGGAAAGGCAGTGGGTGAATACTGAATAGGGAATATGCATGAAATACAAAACTCTTTCTCTAAAAGTCTAAAAGAGTTTTGTCCCCTTTAGTCCCCAGCCGTGCCCGATCGGGTACGGTGCATTGTTATTATAATTGTGTCTGTAATTGCGGGTATCGAAGTGTTAAACATGCCTTGTATTGGCCCATAAAAACATTGTGGTACACTTGTTTAAGTTGCTAATATATCACTTATTTTACAATTTACCAGTGGCGAAGGGTCAATGAAACTCGATTCCTAGCGGATTCCCGTTGAAAAATGGTACAGCAAGTATTCTATTGATGTTGTTTAGTTTATATTTTTTGTGTTTTTTTTTTTTTTTTTAAACGCGTCGTCCTCGATAATTCCGGTAACGACGTCAAAGTCTATGAGTAAAAAAAAACAGTTTTATTTGAAAAGTGCTTAAAGTTTCACTAAGATTTTATTGTAATATTGTTATTGCAATTTTTGCTTGATTAGAGCACATACAATACAATTAGTTATTCTATTAAGGGCAAAACAAAATGAGTTATACAAGGCAGATTGTGGTAAATGACGTCACATCATGGCCGCGACAGCTACGGACGTTTGAACTGTCATAGAAAATTGCAGGAGTTTAATATTATTTTTAAGCGACAAGCAGTAGTTGAACTTAAATTTTAATACTTTTCTTGGGTTAATAGTTCTGTATTTTAATGATTTAAGTGAAGAAAAAATGACGTGCATATTCCCTATTCAGGCTGTGAATGATTATGGAAATTGTTGTCGAAACCGGTAAAAGAATTATGTGATCGATTTAAATTTGGAATCGAAGCCGATTCTTATATTTATATATATATCTTTCTATTGTTTGTTGTTTAATCAACTGTTTCATCGGAACAAATGCTGATAATTATTACCTACGTGATATTTTAAGTGTAACGCAATAATATCTAGAACATTTTCAATATTGTTGATTAACCGATATAATGTGCTGATAGTCTTTTGTTTCGAATACAAGTTTTGTTTTGTTAGTGATGTTTCTACTAGGAATGTGGGTTTCAATAATTCATACAGAACTGTTTTAAATTATATTTTTTTCAATTTGTTTTTCTTTTTAGTGTAGGTATCTCTTGTATACAGTATCTTGCAAAATATGTTGTATTAAGCGCTAAATAAATATGTTTTCTTTCTTTCTTTCTTGTTTTTGAACTATTCATAGGCTAACTTTATGAAATTGGAGATTTTTGCAAAGTTTTAACATCCACACTCACTTTCTCGTTGATCTAGCCCACTACACTATCCCTAAACCACTGCAACTCCTGAAAGTGCCTAATGCGGGAGAAGCGGGAGGTTCTAGTTTTAAAGTGTTTATGAATGTTTGTCCTTAGGAATTTTTCAGTAGCAGCTCGTCTGAATTTCTGCCCGGTTGATGGTAAAAGACTCACCCCCAATTATATGGGACTTAAACAAAACTTGTGGGTGTACTTGTAGGTGCACCTTTGCCTCGGGGAATACAATCTAGGATGACGTAATCTTATGTTTGTTGTATGTTTGGTTTCATAACACGGCATTAAAGTTTTCTTTGACATAGATAGAGAGAGAGAAGCAAAAACTTGATAAATGCAGCTTAGCCATAACAAAATAATTATGTAGTAGGTACTAGGTGCATAAGTATTGAAATACATCGAACAAAAAACCATATTTACGAGTACTAACATTATTATTAGACACGCTTGTTCGACCTCCAATCATTTGCATTTTCCATTCATGTTTCTAGAATTTTCTCGTGAGTTCATCTGCCGGTCTAAAATGGCCGCTTTATCAGAATCCTAATATGAATCACGATAAGAAATTTAAATTCTTAAAATGGACTTTATAGTCATGTCTATAAAGTCCGTTTTAAGGATTTAATTTTTTAGTGAATTAAATTATGATTCTGCTAAATGTAATTTCTTAAAATGGACTTTATGGTTATGATCATAAAGTCCGTTTTAGGATTCCATTTTTTTAAGTGAAATGCATCATGATTCTGCTAAAGTGGCCATTTTAGGCCCGCTGATGCAATCAATAGCGTGAGCGCGCGATTTATTGGAACGTAGGTAAGAACGATTTTGAATTGAAAATACAATAAATTATCCTAAGGCATTTTTGTTATTTTTTTTAAGCATAATTGGTATCATCCATTGCATACTGCTAAAAAATTCTTAAAATTAAGTAAATCTTGTCTTTGGAACGAGTAGATATTTTCAATTTAAAAATCGAATACGTTACGACCACTCACATAATCATTGCACGCACACAGTCATAAGTGAGTGATGTTTTGAAGTTACGTCTCTGTTGAAGTATCTAGTTCGCGATGGTTCTACAATACGGTACATCGAATTGTTGAAATCAAGCCCTCAACGATATTCTAATAAACAGAAATGTTATACGCCTACAAAACCACCGAAAAAAGTGTGCCGCGGGGCAGAGCCAGCTCACATAAGTACACGCAGTGACGCAGAATAAAGGAAAAACAAGCTAATTGGCCTGTTTTCGAGTCTTCACGATTGCGCGCTCACAACATAATCTGTCATTGCAAGCCCTACAATACGGCACAGACAAGCGATGGTGCATCTGCACAAGTTCTAGTTTTGTAAAACATGGTAGGTGTAAAACAGTTATGGAAAAGATCAGTGTTTTGCCGTTGAAGGCGTACAAATGTTAGTGTAGTTTTTTATAAATTAGCTTATTAATGACTTATTTGCATAAGTAAATAAATTATAAGTAAGTACTGCCAAATTCAGTAGTAGGATGAACAACTTTGGTTACCTATTTCGACATCTGCCAACACGCACTGGATTTACCGTACCATATTGGGATAGGCATTCGAGACCTATACATGCCATCTTAGGTCCCGTAGACATGATAGTCGTCAGTACATAGTTTTTACTAGTGTTTCACAAGCCATTGCGTTAAAATTATGTAATATACTGTGTATCAAAGTAGTCTATCTGTCTAAAGATAAAGATATAAGTATCTTTTTATAATCGGGAAGTCAGTCTGCGATAATATCATTATCTGTTCTCTTTACGACCACTTTGTCACGTATTTCCTGAGAAATAAATAACTAGGTGTTACCCGTGGTTTTACTCGTATCCTATAGAAACTATTAAAGGGGCCCGGATAAAAATTACTCTATATTTGAGAGCAGATCATAGTCTTAAATGACGCCGAATTTCACAAAAAAACGTTCAGGCGTAAGTGAGTTACAAACATGCAAACTCTATTTTTTATGATTACTTTTTAGTTTTTTCACAGAATCAGAATCAGATATTTATTTGCTTTGCTTTTTTTTTGTTTTCTACACAAAAAATAATATCTAATGTCTATTTTCCATAAATATTTACTTAATTAAAGTTAAAGAAACAGTTCTTTTTAAATAGTCGACACACTCGTCACGGAATCCCGATTTGAGCCCGGCTGATGCAATAGGCTCGTTCGCTTTTAAATGAGATGGGCAAAATGTGTGGTGTGTGTACTATCGGGGTCTTTTCCGCCTGACCATTTAATTTTTTTTTCGCTTAAATCATGCGGAGGCACCGAGCTACGCCCCCTTAAAGTTTTGGCCTATTAGGAAAGCGTCAACTTTGGCGCGCAAAGTAACAATAACTCTCGTTTGGCGTGCGTCGTCAATGCGCTCGGCCGATTCGGTATCTTTTCATTTATTTTTTCTACACAAAGTCAACGGGGCGGGGCTAAAGCGCGTTTTTATGTTGCGAGTGCAAGCAAAAATGAGCTTAGTGGTGGTCAGGCGGGAGTGTCCTCGATAGTACATCTCTGAACACCCTTCGGAAATTACAGGCGCTATTGTTATGTAATGTAAATAAATAGTAAAATCCGTCAAGGTTTTTGATAAGATTAATCAGTTTACCTAAATAACCTGTATTTATTATTTTTTACTAAATGCACTTCGATTAAAACCTGACCTCAATTCATATCTGTGGCGCTAAAGATAATAAATGTTGATTATTTTGTTTTGTTTGTATTATCTTAAGATTATTATCTTTTCAAGTGTATTTTTTTCGGAAAATACTCTGGTACATCTGGAGTTTATTGTTATTGTTCGTATTTGTTATAGATATGATTTGTTTATTCTAGAAAATAATAAATTACTAATTCATGTTTTATTAAAATAGATTATATCTATGATTTGCTTATTGAATTACCTACTTATAACAATGAATTATCAATTCATGTTTTTTAAATGAGATTATTCTTTTGATACGTTTCAAAATTGTTATTAGAACAAAGTAAGTATCAAATTTTAATTGATCTTCAGAATAGATTAGATCTTTTGTTATGGAACCTAGTTCTCATGTTTAGTCATTGAAATGGATTGTTTCATAGTCATGTACATGAACTTCTTATCACATTGCCAATTTGCTCTTTAAATGGCGGAACAGATTTTCTTAAATTATAGCTAAGAACACTGTCGATTTAGATACCTTTTAAACAAAAACAAAAAAAACGTAATCCAAATCGTTTCATGCGTTTGGGAGCTAAGATCTGCCACAAACGGACACGATATATAAGCAAGTTTAAACTAATAATAATACCTACCCTCGTTTTTGCCCCGATTGATAAAGGACACAAATATACCTTAATACTGCAAAAGTTTCAAGTTTTTAAGAAAAACTACATCTAAAACCTACCTTTAGCAGCCTTGTCCCAGCTGCCATTGAACATGTCCACGGTCGCAGCCCCGGGAGCTGTTTCCCTTGCGTTCACAGTGTAGGCCTTCTCCTCATCCTTCAGGTAGACCGTCATGAAGAACCCGCCGCCCAGCCCCATGCTCTGCTGGTTGAGCAGACCGTTGCAGAACATGGCTGCGACAGCTGCGTCCACGGCTGACCCATTCTTCGTGAGGATCTCTCTGTAACAATGAAGACATCATCTTACTTACTATTATAAATGTGAAAGTTTGTGAGGATGGATGGATGTTTTGTTAGGCTTATTCCTGAAATCCCCCCTAAAAGTCCCCCTAAGGGGGAAACAACAACAACAACAGCTCATAACGTCCACTGCTGGACATAAGCCTCTCCCATGATGGGAGGAATTTGCCGTAATCTCCACGCTTGGCAGGCGGATTGGAGATCGCAGTGATGAAAGACTAACAGAAAACGCTGCTGCCCATTCTCTGGTCTACGGAGGCGCAAGGTGTTCTGCCTCAGACATTAGTCGCCTTATACGACACCCGTGAGAGTAATGGGTTGGTTCTATTCTACTCTGCCGGATACCACACGGCTAAGGGGGAAAAGTGGAATGTAAAAAGAAAAGTCTAGAATTCCCCCCTGATAGTGATTCACGCAAAAAATATTGAACTAATTTTGGATGAAATTTGGCTCACATACAGGATGTAAAACACCTCATCACGAAGCCGTCAACCAAGCATTCTGTACATCAAATTAAGTAACTTTACGCAAACATTATTGCTGGGAAACGACTTTTTTTTTGGGGTGAAAAATCATGTTTTGTTGTGTAGAACTTTTGAGTTCTACCACAAAACATGATATTTGCACAATGTTTTGAATAGTACGGGGTCGTGGAGGTGTTTAAAGTAAAAATCTTACATTAAAAAAAAATATTTAAAAAAATCGGAGCAGTCTTTGGGGATTGCCGATAGAAGTGAAAACATAAAGTACACAGGCCCCGCCCCAGTCATAGAACTGGTTATGCCCCGCGCATGCCTATGTGGTGCTACGCCGTAGCGGATGCTACGAGTGCTACGAAGCGTGACCGCACGTTACGTTACGTGACGATGAGTTCAATGTTTTTCCTTTACCTACCCAAAAAGTGCTCAACGCGCCTAAAGACTTTTTTCACTTCAAAAACTTGTCAAAAAGTTGGAACTTTGACGCCCAATATCTCCGTAACTAGAAGGTTCCCAGGTATGGTGTAGAACAAAAAAATGATCTCAATGACGGGGAGAACAAGTGTCTTTCGGCTTCGTTAAGAGGTGTTTTACACCCTTTATAGTTTTAAAATTACCTACAACAAAGAAAGTATTTCAATATTGCTGTAGCTAGATTTTCCGATGGAGTAAATTAATGGATAGAATTTGTTTTACTTTAGAAACTTAAATATAGAAGATAAAGAATTAGAATTAATGATACTGAATCATCATCATCATCATCAGCCTATTAATGTTCCCACTGCTGGGACACAGGCCTCCTCTCTATGAGAGGGAGTGGGCTCTAATCCACCACGCAGGCCCAGTGCGGATTGGTAGATGTCACATGTCTTCGAATTTTTTAGCTCTAGGACATGCCGGTTTCCTCACGATGTTTTCCTTCACCGTTTTGAGAGCAGTGGTTATTAACTAAATTGCATTAGGTCATGCGCCCACCTGGTTAGAACCATTATTAAAAACCAACGTAAACATAATACTTAATCTTTTTCTTTCTTTCTCTCTTTGTTTAGATTAATAGAAAGTGGTCTTATCTCTTTATCACCGTTTATTTACCAACGCTATCAGCTACCTGCCTGAAGTACTTAAGGGCTGTATATCCCTCAAATGGCTTAGCATGATCCTCCGTTACGCCTAAAATACTGCAGCATTAATTTTGAAATAAATACACTCAGGGGCACATTTAACCGTCCACCCTTCTCAAATCACTTATAGTTTGTTTATGTTAACTTACGCTTTGACTACTAGGCGTAATTTGGTAAGTGGGTATATCTGCAATAAAAAACCGGCCAAGTGCGAGTCGGACTCGCACACGAAGGGTTCCGTACCATTGACTATATTTAGTATTTGTTGTTATAGCGGCAATAGAAATACATCATCTGTGAAAATTTCAACTGTCTAGCTGTCACGGTTCATGAGATACAGCCTGGTGACAGACAGACGGACAGACGGACGGACAGACGGACAGACGGACAGACAGCGAAGTCTTAGTAATAGGGTTCCGTTTTTACCCTTTGGGTACGGAACCCTAAAAATCAATCATGGGCGCGTTTTGTTTACTTCTGGGTGTCTTTATTGAACACTAATCAGTTTTGTAGAATTTTGACATTCTCGCCGGTCGTTTTGTGTGAAGGATACATTCGTTTTAAAAGTTGTGATACCATTTTTTCGAACAAACCCAGGTTGTTGGGGTACTGTAATTTCATTTACATTAAAAAAAATGCCTCTGGACGCAGCTGGAGCAGCCAGGCCTGTGGCACTTGCAGACGCTGGGTTTAGTCATCGTCGGATTTGACGAATGCTTCGATATCCACGAACCACTATACAAGATGCTATCCGGCGTTACAGAGAGACCAGTTCCTACACAAGAAGGCCAGGGCAAGGTCGTAGAAGGTGTACATCAAAGAGAGATGATCGTTCCATCGTCTCGAACGTCCTTCGAAATCGGTTCACAACGGCTTCTGAGGCTCATAACCGCTTGTTTGAGGTACGAAATGGAAATGTGAGCCTAAGAACAATAAGGAGAAGATTAGCACGGCAGGATCTGAGAGCATTTCGACCAGTTCGAGTCCCAGAACTGACCGCAACTCACAGAAGAGCGAGACTTGGATTTGCTCGAGAACATTTAAATTGGACTTCAGAATAATGGAAGGCAGTTATCTTCTCTGATGAATCAACAATCGCTTTAAGAGGTCCTGATGGACGTCAACGTGTGTATAGACGCCGCGGTGAAAGTTTTGCTGAATGTGCTGTGGTTGAAACAGTAGGCTACAAGGGAGGCTCAATAACGGTGTGGGTGGCATTTGTTACGACGCCCGTACAGAGTTGGTCATCTTCAATAGAGGCAGCGTTAATGCTCACAGGTACGTGGCAGAAGTCCTAGAACCATATGTCATTCCGTTTGCACCATTAATTGGTGACAATTTTGTTTTAATGCATGACAATGCTCATGCACACACCGCGAGAATTGTCACAGATTACTTGGACGCCATCAATATTCAGCGATTACCATGGCCAGCTCGGAGTCCTGACCTGAACCCAATAGAGCATGTATGGGACATCCTGAAAAGACGGATCCGCAGTCGTACACCAGCTCCTACAACCATCAGTGAGATAAAACTTGCAGCTGTTGAGGAGTGGCAGAACATTCCCCAAAGCGACATCGAAGACATGATGGACGGGCTTTCAAATCGGTTACAAGAGGTCTTTAGGGCCAAAGGAGGAAATACACATTATTAATCCAATAATTTAGAGCCCAATTTTTTTTTATTAACATTTTTCTCATCTTTATTTTTTGTAAGAAGACTGCATATTCTCATTTTTTTAATTTTTTGTCTCAGTTAAACCATTTTATAACTTACATATGATTTATTTTATATCGTAGAGGTTCATCCAATGTAATATTATAAAAAAAAATAGTTAAAACACAATGGAATTTTGAAGAAATTGACAAAATGTAGGTGGCCGGATAAATGTGCCCCTGAGTGTATATGGTAAAGTTGAGGATAAATGCTAAGTCCTATGTGTGACGAAAACACGATTCCATAAACTTTTCTCGATAGAAAAACATCCAAAGTTACCTCCAAATCGAACAATAAACCGCTGGGCGCTGGGATTCAAAAAGTACTTCAAATTAGATCATGAAACTTTGCATACTATAACTATAAAGCAGGTCTTATGTGTTTTACTTTTTAAATCCAAATAATAGATTTAAAAAAAACGCAAAAAAACCACTCATTTCGCACTATTCGGCCGCAGTGACTGACGTAACAACCGCTTTGTAGTGCAAGCTGATTAGAACTTTATTCTAACAGAATTTCAAACGAAGTTAGAACCACTCAAATAGAGTTGCTAATTTTAGGGTTAGACTTAGTATTCTGTGATACTTACTTATCCTACTCTATTATTAGGTAGTGCTCAACACCGGATAAAACGGGTGTAGCAAGAAGAATTCTTTTATGTTTTGATCATTTCTTTAAGTAGGTATTATCGGTAGAATATTATCGGGTAATATTAATTAACCTTTGAGGTTCATTAAAGCATACTTTGTTGAATCCCTGATAGACTCAAACACGTTGTTTATTTATGGAAACTTCCTTCCTTAGATGCGTCTTATTTGTAAAATAAACACAAATAGGCTCGCCCTATGCGCCCTTACTTAGCGGAACTGTGTACTACTAGATGCACCTCTGCCTAAGTCTTCAGGAAGTAGAGGCGTGATGTTATGTGTAAACACATACTAATGTAACTTAACTTATTTACCTAATACGTTTTCCGAATACTACCTACTTACACCCAATATTCGCCAACCAGCTCGCGAAATTCATTTTTTCTTACGATTTACAATTTGCAGGCCAGTGCTAAAATGACTTTTTCAAGGTCAAAGTCATTCCTGCACCTTTATGAACTTGAAAAAAACCAACCCAGTATTGATTATTTGGGTTATTCACCAACTGGATACGAAAGACTGACACGCGTGTGTCCAGTTGGTGAAACTCACAATTAGTATCACTTATTATTTTGTCATCTGGACACGCCAAAATTTTTACGCGTGTCCACATAGTGAAACTTAAATTAAATCACTTTTATGTTTTCGCCAACTGGACACACGTTCGCATTTTATCTGAATTCATGAGAAAGTACAGTCACGCAGATTGATATTCTGTATCACAATCATGATCAGCCACGTTCCACTGTTGGGAACGGGTGATTTTGACAATTTCTGAATAAAAAATAATAATATCAGAAATGGTGAATATTTTACAATGACATACAAAATCACCTGTTCCCAACAGTGGAATCTGGCCGAACATGATTGTTGTTTGCGACAAACGTCACCTAATCAGCATATAGTGTTTTTGTTATAGTAAAACAGTGTAGAGTCAGTGTATGGGCAATATAGTGACAAATAATAAGTGCCTTCAGTGATTAGAATAGTAAAAAACAGTAATTTACATAAGCGCTAGACTCATATAAACTCGCAAGTGGAGTTTATAGTTTAATTTAGTATTTTAGTAAGATCCAGGTAGCCTATATAGGTCGCGACCTAAGCCTGGATATAGTATTTTTTAATAACTTAGCCCTTCAGGAAAACCACTTTGATGAGAGTATGACAATCTAGCGCAGCTAGATTTGTCAGTAATAGGAAAATTTGGTCTAACAGAATAACAGTTAAAGGATCGTTACAGGCTGAAAAATACAGACACGACAAAATAAGTAACAGTTTTCGATAGGCCATGTACTCGTCTAGTATATGGCAATTATATACTTACGTACAGTCACAGCAACAGTTTTCGTGTAATTCAGCCTGGAAGATCCTTCAACCAGCCACTGTTGGAAAAGTTGTCTGGTTTTTTGGAAATAATTTCCTAATTACAATAAAGATTATTGTGATTTTAATGTTTGTACATAAATAATTTTATGTAGAAGCCATATCATGTATATAATGTACTTAGATTTAAGCACAAAATTGTAATTTTCCGAAAAGATGCATGTATCGATAATCAAAATTTTCCAAAATCAGGAAGCATATCAGGGTTCTCGTTACAGTAAAGTTCCGGAGTACCTTAGTAAACACAACATTTCTAAGAATTGTAGTCATCAGTACGGCAAATATATTATGAAGAAAAACATTGAAAAAGTTGTGCGCGAAAAGTCCTGAAGCTCCGAATCGCTTCCTGAATAGTTATGAAAGTTTATCAGTGTATTATTTCCCAGTAAACCCCGGGGTTCCCTTGTTAGGTTCTACGCTACGCCTGAGATTGCGTAGATTAGCTACAGTTAAATAGGTGTAGGACGTCAGCGCCGTCTGAGAGCGAAGTATAGTGTATGCGTGCGCCCGGTGTAGAAAGGGTATAGGCAAACCGCTAGGTACACGTTATACATCCACGCCTTCAGCAGATCACGCTCGTTCGGCACAATTGTGATACAGAAAATCAATCTGCGTGACTGTACTTTCTCATGAATTCAGATAAAATGCGGACGTGTGTCCAGTTGGCGAAAACATCAAAGTGATTTATTTTAAGTTTCACTATGTGAACACGCGTAAAAATTTTGGCGTGTACAGATGACGAAATAATAAGTGATACTAATTGTGAGTTTCACCAACTGGACACACGTGTGTTCAGTCTCTCGTGTCCAGTTGGTGAATAACCCGATTATGGTTTTTGGATGAATATGTATTATACTGACTTCATAGGTACGACTTACAGCCGCGACTAATATATTAATTAACATACAACCTAGCACTGGCCTGCAAATTGCAAAAAACGTAAGAAAATTTGAATTTCGCGGGGTACCCTGGAGCATTAACCTTAAATTCCTATAATTTTAAGGGATCATCCAGGCTGTCATCCAGACTCCGATTCGTCTAACATCATAAAAGTAATTATACATTGCAGTTATATGACTTCGATATTACCAATACAGGTTCAGTTGTTAGAGGTCAGGTTGGGTCGATATTATCCGACAAGGCTGGCAATATACTGCCTTTCGCTCTCATCTCTGTACTTATGTATCTTCATAGGTATATTTAAAGGAGGCCTGACTATAATTAATGTACTTGTATTTGTAGAAATGTCTGTTGACTAGGCTCGGGGTGCTCGTTGTGATGTCTCATCTTGCTCGCTTAGCATATTTTGTTGGAATAGGTCTATGAAGTTCGAGAAGAAAACAGGCGGTTACAAAATGTCGTGTTTATGACAATCGTTCGTAGAAGAGATCTATGGGACGATTTTCTTAAGGCTGGGGTGAGGATTTCTTCATGATCTTCATTTACATTCACTCATCAAAGAGGAGTTCTCTTTGATGAGTGAATGTAAATGTGCAAAAAAAATATATGTTGCCTAGTAGACTATAAACTTTAATTGGTATGTAATTGGAATAATTCTAACTTTAATAATACTAATTATGAAAAAAATATTCGAAGTGAAGCATTTTTTCTTTGAAATTTCGTTATTACTCCTAAACGGCATTAAGTTTTAGTATTTTTTTTTTCACATAAATATTGGTCA
Source organism: Xestia xanthographa (assembly GCA_905147715.2). Lineage (NCBI taxonomy): Eukaryota > Metazoa > Arthropoda > Insecta > Lepidoptera > Noctuidae > Xestia > Xestia xanthographa. Next base: position 10,940,849 of record LR990649.1, on the reverse strand, counting down.
CTCTTTTCTTCACAAAGCGTACAATTGGAATTTTGATCTAATGATTTATTAGGCTACAATTAAATAAAAACCACTCATTTCGTAGTATTCGGCCCGCAGTGACTGACGTAACAACCACTTTGTAGTGCAAGCTGATTAGAACTTTATTCTAACAGAATTTCAAACGAAGTTTCAACCAACACAGATAGAGTTGGTAATTTAGCAGATACCCCAGCCTTAATACCTACTACAATAACTTCAAATTATACATAAACGCTTGTTTTGGTTCTTATTTAGGTGTTTCCTGTTTTGTTTCTTAATGTAGGTCTAACCACAAATAAATGAATTGTAGGTACCTACTTAATTCAAAAACAGGTAAGGTCAAGGTGGCGAAGTCCGGCATAATTTATGGCAAATTGGATTTGATGAACCCCCCTGCCTGATTTTTTTACCTAATTGTATGTTTTGCATATTAATGATGATTATAGATTCCTTATTTATCAGTTACTTTTACAAACATCAATGTAACTAATGCCAATATGAAAATAACCGCGTTTTTTTAAAGGTAGATATTAGACGGTCTTTCCCGAGTAATTGGGGCAAGTCCGTCATATGCATGATTTGTTTGTAATTTGATAGATATTTGCAGCAGTCATATTCAGTAAATATTCGAAAATAAAAGTTAATCAAATCCATGCTTTAAGTTCTATGAAATAAGGTAGCAATCACAATCTACAGCGATAAAATCATGAAGTGGGGTAAGTCCGGTATATTTGCAAGTGCAGGGATTGTCAACATTTTAATCAGTATTTTTTTTATTAATTAAATTTGAATATTCTGACTGTAGGTTAAATGTAAGTATGTTTATTAGGTGAAATGCAATTTGAACTTTAATACGTTTTGGTATTTAGATTATACAAACCAGTTCCAGAGGGTATTTAACCCAGCGCCAATTACGTAAAAATAATAACGCTGACTTTGACACCGGGTCATGGTGACCCAAAGTTTATCAGCATTTTTCAAAATGTTATGTAATGATATCAGGCTATTTTAATGATCATATTTTAGTTTGTGTTACTGTTTATGGGGTAAAATAACAAAAATGCCAAAATATTCATAAAATCGACTTTTATTCAATTTTCTCAGAAAAACAATGTAAAATCAACTTTGAAAACACAACTTGAGTAATTATTAAAATTTTATTATAGAAAACTTACTAAAATAACAAAAAAAAATCTAATTCATTAAAAGAGAGATCATACACACTTAGGAGCTTCAATTATACATATAGGTAATTAAACTTCAGTTTCCTCATACCTAGCCATGGAACTGCTACAATTTTCGCATTATGGGATGTAATCAGGGCATATTATGTATATCTGGCAAGCATTGCAAGTGTGGCTAGTTTTCTTATCCTTTTTTGAAGGACACACCTGACATCTCCTACAAGCTCCAGGAACTTGCCGGAAAGGTTCATCAGAGGATGCTCCCGCGAAATCTGCGATTCTTTTGTTCAGTGCATGTTCCATCCTTTCCTTTGAAGCACCGTTGGTGTAGTTCCAATTGAAGGGTCAAGAGATCAACATCATCTGACGAATCCAAGTTTACATTTGTGTCGCTTGCATTTTATACCGTCCCACTACCTACTTTGGCTGCACTCTGGTACGTGATCTTCGTCTTCGTTGTTTGAAGCTTCATACATTTCATTGTAGGAGTCCGATTCCTCTAAGATCTCTAATATTCTTTCAGAGCGGTTTGTGAAAGACATATTTGCTAAAATCCTAAAAACAAACAAAAAAAATTATCAATAAGACGCTCAAACCAAAAAAGGTTAACAACATCTGCCTTGGGGCAAGATCGGCACATGACGGCCTTTCCCTAAATTACTAGACTGTCTTACCCCACTTTTGAATTTTTAGGTTTAGTTTTTATAATAACTAATATTTCTGTAAATATAGATTTAAATTCGATTTGAATAAAATAAAACAATTAAAAGTAATACAAGCTAGACACTTACCACTACAATATGTAAAAATCTGTTGATATTCACATTTCACGTTAGGTAAAACGTCGACACACCTAACTCGTGTTTCAACTTTTCAGCTACTTAAAATTTGTGAGGCCGATTTTTGACATTAAACTCAACACAGCGTCATCTATAATTTAAAGGTAGGACCAAATAGTGACTCTGTTTTACCGACGGAGCTACCAACGTCGTAGCTATTCAAACACAGCTTAGAAAGACGTTGTATGGTGTTCCCCCGTAGACGAACTTCCCCACCTTGACCTTAAAAACAATTGTTAATTAAAATATCTACAATAAACTCGAATTAAGGCAACTAATTGGTTGTAAGTACGTATAAGTATATTAATAACACATAATCATTTTCCTCAAGCAAATAATAATTTTCCTTCCTTTATAACAAACTAGCGGCTGACACGCGGTTTCAACCGCGTAGTTCCCGTTCCCGTGGGAGTACGGGGATAAAATATAGCTTATGTTACTCAGGGTGAATGTAGCTTTCTAATGGTGAAATTTTTTTTGAAATCGGCGCAGTAGTTTTTGAGTTTATTCATTACAAACATACACACAAAAATACAAATCTTTCCTCATTATTATTAGTGTAGATGTTATGAACCATATTTTGTTGTGGAATGTTTTTAAACAGGCACAGCTGTACCTACACCCACATTCCGCCAGCTATGTTGAAGTCCTATGTACTAGACATTGTCACCAACCGGTCACAAATCCAGACTCCATGGCTGCTACTGAGGAATTCTTGATAGAAAACTGGATAATACTTTGCCTGACTTGGGAATCGAACAAAACCGAACAAATGCTTGCACTGACTGGACAGGTCCACTCAAATCCGTATGGTTCTTTCTTCAAAAGACCATCTCAGGCACTAATCTGCATAGTCCTCATGTGAAATGAGCAAGATCATGTCTGGACTTCAAAAGAGACTATGACCTCTGAGTTTGTTTCGGCTGTTTCTTCTCAGAGTGGTTAGGTACGAAACACCGGCCCCATCTAGTTTAAAAAAAAAAACCGGCCAAGTGCGAGTCGGACTCGCGCACGAAGGGTTCCGTACCATTATTTAAAAACATTAGACAAAACTGCAAAAAAATCACGTTTGTTGTATGGGAGCCCCTTAAATATTGATTTAATTCTGTTTTTAGTATTTGTTGTTATAGCGGCAACAGAAATACATCATCTGTGAAAATTTCAACTGTCTAGCTGTCACGGTTCATGAGATACAGCCTGGTGACAGACAGACGGACAGACGGACAGACGGACAGACGGACAGATGGACAGACGGACAGACGGACAGACAGCGAAGTCTTAGTAATAGGGTTCCGTTTTTACCCTTTGGGTACGGAACCCTAAAAATGACGTCTATAATTGTTTGTAAAAACCTACTTGCAAAATAAACATCATTTATCATTTATAACCCTAAACCTCATGCATAGCAGTCGCACTTGTTACCAGCTGACCAAGGAGGCAGTCACGTAGTCATTTTCATTGTTAATCGATTTGTGTTAGGTATTTCCGTAAAGAGATAAGCGAATGACACACTCTAGTTTTATTATATTCATTTTGCGTCATAGTCATATTTTACGAGTTCTACATATAAATATAATCTCATAATTTATTGCATAATATTCGGTACCTAATTCAAACACCTTCCTACGTTTGTTTTTATAAAGATTAGATTTACATGTTTTATTTTGTGTCATTGAATTAGGCCAAGATCACCAATAAACAATAACATTAGGACAATTTATAGGTCTAGCCTGCTTTTTTTCTGGCACATCGTGTACTATTTTCCTAATATACTTACTGAATACATACGATATTACATTATATTACATTTCCTATACCTACATTCTGGAAATCAGTGCCAAGGATACGACCGAAATATTTGAAAGAAATTTAGCGATAATTTGCTGTTCAACGACACAACGGCTGTAGACACTCTAGTTAGATAAAGAAACAAAGAAATTACGTTTATTTGGCACATGGCGGAAGTGCAATGTAAAAAGAAAATAATAGATTTTATAAAGCCAAATCATAACAATATTACATTAAGTACATTTATAAATTACTAGCGAACGTTACGCGGTTTCACCCGCGTAGTTCCCGTTCTCGTGGCAGTACGGGGTATATGTGGTATAAAATATAGCGTATGTAACTCAGGGTGAATGTAGCTTTCGAATGGTGAAAGAATTTTTGAAATCGGTTCATTACTTCCGGAGATTACCCCCTACATACAAACTTACAAACAAATTAATGTTACGAGTACCTCTTTATAATATTAGTATAGAAAAAATCGAAAGTAACTAAACTTAAAAATAAACTATAAAATGGCGTCAAAAACTCCTCAACGCTGTCAACTGGTAATGTCCCCAAGAGACTGGGGACTTGTATGGCAACGCTCTAAGCCTCTGGCTAAGGTAAAAGCCAGCTCTTGGGTCACGGCAAGTGTCAACTAAGCCGTTGAAATTTCCTTGAAAAGGTTGTGAGCACTTGGGCCCCACGGTCCTGGAGTTTCAACTCTAAACGCCTCGAAAATATACTTACCAATAAGGTTAAGTACTATATTTAAAACAGTGGTTCCCAACCTATCGAGATGGCGCTAGCTGTCGCGTTAACATCGGGTCCGTGTTTATTTATTCAAAAAAAATAGTTAAAGTGACAATAGAAGTGCTCCTGCTATATAAAACTGTTAAAGAACATCTAAAGTCTCTGTGACATTGTTATCCAGTGAATTGTGTGACGGACTTAATAAAAAAAAGGACTATAAAATAATAATGCAACACCTTACTTAATAAGTGTATCTTTCGTTAAAACCACATAAACAAACAAAACTAATTAATCAAGTGCAGTGAACAACTAGAATGTCAACAGAAAAGTGTTAAAAAACGAATTTAAATGACTTGTGTTTATGTGATTGAGTGCAAAAATTTTTTCTGCATGAATCATAGTAACGACTTTATTGATTTCAAAATAAAAATTCGGAACAAGCAGTGTACCAATTCGGAGCGAAAAGTAATGTTAGCATAGCGTAATACTTAATCACTGTACCTGAGGATTCGATAGTTGAGGGATCGAATCTCGGTCACAACTAGTACTTTTTGAGTCACGTTTTTGCAATTTATCATAACTACGATTTCAAATAACATTATTTTTGCAAAAAACATTTGGATAATTATATAAGAATTTGTATAGAAAAAATTACGACAAATTCTAAATAAGATGGAAAATATCACCCACAGAAACAAACTTGGTAGGTCACGATCACAAACTAACTTATCACATTCAAGTCAAGACATATTAAACTCCACTATGCTAGATTCTACTATGATGAGCATACAGAGTGCTACACAAATTAGCAATCAATCATTTGTGGAGGATTTCAGACAGGAAATAAAGGAAATTAAAGAAAAACTAAAAAGTGCTGACAAAGAAATAGATAACCTTAGTAATGAGAATACCAAATTAAAACAAAATATACAGGACCAACAAAGACAAATAGAATTGCTGAAAGAAATCACCAACTCTACTCCACAACTCAAAAAAAGCAACTCGACACCCATCTCAAGAAGAGTTTTGAATATGAGAGTAAATACTTCCCGCCATTCCCCTCTACGTCTAGCCAGAAGTGTTCTGCCAAAAAGTGCATCGGAGCAACCCAGCAAACACATAACACAGCAGTATCAATCGGAGAGCGATGCACAGCTCCAAACGGACACCCCACGTCAATGTTGTGAAAAAGGAACTGGTAAGGGGATTCAGCGCCGGTCATCAGAAGGTGAACCGGTTGAGCGGCGGAGCAGCTGCCACAGAGTGATTATTCTGGGAGATGGTCAGGGACGTGGCTTGCGCGACGTACTGCAGGATCTCCTAGGGCCTGAGTATGCTGTAGTTTCTTATCTGAAACCAGGTGCAGCATTGAGTGAGGTTCTGCAATGCACTAAGAACAAAATCAGCAACCTGACAAAAAACGACTACGTCATTGTATTAGGCGGATGCTGTGACAAAAATCCCCATGACATCGATATACATCTACACCGTTGGCTAGCATTAACTGCGAATACAAATGTCATCATCTCAGAAGTACCCAAAAACAGGTTTTTAAAAGAATCGAAGCTTAACTATTTATTTAGGTTTATTTGTAACAAATATAAAAATGTACTATACATGGATATGAACTACACTAGATTATTACCAAGTGGACGAAATTATGTAGTAAACCTTGCAAGATCACTATTAAAAGAAATATTATGTTTAAATTATCATTTCAAACTCTTTCAATATGAACAAATTATGCAAAATAAATGTAAAAAATCCGTTGAAAACAAATATGTTCAAGTTAACTTAGACTCTGACAAAAATGTACCAGTAAATAAATTAGACGATAAGAATCAAACAGCGGAAATAGAAACACTTACGAATACTTTTTTTCGTGAATAAAAATGTAAACATTATGCACCAAAATATTGCAGGACTCCTAGCCAAGTCTGACATGCTCACAGTATGTCTATATGAGTTATTAGAAAAAAGTATACAAGTGGACCTATTATGTATTACGGAGCATTTCATGATGGAAGGCTCTGAAGTCCATCTCAATATACCTAACTACTGTTTAGCTGCCTGCTTTAGTCGTAAGGAAAATAAAAGAGGTGGTGCCTGTATACTCATAAAAAATGGTCATCAATGGAGAGAATTACCGAAAATCGCTAAATTATCAATAACGGGTATTTTTGAATGTTGCGCTATAGAACTTACAGATTATAGAGTTGTAATTGTATGTATATATAGAGTACCAAATGCAAGAAATTTTGATGAATTTATGAATAGATTAGAGATATTATTACGTGTTCTGATAAAAAAACCATTTAAAAATGTTGTACTGGCGGGTGATTTTAATATAGATATATTGAAGAAAAACAAACAGACTCTAGAATTTGAAAATGTGTTATTAAATTTTAATTTAAAATTATCTATACGTCAACCTACTCGTTTAAAGAGCAATACATGCATCGACAATTTTGCGCATAATTTTAATAAGTGTCGTAAAGCTATGGTCTTGGAACTAGCTTTGTCTGATCATACGGCACAATTACTCAATTGCCCGATTAGTACCTCAAGCACTAGGAATCATTGGCGGACCACTAGACGGGACTATAGCAAAGAGAATATAGACAAATTCAAATCCTACCTCAATAGCCTATCGTTTGCTGAAGTATATGAAGCTAAGGACCCAAACATTGCTTATAATGCCTTCACAGAAATGTTTTCTTTCCTATATACACAGTGCTTCCCTGAAACTCTTATCTCTGTAAAAGTGAAAAGAAAGCCAAGTTGGGTATCTCATGGTATTAAAACATGTAGCAAAAAGAAACGTCATTTATTATGGCAATATAGACAAAAACCTACCGAAATGAATAAAAATAAATTTAAGAGCTATTCAAAATTGCTTAAAAGAATAATTTATTTAACTCAACGCGCACAAAATATACATAAAATTAAAACATCAAATAATAGATCTAAGACTACTTGGGAAATAATAAACCAAACAAAACTAAACTTACCAAAAAATACTATAGACAAAATTCGAAATAATAATGAAACTGTAACTGACCCTAAAATTATTGCAAATATATTTAACAATTACTTTATAGAAAAAATTAAACCTATGACTACTTTGGGAACCACAGTCACTAAACATATTTTAGCCAGAAAAGACTCAATGTTCATGGCCCCAAGTCTATCACTTGATATATTAAAAATAATCGCGGCCTTAAAAAATACAAACAGTGTAGGATACGATGGCATATGTACAAAAATTGTTAAGTCGGTAGCATATGAAATCTGTGGCCCCTTAAGCTACATTATTAATTTAAGTATCAGTGAAGGTATATTTCCGAATGCGCTAAAAAAATCCATTGTAAAACCACTATTTAAGAAACAGGATAGGGAGTTAATGGAATTTTACAGGCCTGTTTCATTAATACCAATATTTTCAAAAATTATAGAAAAATATATTTACAAGGAACTTAATACCTATTTTGAAAAAAATCATATACTCTGTGACGAACAGAAAGGATTTAGGGAGAAAAAAACAATTAACTTGGCCATATACGACTTCTTGCATACTGTTATGACAAACATGGATAAAAATACACCAGTCTGTGCCATTTTCTGCGACATGACACAGGCATTTGATTATGTCCAACATAATATACTACTAAATAAACTTGATGCGTATGGTATAAGAGGAAACATATCTAATTTAATACAATCATACCTACATGACAGGAAACAAGTAACGCAAATTAGTAGAATAAATATGAGCTCCAGACGTGAAGAGATTTTTACATCATGCGAGCGTACCGTCCCTCATGGAGTTCCGCAAGGCAGTGTACTCGGACCACCCCTTTTTACTCTCTATATTAATGACTTTCCTAAATCTATTAAATATCCCATGACACTGTTTGCGGATGACAGTACTATAACAATACCATGCCATAATAAAAATACATATGAAACGGACATAAAAAGTACATTAATTGAAGCGGTAACGTGGCTGAACAATAATAATTTAAAAATTAATATAAATAAAACTTTGATTATGCACTTTAGCCAACGATCATCATTATACTCTAGTCTTGACATCGAATATAATAATAATAAAATACAGACAGCTAATTCTACAAAATTTTTAGGACTAACAATCGACAGACACTTAAATTGGAAATCGCATATTGAGGCCCTAGCCAAAAGAATAAGCAGTGGTGCTTATGCGTTATATAAATTATCACGTACTTTAAATATAGAAGCGCTGTTAACGGCTTACTATGGTTTAGTTGAATCGATCATTAGATATGGTGTTATCTTCTGGGGTAACTCGACCGATAGGGATATCATCTTTAAAAGACAAAAGTTCTGCTTGAGATCTATGTTTAATCTCAAAACTACCGATAGCTGTAAAAATTATTTCACAAAATATCATATATTAACATTACCTTCACTTTATATCTTAGAAGTAGTAATGTTCGTAAAAAAAAATCCACATTTGTTTCCTCGTATGGCAGACAAATTTCCAAGAAATAGACGTGACGATAGCAAACTATGTGTACACACATCAAAAACTGCACTTATGCGCAAGAGTGTTTTTTGCATGGCACCAACTATCTACAACAAATTGCCCAAAAGTTGGAAAGAGCAAACTATACCGAAACTTAAACAAACAATGAAATTGTTTTTGGCACAAAAAGCATATTATAGTGTTATAGAATTTTTAAACGACTCATGGTGATTATTATAAATAAATAAATATAACTCAGAGTGTAGTAAGGTAAAGTAGAAGTGGAAAACTTAATTATATTATAAATGTTTTTAAAACTAAATGCTTGTTAGAGTGATGTAAATCTTCATTGAGAACATACATTGTAATATTGGACAACGTAAATAAATCATAGAAATCTTAATTTAAGTTTTGTTTAATGTGACTGAATAAAAATATTTAATAAATAAGTGTAAAAATTAAAAATTCAATGATTCTGTAATTATAATTGTATTTAATAAATTGGTTTATAATGTATAACGTTTAAAATGTAAAAATCATTAATTAAATAATAATAATTGTAGGTACCTGAAAATATTTGCACGCCATGAGAAATGGCAGACATGTCGTGAGCCACTCCTATTTAAGACCTTGCATGCATGTATTATTTTAATTCTGTATGTAAACACATGTTTGAGCTAATAAAATTTCTTATTCTTATTCTTATTCTTATGGTCCGCGGACCACCGGTGGTCCGCAAGAGCTTTGAATATGGTCCACGAAAGGTTAAAATGTTACTCGAACCTTTTAACTTACAAGCTCAACCCAACCTAATTGCAAACCTAGCAGAGGCGAGGTGCTAATTTTTTTTGAGCTAGTTGCACTCACTCTTGCTAGATGCATAAGCATTTTTGCAAAAATCTACTTTCTTATTCCTATTTTTGTATCAAAGATTGCTATATTTTTTGAGCTCACTTCGATCGTTCTTGTATCTTTCACTTTCAAAAGATTCTCATCACTTTTTCCAATTTTTCCATTCTTCTTTTTCCTTAGTCCTAGGACCTTAGAGCCCCTGCTAACAATAAAGATAGCAAAGTGGTCCCTGGTCCAAGAAAGTTTGGGAGCAACTGATTTAAAAGAATTTAAAACTGAACAAGAAAGATCAATGGTTGTGATTTGCGCCAAATAGATCCAGTTCAACAAATTTGTTCAGCAATTCAGACAACTGCGTCGTACCTACCATTTTTTTTAGTTTATTTTCAACCCTGACACGATTCATGTTTTTTTTAAATACCGCTGCTTCATAATAAAACACAGATAATCACATTTAGTCACAATATGACATAATGTCTCTAAAGAGTCATCTAGGTTGTGAAATAATTCTGAGAAATATTTACATTTTTACAGATATTAAAATTTCATATCGGTCCCGTGTGCAGTCACTTTGTTTTAAAACGATAACTTTAATGAACAATGCGTTAACATTCTCCAAGATTTCATCATTCTGTTTAATAATAATAAGAAAAAAAAACCAGTGTGACTCGTTCTGTGTTTTGATTTTAAATTATGTGCGCAGACGCAGACCTATAATGTTTTGAAGAGAACGAGATTTTTCTTATCAATAACAAAACTGTTTGCAATAATATTATTTTATGTGTCATTGTTGATATTTTACTGGATGATTAATCTGTTTAATATGGTGGGAAAAAAAATTATGACTAGGTCAAAACCTTTATCGTATTCAAGATCAATAATAGTTAGAAGCAAAGTTATTATTCTTATTTCTTAAAAAAAAGTCTTGATCATCATAACTCATAATAAATTGGCTTGCTTCATATATACCTAAGTTTGAATTCTATCGAATGATTAAATCTCATTCTAGAAATTTCTTTAACATCATGGATCTGTATTCCAAGTTTAAATAGAACTATGCTGGCCACATCTTTTTTATGCCGGAGGACCATAACCATAGGTTTTTTTTTTTTGTATAAGGCATCTCGCAATTCAGTCTACGAAGACTGGCTACTGCCTAACCGGCTAATCCTGTGGATGCTTTGAATTTAAGGCCTCCAGCAAGGGGCATAATAGCTATTTATTCACCAAGGGGAGTAAGGCACAGATTACTAATCGAGTGTGCATTTGAGGCCCGACGCGAAGCGGAGGGCCGTGAACCACACGAGTTTAGTAATCTGTACTTACCCTCGAGTGATATATACTGCTTTATACTACACTTGCAAGAAAAGAAAAGAAAAGCAAAGAAAAGAAAAGAAGAGAAAAGAAAAGAAAAGAAGAGAAAAGAAAAGAAGAGCAAAGAAAAGAAAAGAAAAGAAAAGAAAAGAAAAGAAAAGAAAAGAAAAGAAAAGAAAAGAAAAGAAAAGAAAAGAAAAGAAAAGAAAAGAAAAGAAAACGTTTTGCGCCGACCCCAAGTAACATGGGATAAGGGCAGGAAGATGATGATGACGTCATCAAGACTTAAAAAAACAAAAACATAACGCGTTAGTAATGCATTACTACCCTGATTTTCAGGGCAGTAATGAAATTCCATACAACATAACTGCCTAGATTTTTGAGAAGGTTTAATGAACAGCTTTCAAGCCTATTAGTGGGGTAGTATTGGTACACTTACTAAGCAAGTGTAGTATAAAACTATAAACTTAGCGACCACGCACTAAAGGCACTCCCTGTGGGGTACGAACCTCGGCTTAGGGCGTCGCTGGGGGAGCAGCAAGGGGACAGGCTAGATCTGAGTTAATTATTTAAGGGCTGATTTAACACTACTCAAGCAAGGGTCTGGGGGGAGGGGGTTGAACAGCGACTACGCGCCAGACCTCGGCGGCATGGTCGGAATGTATTTGTATGGTCTACGAACGGTACTGGTGTCTTTACTACTTTCTTGTAAGAGGGGGATAGCATCGTCGGGGCTAACCATACAGTGAGTCCAGAAAGAGATGGCGGGACGAACTCGACTCTTTACTCAAAGATTTGCCAGTAAAAGCTAGTAGATAGGCAACATGTTGACGGCGGGAAGGGAGGGCTTTGCCCTGTAGTGGAACACAAATGGCAGATAAATAAATAAATAAACAATTTATGATGCCATTACCTGCCTAATCACCAATCATTGTCTAATAAAAAGTAGTGGTTCTTTATTAACAATTAGTGGTTAATGGCGTGACTGTGGCTCACGAAGTAACTACAGATCTCTCTTATACATAGTTCTTTCATACTTATTTTACCACTGCACAGCAACCGAACAGCAACCTTATATGTACGACGACGATAAAGATCACTGAAGCGAAAATCAGAGGATATAACTGTGAAAGAACTTTAGTTTCTTGGATATTTATAAATACACGTAATGGGTGTAAAAAGACACTTAACGAAGCCGAAAGGAACTTGTTTTCCCCATAATTGTGACCAGTTTTTTGTTCGAGTCCAACCCTGAGATTTTTTTAAAACTTTTGTTTTATTGATTTAACTAACTTACTTTACTTGCTGACCAAACCGTGATCTCAGTACTATTAATGAATATAATAATAAATGCATTCATCAGCATAATGTATTGAGTGCCTTACATTGAGTCGTAAACCGTGATTTTTCACCACAAAAACGTCGTTTGACAGCAAAAAAAATTACATAGAGTAGTTTCTTATGTACAAAAAAATGCTTAGTTGACGGCTCCGTTTGTTGCACATTGTAGGTTGCGTTGGAGTTGGAGAAGATGTTAATATTTACTAAATAGGCAGACTAGCAACTATTTTATTTTATTTTATGAATTTGTTTTTGATTATAAAATCATCCGGTTTTTATGGCCTCACAGACTCGTGTTTTCAACTGCTGCGGCTATCTTAAGATTTTGCTGATCTAGCTAGTCAGCTTTTTAATTGACTCACGTCTTAGTTCTTTGTTACCACTTTGGCTAGTCATCCTTATCTTTTAATCAAGAACTAGCTTTTTGCTTCGTACCTAACGTCTGTTCTTAGTTTTTGCCATATCGGTGAATCAATAAGTTACTGCTTCACAATTATTACTCGCTTCAATATTAAGTACTAGGGGACGTCACGTGGTTTCACCCGCGTAGTTCCCGTTCCCGTGGGAGTACGGGGATAAAATATAGCCTATGTTACTCGCTGATAATGTAGCTATCCATTGCTGAAAGAATTTTTCAAATCGGTCCAGTAGTTTTTAAGTTTATTCGTTACATACAAAAATACAAATCTTTCCTCTTTTTATAATACTAGCTGACGTCCCGCGGTTTCACCCGCGTAGTTCTCGTTCCCGTGGGAGTACGGGAATAAAATATAGCCTATAGCACTCATGAATAATGTAGCTTTCTACCAGTGAAAGAATTCTTAAAATTGGTTCATTACTTCCGGAGATTACCCCCTACATACAAACTTACAAACAAATGTTACCTCTATCCTATAGATGACTTCATTGTGTGCACTGTACAGGTACCTAGTAACTTCCAGATGCAATATATTATTTCGTCTTTTATGACATCTACGGAAATAGCCTGTCTTCTCCTGAGTCTTTCATTAAGTTTTTATAGCCAATGGACCAATTACTTTGTATTTTCTACTTTTACGCCCTCGTGGTATAAGGTAATAATTCTTCGAACGTTTAATGTACAGTGTACGTAACATTTTATCTCTCTTAGACACGATCAATGACCTAACTGGTCATAGCTGTTTTAGAGCAAAAAATATTACGTACCCATGTATTACTTTGCCCGTTATATGATCTCTCTTTATAGATGGTATCTTTAATATCATCTAGTTGGCTAGATGGGCGTGTATTGAGAAGTTTTTTGGCGTGTCCGAAAATACTGGTTTTTTTATGGCAAAAAATATATTAAATAGTACATTGTTACCCTAGGGGTGAAAGTAACTTATTTAGTCCCGAGACGGGGTTTGGTGCCCGAGCGAAGCGAGGGCGCTAATAGCTCGAGGGACTAAATAAGTCTTTAACCCGAGGTAAACACTGTGCTTTTCATTACGAATACAAGGAAAGTAAAAAAAAACATACAACTCGAAAAAACTAATGAAGATCGGAATTCGAATGGGGTAGATGACACACCAATCAATTGAGATACTTTTTAAGAGCTGTCAAAACGCGGTTCTCTAATAGACTTTGTATGGCAATAGCCTACTGTGACGTCACTGTTTATTCAACTCAATGACTCGACCATTTATTGATTTCAAAGCAACTAAAAATCGAATTTGACAATTAATTGAAAGTATATCGGGTTTTCAGGCCCAAAATAAAGTGTTTTTTTAGAGAAAGGTGTCTTGGAATTATTGTTTTATGGTGTCATCTAGCCGTGTGGTATCCGGCAGAGTAGAATAGAACCAACCCATTACACTCACGGGTGTCGTATAAGGCGACTAATGCCTGAGGCACCACACCTTGCGCCTCCGTAGACCAGAGAATGGGCAGCAGCGCTCTCTGTACTTTTGTAACAACCGTACTGCGATCGCCAACCCGCCTGCCAAGCGTGGCGATTATGGCAAAAACCCCCGTTTGGGGGAGGCCCATGTCCAGCAGTGGACGTCTTTCGGCTAAAATGATGATGATGAATGATGGTGTCATCTACCCTATTGCCGCTTTTTCACCTATTTTGCTTTTTTTTTTTTCTGTGACCGACCAGCTATTCAGCCAATACCTATTTTTCATGTTCATCATCGAAAAATGGTAAATATTTTTCCCAAATCAATGTTATTTTAAAGAAATAGTTGAAACTTAATTATAATAAAGATATTTAAAATATATATATTCTTTAATTAATACTTAACTTTATGTTATTTCAATTTTACATCGTGGCTGTATAGAAAGTTGGAACATGGTTCAATAGAAAAATGAACCATTTTTTTTTAATAATTTGACAGCTGTCAGTTGAAAACGATTCTCCCTAGGGCTGAAAAGTATTACTTTCAACCCGCTCCTCAGGCAACTTCAGACCTACTTTCAGAGTATGAGTAATGAAAAATATATTATACCTTCAAAAATTCATAAAGGTGGAAAAATTACTTTACCAAGGTCAAAATCATTCTTGCACCTTTATGAACTTGGAGGGTTGTATTGATGATTTTGATGATTATAATTCTGTAACTACATACGTCTTACAGTTGCAAACAATGTTTTAATCAACATACAACCTAGCACTGGCCTGCAAATTACAAAAAACGTAAGAAAATTTGAATTTCGCGTGCTACCGTGGAGCATCAGCCTTAACGTTGAGAAGACCTTGGGAACCAAATATAAAATAGTATTTGTATTGAATACTGACGAGTATATCATTAACTAGCGGACGTCACGCGGTTTCACCCGCGTAGTTCCCGTTCCCGTGAGATTACGGGAATAAAATATAGCCTATGTTATTCAGGGTGAATGTAGCTTTCTAATGGTGAAAGAATTTTTGAAATCGGCGCAGTAGTTTTTGAGTTTATTCATTACAAACATACACACACAAAAATACAAATCTTTCCTCTTTATAATATTAGTGTAGATAAAGGCTTCGTTAATTAAAGTTTGCATCTTAGATCTATAAAAAACTCCCAATAAAATTATATAAGTATGTGTGTTTCGCAGAAGACCGTTTGACTGTCATTACTAATGACTTTTAAAATTAGTGCTGGGTAGCACTAGCACACATAGCTAGTAGTGCTAGCACACATTGGTTCATGGAACAATATACATTCGATTCGACAAACCTCACGAAAATGCACAAACATTATCGAATTTGAGACTGATTCTACTAATTATACTTACGTAAATACGTCGATTTTTAATAGAAAATGCAGTTATTCTATTGCATTTTAGTTGAATTGTTTGTTGTTCAACAAGCATAATAAGTATAAGCCGTAGATATGAAAAACTCTATAAACTGTGAAAATATTATTATGTCATGTCAAACTACAATAGTATTTTTTACTTTAAAATCGACGAAATTTTTTACATTACGTTTACACAGCATTTATAACTTTGTTGATTGGTTCTGAGATTCAATGAAGAAATGACCTCTTCAAAAAGAGGAGTCATCGAGGGTCAATTCAATTACGTGTTAATTTGTCATAACATACGTAATACTTAAATGTTTATGCGTAGTACCATCTTATACTAAAATACGTCAATGCATAGTATTGACTGTTTTCAGTTCACAATCAGCTGTTTTCTCTTTCTTTTATGAGTTAATCTCGGGTTCAGTTTAATGGTTCACTAGACGCCCTGTGACTGATAAATGTGATTGTATTCTTACATTGTTTTAACAATAGTTGTATTGTTTTTTTTTACTGGGCAACATACAACTGGTGCTACTATAAATAATGGTCAAAATATAATACAAGGTACTCAATAACGTATTATATATAGACACGTCATGAACCAACATCGCGGCGCTTAAAAACGGCGAAAATACTAGAACTACTTATAAGCGTGAAGAAAGAGAAAGAAAATATGACACCGAACGGCGGGATGCCTGTTGCGAGAGGGAGATAAATATACATCTTCAGTCACGTCACAGGATTTATTAAATTATAAACAAACATAGCGTCGCGCGACAGGTTGGTGCGTAACTAAGCGCGATGTGGCCAATTGGCTTCATTTCATGTTGTCATTTTAGAGTGCGGACAACGTATCTATAGTTTATATATCATTGAAGGTAGTAAAAAGAGGTAGATATCGCACTAGCACGCACAAATTGTTGAGGACAAAGTGACACAATTGTTGCACTTTGATAGCTAGCTATCTCTTTCTATCTTATACGTTCCGTATTATCTATCGCTGTCGTAGTTTTAAATTACTCGCAACGATATCTGAACGCCATTCAGTATGAACATGGCGTATCTTCTTTATAATATCATTGACCTATCACCTAAAATATCAATCGATCACCAAAGGCAATTGCCCATTATTGGCCAAGAAACGCACACAAAAAAGATTTGTGCTAAAAAACACATGATAATTAAATAAGAATTAATAACTTAACTACACTTTATCATACAAGTAAGCAATATTTTAACGTAATTAATAAGTTTTGAAATGATTTAAATGATTATCAGGATCAACAAAACAAAACGAAAGTGTTGCCATTTTAAAATAAGAAACCAATTTATATCGACTATCGAAACCAATTTATATCGATCGACTATCGATAAGTTTTTTTAGTTAAGTGACAGTAATTAATCGACATAAAAACAGACTTTGTTTCTGACATTTTATGAAAAATTGCAAGAGCATAACAGGTCAATTTCTGGTGGTCATTAACTAAACAAATAAAGTTTTGGTTCCAATTTCACGATAAAATGGGAATTAATTTTGGTGATCATTTACTAATTTTGGCAATCAAAAGTGATTTTTTTGCCGTTACATTTAGCTAGGTGGTTCGTTAATTCTATGCCAATTATAGTACCATAAAAATAGGAACTGTGTAACAAGCAATCAACGCCTTACTGACTAGGAAAAGAAGCATTTTTAGACATTTCAAAATCAAAGTTGGTATAAGCAATAGACAAAATCTGGCAACGGGTTAAATTTAAACAGTTTCTTTTTCTCGTAACTACTTATAGGGTGTTTAAATTGTGGTGCCCCGCTATTTCTTTTAATGGAGTGTCAGTGGTTGATCAATGGAAAGTCATAATGACGCCATTATGTAGTAGATTACCAAACTTGTCAAAATCAACAACTAAGAGATCAATGATCGACTATTCTGACACTATTGTAATAGCAGACTTGAGGCCCTGGTCCAATTCAAATGAGAAGAAACATCGTGAGAAAACTGAGTTTAAAACTGGGCCTGATTATCTGAAATCGCCAACAGGCAGTAAAAACATGACTTTGTTCTGTAGGTAGGTGATTAAAACAATCATAAACTTTGCAAAAGAAAATATTACATACTTTACAGACTTTACCAACATTTGATGCTGGAAATACGTGTACATAACAACCCCCTACAAAACTTACCTACGTAGAAAACATAACAAAACATCAAACATTGTAATGCTCCAAGGGTTATGGCAGAGGTGTGGCTAATAGTACACCCATATTTCGCCAGTTAAGTTTAAGTCCCATGTTACAGGGAGCGAGCCAATGATATTCTATTAAACAGATATGTTGTGAAGACTCGAAAATAGGCCAATTGGCCTGTTTTTCCTTTATTCTGCGTCACTGCGTGTATGTGAGCTGGCTCTCCCCCGCGGCACACTTTTTTCTGTGGTTTTGTAGGTGTATAACATATCGTTTTCAATACACTTCCTCGAAAACTGGTCCATAACGCACTACGATTAGGTACTATCGGGGTCTTTTCCACCTGACCATTTTAAAAATTTTTCGCTTGAATCATGCGGAGGCGCCGAGCGGGGCTAGAGAGCGTTTTTATGTTGCGAGTGCAAGCAAAAATGAGCTTAGTGGTGGTCAGGCGGGAGTGTCCTCGATAGTACAACATGCAATGTATTTCACACGCGTGCGTTTTTTTCCATTTTCCCGCACGTGTGCGGGAATGAAAATTGCCATAGATAACTATAGGTACCTATACTTAGTCCAAATTGGTTCAATGCCTATAGTATGAGGTGAATGTGTTTTTTTAAATTTCGGCGAAGCACTAGGTACGCGTCTTTACGGCATTAGATTTTTTGAATATTAAAATTAGGTTTAGAAATAGAATATCATAGATTAACATGATTATTAAAAACGAATAGTTATTATTATACACAAATTAACATTTATTTGTATTCTGAATTCAAAATATAAAATAAATCTATTTATTATATTAGGCTGTTTAACGGCTTCATACCGTTGCCTCTCCTTCAACCTGGCGAAAGCAGAGCGCGAAAAAAAAAGAAAATTAAAATCATAGTTTCTTAGTTCGTGACAAAAATAATTTTCGTTATATTTTATTTTATTTCTTCAAAAGTGTAGGTATTGAAAAACGTCGTTTAATACACGTGGATATTAATTGTTATTGCAGTTCTTATAATTTCGCCTCGAATGCAATAACAAACTTTCTCCACTTGTATCAAAATGTACTATTATTAGAATATCATTGGAGCGAGCTTATTGAAATCAACTGGGCACGATTCCAGCCAAACAAATACTTATTTACATAACAATCAACAATAAAATTGTCTGTCTAGCACCATACATAATATACCTAACCTTCGAGGAATCAAGCCACATTAAATATTATGTTATGTTAGAAATATGTGGTAAGTAGATAATGCGTAGTTGTCAAACAATAAAATATTGAAAACGTGTTCAAACAATAAATTAAACCCAGTTCGATTTGACAGCAAAGCAGTAACACCACGATACAAATCACTGCAGAAATACTGAATGAAATGGAAAATTTTGCAGGAAATACTCCGTTACCTTGGAATATTTTACTACATAATATTATATGGAAAGTTATAGGCCAACCAGTGATAACACTGCGAATTACTTTGTAGTACAGTTAGCTGATAACGATGACCGTTCAGTTAAGGCCCTTCTAACCCTAAAATTAGCAACTCTATTTGTGGTGGTTCAAACATCGTTTGAAACACTGTTAGAATAAAGTTCTAATCAGCTTGCACTACAAAGCGGTTGTTACGTCAGTCACTGCGGTCGAATTGTGCGAAATGAGTGGTTTTTTGCGATTTACAAAAAATCTATTGATTGCATTAAAAAAATAAAACACATAAGTTAGACCTGCTTTACAGTTAGTTCAGTTAGTATGCAAAGTTTCATGATCTAATTTGAAGTACTTTTTGAATACCAGCGGTTTATTGTTTGATTTGGAGGAAACTTTGGATTTTTTTTCAATCGAGAAAAGTTTATGGAATGCTGCAGTATTTTAGGCGTAACGGAGGATCATGCTAAGCCATTTGAGGGGGTATAGGCCCTTAAATGTGCACTTGTTCTAACACTGTATAAACTAGAACATATCGCACATTAGTTTATATTTGTATTGTGTGGCTTTCGCAATAACAAAGCGAGTTATTTATTTTTGCATGTGCTATTTTTCAGGCTCGACCTAAAATCAATTAGATACAATTATTTTGAATCTCGTGTACATAATAAACGCATTCTTTCGATTTGTTTTGCTATTTTCACAGAGTTGAACAATTTGTCAATCATCATCAGCCTATTAATGTTCCCACTGCTGGGACGCAAGCCTTCTCTCAATGAGAGGGAATGGGCTATAATCCACCACGCGGGCCCAGTGCGGATTGGTAGATGTCACATGTCTTCGAATGTTTTGGTTCTAGGACATGCCGGTTTCCTCACGATGTTTTCCATCACCGTTTTGAGAGCAGTGGTGATGATATAAATTACACAAAGTAATGCGCCTGCCCGGGTTCGAACCCACGACTTACTGTTCGTAAGTCGGGGCCGCCAGTCGCCACCGCTGGTCCACCGCTGCTCCATTGTAGGATTTAATATCTACTAGATCTGTCTTCTGTCGTGATCATCATGAAATCCTAGCTGAAATGTTAGTACGACATTTGACGTAGACCTATTTTCGAAGGAAAGAAGTCCAAAATAACTAAAGGCATGTCTATTTTGAAATGTTTATTTTCTGTAAACGCGGCGACGAGCAACGGTTTGTCGACGACGCATCGTGTTTTGTTTTTATTTTTAACCGACTTCCAAAAAGGAGGAGGTTCTCAATTCGACGGGTATTTTTTTTTTTTTTTTATGTATGTACACCGATTACTCTGCCGTTTATGATCCGATTTACAAGATTATTTTTTAGTTTGATGCGGAATAGTTGCCATTTGGTCCCATAAAAATTTAACATGGTTTGGCCCAGTAGTTTTCATTTTATGAACATTTTTACTTCAGTTGTGTGGTATAATGTCATGTATGTTCACCGATTTGTCCTCGATTTGTAGAGCGATTCTCAAAATTCTTTTTTTGTTTGAAAGAATATACTCCTGAGATGGTCGCATTTAAATTTGGCGAAGATCTGATGCTGATCTTCGGAGATATACAATGGAACTCTTCAAAACTAGATGGTAAATCGGTCGTGATAGCTGCAATCGCTTGGATGTTTATTGTTTACACAACATCATGACGTAACATCACGCCTGTATGCTCTGAGGGGTACGCAGATGAGTACAAAACACCCAAATTTCGACAGTTTAGGTATGTTAAGTTCCATTTATTGGGGATAAGCCTATTACCATGACATGTATTTTTTAACAATGTAAAATAAATGCATAGCAAATATTTGTATAGGATATTACAACTAAAAATGGAAAAATAAAAAAACTTTTTTACAAAAAAATAAAACCGACTTCAAAAAACACAAAAGAGTGAAAAATAACTTTAGCTTCAGAAGTCGGTGACAAAAAAAAACTAAATGAATCAAACAAAGGTCATCGACTTCTGAAGCTAAAGTTATTTTTCACTTTTTTGTGTTTTTTGAAGTCGGTTTTATTTTTTTGTAAAAAAGTTTTTTAAAGCAGTATTTATTTAGCTGACTATAATATCGAACATGCCGTTTGCCGTCAGGCAATTCTTAGCAAAAATAACGAGATTCCATAAAACTTTCATCCCCTCTTCAATTTTTTTAGGGGGTGAGTTTTTCAAAAATCCTTGCTTCCCAATTTTTAACTATGATTTATGATGCATGTTGTTGAATTAAAATAGTTTTAAACACAATTTACTAACAATTACCTACTGTTGGATAAAGTAATTTGATTTTGTTATTTAGAGAACCTTATGCAATGTGTATTTAATATTTTCATTGCGTAGAAAATTATTCAATTTATTCTTAATTTTTGAATCTTTCAGGACTGAAATTATGCTAACTCTGATTACAAAACGCAAGTAAATAACCTCCGCCTTTTTTGAAGTCGGTTAAAAAAAAGGTTAACACTTCTATTTTCTATTTCAAATAAACCCTGAGTGCGACAACAGCTGCTGAATATACTATATCTAAAATTAAATATATACGTATATCTCGCCAGCCACCGGATCAATACAATGAAAGATACTGGAGCTGAAAAAGGTGATTTTAGCACAGACTCCAATAAGTACCGACCAACCAAGTAGGTACCTAGTTTAACAATAAATGATCTGCCTGAACATATTACCTACTGTTTAGCATTTGATCTGGTTTTCTATGTTTTCAGTTTCACGTTAGTATGGAGGAATCAATTTAAACAATTCTAGACGTTATCATAACTTCTATAATTCAAAAACAGTGACTATTTTAATATAGTTACCTACACATAGGTTGTTTGCTGGCTCGCAAACTAGGTTTGTACCTGATGCTTGGGAAACAGTCATCACATATGTCGTGAAAATAAAGAAATGAATAAGAAAAAGCAAGTAAACATAAATTTTACTACTTTTCAAGGAGAACTTAGTTTTAAACTTTTACAAGTTTAAAATTAAGTTCTCCTTGAAAAGTAGTTAAATTGGTTCTGGAGGCCTAGAACATGTTTGTTTTGGGGGCCCGCTTACCTAAAGTGGGACTGTAGGTAGTCTATGGAAAATGAAATGTAAGTACGAAATCCTTTTGGAAATGGAAATAAATTCTCAAATAGAGACAATATTCTAGAGATGCAACGGATAGTTGTTTGGCCGGATACCGAATAACGGATATTCGGTGAACTGCGAGGCCGGATATCCGGCCGCCGGAGCTCCGGCGGAGATTAAGTAGTTCTCTGAGGCAAGTAGTGAAATGTTCCGCGTCGTACAGCTGCCGGCAACGCGATTAGATCATTTTGGGCGGTTTCGGATCTCATCGGGAGTGATCGTGCCACTTGTTGATTAAAAATATTAATTTTTAACTTGTTAAAAATACTTGTTTTAGTGCGGTGCGATGATTTAGAGACGTCAGAGTACATACATATAGCTTTTAATAGAACTTATCATAATTGCTAGCTGTTGTCTTATTTCATGTACGTTTTAAAGGATTTTTTATCAAATTTATGAATATCCGGTATCCGCCGGATAATGAGTTACTATCCGGTATCCGGCCAGATAGTAAAATTTGGGCCGGATACCGAATAGTTACCGGATATCCGTTGCATCTCTACAATATTCACCCTTATGTTTAAAATGAAATATACCTAAGTACTTAATTCAGATTCACTTTATCTCACCACATACTAATAGCTGATTAATTTACCATTTTCCATCTATTTCTTAACAAATACAGTCATGTGGCGTACAGTGACGTAGTCTAAGCAGTGCTTGGTAGGCAGCCATTATTATGTAGGTACGTGACTAAAATCGAAATTTTCTTGCGATGACCATTCAGTAAGTATGTACATAGATATCTATGTTAATTCGTCGCGAGCACCAATATGTTTATACTTAGGTGTATAAATGTCACCGAAAATGTATGAAATTCGTCATTGTAAACAAATCTTATGAAATGTATAAAATTCCTAAAATAGATAGGAAATGTATGATATATTTTATAATATGCTTTTTCTAGGATATAATTATATACTATACATTTCCTAGAGAGCGACCGGAAATGCGTTACATTCTTGATTCACAATTAAAAAAATATATACTTAAGTATTCCAACTTGGGGACCCCGACAGCTATTTTTTTTAAACCATTCAGAAAACCTATAAATCAACCTAAAACAAACAAAAAACCAACCCAAATTCAAATTTCGAAACAGTTATAGTGCAAACCATCTTAATCAAAATTCTGATTTCAGTTCTCATACGTGTTTTATTTATTTTATTCAAAAAAACGAATGCTATCTGCGTTTTTTTCGTTTTTTTCCTAGTATCATTTCGGAATTACATGCAATTCCTAGGAAATGCATACATTTCCCAGGAAATATGTGTATTAAAGAATATTTGAAACATTATTTTACACATTTCCTAAGTAGCTCGGAATTGTACCTATAATACATTTCCTAGGAATTGTGTACCTACAATTGCTAGATTTCATACATTTCTGGTAACATAAATACAAAAGCGATTTTCTAGCCGAATAACGATTGTAACTTTGAGATAAATCACCCGTGGGTGCCGAAATTAGGGTTGCCACCTTTATTTTGAACAAATATAGTATTATTCCCAAAAAAGCGGCATAAATATAGTACTTTTGGGAATTTCAGGAAAAAAAAGTACGCATTTATTTTTAAATAATTATATATTTGTAATTGCTCTTCACTTTGGCCAATGATCATTGCATTTTAAATAATTATAAATATCTGAACAATTTAGATTCATATTAGAATAAATTAACAATTATTTTAAATTAAATTAATAATTCTTTCTTCTTTTCATTTTACATTCATGACGGAAATAGTACATTTTGATACAAGTGGAGAAAGTTTGTTATTGCATTCGAGGCGGAATTTGGAACATCCGAGCCGTAGGCGAAGGTGTTTTTGAGCCGAGAACTGCAATAACAAATGTCCACGTGTATCAAACGACATTTTTCAATACACTTTTGAAGAAATAAAATAACGAAAAATATTTTTGTCACGAACTAAGAAACTATGATTTTTATTTTCTTTTTATTTCGCGCTTTGCTTTCGCCAGGAAGCCGTTAAACATCCTAATATAAGAAAATTGATTTATTTTATAGTTTTGAATTCAGAACACAAATAAATGTTAATTTGTGTATAAAAGTAATTATTCGTTTTTAATAATCATGTTTATCTATGATATTCTATTTATAAACACAATTTGAATATTCAAAAAATATTTATGGCCGTAAAGACGCGTAGTGCTTTGCCGAAATAAAAAAAAACACATTCGCCTCAGACTATAGGCATTGAACCAATTTGGACTAAGTATAGGTATAGTCTATCTATCTGTGGCAATTTTCATTCCCGCACACATGCGGGAAAATGTTTTTCGATACACTTCCTCGAAAACTGGTCCATAACGCACTACGATTAGGTACAACGTGCAATGTATTTCACACGCGTGCGATTTTTTCCACTTTCCCGCACAAAGCAAAGCGAAGCGTGAAAAAAAATGAAAACTTATATCATAGTTTCATAGTTCGTGACGTGACAATAGTACATTTTGATACAAGTGGAGAAAGTTTGTTATTGCAATCGAGGCGGAATTATAACACACGAGCCGTAGGCGAGGGTGTTTTTGAGCCGAGAATTGCAATAACAAATGTCCACGTGTATCAAACGACGTTTTTCAATACACTTTTGAAGAAATAAAATAAAATAACGAATAATATTTTTGTCACGATCTATGAAACTATGATTTAAATTTTCTTTTTTTTTCGCGCTTTGGTCTCGCCAGGTTGAAAGAGAGGCAATGGTATGAAGCCGTTAAACAGCCTAATTTAAAAAATAGATTAATTTTATATTTTTTAATTCAGAACACAAATAAATGTTAATTTGTGTATAAAAGTAACTATTAGTTTTAAATAATCATGTTTATCTATGATATTCTATATAAAAACACAATTTGAAAATTCAAAAAATATTTATGCCGTAAAGAAGCGTAGTGCTTTGAGAAAAAAAAAAAAAAAGAAATCACCTCAGACTATAGACATTGAACCAATTTGGACTAAGTATAGGTATTTTTAATAATAATATTTTTTTTTTTTAATAATAATAAATCGTTTATTTATAAAAAGGGGCACATTTACAATTAAGTATCTTAACAAATAAAATAGAGCACTGTTGCTTATTGCCTGAACTAGGTGGAACCTGTGTTTCAGGCTAGAATGTGCGTAAATACCTACTTAAAATAAATAAATCAACAATGAAAGAAAAGTAAATTACTAAAATTACAACTTACATAAAAGGTAAACAAACAATGTGTCAGCAGTTTACTTGCTGACTACAAGTAAATCTTCTGTCTGTGCATAGGTTAGGGGTTGTAAAAAACTAATAATAGACTTTTTACAGCTAAAATAGTTTAACTTATAAATACTTAGTTTTCTATTTAATCTATTGTACAGAAATGGGCCTAAAAATGTAAAGAATCTTTCCACAAAGACATGTTTGGAGGTTGTATTAGAAATGCATACTATATCATTCCGTCTCTTGTTAGTATTGTCAGCATTGTACGTAAGCATGGTGTGCTGTTTTAATACTAAGTGCATAATGAATAGCTGGCGCACAGTCAGCACATTGCAGGATTTATACAGCTGATCTGTGGGAAAGTAAAAGGGATGGAAGTTTGCTACCTTTAAAATTGCTCTTTGAGCTCTTTCAAGGGGAAGCAGGATAGTTTTTGATGCGCCACCCCATGAAATGATACAGTAATGAATTATTGATTGACAGAGGGCGAAATAAACTTGTGTGATTAACTTAGAATCTGCAAAAGTTCGTATTTTTTTAAATACATATATTAATTTGCGCACTCTTTTAACCAGACTTTCAATATGATACCTAAAAGAGAGTGTGTCATCTATTATAACCCCTAAGTATTTAATATTATTGGTTTTGAGGATAGAAGGGCAAATGCACATGTTGATTGACCGATTATCACATTGATGGGCATATAAATGGAAGTTAGTAGTGTTAAGTTGAGGCTTGCGCATGGAGAAGTGAATGTATTTTGTCTTGTCAGCGTTTAGTGTTAGTAAATTTCTTTGAAGCCAATTAGTCACAGTATTAAAGCCAAGTTGAGCGTTTTCAAACAGTTCGCTACTGTTTTCAGCAGAAAATATTAGCGCCGTGTCGTCGGCATATGATACGATCTTGCCGTACTTGATGTTAAGGTTACACAAGTCGTTAATATAAACCAGGAAAAGGGTAGGGCCCAATATACTCCCCTGGGGAACACCAAATCCAGTATTTTTCTGCTCATCGCTCGTAAAATTGTCAATCCTAACACATTGGTATCGGTCGTTTAAATAGTCAGCAAGCAATGTCAGCGGCGTGCCCCTTATTCCTATGGCCTCTAATTTTCTTAGAAGCACTAGGTATAGTTATCTGTGGCAATTTTCATTCCCGCACACGTGCAGGAAAGTGGAAAAAATCGCACGCGTGTGAAATACATTGCATGTTGTACCTAATCGTAGTGCGTTATGGACCAGTTTTCGAGAAAGTGTATTGAAAAAATATTTTTCGTTATTTTATTTTATTTCTTCAAAAGTGTATTGAAAAACGTCGTTTGATACACGTGGACATTTGTTATTGCATATGCATGTTATAATTCCGCCTCGATTACAATAACAAACTTTCTCCACTTGTATCAAAATGTACTAATTATTAACATTTGACGTTTTGTTGCCGCGAATGCGTTTCGTTCTGAAATTCCCCGTGCAGCGTTGCGGGTAAGTTCCAGACTTTCAGTCACAGTTAATTTAAAAAAGCGCAACAGTTGAAATATGGATAAAAATATAGTATTTTTCGTACTATATTATTTTTCTATAGTAGGTATATAGTACAATTGACTGAAATATAGTACGATACTAAATATAGTACGGGTGGCAACCCTAGCCGAAATATGTACTATGGTCGCAACAACATGAGTTTGAAATCACTTTTAAAAGTTCCTAATTATAGGTATGGATACTTAAATATTGTGTTTGAACTGTTGATATAATTAGTCCGTCTGGCTATAAGACCTAACTAGAACCACACAAAGATGATAATAGCTTTAAAAAGCAGGTTTGCCTTCTTTGACCGTTAATACGTCACAAAAAAATGTAAGTAAACAAATGATTCACTCAAACAATTCTAATATGTTTTTGTTATCTAATTTGGAAGGCCTAATTACCATTACTACGTAAGCAAAGACAATGATGACTGATGGTGGCCAAGCCAGTGTCAGTCACAATGGATGAATAATTTGTAATCCTAACTAAACGGCTGCACCAAAATGCTGCATTTTCCGTTTTGTAAGCAAATTGTGGATATATACAGAAGTAGCGCACAGTATGTTTGTTAATTACTTAGTATATCATGTTTATGTACAGGTACCTGCCTATCGGATGGAGTTACGGATGCGTGAGCCTACGTGCTCGCAGTCACTCGATCTTGCATGAATTCATTAGTGTTTTACAGTCAAAGTAACGCTAGTTTTATGTTCAAAACAAACGTAAATAAATGTTTATTAGATTATGTAAGCGGTTCGCCCAATGTATTTTTCTACGACGCAAAAATGAACTGTGTAGGTGTGTGTAGATAATAAACGGGCAAGGCCAGCCACCTCGCGGTCTGCCGGCTCGCTCAAGGTTGTTCTTGTGTATAAACACGAGTCAGGCGATCGATAGTGTGGGCGATCAACCGCCCCGCAGCCTGCGGACGGACGACCTCGCACACTACGATTTTCCGCCACAAAAACAAAGCAATGAAACCACTGAATAGTCTTATTAATTATAATTTATTTGCCTTAAATTATTACAGTCCTACAAGTACCTACCTCAGGAAAGATACAGAACATAATAATCTAACTAGGAATAATAACACAGCAGTTGTGAGCTTTACAACAAGCTCAAATAATAATAAGAGTTGAGATCAGTGGTGGAGCGGTGTTAAGTCCAGGGGTGCGGCGCGGGGCGCTCAGCGAGGGCGCTGCGCCCTCGGCCTCCGCAGCCTGCTGCAGTGGTGCGCCAGGTAGAAGCCCTGCGTCAGCAGGAACCGCCGCGGGTGCTCCGTTGATCTCTGAGACGTGTGGCGGCCGGAGCTCTCCTCCGGGATCCGCCATAATGTCCTCCTTTCGCTTGGCATTTCGGTTGTCCTTATACAAGCCATAGTTCAAGTCCAAAGATCCATTTAATGCTTATTGGTGCTGGTCTTCTTATTGTTCTCTGTGTTCGCCAGCTTGGTGACGATCTTTCTGGAATGTCCGGACGGGTCGAAGTGGTTGGTGTGTTCGTTGACCTCCTTCTTGGTGCGCTGCTTACCGCTGTGGCCGGAGAAGATGTGCTTGTCGTGGTCGAAGTTGTAATAGTCGTACTCGTCAAAGAAGGCTTCGGACATATTTACGTTTGGATTTTAAAGTAAATATTATTGAAATCACGGAAAATTTATCGCAGTTACAACTAACTGACAACGTTGTTCAAGATATTGTTTTCACTGAATGTTCAATAAAATGGCTGCGCGCGGCTTTTATAGGCGGCCAGCAACGGCAGCAACACGTCACCGCGCGCATGCGCGTCGATAATATTTCTTGAACCGTGATTGGTTGAAACGCCGGCGACCCGGTTATGAAGGATGTTTTGTTTATTTATAGACGTGTGCTTGTGTGAGAAAGCCGGCTCAGCGAGTGTGCCGGTGTTAGGAATTGAATTTTCTACCAAGACGTTGTAGATGTTGGGGTAGAATTCTTATTATTTTTGCAAGCATAGTTGGAACTTCAGAGTTTTATGTCTACTGGATTTTGGGTTCCACTATGGCATAAGCTTATTTTTATTCGTCTTCTCTTCTAATCATAATTCCAAAAAGTGGCTTCAAATAACTCAAAAAATTGAACTTTTGTAGGTTCATCATATTTACAACTTTTCACATCAATTTAAATTCGTAATACTTACAAACAATCGCCAAAATAAAAATGCTCGAGTGTCGCTAAGACGACCCACCGGACCCACTGACCGATTGCCTGAGATGACCCACTGACCAACTGCTGAGCACGACTACGTCTCAGGTGCATTTTCCGGGTCGGGTTGGTAAAGTGTAATTGAGTTTTTGAATTTCTCAGTACACTCTCTCGCACAAATCCAGACTGGTACCTACCAGCCACGGAGACTGGATTTGTGCGAGAGAGTGTACTTGTGCCCAGCTGATGGCAATAGGTTTGCCCCTATTACATAGGACATTACATACTATTGGTTCTCTATTACATTACGTCTCTGCCAAACCCTTCGGGGATTACAGGCATGATGAAAAATGTGATTTGGTTACCGCGTATTACAGAAAACGTACCATTGTGGTAGTAAAATAACTGCCTAGGCAACACTGAATGCCGGCTCAATGTTACCGCGATTATACCACGTATACGTTGCTATTGTTATGTGCACACCTATCTAATGGAAAACTTATAGAAGCTATAGACGGTTGGTCAATATGCAACGTAATAAGGTAGGTACGATAACAATGCAACTCGTATAATGTGATGAATTTAAATTAGACGTACAGCGCCATCTTGTATTGAGTAGCGGCTACTTGAAAGTTTATAACGAAAACTTCAGTGGCGAGTTTGACGAGTTTTCCAGAAAAGTTACAATGCAAATTGCTCTCAAGCTCTCATTACATAGAATGTCTAGATTGGAAAGCAGGCAATTCAAATATAAATAAATGAGGTGTGTTTACTTTGACTACAGAGCCGGGTGGCAACAAAAGTAGGGAAAACCATACCAAACATAAATAAATAAAAAACTGAGTGGTTCCTAGTAAACAACTCACATGGATAATGTGCGTAACTAGGACTTGTTTGTTTTATGATTTGGACCCATCCCACAAGATTCAATAAATTTGAGTCATACTTATGGATCAAGTGTCAGTAAAATGCAGGTCAAACAGAAATGCACTCGCCGACTTCTTACTTATTGACTTGCATTACACACAACTTAAATTGGTTGCTATATTCAAATTGAAAGGCTTTAATGTAAGCCCGTCTAATGCTGGCGTTATATCATTTACTTCTGGTTTAACTTGGATCTACTAAATATGAGGTACATACCTGCCAATTTGTGAGCATTGTGGAGCGTCCGTGCAAACAGCAGCCTTTTGGAACACATGGAGACGGGAGGCCGAAGGTTTCAAAGGTTCAATAGGATCGGGAGGTTCCGCCGTCCTCCGTGAAGCATAGTCGGCACTCCCGATGAGGTATCCACTCAGTGCCGATATGAACACCAAGACCGCTAGTGCTGAGATGACGATTTTTGTCTTGAGTTTGTATGGTCTGAAACAAAATTGTGAGGTTATTAACGCCATCTGTTATCGAATAGCAGCAACTGTTTTTGCGTAGCACTGCAAAAGTTATTTGTAAATACTGTGCTTTTATGAAAACAATACTGTGTTTCTTGATGTAAAATGTGTAAAACTTTAGGGATGTAACTAAACTATACACTTCTCACTCACTTCTCAGGATAATCGTCGTCATCATGACTAAAATTGCCTTGGAATATGGCAAACCTATTGATAGGGGACACCAAGCGTATGGTGTCTATGGGACTGTCATCGGCATGGTTGCTTATAAAGTTCCTTCTGTGCAGACCACTTCGTAGGTGATGCTTCATGCTGTTTCTGATATGACAGGTTATCTCCTTCAGCGGCACATAACAACATAACCTAAACACTGTCCCATGACGGTTTCACCATGGCCGAATGAACTGGAACTTTGTAATCAAATAAAGGAATCGTGTTTGTGTTTTATTTTCTTTTTTTTATCGCGAAACGAGGCTATTATTAAACCTTTTGACGATGCGTGTGACGTATACTCTGAATTGGCAGGTTACGTCGTGAACTTGCTTGCGGGTATCGGGAAAATCGATAATAAGAACAGCTGTTTTCAGCGTTTTCAGCCTTCGTTACGGTTTTTTTGATCTAAGACAGATGGCGACACCGGCGCAACATATTTAGTTAAGTAAAACTTTCCAGTATTTGTATAAATAATGAATAAAGAAAATATTCTAAACCGCTTGAAGTTTTTCCTGGGTTTAATCATTTTATGTTGCGAGTTATACAGTGTGGAATTGTTCAATGCCACCTGTAGGGAAATTTTAAAAATTTTACTCAAAGGTAGCATTCCTATATTTTTTAAAAGAAACAATTCTGCATTCACAGATTTTCGAAAATTCGTTTCCCACACTCGGGAATCGAACCGACTAAAATTCGAAAAAATAACATCCTGTACTTTTTTGACATAAATATAGGCTCAGTCATGTGGATAAATCTCTCTAACAAACATGATAAATTAAATGAAAGGAAAACCATGAAATCTAAAGTTATAAATTCAATTCCCTACATTATTCGTAGGTGCTATAAGCTAAAAATTATATTTATGTAATTATCAAGCATATTTAGACGAGCTCTCACCATTTTTGCGCACGACGTCGCGGGCGAAGCGCTAGTTTCAAATATTTATAAACTCAGAATTAGATATAGAGTCCTATTACATTTTTTACGCAAATTTTTGGTTTTTACTTCCTGAATCAAATTATTTCGGTCGGCGTACACGAGTCGATAATAATAGCGATCTTCGGATGATTGTCGATTGATACTGACGAAAATTAGAAACGAGACTGACATGAGACTGAGGAGCGACCTGAATTGACGCAGAATTATAGTACTTTAATTTTATTTATTGTAATTTTGTCTTATTATATTGACAAACGAAAACTAATGAAACTTATTCATTGTAGATTGCAGTTTTATATCATATTAATTTATTTGATAAAATTTAGTTTATTTGGAATATAATGGACGCTGAATCAAGACATTTATGGCTTATATTACGCTTTCTTTACGATTTTTTCCGTGAAAATTCAAGGAATTTAAAGAAATTCTAAAACTAAGCTGCTAACTGAAAAATAAGCTGAATGTTTTACTTGTAAACAAGTAAAACATTTAGCTTATTTTTCAGTTATTTTTTAGCTTTTTTATGAATTGCATGTAACAATGTGAATTTGAGCATCAAATTTCCATCGCCGACGGTTTTTCTTGCAAACTGAGTTCGTAAAATATTTATAGTAAATTACACGAAAATAAAAATGAAAATGTGTAACTCCAACTTACAAGCAAACAATTAAAATATCTAACTGATGCTGAAAATTACTGCGTCAAAAATCATGAATTTGCGTAAAAAATGTAATAGGACTCTTAAGAAAATTACGTAAAACATCGAGAAAACATTTCTCATCTTTTTTATACTTATTTGAAATTGTTACTTGATGATTACCTGTCGGGATGCGAATCTGGCAACCGGATGAGCACATGATGTCTTTTCTTCTTTCCGTCCGCTTTCCCGGGCTTCTTCAACGAACTTTGTCTTAACAACTGTTTGTCCGACATTTTAAATGCTTAACTCATTCAATTTCACTTATTTTTTAAGTTTTTCACAGTTTTCTTGTTACACTAATCATTCGTAGTGAGTTAGTGGTGAAAATTGTCGTTTCACTAAATAGGTACGAGGTGAAATAATAATCATAATGAGACAGGTCAGTCAATCATACTGGTTGATTGCTTAATCATCTAGTATGATTGAGCAAATTTAATGTTTATATGCTCTTTTTAAACATACAGGAATTTGTACCTAAGCGATGAGCTTCCGAAAACTACGGAACATCGGTTGTTTTCTGCAATACTAGTCACACCCATCGAGCTTTTGTTTTATTTTGCGTAGGTAGTAGGAGCAAGGGGCATTTTATTGTCATTATCACCACGCTACTGATAAAGCCTCTTGATAAGTAGATAAGTGAAGTTATCAAGATTATATCAACTTGCTGTTCCTTGTTGGTGTGCAGTGTCCTTGATCGTGAATATTTCCCTAGGTATAGTAGGCATGTTATTTATTTATTATTTCCTTTATTCATTACATTACTTTTACATTTTTAAATATTTCTATACAAAATACTATAAAAAAAACATTTAAAAATATAAAAAATAGTAGCCCAACAGCGCTGGGAACAGGGTCCGAGCTGCCGGTGATTATTTATTTATTATTATGACACTTCAACGACTTACTCAATAAAACATACATAAATATAAATCACAATCAATTTTAGCAATAGTGAATTCGTCACTTATAGAAGTGCACAGCACTCGCAGAATAATAAAAGGGCAAGTAAGATTATTTAATACAGATTATATCTAATACAATAGAAATATACTTAAAAATTAAAAATATAAAATTAAAGATGGGCTGTGTATAACATTAAGCCGGTGGGAAATACTGAATTATTAAACAAAAAAAGAATATGTACAGGTAAATAATTAACAAAAAAATTCAAAAATTAAGAGGCTGATAAAGAAAAAGATTGAAGTGGATGCATTTAATTACCCGGTGTCTGATATCGCAGCGGCGTCTCGAGACTCCGAGCTGGTTATGTTGATGGTTATGTATAATATATCTATACCTCAATCATTATCAGTACGCAAGACTTCGTTTGGAAGTTTCTTCTTCAGAAGCTACGATTATAATGCTAAAGGTTAAGGAGAGAGATTTTGAATTTTACGAAGTATTTATGCAACAAGTAACATCAAGATGTGAAAATTAATAAACCAACCTAACGTCGGTGTGCCCCAAGTCCCGAGCTCGCTTCGCTCGCTCTTCCACACCTACATTTGGGTC
Organism: Xestia xanthographa; assembly: GCA_905147715.2. Taxonomy (NCBI): domain Eukaryota; kingdom Metazoa; phylum Arthropoda; class Insecta; order Lepidoptera; family Noctuidae; genus Xestia; species Xestia xanthographa. The sequence goes on along the minus strand of LR990649.1, from coordinate 10,906,621 downwards.
TAATGGGTATTCAAATTTGTATGAGGCAGATGATTATGTTTTCGCTATTATGATGTTGGTCTCATGGAAAAAGTTAGTTTGTTGGTGCGAATCATCATCATCTGCTTAACCTTTACTCAACTATGTTGAGGTCGGCTTCCAGTCTAAGCGGTTACAGCTGAATACCAGTATTTAACATGAGGCGACTGCCTATCTGACTTCGACAGCCCAGTTAGTACTGGGTAATACGATACCCCTTGGTAAGACTGGTTGTTCCCCGTATACAGGGTGGAATTTTGTAATGCCACCTGGAGGGAAAGTACTCTTAATACCGGAGATAGCAAATTTTACTCAAAGGAAACATTCCTTCATTTTTAAAAAGAAATTAATCTGCATTCAAAGATTTTGAAAATTCGATTTCGAAATTGAATTTATAACTTAAGATTTCATGGTTTTCCTTTCATTTAATTTATCATGTTTGTTAGAGGGATTTGATCCTTATGATTGACCCTATCGATTGGTGCCATAAAAGTACAGGGTGTTATTTTTTTGGAATTTAGACGGTTCGATTCCCGAGTGTGGCACGCGAATTTTCAAAATCTTTGAATGCAGATTAATTTCTTTTTAAAAATGAAGGAATGTTTCCTTTGAGTAAAATTTGCTATCTCCGATATTAAGAGTACTTTCCCTCCAGGTGGCATTACAAAATTCCACCCTGTATATAGATGCTTTGTGACTGGTTGTGAGACTTTCGGGTCACTTACTATAGTCTGTGCCATATAAGTAGGAATTAAAGGTCATTGCTCTTTCATTAATTTCTCTGCGTAGGTACCCCGACAATACATTATGAATCGTTTTTTATTACTAGAAAAAGTCAAGGATTACGATAAAGGTAGTTTCGGTGCAAGTTTATGTCATTATTTCTGTTTTCGGAATTATGTATTTGAATAAATGTGTGCGGGTTAATGACCTTTATTTCCTACTTAATAAATAAAGATGCAGACTATAGTCTGCGCCAGTTATCAGTATCTTTGACTTTCGATACAGGTATCTATACCCTGTATCGAAAGTCAAAGATATAAATGACAGCCGGGACCAACAGACCCGAGCGGCTGTTCGGCTGTTATTATTTAGCCACGAGCTCTCTTCTCTCTTGCTGGTGGTTATGCGAGTATCATGGCCTCTGCCTTTGCCCTGGGACTTTGGGATAATATGTAAAATGTTGGTATTATTTTCTGTGTGACTTTCATACTGTAAATTCACTTTTATCGGCTTATAACTTTTGATGAGCGAATTAACCCACAGATTTATTTGCGTTTTGAATTTAATCTTTTGTTTAGATAATGGAACAGTTCCTTTACCTGTCTCGTTTTCAGATTATAGTCGATAACTCTTTTGTTTAAAACAGGATAGCGTATTGTTGTCGTTGTTAATAATGTTATGATTAATATGATAAAATAATACATATTGTACGTGGTTTATATTGTATCCAGCCAGACATATTTTTATGATGCTTCGTTGAGTATGACGGAGCGTTTGATGAACTTTTTAAAAGGATTATAATTAATTTTTCATTACTCATACTCTGAAAGTAGGTCTGAAGTTGCCTGAGGAGCGGGTTGAAAGTAATACTTTTCAGCCCTAGGGAGAATCGTTTTCAACTGACAGCTGTCAAATTATTTAAAAAAAAATGTTTCATTTTTCTATTGAACCATGTTCCAACTTTCTATACAGCCACGATGTAAAATTGAAATAACATAAAGTTATAGCTCAACATAAAAGAGTAGAAATTAAATATTTGGGAACTAAAATTTTTCATTTTCTGGCAACATCTAAAATTAGTACTTAAGCTGTCAATTCTTCTCGATCGGTTTCTTTTTTCATTAGAATTTTGGTTTTTGTGTGTTATTTCTGAGTGTGGACAGGAAAACAGCGACATATTATGAATAAGGTAATTCGTGGAGGTGCCCGTGATATAATGTTTAAGTTTTCATGCGGTGTTTGACCGAATTACAAGCTGGGAAGCTGCTATCCTACTTCGAAGATGTTTGCCATCGTACAGCAGATTTTACTGGTAAGTAACTATTGAAAGTTGCAGTAAACGTTAATTACAAACGATTATTACATTCAGGGAGCAAAATTTTCGATCTAAATAGTATTTACAAATTAGTTGTCTACCATTTTTGAGGTTATGCTAAGATAAACAAATACCCTTGTAGTTATAGCGCGACTTAACAACATTGATAGTAAGGCAACAACATTTAATGTAATTAATTGCGTATTACCAAATACGTTTTTTGCTATACCATATTTGTTGAAGCAACCGACTAATGGAAAGAAACAATTTTAAAATATTTTCACGTTATGAACATATTTGCACGGGACTTTTTTCGTCGGACTGACAGCAGTTATATTACCTATATAAGAAGATAGAGCACTAATTTAAAGTTGTATCTATAAGCTTATGTTAATAACATGCTTTGTTTGTTTTAGGTGTTTCTGTAAGCACAGTGCGCAGAATTGTGCAAAACGGCGGGAAATTCTCGACTCCAGCTAAACACAGAAAAGGTCGCCCCTCATAATATATATTTGAGTGAACTTGTAGTTTTATTACTATTACGTACCAAATCTATTTATTATCTATGAGGAACTTATTGAAAGCAATAAATTAATAAACATACTTATTTAAAATAATTATTTTCTCATTATTTATAGCTATTAGACCAATAATAATAATCAAGTATCAAGATCAGCTAGGTCGTACTAACTGGGTTGCCACCTGAGCGATCGCAGCGCCCTCATTTAATTTCTACTCTTTTGTGTAAGTATTAATTAGAATATATATATTTTAAATATCTTTATTATAATTAAGTTTCAATTATTTCTTTAAAATAACATAGATTTGGGAAAAATATTTACCATTTTTCGATGATGAAAATGAAAAATAGGTATTGGCTGAATAGCTGGCCGGCCACAGAATAAAAAGCAAAATAGGTGGGAAAGCGGCAATAGGGTAGATGACACCATAAAACAATAATAATTATTGTTTGAATAATTTTTGTTGGAATTATTCCAAGACACCTTTCTCTAAAAAAAACACTTTATTTTTGGCCTGAAAACCCGATTTATTTTCAATTAATTGCCAAATTCGATTTTTAGTTGCTTTGAAATCAATTAAATAGTCGAGTCATTGAGTTGAATAAACAGTGACGTCACAGTAGGCTATTGCCATACAAAGTCTATTAGAGAACCGCGTTTTGACAGCTCTTAAAAAGTATCTCAATTGATTGGTGTGTCATCTACCCCATTCGAATTCCGATCTTCATTAGTTTTTTTTAGTTGTAGGTTTTTTTTTTACTTTCCTTGTATTCGTAATGAAAAGCACAGTGTTTACCTCGGGTTAAAGACTTATTTAGTCCCTCGAACTATTAGCGCCCTCGCTTCGCTCGGGCACCAAACCCCGTCTCGGGACTAAATAAGCTACTTTCACCCCTAGGGTAACAATGTACTATATCAACGATGACTAAGTAGCGACTGCCTCGTTGGCTCGCGCGACTGTTGAGCATTAGGTCCTGGGTTTGAGTCTCAAGTCGGGTAAAGTGTTGTTGATTTTTTGGTCCATCTGAAATTTCCCAGGAGCAGCCACGGAGTCTAGATTTGTATCTGATTGATGACAATAAGCTCGCCGTGTGGCAGAGTAGAATAGAACCAACCCATTACACTCACGGGTGTCGTATAAGGCGACTAATGTCTGAGGCAGAACACCTTGCGCCTCCGTAAACCAGAGAATGAGCAGCAGCGTTTTCTGTTAGTCTTTCATCACTGCGATCTCCAATCCGTCTGCCAAGCGTGAAGATTACGGCAAATTCCTCCTATCATGGGAGAGGCTTATGTCCAGCAGTGGACGTTATGGGCTGTTGTAGTGTAGTAAGCTCGCCCCATCGGACTCTTTCTGTTGGTTTTTGACAGTTCAAAAGTGCCTGCAATAAGACGCGGCAATGTAAACAAAACAAAATTGCGTTACTATCAAATTAGCAATACACAGTCGTGGTTGATACGAAGGACGTCCCTCCTGGTTGTCACCTGTCAGTGATAACCAGAGGTTCATTCATAACGTCCGCGGCTGTGCTGGATGGCTGCCGGCTAATTGTAACAGCGACACGCGTCTGTTATTTATTACATACGATACGAGTACGTCACGGATGAGGAAATGGTGTTGTCACGGTGTGACATGGTATAATATAATGGGTGTTAGTAACCATTATCGAAGCTAAAAGGCACTTGTTTTTTCGTCATTGCGATATTTTTTGTTCTAGACCATTATCTATGAAATGAACATATCATTTATCATACCATCATCATATCATTTATTATTTTTTTCATTATTCATTTTTTTTAATTATTATTTATTTCTTTCATTTTTATTTCATTTATCATTCATTTCTATGAATGAATTGAATTGAATTGAATCTATGTTTGTACTTACGGACAAAGTTTTAAGTTTCAGACAAGTTTCTTTTTGTACATCCAAGTTTGTATGTTTCAACTTTACTTTAATTACCTCCACGACCTACTATTCAATGCACACATCAATGTTTAAGGGTGTATCATTGAGTACTACCGTAGCACGTGATTTTTCACCCAAAAAGAGTCGTTTCCCGGCAATAACTTAGCTTGATGTACAGAATGCTCGATCAACTAGTAGTTAGCTCATCATCTGCCTAGCCTTTTCCCAACTATGTTAGGGTCGGCTTCCAGTCTAACCGGATGCAGGTGATTACCAGTATTTTTCATGGAGCGACTGCCTATCTGACCTCCACAATTCAGTTAGTACTGGGTAATACGATACCTCTTCTTGGTAAGACTGGTTGTCACACTTTCGGGCCACGACCTGTAACGACTGTCAGAGATCAAGCGAGAGAGACAAATGACAGCCGGGACCAAGGGCTTAGCGTGCTTTCCAAGGCACAGAGGAAACTCGGTATGTAACCAAGGACAAACCCAGGTAAGCTTAACCTAAAGAGGTACACGAGCTCCTCAAAACGTTGAATTTGGAAGCTGGCATTTGACCTAGGTAAGGGCTAGAGTTAGTGAGCAGTTTTCTAGCTTTTGAGACGTATTCATTGATTGCTTCCATCTTTAGATTTAGTATAGTATATTCTACATCTATGTGAAGAATCTTGAGCCGATCAGATTGATTCTTCTATTTGCTTCCGCCTCGTGTAAGGACATTCTTGTACTAAAAGGGGCTTCCTTATGTCTTTGCTTGTTAATATTTAACTAAATATAAAATACGGCCATAATAGACGTACTTACAATGTGTTAAGCGATGTAAATTTTCGACACAGACGCGATATTAGCAGTACCAATTACCAAAGCAATGTATGGAAAATACGGAAAACAAAATAACAACTCCTATGATACCAACAGTGTATATTCTAATCTGTGAATAGCTAATTTCAGGAGGACACATAGACCCCGCCATACCCTTCGTGGTTATTTTTTTATAAACCATTCAAAAGTAGGAACCCCGATCGCGGAGCCCGTTCGACCGGTTCTCGTGTGAAATCGAATCAATCGGGAAACGCAGGATAAGAATCTCAAAACAAAACCAGTAAGACTGGTTCTATCTTCAAGATTAAGCAGTGTTTACCGAGGCCGGGCTGTGGATGGGTGACCATCTATTACATGCCGAGTTCTCTCCGTGTCTGCCTCATTAATTTAGTGGTCGCAAGCGCGACTTCTGAGTACTGGTCTTGGTTTCGATTCTCGGGGGTCGGAGAAAGATTTATTGGGTTTTTCTTTTAGGAATTATAACAGTAGGTCCCGGAATCTGGATTTGTGCCCGGTTGATGGCAAAAGGCTCGCCGCATATTTCAATTTTATCCTGAAAACTTTTCGCAAGATTAAACACAGGAAAACACAGCGACGAACTTTTACATCATATAAGTTGTTAATGATAAATTGATGGGTTTGATTTAATTCAAAGTTTATTTTCTAAAAGCTTGTTTAGAATTTTTTTTTTTACTATTAGTTTTTACAATAAATCTCACGTGTCGCTGGACATTTGACCACGATGCAGTATGCACTTGCATACGTGATCGACGACTTCGCCGAGATGCCATCTTCATGTTATACTTAGCGGCTTTGGTGTGAGCTTGAGTCTATTAGGTTCCTGGCTCTCCTAATTCTAAAGTTTTTTTAGTTTGAGTATTCATTGTTATTGGTTGTTTAATTAATAAACTTTGATGAGCTATCATCTTTTAGGTACTCATTAGATAAGCTCAGTAATCAAGCTATGATTGTGTAGTTAGATATTTTATTCCCACTCAAAATTTTGATTGAATAGGTTATGAATACATTTCACATGAAGTGGCTGATAAGATAAGATTCATTTGCTTTGATTGCAGGAAATTGAAATTAATAAGCGGTGAGGAAGCAGTAGTCAATAATCGTAAATTTAAATGTATCGAAGTACAAGTATTTCTCAAGGTTATGGTGAAGTACTTAGATGCTCCACGTGAGTGTGAGACCTCGCAAAGAACAAGTAGATAGGTAGGGAGAATAAACATCATACATCATTACGCGTGTTCTCCGAAGACCAGAGGTATGCCTAATAGAACCATGTAGAAAAAAAAACTACGACTATTCTTGATCACCCGGAATCCTCGAAAGCATTTTGCAGGTTCATCCATACTTTTTTAGATGACTGTGCATTTTCAATATGGACGCCGTTTATTGGATCCACCAACAAAATGATTTTGGATTTGGCCTAATCAGGGAGCGTCAAAAACGTGGTAACTTGCTGTGATCGGCGGTGGCTACAACGTCTTTCTTGGAGTCGGCTTCGGTGCCGGGATCGACACATTCCCACAAATCTTCATGTTCGAGATATGATTTTACCGCAAACTTTCGAGTCGAATAATTTTCCCGCCCGACTAACTTTTCAATTTCTAGGTTAGAAATAGCCATTTTTCCCGGGACGATTTTCGATAAAATTACGTAATATCAACTGCTGTATTATACTTTATGATAATAAATATTAAACTTTGGACCTACGAACTTTGAACTTTATATATACGGACTGGGCCCAACAACCTCATCATCTTCCTGCCCCTAACCCATGTTACTTGTGGTCGGCGCAACACGTTTTCTTCTTCCATTCTCCTCTGTCAACCGTCACGCAATCATTTACCTACACCTTTTTCCCTCATATCATTCCTCACACAATTCATCCATCTTTTCCTTGGCCTTCCTCTCGCTCTCCATTCATCCACATTTATATTCATCACTCTTTTAGTCACATGCGATTCTTCCCTCCTCATCACATGCCCATACCAAGACAGTCAATTCCCTTTCAACTTTTCTGTAACTGGGGCAACTTTCAAACTTCCTCTAATATACTCATTCCCTATTTTATCCATTCTTGTCACACCACACATCCACCTCAACATTCTCATCTCCGCTACATGCAATCTTTTTTCATCCATCTTTTTCACAACCCAACATTCCGATCCATACAGTACGACAGGTCTAATCACGGACTTGTATAACCTGTTGGGAAATAATTAACGCGAGATAAAGTTTAACAACGGATTATTCGGTAATGTTTTGACAGAACAGAGAGAGCACACACGCGCCCCACGTTAGCACATGAAACAAAAAATTACGTTTAGAAATTACATACAGATTTCATCATCTGCCTAGCCTTTTCCCAACTATGTTGGGGTCGGCTTCCAGTTTTACTGGATGCAGCTGAATACCAGTATTTTACATGGAGCGACTGCCTATCTGAGCTCCATAACTCAGTTAGTACCGGGTAATATGATACCCCTTGGTAAGACTGGTCACTGGTTGTTAGACTATTTGGGCCTCTGACTACCTAACGACTGTCAAAGATCTACAAATGACAGCCGGGACCAACGGCTTAACGTGCTTTCCGAGGCACAGAGAAAACTCGGTATGTAATGGGTGGTCACCCATCCACAGACCAACCTAGGCAAGCACGGCTTAACCTAGCGATCGACCCGAGCGGCTGTTATTATTTAGCCACGAGCTCCTCAAATTACTTACAGATTTGATGTTTATCTATTACTTCAACAAATAGGAAGGCGAGTCTATTGCTATCAACCGGACATACAATCTTAGACTTCAAACTCTCGATGGAAAGCCCCACCTTGGAAACGAACTCAGGACCTCATGCTAAGCTGTCGCACTTGCAACCACTAGACCTAACGGGCTGCGATCTGCGATATGCAAAGTTGATTTATTGTTGAAAGGTTATTATTATCACGTCGGGGCCACCAATGAAGTAGAAAAGATACTCCGTTTATTGGTCCTAGTTATCTACTTGTAAATAGGCAGGCGATGAAATTAAATTACGAAAGAGAACCGTTATACTTATATTCACAGATCATCTATACAGGATGTTAAAGTAGTCGCGTGCCATAGCTTAGGTTAGTTCAGTATCGATAAAGGAACCCGTAAAAAATAAAAATAAAATACCTTTAATTTTTTTTTTATTCTTAAAACGTAAAATTAGGGTGGTAGTGTGAACACCATTATCCTTGAAACCAGTGGTTTGATTTGAGCAACGTTTTTTTTTTGAAGAAAATCCACTATTTTCCTCAAGATCATTTCACTCTAATGCGCTCGTAAACAGCTGACCGCCGAACGGGCGGGCACTCGGGGTCAGCGACCGCGCCGCAGTCAGCTGTCGCTAGAGCGAGCGCGCGCCGTGCGCCGAGCCGTTTGTTTCTCGCGCGTAAATTGAGTGAGAGCGGGTGATAACTTACAACACGTTCGATAGTAGGTAAGTAATTAACGCATTTAAACAAATAAAATAATTTTAATTCTAAAATTGTTATTTTAAGTTAGTAGACCGTACCAAATTAGGTTGATCTTGCAATTTTTTTTTTTTTTTTCTGGGTTCTTTTAACGATACTGAACCTACCCATAAGCTATGGCACGCGACTACTTTAACACCCTGTATAGACGGGGCTTATATTTAAAATCCGAGTTTAAAGCAGAGAAAATCAGTAAAAAGACATGAGTGACATTTGACACATTTCAATTTCTTGACATCTGTGGTGTAACCAGCCATTTCGCTGATCATCTCAAACTACGACCTACTCGCTACAGATATTAAAGCGTCTTTTTAGGGTTCCGTACCCAAAGGGAAAAACGGGACCCTATTACTAACACTCCACTGTCCGTCTGTCTGTATGTCACCAGGCTATGTCGGGGTATCTCATGAACCGTGATATCTAGACAGTTGAAATTTTCACAGATGATGTATTTCTGTCGCTATAACAACAAATAATAAATATAAAGATTAATTAAAAATTAAAGGAGGCCCACCTACTACGATGGTACGGAACCCTTAATGCACGAGCCCGACTCACACTTAGCTGGTTTTTAACCCGTCTAGAATCACGATCTCCGACAAAAGTGACGTCACACTAAGAAACTGCTAATCATTGTTACTACAACTATTTTAACCATGAGGAATAATAATTATGAGGATGATGAATTGATAAAAAAACTTTTATCTACACCCATGCTATAAATCCTCTATAAAGGTATCTGAAACAGTTAGCTTATGGCCAACATTAAAACAGCCAGTGTCATGATAACCATTATAACACCCAAACGGGTGTTATAATGTTGTACTGAATTTCATTATGCAACGCGTTTTAAAAAAAGAACATCGAATGTGGTAGTGAATCGAACGTCTAGCACGTGCGATTCACTACCACAGCGCCGTAATTAAAAAAAAAACTTATAGGTTAATTCGAATTCACGTCGTATCCCGCCATTTTTGTTCGACATTTGGATATTATTAGTATTGCATTATGTACTTTGTTGTTTACAAAAATGAGTGATACAAGCTTTGTGAATTTTGATAATTGAACAATCCAAAATGTAAATAATTATGTTACTACCTATACACGGTTTGTTTGTAGTAAATACAAGCAATTAAACTTTCCATGAATTTACATAGACTTCTTAGAACACTGCAACACCCTATGGTTTCAGAACCTTTTATGGAGGATTCATATCATGGATGTAGATAAAGTCTTGTATGCAACTGTACATAATTAGGTATTAAAACACTCATGTGATACTATTATCACACTCGGCTTCGCCTCGTGTGATAAACCCACATTCGTGTTTTAATACCTCTCATTATACAACAGTTGCATAAATAACTATTATGCCAGTCATCTGAGCTTGTCTTAAAAGCTAATGGGATCAGGCAAAGAAAATGAGTAAGTATGCTCTTACAAATAATATTAAACAATTATCAAAACAGTGGTTAACAGTATAGGAGAAGATATCGCTGAACTTCATCATCACCCCCGGGTTGCGGAATGAAAATATTATTTATTTTGATTTTCATCAACTCGTCCGAAATGGGCCGTGGGCATGTGGGACGAAATAATTGATCTATCCTCAAAAAACGCTACTTTCAGGTAAACTTTTCATATTAGAACAAAGAGAGAGAAATTTTGAAAAAAAAAAAGGATTTTTTTCAAAATTTTCTCTTTCTAAAAAAAAAAAGATTGGTTCATAAATATCGTTCGATACGTTTAGAATTCGAATATTCGTAATACGGTGAGGGAATGATTTTTTTTGGCGGGACATATTTAAATTCGAATTATCGTTTTTATAAATTCGTCGTTGTAAGATGAAAGTTTTTGTAGACAATAACACACATCTTTCTGATATATTCGCATAATTTAATTATTAAGAATATTGTTTTATTTGAGAATGAATAGGCATTTTAGTAATGTTTTTGAACTAAGGGACAGGTGGGGGAATGACTTTCAAGGTAACCAAGCAGCCATATTTTTTTTTTCTTTAGCGGTAATACGTTTTCCTTTTAAACAATAGTAGTATAGACAGCGTATATTGAAATAAAAAAAATACTTACGTAGTTAATGCATATGTCTCGGCACTAATGACTCGGGAATCAAATTTCGAATTTTGCTGAAAAATACCCTAATATGTTGTTCGTAGAATTATTTGCCAAAAAATCTGAATGATCCCATGTACCTATTTTAGTATGGTTTTTACTCATTAAAATAAATTTTTAGACATAAGTTCGTGTTTTTTTTATCGAGTAAAATTAGTTGTATTATGATTTCAAAACACTACCATAATAGCATATATCCTGAAGAAAACATATATTTTTCTGGTTTTGTTTATTGCAGTGAATCATATGCTTTTTTCCATTATAAAATACGCGTTTAGCTCCTGTAGTCCCCTTAATACGATCTTGGGTAAGACCCCAAAAGTTATTTCTAGCATGGGTTCTTCTCATTAAATTTTTAATGAGTTTGACTTTCACGTGATTATACAGTTAATTAAATTACGTGCCAGAACTTAGGGACGGGTTCAGTATCAAAGAACATTCAGAAAAACAGTACTAAACAGGACGGTAGCATTATAATTTTAAATTAAATGTAATACGAAACACATTTTATAACGGTGTAATAAGTCCATGCAAACCGTTATGTACGCTGGTTAAATTATTAGTTAGTAAATAGGTAAATTTTTTTGTAATTATTTTTTTTCTTTTTAAAACTATTTTTTATTTTGTTTTGTTTTTATTTATTTTTTTCATTGACTTTGAACCTGCAACTGACCTATGGCACGCAATTTTATTAACACCCTGTATAGTTTGATTCGACAAGACATACAAAAATGTGTGTTTTGACGTGCAAATATGCCAAACATAAGCTACGTGCATTTTATTGCCATGTAAACAAAAAATGCAACGGAAAACGTGCGTCTGGTGTCTGTTATGTTATTTAAGGCTGGGGTATCTGCTAAATTAGCAACTCTATTTGTGGTGTTCTGTTAGAATAAAGTTCTATTCAGCTTGCACAACAAAGTGGTTGTTATGTCAGTCACTGCGGGTCGAATAGTGCGGAATGGGTGGATTTTATTTAATTGCAGCCCAATAAATCATTAGATCAAAATGTCAATTGTTCACTTTGTGAAAAAAAAGTGACAAATATTTTTGTGAAAAAAATATACTAAAACTTGATGCCGTTTAGGAGTAGTTACGAAATTTCAAAGAAAAAATGCTTCACTTTAAATATTTTTTTCATATAGTAATAATAAAGTTAGAATTATTTCAATTGTACCAATTAAAGTTTAGAGTTATTAGACTCTAAACTTTAAGCAACATAGTTTTTTTGCAGATTTATTTTCACTCATCAAAGAGGACTGACTTCTTACCCAGACGCACTGAACCGATCTACTATGGGAAATCTTGCAACAAGACCCGTGGCACATTCGTGCGCATGATCTGCACGGCGACATGATAGAACATCTCAAATCTCTGTCAATCGAGGGGCTACAAGAACAAGGCCCGGCGTACACGCGCTATGGACAACACAATCCCGTTCTTTTTGCAACTAGAGTAGGTGAAATTGAATAAAATAATAAAAAAAGATAGAGACAAGCCGCTCTTCAAACGACTGGCCCCCTTCCGACAGCGTAGGCTCTGATTGTAGAGTTACTCAATAAAGTAATAAGCGGCTCGCCGCTGGGGCTAATCCCCACTGCTTTATCGTTATCCTCACGTCAAATTATGTAAGCACTAGTAACAGAGGAAACGACCAGGATAGGTTTCAAAATCTCCTACTATACGGACAAAATGAAACACGCAATTGTAAAATGAAATTTTTAAGTGATATGTAAAATTAAAACTAGAGAAATATATAAAATTCTGATTCTGATTCATCAAAGAGGAGTTACATGGAGAACACCTTTCGTTAGCAGATACCCCAGCCTTAAGGTAATCGGGGTTTGGCTTTGCGCTTCAATAGTTTTACAAGTTCTCCTATCGATTTTAGCACGTTCTATCTCAAACATAACGCCTCTATTTCCAGAAGGTTTAGGCAGAGGCGTGCACCCACAATTCGCCAGTTATCTAAGGAGCGAGCCTATTGCCATCAACCGGGCACAAAATCTGACTCCGTGACTACTACTACTGAGAAATTCCTGATGGAAAAACTCAATAGCGCTATGCCCGACCCGGGAATCGAACCTAGTACCTCATGCCTAGCAGTTGCGCATGCGGCTTAGGCGATTCAGCTTTTTAGTTGACTAACCATCGATATTATTGAGGTTAAGCGTGGCCTCTTTGAAGTAAACATAATGTTAATTTTGCATAATTTTATTGCAGAAACGTATCGATCACGAGACTGACATCAATTCGTTAAATGACATGTAACTTGTTTCTCAGTACTTGGCCCAAATAAGTCCATGTTAATAAGATTCCGTAGAAGGTAACAGACATTGATCTTGCTTCTGGTTTTTTGAAGGAAAACCATTTTGCGTTCCGGATCCTGTTCGCTGATATTATTTGTGATAACGGCGTGTGTTGGTGAACAAAAAAAGTAAAAGGAAAAATACATAAGTAAGCAAACTAAAAATATGGAAATAAGTTATGAATGATTTCATCAATTGCCCAGCCTTTACCCAACTACGATGGGGTCAGCCTCCAGTCTAACCGGATGTAGCGGAATATCAGTATTTTACATGGAGCGACTGCCTATCTGACCACTAAAATCCAGTTACAGGGTTCGTTTAATGAAAACACTGTTGAAGGGGGAGACCCTTCTTTCTTGTTGTTAAAATATGTTTGGGGAATAAAATTTTGTCAAAATCTTTTCGGCAAAACGGAAGGATCCCCGTGGGTGCGTTTACAAACATTTAAACTCATATAGACAAACCTGGAACAACTAGCTGTATGTCAAACAATTATTTGTTCCGAGCGGGAATCGAACCCGCGATACGCAACACAGCACATTGCATTAAAGTTTAGACGACTCATCTTTGTTAGTGGTACATTTCATGTTTCGTTTTACCGATCTTTACCGGGCAGTAGTCGCATACATGTTTATCGTTTGTTATACTATAAATTATATTCGCTTATGTTATACGTGTGCTCATATAATTTTATACAAATACTTTTGTATAAAAGAAAATTCAAAAGAAAAGGTGGCACGAATGTTTAGTTTAGATATTATGATGTCTTACAAGTTATTGCTGAAATATTTAATTTATGTATCCGGCTCGAAGGACCATTTAATGTAGGAGCCAATGGTTGTAGGCACCGTACTCTATTCCTTTGTTGACGTTGGTTTAGTTGTGGAGTACATAAAAAGAACCATAAGTTGAATTTAACTATACGTGAGTTAAATTTTATCCCAATTCGTTCAGTAGTTCTTGCGTGTAAGAGTAATAAACATCTGTCCATACATCCATTCATTATCACATTTATAAGAAGTAAGAAGATTCCTTAAATACCAGGAGAGATTCATGATAACACTTATCAGCTAATTAGACATTCTACTTGGAAAAAATGGAGATAACAAAGAGATTATGTTGTTATGTTTCTATGGGAGTCTGCGCATGCAATGCTATTGGTTATTATGGAAACCAAATATAAGCTCTAAGTAAATAACAAAATGAGCAAACAATTTTAAACAAATCTTGTTGCCAGGTGAAAAAAATCTTAGTAAATTTTCGTGTGCAAACTTTGGTTAATAATTGTTTTATAGTTATCAGTTAATTTGTCTTACACATCTAAGGCCTAGTAGTGGATATTTTAGTCTTATACGTATTTAAGTAAAAAGAAAATCTATTTCTAAATTATCGCTATCCACATGAGCCGAAAATATTTCCACGCCCTACGCGTGTTTATTAAAAACAAATATTATCGTCAAACAATAAGATATCACAATGGCCAGATAATACTTCAGAATGGCAAGTAAACAATCTGTTGGGGGGCCATATCACTGTTACCGTGACGTATCAGACATATTTATTTACGGTTCGAAATCAAGAAGTCAAGCCTCTTAGCAAAATGATCCTTACAGTTTCTCTAAAACGATTTTTTACAGTTCCCATTGTGGGCCCAAAAATGGCCGAATCTAGGTTTGGAGCTAAGAGTCTTATTATCAACATCAGGACAGGTCATTTTAGGTACAACTAAGGTTAACATATGGAGATTTAAAAAGACCTGAAAAAAAGCTGATCTATTCAGTTTTCAGACGTTTGATTTCTCTGTTCCCATTTATCGTTTTCTATTTTCTTAAAAAGAAATCCGTATGACGAAAAGTTCGGACAAAAAACAAGGACGGAAAAAGACTGGACGGGGTGTCAAAAAGCCGGATATGTTTGGAAAATCCCGACGCAGGAGAACCCTAGGTTTAACCGTCTTCACCCGACAAGTTTGCCAGGAAATATAATAAATTAAATATCCAACATAGTTGCAGCGGTGGCCCAGTGGTGGCGGCTCCGACTTACAAACAGTAAGTCGTGGGTTCGAAGAACCCAGACAGGCACATTACTTTGTGTAATTTATTTCATCACCACTGCTCTCAAAACGGTGAAGGAAAACACCGTGAGGAAACCGGCATGTCCTAGAATCAAAAATTTGAAGACATGTGACATCTACCAATCCGCACTGGGCACGCGTGGTGGATTATAAGCCCATTCCCTCTCATCATGAGAGGAGACCTGTGTCCCAGCAGTAGGAACATTATAGGTTGATGATGATAGTTGCCACACTATCAATAAACCATTCTTGTCTTCACAGGACGTCGAACGAGCGTAAACGCAAAAAAGGTTTGCAAAGAATTTGAATGGAATGCAAAGTATATTATGTTAGCGGGTAAATTGCCAACATACTTGGAAAGCAAAAATGCGTTATAAGCAATAACTAAGGCATCTACAGTGGATATTGTATCTTTTATTATATTTGTCGTGCAGTATATATACCTGGTATACTACTACTTGCGTGTATATATGACCAGAGGGCCTAAATGGCCACTTTGGTAGAAACTTAATAGGATAATAATATGAATCATTTCACGTAATTATGATTCAGTAAAAGCGGCCGTTTTGCGGACAGGTGTATGAACCTGGACTTAGGCGAAAGGAGTATGTAAGAATCGTAGCAGGTGGCGATGGCCTTCTGTGGTTCCTGCCCACCCCTTTGGAAAAAGGCTTGAGTATTTGTATGCATGTAAGTATCTTTGTATATCTCGTAATCGCTTTAAAACCTGGAGTGTCACTTGCACTTCATAAAACATCAAAGTAAATTTTTGTTTTTTTTTGTGTTTGAGAGAACGAGAGAGTGTCAATCTAAATGAAGTATCAATTTAGTTGAAGTTTCAATATAGTTAAAATTGAAACAATTTAGTTCTAAATGAAGTTTCAATTTAGTTAAAGTTTTTGTAAAAAAATGTAAAGTTTTAAGAGCTATAAATAAATAATTATTAAGTCTCTTCTTTATCGTGTGTCTAAACCTGGTGTCAGCGTTTTTATGTTGCCCATGGACCTTTGACTTGGCTTAACATGCCGTCGAAAAATATCTCTTAGGCATACTGGTTTCCTCACGATGTTTTCCTTCATCGAAGTAAGTGATAACTATACAACATGCACATGAGTCCGGAAAATCAGAGGCTCGTGTCTTGACTGTGCAGTCCAACGGCGACGGTCACACAACTAGGCTATCACTGCTATAATTATTTAGTGTAAACTTATAAATTAATCAATGTTAAGCGGATGGTCGTCATGTACAGACTATTAATGGATCTCCCCGTATTATCATCCTGTCATATTGAATTGTAGAAGGAAGAAGTCAATCAAAAACCGCACGTCCAGTGGTTTTCCAAAGTGGACCATTTTACATAACATAACATCACGCCTATTATCCCTGACCGTATATACACAGGGGTGCCTAAGGCCCAACGCACACCGCTGGAGGCGCAGCAGAGCGCATTATGCTGCTGCAGCTGATTCCCAAATACGCTTCGCCCGTCTCGGGAATCGAACTTACGACACGAGGTCCTGCACGGATATAAGCCTAGCGGTCGTGTTTGCAAACACTAGATCACAAGCCAGTCAACCATCCGTTTTAATCGCAAGGAAGACGGTGTACTTTTACCCGAACATAGGATGTCGTAGAAGGAAAGTTACGACTTTATCTTAAACTAGCTGTTGCCCGCGGCTTCGCCCGCGTGAATTTCGGTAACTGTCCCACTGGATCATACTAAAGGGATAATAGTGTCCTACATGTTAATTCAGGTTATAAACTATCTATGTGCCAAATTTCATAACCTAATTATTATCATCACAATCACTATCACAACCACCATCATTATTACAATCACCATCACTATCACAGTCACCATCATTATCACCATCGCTATTACCATCACAATCACCGCCACTCTCACAATAACTATCACAATTACCATCACTATCACAATCACCATCAAATTCACTATCACAATCACCATCATCGTTATCACAATCATTATCATCGTAATCACAATCGATATCATCGTTATCACAATCATTATCATCGTAATCACAGCCATTATCATCATAATCACAATCATCATCATCACAATCTCCATCCTCATCAAAATCACTATCACAATCACCATCATCGTTATCACAATCATTATCATCGTAATCACAATCGCTATCATCGTTATCACAATCATTATCATCGTAATCACAACCATTATCATCGTAATCACAATCATCATCATCACAATCTGCATCTTCATCATCACAATCATTATAATCGTAATCACAATAATCACAATCACTATCATCTTAATCACAATCATCATGATCACAATTGCCATCACTATCACAACCACAATCATTATCACAATCACTCATCTCTGATTGTGATAGTGTTGGTGATTGTGATAATTCACAATCACCAACACTATCACAATCACAATCACCATCACCGTCACAATCACTATCCCCGTTATCACAATCATTATCATAGTAATCACAATCATCTTCATCATTATCACAATCACCATCACTGTCACAATTACAATCACAATCACCATCACCATCGCTATCACCATCACAATCACCGCCACTTTCACAATTACCATCACAATCACCATCACAATAACCATCAAAATCACCATCACCATCACAATCACCATCAAAACAAAATTACTATCACAACCACCATCATCGTTATCACAAACATTATTATCGTAATCACAATTATTATCATCTTAATCACAATCATCATCATCATCAAAACAAAATTACTATCACAACCACCATCATCGTTATCACAAACATTATTATCGTAATCACAATTATTATCATCTTAATCACAATCATCATCATCACAATCTCCATCCTCGTTATCACAACCATCGCTATCACCATCACAATCACCGTCACTATCACAATCACCATCACTGTCACAATCGCCATCATCGTTATCACACTTATTATCATCGTAATCACAATCATTGTCATCGTTATCACAATCATCATTATCACAATCATCATCATCACAATCATTTTCATCGTAATCAAAATCATCATCATCACAATCATCATCACAACAATCACCGTCATCATTATCACAATCATCATCATCGTAATCAGCGCCCCTGATAATCTCGGTATCGACACCCATATTGATTTTTAGACATTTCAACCCCATCGGACCCCAACAGGGAATGGTAGTATTTCAGGTCTGCCACATTAAATCTTAAAATCGTTGTTTTTGTAATACACCCAACACAATTTACCATAAAAACAATATCTATGTTGAATTTCAGGCTTTGTTACCCCATTTCCCCCTTTAGGGGTTAAATTCTGAAAAAACCTGAAACACAAATGTTAACTCATTTATCAATAGGAGTACTCCCGTTAAGTTTCGAATAATGTAGTATTAATAATCTTATTTCCCCCATGTAATCTTTGGACCCCCGTTTCAACCCCTCAGGAGGTGAATTTTGAAAAATCTTTTCTTAATGCACCTTTAAACCTCATAAAGAATCTATATGCCAAATTTGGAATCTCTAGACTCAGCGGTTTGGGCTGTGCATTGATTTTTATACTTTTCCACCCCATTTCCCCCTCTTAGGGGTTGAATTCTGAAAAAAACTGAAACCCGTTTCTACTCATTTATCCATAGGAGCACTCCTGTGAAGTTTTGAATAAAATAGTCAAACTAATCTTGTTTCCCCATACAAACTTTGGATCCCCGTTTAACCCCCTTAAGGGGTGAATTTTGGAAAATCCTTTCTTAGTGCACCCTTAGAGCACATGAGGAACCAATGTGCCAAATTTGGAATCTCTAGACTCAGCGGTTTGGGCTGTGCATTGATTTTTAGGGTTCCGTACCCAAAGGGTAAAAACGGAACCTTATTACTAAGACTTCGCTGTCTGTCCGTCTGTCTGTCACCAGGCTGTATCTCATGAACCATGACAGCTAGACAGTTGAAGTTTTCACAGATGATGTATTTCTGTTGCCGCTATAACAACAAATACTAAATATAGTCAATGGTACGGAACCCTTGGTGTGCGAGTCCGACTCGCACTTGACCGGTTTTTTTTGGCTTTGTCACCCCTTTTCCCCCTCTTAGGGGTTGAATTCTGAAAAAACCTGAAACCCGTTTCTACTCATTTATTAATAGGAACACTTCTGTGAAGTTTCGAATAAAATAGTCAAACTAATCTTGTTTCCCCATACAAACTTTGGAGCCCCGTTTAACCCCCTTAGGGGGTGAATTTTGAAAAATGCTTTCTTAGTGCACCCCTAGACTACATAAGGAACCTACTTGCCAAATTTGGAATCTGTAGACCCAGCGGTTTGGGCTGTGCGTTGATAGATGAGTCAGTCAGTCAGTCAGTCAGTCAATCAGTCAGTCAGTTTCTTCTTTTATATATTTAGATTGTTTATAAATATTAGAGTGGCCGTTCACATGGCGCTATCCTGCGCGATATTTTTGCGGTAAAAAGTTGGGAATACCCGTCGACCAACTGTCCATTCGGTTAAAAACGAAATGCAGTATGCAACTGCCATGTAAGTAATCCATTGATGCCATGGCAAGTAGCGTTCTCTTATTTTATTATGGCAAACAATTAACGAACCACCAGATTTAGCATGAAGGTAACGGCAAAAAAATTACTTTTGATTGCCAATATTAGTTAATGACCACCAGAAATTGAACTGTTATGCTCTTGCATCCGAGTCGAGGGAGACCCGGTCGACGGAGCTCCCCCACTTCTGAATGGTTTATAAAAAAATGACCACGAAGGGTATGGCGGGGTCGAATGAGCGAGCGAAGCGAGCGAATACTTAGCGAGCGAAGCTTCTAACTTAATCTATCCGTGTGGGGGTGCCCCAAGTCAGCCTAGGCAAAACTAGTTTGTCATCAACCACCTCTTTAAAATTTGGGGTGACCAATTGATATTCTAGGTGATAGATGTTAGTGGTCACAAAGTTATTTTTGGTGGTCATTATATTTTCCCTCTTTTCTTATTCCAACTTAGTTATGAACCGCATTACTATTACAATTTATTTTAAAAAGCGTGGTGATATTGACATTAAGCCATTGGTTGTAGGCTCGGGAACTGACATAAAATATTAAAAATATAGTAGGTTATTAGTTTCCTCTTGAATTAAAAGGAAAATAATTATATAATCCTTATTGTATATTCCGTTATCACTCATCAATTGTAACGGTAATAATGAATTAGTTATGGGTTATTGCATCACATACTGCTATGCAACTGTATAACAGCTCGCATATTTGTTACCTCAACAAATTTAAAAGAGCAATTAAACAAAATTAAAAATGCTTCGACTTAAGAACCTCCTCCTTTTTTTCGTCGGTTAAAATACACTTCACTGAGAATCCAAAAAAAAACACAATCAAAGAGTTTCACTACTAAAAGTCACTATCAAAGATATTTTCTGTCACTTTTTTTTAAAAATCACATTCGCGAAAAGTTTCGTCACAAATTTCGCGGTATTTTAGATACGACTTATCGTACCTGAGCCCTGTCCACTACTGCCACTGATATAGTAACGTTACACATTTTGAATTCACCGACTGCGAAGTATGGCTGTCACAGTATAGGTGAATGACAGAAGGCCAAAACAGACGGAACGTGGTGGGACGTGTGTCACGCTAAATACATATGAATGAGTATCACTTGACGTGTGCACCTTTTGTGCAAAAGTTGATTGGCTGTTTAGGTTCTTAGGGCCAAGTTCACCGAAAAGATAACAGTCTGATTATCTAAAAACAGCTGTTTAAAACACATTTTTGAACATGAAAATGTGTTTTAAACAGCTGTTTTTAGATAATCAGACTGTTATCTTTTCGGTGAACTTGGCCCTTATTCGTCTAATTTTGATGAAAAGAGATAATAAACGTTCTGTATGGTGTCGGACGTAAAGAATAGCACCATCCCATATCTTCCCGTGGGTGTCGTAAGAGACGACTAAGGGACTTACCAGAGAATGGGCAGCAGTGTTCTCTGTGCTTTTGTAACAACCGCACTGCGATCGCCAACCCGTCTGCCAAGCGTTGCGATTATGGCAAAAACCCCCCTTTGGGGGAGGCTTATGTCCAGCATTGGACGTCTTTCGGCTGAAATGATGATGATGTCGATGAGATAATAAACTGCGAATATGTTGTTTCCGTAGGTTTTTACATAATAATTTGCCGGACTTGGTACAGCTATGTACACAGAAAAATAAATTATTACTGTTTTTGATTGAAATAGGTTCTACTTCCTATCCAATTAATAAATGTTTTCGAATTTCAACTCGTCATTGTAAAGCCTAGGTAGTTGCTAGAGTTCCACAACTTATATTTTAATTGGCCGCATATTTATTATAACAGGCTTAAATAACCAAAACCAATTTCAGTCAAATTCCTTTTCTAATAGGTTACGAAAATAACAAAAGTTATTTAATCCCTTTCTCAACGCATAAAAGTCTAAAATAGAACGGTTCCTGGCAAGTGAAAATTTGTTTAAAAGTATCGTTTGTTTAACGGCTAATGGCCTTCGCACACCGGACCTTTTTGCAGCGATACAAACGCAAAACGGCCGCGATGCTGTCGCTGGTTGTGTACCTCCGTTCATGTAACTGCGATTCTATACTCATCGCTATTTTCGCGATGTTGTTGCGATCCAAACGCGATTAAGCATCGATGCAGAAATGCCTCCATTCTTCGGTCCCCCATGTCGTCAGAAACAATAGCGTCTTTGCATCGATATAGCCTCTGCATCGCTGCGACTGCAGTGCCTCAACACAAGCTATGGCTCGCCTCCTGTCCTGTGTAATTCCACCTTCCACCAAAACCTTGGTATTGCTAATTTGAAAGAAGAATCGCAGTTGTCGCGCGTTGCAAATGCGACTAAAACATTATAGTAGCGATGCAGAAGTGCGATTATCGCAACATAAAGTCCCCGTGAGCGAGGGCCTTATGAAACAGAATGATATTGAATCAACACAAAACATAATTACATATTTTGATCGGTATGCGTCTCAATTCATTGATCGTAATGACAATTGCTGTCATCTCGTGTAACTACATGCAATTCATTAATTGCGCCGTTTAGGTCATTTGAAACGTGAACAATCGATTAAAACTAGTGTTGTGCATGAACAAAAAATATAATCTTAGATGATGTTAGTAATGAGGACAGTTTCATAACGATTAATTGAGCTTAGTTAGACATTTGAATTGGATTGGGGGCAGATACCGGAAATCAGTTATTTGCACACACAAGTCGGCCATATTGACGACTCTTAGATCTATAATTATTGTAGACACAAATGTGTCATGTTTAGCTTTCGCTGAGAAGAATCGTTTAGGGATTGCACTTTTGTGCTATACTCTTTTATTGATTGTTTTATTGCTTATCTCTAGGAATCAAGGCCCATGTTTTTCCTTCAGTTGCCTTTGACGTCTCTATTCCTGGTAAAGGCATCGTCTTATTTACGTAATTATATGTTGTATGTATCCGCAATATTTTCCTTATAGACTTCCCGTCTTTAAGATTCTTACTTGATGGAAAGACGAACGATCTCCATATTTAATTAATTTATGATTCCACCGGAAGACGGTTTTAATAAAAGTGTCGAACTTATTCACTTTTGTTGAATGTTTATTGGCAAGGATAATAATAATAATATAATAATAAATCGTTTATTGGACTCAGTAAAATATAGCCTAATACAATGTCATCCATTTGGAGGTGTACAAAATAGGCTGCAAAAAAACTAAAATGACGCCTGACTTCCAAACTAGGTAAAGAACCTGAATCATAGAAAACAGTACACTTCCATAGACAAAATTTCGTTATTATAATTATAGAATTAATTGATGACAATTCCAACACTGGTAGACTACAAAATTTAGATATTAAAACATTATACAAAGGATCGGGGTAGGTAATACCTAATTCGATCCTTAGAATAGAACCTTGTAATCCTTGAACTCATTGGTCATGCATGAATCACTTTCTGAGCAGTTCAAGCAGATTCCATGGCAATAAGTCAAATGATTTGCTTCAAAACACGTATCAGTGGCAATAAGATTTCGAAGTACTGAAAATCGCACGATATTTTAATGCACGTGTAGTGCATCATCAAATCATGACCACACATGTTGGTAAGTACTTTATTTTTAAACATTTCTTCATAGGTACTATCTGATCTCAAGTGTTGATTGTCAAAATATTGAGGAAATCAACTCAGCTTGCAGAGTATGCAGAGTACCTACGTATTCATGATTTATGTGTGTGTTCGAAGATACTCATCATTATCGTAAATTGCTGTATCATCTACGATAAGATTGTTGCACAATGATAGCCTTGATTTATGTGTTGACCATTGAATATTTTCTATGGAAACGAACCGGCAAGAAAATCATGGAAAATAAACTCATGCTTTTAAAAATATTTAGTTTTCCAATGTTACTATGTAACCGTGATATTTTAATACGCTGTGAGTGTGTGCTGTGAGTGTGTGTGTGGACAGCGTAGGCCAGACAGTTTTTGTGCCCAAAAAGTCTTTTTACTAAACGGCAGCATAAATGACATTGCGTCTGGTAGGTTCAACATTTTAATAAAAGGGCTGGTTGATGCTCAGGCATAGAAAAAGACATAGAATAATAACCATGTGGAAGAGACTAACTCAAGATGACACGATCTGACATTGGTAATTGATTGTGGCATGCGAACCGCAAATAATTGTAAGAGAGCGACTGTTTGTAACGAAAAGGCGTCCCCTCACCGGAGCATTTGCCTGTTATGTAACAATCCAAGATTGGATTTTGTATAGAACCAACTGAATCTGAATTGTTACATCACAAGCGAATGTTCGGCAGCATGAGGGAGCGCCTTACAAATATGAATTGACACTCTACGCCAGCTTTACTCAAAGTGTGCTCCGTGGTCCCTCTGTGGGGCTCCATGAAAATACTGCAGTGCAAGTACGTAGGAATCGATTCGATAAATCTGACAGTCATTCTCGACAAAATGACTTTATAACAAATATAAAAACTCATTTTGTCGAGAATAACTGTCAGATTTATCGAATCGATTCCTACGTACTTGCACTGCTGGTTTGGTAAAAAATATACCAAAATATAAAAAGAAAGAAGAAAAATAAGGTTGCAGAGAAAAGTCACTAAAATTATAATATTTTTTTAACCAAGTAAATTGTGAATCAGCGAAATCTAGCCGACTAGCTTTTAATCAGTTGTTGTAATCCATTGTAAACTCCATTTCTTGTTATTTTAGGCAACAAACGTATTTTAGGGCTCCGTCAAATATTTAGGTTTCTAAAAGGGTTCCGTTGCTAAAAAAGTTTGAGAACTGCAGACAGCTGCTCTACACAATAAATCTGCTATGATACAAGCAATAGAAAATTCGATTGTTTAGTTTTTTGAACCTACCTAAATAGTAAGACTTCTGTCTAACATTTTCCAATAAAATTTTACATTTTCTTGTCTTTTAATAAAGACTGCAACTGCAAAGTGAACGATTTCATAGTTTTTGTAAAAGAATAATTAGGCTTGCAGACGAGCAACAAGCATTTGTATAGTTTTGCCTAGTCTTTGTCTATCGTCCATAGTTTTAGATTACTTAAGACATATTTAGGTATGTTTTTGTTTTTCTTCTTTGACCGAGTTAACCTAGTGACGTTAGACAATAGAGTTTAGGACTTCTATGTTAAAAATATTTCTAAGACGTGACTCAATCTTCAAGGTCAGTGTAGCCCGCGAAATTCAAATTTTCTCACGTTTTTTGCAATGTTCAGGCCAGTGCTAGGTTGTATGTTGATTAAAATATTGTTTGCGACTGTAAGACATACGTAGTTACATAATTATAATCATCAAAATCATCAATACAACCCTCCAAGTTCATAAAGGTCGAGGAACGACTTTTTCAAGGTCAAAGTCATTCCTCGACCGATTTTATTTTAATTTCGACTCGATTTTCAACATACAATCTAGCACTGGCCTGAACATTGCAAAAAACGTAAAAAAAAATAATTTCGCGAGTTACCCTGGAGCATCTACATTAAGGTCTGTTCTTGTTGTGGTCGGTTCGTGCATGGGTAGGGTTACCAGATGAAAAAATCAAAAGTCCGGAGAAAAAGCCTGATTTCCATTGAAAAATCCTGAGATATTTTAGTTTCAAAAATTCTAAAACTTTTTTAAATTGTTAAGTTTAACAATTTTAAAAAGTCGTAATATTATCGTTTATATACCTACACTGTGGACCTCACTCACGCGTTGCACATCGCACTCGAAGCGCGGGGGGGGCGTGGTATTCAATATAATTTGAAGAGCTTAACATGTGGGGCATTTTATAAATCCATAATTAAAGAAAAAACCTTACTTAAAAATGTATCATCACTTTAAGTATGATAAAACTGATTAAGTACCTACTTGGATAAATAAGTACTGATTTTAATTGTGCAATTATTACCAAAGGAAGATTATTTTTAATTTGTTTATCTTTTTATTAAAGAGATCTTTAAAATGTAAGCTGTATTTTATTGAAAATTCAAAAAATCCTGAGATTTCATGAGATTTGCAAAATCCAGCCGCAATCCTGAGAAGAGTCCAAAAATCCTGAAATCTCAGGACAAATCCTGAGATATGGTAACCCTATGCATGGGTGACCATCCATCACTAACCGAGTTTCCTTTGTGCCTT
Source organism: Xestia xanthographa (assembly GCA_905147715.2). Lineage (NCBI taxonomy): Eukaryota > Metazoa > Arthropoda > Insecta > Lepidoptera > Noctuidae > Xestia > Xestia xanthographa. The sequence goes on along the minus strand of LR990649.1, from coordinate 10,880,582 downwards.
CGAGAGCATGTCTATCCGTTGCTCCCTGCTGTCATTTTGACTTTGACAGTTCATACGGTCAGTGGTCCGATAGTCTGACAAGCAGACTAACCAAGGAGTATCGTTTTACCTAGTAAGGGTTGTTGAGATCAGATAGGCAGTCACTCCATTAAAAGTTTGGTATTCAGCTGCATCCAGTTAGAATGAAAGCTGACCCCAACATAGTTGGGAAAAGGCTCTGGGGTTTACTAGTTTTCTTGAGAAATTATGGCGATGGCGGAAGGTGATGTAAGATTTCAAAGATCGTTAAAAGGTTTAAAGATAATAAAACACAACATGATTCTATTAATTTATTACTAGGTAACATCATTCTGAACCATAATGCTGACTAGTGTAATTTATTGAAGCCGAAAAATGTAGGTAATTAATTATACCTGCATTTTTATTATACCTACTTACAGATCTATGTTTGTCATTTTTATCGCTTGACTCAAGATTATGTCTGGACTTCAAAATAGACTATGACCTCTGAGTTTGTTTCGGCTGTTTCTTCTCAAAGTAGTCAGGAAAGAAACACCGACCCCATCTAGTTTTTAAAAAACGACGTGTAAAAGTGTTTGTAAAAACCTACTTGCAAAAATAAACATCATTTCATCACGACACAAATACATATATCCCGTGCCTCTGAAGACACGTGTAGATCTTTGACAAGCGTTACAGGTAGTCAGTGGCCCGAAAGTCTGACAACTGACAACCAATCTTACCAATGGGTACCGCATTACCCAGTACTAGTTGGGTTGTGGGTGTCAGATAGGCAGTTGCTGCTTGCTAGTATTTGGATGCCTCCGGTAAGACTGAGAGCAGACCCCAACATAGTTGGGAAAAGGCTCGGAAGATGATGATGAAGTTTTCTCAAGAAATTGTGGTTGGTAAGGTTATGGCAAAGTTACGAAGATCGTGAAAAGAACACGAACATAATTCTAATAATTAATCACCATTCTGAACCATGATGCTGACAAGTGTAATTTATTGAAGGCGAAAAATGTGGGTAATTTTATCTACAATTTTAATATTATGTAAGCTATGTTTATAGAGATAAAACATGACAAACTATTATGAATGAAAGTGTACACATATTTAGGAACTAGCTGACCCGCGCAGCTTCGTCTGCGTCACATGAGAGAGACCCTCTCTGGGTTAGAGAGAGTGTGAGTCAACCTTAAAAGATAGACATGCTATTGCAATTTTTTTTAGAACGTGTTAAAAGGAACAATTCCCTCATACATGATTGTAACTTTAACTGTTTATGCAGCGCTCGCAACGGAAGTTCTCAAAAGAAATACATTTTCCCTGTTTTTGCAACAAATCTTTGATGCTCCAATCCTTTTAGTTGTAGCGAGATGTTAGATAACCCATAGCCGTCCTCGTTAAATGACAATATATAGTATTAATAATAATATTATTATTACTGTAGTGTTCACTACCACTACTTAATTCACTATCACTGGCTCACTACTACACGCAGGCAGGGGCTCAAGCGTACGTCCTACTCTCACGGCGTCTGTCGTTTGACTAACCGATTGACAGCGATCCCCTCCCTCGTGTACATGAGACAATGTATTATATCTATTGAATAGATACAAACACTACATCCCTTCCTTTTTATCAAATTGTATTTATTGTAAACGTAATCAGTGTTGTTAAATAATCATACTGAATTACTTTTAATAATTTACTTATTCAGTCAAATTATTGTTTTAATGAAAATGCTTTATTTTCTTAGGGTTTACCCAGTTACCCCATTTGAGCATTACCTCCGATAGCCTCTACTAAGTGTGGAGTAGCTTAATAGTTTATTAGACCTTTTCATCTCTTTTCTATAAACTTTATCGTCTACTGTAACCTCTGGGTCAGTATGATCTCGTCTTCCTATTCCCATATTCCTTTCCTTTCTTGTTTTTTTTTACTACAACATTACGGTTTCCTTTCATAATTACTCAAAGAAAAGTCCCGATGGTTTCTGCCCCGTAACCAAAGGTGGGATTAAATTTATACAATCTACACTAATATCATAAAGAGGAAAGATTTGTACTTTCGTGTGACTTTTTGTAATGAATAAACTCAAAAACTCCTGCGCCGATTTAAAAAATTCTTTCACCATTAGAAAGCTACATTCACCCTGAGTAACATAGGCTATATTTTATCCCCGTACCCCCACGGGAACGGGAACCACGCGGGTGAAACTGTGTGAAGTCCGCCAGTATGAGATATACTGAGAGAATGTCTCTTGCATCTTTGTGTTTTAGCGATTTTATATTATATCTCAGATATTTTGTGGCCGGTAAACGAATCAAATTGCTTCTCGAAAGAAAGATGTTTAAATGATTGATAGCCCCGACAAGAGCAAAGCTTCTTCTTTCTCTATCTGGCTATATCTTCGTACAAAATTTGATGTTTTCTATCTATACCAACACCGTAAAGCCGAAAAACTAGTTTGTATGAAAGTACCAATCTCTGGCTGGAATCACCAGTAGGTTATTTTTTTAAATATTTTTACGTTTTATTTATTAATTTAGAATGTCTTGCTAAGTATATTTTGTACGTCGTTGTCGGCAAGACATAGCATTCATTTTATTAATTTAGACATCTGTACTTATTGTTTGGGTATATACGTTCTACAATAAAATACTTGTCCAAGTAGGTTTTAAAGGACCTTTTTCACTGCTCCCATCGTAAAGCAACTGAAGCGTTGTCTCCTTCGAGATCAAGCTTTTCAGGAGCTGGCAATAAGTTAGCCATTTTCGGAGTAGGTACTAATTCGTCTCAATATCTACATATAGGTCAGCTGAGCAGAAGGCATTTGCTGCCTTATACACAATCACGTACGATTTATATTTGCATATAGGTTCGTACTACCTAACACACACGATCACGTACGATTTACAATTTCATGTAGGTTCGTACTACCTGACAATCATTATAGTTATTGCATTAAGTACCTTTTGATGAAATATACTAGATGAATATGATAATGGAAGCAAAAACGTTGTTTGCTCAGAGAATTTTTTATTGCAAGTGTATGACACAAGTCATTATCAAAAAACACATGTTCCAATATTAATTTGAAAATGCTGTCCTAACTAAAAAGTTTTCACACTTCCCCTCAAACAACATCCATCATCAGATACACCACACATCACACCACACCAGACACCCTCAAACTTAGATCGCGCACACATTTATTAAATGCCACACGACCCAATGGTCAGGTTTTGTCAGCACATCTGCTGGGTTATCTTCCGTACACACATAGTCCAGACGTACAACATTCTTAGCAATGCAATCTCTGACATAGTGTGCCCTTATGTCTATATGTTTCGTCCTTCTATGCGCTACAGGATTGTACGCAAGTTTAATAGCACTCTGATTATCTACGAAAATGCAAATAGCCCCAAGATATTCACCTCTTATTAAATGCATTCAACTGCCGCAAGTGAACTGCCTCCTTGGTTGCCTCCGAAAGTGCAATATACTCGGCTTCCGTGGACGACAGTGCCACACAAGCTTGTTTCCGGCATTCCCAGTTAATCAACGAGTTTCCGCATCTAAAAATAAACCCAGAATATGATTTCCTATCTTTGATGTTTCCTCCCCAGTCAGCATCTACGAATCCCGTGATGTCCTGCACCGGCGACTTGGGAAATGTCAAACATAGATCCCTTGTACCCTTAAGGTATCTCAAGATATGTTTAGCAGCTTTCCAATGACGTTCCTCACAACATGAGTTATACTGTGCCAAAAAGTTTACCGCAGCCGCAATATCCGGGCGTGTGTTACAGGCCAAATAGTTCAGCGAACCTATGAGCGCCTGATAACTACGAGAGTCTTGGCAGGATAAGAACTTACCTCCTTCCCCTTCCGCCAAGGCTTTGTGGAAATCCATTTCCATCGGAGTTTTCACTGGTTTGCAGTCAGACATACCATATTCATCCAAGATTTTCGAAATAAGCCTCTCTTGATTCGAATATATTCCAGTATCCGTCTTAGACAAAAGCATACCCAAAACTTGTCTCGCTTCCCCTAAATCCTTTATCTTGAACTGTTTAGAAAGATTGTCTAATAAAACTTCCTTCTGCTGTTTGTCTTTGTAAAATAATAAAAATTGGTTGCCTGTAAAGTCGGTATACGGGCGAAAGTTTTACGTGACAACGACTTTGAGTGGTAAAATAAACTTTTTATGTCTGTCTCTCTCGCTCTTAGGCGGGCTCTCACTCGCTCTCATTGTGAGCGCATAACGTGAGCGGAGCGTAACGCAGTTTCTTGAAGTGTCACCCGGCAAACCAATTTATAAGACGTTGTCACGTCAAAAAAATCGTCAACGTACAAAGCGATATAAAAATTATTATTTTTGTAAAGACAGCTGTCAAAGTCACAGCGCTTGAAGTTCAAAGACAATAACACTTCATTTACTTTTTCATTCCAAGACCGTGAAGCTTGTTTAAGGCCGTATATCGCTTTTTCTAATAAGCAAACTTTTTCCTTTGAGTTTTCGTCTATGCAACCCTCCGGCTGTTGCATATAAACTCTTTCATGCAAATCACCGTTCAGAAAGGCGGTGTTCACATCGAAGTGACTGATGAACAATTCCTTTTCAACAGCCAACGATAGCAGCAACCTAACTGTCGATCTTCTCACGACCGGTGAATAAGTTTCGAAGTAGTCGACCCCGTAGGACTGAGTGAAACCCTTCGCCACAAGTCGAGCTTTATAGGTCTTATTACCATCTGCATCAAACTTGTACTTGAAGATCCACTTGTTTCCCACGACTTTAGCTTCAGGTGGCTTTTTGACGAGCTTCCAGACCTTGTTCTCGTACATCGAATCCAACTCCTTTTTCATGGCTTCCTTCCAGTTATCCTTATCTTCCCGATTTAAGGCTTCCTTAACTGTCAAAGGCTCCTGGTCTTCTGTACAGCATGCTAGTCCATGAAGATTTCCTTTTCGGATTCTATTACGTAGAGGATAACGACATTCACCTTCGTTTGACTCTCCTCTGTTAATAGTCTCTTCAACTTCAACGTTTTCCACCACGACATTTTCTGCTCCGCTATCACCCGTTTTTCCCACCTCCATCTCCGCGTCTTCATATACTTCAGCCCCATCTGTGGAACTCGGCCCTTGAGAAGCTTCTGCACTACCAGGTGACGAACCTGACTGGCCTTCTACCTTTGCAAATTCCCAGATTACTTCAGCACCTTTGTCACCGCTGCCTACGAGCTGACTAGGATCCTCTGAAACTATTGCTGTAGAGTCCTCCAAGAAAACTACATCCCTTGCTCTAACAATGACGCGAGGATTACTGGGATTTATGAAACGATATCCCTTGGTTTCTTCACAGTAACCAACAAAGATATGTTCTACCGCTTTAGGGCTCCATTTCTTCCGAGTTTCCTTGGGCACGTGAACAAACGCTTTCGTTCCAAAAACTCTGAAATGATTAAATGACTGAGCCTTCCCTGTCCACAACTCCTCAGGAATCTTACCATTATTGCCACTGTGAGGCAGCCTGTTCTTGGTATAAACAGCTGTATTACATGCCTCTCCCCACAGTCTCGCACACAGACCCTTTTCCGCCAACATAGCACGAGCCATCTCCACGATAGTGCGGTTTGCTCGCTCCACTACGCCGTTCTGCTCCGGAGTGTAGGGAACAGTCAACTGATGGTTTATACCCTTTTGCTGTAGAAACCCATCAAACTTCTTGTTCACAAATTCTGTTCCATTGTCCGTGCGTATGCACTTTACCTTCAACCCGGTTTCAACCTCTACACTAGCTACAAAAACTTTAAAATGATCAAAAACCTGATCTTTTGTTTTAAGGAAAAATACAAAAGATTTACGTGTAAAATCATCTAAAATAACTAGCATATACCGAGATCCACCGTACGTGGGTTCAGACATTGGACCACAGATATCTGCGTGAACCAGTTGCAGTCTCTCGACTGCCCTCTCAGCCTCATCAACTGGAAAAGGTAAACGATGTGCCTTCCCCTTAATACAGGCGACACAAGGCTCCATTACGCTTTTCCAAAATCCATGCCCGGAAGCTTACGTAAATCTCGCTCATTTACGTGTCCAAGCCGCCGGTGCCATAACATCAAAGGATTACGATTACCTGCTTTCACCGACGCCAACGCAGTCCCATCTACAACCGCCTGACAACCTTCAAGCTTGTAGATCGCTGAGACTTCACTTGCGGTAGCCAGAAGCTTTCCCTTGAAATGGCCTGGAACCAAATGGTGAATTAGCTTGCACCCATCTCTGTCAAAACTAACCTTCCATCCTTTATCTACTAATTTAGACACTGATAACAGATTAACACGCAAACCGGGTACATACATGACATCCCTCACAGCAAGCATTCGTCCTTTCAAACTCACCATGATATCACCCTTACCCTTGCATTCAATCTTATCATTATTCGCACATGTCACGTTACTCATACCAACATTCATAACCAAATCTTTAAACCAATGTTTCTGGAAAGACATATGTGAAGATGCCCTGCTGTCGATGTACCACTCCGTCGGATTGAAGGAGTCCCCGGCACTGAATGAAGACAGGCTCACGATCGCAACGTCACTCTGTTTGGAGATCGAACCCGCTTTCCTTCCTTCAGGACAGTCCGGCTTCTTATGTCCACTCTTTCCACATTTAAAGCATTTAATTTTGGTCATATTAATATCTATGTTCCCATTCCGCTTCTTACTCTTACTCACAGCCAATGCCGAGTCCGCTGAAGACAATGTACTACAACCTTGACGTGAATCCTCCTGTAGTAACTTCTGCCGTACGTTCTCTGAAGTCAACTTCATCCCAGAGTGTTCCAGTGCCATTTGCATAGGCCTGTACTCTTCAGGTAGTCCTCTCAGTAACACGACAGCTACAAGATGATCGTCAAATCCGGTGGCAATATCCTTCAACTTTTGAGAAAGAGACATAACTGCAGCAACATATTCATGCATCGAAGAGTGTCTCTCTAGCTTCTCATCCAACAACGCGTTCATGAGGGTGATCCTGCGATTTACGCCTTTGTCCTCAAACGCTTTCGCTAAGCTATCCCAAGCATCTTTAGCATAATTTGAATCTTGTACATACGCATAAAGTGTAGGTTCCACTATTATATATAACATCATTGGGTTCCACATGTAGACAAATCAAAGCTAGTGCGTCTTGGTCCTTCTCGATGGCGGTGGGGTCTTTGGAATCCGGGTACGTTGACGTATACGTGAACAACTTTTCTCGTATGAGAATCATTTTTATCGCGAATTTCCACGTAGAGTAGTCATCTAGGCCGCAGAGGTTCTTGATGGCAAATTTAGTGTCTGGGCCCATAACCTTTTGATGAAATATACTAGATGAATATGATAATGGAAGCAAAAACGTTGTTTGCTCAGAGATTTTTTTATTGCAAGTGTATGACACAAGTCATTATCAAAAAACACATGTTCCAATATTAATTTGAAAATGCTGTCCTAACTAAAAAGTTTTCACAGTACCGCACTAAAATGTATGACACTATTAAGTTTACTAAATCACTAATGGATAGCCAATGCTTCCAATTCAATGGTTGCCCATGCCCAATTCGTCCAATTAAATGGATGTCCAATTCGTCCAATTTAATGGATGACCAATGCTTCCAATTTAATGGATACCCAATGCTTCCAATTCAATGGTTGCCAAATACGTCCAATTGAATGGATGCCCAATTCGTCCAATTTAATGAATGACCAATGCTTCCAATTTAATGGATGCCCAATGCTTCCAATTTAATGGATGCCCATTGCTTCCAATTTAATGGATGCCCGTAGCCTACCACGCGAAACAGTGTGTGGTAAGTGTTACATGTCTTTTGAAGTATTGGTTCTAGGACGGTTTCCTCTTCCACCAGCTCTTCACATGGGGCTAACGCCCATCCGACCTCCACCACTCACCCTGCACTGGGCAACACGACTCCACCTGTTAAGGCTGGTTGTCAGACCTTTTTGGCCACTGATTACCTGCAACGACTATCAAAGATCTACAAATGACAGCCGGGACCAACAGCTCAACGCGCCCTCCGAGGCACGGACCAACCTAGTCAAGCACGGCTCAACCTAAAGATCGACGGAGCGACTGTTATTATTTAGCCAAATATACTTAAATAAAATAGGTACAACTAACTGAGTGTTGTCACTACATGTACTATTGTTATGTTTGTTTTATATATTTTGCCTAAATTAAATCAGTTGTTTACAGCTTAAATTTTACTACCCAAATATTTAATACATAACTAAGGTCACATAGTATTTACTTGTTACTTTGTTCCTACCATCGATCTAATCGATTTAACATATGCCAATTAATAGTGAAATGTACAAACTGGTATCTTTTAAAATTAATTTAGCATGTTCATTTTCACATTGTATAAGACAACAATTATTGTAACTGTACCTTACACACTTCAAATCACTGCTTAAAAGCTTCAATTCAGCCTATGCGTGTGATTTACTTTGCATTTTCCATATTTATCGCACATTAATATTATTTTTTCGCATAGTATCTACATCGCATGACTCAAATACATCAAGTCTGCAATCCCCCAAGGAGTAGACGGTGGTGCATATAGTAAATAGCATATCCACACCAGCCAGAAAAATACAATACTTTCAATTTAATGAAAGTCGATCTGAAAATACACCCAATTGAATGGACGTCTAAATACTTTTCATTTAATAAAAGTCGACCTGAAAATACACTCAATTGAATGGGCGTCAAAATACTTTTGATTTAATAAAATTCAACTTAAAAATACACTCGGATCAATTTAATGGGCGTCAAAATACTTTTAATTTAATAAATGACTTGTTTGTGGAGGTCAGATAGGCAGTCGCTCCATGTGAAATATTGGTATACTGCTGCATCTGGTTAGACTGGAAGCCGAACCCAACATAGTTGGGAAAAGGCTAGGCAGATTTGATTACGTATATGTTATACGGCTAATAGCCGAAGTGCGGCTACACCTAGTTTTAGCCGGCTAGAACTAGGTGTAGCCGGCCATATGCGGTTAAACCTAGGTGTATCCTCTTATCTTCGGTTAGAACTAGGTTTAGCCTTCATCATAGCGGCTAGAACTAGGTGCAGCCGCATACCGGTGGTTAAACTTAGGTGTCTTATTTGTCATCGGCTAGAACTAGGTTTTTTTGGTTTTGTTTTGACATTCTTATCTTGCGTTTCCCGATTGATTCGATTTTGTATTACCCCGCAGATGCATCCGAGTCGTGGGAGAACCGGTCGAACGGGCCCTCCGATCGGGGCTCCTACTTCTGAATGGTTTATAAAAAAATGGCGTGTCTGTGTCGGGGTGCCCCAAGTCGGCCTAGGCAAAACTAGTTTGTCATCAACCACCTTATTACTGAACTGAAAGAAGGTTTATATAATTATGCTACATTGCAGCCGTGCGAAGCCAGGGCGGGTCGCTAGTGTGAAATAATCGACAATGGTGTCGATTCTGTTGTGCATAAACTAAACTTAATTTAGGCTATTGCTATCAGATCCAGTCTCCGTGGCTTCTACTGAAAAATCCTGATGGAAAGTGAGTGCCACTGAGTGTATTTTGTCGTGACTTAGTGGCGAGTTCCAATAGTGCGCGTAGCAAAAGACAAAGAAAGAGGGTAAACAGATTTGTCTGCTCTTAACAATTTATTTTCCATCCACCCGCATTCTCCAGTCAACCCGCGATCATGGCGCTTGCAACAGCGTCGAAATATCGGGAGCTCAAAACAATTTCTAATCACGGAAGATATCCCGTAAGTGACACTATAAGTTTAGGAACACCTCTGCTTATCCCTTCGGGGATTACAGGTGCGATGTTATATTTAATTAAAATCTCTTAGCAAAATTTTTGGTTAAAAAAAAACTTTTTAGTGATACTTTAAAAGGGCTTTGGTTTTTTTTGTTATATACAAAATATAGCATTGCTTAGGGTTCGATTTGCCCAAAGATAACAGTTTTATGTTTTCGGTATTTTCCCAGATTTTGGAAATCAGGGGGTCTAGCAGAATCATAATATGAATCACGTTAAAAATTCTTAAAATAGACTATGATTATAAAAATAAAGTCCATATTAAGAATTTAAATTTTTTATTATGATTCTGCTAAAACAGCCATTTTAGGCCCACTGATTTCCTCGCTATTCTAACCTAGCTCGTACTCGTAATCTGTACAGTAGATAACTGGCTGTGACAGTAGTGCCATCTATGCGCAGGTGAGCGAATCATTCGATTTTTCTCGACGCGGTAAGGTTTCTTGCGGTTTTCTTTAGAGGTCGCTGACTTAATGATCGGTAAAACTGGCCAAATAGTAGGTAATAAAAGTTTGAACCTAATTTATGTTGAACATCTTTATCTTAAGTCTTTGAAGATCAGAATTCAGTCATTTTATAAAAGCTTTTATTTAACTTGTTAGTTAGTTGGTTACATAATTAGTAACCAATAACCTAACAAAAATTGGTAAAACATTGCAAATAGTTCACGACGTGACATCCCAAGTTCCAACAAACTCCTGAAATTAATTTACTTTACTTGGACTAAGAATGTTTTAGTTTTCGTAATCAAGCGTAGTATTTTCAATTAACGGTACACCCACCGGTTGTTATCTAGAATGTTGTATTTCACATAACCTTCAGTGCTATACCTACTTTTGAACTACGCAGCGTTATTGGTAAAAGATTCCATTGAAACCAATAAATATCCGTGAGTTATCAGAAAAGTGTCATCATACGTAATGGTATACCTGCATGGTCGCGGGATTATATCGTCACGATTATTATTCCGGGATTTCAGAAGGCGGTATTATCCACTCTATTGCTCAAGTTTACTGTATTGTATTATTGTTTCCATATTCAATTACATATTTCTGCAAAATTTTAAGTGTAAGAGCGGAGTCTTCTAATACAAGCATCTCCTTGTTTAAAAGATAATGATTGATCCAAATTATGTATGTAAACGCACTTATCTAAGTATTTGAAATACACACTTTTGTTTATATAAGTGTGTGATTCAGATCATCAAGCTGACGACTTAAACTAATCACTTTTATGTTTTTACCAACTGGACTCACCCAGTTTTTTTTTTCAAAAAAAGGGTACAGTTCGGTTAAAGTGGAAAACTGAACAAAAAAAACTGAAACCATTTGGCGAAAACATAAAAGTGATTTAATTTAAGTTTCACTATGTGGCCACGTGTAAAAATCTTGGCGTGTCCAGATGACGAAATAATAAGTGATACTAATTGTGAGTTTCACCAACTGGAGACACGTGTGTCCAGTCTTTCGTGTCCAGTTGCTGATTAACCCCTAATCCGTTAATATGACTACACTTTTCTGATACTGTTGAAGAAATTAAACGTTTTAATGGAAGATTCAAACCTACATAATATTTTACACACCAAGACACATCGCTATATCTTACTCTAAATATGTCTTACTCTTAACCTCATACAAAACGCATACATACCCACTGAAGCAATGTTTCCTGGTGGTGTCCCGCGCGTCAGTCACCGTCATGCTATGAATCGTCATGTTTCAGCTTCTGTAACAATAATATTGACATAAAACGTGAGTACGAATAGCTTGCAACAGCGGTGTAAACGTAACGCATATACGAACAAGTTTTGTATTGAAAATACAAAAATATAACTAAAATGCCATAGGGTGATAAGCACAATTTGATTAATATCGCTGGAAAATTTTGTCTTACAGAATAACAGTTGAAGGATCGTTACAGGCTGAAAAATTCAGACACGACAAAATAAGTAACAGTTTTCGATAGGCCATGTACTCCATCTAGTTTAAGGCAATTGCTCTAAATAAATTCTTAAAATTAAGTACCTACAGTGTCTCAAACGAGTATTTTCGATTTTTAAATCCTCTCGGGGTTAAGTTACGTGCCTTTATTACTTAATGCGCTTTATCTAGTGCCTCCGACTATTAAATTTGATTATATTCCATTTTTAATATAATTAGGTTTATTTTTTCAACATTTTATCCCACTGTTGTTTGTGGCTGTGGACGCACACCACACTGATATTAGCATTTCTTTTAATTAAACAAAATAATAGGCCGTAATAACCACCTGTGGCATAGAATACTTTAAAAAATGTCCGAGATTTTTTCCTAATGCCCGGCTTTTAGTCGGGTATTTTCAAAATGGTAGAGAAACTTGGTGGGGCAATCGTACAGCTGCGCCCGCGACATCTTATCAGTAAATACATTGTGACGTCACCTCTCTTTATTGAAAACGTTTATGGCATTAACACACGCCAGGACAATGCGTCTGATTTGATGGATGTTCTTTTTAGCCCGTCAACGACTGTCAAGACGAATCAGTCTGCCAATGATTTAATCAAATCAATGGACGGTCAGGCCGGAACGAAGTGATCCGGCAGAGAACCAAAGTTACCGACATAGCTCACAGAATAAGAGTATGACGTGTATTAGTATTAAAATAGGAGATGCAGAAGGTTGCTTAAGCTAGTCAAGTATCAAGTTCATAGTTTGTTTACCATCCTTATCGATCGGCCAACATCACACAAGCTTATGGGCTATAATTATATCCCTCAAATGGCTTAGCATAATCCTCCGTTACGCCTAAAATACTGCAGCACTAATTTTGAAATAAATATATGGTAAAGTTGAGGATTAATGCTAAGTCCTATGTGTGACAAAATACGATTCCAAAAAAATTCTTGATCGAAAAAATTCCAAAGTAGAGAATAGCAGCGGTTTATTGTTCGATTTGGAGGTAACCAAATCGAACAATAAACCGCTGGTATTCAAAAATTACTTCAAATTAGATCATGAAACTTTGCATACTAACTGAACTAACTATAAAGCAGGTCTTATGTGTTTAATTTTTTTATTACAATCAATAGATTTTTTTCAATACACTTCCTCGAAAACTGGTCCATAACGCACTACGATTAGGTACAACATGCAATGTATTTCACACGCGTGCGATTTTTTCCACTTTCCCGCACGTGTGCGGGAATGAAAATTGCCACAGATAACTATACCTATACTTAGTCCAAGTTGGTTCAATGCCTATAGTCTGAGGTGAATGTTTTTTTTATATTTTTGCAAAGCACTACGCGTCTTTACGGCATAAATATTTTTTGAATATTCAAATTGTGTTTATAAATAGAATATCATAGATAAACATGATTGTTCAAAACTAATAGTTACTTTATACACAAATTAACATTTATTTGTGTTCTGAATTCAAAAATATAAAATAAATCATTTTTTTATATTAGGCTGTTTAACGGCTTCATATCATTGCCTCTCCTTTAACCTGGCGAAACCAAAGCGCGAAAAAAAATAGTACATTTTGATACAAGTGGAGAAAGTTTGTTATTGCAATCGAGGTGGAATTATAACTCCGCCTCGAATGCAATGGCAAACTTTCTCCACTTGTATCAAAACGTACTATTGTAAATCGCAAAAAAACCACTCATTTCGCACTTTTCGGCCGCAGTTACTGATGACCTAAAAACCGCTTTGTAGTGCAAGCTGATTAGAACCTTATTCTAACAGTCGAACAAACAAAGTTTGAAACACCACAAATAGAGTTGCTAATTTTAGGGTTAGAAGGGCCTTTTTTTTTTTTTTTTTCGGATGGGAAATCATCAAATAACTCCTCCCGCTCTGGGCGGAGCAGGAGGAAGTGTCAGACTTTTACTGACTAAAACCCATCCATGTTCCTTCATCGCCCTTTGTGTTCCGGGGCCACGGTATCTCTTTCGAACAGTCCCGCAACCCCGGCAGGCATCGGTCCCTACGGACCCCTTCCCTTTTGCTGACTCTCTTTGAGGCGCGCGTGGAACACGAACGCGCCGTCGACACGGCCTGTCGTCATGAGACGGACGGACGGCGAGCTAGCCCATAGCCCACCGTCCACAGGCCCGCGCCTACGGCGGCCGGGGGCCACGTGGTGGTGGCCCCCGACGCCCGGGGCGTCTCCCGCGGCGGCCGGGACGTTGAGAGGTTCGCTCCCTCTCACGTTCCGCCACCTCCTTCTCTAGCATTACTGCTTCGCAGAAGGAGGTGACGGCGTCCCATTCCGTCTCGCTCCGGCCCATGGCTTGCACCAGGGCCGGACGCGAGAGGTCGCCGCCGCCAATCGCCGCTTCGAGGACACGGCGGTGCTCCGCCCACGCGGGGCACACCTCCACCGTGTGTTCCACCGTGTCCTCCAGTCGATCCTCACAATGGAAGCACCCGGGCGTTTCCTGCCGCCCGATTCGGTGCAGGAACCTCCCGAACACTCCGTGTCCGGTGAGGACCTGCGTCAGGCGGAAGGTGAGGACGCCGTGGCGTCTCTCAAGCCACTCCTCAAAGAGGGGACTTATCGCCACTATCGTGGCGTGCCCTGATGGTTGGAAGGGCCTTAAGTGGCAATGGCCATAGAACCGATGACCGTTGGGGTAGACGTGTTCTTGAGTGGAGAACGCGAATCATCAAGCGTAATAGAGCGCCATCAGGCTAGGTGTATTGATGATTCTCGCAGGGTGGCTGGTAATCGTGATAAGAGTTGACGATAATCGAGTTCAATAATATTCTATTGGAATTGTCTATGTCTAGCTACTGCTGTAGATTGATGTTGAATGACGAGTAGACCGTCAAAGGAGTAATTGCTAGAACCAGAATGCTTATTGGCCAACCAGTCTTATTACAACATAATTAGATTTTAGAAGACTGATTGGTAATTCAGGTAATAGTAGGCTGGAATGAACTACCACCAATTATTTAGAAGTACTTCCTCATTTAGTTGTAGTCGCTTTTAACGAAGTACCATTTATACATCAATAACTCTTAATGGGAACACAAGAAACGAGGATATAGCCAATTATGTTTGTGATCAAACTATCAAAAAAACTGGCCAAGTGCGAGTCGGACTCACTCACACACGAGGGGTTCCACACTACCACACTGCAATATTTATCCTATACCTTCCTTTTAGGTTTTCTTTATTTGGGTAAAAATTATTTTCTTGTATGAACGATATGGGGGACGGTGAACGATATGGGGGACTCAATGATATTCTAGTAAACAGATATGTTGTGAGCGCGCAATCGTGAAGATTCGAAAATGACCCAATTGGGTCGTTTTGCCTTTATTCTGTGTCACTGCGTGTATGCGAGCTGCCGCTGCCGCGCGCAACACTTTTTTTGGTTGATTTGTAGGTGAGGTGGTGTGGGGGGGGACTCGTTTAAATTTAGGAATAAAAGTAATTATTTTTATTATTTGTTGTCATAGCGGCACGAGTAAATACACACTCTGTCAAAATTTTAAGTATCTACCTACAACGGGCCTCAAGAAACAGCACTGTGACTGACGGACGGACAACCGAACCTTGAGGACCTTTTGGTTGTTATAGGATCCCGTCGGCATCCTGTTTGTACGGAACCCTAAATTCTCAGAAGCTGACGATGTTTCTGATGAATGCCGTAATCGAATCAATGTAGATCGTCATGATTTATGACCATAAGTGTCATTACTTCATAAGTCATTACATTAACAAATGCCATTACATTACAAATGCTTGTTGTCAGAGTCATGTGAATAATCAATGGGTCTGAGAACCTTGAACCTGTGTCTCAAGCCTCTCTGGCGTCTGGTGCACTCAAACGTCATGGTCGCGGTATATCTATCTATACTTATTATTATAAAGAGGTATTTGTTTGTAAGTTTGTATGTAGTGGGTAATCTCCGGAAATAATGATCCAATTCTAAAAAATCTTTCACTGGCAAAAAGCTACATTATTTGTGGATGTTATAGGCTATAAATTATATTTATATGATGCATATGAGCCAAGCTATCACAATTTTTGCGGATGAAGTCGCGGGCGGGAACAATTTTTACATATATTACAACAGAGTATGTTGAAGAAAAACAATAGGATAATAATGAAAAAGAACCTCTGATGGAACCAGTAACAACACTTCGTAATTAGTTGCTTACCCAACGCTTTAAAGTCAGTTGCACGTTATAAAATGATAATCCATAAGCTATGAAAGTATTAATCTATATGATAGTTGAACAGTTCCAACCTCAGTAAACTCTCTATTTAGTGGGAATTATGTAAAATAATGATGTTGCATCCGGTTAGACTGGAGGCCAATCCCGACATAATTCGGAAAAGGTAATGCAGATGATGCAAATCATTAGGTTGTGAAAATTGATAAGGCCACACCGCTGGAGGCGCAGCGGAACGCATTTGAAGACAACAATTTAATATAAACCTTAACTACCTTGATATACGGTGAATATAAGAATAAATTCACACGTGGTACTCGGAGCGCCCTCAAGCTACTACAAGAGCATGCGCGCGACCGTATAACAAGGTAATTAAGGTTTATATTAAATTGTTGTCTTCAAATGCGTTCCGCTGCGCCTCCAGCGGTGTGCGCTGGGCCTAAGAGTTCAACTATACCTTTTTTATCTAAGCCAAATATTTTTTTGAAGCGAGAATCAATGCCGCAATATCCTAGATATGTTATTTACATAGCTCTGAACATCGAACTTCGATGTTCTGTAACTTCAGGAGCGTTTACCTATGGTTTGGACTAGTGATGCACGATCCGATCAGATATTTTAAACTATCGATATAGGATGTAATACTCAGATATTTTGGAACGATATAAAAGTACCGGAACGAAGGGATCGTACTACGTTGTCGTAGATTGCATGATCAGTTAATGGGGAATTTTCCAGTGCTTTTTATGAACAAACTAGATGGCGCTGATCAACCTTGGGAATAATAAAATGGCTCGTATTTATGTCCACAAAGCCTTAACTGAAGTACGGAGGAACCTAAGCTTGACTCGACGCACCACTAGTTTAGACGTAACGCAAAAACACTCAGAAGAACAATAGCATAAACCATGCAAAAACTTGTAGTTCAGTGATGCAAAAGAACAGTAGACTTTTTAGGTTAAAAAATATGTTTGACAGAAAAATAGTTATTTGTGCAACAAGAGAGCAAAGTGGGTTTTTGCTGCGAGTGTTATTGATTTTGAATCCCGAGAAGCGAAGGATTAGTGATTCTAGGTTAGAATCCTGAGCGTAGCGAGGGATTCTAATTTCTAAGACACGAGATGCAAATAACTTTGGTCTCGTGTAATGTGTTACACGAGAAGTTGTATGTGTACAACTTCTCACCTCAGCAGCGAGAACATATACTTAAAGGTAAAAAAAACAACATACAGTGCCAGCGCCATCTATTGATATACTGAAGCGTGTTGTGACAAACGTCAGTGGAAAATTCCTCATTGAAAACATTCAAATATTTACGAATGACAAACGGGACAAGGCGAAGAAAATCGTAATCTAATACTACTACTTTAGTATGATAAGAAAATGTTAGGGATCAAAATTTTTGTTTAAAAAATTCCAAATGGCCATGTGAATAAGTCTTTTAAATCTTTTTAAATAAAACAAAAAGAGGACACGAAAAAATAAGTGTAATCCTGCACACAAAAGAATTCCCAGAATTCTGACTGGACTCTTATTGGGGATAAGTACGGTACGGTTTTACAGTTACAGGTATCGGAAGGTTGCTATCTCTGTCTGTTTGACATTTAGTTTACTGATCGATAGAAACAAAACGTCACAGAAAAGCTATCTTTGATTGTTCTATGAATCAAGTGACAGGTAGGTGACACGGATAGGATATTTCAAGCTAACTTTGTTATAGAAACACCGATAGCTACGAAACGTGACATTAAAAAATTAACGATAGGAGTATTGTGCATCCCTAGTTTGGACTAAGTAATAAGTAACTTACTTGTGTCAACTTGTGTGAGTCTAATTGCTAGCAGTCGATAGAACTGTATCTACTCGTATTAACTACTTAGGTAAGACAAAGGAACGTTTAGATAAGAGTCAATGGGAAACTGCGATACTTTAAACTTGACATAGAAAATAATTTTGTGAAGTGACAACATTTTCTTACAAAAATTTTTTGAGACTCGCTTTTTCTTGTGCCGTGTGAAGGCAATAAATGAATGTCTTCTAGGATGTCAAAAGTGACTCATTCGTCAACTGGCAAGTAAGAAACTCGTGAGTGCGCGCGAGTTAACACATTCCGATTTTACCTATTTTTTTGTCGTCAACTCACTGCGATCATTTTTTTTGTTCTACACCATACAAGGGGCTGACAACACCTAATTTGTTGAAATTGATGTTATTTTAAGCAGTTTTTTAAGAAAAACTATTTGTTCTAGCACGGCAAAAAAAAAAATGTTAATATTGATCATATTTCAAAGACCTTGGACGGACTCGATACATATTTCGACGAAATCGGCTCGATAGAAAATAATTGCAAAGATTGGTCTTAAAATCATCATTAACGGTCCTACCTATGTCTTTATTTTTTTGACGTATGGGTCTGCAATTAAAAACATGAAGTCAACATATTCATACCTAAACCGCTAACGAGTCATATTTCACAAATAATCCATACTTTTTTTAATATCAATATTTATTCATTATTTTCTTCTAAAACCTGGCCGCCCAGTACCTAATAGTGACGTCCCGTTTTCTCCCATACAAATAGACAGTGTGCGCGATTTTGGTGTTGACAGCGCCTTAAACACGTCCAGAACCCCCGTACCTACTATTCAATCCATCCATCAGCAAAATGTTTTGAGTGCGTTACATTGAGTTCTACCACAAAACATGATTTTTCACTCTAAAAATAAAGTCGTTTCCCAGCAATAATTTTTAAAGTTACCCAGTTTGTTGTACAGAATGCTTGGTTGACGGCTTCGTGAAGAGTCCGTTTACATCCTGTATGTGGGGGTTCAGAATGATGTACAGTCGGGGTCTTTTCCGCCTGACCATTTTAATTTTTTTTCGCTTAAAACATGCGGAGGAAAGCCTTAACTTTGGCGCGCAAAATAACAATAACTCTCGCTTGGCGTGCGTCTTCGTCAGTGCGCTCGGCCGATTCGGTATCTTTTCATTCATTATTTCTATACAAAGTCAACGGGGCGGGGCTAGAGAGCGTTTCTATGTTGCGAGTGCAAGCAAAAATAAGCTTAGTGGTGGTCAGGCGGGAGTGTCCTTGATAGTACCTACTGAATACGTGGTAACCGTGACGTCCGTGATGTCACTTCCACCTGCTTGTATTGTACATATGAATGAAATTAGTCTTCTCAGTCAACCAAACTCGTAATCAATTTTGTGAGTGACCATGGCCGTGACTTTCAGCCTAATATAAGAAATGTACGACACGACCATGACTCGGCAACTATTGCATGATTAGTTATTGTTTCAATTAACACCAATTTATGCTGTCAAAATATTGAACCTTATAATTATCACTGATCTACTAACATGCTATGCCATTGACTAAAAGATCTTAGCTGTTCAAGGCTCTATAAAGCTATTTTTAGTTTGTAACCGTGCAAAGACCTGACACAGGTTGGTCAAAGTAAGGAAAATCTTTTCTGGTGAAGATTTATATAGTTGGTGCCAGTTAAGATGAGAATAGCGGTTATTGACCCACCTACATTTATTAAACTTCTTAACTTTGAAAGCCAAAAATAAGCCTGTTCAAGTCTTGAATCGTCATCTATCGTGATCTTCAACATTTTTTGTAATTAAAAACAATACCAATAGTTGGTGCCAGTTAAGATGAGAATAGCGGTCATTGCCCTTTCCCTAATATCTCTTCGTACGAACCAAAACAAATAAACCATGTATCGTTTTTCATTACAAAAAATGTTGAAGGTCACGATAGATGACGATTTCAGACTTGAACAGGCTTATTTTTAGTTTTCAAAGTTAAGATAAATAAGTTAATAAATGTAGGTGGGTCAATGACCGCTATTCTCATCTTAACTAGCACCAACTATACACACTCCCAGGAATTAATTAATGCTGCATGTATAATAAAATGCTAGATTTGTTTTAGTTTGCTGTATTTCCAAATTATTAATTATATTACACGAGCCAAAGTTACATAGCACCGAGAGCGAGTAAAAATTCTTAGACTACTAATGTTGCCAGTACTTAAAAACTAAACATAACTATAAATGTTGCCACTTTAAACCAAACACTTATATGTTTAGATTATTCTTAAACACTGCAATAGTGCCACATCCTCTGACCTGACTCTGAGGATTGCCTTCGACACGCTATGACGAAGAAGGGCAGTCTGAAATTATAAGCAGACCTCTAAAAGTCATCATCATCTGCCTAGCCATTTCCCAACTATGTTGGATTCGCTTCCAGTCTAACCGGATGCAGCTGAATACAAGTATTTTAGATGGAGCGACTACCTATCTGACATCCACAACCCAGTTAGTACTGGGTAATACGAAACTCCTTGATAAGACTGGTTCTCAGACTTTCAGGCCACTGTCAAAGATCTAAATACAAATGAGAGCCGGGACCAGCGGCTTAACGTGCTTTCCGGGGCACGGAGGAAACTCGGTATGTTATTCTGGACACCTAACCGAGCAAGCAAAGCTACTACAACAACAGCCCATAACGTCCACTGCTGGACATAAGCCTCCCCCATGATGGGAGGAATTTGCCGTAATCTCCACGCTTGGCAGGCGGATTGGAGATCGCAGTGATGAAAGACTAACAGAAAACGCTGCTGCCCATTCTCTGGTCTACGGAGGCGCAAGGTGTTCTGCCTCAGACATTAGTCGCCTTATACGACACCCGTGAGTGTAATGGGTTGGTTCTATTCTACTCTGCTGGATACCACACGGCTAGAAAAGCAAAGCTAAAAGTATCAAATTAAATTTTATAAAAGAAGTTTGGCATTTAATTTTTTGGCATTTCATTGAAATGCCATCTCAAACTTATCCGCTATTGTAGACTATTTTATATATTATTCTGCATACAGAGTGTGGTTTTAAACATGTTTTATCTACAAACCCGCAGAATTCAAGCAAGCTCAGATAATTGGGTGGAGTGTACCACAATGGATGGTCGTAGTACATCGGAACACAATTAGATTATCCAGTTGCTTTTAACATTTGATTCCGTGTTGCTGCAAAGGCTCACAGACGAGGCAAATTAAACGGAGCTTCGTTTGTTGTTCCACTAATCACCGTCAGCTCGAAGTCCTCAGACTCAGTCTAAACTAAGTTAGGATTTAGTACACACATCAAAAGTATCTAGGGATCAACATATATTTTTGCAATAACTTTTCTCCTGATTGATATTAATTAAAATTTTCTTTAAGGATTCATCAAATAAAGTGTTTTCGTTTGTCACAGTAACGATAAACCAAGTCACCTTTGCATTAATAAAGAAATTTGCCATTTTCCTAATAAAGGGATTTTTGACATTTGAACCACTAACATTAAAGTTCGAAAAAATGACTGAAAACACAGTTTTCTTTAAAATTTTATTGGGTAACTTAAACAATTAATAATCCGTGTTTCTACCGCGAACACTAACAACACAAGAACATCGGTTTGGCATACTCAAAATGAGTTCATCCAAATCACGCTGTGGAATGGCCCCCCATGTTCGTTGCAACAACAAAAAAAGGTCTTCTTGCGACTGGATACCCTCCATATTCGGCAGAGCTCTTCTCTGTAGCATATCCCATGCATGCTCAATCGGGTTCAAGTCTGGCGACTGAGCAGGCCAGGGCAGGACATTGATGTTAGCTGCGGCGAGAGTCTGTCTTACAACTCTTGCGGTGTGCGGTCGTGCATTATCATGCATTAACTGAAATAAGGGACCGATTTGCACTTGTAGAGGAACGATGACGTCTGATACAATCGTCTCAGCATAAATTTGAGCGTTGAGGTTGCCTCTGATCCAAATCAACTCAGTTCTTCCGCCGATCCAAATACCCGCCCATACCATGATGGTTCCACCACTATAAGGATGGACTTCCTGGCAGGATTTTAATCGCTGTTGGCGTCCAGGGGTTCTCCAGTGTCGTATACGTCTTGTATCCGGTCTCATACCAAAACGAGACTCATCAGAAAAGCACACGAAACGCCATTGTTCTTCTGCCCAATTTCTGTGTTCAAGAGCCCATTGATATCGAATCCTACGATTGTGCATTGCTATAGGTGGTACCCGTAGCGGTCTTCGGGAATGAAGGTTCACTTCATGCAAGCGGTTTCTGACTGTTTGGTCGCTAATTAAGTTCCCTGAAGAGTGATGAAGCCTCACGGCTAACATCATGGCGGTTATTGTTGGAGCTCTTCGAGTTAAGATTTGAATGTATCGGTCTTGTCTCCGTGTGGTGCAGCGATACCGTCCTCCATGGCGCTCAGCCACGGTACCAGTGCTTCGGTAACGTGTCCAAAGTCGACTGATAACACTCTGACTTGTATTCAGAGCTAAAGCTACAGTACGTTGCCGGGAACCAGCTTCTATCATTCCCACGGCTCTGAGCATTTCTTCCCTGCTTAAATGACGTCGCCGCTCCATAATAACGTTGGTTTTAATCAGTAGTAGGGAAACAGTAGCACTAATAATGTCTTCAATGCGTTGTATGTTTTTATAGGGAAAATATTGACAGCTTATTTTCATCTTTTACTCGAATTTGATTGAGAGTTCCTGATTCAAATTATGAAATGCACCAAAAAGGATCCATATAAATTTATAAAATCATAAATTTATTACAAAGCCACATCTCAATCTCAAGAAATCCGCATAAAAATGCTTGATCCCTAGACACTTTTGATGTGTGTAGTAATTAGCTCTTTGTTCCCGACTTCGTAGCTATGTTTTGAATTTGTCCGTACAATCATTGACACTCCATTTCAACCCTTTCGGGGATGGTCTATATCTAAAGGGTGTAAAACACCTCTTAACGAAGCCGGCACTTGTTCTCCCCGTTATTGCGATATTTTTTTTGTGCTACACCATACAAGTTTGCCTTCTACATATACGTAGTTACGGAGACATAGGGGTCAAAGTTCCAACTTTTCGACAAATATTTTTTTTAATACAAGTTTTTAATGTAATATTTTAACTTTAAACACCTCCACGATCCCCGTACTATTCAATCCATCCATCAGCACAATGTTTTGAGTGCGTTACATTGAGTTCTACCACAAAACATGATTTTTCACCCCAAAAAATAAAGTAATTTCCCAGCAATAATTTTTGCGTAAAGTTACTTAGTTTGATGTACAGAATGCTTGGTTGACGGCTTCGTGATGAGGTCTTTTACACCCTGTATACTTATAGTTCAAGTTATCACTACATAAAAACTCACGCGTTTGGGCACAATGGGGGTCTTCAGAAACTATACGTATAGACCGCCATCAGCTACGATCCTTTTATAAGTCTTTCACCGCCTCCACGACTTCACGTTCAATTATCTGGTCATCTGGTCAGTGACGCTGGTTGCGAGTACTACTCACCTGACCTTTATTTATTTATTTAAAGAACATCACAATTCCTAAAAAATATATTTCATCAAAATCGGTTCAGAGGATTGAAAACCAATATTTCGTGATTCGTCATTTGTTGTAAAACGAAAATCAAACATTCGACGACTTCCGTGATTTTGGAGAAACCAACGAGATTCGTCATAAATTTGATCTCATGTTAGGTATATAACAGGAAAACCATTTGTCAAGTTTATGTGTTAAAACTAATAATAATTTCAGAGTCAATAGATTTATGAATTATACTTCAAACGAAGACCTTGGCCTTTTAGCTCAGACTAGATTCTCACTAAAGTCATTTAAAAAACTTTCAATATATATGTCAACATTTTATCTTATCATAATAGATTCAAGATTAACATTTTCTTGTTATCTTCGTTCAATATTTCAAATATTTGCAACTGTTTGTTGAAAATCAAAGACAGTTCAGTATCAGTTTGTATAAATTAAAAGTACTCGTCAGTTTTAAATTCGAGATATTGATATTTAAATAATATTTTAGTTTAGTTTAGCCGCTTTTTGAGCTACGTCAGCAATTTGTGTTCTAAACTAAAATGGGACTGGGCAGGCCATGTCTGCCGGATGCCGGCGAAGCTGTGGGCCCGCATATCACAAAACTGGAACCCTGAGACAGCTACACGGGGTCGCGGCAGACCGAGGAGAAGATGGCGGGACGCCTTGGATGGCTTTCTCGCTAATTGGCGAGAAGAGGCGCAAGACCGAGAAAAGTGGAAGGAATGGGGGGAGGCCTTTGCCCAGGAGTGGGACAGCTCGGGCTAACTAAAAAAAAAAAAAAAAAAAATATCTCATTCCGATGTTACCGTTGTTTATTAGATAGTGTTTTCTCTTTTACGTGAAAAAGTACGTCTTAAGGGAATATAACCAACGCCACCGTACATAATTATGACGTTTCGATTTGATTATCATTAGGCTGCTTTTATGCAAAAAAAAAGCAAAATCCGTCTGGTAGCTTTGACTTAAAAAAAACATCAAAGAAATAGAAATAAAACTTATATTGTCACTTACGAGATATCTTCCGTGATTTTTAATAGTCCCTTAAGTGACAATATAAGTTTAGTTTTAAACCGTGAAAGCTTAAAACAGTGTTTAAACAGAAATTACTTTTGCAAAGCACGATATGCAAAATAACCGACTTAAAAAGCAAAGTAAAAAGTTTTTGTAAAAAAACAAAAATAGGTTAGCTGGATTGATGGTGGAAACTAGCCTATTACCAATCACCTGTAATAATTATAGTTCTTTTATCAGCTCATACACGCGGCTTCGCTTGCGTTATGGTCGCAAACTCACACGGGAACGTTGTAAATATAGCCCATGACATTCAGGGATAATTGTAGCTTCCAATTACTGGAAGAATGTTCGGAAGCGAATCAGTAGAAGCCTTCTTTCTTTCCGAAGTTTAACCCCGACATGCTAACTTGGAAACTCTATATAACATTTGTGTAGTTATAAAAGGTGTAAAACACCTCTTTCCGAAGCCGAAAGGCACTTGTTCTCCTCGTCATTGCGATCATTTTTTTGTTCTACACCATACCTGGGAACCTTCTAGTTACGGAGATATGGGGGTCAAAGTTCCAACTTTTTAACAAGTTTTTTTTTTTTAAAGTTCAAGTTTTTAATGTTAGATTTTTACTTTAAACACCTCCACGACCCCCGTACTATTCAATCCATCCATCAGCACAATGTTTTGAGTGCGTTACATTGAGTTCTACCACAAAAACATGATTTTTCACCCAAAAAAAAAGTCGTTTCCCAGCAATAACTTTTTTGCGTAAAGTTACTTAGTTTGATGTACAGAATGCTTTGGATGGTTGACGGCTTCGTGATGAGGTCTTTTACAACCTGTATATTATCCAGTAATAACAAGAAGTATAAGTTATTTGTTTTCCATCTTATATTGATACAAGTCAAAAATAATGGACCCTTTGTAAAGGGATTTACGAACAGAAAATGGAATTAAGTTCCCGCCATACCTGATAAATGTTAGTGTCCTAATTCAACAGGTTACGTCCGTAACTTAATAGTGATTTAGTATTGGGGACGAAGGGATATAATAAATATGACCGAGACCTCATGTAACAACGTATTTGGAGTACCTATGTTTATTCTAGCTAATTTATACTAATAAAACATAACCCTTCCTGTGCAGTCGGGTAATTATA
Source organism: Xestia xanthographa (assembly GCA_905147715.2). Classification (NCBI taxonomy): domain Eukaryota; kingdom Metazoa; phylum Arthropoda; class Insecta; order Lepidoptera; family Noctuidae; genus Xestia; species Xestia xanthographa. The sequence goes on along the minus strand of LR990649.1, from coordinate 10,854,939 downwards.
AAGCTGAAGAGTTTGTTTGTTTGAACGCGCTAATCTTAGAAACTACTGGTTCGAATTGAAAATTCTTTTAGTGTTGGAGAGACCATTTATTGAAGTAGGCTATAGGCTATATTACATCACGCTAAGACCAATAGGAGCGGAACAATGAAAAATGTTGAAAAACGGGGAAAATTGTCATCATCTGCATAGTCTTTTCCCAACCATGTTCGGGTCGGCTTCCAGTCTAACCGAATGCAACTGAATACCAGTATTTTACATGGAGCGACTGCCTATCTGACCTCCACAACCCAGTTAGTACTGGGTGATACGATACAAACGGGGAAAATAGTATTTTTAAAATAATTTTACGTGGACGAAGGACCGGGGCAAGTCCGGGCGACAGCTAGTATTATTAAAAATGTAAAAGTGAGTTTGTTTATCACACCTTCATGCTTTAACGGCTGATTCCGATGCAATTTGGCAATGACCTAGATCCACACAGGCGATGCTGCGGGTAAAAGTAAGGAGTTATAGATTTAACCGATCTAAGTAGGTTTAGTAGGTACATAGTGTTAGGTTTAATAGGGGTATAATTGATTAGAAACGTTTATTGAAAGAAAAAAAAAGCAGTCATGCATATTGGTGCTATTGTACTACTTTTTTCATAACATCAATTAGGTAATTATCTACAATTGATTGAATTCATCATCATCTCCTAGCCTTTGGTCAACTATGTTGGGGTCGGCTTCCAGTCTAACCGGATACAGCTGATTACCAATTTTTTGAGCGGTTGCTTTCAGATAAGCAACCGCTCAAAATATTGGTTGTGAAGGTCAGCCTTCACAACCCAGTTACTGGATAACTCTTGGTAAGACTGGTTGTCAGACTTTTAGGATTCTGACTACTCGTAAAGTCGCAAAGGTTGGCAAAGATCTATAAATGACAGCTGCGACCAACGTGCTTTCTGAGGCATGGAAAAAGAATTAATTAAAATCGGTTTATTAAAAGAGACAACGGAGACGGTTTAATAAAACACCCCTACAAAACTACGTAGGTATATATGTACGCGACAAAATATAATTATTATATTCAGAGAAATAGTGCATTAATTCGGACGTAAGCAAACTCTTTCCATCTTGAACATACATTTTACTCTGTAAAATTTTAAATCGATCGATATCGAGTTATTGAAATCAATAACTATCGAACAAGTACTTATGTTTTTCAGTATATTTTATTTCAAACTTATCTAACTCAAGCGCGCAACTTAGTTACTGAAGGTAATATTATCTATAAATAACAGAGAAACAATACGATTCGTTTGTAGGAAAAAAATGGAATTGCTTACTTAAGACTAAGACGATAGGTACTATAAGTATATTATTGTGAGTATTTATATATAGAATACCGGTTAACGCTTATAGGTACAAGATATAGGTAACGTTATTCCTTCATCTCAATTTTACATAGTAATCTCCGAATGAATATGTAAATAACTATTAACAATTCAGTCACCTCATTAAGTACACGTGCGGAAAATCAAATAAAGCTAATCATACACACCTGTTGTAACAAACCCACGAGACCGAACTATTTTATATCACATACGTCACTAGCAAAACGAAACAAACCAATTATTTTGTAACCATGAAGGCCAAAACAAGTATTATCACATCCAATAAAATTTCACTTGATTCAGTGGTTATCAGAATGACATGGCACAGCACTCACTACGATAGAAAACGCGGCAAAAAGGTAATGAAAAAAAAAATGGCTCTAGAATCTGACCGTGCTATTTTATTTGTGAATTTAATTAATTTTGTGAAGAAATGGTCGGTTTTATTGTTCGTGAGAAACGCGCGCGCCGCACTGAGTGCGCGTGCGATCAGTCGGAACAGCACGGGAACACGTCACTATAAAGCCGTGGCTTAAACCTTTTTTGTACGTACTCATCCTTTTTAGGGTTCAACGGGATGCGAGAACCGGATTGTTGTAACAAGTTTATGAGATACACCGGAGGATTGATCGATGTCGAGCACTTGTCAAGAATTTTATATGAAAACTTAGCTTTTATGTCAAAATAAATTGTTTAGTGCTGCTTCTGTATGATTTTGACTTAACTGAGCTACTTGTTGAGGAGTCATAATTAATATTAGCAATAGTTTCGTGAAAATATGGTATAATAACTATATGTATCTGTTGTCAAACATACTCAACCTCAGATGCCTAAATATTACGATTTGTGTATACTTGAGATAGGAACAATATTGACTATTAGTCATTATTGATTCAACTAATTTGACGCAATTGACTATTTGTTAGAGACGAACTGTTGACAGATATTTCCCGTGGGTTTTTTGTGTCGTCAATTAGTTCAATTAGTCATAAACATTAAATCAAGGAGGAAAATTATTTAGGTCGACTTCAAAATAGGAGGAAATTTTAAATTAGACGTTTAGCTAAGTAGGTATTCCAAATGATGATTATTATTTAATTAAAATCAGTATCAATTGAATCATGTATGAACCTAAAAATAATGCACGTTAAGCCGTGCCAAATACTACAATGCAATCCAAAATGCAATTTGCAAAATAATTAAGAAAATATTTAAAAAAAAAATGCGAGTACAGTGTTAGTGTTAGTGTAGTATGTGCTATATTGGCTAGCTCGCCGTCCGTCCGTCTCATGACGACAGGCCGTGTCGACGGCGCGTTCGTGTTCCACGCGCGCCTCAAAGAGAGTCAGCAATAGGAAGGGGTCCGCAAGGGCCGATGCCTGCCGGGGTTGCGGAACTATTCGAAAGAGATACCGTGGCCCCGGAACACAAAGGGCGATGAAGGAACATGAATGGGTTTTAGTCAGTAAAAGTCTGACACTCCCTCCTGCTCCGCCCAGAGCGGGAGGAGTCTTTTGATGATTTCCCATCCGAAAAATGTTATTATACTAAACGATATTTATGTATCTACAGAACCCACATTGAATCAAATAGGTTTATGTAAACAGGAAAAGTAATATTATGACGAGAACAATAAAATTCGAAGTTTTTTACGCATAATCATCTGTCTGTATTTTTATTTTACACGTACAACAATATCATTGAGGTAGTAAAATTATATAAATGGCTTAATTCAGTTAAACCATTTTGGTGTTCCGGGTTACTTGAAGATCTTCTAAAACAGTAATTTGTTACGTATAAGTTTAAGAACAAGACCTGTCATTCTTTTCAATGTCTTTTTAACTATCATTAACTTTTGGCGGTAGCTGTAATAAAATAAATAAAAATAAAGTATATAAAAATGTAAAGTGTGCACTTGTGGAATGTCCCAAATTAAAGTATTACTTAGTAGTGTATTTAATGTGCATATATACTTCAGAATAATCCTGAAGCATCAGTTTCAGTCGCATTCGGCCCTTGTGAATGTATCTTGTAGTTGTTTTTAGTTATAGTAATTATTGTAGTTGTTGTAAGGTTTTAGAATTTGGTACTACTACACTACTACAACAGCCCATAACGTCCACTGCTGGACATAAGCCTCTCCCATGATGAGAGGATTTGCCGTAATCTCCACGCTTGGCAGGCGGATTGGAGATCGCAGTGATGAAAGACTAACAGAAAACGCTGCTGCCCATTCTCAGGTCTACGGAGGCGCAAGGTGTTCTGCCTTAGATATTTGTCGCCTTATACGACACCCGTGAGTGTAATGGGTTGGTTCTATTCTACTCTGCCGGATACCACACGGCTACATTGAATTTGGTACACTAGGACACTATCCAAGTAGTGGGCTAACATCATTTGCGCAGCTTTTTCCCTCAACTATGTTGAGGTCAGCCTAAAGTCTAAACAGATGCTGCTAGATACAATTTATCTTACATGAGCGACTGTCAAACAGTAAGTCGTGGGTTCGAACCCAGTCAGGCGCATTACTTTGTGTAATTTATTTCATCACCACTGCTCTCAAAACGGTGAAGGAAAACACCGTCTGGAATCCGGCAAGTCCTAGAACCACAAAATTCGAAGACATGGTCACATGTCTTCGAATTTTGCGGTTCAAAATTTGGTGGTATCTACCAATCCGCACTGGGCCCGCTTGGTGGATTATAGCCCATTTCCTCTTATTAGAGAGGAGGCCTGTGTCCCAGCAGTGGGACCATTAATAGGCTGATGATGATGAGCGACTGTCTATTTCATCTCCACAATCCTGACTAACTGTAACGACTGACAGCCGGGACCAAATGGCAAAATACCATCCAACGTACTTTCCGAGGCACGAAGGATACTCGATAATAAATTAATCCATCCACCGACCTACCTCGGTAAACGTAGCTCAATCGTCGCTCACAATTGGCCATCGTTTGACAAAAACCAGTATTCAATGAATGTTCGATCACAAAGATGACGGTTCGCTCTTGACTGTAGAACTCGTTTGTTTGGATTAACATCGGGCATTGTGTGTGTGGTGTTGTGAGAACTTGATCGATTGTTGCCGATCATCGGTTCTTAGTTATTACGGGCGTGTAGTTTAGTTTAATATTTTTAGATTACTTTTAAAGTTTACATATTTCTCTGTAATGAAGACTTGGATTTCTAAACAAATGGTAGTACTTAGGTAATTCACAATCAATTGACAATTGGCGACGATTCTGTTGTGCAAAAACTAAACTTAATTTAGGCTATTGCTATCTTTTACTAAAAGGCAGGGCGAGAAAAGGACGGCTATAACTATGAATTAAGTTAGAGGTGTCATACTAGTTTATGCCTTGCGCTTCACCGTGTTTTTAGTCGACATGTTTTACGTGCACCCTTCATTTGTATGGAAATATTAGATCCAACTAAATTTGACAGCTCTAAATTACATCCGTCTCTTTCTCGTTTTTAGTTTTTAGAGAGAAAAAGATAGCAATAGCCTAAATAAAGTTTAGTTTGTGCACAACAGAATAGACATAGTATAGCTTAATTAAATATTACGGTTGCACGTGTTCAGTACCAACATCAATCTGATCACCATAAAAAGTACTTAATTGTGCCGTACTTTGTTGGTGCATACATGCTTGGTGCACAGGATTCACGTCGATAAATGTGGAGAAATTAATATGTAAAGTTAGAAACTAAAAGTTTGCCGGTATGTAGGTAATAAGGTTCTCATAAGCTCATAATGCAACTTGGTTTAGCAGAGAGTTCCCACTTTTTACAACTTTTACTGAAAATCGATTATGGTGGGTACTATAATCCTTCTTACCTGCATTGTGTGGAGTAGCTTAAGTCATGTGTACACATCGGAACGTTTGCATCTACATTATACCAAGTTGCGAATTTAATCGAAAAAACTGTACTATCTAGTTTTATTATAATACTACCTTCTCAGCAACAATCGTTGTTTTCAGGTTATTCACTTACTGAAAAAAAAGTATACTGTGGCTACATATTGGAAAACTAATGAGACAAGGAACTCGATTCTGCAATTTGCACGACAAGTGTCATTTATTTTGAGAAACCTGCCTCCAAAAACAAGGAAAGTTTCCAGAGTTTTCAGAACATGACCTCTAGGGCTAGGGTTACCAGATGAAAAAAAGTCCGGAGAAAAAGCCTGATTTCCATTGAAAAATCCTGAGATTTTTTACAGTTTCAAAAATTCTCAAACTTTTTTAATTGTTAAGTTTATCAATTTTAAAAAGTCGTAATATGTATTATAGTTTATATACCTACACTGTGGACCTCACTCACGCGTTGCACATCGCACTCGAAGCGCGGGGGAGCGGGGTATTCAATATAATTTGAAGAGCTTAACATGTGGGGCATTTTATAAATACATAATTAAAGAAAAAACCTTACTTAAAAATGTATCATCACATATTAAGTATGATAAAACTGATTAAGTACCGTACTGATTTTAATTGTGCAATTATTACCAAAGGAAGATTATTTTTAGTTTGTTTAACTTTTTATTAAAGAGATCTATAAAATGTAAGCTGTATTTTATTGAAAATTCAAAAAACCCTGAGATTTCATGAGATTTGCAAAATCCAGCCGCAATCCTGAGAAGAGTTCAAAAATCCTGAAATCTCAGGACAAATCCTGAGATATGGTAACCATATCTAGGGCGCTTATTTTCCAAAGGCAATGTCTTTATTGACAAATTGGTTTTCGAAGGATACATTCGTTCATGAGCTATCCGAAAATAAAAGTATCGTTTAACATCCTGAACGGCGTAGATTTCTCATAATCAGCACTTTATGTTGGAGAGGTGACAAAAAAAAAACTTTTATTGTTCGATTTCTCAAAAACCACCCAGTTTAGACCCCAAGTTATCGGGGTCAATAAAAAAACAAGGGGTGGTGTATTTCCGGTCGGCCCCAAGCGGCGAAAACCCACGCTACACCACTGATCTAAACAAAACGGAGTACTTGTTGTAACTTATCATACGAATTTAACGTTAAAATTCCTTTCAAAGTTTTGTTTTATGGTTTGTTTCAATGAAAATGATCGAATATAATATTCCATGTGTGTCGTCGCGTCGTGCCTTAGTGTGATCAAAGTTTTAACTTCATCGTTGACGCATTCAGGAAGCTGTTGAGGTTGACACGCTTCTATAGTGCTTCGGGGATGTTAACTGACGGCTTCGTTGCGATCAGACAAAAGCGTGCAGCATCATATTATAATTCTTAATGGATCACATCTGCCTATACCTATAGCCTTTTACCAACTATTTTGTGGTCGCCTTCCGGTCTAACCGGATGCAGCTGTATACCAGTATTTTACATGGAGCGACTGCCTATCTGACCTCCACAACCCAGTTAGTAATGGGTAATGTACGACTGTCAAATCTACAAATGACAGCCGGGACCAACGGCTTAACGTGCTTTCCGAGGCACGGAGGAAACTCGGTACGTAATAGGTGGTCACCCATCCACAGACCAACCTAGGCAAGCACGGCTTTACCTAAAGATCGACCCGAGCGGCTGTTATTATTTAGCCACGAGCTCCTCCAATGGATGCCCTTAGTAAAAAAGTTAAAATCCTATCGCACTGCTTTATTCTGTTTATCTTCAACCTACGTGTTATAAGTTTTTGCTTGACTGACGGCACCTCGCAAAAACTCAAGGATTCATGATGCAAATATACATAATTTGTTCACAGAAAAAACTACGTATTATAAAAGGCTACTGAGTAATAACATAATCTGTTGTTAGATTCACTGGAACGAACAACGGTTTTAACTTTAAGTCAGTTTGTTGGAATACTTTACTATGCTTTGCTGGTTTAGGCTTCAATTCCCGGTTCGGGTAAAGTGTTAGTGCATTTTGCCTTTAGAAAACTTTAAGGGCGCTTTCAATTTAGACGTTTTGTTTCGCACCGCTGCGGTGGCGAAGCGGGCCGTCGGGCGCTTTCAAATTAGACGGTTAATGTCGGACTGCTGCCACACGGTTATTTTGTATGAAAAATCACAACCGCACGTACGCAGTACGACAAACGGACCGCTTCGGCACCGCAGCGGTGCGACACAAAACGTCTAAATTGAAAGCGCCCTAACAGTATCAGTCACGGAGTTTGGATTTGTGTTCGGTTGATGGCAATAGGCTCGCCCCTATAAACTGGACTTCAACATAACTTGTGAAATGCAGGTGTAATAGGGTAGATTCTTGACAAATTTTCGGAGTAATCGGCGTCATAGCACATAATAAATAGTACAAGGTCACAGTGTAAAGTATCAGAGAAGTTTGTTATTGCTATAAGACTTCATCCTGTGTAGTTTTAAATTATAGGAAAAAGAAAAACAGATAATGAATCTGTTTTGTTTAGTACAAAAAGGAGTTGTTAGTACAGAAAAAAACCGGCCAAGAGCTAGTCGGATTCACGCACCGAGGGTTCCGTACAAACTTTTTAAAGGACAAACTTAACTTTGCTGTTCGATCCCTAGATTTTAAAATCCAAATTATTAATTAATATTATACGATTTATGACGTATTAAAAAAAACTACCTACTAGATCTCGTTCAAACCAATTTTCGTTGTAAGTTTACATAGTAATAAATAAATAAAATAACCCTCCTTTTGGGCTTTGCCACAGTCGGGTAATAATTATTATATTAGAAACCTCAATATATTTTTTGAAGACCTATCTATAGATACCCCACACGTATGGGTTTGATAAAAAAAAATGAGTTTCAGTTCTAAGCATGAGGAACCCCCAAAATTTATTGTTTATTTTCTACTTTTGTGTGAAATTCTTAATGCGGTTCACATAATACATCTACTTACCAAGTTTCAAAAGCATAATAGTTCTTATTGTTTCGGAAAAAAGTGGCTGTGACATACGGACGGACAGACAGACAAACAGACATGACGAATCCATAAGGGTTCCGTTTTTTGCCATTTGGTTACGGAACCCTAAAGAGGCGTTTTTTTGTCGGCTCTTGCTGATTAGGGCATGGTGGACACGGCTATACACGGCCGTGGCTATCACAATAGTTAATGGTTAAGTTTATTGGGGGCAGTATATTGATTGCACACTGCACACGGATCACAAATGACAGAGTATCTGAGTACCTCTCCTAAATTCTTCCGCATAGCTGAATCAATATTAATTAGAACTAAAACGAGCGTCTGACGGTCTCCTATAGTCAATTAGAAACTGCTTGGTTGCTACTGAGTCACAAGAAGGTTGCTTGGTAACCCGTTGTATGAGGTTGCGTAACCAATGTTGATGTTTCATAATTGAATCTTGAGTTACTAAGCTATTAAAATTTAAAATACAGTGGGATGCCCACATGATTATTACAAGCTTATATTTAACTTGCCTTGCGTTTAAAGGTATTATTAGATTTACACAATATATTTTATTAGATGTTTACGTAGCTGACTGTACATCTGACGTATTGTACGTAGGGCGCGCGAGTTGACGACAACAAAATAAATAAAAATTGGAAGGTGCCATCTCGCGATCAGTCGCGAGATTCACATTCGCCAGATGACGAACGACTCTCGAGAGCGAGGGAACTCCTCAATGGTTAATACCACGGAAACGAAACTTAGTATACGTATGCGTTCAACGTTGATAGATAAACCATTTTTTAAAGTGAAAACTTTGGGTGAATAAAAATCAAAGATCTCGCGTCATCGTTCGTTTGTGCTCGCTAAAACTCGAGAAAGGCTGAGCCGATTTAGCTGATTTTAGTTTTGAAATGTTTGTCGTAGTTCAGGGAAGGTTTAAACGGTGAGAAAAACAAAACACTGTGTTTTCACTTCTATGATCTATCGGCAGTCCCCAAAGACTGCCCCGCACGTTTTTTTTTTTTCATTTTTATAAAAGCTTGTTTGAAAAAAAGTTCAATTTCTTTATATTACCCAAGTACGACTATCAAAATAATGTGAGTTATAAACTGCTGAGAAGAACTTTAACTAAAAACTTATCAAAAAGTTGGAACTTTGACCCCCAATATCACCGTAACAAGAAGGTTCCCAGGTATGGTGTAGAATGCAATAGAACGCAATGACGTAACGGGGAGAACAAGTGCTTTTCGGCTTCCTTCGAGTATTTTTACACCCTTTATGTCTGAAACAGTTTAAGGCACGTTCGTAGCAGACTGGACATGCTCAACATCGTCAGATGGTTCTAAGCCTAAGCCATTTAGTGATGTGAGTTCTTGTAGATATCTAGCTGGCTGAAAAAATCGTGACATACCAATCCTACTACCAGTATATAGTAATACGGGTAATTCCATTGCCTTTGTTTACCTGTTGTTTGATGAACTACAGTGTTGTTATTACAGCTCCAAAAAAAACTAATAAAGCGGGTAATAAACTAGCTATATTTACGTAGTAATATGTATCTATATTTTTAAACTGTCATGCGTCACTAACATTATTAACACTAGAAACGGGATATTTACAATGTTTACTGTTGTTGAGAGTTCCCGATATTTCGGCACTGTTGATGTAGTGCTAGCTATATCTAGTCAGGTACTTACTTATCAATTTCTTTTTTAGAAACTCAACTTCATTTCAGCCGAAAGACGTCCACTGCTGAACATAGGCCTCCCCCAAGTGTTGACCGGTCCAGTGCGACTTGCATTCAGACGGATTCCCGCAACCTTCTCCAGGTCATCGGTCCACCTAGTGGGAGGCCTTCCAACGCAACGTCTTCCGGTTCGCGGCCCCATCGTCCCTCCGTTCTGCGACCAATGTGCTGTCCACTGCTACTTAAGTTTGGCAATTCTTCGAGCTACGTCGGTAACCTTGGTTCTCTTGCGGATTTCTTCATTTCTGATTCGATCGCGCAAGGAAACTCCGAGCATAGCCCTCTCCATTGCCCTTTGGGTGACTTTAAGCCTTCTGATGAGGCCCATTGTGAGCGACCACGTTTCGGTCTCGTATGTAATCACTGGCAACACACACCAATTAAATACTAATACATCATAATATCAAAGACAATTTTCCGAACACCACTTTGAAATTCCCTCCAATACATCACTAGCTGCATATAAAAGCTTTTACCCACGGCGACGTGTACTCGTCATTCACACGTTGATTCCACTCCGCTGCAATACGGTCAGCCCATAGAACACGGAATCGAAACGTCGATATCTTTTAAAGATTGAAGTCTTGTACAAAATAAAATTCGTGGCGTCGAAATTCTGTTTATGAAATAAAGAAAGCATTCATTTGCAAAGGTATTACGAGCACTTGCTCTCAGTACTGGAACGAGCACTTGCTTTCAGCAATGGCGCGACTAAAACCCATCCATGTTCCTTCATCGCCCTTTGTGTTCTGGGGCCACGGTATCTTTTTCGAACAGTCCCGCAGCCCCGGAAGGCATCGGCCCTTGCGGACCCCTTCCTTTTGCTGATATCTCTTTGAGGTGCGCGTGGAACACGAACGCGCCGTCGACACGGCCTGTCGTCATAAAACGAACGAACGGCGAGCTAGCCCATAGCTCACCGTCCACAGGCCCGCAGGCAACTAGTGCCTTTTTTTTTCGGATGGGAAATCATCAAATGACTCCTCCCGCTCCGGGCGGAGCAGGAGGGAGTGTCAGACTTTTACTGACTAAAACCCATCCATGTTCCTTCATCGCCCTTTGTGTTCCGGGGCCGCGGTATCTCTTTCGAACTGTCCCGCAACCCCGGCAGGCATCGGTCCTCACGGACCCCTTCCTTTTTGCTGACTCTCTTTGAGGCGCGCGTGGAACACGAACGCGCCGTCGACACGGCCTGTCGTCATGAGACGGACGGGCGGCGAGCTAGCCCATAGCCCACCGTCCACAGGCCCGAGGCAACTAGTGCCTGACGCTGCTTTTCGATTCACCCCTGAACAACAATGCACATCTTCTACCTATCACCACTCAAACCCGTTATTTCACACACGTCATTTGTGTCGAGGTTAAGGTTCCCAGATCCAGAACTAGGATTCCGGAGAAAATTCCGGAAATTTAATGAAGAATCTTCATTTCTCACAACCTAAAGCTTTGTTGCGCTACTTTTCCTCCTAGACAGGAACTGCAGTGGCCAATCTGGAAATCTCTTAACCGTTTGCTGGCCCAGGTTGGCCGCTGTAGAAGTAATCTGGCCAAATGGGGTATCATCGACCCGTCCCGAAGACAATGTCAGTGTGGTCTGCAGGATATGCCCGTCCTTCTTTCTTGTCCATCATGTACCTTCCAGGATTTAAACGAAGTCAACGACAGATGTGTGCAGGTGCCAACATACTGTGGTCAGGTATTATTTGAGTCTATCAACACGCAAAGAAGAAGAAGACAACAATGTATTCGGAAGCCAGTTACTCATCCGTGCCCGTGCTCAGTCCGCCCTTTTTTGTTGCTTTGCCGCATTTGTTTCGCACGTTTAAAAAGAGGGTATAAAAGACCTCTTAACGAAACCGAAAGGCACTTGTTTTCCCCGTCATTGCGATATTTTTTTGTTCTTCTACAGTCTACACCGTACTTGGGAACCTTCTAGTTACGGAGATATTGGGGGTCAAAGTTCCAACTTTTTAACAAGTTTGTTTTTTATTATAAGTTAATGTAAGATTTTTACTTTAAACACCTCCACGACCCTCATACTATTCAATCCATGCATCAGCACAATGTTTTAAGTGCGTTACATTGAGTTCTACCATAAAACATGATTTTTCACCCAAAAAAATTGGTTGCCTGTAAAGTCGGTATACGGGCGAAAGTTTTACGTGACAACGACTTTCACTTTTTATGTCTGTCTCTCTCGCTCTTAGGCGGGCTAACCATGCCCGAGTGGAAGGGACGCGTGCCTCTCACTCGCTCTCATTGTGAGCGCATAACGTGAGCGGAGCGTAACGCAGTTTCTTGAAGTGTCACCCGGCAAACCAATTTATAAGACGTTGTCACGTCAAAAATAAAGTCGTTCCCCAGCAATTTAGTTTGATGTACAGAATGCTTGGTTGACGGCTTCGTGATGAGGTTTTTTACACCCTGTATATATATATTTATTTATTAATATAGGCTCACCAACAGCTTCTGTGTAGAACGTAATTATCTTAAGTATAGATAAGTTTTACAGTCTTGGACTTACAGTCGCCAATTATGGTTTACCAGCATTCTCAAAAGAATAAGTGATAACATTAGAAAAAAAACGAAAATTAAAACGAGTGGTTCTAGAGTGCTCTAGATATGAAATACAATAGTAAACATAATTATATATAATTAAATATCATCATCTGACTAGCCTTTTCCCAACTATGTTGGCGTCGGCTTCCAGTTTCACCGGATGCAGCTGAATACCAGTATTTTACATGGAGCGACTGCCAATATATAATTAAATATATAGCAAGTTTTCGCGCCAGCGTCGGAAGCAAGTTCTCTCGCCAGACCGGAAGCGAATGCTCGCGCCAGTGTTTGAAACAAGTGCTCACGCCTGTAAGTTGAAGTCAGTGCTTGCACCAGTGCTGGTAGTAATTGCTCGTGCTCTTGCTCCAGTGCTGGGACTGGGAGTTAGTATTCGCGCCAGTGCTCGAAGCAAGTGCTGCACCTTTGTTTTTATTATCATAGATGTGAAATTCAATATTTTGAAAATTTCGGACCTTCCAGAATTCCCTATGCATTCCGGACCCAAAGCATAAATTCCGGACGTATGGCAACTCTAGTCGCGGTGCGCTTTCACAGAAATGACGTGTGGTGTGACGTGCACGAAATAAGCTTGCTTCTTGTAGTCTGCGTTGACCCACCGCAAAACTGGTGGAGCCTACAAACCAACGCTACCGGAAATTTTGGTGGCATGTCAACTGAACGTGTACGAAAATTGCCAGTGCTTTGGTGTGTAAACTCCATAGTAAGTGCCGCCTCTGGCAGCGGCTATCGAAGCGACTCAGCTCTGTGGATCAGCCTTTCACGCGCCGTTTCTGAACGAATACGCTCAATTACACACAAGGGATCAGGGTTACGGACTTACGGGACACTTCGATTATTTTGTCGTGTTGACAGCTACAAGGTTTGTCGCGATTTTCGATTTCTGCGGTTCGCTTCATTGACTGCGAGGAAAGTTATTATAGAGAAACAGGCAGGCGTTTTTTTTTAACATGACAACCATTGCAGTCTTGCTGTGATAGGTGGCGTGTTATACAGTAACTGCTTCTTGGAGGTCAGATCGACCCCCGTGTCTCAGTATTTCGGTTATTTAGTCCGGTCCTGGACTTTTCGTCTCATCAGATCGGTAATGCAATACGACCCGGACTACAGAGCGTGATAGTTCGGTATCGATAACGGACAGCAGCTTCCTCTAAAATGCAGGTTTAGCTGCATCCGGTTAGTCTGTATAAGCGCTCTGCTATAGACAGATGATAAGATGAAACAGTTGTGTTTGTATGATATTCGATAAAAATGTGATGAAATGAAGATCATGCACTATTATTGTAGGGAGATAATAATTATGTTAAGAACGCCAAGGCACTTTAAGAATATTAATTTAGGATTTTATAAGGAAGTCATTTTGTGTATATATTACGGTAAGTGTATGTAGTGTAGTGTGTGTGTAGTGTAGTGTGCCGTATGGTATCCGGCAGAGTAGAATAGAACCAACCCATTACACTCCCCGGTGTCGTATAAGGCGACTAATGTCTGAGGCAGAACACCTTGCGCCTCCGTAGACCAGAGAATGGGCTGCTGCCCATTCTCTGGTCTACGGAGGCGCAAGGTGTTCTAACGCTGCTGCGTTTTCTGTTAGTCTTTCATCACTGCGATCTCCAATCCGCCTGCCAAGCGTGGAGATTACGGCAAATTCCTCCCATCATGGGAGAGGCTTATGTCCAGCAGTGGACGTTATGGGCTGTTGTTGTTAAGTGTGATTAATTGAAAATTATGAATAAATATCCATCATTATTAATAAATACCTCATGATTTGGTAAATGTGAATCTATAGGTTACAGCAATTCGTCACTTTCAGCAGTTGTTATTAATAATTCACTACGCTTATACTTACCGTGACATAGAGGTACAACCACAAGGAAAAACAATAAAAGGGAGTGTTTTGTTGCCTTTGTGTTAGTCTTTGTCAAATCTCGTTTGGGATAAAAAACTGAACGAAATGCGGATTTCAAACAATTGTGCAACTTTTAAACGTAGTTAGTTGCTTAAGGATTACCAAATAAGTTTTAGCCTTTATCATATCATGAACTAAACAAACTCAGTACCTACTTCATGATAAGAAGTGAACGTATAGTATGAGATGACCATAAACAGCCCAGATTTTATAACTATGTTATGCTGTATGTTGCGTAAGGTTATAGCCAAACAGCTAGGTGTTATACTTTATGCATAGGATAAAGTATAACACCTAGCTGTACATATTTCATACATATTTCAGGAATGTAAGTAAAAACCTCTTCAAGAAGCCGAAAAGCACTTGTTCTCTTCGTCATTGCGATATTTTTTTTGTTCTATACCATACCTGGAAACCTTCTAGTCACGGAGATATTGGGGCTCATGTTCCAACTTTTTGACAAGTTTTTTTTTAATACAAGTTTTTATTGTAAGTTTTTTACTTGAATCACCTCTACGACCCCCGTATTATTCAATCCAGCCATCAGCACATTTTTTTAAGTGCGTTACATTGAATTCTACCACAAAACATGATTTTACACCATAAAAAAAAACTCGTTTCCCAGCGATATTTTTTGCGTGGAGTTACTTAGTTTGATGTACAGAATGCTTGGTTGACGCCTTCGTGATGAGGTTGTTTACAACCTGTATAGTACAGCCCTCTGCAAACTGGCAGGGTGCATTTAGCGACGTATTTTGAATCTTATTCCACAGGATTTTTTCGTGTGCTTTACCCCGGAAAAATGTTGTGCTTTAAAGAGGGGACACCATAACAAATAAATTAGTGTATCATAAGGAGCAATTTGTTTACTAATAGCAAAAGTGGTTTGCATTGTAGTTTTAAAGTTATTTGAGAAAAACAGATTTTGCTGGAATAACGTTTTAACTACCCTGGCAAAATCGTTTTTCAAAAATACGTTTTAGCCCGGAACCAAATATGTACATGAATAGATAGCGTTTTTTGCGTAGTAAATGTTTGTAAATAGCAAAATTGCTGTGGGTTATGGTTCATAACTTATTTAAGATTTTGCTGCGGTAACGTTTTCGGATTTCCAAGATCTCGAAAACGGCTCAACGCAGATGTTTGAAAAACATACCAATAAAAGACCTTAATTTGTTTAAACCGTAAGTTTTTGTTTTGGTAGACGTAAACTAATGTAATCACCAATTTTGTTGTAGTCTCACCTCTCTAATTAAAGCACAACATTTAGCGATTTTTTCTCAGAAAACATTTAATTTTTTAACGTTTTTTCAGATCTTTTATTTCAATGTAAAATTACATTCTCTGGACGCAGCACTCCATTTATGTAAATAATACGGCTAAAATAAAAATAAATAAAAAAAACCATCAATGGATTGGAATACCAGCCTACTCTAACGAAAGACGCGTAAAATCAACTGTTTACTTCCCCCCTAGCTACAGTGTTCATCAAACTCGACGTCGCACTTGCGATTCGCTACGTGCGATTTACCACGGTCAGGATTAAGGCATGCGGCACCGGGTTTCGGTCCCATAATAAAACCGGATTTTCCGGGTTTTACTATGGGACCGAAACCCGGTTCCGCATGCATTATTCCCATGCATAAATTGCGTTTGAGGAAATAAAATAAATCGTTATTAGATTCCCATGGCGTTCCTGAAATAATTTCTTGAACCGGTCATCTTAGTATGGTATAAGTACTGAATTCAACCATCAGTCGAGAGAGTAGCGCCAGCGGTGGCCCAGTGGTGGCGGCCCCGACTTACGAACAGTAAGTCGTGGGTTCGAACCCAGACAGACGCATTACTTTGTGTAATTTATTTAATCACCACTGCTCTCAAAACGGTGAAGGAAAACATCGTGAGGAAACCGGCATGCCCTAGAACCAAAATTCGAAGACATGTGACATCTATCTACCAATCAGCATTGGGCCCGCGTAGTGGATTTATAGCCTATTCCCTCTCATTGAGAGAAGGCCTGCGTCCCAGCAGTGGGAATATTATAGGCTGATGATGATGAACTATCAGTCTACGAAGGGCTGTCCTTTACACCCTGTATATAAATCATATTAATGTAATACCTAAGGAATGCAAGATTTTAATTTGAAATTATACTCATTTGAAAAACTACATGGTTTAAAACGAAGTCTTAGCTGAGCTGGTTTCAGTCTAAGTAGATCAGAACGGGTTATTCACCAACTGGACACGAGAGACTGAACACACGTGTGTCCAGTTGGTGAAACTCACAATTAGAATCACTTATTATTTCGTCATCTGGACACGCCATAATTTTTACGCGTGTCCACATAGTGAAACTTAAATTAAATCACTTTTATGTTTTCGCCAACTGGACACACGTCCGCATTTTATCTGAATTCCTGAGAAAGTACAGTCACGCAGATTGATTTTCTGTATCACAATTGTGCCGAAAGGGCGTGATCCGCTGAAGGCGTGGATGTATAACGTGTACCTAGCGGTCTGCCTATACCCTTTCTACACCGGGCGCACGCATACACTGTACTTCGCTCTCAGATGGCGCTGACGTTCTACACCTATTTAACTGTAGCCAATCTACGCAATCTCAGGCGTAGAACTTTACGAGGGAAGGGGGGTTTACTGGGAAATAATACACTGATAAACTTTCATAACTATTCAGGAAGCGATTCGGAGCTTCAGGACTTTTCGCGCACAATTTTTCACTGTTTTTCTTCATAATATATTTGCCATACTGATGACTACAATTCTTAGAAATGTTGTGTTTACTAAGGTACTCCGGAACTTTACTGTAACGAGAACCCTGATTCGCTTCCTGATTTTGGAAAATTTTAATGAAAATTTTGATTATCGATACATGCACCTTTTCGGAAAATTACAATTTTGTGCTTATATCTAAGTACATTATATACATGATATGACTTCTACATAAAGTTATTTATGTACAAACATTAAAATCACAATAATCTTTATTGTAATTAGGAAATTATTTCCAAAAAACCAGACAACTTTTCCAACAGTGGCTGGTTGAAGGATCTTCCAGGCTGAATTACACGAAAACTGTTGCAGTGACTGTACGTAAGTATATAATTGCCATATACTAGACGAGTACATGGCCTATCGAAAACTGTTACTTATTTTGTCGTGTCTGTATTTTTCAGCCTGTAACGATCCTTTAACTGTTATTCTGTTAGAACAAATTTTCCTATTACTGACGAATATAGCTGCACTAGATTGTCATACTCTCATCAAAGTGGTTTTCCTGAAAGGCTAAGTTATTAAAAAATACTATATCCAGGCCTAGGTCGCAAACTCGCAACCTATACCTATAGGCTACCTGGATCTTACTAAAATACTAAATTAAACTATAAACTCCACTTGCGAGTTTATATGAGTTTAGCACTTATGTAAATTACTGTTTTTTACTATTCTAATCACTGAAGGCACTTATTATTTGTCACTATATTGCCTATACACTGACTCTACACTGTTTTACTATAACAAAAACACTAAATGCTGATTAGGTGACGTTCGTCGCGAACAACAATCATGTTCGGCCAGATTCCACTGTTGGGAACAGGTGATTTTGTATGTCAATGTAAAATATTCACCATTTCTGATATTATTATTTTTTTATTCAGAAATTGTCAAAATCACCCGTTCCCAACAGTGGAACGTGGCTGAACATGATTGTGATACAGAATATCAATCTGCGTGACTGTACTTTCTCAGGAATTCAGATAAAATGCGAACGTGTGTCCAGTTGGCGAAAACATAAAAGTGATTTAATTTAAGTTTCACTATGTGGACACGTGTAAAAATTTTGGCGTGTCCAGATGACGAAATAATAAGTGATACTAATTGTGAGTTTCACCAACTGGACACACGCGTGTCCAGTCTTTCGTGTCCAGTTGGTGAATAACCCATCAGAACTCTCGTGAATCAAATGAACTAAAGTGATGTCATCCGATTTATTGCACATCCTGAGCTGCGCGTGCGACATCCTGTTGGATATTTAACTGCAGTCTATTTAGTTTAAACCACGCGGTAGGTCAGGATAACACATACAATTCGCCATTTATGGACATTACTATAACTTATGCTAGTCACATAAATCTGTACATTAACCTTAATTTTTATTGTAGGTAACGCCTACTACTATAAGAAAACCATTTGCCAAACTTCAACCATCTAAAATGAATAGTTTCGGAGATATTAATTGTAGAATAATTGATAGCATTGTAGGTATTGAAAAAGACGACATTTCACACCACAGACATTATAATAAGTACATGTAGGTAGGGGGAGGAGGAAAGGGGGCCATAGGAACCCCCCAAGTGGGAGCAGGGGGGGGGATTCGTCGGAAATGCACATTTTTATGATTTACAGTCCCTTGAAGCTGTGAAAAAAGCAACTTCTATGTTAACTTAAAAAAAAAGATACGGCCGTTTATGTCTCAAAAAACGTATAATTTCGACACTCAAGGGAATCAAAATTAATAGGGTATTTCCCGTTGACCTAGAATCATGAGATCCGGCAAGTAATTTTGTTTATTTTTTTTTATTTTACCGTAACACATTTTGAAAAGAACTCGTTATAAAAACGATTTTATTATATATGTTGCCGCGAGGACACCTATAAGCTAAGGTTATTACATAATGTTGATTGTAACTAGTTGAATTATAATTTCTTATTCCATAAACCATAATATTGCCATCTGTGAGATACTCTGGCAACTATTATAACACCTGTGAGTGCCATTGACTAATTTCGTTTGAGTATCAAGCTCAACAGCGCCATCTGTTGGCTTGTCTTAATCAGTATCACTTGAAAATCAATTATCAAACTAAACTCGATGTTCTAGCTAAAACTATCGTTATAATTAACATAAGAATATTTGTTTAACAACTTTAGGGTTTCATTCATATTAGCAATTAATAGTTAATCACTTGACATTATGATTCGGCGTCACCTGTCAGGGAAAATGGCGCCGAATGTGATTTTACCGTCAATACCTGAATGTTTAAATTTAGTACGAGAACTAAGTAAGTCTCAATAATAGATCCCAACTTTAAATTAATAAGACTATTTTACACAGTGATTTACTAGTAAAAAGCTTTTGTTTAACATACCTGTTTATATCACCGGAAATGTTCCATGATAGCACAGATTAAAGACTAAAAAGTAATGAGACAACTAGTTTATTATTAATGATTGAAAACGTGTTCAAATTGGTGAATTCTGTCATTATTTAATAGTAACACAATTATTGTAAAGTGTTTCATTATTATTTGTGAGGCTGATTGAATTTACTATTGTAATAAGTTGCTGAACGGATATTGTGGTACTTCCCCCCACTCAGAACAGACAGGGAGCAACGATCCGTCACGTTAGCTTACGATTAGCTAAAACAATTGAAATACTAAGTAATTATAAGTGTGTAGTGAAGTGAACGATCTGTAATACGATTTAAAATAGTGTGAAGAGTTTCTTCATCCATTCTTCTCCTCCAACCATAATAATTTGCGAATGGACGACTCAACTCTAGAAAGTTAATCAGTTTCTGTACCTAAATGGTTTAATAAACGTTTGGAATTTGAGTCAAGTGCTGTGTGTGATTTCAAATACCCACCTACCTATCTATCAACAATGAATAATTGTATCGCAAGGCGATGTGATAGATGACTGAAAGACAATATGGTGGCGGATGGCGCCAATAATTTGGGGACAGTGTTCCTCTAAGCTTTCCCTGCCGTGATATATACTAGCTGACCCGCGCAACTTCGTCTGCGTCACAAAAGAGAGAGAGAGGGTTAGAGAGAGTGACTCAACCTTAAAAGATAGACAATAATGCTATCGCGTATTTATTTTAAATGGGACCAACTTTGATATATATCTACGCTTTCACAAAAAAAAGGATCATGCATAATGGACTTCTCTGTAAAAAGTTATGCGTGGTCATATACAGGGTGGAATTTTGTAATGCCACCTGGAGGGAAAGTACTCTTAATACCGGAGATAGCAAATTTTACTCAAAGGAAACATTCCTTCATTTTTAAAAAGAAATTAATCTGCATTCAAAGATTTTGAAAATTCGCGTGCCACACTCGGGAATCGAACCGTCTAAATTCCAAAAAAATAACACCCTGTACTTTTATGGCACCAATCGATAGGGTCAATCATAAGGATCAAATCCCTCTAACAAACATGATAAATTAAATGAAAGGAAAACCATGAAATCTTAAGTTATAAATTCAATGGGATAAATTCAATAGGTACGATAAAGCACTTTAATAAAATGGTGGACCTTTACAATTGAAGAGAATAAGATTGCAGAAGAAGATTGCAATTTGCATGTGTTTGTTTGTGCAAATTGCAATATTCCTATGTAAATAGTTCTTCGTCATTTTAATTAATAAATGTCGTCAAAAGAGAATTAATTGTTTACTATTTTCGTAATTGGATGGACCTTTGACTAAAAGTGCTTTATCTTATCCCATTGAATTTATAAGTTAAGATTTCATAGTTTTCCTTTCATTTAATTTATCGTATTTGTTAGAGGGATTTGATTCTTATGATTTACCCTATCGATTGGTGCCATAAAAGTACAGGGTGTTATTTTTTTGGAATTTAGACGGTTCGATTCCCGAGTGTGGCACGCGAATTTAAAAAATCTTTGAATGCAGATTAATTTCTTTTTAAAAATGAAGGAATGTTTCCTTTGAGTAAAATTTGCTATCTCCGGTATTATGAGTACTTTCCCTCTAGGTGGCATTACAAAATTCCACCCTGTATAAAAAAATATACGCGTCGAACTGAACTGAGACTGAGAACTTCCTCCTTTTGTTTCGTCGATTAAATAGCCAAACCTGAGGCAACTGACACGGGCGAGGGTCATTCTTTCACGGAAAATCTTAACAACGCGATGCAGAAAATGGAGAGTGAAATGAATAACGCCATCTATCTGTCGCAGCCAATTCGTATAATACGCCGTTTTACACAATGGCGCGCCGGATTGAAAAACGGCTCCGTTATGTAATACGGCGTCCTCACGTTCAGCCGGATTGTGGTGGCGATACGTTCGACAAAGCGGCGTCCAACGTTTAGCCGTATTGTCAGCAATTCCGGTACTTCAAATAACCTACTAAAATTGTCCTAAAAGTCTTGCTAGCTGGCATGAGGAGCGTAGGCCGATGGCCGGCGGAGCGACGACGACATTTGTGACAGAAAGTGGGTGTGTAATGTAAAATGCGAGCCTAGCGAGCGCGTGTCATGGAGTCATAGCTAGGTTCTAAATTTGCTTAACTACCTATATCTCGAAAACGGTGCGTCCTATCGAAAAAATAATGAAAAATTTGCCCCCCTTTTAGAAACCCCCTGCCACGTAATTCTCAACATGTAGGTACTTAGTCATTGGTAGGTACTTAAAAATAAATGAAAAAAAAACAGAGAAGCGGGAAAAGCGGCCATTTGATTGTGACACCGTTGTCGATTGCGACGTCATTTTTCTTGTTATGATCATGCAGCGCCACTTGTGGCGATAAATGGACCTAAAACTTTCAAAGCGGCGTATCGACGCTGCGCCCGTTTGTATAACTGCGGCACGTTATTACGCCGCTTTGATGAACGCGAAGGGCTCATTCAATGCGGCGTACTTTATTTCAGCCGAATTGTAATCCGGCTGAACGTCATGACACCGTATTACTTATGTAATCCGGCGCACCATTATGTATGCGACATATCGACCACGATGTTAAACTGCTAAAATATATTATGCTATACAATGATATTTAATTAAACAGATATGTTATGAGCGCGCAATCGTGAAGACTCGAAAACGTGTCAATTGGCCTGTTTTTCCTTTATTCTGCGTCACTGCGTGTATGTGAGCTGGCTCTCCCCCGCGGCCATTGATTTAAATAGTAAAGATACGGTCGTCCGAACGTTCGCCGAACGCGGTCGCCATACAGAAACACTAACGCCATCTATTAGAACTACTATGAACTACGATGTCAATCGGCGTGGTCTGCCCCTAGACGTAACCTTGTAAGAGCGGGTATTTTTCGCACCGAATCAGTAGGAAATCTGCAAATTAAATACGTATTTTCACTGTACTTATAGATTTTTACCAGTAAGTACATAAAAACACATTTTAATTTGCTTGTAATAAACAATAAAAATTATTTTATACATATAAAATTAATTTTATGATATGAATTATTAAATCTTTTCATTTCATCGGCTAAAACGCGCGCCGCTGCAAAGTTATGTCTAACTTTTACGCGGCTTCGCGTCGTCTTTGCCAAACGTTGAGACAAACACGAAAGAAAATTGTTTTAAATAATGTTAGAAGTTCATATAATATTTTTTTTTAACTTACCGGTGATAAGAAATGTTATCATTTATTTTATTGTGCTTTTTGTCGTAGTTCACGCATCCCTTCACGACACAACTTGGCATTTTTGCTTGTAAAATTTACGACCACTCCCGAAGACAGCCGAACGCGTTCTAGTTTAGTTCGCTATAGGGAAGACCATTTTGGGACCACGTTCGAGGCGTCATTGTAACATGCGGTCCACCCAGTCCTTACGCAGTAATATATGTCAATGCCCGCGGCACACTTTTTTCGGTGGTTTTGTAGGTGTATAACATATCTGTTTGTTAGAATATCATTGATGCTATATATTTTTTAAAGCCGGTCAGTCGATTTAAAAGTTATGTGATGAGCACATTTTTAGTCATTGGTACCATTTTAGTTCAACAGATGTCGCTGCATGAATGTATCTTTCCTTTGATGATTAGTTTTTCTTGAACACTTTAAATTCATATATCTTTTGATAGCATCAACCGATTACGATGAAACAAAGACTAAATTATACCTCAAGATACACACAATTTGTATGTATAAAAGTTATCTATATTGGTTTCGTATATTTTACGTGATGCTTGATCATCGGAACAGACAAACAGATAAACAGACAAAAATTCCAAAAATGTTGGAAATGGGTTCTGTTGGTTATCCTTTAACACCCTGGCAATTTTTTTTCAAAATATTTTCGATGTACAAAAACGATTTTTCTACAGATTTATTATATGTATAGACATAGATTTTTGATTTCACTCGAAAAGTTGTAAGTACCCTCAATACAATATTAACAAAGATCAGAGTTCCCAGGTATGCTTAGCTAGAAAAATAAAATGATCGCAATAACGGGGAGAACAAGTGCCGTTCGGCTTCGTCAACGGAACTTTTACACCCACGATTCTGCAGAACAGGGATAAATAAATTCACCATCATCATCATCATCATCAGCTTATTAATGTTCCCACTGCTGGGACACAGGCCTCCTCTCTATGAGAGGGAATGGGCTATAATCTACCACGCGGGCCCAGTGCGGATTGGTAGATGTCACATGTCTTCGAATTTTTGGTTCTAGGACATGCCGGTTTCCTCACGATGTTTTCCTTCACCATTTTGAGAGCAGCGGTGATGAAATAAATTACACAAAGTAATGCACCTGCCTGGGTTCGAACCCACGACTTACTGTTCGTAAGTCGGGGCCGCCACCACTGGGCCACCGCAGCTCATAATAAATTCATAATAATAAATTCATACCGGGCCTAAAATGTAAAATATTCGTAACTTATCGTACAATTTAGGAATGTTATATTAGTATTATGTAATTTCGCATAGCTGGCGCAACAGACGCCCTTGTATATATATCTATCTTCTAGAAAATACTTGTCATGTTGTGTTCGCTGACTAAATAAATGCACATGTAATGATCAAATCAAATCAAATCATTTATTCGCATAATATGGGTAAATAGATGGTACATAAATGTTACATTACATAATATAACAATGAGGATCCTCATATTAACCATTTCTGGTATACGAAATATAAAATAAAGCTTTTAATAACAATTAAACGAAATGGGTGATATAACTATCATTATTGCACTAGATTAGGAACTTAGGTGTTATTATAATTTTCTATTCTTATAACTAAGGTATTCCTGAATCGTGTAGAAACATTTATTGACTAACCAGGCGTACAATTTTTTTCGGAATAAACTAGTGGGTAGGTCTTTTAGTTCATTAGGTAATTTGATTAAAATCTGTTGTTATTTTTACCAAAACCTATCAACCTACGGAACCCTCGGTGGGCGAGTCGGACTCGCACTTGTTCGGTTTTTTTTAGTATTGTGGATTAAGTACTTCCTCTTAAAATGGGCTAACAGGCAGCCTCTAACATTATTTTATGGCAAAATCCTTGATACGTGATCTTGAAAAGTCTTTAGATGCAGTTGGTAAAAACGGTTCCCGGTAATACAAGCAGAGAAAGTTTGTTTTTTTGTTTTTGTTTTTCTAATACCCGTGTTTAGAGAGAAGTTTCACTTCAATAATAAATTCATGTAATTGTTGATCACAATATTATTTCAGCTTACTGTACTCTAACTTTTGTTTTCTTGTGGTCCCAAAATACCACTCGAAAATTTTCAAGGGGAATCCGGGACCGCGGTCCTGGTCCCGAAAGCCCCCCGACCCTTTGTAACAATATTTTGATTTAAAAGAGTGTCCATGGAGTTTCTTGCCCGTTCTTCTCCATAGAGATCTACGCTAGGGAATGGGCAATTATAGTACTTTCTCAAGTTTATGTCTTGTGACTGGGACTGTAGCTTTGTTTTTTTTTTGTGTTTTTGACATTCAAAAGTGCCGTAATGGTCTAATTGAAATAAATGCTTTGAGTTTGAGTTGAGTTTTGAGTTCAAGTTTGCCACACATACTTCAGTATTCAGGAAAAAAAAACGTTAACTTTTGATGACCAATGCAGTAAAACATTTCAGCTTTCACAAAACACTTGTGAACTCGGTTTTTATCAAATATTTAAATAATACGTCTTATTTTTGAAATTATAAACTGTATACCAAATGTAGGGTAAGAAATGAGAATTTAGTAGGGTAAAACCAGGAGAGATGGACCAGCGGGTGAGACGGACCATCGTAATTTCTACCAAACTATTAAATTTATTTAAGCAGACAACACTTACGAGCACATGTCAACCTGTTTGCTATGAGTAGAAAACAAGACCGTTCAATTTTTGATTGTAAAATTAAAAAAAATCGAATTAAAAGGTTTTGAAACCGTGATTTTTTTTGTATAAGTGTTTTAAAAACGAAGGTATGTAAAAGATATTGTGTTTGTAGAATAAGAATTGGTGTTTCTGTGTTAGCATGTTCATGAAATGATAAAATAACCCAAATTTTTTTGTTTATTTATTGTGCTTTTAATATGAGAAAGTGGTCCATCTCTCAACTCCATTTAGGAGAGAAGGACCATGTTATGGATGGGTGAGATGGACCAATATCAATCATTTTTTTTTTGAGAATTTTAAGTGGTTTTAGTTTATTAATTGATCTTATTTTTTGAGTCTATACATTTTTAATGAGTTAGTCTCTTCTTTTGTAGGTAATATGCCTTCAACATAATCAACATATAAGAGGAAAAGTGGAGTATGAGGGGAGAGGGGACAAGACAGAAAGTGCATTAACTGATGCTTTTCAAGCTGCTTCAATGGGATGACAGCGAATGTGCAGGCTGTGGTGAAAACTATGAGGATACCCTGAATAAAGATGAATGGCTGCTCTGCATTATTTGTGAAGCCGGTCCCATGAAGGATGTACCAATTATCCCAATTTCTGCGACCTATGTAGAAATACGGTGACAAATTGAAGATTTTCGTTTCATTTAATTGTTTATCTTACTATGGAATGGGGGCCATATTACATTTTTTTGCTTCAGTAATTTTTTCTCCTTGTCTACATTAATAGCATTAATTTACTATCTATGGCAGATACAATTTATGAATTGTACCATTATCAAATCTACTTGAAAGTCTTGTAACCGACATTATTTTAAAATTATTGGTAACTCATGTATGCACAATTTTTTTTTTTTACCCAAGATGTTTAAACTTTAATTCATACTAATTTTCCACTACTTATGATAGATTTTTTTTCGTATTTTATTCTATAAATATAAAATAATTAAAATGGCCATAAGTTCTACTATAATCCATTTCAAGGTTATCCATTAATTACCGAACACCCTGTATATACCTTATATACTAAACTAGCCTACCCGTAAATTTATAACAGTAATAATAATAGGATACAGTGTTCTAGCCTCATCGGACAATGGTGAGGCCAGGGCAGGCAGTCTCGACATAGATAGCGACAAATTCGCTAACTTTCGATCGCTGATTACTAACTAATAAATTCGGTTGCAATGACGATGATTGCTAGAAACGCATCTTGGATGTAGAGACTTGCTTTACACACTTTACACATAAGCATCGTTATTGCAATCAGAAGTTAGCGATTTTGTCGTTATCTCTGTCGAGACTGCCGGCCCAGAACGCTATTATAGAAGCCAATATTAAAACTATTCATAAAATCTTGACGCCTTTGGACCCCGACACGAGCACACTCCGTCAGAACATGATGCACATCTTCGATGACTCTCTCTACAAACAACACAATTTGGTGAATCGACTTTGCGCATCATAAATCCGAAGCTATTGAGCGGTACGTGACCAGATCGGAGTCTCAAAGCCGTCACGACTTCTTGCTATCTTATCCTACCCTCGCTGAACCAAAGCACTCGTGGAAGAGATGGCTGAATCGTTCTGTATCAGGTACCCACAGTTAAAGACCTTTCATCAAAGTATTCTGACCATGATTGAGTACATTTTTCTCTGACCAAAGGGTAAGCTCAGTATGCCAAGGAGAACAAGTTTGCGCCTGACAGTTGCGCTTGTGTTTTGATTTTTGTCTAGTTGCTGCTAACTATTTTGATCAGGCGCTCAAAAATATCGGTTATTTGCGCACAATAGTAGATTAATTAGGGGGGAAATATAATGACCACTGAAAATAACTTTGTGACCCTTTACTAACATCTATCACCTAAAATATCAATCGATCACCAAATTTAGTAAATTGAGCACCAAATTTTAATGAGGTGGTTGATGACAAACTAGTTTTGCCTATAGGCCGACTTGGGGCACCCCGACATGGATAGATTAGGTTAGAAGGGTCGAATGAGCGAGTGAAGCGAGCGAATAGACCCCTCCATACCCTTCGTGGTTATTTTTTTATAAACCATTCAGAAGTAAGAGCGCCGCGAAGCGAGGCTCCGTCGACCGAGTCTCCCTCGACTCGGATGCAATAGCAAAACAGTTCAATTTGTGGTGGTCATTAACTAAAAATAAATTTTTGGTTCTAATTTCACGATAAAATGGGGATTAATTTTGGTGATCATTTACTAATTTGGGCAATCAAAAGTGATTTTTTTGCCGTTACAGTTTGCTAACTAAGGATTCTAAAGTAGAATCCCGAACGTAGCTAGGGATACAAGAACGGAGACGATTTTTTTTTTAACCATTGACTGTGAGAAAATAAATAGAAGTATAGTATTTATTTTTCTCGTGGGTTAATAATAACAGCCAATCGGGTCGATCTTCGAGGTTAAGCCACGCTTACGAAGGTCGGTGTGTGAATGGGTGACTACTAATTCATTACATATCGAGTTTCCTCTGTGCGTTGGAAAGTATGTAAAGCCCTTGGTCAACCTGTCAAAAAAAATTTTTTTTTCAATACACTTCCTCGAAAACTGGTCCATAACGCACTACGATTAGGTACAACATGCAATATATTTCACATGCTTGCGTTTTTTTCCATTTTCCCGCACGTGTGCGGGAATTAAAACTGTCCACAGATAACAATACCTATACTTAGTCCAAATTGGTTCGATGCCTATAGTTAATTTTTTTTCAATTTCGGCAAAGCACTTCGCGTCTTTACGGCATAAATATTTTTTGAATTTTAAAATTGTGTTTATAAATAGAATATCATAGATAAACATGATGATTAAAAACTAATAGTTATTTTTATTTAAAAAAAATAACATTTATTTGTGTTCTGAATTCAATAAAAATAAAATAAATTATTTTTTATATTAGGCTGTTTAACGGCTTCATATCTTGCCTCTCCTTCAACCTGGCGAAAGCTGAGCGCGAAAATTAAAATCATAGTTTCCTAATTCGAGACAAAAATATTTTTCGATGTATTTTATTTTATTTCTTCAAAAGTGTATTGAAAAACGTTGTTTGATAGACGTTGACATTTATTATTGCAATTCTCGGCTCAAAAACATCGTTAAAATTCCGCCTCGAATGCAATGACAAACTTTCTTCACTTGTATCAAAATGTACTATTTCAACACACTTGCTCATAAAATGGCTCTAATTTCACCGTTATTAGGCACATAATGACACCTGTAATCAAACTGTGACTTTTCATTGCTATTAAGTATTCACAAGTGAGTTATAGGTTTTTTTTTATTGGCTGAGGTGCTTTTTGCTTTGTTCAAAAAAGTTTCGATACAAAAAAGATCGTTTTCAATAGTACAAATAAATTAATGTACCTATTGCTTGCTCATTTCATGCAACTTCGTATTTAAATAGATAATTTCAACTTGTACGTTTTTAATAAATAAAACTTTCACTCAAATATAACTTCTGTTTTCTCTGTATTAAAGAAAACTGAATTCCTCATATTTTTATGCGTGGCTAAAACGCTATCCGCGAAAATCCAAAAAAAAACCCCATTCTTTTAGTCTATGGCCGATCGCCATTGTTAGATGCGCGCGCATAGAAAAACTGATTAATTTATTCCGCCACATTGCGAAACATTTTTCACAACTCGTTTTCACTGTTGAAATTATAGTTATTTATTTATTAAATTGCCTACAAGTACTAATTTTAAAGGTTAAACTGTTAACTTTAAATTGATATCAAATTCGTTTAAATCACACCAGTATTTAAGGAGTTATCCCGGATTGAGAGAAGGAGTTAGGAAAACATAAGGAAAATGGAAAAATAATAAATGAAGAAAACAACAAAAATTAATTAATATAAATTTTATTTGGCCTTAAAATTAAGTTTCAATATTTTGTGTTCCCTCCCCTCGCCCTAATAACTTCTCGAAGACGGTTCTTAATTGACCTAATCAGCTTTTGGATACCTATACATATTATTATATACGATACACGTTTTATTACACACTATTGTACACACTTGTACCATAATGTACTATTTATTGCGTTAGGTATTGTGGTTCTTGAAAATAAGTATAAATAATATAAGGGTCGAATTAAAAACTTCCTTCTTTTAAGTCGGTTAATACGCAGGTAGAGCAGCTGTGATATCAAAGTAAAAGGGTATGAGTAAAAAAATACAACTTTTCACCAGGGGCTATTAAAGAAAACGCTTATTTTGTTTTTTAAGATAAATGCAGTTTAATCAAAAATATATAGAAATACTTAATTCAAATTTGTTTTAATTTTCACTTAATAATGTAGTCTTCTTTTTTAAGTATCCGAAAAATATTTGTATTTATTAATTATTTAAATAATTGATATAACTCCTTTTGCCTGAACAAGAACAAAAATTTAAAAAATGCTTTTATTGACTCATCTCTTTATGTATTCTTTTTTATGTATTTAATGTTGGCAGTTTTTAATTATGTATCCATAAATCATCACACCTGACTCCCATTAAGGTAGGCAGAGACTATGGCACGTTAATTGCTTCGTTCCAAGCAAAGTTTTTTTGCTTCATCATTCATCAACCTTGCCTGAACGCTTTTAATAATAATAAAAAAAAAAATGAAATTAAAGTATCATAAATGCAAAAAAAAACAAACATAATAATGTAACCTTAAACTTCGCTAAACTCCTCGATATCGGGATCTATTTCTCGTGTGTTTGTACAAGTTTCTAATTTATTATAGAAGTCATGGCAACTATTATCAATTAAATGAAGAATGCTAAGAAGATCATGATCATGAGGTTGACTGGTAGAAAATACCTATGGCATTAAGTCCGCCTCTGTACTTTGTGCTTGAAGTGTTAAATAAATAAATAAGATCTCGTTTTTTTTTCTGACTTATAGGCACTTGACATTCATAACATTTCTCGGTATTCAAAGATTCACTTGATTTGCCCCTTCGACAGAAAAAAAATCTCCTTAAACTCAGTCAAATTGTCTAATTTTGTTTTAAACAGAATTACACCTGGTTCATTTTCACCACTAAATCTAAACCATTTTACATCATGCCATATGAATTTTTCGCCAGATGTATCTACTTTTCGTAGCTGCAATGGGCCTTTATACAATTTAGCAAAGTTCAAAAACATATTGTTATCCATTACCACGACAAAAATGTTTGGACTCGTCATTCTGACTAGGTTGTACCAGTCTCTCGGCAAATGTATAGCCATATCAGTTCTTTTTTTCTTTCGTTCGATTTGTGCATGTACAGAATCGCACTCCATGTGCGTATGCCCGGGAACTAAAAACTTGTGATTTCATTGCAAACCTGGTTTAATTTTGCTTATGCATAAAAACATAGCAGCAACGTGGCTATTTTTGTTTTGTTCGCTACACGTATCGGAAT
Organism: Xestia xanthographa; assembly: GCA_905147715.2. Classification (NCBI taxonomy): domain Eukaryota; kingdom Metazoa; phylum Arthropoda; class Insecta; order Lepidoptera; family Noctuidae; genus Xestia; species Xestia xanthographa. The sequence goes on along the minus strand of LR990649.1, from coordinate 10,823,906 downwards.
AAAAGGTAACTTCTTTGACATGTGATGGCAATGCCATTAAAAAAGTGTAGAGGCACGACGCTATTTGATTAGCTCCATGTCCTCCGTCAGCTTCGCTCCACATGTAGCAAAACATTTTTTTGCTATAACAATCGTAAATTGTTAAATTAAATGTCCACAGCAGCCGTTTGTAAAAACGATATTTGTTTTAAAAAAACCGGCCAAGTGCGAGTCGGACTCGCGCACGAAGGGTTCCGTACCAATTATTATAAAAAAATCACGTTTGTTGTATGGGAGCCCCACTTAAATATTAATTTTATTCTGTTTTTAGTATTTGTTGTTATAGCGGCAACAGAAATACATCATCTGTGAAAATTTCAACTGTCTAGCTGTCACGGTTCATGAGATACAGCCTGGTGACAGACAGACGGACAGACGGACAGACGGACAGACAGACGGACAGACAGCGAAGTCTTAGTAATAGGGTTCCGTTTTTACCCTTTGGGTACGGAACCCTAAAAAGGGGTTGGAAGACATTGCTGGAGGTCAAAACAATAATAGGTAGTACATTTTGATACAAGTGGAGAAAGTTTGTTATTGTATTCGAGGCGGAATTAACTCCCGAGCCGTAGGCGAGGGTGTTTTTGAGCCGAGAATTGCAATAACAAATGTCCACGTGTATCAAACGACGTTTTTCAATACACTTTTGAAGAAATAAAATAAAATAACGTAAAATATTTTTGTCACGAACTTTAAAACTATGATTTTAATTTTCTTTTTTTTTCGCGCTTTGGTTTCGCCAGGTTGAAGGAGAGGCAAAGGTATGAAGCCGTTAAACAGCCTAATATATAAAATTGATTTATTTTATATTTTTGAATTCAGAACACAAATAAATGTTAATTTGTGTATAAAAGTAACTATTAGTTTTTAATAATCATGCTTATCTATGATATTCTATTTATAAACACAATTTGAATATTCAAAAAATATTTATGCCGTAAAGACGCGTAGTGCTTTGCCGAAATTAAAAAAAAAAACATTCACCTCAGACATAGGCATTCAACCAATTTGGACTAAGTTTAAGTATAGTTATCTGTGGCAATTTTCATTCCCGCACACGTGCGGGAAAGTGGAAAAAATCGCACGCGTGTGAAATACATTGCATGTTGTACCTAATCGTAGTGCGTTATGGACCAGTTTTCGAGGAAGTGTATTGAAAACTCTTTTGTCAAAAAAAGTTGGAAAAAAAGTGGCAACACTGCCCGAGTGACATGTTAAAATTTTGTTCCGTATTTTAAAATTAAATATTACTTAAGTTAAATTAAGGTGTAATCATATGTAATATCGTATTTTAAATGTGTAAATACCCAGGAAACATATTTTCCTGTTAATTAATAAAGGATTCGGTTGTACGGCGACGAAACGACGTTACCTAAAACCAACAGCTGATGTTCGGACTACGGATTTATACGGGGAGTATTTGTTTACTTTTATATTTAGAATAGCACACAATCGTCCCATAATCGTAACTTTACAACACGTCCACGCCAATTCTAGTATAGTTTTTGTTTTTTTTTGCTAATTTCCTTCTAAGGTTCTAGATTGCATTGTTGACAATTGTCATTTCGTAAAAAGTAAAACTTTAACGATATAAACTTGCTATCAATCTTTTCAATATTAGTTAAATATTAAGTTCGTGATAGTTATTTCATTAACGTTTTGAAGTAATATTGTAATAATCATAAGTTTTTAGTCCAGGCAATCTACCCATATGAAAAAGTAAAATCTTAAGAAAGTAAAATTATTATTGAAGCAATAAAATTAATTATTCAGTAAGCTAATATAATTATTGTCAAGCTAATAATAATAAATTTATTCAAAAATATATAAGGTAAACGTTTACAGTTTTTCTTAAATCTATGTCAAGTTCACTTATAAGCTGTGAGCCTGAACTAGGTAATCCTGTGTTTCAGGCGATTTGAGGTAACATTAATAAATTGATCAAATAATCACATACATATTAATACTATTGGTACTAATGTAAAAATGTAAATAAAAATTATACTATCTTAACTTAGCTAACTAATTTAAAAAAATAAAAATTAACAATAATATGAACAATATTTACTTTAGTACAAGTAATAACTTCTCTGTATCTTCATAGGACATAGTTTGAAGAGCTTCCTTAAGGATTTTCTTGCAGTTATTGTGATTTAATGAGTAGATGTTTACTTTTTGATTAAGCCTGTTATATAGTAGCGGTCCGAGGTACATATAAAACTTGGCTGTGAAAGCATGTTTTGTACTTGTTTGAGGGCAAACTATATCTTTCCGTCTTTTTTTAGTAAATTCAGTGCTGTATGGAAGTGCTGCGTGTTGTTTTAGTACAGTGCTCATAATAAATAACTGTCGAACTGTTAGTACTTCACAAGATTTATACAGGAGGTTAGTGGGGAAAAGGAAAGGGCGGCAAGTAGCCACCTTGAGAATAGCTCTTTGAGCTCTTTCAATGGGCAATAACAGAGTTTTACTCGTCCCACCCCATGAAGTAATGCAGTAAGTCAGAATTGACTGACAAAGAGCAAAATATACTTGCCTGAGTATTTTTGGATCTGTAATAGAACGTAGCTTTTTGAATACGAATATCAGCTTACGAATTCTATTATTTAGAGCTTCCATATGTTGTTTGAAGGAAAGGGTTTCGTCTATTATAATACCCAGGTATTTTATTTTATCAGTCTTCCTAATATTGGGACATTTACACTGGCTATCTGCAGGGACTGGGCAACAGTGAGCATGCAACGCTGAGGGGATATTGGATATATGCTTACGCATCGAAAACTTAATATAATTTGTCTTCACTGCATTTAGAGTTAGTGAGTTATTTTGTAGCCATTTATTTACAATATTAAATCCGTGTTGTGCAAGCTTGTAGACTTCATTTTCTGAATCAGCCGAAAAAAGTAAAGCAGTGTCATCAGCGTAAGTTATGATAGTACCATGCTCTAGCTTTAGATTGCAAAGGTCATTTATGTAGATCAAAAATAGGGTGGGTCCTAGGATACTTCCTTGGGGAACACCAAAAAATGTGTTTTTTTGAACATCGCTGAGAACATCGCCAATCTTTACGCACTGAGAACGATCTTCTAAATAACTTTTGAATATTTTCAGTTGGGTGCCTCTTACACCCATGATCTCAAGCTTGCGCAATAGAATTGGAATGGAAACGGTGTCAAAAGCTTTAGCGAGGTCCAGGAAAATTCCTACTGTGTGGTTACCCTTGTCAAGTTCTTGCGCTAGATAGTCAGTCAGATGATGTACCGCATCAGCAGTTGAAACTTTGGGTCTAAATCCAAACTGCCTTTCAGACAGAATAGATTTATCTTCCAAATATTTCAACAACCTTTTGTTTATTATTTTCTCCAATATTTTTGACATAGAAGGTAGTAAAGAAATAGGTATATAATTAGTCACTTGCTCTTTGCAGCCTGATTTATAGACAGGGATAATTACAGCTTTTTTAAGACACTCTGGGAAATGACCTGAAGATAAACAAATGCGGAAAATATAAGTCAGTGGTGGTACCAAAATGTCCTTGAATCTTTTAATAATTTTATTCGAAATGTTGTCCCAGCCAACTGCACAATCTTCTTTCAAGGTCATGATTATACTTTCTACTTCAGTCTCGTCAGTATCTAGCAGCCTACCTCATTTCTTTAAGTAACACAAACTTTTTCCATGTTTTTCCCCTTTTTTTATCTCTAAATTCTCTTCATTGGTCTATCCTATTAGTTCTCACCGTTTCTTTATTTACAATTTTCAGTAACCAATCCGGAAATTGCCTGTGATGACCCATAAGGCTACTGCTCAAGATATGGAGCTAAAATTGAGAACGGCCCTCCAAGAACTTAAGGACTCTAAACTCCAACGCCAGCAGCTGTTGCAAGAGAGAGAGGACAGTGAGGAGGAGGTCATTAACGTAAATAGCAAAAACTCGAGCTTAAAACGGGAGCTAGTAGACCTTCATCAGGAATTCTTAAATGTTGTCAATGAACGGGATCAACTAAGGGCGGTCACGGATGGGTTCAACTCTTGTAGCAACTTGTATGAGGAGGCTTTATGTAAAATTAGGGACCTAGAGGATGAATTAGTCCATGCAAATGTCAAACTTTTAAATTTGAAAAAGGAAAAGGCTCATACTCAGGCTATGGAAACTGAACATTTGTATAATGAATTAGTTAATACAAATTGCAACCCTCATTCCATTATAACAATAGACCTTACAGAGGATTCCTTACTAAAGCATAACTACAGCCACAAAATTAGTAAAAATAAAATTAAGAAATATGCACGATTAAATAGAATAATTAAAAAATGTAATAAATACAAGAAACAACAAAAACACCTTTCCAAAAATATTCAATTAAGGAAAGAACGTGTTTCTCTAGTTAATAAATTAAATAACTATCAGATTAAATTGGAAGATAGTATAAATATTTATGAAATTGACACTCAGCGCTTACAATCAGAAATACAGGCTCTTAATAAGTCACTAAAATCTTTATGTAATAAATATGAATGCTCGGAAAATCAAATTAAAGAGCATATTCTTGCTACAAATGCATTGGTACTTGGTAGACAAAGTGGACTCGCTGACTCTCAGCAACACTCAGTGTACTTGTCAGAGGGAATCCAGCAATGATGCCCTCCAGCTTGAGGCAACGGAGGACCCGTCCCTAGCTGTGAGTACTCAGGACTGTATTTCCACCCAAGATACAATACCTGACTTAGGTAATTTGGTCTCACCTAATAGTCTTAGTTCTAATCTTTCAGTTATGTTCTCTGATAGTATAGGTAGAGGGTTAGGGAAATTAATCAGTAATAACCTGAGTTATTGTACCCAAAATTATTGCATGCCAGGATCAACCTACAAACAGATTATGGCATCAGTAACAAAGACTGTTTGTGATCCTAGTACCACCATTACTATATGTGTTGGTAATAGTTCTAAGATTAAAAAGGAAGACATCACTGACTGTGTTTCAGAATTGTTGAAGTTAAATTGTAACAAAATAATATTGTGTGGTTTTCCATTTTTTGAAAATTTGGGTAATAGAAAAAACAATTATATATGTCGGATCCGGTCATGAGTACGAACGGGCGAATGGATCGAAAGAGCGCCAGTGGAGACATCACGCGATGTACTTACCAGTCTACCCCACCATGGCGGCTTTTACAGAGTCCTGACGTTAACACCTCGGGGTGAGGCGGACATTCTATGTCTGATCGCAGTGGAGTTAAGACATCTTGAAACTGTACCCGAATTATTGTGCCCAGTGTTAATGTGTCAAAGTGTAATGTCAAGTAATTTGTTAGACTCAGTGTATCTGTTTGAAAAGAGTAACCATGGAGTTTCTTGCCGGTTCTTCTCCATGGAAACTACCACGCCGAACCTTGCAATGTGAAATAAAATAGTGTATCGCATCCAGTGTGTTTTCATTAGCACGAAACCCGTCTTCTGGCCACATAAGCTCCACCCTAGCGAAATAAATTCCTGACAATCCCGACATATACATATGTTAAATAACCATGTACATTTTTTAGTAGGTCACTATAGTGACAGACTTATATATCTGGATATCAACACTATTGTTGGTAAACTGAAGTCGACACGGGGTAAGGTGTATCTACCTATTGGATGTAAATAGTATGTCTAAGTTTAGTTCTATTATTAACACTGTGACTATTAGTAGTAATACTAATATACAGGTGACTTTAAGTGAATATAGCACTAGTGCTATAAATGTTTACAAACATTGTACTGAGGAGGATCCATGTGTCACCGTGGAGAATTCTCAATTAGGGTATATTAGTATTAGTGATAGGGTCTTGTTGTCTGAGGATGGTACAGGTGTCTCCAGCCTCACTCCAAAAATTAATTTAAACTAGGAAATGAGACAACAGGAGGTACGATTAACAATATTGTTAATCCTACCAACGTATCTTCATGCACTCAATTAGTTAGTAAAAAAGGGCCTAAGCAGAACACTTTGAAATTATTCCACCAAAATATCCAAGGCATTTCTTCCAAATTATTAGAAATTGAATTGTTTTTAGAAAATAGTAAGTTTGACATTATTTGTTTTAATGAACATTGGCTTAAGGATTACCAAATGCTTATCAATTATGAGAACTATATGGTGGGTAGCTGCTTTAACCGTAAAATTATGCTTCGTGGAGGTACTTAGTCTGGCGATGTGGGCCGGTGGCGTGCCACACTTGAAGCACACCAGTGAGCTGCTGCTGGCCTGCGGTCGCCGCCCAACGGCTATAGCAGCCGGCACAGGCAACTTCTCTATGACAGTAGTCTTCGTGACTTCGTCCGAAAATCCGCGTGTTTGTCACTACTCACGTAAATGACGTACGACGTACACGAATTTGGCACTGAACAATTCTTTAAACTGGTCCGAAACACTATCTTGCTATTCAGTGGCTAGGTTTTAAGAATTTGCTAAGTCTATGTTATGCATTTTAAATAGTAACCGTCACTGATTATCATTAACACTAAAAAAACTGTGTATCCAGATATTTCGGCGCTGTTGCAAGCACCACTTTCCTGATCGTTTTTTGCACTCGGTATCCGACACACGAAACACATCGCAAACTTTTTTTTGCACTTTTTTGGTTTTTACACAGTTGACACTGATTGTTATTGAGACTGTCCCCGCGTTTGATTGATTTCATTAGCACGATTTTATCCCACTTCTGATGTTGGGATTGTCAGGAATTTATTTCGCTAGGGTGGAGCTTATGTGGCCAGAAGACGGGTTTCGTGCTAATGAAAACACACTGGATGCGATACACTATTTTATTTCACATTGCAAGGTTCGGCGTGGTAGTTTCCATGGAGAAGAACCGGCAAGAAACTCCATGGTTACTCTTTTCAAACAGATACACTGAGTCTAACAAATTACTTGACATTACACTTTGACACATTAACACTGGGCACAATAATTCGGGTACAGTTTCAAGATGTCTTAACTCCACTGCGATCAGACATAGAATGTCCGCCTCACCCCGAGGTGTTAACGTCAGGACTCTGTAAAAGCCACCATGGTGGGGTAGACTGGTAAGTACATCGCGTGATGTCTCCACTGGCGCTCTTTCGATCCATTCGCCCGTTCGTACTCATGACCGGATCCGACATATATCATTGTTTTTTCTATTACCCAAATTTTCAAAAAATGGAAAACCACACAATATTATTTTGTTACAATTTAACTTCAACAATTCTGAAACACAGTCAGTGATGTCTTCCTTTTTAATCTTAGAACTATTACCAACACATATAGTAATGGTGGTACTAGGATCACAAACAGTCTTTGTTACTGATGCCATAATCTGTTTGTAGGTTGATCCTGGCATGCAATAATTTTGGGTACAATAACTCAGGTTATTACTGATTAATTTCCCTAACCCTCTACCTACCTATACTATCAGAGAACATAACTGAAAGATTAGAACTAAGACTATTAGGTGAGACCAAATTACCTAAGTCAGGTATTGTATCTTGGGTGGAAATACAGTCCTGAGTACTCACAGCTAGGGACGGGTCCTCCGTTGCCTCAAGCTGGAGGGCATCATTGCTGGATTCCCTCTGACAAGTACACTGAGTGTTGCTGAGAGTCAGCGAGTCCACTTTGTCTACCAAGTACCAATGCATTTGTAGCAAGAATATGCTCTTTAATTTGATTTTCCGAGCATTCATATTTATTACATAAAGATTTTAGTGACTTATTAAGAGCCTGTATTTCTGATTGTAAGCGCTGAGTGTCAATTTCATAAATATTTATACTATCTTCCAATTTAATCTGATAGTTATTTAATTTATTAACTAGAGAAACACGTTCTTTCCTTAATTGAATATTTTTGGAAAGGTGTTTTTGTTGTTTCTTGTATTTATTACATTTTTTAATTATTCTATTTAATCGTGCATATTTCTTAATTTTATTTTTACTAATTTTGTGGCTGTAGTTATGCTTTAGTAAGGAATCCTCTGTAAGGTCTATATGGAAGTAAAAACGTTGTTTGCACAGAGAAGATTTTTATTTCAAGTGAATGACACAAGTCATTATTAAAAGCACAATATGTTCCAATATCAATTTGAAATGTTGTCTCAATTAAAAAGTTTCACAGTTACGTTTGGTTAGGTACGTCTCTAATTCAACGACAAAATACAAATCTGCCATTTTTGAGTGACTGACGACCACGTACCTCACCGAACGACAACTAGCCTCGACTGCGGCGTGAACAACTGAACACTGAACGCCCAACCACACGCGCAGGCAAGTACGCGCAAGCCGGGCTTGCGCAGGCAAAATTTGAAAATGGACGTGATAGCGAAGTGTCGAGCCACCAATTTTTTTTTCCAGTTTTGGAAAGCTACCAAAAAAATGGATGTTAGGCCTGGCCTCCCAGCGAGTGTGAGCGGCATAAGCGATCCCAGCGAGATCGCTGGTTGCTAAACATATTTATTTATTTATAGTTAACTAGAACGGTAAACACCAATTACAATAATTAACATAGAAACACCAATTACAATAATGAACAAAACAAGAGTAAAACATCCAGTTGACACCATTCAGTGGTTTGAATTAAATTACTACCAATACTAACACGGCACAGTGGACACCCTTGCATACTTTCTCTCACAGAACATCAGACATATTCGAATAATCTTACTCCATTCATCCGCAAACACATCACATTCAGGGTTGGCAATCAGAAGGGCGTTGAGCGTCTTAAGAGTCCGACATACAGGAGATTCAGCTCTGGCGATAGTTTTAGATGACGGTGGGGCGAACAGAATGTGCCGTCGGCACTGGCGGTGTCCGATGTATTTGTCGGGAACAAATAGCCGGCAGAAAAGGCTGTGGAGCTCAGGGCAGTCGATTAGTCCCCGTAGGGTCTTACAGGCTACCGTGAGCTGCTCCGAACCTCTTCTCACCTCCAAGGAGTTAAAGCCCAACACTTCTAACAGGTAGTTGGTAGGGTACATGTAGGGAAAATAGAAATATATCCTTTGGACAATTATATTTAATTAAACAGATATGTTATGAGCGCGCAATCGTGAAGACTCGAAAACGTGTCAATTGGCCTGTTTTTCCTTTATTCTGCGTCACTGCGTGTATGTGAGCTGGCTCTCCCCCGCGGCACACTTTTTTCGGTGGTTTTGTAGGTGTATAACATATCTGTTTGTTAGAATATCATTTGCCTTTGGAAAAAGCCTCTTAGGAACGTTTTCTGCCATATTTCTGGAATATTAATGTTTAGCAACCATTTTAGAGTACGGTTGCCCATGGGTCCTCTTACCGCGATGGTTGGCGCCGCGCCCTGCAGCCCGGCAGAGGAGCCCCTGTTGCGTTTCCCAGCAAGTCAAGTTAGTGCTCTTTGACCAAAGGCAAATCTCCTGGGCATGACGGGCTCAGCGTCGAACACCTGAAATATGCTGGAGTGCACCTCCCGAGGGTCCTGTCTCTGTTGTTTACTATGTGCATCAGTCATGCGTACCTTCCAGCTGACCTAATGAAAACCACAGTGGTGCCCATAGTTAAGAACAGGACAGGTGACATCTCGGATAGAGATAACTACCGCCCGATCTCCCTCGCGACCGACAGTTTGTTTGATTCTTGCTTGCAAAAGTATCTAAAACTACATGATGCGCAGTTCGGGTTTCGGCCAGGACTATCTACTGAGAGCGCAATCTTAAGTCTCAAGCACACTGTCCTGTATGCCTGTTTTCTGGATCTCTCCAAGGCCTTTGACCTCGTGTCTTACGAAGTGCTTTGGAGGAAGCTAGAGGACAGGGGTGTACCGGTGGAAATGTTAAAGCTCTTTAAATATTGGTACAATAACCAGACTAACTGTGTCAAATGGTCAGGCACTCTTTCTGATTCGTACAGGCTGGAGTGTGGCGTGAGGCAGGGGGGGTTATCATCTCCAAAGCTCTAAAGCCTGTATGTAAACGATCTCATAGTGGAACTCAGCAGCATGCGTGTCGAATGTTGGGTGGGTGGTATTAGTGTTAATAATATCAGCTACGCGGATGACATGGTGCTGCTTAGTCCCACTGCTGGGGCTCTTGGAGAGATGCTAAAAGTCTGTGAATCCTATGCAGAGTCACACAGACTTATGTATAATATAAAGAAAAGTCAGTACATGGTCTTTAAAGCCGCCGCCGGTAAGTGTCCTGAATCTGTTCCACCCATTACTTTGAATGGTGTTAACTTAGATAGGGTCGATACCCTATCTAAGTTAACACCATTCAAAGTAATGGGCGAAAACTTAGTAAACTGCGATCAGTTTAAGTACCTCGGACATTACCTTACCGACGACCTTAAAGATGATGTCTACATAGAGAGGGAGGGAGGAGGGAGGACATAGAGAGAGGAGGAGCGCAGGGCTCTGTTCGTACACCAGCTGTGTTGAGGCAATTCGTTCGTCTGGTGATTTCTAGGGAGATATCTCCCGACACAAGTACTATTGTAACTTACTGGGGCTACCTCAATTTATGTATGACACAATGTTTGAGAAGTAATAAATATTTTTGTATTTTTTTTTTTTTTGTATATCTCCCTATTGGTTGTCTTGACGGGGCGGGGTGTCTCAGCACAGGGGTGTTTTATTTATGTGTTTTAGATGTTATTATTATGATGAATATTGTCCTATGTAATTGTATTTAAGTACTAACAATAGTTTCTAAGTTTTTGTTTATCTAACCCTTGGATCTAGTTGTCCCAAAATAAATATATTTGAATTTGAATTAAGTCGGAAGCCCTGGTTAGACTAACCTAGTAAGTAATGTATGTGTGTGTGTTTGTTGGTTAACAAAAGTGAGTCTGAGACCACGGGAGAGGATAGCCAGTCCTAGTGCTCGTTAAAGCACTAGGACGTCCTAGATTAGGCTCGTGAAGTTGGCGTAGCCTTGTTACCAAGATGCACATGTCCCCGTGGTCTGTTATAAGAGAGCGGTTAATATTTTTAAGCTAAATATAATTAGTGATAATAAGGCTAGTCAAAGTGAGTGAAAACGAGGCGTGAAGGGAGACGGCAGAGGAAGTAGTCGCGCGTTGGCGGACGGAGGCGAAACTGGTAATGTGTGAGCTGGTGATTGACCATCTTCAATGAACACTTGGTAAGTGTTAATTATAATTAAATCCTAGCTTAAATTGTCGTTTGACGGTAGCATCTACTACTACTACAACAGCCCATAACGTCCACTGCTGGACATAAGCCTCTCCCATGAGGGGAGGATTTGCCGTAATCTCCACGCTTGGCAGGCGGATTGGAGATCGCAGTGATGAAAGACTAACAGAAAACGCTGCTGCCCATTCTCTGGTCTACGGAGGCGCAAGGTGTTCTGCCTCAGACATCAGTCGCCTTATACGACACCCGTGAGTGTAATGGGTTGGTTCTATTCTACTCTGCCGGATACCACACGGCTGTGCCGGATACCACACGGCTGTGTGTAATGTATATTATTATCTCAAGTGTTTTTATGTGTCCACTTTATTCCATACCTGAGCAAATATTCAGAAGCTGCGTTTGATTGTAGGGTGACGGTGACAGCCGCCTGACACCTGACCAATGACGAATATTGACTAGTATCTGACTACCACCAAGTATCTGACATATGGGTGTCCGAACCGTAATATTCGCATTTCGATTACAACTAACTACATTGTTCAGTGGTGTAGACAGCACCATAATATTCACAGATTGATTAAAACAAATTATATTATTCAGTATTATAATGCCAGCTTGTACTTCTACTTGTGTTACAAATCAATCAAATGCTGCTGATGAATACGGCTTCCTGTAAAAGTCGAGCTCAGAAAATTGCGTTGAGATCTTTGGCGTACACTCTTGGGAGTTTGGGTTAGGCATCACCAAGTATCACAAACTGAATTGATAGCTACGTTCAAATGAACGCTAGGGACCGTGTCTCGTTAAAACCAAACCCGGCCACTGGTAGGCCTATTTCTGAATCGTCAATATTTATTGAGACACGCAAACTCGACATGAGGAAGAAGAAGTGAGAAGTGACGAAACAATTACCACTTCAGCGTCCAACGATAACAATTGCAATATATTCTGCTACAGACTGAGTCGCAAAATACGCTTGTGCAAATTGTGTTATGATATAGTAAATGGGGTAGACGGCCGTAACGATATTTATTAACGTGAGTACGTGTGTAAGTAGATATACTAAAAACCTGTCTTCCTCAATGGTAAATGGCCTCACAACCCATTGCCTTAGTATTATGAAAGACATGTAAATAGTGCTTAGGGAACGTGTGTTGTTAGTGTTCGTAGCAGAGTCCTTAGTAGGGCTATGCGCTTAGGACTAACAGTACACGCAGTAGCTGACGTCCGCTAGTATATGATATACTAGCTGACGTCCCGCGGTTTCACCCGCGTAGTTCCCGTTCCCGTGGGAGTACGGGAATAAAATATAGCTTATAGCACTCACGAATAATGTAGCTTTCTACCAGTGAAAGAATTTTTAAAATTGGTTCATTACCCTAAAAAAACGAATACCATATATATTGAACAGTCTGCCAGCAGGCATAAGGAGTGAAACAAATAAAAATAGATTTAGAAGTAAATTAAAAAAATATTATTTAGATATGTGCTAGTGTAAGTTATATATATATGGTTATATTAACAATACTAACTTAGTACCTAAGCACCATTGTTACTAATACTGAATACTAACAAAATTATGTAGTCGGAAATTTATTCCATCTTATTAGTGTAGTGTTTATGTATGAGTGTCAAGAGACTCACCGACCCCACAGTCAAACCATTGCAACGGTTTTGTGGGGCTTAGTTTATAATTTTACTTACAATGTTTGATTAATAAATAAATAAATAATAAAAATACTTCCGGAGATTACCCCCTACATACAAACTTACAAACATACAAACAAATGTTAACTCTTTATAATATTAGTATAGATTTGCACCCTCTTGTCTCATTAGCTTCATACCATAATGATGTTCTGCTTTTTAAGATTTGTTATTATTCATGTATTTATGTCTAACTGTGAATTCCCAATATTAACTTTACCTTGAATTCCACCCCTGTCCATTTGCCTCAAAGGACGGGACAGGGCAGCCCCAAATTGGTAATTAGTCCTCTTGTCAGTGGGAGACCGACCAGTCAGAGACGAAGCCTACAGGGTCGTGCGGATGGCGGTGCGCGACCTTTTCCCCTTCGAGGGAAACTGACCTTAATACTAATATTGGCATGAAGCAGGAAAAACGAAAATTTTATCAGCCTAGGGTAATTTAGGAACAGTCACACCATCAACTGAAGAACACAAGTCCAGCCAAACTGATACTGTGAAATTTCACAATATAATAAAATTTATAAAATACACTAACACTTTGCTCGACCTGGGAATCGATTTCCACCAACATTATAAAGTTTAAAATCATTTGGAGAAAATTGACAGCCCAAAAAGGCCTCACAGAATGTGCCACAAATTTGCGATGACGTGCAAAATGGCCGTCAACAGTTCAAGGGTTAAAACCGTTGTTCGTTACATTACAGTGAATCTAACAATAGATTATGTTATTACTAGGTAGTCTTATAAAATAAGTTGCTTTTTCTGTGAATAACATCGATCACTAATAAAAATATTAGTGATCGATGGTGAATAATTTATATTTGTATCTGATGACACCTCGCAAAAACTCAAGAGTTCATCCCTTGAGTTTTTGCGAGGTGCCGTCAGTCAAGCAAAAACTGGTACACGTAGGTTGAAGATAAACAGAATAAAGCAGTGCGATAGGATTTTAACTTTTTTTCTATTGGAGGAGCTCGTGGCTAAATAATAGCCGCTCGGGTCGATCTTTAGGTTAAGCCGTGCTTGCCTAGGGTATGTGGATGGGTGACCACCCATTACATACCGAGTTTCCTCCGTGCCTCAGAAAGCACGCTAAACTGTTGGTCCCGTCTGTCATTAAAGTTTGTAGATCTTTGACAGTAGTTACAGGTAGTCAGTGGCCCATAAAGTCTGACAAGCAGCCTTACCAAGGGAAAAGGCGAGGCAGATGAATAAGGACATCCATTGAGGAAAAAAAATGTGATGCTGCACGCTTGCATCTGAACGCAACGAAGCTGTGTAAACCCCAACAGCATCCTGAATGCGTCAACGATGAACACTAAGGCACGACGACACACATGGAATATTGTACGATCATTTGCATTGAAACAAACCGTAAAACAGAACTTTGAAAGGAATTTTAACGTTGTATTAATGTGATATGAACAGAGTACTTGTTGTAATACAAGTACCTGTATTATACTATATTTCCATCGCAAATTACAGAAACAAGAAATTATTGCTTATATTAATAATGACTCCTCGTTACAAGTAGCTCAGGTAAGTCCTTCAGAAGCAGCACAATACATTTTATTATGACCTAAAAGCTAAGTTTTCATATAAAATTCTTCACAAGTGCTCGACATCGATCAATCCTCCGGTGTATCTTGATACAACAATCCGGATCTCGCATCCCGTTGAACCTTAGAAAGGGTGAGTACGTGCAAAAAAGTTTTAAGCCACGGCTTTAAGGTGACGTGTGCCCGTGCTGTTCTGACTTATAGCACGCGCGCTCAGTGCGGCGTGCGCGTTTCTCACGAACACTAAAACCGACTATTTCTCCGCAAAATTAATAATTAACAAATAAAATAGCACGGTCAGATTCTAGAGCCATTTTTTTCTCATTAAAATTTTGTTGGATGTGTTATTACTTGTTTTGGCCTTCATGGTTACCAAATAATTGGTTTGTTTCGTTTTGCTTGCGACGTATACGTAATATAAAATAGTTCGGGCTGTGTTTGTTACAACAGGTGTGTATGATTAGCTTTATTTGATTTTCTTGGATTATTTTCTGACGCTACCAAATTATGCAGTTTTGATGTGATTATCATTAGGCTGCTTTTATACCAAAAACCAAATCCACATCCGTCTGGCAGCTTTGACTTAAAAAAAAAAATTAAAGAGACAAAAATTACATAAGTAAAATGACCGACTTAAAAAACAAAGTAAAAAGTTGTTTTGAAAAAAATAAAAATAACTCAAAGATGGAAATTAATGATCACGCAGCCGGAGACTACGTATGTTTTTGGTCGGTCAGTATGCGAATACGTTCAAATTATTGATTAAAATCTATCCAGCTGATAGGATGTTTCTGATTGGTAATTGGGGGCATTCCTTGAATTAGATGATACTAATTTTCAATAATTTTGACCCCGATAACTTAGGGTCCAAACTGGGTTGTTTTAGAGAACTCAAACTTTCAAAGCTTTTTTGGAATCCACTTTTTCATTTATTTCTTGGTTATTTTTGATATGTAATGAATTCTTGTACAAACAATTATTCTGGGCCTTGTCGAGTCGAGTGGTTCATTTAAATCGTGTACTGCCCATGATATTCGAGTATAATTATAACTTCCAATTACTCAAAAATATTTGAAGCGAATCAATAAAAAAAACCGGCCAAGTGCGAGTCGGACTCGCACACGAAGGGTTCCGTACCATTGACTATATTTAGTATTTGTTGTTATAGCGGCAACAGAAATACATCATCTGTGAAATTTTCAACTGTCTAGCTGTCACGGTTCATGAGATACAGCCTGGTGACAGACAGACGGACAGACGGACAGACGGACAGACGGACAGACGGACAGACAGCGAAGTCTTAGTAATAGGGTTCCGTTTTTACCCTTTGGGTACGGAACCCTAAAAAAACTAACTAACAACTACTAACTAACTAAAAACTATTTACCTTCGTGTAATAAGGTTATGTGTCTCAATCAAACAGCGTGTGAGGAACGACTGATTTATTGGTAACCACAAGGTACCCTCTATTAATCTTAAGTCTACCTACAACATCTCCCTTCTAATATCTAATTAAATAGGCAATACATTTTTTTTTTTTTTTTTTTAATCTATCTATAATTAAGTACAGAAATATAGCTAGGTATACATAAATACAAACTTTTATCTAACTCAAACATTAGACATTTATTTACTTTTACATTATACTCACTCACTCAGCAATTACATCTTATTTACTTATATATTATTTAATTCATAATTATAATACCTAAAAGTAACATGCTATCTATTCTTGCTATTTCGGCATATATATTTTTGCAAAATTGGCATATTTTAATCAGATTAATTTTACAACGGTAAGTATTTGAAGAATTAATCAAATTCAATTAGCCTCCGAGGCGGATTTACTACTCTGCCACTTCTAGTGACAGTAACGCCCGCCCTCGGGGGCACGGGCTGCCGCGGCTGCGGCGGGGTGGGCTGGCGCACCGGCACCGGCGCCACTGCCGGCCGTTGCTGACTTGAAAGGTTACTGTTGTAATCATCTAGATCAAGATACCTATCTGCATTACGTGTGTGTTCAGATTTATTTGTGTTAGGTATTTTCATGAGATGTTGGCGATTTCGACGGTACAAGCGCCCATTTTCTGCTCTAACCC
This sequence comes from Xestia xanthographa, assembly GCA_905147715.2. Lineage (NCBI taxonomy): Eukaryota > Metazoa > Arthropoda > Insecta > Lepidoptera > Noctuidae > Xestia > Xestia xanthographa. The sequence continues at coordinate 10,807,355 of LR990649.1, read as the reverse complement.
AGTACGAACGGTCATCTTGTGCCAATTTTACCACATTTGATCTTAACCACTGTTTATCATTTTTCATTCGCACCGGCTCATTAGGGTGTAACGGTGGTAGGATCCGAGTACCCCTGTCATAATTTCTTTTAGTGCTCTGGGTAATCATTTCCCTGCGAGCTCTCAGCGCGGGCTCGTCCACAGCCGATGGACGCAGTGCCAATGTACTGGCTGGCAGTCTGGACCGCAACCGCCGCCCCATCAACAGCTGCGCCGGCGAGTACTGCTCACCCGTCACGGCGCTGTTGCGGAAGTTCAGTAGCGCCAGCTGCCATTCCTCACCACTGTCACGTGCTTTTTTCAGCAATGCTTTTATTGTACGTACATTGCGTTCAGCGAGCCCGTTTGATTGTGGATATAGCGACGAGCTCGTTACATGAATAAATCCCCACTTTTCACTAAACGTTTTAAATTCCTGTGACGAGAATTGTGTCCCATTGTCACTCACAACCTTTTGCGGGATCCCAAAGCGACTGAACATATTTTTTAATACGGCTACAACCGTAGCACTTTGCAAATTGGGTAATAATGCAATCTCCACAAACTTCGAATAATAGTCAACCACCAATAGATGTTGTTTACCATCAAGTTCGAAGATGTCAGTAGCTAGCACCTGCCAGGGCAGCTCCGGCACAGGGTGCGGTGCGAGCGGCTGACGCGGGTTGGCGGCGCGGTGTCGCTGGCACGTGTCACAGCCCAGCACGGTGCGCTCGATGGCTGCACCCATGCCCGGCCACCACATGACGTCACGCGCGCGTTGCTGACACTTGTCCACACCCAGGTGGCCCTCATGAATTCGTCGCAGCATTTCTTCACGAATCGTCGTTGGTATAACAACTTGATTATTTCTAAATAATATTCCATCTATTACATGCAACTCTTCGTGTACCTTCCAATAGTCTCTTACATTTATGTCTGTTTCTCTTTTGTTTGTTGGCCATCCGCTGTATTAATACTGACATACCTTATTTAATACTTGGTCTTTGTCCGTTTCCAGTTTGATTTTCTCTTGCATTTGTGGTGTCGCTTCTACGTTTTGTATCAGCATGTTGACATGAACCGTGACGTCATCGTTGAGGTCACGCTCTGACTGTGCCGCGGGCTCCACTGCAGCTCGCGATAACGTGTCTGCTATAAATAACAACTTTCCCCGTTTATATTGCAACTTCACACAATAATTCTGGAGCCTCAACATCAGACGCTGGAGGCGAGCTGGTGTTTCACTCAGCTGCTTCTTAAATATGGCTTCCAGTGGCTTATGATCGCTTTCCACCGTCACTTCATAATGACCGTAAATATACTGATGGAAACGTGTGCAGCCAAACACTACGGCAAGTAATTCCTTCTCGATTTGCGCCCACCGCATTTCGGTTGGCGTCAGCGTTCGAGCAGCATAAGCCACAGGCCGCCCGCCCTGCATCAGACACGCCCCCAGTCCGCGCGAACTCGCATCCACAGACACCGTGACTGGTTCATCTGGCGAGTAATATTTTAATACAGGTGCACTACTTATCATGCTTTTTAAGCACTTGAAAGATTTTTCATGAACCTTCTGCCAATCAAACTCCACATTCCTACCTAATAGTTCCCTGAGTGGTGCTGCTGTCTCGGAGTACCTGGGAATAAATCGAGCTAAATAGTTGGTTACCCCCAGGAACCTCTCCAGCTCCTTCTTGTCACAAGGCGTAGGTATCTCCTTAATTCCCTTGACACGGTTTTCATCTGGCTTTATCCCATCACTGCTGAACTTGTGGCCTAAAAATGTAATTTCTTTAACTCCAAATACACATTTTTCTTTGTTGAATTTAACCATATTCTCCGTAGCTCTTCGTAGAACTTCCTGTAATCTATCATCGTGCTCCCGTTTTGTTCTACCCCAAATTAATAAATCGTCAATGTAGACTTCTACCCCCTCCATTTTGAAAATTTTGTACATCTCATTGTGAAAGATTTCTGGTGCACAATTTATCCCAAATGGTAAACGTAGAAACCGGTATCTCCCGAATGGCGTGGAAAACGTACAGAGTTTGGAACTTTTGTCTGTTAGTTTTATCATCCAAAACCCGTTCTTCGCGTCACACTTAGAAAAATACATGGCACCAGATAAACTACTAGAAATCTCTTCCAGTGTTGGTAGCTGAAAATGACTTCGCTTAACCGCACGATTTAAATTTCTAGGGTCCAAACACACACGCAAGCTCTTATTGGGCTTTTCTACCACTACTATACTTGACACCCAATCAGTAGGCCCGTCTTCTTTTTTAATTATTTGCAAGTTTTCCATGTTATCTAACTCTGCTTTCAATCTAGGCCTTAACTTAATCGGATTTTTTTGCGTGGCGCTGACTACCGGCGCACGTACGGCAAAATGATCGATTTACGACGACAAAAATATTTCTAACGAAAATTTGTTACATTTAATTATTTAAACATATTTTTGAGTGGCTATTACCTATACTAAGCAGATTGACGTTTTCTATCTCAACCTACGGACCTATAAGTACTGATTTTTAATATATTGAAATTTTATTCTCAGGGGATCAGAGTTAATACATAACCAGTGTAAAATGTCCGTGTTAGTATTAATTCTTGAAGTTTTTCGTGAGTACCCCAAAATCCTTCTTTGGTCGTCCTGAAACCGGTTTCTTACTAGGCGTCTGTTGGTCTCCTTGTATGTTCGGCATTTTGAACTCCTCATTTAACCAATCGTGATGATTTTTAATCAGTCGGTCATGGATGCGATGGCATTGTTTCCATTTTGCAAATAACTTTGCCACAAACACTTTAATTTTCAATTTGACCGATTTTCAAAGTCTTCGCCATATTTTACAATGCTAAATTTGTTCAAAATATACTTAAGTAAATGTTCAATGCATTTAGGCAAAGAAAATCTAAAAAAACTTTCACTTTTTAAAACAAAATACAATTCTAGTCTTTTAATACTTCGCATTTCCACGTTACCATTTCGACTACCTGAAACAAAAACAACAAATACTCAAAGATGTGCAAATACGTGCAGCTAAAACCAGTTTCCTCGTAATAACAACAATCAGAGTTATTGATAATAAACAAATTTAAACTGGTACTCGTTGGAACTTTTTAGAAAAGCTTCCACGAATTATTTTTCTACAGCAAAACAAGATTATTGTAAGTCTATCGATATATTTAGATTATTTTCTATGTTTAAAGCATTGAAAGAACTCAATAATAGGTTTAAAATGAAGTACTTACTACATGGTAATGGATCCATAATAAAAAAACAAGATTTCACTTCAAAACAACTGCACATGGACACAATGTGTTCGCACCGAGTTTAGTAGAATACTGGCGGCACGCCTAACAATAAGCGAAGAGTCGAACAATAGCGACTTTTGTAAACGGGTCTCGCTCGCAAATAAAAAATCTTTTGTTGATTTTTGACCATTGAACGGTAGAGAACACCAAACGTATGTAATTAACGTATTTCAATGATTTTGTTTTAAATGCTCGTTTTGCCTTACGTGCGGCGGCACTGACTCATCAATCTGAATACAACACTGATTAGGTAAACAACCGATTCCGGTAAAAATAGTTTCGTCTACTTGAACGCTGCTGTTTAAAGACTTTTGATCACACCGTGATATGAGACCCAGCTTTGAACACGCACCCAACCCCAATAAATTATTGCAATTCAAGTCCAAGACAAAAATATTTTGTTTACAGCTCTTATTATCATATTTAAGAATAGCATCAAAACAACCTAATACAGGTAACTGTGTTTTGCTGATTTCTCGTAGCACAGTTGTACATTCTCTAAGATTATTTACATCAAAACCGGCTTTTTTATAACTATTCACTGATAAGACTGTTGCGTCCGCTCCACTGTCCAGCTTGAACTTTAATTCCACTCCGTTTACGTTTATAATTGAATACCAAGACTCGCACCACTTATTATCAGCAGATTCAATTGAAATATTGTACATAAGTAGCTCACCATTGTCGTAGTCCCCGCATTCCTCACCGCATGAGTCATCATACCGTTCCTGCACTTCATTCATTAAACGCACTCGACAACACTTAGCGAAATGACCTACCCTTTGGCACCTTCGACACTTAGCTGAACTTGCTGGGCAACGGTCACTCGCGTGTTGATACGCACACTTTCCGCACACACTACCCGGAGACTTATATGTATCACTACGTGGAGACACAGGGCCCAAGGCAGGGGTCCCGTTTGGGCCCGGGTGACGGGCACGGTTCCCTGGCCGCGCTCGCCGCCGGGCGCGGGAGGGCGCGCCGCGCGCCACCTGCTCCACCGAGGCGGCGGCGCCGGCGCTGCTGCCGGCCGCGCGCGCCGCGCTCGCCTCACACGCTGCTCCTTGCAGTCCTGCTCGCTCCGCCGCACGACACCACTGAATAGCCTCATCCAGCGATAACTTTGTTTTAGCCAATAATTTTTCTCGCATGTGATTATCTTTTAACCCCCGAATCATTTGTGTTAGAATTAAACTATTCCTTAAACTTCCAAACTCACAGTTCTTGCTATTGACTTTCAATTCTCCCAGATATTTATCATAACCATTATTATGCTGATAAGTCTCAAAAAACATATGCCGTTCATAGTTTATGTTTTTTGTTGGATCGCAATGCTCAGCAAACTTTATGCATAACAAACTGTAATCCTGTTTTATCTCTTCCGTTACGTCAAGTTCTTCATAAATTTCCCGGCCATACTTTCCTATGACGTGCATAAATAAGCCACACTTTTCTTTCGAGGGTGCAGAATCTTTTCCTGCTGCGATCAAAAAATAGTCAAATGATGATTTCCACTCCTTCCAGTTACTGGCAAGGTTACCATCTTGCTGTAATGGCGCCGGTTGCTGAATCATCGCACTTGCACTCATATTCCCAACTTTTGTTTCCGAATTGGGCATGTTGTCACACTACAATACTATTGTACAAACACGATTTAGGTACTGTATTCCCGATATATTTGACTGATTTCGTAAAATTTTACACCTGACACCATGTAATAAGGTTATGTGTCTCAATCAAACAGCGTGTGAGGAACGACTGATTTATTGGTAACCACAAGGTACCCTCTATTAATCTTAAGTCTACCTACAACACTTCGCTATCGAACTTTTTGTAATAATTTACTAAAGAAGCTCAAACGCGAATATGAAAGGTCAGAATTTCAGAAGGCAGGAAGGAACCCAAAAGCTAAAACTTTCTCTTCAGAGTTACTGAAATGTGAGGACGACCCTCTTCTCTCTGTCAATCTGGTAAACCGATACTTTGCGAATGTGGGCAGCACCCTGGCATCCAAGTTCCCGAATTCTCCATCACAAAATAACTTTTCAGACCTCCACGTTTCATCCCAGCTAGTTCTTCTATGACAGCCCCGCTGGAATCGATGGTCATGTACGATGTTGATGACGCCGAAATTGAAGGCATTATCTTATCTCTCAGAGATTGATGTGCCGTTGGTTATGATAAAATCCCATCCACAGTTATCAAGGCCACAAAAGATACAATTGTCCCTCTCCTTGTCCACATATTTAATCTCTCGCTATCCTCTGGTATTTTTCCGGATGTTTTCAAAACTGCCATAGTCCACCCTATTTACAAGGGAGGAGACAAGGATCTTGTTTCCAATTACAGGCCTATATCCGTCCTTTCAACCATCTCAAAAATCTTCGAGAAAGTCATCAACGCGAGGCTTGTGAAATTTTTAGCGAAATTTAATATCCTGGCCGAAAATCAATATGGCTTCAGAGCGGGAAAGTCAACAGAGGACGCTACCTTGGAGCTCACAAGTACAATAGTCGCATACATTAACAATAACTAGAAATCGCTTGGTGTCTTCTTAGACCTCTCGAAGGCGTTCGACACCGTTTCTGTCCCCAAATTGATTAACAAGCTGGAACAGATTGGCATACGTGGAATTGCCCTCGAAATCTTTCGTAGCTACTTATCGGGGCGTAAACAGGTTGTGAAGGTCGGACCATGAGTGATGAAGAAAATTTGTTTTATGGGGTCCCTCAGGGCAGTGTCCTAGGACCAACCCTCTTCCTCATATATGTTAATGAGCTGTGTTAGTTATCTCTTCCGAACACAAAAATTATTACATTCGCGGATGACACAGCTCTCATAACCCATGGCAAGGACTGGTCAGAAACTCGTGAAAAGGCAGAATTGGCACTGAGCATGGTTGTGAGGTGGTTAACCTCGAACCTGCTTACGCTCAATATATCTAAGACTAAGTTCATCCCCTTCACCCCAAGTATTCTTAGCCAACCGCCTTTGTCGTTTGAGATAAGGACCCATGTGTGTACTAACCCAGTCGCCAACACCTGTAACTGTGCCCAAATAGAACGGTCTGATAGCATAAAATACCTTGGAGTTATATTGGACAATCTTTTGACATGGAAAAAACAGATTAATTCAGTTGTGGTTCGAGTCAGAAGATTGATCTACTTATTTAAAAAACTTCGAGCGGCTGCTTATTTCCAATGCTTTAAAATGGTCTACTTTGCCCTCGCTCAATCAGTACTCGGTTACTTCATAATCACTTGGGGGGAACGCACAAGACAACCATGCTGCGGCTAAGAAACCTATTAGATTTCCCACATCTGAGCTTTACTCAGTTTGTGAGGTCCTCTCTGTGAGACAATTGTTTGTGCTGCAAACAGTTCTTAGGAACCACTTACTTCTCCCTTACGAACCTCAGTCCCTTACAAAGAAGCGTCGTGCCAACAGAGTCTGTAAGACTGTACGCTGCAGGTTAGCGATGGTCAGTCGCCACTTCACTCACACCAGCTCCCAACTTTATAATGCCATAAATATAAAAATTAAAATATACCCTATGACTAGGAATGAACTGAAGAGAAATGTGACCCACTGGCTTAAGTGCTTGTCCTATGATGAGACTGAGCAACTTATGGTGTCATAAACACGGTAGAAACACACACACAAACACACACACAAATACACACCTCATCCCCACCTCCACTCTACATTATACAACATAGTCTTTATATTTTTTCTTTTTTTGTTCTATTTTAATTTATTTTTGTCATCCTCAATTTAACTTCTTTTAGGTTAATCTGGAACAATGTCTATGATTGTATGTATTTTGAATTGGGCGTTGATAGCTGCGCCGCAGTACTTTACTTTTGTAGCTATCTTCGTTTTTACTGTGTACTCTGTAAACTTAAGTTGTTCCAAATAAACTTTATTTTATTATTATCTTTCTTTTAATATAAAAATGAATCACAAAATGTGTTGGTAAGCGCATAACTCAACAACGCCTGGACCAATGTGACCAATTTTTTTTTTTAAATGTTCGTTGGAGTTCAAGGATGGTTTTTACGGCGAGAAAAAGAAAAAAAAAGAAAGGTAGGTAGGTAGTAGGTAGGTAGTAGGTAGGTAGTAGGTAGGTAGTAGGTAGGTAGTAGGTAGGTAGTAGGTAGGTAGTAGGTAGGTAGTAGGTAGGTAGTAGGTAGGTAGTAGGTAGGTAGTAGGTAGGTAGTAGGTAGGTAGTAGGTAGGTAGTAGGTAGGTAGTAGGTAGGTAGTAGGTAGGTAGTAGGTAGGTAGTAGGTAGGTAGTAGGTAGGTAGTAGGTAGGTAGTAGGTAGGTAGTAGGTAGGTAGTAGGTAGGTAGTAGGTAGGTAGTAGGTAGGTAGTAGGTAGGTAGTAGGTAGGTAGTAGGTAGGTAGTAGGTAGGTAGTAGGTAGGTAGTAGGTAGGTAGTAGGTAGGTAGTAGGTAGGTAGTAGGTAGGTAGTAGGTAGGTAGTAGGTAGGTAGTAGGTAGGTAGTAGGTAGGTAGTAGGTAGGTAGTAGGTAGGTAGTAGGTAGGTAGTAGGTAGGTAGTAGGTAGGTAGTAGGTAGGTAGTAGGTAGGTAGTAGGTAGGTAGTAGGTAGGTAGTAGGTAGGTAGTAGGTAGGTAGTAGGTAGGTAGTAGGTAGGTAGTAGGTAGGTAGTAGGTAGGTAGTAGGTAGGTAGTAGGTAGGTAGTAGGTAGGTAGTAGGTAGGTAGTAGGTAGGTAGTAGGTAGGTAGTAGGTAGGTAGTAGGTAGGTAGTAGGTAGGTAGTAGGTAGGTAGTAGGTAGGTAGTAGGTAGGTAGTAGGTAGGTAGTAGGTAGGTAGTAGGTAGGTAGTAGGTAGGTAGTAGGTAGGTAGTAGGTAGGTAGTAGGTAGGTAGTAGGTAGGTAGTAGGTAGGTAGTAGGTAGGTAGTAGGTAGGTAGTAGGTAGGTAGTAGGTAGGTAGTAGGTAGGTAGTAGGTAGGTAGTAGGTAGGTAGTAGGTAGGTAGTAGGTAGGTAGTAGGTAGGTAGTAGGTAGGTAGTAGGTAGGTAGTAGGTAGGTAGTAGGTAGGTAGTAGGTAGGTAGTAGGTAGGTAGTAGGTAGGTAGTAGGTAGGTAGTAGGTAGGTAGTAGGTAGGTAGTAGGTAGGTAGTAGGTAGGTAGTAGGTAGGTAGTAGGTAGGTAGTAGGTAGGTAGTAGGTAGGTAGTAGGTAGGTAGTAGGTAGGTAGTAGGTAGGTAGTAGGTAGCTTATGTGACGCAGACGAAGTTGCGTGGGTCAGCTAGTTATTTATAAAAGTTCCGAAGTTTACCCCCGACATGTTAACTTAGAAACTATCCCTTTATAAAATTTGTGTAGATATAGGTATTCAGTAATTTTAATAATATAAGTTATTTATTTTTCATCTCTTGTTGATAAGTCTACGTTTACAAGCTCCTTGGACCCTTTGTAAATGGATTACGAACAGAAATTGGAATTAAGCTCCCGCCATACCTGATAACTGTTAGTGTCCTAATTCACCAGGTTACGTCGTCGGTAACTTAATAGAGATTTAGTATTGGGGACGAAGGGATAATAGCTATAACCGAAACCTCATGTAACAACTTATTAGGAGTTCTGTTTCATAAGGAATACAGCAACATTTGCGCTAAACATGAAAACAATCCAAAGGAAGCAGAAAAGGACAAAGGAAAGATTAGAGCTCACCTGGAAGAGAATTATGCTACTAATGAAAGATTTACTAGTCATCAAAACTATTCTGTAATCAAGGACACTCTAGTTGCAAGTTTTGATTTACAAAAGATTTTAAATACGCCTTATGGTGACAATATTTTGAATTTTGTTATTCTATAACAGAAAATACACTAAGTGTAACTTTACGATTTATGAAACACAACAACAACAGCCCATAACGTCCACTGCTGGACATAAGCCTCTATAACAGAAAATACACTAAGTGTAACTTTACGATTTATGAAACACAACAACAACAGCCCATAACGTCCACTGCTGGACATAAGCCTCTCCCATGTTGGGAGGAATTTGCCGTAATCTCCACGCTTGGCAGGCGGATTGGAGATCGCAGTGATGAAATACTAACAGAAAACGCTGCTGCCCATTCTCAGGTCTATGGAGGCGCAAGGTGTTCTGCCTCAGACATTAGTAGCCTTATACGACACCCGTGAGTGTAATGAGTTGGTTCTATTCTAGTCTGCCGGATACCACGCGGCTATTTATGAAAGCTCTTCAGTTATGAAAAAATCGGGGTGTGTCGCTAGTCATAAATATCTTAAATCATTGCAGAAATTTCCAAACGCCTATGTAAAAGTTCATAGCAATATGTCATTTGTTTGCAGTTTTTTATACCTATTGACGTAGGAGTTACACAAATATATATTCAGGATTGTAAAGATATGAAAAGTTCCTGAAACTTTTTTCATATGAAATACTATTATTCAGCTATTCAGCATTACATATTGCAAGGTTCCATGTTTATACGTTGCTGGGGCACTTCTATTTAGCCATCTCCTATAAGATATCCGTACGTCAAAAGTGCGTACCTACTTCACTTTCTGTCAACAACCTCTTTACACTCTATTTTTTCATACATTTTTTCAACAAGTCGACCTTTACACTATTTTTTATTAATAGATTGGATCCAACGTAGAGGTCAATTTAATGTAAAGGACGGGACTACAAGATGTTTGGTTAGTAAAGGACATTACTAACAAAGTCAATGGAGTAAGGGACGTCTATTTTCTTAAATAGCTAATAAATGTTATACAGGTAGACAGAGCACTAAAATATAAGATGATTCCTGATGCCCGCGGCTTCGCCCGCCCTCAAATTGTATACTAAAACCTTCCTCCTGAATCGTTTTATCTATTAAAAAAACCCGCATCGAAATCCATTGCGTAGTTTTAAAGATCTAAGCATACATAGGAACAGACGCGGCGGGCGCCTTTGTTTTATAACAAGTAGTGATGTGTAAAATCAGATCCGAAAAAGGTTAATTACAACAAAACTTATGATTGATTTAGTCCTTCGTCGGCCTCTCCTGAAAAATCGCATTTTGTCCCTTACCAGAATTAAACCTACGGTCGACGATATGTTGCGATAACTTGAACTGTGAAGATAGCTATATAGACCATCCCCGAAAGGGTTGAAATAGAGTGTCAAAGATTGTACGGACAAATTCAAAACACAGCTACGAAGTCGGTAACAAAAAGCTAATTACTACCTACTAAATCCTAACTTAGTTTAGACTGAGTCTGAGGACTTCGAGCCGACGGTGATTAGTGGAACAACAAACGGAGCTCCGTTTAATTTGCCTCGTCTATGAGCCTTTGCAGCAACACGGAATCAAATGTGAAAAGCAACTGGATAATCTAATTGTGTTCCGATGTGCTTCGACCTTCCATTGTGGTACACTCCATCTAATTATCTGGACTTGCTCGAATTCTGCGGGTCTGTTGATAGAACATGTTTAAAACCATACTCTGTTTGTAGAATAGGTTTAAAAATAGAGGATAAAATTTGAGGTTCCAATTCATAAATTCAATTAGGTTCAATAATTCAATAAACTCTCAAAAACGAGCTTCCAAACTACTTTTACAACAATGAATAATTAATTAAAATTGTTGGCGACTGGCTGGGACCTTTTCTTTAAGAAATATATTTTTTTATAATGACTTTTGGTCAGAAGAATGTTTTAGTTGTCAAGTGTACATGCCTTGCTTGTGTGTTGCCTTGTACATGGTTTTGTACTTCTTTTCGCTAATAAATAGCCATTACTTATATTTTACAGTGTTTCCATCATCTACACACAAACACAAATATCTACAGTCCATTTCCTCACCAACAAAAATAATTTCAAGATTACATTGCCCTTCTTCGTGTCGAAGGCGTATAGAATCGGCCCGTTTCGGAATCAGAGCGTTTGGCACTATTGCTAGAGTCCATAAATTCCTGTAGTGTGTAGCCATCAGAGCACACGGGACACGAAATCATGTGTACCATTGTTTCATCACGTTTGCACTCCAGGCTAGAGTCGTCTATAAATATTCACTTCAACAGGTTTTTCTTACCTTTGACCAACTTGTATCAGGTCTCTGCACGGTTGCAAAACAAACTAAAAATACCTAGAGTGTACCAAATAATCGAATATCAATTTATTGATTGACCACTATAAATCGAACGTCTAAAAACTCGAACGTGTATAATATAAATAAAATATTCATTATATTCGTACACACAATACAGCAAGTGTTCAAAATATCGAATGTTTGTTTGATCTAGCGATCAACGCATCGCATACCTATTCATTGTATCCAAATATCATTGTACTGAATACTTTTTTATACAGAATACATGAAACACACCAATAAATCACATTTTAACCTTTGATTTGTTATCTTTTTTTTTGCTAGCCCATATTGTGTCCCACTGTTGGGCCAAGGCCTCCCCTTTGTCCCTTCCAACCTCTCTGTTCTGTGCAATTTCTGAACACGTTTGCCCCGTTCAATTTATAGTGGTCGACTAATTGATATTCGATTATTTGGCATTCGATATAATTATGGCATAATAGGACCAAATAGAAATAGCGGTATTATAGAGCCTTGAACAGCTAAGTTAGTCAATGGGTCACTGGGTCACGCATGACCTGAATGATGACCTGGACATAGAAAGGGAACGCAGGGCGATGGCTGTCCGAGGTAATATGCTGATCCGCAGATTTGCACGTTGTACGACGCAAGTCAAAATAACCCTTTTCAGAGCATACTGCCAGTCTTTTTACACGTGCAGTCTGTGGGTCAGGTATACGCTGAGGGCATACAACGCCTTGCGTGTCCGCTTCCGGGATGTTCGCCGACGCCAGGGTGGATGGCTTCTATGCCATAATGCGGAAAAGGTGCGCGTCTATTCTCGGTAGAGTACGTGCTAGTTCCCACAGCATTCTAAATGTATTTTGTGATAGGTGGGACAGCCCCATGCTGGCTCACTGAATACGGCTGCACACGTAGGTGTAAGTTGTATCTATTTTGTAAATAGTGTGTTTCTAATTTTTTACTAACATTAGGTTATGACTTACTAACACCATAAGGATTGTATTTGATCTGAAATAAATTCAATATTATTATTATTATTATAGCATGTTAGTAGATAAGTGATCATTATAAGGTTCAATATTTTGACGGCATTAACTAGTGTTAATTGGAACAATTAATCATGCAATAGTTGCCGAGTCATGGCCGCATCGTACATTTCTTAAATTATGCTGAAAGTCACGGTCATGGTCAGTCACAAAATTGATTACGAGTATGATTGACTGAAAAGACTAATTTCATTCATTATGTAACAATACTAGGTGGTGGATGGACGCCACGGTTACCACGTTATTCAATACATCATTCTGAAAATTTGTCATCGGAAAAAAGTTGCTGAATTTTTTTTTATTTTTTTTTTTATTTTAAAATAAATTAAAAGTAATATTTTTTTTAATTAAATTCAATTTAAATTGAATTAATCATTTATAAAAAAAAAAAATAAAGCTTATCCCTTAAAGTATAATATTATTTTATATATATAAAAAAAAAAAAACATTTTGACCGTGTGAAACAGCTGTTTTTTTCGCGGGGTTCAAAATGATGAACTGAATTCGTGATAACCGATTTAGCATCGGTGTTCCTTGTACAGTGTATAGCATGACGCACGTCTTTATTGAAGAGCTAGGCAGACATTTACCAGTACACCCACAATTCGTCAGTTATAAAACATGGAAGCGGGACCAGGGCTGGTGCAATCCAGTCAAAACGTCGGGCTTATATTAAAGGTTAAATTCGCGATAAATATCCCGTTTCCATAATATGTTTTATATCGTGTTCTGATCGTGAAAGTTTAAAAAAAGACAATTTGTCAGTTACGTTGAAGTTAGTCAGTAGCTGCCATCAACCTGGCACCCAACCAGCCTCCTAGATGCTACTGAGAAATTAAAAAAGACAAATGCTTTTGTCTGTGCTATACGTTATTCAGGCCTTTTCATGCACAACGTGGAATTTGGTAGGTACCTACACTGAAATTCATGATTATTTAATCAGTGTTTCGTGATGAAGATTGGTTGCTACACATTCCTGCTTCAGATAATTAATTCTGAGTATCCTGTGCTTGTCTGCATGCAGGTATTTAGCTGGAATTCCCAATTGAGCTGATCCGAAGCTGTTGAGCACATAATTCAGGGTACAGGTATAGGATTACCAATCTATACGTTCAGTGAGTATGTATGGTTGGTGTTTCTTACTCTTTCGCACCAAAACTATTAAGCAGAATTTGATGAACTTCAGAAATAAAGCAGAAAATAACTTAATAAGCCACGGGCATAAGCTAGCTAGCCTACACTTAATTTATTAAAGTTTGTATATAGGCGGTAATCTTCATAACTCCATCCGTCATGCACGGAGGAAACTTGGTATGTAATGGGCAGTCACCCATCCACGGACCAACCTAGGCAGGCGCGGCTTAACCTGAAAGTCGATCCCGAGCGACTGTTAGTATTTATCCACGAGCTACATTATCCCCAAATGTCAAGTTAAGACGTTCCTGTGGGGTGCTGTGGGATAATTTCCAACCCTATCGCGATATAAGCCGCGGGCGAATGTTAGTCTATCTATACTAATCTATACTATACGTAATATTATAAAGAGGAAAAATTTGATTTTTGTTTGTGTGTTTGTTACGATTTAACTCTAAAAATATTCGACCGATTTAAAAAATTCTTTCACCTTCAAACAGTCACATCTTTAGTGAGTAAGATAGGCTACATTTTATTCCCGTACTCTCACGGGAACGGTAACTACGCGGGTGAAACCGCGTGACGTCGGCTAGTATATTATAAAAGCAATAGACTGTATGTCTATCGGTCTGTCTGTTACTTTTGACGACACGGTTGACGCAGAGGCTGAGCGATTGGCTGCTGTACTGCGCGTCGCAGGTTCGAACCCGCACGGAACAAATATTTGTATGTCCTAACGGTAGTTGTTCTGGGTTTGGCTGTTTGTTTATATGAGTTTATATGTGTCTAAACGCACCCACGATACAGTTGAAATGCCTAGCACGGGCAACGGCTCAGGTGCGGATACAGGGGGGGGGGGGGCAATGGGTGCAATTGCCCCCCCCCCAAACCGGACCAAATACGTCATTAGCCAAGCTTGAACTAATTTGACGGAATTTAAATTAAATATTCTAGTTGTATATCTTGTCATGGGCGTCGCCAGGAGTAGGCAGCGGCCCCTAGAGGCTCAGGATTTTTAAAAGTTATAGCTTTTCCTGCCTGATGCATAGATACGTAATAAATTGTAGCGTAAAATGGAATCACTTAAATTATGATATTACCCTGTCCAAGACAAGGTGTCGTGAGAATTTCTCGCTACGTGCCCCCCCCTGGCCTAAAAGCTGGCGGCCGCCTTGTATCTTACATGTCATGGATTTCTGTAAAGTAACACCCATTTATTATCAAAAGCATTTAATTTTTTTTTAATGAATTTCTTCAAAAATTGCCTGTAACGGCTGTAGAACGCTAAACGGATTTATTTTAAAATTATGTAGACCAGTGCATTAGGTTTTTATTTTGATAATTTGTATGAACATACAAATGTTTTTATCCTTTAGTCCTTATTAAATCTATCTTTCTAGGCCCCCCAGGGGATCGCGACCCGCAGGTTGAAAAACACTGATGTAGACCATGATAACTAGGATACTTTTATTTTATTTTCGCGCGGTCCCATCGGAATTAATTATTATAATAGATGACGGCCCTATCCGTCAGGTAGTCCCCGACCATTCGACGGAGGTAGATCGGCACCCGGTGATACCGGAGTGCCTCCCTAATGCAGCTCCAGGGCATGGAGTTGAAAGTTGTCGAGAGACACCGCCAAGATAACCCCACCCTTGGACACTGCATCGTCGTGAGGGCTCTCACGCGCATGATGGCGTCAACCGTAGAGCGCCCCTTGCGGAAACCGAACTGGTGTTCCGCAAGATCCGGCCCCGTCTCCGCAAGGTGCTCGGTGAGGCGGTTTGCAATTACTCTTTCAAAGAGCTTGTCCACCTCGTCGAGCAGCACCACGGGCCGGTATGCGGACGAAAAGTCCGCAGGGCGCCCCGGCTTCCAAATGAGGACCATGGCAGCTTCCCCGTCTTCCAACGAAGCGGGAACTGGCCTCTCTCCAAGCATGCGCTTAGGAGCCCCTCCAGTCAAGGCCCGAGAGCCTTCGAGGCCAGGACCCAGGCTTTACCAGGCAAGCCGACGGGTCCTGGGGTGGGATTTTTGGCACTGAGCCTGCGTACCGCCACTCTCAGGTCTACCCCAGTCACCTCCGGAGTGTCGTCGTCGTCGTCCTGTTGGTCCGCTTCCAGCACCACAGGTGGCGGAGCTATAGGCGGGGTGGGGGATGTTCCCCTCGTGAAGGGAACAGAGCGCTCACCACGTCTTCACGAGCTCAGGCCTGAGACTCTGCGCCAGTGGGGGGGTGCGGAGCTTATCCCGCACCATCTTGTAAGGGTGCCCCCACGGATCTCTGTCGAGAGTCCTTAGCATCTCCGCGTGGGCCAGATCCCTGGCCCGCAGGACAGCCTCGCGGAGAGCGGTCTTCGCCGCTCTGTACCCCTCATATAGCTCCGCCTCAATGGCTGCCGCATCCGGTGGGTGGATGCGGTGCCTGCGATGCCTGGCGTACAGGTGCCGCGCAGATATACCGGTGGTCGGAATAGGTGCGACGACAGAGCGGGGCTAGCGGACGAAATGTCAACCACCGACTCGCCCCGCATCCGCACACACGTTAGGACAGAACCCCGATTCAGGACGACCAGGCCCTTTTCCAGGGCCCAGTCCTCCACCATCCTTCCCCACACGTCTGTGCAGCTTCACCTGCGCTGAAACCCAGCCCACCAGTAGCCTACGGCCCTCCACAATAGGCTTGGCCGCCGTCACAGGGCAGCTCACCGTGACAGTTCGCATGCCCGTGGAGTCCGGGCAAAGGGCGCCTGCCCTGACCTGATCGGCAAGGCACCCTCCAGACCTGGCGACGGCGGCCACCACCTCCTCTGCGGTCACCGAGTCGTCCAGACCCAGGATGCGCAGGTCTGCGGGCCTCGACACTTGGGCCTCGTCCGCGTTTAGGGACGCTCAGCTTTTCAGCCAGAGCGTCAGCGGACGAGCCACTAGTTTCACCGGGGATCTCCAGCAACCGAGCTCCCGTCGCGGTGACTTGCCGGGTGCCACAGCCGCAACAGCAGCCGCGTACGATACCGTGCTCGGGCCCGCGGCTGCCCTGTTTGCACCCAGGGGGGGTGCAGGACGATTCGCTACAGGGCGGAGAACCGCGCCTGGAATGAAGCCAGCTCCTGCCGAACTAGGCTCAGGACCTCGTTCTCGACCGGCACAGGCTGGCTCTGTCCCTACTGCCGGCCCCCATTCTGAGGCGCCACGTGGGAGCCAGCCTCACGCAAACTGGTCAGGTCTGCGTGGAGCTTAGCGTTCTCCTTTCGGAGATCCTCCGTGGTGGCCGTCAGGTGGGCCACCTCCGCCCGCAGCTTGGCCAACTCCTCTCCACCTATCGGAGGAGGAAGAGGGGAAGGCCCCGCAAAGTTGGCCTCTGCTGCTGCCATGATGGAGGTGGAAGCCCCGGGTATGGCCTTGAGTTTTGATGCCGTCTTCATTTTCAAGGCCACGCCCCTTATCGCGGCTCCCGCCTCTTCGAGAGACCCGCGAGCAGATATGGCCCGGTTGGCGCCCTTCTTCGGCCAGACTCGCCGACCTCTCGGGGCAGACATCCCCCTCCCCCTGCCTCTGATCCCACCACGCTTGTTGGTGGGGATCTTTCTGGCCGAGGCTTCTTCCTCTCCGGATGACGACCCCCGGTCGCCATCCCACCTGGACCGCTTGCGGAAGAACTTGCCGTTCTCCGCAGCAGTCACGGCCCTCGCGCAGCAGGGCTCTCCGAGCTGCCCGCGCTCACTTCGCTGGATGCGGCATTGGACTCCGCATCCCTCCTCTCCTCTCCTTTGCCGTTGCCGGCGGTGTTGTTGGTGTTTTTATTTTCATTTCCTGCAGACCCCTGTACCCAAGATGAGCAGATTTTAAGTATTTATTACTCGCCCAGGGGGTCTGCAGGTACCCTGGCGAGGAGCCCACTAGCGACTGATTCGTTCTATGGAACACCCGTCAGCCATACATCCACTCGCGGTGCGTTGCCGCTTGGGATTCGGGGTAACTTTTATAGAAGGTTTCTACCTCGCGATCCGGGCAGTTAAGCCAAGACCCTCGGTCCCTATCGAAGCCGCGAGACGTGATCCACAGCACTTCGATAATGGGATTACGAGATTGGCGGTGACAGAGAGGACCCTCCTTCTCTGTCTACTCGGAGGCAGGGTGAGGGCACACCGAGCGCGCCCTCACTCCTCTGCTATGCCCTCTGCTTTAGAGAGGGTCACGCCGAGGAACGCACCGTTGGTCCTGGTCAGACCCCACCCATGTCAGAATAAATAGCCGCGGCAATAACACTCCCCAAGGGATAAAAGGAAATTCTCATTTCCTCTAATTCTACGGGGAAGGATACTGCCACGCCCAGGGTGCACCGGCCCAGCAGCTGCTCTTCCCTCCAGACGTATCTAGAGGGACCAGCAGCCGCCAGACACACGTGGAGGACTTCTGACATCGCACCCCATGGGAGCCCTTAAATATTTATTTTATTTTATTCTGTTTTAAGTATATGTTGTTATAGCGGCAACAGAAATACATCATCTGTGAAATTTAAACTGTCTAGCTATCACGGTTCATGAGAGCCTGGTGACAGACAGACGGACAGACGGACATGGAGTGTTAGTAATACCCTTTGGGTACGGAACCGTAAAAAAACCGGCCAAGTGCGAGTCGGACTCGCGCACGAAGGGTTCCGTACCATTATTTAAAAACATTAGACAAAACTGAAAAAAAATCACGTTTGTTGTATGGGAGCCCCCCTTAAATATTGATTAAATTCTGTTTTTATTCTGTTTTAAGTATTTGTTGTTATAGCGGCAACAGAAATACATCATCTGTGAAAATTTCAACTGTCTAGCTGTTACGGTTCATGAGATACAGCCTGGTGACAGACAGACGGACAGACGGACAGAAGGACAGACAGACGGACAGACAGCGAAGTCTTAGTAATAGGGTTCCGTTTTTACCCTTTGGGTACGGAACCCTAAAAATGGTGCTGTGCGTATATAATATCCGTGTGCTGTGCGTCCACAGCCACACCAGTGGAATAAAATGTTGAAAAAAAACCGGCCAAGTGCGAGTCGGACTCGCACACGAAGGGTTCCGTACCATTATTATCAAAAAAAGGGCAAAAAAATCACGTTTGTTGTATGGGAGACCCCCTTAAATATTAATTTTATTCTGTTTTTAGTATTTGTTGTTATAGCGGCAACAGAAATAAATCATCTGTGAAAATTTCAACTGTCTAGCTGTCACGGTTCATGAGATACAGCCTGGTGACAGACAGACGGACAGACGGACAGACAGCGAAGTCTTAGTAATAGGGTTCCGTTTTTACCCTTTGGGTACGGAACCCTAAAAAACCTAAATAAATTAAAATGAAATGGAATAAAATATAATAGTCTTTTCTTTATGGCTATTCTGTTCTTTATAGGAGGCTAATAAAGGTGGGTAACATAAACCCAAAAGGGTTTAAAAATCGAAAATACTCGCACAATGTGTACTTAATTTTAATAATATTGTCATAGATATAGATTAACGGTGCAGCCCTAAAAGTAGTGGACAGGTTTAAGTATCTGGGTCACATAGTAACTGGTGACCTTAAGGATGACGAGGACATAGAGAGGGAGCGCAGGGCTTTGGCGGTGAGAAGCAATATGCTCGCTCGCAGGTTTGCACGCTGCACCAACGAGGTGAAGGTAACACTTTTTAAGGCGTACTGCCAGTCCTTTTACTCGAGTGGCCTGTGGGTGAAACATACGCAGCGAACCTACACAGCCCTGCGCACACAGTATAATAACGCATTTAGGATGCTGTTGGGGCTGCCGTGGCGCTGCAGCGCGTCTGGTATGTTTGCTGAAGCGCGTACGGATGGTTTTCAAGCCATCATGCGCAAGAAAGCAAACTCCTTGCTGCACCGTCTACGAAGCAGCAGCAACAGCATTCTAAATATGATTGCCGCCCGTTTTGACTGTCCTTTCCAGAATCAGTGGGTAAGGACAGCCATAGGCATAAGTTAGATATAGGTACTAAAAATACTAACATATTTGTAGGTACATTTTTGTGTTACTAACACACTAACATTCTATGTTTATATGTTTTTGTTATGTTTTATCTTTTATAATAATGCAACTTATATGGAGATTTCTCTGAAATAAATAAATAATAATAATAGCGATATTAATAAAATTGTGCTTGTCATAAGGCATTTTGGTTATATTTTTGTATTTTCAATACAAGTCTCGTTCGTTTACCTATACGTTACGTTTACACCGCCATTGCAAGCTATTCGTACTCACGTTTTATGTCAATATTATTTTTACAGAAGCTGAAACAAAACGATTCTCAGCATGACGGTGACTGACGCGCGGGACACCACCAAGAAACATAATTGCTTCAGTGGGTATGTATGCGTTTTGTATGAGGTTTAGCAAGATAAAGACGAATCCTTTTTTTTTTATTGGGACAAGCCCGCCACACTGTTCCCAAACCACTGTAACTCCTGAAAGCCAGAATCAACAGTGGTGACCACCAGAAAAGCAATGAAGCTCGACGAAGTCCCAGAGAATGAATTTAACTGTAAAAAGAAAGAAAGAAAAAAGTTTATTTGACGTCAGATAAAAGCACACACACATATAAAAAAAGATACAAAATAAGGAGGAAAAACAGCTGTGTGCCTCACGGCTGCGCCAAAAAGGTCCATTTCAGCATTCGTGCCAGACAGGTGATGGTGATTCTGTCTGACGCTGGTCTTCCAATGTATTGGATCCCGCAACGAAATTAATCAGAAAAGAATAGCGGAGGAGTAGGAAAATCCGTGATTTCCACTTCCCTCCATATCAGCAGGAGACAGAAAGAAACAAGGCCAATAGGCGCAAAGGGACGTTTACAACTGGGATAGGCCCAGTTGCCTAGCACCACGGATAAAATATTAACATTAATGGGTCCTAAGTTGTGAGCAGTTATACTTGATTCCAATAATAGGTATGGCAAAAACGCTTGAACGCACGGAAATTTCTTCTAGTTTCTACAAGGTCTGTGTAGTAAATAACTCCGGATGTAACCTGTACACTATCCAAGATAATATTGCGTTCATTCTGCCAAAGACAGAATGAACGCAATATATGCACTCCCATAAAATATGATGTGCTGATTGTTCATATTCGCAGTCAGATGTGACGATGTGATGTGAGTGTGATGTGAGAAAGACGTGTCTTGTGGAACAGGTTAATACTATTAAAATTCTCAAAACATTCGCCTGATTTATTATCTGGCTTTCCTAAAATATTGCATGAGGTTGTCCCTGTTGTCTCAATTTCTAATTTAAATGAATCACTGATTCATTCATCGTTGACAAACTATTGGCAGAGTAATTTGGCTTAGGTAATATTGCATTGATCAACAGAGGCATCTTGATTAGCCAAGTTCTTGGCTGTAATATAAAAATAATAATATAGCGACACAGATACCCGTATTTTCCAACAGTTTGTAAGATAGTACCTGTCTACAAGATGTCTATCTTTTGTCAAATAAAAATTTTTGCCACTATAATTGTTGATGTCAATTAAATGAAATGCATTACTATTGAATGTCAAATTTAATTATGTAGGTAATGTGTTATTATTAGTATATCTTATTAATATTCTTCCTGTGGCAAACTTTTACTATAAGGAACAACATAATTTTTCTCAAATTTAAGTTTGTCAAACTACTGGAGCAGTTCTCCTTTGTTTATTATATGATATATTTGTTTTATTAATATGATGTCCTGGTTAAACTTACAGTTATTAATTTCTTTATACGTCACACGCACCGTCGAAAGGTTTAAAATAGCCTCGTTACGCAATAAAAAGGAATATAAAACAACACGATTCCTCTATTTGATTACAAAGTTCCAGTTCATTCGAGCATGGTGAAACCATCATTGGACAGTGTTTAGGTTATGTTGTTATGTGCCGCTGAAGAAGATAACCTGTCATATCAGAAACAGCATGAAGCATCACCTACGAAGCGTCTGCACAGAAGGAACTTTATAAGCAACCATGCCGATGACAGTCCCATAGACACCCCTATCGATAGGTTTGCCATATTCCAAGGCAATTTTTGTCATGATGACGATGATTATCCTGAGAAGTGAGTGAGAAGTGTATAGTTTAGTTATATCCGTAAAACTTTACACATTTAAGATCAAGGAACACAGTATTGTTTTCTTAAAAGCACAGTATTAACAAATAACTTTTGCAGTGCTACGCAAAAACAGAGTTGCTGTTACTCGATAACATTAAAAACCTCAGAATTTTGTTCCAGACCGTACAAACTCAAGACAAAAATCGTCATCTCAGCACTAGCGGTCTTGGTCTTCATATCTGCATTGAGCGGATACCTCATCTGGAGTGGCGACTACGCTTCACGGGGGACGACGGAACCTCCTGATCCTATTGAGCCGTTGAAACGTTCGGCCTCCCGTCTCCATGTGTTCCAAAAGGCTGCTGTTTGCACGGACGCTCCACAATGCTCACAAATTGGCAGGTATGTACCTCATATTAAGTAGATCCAAGTAAAACCAGAAGGAAATGATCCATAACGCCAGCATTAGACGGGCTTACATTAATTACCTCGGAAAGCACGTTAAGCTGTTGGTCCCGGCTGTCATTTGTAGATCTTTGACAGTCGTTACAGGTAGTCAGTGGCCCAAAAAGTCTGACAACCAGTCTTATCAAGGGGTATCATATTAACCAGTACTAACTGGGTTGTGGAGGTCAGATAAGCAGTCGCTCATGATCGCTAAAATACTGGTATTCAGCTGCATCCGGTTACAGTGGAAGCCGACCCCATATAGTTAGGAAAAGGCTAGGCAGATGATGAGCTTCGCCCACGTGGAGTTCGGTAAAGTTTTCTATGTAATCAGGGTTATAAACTACTTGTGTGTAAATTTCATCCACATCAGTGTAGTTGTTTTTGCATAAATGAGTAACAAATATCCATCCATCCATCCATCCATGCCCACAATCGCATTTATAAATAGTAAGTAAGATGATGTCTTCATTGTTACAGAGAAATCCTCACGAAGAATGGGTCAGCTGTGGACGCAGCTGTCGCAGCCATGTTCTGCAACGGTCTGTTCAACCGGCAGAGCATGGGGCTGGGCGGCGGGTTCTTCATGACAGTCTACCTGAAGGATGAGGAGAAGGCCTACACTGTGAACGCAAGGGAAACAGCTCCCGGGGCTGCAACCGTGGACATGTTTAATGGCAGCTTTGACAAGGCTGCTAAAGGTAGGTTTTAGATATACTTTTTCTTAAAAACTTGAAGCTTTTGTAGTGCTAAGGTATAAATCATCATCATCATCATTTCAGCCGAAAGACGTCCACTGCTGGACATAGGCCTCTCCCAAATGTCTCCACATTGACCGGTCCCATGCGACTCGCATCCAGCGGATTCCCGCAATCTTCATCAGGTCATCGGTCCACCTATTGGGAGGCCTTCCAACGCAACATCTTCCGGTTCGCGGTCGCCACTACAGAACTTTTCGGCCCCATCGGCCATCCGTTCTGCGAGCAATGTGGGCTGCCCCACTGACAGTTAAGTTTGGCAATTTTTCGGGCTACGTCGGTAACCTTGGTTCTCTTGCGGATGTCTTCATTTCTGATCCGATTACGCAAGGAAACCGAGCATAGCCCTCTCCATTGCCCTTTGGGTGATATCTGCGGTTTGACCTAGGGATATATCTATATCCCTAAGTCAAACCGCAGCTGACAGCTGATATTTGCAAAGGTACGGATAAGGAAGATGGACAATAATAGTATGCTATTATAAATTATATACATTGTGATGATATAATGAGGCAGTTCCGTCATGCTGAAATAAATGTTTATTATAAGCTCCTCTGCGCTTCCACCACGCTGCTACTAAAGCTAGGAGTTCTTCATCATCATCATCATCAGCCTATTAATGTTCCCACTGCTGGGACACAGGCCTTCTTTCTATGAGATAGCTAGGAGTTACTTATAGTTAACAAATACCACGTGTTCATTGAAGATGGCCTAAAAATTACTTATAAAGAAAGAAAGTACTGCACACATTACCAGTTTCGCCTTCGCCACAGCTCCTACGTCGTATCGACACTAACTTCAACTAGACTTATTACTGCTACTTATATTTAACTTATAAATATAACACATTAATCGCTTTCTTACAACAGTCCACTGGGACATGTGCATCTTGGTACCAAGACTATGCTAAATTTATTATCCCAACCTAGGACGTCCTTGCAGTCGGTCTTACGTCTTACGGTCGTAAACCAGCTACCCTGACTTAACTCGACTAGCCTCAAGGTCCGGACCCGTCCACGATGTAACCCCATCCAACTGTCCTTGCATCATTTTCAGCATTTCCCCGAATCGTCGCTTTCAGTCCCCTCTCGCCTCCACCTTTCTCAAAATACCACGCTTCGCTCGTTGATGTTTTTTTGTGCGATCTTTCAATTGTTTTAAAGGTTCGTTTGGGTTAAACCCAAAATATGGTGAACAGATGTCGCGACCCGCACTTAGGAATCGGGTATTTCGTATATTATCGGGTGCCAATTTGGCAAAAACTCAATAACACTTTACCGACCTGGGAAACCAGGACCAAGCAAACAGGCAGTCACAATGCGTATGTATTCAAAATTAGGTACTCTAGAAATAAAACCTTACCCAACAATTTTGTTTCTATGTTACCAGGTCCTCTGGCTGTTGGCGTGCCCGGCGAGCTTCGAGGCATGTGGGCAGCTCACAAGCGATGGGGAAAGTTGCCGTGGGACAGTCTAATAGCCCCGAGTTTAGATCTGTGCAAGACCGGCTTCCCTATCTCCATGATCATGTACGACGGATTTAAGAGTGCTCCGCACATCAAGAATGATCTTCATCTCAGGTGCCTTGTTCTTGTTAACTTCATCAGTAACGGTCGATTCCGTGTAGTATCCCTTATGTTAAAACTTGTTTATTATAAGTACATTTCATAAGGCATGAAGATGATAATATGGGTAGAAAGGGAAGGTGGACTATGAGATAACTGACATAAAGACATGCTGCGTCGACCTCAAATAAATTGGGATTAAGAGCACTGACTGATGATACTGACAATATTCATCAAAATAATCAATACAACCTTCTAAGTTTATAAAAGTGCAGGAAGAACTTAAAAAACTTGACTTTTTCCACCTTTATGAACTTGGAGGGTTGTTTTGATGATTTTGATGAAAATAATTCTGTAACTAAATACGTCTTACAGCCGCGAATAATATTCTAATCAACATACAACCTAGCACTGGCCTGCAAATTGCAAAAAACTTAAGAAAATTTGAATTTCGCGGGCTGGTTGGAACATTCACCTTAACTTAAAAGGTGGAGGTTGTTGGTGTTAACCAGGCAGGCGCATGATTTAGTGCAATTTAGTTCATTACCCCTGCTCTCAAAACGGTGAAGTAAAACAGCTTGAGGAAACTGACAGTCATGTCCTAGAGCCAAATATTCGAAGACATGTGACATCTACCAACCCGCACTGGGCACGCGTGCTAGATTACCTACCTACCTTGCTGGCTTTGGAAGCAAAGAGCCAAAGAGAGGAGAGAGAGGAGGCCTGTTTCCTAGCAGTGGGAACAGTATTGGATAATAATGCTTATATTCCATGGCCAGTCAACATATACGTAATAACAAAACAAAAAGTATTCTCTACCAAAGCTAATTAATTATGATAGCTGATGAACAATATAAAGGAATCGTTTTAAAACAAATGGATTAGGTATTAATTATTCACTTAATAATAACGATTTTAGCGAATCTAACATACTATAAAGTTCTTTGTACTGGCTGATGACATGATTCTTAAAATGTTACATTATAAACAGCGAGGCATTATGTCCAAAAACAACATAATTACGCTTGATTTCTACGATCGATAAATAAAATAAAAATCTACATTACATACTTTGATTATAACCCTACAATATTATTTTATTATTAAACATATAGTTTTGTAAACCCACGGGGCACAGCTAGTACGAACATTATCGAACAGTCCAAAACCACACAAATCATCTTCCTCTACCCGTATACAGCACTAGTCGAAAGCTAACCAAGTTCCTTATATCCCCAGGAAAATGTACTTCAACACAGCCGAGGGTCAGTTCCACAAGCCTGGCACCATCGTGAAGCCCAGTGAAGCGCTGTGCAACACCTTCCAGAGGATAGCAGAGAACGGCGGCGATGACCTGTACAACGGAACCCTGGCTGCAGACCTCCTGGATGACCTGGAGAGGGTCGGCAGCATCATCACTGCTGAGGATCTGAGGCAGTATCAGTAAGGGGATTTTATGAGATTACCATTGAACAGCGTTCACTAACTCAACCAGCGCGTTAATGCGCCCAATCGCGTTTGGTTCGCTAACTGACCCAAGCGCATTTTAAATTACCGCCTTCAAAAAATGCATTAAAAATCGATTAAACAAACGTGCTTTATTCGTAAATAGAATAGTTTATTTAATGGAGATTGCCCAATTTTCAGCCTTATAGCAGTTAATAACTCAGGGCATATGGGTAAAGTTGAATTTATTTGCTGTAATATCGAGGGGAGCCCGTGGCTAAATAATAACAACCACTCGGGTCAATCTTTAGATTAAGCCGTGCTTGCCTAGGTTGGTCTGTGGATGGGTGACCACCCATCACGTACTGACTATCTGTAACGACTGTCAAAGATCTGCAACGGTTTATAACGTGCTTTCCGAGGCACGGAGGAAACCCGGTATGTGTAGTGGTCACCCATCCAGACAAGCTAGGCAAGCACAGCTTAACATAAGTTCGACCAGAGCCGCTGTTTTAATTTAGCAACGGGCTCCTCTGGATATTACAGCGAATAAGTTCAACGAAAAACAAGGCATACAAACTTCCAAAACTGAAAAAGGACGAATAAGTACTAGTCGAAGCAGTTGATGAGTTCTTTGAGCAAACAGTCTCATTTCTAATAGACGATTTTGACTCTTTACTTTTCTACTTCTTTCTTTTACTTTTCGATTATAATTACAGATCAGAACACAATCCGATCCGAGCGGCTAGCTTAGCCACCGTCTCAACTGAACGATGGGCCTGTGGCATCAACGTTAATACGTAGTTTAAACGTTTCCGTTTTTCTTTTCCAGGGCCAAAATCACAGACCCCATTGCAGTCCCCCTGAGCAACGGGGATGTGTTCTACTCCGTGCCCCCTCCGAGCAGTGGCGCCATCCTCGTTAACATCCTCAACATCCTCAGTGGCTACAACTTCACCGCGTCCAGCATCAACTCCACGGAAGACAAGATCCTCACCTACCACAGGATCATAGAAGCCTTCAAGTATGCGTACGCGACTAGGACTAAGCTTGGAGATATGGATTTCTTGGATTTGACGGAGGTGAGATGAGATTATATTTTAAGCTGGTTCGATATTTTCCTAAGATTAACACTGATTGTCTCGATGGTCAGGTGCTACTGCGGACGGAACACGCGGTTCTGAAATCTTTCCCAGGTTCCTTCGAGAAAACGAAAACCCTAACACTGCCCAGTGTTAGGGTTTTCGTTTTCTCGAAGGAAGGCAGCCGGGAGTCTGCATTTGTACCCGTATGAGAAGACCTGACAAAAGAGTTAGGTATGGTGACCAGCAATCTTCTTACCACTATTATAAATGCAAAAGGGTCAATCTGTTTGCAATTTTATCCAAATCCGTTCAGTAGTTTCTGCGTGAAGATTAACAAAAATCGATCTACTAATAGTAAGAAGATTGCTAGCCTGCATACCTCTTTCTTTGACTTACTTACCATAAGATGAACCTAGATACCTTGGTATCTACGTACCAGTAGACATCAGTCTTAGTCTTTTTACAAAACACTTGATTTACTTTTTCGCGTCATTCTTCTTCTTCCTAGCCCAGAACTTCGGCACTTCCACCGTGTCTGCGGCTGCTTGGTTTTGGGTTAAGAGGTCAGGATAGGAGGTCATTAATTATTCACGGCATTAATTCCTAAAAACCATTAGTGTTAATTTTTGCCTACAACAACATAATCAAATCGCGAATTCCCGAAGCGCAAAATTTTAAAAGGTTCTATCGGCTAGTTCATATCGCAGACGATTACCCTACCTTCTGTCTCGCTCCTTGTGCAACTCCACCTGCACTTTAAGCGACCAGTTCGAGGCCACTATTGGTGTGGTCTGGTCGAATATTGTATAATTCTTAGAGTAATCATTGCCACGGCAAAGTACCTAAGCTCCTAAGCTAGTATCTTAACTGTTGTCTATATTTCTTCCAGCTTATCCGCAACGTGACGACTCCAGAGTACGGTACAGAGGTGCGTCTGCGCATCAAAGATACAGCTACCAGCAACGTCACGACCAACTACGGGTCCGAGACCTACAACCAGCCTGATGCTGGGACCGCTCATATATCTATCATCGCAAGCAATGGGGACGCCGTTTCGGTTACCAGTTCTATCAACTATTAGTAAGTGCTTCTTCTTAGTAAGAGAAAGTGCTTCTTCTTAGTAAGAGATTACAATTGTAAGGCATTTAGTAAGTCTACTGCTATTAAACGATCGTATGAAATCGAGAGACTGCTCGTTAAAGAATCGTTGTCTTGAATCTGACATTAGTTCCCATATCAGACGAATACTCATGCAGGATTTCGAGTAGACGACAATGAAAATCATTTTATAAATTAAGAAACAGATCTATCAGCCAGAAAACAGGCAACAGAGAGAAAACACAATAGAATGACTAGTAGCCTGAATGTGTGTGAATGTGACACGTTACACAAAGTTTACTTCAGAGTTCTTAATCGCCAACATCCTATATTTTTACAGCTACGGTGCCGGCTTCTCGACCCTCAGAACAGGCATTATTATGAACAACGTGATGGATGACTTCTCCTCTCCTGGCATCACCAACTACTTCGGGCTGAAGCCTTCTCCGGCGAACTTCATCGCACCACACAAACGGCCCATGTCTTCTATGAGCCCCAGTATCATCGTGGATCGGAATGGAAACGCTAAGCTCGTGATTGGATCTTCTGGAGGAACTAAGATTACTACTTCTGTGGCTTTGGTAAGTTTAGCTTTAGTCGAGAGTGGTACAAGATGATTGTTACTTACTAATAAACCAACACAACAGCAAGCAATTCTTGATATTTTTGTTAACCACACTAAATGTTGATTTTTCATTACTGCAACTTATTGAAAGCTCGCAGACGACGCACAGTGTACGGCGTAGAACAAGCCAGGTGGACAAAAATATTTTTCAATGGTTTTGGAACTATATCTACAAATTAGTTAATTGTATAGTACTATAATATATTTTTTTAAGAAAATGCGTAGTAATTGTGCATAAATATTTTATTTCATATATACACGATTATAATACAGGAAAAATAAGAATAAAATTATCTTAATCGCTACAAACATCAACGTAATTATATAATTACGTTGATGTTTGTAACCTTAGATTAACATATTAAATACAAAAATTATAAATCTAACACTAGAGGTATTTCTTTCTCAATATCAGAATCATCAGATTCAGAATCCGATAAGATAGTCTTCCTGAGTTTGTCTTGGTTGGAGTTGGAGTCGAGGCTCCATAGTGAGAGCTATGATGAGCTTCTGCTCGAGATTGTGTCACAACAATATGCTCCTCGGAAGGATAACACGCCTTTTTTATTTAACAATGCAATCATATGATGGAAACACGTGATGACCGACTTTCATAGTCCATTTCCTAGTCTGTTTTATGAGTGAGTTGTTGATTTTGAATCAATATAATACGCTAATGCCTCGTCACTACTTAGCGGTCTATCACTTTGCACAGCACTTGGTTGTTGAAGGCTTGCAGAACCTGGATTTTCACCAATGTCCTATAGAACTCTGGCAACGTTTTTGTGTCCAGGTGTCCGTGCAGTTACCTCTGCAGCAGTCATTAATTCCCCAACACTCAGCAATTGAACTATATCAGCAACTCTACGTTTCTTAGTTTTAAAAGATGAATCTTCAAAAACTTTTTAGGTCTTCCGGTACGAGAAAGGTCAGCGGATGAAGTAGAAGGTTGTGGTTGAATCAATCGCATGCAGAATTCTATCTTATCACCCTCCAGCTTCAACTTATTCTTATTCAGGAAACGCTCTTTTGACTTTCCTGAACACACCCAATTGGTAGCAATTTTCGAAGAAATGCTGGCTAATTTCATTATAATTTCCCTTTGACATTCTTCAGTGATGTCAGAGAAATCACACTTAGACAAAATAAATTCAAATAGACGATCATTTCTTTCGTCTTTTTCGTGCTTAAGCCACTCTTCAAAAAACTCTATTTTACGAATAGAGTAAAGCTTTTCTGCAAAAATTGAAAAAAAAAAATGTTGTACACAAGTGTGCTACATAAAATATATGTCAATCATCTATAGCCATGCAGCTAAAACATATCAAAAATTCAGACTGGATACAAAAGGATACATGGCTTTTCCAAGCCTGATAAGTTGGAAAACGAAGAAATTTTTTGTTTTTTTTTTGTGTATTCATAGATAGTCTACTTTATGAATGTTTATGATACATTATAAGATTCTAACAAGAAAATAATATAGTACATACCTTCAGAATTAAAATCCATCACTAAAACTTTCCACAAAATAAGAACTGTCACCATGAGATGTTAGTGCAAGTGTCGCGAAAATGCGACTGACCTAACTCTTTAACTGCGTTTACCTTATTAGCTTACTTTGATAAACGATGACGAATATAAGACGTAAACAATTCTTGGAATTAGAGGTTTAGGGGTGTTGTTTACAGGTAGGAAGTAAAAATTTCCGGGAATTTGGTAATGACTTTTGTCCACCTGGCTTGTTCTACGCCGTACACTGTGCGACGGTAAGACGAACTGGATAAAACCAAGGACCAATGAGAGGTTTTCTTTTTGAGGTATTAAAAAAAAACTTAAATCTCCAAGAACTCTATGATGGCTGTAGGTGATAGGGTAATGAAACGCGAAATTTAGGTAGACAAAGGGAAAGACGCTGGTGCGAGCGGAACGATTCAACGCGGCGGACACACTACTTTTTACTAACTGCGGGTGGACGAAACTTGCACAGAAAAATGTACCGATATTAAAGTTTAAGCTACCCACCAACGTCTTTATAATTATTTATTTATAAATATTCCAATAGATGGCGTTACAAGTTCAAAATCAAAGTTTCTTACAACTAACTTAATTGCTAAAATCAAGCTAAAATTTAATTAATAACAATATTAATATGCGTCGCCTACAATTCCACCCCCTAGTGATGATTAGTCATCACGATCACACTCAGGTGCGAGTAAGGCGACGCGTGTGACTGGTCGTCGCAGCACGCCCGTGCGAGTGCGCACGTCTACCACGCGAATGCGCCCGTCATCCCCGGGGAGTGCCGCACTCACTACACCATGCCGCCATGAACCACGCTCTAAGTTCGGTTCAACTATCAAAACATAATCTCCTACACGCAATGACCTCTGCTCACTACTCCACTTTTGACGCGGCAAAAGTGTGGGCAAATATTCTTTGAGCCAACGTGACCAAAACATGTCCGTCAGTCTCTGCGCTATACGCCACTGCTTCCTAAGGTGGAGATCCACGTCTGTGTACCTTCCATAAGATGGTCCAATTGATGACGTACCTATTAAAAAATGATTAGGTGTCAGAGCCTCGGGGTAATTTGGATCCGTCGAAACATGTGTGATGGGTCTACTGTTGACTAGAGCTTCAACCTCAGCCATCAAAGTCGAAAGTGTTTCAGGACGGGGCGCACGCTCCTTCAATATAACTCGGAGAGCTGTCTTAACGGTGCGCACCATACGTTCCCAAGCTCCTCCCATTTCGGGTGCGCCTGGTGGTATAAAACGCCACTCAATACCTCTAAGTAGCCCGTCATTACGCAGAACATCTATATCGAGCTCAGCGATGCTGCGTTTCAACTCGGTGTCCGCTCCTCTCAGGTTGGTACCGTTATCCGAGTAGATCACAGTAGGTGCCCCTCTACGGGCTATCATTCTTCTCAGAGCCATCAGTGTAGAATCAGTGGTAAGACTCTCAGTTATTTCTACGTGAACAGCTCGAACTGTTAAGCACGTAAATAACATGCCGTAACGTTTTTGTCTACCACGACCCACTGTGACCTCCATTGGTCCAAAGAAATCAATACCTGAGAATGTAAACGGACGTCGGTTGTGCTGCAGTCGGGCCGACGGCAAGTCACCCATGCGTTGCGGTTGCGGCGTCGCACGTCGGTACTTGCAGAATAGGCAGCGCGCTGCCACCGCGCGCACAGTGGGGCGGAGCTTCAAGATCCAGTAGCGTTGCCTTAGTTCGTTGACTACTAGTTCATGAGCTCCATGTAGCGCTCGTCGGTGGTAGTACTCCACCAGAAGTCTGGTCATCCTCCGTTGACCATCGAGAATAACAGGCCTCCTGGTATCCTCCGTTACACCTTCGGTCTTGTCGATGCGGCCACCAACTCGTAGTAAGCCCGCACTGTCAAGATAAGGTGTTAGATTTAATAATCGGCTATTTTTTAATAATGGCTTGTTTTGTTTTAAACTTTCTATTTCCGTAGCAAAAGAATCATATTGACACTTTTTTATCAACAGGTCCTCTGCCTTTCGCAACATTTCATTGTCAATTCGATTGCGTTTACGTTGACATTTGTTGATAAACAGTAAGACCCTTGCAGTTGTCATTAGCAATCGAATCCACGATGAAAAGTTGTTCTCATTAGGTACTGAAAACACAGTGCTACAATTTGTCGTAGCTATGACGTTAACAAATTTTTGCTCACAAATTGTCTCAACCGACTGTTTACAGTTTTTAAGATCTTTAGGCCATTTACTTTCTGGTTCTCTTAAAAAGCCCGGACCTTGAAACCATACATCCTGAAACTGTAGTGGTGGCGCATCATCGCGCGTGGCTACGTCAGCCGCGTTCAGTCTGGATGGCACGTACCGCCAATCCGTGGTGGTGGTCAGCTCATCGATCTCACCTAGAAGATGTGCAACATACGGTTTATAGTCTCTAGGATCGCCACGTATCCACTGAAGAACAGTGTGCGAATCGGTCCAAAAATATCTTTTGTCTGCCTTTATATCTTTATGTTCACTTTGAACTGTGCTCACAAGTCGAGCTGCGAGTACGGCTCCTTGCAGTTCAAGCCTCGGGACTGATACAGGGCGCAGAGGTGTAACCCTGCTTTTACCCGCTACAAAACAGACTGATACAGTACCATTTGAGCGAATAAATCGCCAATAAATTACAGCTGCGAAAGCCTTAGTACTCGAGTCACAAAATATGTGCAACTCGGTCCTAATAATCTTAGGCGCACTCACCTCATGCTTCATGTCATCGTAGCATTGGGTCCAAACTCCTGCACTAGCATAGCATCGTGGTATGCGCAACGAATCTAGAAGTTTTAATTCGTCGAGCCACCTTACCCATCTACTATGTTCGTCGGGTTGGATGCGGCAGTTCCAATCAATGCCACTACGATGCACATTCTGAAAAATTATTTTACTTTTTATAATAAACGGCGACAAAAAACCATGAATATCATAAACAGACATTATAACACTAAGCATTTTAGCTTTAGTAGGAGGCTCCAATCCATTTAATATCGCCTCCGAAACCCGATTAAATGATACTTTAAATCCAAAGGTATCATCCGACGGATGCCACATCAAACCTAAAGTGCGCTCAGTTGTGTTCATAGCTCCGTCCTTGAATTGAACAGCTGTGGGCGCGAGCGCATCTGGCGGTATTGTTTCTAAAACCTGTTTGTCATTGCTTAACCAACCTCTTATCTCAAATCCACCGTGTTTATGAATTTGAGTAATTTGTTGTATTAACTTGATAGCATTGTTTGCATCAGGAGTGGAATACAAACAATCATCCATGTAATGATTTTTTATAATTACTTGTACGGCTTCTGGGTATAAGACGTCATATTTAAGTGCATTTTTATTTTTTATATACTGTGCTATAAAAGGAGAACATGTTGCACCAAATATTAAACTTTGCATGGCACATGTTTTTATGGGAGCACTTGGTGATTCTTGCCATAAGAATCTAAGAACATGTTGATCCTGTGGCCTAATTTTAACCCTTAAGAACATGTCCTTGATGTCCCCTACAATGACAACCTTATTTTCACGAAATCTTAACATAATTCCCATAAGTGAATTATATAAGTCCGGACCTGTTAATAAATAACTGTTGAGACATAATCCATTTACCTTTGATGCGGCGTCGAAGACGAGGCGTAGCTTTCCCGGTTTATTAGGATTCTGGACACCAAAATGTGGAAGGTACCATACGTGGTCAGCCGAGAGTTCATTTTCCTTAACTTCCCGAGCGTAACCGTCAACAAACAGTTTGTTTACTTCCTTCCTATATCGATCTGCGTACGAGTCGTCTTTAAGAAATTTCCGCATTAAAGTCTGTAGTCGCAAAGATGCGGCTTGATATGAATCAGGCATGGTGAAAACGTTTTTTTTGAAGGGCAAACCCACTTCCCATTGACTTCCGATAAGACGTGACGTATCATCCAATATTTGCAGTGCTCTTAAATGATCACTATTCTCACGGCATAAGGTTGAAATTCCAATGGAGTCTAGAGAAAAATAATGTTTAATTAAACTATTTAATTCATCAGTTTGTTCTAAGTCTGTGTGAGAGAGAGTGAACACATTGGCAGTGTTGGAGTGAGTGCGACCGCAATAACCATGAATTGACCAGCCTAACTTACAACGAGTAGCATAAGGTTCATTTTTATTACCATGAATAATTTCTAGTGGCGCAATCAAAACATAATTATCTTCGCCAATAAGTAATCGAGGCACTACATGACTTTTACATACGTAATCTTTAACTTTAGACAAATGTTTACAACCTAATTCGTTAATTACAGTTAAATTTTGTGCTGGCAAATTTAATTTAGACACTTTGCGTAACTTAATGTCATAATAATTGTTTTTGTTATATTCACTTATATGGGCACTTACGGTCGGTGCATCGGATTGATACACCTCCAGTCCAAAGGCATCAATGAACTTGATGTCACATGATTGTTCACACTTTAGTCCTAGTTCGGTAGCAAGATCCGAGTCGATTATAGACACTGAGGCCGCATCGTCCAGTAGGGCATACGTATTCACTACACCATTAGGTCCACACACTTTCACTGCAACCACTTTTAACATGACGTGATCTGAAGATAAGCATTTATCACAGTTTGATGCGACGTGCGCCACGGTAGTATTTACAGCGGGCGTCGCGGTCGGCGCGAGCGCTGAGAGCGGCGGTGGCGGTGATGACGGTTGCGCGGGCTCCGGGGCCGGCGCAGCGGGCTCGCGCGGCGCGCCGCCCGGCGCGTGCGTCGATTGTGATGACGTAGGTTTGCTCCAGTGTAGCAACTTGTGGTGTGCAAGCCCACAGTCATCTATGTCGCATACAGGTGCGGGGCATGTATTCCTATCATGTCGTGACGTCAGGCAACAATAACACAAGCCATTCATTTTTACAAACTTCCATCTGTCACGGCGCATTGCACGTTTAAAAACGCGACACTCGGGCAGCGAATGATTGCTCTTTGTGCAAAATTTACATTTATCGCCGTCCTCAACAGCTGTTGTAGCTAATATGGGTCGATTAGTGCGATATTTGTTGTCATCTCGTTTCGCGGGCACTGTGCCCTCGGTCTGCTTCTTTTGTTCACGACATTGAGGTATTCCGACTAGCGATAACATTTCTGCTTCATGTTTAAGAAATGCTGCTACCAACTCCAACTTCGACTGATTTTCACTTAACTTTTGGTAGGCAAAGTCGGTCCATTTTGCTATCAGTGTGCTCGGCAGCTTAGATAGAACAGCTGACGCGAGTTCAGGGCTTCGTAAATAATCAGGTTGATTTAGTGCACGAATAGTGGCCACACAGTTATTAATTTTAATAGAAAAATTTATTAGATCGTATTGGTACGAGGTAGGTAACGCAGGTTGCTTCCTTAACTGCGTCGTGAGGTTCAGAATAATCACTTCCGGTCGACCAAACCTCAAGTCTAGGGCTTCCATTACAGCTGCGGGCGGAGTATTACCGATTAGCAGGTCGGTGACTGCCTCCTTAGCGTCGCCTCGCAATGCTTTGCGGAGTCTCCACAGGTTTTCGGATTCACTAAATTTGCACACTCGTGTGGATTCATCGTATGCACTCTTAAAATGTAGCCACTCAACACAGTCTCCACTGAAGACAGGTAAGTCACGCGGAGTAGACAAGCGACAGAGTAGACGGTCCTCGCGTTGGCCTGACGAGGTTGCCATCATGTCTTTTAAGGTAAGTGCGAGTTGCTGAATACTATCAACAGGAACATCAGTGCACTGGATGGGGCCGACGTGAGCACGGCTAGTTGATGGTGCCGTCGGCTGATGCTGATAACTGCAGGTAGGTTCGTTGTGATCCTGATTTAGCCAATCCTCGACGTTAGAACGTGCTTGCTCATGGAGGATCTCATCACTACTAGCTTCGCTGCCATCACCTTGGAGCTCTTCAGCATCAACTTGCGCAAGGTCAGCTTCCAGCTTTTTATCTATCAGGGCCAGCTGAATCTGTGCTTTTGCTTCAGCGGCTTCTAATTCCAATTGCTTGCGTCTAGCAATGGATGATGACGTAGATCGCTTCGATTTTGCAGACGTAATCGAACCACTTTTTACGGACGCAAACGGCGTATTTATTTTTGCTGTTTCAATCTTCATTCGTTCCATGTCCTTAGACGGTATGAGACTATCGGTGCCTAGGACAGGTAATTTGACTTTAGGTTCCGCAGGTGCGTTGGCCGATGTACTCGCCATTTGCAGTTGCTGGCGCTCGAATTCCCGATGCTGTTTGCGAGTCAAAACTTTACGCGGGGCGCGCGGCGGGGATGTAAACATCACACTGATTATTATTTGGCTCGAAGACCACTATTATTGTAGGTGATAGGGTAATGAAACGCGAAATTTAGGTAGACAAAGGGAAAGACGCTGGTGCGAGCGGAACGATTCAACGCGGCGGACACACTACTTTTTACTAACTGCGGGTGGACGAAACTTGCACAGAAAAATGTACCGATATTAAAGTTTAAGCTACCCACCAACGTCTTTATAATTATTTATTTATAAATATTCCAATAGATGGCGTTACAAGTTCAAAATCAAAGTTTCTTACAACTAATTTAATTGCTAAAATCAAGCTAAAATTTAATTAATAACAATATTAATATGCGTCGCCTACAATGGCGTTGAACTTTTACTATGATAGTTGGTGCCAAAGCCAAAACGGTTGGAAAAAAAAACATTGTGTCACGTCACATACTCTCGTTGACTGACACTTTCATTTGCTCCTTCCGAATATAACCTAGTTTTCTCGCGCTTTGTTAAAATCAGATTTTTTAGGTTCCGTCTTGCATTATCATACTAACTCCTAGCGCCATCTATCCAGCGACTAGGGAAGAGCTAAAAAGAAAATCCCGCGCCTACATTAATCCTGGATCGAAAGAACTACAAGTCATAGGGCCCTGGGTCAACTGTGGGATGATGCAGTAATTTGATGTAGGTCTATCTAATATTATGCTAATGATTAATGATTATTCTGTTTATACACCCGAAAATATAATTATACTTTGATCAAGGATCATCTCATTATTCTCATTTATCTAGGGTTGTTGAAGATATAGCTTCTTGAGCCCCTGTCTTCAATAGAGACCAACTTCGAAATCTCTTTGCATAAAATAAAACTGAATATTCGTTCTACAGGTGACAATACGTAAGCTGTGGTTTGACCAGTCGATAAAGGAAGCCGTGGATGAACCCCGGATTCATCATCAGCTCAGCCCGATGCACGTGGATTATGAATTCGGTGTTACAGAGGTAAGAAAAGTATTTACGTTGAGCAATAAGTATTGGGATTCTTTAGATTCCAAGTCTATCACAGAACGAAATTAACGCCATTAATGGGGAAGGCTGGTCAAAGCCGATTGTTGAATGCATGAATGGTATTCAGAGGTCTTAGAGGTATAAGACCTTCAAATACCTTTCATGGATTGGAATCCGATTGTGGTGAAGCCCTTTTTAAGTGTTCCAGAACCACATCAGCCATTTAATTTACATCCTATCCTACCGAATTAGAGGTGGTCTTTAAACCTCTGCCACAATGTCGCTGTCAATCACTAGTCGAGAGTGTAGCTTGTGTGGGTATGAGTAATTGGAGCTGAATAAGCGTAGGTACATGGGAAGAGGCCTTTGGGACATAAACAGATTGACATACCTTTGTTTGAGGTACAGTAAGTAAGATAGTTTATTAGAAAGCCTGTAGACTATGGCATCGTAATGATTGGTGTGTGCTTAGTTTAAATTCTGAATATCTCACGTATTGATCTTCGGTTTCAACTACTCTAATTTCTCTCATTAAAAAGCACTTGACTACCGGAAACTTTCAAAATCAAAATCAAAGCATTTATTTCAAGTAAGCCAGTTACAGGCACTTTTGAATTGTCGAAACAAAGATGAAAATTAAATGTAGCTACAGTCCCAGTCACAAGACATAAAAACTGTGAAAGTACTGTAGTTGCCCATTCCCTAGCGTAGATCTCTATGGAGAAGAACGGGCAAGAAACTCCATGGACACTCTTTTAAATCAGAATATTGTTACAAAATCTTGGTTACATCATTCACGTTGAGATGGTATATTATGTGAGAACAATGTAGCAAGATGTGCACGGTAAAAGTGTCCACAGCAAAAAAACACAAACAAAAAAAAAATACAATTCAAAATAATTCATTCAAATAAGCCATGGCAACCAAGAGATGACCAGTCACAACTGACAGCGCCCGTTCACGGACATGACGCATGGATCAGCACCATTCAACTCAACCATTTTGAAGGGAACTAAATGATCCGACACATGCGCCACCATCAGCGAGACAATAGAGTGAGCATGACATACTCCAAACCGCCAGGGCACATTCAAGTCAAAAAAAAAAGACGTAGGTTTCCAGTGAATGATAGCTTTCTAGTACATAGTACTCACACAATATGGGCTATGCATTTATATAATACTAAAGAGATTGATTCTATACAATGCAAAGATAGTTGTACAATCTTCAGCAGCTCCAACAATACAATTTAATGCTATCAATTTATGCGCCCCTGTCCATGTGGAGCAGGACCAGCATTGAGCCAAGCATTTTTATCATCGATATAATCGCTCAACTTGTAATATGCTTGCTTACATAGTGTGCGTTTAATGCATGTTTTAAATTTCGTCTCATTCAGTTCAAGAATACTTTGTGGAATTTTATTATAGCATCTCAAACAGTACCCCATGAAAGATGAGTCTACTTTAGCGAGTCTGAAACCTGGCTGAACTAGTTGGTCCCTATTTCTAGTACTGTAATTATGTCTGTCACCCCTTTTACCAAAAAGGTGCAGATTTTTTCTGACGTACATTATGTTTTCGTAGATGTATTGACAATGTACCGTCATGATGCCAATATCCTTAAACAGTTCCCTTAGAGAATCGCGCCTACGAAGATTATATATGGCTCTGATGGCTCTTTTCTGCAGAATAAATATAGACTCAATATCAGCAGCCCGTCCCCACAGCAAAATGCCATAAGACATTATACTATGAAAGTAACTAAAATAAACCAGTCTAGCGGTATCTACATCAGTATACTGACGGATTTTTCTAATGGCAAAGGCTGCTGAACTTAGCCGCCCCGCAAGAGATGTCAAATGAGAACCCCATTGTAGCCTTGAATCAAGCGTAATCCCCAGGAAAACCGTTTTATCTACGAATTCAAGTTTCTCTTTATTCAATATTATATCACAATCACTACTTTTAACATTCGGTAAAGCAAATCTTATGCATTTGGTTTTTTTTTCATTTAATACCAAATTGTTTGCTGTGAACCAATTTTGGACCTGAAGTAGGGCATTATTCACGTCATCTAGATTTTGGGCCCGCCTATTTATCTTAAAAATTAGGGAAGTGTCATCAGCAAATAACACCATATTTTGAGGTTGGTTTTTCAGTAAATAGGGTAGATCATTTATATATACTAGAAAGAGGAAAGGACCCAATATTGAGCCTTGTGGAACCCCCATTTTTACTTTTAACCCCTGTGAATTAACACCATTTATTTGAACATGTTGTTGTCTATCATTCAAATAAGATTTTACCAAACTAAGTGCAAGTTTACCCAGTCCGTAATGCTCAAGTTTCAAAAGTAATGTGTCGTGATTTACGCAATCAAACGCTTTGGAGAGGTCACAAAAAATTCCTATGGCGTCTTGAGACTCTTCCCACGCAGTAAATATGTGCTTTAATAAGGTTACACCGGCGTCAGTTGTACAACGTCCCTTGGTGAAGCCATA
This sequence comes from Xestia xanthographa, assembly GCA_905147715.2. Lineage (NCBI taxonomy): Eukaryota > Metazoa > Arthropoda > Insecta > Lepidoptera > Noctuidae > Xestia > Xestia xanthographa. Next base: position 10,767,299 of record LR990649.1, on the reverse strand, counting down.
CTGTTGATCATGTAAGATTCTGTTGGTGTTAAAATGATAGAGCATTTGATTAAGCATTACTTTTTCAAAAACCTTGCTAAAAACTGGTAACACGGATACAGGTCTATAATTATTAGTATCTTTACTGTCCCCGGATTTGAAAAGAGGTATGACTTTACTGTATTTCATTAAATCAGGGAAAACTCCTTGGTCTACACATAAATTAAAAATTAAAGCTAAGTAAGGGGCTATAGTCTCAAGTATGGATGTACAAACTTTGACAGACATTCCCCATAGATCTTCGGTTAGTTTGATCTTTATTTGCCGGAAAGTTTTAATAACAATCATAGGGTTAATGTGTTTAAATTTAAATTCAACCAGGCAGCCAGACACATTCGCCTTTAATAAACCAATTGAGAGTTCAGGTGAGGAAATAAGAGCCTCCGTTGTTTTTTGTGGTATATCGGTAAAGAATTTTACAAATTCTTGAGCTACTTCCTGATTAGAGCTTTTAGGACCACATGTTGTATCTAATGTGTAGCTAGTGTTACGTATTTTCTTCCTGTTAGTCTCATTATTTATAACTTTCCAAACTGTCTTTATTTTATTTTCTGCTGTTTTGATCTTGTTGCTAATGTGCAGTGCTTTAGCAACCTTGCATGTATTTCTAAAAATGTTTGAATACTTAGCAACATACTTGTTAAAAGTTTCAGTGTTTATAAAAGGCTTAAGGCCATAAAGCTCAAATAGTCTTTCCCTACTTTTTCTGATACCTCTAGTTGCCCAATCACTAAATATGAATTTAGGGCAAATACTTTTTGTCTTCTTTTCAAAAGTTTTATTGAATTCCGTGTGAACTATTGAAAAGAAACGATCATACAATTGATCTATATTAATATCATCAAGGCCCATAACGCTTAACTTGTTCTGTAGCAAAATATTATACCTATTTAATCTGCTAGAAGTTATAGGTCTAAATTTAATTTGAACTTTTTGCGATGGGGGTGTATTACACCTGAAGGTTACAGTTTGTCCACTATGGTCAGAGGGTAGACAATTTACTATTGCTTTATCTAAGTAATCACAATCGCAGAAAATATTATCTATACAAGTAGCAGAAGATGGCGTGACTCTAGTAGGTTCTGTAAAAGTGTTGGTCAAGTCAAATGACTTAAAAAGATTTAATAAGCGACTGCTATTTGCACATTCTTCTAAAATATTGATATTAAAATCACCACAAATAATTGTAGATTTATTACTGACTGCAAGTTTTGCCATCACATCTTCCATTATTGATTCAAACAAAGAAAAGTTTTGATAGTTTGGGGGTCTGTACACACACACAATTACATGCTTATCTAGCTCAACACAGGACAGTTCAACGCAATGTTCAACCGAGAGACCTACTATGTCATTACGTTGCTTATATTTAAAACAATTTCTTATTAATATTAGGGAACCTCCACGAAGCATAGTTTTACGGTTAAAGCAGCTACCCACCATATAGTTCTCATAATTGATAAGCATTTGGTAATCCTTAAGCCAATGTTCAGTAAAACATATAATGTCAAACTTACTATTTTCTAAAAACAATTCAATTTCTAATAATTTGGAAGAAATGCCTTGGATATTTTGGTGGAATAATTTCAAAGTGTTCTGCTGAGGCCCTTTTTTACTAACTAATTGAGTGCAAGAAGATACGTTGGTAGGATTAACAATATTGTTAATCGTACCTCCTGTTGTCTCATTTCCTAGTTTAAATTAATTTTTGGAGTGAGGCTGGAGACACCCGTACCATCCTCAGACAACAAGACCCTATCACTAATACTAATATACCCTAATTGAGAATTCTCCACGGTGACACATGGATCCTCCTCAGTACAATGTTTGTAAACATTTATAGCACTAGTGCTATAATCATTGAAAGTCACCTGTATATTAGTATTACTACTAATAGTCGCAGTGTTAATAATAGAACTAAACTTAGACATACTATTTATGTCTGTGTGAATATTATAAGCTAATAGCCGAGCTATTTTGTGTCTACATCTAATAGGTAGATACACCTTACCCCGTGTCGACTTCAGTTTACCAACAATAGTGTTGATATCCAGATATATAAGTCTGTCACTATAGTGACCTACTAAAAAATGTACATGGTTATTTAACATATGTATATAATTATTTTTTCTATTACCCAAATTTTCAAAAAAATGGAAAACCACACAATATTATTTTGTTACAATTTAACTTTAACAACTCTGAAACACAGTCAGTGATGTCTTCCTTTTTAATCTTAGTACTATTACCAACACATATAGTAATGGTGGTACTAGGATCACAAACAGTCTTTGTTACTGATGCCATAATCTGTTTGTAGGTTGATCCTGGCATGCAATAATTTTGGGTACAATAACTCAGGTTATTACTGATCAATTTCCCTAACCCTCTACCTATACTATCAGAGAACATAACTGAAAGATTAGAACCAAGACTATTAGGTGAGACCAAATTACCTAAGTCAGGTATTGTATCTTGGGTGGAAATACAGTCCTGAGTACTCACAGCTAGGGACGGGTCCTCCGTTGCCTCAAGCTGGAGGGCATCATTGCTGGATTCCCTCTGACAAGTACTAAGTTTCGATCAAGATTGAGTTATTTATTAACATTAACGTTATATTTCTTTCCACAGGACATAGTGAATGGTCTACGGGCGAAGGGCCACGGGATGGTCCGGTATAGAAGCCGAGGCTCAACAATCTGCGCACTCTTTAAAAATGAAACCGCGATTTACGGCAACGCTGACTTCAGAAAAGGAAGTGTCGTGGCCGGCATGGACTGATATCTCTGTGCCTAATTAAACAATTATATTTATGTCGTGAATGAAACTTTAATATGAATCTGGTAGAAGTAAGGATTAAGAATGAGGAAATCGAATGTGGAAATTTATAATGCTATAAAGGATATTAGCACGCTGTTGGATTTAACGCGGCCAACGCAGCGCCCGATGTTGAAAATCCAGCGGTACCTACGTTCCATAACGCTAATGTTACTTTATAGTTCCACTATCACAATGAGGTGTTTTTAGGGCCAGCTTCCACTGAAAAACGAAAGATGGCGCTGTGCAAGACTGAGTGTAATATAGTTGGTGCCAGTTAACATTGGAATAGAGGTTATTAACACCTACCTACCAAGTTTTTTATCACAAAGCGATAACGAAACTTACTAGTTCCCTAAATCGACCAATAAGCGATACTTTGCTACATCGCTAGAGTATCATAATACCAGTCGGCTAGACATACAGGGGTTGAGAATCTTGTGTTGTTCCAATTCGAATTTATTATTATTTTTTGCTAGAAAACAAATTTTATGCTTATAAATTTACGTGTGACGTTAATGCCCCCGCACCGTGACCATCACTCACTTTATTCACTTTATTATTATTATTATTTTTTTTTTTTATTGCTTATTATTCAATCAGCAGCCTAAAATGGACAAAAATGTTGTTTATGTGTTGGTTTCTACTACTGATTATTAAATACTTGTTTCATACGTGGGACGAGTTGTAGAACGAAATATTACTTATTTTGATTTTCATCAACCCCCAAATGGGCCGTAGGCATGTGGGACCAGTTGATGAACGACTCAATACGAAATATGTTTGGTTGACCGTACTTTCCCAAGACATAAATTTGTTTTGTTTTCTTGTGGTCCCAAAATACCACTAAAAAATATTTAGGGGGAATCCGGGACCGTGGTCCTGGTCCCGAAAGCCCCCCGACCCTTTCTAATATGGGTCAATGACCTGAAATAAATGAATTTTATTTATTTATTATTTATAATGTGCTGCACACCTGACGTGATGACCTCGTAAAACGAAAACGGCATAAGATCAGAATTATATTTTTTTTTGATGAGATAGTTTTTGTGATGTCATAATTATATTTAGATAGGTACTTATGGTATTTCCGTCATGGGTGTCGTTTTCATGGTTTTCGGGGTCGTTGATTACGAAAATGAGCTCAAAATGAAAATCCAAGATGGCGTCCAAATTTTTTTTGGTTTTTCCGTCATGGATGTCGTTTTCATGGTTTTCGGGGTCGTTGATTACGAAAATGAGCTCAAAATGAAAATCCAAGATGGCGTCCAAGATTTTTTTGGTTTTTCTGTCATGGATGTCGTTTTCATGGTTTTCGGGGTCGTTGATTACGAAAATGAGCTCAAAATGAAAATCCTAGATGGCGTCCAAGATTTTTTTGGTTTTTCCGTCATGGATGTCGTTTTCATGGTTTTCGGGGTCGTTGATTACGAAAATGAGCTCAAAATGAAAATCCAAGATGGCATCCAAGATTTTTTTGGTTTTTCCGTCATGGATGTCGTTTTTCATGGTTAAAGGATAAAGAAAATGAGGTCAATAATTATTTATTTCAATTAGGTCATTCAAAGGCACTTTTGAATGGCAAATAGTGAAATGGATTCAATGATTTACCTTGCCTTTGGTTAAATCTGATTTCAACAAATCATTTTCATTTTCATTATCAACGACCCCGAAAACCATGAAAACAACACTCATGACAGAAAAACCAAAAAAAAACACCCTCAAGTAATAATAGGCGTGATGTTATGTTTACTCTACAGAGTAAACCTTAGTGGCCATTAAGTCGCGCAAGAGTCCAATCGTGCAAGTGCCATTCGCGCAAGATTCTTTTCGCGCATAAGTCCATTCGCGCAAAAGTTCGTTCGCGCAAAAGTCCATGTGCGCATATGTCTTTTCGCGCAAGTGGGTTGCGCACAACAAGTGTTCTTTGCGCAAATGTCTTTCGCGCATAAGTCTCAGATCCTAATTTTAAGATGTATAATAATATATTTACTTTATTAAAATTGTCTCAGTAAGTTAAAATAGTGTTAAAAACGAAAATAAAGTATTTAAATCAATTAATTTCGTAGGGTACGTTTGCTCGATTTCTTGTTTTTTTTTGGGTTGTGCACTGTGTTATGTATGTGGGACACTGTGGATGTATTATGAGACTCAAGCGATATCAGTTTTGCGACAGGTTTGTACGGATGGAGCGACAGTATCGCTAATATTTAGATATCGGGATGAAAGTCGGAGCAATGACCTCTATTCCGATGTTAACTGGCACCAACTATAGTAGATTGTACATCAAGTGCATAATACGCACCAATTTACGCGAGACCTTTATCGGGCCGCGATAAAGTTCCCACTTTGTCGCGACGACAGATAATCGTGTCGTGTCGTGGCTTGTGTATTTAAATGGAGGTGTTCACATATAGGACGACGCAATTACTGTCGTCCACGACTTGAAACCCGGTTCCGCATGCGGGCTAATCCCATGCACAAATTGCGTATGAGGAAATACTTAAGGCGACTATATGAGCTAAACGCGAGTTTTATAATGCAAAAAAGCATATGATTCACAGCAATAAACAAAACTAGAAAAATATGTGATATTCTTCAGGATACCTTTTCACAAGTTTTTTTTTTTTTAAATAAGTACATGTTTTTGTTGTTTGTTATTCATGTTTTTGTTAATGAATGAACTTTACTTTAAAAACCTCCACCACCCCCGTACTATTCAATCCATCTATCTGTTGAGTGTTACATCGAGTACCTACCGTAAATGTGATTTTTCAACCCAAAAAAAAAGTCTTTTTCAATACACTTCCTCGAAAACTGGTCCATAACGCACTACGATTAGGTACAACATGCAATGTATTTCACATGTGTGCGTTTTTTTCCAATGAAAATTGCCACATAACTATACCTATACTTAGTCCAAATTGGTTCAATGCCTATATAGTCCGAGGTGAATGTTTTTTGTTTAATTTCGACAAAGCACATATTAAAAATATGTTTTTAAATAGAATATCATAGATAAACATGATTATTAAAAACTAATAGTTATTTTTCTACACAAATTAACATTTATTTGTGTTCTGAATTAAAAATACAAAACTTTTTTACAAAAAAATAAAACCCGACTTCAAAAAACACGAAAAAGTGAAAAATAACTTTAGTTTCAGAAGTCGGTAACCTTTGTTTGATTGATTTAGTTTGTTTGTCACCGACTTCTGAAGCTAAAGTTATTTTTCACTTTTTCGTGTTTTTTGAAGTCGGTTTTATTTTTTTGTAAAAAAGTTTTTTATTTATCCATTTTTAGTTGTTCCCAAACAAATATTTGCCATGAATTTATTTGACATTGTTACCAATACATGTCATGGTAATAGGCGTGAGCAGCGGTGGCCCAGTGGTGGCGGCCCCGACTTACTAACAGTACCTGGTGGGTTCGAACCCTGGCAGGCGTATTACTTTGTGTAATTTATTTCATCACCACTGCTCTCAAAATGGTGAAGGAAAACATCGTGAGGAAACCGGCATGTCCTAGTACCAAAACATTCGAAGACATGTGACATCTACAAATCCGCACTGGGCACGCGTGATGGATTATAGCCCATTTCCTCTCATAGAGAGGAGGCCTGTGTTCCAGCAGTGGGAACATTAATAGGCTGATGATATAATAGGCGTATCCCTAATATATGGAACGCGGAGCGGGAGGGAGTGTCAGACATTTAGTGACTAAAACCCATCCATGTTCCTTCTTAGCCCTTTGTATTTCAGAGTCGCAGTACGAGTATCTCTTTAGAAACGTCCCTTTTGCTGACATCTCTGACGCGCGCCGAACACGAACGAACTGTCGAAATCTGGGTGTATTGTACACATCTGCGTACCCCCTCAGAGCATACACGCGTGATGTTACGTCATTTGAGGCGCACGCGGAACACGATCACGCCAACTTAACATACCTAACTTTTCGAAATTTGGGTGTATTGTACACATCTGCGTACCCCCTCAGAACATACAGGCGTGATGTTACGTCATGATGTTGTATAAACAATAAACATCCAAGCGATTGCAACATTCACGGCACATTTGCCGTCTATTTTTGAAGAGTTCCATTGTATATCTCCGAAGATCAGCATCAGATGTTCACAAAATTTAAATGGGACCACACGGGAAGAACCAGCTTTCAAATGAAAAAAAAAATATCTAAATCGGTTCACCACCCAGTCGAAAGTTCTGAAGTAACAAACGCAAAAAAAAAAAAAAAAATTGAGAACCTCCTCTTTTTGGAAGTCGGTTGAAAATACATCAATTTTTTAATTTAGGGTGTTTAACGGCTTCATACCTTTGCCTCTCCTTCACCCTGCCAAAAGCAGAGCGCGAAAAAAAAAGAAACTTAAAACCCTAGTTTCTTAGTCCGTGACAAAAATATTTTTCGTTATATTTTATTTTATTTCTTCAAAAGTGTATTGAAAAACGTCGTTTGATACACGTGGACATTTGTTATTGCAGTTCTCGGCTCAAAAACACCCTCGCCTACGGCTCGGGAGTTAATTCCGCCTTGAATGCAATAACAAACTTTCTCCACTTGTATCAAAATGTACTATTTCATACACTTCCTCGAAAACTGGTCCATAACGCACTACGATTAGGTACAACATGCAATGTATTTCACACGCGTGCGTTTTTTTCCATGATTTTTTTCAATGAAAATTGCTACAGATAACTATACCTTAGCCAAATTGGTTCAATGCCTATAGTCTGAGGTGAATGTTTTTTTTTTTTAATTTTGACAAAGCACTACGCGTCTTTACGGCATAAATATTTTTTAAACATTCAAATTGTGTTTATAAATACAATATCACAGATAAACATGATTATTAAAAACTAATAGTTAATTTTATACACAAATTAACATCTAATTGTGTTTTAACGGCTTCATACCTCTGCCTCTCCTTCAACCTGGCGAAAGCAAAGCAAAATTCCGCCTCGAATGCAATAACAAACTTTCTCCACTTGTATCAAAATGTACTATTGTACGAGTACAAACAATTACCTAAGCATCATAATTATCTTATAAAGGGTGTAAACGGGACGGACCCTCCATGAAGCCATCAGCCAAGCATTCTGTACATTAAAACTGAATAGGCAAAAATTATTGCTGGGAATAGTACATTTTGATACAAGTGGAGAAAGTTTGTTATTGCATTCGAAGCGGAATTATGGGTGTTTTTGAGCCGAGAACTGCAATAACAAATGTCCACGTGTATCAAACGACGTTTTTCAATACACTTTTAAAGAAATAAAATAACGAAAAATATTTTTGTCACGAATTATGAAACTATTATTACTACTAATTAGTAGTACTTACAGAGGTAGTATACACAGTAGTGTGGATGGCTAAGGCTAGCTAAACTAGTTTAGGCATTGCGCTTCACCGTGTTTTTAGTCGACATGTTTTTTACGTGCACCCTTCATTTGAATGGAAATATTAGTTCGATATAATTTAACAGCTCTAAATTACGTCCGTCTCTTTCTCGTTTTATTAGAGAGAAAAAGATAGAAATAGCCAAAATTACGTTTAGTTTGCGCACAACAGAATCGACACCAATATTAAACAGAATAATTATTGTGTTATGAAGATCAGATAACACTAAAAACAAAAGCATGAAATGGGGGCTGAGTTGGAAAGTGTAGGGGAAACACTGGAAGCCGTCTCCAACATAGTTGGGAAAAGGCCAAGCAGAAGTATATAAAAATTCACTCATAATAAAAAAGATTTCGACTAAAAAAATTTACTAATTCAAGTATATATCTCGGATGCCTCTAACAGGACCTAGCAGTACTCCAGCTATAATAACAAAAAATATAAACGTCAAGAATTTTGTCGAACTTTTCAGCTCGACAAAACGCTCGACATGATCTATAATTTAGAGTACTTCATGGAATATGTCTGCAGAAGTGTCGTAATTTAGAGTACTTCATGGAATATGTCTGCAGAAGTGTCGTAATTTAGGGTACTTCATGGAATATGTCTGCAGAAGTGTCGTTGGAGCAAAGTGCCACGTCTTCAGGGATCAGTAGTTCGTGGCCGAAGTTCATTAGCCTTGCTATTAAAACGCTGGAAAAAGCACCGTTTATAGTTCGGTTGTTGTTGTTCGTCATGTACTCCATGCTTTCGATTATCTCGGGCGGCATGATCTGGAACTGCATTGAGTTTGTCGTGTTGCCTGTAGAAAGAAAAAACTGTTTTTACATACATACATTTAAGTTTAGTTTGTGCACAACAGAATCGACACCAATGTTTTGTTTAAACATTTTTAGTTTCTTTTTTTGTAGTAGTTGGGTTATTTTCATATAGCGCTACGTTAATGAACTGTTGGGGATGAGGTTCGGTTCCCGTGGGATTTGTTTTAAATGAAGCCACTTGCGTGGTTACATCCGTGTATAAGACTAAATTTACAGTTATGTGGTGGATACCGCTATGGCCATAGCGGTAGGACTGGTAGGTCTGTCTTCGTGGGTGGACGAGTAGGAAAAAAGAAGGAATCAATACAAAACGAGCCTTATATAGGCGGAGCGAATTAAATTATGAACGAAGTTGTGAACTGAAGACCGAAGAGGCGCCAGCTCAACGTGGTGGTGGATGGAAGCGTGAGCTCGTAGTGCTGGTTTCTCCCTTCGTTGGCAGATGCCGCTGGTGGCTAGCAGTAGCGCATCAGGTTGCACCCCCCAGGCGCTAGGTGGCGCTGGTGTGGGCGTGAACATGAACTCAGAATTCTCTTCTTTCATTTGACGCCCTAGTCGATAGTTTCATGATCTACCTAGCTTCATCTTCATCCCAACTATGTTGGGGTCAGCTTCCAGTCTTACCGGATGAAGTTAAATACCAGTAGTTTTCATAGAGCTACTGCCAACCCAGTTTGTACTGTTTAATACGATACCCCCGATTAATCCAGATTGATTAAATAATGAAAAAAATAAAGGATTGTTACTTAAATAAAAGTGTGTTACCCAAATGATACAGAGTACTTGCAGCTAAATACTAATATAAGGCCCTGGCGGTCCTGCGTTCGATTCCTAGGTCGGGAAAGTGTTATTGGGTATTTCCATCAAGAATCTCTGGATTTACTGGCAATAGGCTCGCTCCTATTCCATAACTACTGAAATGTGAGTGAACCTATCACTAGGTACACCTCTGTTGTACCGTTTCATACGAATGGTTGCTAGTGTTACCTGCCAAAATATTATTAGACCGGTGTTCGATGTAGCAGTATGTGTAGCCGATGAAGGCACCTACTGCCACCGCAGACGCAGTAATGGCTATGATGGCAAATGACACCGCAGCACACACCACCCAGCGGGGCTTGCTGGAAAATGAGCACAAAGGATGAACTGACAATTGGGTTTCGAATAGAATACATTATAGTAGAATATACTTCATTGTACACCAAAACAATATCACTACGTTTATGGCCGCTTTAACAGCAAATAACATTAAAGTTGGTACCAGTTAAGATGAGAAAAGCGGTCTTTGACCCACCTACATTTATTAAACTTTGAAAACTTTCAAAAATAAGCCTGTTCAACTCTGGAATCGTCATCTATCGTGATCTTCAACATATTTTATAATGAGAAACGATACATGGTTTTTTACCCGACTGCGGCGAAGCCCAAAAGGAGGGTTATGTGTTTGCCCTGTATGTATGTTTGTATGTATGTATGCTGTTTCTTTGTTCCCTCGTAACTCCTCAACGGATGGAGGGATTTGGATAGTTTATATGTCGTTAGATTCGTCTTTATGGCGCGAGTGTCACTGACTACATTAAAATCAATAAACAAAGAAAATCGCGGATTTGGGGAGCCAGATTGTGGAGGTCGAATTTTTTTTTCTTTTAATACCATCGAGTGGGGTATCAAAATGAAGGGTTTTTAAAGGTGATTACAAAAATATATGCAACTTATATGTTTGAATGTAATTCGAAATGACAAATAGTATAAAAGTAAATAAAATTCTAAGTTTTGGCACGTTCTGCAGCCTGAACGGCTAGATGGATTTTAGCTTGAGAGGTGTCATTAGATTCGTATTTACTGTGAGAGTGACTCTGGGTATACAAAATGGCGGATTTTTAGCACCAAATTCAAATGTTTGGCACGCTCTGCAGCCTGAACGGCTCAATAAAGGGGGTGCGTACCATTTGATATAGGTTATAACAAAAGTTCTAACGACCACATGACCTAATATTTAGTTGGTATAATATAAAAAATCTATAGTAAACCTTTAATATAATTTTGAAACGTCTACTTTGTTTTGTATGTGTCGCAGCCAACTAGTTTAATTAGCCGTTCAATCAACTCTTAAATCTCGTCTAAACAGCTTTAAGTTCGGGACTTAGGGCACCCCGATGTTAGGTTAGTTAGGTTCCTTCAAACCCTGCAAGACAGAAATAGGAGCTCCGCACAGCGGGGCTCCGTTGTCTACGCTTTTTAAGCGAATAGAAAGTGGTTCGGGACTTGGGGCACCCCGATGTTAGGTTCCTGTAAACCCTGCAAGACAGAAATAGGAGCCCCGCATAGCGGGGCTCCGTCGACTACGCTTTTTAAGCGAATAGAAAGTGGTTCGGGACTTGGGGCACCCCGATGTTAGGTTAGTTAGGTTCCTTTACACCCTGCAAGACAGAAATAGGAGCCCCGCATAACGTTGTCTCCGTTGACTACACTTTTTGGCCATTAAAAAGTGTTTTGAGGTTAGGGCACCCCGAGTTAGTTGAACGGCTAATTAAACTAGTTGGCTGCGATATATACTTATGCAAAAACTGATTCGATTATAGACGCCTGAGATTTTCGTGCTTCCCCCCGATCCCCTCTATTCTTGGTGAATCATTTGGGTTAGATGAAGTTATAACCGTATGAAGTTTCCTGATATTTACTGATTAACTACAGAATTTAGGCTGAAAATGAGTAAATTTGAAAACTATTTCAGATGAAAATAGTTCAACTAAATGTTATATAATAAAAAGAGCATTATACAAATTGAAAGTTATATGTAATGAATGTTATACTAAATGTAATTAGAGCAAAAGAAGTTTATATGAAATGTTACATTAGATGTCATGAAATTTGGTTATTTGTTTTTATAGCATATGAAAATCATATCATATGAAGGTTATTTCAAGTGATAATGTACTATTTGTTATTATACCATAATATTACACACCCCAATAAAGGGCTTATCATGAGGATTTTAAAAGGTTATAATATCTCACTAGGTAACTAAAAAGTGTAAAATAAAAAAATAATTAAAAAAAATAAAAAACCCGGCTGCGTAAAAAAAAACTAATTACTAAAAAAAAAAAACTGAAAAGAATAAAACAAGCTCAGGAGAGAGGACATATTGACTGCAACAGTCGGGACCCATTAAATAATCTAGACTAAAATCATTACATTCAATATGGGTCCCGACTGTTGCAGTCAATATGTCCTCTCTCCTGAGCTTGTTTTATTCTTTTAAGTTTTTTTTTTTAGTAATTCGTTTTTTTTTACGCAGTCGAGTTTTTTAATTTTTTTAATTATTTTTTTTGTTTGGTTCGTACGAAGAGATGTTAGCGAAAGGGCAATGACCGCTATTCCCATCTTAACTGGCACCAACTATAAAAAGTACATAGTGCCGATAGTCATGTCGGCCAATAGCCAATAGCCTCGACCAACATCTGAGGAGGCTCTCGCTTGACAGCTGGATCAAGGGCTTGATTCAGAAAGCAGTACTTTTGACACGGCATGTATTGTTAGGAGGTCCCTCTCTCAAGAGCCCTGACCACCTATATGTAGCTCGGACTCGTTCCCGATGCTAATGGGCTATTATTTCATTATAATGTTAAATGTTTTTTTTTTTTATATTATCTTTATATTAAAAAAGTAATACGTGTGTGTTAGAATAAACATATCACTATCATCACTATCACTATCACTACATATTATAAAATAAAGTCCCCGCCGCATCTTTTTAATGTATGCTTAGATTTTTAAAACTATACGCAACGGATTTTGATGAGAGTTTTTTTAATAGATAGAGTTAAGAGGAAGGTTTTCTATACTAATATTATAAAGAGGTAACATTTCTTTGTAAGTTTGTTTGTTCGTAAGTTTGTAAGTTTGTTTGTAGAGGGTAATCTCCGGAAGTAATCAACCGATTTTAAAAATTGTTTCACTGGTAGAAAGCTACATTATTCGTGAGTGCTATAGGCTATATTTTGTTCCCGTACTCCCACGGAAACGGGAACTACGCGGGTGAAACCGCGGGACGTCAGCTAGTAGTAAATAATTTTTAAAGCGGGTGAAGCCGCGGGCATCAGCTAGTGGAATAACCAAGCCACCACACCACCAACCAATAACCAATAAGACAAGAAACACGTATTTGGATGGTTTTTGGCATACATTTTGGTAAAAGTGATTATAGGCGTGTTAGACCACTGTACAAATTTAACTTACTTTTTAAGTACTTCTGGTATATTGTCCGTCTCCAATATAGTGTAACCCATCATAGCGAATACTGGTGTAGGTATATATAGTTATGTAAAAAAATATAAAAAAGTAAATAACATAACCCAGAACAATGACATAAAGATTTATTTTCGTTTTTTTTTACTGTGGAATTTCTTTCAAGCAGCAAAACTTAAAGTGGCCAGTAGCCGAAAAAATACTCAAATGGTGGAACGAAGTTTATAGTGGTCGGATTTTTATGGGACTTTTTTATTGAGTTTCTAGAGGAGTGGAGAAGAAAGTTAAAAAAAAAAAAAATTGCCACTCGCGACTTTCTTTTTTTTTTTTTTGAATTTTCTTTGCAATATTTTTTTTTCGTTTATGACTAACTTCAAATTCGCCGAATTCATATTGTAGCGTAATAGTGTGATCTGCGTGCATCCATTAAATGCTAATTTGGTCTGTTTCTTTGTTCATTGTTGTCGATGTAATGCAATATTTCAAGTATTTTTTGAAAATTTCCTATTTTCTGCAATTATTTCTAAAATTTTGAGTTTAAGAAATCTTGGTCTTAAGACCAAGATTTCTTTTGAAATTAATAACTGATACTTTTTCACAGATAATTGAATGTAAAAATATTCAAGAAAACCATGTTTACGAGTGCAGTGACTAAAAATGTATTCACAATTATCAGAAAATCGTCTATATAAAAGTTAAAGAAGTCCATTTTCCTCAAAACATTTTTATGACGGTCAACGTAAATATTATCCTGGAAATATCCTTATTATATCTGCTATCCATAGATAGCAAAAACTAAAAACAAAAATTGGTGGTACTCGATAAATGTTGATTATTGCTGATGAAGGTGGAATGGGGCCGCTGGTAAATTTACAAAAAATATCGTAATTATAACTTAACCATTTCTCACGATTTCTATCTTAGATAAGTTGCAAGCTTGGGTCTCTGCGCACAATTTAATATCAATACCGATACCGATACCACTCCCACTTTTTAGCGATTTACTTTTTCAGCAAAAAACAATATTGAACAAGTATCCTTAAATATTTTTCTCCTTATTAATTATATATTATATAATATTAATATTATTATTGTACCTCGTTAGATAGCTAATAAAATGAGGATTAAGACGATAATTTATACATTGAGTTTCATAGCAGTATTTGGAAAAAAAAATGCTTTCATTAACATAGACGATTTTCTAACATTTCCAAATGAATTTTAAGTCACTACACTCATGGAAGTGGTCTTCATTAATGCTTTCTGGTCCAGTTATCTGTGAAAAAGCATCAGTTACCAATTTCAAAAGAAATCTTAGTCTTAAAATTCAATATTTTAGAAATAAAAATACTTGAAATTTACATTACATCGACATGTAATGTAAATTCCATGAGTGTAGTGACTTAAAAGCTAATTGATTAAATTGATTGATTGATTGATTTATTGATTTAATTAATTAATTAACGCTAATTTGGTCTGTTTCTTTGTTCATTGTTGTCGAACAATGAACAAAGAAACAGACCAAATTAGCGTTTAATAGATGCACGCAGGTCACACTATTACGCTACAATATGAATTCATTGAATTTGAAGTTATTTATAGAAGAAAAAAAAATATTTCAAAGGAAATTTAAAAAAAAAAGTCGCGAACGTCGAAATTTTTTTTTTTACTTTATTCTCCACTCTTCTAGGAACTCAATAAAAAAAGTCCCATGAAAATCCGACCACTATAAACGTCGTTCCACCTTATTATCTAATTGCACTCGACTACAGTGTTTTGGAAAAAAATAAGATTTTATGGCTGCAGAATTTTTGGTACAGAACACTAACGAGACGATACCTAATTTTGATTCAACTAAAACTAATCGCACTAACGAACGATTAATCCGTTTTATTTAGATATTGGCTATGATTTTGACCTCATAAGCACTTGTTATTTAATTACTTCATGATAAACTATCTTATTATGTTCTCAATAAAATTGTATTTCCTAAATTATCTAAGTAGTAACAACTAAAAGTAATCCATAACCTAAAGTTAATTTTTTTTCCTTTGTCACGACTATGTGACGTGCGCTCGCTACGCTCGCATTTTACATTACACTCCCACTTTCTGTCACAAATATCGTCGCCGTTCCGCCAGCCTTCCAAAGAGTATATAAATCACTACCAGCCTTCGGCCTACACTCACTCCTCACGCCAGCTAGCAAGCAAATACTTATTTTACTCTATGACTCGCTCCCTTATTTATGGTGACACATTTTGACATTGACGGACACTTGATGCAGTGCATGTGCATGTGCAGTGCTGCATGGTGCTGCTACATACCCGGCAGTATATACTAAGTCTATGTACATACCCGTGTGCACCATAGAGTACATTTTATATAAACCGAGTGTGCACCACCTACTCCCAATCATATATGAATTTTAGAAACCAGCGCCGGCTGCGGAGGCACTTCCTTAATTTAATACCGAAATAGGCGGGACTTAAATTCGTAAATTGAAGTACTTGTATTATAAAAAATATTAGGGAACTATCTTAATAACGAAGATCTATCTAGCACTCTGTAATTCCTTATGTTGATTCATGATAATTATTACCCACGACGGAACGGAGACGGTAATGCGTTTGGGGTGAGAGGATGTTTGTTTGTGCAAATCCATGTTGCAATTTTTCTCCAAAACTACTAATACGATTTTGATGCAGTTTTCAGTGGTTTGATTGGTGCATGTTCTTAGATAGGTGTTATGGTGACAACTCACCAGGGGGCGCTGCAGCAAACATTTGTTTGTGCAAAACCAAAAATAATAGACCGGTTTTGATGCAGTTTGTGGTTGATTAGCGAGGGTTTTTAAATAGATGTTACGGTAGTAACTCACTAGAGGGCGCTGCAGTAATAAAACTGTAGCAGAAGCGTATCTTCCATAGGGTCATTCGGACGAACGCCCGGGACCTCTCAAGTCAATGCCGGGACCGCACTTTATGGTACCTATCCTCTCTAAAAAGTTTAAAATATTGTTTTTGAAAAATCCCACGACAGCTAAAATTGTAGTAAAGTAATTGAAAAATGATAAAATAATTTAAAAAACCCAACAATATCTTCATTTTCTTTCCTTTTTTCTATTCTTAGGTTTTTTATTTGGGTTTTTAAATGATTTTATCCTTTTTCAATGAGGGATTTAATTTTGTTTATTTGATTTGACTTTTTAACCGTCGTGGGTTTTTATCTAATACTAGCGGACGTCCCGCGGTTTCACCCGCGTAGTTCCCGTTCCCGTGGGAGTACGGGGATAAAATATAGCCTATGTTACTCCTGAATAATGTAGCTTTCGAATGGTGAAAGAATTTTTTAAATCGGTCCAGTAGTTTTTGAGCCTATTCATTACAAACAAACAAACAAACAAAGTTTTCCTCTTTATAATATTAGTATAGAAATACTTCTTAATCTATGACAAACTCTATTATTTCTTTTGTATACTCTGTTATTTTATCATTTCTAACTTTATTGAAGTTTACCTATACATTTTTTTGTACATTTTGTATTTTTTTTGTGTTATTTATATTTATTCCCGTTAGAATGTGCATGAGCTGCGGAGGTTGTGGGACTTGCTTGGGCAACTTAGCATATCTTGCGGAAAAGTATATATTTTTTGTTGCTTATTGTATAGAAGTTATCTTTGTGTGGAGCCCTAAAACGGTCAGAAGGCGTCACGGCTGGCCTCGTCATCATAGCTAAAACCAACGACTAGTCGTAGACATTAGCCCTGGATAGAAAATTGGTAGTCAAAGGGAATTTGCCCAGCATTAGAGAGACACAGACCTTTCTCTGAGCTCTATTCACACTTGCGATTGGACCGAGTATAGTATACGAAAAACGACATCAATCTAGGTAGGGCGTTAACGTGGTCGCTGAAGTCAACGAGTATTCATAATTAAACTTATTTAAAAGAGGCTGGGACAAACAGTCCAGTTCTAACTTCGAGAAAGAGATTAATCGTCGAATCCGACTCGGCTGGCAGCGTTCGGGATGTTGCGCGGTATCTTCTCGTCCAACTTACCGCATAGTCTCGAGACGAAAGTCTATGACCAGTGTGTGTTGCCAGTGATTACATACGGGACCGAAACGTGATCGCTCACAATGGGCCTCATCAGAAGCCTTAAAGTCACCTAAAGGGCAATGGAGAGGGCTAGCTCGGAGTTTCCTTGCGCGATCGAATCAGAAAATCCGCAAGAGAACCGAGGTTACCGACGTAGCCCGAAGATTTGCCAAACTTAAGTGGCAGTGGGCACATATTGCTCGCAGAACGGATGGCCGATGGGGCCGAAAAGTTCTGGAGTGGCGACCGCGAACCGGAATACGTTTCGTTGGAAGGCCTCCCGCTAGGTGGACCGATGATCTAGTGAAGGTTGCGGGAATCTGCTGGATGCAAATCGCACGGGACCGGTCAATGTGGGCGGCACTTGGGGGAGGCCTATGTCCAGCGGTGGACGTCTTTCGGCTGAGATGATGATGATGAAAAGAGGGTGAAAATCGGAAAGCTGGGACGTCAAAATATAATTAGACAGACCCTTCAAAACCCCCGACCAATTCCTAGTATTTTAGCTGGAAAAAGTGGCGAAACTTCAGCGACACATCTATCCGTTTACTTTCTACTATCTCCATTTCATTCTAGGAATCGGATCGGCAGTTGCAATTACCCCCCTACATACAAACTTACAAGTAAAACCTCATAAAATAGTAGTATAGACTGAAAAAGAATTCTTTAGCAGAAATATCATTTCAGATTGGTCTCAATGGCAGCCATGACAGCCGTGATCGTATGCATCATTATCACAGTGATTTTCTCAGTGGGGCTTGGCGTCGGTCTAGGCTATAACTACTGCTTCGTTGAACTGAGAGTCGTTACAGGTATGAATATTTTTAGACTGGCATGCCATTCAGGTCCTCGGTCTAAATATAGTCTTTTCACAGTAAGCAATGTACTTCGTGAGCGCACAAAACGTACTAAAGCCACGTCGGCGCCGAGTGCTCAGCGGTACCGAACGGTACAGTTCCGTCTCCAATCGCATTGGAATGAGGCAATAACCTAGCCGAACGCATGCACTTTATTTTGGTATGGCGAAATCCTCACAGACACCTATACTTAGACGGAAGGTTATGTCTGACTCTGACCCAATAAATTAACACTCTACGGCTACTACCAAAACTCGGGGGCTCGGGAGATTCACGTAGCTCCATCTAGTAAAACTTTTCACTTCAATTCTCCATTCGATTGTGGGTAAACAGTAGTTTTTTTTCAGAGTCAACTCCGGAGGATAAACCTTTTGGTGTACTTATGCGAACAGGACAAGAAATCGCTACGTCAGAGCATTACGTAACTGACCTGGACCCTGCGACAATACCCGACTCCAGGAGGATACTCCCCAACGTGCAACAAACGCTCGCTATACCCTTAAACGGAGACTTCGATTTCTCCTCACTGATCTCAAAACTGAGAGGTCACAACAAAAATGTCACATTGGAACTGATCACGTGATCTTTGATCGATTATTATGAGGGCGATTTTATTTTTGATACTGTAATATCGATCACTACTGTAACTGAATATTTACTTTTACTAGAGAATATACTCATGCATTAATAAACGTTTCTGAATGATTCCAAGATTCACAACCAAGATCAAGATACCTGTAAGCTCAAAGTTGTCTATGTGGAGAAGGGGTGTCCTTTACACCGTAGGATCATGGGATAAAGTTAAAAGTTTATAGTGGCAAGTCAGTCATGGTTGCGAAAGTCAGTAATACGAGTCATTCGTCATCTGGCGACTGTGAATCTAGCGACTGGTCGCGAGTTGGCACCTTCCAATTTTTATTTATTTTGTTGTCGTCAACTCGCTCTCACGTTATAAAATACAGTCAAATGCAAACGGATTGAAACCAATATCTTTAAATAACTAACTATTGCATGTGTTATTTAAAGCGACGGAGGGAGAGAGAGGCTGGGGAGGGGTGGGGTAAAGTTTTTTTTTTTTAATAATAAAATAGTTAATTGGTTTTTCGTTTATATTTATTTAAAAAAATATATAAAAAAATGTTCACAAAAAAAAATTATATAAAAATAAAAGAAAAAACAAGAATACAATACGTTTATAATATTACAAATATATTTTCTTTTTTCTTTCTTATATTTTACAAGCATTGCTCGTTCAAAGGAATTATTAGATTTACACAATACATTTTATTAGAAGTTTACGTAGTTGACTGTACATCTGACGTATTTTACGCAGGTGGCGCGAGTTGACACAACAAAATAAATAAAAATTGGAAGGTGCCATCCCGCGACCAGTCGCGAGATTCACAGTCGCCAGATGACGAATGACTCAGTAATACTTGAAGTTTTGAACTAAGAATGGCATTCGTTTTAATAGTACCAACTACAGCATTCACTTTGTGTAACTAGCTTCTATGTCAGGCTACTAGTGTGTATGGCTACCATAAGAGATATGACATAAAGCACTCAGTTATTAGGTACCGTACCATCAGTGCAAGAAATTTTGAACTTGAATGAATGAGAAGTTTTCTTTTTGAGGTATTTACAAAAACTTCGTTTCCAAGAACTCTGTAGATGGCGTTGAACTGACTACGTTACTTGGTGGCAAAGCAATAACGCCTGGGAAAAAAAAATTGCGTCAAGACACATACGCTCGTTGACTGACACTATCGTTTGCTTAACCCTTAACCAGGCTATGGATTGAGCATTTCCCACCTAGATTTTTAAGAGTTTTTACCAGGTTTTGGTAAAGAATCTACCACAATCTGTCAAAAACGCCAACATAGAAATATTATTTTATGGTAAAACAAAAAATAAAGTGGAACAGAACGCAAATGTCACTTTTGCAGCCATTTCATCTGTGGTCGGCCGATAGACGAACAGTTTTGTAACAACTGCACCGTAGTTTTAATAATTATGGCGAATCGGAGAAAGGTAAGTCGTACAATTTTTTGATATGTTGTAGAATTTGAGTTTTTCTAGTGATTTATGCATTAATTATAAGTAAAAACTTCTAAAATATCATGATATAACTAAATAAAACATGTGGGGAACCATATGACCTAAGCCTGTGAATGCCTAATTATTGCGGGAGTTATTATGACCATTGCCCGCTAAATTGAAATCTTTATTTTATACTAGGTTTTTGCCACGGGTTTTATTTAGGATTTACTCACACATCTCATTTACTTATCAGAATATAAAATGTGGGTAGTGGTAAACTTTTGTCGTCATTATTTGTCAGTCTAGTGTATTTTTTGTTATTCAGGTAAATAACGATCAACAGCTCGAAAATATACTAAATCAAATGTTTTCATCAGAGGAAGAAAGTGATGAAGATGAAGACCCATATTTAGATTATGTCCCAAAACCATTTGATGCAAGATTTCAAAATTCAGACGAAGAATAAAAACTTTTTAGTTCATACTCAATCCCATAGTTTATTATGTGTATGTTTTTTTTTTTTTATTAAAGAATTTGTGCTTACCTATGTACATTACATTTAGACAACAATTAATAAAAAATGATACCAAAATGACAATCGTTTTTTATTTTATATATATAGATAAAAAGTCGTCGTCTAGACAGGCAATGGGATTATGTTTTCCCACATGTTTTTTTTCAGGTATTCAGCTAATTTTCTAAATATAATTGATAAAATCTCATACCAAATTTTATCACTTATCTAAATCTACCAAAAAAACATTATTACTGCAGGATTTGTCCGAGGCCTGGTAAAGGGTTAAGGCTGCAGTCTCGCAAAATTCACTCGCAGCGAATTATTTGCGCAACAAAGTATATTTTTTTTTTATACAAACGGATGAAATAACACGAAATATTATTATTGCACGCACATAAGTAACCATAATATAAGTAATAACTAGTTATTTTTTTTAAGTTCATTTAAGTGGATTATGTTAGGTAAATCAAGCGCTAGATACAGGTCTTTCGTGCCCAACATCATTTCGAGTTGTGTTTGCGCGCTTAGTTTATGGCAATAAAGAATTAATTTACAAATCTGTTCAACGCATAATGACCTCAACATACTCGTCTTCAAAATGCGCTGATTAGTTTTTTCTAATTATCTTTCATTTTCTTAATTCAGAGGTCACAATTTCATCAAAATTCTCTGTTTTTATCTCTTAATAAACGGGTTGTTTCATAAAAACTATGCATCGTAAGTATGTAATAATTAAATTATTTTGATGCCAAGAGTTCAATAAAGCAAATACAAAAAAAAATTGCACCTCAATCACCTAACTCTAACAATAATAATAATCTCAAAAGACCTACAAGAAATCCCTTGCAATTCTTGTTTATAAACTCTTTTTTTGTAGGTCTTTTGAGATTATTATTATTGTTAGAGTACTACTTATGTGCAATAATAATATTTCGTGTTATTTCATCCGTTTGTTTAAAAAAATATATACTTTGTTGCGCAAATAATTCGCAGCGAGTGAATTTTGCGAGACTCCAGCCTTAGGGCAGTGCGCGGTGGTATGCGCGAACGGCCTTGAGGATCTGGGCGGAGCTAAATATTTTCCCCGCGCTCCCCGTTACATTTTTACGCGCACATAGTGTGACTCGCGCTCTTCGCAGGAGGCCGCGCCGTGTGCGTTTCGATGGCGCGACTACATCATTTTTGTTTAACTACTACGACAAGATTTTGTAATAGTTTGTAAAAGTTGATTCCCAAACCATGAATTTGTCAAAGTTATGGTTAAAAAGTTATAAGGGTTTGAACGTAGCCGTGCCATCGAAACGCGGAGAACCACGTGGCCATGGAGATCTTTAAAACTAAGCCTTGCAGAGACTTGAAATTCGGGTCAATAACAGATTGAATTTGTAAAAAAATAGTAAAAACATAGAAAAAAATCCTAGGTTTATATTTTAGGAGCTGTAAGACTGTAAGAGGTCTGAAGATTTTTGTAAAACACAGATTTGAATACGTCGAAATATGTAAAAATACAATGAAAAGTCCTAGATTTATATTTTAAGAACTGTAAGGCTAAAATCCCATGGCCGCGCCATTGAAACGGTGAAAAACACGTTATCGCCGATATCTTGCTGAAAAAGCATCGTAGAAGCATGAAGTTTTTTTGTAAAACCTATTTATTTATTTATTTTATTATAAATTTATTTCTTTAACTGTAGTACGGTATCGCTTAGAAAGAAGTCGTGAATATTTATCGAAGAAAGTAAGTATTAGCTAGATTTTTTTTAAACAATACCTAAATAATAATATGTAATAACTAGAGATAATAGGAAAAAAAATATAATAGGTATAAGGGGTGTAATAATGTTTTGAATATTTCGATACGGTGACCATGATTTTGTTTACAGAAAACTTTCCACCTATTGTATTAGAAATTATTTCTCAAGGATTCTAAATTAAATTGATGTTTATTTCTTATAAAATTTATTTTGTTTTTGTATCTTATGTTTCATTTTAGTTTATTTATTTTTAATTAAAAATACACTTAACTCACAGGTTATTCAGATTATTAATTTAGATGTTTTTTTCAGCTAAAAATATAATATATTAAATATCTTAGTGAAAGACAGTAAACAATAATGATTTATGTGTTTTTTAAAGAAATAAACATGTTTTTGTATCTTATCGTTTCATTTTAATTAAATTTTGAATCCTTGAAAAATAATTTCTAATGCAATAGGTGTAAAGTTTTCTATAAAAAATAAGCCATGGTCAACCTATCCAAATATTCAGAACGTATTGAAGGTTCTAAGCGATACCGTACTTACAGTTCCTGAAATCTAGGATGTTTTTTGTGTATTTTTACAAATATTGACAAATTCAAATCTAGGTTTTACAAAAAACTTCAGACCTCTGTGATGTTTTTTCAGCGAGATATCGGCGATAACGTGTTTTTCACCGTTTCAATGGCGCAGCCATTGGGTTTTAGTCTTACAGCTCCTAAAATATAAACCTAGGACTTTTTTCTATATTTTTACAAATTCAAGGCTTAGTTTTAAAGATTTCCATGGCCGCTTGGTTCTCCGCGTTTTGATGGCGCTGCCACGTTCAAACCCTTATAACTTTTTAACCATAACTTTAACAATTTGGGAATCGTTTTTTACAAATTTTTGCATAATATTGGCTTGTTTTTTTTTAAAAAAAAACGCCGTGGTCGCGCCATCGAAACGCACACGGCAGCGCCATCGCGCCCTTAGATTCAATTTGAAATGCTCTCAAAAGTAAATAAATTGTAAGATTATAGATTGTATTGCTATTCCATCGTTACTATAATGTACCTACATACTAGGTATGCATTAGATTCGCTGGTTCGCGGCCGAAAAATTTCCATTGTTTGTTTGTTGGCATTGAATGGGCTCCGAAACGACTGAACCAATTTGAAAAATGCTTTCACTGTTGTAAAGCTACACTATCCTCGGGTGACAGGCTGTATTTACTACTTTTGTTAGCTTGGGTTTTACCGGTTAAAACAAAAAAAAAAAATGTATAAGTATATATATATATTTAAAAAAAAAAAATTGGAATCTATACCTTTAAAATTCCAATAATGTAACCCAAGGTGTAAGAAAAATACCTAAAATATTCTTTACATCGCGTACGCTGCAAAAAGTATTGATGATAGAAGAAAATAATGTAAGTAGGTACTACGACTTTGCAGAACCCATCATTATTTACAGAAAGTGTCACAACAGCATATGTCTAATTATTATAGTTATGCCACAATAAGTGTTAATTTATTGGAAAAAAAACATAGTCGAATTGAGAACCTCTTCTTTTTGTAAGTCGGTTGAAAATTGAATTGAAATGTCGCCGCTAGAAAAGGCTCTTTATTTGTATCGTGGTATTAATCCTTATCAAAATAAAATACTTTATATTCAAGACTGCTTCAATACCTATAAATTACTTTTTAAATTATCCAATTCGGACATTCCATTCAAAAGATATCATGAGTTTAAAAATCTATTACATTTATGTACATACACACGGTAGGTACACGAAAAATAAATAAACTTCAGAATACAAACCACTGAATTAGTGATATAGCAAGCGTCCAAGCGCGTAAAATAAAATAACTTACTTGCAAAATGACTATCTGACTATGACTACATAATAGAACGTCCTACGTCCTACGTCCAACGTCCTACGTCCAACGTCCTACGTCCAACGTCCTACGTCCAACGTCCTACGTCCAACGTCCTACGTCCAACGTCCAGATACTAAATCGTCCATGCGAAAATCGGGGCATTATAATGCGAGCGAGCAGAGCAGCACAACCTCCACGTCCGAAGGTCCGAGCTGCACTGCCTCCCGTCGCCCGCGCACGGACCCGCCTATTCTGTTATTATAGAATGCATGGAATAATTAATTGTAGCCTAATAAATCATTACATCAAAATTCCAATTGTACAGTTTGTGAAGAAAAACGTGACAAATATTTGAGTGAAAAAAAAAACTAAATTTTAATGCCATTTACGAAATTTCGAAGAAAAAATGCTTCACTTTGAACATTTTTTTCATATAGTAATAATAAAGTTAGAATTATTTCAATTGTACCAATTAAAGTTAAGAGTCTAATAAGCAACATATGTTTTTTTTGAACATATATATTCACTCATCAAAGAGGAGTTACATGGAGAAAACCTCTCGTTAGCAGATACCACCGCCTTAAGCTTCCGAATATAACCTAGTTTTCTCACGCTTTGTTAAAATAAGTTTTTTTAGGTTCCGTTCCTTGCAGTAACTTACCAAGTGCAGCGCCATGTATCCAGCGACTAGGGAAGACCTAAAAAGAAAATCCCTCATTGTTTCCGAGATTACCTCGGTACCTCCTTAGGAAGGATTCATTCAAACTTTAACCTCTTTACTATAAATTTGTAGCAAAGATGAAGTCTACTGCTAAGGCTTTTATGTCAGTAGTGGAAATTAGCATTAAATAATCCGGCTCGAAGGACCAATTTGTTGAGATGATTTATATGGGCTGTATGAATGACGCGCTGATTATAGCGCTGATTATTTTTTTGTAATACTGGTTTATTACAAAAAAATTGGTTGCCTGTAAAGTCGGTATACGGGCGAAAGTTTTACGTGACAACGACTTTGAGTGGTAAAATAATTTTAATGTGAATATTCAACACACTCTCTCGCTCTTAGGCGGGCTAACCATGCCCGAGTGGAAGGGACGCGTGCCTCTCACTCGCTCTCATTGTGAGCGCATAACGTGAGCGGAGCGTAACGCAGTTTCTTGAAGTGTCACCCGGCAAACCAATTTATAAGACGTTGTCACGTCAAAAAAAATATAAAACAATAAAATTATGGATGGCGCGCGACGCGTACAATGCAAGGTTGAAGGCTGATCGAGTGGGTGCGCTCCGGACCGCGGTTGCATCTTATATAGCTGATCCCCGCGCCGCGCCGTGCCCCCGCTGTCGCCATCGCCGGTACCGCCTCCGTCGACGTCATCATGTTCGAGAGATTTCTGAACAATCGCAATGCTTGATGTACAGTTTGGCCGCTGAGAGAATGCGTTCCTGACAGATCGTGAGCGAAAGGACGATGTAACTTTGTCGTAATTTCCACGCTTGGCAGGCGGATTGGAAATCGCAGTGATGAAAGACTAATAGAAAACGCTGCTGCCCATTCTCTGGTCTACGGAGGCGCAAGGTGTTCTGCCTCAGACATTAGTCGCCTTATACGACACCCGTCAGTGTAATGGGTTGGTTCTATTCTACTCTGCCGGATACCACGGCTTTTTGCCCTATTATCAAATAATATTATTAAAAACGATATCATCAAATCGAGTTATAATAAATGTTATAATTTCGCGCTAAATTTATGTTTAAAGGCGCTAGGCGCTAGTGCTCGCCGAAGCAGGGATATAAACGAATCAGCCTTGTTCCCACTAATGGCCTACAGGCCTCTTCTCTAGAGAGAATGGACTGAAATCCAGCATGCGGGCCTAGTGCAGTGTGTTGATGAAATAAATTACACAAAGTAATTCACCCGGTTTGAACCCATGACCTCCAATTCGAAGGTCTGGGCCGCCTGGCCGTAGCCACTGAAACACCACTGCCCTAGATGCCTAGAAACATATAAAAATACATGTTTTAAAAAACCACATAGTCTAGTTATTCATGCATTTTATAATTATTAAAGATAAACGTATTATTATAAAGTTTAACGACAGAATATAACGTTTTAACTGCCTAGTTATTTTTGGCACATCACTACAAAAATAAACATTTGACGTAACCTTTGAACTACGCAGGATGAATTGAAAAATATATTGTTTTACTTTATTTTATCATCTGCCTTTAAACATAAATTTAGCGCGAAATTATAACATTTATTATAACTTGATTTATGATATCGTTTTTAATAATATTATTTGATAATAGGGCAAAAAGCCGTGTGGTATCCGGCAGAGTAGAATAGAACCAACCCATTACAGTCACGGTGTCGTATAAGGCGACTAATGTCTGAGGCAGAACACCTTGCGCCTCCGTAGACCAGAGAATGGGCAGCAGCGTTTTCTGTTAGTCTTTCATTACTGCGATCTCCAATCCGCCTGCCAAGCGTGGAGATTACGGCAAATTCCTCCCATCATGGGAGAGGCTTATGCCCAGCAGTGGACGTTATGGGCTGTTGTTGTTGTTGTTGGGCAAAAAACGATAGTAAATATGTTTATCATTAATTCTTCGCCACTTCAAAGTTACATCGTCCTGTCGCTCACGTTTGTATCGAAAATCGGCCGTTTTGTGTCCTCTTATGACAATACAGGGTGGAATTTTGTAATGCCACCTGGAGGGAAAGTACTCTTAATACCGGAGATAGCAAATTTTACTCAAAGGAAACATTCCTTCATTTTTAAAAAGAAATTAATCTGCATTCAATGATTTTGAAAATTCGCGTGCCACACTCGGGAATCGAACCGTCTAAATTCCCAAAAAAATAACACCCTATACTTTTATGGCACCAATCGATAGGGTCAATCATAAGGATCAAATCCCTCTAACAAACATGATAAATTAAATGAAAGGAAAACCATGAAATCTTAAGTTATAAATTCAATGGGATAAATTCAATAGGTACGTTATAGCACTTTAATAAAATGATTGACCTTTACAATTGAAGAGAATAAGATTGCAGAAGAAGATTGCAATTTGCATGTGTTTGTTTGTGCAAATTGCAATATTCCTATGTAAATAGTTCTTCGTCATTTTAATTAATAAATGTCGTCAAAAGAGAATTGTTTACTATGTTCGTAATTGGATGGACCTTTGACTAAAAGTGCTTTATCTTATCCCATTGAATTTATAAGTTAAGATTTCATAGTTTCCCTTTCATTTAATTTATCGTATTTGTTAGAGGGATTTGATCCTTATGATTTACCCTATCGATTGGTGCCATAAAAGTACAGGGTGTTATTTTTTTAGAATTTAGACGGTTCGATTCCTGAGTGTGGCACGCGAATTTTCCAAATCTTTGAATGTAGATTAATTTCTTTTTAAAAATGAAGGAATGTTTCCTTTGAGTAAAATTTGCTATCTCCGGTATTAAGAGTACTTTCCCTCCAGGTGGCATTACAAAATTCCACCCTGTATACAAGAACCTGACAACAACTGTCGGGCAGTAGCCCACCAGACATAACACTCGTCGGGTTGGAGGATCCTCCCTTTTCTACGAGGGATGAAGATCTTTACACCCTGTTATTTATACCCCCAAAATTGTAATTACACTTTTAAAGGCTTGTTTCCTACAATAATACCTTTCAGTTTCTTATGTGTAGGTAAAGTAACGCCCGAAGACTTAGTTTTTTTGCGGTCTTGAAGCAATTCTATCAATTTAAACTATAGCACTGTCACATCTAGAACTCTTACATACTCGTACTCTTGGATTAGATGCTCAGGTCAAGCCCAGGTTCTCCGAATACAAAATCCAGTCCAGCATTCCACTTACCAGCTGAAAGTCTAGTAGACACCTTTTGTAATCGTGTCGTGCCTCATCATATTCATCGACTGGTTGTCAGATTTTCGGAATACGGTGAGAAGCCCGAATGTGTGGCAAACGACCAGTCTTGCCCATACATAAAGACTGTCCAAGATGACCAATGGGTGCCCATCCATTCACATACCACATGGGTGGTATGTTAATGGATGGGCACCCATTCTCAGACTGGTCTCAGCAAGCGTTCCTTTACCTTAAAGATCGATCGGTGCGGCTGGTATTGTTTAACCACGAGCCCCTCGTTATTACAAGCCACAGAATTTTTTGTAATTCGAAATAGATGCGTTTCACCTCAACACGATTTTTCTATCTCCTATCAAGATAAACCATTTTTCCTACCATAGGTTCTCCGTTTAATGTTTGTGAGAGGAATCTCAGATGATATCAATAATACTTAGCTGCTGAGAAGGCTTTCAGGAAGGCTGTTAAGCTCAGCGGTCATCGTGGAGAGCGCGATAAAATGAAAACATCATAGCAAGATTCTATTAACGACTTTTAAGGTGGTTTTACACCGGCGAGGCGAAGAGTTAAAACTTCAACTAATATTGTAGGTTTTCATAGGTAGCACAATAGATCCAACATAGACCTAAAGCATGGGCTTTAACATAAGAATGGAAGTAGGTATCTGCAGTTTTATTTAACCACAGCAGGTTACTTCGAAGGATTTACAGTTAGATTGATGGCTAAAGCTGGCAAAATGCATCCACAACAAGGAAAACAATTAAATGAATTTTATTCATACGTAAATATAGTATCAGCTGTTATGCTTAGACATTCTTATTTTCTTTGTCACGAGTTCCGTAGAAGATATCTAGGTTTAGATTTTGTTTTAATGGTTCACCAAAGAAACGATGGATGGACTGTGTGAATGATATGGTTAGAAAGGGGGTGACTCGTGAGATGACAACTAATAGAAATGTATGGGAGTAGGGTAGTATATATTACAGTAGTATAGTACTACTAGTAGGTACTGTAATTAAAAAGGGTGCAAAAAAACCTCTTAACGAAGCCGAAAGGCACTTGTTTTCCCCGTCATTGCGATATTTTTTTTGTTCTACACCATACCTGGGTACCTTCTAGTTACGGAGATATTGGGGGTCAAAGTTCCAACTGTTTGACAAGCTATTTTTTAAATAGGTACAAGTTTTTAATGTAAGACTAGCTGTTGCCCGCGGCTTCGCTCGCGTGAAGTTCGGTAACTGTCCCACGGGAACATACTAAAGGGATAAATAGTATCCTATATGTTAATCCAGGTTATAAACTATATATGTGCCAAAGGAGAATGCCCATTTTTCTACTGACCGCCGTTGCGCATCAAAGCTTTTTGTATGATAGCATAAATTGAATATAAAAGAGGGGTGATGTCGTACTTTTTAAGGGAAAAAAAATTATCCATTTATTTTGTGGGGATTTTAGTTGTTCTTTGATTTTCTGTTCAGTTTAGAGGTTAGTTTTGTAACGAACCTCCCACTAAAAGCAGCAGCCCATTACAACAGCACGACTTGAATTGACATAAGACACGAACAGTACGCAATGATAAGTTATTTATAAGCACAACAAACTCAACAACTATCGATGCACAAGTGAAATCAAAAGTTCGCTGTTGTTTTGTTTGTTTGACAAATTGACAGAGACAGTTCACATATCACATTGTGATAGTGTTACCAACAGTCAATATAAATCACTCTGACTTTAGCTGATTTGTCAACTAAAGAAAGATTTTTAATTAGCAAAGTAATATTATATATAGGATGTGAATTAAGAAAATATGTTATTTCAATTGTGCTAATTAAAAATATAAATAACGAGGATAAAGTCATAGTTGAATATGATTTTAAAACTGAGTCTGACGGATTATGTCCCAGGTTTTAATAAATTGGCAACATTGATTTTACTGAAATACGCCATTTTAAAAAGTAAGCAATAAAATCCAATACTGTAGCTAATAAAATACAAAATAGTAACCCCACATACGATCGTTCAAGTGAATTAAAGATAAGTTAAAAAAATATTTTATAATTTATGAGTTTATTTTTATGGCCATACTCTTTTACTATAAAGCGACTCTGATTGTGGTCAATCTCCTTTCATAAATATCACAATTATAATCATCACAATCGCTATCACAATCATCATCACTATCACCATCATTATCACTGTCACAATCACAATCACCATCACCATCATCGTTATCACAACAACCATCACTGTCACTATTCCAATCACAATCACTATCACTATCACAATCATTATCACAATCACCATCATCGTTATCACAATACAATCATCACAATAAATCAACAATAATCCTGTATAGAAGTCGAATCCGCCATCTTTTGGATGTAAAAATAAATGTCATATTC
Organism: Xestia xanthographa; assembly: GCA_905147715.2. Taxonomy (NCBI): domain Eukaryota; kingdom Metazoa; phylum Arthropoda; class Insecta; order Lepidoptera; family Noctuidae; genus Xestia; species Xestia xanthographa. Next base: position 10,736,548 of record LR990649.1, on the reverse strand, counting down.
GTAATCAGCACCAATGATAATCTCGGAATCGACACCCATATTGATTTTTAGACATTTCGACCCCATCGCACCCCAACAGGGGATGATGGTATTTCAGGTATTTCAAAACAGCGATTTTAAGATTTAATGTGGCGGCACATTAAATCTTAAAATCGCTGTTTTTGTAAATAAACCCGACCCGATACACCATACAAACAATACTAAACCCTCCCTCTTTAGGGGTTGAATTCTGAAAAAACCTGAAACCCATTTCTACCCATTTATCGATAGGAGTACTCCTGTGAAGTTTCAAATAAAACAGTCTAACTAATCTTGTTTCCCCATACAAACTTTCGACTCCCGTTTCACCCCCTTATGGAGTAAATTTTGAAAAATCCTTTCTTAGTGCACCGTTAGACCTCATAAGAAACCTACGCGTGCTAAATTTTAAATCTCTAGACCCAGTAGTTTGGGCTGTGAGTTGTTTTTCAGACTTTGTCACCCCATTTCTCCATATTAGGAGTTGAATTCTGAAAAAACCTGAAACACAAATGTTTACTCATTTATTGATAGGAGTACTCCTGTTAAGTTTCGAATAAAATAGTCTAACTAATGTTATTTCCCCATGTAAATTTCGGACACCCGTTTCAGCCCCTTAGGGGGTGAATTTTGAAAAATCCTTTCTTAGTGCATCTCTAAATCTCATAAGGAATCTATGTGACAAATTTGGAATCTCAAGACTCAGCAGTTTGGGCTGTGCATTGATTTTTATACTTTGTCACCCCATTTCCCTCTCTCGGGGGTTTAATTCTGAAAAAACCTGTAACACAAATGTTTACTCAATTATCGATAGGAATACTCATGTTAAGTTTCGAATAAAACAGTTTAACTAATCTTGTTTTCCCATACAAACTTTGGAGCCCTTTTTCACCCCCTTAGGGAGTGAATTTTGAAAAATCCTTACTTAGTGCACTCCTTGACCACATAAGAAACCTACTTGCCAAATTTGGAATCTGTAGACCCAGTGGTTTGCGCACAGGCGTTGATATGTCAGTCAGTCAGTTTCTTCTTCTTTTATATATGTTTACCCGACTGCGCCAGAAGGAGGGTTACTGTATAGATTTTATCTAAAATAGAAGTAGCCTAAATTACTCCTTATTTCATCAGCTATCTGCCAAAGTCCCGTCAAAATCGGTCCCGCCGTTCCAGAGATTAGCCGGAACAAACAGACAACAGACAAAAATTAAAAAAAAATGTTATTTTGGTATATGTACCCTATATAGTACATTCATATGCATGTAGTAATATGCGGTTGTAAACCGACACTCCAATTTTATTTATTTGTACAGATAAAGCCCCCTTTTCATCTTTCACCTGGTTGAAAATTTAGAAAACACCGTTGCGTTAGCTTCCAAACATAAGCCTAGATAATAAATTTAGTGAGTTTTACTTCGAAAATTAAGGACTTTCCATAAACAACTTCATTCTCCTTTTTAACCCTTCGGTGGTGGTATTATGAAAAACGCTGAGACACGTATCAATTTAATTTTTAATCATCAGCCTAAACACAAAATTTGAAGATCCTAACTTTAAAACTGACGATTTTCCATAAACAACTTCATCCCCCTTTTTAACCCTTCGGGGGTGGAATTGTGAAAAACGCTGAGACACATATCAATTAATTTTTAATCATCAGCCTAAACACAAAATTTGAAGATCCTAACTTTAAAACTGACGATTTTGTATATACAACTTCATCCCCCCTTTTAACCTTTTGGGGGTGAAATTATCAAAAACGCTGAGACACGCATAAATTAATTTTTAATCGTCAGCCTAAAACAAAATTTGAAGATCTTAACTTTAAAACTGACGGAATACACAACAGCTTCATCCCCTTTTTAACCCTTTGGGGGTAGAATTATGAAAAACGCTGAGACACGTATAAATTATTTTTTAATTGTCAGCCTAAACACAACATTTGAAGATCTTAACTTTAGAACTGACGGACTTTCATACTTACAAACTTCCATCCCCTATTTAACTCCCTTAGGGGTTGAATTACTAAAAATCCTTATTCCTTGTCTACATTATAAAGGGAACCTCTGTGCAAAATTTCAGCTTTCTAGGTCCAAGGGTTTGGGCTGGGCGTTGATGAGTCAGTCAGTCAGTCAGGCCTTTTGTTTTTATTTATATAGATAAATAGATTTTTCCACGACCCCCGTACTATTCAATCCATCCATCAGCACAATGTTTTGTGTGCGTTACAGTAAGTTCTACCACAAAACAAGATTTTTCATCCCCAAAATAAAAATAGTTTTCCACCAATATTTTTTGCGTAAAGTTACTTAGTTTGTATGTATTTGCTTAGTTGACGGCTTCGTGATGAGGTTGTATACACCCTGTATACTCTAAGGTAGCAACAGTTGTCCACTTTGGCAGCCTGTGTCACTCCGCGTGTAGGTATTAAAAACATACCTACAGGCGGCGGCCCTTGCGCAAGGGCCAATCTAGTAGGCTGCCCCAAGCGAAAGAAGACACGCGCGCGCGCTATTTGTTCGACCACGTTCAACTTTCTCGATAATTGCAAAATGGACACAAAACGAAAAAAAGCAAAAAGATACTGTGCAGTATTTAATTGTTTAAATACGGATCGTGATCGAAATCTAACTTTTTTTTGGTTGCTTATAGACGCTGACAGGTAAAATCTACTTTGATTGGATTACATTATGTTCCTATTTGAAATGAAAACTACAAACCCTTTCTCCCCTTGTTGAACAAACTACTATTCCAATACCCTAAAAGTATTTCAAAGTACAATAAAAATACATTTTAGTCGTTTCATTCGAGTTGCATTTCATTTGTCGTATTCATTTACGAACTTAGACTGAGCCCAACGCAAAATATTTACGGTGATACCTATGGAATTCTTTTCAACATAAAGGAAGTTTGCGAATCCATATTGCGAATTTCTTGCTTGGAAATATTTTTTTTTTCTCGAAGTAAGCAACCCTAGTCCGCGGCTCTTTCAATACGTATAACCACGTATAACTTATTATGAACCGTAGTCCAGTGAATTAAGGCCCATATTCCCTCAAAAAAAATTTGTTAGGTATGTAAATGAACACGTGCTCGACTGGAACGCGAGCTAAATTAAATCATATTGTTTAACAGATTGAGTACATATTTCTTTGAAAACCATTGCGAAGTAAAGCTTCTGTAACGCTAGTTACTAGTTATTATTCTGTGACTTTGGTTTCATTTCATACTATGACTAAACTTACAGATAAATCTGCATGCATGGAAGTAGTAAATTTGTTTTTGCTAAACTTTTCGAATTTTAAATTAGTTATCTAAAATTCCTTCCGAGCACGATAGCGAAAGGGATACGAAAATTTGACAAAACTGTCAAATTGCAAGTGATAATTATGATCACTGCATTTATTAATTACCTTGAAAATGCCAAATAGGTAACATGTTTCACTTTGTGGGATTTCATCTATTAGTTGCGCGGTAGAACTCTTCAGATATTATGAATAAAGTTGTGCATCACCCGTTCAGTCATCGTTTAAACTTCGTCGAGCATATACAATGTAAACTGCAACTAAATTATTAATTAATTTTCTTCCTTGTACTGTTTGTTGATGAAACTTTTTGATTGCAATATACTTACAAGGTGTAAAGTAACGGACCTTTAACGAAGCTGTCAACCAAGCATTCATCACATATTATTGAAAGCCGTTTACTGTAACTTATTTACGTATAAGTAAGTAAGTTAGTCAGTCAGTTAATATGCCTACGCCCGTAGCTATCGGTGTTCCTATGAACAAAGTTAGCTTGAAATATCCTATCCGCGTCACCTACCTGTCACTTGATTCATAGAAAAATTAAAGAAAGCTTTTTCTAGCTTTCTAAAGGGTGTAAAACACCTCTTAACGAAAACGAAAGGCACTTATTTTCCTCGTCATTGCGATCATTTTTTTGTTGTACACCATACCTGGGAACCTTCTAGTTTCGGAGATATTGGGAGTCAAAGATCCAACTTTTTGACAAGTTTTTTTTTAATACAAGTTTTTAATCTAAGATTTTTACTTTTAACACCTCCACGACCCCCTACTATTCAATCTATCCATTAGCACAATGTTTTGAGTGCGTTACATTGAGTTCTACCACAAAACATGATTTTTCACCCCAAAAAAAAAAGTCGGCAATAATTTTTGCGTAAAGTTAGGTACTTAGAACAGAACACAGAACAGAAGTTACTTAGTGCTTGATGTACAGAATGCTTGGTTGACGGCTTCGTGATGACGTTTTTTACACCCTGTATAGTTGGTGCCAGTTAAAATGAGAATAGCGGTCATTGCCCTTTCCCTAATATCTCTTCGTACGAACCAAAACAAATAAGCCATGTATCGTTTTTCATCATAAAAAATGTTGAAGATCACGATAGATGACGATTCCAGACTTGAACAGGCTTATTTTTGGTTTTCAAAGTTAAGAAGATTAATAAATGTAGGTGGGTCAATGACCGCTATTCTCATCTTAACTGGCACCAACTATAGCGTAGCTAGAGTTTTCAACAAAATTCTAGGAAATATTATAAAGTCAAACAGAAAAACATTGAATATTATAGATATAGTGTAAAAGCTTCAGCTTTTTATGAGAGAACAAAAATTATCTAGGTAAAGTTAATTACGAAGAAGTTGTATAAGTAGAACACAAACGACGGAGCACCTGAGTGTTTTTGTAATTGAAAAAGATAATTAGCCGAGTGTACCTACTTATTGGTTACGCAATGCGACAGGTGTGCGACTGTACGCACAGGTCCAGTGTCGACCAAAAGTCGATAGGCAATCTCACAAAGCAATAGCTTGACGTTTAGTTTGACTCACGACCTTCTACTTTCAAGAAAATAGACATTGTCATCTACAAGTAAATGTAGTCCAAAATTTCAACATGTAAATATAAGTCAAGATGGCCTAGTGGTTAGGCGCGTCCACATCTAAGAGTGAATCAGTAAGTCGTGAGTTCAAATCTCACGTTGTTACTTTTAAACTTTTTGTAAGTGTTTACTCGATTGGAAGTAATGGGACAGAAAAATATTCTCGCTTTGTTCACACATTTCATAAAGTTAGAAGAAATAGAAAAATAAGTCAAGAATTTATATTTCTGTGAGGTAAACCTGAGTTTTATGAATATTTTACTTGATCGAAATGAACGTTGTCGTTTGGTTATGTTAAATTTGGTTAGTGACGTGTGGTTTAATAGATAGCGGTATTGTTGTTGGTATTTCTCAAAATGCAGGCAAATATTGATATTGAGGCGAGGGCGACTAATATTATCGTGCTGCATAAAAGTGGTCTTAATAGAACACAAATATCTGAAGAAACCGGACTAATGTGAGTAATAAATTTATGAATTATTGTAACAAAGTTTTATTCAAAATTAAAGCCTACTTTGTTATTGTTTATTTATTTGGTGACTTACGGATTAATAAATTGATTTTAAATCCATCATGAGGCATAAAAGATAAATAATTAGTGTTAATTATTGGATTTATAAACGCAGAGTGAATGATAACTTCAGTATTTTATTATAGCTGCCTAACATATTTTTTTTGTTTTTTGTTTTAGAGGAATACTGTGAGTCAGATCAAAAGGCCTTGCTAGTCGACAATGAAGTGGAAAGCCGTCGCTTATTATCGATGCGCAGCGACGACATAATATATGGTTGGCAAATAAGAAACAAATGGTTTCACACCTACGAGACTCTTTGTGGAATTATTTGACACCTCATCGCAAACTGTTCGCCGTGCCCTCCACGCTGAAGGCTTGTATCACGAAGACCAGCTAAGAAGCCCTTCTTGACAGAAAGAGTTATAGAAGAACGATTACGTTTCGCACGGGATTATTTAGATTTTTACTGGAATACTACCATGAGAAGACTCAAAAAACTGACTTTTTAAATAAAGTCAAAAGGGTAGGCTTCATTAATGGCGCAAGAATAACACTCTGCTGGTCTGACAAAAACATAATCTCTAATACAGACTCATGTCGAATTATGGTTAATATGTGGGGATCATGTGGGGATGGATAAGTGCAGCAGCGCCAGGAGAACTGGATTTTATTCCTCCACGCGCCAACAGTTCTACTTAATTATGTAGAAGTATTAGAAGTTGTTATGCTACAAAATTAATCCCTAGATGCTTTAGTTTTAATTAGATGTGTAACAAAATATTTAGTGAATATTAACTTATCCGTAATTATATTAATGATCTTAAATTGAGGTTTAGTTTCAATCTTCTTTTCTTTGGGAAAATGAATACTTAAACTATAACCTCAATACGAGTTACATTTATTGTGACGTCACAAAAAATATATTCATAAAGTCTAAATTATTTATATTAGTTTTCAATAAACTCTGCTGATTACCGATACCTATAATAAGTGGGTATCAACTATATGTTATATTTGTGTGATTAGAATATCCTTTCCTTGTTACTTAAGTATGTTATTATGAATGAAAGTAAGTGGGTATACCGTATACAATAAAAAATCTTATGATCGGTTACAAGAGAACTTTTTTACATCTAGGTAGGAATGTGACGTTACAATTATCATGAAAGTTTGTTAATTTTATAAATAAATAAAACGAATAAACATTTTTGTTATCATTCACCACGACTTTTTTATTTCCACCTTCCAACACCGAACAGCTAAAATAATAAGTAAATAGTTGAATAATAATACTATGTTTTTTTTACTAATATTTAACTTATTCTTATAAAAAATAAATAATGAACCAATAACTAATGTTACCAAGAAACAAAAAACCCCACACGTTGTTAACAGGATTTGAACTCGGATCTCTTTGATCGTGAATCCTACTGATTACCCCAACAGCTATCAACACATGGTCAATAGATGTGAATTTTAACTATCCAATGGTAAGAACAGGTCGCTACACAAATAAGGTTTGCTGCGTGTATAATAAAAGAAACGGAAATATATTCTTATGTTTCGTGGAGTGTGACGCGCGACATGCGATTGGGCGAACTCTGTGGCTGTGGTGTGCGTACTGTATTGAAACCACTTACACATATAGACGCACGGACGCTCGACCGTGCGTTCACAGCAATACAATCCTTAGCGTGCCTCAGCACTTATAAACGCTTACTGTACCTACGTCTAACAGCACAGGTACGGTAATTGTGTTTGAGCGCAGGTACTCTCATTTATCTGGGTATAGCTGTGTTTTCTAATTATAAGATACAAGAATAGACGAAAATAATCGGTGTAAAAGTACTTTTGACGAAGCCGAAAGGTACTTGTTCTCTCCGTCATTACGATATTTTTTTCTGTTCTAGACCAGTGTTTTCGGGGGGTCGCAAAGCTTTACTCGGGGGGGTCGCCGGCTGAAAAAAAGGAAAGGTTCTAACACTACATTATAAACACAATTTTATTGAGAAGCATGGGCTTTTTTATTTTTCAAAAGTTTATCAAACCATCGTGCTATTTTTGAAACGTTAATAATTAAATCATCTATTTCTATTTTTAGTTTTCATGTCTACCATTGCAGAAAATGTCAGTTCACACAAGTATGAAGTGGCGAATGGCACTAATAATTTTAAAGCTTCCCTTATCAGCTCTGCATATTCGTGTTTTCTTTTCATCCAAAATACGTCGACACTTTGCGAACAAAATTCCATTTTAAGCATGCCATCAGCAGCTAACCTCGTACTTACTTTCAAAACTCTCGCGGCTTCTTGCAGAGTGTAGATCTGAATCTGAATAGAGATAAATGTACCGAAATAAAAAAAATCATTAACGTAGTCTTTTAATTAAATTATTTCTTTGTCTTTCTATGATACAAGGGGGTTGCCAGAATTTTTCAACTTTTAAAGGGGTTGCGAAATCAAAAAGATTTAAAAACACTGTTCTAGGCCATACCCGATAACCATCTAGTTACGGAGATATTGTGGGTCAAAGTTCCAACTTTTTCACAAGTATTTGTAAACACAAGTTTTAATGATTTAACTTTACTTTAAATACCACCACTAACCCCGCAATGCATGTTTTGAGTGCGTCACATTGAGTCCTATCGTAAAACGTGATTTTTCACTCCCAAAATATTTTTTATTTTTTTTTGCGTAGAGTTACTTAGTTTAATGTAGATAACGCTTGGTTGGCAGCTTCGTGAAGGGTCCGTTTACACCTTGTAGAGTAAGAAGTAAGGAAGCTTCATTAATTTTCAAAGTCAAACTACTTATTTCAATTGGACTATTAATACAAATACGTTTGAATATTTGAGGGCCGCGACTTACGAATAGTAAGTCGTGGGTTTGAACCCAGACAGGCGCATTTTTTTGTGTAATTTATTTCATCACCACTGCTTTCAAAACGGTGAAGGAAAACATCGTGAGGAAACCGGCATGTCCTAGAACCAAAAAATTCGAAGACATGTGACATCTACCAATCCGCACTGGGCCCGCGTGGTGGTTTATAGCCCATTCCCTCTCATAGAGAGGAGGTCTGTGTCCCAGCAGTGGGAACATTAATAGGCTGATGATGATGATGATGATTTGGGCCTGCTTATACTGTTCCCCACCCTTTTCAGCTACAATTTTATTACCTGCTAATATCAGTAGCTGGCATCAATACAACAAAAATTGTATGAGATATTCAAAATCTAATACGACAAATCGTTTTCATCTTCCACATAATGATTATGACTGACAGAGAACTGAATATATTTATAAAGAAAAGCCACGAAAATATGGAAAAATTGAAAGACGAACATGAAATAAAGAGTACGTTTTGTGAATTGTACAAATAGTCTAAACAAAATGTTGACATGACATGTGTTGCAAGCAGTTCTAGTTTAGTGAGATACCGTGATTCGTTTGGTCTTAGTGATTTATTTACAGTAATAATTTTTTTTTTGCAACAGAGTTCTCGAAGTGTTTTTCATTTCCGAGTTAACATGAACTTGATATACTTGATAAGGAAGGTCACCCCTCATCCCCTCACTGTTCTTGTGAACCCCTTAGGGGCCACCTCCACGAGCGAGCGAATCGTGGTGATTCAACGTACTCGTATTTCTATACGATAATATCGCCGCGATTCTCTCGCTCGTAGAGACAGCCTAAAAGAGAGTGTATAGAAAAACGTGGCAAAGACGATAATATCGTCGCAATTCTCTCGCTCGTGGAGGCGGCCCCTTACACTACCCAAAGTGTTAGAGGTTGCCAATAACAGCCTAGGAACTCAAGCCAACCTCATCTGTTCATGGTACACCCTGCTTTCGACCAACGAGACGCAGGCCAGCTTACCATTGACACAGCTTGAAATTTATCGTATTTTTTTTTAATCAAAATGTCTCTTTCTTTGTTCTAATATGAAAAGTTTACTTGAAATTTGTAGCGTTTTTTGATGATTAGTCTGGTAAATGAATGATTGTGGTTGGAAAAGTCGAAAGCAGAAAATCTGACTTATGAACTTCGTTTGGACTAGTTAGAAGATACACATATTAAAAGTCCTGACCCCTCCGAAGTGAGCCCGAGGGAGGGGGGGGGGGGGCAAAGAAGGTCCCGTTTATTGGTTTTATTTTGTTGTACTACTTAATAAAACCTCATAAAATTCTCTTCAACTTTTCTTTTAATTTTTTTATCTATCTCTTATCGTTGAATTGGTATGAGCCATAGAGATAGAAAGAAGTCAATGGTATGAGCTCCGAAAAACGATCAATTTTTAAAAATTTGTCCAATTCTCTGTCCCGTTCGTTGTTTTTGGTTTGCATCTCGAAAACGGTGTGTCGCACGAATACTTGTTGTACTACACAATGAAATCTGATAAAATTCTCTACAACTTTGGTATTTTTTTTTTTTTTTTTTTTTAATATTGGAGATAGATAAAAAGTGTGACAAACAAAGTTGTAGAGAATTTTATGAGGTTTTATTATGTAGTACAACAAAATTTTATACGACGCATCGTTTTCGAGATATAAGGAAAACACCAAAAAATGGGACCTTCTTTTTTGCCCCCCCCCCCCCCCCCTCGGGCTCACCTCGGAGGGGTCAGGACTTTTAATATGTTTATCTTCTAACTAGTCCAAACGAAGTTCATAAGTCAGATTTTCTGCTTTCGACTTTTCCAACCACATACCCCTTTTGAGCACTCATTTACCAGACTAGATGGATCAATTTTTTTATAAGCTGTGGAACAAAAAAATACTAGGTATACCATTAGCTTCTACTCCGTTCACCTAATCACAACCTAATATACCCATTTTTTTTGGAAAGTGTTAAAAAAGTCATCCGGTATAGCTGTCCCATGCAGAATTTCTCGACCCAAATGTGTGTCTCAGCGTCTTTTTTCGCGATAATGATGATAGTCCCATTGAAAAAGTTGTTCAGCTTGAAATCCTTATTATATTAACACACCTTTCTGATACATCCTGTACCTATGTAATTATTACACATGGTTTTATACAGAATGACTTTTTATCACTTTCCAAAAAAATGGGTATAATACCTAGATGATCGGAGTATCAATTTTTTTCTAAGCTGTGGAAATAGAAATAAAAACTAGGTATGCCATAAGCTTCTACTCCATTCACCTAATATACCCATTTTTTGGAATGTGATAAAGAAGTCATCCGATATAAGTATTTGAAAAGATGTGTGTTTGTCCACGCGAACTTTTAAACGTAACATAACTCAAGCGTGGACACTCAATTAGTTTTCATCATATTATTGCGAGACTCTTGGGAGCCAATGTTTTAAATTCATCACACAATTTTGCGAAATGAAAGGTATTAAACGGGACAAGGAGAATGATGTGAACGATACTTTGAGGAGTGGTCTGCTTTCCTGAAATATCGAAATACTTAATGGAACTAACGAAATATGTATTAAAAATATCAAGATCTGTAATTTTCAACCGACTTCCAACAAGAGAAGAATTTTGTGAACATCTGATGCTGATCTTCGGAGATATACAATGGAACTCTTCAAAATAGACGGCAAATCTAACGTGATTGCTGCAATCGCTTGGATGTTTATTGTTTATACAACATCATGACGTAACATCACGCCTGTATGCTCTGAGGGGGTACGCAGATGTGTACAATACACCCAGATTTCGACAGTTAGGTATGTTAAGTTGGTGCGTTCGTGTTTCGCGCGCGCTTCAAAGAGATGCAAAAGGACCGCAAGATCCGATGCCTACCGGGGCTGTGGGACTGTTCGAAAAAGATACTGCGGCCCTGGAACACAAAGGGCTAAGAAGGAACATGGATGAGTTTAATCAGTAAAAGTCTGACACTCCCGTTCCGCTCCGTCCAGAGCGGGTAATTTGTCGATTACACATCCGAAAAAAAAAGGTATGTTAAGTTCCATTATATTAGGGATACTCCTATTACCATGACATGTATTATTAACAATGACAAATAAATTCATGGCAAATATTTGTTTGGGAACAACAAAAAATGGAAAAATAAAAACTTTTTTGCAAAAAATAAAACCGACTTCAAAATACACAAAAAAGTGAAAAATAACTTTCACTTTCACACTTCCTTTAACTTCAGAAGTCGGTGACAAAAAAACTTAATCAATCAAACAACGGTCACCGACTTCTGAATCTAAAGTTATTTTTCACTTTTTTGTGTTTTTTAAGTCGGTTTTATTTTTTGCAAAAACGTTTTTTCGTTCTCCGACGGTGGCGCCTTCTTCAAACGATATGGATTTGCTGTTCTCTAATGTGGCAGTGATACGGTCTATCAAAGTGGTTGCATTAAGTCTGCCTATGTAGGTATATCACTACTGTATGAAGTTTGAATAAATAAATAAAGTTAAAAATTATTCCTGTCCACCACAAAAAAGCAAAAGTGTGGATATTGCAACAGCACAATTTAGTTCAACAACCTAGATAGGTAGCAATTAGCACACACATAAATTTGGCGGTGCATGCACGCACACTGCACTGATTCCCACTATGTTTATGATTTAGGATTTTTTTAGGATATTTTCAAATAAATGCTATTATTTTATTTTTTATATTTCATCATCATCATCATCAGCCTATTAATGTTCTCACTGCTGGGACACAGGCCTCCTCTCTGTGAGAGGGAATGGGCTATAATCCACCACGCGGGCCCAGTGCGGATTGGTAGATGTCACATGTCTTCGAATTTTTGGTTCTAGGACATGCCGGTTTCCTCACGATGTTTTCCTTCACCGTTTTGAGAGCAGCGGTGATGAAATAAATTACACAAAGTAATGCGCCTGCCTGGGTTCGAACTCACGACTTACTGTTCGTAAGTCGGGGCCGCCACCACTCGGCCACCGCTGCTCCCATCTGCTGCTGCTTTTATATTTATCGACAATAATTTCTAAAATGCACTTTTGGTTTGATATCTAGATTTTAATTTTAAATTTTAGCTGGTCATTGAAAACTAAGCCTGTATATCGATCCCGCTTTATCGTGCATTTGTGGATTACCATCTCTGATGCTGTTAATCAACAAAATGTAGAATTAACTAATACAAGGTTTAAACGGACCAGTCAGGATGCCGTCAACCAAGAATTCTGTTCATCAAACTAAGTAACTCTACGCAAAAAATACTGCTGGGATAATTTTTTTTTTGGAGTGTTGATTCACGTTCTCCGACTCAATTTAACGCACTCAAAACATTGTGCTGATGGATGCACTTAATAGTATGGGGATCGTTTAAAAACATTAATTAAAAAAAAAAAAAACTGATCGGATAAGGAACACCACACTGCGCTCGAATCGCCGACGTAGCTCATAAAACTGCAAGACTAAAATGAGACTGGGCACTAGGTAGGTCATGCCTGCCAGATACCAGCGAAGCTGCGGGTCCGTAGGTATATCACAAGGATGGAGATAGCTAGATGGTGTCGTCGTGAGTGACCGAGGAGAAGATGGCGGGATAGCTATCTCATTTTATTGGCAAGAAGAAGCAGAACAGAATCCTTTTGTCCCTGAGTTTTTATTAAGTAGGTAGGAACCAATAAGTTCTTTTATGTTCTTTTTATGTTCGTTTGTTCGTTAATCAGTCCATGCTGTATATAAAACGTTATACTAGAAATTATATACTCTGTGATGGGTATCACAGAGTCCATGCACGTTACTAAGCCTACTCAGGTTTAGTAAATAAATAATGTAATGTTAAATAATGGGGAGACACAGGCAAAGACAATTTTAGATGACGCCACCATAGCTGGTCTCAATCTGACCAATGAGGTTAAGCTATTTGAAATATTAAATGACATTACCACATTTTCAACCAATGACGATGTTGGGAACCAGCTATGCTAGCGCCATTAGTTCCACAGTTTCCTACCCCATTCCTGTGTTATTAGTTTTATTACACATAGCATCACATAAATGCTAGTGCACACATTAGCATTTCCACAGAGCATCGGAAAAGAGTATAGCTTTTTGTGATGTTCTGTGAAAGAGTATAGCTGTCTGTAATGTCTAGTTTATACATTTTATACTCTATGGTTTATTCAATGTACTCTGTGCTCTATGGTCTAATCTAATTTAAGAACGTCATCTAGACACAGTATAACAATTCATATCGCTGGAATTTATGAACGTATTAAATGCAGTTAACTCGGAAATAATGAAACTTTCTGACTCCTCCTCATAATGTGGTAAAATTCTCCTATCCAGTTTCTTTTTACTAAGATGAGGCTGGCATACATTGATCTTTATAACCTCGAAACCTGGAACAGGAACATGGGAAGCCAACCAAGAGAGCCAAGAGAGTCCTATGCCCCAGCAGTGGGTTAATTCCGGTTGTGTATAATGATTTCGAAATTTCTTAATTATACGGGCGTCACGTGGTTTCACCCGCGTAGTTCCCGTTTCCGTGGGAGTACGGGGATAAAATATAGCCTATGCTACTCAGTAAAAACGTAGCTTTCTAATGGTGAAAGAATTTTTGAAATTGGCGCAGAAGTTTTTGAGTTTATTCATTACAAACATACACACAAAAATACAAATCTTTCCTCTTTATAATATTAGTCTAGATGTAGATTCCCAGTGAGAATGCTATAAAACTTTATTAAGATTTTTTCGCAAAAACTATCAATTCAACCAAACTCAGTTCTATAAACAGAAGCCCATATCGAGCTATGGGCTGATCATGGTTAATGTACCACTATCTGGGAGTTGAAGGTAAAAGGTTGAAGGAAAATAAACACAAACAAATGAAAAACCATGATCGTCGACTTTCTATGTAGGTACTATCGAGGACACTCCCGCCTGACCACCACTAAGCTAATTTTTGCTTGCACTCGCAACATAGAAACGCTCTCCAGCCCCGCCCCGTTGACTTTGAATAGAAATCATTAATGAAAAGATACCGAATCGGCCGAGCGCACTGACGACGCACGCCAAACGAGAGTTATTGTTATTTTGCGCGCCAAAGTTGACGGTTTCCTAATAGGCCCAAACTTAAGCGAAACATTTTAAAATGGTCAGGCGGAAAAGACCCCTATTTAAATGATAGTGGTTTTGCTCTCTGTTTCAGCGTTTTCCTGAACTGTCTGAAATGTTTGTGCATATGCATTCCTGTCACTCTGGTTGTGGTGATTAGCCTGTACGTATACAATGAAGTCAGGGAATACGCACAGCAGGAAACAGGACAGCAGTAAAGGTACGGTCAAATCAGGATCTTCGGAAAGCTTACGGACAGACTTTGGCCATCAGCCACGGCACACAACTACTTCAGTTAGCCTACCATTACTTGAGCGCAGGGCCGTAGGCAGGGAGGAAATCTCGAACTTCTATAGAGAATCCGCTAATACATCCTATAATTTCTGAATTCTGCATAAGTTGACAGTTTTTTTTAATTTTTACATGAATTAACATTACAAAATTTATTCAAGACTAGCGGACGTCACGCGGTTTCACTGGCATAGTTCCCGTTCCCGTAGGAGTACGGGGATAAAATATAGCCTATGTTACTCAAGGTGAATATAGCTTTCTAATGGTTAAAGAATTTTTGAAATCAGCGCAGTAGTTTTTGAGTATATTCATTACACACATAAAAATATAAATCTTTCCTCTATATAATATTAGTGTAGATGTAGATTAGTGTATAGATGTGCTTAAACTTTCGAGCTCTTAATTCTCAAGACTTTTCTGCATTTGTCGACAAAGTAATTTCTATTCATGTATGAATGCTTAAAAAAATCAAACCTTCCCAAGATAGGGC
Organism: Xestia xanthographa; assembly: GCA_905147715.2. Taxonomy (NCBI): domain Eukaryota; kingdom Metazoa; phylum Arthropoda; class Insecta; order Lepidoptera; family Noctuidae; genus Xestia; species Xestia xanthographa. The sequence goes on along the minus strand of LR990649.1, from coordinate 10,721,323 downwards.
TTATTTCTCTGACATGCTGTGTCTTTTAATTTAAACGTTTTTCTTCTTCTATATCTATATCTATATCTATACATATAATAAATCTGTAAAAAAATCGTTTTTGTACATCGAAAATATTAAAAAAAAATATTGCGATAATTAAAGGATAACCAACAGAACTCATTTCCAGCATTTTTGCAATTTTTGTCTGTTTATCTGTTTGTCTGTTTCGATGATGAAGCATCACGTAAAATATACGAAACCGATACAGATAACTTTTATACATAAAAATTGCGCGTATCTTGAGGCATTACTTAGTTTTTGTTTTATCGTAATTGGTCAATTCTATCAGAAGATATACGAATTTAAAGTGTTCAAGAAGAAATAATCATCAAATGTAAGATGCAGCGACATCTATTGTGCTAGAATGGTCCTATGAACACCAGATAACTTTTAAATTGACTGACCAGCTTTATAATCATTATCATCATCAGCCTATTAATGTTCCCACTGCTGGGACACAGGCCTCCTCTCTATGAGAGGGAATGGGCTATAATCCACCACGCGGGCCCAGTGCGGATTGATGTTTTCCTTCACCGTTTTGAGAGCAGCGGTGATGAAATAAATTACACAAAGTAATGCGCCTGCCTGGGTTCGAACCCACGACTTACTGTGCATAAGTCGGGGCCTAATTATATACGAGGTAGTTTTAATACCGAGCTTTAGCGACAACTCACGCAGTAGCGTGATGATGTAAATTTAGTAACTAATAGGAGCGAAGCATCAATAAATGTTGTAAAAACGGGGAAAATTTATTTCTTTTGAGAACTCCCGTTGCGAGCGCTGCATAAAAGGTTAAAGTTACGCAACAATCATGTATTAGAGAATTGTTCCTCTAAAAAAGTTCAACATAAAATCCGCAATAGCATAATAATGTATATCTTACCCGCAATTACAGACACAATTAAAATAACAATGCACCGTGCCCGATCGGGCACGGCTGGGGACTAAAGGGTTGGTTGACTCACAATCTCTCTGATATGAGAGAGAGAGAGGGCTCTCTCTCTCTCATGTGACGCAGACAAAGTTGCGCGGGTCAGCTAGTTAAGTATAAATTAATACAATTTCTGTATTTTAAGACAAAATAAAACATATCAAATTAGAGGCGGGTGGTAAATTTTAAGAGCTCGCTGTTGAAGTGTGACTTTTCGCAATTGTCATGCTTTTTTTTCTGTATAAGGTAAAGGCAGGTGGATTGGAGATCGCAGTGATGTAAAGGTTCTTACAGACGAGCGGCACGTTGCCAACTGCAGCCGTCGCCACCTGTCGACGGCTGCCGTCGACGCTTGCAGTTGTGGCATGCCGCGTAAATATGTGTCGACGACTGCCGTCGACGCGCCGGCGGCAGCCGCCGACGCCACAACTGTAGGCTGCAGTTGGCAACGTGCCGCTCGTCTGTAAGAACCCACATCACTGCGATCTCCAATCCGCCTGCCAAGCGTGGAGATTACGGCAAATTCCTCCCATTATGGGAGAGACGTATGTCCAGCAGTGGACATTATGGGCTGTTGTTGTTGTTGTTGTTATGCATTTGAAACTGCAGATTAGACAGAGAGATCGATACCTATAATGACGTCATACGTCATATCGACGTACAAAATCCATTAAATACCGTTTAGATATCTAGAAAGAGATAGAAACAAAAGTTTTATTGGTCATAACTTTTGTGTTGTTTGGCCGATTTTGGTCTTGTTTTCACTTTTTGACATTATTTTGATGGCATTTTTACATTCCGTATCGAAATAAAAATAAAGAAAATATATGCATATTCCTTATTGAAGAGCTTGGCAGATTTTTGTAGAAAGTGTGGCCTGCCTAACTTCAGTAATTTTATTTTATTTTTAAAATAATGGCCACGCGTATACCTGTATGTTTGATGGTTTATATTTGGGGAACATGACGCTTCAGAAGATTTGATTCGATTACAAAACTTTGTATTGATGCCAGCTATTGATTCATACAGGTTCAATGCGTGGCCACTATTTAGAAAATAAAATAGAGGAAGTTAGGCAGATTAAAACCGTAGTAGTTAACCGTTGTTATCGTCCCGCTCTGGGCAGAGCAGGAGGGAGTGTCAGACTTTTACTGACTAAAACCCATCCATGTTCCTTCATCGCCCTTTGTGTTACGGGGCCACGGTATCTCTTTCGAACAGTCCCGCAACCCCGGCAGGCATCGGTCCTTGCGGACCCCTTCCTTTTGCTGACTCTCTTTGAGGCGCGCGTGGAACACGAACGCGCCGTCGACACGGACGGATGGCGAGCTAGCCCGTCCACAGGCCCGCGCCTACGGGGCCGTGGGCCACGTGACGCCCAGGGCGTCTCCCGCGGCGGCCGGGAAGTGAGGTTCTCTCCCTCTCACGTTCCGCCACCTCCTTCTCTAGCATTACTGCTTCGCAGAAGGAGGTGATGGCGTCCCACTCTGACTCGCTCCGGACCATGGATTGAACCAGGGCTGGACGCGAAAGGTCGCCGCCGCCAAACTTGCGGACCCCTTCCTTTTGCTGACACCTCTTTGAGGCACGCGTGGGACACGAACGCGCCGTTGACACAGCCTGTCGTCATAAGACGGACGGACGGCGAGCTAACCCATAGCTCACCGTTCGTTATCGACCTGACTCTCGCGCCCGCGGAGATGGGGTCTTCGTAAAAGATTTGACTTAAAATATTGAGGGTAGTCGATGATCGTAACTAACTACATAATATTATTGTTTAACCTGTAGCCAAACTAATCTCATTTTTTTGTTGCAGAAATGCTCCAACGTAATAATCCTATGTGTCAACCACAAGATATACTCGTAGAATGAGAAACATAATTATCTTTGTCAAACTTGTTTGTTATTCTAAGGAAAACTATACTTGAAAGAACGCTTAGAGAATAACATTGTTCGTAATATTGAGAATACCTACTTATTGAATATTTAACTAGTTCTATTTGATAATAGTTAAGTTGAACTTGTTATTAAATAAAATTATTATTGGTATCGATGTTGTCGTAATTTTATTAGTCACGGACTGATGGTCCCACTACTTTCTCCCCCTAGTGGGTTCAGCAGAGTTTTCATGTACAGGCACTGCAATGAAATGCACTTAACAAAATTTGAAAGCAATTTTGCCATGAAATAACGATTTCTACCTTGAGATGAGACCTATTTCGAATAGATAAGTAGAGCTGCAGTAGGTACCTAGGCATCATATTTGTTTAAAAATCTAACATAATCCACTGGAATAACAAGCCTTTCAAGAAATAAAATATTTCAAACTTTTGAAATTGCAAATCTCGTAACCTTGAATTGAAATAAAACTTTGGAGTAGAGAGAAAATAACTTCTTTGAATCTCCTTTGAAATAACATTGTTGTGATACCTGAGTAGTTAAACGTAGACAAAAATATTTCAGAAATCAAACACCAATGGCTAAGATTTGAAGCTTGCCACGTACGAATATAGAGCGCGTATTAGCAATAAAAGGTCATAGTTATTAGTTAGTCATAAGGGGGAGATTCGGGCGCGGGCCTGTGGACGGTAGGCTATGGGCTAGCTCGCCGTCCGTCCGTCTCATGACGACAGGCCGTGTCGTCGGCGCGTTCGTGTTCCACGCGCGCTTCAAAGAGAGTCAGCAAAAGGAAGGGGTCCGCAAGGACCGATGCCTGTCGGGGTTGCGGGATTATTCGAAAGAGATACCGTGGCCCCAGAACACAAAGGGCGATGAAGGAACATGGATGGGTTTTAGTCAGTAAAAGTCTGACACTCCCTCCTGCTCCACCCAGAGCGGGAGGAGTCATTTGTTGATTTCCAATCCGAAAAAAAAGGGGGGAGACTTGGGCTATCAAACCGGACAATCTTTAATTATTTAAATTAATCTTTAATTATTTTACTATTTTTTAATGCAATTTATGTAAATTTTCTAGAACATTATCAGAAAATATTTTTTAAATCCCAAATGCTGGGTAAATAAAGAAAATACCTACTAACTAAAATTAAATTCAGGTCCACTCGATTTTCCATATCGAGATTTGCAATAACAAAGCGTACCAGGGCATATTTTTTTAAAATAATTTAGGCCCATTTAGACGGAGAGAGTTTCTCGACTCGAAGATACGATTATCGAAAGAACATAACAATAGTTTATTCGTGTAAACATTCACGATTGTCGCCCTTCCCCTTGGGTGACAATTGCCTCGCATCGAATATATATCTATCTCCGTGTAAACAGAACTACAAAGCGAGAATTGTATTCCGAGGTTTAGTTGTTTTCTTTTTTTTCATAATTTAAATTTTTGCTGTTATTTCCTTTGGGCCAAATTCCTCAACTCCCAATTCTCTTGAAAATGCATCAAGAGCTGCACTTCTTGCATCACGATTTTTATAATTAACATTCGCCGTATCCCACAAACACTCGTAATTTCTATACCTACATTTCAATGAACTTAACATTATCGGCAGTACCAAATTTGAATTATTTTTGTGTCATTTTGAGAACAATACCGTAGTAATCACTGAACTCGAATGGCAAATCTCGCACTCAAAAACGGTTCAAACCGATTTGTACGATCCTCGTATGAACTTGATAAAATGTCATACGAGATCGTGTTTATACAAGTCGAGAACTCGTAAGCAAGAATCTTCTTACTATAATTTTCGCCGTGTAAACAATCGCAATAATTTATATCGCTTAACGATACTTTACTTGCGAATCTCGTATGACATAATCGTAGGCGAGAATTTAGTTCTTGCCTGTATGTAAACATTGTGATACGATAATCTTATGGTGATTTATTGCTTGCAATAGTAGCGTACGATTCCTCGCCCAGAATCGTTCGAGAAACTCTCTCTATCTAAATGGCCCTTAATGTTTTCTTCTATTCAATGTACCTATGTCACATGAATGCGACCTGTAGAAGACTGATCGACACAGAGCATCTCCGTCTATATAGATGCTCTGTGTCGATTTGCTACTAAGGTGTAACAAAGTTATTGGAATGACAGTTTGTTCTTCTTGTCCCGTCTATAGCTAGTAATTATATTAGAATGTCTTTGGGTGTCACCAATGTTCCGTGGGTGTATATATATAACATCATTGGGTGTAACCGCCCGGACCACCGCGGATGTTTTGTATAAGTATTACACTCTTTGCACTGGACTTCGACAGATATTTTAGTCCCTTTGACTACTCATTTAAAAACCAACTAACAAAAATATTGAAAATAATTTATAATATTTTACTTTTATTTATTGTGTCGTCTGCCAGTTAAAAATAATCCAATTTGATTTGTCTGTCATGTTGACGGAATTTCGTTTTATACAATCCCTTGTGATATAAGTATTTTAGTCTTTGTTACATTCACAGTGAAAAAATAAATAGACGATTATGATTAAGTTAATCCTGAAAAGTAGATTACACCAACACCTTATGTACACACCAATATTTTAGAATTAATTACCTATTTTAGTGATGGTGAAATCCAAATCAAGAAACTATAAGTAAGTAATCTTTCATGTTATCCATACATTTTTATGCTATTGTAACTTTTAAGGTGAACGCACACTTGTCTGCGCCACTTCATCAATGATATTCTTTAACAGATATGTTGTGAGCGCGCAATCGTGAAGACTCGAAAACGGGCCAATTGTCTTGTTTGGCCTTTATTCTGCGTCACTGCGCGTATGTGAGCTGGCTCTGCACCACGGCACACTTTTTTCGGTGGTTTTCTATGTGTATAACATATCTGTTTATTAGAATATCATTGGACTTCATACAAGTACTTCTAAAACTCGATTCTTTCGACTCTTTCACTTCCTTCGGCTCTGATAAGTGTGCGTTTACCTTTAAACTACATCGTCTAAACTTATTTGTTTCAGCTTTTTCTTTTCACGTACCTGCTTCGTTTGCATCTGTTTAGTAGCACATTTAATAATATGTGTGATAGCGACCATATACACATACGATCTATATGTCACTAAAGGCTGTACAGTAGTAAGTATATTTTGTTTTCCATCAACGATCGTTTTCAGAAAGTTTATAATAGCGAATGTAAAAAAGCACGTAACGAAGTCGAAAAGTCACCACCCGTATTGTCCTCCCTGCACCCTGCCACAGTATAAATATGGACAGTACGGAAACTACCTACAAACACTCGAAACTGCACACTCACACACACACGATTTAATATTAAACTGATTTCCGTGTTTAAACTATCGTCTTTTGTTGAGATTAGCCGACGCCATAAATAACCTATTTAAATTGTATTTGTAAGCTAGCTATTTAAATTCGATTGATTGATCACAACAGAATAAAAATGTTTTATAAAAAAAAAAAACATAATCAACAACATTAAAAGGGACAACCCTATGGCTTCAATGCAGCGTAGGTAATTATTGCATCAACTAGGCTTAGTTTCGGTACTGTCCATATTTACACTGTGTCCCTGCCCAGCGCAACACACAGGGAGCTGACAGTGCGGGTCGGGCGCGGGTCTAGTCTGTCTGTAGCAAGACAGGCCATAGTATCCGAGGCTGTCGACAGCTTTACAAGGTGCGCTAAGTGTAACCAAGTGGATGACCAGAGTGCCTGAAGACACAAAACCAACTCTTATTCCTCCACGGCCGGTAGACGCCCATTCCATTGTCATCCAGGGCCAGGGTTAGGGATTTAAGTTTAGAGTATTCCTACTACTACTACCACTACTACTACTACACTACTTACTATGTGTTCTACTTTTTCTAAATGTTGACAGGAGCGAAGGCTTTTCGTAAATTTTGATCCAAAGTAACTGTATCTATAGTGTGAATGCCTCATAGATCTTTATTTTGAAAAGTCTATCAGAGACAGTATTCAAATTACATTTCTTTTCCTCAATGAACGATAAAAACGATTTACCAAGGACCCCAGGAGGTGAACAGATTTTTTCCAGTAATTTGGATATTTGGTGCTATCGAGTTAAATGCTGAACTGGTATTCTGTATGTCAGTAGTTTCAGGAAGGTAAATTTCATGCACTTTGAAAGGTTATTTGTATTTCTTTAAAAAAAGTTAATTCTTTTAAGACTGCGTCCACATCTTCTCCCAGGGTTCCATCACCCAATACCAAACGTTGCATTTAGAATCAAGCTGTTGAATAGATAGATGTATTGCCAAACTAAAAATAACTGGCCCTAGAGGGTCAGGGGGGACCCTTTTGACATCCAACGGCTGATTCCAAAATGTTGTCTTCATACAGTAATTTTTAGAGGTTCGTGTAGCATTGATAGAAAACTGTACATTTTGGGTATTTCTTTTAAAACCTCTGTCGAAAAAGTGTTCCTGTTTAAAGAATTTACCTTTATCACTTTCAAGGTAAATGGAAAGTGCGTTTACCGCAACCTCACAGCCCCCTGTGGGAGTGGGCCTCCCAAGCCAATCATGCCAATCGGGCCCATGCTGTAGGGGCTGTAATTTTCTGACCAGCGCCTCGCTATAGAAGGCGCAACAAATTTTGACTGCAATACGAGGGTAAGTTGACCCTACGGCAATGGGATGAATGCTGCCATCCTTCTTGCGCAGGGGACAAGATTGGTCATGTAAAAAGTTTCGATGAGGGCTTCGTTCACATTGCCGGAGAACATTAGATTGGTGTGGGTCGTGAGCGCCTTCAAAAGGGACTCCCCACCCTCTACGGCGCCCGAAGATATTATATAGGTCCTTAAGGTGTTTGTTCTCCAGAGCTCCAAGGTTCTCTGTGTATTTAAAAGATCCTTTTAAAATATCTTTGGTACAGAAAACCTGTATAAACATAGGCGTTCGTTAAGGGCTATATATCCCTCAAATGCCTTAGTATGATCCTCCGTTACGCCTAAAATACTGCAGCATTAATTTTGAAATAAATATATGGTAAAGTTGAGGATTAATGCTAAGTACTATGTGTAACGAAAACACGATTCCATAAACTTTTCTCGATAGAAAAAAAATCCAAAGTTACCTCCAAATCAAACAATAAACCGCTGGTATTCAAAAGTACTTCAAATTAGATCATGAAACTTTGCATACTAACTGAACTAACTATAAAGCAGGTCTTATGTGTTTTTTTTTAGTCCAATCAATAGATTTTTTGTAAATCGCTAAAATCCACTCATTTCGCACTATTCGGCAGCAGTGACTGACGTAACAACCGCTTTGTAGTGCAAGCTGATTAGAACTTTATTCGCATAGTATTTCAAACGAAGTTTGAACCACCACAAATAGAGTTGCTAATTTTAGGGTTAGAAGGGCCATACCCTATTGTGTTATCGTCCTGGTTCTCTCGCTCGCGGAGATGAGGTATAACTAGACGAATAGAAGATGTGATGTTATAAGTTTTACCTGCCTTGATTGTTTTCCTTGTGCCAAAACTTATCTCGTAATATTTTCGTTGCAGAGGTGCTGTAATTTTTAACGCATACGATGACTAATATAGAGTGCAAGACGATATAGAATGAAACCCATCTTTGTCAAACTTTTTGCTATTCTAAGGAAATCTTTACTGGAGCAAAACGGTTTTAGTATAATTTTAACCGACTTCAAAAAAGGAGGAAGCGTAGGTAATATTGTATTAGTTTTATTTGATAATCGTTAAGTTGTAATTGTTATTAAATAGTAATATTTGCCAATATTACTATTTAATAACAATTTCAACTTAACAATTGAATCCTAAGATTTACTAGTAAGTAAATCCAAAGATTTACCAATATACATTTTATTTATTATTAAATTAAATAAATATACTTTTACAATAACGTCCACATCCCCCCCCTCCCCCTCCACATTTCATCGCACCGGTAGAAATACTACCCTCTGGGCACGTACTGTTGGAACAATTTGGCTAGATGGGATATAATCAACCCATCTCGGACTCAATGCGAGTTTGTAGCCCCAACACAAGAAATGCGACACCAAAGGGTGTGCTCTTGCCCGTCATGCATAACAAATTGCGCCCCCTTCAGACTTGAATGAGGCAAATGACAGAGTTGTTCAGGTTGCTACGTACTGGTTGGCCAAATCTGTTAAAGAAGGAGACTTTGGTGTCGATTCTCTTGTGCACTAAAGCAAAATCTTCAATCTTTGATTAGATTTTAGAGTAGTAAATCATGTTCAAATTGGAAAAAAGTATATTTCAGGAAACTTCATTATGAATGTGAAGGTTGGCTTTGACGAAAAACATAATAGGTTAAAATTTTCTCGATAGAAAACCATCACAAATTTACCTCTAATTTTCAACATTTTTGGTTTTTATTCTATTTTGGTGCATGTTACTGAACCATAAAATTTGGCGCTTACTACATTTTTATTCCGCGCAATACGCAGTCTTCCGTCCCGCGTGACGCGAGCTTGAGACATCAGTTTGTTTCACCGATCACTCGCCGATCAGTTGCCCTCGCTCTGTTGAGACGGGTAGTCTATGTTACTTTGCTCCGCGCCAATTCGCCATTAATAATATCATTGAATCAATTATTTTTTTTGTGTAACATGGGTAACAAGAAAAATACAATTGAAAAGCGATAACTAAAACAGTTGAAGACTCAAATGATGGCTGATTGCCGAAGTCGAAGGTACTATGTATTTTTTACGTGCATAAGCTCATAGTAAACGCAAAATAAACGGATGATTGATTTATGTGCATTGTTTTTGTCCGAAATTATGTATTTTAAATATATACAACCCGTCCGAATTAACCGGTAGGTAGGTAGTAGGTAGGTAGTAGGTAGGTAGTAGGTAGGTAGTAGGTAGGTAGTAGGTAGGTAGTAGGTAGGTAGTAGGTAGGTAGTAGGTAGGTAGTAGGTAGGTAGTAGGTAGGTAGTAGGTAGGTAGTAGGTAGGTAGTAGGTAGGTAGTAGGTAGGTAGTAGGTAGGTAGTAGGTAGGTAGTAGGTAGGTAGTAGGTAGGTAGTAGGTAGGTAGTAGGTAGGTAGTAGGTAGGTAGTAGGTAGGTAGTAGGTAGGTAGTAGGTAGGTAGTAGGTAGGTAGTAGGTAGGTAGTAGGTAGGTAGTAGGTAGGTAGTAGGTAGGTAGTAGGTAGGTAGTAGGTAGGTAGTAGGTAGGTAGTAGGTAGGTAGTAGGTAGGTAGTAGGTAGGTAGTAGGTAGGTAGTAGGTAGGTAGTAGGTAGGTAGTAGGTAGGTAGTAGGTAGGTAGTAGGTAGGTAGTAGGTAGGTAGTAGGTAGGTAGTAGGTAGGTAGTAGGTAGGTAGTAGGTAGGTAGTAGGTAGGTAGTAGGTAGGTAGTAGGTAGGTAGTAGGTAGGTAGTAGGTAGGTAGTAGGTAGGTAGTAGGTAGGTAGTAGGTAGGTAGTAGGTAGGTAGTAGGTAGGTAGTAGGTAGGTAGTAGGTAGGTAGTAGGTAGGTAGTAGGTAGGTAGTAGGTAGGTAGTAGGTAGGTAGTAGGTAGGTAGTAGGTAGGTAGTAGGTAGGTAGTAGGTAGGTAGTAGGTAGGTAGTAGGTAGGTAGTAGGTAGGTAGTAGGTAGGTAGTAGGTAGGTAGTAGGTAGGTAGTAGGTAGGTAGTAGGTAGGTAGTAGGTAGGTAGTAGGTAGGTAGTAGGTAGGTAGTAGGTAGGTAGTAGGTAGGTAGTAGGTAGGTAGTAGGTAGGTAGTAGGTAGGTAGTAGGTAGGTAGTAGGTAGGTAGTAGGTAGGTAGTAGGTAGGTAGTAGGTAGGTAGTAGGTAGGTAGTAGGTAGGTAGTAGGTAGGTAGTAGGTAGGTAGTAGGTAGGTAGTAGGTAGGTAGTAGGTAGGTAGTAGGTAGGTAGTAGGTAGGTAGTAGGTAGGTAGTAGGTAGGTAGTAGGTAGGTAGTAGGTAGGTAGTAGGTAGGTAGTAGGTAGGTAGTAGGTAGGTAGTAGGTAGGTAGTAGGTAGGTAGTAGGTAGGTAGTAGGTAGGTAGTAGGTAGGTAGTAGGTAGGTAGTAGGTAGGTAGTAGGTAGGTAGTAGGTAGGTAGTAGGTAGGTAGTAGGTAGGTAGTAGGTAGGTAGTAGGTAGGTAGTAGGTAGGTAGTAGGTAGGTAGTAGGTAGGTAGTAGGTAGGTAGTAGGTAGGTAGTAGGTAGGTAGTAGGTAGGTAGTAGGTAGGTAGTAGGTAGGTAGTAGGTAGGTAGTAGGTAGGTAGTAGGTAGGTAGTAGGTAGGTAGTAGGTAGGTAGTAGGTAGGTAGTAGGTAGGTAGTAGGTAGGTAGTAGGTAGGTAGTAGGTAGGTAGTAGGTAGGTAGTAGGTAGGTAGTAGGTAGGTAGTAGGTAGGTAGTAGGTAGGTAGTAGGTAGGTAGTAGGTAGGTAGTAGGTAGGTAGTAGGTAGGTAGTAGGTAGGTAGTAGGTAGGTAGTAGGTAGGTAGTAGGTAGGTAGTAGGTAGGTAGTAGGTAGGTAGTAGGTAGGTAGTAGGTAGGTAGTAGGTAGGTAGTAGGTAGGTAGTAGGTAGGTAGTAGGTAGGTAGTAGGTAGGTAGTAGGTAGGTAGTAGGTAGGTAGTAGGTAGGTAGTAGGTAGGTAGTAGGTAGGTAGTAGGTAGGTAGTAGGTAGGTAGTAGGTAGGTAGTAGGTAGGTAGTAGGTAGGTAGTAGGTAGGTAGTAGGTAGGTAGTAGGTAGGTAGTAGGTAGGTAGTAGGTAGGTAGTAGGTAGGTAGTAGGTAGGTAGTAGGTAGGTAGTAGGTAGGTAGTAGGTAGGTAGTAGGTAGGTAGTAGGTAGGTAGTAGGTAGGTAGTAGGTAGGTAGTAGGTAGGTAGTAGGTAGGTAGTAGGTAGGTAGTAGGTAGGTAGTAGGTAGGTAGTAGGTAGGTAGTAGGTAGGTAGTAGGTAGGTAGTAGTAGGTAGGTAGTAGGTAGGTAGTAGGTAGGTAGTAGGTAGGTAGTAGGTAGGTAGTAGGTAGGTAGTAGGTAGGTAGTAGGTAGGTAGTAGGTAGGTAGTAGGTAGGTAGTAGGTAGGTAGTAGGTAGGTAGTAGGTAGGTAGTAGGTAGGTAGTAGGTAGGTAGTAGGTAGGTAGTAGGTAGGTAGGTAGTAGGTAGGTAGTAGGTAGGTAGTAGGTAGGTAGTAGGTAGGTAGTAGGTAGGTAGTAGGTAGGTAGTAGGTAGGTAGTAGGTAGGTAGTAGGTAGGTAGTAGGTAGGTAGTAGGTAGGTAGTAGGTAGGTAGTAGGTAGGTAGTAGGTAGGTAGTAGGTAGGTAGTAGGTAGGTAGTAGGTACTGGACTTTTGCGCGACTTAATGGCCACTGAGGTTCACTCTGTAAACATTCACGCCTGTTATTTATACTTGAAGTTGGTTTTTTGGTTTTTCTGTCGTGGGTGACATTTTCATGGTTTCGGAGTCGCTGATAACGAAAATGAGGTCAAAATGAAAATCCAAGATGGCGGCGAGCAAAATTTTAGGTTTTTCAAACATGGGTGTCGTTTTCATGGTTTTCATAGTTGCTTATTACGAAAATGTGGTCAAAATAAAAATCCAAGATGGCGCTGATGAAATTTTTAGGTTTTTCCATCATGGGTGTCGTTTTCATGGTTTACGTGGTCACTGATAACGAAAATGAGGTCAAAATGAAAATCCAAGATGGCGCCGAGGAAAATTTTAGATTTTCCGTCATGGGTGTCTTTTTCATGGTTTACGTGGTCACTGATAACAAAATGAAAATTCAAGATGGTGCCAAAGAAATTCTTATTCTTAGTGTATGTCATCAAATTTATTTTTGTTATCAATTTTATAAAATTTTCGATTTTATCTTTTGTGCTTTTTATTATTATTGCCTTTTTGTTCTTTTAATTAACGGGCACAGTATTTTATAAATATTTATTCTTCCAATGTTATTAATTTTACACATTCTATAATTTTTGTTATTGTGTGTTGATGTATCAATTTAAAACAATTTTCATCAATGTTTTTATCAAATAGGTATATATCATGTTTAGGTATCATTAATACAATCTTATGCATTTATAAATATTAGCATAGTTATCAATAATTATCTTTATTTTTTTTTAATTTCATCAATTTTTATTCGTTACCTATTCAATTTTACCAATGTCATAAATTTTATACATTCTATTATTTTTACTTTTATTATTGATTCTTATTGTACGGTATGTCCTCAATTTTATTATGGTTATCAATTTTATACATTTCTCGATTTTGTCATGTTTGGTGTTTACGAATGCCTTTTTGCTCTTATTAATGGTCACAGTATTTATAAATTTTATAAGTTATTGAAAAATTGAATGCTATTTATTTTATTATTTCATCATTTTACTTTTTGTTATCGTTTTCAATGTATTTATAATATAACATTTTATTTTTAGTTGGTATATGTGCAAAAATTGTAGACATTAATATGTGTTTGTTTATGTTGTCGAGCGTATGGCAGTCGTGGGCTGCAGAAAAAATTTCATCGGAGCCATCTTGGATATCCATTTAGACCTCATTTTCGTAATCAGCGTCCTCGAAAACCATGAAAACGACACCCATGATGGAATAACCAAAAATTTTCCTCGGCGCCATCTTGGATTTTCATTTTGATCTCATTTTCGTTATCAGTGACCACGTAAACCATGAAAACGACACCCATGATGGAATAACCAAAAATTTTCCTCGGCGCCATCTTGGTTTTTCATTTTGACCTCATTTTCGTAATCAGTAACCACGAAAACCATGAAAACGACACCAAGACGGAAAAACAAAAAAAAAACCACCTTCAAGTATAAATAAATAAATAAATATTGCTGGACATTACACACAGCGCCATCTAGTGCCACACTAAGCAACGAGGCTTGTGTCGTGGACACCAGATAGTTGATATACTACATAGATACTTTTTGTTTGTAAATACATACATATTATACATACATATAAACAGCCATGACTCGGAAACAAATGTCCATGCTCATCACTCAAACATTTGCTCCGACCGGGATTCGAACCCGGGACCCTAAGAACGTAAGGCAGCCTCACTACCACTGCGCCAATCGGGTCGTCAAAATAACAGGCGTGATGATAAAACGAAATGGAGAAAAAAATTAAGATGAAATGGAGTACTCAAAAGTCAAAACTTTTATTTCACGACATACAAATAACATAGGAATGTATTGTATAGAAGGTGTTAAAAAATGAACACAAAAAAAAATAAAAAATAAAGTGGCTTTATTTAACTGTGTTGCTTGCATATACTACGCCTACGCCCTACCCACTACACTACGCAAGCTTGGTCCCGCGCTTTGCGCGTCGTGGCGCCGCGGCCGCCCGTGTTTGTTATCGGCACTAATGCGGGTGTAGCGAGACGCGCGGGGGAAATCAGAATTTATCCTGGCGTTAGGCCCGCTCTTAACTTAGGCTATTGCTATCTTTTACTAAAAGGCAGTGCGAGAAAAGGACGGCTATAGCTATGAACTAAGTTAGAGATGTCAAACTAGTTTATGCCTTGCGTTTCACCGTGTTTTTAGTCGACATGTTTTTACGTGCGCCTTTCATTTGTATGGAAATATTAGTTCTAAGTAAATTTGACAGCTCTAAATTACGTCCATGTCTTTCTCGTTTTATTAGAAAGAAAAAGATAGCAATAGCCAAAATTAAGTTTAGTTTGTGCACAACAGAATCGACACAATTATCACCTACATTCTGTAGATAGCTGCATAATCAGGAGCAGAAATAAGATTCTAGGTAAATGTTTCAGGGCCAGTGGACGGTGAGTAATGGGCTAGCCGCCGTCTGCCCGTTTTATGATGACAGGCCGTGTCGACGGCGGCGAAATGTGGCCCTAAATCCTACGTTCCCTACCTATGGTAGGCCTCGGGCCGGGCCGTACGTTCAGTTGGTCGGTTTTTTCAGGACCGGACTATTAATTTCAGAACGAAAACTTTAATTAAGGCGGCTCCCCGAATAAATGACCTTGAGCGAGCAGTTTTTTGGAGCCTACTCCTCTTTATCCAAAAGAAATACCAACTAATAAAAAATACATTAAATTACTACATATTCTTGACTCCATAATTGCGTTTCATTTTTTTTAAGTTGCTTAATGTTTATTAAATCCCCTCACAACGAAACCACAGAAATGAGAAATAATGATTTATAAAATGCTACTCCTCGTAAAGTAACTATTATTTTGATTTCCTACTTATACTATTGGATAGGCAATTCAATAATGAACAAAATTGTCGTTTTATTTTTTCTAAAAGACGTAAATTTGATTTTATAAAGAATAAAAACCACTCATTTCGCACAATTCGGCCTGCAGTGACTGACGTAACAACCACTTCGTAGTGCAAGCTGAATAGAACTTTATTCTAACAGTGTTTCAAAAGAAGTTTGAACCACCACAAATAGAGTTGCTCATTTTGCTCGGGGAACCGCCTTAAGGCTGATGCTCCAGGGTAGCCCGCGAAATTCAAATTTTCTTACGTTTTTGGCAAATTGCAGGCCAGTGCTAGGTTGTATGTTGATTAAAATATTGGACGCGATTGTAAGACGTATGTAGTTACAGAATTATAATCATCAAACCATCAATACAACCCTCCAAGTTCATAAAGGTCGAAAAACTATTTTTTCAAGGTCAAAGTCATTGCTAGACCTTTATGAACTTGGAGGGTTGTATTGATGGCTTTGATGGTTATAATTCTGTAACTACATACGTCTTACAATCGCGTCCAATATTTTAATCAACATACAACCTTGCACTGGCTTGCAATTTGCCAAAAACGTAAGAAAATTTGAATTTCGCGGGCTGGTCGAAGCATTCACCTTAACTAAAGTTTTAAATAAAAATAATACTTTTAAACGACTATACCATAGTCCTTTTAAAGAAACATCCTTTTTCCGTAATTTATTTATGGTGCCGTCTGGCAGAAAAAAAAGCAAATTTGGTCTTTATGTATATTAGCTCTGTGTCTGTCTGCCATGTTGACGGAAATAAATACACGATGAAGATTTTTAACTTTATTCGGGAATGTGGTAAATCTAAATCTTGTTTCTACACATTAATCTTTCAGAATGAATTATCTAAATGATGGTGAAAATTACATCAAAAACCGTTGCA
This sequence comes from Xestia xanthographa, assembly GCA_905147715.2. Lineage (NCBI taxonomy): Eukaryota > Metazoa > Arthropoda > Insecta > Lepidoptera > Noctuidae > Xestia > Xestia xanthographa. The sequence goes on along the minus strand of LR990649.1, from coordinate 10,705,300 downwards.
TGCTCATAAGAACAATGTGGTCAAATAGTATTATATATAACATCATTGGGTCAAATGGATAGTGCGCCGCCTACAAAGACATTAAATTATACTTAGTAGGTATATTTAATCTCTTTGGCCGCCTATGACATGTGCCGGATAAGTTCCATGACCAAGATGTTCAGATGCATCCGGTTAGACAGGAAGCCGACCCCAACATATATCATCATCTGCCTAGCCTTTTCCCAACTATGTTGGGGTCGGCTTCCAGTTTTACCGGATGCAGCTGAATATTTTCCCAACTATGTTGGGGTCGGCTTCCAGTTTTACCGGATGCAGCTGAATACCAGTATTTTACATGGAGCGACTGCCTGTCAGACCTCCACAACCCAGTTAGTACCGGGTAATATGATACCCCTTGGTAAGACTGATTGTCAGTCTTTTTAGGCCTCTGACTACCTAACGACTGTCAAAAATCTACAAATGACAGCGGGGACCAACGGATTAACGTGCTTTCTGAGGCACGGAAGAAACCCCGACTCCAACATACCTGGTAATATATATAGTTGGTAAAAAACTAGGCAAACGATGATAGTGGACAAGAAGCTTTGTAATGTCCATCTAATTATAATTTCATGAAACCTCTTGATTTTTGTGCCAGTTTACTCGAAGCTCGTACATATTTCAATGTCTTTGACTCGAAGTAAATATATGGCACGTGACGTACAAATCAGAGGAAATACTACAACTTAACCGAATTAACCGTAACCGAATATTTTTTTTACAGTAATCTTATATGTCAATGCTTGTTCCTATGCTTCCTTACACTGCTACCTGTGTTAATAGCTGTGATGTCAGGCATATACATATACGAAAAGTTTATTGAAGAGGACGGTTAATTTTTATTTATGTAAGACATTTTTGTTATTGCTGTTTTTTACCATCACCATCAACCATCGTTTTCGTGAAGCCTATTGTTTAGGATTACGTTCAGTCTTTTTAATCTTCATGTATTTCCCACTTGTTCATATTTATTTACCTTCAAGATCTCTGAACCAATCAAAACGCTTAAATATCACGCGATACAAGAAATACGGCTCTGGCATTAGCTAATGATTGTTCTCTTACACCACTCTCCTCGATCTATGTAACCATTTTTAATTCTTAATACACATGCCACTATGGTTTTCAATGTCGAAGCATTTTGTTTTATTCTACTCCCGAAATTTACCTCAAAAAGGTCCAGAAACCAGGCCACAGATTCGCCAAAATCCTGTACGCCTTAATGGTACACCTATAAAATAGATAGGTGTAAACGGAGCCTTGTTGAAGTTGACGACAAATGTCACCATAAAACAATAATTCCAAGACACCAATCGATGCAATCTCTAAAAAAAAAACACTTTTTTTTGGGGCTGAAAACCCGATTTATTTTCAATTAATTGAAAAATTAGATTTTTAGTTGCTTTGAAATCAATAAATAGTTGAGTCATTGAGTTTACTAAACAGTGACGTCACAGTTTGCTATTGCCATACAAAATCTATGAGAGAACCGCGATTTGATAGCTCTTAAAAAGTATCTCAATTGAGTGTTTCGTCTACCCCATTATGTTTAAGTCCCGGTAACGCGAACAAAATCACGCTCAAGCAGGTAATATAAATATTTTAATCCAAACTAATTATTGCTAACTTAATAAGAGCAGCGGTGGCCCAGTGGTGGCGGCCCCGACTTCTGTAGTAAGTCGTGGGTTCGAACCCAGATAGGCGCATTTCTTTGTGTAATTTATTTCATCACCATTGCTCTCAAAACGAAGGAAAACATCGTGAGGAAACCGGCATGTCCTAGAACCAAAACTTCGAAGACATGTGACATCTACCAATCTGCACTGGGCCCGCGTGGTCTACCACACGGCCTCATCTCAATGAAAGGGAATGGGCTATAATCTATTATAGCCGTTTCCCTCTCATTAAGATGCGGCTGTGTCCCAGCAGTGGGAACATTATAGGCTGATGATGATGAATTATTGTTAAACCTGTCACCAAATAGTACAATGCTCGATGACCTCGGTAGAGCTTCCGGAAGAGTGGGTCTTAAAATGAACATGGACAAAACCAAGGTCATGTTGAATGCCCATGTCACACCCACTCCTATCAAGATCGGAGACTCTACACTCGAAGTTGTAGACGATTATGTGTACCTGGGACAAACGGTCCAGCTAAGGTAGGTCTAACTTCGAGAATGAGGTCAATCGTCGAATCCGACTCGGCTGGGCAGCGTTCGGGAAGTTGCGCGGTATCTTCTCGTCCAACTTACCGCAGTGTCTCTAGACGAAAGTCTATGACCAGTGTGTGTTGCCAGTGATTACATACGGGACCGAAACGTGGTCGCTCACAATGGGCCTCATCAGAAGGCTTAAAGTCACCCAAAGGGCAATGGAGAGGGCTATACTTGGAGTTTCCTTGCGCGATCGAATCAGAAATGAAGACTTCCGCAAGAGAACCAAGGTTACCGACGTAGCCCGAAGAATTGCCAAACTTAAGTGGCAGTGGGCAGGGCACATTGCTCGCAGAACGGATGGCCGATGAGGCCGAAAAGTTCTGGAGTGGCGACCACGAACCGGAAGACGTTGCGTTGAAAGACCTCCCACTAGGCGGACCGATGACCTAGTGAAGGTTGCGGGAATCCGCTGGATGCGAGTCGCACGGGACCGTTCAATGTGGCGACACTTGGGGGAGACCTGTGTCCAGCAATGGACGTCTTTCGGCTGAAATGACGATGATGATGATGATGATATGTCACCAAACTTATGTTGTAACTTTTCGTTGCAGAAGTATTAAATAAACTTTTTCAAGCAAACGATGGCTGGATGGATATATCACCAACTTAAATACAAGAAGATATAAAATGCCTAACCCTATCTTTGTCAAGCCTATTTTCTATTCTAATTTATATCTATTTTTATATTTTGGTTGTAATTGAGAATATTGTATCTATATTTTATTGTATTTTTGATAATCGCTAAGTTGAATTTGATTAAATAATAATTAGCATAGACGTTGTTTTAATTATTCATGACTGATTGTTGGTTCCACTGTTTTGTTCCACTAGTGGGTCCAGTAGGATTTTTAAGTACTCGTATGTCCACTGTTTAATATGGTGCAGCTATACTAGAATTTATGAATCCATTTCTCCACTCCTCTCGTGAATTCATTGACGTCTATGAAAATAACTTCTGTCGAACTGTGTCCTCAAAATATATCTATTCATCACTATCACTTCACAACATACACACATCAACACGGTCTAGGGATATTTTAAAAAAAGCGAATTACTATCAATGTGTTATTTATATGACATGTATATATTTAAAAGATACGTTATTTAATATTCTACCATTTTTTAATAATGGTTAAGGTATAGATTAAAATTTCAGGATTTTATGGAAAAAAAATGAAGCATAGACGGAAACCGTATATGAATGAACTTTTAATTTGTGAGTATAAACTGAAAGAAATAGAAAAATCATTTAATTTGTGTTTATAAACTTGAAGTTAGTAGTCTGAGAAAGCGCCCATGATGTTCATAACACATCGGCAACGATTCGTGTGGGTCAGAATGACGGGTGTGTTGTTGCAGAAATGAATATGCTATATATAAAAGGAATGTACCAGCAATGTACCTGAATGTACCTTTAATCAAATTCAATGTACCTCCATGAAACAAGAACAATACAAATAATAAAGTGAGCCGCAGTCCTGACACTCAGAATGACGGGTGAATCTGATAATGAATGTAGTAGATATCTTATGGTTACCTAATATTTACCAGAGGAATGTACCTTCAACGTACCTCATAAAAATATAATCTGAAAATATATTGCGACGAGTAATTAACGAGAAAATCAAGAAAACAAATTTTGACGCCTACCATTTTTTCATAGCAATATCGCTACTCCTCCGCTCAAATAGTGTCGTAAGTCATAAAATCAAACTTTCGAGAAAATGTGTTTGAAATTTGTTTTGGACGTTTTCTGAAACGAATGGTACTGGTCTGTGCTAAACAGACTCTGTGACAGCCCCAGCAGCTTTCTACGTGCTATAGCCGGAAGACATGATTAGGAAATGCAAATCCGTTCTGTTTCAAAATGCGGATTTTTAAGATCGGATTTTTGGTCCAATCTGGATTATCCGGATTTTACGGATTTTTCATGAAAATAAACAACATTACCCATATTGGGTTAAAAAAAAAAAAAACAAATTATATGATTTTTTTAATTTTTGTTTTTTGGAATTATTCAAATTAAATACCATAATTTTGGTGTTAAAAATAATAACAGTAATATTGATTCCTATTATTCAAATAATCCATCCGTCCGTCCGTGCTGAGTAACATTAGTAAAATAATAAGTACAAATTATTATTTTACTAACGTTGCTCAACGTGTACAAACTATTAGCTATGTCTTTGATTCTTTGGAAGATGGGTAGGCTCTTTTTTCCAATTAAAAGTAAAGTTTAATAATTTGATGATTTACTCTTGCAATAAGATCATTTGCACGTCTCTAGGTCTCTTATTATTATTCTACTTATGAATAATAGTTATTAATGATACTAGTGTCATACAATGTTTTTCAACACATTTACGAGAAAACAGTACAATATGTAATGATACAAACAGCGACCCCAAAAACCAGGAAAACGACACCTATAAAGAAAAAACCGAACATATTCATCGGCGCCATCTTGAATTTTCATTTTGACCTCATTTTCGTTATCAGTGACCCCAAAAACCACGAAAACGACACCCATGAAGAAAAAAACGAAAATTTTCGTTGGCGCCATCTTGGATTTTCATTTTGACCTCATTTTCGTTATCAGCACCCCCAAAAACCACGAAAACGACACCCATGAAGAAAAAACCGAAAATTTTCGTCGGCGCCATCTTGGATTTTCATTTTGACCTCATTTTCGTTATCAGCGACCCCAAAAACCATGAAAATGACACCCATGAAGAAAAAACCGAAAATTTTCGTCGGCGCCATCTTAGATTTTCATTTTGACCTCATTTTCGTTATCAGCACCCCCAAAAACCATGAATGCGACACCCATGAAGAAAAACCTGAAAATTTTCGTCGGCGCCATCTTGGATTTTCATTTTGACCTAATTAAAAAAAAACCGTAAATAATACGCACGGTGATTTACAATGGGGTATGCGGTAAAATAGGTACTTAAGTGGGAGTACCTATTTTACCGCACGTTCCGTTGTATGGTGCGTCATTTTTAAGTTTCGAACAATGTATACAGGCTCCGTAAATGCAGTTTTTGAGCAAATATGTTGAAAATACTTTTTGTTCGTGTAGGCTCGTTGGCAACAGACAAAAATTAAAAAAAAAAACTTCCCCCCTAGACGAAGATGACATATGACGCATCCTGTCATGACGCGCCCCTATTTAAAATGGTAAATTAGTTTTGAGTGAAATTAAGTGTTGTAGTTGCAATCACGTTACATACTTTGGTTAGGTACATATTTATTTCTGTGTTTAGTTATTGTTAAATTTCATGCAAGTTTAATGAAAAATGAAGAGGCAAGGAGGAAAGTGTAGTGTTGTTAAATTAGAAGAACAAAAAGTAGTGTTCGGTAAATATAAAAACTATTTCCAACACGAACATGATTTGCCTTCTCCGTGCGACCCGATTTTTTCCACTATCAGAATAGAATTAGAATCAAAAATGTCAGAAAAGGCTATTTACATTTCGTTAAAGAGGAACTATTCTTTTTTTTTTGGCCGTGTAAATACAGAAGAATACAATGAAGATGATGATGAAGAAAATACCAGGTCCGGAGCCAAAAGTAAATGTAGTGAATGTTCCGAAGAAGAAAAAAAGGAATTTTCAAGCGAGTCCAAGGGATTTACATTTCAATTAGATATTTACAAATGGCAACGAATACAGCCAATTACGAAATTTACAGTTAGAAACAAAATTTTATCCACTGGCAAATATCAAAAGAAATTTGTTCTGCCTAAACATGAATGGGCTCATTTATTACGAGAAGAGGTTTGGATTAATACAAAAATTCCCTGTAGTTGGACATTCCAAACGCATTCGGTGAAATATGGAGTGCAAATTACGTGTTACGGATCTTGCACCGAATGTAATGCTCAAATTAAAATAGTAATCAATTGGCCTACCGACAAGATTGCTGTTTGTGAGGGATTTATTTTAGATTACAATAAAACTTTTCGACATAATCCTAATAAAAAAATTAAGTTGTCTCCACTGCAAAGGAAAGAATTAAGCCATGAATTGAGACATGAATCACCTATAACGGTTCGTAACAAATTGGTTGATTCTACAATGAATGTTACAGATTTTGAACCGCCGCATTTGCCTACTACAGGATGTCTAAAGCAAATAAAATATGAAGATAGATCTAGTGAACATTACCATACAAACCCTGTTTTGTCACTCTGGATTATGACCACCATAGAACCATACGATGATTTAATAAAACATATATCTTTACATCCATTTTATATTTATTACTGGTCTTCAGCTCAAGATGCACATTATAGACAGTATATTAAAGATAACAGAGTCGTTCTAAGCTTAGATGCAACTGGAAGTTTGGTAAAAGAAGTTGGACCTACAGAAAAAATCATAACCACAAATCACATATTTTTGTATTCTGGTGTCATGTATGACAAATACAATGGAAGAAGCGTGCCGATATCTCAGATGTTGTCAGCAGCACATGATATGAATATAATATCAAAATGGTTAAAAACTTGGATTTACGGGAAAAATTCTCCCAATGAAGTAGTATTGGATCAATCACCAGCTCTTATCGGAGCAGCTGTAAAGGCTTTTACTGAATTTGAGTCCAGTAAGGAGTACCTAACAAATTCTTTTAATAAATTGGAAGAAAACAGTATAACGCCTAATGAAACCTTTATCCGAATCGATGTTAGCCATTTAACAAAAATATTATTTAATTTATCATGTTTTAAAAATGTTGATGAGAGGGTTAAGACGTTTTATTATCGTTGCTTGTTGTTTGTCAGGACGCTAGAAAACTATTACATCTTGAAAGAAGTTGTTTCCGATATAATCACTGTTAGTCTTAACAGGTATGACGCAGATAGAACAAGATGCTCAGAATCTAAATCGCGGTTAAAAAAACGACTGCTAGATTTGAAAGGTATACATATCGATGAAGATTGTCAGAAGTCGGACGAAGATGTTAAAGTAGATAATTGTTTTGACGTAAATGAAGGAATGAACTGTAAAAAAATAGAAACTTCAAAAGTGCCAAAGTGGTATAGTAATCAAATTGAAAAAGAAGAGTTGTTCATTACTTTAACAGAAGGCGAAGAGATGTCGTCACATGAAAATTTATTTTACATGCCGTCGCTAATACCGCATTTGACAAGATTAGTTGGGAATTTACCATTATGGTCTAACGTAATGATCCCAATATACTATTCTGATGAACATAATCCCTCGTCGTCAAACGTCGAAAGCAGTTTTAAAACTTTAAAGAGATACGTCTTTAATATAGCAACTAAGAATAATCGATTACGAGTAGATGACTTTGTCATGAAACATTCTGAGTTCATAGCTGGTGAAATAAAAGCAGCAACGAGCAAGGAAAAGCATGAAATTGTTAAAATAACAAAGGATAGACAGAAACCACAGAGAAAAACAAAAACAAAAGATCAGTTTGATGACTCGATTTTTGTAGAAAACCCAGCGCTAATTGAAAATTGGGGAGGCCTGGGAAACAAGAAATTGCCCAGAATTAAAAAATCTATGAAGTACATTCCTCTATTAATGAACGGTCTTAAAACTAGATCTGGTGTAAAAAATGTGGTGTTAAAGAACACATGCGCTTTTGATGCTGCGGCTCAAGTTATTGCAAGTGCTTGTGCTGACGGGTTTGCTGTGAATACAACTGTATTAAATAATACTAACAACAAATTTTGTATGTTTATAAAAAATATGCTTGATGACAAGAAAACAAAACAGGATTTGTACAGAAATCGTGCTCAAATTGCAGAACATTATTTAAAAAAAAAAAATTCGAGAGGGATCACCGAAATAAGTTGTGAATGTAGCGTAACAAAAATTTTTGATGAAATCATGATTGATGCAGTTTATAGTGCTGATCTTAAAGAAAATTGTACAAACGAATCTTGTGTTTTAAATAATGTAACCAGAAAAATTGCTTTTCTCCCACTTGATACCAACAAAAAGGAAATTTCAGAAATAAATAATTCCGCAGTATTTATGCTGGAAAGCGATAATGTAGTATCGTGTCGTCGTAACAATTGCGAAGGAATACGAACATTTACGTATATTTTGCATAATGTTATAAACTTTGAGCTTGGCCAAACTGACTCATTATGTATTGATGAGGTGCCACTGGTATTAAATCTACAATCAAAAATATACCATATCATAGGAATTATTGCATACGTACCTTCAATGTCAAATACACTTGACGATATCGGTCATTACAAAACTCATTGCTACAGACATAATAAATGGGTGTGTTATGATGATCTATGTAATCGCACTACAAGAAGCCCTAATAACATAATTGCGCATTGTATTTTATTCGGACAAAAGTAAACCTAGTAGTAGTACCTAGTACCTTTTTTTGTTAATTCATATTTCTTATTTTTTTCGCTGCTTAATAATATTATTTTCTTTTCAATTTTTGTTTTATTTATCAAATCACATCCTAATCCAATCCTCTCATAATCACGTTAAATTCCCACTACGAGCAAATAAAACCGTTTTTTGTCCGTGGTTCGACCGCGTAGTTCTACTAGTAGGACCAAGGGTATTTTTCTTTTCGGTGGTTCTATCAATCGGACCATGGGCAATTCAAGTTCTATCAATAGTATCATATCTAAGGGCAACTTTGCTATACTCATATTGCTATGAAAAGGTAAGTGTCAAAATTTGTATTTTTAACCTCTCTCCAACTCTTTTTGTACCATTCGTTTCAGAAAACGTCCAAATCAAATTTCAAACACATTTTCTCGAAAGTTTGATTTTATGACTTACGACACTATTTGAGCGGAGGAGGTGCGATATTGCTATGAAAAAATGGTAGGCGTCAAAATTTGTTTTCTTGATTTTTTCGTTAATTACTCGTCGCAATATATTTTCAGATTATATTTTTATGAGGTACGTTGAAGGTACATTCCTCTGGTAAATATTAGGTAACCATAAGATATCTACTACATTCATTATCAGATTCACCCGTTATTCTGACTGTCAGGACTGCGGCTCACTTTATTATTTGTATTGTTCTTGTTTCATGGAGGTACATTGTATTTGATTAAAGGTACATTCAGGTACATTGCTGGTACATTCCTTTTATATATAGCATATTCATTTCTGCAACAACACACCCGTCATTCTGACCCACACAACGATTCGGCATCAATGAGATTTTACCAATAGAGACGTCATACTGAAATAATAACATGGCGATATTTTACATGAGCGGCTAGCTGGGTGACGTGACGGCCAATGTCAGTCTATGACAGCAGCTAGATAGAGTGAAATGGGGAAAAATGGGTACCTATCAGGCAGCATGAAGAAAATAAACAGTAAATTTTCAATATAAAAATGTTTATTTACAAATAATAATATTATGTATGTTTTTTTTGTTTCACTAACACTTCACTATCACTGAAGTTGAGAACAAATAGTTGAGTATGTTGTTGGCATTAGGCATCCATTCATCTTCTCGTCTTTGGGTTCTAACTACTTGTACCCATTTTTATTTAATTAATCCTTATCTTCTCTTGAAATGATTGATCTTTATGAAATCTAAAACAAAATAGAAGTTAATGATGAAAGGCAAATGTTATATTAAGAAATTTATCTAATAACAATGATATTCTAGTAAACAGTTATGTTGTGAGCGCACAATCGTGAAGACTCGAAAACGGCCCAATTGGGCCGTATAGCCTTTAGTCTGCAACACGCATGGCGACGAGCGATACGCTGCTACGAATTTAGATAAAAATTGTAAAAATGCCATCGTGCGTGTTCAGAAAGTGTACCAATTATGATACCAAAGTAAATAAAACACAAGGGATCTCATACCACATGTAACTACGCAATATACTTCGATTTATTAATATTTTTCATTTATTTTCTTAATATTCTGATATTTGGAGGGTAAAAAAGAAAGAAATAGGAAATGCATTTTTGTCGTGAGTACGACAACGACGCGTGAACTCTAGAGTCCAGACAAAGACATAGAACAACACTATCTGTCTCTTTTTTTCTTATTGGTTTTATCGAGCTATCCCTTTTGTGTCGTTTTGACTTGTAGTGAAATGTAGAATGAATAAAAAGGTGTGGTGCCGCTGCTGCGCGAAACACTTTTTTCGGCAGTTTTGTAGGTGTATAACATATCTGTTTATTAGAATATCATTGTCTACTATGGACAATATTGGACACCAGTGGTGAAAAATAATATGTGATATTCGAATAATACATATATTAGGCCAGGCCCCATATGGCCATATCACCCCAACATCCTTTAGCGTCGTTCGAACTGACAACACCGCGCGCCATTATCTCGTTTTCTCTATCACTCATAAATGCAACACGCTACTTGTCTCTTTCGTGTAGGTGACAAAGCGGCAACAGCGCGGCAGACATTTTTGAGTAAAATTAAATTTATGATTTTCCATTTTAAATTGAATAAACAGTACTTACAAATGAAAAGACACATCCTTCTTGATTTTTACAGCCGGCCCAGTATAAGTATTGCACTTTCTGAACACACAACTGCCTTATTTGTTTAATTTCCTATAGCAAACTCCCGTTAAACGTCAGTTCGCGTCGCGACCAGACGCAGGACGTGCGCAGGACAGACTGAAGTCACACAAGCTGGTCAGCTTGTGTTTGCATTGCCACGCTGACGTCGGTAAAACGTATCTACCTCAGTATTATATATAACATCATTGTTCGGCATGCTCAGAACAAGGTTGTCAATGTCTTGCTGCGGAATATTGTCCCATGTCCTTCTGAGGTGCGCAAAAAGTTGATCTTCTGTAGCCAGATTTTCAGGAACTTCCTTCAGAGCTCTTCTTTGCAGCATATCCCACGCATGCTCAATGGGATTTAGATCTGGCGATTGAGCAGGCCAGTCTAAGGCCCTAACATTATGTGTATGTAACCAAGCTGCTACCGTTCTCGCCGTGTGTGCCCGGGCATTGTCGTGCATGAGCAGGAAATCTTGCCCCATTTGTGTTCTGTGGGGCAAGATTACGGGCCCCAGCACCTGTTGGACGTATCGTTCTGCCGTCATATTGCCCCGCACCCAAAACGAGATCCGTCCGTCCTCCAAGACGAATTCCTGCCCAAACCATAATTGTTCCTCCTTGGTATGGGTGAACTTCCTGAGGGTTCTGGAGACGGCTCCATCGTCCAGGAACTCGCCAAACACGCGTCCTTCGTGAATCTGGATGGAAGCCGAACCTGGATTCATCCGTGAACAGCACATTGGACCATTGGTCACGGCCCCAGTCCACGTGGTTCCGAACCCACTCTAATCGTCGTCCACGATTGCCTCTCCGTAAAGGTGGGACCCGGAGTGGTCTACGAGAGCGTAGATTGCTTTCATGCAGTCGCCTTCTTACAGTTTGGTCACTCACAAGCACTTGGTGTTCCACTCGCAGCCTTTGGACCAATTGAGTCACCGTTGCATTTGGTTGTGCTCGCGCAGTAATTTGCAAAAATCGGTCTTGTCTGGGGGTAGTGATGCGACTTGGCCCCCGGTGCCTCGCCGCTACTTCACCTGTGGCACGATAGCGTGTCCACAATCTTGAAATTACATTTTGATGGGTCCCTATGGCCTCAGCAACATTACGCTGAACAGATCCAGCTTCCAGCATTCCCGCAGCTCGTAACATCTCCGCCCTCGTCAAATATCGGCGTTGCATGGCTACAATACCTCAATTTTAACTTTATCTTTCGTTTAAAAATGAAAAAAAACTGTAACTAAACGTAATTCGTATTGTTTTCTAAATTTCGCACAAATGGAAATTCCATCTCCTATACATCAAGACATTTTTATGCCACCGAAACAAAAGAATTTTCAAAAATTTGAATTTGGAATTAGTCTGAGATAAATTACAAACAAATCGGTGTATAAAAGATTCCAATGCGGCCAGTACTTTTCGAGTTATTTAATTGAGTATGAAATATCCCTAGACCGTGTTGATGTGTGTATTATGAAACAAAGTTGCCCGCCGCGTCTGTCCCTATATGTATGCCTAAACCTTTAAAACTACGCAACGGATTTTGATGCGGGTTTTTTTTATAGATAGAGTGATTCAAGAGGAAGGTTTTAGCATATAATTTGCGGGCGGTCGAAGCCGCGGGCTAGTCTTAAATATACTATTAAATAGCTGGACCCTGTCATCATTGTAGGTCTACGAGTTACGATTACCAAGGGCGTAGCTAGGATTTTGTTAAGGGGGGAGCAATACATCAAAGGTAAATGCTGCATGAGCAATGAGACAGGTTACGTTCATCATCATCTGCCTAGCCTTTTCCCAACTTTGTTGGGGTCGGCTTCCAGTTTTACCGGATGCAGCTGAATACCAGTATTTTACATGGAGCGACTGCCTATCTGACCTCCACAACCCAGTTAGTACCGGGTAATATATATATTTTTTTTTTGTTAAAAATTAAAAACAAATATCCATCTTTTAGCGTGCACTTTCACAATTTCACAAGAAATTCACAACAAAACAATGAACTGGTAACATCGACTGCGCAGCACAGTGCAAGCGAGGCGATGTTGACTGGTATCGATGCGGCCCGGTGTCGAGAAGAACAGTTTCGCGCGTAAAAAAGCGAATCTAGATTCAACCATTCTTAAGGCTGATGCTCCAGGGTAGCCCGCGAAATTCAAATTTTCTTACGTTTTTGGCAAATTGCAGGCCAGTGCTAGGTTGTATGTTGATTAAAATATTGGACGCGATTGTAAGACGTATGTAGTTACAGAATTATAATCATCAAAACCATCAATACAACCCTCCAAGTTCATAAAGGTCTAGCAATGACTTTGACCTTGAAAAAATCGTTTCTCGACCTTTATGAACTTGGAGGGTTGTATTGATGGTTTTGATGATTATAATTCTGTAACTACATACGTCTTACAATCGCGTCTAATATTTTAATCAACATACAACCTTGCACTGGCTTGCAATTTGCCAAAAACGTAAGAAAATTTGAATTTCGCGGGCTGGTCGAAGCATTCACCTTAATACAATCTTATAAAATTCGCCTGTCAATCAAACAAAGTTGATTGTTTGTTTATTATTGGCTACGTAATATTACTTTGAGAGCTACTTGAGAGCAGCGGTGGCCCAGTGGTGGCGGCCCCGACTTACGAAGAGTAAGTCGTGGGTTCGAACCCAGTCAGGCGCATTACTTTGTGTAATCATTTCATCACCACTGCTCTCAAAACGGTGAAGGAAAACATAGTGAGGAAACCGGCATGTCCTAGAACCAAAAAATTCGAAGAGATGTGACATCTACCAATCCGCACTGGGCACGCGTGTTGGATTATAGCCCATTCCCTCTCATAGAGAGGCTTGTGTCCCAGCAGTGGGAACATTAATAGGCTGATGATGATGATGAATATTACTTTACGGTTTGTGAGCATTCCTGCATCTTCTAGGTACTTACTTACCCCCTGCCCGTACCTCGCTACGTGCTTGACGATTACCTTATCTAACAAGCAAACAGGTAGCTAGGTAAAACGTGTTTGGGAATTTCCTCTATCCACACTTTTTTTGTCTGTTCAACATAAACACGTGCAGCCACACTCATTCTAAAATGAGCATTGCAAATTCTGTTTCCCAGCTAGCTATAACTGTTCTAATGCCTGTTGAAATATTGCATTATCGGATTTTCAACTCTCTGCGCTCAGCAGAGCGTGCACTTCATAATTACGGTCTGCATATATTTAGGTATTGTCTAGGTTAGTGAAATCTCGCATAATACTTTGTTTGCCCATTTGCCGTGTTTATATTTGTCACACATAGTTCCCATTCGTAGGCTTTTTAGGTCATCGCCGAGCGACACGGTCGAATATTGTTTCTATTTCGGCGAATTGACATTTTTCACCTGGAAATGCTACGTTGAACGAATTTAGCTCGCATGAAAGTGGCGCAATATACGTATACACTGGCCTGCAAAACTAAGTACCTACTAAAGTTTAAAATTTAAATATTTTCTAAACTATAGAAGCTAGAGATTTAAAATAAAAAAAACATTACATAGCAATGTTTATCAGCTTTATTAATTTTAATGTACAAAATTAAACTCTTTTTCGAGTCTTGTTTGGAATTATTTGGAAAGTATGACAGAAAATCACGTTTTACTGTCAAACTAACACTCTTTGAATAGTAAACGGGTCATGAAGGTAATAAAAATAAAGTTATTACCTTAAAAAAGCAGCCAAGTGCGAGTCGCCCATGAAGGGTCCGTAGCAGCAAGTAACATATTAATATATAAAAGTTCTTGTAGTTCGTTGTAACTTTTAGACGACCCGATTGGCGTAGCGGTATTGAGGCTGCCTTACGTTCTTAGGGTCCCGGGTTCGAATCCCGGTCGGAGCAAATGTTTGTGTGATGAGCATGGACATTTGTTTCCGAGTCATGGATGTTTATATGTAGGTATAATAAGTATGTAAAAAAAAAGAATCGAAAACAAAAAGTATCTATATAGTATATCAACTATCTGGTGTCCACGACAGAAGCTTCGTTGTTTAGTGTGGCACTAGATGGCACTGTGTGTAATATCCAGCAATATTTATTTATTATTTATTTAACTTTGATGGAAGTTTCAATTTTAGGTGGAAGTTTAAATGGTAATGTATATCATATTTTTTTTAGTTTTATCATTCTCTTATTTTAGAAGTTACAGAGGGCCCGAGACACATTTTACCACTTTGGAAGTGTCTCTCGCGCAAACTATTGAGTTAAAAAAAAAAAAATGATATTTGGAACCTCAATATCATTTTTGAAGACCTATCCATAGATACCCCACATGTAAGGGTTTGATGAAAAAAAAAATTGAGTTTCAGTAGTATGGGGAATCCCCAAAATTTATTGTTTTTTTTTTTCTATTTTTGTGTGAAAATATTAATGCGGTTCACAGAATACATCTACTTACCAAGTTTCAACAGCATACTTAATTCTTATAGTTTCGATAAAAGTGGCTGTGACATACAGACGGACAGACAGGCAGACAGACATGCCGAATCCATAAGGGTTCCGTTTTTTGCCATTTGGCTACGGAACCCTAAAAACTAGTATCTAAAAATCGTGAATTAGGAACTTTGGTCTCCAATAATTATCTCCGTAATTAGACGGTTCCCAGGTATGGTACGGAAAAACATAAGATCGCAATGACTTCTAATGTCTTTTTACATCCATTATAGCAGATGTAAAGAAAGAAAGAAAGAAAAGTATTTATTGAACTCACACAGGATAAACAGAAACAAAAAGATATCTACAATAGAAATGACAAAATTATAAAAAGTAAACAAGAGTAAAAACGTATGTAGTACTTAAACTTAACGAAGTCGAAAGTCAGAACCATAGACTGGACCATGATAGTCCAGTCCAAAAAAAAAAGACGCAATGACGGGGAGAACAAGCGATTTTCGGCTTCGTTACCTACACCCTTTATATCGAATACTGCTGGCAATCCCTGATGGGTTATGCAGTTCTAGTACTTCGCCAGTTATGTTGAAATGCCAAATCCGCAAAACCAGACTCTGAGATACTTCTGAGAAATCCTTGATTGAAGAACCCAATGTTAAGCAATATTGGATTCTCCAATCGATCCATCTCCTCGGAAAAAAAAAGAATAAAAAATAATATCATATTATATGAATATTAAATAGATTCCTGTAATTACGACATTTTCACAATTTGACCCTAAAATTTGATGAAAACAATACTTTATTTTATTTTTATTTAGCATTAGAAATATTTTTTATTTTTATTATTTTTTAGTTTGCTGTGTAGACTCAAGTTTTATTTTATTTTTTATGGTTTATTCTAAACCAAAAAATGTTATTTTGTACGCCATTAATGGCAAAACATGCAGATCTACCTGTTATTTTAAGACCTTGCACATATTGTTTGATGTATACTCATGTTTTTACAATAAAAATATTCTATTCTATTCTATTCCATTCGGGCCAAATTTCAAATTTTTTTCAGGCCGAATTGATACTCTAGAGTCTAGAGTATCAAAACACAAGGTGTCTGTATAGATCATGTCTTTCCTTTCCATAAGCGGTTACAAATGCGTTTGATTCTAAAATCTGCTAAGTATAGTCTGTGTGACATAAGATTTTACAAGATATTTTCTTTAAAAAAAATCAGTTGCAATTTGCCTTGAATTTTCATTCCCCATAAAATAAAATAAGTTGAGAAAGATAAGATATTCAGAACATTTGTCTTGGTATCACGATAGATACCACTTTGCATTGAAAAATGTCATACTTTATTCCTTTACAGATAACATTACAAGATCGTACTTTAATGTGAACATCATTTTATCTTACTCCATTAACCTCCACATTTTGTAGAATAGGATCTTTAACTTAATTATTCCTGACATAAATGCGAATATTCTGCTGAATTTACTTTCTACTGAATATCGTTGAACGAGGTAATTGTCCGTAGCCTCGAGGACTCAACGTCGACTGTACTTTGTATTTCAGATATAGAAATTTAATTTGACAGAATTACTACAACTATTAATATTGTAGCTACTTATGTTCTCAGGAGCGGAGCTAAGCATTAGCTTTGTGTCTGGTTGATGGGAACAGGCTGGCCCCTTATAACATAGAATTCAAAAATAATTGGCGAAATGTAATGCGAGATAGAAGCACCTCTCAATCCTTTCATCTGTTAGCGAAGTAGACACAATAGTTAATCAATGGCGTCACACCGATTCAGCGGGGCTCAACAGACGGAGGTTTAGTGCGTATTCACATAGAAAGCAGGTTACCGGCGCCAATCTGCCAGCGCTTATCGGAACCGGTCCATGCAGATAGTCGGCGCAGGCAGTCTATTCTTTGTGCCGAACCAGCGCCGATATACGCAGGTCGGAACTTGTCGGTGACGTTCGGCGCTAGTTGGGCACAAGTATAGAGACTGCCTGCGCCGACTACCTGCGCGGACCGGTTCCGATAAGCGCTTGCAGATCGGCACCAGTAGCCAGCTTTCTGCGTGTATACGGTACCATCCAAATAAATATGTTCCGTGATTAGAAAAATAATGTAATTACTCCTACTCACAACTATTATCGTTACCCTTCTTCGGAATGGGTTCTTGGATGCGACTGCGACAACTGTGTATTGCTTAATTATACATCTCCAAATATTTACAGTTTCGGTATTCACCCATCCACTGCTGCGTATATGGCCTCTCTTTGCATGTGCCATGTTATCCACGTTCCTGTGCCAACCTCATCCAAGATTGCTCGGATTACAATTGCAGTCAATACTGGCACTAAATGTAACTTACCTACGGCAGTAATTCCTAACTGTGTCTACGTCTGCCAGACCAATTTGGCAGAAAGTCCTGGCAGGGGTAACGTAACCTAGTTTGAATTAGAGTTTGTTTTGAGTAATCTGAGGAAATTATGTTTTTTTAAATAATCTCAAAGACTTTTTATAACGCAGCGCGTAGCGTTCTAAGCGCTAGCCGTTGTTATCAGTTGCGTCGGCGTCGTCCGGCGCGGGCGTACAACTCACCGCGTCTCCTTAAATTAACCCTAAAAGATGATTAGTAGAAACTTTTAAGGAAAAGGATTTTACGATGACCTTTGAGGAGAAACCTCGTCTGCATCCTACCTTAGGCCCATCAATCAGGTTGTGCTGTGGACTATAGAACAAGCTTTTATAATTACATGAACGCGTATACAAAATTTTGTATCTTTGGTCCATTGGACATTGAGGAGTTCCCCATCTGGAGCCAATCCTGGCTGTAGAATTAGATCATGTACATAAAAATAGATTGTCATGGAAAGGAAGTGGTTTTTAATTTAGTTTGTAAGATTTGACCTACACAAACAATCACACTAACGTTGAAAATTATCTATGAAAAAGGAAGCTAAGTTTGTTACGATAGCTTTTAAAAGCTTTTAATAAAAGCTTGAAAAAATATAGGCTGCAAAAAAAAAATAACGCTCGAGGATCACAATATTTTGTTTTTGTAAAATTCAGATTTGTGATAAACGAGCCCAGCATAAAACTGAACGATCGCCTAAGCCTCTTATACCAGCTACGCTGCATTATACTAAGTACAAATTAATGAGCTTCGTTATACTGTAACTACTTGATCCGCTTACATAGTTCCAGCTAAATAGGATGCTTGTTTTTATTTTATAGACTGCTTTGTAGTACTTTTTTGCCCATAGTGCAACTTTTGCTCTCAATTTCGCTTTCGTATGAAGTCGAAAATAGTCCCATGACAACGTACAACAGGGACAAAAGTCCCCTAGATGGAGGCCCTGGGACTGCGGGACTGTTCGGGGGCTGCGGGACTGTTCGAAAGAGATACCGTGGCCCCGGAACACAAAGGGCGATGAAGGCACATGGATAGGTTTTAGTCAGTAAAAGTCTGACACTCCCTCCTGCTCCGCCCAGAGCGGGAGTCATTTGATGATTTCCCATCCGAAAAAAAAATGGAGGCCCTATACACAGGGCACCAGGACAGTCCGGCTAAGCAGACGACAACCTCACTTTGCGAGATACTATTTACAAAATAATAATTCATCATCATCATCATCATCCACAGCCCAAACTCACCCACTGCTGGGTATAGGCGTCTTTTTTCTTATGCCTATCTCCTCCACGGTCCAAAGGCCCTACTCTCTAACGTCCGTCCGTCCATCCGTCTCTATCCGTCTCTCTCGCGCACGTCTGCAGATGAATACGAGTGAGAGAGACGGATAGAGACGGACGGGCCCCTGTACCAATCTCATCCAGGTTTTTCCGCCGATGGCAACCATGTCGTCTTAATAATTAATGATAATAAATTATTGGGGTTAAAAGTATGTCCTAAACCAGGCCAATGGTCTACCTGGGCTAGGACATACTTTTATCCCGAATATTAAATAATTATTCGGGTTAAAAGTATGTCATAATCCAGGCCAATGGTCTACCTGGGTGCATCGAAATTCGTTCAGCCGTAACGTATTTAATGTAAGTAATAGACGGATATATCTAACGACTGTTCACATCGTCCTGTCCTGCATAGTATTTTTCAGTTATATCTTGGGATCACGCGGCCATAATCCACTGTTTATGCGGTTTTAATCAAATGCTATATGAAAATTTGGTGTGATCCAAACATTGCGACGTGAGTACATTGCAACAAAATACCGTAAATCAGTTTGGCGCCGTGTTGCGTGAAAGTACATTAAAATGTAGTTTATTATTTGTAATATTAGTGCGGACTTTCTAGCAAAGATAGTCAGGTAAGTTGTGGCCTAAGTAATTCATGCCGTGTCTTAAGATATTAGCCAGCGGCCAAAATTTATTATAGCGGTGTTGGTAGTCGAGGATGTATCCGATTTGCCCACAGTCCTTTGATTATTGTTTAACTTCTAGCAGCTGCGATCCAACAGCTATATTATTGTAACTTCAATTAAAATTAATTTAATTTGAAAAGCAGAATGGCGAGGTTGGACCCACGTAATTTTAAAATCAACGGAGCGCCGTTCACGGTCTAGTTTATATTCATTATAGTAAAGAGTTAATCAGAGTTCTATATAAAAACGCAACGTTTGACCTTCTCACAACTGAGAAATTGAACGTCAGTGTCAAATTTATCTGTGCACCTTTGATTATATATAATCAAAGCTGTGCACATAGTCTGTGGATCATTGCATTGTTTGTTTGTGTTCAACGGCTACGTGGAATACGGATAAATGGAATTTTAGCCATTCTACTACTAAATAATAACCAATAAGTCCGTGCCTTAAGTTAGGTTATAAACTTCTACTAGGATTTGGGAATTCCCGACAATTTCAAAGTCCCGGGACACGAGACAGCCTACAATCAAAGTCCCGGGAATTTCTGGGACTTCGAGACTTAAAAAAACGTTTTTTGTTTTTTGTTGTCCGAGGGGTAAAATCCTTTTTTGAAGACTTTTTAATTGAGTTAATTTCTGGCGAATCGTATCAAAAAATGCATTTTTTTGTAGAAATCAACATTTATAAAACAGAATATTAAATCTTTGATAATTGCTTTGTTTATTTCTTTAAATCACACACAGATTCACTTTTAAACATTTAAATCTTATAGTTGTAAAACGAACATAGTTAAAAATCATACTAATTCTTACTATTTTCTAGTATTATCTAGTAATTCTAGTATCTAATCATTGGTCATAATCATAACATTTGTAATTCTCATAATCACAGATTTGTTTCATAATTAATCTAAATATAAATAATAAAACAGACTTATAAATCAGTATTTTAAATAATCAACTAACACATTAATTATACTTCTTTGCTGATTTAATAAAATAGGCTTTTAAAAAAATCAGAGCGTCAACAGCTTTGTCCGGAAGGGAGGAGAACACTTGTTTTCAACAGATGTTGGTTTAATTGTATAAGGATTTATACAGTAGTTTCAAACTAACAATTTCGACAATCTTGTCTCGTCTCGAGTCTCGACTAGAAAGTCCCGGGACTCGAGACAACGAAAATTACTAAAAGTCCCGGGACTTCGAGACACGAGACGTCCCGGGACCCAAACCCTCTACCTTTTATTTTATTTGATTTTTTGTTAGTCTTAAGTCGTTATTTAACTATTCATAAGTTTCCTCAATGTACGCTACCCATATCACTGGGTCCCGAATTACATGCAATCTCGCCATTCTCCTTTTGACGGACTAAGCAGTGATAAATACCAAAAATATATTTTCTTTGACGGTGATGCAAAGTAAAGGACCTCGCGCACTTCACGGCCATGACCAAGACTTAACCACGACGCCAAACTTTTTTCCTGGTTTCGACCAAAAGTCGCCTGCGGACTAAAGTGGTGGTCGTTACCGCGAAGTGCGCGAGGTCCCTAAGAGATAAAAGGACTGTAAGTACTTAAATATCGTCAAATGTGTTTAAATGTGACAAAAATCTACAAAAAAACAATATCGTAGTCTGTTTTATAGCCTTTGAAATGACACATATATTGAAACCCTTTGTTGACAAACATTGTACAAAATTAAAAAGTTTGAAAAAAAAACGAGTTAACTGTTTCGTCTACTCGAAAAGAGATGCATAATTCTTTTTTGTAATGGTATACCGCAAACATTCATGAATGTTTCATGAAAAAACCTTTATTTGAATACAAAGAACTTGAAAGCTTTACGTTTTAACAAACAAAAGTTTTTTTTTTTGTAATGTTTGTTAGGAGTTTTCATTTATACGCATTTTAGTTTACAGTTTTTATTTACAAAGTTTTTTTTTTCTGTTTGCTATGGGATAATACGATTGCTATGACCTATTTTCAAAATCATGGGTTTGTGGATTTAGACCTGTCCCCATCATCGATTAATAAAATAATGACAGTTTTGAATAACAATATATTATGTCAATGAGAGGTTTTCCTTTTGAGGTATTAAAAAAAAAATAGTTTCTAAGAACTCTATAGATGGCGTTGAACTGACTATGATAGTTGGTGCCAAAGCCAAAACGCTTGGAAAAAAAAACATTGCGTCACGTCAAATACGCTCGTTGACTGACACTTTCGTTTGCTTAACCTTCCGAATATAACCTAGTTTTCTCGCGCTTTGTTAAAATCAGCTTTTTTAAGTTCTGTTCCTTATCATACTTTATTATCATACTAAGTTCAGCGCCATCTATCCAGCGACTAGGGAAGAGCTAAAAAGAAAATCCCTCATTGAGTTTGACAACCCGCCACAAAGCTAAGGTGCTTAGTATCAAAGAAAAAAAGATAGAAATCCCTTTAGGCAAGCGCCCTTGCACGGTTAAGTCTCGAATCTTTTAATGACGCTCTGCCGCCATTTACATATGACGACGAAGATGTAGACTGTAATAAAACGGAATTTTACGATGCTATCATAGGAAACCAGCCAGCCGGGCTTCAGTTGGGCTAGTAATAATATAGGCAAGACTGTGAAGTACGGTTTATATATTACGGCGACGACGTCCGAGCGCACGCGGCGTTATCCGAACGGAGCCATCCATAGAGCGGTTAATGATGGAAATGGGGTTTTTCAGAAATTTCTTAGTAGCAGCCTCGGAGTAGGGATTTGTCCTCGGTGAATGGCAATAGCCCCCTAAACTTATATTGTCACTATACCGATATATCGGGAGCTCAAAACAATTTCTAATCACGGAAGATATCCCGTAAGTGACAATATAAGTTTAGTTTTAAACCATGAAAGCTTAAAACAGTGTTTGAATAGCCCCCTATTACATAACTGGTGAAATGTGACAGTGCTATTTCTTACTCGTCTACCTAACCCTTTATGGATTACCGGCGTGTTGTTATAATTTAGGAATTATAATTATAATTGTCGCTCCTACTGGCATCGGGCATCTGGCTCCACTAACGCCTACCCTGCGGGTCCTGCATCCTGCTCCTCGGCTCTAGCGTCCCTTACCTAGCAGTACTTATCGCCCCTACCTCCGTAGACAGAAAAATTATGAAGGGCTTTTGTAAACCTACGACTTAAAATAAAAAAAATATTGAAAGTGTTGGTGAGTTTTTGTTACTTCCAGTAGTTTCGATAGCTCCAACGCTTCATTGGCCGTACTATATTAAACTTTTATAATTACTTGATAATATTCCAAAATGCGCTCCGATGCGGAGCGACGCCGCCCGGTGTAAATTTTACCTGATATTTATTATTAGCTAATTTATTCGATGCATAATCAACGAGATCAGTTTATAGTTCAGACTAATTGTTGATTGAAGTTATTCTGAAGCAGTTCGTTTGTTTTGTTGTTCAGATTTATTATGTCAGACGAGCTGACTTAATGTTTTGTGATTGTTTGATGTTGGTTTACATCCTTCCTTTACTGATGGTGTAGATGGAAATATTTGAGCTGTTCGCGACGAACGTCACCAATCCAGCACATAGAGTGTTGATTATAGTTAAAAAATAGTGTAGAGTCAGTGTATGGGCAATATAGTGAGAATAACAAAGTGCCATCAGTGAATCTAGAATAGTTAGATAGTAATTTTCAGGCGCGCTAGACACATATGGGCTCGCAAGTGGAGTTTTTTAGTATAATTTAACGCTTTGGCGAGGTCCAGGGAGCCTAGGTTGCGACCTAGGCCTGGATATAGTATTTTTTTATAACTTAGCTTATAGTTGAACCACTTAGACGAGAGTATGACGGTCTAGCGCAGCCATATTAGACAAAAACAGAAAAAAATTGTCTTACAGATTTTCAGTTGAAGGATCGCTACAGGCTGAAAGATACAGACACGAAAAAATAAGTAACAGTTTTAGATGGACCATATACTCGTCTAGTATATGGCGATTATATACTTACAGTCACAGCAACAGTTTTCGTGTAATTCAGCCTGTAAGACCCTTCATCCAAACACTTTTGGAAAAGTTGTCTGGTTTTTTGGAAATAATTTCCACGTTTTAATAAAGATTTTCGTTGTTTTTATGTCTGTACATAAATAACGTTATGTGGAATTGTGGCGATGTATATAATGTGTTTAAACATAAGCTCAAAATTGTAATTTGCAGAAAGATTGTACATTTCCATAATCAAATTTTCATTAAAGTTTTCCGAAATCAGAAAGCGAAATCAGGGTTCTCGTTACAGTAAAGTTCTGGAGTACCTTAGTAAACTCGACTTTTCTTAGAATCGTAGTCATCAGTACGGCAATTAAATATGTATAAGTAAACAGTGAAAAAGTAGTGCGCGAATTAATCCTGAAATCGCTTCCTGTACAGTCATGAAAGTTAAATAAGTGTCTTATTTTCCCAGTAACCCCTATCCTCCCTCGTTAGGTCAACGCCCTGAGATAGCGAAGAATGATCAGCTACAGCTACAGTTAATTAGGTGTAGGACGTCAGCGCCGTCTGGCGGCGAAGTATAGTACAAGCGTGCGCCCGGTAGTAATAGGGTATAGGCAGAGCACCAGGTACACGTATCCACGCCATCAGCGGATACCGCCCGTCCGGCACATTCTTTGGTCCTTGCGAGCCGGATAGTTCCAAAGCACATTCTTTGGTCCTTCAGAACCGGATTATTCTCGCGAATCTCAGTGCGTCGAAGTGTCGATACCTATGTGAAAGTGAATCGAAGTTATATACATTCCAAAACTTAAGTAATAGCAGTGCGACGAAGATATAAACTTACGAGAACAGTGTATCAAAGTTAAATACTCAAAGCTTGTGTCAACAGTGCGTCAACGTTATATACCAAGCTTATGTGAACAGTACCTCAACGTTATATACAAAAAGGCTTATGTACACAGTCAAGTACATAGGTTACAGTTAATAGTCACGTGTATAACGGTTTAACCACATAAGTTTTAGTAAACAGTGAAGTATATAACGACAGTACACAAGTGATAGTAAATAGTGAAGTATTTAACAACAGTACATATGTGACAGTATACAGTGAACAGTACGTATGTGATAGTAAACAGTGCATATGTGACAGTCAACAGTAAAGTTTATAACAGCATATAAGAACAGTGAACAGTTTATGTGACAGTGAATAGTGGAAGTATATAACGACGATAATACGAGGGACAGAAAATAGTGAGGTAAGCAGACACATTTGACAGCCAGTGTATAACAGCAAGTACATAACAGCAAGTACATATATAACAGCAAGTATATAACAGCAAGTATATGTATAACAGCAAGTACATAACAGCAAGTATATAACAAGTATATAAGTCAAGTATATAAGCCGAGTATATAACCAAGTATATAAGGCGAGTATATAACCAAGTATATAAGCCAAGTATATAACCAAATATATAAGCCAAGTATATAAGGCGAGTATATAACCAAGTATATAAGGCGAGTATATAACCAAGTATATAAGCCAAGTATATAAGCAAAGTATATAAGCAGGTACATAACTTAAGTACATAAGAAAGTATATAACACAAGTACATAAGTTAAGTTTATAAGAAGCTAACAGAGTTAAGATTGTTTATTTACACAGAAGGATTATACAGAGAAATTTACAGAGAAGCTTATATTACGTTGATAGTTATACAGTGAAGATATAGAGTAAAGATTGTTTATTTACACAGGAAGGTTATACAATAGAGTTTACAGAGAGTTTACAGAGAGGCTTATATACATATATTATACTTATATACTGAAGCGAATAGTTAACATCAAGAGTTAATTCCGAAACCAAGATGCCGGTAACAAGATCGCAAGGCAAATCGTACGCTGAGCCACGCCAAGAGACACCGTCGGCATCAGCTATTCATCATCAGTTGCCGCCACGATCACCGTCATCTATAGAACAGCTGGCAATTCGCCCTACTGTTACACAGGGGGCTCAAAGCGTACCTGGTTCATCAGCTGCTACCAGGAGAACCAGGTCCAAGGAAAATTCGGAAACAACAGTGAAGCCTTCAGATAGCGCAAGAAAAATACAGGATGAGGAATCATCACGAGCCGTACCGATGACTACCCGGGGTGACGCCCGTAACGAACAGATTCGGTCGCCGTCAAACAGGACGACGCGACCAAACAGAAAAATTTCACGAGCCCGCGAGGCTTTATTAAAGATTAAGTTGGAGCTTGCACAAATAGCACTTCAGAGGGCCGAAGAAGAGGACTCCGAAGCTGAATACATGGATGACAGAAACTCTAACGATGAATACGTGCGTTCCTGGTTGGAAGAAGCGCCCGACGCAGCGCGGATTCCGCAAGATGACGTCGCCGAGGGGAACCCTACAGAAATACAGAACCCCCCCCCTGCGGTCATCAACAGTACAGATATAGATAACCAGAGACAGGCACCATCGTTACATCCTACAGTTCCTACAGATAGAAACGTGCAAAGCAATATAGAACCAACTCAGAAGATCAAAGACAACAGGGGGGGAGATTTACGTCCATTTATTACGGAACTTACGTCCGCCATAGCGTCGCTAGCCGACAAAAAAACAGATACAGGGACATCGAATCAACCCTCGGCGTCGAAGATCATCATGACCCTACCGAATTTCAGTGGGTCACATACAGAATGGCTTTCATTCCGCGCCATATATGATACGACTCGGGCGTATTTCAACGATGTCGAGAATACAGCAAGACTCAGGAGGTGCTTACATGGAAGATCATTGGATACAGTGAGTTCAGAGCTCATAGGACACGCAAGGCCAGATGACATCATGAGGGAACTTGAGCTGCAGTTCGGCCGTCCAGATTCGATAGCACAGGCCGAAACAGAGAGGCTGAAAGGATTGCCACGCTGCAGCGAAGCACCGAAAGACATCTGCACGTTTGCCAGCCGGGTGAGAAGCGGCATAGTGACTCTGCGAGCACTAAAAAAGGATTACTACCTCGTCAACGCTGAGCTAATGAGAATCCTAACAGAAAAGCTGCCGAACTCCCTGCGTGTACGTTGGTACAGAACATTCACAGATAAGTACCAGTCAGTGCCAGATCTGTCACTTTTCAGCGAGTTCATTACAGAACAAGCTCGCTACTGCAGTGCCTTCGCTCCACCTGAGAACATACACTCGACAGAAAATCCGGGAAAGCGGGTTGTGCAAAGAGCACATACGACCACAGACAAACCGACTTCAAAATGTCGAATCTGTGAAAAAGAAGGTCATCAAGAGTCTGATTGCAAAAAGTTCAGAGAGGCATCCAACAACAGCAAATGGGAATTAGCGAAGAAGCACGGCCTCTGTTTCCGCTGTCTGCAACGTCGTCGCAGCGACCACAAGTGCAAGCCGAAGAAATGCGATATACAGGGGTGCAAAGCCACGCATCATAGACTGCTGCACTTCGTCAGGAAGACAACGGAAGAGGAGCCGAGACAGGAAGCTTCAAACGAAATAGTCGCCAGTTCACGAGCAACAGCCAGTCAAGCGTACCTCAAGATGGTACCAGTACGAGTCGTCGGACCGGCGGGAGAAGCATCCACGTTCGCTTTCCTCGACGATGGATCTACAGTTTCGCTCATCGATGAGGAAATTGCGGAGCAAGTTGGAGCGAGGGGCCGCATCGAACCCCTGAAGATAGGCGCCATCGGAGACACCGTGATCGACACACCCATGTCGAGAAGGGTAACAGTTACACTCTCCAGCCAAGTGAAGGACAAGATGCCCTTCAGAGCGCGCACCATACCGAAGCTCAACCTCGCAACGCAGACGGTCAGTGAGGAAGACATCGCTCACTGCAAACATCTGGATGACCTCAAGCAACAGTTGACGTACAACAGCGGCGCGCCGAAAATATTGATAGGCCAAGATAATTGGCACCTTTTGCTGGCCACCGAGGTCCGCAGAGGGCCCAAGAACCAGCCAGTCGCCTCACTTACGGCACTGGGCTGGACTCTACACGGCGCACAAACCAGAACACTGGGTCACCAAGTGCATTTCGTCAACAGACTCACAGCAAAAGAAGAAGATCTCGACGAACAGTTGCGTGAATTTTTCGCGCTTGAATCGCTGGTCATTAACCCCCGCAGACCAGACTCCGACCCGGAACAGAAAGCGGAAGCCATATTGGACCGTCATACCAGACAGACAGAAGACGGCCATATAGAAACAGCGCTGCTCTGGAAAAACGAAAATATCGAAATGCCAGACAGCTACGGGACAGCACTCAACAGGCTCGTCTCAACAGAAAAGAAGCTCGATAGCAAGCCTGCTCTTCGAGATAGATATACAGAACAAATGAACGCGTACATCAGCAAGGGTTACGCCGAAAAGGCACCCGAAACAAGTACAGTTGGTAGGACTTGGTACCTACCCCATTTCGACGTGTTCAATCCGATGAAACCGGAGAAACTCCGCATAGTTCACGACGCCGCAGCCAAATCTAGAGGGATGTCATTGAACGACTTCCTACTCACGGGTCCAGACCTACTACAGTCGCTGCCCGGCGTCATGATGAGATTCCGCCAACATCCGATAGCAGTCGCCGGCGACATAGCAGAGATGTTCATGCAGGTGAAGGTGCGTAAACAGGACAGAGACGCCCTTCGTTATCTTTGGAGAGGCGACAGACGAGAAGGCGCCCCTGAAGAATACCGCATGACGTCAATAATTTTCGGCGCTGCAAGCTCACCGTGCACAGCTATATACGCGAAAAATTGGAACGCAAAAAAGCACAGTGAGACTCAACCAGAAGCGGTGGAAGCCATCATACAGAGTCACTATATGGATGACTACCTAGACAGTTACAGAACCGTCGAAGAAGCGACAAAAACAGCAACAGCGGTGAAGAACATTCACCTACAGGCAAAGTTTGAACTCAAAAAATGGGTTTCAAACAGCGCAGAATTAATAGAAAATATAGACCCGACACAGAACAGGACTGAAGAAGTCAACATCGGGAAGACAGACACAGAAAAAATACTCGGACTAATATGGAAACCGAGTGAAGACAGGCTAGGCTTCAACCTTACGCTCGCACGATTACCGAGCGGAATCCTGGATAAAGAGGCGCCAACGAAGAGAGAAGCACTCAAGATCGTCATGTCGTTGTACGATCCACTAGGCCTCGCCTCCCCAGTAACCATTCGAGCCAAACAGATACTTCAGGAGGCTTGGAGGCGAGGAACCAACTGGGACCAGGTGCTCGAACCCGACCTGTCCGCCCAGTGGAGGAACTGGGTGCAACATCTACGACAGCTGAAAAACTTCAGCCTACCGAGGTGCTATCCAGGATACAGCGAAGCTCTAGAAACAGAAGTCCACGTATTCACCGACGCGAGCGAAATGGCATATGCGACAGCGGTCTATTGGAGATCAACAACAGCAGATGGCAAACAGCACGTCACCCTCGTCATGGCAAAGGCGAAGGTGGCACCGATTAAGCTACAATCAATACCGCGCCTCGAACTACAGGCCGCGGTGTTAGGAACCCGCGTAGCAGCAGCCGTCATAAAAGAGCACAGCATTAAACCCGCATCAGTGACATACTGGACAGACAGCAAGACCGCCCTCACGTGGATACGAAGAGGATCGCGGGTATACAAACCGTTCGTAGCCCATCGCATAGCATCCATTGAAGAAAACAGTAAAGTCGAAGACTGGCGATGGGTGCCCACGAAAATGAACATAGCAGACAGCGCTACTCGCGACGTACCGCACCACTTTGACTCGAGTCATGAGTGGTTTTGTGGACCTGGTTTCCTGTATAACGAACCATCCACATGGCCAACAGAAAAACCTCCAATCAATACAGAAACAGGGGAGGAAAGAACACACACAGTCACCGAAAGCAAGGGCAACAATACCCCAGCGCTAACAGAAGTGGTTCCGGATCCGACACGATTCTCGAAGTGGGAAAGACTACTCCGTGCTACAGCTTGCGTTCTACGCTTTATAGATCTCTGCCAAAAAAGGAAAGAGAAAACGTTCTACAAACGAACACAGAAGAACGCCGAAAAGGATCCGGATTGGAGGAAACAGAAGAAGGCGACCACCCTTCCCAAAAAGACGGCGAGAACAACCGGCACTCAAGTCGAGGGATATCCCCTAGAAGCGGAACTTCTCCGAAAAGCAGAGACATTACTCATACAGGTCTCACAACAACAGTCGTTCGCCAAGGAAATAGCGAATCTACAGCAAGGGAAGTCCGTGGAAAAAGACAGTCGACTGAAGCCACTCCGAATAGAACTTACAGATAAAATTATACGACTGAAAAGTCGTATCGCCGCCGTCACAGAAATAACCGATGATGCGAAGCGACCACCCATATTGGACGGTGACCACCGCATCACCCAGTTGTATATAGACTGGACTCACAGGAGCCTACAGCACAGCGGCACAGAGCTCACCATCAACGAGGTGCGACAACATTTTTGGGTCATCAGAATGCGACCCACAACAAAGAAGATACTGACACAATGTCTACAGTGTCGTATTCGCAAGGCGCAACCATCCGTGCCTGCGACCGGCGACCATCCGAGAACGCGCCTAGCACACCATCAGAGGCCGTTCACCTACACAGGGCTTGACTATTTCGGGCCATTGTCAGTTACAGTTGGTCGACAACACCAAAAAAGGTACGTAGCCCTATTTACATGTCTGACCACCAGAGCCGTCCACCTCGAGATAGCCACCAGCCTCAGCGCAGACTCCGCAGTACTGGCACTGCGCTGGTTCGCTGCGCGTCGAGGCTGCCCAGCCGAGATCCACTCCGACAACGGCACCAACATGCACGGTGCCGACAGGGAGCTCCGAGACGCCTTCCGATGGGAGGCCAGTCGCCGTGGCATCGTGTGGCGCTTTATAACGCCCTCAGCGCCCTTCATGGGGGGCGCCTGGGAGCGCCTCGTCCGCTGCGTGAAGACCGCATTGTATGCTGTCCTCCACGAGAGACACCCGCACGAAGAGGTTTTGTCTACCCTATTGTGTGAAGCGGAATATACAGTAAACAGCCGACCGCTCACACACGTATCAGTGGACAGCAACGACGACGAAGCCATCACGCCCAACCATTTTCTTTTCGGCGGGTCAGCAAGGTTGCCAACCCCTGGCACCTTCACCGAACAAGACATCGATAGCAAAAAGATGTGGCGGCGCTCACAGATTCTCGCCGACATGTTCTGGCGTCGCTGGGTACGCGAGTACCTGCCAGAGCTACAGTACCGGCGGGAGCCGCACAGCCGCGGGCCGGGTCTACAGGTCAATGACCCCGTCCTCATAGCCGACGGCCAGCTGCCACGAAACACGTGGCCGCGAGGCCGCATAGTAGCTGTCTTCCCCGGGGGCGACGGTGAAGTCCGGACAGCTGAGGTGCGCACTTCCGGCGGCACCTTGAAGCGTCCGGTGAAGAAACTCGTCCCACTACCGAAATGATCCAGACATCGGGGAACCAGGCGGTGAGCATCGTGACGGCGGGAGTCACGACTACGGTCGTCGCTCGCCGGCATGATGTAGCGCCGCGCCGACATGACAGCGAGTCGTCACTGCACTACACGGCGGGAGAAATGTTCGCGACGAACGTCACCAATCCAGCACATAGAGTGTTGATTATAGTTAAAAAATAGTGTAGAGTCAGTGTATGGGCAATATAGTGAGAATAACAAAGTGCCATCAGTGAATCTAGAATAGTTAGATAGTAATTTTCAGGCGCGCTAGACACATATGGGCTCGCAAGTGGAGTTTTTTAGTATAATTTAACGCTTTGGCGAGGTCCAGGGAGCCTAGGTTGCGACCTAGGCCTGGATATAGTATTTTTTTATAACTTAGCTTATAGTTGAACCACTTAGACGAGAGTATGACGGTCTAGCGCAGCCATATTAGACAAAAACAGAAAAAAATTGTCTTACAGATTTTCAGTTGAAGGATCGCTACAGGCTGAAAGATACAGACACGAAAAAATAAGTAACAGTTTTAGATGGACCATATACTCGTCTAGTATATGGCGATTATATACTTACAGTCACAGCAACAGTTTTCGTGTAATTCAGCCTGTAAGACCCTTCATCCAAACACTTTTGGAAAAGTTGTCTGGTTTTTTGGAAATAATTTCCACGTTTTAATAAAGATTTTCGTTGTTTTTATGTCTGTACATAAATAACGTTATGTGGAATTGTGGCGATGTATATAATGTGTTTAAACATAAGCTCAAAATTGTAATTTGCAGAAAGATTGTACATTTCCATAATCAAATTTTCATTAAAGTTTTCCGAAATCAGAAAGCGAAATCAGGGTTCTCGTTACAGTAAAGTTCTGGAGTACCTTAGTAAACTCGACTTTTCTTAGAATCGTAGTCATCAGTACGGCAATTAAATATGTATAAGTAAACAGTGAAAAAGTAGTGCGCGAATTAATCCTGAAATCGCTTCCTGTACAGTCATGAAAGTTAAATAAGTGTCTTATTTTCCCAGTAACCCCTATCCTCCCTCGTTAGGTCAACGCCCTGAGATAGCGAAGAATGATCAGCTACAGCTACAGTTAATTAGGTGTAGGACGTCAGCGCCGTCTGGCGGCGAAGTATAGTACAAGCGTGCGCCCGGTAGTAATAGGGTATAGGCAGAGCACCAGGTACACGTATCCACGCCATCAGCGGATACCGCCCGTCCGGCACATGAGCAGTTGTTAATTATAACAATGCTATGGACAACCACTACCAAAAATGCATGTCTGATTGACTAGATTTATTTATTTATCTATGCCTCTTTAATTCCATAGTGTTTAATAATAAATTTGTTTTTGTTTTTTTTTTTTTACATTATTTTAACTAGAGTTTGGCCGCTGAGAGAATGCGTTCCTGACATCGGTCAGTTGGTACAAAAATTTAGCGCGAAATCATAACATTTATTGATAATTGATTTAATGATATCGTTTTTAATAATATTATTTGTGGAAAGGGCAAAAAGGGTAATAATAGGTAAGTTAAATAAGCAATAAGTTATTTATCATCACCAATAATACTAAAACTCGCGATCTGTCAGGAACGCATTCTCTCAGCGGCCGAACTTTAAGGAACTCTCGACGAGTAAGGTCTCCTCCATCTCACTCCATTTTTTTCTATCTTGGGCTGTTCTCATCCAGTCGCTTTTTGTTAGTTTTTTAAGTTCGTCTTCCCATCAAGTCAAGAATGCTTCTCTCCAAAGAAAATCAAAGCTACAGTCCCAGTCACAAGGCATAATAACTTGAGAAATTACTGTAGTTGCCCATTCCCTAGCGTAGATCTCTATGGATAAGAACGGGCAAGAAACTTCATGGACACTCTTTTAAAATCAAAATATTGTTACAAAATCTTGGTAACATCATTAATTTTGAGATTATACATAATGTTATATAAACATTTTTTTTTTCTAATCAAATATTTAAATATGCTGTTTTTGACTTCCGTACGTTATTATTTTCACGGGTGACCACTGAAAACCAGCGCTGTGCTGTGGGCTCCCCATAGCACAGCATCATGCTGAGTGGTAACCTATTTATCGCACTCACGACGTGCAAGCTGTCAACTATATTTTTAAATTTACTCTTTGTTTATGTTCCGTTTTGTAATACTATGAGTGTTTGTTATGTTTTTAAATTTTGTATGCATGTCATGTCCCTGCGATAAATAAAGATTTTTTCTTTCTTTCTTTCTTTCTATATGTGAGAACGATGTAGAAAGACGTGCAGACTAAGAGCGTCCAGAGTAAAAGATTAGATCAAAAATGTATGAATAAAGTAATTAAAATGAACCTTGGCAGCTAAGAGATGACCAGTCCCAACTGACAGCGCCCGTTCACAGACATGACGCATGTACCGGCGCGGCGCCATTCAACTCAACCATATTGAAGGGAACTAAATGACCCGACATACCCGCCACCATCAGCGAGACATTCTCTCAGCCACCAAGGCATATTCAAGTCAATGAAAGATAAATAAATGTAAATGGTGGCTGAATAGTACAAAGTACTCACACATGTGCTATGCAATTATATAATACTAAGAACTGGAATCTACAATGCAAGTATATTTTTACAATCTTCTGCAGCTTCCACAATACATTAACATGGGAATCAATTCTTCATCTTCTTCTTTACGTGTCGATGGACTCAAATAATGCCCGACCAGTACAAACAATTAGTTTGCCCCCTCCCCCCCCCCTATGGTTGTGGAGCAGGACCAGCATTTAGCCAAGCATTTTTATCATCAATGTAATCCTCAAACTTATAATATGCTTGCCTACATAGTGTGCGTTTTAGACAAGATTTAAATTTCGTCTCATTCAGTTGAAGAATGTGGGGAGGTATTTTATTGTAACATTTCAAGATGAATCCACTTTAGCAAGCCTGAAACCTGGCTGAACTAGTTGGTCCCTATTTCTAGTGTTAGTCCCCTCTCTTACTGAATAAATGACGATTTTTCCTAACGTACATGATGTTTTCATAGATGTATTGACAATTTACTGTCATGATATTAATTTCCTTCAACAGTTCTCTTAGAGAATCGCGTCTACGTAATTCATAAATGGCTCTGATGGCTCTTTTCTGCAGAATAAATATAGACTCGATGTCTGCAGCCTGTCCCCATAGTAAAATACTGTATGACATTATACTATGAAAATAACTAAAATAGACCAGCCTCGCGGTATCAACATCAGTTAATTGACGGATTTTTCTAACAGCATATGCTGCTGAGCTTAGCCGTCCTGCAAGAGATGTTAGATGAGGACCCCATTGTAACCTTGAGTCGAGCGTGATTCCGAAGAAAACCGTTTTATCGACAAATTCTAGTTTCTCTTGATTCAATATTATGTCACAATCACTACTTTTGACATTTGGTAGAGCAAATCTAATGCATTTATTTTCTTTCCCATTTAGTACTAAATTATTAGCGGTAAACCAATTGTGGACCTGCAGTAGGGCGTTATTTACGTCATCAAGATTAGTGGCACGTGTCGCTTTGCATCCTGGTCAAATTGAAGGAGGAATCTATTATGCTATATATAACATGGATAGGTTTTTTTTTTTCTTTTTTGGTATGTTTTAACCACCCGTATTAAAACGCAGCCCGTCTGTAACTAGCCCTTTAGTCGCGCCTTCACACACAAATAAACGTACACAGAGACTTGTAGCGCGATGGGTGATTCTTCTATTACTTTCGTGTAATTCTAAAATACTGTCAAAAACAATTTAAAATAGCAGCTTTATTAATTATTTGACCGGGTATCGTAATTTAAATTGATTATCTATTTATGTTTTTTGTGACAAGCTCCTTCATTTTGACTAGGATGCAAAACTACATTTTGTAGAATAATAAATAACACAACGAAAATGTCTTACATGTGTTATTTAATTAATCACTAATACATAATTTAAATTAACACAGACATAAAACAACAGCTCATTGACTAGAGTAACAATTCGTATATACTTTATATTAAACATTTATCATCGAACAACGACATTTAAATCTTTTATTTATTTATAAATTTTTACACACTATGTCTACATCACGTTTCTATGAAAAACATCGCGAAAACAATGTGTCACCATTCACTAATTAAAATGCTTTATTACATAGAAATTGAAAGAGTTCTTAAAATCAACATTCAATTAACATTATCAATCAAAAATATTTCTGAAAAATAAAATACAAATAAATTAGGTACGATTCTATTGAAAGAATAGAAACTGGAATTTCTTTTATAAAAGTACCTTATACCGTATTTTGAATAAATAAATATTATTTGATATTAGTTTTGTTTTTAATCATTTCAAAAATAATTAAAACATATAGGTAGGTCGTCGAAACGACCAGATCGGTGAATGTATTTTCTTTGGTTTTCCTCAAAATTATTAGTGTAAGAATACATAAGGTAAATAAGTGGGTACATAAATATGTTTAGTTCTCTGAGAACAACGCTATTAATATACTTAAATAAAATACCTTTCTTGTTTGACAGATATATAATTTTACTAAACTCTTCCAAGTAGGTTTAACAGTGAATTCTTATAATTTATATCCTTTCAGAAATACACAATAATATATTATTTCTTAGCTCAATAATAACACTTCGAAAATATTATTTTATTGGCCTCAACTTTCAATAAGCGTAGTACATTTAACAAGGACTAGTTTAGTATATACAATAACTTGATACAGCTCTGGGGACAAAACGCCCATTCTCTTAAGAATAACAAACATTTTCTTTATTAAAATAATTAAAGGAGAATGGTGGAGGAGCCTGTAGCTAAATAATAACAGCCGCTCGGGTCGATCTTTAGGTTGGCCGTGCTTGCCTAGGTTGAT
Organism: Xestia xanthographa; assembly: GCA_905147715.2. NCBI lineage: Eukaryota > Metazoa > Arthropoda > Insecta > Lepidoptera > Noctuidae > Xestia > Xestia xanthographa. The sequence goes on along the minus strand of LR990649.1, from coordinate 10,669,320 downwards.
CTGTGGATGAGTGACCACCCATTACATACCGAGTTTCCTCCGTGCCTCGGAAAGCACGTTAAGCCGTTGGTCCCGGCTATTATTTGTAGATCTTTGTCAGTCGTCACAGGTAGTCAATGACCCAAAAAGTCTGACAACCAGTCTTACCAAGGGGTATCGTAATACCCAGTACTAGCTGGGTTGTGGAGGTCAGATAGGCAGTCGCTCCATGTAAAATACTGGTATTCAGCTGCATCCGGTTAGACTGGAAGCCGACCCCAACATAGTTGAGAAAAGGCTAGGTATGGAGGTCGTTTTTCGTCGTAAACTAAAAACACATTTTCTTCTAGAAATTATTTAGTTTACCATTTATGATACCTACTTATTTCAGTTGATTTGATCAAATATGCTTGTTTCTATAAAATAATTTAACTACAAAGTCTACCTAAAATAGAGCAAACATTATTTTCTTAGGTCAGGTATATTCAACAATAATAGGGTAGATGACAAAAAAAAAACTAATTAGTCCGTCAGATAGATTTTCAAATAATATTGGACACATACAGGGTGTAAAAGACATCACGAAGCTGTCAACCAAGGATTCTGAACATCAAACTAAGTAACTTTACGCAAAAATTATTGCTGGGAAACGACTTTTTTTTTGGGGGTGAAAAAACATGTTTTGTGGTAGAACTCAATGTAACGCACTCAAAATATTGTGCTGATGGATGGATTGAATAGTACGGGGGTCGTGGAGGTGTTTAAAGTAGAGAAAATTTGTATACCATACCTGGGAATCGTCTAGTAACGGAGATATTAGGGGTCAAAGTTAGGCGCGTTGAGCACTTTTCGGGTGAAGGAAAAACATTGAACTCATCGACACTTGACGTAACGTACGGTCTCGCTTCGTAGCACTCGTAGGCGATCCGCTACGGCGAAGCACCGCATAGGCATGCGCGGGGCATAACCAGTGCTACGACTGGGGAGGGGCTTGTGTTATTTTTGTTTTCACTTCTATCGGTAGTCCCCAAGGACTGCCCCGATTTTATAAGTAAAAAATATTTTTAAATACAAGTTTTAAATGTTAAAACTTTACTTAAAACACCTCCACGACCCCCATACTATTCAATCCATCCATCAGCACAACATTGTGAGTGCGTTATATTGAGTCCTACCGTAAAACGTGATTATTCACCACAAAAAAAAGTCGTTTCCCAGTAATAATTTTTGCGTTAAGTTACTTAGTTTGATGTACAGAATCCTTGCCTGACTGCTTCATTAGGGGTCCATTAACACCCTGTACAGTTGAAACTCCCTACTTCGCTCTAAAACCCAAATACCTGATGTTGGCCTTACAGCTGCTAGGTTGAAGTGGAACTGAGCTGATCACATCTGCCGCATGTCGGAAGAACAATGGGCAAAAATTACCACTCATTGGATACCAAGTAGCAAGAAACGACAACGCGGCAGGCCCAGAAGGAGATGGCGGGATGAGCTAGACTCTTTCGCAAAGGATTGGCCTACAATCGCACAAGATCGCGAGATGTGGAAGGAGGGAAGGGAGGCCTTTGCCCTGTAGTGGGACAATATAGGCTTATAATATAATAATATAGTTGGGAACATGCTTAGTAGGTGATGACATCGGTGTGGGAAAGAAATGGAGCTATACTCCTGTATAGCACCATCTCTTGTCCACGCTGAAGTCAGTTTAAAATAATACTGCTATAGCAGGTCATGGTAGGACCATTGTTCATAAAATTATTAGTGTACATTATTATATATTTCTTTCAGAAATACCTCTCACAATAATCTCTTGAGGCCGAAACGTATATTGCCTAAAATAATATTGAATAAATATCATCAGAATAACTTAATAAACTATGACGGCAAAGAAATAGTTTTTGTGTAAAATTTTGATTACACCAAACTTGACAGAAACTATCCAGTTTTATTGATATCGGATTTTCAGGTAAATCTTAATTTTCATTGTTGGTATTTTTATTTTTGCAAAAGGTTAATGCATTCTTGGAAATGATAAGTAAAAAAAATAAGAAAAAGCTAGAATTTAAAATAAGTGAATTAAATAGCATTGGTGTGGCCACAAGTTTGGTGTAATCCTTGAAAGCGTGATGCGCTACATAAATCACACGAGCTTCCAATTTGGACGGCTGCGATGCGTAAAAGCGTTGCATTTGTAAACTATCACTTATCAAGCCTATGTGCCTATGTGCATTCAACTCAACTCACCTAGGCCAAGGCTGTGGGAGCCAGCTCCAATAACACGCGACATTTTATTCATGCTATACCTACTAATTAAACACAAGTCACCCGTCATTTGTCAAGCAACTGCAAATCTATACACCTACCTAAACTTATGACCTTGGTCTTCACTTAACTCATCTGAACCTAGTAACTATAATAATATCGTTATTTCTATTCATCTTGTTATCTACATCATAATTTATTGGCAGAAACGCGACAATGAACCTGATTCATCGATGAAATAAATAAATGCTGCCGAAGTTATATGAATATAAATAGAACACGTGGCTCATTCAACTGCAATCAATCAATCTAGGGAGGTAAGCAGACCATCAAAATATATTTGGTTTTATTTGTACGGATCATACGGATGTAACAATTTGTTATAACATTTATATTTCCCTACATAAAACATTATAAATTAATTCATTTAAAAGTAAAGACTTCATAAAAAAATAAGACAACAAAATTTCATATCACACTAAACCTATGGAATTTTTCGGAAATTATCTTTACGATACACTAAAGTAATACTTCAGTAGGTAAAGCTAACGATATGGAGGAACCCTGTAGGAGAAATCGTAAGCCTACGATACAGTTGTAAATAGTTATAGGAAACTTCATATAATATTTGGTCACCGTCCGGGGAGGTCGAGAGACGGGTGGACGAAGCGATAAAAAAATAACATCTTAAAACACCGAAGCAACTCGACTTCGAACCGCACACACAGTTATTGTCTTTATACGCACATACATTAGCGACTACTCTAAGCTAATACCCGTTTTATAAAGCGTCGTGTTTGTCGTGAGTGCCGTTCTGCGGCCAGGTCAGCAGCAGCTGTTCGTCAGCGTGGCTGTCCAGGTGCACGTGCTCGGAGATGGCGGGCGAGTACGGCACGCCGCCCAGCAGCGCGCCCGACGAGCGCGACTGCTGCCGGCACAGCGGCCGCCGCGTCGGCGACTCGCTCTCGTCCGACATGGCGCGCGTCACCGTGATGCGCGGCGACTGACGCCGGCGCCGGTGCCCGACCATGCCACCTGCCTCCTCTAGCCCTAGCGCGCGGCCCAGCACCACGTGCGGTGGCGCGCGGATGATCGGGATGGCCGACATTCGCACCGGCCGCGGCACATCATCCTCCTGCGAGTCCTGCAGCATGTTGCAAGACGCCGCGCGTTGCGCCGGCCGTTCCGACCCCCGTGACCCCATGGCCGCCGCGTCAGATAATCTCCTAGTAGTTGGCGGTCGTATGCACCCTGAGCCCGCGGATAAGGATGGCCGGCGTGAGCCGCACGCGCTCGGGGTCCTTGCTTGTATCTCCTGTGTCACTTCGCTTTTTGTCAGTCGTTTTCTTCTATAATTACGAAGGGAGTCACGCAGCGCTCGACTCCTAATACCGTACAAAATACCATTGACTGGTGGTGCAGCCGCCAGCAGAGCCGCCGACAGAGCAGCGAGCGACTGCGGCGGCACTGCTATAGCGGGCCATATCAACACGCAGTAATACGGGAAATACAAAATGGCGAGAGAACCAAGAGGCTGGATTACTGCTGATAGAGCTCGCCGACGAGGTGGTGGTGGAGGTGAGAAAGGATTTCTTTGATGTGTGACGGTCACTTGTGCTGACAGGGTCACTTCGTATATGGCGGCAGCGATCCTGTGGCGGTGGTAGCGGGCAATGCGAAGGATCTTGAGGCTGCAGAGGAGAACGAGTGCAGCGGGCAGGACCAGCGTCAGCGCGGCGTACACGAGGCAGAAGGCGAGCGCGGCCGGACCGGCGCCGCAGTCGGGTGCACAGCCGCCGAGTCCAGCGCGGTACGACAATGGCGGCTGCGCGGCCGCCAGAGGTGCTAGAAGTGCTGCAGTCGCCACCCAGCCCCCCGCCACGCAAATCATTACCTGCCAAATGAAGACGGCTGTAAGAATAACGATCCATAATTTGATAACAACATCAACCGGTCACAGTTCAGCTTGATTTGCAGATTAAAGACATTTTTCTATTTCCAGATAACATAAAGATGTATCAGACATACCTTCTTTGCTGAAACAATGGCAGCATAATGTAGTGGTGCAGCGATGGCGGCAGCGCGGTCGGCGTGAAGGCCGCACACGGTCCACAGCTGCAGCGGATGCAGCGCGTGCAGTAAGGCACTGCAAGCGCACGCGCCCCCACCTCCACACAGCGCTGCGCCGCTTGCTAGTGCACCTACCGCGCCCAGGTGCACCAGCAGTACTGATGATGCTGTTGCCGGCTGTGGACAAAACGGAACTTCAAAATGATGGAAGAAAAGGAGCTGTATAAGAGAATGATGTTGATGTTATACGAGAGCAAAGGTTTTCTAGTTGAATAACGGGTGTTCTCAACAAAACCGTTAGTCTATACTAATATTATAAAGAGGAAAGATTTGAGAACCTTTGATGTGAATCCTTTTTTTTCATACTGCTCGATATAAATTGGGTTCAGATATGTTGTCATGAAACGAGGTATATCAAAAAAGAGCAGCATAAAATCCTTTGCACGCCCACATGCGCCACATGTTTTGTACACACGGTTTCGGCAGGCCTGGATTCCCCTGAAATAAAAGGTGACCGGATTTTAACCGGACTCTTTTTAAATCCCCGGGTGGTCCCCGGACGCCCTCCAAACTAGGACAAATCCGAGGAAACCTGAACGGATAGCAACCCTACATTCAAAAAAGTTGTTCTAACAAATTTAGTTCAAATAAACAATATCAACCAATGTTCGAGAAGTTATGAGGAATATACTATGATGACTTCACATTCTCACTATATACTCAAATGCCAATAAAATATACAGTAACGTGAGCGTAGCCGCGGGCACAGCTAGTGTACCCGCGTATACAACACGATATAAATATTATAAACAAATTTAAATACAACAATAAAAATATCAGCTTCTGCCTAAGTTCGACTTATTCCTGAAATCCCGTTTGGTTGAGAGACTTTTCGAGATAAGCGACCAATAATGTATGAAGCAGCTGATTTTTATTTCGAGATTTCAGAGTCGGTCCCATAGTAAAAGTTGTTCATTTTCGTGAGTACTAGACGCTCATAGAGTAATTAAAACGACAAAAAAATAGTATTGTATAACAGTCACTTTATTCGAGGAACTGCAAAATTAACTGAAAATGTTTTTTGAAGAGATTAATTAGCATTTTCCACCGCTACATGCTTCACGTTTTTACAAAGCTGGTCCACGTTCATAGAAGTCTGGATCGTTCGTTTTTTTCATGAATATGCTAAAGTTATAGTTGTTGTTGAAGTGTTACTGTTGTGTATTCACGTAGAAAGCTGGCCGGCGCCGATCTGCCAGCGATTATCGGACCCGGTCCGCGCAGGTGGTCGGCGCAGGCCGTCTCTATACTTTGTGCCGAACCAGCGCCGATAAGCAGGTCGGAACATTTCGGCTACGTTCGGCGCTTATTCTTCTAGTCGTTCACTCTTGACAGAGTGGTCGTGGTCATGAGGGGTCGCCCACCCCTTTGCGGTCCTTTTCCACCGGTCTCTATTGGCCGCATGGCGAGCACATTCTGCCAGAGGGATCTTGGTGACAGATTTAATGGAGTCTGTCAATCGGGTTGGTGATCGACCACGTAGTATGGTGCTTTCGACTCTACCCTGAATTATCAAACGCTCCATGAAATCATTGTTTCGGGTAACGTGTTAAAAGATGCGTAATTGCACAAGCGACGACAGTCTTTGTTTAATATTGAGTTCTTTGAGTATCACGTTAGTCCGATGAGCGGTCCAGGAATACCATAGCATGCGCCTCCAACACCACATCTCAAGGGCGTCAATCTTGCATCAGTCCTGTACGCAATGTCTATGTTTCCACTCCATACAGGAAGATCGGGAAAACCAAGGTGTTAATGTATTTTTAGTTATTCGTCGGTCTCTCCAGATTTTATCCAACTTTTGTGAAGCCGATCGAGTTATAGCACAACGTCTAAGGTCGGTGTCACAGCCCCCACAATTGGTGATAGTAGAGCCCAAATAGATGTAGCTGTTGACGACTTCATAGTTGGCAACTGGTGTGATATCTGGATTGCTCTCGTGAGCTCTATCCACTAACATCGTATTGGTTTTTTCGCGGTTCAGGGCGAGTGCAAACTTAAGACTAGTGGTTTCGAGAATACCCAAATTACCAATATCCTCCTTAGACGTCGCCAGGAGGGTTGAATCATCAGCATACCTCAGGTTGGATATCACCTTGCCTCCGACCAACACACCCTTATCCCAGTTATTTAAAACAATCCGCATGATGTATTCGGCGTATATGTTAAACAGTAAGGTGATAGTGAACATCCTTGTCTGACGCCAGCTTGTGTTTTGAAAGATTCTGAATCATAAACCATCCAAGCGCACACTTGCTGTTCCACATAAAGTGTTCTGATAAGATGTACCAGATGGTGAGGTACACCCATCTTCAGAAGTATTTCCCACAATTTGGACCAGATGACAGTGTCAAATGCTTTGCTAAAATCAATATCGGCGCTTATGCATTAACATAAACGCTCATTGCGTTAAAAATATAATAATTATGATTGTCTCGTGCCCTTTGTGCGCGAGTGAGACTCGCTCTTGGTTGATTTTTTTATGATAGTAAGTCTAAATTCTAAATTATCATCGTTATAACACTCAATAGTTGAAATAAACGCTTTCAAATATCCATTTCTAGATATCGTATTTATTTAAAACCTTTAGATCAAAGAGTAAGTACTCAAACAGTTTCTCAAATGCTTGAAATATTTAAATCTGAATGCTTTTAACTTGTTGAATGTTAAGTTTACATTCCTCATCAAATAATGTAGTAAACTTAAATACATTCTTGAGTTTAATAATTCTTCTGTACATCTGCGAAATACTCTTTGTTCTACTGCATTCCTTGAAATTGAAATCTGCAAAGTTTCAAATTTTCCTAATACATAATCGGATATTTGACATATGTACCTACGTACCTAAATGTATTTAATTCAAGAGTCTTATTATGTCCAATGACATGCTTTAAAGGGGAAGGTAATAAATATACGTATCGTCGACTTAATTCCAATATGGCGTGAGTAAACTCGATTATTTGCAATTTAGGTAAAGTGATCTAAAAGTGCTAAAAAAGGGTAAAAATACAAGCAAATTAAATCACATTTTCATGACAACATCAATTTCCAGTTTTCTAAGAACTTTACGGTATCAAAAGGTTTTTTCCGCATCCTGGACAATTAGGACTCACACCATAAAATTATAAGGCGTACAATTAACGAACCACCAGATTTAGCAAAATGTAAAGGCAAAAAAATCAATTTTGATTGCCAAAATTAGTAAATGATCACCATAATTAATCCCCATTTTATCGTTAAATTAGAACCTAAAATTTATTTTTTTTAGTTAATGACCACCAGAAATTGAACTGGTAAGCTCGGTTGGTTGGTCGAGCCCGAGTCGAGGGAGACCCGGTTGACGGAGCCCCCCCTCTTTGGGGGGCCCCTACTTCTGAACGATTTATACAAAATCGGGTCGGGGTGCCCCAAGTCGGCCTAGGCAAAACTAGTTTGTCATCAACCACCTCATTAAAATTTGGTGCACAATTTACTAAATTTGGTGATCAATTGATATTTTAGGTGATAGATGTTAATAGTCACAAAGTTATTTTTGGTGGTCATTTCATTTTCCCTCAAATTTTAATTAGGTCAACGGAATGTGTTTATCAAAGCCGAGCTGCAGATCAGATGCAGTAGACAACCAATCAATATCATTTAATTAACAGATGGGAAGTGATTTACTGGTCGACGGAGCTCGTGTTTGTTTGCAGCCGATTAGGATCATCAGCATGTGTTGATAGATAGATACCTGCCTTTTAAGTATGAGGTGGACATAGGGATGTTTAAGTGATATTATGGCTTAAACATGGGCAATTGCATGAGAATGGGCATGGCTTACAGGGATTATGAGGGCTTAAATCCTACCCTATTTTTGTTGACCGAATCACTCTATATACAACCCAGTTACATTATCTCTGGACTTGGCGTCGATGACTTTTATAACAATAAAAGTCCACACGTAACAATGAAACAAAAAAAATAATAAAATAAAAAGTCTAAAAACAAGCACTTTCGTTGCCGACACATGTAATATTTTCGTGCTATCATTGTTTTATTATTGAACATTTAATAGTATTTTCTATACATAGTGACTTGGTCAACAGGGTGAAATCCGAATCTATAAGAGATATCGGAAAGGTGTCTTAGCTAACGAAAACAATTTTGCCATGCTTAATTTTTAGGGATTTAAGGGGGGCTCCCATACAACAAACGTGATTTTTTTGCCGTTTTGTCTAATGTATAGATAATGGTACGGAACCCTTCGTGCGCGAGTCCGACTCGCACTTGGCCGGTTTTTTGGTCCAATGTGAGTTGTCCATAAATAAGTGTGACAACGACCAATTGTTTTTTTTCATGTCGTTCGACTTTTTTTTCGTGTATGGATTATTTCATTGTATGAGAAGAAACTCCATAGTAAGTTTTCAAAACCCTCTTTCAAATGGGTGATTTTTTTTTCATTGGTGCATGTTCTTAGATAGTTGTTATGGTGATAACTTACCAGTTGTCTACTCACGAGGGAACTCCTTAACGGTAAATAGCACGAATACGAAGATTTGTAGACGAGTTCATATTTGATAGATAAAAACGATTTATATCATGACCTGATCCTACAGCCAGGATTGTCTTCTCATGAGGGAACTCCTCAACGATAAATAGCACGAATTCAATGATTACGACTAAAAAAAAAAAAAAAAACAAAAAAAAAAACTATTTCAAAATAAGCTTTATAAAAATGCACTGAAAAGAAGAAAATAAACCTTTTAGTAAATGAAAACGAAAAGCTTTCATAAAAGCTAGTCCCGACTTGGGGTCGGCTTCCAGTCTAATCGGATGCAGCTGAATACCAGTATTTTACCCACGACGGAACAGAGACAGTATATGCGTTTGGGGTTAGAGGATGTTTGTTTGTGCTAAACTAGTCCGATTTTGATGCTCTCTGAAAGGTTTAAAATAAAAAGAAAAATTAAAAATTTTGAAAAAACCCACGACAGTTAAAAAGTAATTGAATAAAAAACCGGCCAAGAGCGTGTCGAGCCACGCTCAGTGTAGGGTTCCGTAGTTTCCCGTCCGTCACAATAAGTGTTCCCACTTATGAGTTTAAAGGTGGGTATCCATTATGTAAAAATGCTTGCATATATATACGAATATACTACAAACTTAGTCCAGCAATTATTTTGTACAACTTTTTGTCTTTTTTGTACAAAAACTGTTGTTTCCATCAAGTTCAAAATGATTTTCCTAGAAAGTCCTTATAAAGTTCTACTTTTCAGATTTTTTCCATATTTTCTAAACTTATGGTTCAAAAGTTAGAGGGGGGGGGGGGACACATTGTTTTTTACTTTTGGAGCGATTATTTCCGAAATTATTGACATAATCAAAAAATTATTTTAGGAAACCCCTATTCATTTTTAAATACCTTTCCAACAATATATTACACGTTAGGGCGGAAATAAAAAAAAATCACTTCCCACTTTACATATAGGGAGGGGGGTGTTCGGTTAAAAACTCTAGTTCATAACTAGCTATATATTCATGTGTACCAGTTACTGATTTCTTAGTTCATAAGCAGTGTCCAATAGAGCTTTGTACAAACCACACGTCGTTTCATTCCAAAAGTCAATCGAGCAAACCTCAACCTTATCACCTTAACATATGGTCCATAATCGAGCCAGATACCAGTCCTCGCTACCGACATCGCCGGACGCCCGAGAACAAAGAGATCGCGTTAAGATAAGACGGCCTAAGTGTTCGAGTTGTTCAGCGCGAAGTATTTAATAAGTGAAGCTTATTCATTTCAATACGTTTGCTACGATTGAAATTATTACAAACTTACGATGGCTATGGAAGTTGAAGAAGCGTTGAATAAAGTGGAAAACCTTGCACATACTTTGAAGAAGACCCAGATCAACCTAAAGAAGTGCCCAAAGGCTAGATTAACCCAAAAGAATTATGTTGAAACCCGAATTAAGTGTGTAGAAGATTACTGGAGTGAATATAAACAAGCTTACGGTGAAATAATGCGAAGCGTACCGAAGGAGAAGCGCGACCAAATACCTTACATAGTAAATGACGAATATTTTGAACATGAAGAGCTTTATTTAAGTCTGATGACAGACTGAAGGATTTGTTGGTGTCTCAAACAGTTAGTGATAGTGGTTCGTTGTTTATACTTAGTGATTCTCAACAAGCACGAGTGGTTTTGCCGAAAATACAACTGCCTACGTACAGTGGACAATATGAAGAGTGGTTATCGTTTCATGATTTGTTTAATACACTTGTACATAAGAACGAGTCGTTAAATAATGTACAAAAATTGCATTATTTAAAAACAAGTCTTAATGGAGAAGCTGCATCGATACTAAAACATATACAAGTGACAGAGTCGAACTACGAACAAGCGTGGAACATCTTAAAAGCAAGGTATGGCAACAAACGTATAAATGTCGACGCAGTCATGAAAAGATTCTTTTCTCTGAAAAAAATGAGTGCGGGCAATTCCAGTTCCATCAAGAATTTACTAGATACAACATTTGAATGTTTACATCAATTTAAAAATATGAATGTGCAGACTGATAACTGGGATCCTTTGATAATATTCGTCATAGTGCAAAAACTAGACAGTGAAACCCACAAAGATTGGGAAAACTATGTAAGCAGCAATTGTGAGGAACCTGACAGCCTCCCCTCCCTCGATATGTTTCGAAAATTCCTGGAATGCCGATTTCGTACGTTAGAACTTACAGAGCCCACAAAACAAAAGGCAAATTCAGGTCATGTTCGAGAAAGGTCATTTCACGCAGCAACTAATGTGGAGAATAGTAAAATATGTCAAATGTGCAAAGAAAACCACACACTTAGCCACTGTAAGGAGTTTGGAAAACAAACACCAACACAAAGAAGCGAGTTTATCAAAGTCAACAATTTGTGCTTCAACTGCCTTGCACCCGGACACTCTGTGAGGCATTGTCGCATACCAACAAGCTGTAGAATATGCAAAAGACGTCACCATTCACTTCTTCACGAAAATAAGGAAGAGAGCATCATAAAATCAACCACAACGGGCAACACTGAAAACAAAGAAACAAAACAACCCGAAGTGGCACTACATACCAACGTGGAGAAGATTGAAGATACAGAGAAGGACATTACAATGGTGACATCACACGTTTCTACGAATCAAAGCACATCGTTGCTGGCAACTGCAATGGTAAAAGTGAGAAGTGAAGACAATTACACAACGATATTACGAGCTTTGATCGACCAAGGCTCACAAGCAAGTTTCATTAGCGAACGTGCAGCACAACAACTCATGGCCAAGCGATATCAAGTCAAAGGTACAGTTGTAGGCGTGGGATCAACGAGAGAAGATATCAAACAAGTAGTTCAGATCAATGTAGAATCGAGATGTGAAAATTTCAACTTGGATGTTAGAACATATGTAATGTCCAAGCCACTGACTACTAAAATACCATCCCGCACGATCAACACAAAGTATTGGCCTCACTTAGAAGGACTAGTCCTGGCTGACCCTAACTACTGTCAGCCAGGGTCTATTGATTTGCTTCTGGGTGTCGACGTGTATGCACAAATTGTACAGAACCAGCTAATCAAAGGTCCACCAGGGTCACCATGTGCACATAAAACAAACCTTGGTTGGATTTTATTCGGAAAGGTAGAAGATAGAGTACAACAAAGAGAGTCGGTTCTTGTTATGCATCATCAAATCATAGGAGAAGACTTATTGAAAACACTCTGGGAGATAGAACCAGATTTGAAGAGGACATACACAAAGGAAGAAAAAGAATGTGAAAGCTTCTATGAAAATACATACAAAAGAAACAGCAACGGACGATACGTTGTGAGACTCCCATTCCGTACCAATGAATCGAAAGCAGCGGATGGGAACACGAGACAAATTGCAATGAATCGCTTGATTCAACAAGAAAGAAGACTTCAAAAACAACCTGAACTAAGAGAAGAATACGACAAGGTACTAGAAGAATATCTAACAATGGGACACATGGAGGAAGTCCCACAAGATGAAGCAACCAATCGGTGTGTTTACATACCACATCACGCCGTAGTTAGAAGAGATAAAGAGACTACGAAAATCAGAGTCGTATTTGATGCGTCATGCAAAGGAAATAATGGCATATCTTTAAACGACGAGCTCATGACTGGTCCGATACTACAAGAAGATATGCGAAGTATTATAATGAGATGGCGCATGCATAAGGTGTGTTTCGCAAGTGACGTCATCAAAATGTACAGAATGGTACTTGTAGATAAGAAAGATACAGATTATCATAGAATATTGTGGCGTGGCAGCGTCAGACCCAATCTTGAGCCAAACTGCCAACCACCTGAAGTCAAGGACTACAGATTGAAAACAGTAACGTTTGGTACAGCATCTGCACCTTATCTTGCCATAAAAACGTTAATTAAACTAGCAGAAGATGAAGGTGAACAATATCCTGAAGCTGTCAAAATTATTCGTGAAGACTTTTATGTTGACGATCTGACGTCAGGCTGCGATACAACAGAAGAAGCAATTCGTCTTAGTAAGCAAATCATTACCATTCTGAAACGAGAAGGCTTTGAACTTCAAAAATGGGCGTCTATTGATACCGAGTTTCTTAAATCTATAGATGCCAATAAAGTCACTACAAAGGCTAACCTAGACTTGAAGCTAGACGGCACCATAAAGGCTCTTGGTCTGTCATGGAATCTCGGAAGAGACGAGTTTCATTACCACTTACAACTAGAACCTATATCATCAGATCATATAACAAAGAGAAGTATTCTGTCAGATTTACAGAAGTTGTTTGATCCACTAGGATGGATAGCACCAGTTATTGTTACAGCAAAAATTCTAGTACAAAGATTGTGGCTAGAAGGAGTTGGATGGGACCAAGACATAAGTAAAGACCTGAAAGAACAATGGAAGTTCATTAGAGAAGATTTAGAAAATGTCAATCATTTAAGAATCAAACGTTGGTTGAACACCATTAGCACTGAAAATGAAGGAATAACCTTACATGGGTTCTGCGATGCGTCTGAAAAGGCATATGCAGCTGTGATTTATTGCCGTGTACAAACCAGCGGAGGTGACATAAAGACAAATCTCATCGCGTCAAGAACAAAGGTAGCTCCTGTCAAGACCATTTCACTACCGCGACTCGAACTTAGTGGAGCTACACTACTAGCTAAATTGCTAACCAAAGTGAGTCAAGCTATGAGAATTCCTTCACACAATGTGTTCGCATGGACTGACTCAACTATAGTCTTAGCATGGCTGTTCGGAGAACCAAACCGATGGAAGCCATTTGTCGCCAACAGAGTGGTAGAGATACTAGAAAACACAAGCAGTAGCCAATGGTTCCATGTGCAGTCGGCACATAACCCAGCCGATATAGTGTCAAGAGGATCATCTGTATCAGAACTACAACAGAAAACGTTATGGTGGGACGGCCCTGCCTGGCTTGTAGAGAAAAATATCGAGTTCACAAAGCCGTTAAGGTCAATTACAGATTTAGAAATGAAGAAACCCATCCAGTCATACGTAAATGTAACAGAAGGAGAAGAGAAATTCCTAAAATTTGAAGAATATGATACACTTACTGAGTTATTGAGAGTAATAGTATATTGCAAAAGAGTTTTAAATATGAAGAGAAATCCTAACAAACTGGGTCAAGAGATGACAACAGAAGAATTGCAAAATGCTTTGGAATTTTGCATACAAAGAGTACAAGAAGAAGAATTTCCAGATGAAATTAGAAGAATAAAACAAAAATTGAATGTGAAAACCACTAGCATTCTGAAGTCACTGAACCCATTCTTAGATAACCAACATATCCTCAGGGTGGGCGGAAGGTTGAGGAACGCAGACGCCGATGAGAACCTAAAACATCCTGTGATACTGGGCAAGAAAAACAGCTTTGTATCACTAGTGTTGGCTGATACACACCTGTAAACAATGCATGATGGAATAACTAAAGTATATACAGTACGTCACAATAGCAAACTGTCTCAGAGATCAATCTCAAACTTATGTGCGTTAATTAATTAATTGTGTTTGTTTAACTTTAGTTATTTTTGGTTAGTTTGAATTAATATAAGTTACCTATGTCATAAATTCATGTTTAAAAACACCTTAAGTATTAATCATTATTGTAAGTAAAATCATAAAGTAGTTTTATAGTACCTAAGTTGAGTAACAATATCTTATAATTTGTATTAGCATGTAATTACCTACTTGATGCATTGTAGTATAAAGTAGCATGATGTTTTATTATGTGAGAAAAGGCCTTTAAGCCCTTTTGGTGGGCGGTATGTTCGGTTAAAAACTCTAGTTCATAACTAGCTATATATTCATGTGTACCAGTTACTGATTTCTTAGTTCATAAGCAGTGTCCAATAGAGCTTTGTACAAACCACACGTCGTTTCATTCCAAAAGTCAATCGAGCAAACCTCAACCTTATCACCTTAACAGGGGGCTACCCTAATAAAACATTTTTTACCAATTTTTATTTTACCACTTTGTTGGCGTGATTGATATACATATTGGTACCAAATTTCAGCTTTCTAGTGCTAACGGTCACAGAGATTAAGCGAGGACGGACAGACGGACGGACAGACATGGCGAAACTATAAGGGTTCCTAGTTGACTACGGAACCCTAAAAAGGATAAAATAATTAAAAAAAACCCAACTTAATAAAAAACCCACGAATATCCGTCTGGGGCTGCCATCACTATATTAAATTTCATCGTAAACAAAAATAAGTATCATCATCAACTTCTAAAGATCCCCACTGTTATACGGGCACGGCTTACCCATTAAGGGTGATAGGTATAGCGTTATAAAATCTCCATACTCAAGTTACTATAAAACTGCAAAACTAGTTCATTTCATGGCAGCCCCCGACGGATATTCGTGGATTTTTTATTAAGTTGGGTTGTTTTAAATTATTTTATCATTTTTCAATTACATTTTAACCGTCGTGAATTTTTTCAAATTTTTTAGTTTTGCTTTTTATCTGTAACTTACTTACGTATAACTGTAAGTTAATAAGCCTACTCTCGTAGCTCTCGGTGTTTATATAAACAAAGTTAGTTCCGTGTCACCTACCTGTCACTTAATTCATAGAAAAATCAAAGAAAGTTTTTCTGTGACGTTTTATTTCTATCGGACGGTAAGTCAAAATGTCAAACAGACAGAGATAGCAATCTACCGATACTGTTATACGGGCACGGCTTACCCATTAAGGGTGTAAGTATAGCGTTATAAAATCTCCATACTCAAGTTACTATAAAACTGCAAAACTAGTTCATTTCATGGCAGCCCCCGACGGATATTCGTGGATTTTTTATTAAGTTGGGTTGTTTTAAATTATTTTATCCTTTTTCAATTACATTTTAACCGTCGTGAATTTTTTCAATTTTTTTAGTTTTGCTTTTTATCTGTAACTTACTTACGTATAACTGTAAGTTAATAAGCCTACTCTCGTAGCTATCGGTGTTTATATAAACAAAGTTAGTTCAGTGTCACCTACCTGTAACTTAATTCATAGAAAAATCAAAGAAAGTTTTTCTGTGACGTTTTATTTCTATCGGACGGTAAGTCAAAATGTCAAACAGACAGAAATAGCAATCTACCGATACCTGTTGGTAGATTATTGAAAATGGCCGTAAGTAAATATATTATAAGTAACCATTAACCCTTAAACCCTACCCGGGGGTCCAGCAAACCCCAGAGGATGAATATTTGTATATATTTTTGTACAAACGAAACGCGCTATAGTGCCACTCGAGCTAATCTTTGATTACGTTGGTGGCCATCTTTTCGCTAGTCTAGCGTCAACGCTTACACAGTGTAGACGGAATTATAGCTATTTATGGGTCTGTCAGACCCCAGGGTAATAATAACGTAGCATTTGTCATTTCTTGTTGTCAATATAATTGGTGAATGCTGTTATTTTTGATACAATATTTCAAAGGGTAAGTTTAATATTTTGAGCAGCAGATCCTGATGCAACGATTCAAGTACCAGAGATGATAGAGTTTTATAATAAAACTAAATGCGGAGTCGATTTGATGGATCAGCTAAGCCTCAAGTACAACGTATCTATAGGAGATCAAAAAGTAGGCCATTGTAAAATTTTTTTCACCTCTTAAATATATTAGGTCTAACTTCATTTTTCCTGCTAGAATGGCCTCAAAAAAACTACAAAAAGACGTAATTTCTTGAAAAAACCCCTCAAATGGAAGTACGATTAACATGGCCCTCTTTGCCTATGAATCTTCAAGTTCTCCTAGGTGGAATCTTGCAGAAGAAACGGCCATTGCAAGAACCAAGTTCTGCTCCCACTGCTAAAAAAAGATGTGCTATGTGCCCAAGGGGTAAGGATCGAAAAATGTCAAAGGTCACCCCAGGTTTTTGCCAAAAACCTCTTTGCGATGAACGTACTGAGGCTATGTGTCAAGAATGTGTTACCAAAAACCATTGACAATTTTTTTTGTATTGTCTACTAAGCAGACTATTACAATACATAATAATTGTAATTAAATTGTTTTTTAATTTTTAACTATGAATTTTTATATATTGGGGTCCTTATAACCCCTGGGTAGCAATAGTGTTTCTCCTAGAATGGGTAGGGTTTAAGGGTTAACTGAGTCAGTTAATGGTTACTTAGGCCGCTCCTTAGTAAAAAGTATAAAAAGTTCACCCTCAGTCAGTAAACGGTTTAGTCTATTCCAGTGTTTCCCAATTAGTGGTACGCGTACCCCCAGGGGTACGTGAAGTTGCATCAAGGGGTACGCGCGGCTATGCAGTAAAAACAAGAACAATTTACACTGAAAAAAAACTGAAACACACACACACACAGTGAACTTTAATTTTCACTGATGTAATGAGCAATCATATGTCAATAAAGATTTATTATTATTATTATAATACAATAAAGGTTTGAAAAAAAAAAAATCAGACAAAGACAAACGTGCACATTTGTCACATTAGCGTCTTCGCCGATACCTACATCATATTATTCTGATTTTCACTATTGTACTGTAATTTGAAGATAATAAATGTTATTTAAACTGACTTATTTTTTTTTAATTATCATTGGTACAATAAGGGTTATAGGGGTTTGAGGTCTTTTTTTAGGGTTCCGTACCCAAAGGGTAAAAACGGAACCCTATTATTAAGACTTCGCTGTCTGTCCGTCTGTCTGTCACCAGGCTGTATCTCATGAACCGTGACAGCTAGACAGTTGAAATTTTCACAGATGATGTATTTCTGTTGCCGCTATAACAACAAATACTAAAAACAGAATAAAATTAATATTTTAGGGGGGCTCCCATACAACAAACGTGATTTTTAGGGTTCCGTACCCAAAGGGTAAAAACGGAACCCTATTACTAAAACTTCGCTGTCCGTCCGTCTGTCCGTCTGTCCGTCTGTCCGTCTGTCTGTCACCAGACTGTATCTCATGAACCGTGACAGCTAGACAGTTGAAATTTTCACAGATGATGAATTTCTGTTGCCGTTATAACAACAAATACTAAAAACAGAATAAAATTTATATTTACTCCCATACAAAAAACGTGTTTTTTTTTTTTTTTTTTCCTTTTTGTCTAATGTATAGATAATGGTACGGAACCCTTCGTGCGCGAGTCCGACTCGCACTTGGCCGGTTTTTTTTTTCTTTCTTGCCGTCTTATGTAATATATAATGGTACGGAACCCTTCGTACGCGAGTCCGACTCGCACTTGGCCGGTTTTTTTAAGTGGTACGCAGCAAAAACTAATGATTGTATGCATCCCGATAGACGGTTATACCGAAGAGGACTGTGTCACGTGAAAAACACTGGTTATTATTATTAGATTGGTATTATATTGAATTAACTTCTAAACGTATTTGATTGCGATTATATTTTTTCATAAATTTAATTAAAAAACTCACAATAACCTGGCAAGAACTTCGGTTCGTCTTTGTTTTGGACCATGTTATAGGCACCCCATGAGTCGGCTTTAAAGTGTCATCTTTTTTTATTACAAGCTTTTATTTAGTTTCTCCTGTCCCGATGTTTGTCTGTCTGTAATCAAATCTTGCAAGTTAAATTTGATCAACTTCCCGGTTACCGATTGAGCTGAAATTTTGCACGCATATGTATATCGCAGGACAATGCAACATTATGAGGAATTTGCACTCGTTTGATTTGTGTTGATGAGTACTTTGTCTGTAGATGGTAACGAGTGTCTGATGATGGAGCTGGAAGATGGCCATAGGAACGCGGTAATTAAACGACACAACCCCACCGAGTTTGGACTCATTTGATCCGTCTTGACGAGTATTCTGAGATGGTAACCAGGGTGTGATGATGAATCTGGAAGATAGCCATAGGAACTCCGATAAAAAACGACAAAACCACATCAAATTTGGGCTTGTATGATCGCTCGCATGATGTGAAGCGGTGATGCGCCCTATTGTGGAGTAGGTACGGTTGCCTAGAAGAAACCGATTCACTCGCACTTTAAAGAGATCCAGATTATAATTATCGGGAAACAGGGAATCCGGAAGTGAATTCCACACACTGGCGGTTTGTACAATAAACATTATTTTGTCAAATGCTAAACCAAATTGTAGATGGACCAATAATAAAACCGTAATTGTTAAAAACAGTTTTTGAAACTGGTACAGACGCCAGCAAATCAAGCTACTACAATCTGTCAAAGGAGACAATTTTTTTTGTTTGGAGAATAGGCCACCCACATAAATTGTAGCAGATATTGATGAAACGTATATAGATTTCTTCCTTATAATCTGTGACATATGAGACTAGGCTGTATAGCCTTCAGCCTTTGTCAGATGTGGATTATAAAAATAAGATATAATAAAACATGGCCTCTTGTGGAAAGCATGTCTTTCTTTTATTTTATTAATATAAACCTGGTTAACACATGGTGTCAGGTGTGGGGTAAGATGGATGGAATAAAACCTCCATCAGGTCTCCAACTATCGGGAGATGGAGCAAACTTTAAACGCTTTGTGCAGCAGTTTAACTTGTATTTACAAGCTGTGAACTGTGACGATGTGGCTGAATCAAGAAAAATTGCATTGTTTCTGAATTGTGCTGGGGAAGATGCATTGGAAGTGTACAATACATTTAGCAAAGACAAAGTTAATAAATTACAAGATCTGATCGATCAATTCAAGGAATACGCCGAGCCACGAAAAAATTTGTTGTGGTTGTCATATAACTTGTTTACTATGAAACAACAAGATGGCGAAGTATTTGATCACTTTTATACCAAAGTTCTCACTCAAGCTAAAAAATATGATCTTGGAGAGCTTGAGGATCGGTTGATCACTATGGTTATTGTTATTGGCATCAGGGACGCTAATGTCAAAGAAAGGCTCCTAAGAGAATCGGAGTTGAAGCTCACTGCAGCAATTGATATTTGCAGAGCAGCAGAATTAGGCAAAGAAAAAGTTCAGACATTACAAGGAAATAAAATGGAAGATCAAGTGGGCACCTATAGAAAAAGAATTATTTGCCATTTGTGCTGCTATGGAAAAGTATCATCAATTTGTATATGGTAGAAGGATTGTTGTTGAGACAGACCACAAGCCATTAGTGGCAATAATGTCAAAGGATATTAACAAAATATCAGCCAGACTTCAAAGAATGGTCTTAAAATTGTTAAAATATGATTTTGAAATTCGCTATGTACCGGGACCTAAAATGTTTATTGCTGATTATTTGTCAAGAAACTACTTGCTAAATAATGGGAAAAATGACTCAGATTTACAAGAGTTAGTTCATTCTGTTGATACTGAAGTTGTGTATGGAATTGAATCTGATTTAGCAATTACTGATGAAAAACTTAAAAAATTACAATTTGAAACTGGGTGTGACAACAATTTAGTGCAAATTAAGACATGGTATTATAATAAGTGGCCATCCAATGATAAAAATATTTTGAATAAAGAGTTGAAAATATTTTACAAACTGAAAGGTTTTTTAAACTTTAAAGATGATGTTTTATATTATAATAACCGGGTAGTGGTACCTTATTGTATGAGAAAAGAAATACTTACTATTTTACACACTGCTCATGCAGGTGTGGTCAAGTCCAAGAAAAGGGGCCGTAGGTCTTTATTTTGGCCAGAAATGTCCAAGGACATTGAAAATTTTGTTTTGTCATGTAAGGAATGTGAGAAATATAGGTCAAGTAACTGTAAAGAATTCCTCAGGAGTCATGATGTGCCAGATATTCCTTTTTATAAAGTAGGTATGGATATTTGTTCCTTTGCTGGCAAAGATTATCTAGTGGTTGTTGATTATTATTCAAAGTGGATTGAGTTGAAACAATTACAACAAAAAACAGCAAAAAATGTTATATTGAAATTAAAAATAATCTTTGCTACACATGGAATACCTAAGTACGCAGTTTGTGATAATAATCCATTTAACAGCTTTGAACTTAAACAGTTCTCAAGAGATGTTAATATGCAGTTGTTGTTTTCAAGCCCTCATCATCATCAGTCTAATGGCCTGGCAGAAAAGGCTGTAGGTATTGTTAAGAATTTAATGAAGAAATGCAGAGCAAATGATGAGAACTTGAATATGGCCTTGCTACACTATAGAACAACACCGCTTACTGGGTTAGATTATAGCCCATCTGAACTTCTGATGTGCAGGCTATTAAGAACTAACTTACCTTGCACTTACACAGATCTTCAACCCAGACTGCCAATCAATATCAATGAAAAAATGCAAATAATGAAAGAAAAATCTAAAAGTAATTATAATAAAACAGCCAAAAATAGAGCTTCATATAGTAATGGTCAGAGTGTGTTAATACAGAATGGGGATGATAAGGATTGGCAGCCAGGAAGGGTAGTAAGGAAGGATAGTCCTAGATCCTATATTGTTCAAAATGAAAAAGGTAATTGTGTTAGGAGAAATGAAAAGCATATGTTACTAAGTAGAAATAAGTTTAATGAGAGATCAGAGGTTGAGTTTGAAGCCCCAATTAATGTTAGACCGGTGATTGATTCAAATGATGGGGGGACTGTGCCTAGTCAGCACAGAGTGTTAAGAGATGCTTGTGAAGCAGGCAGTTCATATGTTACTCGTAGTGGAAGGTTTGTGAAACCTCCTTCCTATTTAGTTGATTATGAGTGTTAAAAGGGGGGATGTGACATATGAGACTAGGCTGTATAGCCTTCAGCCGTTGTCAGATGTGGATTATAAAAATAAGATATAATAAAACATGGCCTCTTGTGGAATGCATGTCTTTCTTTTAATGCTTGTGGGATCCTCCTGATCGGCTTGATTACTGGTTCAGCACTCTCTTTTACTTTAACCTGGTTAACACATAATCTCTAGATTACAGTGGTAATATAAGCTAAGCCATGTCTAACCGGAATGACGAGAAATTCGAAAATAAAAACGTGAATGTAACAATAAACAATAATAATAACGCGTCTGTACCAGTCTCGGAAAGTAATTGTATTCGCACATTGCGTTGAAATCTTACTGCACAATATACACAACGACCAGTAGATGCCATTTTCATAAAATAGTTTATGAAAATGGCATCTATTTATTACAATGGATACCATACTTTTTTTTGTTAACGGAAAAAACGCTCCTATTTACGTAAGTATTTTCTGTCAAATGGCATTGACCACAACAGGAATGATTTGACTCGCAAAAAAATATCATAATACAACTTATTTATTATGATTTTAAGATTCCGGTTTCGTTTCTATGTAATCTTTCGTTTATTACTATACTAAAATGGTTACTTTTTTTTGGTGTAAGTAATATGAATATACGCAACACCGAAGAGGGCCTTAAAAAAAACTGGCTCCTTTCTTTAATAGATTTTAAACTTTATCGCTAAAACATTAGGTTCAAGGTGACAGTTACAGTTTTTTCGATGTCCAACATTAAAAAATGATCAAGTTTTCATCATTAAGCGTTTGGGCTCGCGTATGAACTGTTATAATTCGACTTCCTGTTGAAAACCTAGAAAACCAAATATTTTTTTTATATTTAGGAAATGTTAAGGTGTTGTGCGAACGGAATCAGGAATCTATAACACATGTTTGTGAAAAGAGGCTGCTTAAAATTAAATTTTCTTAAGGTTAAATGCACAGACGTATCTTTATACGTCTGTGGTTAAATGTTTCCACTTTGACAGTACTTCAAAGAAGTTGGATATCATTATGCATTATGTCATAAGTTGTTACTATATGATGCTCTGTGGTTGTCACTCTCAATGTAAATCTTTAGTCATGCCACATTGATGGAAAGGCAATACGAATTAATCTGCTGTGCAAAAAACTAATCAGTTTAATATGTCCAGGAGAAACAAAATCAGTTACATGAGGAAGGAGTCGCCATAGTAACAATCGATTCTTCCTAATATAAATATTCTAAATTGTAAGTATGGTAGATAGTACCCCTCCCTGACCTCCGTCGGACACGAAAACGAGAGCTTTTTTCATCTAAAGATATCATACAGGAGCCGCCGCCATATGTAACCGTTACAACGAAACAGCGCTGCGTAAATGACTCCCCGAGACGCCTGTAAGCTCGGCAATTCTTGTCACTGCCATGTAGACCCATTTGCTCTTTGTACTCTCATAGTGTGGCGCTCAAATTGAGATAATCTCAAGTAAATGAGAGGTGCTGGTGCGCTAGCCATTTTCGGAGAGAGTTCACTTTTGCTGACAGCCACAGCTTCGAATACACCTCGGCTCCTGTTGCACATTAACACTTATCAGGTGGCGATTTCGCTATTTGAATACAATAAAACTATCGTCTACTTCTGGAGTGAAACAATGGCGACTTACTCTTGGTCTCCGATTGAAGCCACCAGTCTCTCGATACCTTCTGTATACTCTTGATATAGGGGGGTGGCTCGAGTGAGGAGCTTCGGTTTGCTGACTGAGTACTTGTTTGCAACTGGAGCGGCTACTTCACGCGTAGTGTCCAGAGTATTTAATTGTCCAAGCAATTAATGCAATTTCCGAAGATGCGTACCTGTACAAGTTCACTGAACTGATATTGATAACGTTACATTTGATTACATTTCATTTGATTTCATTACATAACATTTCATTACATAGCCACTATCAGTACTCATAAACCGGCGGATATTTATAGGGGTGATTCGGAATGCAATTCGTGGCTACCGAAGAGACAATTTTGCTATTCGTTTTTTTTTTCAATGACCTTGGTGTCAACAACAAATAATAACAACAACCCATAACGTCCACTGCTGGACATAAGCCTCTCCCATGATGGGAGGAATTTGCCGTAATCTCCACGCTTGGCAGGCCCTTGGGTAAACTTAGGTAAAGCTTATTTAAATACGGTTTATTTCAATCGTAAAGTAAAAAATCATGTATCTTTGTGCGCTTATGGCGTGAGTCGGTTAGGTTGCCCGTGAGTGTAGTTCTAGAAGTTTCGTGGTGATGAGTGAGTAATCTAATTTTGTTTAATATTCAGATTGAATACAAACATTTCACAGGGATTGTGTAGCTGCGATGTGAAGTAATCCATCACAATGTGTTGCTTATTCCAGTGTTGCGGATGGATGCTCGATCTGGTCCAAAGGTAATAAAAACTCTTGAAGTCTATATAAATCACACACCTAAGTATCCAAGGTTTTGTTAATAACAAAATTATTAAGGAAGTGAACGAAAAATAGACATTTATTTATAATTGATAATGTGCTTTTAATATGAGCTGCGCCTCTGGCTATGTTCGCAAAATCAAGGGCACTTAACATTAATACAACAGTGGAATCCGTCGTATTTTTCATTAAAACGTGCCGGAGGAAATGCTTGTTTCGTACTGTTTCAGTGTGCAGTGGGAAAGTTTAACAATAGTAGATTTTACAACAAGTGCCCAAAACGAACCATTTTTATCCGAGACTGTTAGCAGCCCGAGCTGAAGGCGAGGGTTTATAGTTATGTCGAGAATAAAATGGTTTTGTGGACGAGTTATAAACTCTGCTTTTCACTTCGATTGCGAGGAAATAAAACAGTAGTATAACATAACATTTCTTTAATTAAAATTCAAAGTAAAATTAGTACAGTTTTGAATACTGAAGGAAATTGTTTTTCCCGGCATATCGCCGTTATTTTTTTTATGTTACGACATTGATATTAGGCTTGGGCTGCAGACCTGGAGGCACTTATTACCTAACCTGTTGAATTAACTCCCTAAGCAACTAACTAATAAATTAAAATCAAAGACAAATTTTCAAATAAAACGACTTATAAAATATTAGCTTACAGTGGATCAATACAAAGTTCCTCCAGATCTTTCACAAATAAATAAATAATTTAATATTTAGTTATATCAACATATTATAATGTAAACAAGCGAGACGCCTCACTCGCACATAATCTTTCATAATTAAGATTAAGCGATGTGTGCTTAACCAAAATGAATGTGATTTTTCTTAAATGTAAGCCTACTATTAAATTAATTTTCATAAATTAATTAAATAACCTGCCTTACTTGAATTAAAATTTAAATATCTTATATGTCTTAAAAAACACATAAGGCAAATAAATTAAAAATTAATTAAAAAATTATAAAATAAGAAAATTCTATCTATGAATTTCTTATTGTGTTTGGCTTTATGGCTCATTTTCTTTGCCTTAATATAGATACACTAGCTGTTGCCTGCGGCTTCGCCCGCGTGAAGTTCGGTAACTGTCCCACTGGATCATAATAAAGGGATAATAGTGTCCTACATGTTAATCCAGGTTATAAACTGTCTATGACCAAATTTCACAATCATCACAATTATTATCATCACAATCACCATCACTATCACAACCACCATCATTATCACAATCACCATCACTATCACAGTCACCATCATTATCACCAATCACCATCATTATCACAACCACTATAATTACCACAATCATTATCACAATCACCATCACAATCACCATCACTATCACTATCACAATCACCATCACAATCCCCATCACTGTCGCTATCACAATCACCGCCACTATCACAATCACCATCACCATCACAATTACCATCAAAATAACTATCACAATCACCATCATCGTTATCACAATCATTATCATCGTTATCACAGTCATTATCACAATCGCCATCACTATAGCAACCACCATCACTATCTCAATCACCATCACAATCACCATCGCTATCACCATCACAATCACCGCCACTCTCACAATAACTATCAAAATCACCAAAACCATCACTATCACCATCATTGTTATCACAATCATTATCATCGTAATCACAATCGCTATCATCATTATTACAATCATTATCATCGTAATCACAACCATTATCATCGTAATCACAATCATCATCATCACAATCACCATCCTCATCATCACAATCATTATAATCGTAATCACAATCACTATCATCTTAATCACAACCACAATCATTATCACAATCACCATCATTATCACAGTCACCAACACTATCACAATCACCATCACCATCACAATCACTATCACAATCACTATTCTCGTTATCACAATCATTATCGTAGTAATAACAATGATCTTCATCATTATCACAATCACCATCACTGTCACAATCACAATCACCATCACCATCACAATCACCATCACCATCACATACACTATCACAATCACTATCCTCGTTATCACAATCATTATCATAGTACTAAGAATCATCTTCATCATTATCACAATCACCATCACTGTCACAATCACCATCACCATCGCTATCACCATTACAATCACCGCCACTTCAACAATCGCCATCACAATCACCATCACCATCACAATCACCATCAAAATCACTATCACTATCACCATCATTGATATCACAATTATTTTCATCGTAATCACAATCATTATCGTCTTAATCACAATCATCATCATCACAATCTCCATCTTCGTTATCACAACCATAGCTATCACCATCACAATCACCGTCACTATCACAATCACTGGCACAATCACCATTACAATCACAATCATCATTATCACAATCACCATCATCGTAATCACACTTATTATCATCGTAATTACAATCATTTTCATCGTTATCACAATCATCATTATCACAATCATCATCATCGTAATCACAATCATTATCATTGTAATCAAAATCATCATGATCACAATCATCGTCATCATTATCACAATCATCATCATCGTAATCACAATCATTATCATTGTAATCAAAATCATCATGATCACAATCATCGTCATCATTATCACAATCATCATCATCGTAATCACAATTATTATCATCTGGATCTCAAAATAAATGCCATTTTCGTAATCAGCACCCCTGATAATCTCGGTATCGACACCCATATTCATTTTTAGACATTTCAACCCCATCGCACCCCAACAGGGAATCTACCATTCCCTTCTTATTTCAGGTCTGCCACATTAAATCTTAAAATCGTTGTTTTTGTAATACACCCGACCCAATTCACCATAAAAACAATATCTATGTTGAATTTCAGGCTTTCCCCCATATCCCCCTTTAGGGGTTGAATTCTGAAAAACCCTGAAACACAAATGTTAACTCATTTATCGATAGGAGTACTCCCGTTAAGTTTCGAATAAAGTAGTCTAACGAATCCTATTTCCCCATGTAATCTTTGGAACCCCATTTCAACCCTTTAGGGGGTGAATTCTGAAAACACTTGAAACCCGTTTCTACTCATTTTTCCATAGAGGCACTCCTGTGAAGTTTCGAATAAAATACTCTAACTAATCTTGTTTCCCCATACAAACTTTGGATCCCCGTTTAACCCCCTGAAGGGGTGAATTTTGGATATTCCTTTCTAAGTGCACCCTTAGAGCACATTAGGAACCAATGTGCCAAATTTGGAATCTCTAGACTCAGCGGTTTGGGCTGTGCGTTGATAGATGAGTCAGTCAGTCAGTCAGTCAGTCAGTTTCTTCTTTTATATATATTTAGATTTATGAGTAGATACGTTAATGCACTAGTGCACAAAATTCGATTTTATGCAGCCTATATCCTGCACAAATAAGCACTTTTAGAGCATGAGAAGCTACCTGGCTGCTTTAGTCATATTTAGAAATAAGTAAGAAATTCTTTTTCTAACACCACCGCTACGTTTTGACTGCCCTGTTGGTCTAGTGGTTGACAAGCGTGACTGCTGAGAATGTGGTCCTGGGTTCGATTCCCAGGTCGGGCAGAGTGTTGTTGGGTTCTTCCATCAGGAATTTCTCAGTAGCAGCCACGGAGTTTAGATTTGTACCCGGTTCATGGCAGTGGGGAAGGAAACTGTGGAACTAATGGCGCTAGCATAGCTGGTTCCCAACATCGTCATTGGTTGAAAATGTGGTAATGTCATTTAATATTTCAAAACAGCTTATCCTCATGAGAGGTTTTCTTTTTGAGGTATTCAAAAAAAAAACTTAGTTTCCAAGAACTCTATAGATGGCGTTGAACTGACTATGATAGTTGGTGCCAAAGCCAAAACGGTTGGGAAAAAAACATTGCGTCACGTCACATACGCTCGTTGACTTATGCCCGTTTTCACCAACATCCCCTAAGTTTGTGGGATCCCCTAAACACGTTTAGGGGACCGTTTTCCATGTTTTAACGGTCCCCTAAGCATGTTTAGGGGATCCCATAAACTTAGGGGATGTTGGTGAAAACGGGCATTACACTTTCGTTTGCTTAACTTGCTTGCTTGCTTTTGATTTATTTTTTCTCTTGTTTACTTTTTTATATATTTTTGTAATTTCTATTGTATCTTTTTGTTTCTGTTTGTCCTGTGTGAGTCAATAAATACTTTTCTTTCTTTCTTTCTTTCTTTCTTAACTTTCCGAATATAACCTAGTTTTCTCGCGCTTTGTCAGTTTTTTTAGGTTCCGTTCCTTGCATTAACGTACTAAGTTTAGCGCCATCTATCCAGCGATTAGGGAAGAGCTAAAAAGAAAATCCTTCATTGGTCAGATTGAGACCAGCAGGCTATGGTGGCGCCATTTTAGATTATCTTTGCCTGTCTCCCCATTGGCTCGCCCCCTCATATTTGGAACTTAAACATAACTGGCGAAATGTGGGTGTTCTAAATTCAAATTCAAATTCAAATCTACTAATGGGTACACCTCTGCCTAACCCTTGGAATTACAGGCGTGATATTATTTTTATGTTTGTTCTTTTTCTAAAGTTCCTTTTTCGAATGAGACTTCACAATAAAGGGTATTCTATTTTGTTGGACTTTATAAGCCTGCTTCGTTGATCCACTGGTTGGAAGAGTTACTACTGAGCGTGAAGTTCTGGGTTTAATTCCTAGGTCGAGCAAAAAATTATAATGGATTATTTGTCCATCAGGAATTTGTCAGTAGCATAAAGAAGTTGGAATTTATGCCCGGTTGTTGGTAATAGGCTCGCCCTTTATATTTGGGACTTCATTATTACTTCGAGAGTAAAGTAGAAGTTGAGTAATGTGGGTAGTATTATACATATAAAAAACTAGCGGACGTCATGCGGTTTCACCCACGTAGTTCCCGTTCCCGTGGGAGTACGGGGATAAAATATAGCTTTTGTTAATCAGTAAAGTCATGGCTTTCTAATGGTGAAAGAATTTTTGAAATCGGTCCAGTAGTTTTTGAGTTTATTCGTTACAAACATACAAAAATACAACTCTTTCCTCTTTATAATATTACTGACGTCCCGCGGTTTCACCCGCGTAGTTCCCGTTCCCGTGGAAGTACGGGAATAAAATATAGCATATAGCACTCACGAATAATGTAGCTTTCTACCAGTGAAACAATTTTTAAAATTGGTTCATTACTTCCGGAGATTACCCCCTACATACAAACTTACAAACAAATGTTACCTCTTTATAATATTAGTATAGATTATATTTTATAAGTATAGATAAATGATCTTTCACATATTTTCCATAGGGTATGGACGTTCTCAATGTCATGTCTCATGATGTCAGCTGTCGTGAGCGTGATGAGCGTGGCCTCCATGTCGGGCGTCGCGCTGGGTTACAACTATTCGCTGGCTGAGTTCATCGGCTTGAGAGGTTACTCCTTTTTTCCATTTCTGGGCCAAAATTAAACCACTGCTGATGATACATGTATTAAAAGACTGTCTTATTGGTCTTGTGAGGTTCAAGCCGTGTGGTATCCGGCAGAGTGGAATAGAACCAACCCATTACACTCACGGGTGTCGTATAAGGCGACTAATGTCTGAGGCAGAACACCTTGCGCCTCCGTAGACCAGAGAATGGGCAGCAGCGTTTTCTGTTAGTCTTTCATCACTGCGATCTCCAATCCGCCTGCCAAGCGTGGAGATTACGGCAAATTCCTCCTATCATGGGAGAGGCTTATGTCCAGCAGTGGACGTTATGGGTTGTTGTTGTTGTTGTTGAGGTTCAAGGCTCTCTGAATTTTTGCCCGGTTTGGGTTGCCCAGTAGTGGGTTAATGCAGGCTGATCAACCAGTAACAGAATTATAATATGCTAACTATTCTCCAATATTAAAAGATTCAATAGCTCTTGTCCTAGTGTTATGATGCAATGATGCTTTCACAAGAAAGGTCATAGAAAAGCTGGGATCCCGTATCACTGAGAGGCCGTATAGCAAAATGGGGGAAAATATAATGACCACCAAAAATAACTTTGTGACCACTAACATCTATCACCTAAAATATCAATTTGAATAAATTTTTTTTTTTTTAAATTTAGTAAATTGTACACAAAATTTTAATGAGCTGGTTGATGACAAACTAGTTTTGCCTAGGCCGACTTGGGGCACCCCGACACGGATATATTATTTTATAAACCATTTAGCGGGACTCCGTCGACCGGGTCTCCCTCGACTCGGATGCAAGAGTATAACAGTTCAATCTCTGGTGGTCATTAATACATTTTTTGGTTCTAATTTTACGATAAAATGGGGATTAATTTTGGTGATCATTTACTAATTTTGGCAATTAAAAGTGATTTTTTTGCCGTTACATTTTGCAAAATCTGGTGGTTCGTTAATTGTATGACTTGCAAAATTATATTTACTAAGTGTGGGTTACAATTATACAAGTACCAACACCAACAAGTTGGTTATTTCAACTAGATCACGATGATGTTCGCTATGTCCCTCTTACAGCCATTTTAAATAACTTACTCATGGTAAGTATTTAAGTAGGTATCGGTAGGTTGCTATCTCTGTCTGTTTGACATTTAGCTTACGGATGGTTAGAAACAAATAGTCACAGTAAAGCTTTATCTAATTTTTTTATGAATCAAGTGCCAGGTAAGTGACGTGGATAGGATATTTCAAGCTAACTTTGTTTATAGAAACACCGATAGCTACGAGACGAAAGCATATTAACTGACAGTCATACGTAAGTAAGTCAACAACAACACCCTTAAGACAACGGCCTTAAGTGTCTATCCAAAGTATATACATCATCATCATCATAATCATCAGCCTATTAATGTTCCCACAGCTGGGACACAGGCCTCCTCTCTATGAGAGGGAATGGGCTGTAATCTACCACGCGGGCCCATAGTGCGGGTTGGTAGATGTCACATGTCTTCGAATTTTTTGGTTCTAGGACATGCCGGTTTCCTCACGATGTTTTCCTTCACCGTTTTGAGAGCAGTGGTGATGAAATAAATTATACAAAGTAATACGCCTGGGTTCGAACCCACGACTTACTGTTCGTAAGTCGGGGCCACCACTGCTCTTGGCCACCGCTGCACTAGTTATATACATATCGTATAGTAAGTATATACATATCGTAAGTGTAAATTTTTTGATCGAAAACAAACTTGTTATTTTCCAGAGACAAACGTGTCGGTGTACATCAAGCGAGGTGTGTTCGACGACGAGATCGCGGATGACGTGTCCTGGCGACGATCTGGAAATATCCACGACGGGAACAGTACGATAACACATATCTATTCTAATTTATTAAGGCGACTACATGAGTAGTTTTATAATGCAAAAAAGCACATGATTCACTGCAATAAACAAAACCAGAAAAATATTAGATATTCTTCAGGATATATGCATATATGCTAGTACGATAGTGTTTTGAAAACAACTAACTTTATTCGATAGAAAAAAATCACGATATCTCTAAAAAATTCTTTTATCGAGTAAAAACCATACTAAAATACATGCGATCATTCAGATTTTTTGGCAAATACTTTTACAAGCAACATATTAGCATCATAGTGTTTTACTTTTTTAGTCCAATCAATAGATTTTTTGTAAATCGCAAAAAAACACTCATTTCGCACTATTCGGCCCGCAGTGACAGACGTAACAACCACTTTGTAGTGCAAGCTGATTAGAGCCTTATTCTAACAGTATTTCAAATGAAGTTTGAACCACCACAAATAGAGTTGCTAATTAGCTCCTGTAATCGCCTTCAAAAGGATTAAAATTTGGATGTAGGGGGTAAACTTCGGATCTACTGATCCGATTCCGAAAATTCTTTTACTAATGGACACTATCCCCGAGTATTTAATGCGGGCATAAGCTACTAGTTAGAAATGCGAACAGCCAAACGGGTCCATCTTGAAAGTAACCAGTGCTTGCCAGGGGTCAGTCAGTGGATAGGTGACCCTCCATTATATATCGAGTTTACTCCGTAGGTACCTCGAAAGCCTGTTATGCAGTTTGTCTCGGCTGTTATTTGTAGATCTTTGACAGTAGTTACGAGTAGGCAGAAGCCTGAAAGTGTAGTGAAGGTGTATCGTATTACCCAGTACCAACCCAACTGGGTTGTGGAGGTCAGATAATTGCTCCATGAAAAATACTGGTATTCACCTGCATCCAGTTATACTGGAAGCCGATCCTAATATAGTGCGGAAAAGGCCAGGCAGATGATGAGATTAAACGCGCCCTGCACTATATTTTACGATGAAAAAGCGTTTGACGACGTCGAAACAAATCTAGAACCATCGATTCTGGATTTGTGGGTGATGTTATTGGGTTATTCAGTCAGTAATTTCTTAGTAGAAGCCACAGATTGCGTATTTGTGCCCTGTTGATGGCAATAGGGTCGCCCTCGATTACATAGAACTAAAACAAAATAAGTGAAGAAATGTGGGCGTACTTTTAGGTACACCTCTGTTTAACCCTTCATTTTTAGTGATGACGGGAGCGCCAGCCGACGAAACGACCACTTTACGCTCTGGTCGTAGACTGGACGACTCCGTGTTCAATGCCGATGACCACCACAACTACGAAGGGTCTTTGATGAAACTCACGGCGAAACCTCTACACGTAGAACAGTCAACCGTTGTGACCTCCGATGTAGAGATGGCTGAAGTAAGTAATACCCACACGTAATACCTACCCTTGAGTTATAAGTCGAACTATACAATAACTGACAAATGCTTGCACTGACTGGACAGGTCCACTCAAATCTGTGTGGTTCATTGTTCAAAAGACCATCTCAGACACTAATCTGCATAGTCCTCATGTGAATTGAGCAAGATTGTCTGGACTTCAAAAGAGACTATGACCTCTGAGTTTGTTTCGGCTGTTTCTTCTCAGAGTAGTCAGGTACGAAACACCGGCCCCATCTAGTTTAAAAAAATGACGTATAAAAGTGTTTGTAAAAACCTACTTGCAAAATAAACATTATTTGTTATTTATCATTTATCATTATCACGTGTCCACAGTCTAGGTTAAGCAGTGCTCACCAAGATCGGTCCGTGGGTAGCTAGCCATCCATTAAATACCCAGTTAACCCAGCTAATGGTATTGGCTGCCATTTGTAGAATAGTCGTTACGGGTAGTTAGAAACTTGAAAGTCAGGTAACCAGTCTTACCAAGGGGCGCCGTATAATCCCGTAACTGTTTATGAAGTTCACATAAGCAGTCGCTTCATGTAAAATACTGGTATTCAGCTGCATCCGGTTAGACTGGAAACCACCCCAACATAGGTGGGTAAAGGCTTGGCAGATGATGACGTAAGTGATACCCTGACTAACTTGTTTCTGAAGCAGACGAGCGAGATTCTCCTTCATCACACTTTTATAGAATTGCCTACCTGTCAACGGTGCGGTCAAACAACGTGGATGATACTCCGGGATGGACTTGTAATATTCTTCACAAGAAGATTTATAAAACAATGAGACTTTGTAAGTGGCCGAGATGAGACGCCAAAAAAAAACGAACGAAATTTTTTTTTTTTTTAAATTATTATAGTATATATTAATATACATAAAAAAATTAATTATTAATTATTGTAGTATATAGTATATATTAGTATTTATTAATATATATAATATACATATATATATATAAATTATAAAATGATGTGAATAAATGTGTGTGGTGTTACGCGAATGGATAAAATGGATAAAGAATGAGTACCTAACATAAGAGTAAGTCTGATTTGGCGCTGGTGACTGAAAAGTTGTGTGATAGTAATCGGTTATCGTGGCTTAGACAATCATGACATGTGATGCGGAGGAATGACAAAAAGTTTAAGCATGAATATAGATGGCTATAATATAAAGGGCGTAAAATGACCCATAACGAAGCCGAAAGGCACTTGTTCTCCCCATCATTGCGATTATTTTTTTGTTCTAGACCATACCTGGGAACCTTCCAATTTTTTTTCTGTTTTTCCGTCCAGACTCATATATGCTTCTAGGTCGAAATTAAAAGTAGTAAAAGTAAATGTTTTTGGCTACTTTGTGCATCGATCATCTGGTTATGTGATATTATCTAGTTCATCATCATCATATCAGCCCGGAATCACCCACTGCTGGGTATAGGCCTCCCCTTTTTTCTGCCACACTTCCCGGTTCCGTGCGTCCCTTATCCAGGTGTTCCCCGCGGCTTTGACTATTATTCAGGTAAAATAAAAAGGCTATTTAAAAATAAATTATCATTTCAGACCCTTACAAAGCAACCTATGGGCTCATTAGATGAGATGAAGGCGATACAAAGTCTGATTGATTCAAGAAGGGCGATGGCCATCGGTGGAACAACGATCTCGCCATTGGTAAGTATACAATGACATGGATTTAATCATACCTAAACCGATCACAAACAGGAATTTTTAAATTATTAAACATTCAAACCATTCCTGATTAGAAAGTGGTACCTGTATCGACAACATAATACACAACATCAGAGGCAGCACTATCAAGGTTCTGGAATTGGCTATATCCGACCATACAGCTCTAATCACAAGATGTCCTGTTAAAAAAAAAAACCTGTACAATTAAATAGGTTCTATGGAGGACACTCCCGCCTAACCACCACTAAGCGAATGAAGCAAGATACCGAATCGGCCGAGCCCACTGACGACGCACGCCAAACGAGAGTTATTGTTATTTTGCGCGCCAAAGTTGACGCTTTCCTAATAGGCCCAAACTTTAAGGGGGCGTGGCTCGGCGCCTCCGCATGATTTAAGCAAAAAAATAATTAAACTGGTCAGGCGAAAGAGACCACGATAGTTCACATTGATATACGATAAACGAGATTTTTGTCAAGAATATATGATAAAATTTAAAAATTAATTCTCTTCACAGTCTTAGTTTTTAGTAATGTTTACAAAATGTACAGACACAGATAATGCATTCCGTGAATTCAACAGCTTGTTTAAATTGTTCTACTATCTTCGCTTCCCCATAGTTAGAATTAAAAATGAATGCTCCGAAACTCCGAAAAGGATTACGAAAGGTATAAACTATACTGTAAACGTAAGCTTGAAAATTGATGGCAATTAAGACGCCAATCAAACAAAACAAATAAAAACATTTATAACATCTACTCTGAACGTCTAAAATTAATCATTAAACTAACTCAAAAGACACAAAACAGCTACTTCATTACTAATGCTGACAACACGGTTAAAGCTACTTGGAGAGTTATAAACTCAACTTAAAATAATTACCCAAAAAAAAATCCTTTTAAAATACTTTCAGATAATAATGAATACATCACAGAACCAAATAGGATTTCCGAATTGTTTAATAATTATTTAATTGACCAAGTTTAACCAATAAAAAAACATAACCACAACACCGATAATACGACTTGATTAATTAACTCCGACCCTAATTCAATTTTTTAGCACCGACTGTTCCTCATGATATTCATAAAATTATTGCTGCTCTTAAAAATACCAATAGTTGCGGTTATGATGAAATTATTACACATGTAAAAAACGTAGTTACAGAAATCTCTCCAGTTCTTATTTATATTGTATATAGAAAGTGGAAAATGCCCTGATAATTTAAAATTATCTCCTATAAAACCTCTTCACAAAAATGAAAATCCGCAAAATATGAAAATTATAGACCTATTGCTCTCGTGCCAGTGGTTTCCAACATAATTGAAAAAGTAATTTGTTAATAGTCTTTATACATTTCTTAATTTAAAAAATCTTTTAACTAAAGAACAGTAATGTTTCAGAAAGCACAAAAATATTAATATCTAATATAACAAAAACAATAAACTAAAACTAATTCTAATTGAAAAAAAAAACTTAATAAAATAAATTAATTATTTATCATTTGTTATTTATTATTACTTATTAATTTTTATTTTTTTATTCTAATTTTACTAATAAATAAAATTATAACAAACATGGACCACAAAATCCCGGTTTCGGCGTTATTCATGGAGATGATGAAGGCGTTCGATTTTGTAGATCACAGAATCCTACTCATAAAATGAAATAAGCTTGGAATTAGGTGCAATGCGTTAGAGTTAATTAAGTCATATTTATTCAATAGAAAACGAATAACTAAAATAGCAAAAGTATGCCCTAGAACTAAAACTGAAAAAATCTACTCATCTAAACAAAGGTTTATAAACTACGGCGTGCCCTAGGGCAGTGTACTAGGTCCGTTGTTATTCCTATGTTACATAAATTATATACCCTTAACTATAGAACACCTCATGACTCTATTTGCTGATGACTGTACTACAATATTCATAGGAAGAAATTTAAATTTAATTATTAAATGGTTAACCAATAACAACCTAATAATTAATTTCAAAAAAACACATATCATGCATTTAAACCAGCGAACCAATTTCATGAACCCAAATGTTAAATATGAACGCAACAACATTGTTAAAATTTACAAAATTTCTAGGGCTTTGGTTAAATCGGCACATGACTTGGTAAATACACATTGAACATTTAGTAAAAAACTAAATATCAATATTGCTATGCCATAAACAATTTAAATAAAGTCACGAACCACAGCACCGTTCTTACCGCATACCACGCATACGTCTCCACAACGCTGCGATATGGAATCATATTCTGGGGCAATTCTACGGGTAGGGAAGGGGCCTTCAAAGGCCAATAATAATACGTCCGTGCAATATCCATGATTCAAAACCATATTTTATCAAAAATAACCATAACCAATTCGAAACTGTATCCTTTAAACGCCACCATGGTGCACTAAAGTCAAAATCCCACCAAACAGCCCTATTTAATTCAAAAACCGGCCAAGTGCGAGTCGGACTCGCGCACGAAGGGTTCCGTACCATTATCTATACATTAGACAAAACGGCAAAAAAATCACGTTTGTTGTATGGGAACCCCCCTTAAATATTAATTTTATTCTGTTTTCAGTATTTGTTGGTATAGTGGCAACAGAAATACATCATCTGTGAAAATGTCAACTGTCTAGCTGTCACGGTTCATGAGATACAGCCTGGTGACAGACAGACGGACAGACGGACAGACGAGAGAGTCTTAGTAATAGGGTTCCGTTTTTACCCTTTGGGTACGGAACCCTAAAAAGCTTCCTAGGTATGGCACCAAAAATATTTAATAAACTACCAAA
Organism: Xestia xanthographa; assembly: GCA_905147715.2. Lineage (NCBI taxonomy): Eukaryota > Metazoa > Arthropoda > Insecta > Lepidoptera > Noctuidae > Xestia > Xestia xanthographa. The sequence goes on along the minus strand of LR990649.1, from coordinate 10,632,118 downwards.
GGCAATAAAAACATGTCGACGGCGAAGTGCCAATAACACCTAACTGGCAAAGTCAAAAATTTACACAAACTAAAAAAAACGTTTAATTTCTCAATAAATTAAAAATTAGCTAATGTATTTATTATTTTAGAATAATAATAATGTTTGCTTTATATATTATGCTGAAATAATATATTTTATGATAGTGTAGTAGGTATTCGGTTAGATAGGAGGTATTAACTTTACACTTATTCTTTGTATGTGATAATTATATGATATTTAGTAGGTAATGGCATTAATAATACATCAATATTTTTTTAATCAGAACCTTTAATTGGTGAATAAACAATAACAATTTTTAGTAATTAAAAAAGAAACAATAAGGCATACAAAAGCATTTTTTAGTAATTAAAAAATAAACAATCAGTCATCAAAAATCAATTTTTAGTCATATAAAATGAAACAATCGGTCATCAAAAAACAGTAAGTCATCAATAAACCATTTCAGTAGCTAATTAAAAAAGAAAGTCTTCAAAAATCAATTAAACAGATTATATTTAGATTATTCGTGAGGTAAATTATCATAAAACGAGTGACAGTCTCTTGGGAGGACTTCTTTAATTTGTTGAAGGTGATTAAATTTGGTAGAAGCTATGGGAATTGGTCCAACATGTAAAGTTGAGTAAGTGACAGTATTCAGTTTTTTCGGTCTTATAGGTAACTCTGTCCAATCATCATCAAAATTGATTTTATAGTAAATAGTGCCATCTGGTCTATATTGGATGACTCTCAGATCAACAACTACAGGATCGCCTGCTTTTCGACCGGGTCTTATGGTGCTGTATCTCCAATTTGTTTTGTTACTGTAATCCTTAACAAAATCGTAATTAATCTGAATAGCTTCATAGGGAAAAGGATTTATCCTTGCCTCCTTCGTTACAGCTATATAATCGCTGGGAAGATGTATCTCCCTATTTTTTAGCTTCCTTTCGATTGCAGCATGGACTGCGTCGCATTCCATTTGTGTATGGCCAGGCTCTAAGTATTTCTGTGTGATAGTCACTTCATGTTCAATACTAATATTTAACAAGGCATTTGCCATTATATTATTTCTATTTTGATAGGTGCATCCATCTGAATAAATGACTATAGACAATCCTTTAGGCAAACAATAACGCACGATGTAATCGGACACAAAAGATGCGAAAGTACTAGCGGTAAGGTCTGCGCATGTTTCATCAAACCAATAACAGGAGGCTTGGTGGGTAACCAGGTCATACATTGTAAAGTTATGAGACGTAAGCTTTGTCTTAAAGTATAATGCGCTAGCTGTTAGATAAGGACATACTTTTACAGACTCTAAATCCATAGACAACAAAATGAATTCGCCGGATGTAGCTTTCTTTTTGTCCGTTTCCTTTTCTTGCCTTGCTCTATTTTTGCGTCTAATGTGTTGTTCATAATCGGAAGTACTAATATTCCCTACTGCATGGCCGCAGCAGGTATCGCACATGTCCTTTTTTAAGGTGTATAGAGACAGATTTTTCTCGTGAAACAATTTCTCAAAAGTAAAGCGAGAAAGCACAGGCTCTTCATTTTCAGTGCAATGTTCTTTGTACTGTTTATATAAATCACTCAAAGAACGGTAAACAGGTTCTAAATACAACTTTGATGTGTCCTTCCTGGCATAGTGAGAAGGTAACTTAGGAATATTATCTAAAAAGTTGCGTGCGGTGAGGAGCTTTCGCTGTGATGCAGATTGTGGTGTTCTGACCCTGATTGTATTTTGAATTTCTTGACAAGGAATTACTCTATCACTCGATTTTTTGACCCAAGATTGAACTGTGTATGACCCCAGACACAAAGTATTTAAAAACGTTGTTCTACAAACTTGTAAATTTTGGCCTTGGTTCATTGGCATAAAGTATTCGAACGTACCTTCACGTCTTGATCCCTGATCACTTGTTTTACGTGTCGTACCCTTACGGTTTACAAGTCCAACTACATACACTTTGCGCTGGTCCCAGTTCATATTTTTCCAAAAACTGTTGTGTATTTCGTGACGTCTTTCTTCATCAAACTTTTCACAATTTCGCGCCTTACTATTCCTACAAAATTGCGAATTGCACCTATCACCTAATTGTCTAGCAGGTCTTACTTTATCTTGTTTTAGTTTTCTATTCTTTGGTTTTGTGTATCCCAAATATTCCTCTCCTAACATGCGAAGTTTCTTATTTTTTAATTTCTTCCAGTTTTCCGGGTCACGTTTAGCTTGGCGTTTTCTTCCTTCGTTTGGATTACCGTGGTAAATGCCCGATGACGTGGATGGCTCATCTAAAAGTAACCCTGGACTAGAATTGTTCGACTCTTGATCATGATCAGGACTAGGACAGTAAGTTATGTCACTATCATTACCGGAATAGTCACCATCATTGGAAGATGTTTCGCCTATTAGGTTATTAGGTTCAGATTCTAGCATCGGAGTCTACTCGTAATTACAGAAAAATGAAGGTGGAACTGAGGAGCATCGTTTTTTACCGTAGTCTTTGGTATCATCGTAAGTGAGAGCGGACATTGACAAACTACGCCCTCCATCAACAAAACGAACATCACTAAAAATATCAATAATGTTTCGTTTTCCATAGTGTACAGTAATTGTAGGTGGCAGCGAAGAACAACGTCGTCGTTGAGTTAAGAAACAGGTACGCTTTGGAATGTTTGAAAGTGAATACGATTTAGTAATCTTACGTCTCTGCTTTGTTATTTGGTAATCATTATTGCAGCTTAATGTTCCGATTTCAGACACCTGATCTTGATCACGCTTATCTGAAAATATATCAGAATCTAGAATCAATCAATCTAGAATTTGCTAACACAGATTACACAGAAATCACATCTCACTAAGTAGGTAGGCAATTACAACAACTTACCTGGGTTGGAAGAAATAGGAGCTTCAGGCTGTGTATTCTTCTCGCGAGCTTTCAATATATTCAACATCTGTCCAGCTCGTACTCCTTGATAACGCCTTGCTATTCGGGACATTTTGCTAAAACAATAAAAAGACAATACCTTCTAAATACCTACATCAAACAAAAACGTAAAAGAAATATATCCTATCTACAAAAAAAAAAAACTCGGAACGTTTAATTGTCATCATAAAATTAACAGAATACTACAACTATCATGAACTATGACTTGTATTTCTTACCTGTTATCCTGTAGAACTCGTCAACCCGTGAATAACACCATAAACACAATTTATTCGGTAATTATTTTACTATACCTACGACTAAACTAAAAGAACAAACACGCGCAAACACGAATTGAATCAAACTGACGACTCGATTATAAAATAACCTCCCTCCCGCCTCTTCTGCACCCGTGCACACCGTCGCGCCGCGCCGTCGCGTCGCCGCGTCCCCGCGACCATCGATTGTCAGTCGAAAACAACCAACGAACATGAATAGACGTTTCCTTTCGTAGTTAGGAGGTAATGCCATAAAATAGACACGTTGGTGTAGTTGGGAGGTATTTCCACATTTTAATTGAATGCTGTTGCAATTAAAAATACACTTAGGAGATTTCACTAAAACATGCGAATAACGCCTTTAAATTCAAAACGATAAAAAAGTGAATTTCTCGAAAAATGTCAGTTAGGAGGTATTGGCACTTCACCGTCGATGTAGAGATTCTAATACATAAAAAAAAACCGGCCAAGTGCGAGTCGGACTCGCGCACGAAGGGTTCAGTACCATTATCTATACATTAGACAAAACGGCAAAAAAAACACGTTTGTTGTATGGGAGCCCCCCTTAAATATTAATTTTATTCTGTTTTTAGTATTTTATAGCAGCAACAGAAATACATCATCTGTGAAAATTTCAACTGTCTAGCTGTCACGGTTCATGAGATACAGCCTGGTGACAGACAGACGGACAGACGGACAGACAGACGGACAGACAGACGGACAGACAGCGAAGTCTTAGTAATAGGGTTCCGTTTTTACCCTTTGGGTACGGAACCCTAAAAAACACTCCATAATTTTTTAACACAAAAAATACCAATCGAATTGAGAACTTCCTCCTTTTTGAAGTCGGTTAAAAAGCATAGTATTCCATAAATTAATACCTTATAGAAAGATGAAAACTGTTTTTATTTTTAATTCTTTTATATTGTTATTACCTTAGGTCATAACATTGTTAGCCTTGTATTGTTTAAAATTTGTTTTGTCCATAGTATATTTTATTAAAGATTAGCGGACATCACGAGGTTTCACCCGCGTAGTTCCCGTTCCCGTGCGAGTACGGGGATAAAATAAAGCCTATGTTACTCAAGGTGAATGTAACTTTCAAATGGTGAAAGAATTTTCGAAAACGGCGCAGTATTTTTTGAGTTTATTCATTACAAACATACACACAAAAACACAAATCTTTCCTCTTTTTACCCGACTGCGTCGAAGCCCAAAAGGAGGGTTATGTGCAGTGATAGGAATAGGTCGTGCCTATTTGCCTAAACTTCGAAGAACAGAGACAAGAAACGGAGACTTCCTTAGGACTACATTTTTTCCGAGACATCTGTCCCGAAATTTCGAGACAACACATAAAATACATTTAAAAAAAATGTTTTTTGGAATAAGTAATTCGTCTATATTTACCTGAAGTTTGTCTATAAATGTGATAGTTTGTATGGATGTCCATTACTCAATTCCACTGAAAATGCTGATTTTGGTAGTGATATAGATTAAGGTGTGGAATAGCACATATGCTACTTCCTATTAAAAAAATGTATAGTTCCCATGGGATACAAAAACAATAGTACACGCGGGATAAGCCGCGGGCATTAACTAGTTAAAAAAAAAACGTAAGGGTCCTTTCACACCACCGATATTGTCTGGCGATTTTTAGGAGATTTCTATGCAAAAAAAGAAACGAAAGAAAAAATGCTCAAAAATCGCCGGTCGATATCGCTCTAGGTTCATTAAATAATTAATGGGCTCTAAAGGAAAAATAAAACACATAGAATATTGTTGTAACAAATATGTATATTTATATTATTTTAAAATATGACGTAATTGGAAACCATGAAACAAAATGTACAGAAGGAAAGATTTAAGAAACAAATTTATGTTTATCTATCTTTAAATATCTATGTCATATTTATTTTACTGACGTTGAGGGATGCAATTTTTACTCAAATCAAAGTACAAATTAACCTTTGAAGTTTACAAATTAATATTTGAAGCATTTAGGATAATCAGTTTTAATACTGAACTACTAACTGTTCGGTTTTGATAAAGAACTTGATGCATCAAAAATTGCTAAGAATTTGAAAATCTTTATTTGTGTTACAAATACCATAAAAAATAAGGAACGATTTTAATTTAATCATCGTGATTAGATTCGTCAAGTTCAGTATCAGAACCGAAATTTTCTTTGTCAGATGAGTCATCTAGGTTAAAATACACAATCATATTTTTTTCTATATTTTCAACTGTCAGGCGATTTATTTCAAATATACCATTTACAGGCACTTTTGAATAGTCAATGTCGGTCAGTCCAAGAAAAGTGAAGCTAAATTGCACGTTCCAAAGAGTAGGTCTCTATGGAGAAGAACGTGCAAGAAACTCCATGGACACTCTTTTAAATCATAGTATGTGTTACATATAATGCCTTTTTTACACTTGAACTTTAGAAATCTCATTAAACGTAGCCGAGGGTGAGCTAGAAAGAAGATATTTACTTCGAAACGTGTACTGCTTCTTATTCAAACATTGTGATTCATTGTGTATTACGATCAACAAGTCATTTACAAAATGTTCTCCAAAAAAAAAATCAGAAAATTTTATGGTTGTAACGACTGTGTATGTTATTATTTTATTATGATATATCTAGTCGCAAACTTTAGGTAAATATAGACGAATTACTTATTCCAAATAACATTTTTTTTTAAATGTATTTATGTGTTGTCTCGAAATTTCGGGACAGATGTCTCGGAAAAAAATTTAGTCCTAAGGAAGTCTCCGTTTCTTGTCTCTGTTCTTCGAAGTTTAGGCAAATAGGCACTACCTATTCCTATCACTGGTTATGTGTTTGCCCTGTATGTATGTTTGTATGTATGTCCGTTTCTTTGTTCCCTCGTAACTCCTCAACGGATGGAGGGATTTGGATAGAATAAATGTCGTTAGATTCGTCTCGATGGCGCGAGTGTCACTGGCTACATTATTACGAGTTTGATTTTTTTTTTCTTCTTCTAATACCATCGAGTGGGGTATCAAAATGAAGAGTTTTAAAAGGTGATTACAAAAATATATGCAACTTATATGTTTGAATGTAATTTGACATGGCAAATCCATATATTTATAAAATGGTAAACTGACTGACTGACTGGGTGATATATCAACGCACAGCTCAAACCACTGGGTCTACTGATTCGTAGGTTCCTTATGTGGTCTAGGAGTGCACTAACAAAGGATTTCTCAAAATTCAACCCTTAAGGGGGTTAAACGGGGTTCCAAAGTTTGTATGGGGTAACAAGAATAGTTAGACTATTTTATTCGAAACTTCACAGGAGTGCTCCTATTGGTAAATGAGTAGAAACAGGTTTCAGGTTTTCTCAGAATTCAACCCCTAAGAGGGGGAAATGGGGTGACAAAGTCTAATAATCAATGCACAGCCCAAACCGCTGAGTCTAGAGATTCCAAATTAGGCCCATAGGTTAAGGAACCTCATAAGGATGAGGTTTAGGGGTACACTAAAAAAGGTTTTTTCAAAATTCACCCCTAAGGTGTTGTTACCCCCTAAGGGGGTGAAACAGGAATCGAAAGTTTGTGTGGGGAAACAAAATTAGTTGACTGTTTTGTTCCAAACTTTACAGGAGTACTCCTATTGATAAATGAGTTGTTAACATTATTTTGTGTTATAGGTTTTTTCAGAATTCAACCCCTAAAGGGGGAAATGGGGCGACAAAGTCTGAAAATCAACATGGTTATTGTTTGTATGGTGTATTGGGTCGGGTGTATTACAAAAACAACAATTTTAAGATTTAATGTGGCGGACCTGAAATACCATCATCCCCTGTAACGTTGGGGTGCGATGGGGTTGCAATGTCTAAAAATCAATAAGTGTGTCGATTTCGAGATTATCAGGGGTGCTGATTACGAATATGGCATTTATTTTGAGATCCAGAAGATGGCGGACTCGATTTCAATACAGGGTTATTGTTGATTTATTGTGATGATTGTGATAATGATGATGATTGTGATAACGATGATGATGATTATGATAACGATGATGATTGTGATAACGATGATAATGATTGTGATAATGATGATGGTGATTGTGATAACGATAATGGTGATTGTGATAGTGATGGTGATTGTGATAGTGATGGTGATGGTGGTTGTGATGGTGATGGTGGTTGTGATGGTGATTGTGATAGTGACTGTGATAGTGACTGTGATAGTGATTGTGATAGTGATAGTGATAGTAATTGTGATAGTGACAGTGATAATGATGGTGATTATGATGGTGAATGTGACAGTGATGGTGGTGGTGATAATGATGGTGATGGTGATTGTGATAGTGATGGTGATTGTGATAGTGATGGTGACTGTGGTGGTGAATGTGACAGTGATGGTGATTGTGATAGTGATGGTGATTGTGATAGTGATGGTGATATTGATGGTGACTGTGATGGTGAATGTGACAGTTATGGTGATTGTGACAGTGATGATGATGGTGATGGTGATAGTGATTGTGATTGTGATAGTGATGGTGATTGTGATGATTATAATTATTGTGATAATTATGAAATTTGGCACATAATTTTATAACCATAATTATAACCTGAATCATATTTATAACCTGAATTAACATGTAGGATATATACTATTTATCCCTTTAGTATGATCCCATGGGACAGTTACCGAACTTCACCCGGCGAAGCCGCGGGCAACAGTAAATAGTATAATAAAAGTAAATAAAATTCAAATATTTGGCACACTCTGCAGCCTGTACGATAATACGTAAATGGATTTTAGCTTGAGAGGTGTCGTTAGATTCGTATTTACTGCGAAAGTGAGTTTTTAGCGCCAAATTCAAATGTTTGGGGCGCTCTGCAGCCTGGACGGCTCGATAAAGGGCTCATCATGAGGATTAAGAATTTTTTTGATATGATCTAAGTAACTAAAAAGAGTAAAATAAAAAAAATAAAAATTAAAAAAACCCGACTGCGTAAAAAATAACTAATGACTTAAAATAAAAAAAAAGCCAAAAAGAATACAACAAGTTCAGGAGACCGGACATATTGACAACAATGAGAGGTTTTCCTTTTGAGGTTTTAAAAAAAAACTTAGTTTCCAAGAACTCTATAGATGGCGTTGAACTTACTATGCCAAAGCCAAAACGCTTGAAAAAAAAAACATTGTGTCACGTCACATACTCTCGTTGACTGACACTTTCATTTGCTAATATAACCAACATTTCTCGCGCTTTGTTAAAATCAGTTTTTTTAGGTTCCGTTCCTTGCATTATCATACTTACTCCTAGCGCCATCTATCCAGCGACTAGGGAAGAGCTAAAAAGAAAACCCCTTATTGCAACAGTCGGGACCCATTAAAGAATCTAGACATTACATCCAATATGGGTCCCGACTGTTGCAGTCAATATGTCCGGTCTCCTGAACTTGTTTTATTCTTTTTGGCTTTTTTTTATTTTAAGTCATTAGTTATTTTTTACGCAGTCGGGTCTTTTTTTTTTTTTTTTTTATTAATAATAATGTAGATTTAATATTAAGTAATTCGCTGTAATAGCAGTAGTTTTAGTTTATAAGTAAAAAAATAAATTGATTACTTTTATTGCAGGCCACGTACGGAGACCCTTCGAATTACTTACCACTAATTCCCCAGCAAAATAACCCTAACCTATTGGCCATGACTCCTGTGGATCAGTACTGGCGTAAGATGGCACCCGCTGGACGTCGGTTTGACATAGAGCCACAAGTCAACCCAGCAAGATACGCCGTGCCTTCACAAGCACTCATGAATGACAAAACAGCCTGGCTGCTCCCAAAATATCCTGACTATTACTTGCCTAAAGGAGGTTCTGTTCGGGTATCTCCGACATACCCTACAGCAATCACTGTTGCTCCCATACTGGTAAGACCAAGGGGACCAGTAAATAATGAACGGCTACCACCTCCAGAAGCCGTTTTGTTTCCTTACCGTCATTCACCAACGAAGGTAGAAACTACGCAGCCGGCTCCCATCGTGCAAAGTGTGCAGGAACAGAGCGATGTGGACCAAAGACCAGATTTTTATAGTGAGAAGATTATGAAGGAAGGTGACGAATTAAGGTATTTTATTTTTTATTTTCTTGTACTGTGAAAAGGATCCAATACGAAACGATAAACTATCAAAACAATATATGTAAAGTGAAGTGGATGAAAAGCTTGACTCTAATCGTTTTTCATATCAGCCTAAAGCGTTCCCACTACTGGGACACATAGCCCATTCTGTCTCATAGAGAGGGGAGCTTCCTCTCTATGAGAGGGAATGGGCTATAATCCACCACGCGGGTCCAATGTGGGTTGGTAGATGTAATGTCCTTAAATTTTTGGTTCTATGACATGCCGGTTGGCTGACGATGTTTTCCTTTACCGTTTTGCGAGCAACAGTGATGAAATAAATTACACAAACGCCTGCCTGGGTTCGAACCCACGATTTACTGCTCGTAAGTCGGGGCCGCCACCACTGGACCACCGCTGCTCACTCTCACTAAATGTACTTTTACTAAACATTGGAAAACATAATTTCTTATTAAAGATGAGCAAGAAAGATAAACACATGAATAAATCACGATTTATTTATTTATTTGGATCTCCAACAAAAGATGCACGATACAATGTATGTCACAGTTATACAAAGGTTCTTTTAAGTGTGTTCCTTCAATTACAAGAGACCACAGCATGCACAAAAAACTAGGTGTTAAAACAAAAAAAAAAAAAAAATCGCAAAACAAAAAAAAACAAAATAATAAAAAGCATTTGATGACAAGAAATCATACGTATGTATTAAAATTAAAGTTGTAATCAAATTAATTTACAATTAAAATTATAATCACAATTAAAATTGTATAGATATTTAAATAAAATTACATTTAAAATTGCTTCACATAAAAGTTATTCTACATTTATTGCAGTGGTCAGTTTTTTTTGTATTTAGAGATGGGAAGGTTTAGATCAAGGATTAGGATTAGGATCATGACATAGCTTACTTTTTATTCTTTTTATTTAAAAGTAAACTTGTACAGGTCTCCCAAAGTGATAATGCGCATAGAAATCTTCGTCACTGTTCGGCAACGGTCGTATTCCCCGAGCGTCGGAAGACGATATGTATATAGAGTGGTTAAGTGCATTTTCTTCATGCACAATTTAGTAGAATTATGTGTTTTGTGCTAAAAGAGATAAATATTGATTTATCAGTAACGAAATTGATTCGATAATTCGATGTAAGTAAATAGCGAGGAAAACGACACGATTGCGAATATACTACAATCTTTGTTGAATTGATTTACTTCTTCATACTGAAGCTGGTGTAATGATGGAAGAAAAGAAGGTTTAAATAACACAAGGTTTATACTAGAAGAAGAAGAAAAAATGGTTTTCAAACACAGGTTTACATTAAAATCTAATCATTAAAATCTCAGTTCTTAATATGTATTTAACGTAGGTATTTTTAATATTAAAAAACGTGAAAAATGTTAGTATATTTACCTATTTTACAAAATAAACTATTTCAATTTGAGTAAGATAATTAAAGTTGAAATTAAATTCACCTTTGAAAACAAAACCAAGAAGGGTGTGTAATAGCAGCTCTATATAATTCCACACAGAGAGAACACGTGCAGTCACCACCAATATATAAGACGACTGACGGACCTTTGACTGACCGGCGACAGCCGCTGACCGCCCTAATTGTTTTCAATTGTTTCACATGATTTGACATATGACATTGACTCCTGTTTCTTTCGAACAAGGTACAAAATGCAAGTGCATTGTTTAGGGCTCTCTCCGATTTAATGATTCGGGTGTTTCCGGGAATATGACAATTGGCGAAGATTTGCATGCGCATTATTAATTTGGGAGTGTACATACCTATCTCAAAATAAAAGTACGTCATTATGATTTTACTTGACTGCCTCGTTGGTTTAGTGGTCGCAAGCAAGACTTTTGAGCATGAGGACCTGGGTTCGATTCCCGGGTCGGTCAAAGTGTCTTTGGGTTTTTTCATCAGGAATTTTTCAGTAGCAGCCACGGAGATTGGATTTGCGCCGGGTTGATGGCAATAGGCTCGCCCCCTAACACGTTTTGGTTTAACCAATATTTTACTTAAGTAGGTACCTAGATTATGTTTTACGAGATTATTTATCATTTTATTTTGAATTTATCGACAGCAAAACCAATAACCAGTATATGCCAAAGATGGAGTCAGGGGGGAAGTCGGCTGAAGAGGAATACGAAGACGAAATAAAGGGTCTCCCAGTTCGAAGGCGTAGGAGTATCATGACCAGTGCACAAGTGGGAGAGGACAGAAATCCTACAGAAAGAAATAATAAGGACAAAACAAAACATAATGGCGAAACAAATACAGTCAAAAATATTTTTACCAGTCTAACAACTAGTAACGAAATATATGGCAACTACGAGGATATCCTTACAATCAACAGAAACATTAGCATAGATAAAGTAAGTAACGATTCCAAGACCGCTATTACAATATCTCACAAAGACAATACAATTCAGCATATGAATGCTAATGAAAATGGAACATTCGATCTGGAAAATAAACTTGAAATTATTCGTGAACATGACCGAAATGAGTACGAAAAAGGACAATCATTACTCAAATATTTAGTTAAGTCAATTGAAACCAAAGAAGTGAATCTAGTGGCAGAGACAGCGCCAAAATCAGGTCTTGTTAAGAGTACTGCTGAAGATATCAGAATCAACACAAAAATAAGTTTGTTTGAAAGTAAAATAGTTCCTACTAAATATGTTTCAAATAATTTTGCCACAAAGTTAGAAAGGAAACAACCCTTTAACAACGAAGGAATATTAAATAGTATCAGTGGACGTTTAAAAGACGAAGAGTTGGTGAGAAACCAAGCTTCTTCAAAATTCTATAAAGTTTTGCAGTCTATCCTCATCACGTGATTAAGAAATGTGTTTTTTTTTTACTGTTTTTCTGACAATGTCTCGTCTAAATAACTAATAAAATGTGATAGTGCCTTTTTGTTGTTTTTTTGAACGCTCTTATCAGCAGTAATTATTGATTTCGTATTTCATCGCGGCTTAAGTACCGACCATACCTCTCTCTAAAAACTTTTTTGCAAACAATAAAACCAACTTCACTTCACTTCACTTCTGAGGAGCTCGTGGCTAAAAAATAACAGCCGCTCGGGTCGATCGTTAGGTTAAGCCGTGCTTACCTAGGTTGGTCTGTGGATGGGTGACCACCCTTACATACCGAGTTTCCTCCGTGCCTCGGAAAGCACGTTAAGCCGTTGGTCCCGGCTGTCATTTGTAGATCTTTGACAGTCGTTAGGTAGTCAGAGACCCAAAATGTCTGACAACCAGTCTTACCAAGGGGTATCGTATTACCCGGTAGGTACTAACTGGGTTGTGGAGGTCAGATAGGCAGTCGCTCCATGTAAAATACTGGTATTCAGCTGCATCCGGTAAAACTGGAAGCCGACCCCAACATAGTTGGGAAAAGGCTAGGCAGATGAATAAAACCAACTTCAAAAAAGAACAAAAAGTTAAAAATAACTTTAGCTTCAGAAGTCGGTGACCTCTGTTTGATTGATTTAGTTTTTTTTGTCACCGACCTCTAAAGCTAAAGTTATTTTTAACTTTTTGTTCTTTTTTGAAGTCGGTTTTTATTTGCAAAAAAGTTTTTATTTTTCCACATTTAGCTGTAATGTATCCTGTAGAAATATTTGCTATGCAAACTTTAATTTGAAGTAAGCCCAACAAAAGGTAACTGCTGTAAATCGTTGAGGAATTCCGTCGACTGTTTATGGTCTCCATCATCAGACCTTTAATGGCACTTATTTATTTATTTATTTATTTGGTACACCAACAGCAATAGTATTTACACACTAAGAAATAATGTGAAACAATGAAAATAACATAAAAGTGCTGGTATGTATGCCTATTATAGGTATACGCAGCATTCACCATAAGACAACAATATATATACGTAATTTTTCAAATCTTAATAATAAAATTTGAATACAATATACTTAAAATAAAAAATAAAATAAACACTTATAACCCATATGGGTGCAAAGTTCTCATCAATAGAAATGAATTAAGTCCAAACGCAAGGTAGCTACTGTTAAACGTTGAGGAGTTCCCTTGACTGTCCTTCGTCTTCATCATCAGACCCCTAATGACAGTCACAACCCATCTATGTCTACAGTTTTCATCAATACAAATTAGTCAAGCCCAAACACCAGGTAATTGCTGTAAATAGATGAGGAGTTCCCTCGACTGTCTTTCGGCTCCATCATCAGATCGACTCCAGACCGACATTAAATAGTATTGCTTTAAAATACTTAATGAAAAAATTAACAAACGCACTAGTGACCAGTCCGATTTTCGAATGTTCCCCTCGATTTCTTTGGGATGCCATCATCAGACCCTAGTTTTCTTATCATGGTACCACTATTGGGATATCTCCTTTCGAACAAAAAAATAATCGGTTAATAAACGAGGAAGTTATCCGCGAACACTCATAAAAAAAACATGTATACGGTCGAATTAAGAAACCTCCTTTTTTATATTCATATTCATATTCATTTTATTTTGCGTTACATAAGTTTAAAAAGATGTTACAATGGGCTTACAGCTAAGAACAATTATGGACCCTGTTAGGGCACAGCAATAGACAAGATTCGCATTAAATTTTAAGTTGTTAATAATAGATATCATAGACATAGTAATAACATAAAGTGACATCATAATTTCAATGTTAATTATAACTGAGATCAATATTATTGTAATTACTGTCGACATTTATATATAAATCTTGGTAACATAATATTATAATATAGTCGATATTTATTTATAATTATTGAGATCAATTTATCTTAAATTACTACATTAGTTTAAGGCATATTAGGCAAGGAATATAATTAATTATAGTATTTTATTTCAAAGTGTAAAATGGTTAATTCTCAATTAGTTCATATAAATTAGTATTTAAAATTATTGAATTTAATTGTAAAATCTAATAAACAAACAACTTATAACATAATTCTAATTAGGTACAATGTATGGTGTGTGTTTGTGTTAAATATATTTGTTTGTCAGATAAGTATTCGTCAATTGTGTAGTATGCTTTTTGAATTAATAATTGTTTGAGTTTATTTGTAAAAGTTGTATCGCTAATTTCATTTTTTATTGCATCTGGTAGTTTATTAAATATTTTTATGGACATTACGTAGGGACTAGATGAATGTAGCTTCATTCGCGAAGAGGGTAACATTAACATATTTCTGTATCTGACGGATCGGTCGCTATGTTTATCACCGCGGGTTGTAAAGAAGTACGCGTATTTTCTAACAAATTTGCATATTTCTAGGATATAGATGGATGGTAAGGTGAGTATTTTATGTTTTATGAAAAAGGGTTTACAGCTATCGGTTTGTTCTATGTTAACTATAATACGAATTAATTTCTTTTGAAGAATGAAAAGTGTAGGCGCGTCCGTGCTATTTCCCCACATTATGATGCCATAGCTGAGCCAAGCATGAGCGTAGGCATAATATGTGGTAAGTGCGGTTTTCAAGTCGGTAGTTTTTTTTACTTCTCTAAGTGCATACGTGAATTTGGATAGTTTTGATCGTACTTTTTTTATATGGGGCTTCCAAGAAATGTGTGTGTCAATTGTGAGTCCTAATAGCGTAAAGTCGTTAACTACTTCAATTTTTGTGCCATTTAATGAAAAGCTGAGTGGTAATGGGGATTTTTGATGAGGGTGGAAAGTCATAAGTTTGGTTTTTTTATAATTAATCTCAAGGTTGTGCTCGTCCATCCATTTTGTTGTTTTATTGAAAATCGCGTTTAATTGGTCATTTATATTATTATTTGTTTGGCATGTGGTAAGTAAAGAAATGTCGTCCGCGAATAGCACACATGGTTCTTCCATGATTTTAGGAAGGTCATTAATGTAGATGATGAATAGGAGACATCCAACGACACTGCCCTAAGGTATTGATGCGTTTATAGTCTTCTTATCAGATCTTACTTGAATTATTTGTTTTTGGTCCCGGTTGAAATATTCTATTTGTACATATTGTTCTCTATCTTTTAAGTAGGATGCAAACCATTTATGTGTAGTTCCACGAATTCCTATTCCATATAATTTATCAAGTAGTATTTTAAATTGTACCTTGTCGTATGCCTTGGTCATATCCAAAAGTATGCCCACCGGATATTTTTTATCATTTATAATATTTACGACTTGTTGCATATATTTATAGACAGCTAGGGTTGTTGATCGATGTTTCCGAAAACCATTTTGACCTTCGTCAAAGATTTTATATCTTTCGCAAAAACTGTACACCCGGTCGCACATTGCCTTTTCGAAAATTTTTGAAGCCGTAGGTAAAAGAGCTACGGGCCGGTAATTATTGGGGTCTGTTTTTGAGCTTTTCTTATACAATGGTTTTATGTGTGTTAAGTTTATCAGGAAAAATACCTTCATAAAAGGATTGATTTATCAAAACACAAAAAGGTACCGCAAGTCAATCTGCGCATTGCCTAATCAGGGATGGTGCTAGCTCATCAATTCCGTGACTTTTTTTGTTTTTTAATTTTTTTATGATTCTATGCGTTTCTTGACAGTCTACGGGTCTAAGAAACAGGGTATTTTCAGAGGGATTAAGTACAGGCAGACCTTTGGCCTCACTGCCGACAGGGCGGGTGCTTTCGCCAATAGTTGCAAAAAAATTATTGAATTCGTTCACAATTTGTTTTGGATCTGAAACTAAAGTATTATTAATATCTAATTGGATATTATGCTTATCAGTACACGTTTTTTTATTTGTACGCTCGTTCACTATATTCCACATTGCTTTTACTTTGTTTTGGGACATTTTTATTTTATTAATGTAATGCTGCTTTTTAGATACTATCACCGACTGCTTCAGTATTTTTTCGTATTTTTTATAGTAATTTTTGATGATTGGATTGTCAGACTTAATACTCAAAATTTTCAATAATCTTTTGTTGGTGCATGAGATCTTTATACCCTTAGATAACCAGTATTTTTTATAGTGGGTTTTTAGTTTAGTTTTTATTTTAGGTATAGTTTCGTTTAGTATATTAGTTAATAAGCCGTTAAAAACATTATAGTTTTGATTTGCATCGTTACTTTCTGTAATAATTTCTTCCCAATTAACTGCCTTTAATGCAGATTTAAAATTTTCAATGTTATTTTTGTTATACACTCTTTTTTCGCAATACCAAGTGGTTTGCTTTGGTTGTTGAGGTATTTTGAATTTTATAATTGTACCGCAATGATCTGAAAAACCCAGTTCTTCTACAGATGTATATAAATCTCCGTTTTTAAAATTCGTAAATATTAAGTCTAGGCACGTCGACGCTGTTTGTGTTATGTGTGTGGGATGCTTTATGTGTTGTGTATATTTGTATTCGGACATAAGGTCTAAGAAAGCGTTAACTTTTGAATTATTTTTAAGGATATCAATATTAAAGTCACCGCCGATGACTGTGTTTAGTTTTGTGAATTTATTGTTTATGTACGCTAGTATTTTATTGAGTTGGTTTAAAAAAATATTTTCTTCTCTTCTGTTCCAGTACATTGTTACCAATAGCAAATTTTCGTTAGGTATTTAAAGAGCGCAAACTTCTAAAATATACTCAAGTGACATCTCGGTTATATCGCTTCGTTCTATATAATCTTTGTGTTCATCTAGTAAGATGCAGACTCCGCCGCCTCCACGGTTTTCTCGACAAAAGGATGCTGCGACTTTGTAGCCGCTAAAGTCGATCATGCTTAATTTATCCCTTGAGAGCCATGTTTCAGTAATACATATAGCTTGATATGCCTGGTTTTCGTTGACAAATGCTTCCACTATATGTTGCTTATTAAATAGACTTTGGATGTTTTGAAATTAAATATTAAAATGTTGCTCGTGGTTTTCGAAATCTAATGTCTTTCTCGTATTCTCGAAATGTACGGTCTTTAAACGGACCACTTTTTCTATTTAAATTGTTTTGGTTTTCGTTTGTTGGTGGAGGGTACGATATTGTTTCGTCTTTGTATCTTATGAGTTCCCCTTCAATATACAGTTGATTATTTCTGATTACGGCTTGCTGGCCTTTTTTCCGTGCTTCGAGCATTTTATCCCGCAAGATTTTCCTCTCGTTTCTTGCTTCTTCATTTAAAAATTCAGAAGTAAACAGCCCGGTTCCTTGGAAATAACGGCTATTTTCTGTTATATATTTGGTCATTCTTTTGCTCATAAGTTCAATTACTATCGGTCGATTTCGATTTTTATAATATCTTCCAATCCTATAGGTATCCTCAATGTAGCCTAGTAGGTCTACTTCTAGAATATCCCAAAATATAGCTCTGATTCTTTCGTGTAGGTCTTGTTCAGGTTCATTGTAGATC
Organism: Xestia xanthographa; assembly: GCA_905147715.2. NCBI lineage: Eukaryota > Metazoa > Arthropoda > Insecta > Lepidoptera > Noctuidae > Xestia > Xestia xanthographa. Next base: position 10,614,435 of record LR990649.1, on the reverse strand, counting down.
TCGGTAAGTCCATACAACACAAATTTCTTAACATTGTTCTCAGGTGTATGAAGCATGATACGGGGGGTCTCAGAGTTTAGTTTATTTAATTCGTTTTGCATTGCTTCAGTTTGCTTTTCAAGTTTTTCTATTTGGATATTTAGTTTCTCTATATCATTCTTTCGTTGCTCGTTTTGTAAGAACAGAGCGCCCGTGTCCTGTTTTATGTCTTCCTTCAGTTTTAATATTGCTTTATTTATTTCTGATTGAATAGTAGCTTTTATCTCCAGTACTATTGATGCATTATTTTCCCTTAATTTCATCGATATCATCTCGCTCAGATTATGTAGCGTTAGTTCAGGTTGGTTTTCATTCTCTAAACTTGTTTTATGATCTAATGTCTCGCCGAGTATACTTATGTCTTCCGAGCAAAAAGTCTCATTGTGGTGGGTTTGAGTTGGTTTTTGACGCTGAGTAACGTTTGGATCCGGTGTTGTTAAATTGGCATCTATTTGTTGTGATCTTACGGGTGTATTTGTATTATTATTTTTGGGTTTTTTGCACTGACATTCTTGGCATTCCCAGGTCAACCTACACTTGCTGCTCATGCGTGCATGTTGTTCCTTAGAAACGTTTGAACATTCGAGATCATAGTATTTCTTGCAGGTTGAGCAAGTTAGGTATTGCCTATTTAGGATTTTTTGCTCACAGCCTGCGCATTTAGTCATCTTGTAATCTATTTCTGTAATCTTGAAACAGATTTAATTTTATTGTCAACAAACAACTTTTTGCTTTTTGGATGATGGTGTTGGTGGATCAATTTCTACCAATTAATAGGTTATTTATTATTTGGCAACACCGCTTTCACGAAACGCTAAATGACTCGTGTTCAAGTCGTGTGACATTGGTTTCCAAACGAAACTTTTTACGTCAAAATGTTTGCAGCCATTTGTGATTGGTTAATAACACAAGTGATGAATCAGCTGTTGTTTGTTTACTTTGCCACAAGAAAAATTTTGAATTCAATACTGGTTTTTATAAATTAGATTTGTATTTATCACTTTTTGAGATGATGTTCTTGTTTATAATAGGTCACTTTTGGTCATTTTCGTCTTTAAACACACTATTTCACTGCATTTTGGTCTATTAGATTAATTTCAAGTCACTTTAGTCAAAACACTGTTATCGTCACATTTAACATAATTCACAGAATCTCCTCAAGATAATACTGTCACTATTGTAATATGATGCACGGAGTATTATTAACAATATTTTGGTTACTTTTGAATAGAAAAAACATTAAAATTAAATATAAATTTGTGGATCGATGTTGACTTTGGCTAGTGTTGCCACCACTTTTTCTTTTAGAAGTCGGTTAGTAAAAAATGAGGCTAAAAAATAATCCTTATCCCCATAGTGTGGATAAAATATATATATTTTTAATAATAATGTGTGATTATTAAAAAATCTTGAGCCACGCTTAGAGTAATAATAATCGATGAAATTCTTGCGATTTTAAGGTAGGCAAGCGATATTAAGCACTATAGACTACCAAAGACTCGAAAACGGACTGTCTACTAAAACTTACGGACAGCGTTAACAATTATGACTAAAACATAAACTAGAGAAGCTCTCACGCACACCAGATGCGCATCTCCATGCTCGATATCATCATCATCATCTGCCTAGCCTTTTCCTAACTATGTTGGGGTCGCCTTCCAGTCTAACTGGATGCAGCTGAATCCCAGTATTTTATAAGGAGTGACTACCTATCTGACCTCCACAACCCTGTTAGTACTGGGTAATACCCCTTGGGAAGACTGGTTGTCAGACTTTTTGGGTCACTGACACTGATCTGTAACGACTGTCAAAGATCTACAAATGACTGCCGGGACCAACAGCTTAACGTGCTTTCCACGGAGGAAACTCGGTATGGTCACGCATCCATAGAACAACCTAGGCAAGCACGGCTTAACCTTAAGATTGACCCGAGCGGCTACCTCTATGCTCGATATAATTCCTTGAAATCTGAGTGGAAAAGGCTGGTCATCGCTCATTGTAGATGGCGTGTCCATCGTGATGGTAGGTCCTAAACTGACCAATGAGGTCAAACTATGATGAAATTTTACAGATTTTCAACCAATGAGGGAATTTATTTTTCAACTCTTCCCTAGTCGCTGGATAGATGGCGCTGAACTTAGTAAGTTACTGCAAGGAACGGACCGTCGCGCGTCGCATCATTTCACTTGGATGTTAAAATTCACATGATTCGCTGTAACAACTCGGTTACATTATTTCTTTATAACAATAAAAGTCCAAACGTAACAATGAAATGTTCTAAAACAAGCAATTTCGTTGCCGATACATGTCTTGAAATTTTCGTGCTATCACTGCTTCATTTTTGAACATTTCATTGTTACGTTAGAACTTTTATTGTTTTAAAAGTCATCGACGCCAGGTCCAGAGATAATGTAACGGGGTTGTATCTTCCCCATATCAAAAAAGGAACTATCTGACAGTTGTGGCGTGAATGCCGTATCCCTCACATTCGCGTCTGTTTCACAGTGTCCTGTACATTAAACGCAGTGTACAGTCGCCCAACGACTTGTATGCTGGAATTAATGCATAATCTGTTAGCACGATGTTTGTTTACAGTTTGTGTTTGTGGTAGGGACAAATCAAAGAGATTTAAAGCTTAAATCTTGATGTAAGAAAGTAGAAAATACACTGCAAAAACAATACATAATATGAGTCTCTGTGGAAAACAATCATGTGGGTTGGGGGAGCTCCAACTCCTCCACAATGTGGGATTTCCTTTTCAACTCTTCCCTAGTCGCTGGATAGATGGCGCTGAATGGAACGTCACATCATTTCACTTGGATGTAATGGTAATATTCGGAAGCTTAAGCAAACGAAAGTGTCAATCAACGAGCGTATGTGACGTTCTTTGGCACCTAGTAACGTAGTCAGTTTAACGCCATCTTCAGAGTACTTGTTTTTTTTTTTAATACTTAAAAGAAAACCTCTCATTTGTTTGACATCCTGCCCTACTCAAATAATCTGATATGATGCTAAAGATACTCTACGCTGTTGTTCGTATAAAATATTCGCATTCGCATAAGCATTCACGATTTTTTTTTCAGGTGCCATTTATCTTATGTCTTCAATTTGATTTCTTACTAATTAGGTGTATCGAACGCACACATAATTTTGTCGTATTGCATTGAGAATCCCTATTCTCAATGCAATACGACAAAATTATGTGTGGGTATATGTATGATTTTTTTTTATCTCTCTAAACATCAGAAATGGCAAAGTGAAATTATTTTTTTAATATCTATAAAAATGCTTAGTTATAAGCATTTGAAACTGCAGATTAGACAGAGAGATCTGATACAGCGAATGACGTCATTTGCTGCATCAAAGATAAAGATAAAGATGCATTTATTTGTTTAAACATGTGTGACATGATACATAAATATGCACATATGGATGGAGAACGAAAGATTGCTGGTTCAACATGTTTTGCCATATTCGGCGTATAAAATAGTTTTCAATACTTTACTAGAAATTAAGAAATAATTAAATTGGATAATAGTCAAAATTCAATCAATTCAATTACATAATTACATTCAATACAAAAATTATAGTCATAAAATAATAATTAATACAATAATAAAATTAAAATTACATCAACATACAATATCCATACTAAATTCCGTTTATCTAGAAAGAGATAGAAACAAAAGTTTAAATAGTTATAATTTTTGTGTTGTTTGGGCGATCTGTCTTGTTTTCGATTTTTGTCATTATTATATTTATAGTACTTTAACATTCCGTATCGAAATAAAAAAAAAATTGCAGATTGCCTATTGTTGAGCTGATCCGAGGAAACCCTATCATTGTTTGTTTACCTCATGTCAAGTACTATCGAAAGTCTAGTTTGTCATTATTATATTTACAGTACTTTAACAATCCGTATCGAAATAAAAAAACAAAAACTGCAGATTGCTATTGTTGAGCTGATCCGAGGAAACCCTATCATTGTTTGTTTACCTCATGTCAAGTACTATCGAAAGTCTAGTTTGTCATTATTATATTTATGGTACTTTAACATTCCGTATCGAAATAAAAAAAAAATGCAGATTGCCTATTGTTGAGCTGATCCGAGGAAACCCTATCATTGTTTGTTTACCTCATGTCAAGTACTATCGAAAGTCTAGTTGGTCATTATTATATTTATAGTACTTTAACAATCCGTATCGAAATAAAAAAACAAAAACTGCAGATTGCCTATTGTTGAGCTGATCCGAGGAAACCCTATCATTGTTTGTTTACCTCATGTCAAGTACTATCGAAAGTCTAGTTTGTCATTATTATATTTATAGTACTTTAACAATCCGTATCGAAATAAAAAAACAAAAACTGCAGATTGCCTATTGTTGAGCTGATCCGAGGAAACCCTATCATTGTTTGTTTACCTCATGTCAAGTACTATCGAAAGTCTAGTTTGTCACTATTATATTTATAGTACTTTAACAATCCGTATCGAAATAAAAAAACAAAAACTGCAGATTGCCTATTGTTGAGCTGATCCGAAGAAACCCTATCGTTGTTTGTTTACCTCCTGTCAAGTACTATCGATAGTCTAGTGTACAGTCGGCATTACCGAAGCATTACCGTAAATAAAGCAGACTACTAGTCTTACTTTTCCTAACGCTCAATTGTCAAAATTTTACTACTTATACGCATGCATTTTGAGAATGCGAATGTCAAAAAAAAGCGAATATTCGCGAATGCCGATGTGAATATTCGTCACATCACTTCTTAGCCATTCATATACAATTTTATGAATTAATTTAGTCGTTGTTGAAATTTTCATAGTTTTCAATAGCCCTCACAATAAAAATTAAGTCTACGTCAAAGTAAAAGATGATAAATAATTTTCATGGTTTTCGAGCGAACGAACGAAATTGAGCTCGCAATAATAAGTCCCTTGAAATCATCAAAAATGACATCCATGATTAAAAATGCTCTAATTTTCGCAGCCGCCATAAGAAAAAATCGGCAAAATGAGCCTCATGACGAAAAATTTGCTTCATTTTAACTTCATTTTTATTTCTAGGGCTCTTGATAACCCTGAAAACATCACCCACAATTAAAATTCAATAAATTCATAATTTTGTGTGTTATTTATTAAAATAAATAATTGTGTCATGGATAGGATAGGTAATGTAATGTAACGAAAATTCGCAGGGCTCTGTTAATTGCTGTAATGTCGGTAATATGTCTTGGTTGATGAAACACAAAGCACACAAACTATAATGTTTGTGATCATTTAGTGTTATTCCAATTAAAACAAATGGAAAACGAATGTTTCTCTGTAATTCCTACATGTCATGCAAGTACTTTATTTACATGCAAGAAAGCTAAACATTAGTCTTAGCACAGTGTTTCTACGAGACTGAATTATACTGTTGTATTTAAAGATTTAGAGAATGTGTAGTTGCCTCGTAGGCTGTGATAACAGACTCGTAGTTCAGAACCATTTTTAACTGACTTCAAAAAAAGGAGTAAGTCCTTTAAAAACCGATTTGAAAAATTCATTTTATATAAGGATATACTTTGTCTCATAGAAATTTCATCAAAATGGGTTCAGTAATTGGTACCTTTTACCTTCCTAACCCAGAGGGGGTTAGGAAGGTCTAACTTCGAGAAACAGGTCAATCGTCGAATCCGACTCGGCTGGGCAGCGTTCGGGAAGTTGCGCGGTATCTTGTCCAACTTACCGCAGTGTCTCAAGACGAAAGTCTATGACCAGTGTGTGTTGCCAGTGATTACATACGGGACCGAAACGTGGTCGCTCACAATGGGCCTCATCAGAAGGCTTAAAGTCACCCAAAGGGCAATGGAGAGGGCTTTGCTCGGAATTTTCTTGCGCGATCGAATCAGAAATGGAAGACATCACAGACAAGAGAACTAAGGTTACCGACGTAGCCCGAAGAATTGCCAAACTTAAGTGGCAGTGGGCAGGGAACATTGCTCGCAGAACGGATGGCCGATGGGGCCGAAAAGTTTTGGAGTGGCGACCGCAAACCGGAAGAAGTTGCGTTGGAAGGCCTCCCACTAGGTGGACCGATGACCTGGTGAAGGTTGCGGGAATCCGCTGGATACGAGTCGCACGGGACCGGTCAGTGGCGACACTTGGGGTAGGCCTATGTCCAGCAGTGGACGTCTTTCGGTTGAAATGATGATGATGATGATGACCTTTGGGTTCCTTTTATTAAAAGTGAACCTTTATAAGATCACTTTCTTGTCCGTCTGTCCGTCTGTCCATCTGTCCGTCTGTCACCACCGATTTACTCAGGAACAGGTAGACTTAGCAAGTTGAAATTTATACCAGATACTAAAGTCTATATTCCCTATTAGGTGTATAAAAATCAAGGTCCTGAGTCAACACAATAAAAATATACGGGCAAATTTAGATTTTCGCGAAAACTTGTAAGTACCAAAATTTAACTTAACTTTCAACTTTTTTTATTTTTCGGAATTTTCCCTTTACTTGTGCTGTAAGACCTTGCTTTTAACCAAAATTGACAATTCTAGGTTTAATACGTATTTTTTCTTTTTTGGCTTTGTTGATGACATGATGATCCCTGAATAACTTTTCGTTTCAATTTAAAAATGAATTCATGACAAGAATTTGTGTCGTGTACTACAACTAAAAAGGGTAAAATAAAAACTTTCTGCAACTAAAAAGGTGTATCTAGTGGTGTCTTGTATTACTAACATGTGTGTGAATTTGTCCTAAATTTATGTGCGTTAAACGCATATATGAGAGAATGTTAAACAGCCCTACAATACGGTTTAAGAAAGATTAGTAAAGACTCATAAACCATCATCCAAGAATATCATTTTTCGCGAAAACTCCTGATAGTATCTTGGATTTCTTAGAGATAAGGCGGTGAAATCTTTATGCTTCAAAGTTACTGCGCGCTCAACCGAACAACTTTCACTCCGAAATTTTGCAGAATTCGGGGAGCAGAAATTTTACGAAAAGGGAACTGTAATTGTCTTTTCCGTTGGAGTCAGTTCGATGATGGATGGCATTAAGTTTAATTCGTATGTATTCAACCGCTTAAGTTCCCAATATTGAAAAGAAATTGATAATTATGAATGCCACTGGAGAGGGCTTTTAAGTTTTTCGCAGACTAGCGGAAGTCACGCGATTTCACCCGTGAAGTTCCCGTTCCCATGGGAGTACGGAGATAAAATATAGCCTATGTTACTCAGTAAAGACGTGCCATGGTGAAGAATTTTTGAAATCGGCGAGTAGTTTTTGAGTTTATTCATTACAAACATACACACACACAAATTACAAATCTTTGCTCTTTATGATATTAGTGTAGACGAGGAAGTGAAAGTTAATTAATATTTGTTCTATTAACAAAAACTATCCTTTTCATTAGATAATAACAGAGCTTATAGCTAAAAAATCAGGTTAACCTGGTATTGTGAATTGGGGCAAAGTTAATAAAAAAACAGTCATTTACAAGCATTCTTTCAGCATACTCAAATGAACTCAGACGGAATTTGACGCCCTGGATAATAAAGTCCACACACCGTTGACCTAAAATTGGGATGCATTACCCACGGTCATCGTCTATGAGACTGTATATCCCGCTAGTGTAGAGATCGTGGCTTCTTAAATGCTAAGACCTTGCACAACCGCAAGGTATGCAGTCTCGGGGAATAATTCCTTGAAACCGACGTGGGGATGTACCGAGATGAGATCTCAGTGGACAAAGGCCTCAGCACGCTCTTCTTGGCTATCTAGAACTATCGCAAACTTGGTATTGGATACTAATGACCGCAAAAAGGTATGACAGAGGACAGAACAAGGAGCTACACGGACTTTTTTTTTCCAGGTGCTAGTTTCTGATGCCGATGGGCCCATATATTTTTTATATTTTCTAATGTTTTACATACTTTTGTTTTTAAAATGAAATAATAAAAGACCTAAAGTAATAAAGGAAAATAAAAAACAATTACATGATTTTATATCTACTCATAGACATAACAAACACGTAAAAATATTAATTTGTTAATTAAGAAAATTATCTCAATTAAGCTGAAACTGAATAAACAAAGTAAGCAAAAGGAGCTATTTGCGTGGAAGTGCAAACGACGGTAATTACCGGTTTACGGCGGCTTATCTACCGAGAGCGATGTGACACGCTGCCGTTATCAACGTCGCGCCAAACGCTGAAGAAAGGAGCTTACTTTTATTCAAAACAATAAGTTCGATAAACCTTACAAATGTACCGTGGAGTAGACAGGAAACTTATCTGCTATCTAAATTGTTCAGGTCACTCGTAGCACACTCGTAGCATCCGCGTAGCTCATTCGTAGCGTATTCGTAGCTCACTCGTAGCATCCGCGTAGCTCATTCCTAGCGTTTTCGTAGCTTACTTGTAGCATTGTCATATAGTACATTTGTCGTAATATACTCGTTTAAGTTTTTCAATGATCTTCATAATAACTCGTACGAGCGAGTTAGCGAGCGAGCGAGAGTACGCGAGAGCTATGTAATCATTTCTTCCTAACTTTTCAATAATCTGATCCTGGGCAATTATCCCCGCATTTTTGCAAATGATTATTATATTTGATTAATCTATATATATTTAATTATATTGATATTTGATTAATCCAATCATCTAACTTGTAATACTAACAAACAGCAGCCCAGCAAAAAAAAAACTGAATAGTTTTTTATGAACACACTGGTCATCACTCGCAGCGTATTTCCCTTAAAAACACCTTCCTGACTCGTATTCTATTCAAGTCGAGCACTTACGGGTGTTTATACAGACGATACTCGTTGTGAAGCACTTAAAACTTTTACAAGTTACTAAAACGTGGACTGAGTGTTACCTACATCGATAGGCATGTATAGAATTAAGGCCGAAAGACGGCGGGATTAGAGATCCGTGGAAACGAGGCCAAACGTATAAGCAGTATATTTGGATACTAGAATTTATTAGTACATAATAATATAAATTATTATTTTATTTATTTATTCTCAGACCTAGTTTCGGAGGAGTTTGATAACAAACACTGGGACAGAAGATTTTTATAAATTAGATAAGCCTTTTGAGGCCTTGACTAATCATTTAGGTATTACTATTTAAACAATATATTATTATTTGTAATAAATGATTAAGACTACTCTTATTATTTACAGCCGCAACAGTTTTATAGCAAGACCACGTTTAGAAAAGGTTCAGGAATATGAAAAACACAATATTGTTTTGGTACGGTTATTTAATTTCTTTTAATCTAAGCATGAGGCAAAGTGTTATTGTATTTTTCATAGTGTTTGGATTTATGTCCGGTTGATGGTAATAGGCTCGCCCCCTATTTCATCAGATGAATGAACTGAAGAAATGCGGGTGTACTATTAGATACCATTTCAACGGACGAAATCTTACCACCGATACGGCTCTTTTTGTTTGCGGCATCCGGCCGCTATTGAAGCGCTTATGTACGCTCATCAACCTATAGCATTGCAGCATCTGATCCCTTGTCTTTTTAATGAAAAAAAGGGTCGAAAGAAAAAAAAAATACAGTACAATACGGGTAGTAAACAGATGTGGATATCGTATCCACGGGATTTTGTTTAAAACATGGTAAGATTTCATCCGAGCTAATGGTGTGTACCATTAGCTCTGCCTGAATTTTCAGTGTTATGTACCTACTGTTCAATATGAACTCTGACTCCTAATATAAATGCGAAAGTTTATCAGAATGGATGAAGGAATGAATGCATGTTACTATTTCACGCAAAAACTAAACAGATTTGGATACAATTGTGAACACATAGATAGTTTATAACCTGGAATAACACACAAACCCACAGTTATCGAAGTCCACGCGGAAGACGCCACCGCCGCCGGCTTATACAATATTTCTAGACAACCCTTTGTAACTTATGTATATAAGGTATATGTACTTATAACTAAGTGTGAACTACTGTGTGTTCATAGCTTAATGTGTTGTAAGAGCAAACAGAATGGCTTTTAGTATTTAACTCTTGTTTATACTGCCTTTATAACGACTTTTAAAGTAGCGCTATTTACTACGTCCTAGTGTGCGGGTAACAATTGTTTTCACTCAGTCTAGGAGAAATTTGAGTAGCAATTGTGCATTAAGTGACCAATACATGAACACACATCGAAGCTTTTCCCATTGCATTGTTATGGCTTTGGATTGTAAAAGTTTATTAATTTTTAACCTGTTCTAAACACACGTTTTGGATGTGAATTAAACTGATTTTACTGAATGTTGGTGCCAAGATTTGTTTTGTAAGAAAACAAAGAAATTAATTAAAAGACAAAACACCGAAAGCCTTGTCTTCCCACTTATTTTGCAAACTTAATATTTTCTGCTACCTACGATTGTTCTATTATGATTTAATACACTTATCTTATATCTATCTAAACTTATCATAAAAAGTCTGAACGCAATGGTTTCTATAAACATAACATTTCAAACCCAACTAACCACATAAAAAAAAAACTTGAAAAAACCTGGCTGAATAAAAGGTATCCTTTATCATTTTCCAAGAACGGATACACAGGCAGAGATAACACATTCACTAACCTAAAACGAAGAAATAAAACACACACACCAAAATTATAATTATATTTTATATCCTTTATTCATTTCTTACCAAATTTTATCACATTTAAAAAATCTAAATAAAAACATTAAAAAAAAAAAAAATATTTGAATTAATTATTACTGCCTCATTGGGTTAGTGGTCGTAAGAGCATCTAATGAGGTCCTGAATTCGTTATGAAGCAAATAAAATTCTTGAAAGCAACCCGGAGCCTGAATGTTTGTTTTTTTGTACATGGTGAAAAGCTGGCCTGTTACTTAAAAAATAAACTATGCCAGAGAACATTTTTCTCGAATTTCACGCATATTTGTATCTGTTCTACTGTAATACAGTTTATATTATGTAGTACTAGCTGATAGCCGCGGCTTTGCCCGCCCACAAATTATATACTAAAGCCTTCTTCTTGAATCACTCTTATCTATTAAAAAAACCCGCTTCAAAATCCGTTGCGTAGTTTTAAAGCTAAGCATAAATAGGAACAGACGCGGCGGGCGACTTTGTTTTATAATAGGTACCTATATGGTGATAGTTATTATATGGTGATAGTGATGGGAAACATCATCACAATCATTTCAGTGCTAGCAACCATAATAAGTATCGATATCATCATCGATACTTAATACATCATCATCTTCCAGTAACATAGAACAAGTCCTATGTTACTTGGGGTCGCCTGGTCGGCGCAACACGTTTTTTTCTTCCATTCTTCTTTATCAACCGTCACACTATCATTTACTTCTTTGTATTTCATATCATTCCTCACACAATCCATCCACCGTTGCTTGGGTCTTTCTCTTCCTATCCATCTATTATTATAATAAGTAAGTACCACTATGCCAAACTTAAAAAAATAAATTAAAAAAACAACAACAAACAACAAATTGTAACTACCTGGACTGCTTGTTAGTACTTACTTTTGTTTATTTACTCATTTAAATTTCATGTACAATAGTGGTACTTATGTGGACTTAAAATGCCACAAGGCATTCTCTACCAGTCAACCTTTGTACTAGATAGGTAGTAATATTGTCTTTTTCAAACTTTCACGATCAGAACACATTATAATACGCATGTAAACGGGTATTTATCGCGAATAAACGGGTTTTTCGGCTTATAATTTGCGCTAAATACCCGTTTACATGTGTAGGTAGTAATATTGATTTGGGAAATAAAGAAGTTTATTTTTATTTCTCCCTACTTATGTTTTGTGTTTTTGTTCTTTGTTAAGCGTCATGTTTAGCACAAATGATTTATATATTTTCTTTTCTGATCTTTCTCTCAAACAAAATCTGTTACACAGAACCCGTGCTACATTTTCAGTGAGCCCACCGAGACGGGGCCAGGACAAGTGGCACCTAAGTGGCTAGATCCACCAGGTAAGATCTGAGATGTCGCAGATATGGCACGAGCACGGCTTAGCACTCCATGCTTACATTAGCATACTTTTATATCTAGTTTAGTATCTCTTCGAACATCTGTGCTACCCAAAGGTAGATCTTATCATTCACACTCATGCTATCTTCATACTAACACGGGTCAGGGTTATTGGCACATGTTCGAGACCGATCGGATTAGGCTCATATACTAGCATTTTGCTCGCAACTTCGTCCGTAAAAATTGTTATAGCTCTGCTAATTTGCATGATATAAATATACTTTCTAGCCTATGTTACTTCCTGAAATTTTAGATTTCTATTGGTGAAAAAATGGTTCAAAACGGTCCAGTAGTTATTGAGTTTATTTGTTACAAACAAAAATCTTTCCTCTTTCTAAAATAACTAGTGGACGTCACGCGGTTTCACCCGCGGTGTTCCCGTTCCCGTGGGAGCACGGGAATAAAATATAGCTTATGTTACTCAAGGTTAACGTAGCTTTCTAATGGTGAAAGAATTTTTTAAATCGGCGCAGTAGTTTTTGAGTTTATTCATTACAAACATGCACACACACAAAAATACAAATCTCTCCTCTTTATAATATTAGTGTAGATGTAGATGTAGACTAGCTGATACCCGCGGCTTTGCCCGCCCGTAAATTATATACTAAAACTTTCCTCCTGAATCACTCTATCTATTAAAAAAACCTGCATCAAAATCCGTGGCGTAGTTTTAAAGATCTAAGCATACATAGGGACAGATAGACGCGGGCGACTTTGTTTTATAATATGTAGTGATAGTGAAGTTGTGGTGGGACTGTTGGAAAGAGATACCGTGGCCCCAGAACACAAAGGGCGATGAAGGAACATGGATGGGTTTTAGTCAGTAAAAGTCTGACATTCCCTCCTGCTCCGCCCAGAGCGGGAAGAGTCATCTGATGAATTCCCATCCGAAAAAAAGAAAAAGGTATGGTCACAGTTTTTTTTTTTTTTTAAATCTTTATTTAAGGGGACTCGGTCAACAATGACGAGGTTGCTATCTCTGTCTGTTTGACATTTAGCTTACGGACCGATAAAACAAAACGTCACAGAAAATCTTTCGAGGTTGCTATCTCTGTCTGTTTGACATTTAGCTTACGGACCGATAAAACAAAACGTCACAGAAAATCTTTCTTTGATTTTTCTATGAATCAAGTGACAGGATAGGTGTCGCGGATAGGATATTTCAAGCTAACTTTGTTTAAAGAAACACCGATAGCTACGAGACGTGGCATATTAACTGACATTTATAAGTAAGTAAGTTATAGAAAACGGGAAATTTGTTTTGAAATAATCGATTTACAAAAAAGTTTACCATTTATTATGTCCGCCTGTGAACTTATATGTAAAGAGTTGGAATAAATAATTGAAAAAACGTCACAGAAAAGCTTTCTTTGATCTTTCTATGAATCAAGTGACAGGATAGGTGACGTGGATAGGATATTTCAAGCTAATTTTGTAAGAAACACCGATAGCTACGAGACGTGGCATTTTAACTGACATTTATAAGTAAGTTATAGAAAACGTGAAATTTGTTTTGAAATAATCGATTTACAAAAAAGTTTACCATTCATTATGTCCGCCTGTGAACTTATACGTGAAGAGTTGGAATAAATAATTGAAAAAACGTCACAGAAAAGCTTTCTTTGATCTTTCTATGAATCAAGTGACAGGATAGGTGACGCGGATAGGATATTTTAAGCTAACTTTGTTTAAAGAAACATCGATAGCAACGAGACGTGGCATTTTAACTGACATTTATAAGTAAGTAAGTTATAGAAAACGGAAAATTTGTTTTGAAATAATCGATTTACAAAAAAGTTTACCATTTATTATGTCCGCCTGTGAACTTATATGTGAAGAGTTGGAATAAATAATTGAGAAAATCGACTCTCATTGCTAGGTAACCTGCACAACGTATTCCAAAGGCTTTATTTCTCATAATTAATTCATAAAACTGGACGAAACCTTTCAAAGTATATGAAAATAAATTAAAATCCGGATGAAGCCGGCTTTTTAGGGGACTTTTGGTATTTTGTCAAACTAATTAAACTTTATAACGGTATTTCTTTAATTAAAAGTCTTGTTACGGGTATATTTTTATTTTGCTTTCTTGTCACGGTCTATTTATTATTTGTTTGAAATGTTATCAATTCAATCAAATTCGATTTTGATCTATATAACATAGCAAGCTGCTGTATAGGAACTGAAGATTTCATGTGAAAGGAGTTTATTGACCCCAAGCCTTTAGTAATATAATAAGCTACCGCAGTTATTAAAATTCAGGGTTCGAAATTATTAAGATAATTATTATCTTTGATTATCCAGCGTTTCGAAATGTGATAATTTGTTTTGCGCACTCAAATTCAGTCCAAACTTGGTTTTTATCATGTCATATTCAATCGCTGTGGTTCATTATTGAAATAAACAAAAATAAACACATAGCTTGTTACCGTTTTTTTTTAAATTAACGCTTAACGCTTTTGGATACATAAAGTTTAGTGTGTTTTAATTATTGTTTTATAATTTTTGTTATTATCAAGGTAATATTTATCACACATCGAACCCTATTAAAAACCTAGTTTGGGCAATCAAAATACGTTTATTAAATCTCCAAAAAAGAAAAATGGATAATAACGGAATGGATAATGGTCAAATAACGAACAAAGGAGACAATTTTTTTTGTTTGGAGAACAGGCCACCCACATAAAATTGTAACAGACATACAGATATTAATGAAACGTATATAGATTTCTTCCTTATAATTTCTAGATTACAGTGGTAATATTAGCTAAGCCATGTCTAACCGGAATGATGAGAAATTCGAAAATGAAAACGTGAATCTAACAATAAACAATAACAATAACACGGTCAGTCAGCCACCAAAAAGACGAATTTACAACGTTCCGTGCCATGATGATTTTCTATACCATCTAAAAGATTTTAGCGGAAACCTCTAAAATAGCATTAGAAAGCTCACAGTTTAATATTATTTCTTTTTATATTATATTATATTTTAATTAAAGCAGATATTGAGCAGAGGTGAACCTAATAGTACCTACCCCCACATTTTGCCAAATATTTTTTATTAGAGGGCGAGCCTATTGCCGTCAACCAGGCAAAAATCCAGACTCCGTGCCTGTTACTAAAAAAATCCATTGCCCGACTCGGGAATCATACTCAGAAGAAGACCAACGAGGCAGCCTACCATTTTAAGGCGGTACCCCGAGCAAAATTAGCAACTCTATTGGTGGTGGTTCAAACTTCGCTTGAAATACTGTTAGAATAAAGTTCTAATCAGCTTGCACTACGAATTGGTCGTTACGTCAGTCACTGCAGGCCGAATTGTGCGAAATGAGTGGTTTTTATGTATACATATAATAAAACAGTAACGAAAGAAAAACTGTACATTGAGAATTTTCGAGAAAAAATAAGTGGCTTTTGTTAGCAAAACGTAACTGATGACAAAAAGTGACTTTTTAGAATTTTTGTCTGTTTGTCTGTGTGTATGGTACGGCTTCACGCCAAAACTACTGGATAGATTGAATTGAAATTCAGCAAAAGTGTTCTTTGTAAACCAAGGAAAGCTTTAGGCTACATATTATCACGCCATATGTTATGGGAGGTAAGCAATATTGATTTTAAAAGGTTTTTGTTCGTAATTGAATGCACAAAATAATTTAATGCACAAAATGACATGTTATTTATTTAGTTAAAATAAAAATTTAACTCTGAAAACATAATAATCACGCTATTTTTATAAAGGAGCGGGCCAGTAATATTATAAATTGCAAGGGAACAGCTATTCAACAATATGTTAACGAGGTTGCGAGTTCAAATTTCATAATATTGTTTTAAAAAAATCGGAAATTCTTTTTTTTAGTTTTGCATTTTATACGTGCATTAGGAAATCTGAGAACTTAACATGTCCTATCTAATTGTATGGAGAGTTTCACACCAATATTACTAAACAGATTAATTGGTGGTACAACAAGCTACACTATCATGAAGTCAAGTCAACCTTTTGGCGAAAATAATGTAGTTGTCTGTTAAATTAACGACAATTTAGTTTTATTCATAATTTAATTTGGGGAAGTAATATGTAGTTTCTGTTTTCTAACTATATGGCGTTGGCGTCGAGTTAGATCATGCTATGGTTCCGTTCCCAAAAAGTGATGTTATAGGTGATGATGTGCCGCTCTCATCCTATAGGAACGGGGATTACCTTTGTTGTCTGTGTTGGTTGATGTGTTTAATTTTCCTGCGAATAATTATTATTTTTCTACTTACTAGCAATTCTTACGTACTTATTCGATTACTTTTCATTGATTTGAATATCGTTAGTATCGGATTAAGAAGGAATTTTTGCTATGCCTTTTAGAAACAGATCAAACTGGCTCGAAACTCAAGGGTTTTTCACTACACTCAAAAATAAATAAAAATAAATATCGTATATCGTCGAAATATCTGGAGCTCATCAACATAGAAAACCACGGATATTATCCCGTAAGTACTTTGAGTGAATGCGCAGGTTAGTTCGATCCTTCGTTCGATCTCTCGAAACCGACGCAGAGCGTGAACAACGGCTAGGTGCTAACCGTGAGCGTAATGCACTAAGTTTGTCCGCAGAAACTAACACGCAGCGCCAATTACGACTACAATTTAAACGAATCCGCACTACTGCTTCTCGATCTCAGGAAAGTGTGGAACAATGAGAAATGCGTTTAGCTATCGACCGGGATCGTCATTTTTTGTCTCGCGCATCCGAAACGGTTACACAGAAGGATCAGAGGTTGAATCTTCAGATTATCCGCTCAGAGACTGCTCCATCACTTGAGAGCAGTCAGGAGCATGAGATACGACTTGCACGTGACCGAGAGCGTCATTCTTTATCTCGCGCTAACGAAACGGATACAGAGAGAGAGCAGGGACTAAGTCTTCAGCTTTACCGCACTGAGACTGCTCGGTCACTCGAGAAGAGTCAGGAGCGCGATACACGCCAAGCAAGCGATCGCGAGCGCCACGCAGTATTTCGCGCTTCGGAGACTTACACGCAGAGAGACTCGCGTTTAAGAGCCTGTATTTGCTGTTTTGGTGATATTGGGCGATCTAGATCTCGGTATCTATAAGACCTAAGAGTTCGCTATTTGGACACCATTAAACTTGGACTTATAATCATTAAATCTGTTGAAGCGAAAACACGATTGGATAAAAAAATCACGATAGAAAAAAAAGACAAAAAAACGTTTTGCACTTATTTTGTGTTGGATCTCTGAAACCCTACGGAAGTTAATGATGATTTTTAGCCTAATAGATAGGTAACAATATTATCTAACATCGTGTTGACTTAATTTTTTATTTAGACGAAAATTTGATTTTATAAAGAATAAAAACCACTCATTTCGCACTATTCGGTCGCAGTGACTGACGTTACAACCGCATTGTAGTGCAAGCTGATTAGAACTTTATTCTAACAGTATTACAAACGAAGTTTGAAACACCACAAATAGAGTTGCTAATCTGAGGTAGTATAGGCTCTTAAGCTCCCAGCGTATTCGCACTGCCACATCTCGATCCGCCTTAGTGCAGACCGCTCACAGCATGCTCTAGCTTGGTCTTTGGAGACAGACGAGCAGCGCGAACAACGCAACGCCGAGCAAGTGTCGGCAAAGATATCACGACATGCGTGTTGAGGTGTCTGTTCATTCCACGCAAGAACGGGAAATCAGGAAATTTGGGCATGTCAGTCAGTCGAACAGTGTGAGGCCCAAATTGATCTGGACCGTATACGTTCGCATCCTCATCTGATACTGAGTCTATGGTTTATGATCCTGAAGAGCAACCGTGGTTTAATAAAGAAAGGAGCGCGATTTCCTATAACCCATTTATTAATTACATCGAACACGGAGACTGGCACCATGTCTGAGGTGTGTGCACACTGTCACGCGGGTAAGTGGAAGGGAGAGACCAAGGGAATGTGTTGTGCTTCTGGAAAGGTACGACTAAACTCTATGCAAGAGCTACCGGAGTTCTTACGAGTTCTTTTGAAAGGCGAATTTATTTTGGAAAATGGAACACCTGATGCAGAACCGCAACAGACCAGCTAAATATATAAAAATGGTGCCATAGCAAAAAATATTCCACGTGAAGAGCATTTTCTGCTGTGAGAATAAATTTGAAGATCTGGAACACCGGTTGTGGAACTCCAAAGCCCAGCGACACTATACCATATAAAGGAATGACGTTTTAGCAAAAGTTGTTTAGTCTGATAGGCAGTTCCTGTTGACTTATAAAAATGAAAGATCTGGAACGTCTCGAATCGTCTCACGCATCACGATATTTTCCCGTCCCTGGGCTCTTAGAATTCGAAATCAGACGTTTCAGATCTTCGATTTTGACGACCCCGTTGTCGCTGACATAAGCAACAGGATCCGCGTACGAAGTCGCGGGCAGAAGCTAGTTCTTTATAAAATCAAACTTACGTCTTTTGGAAAAAATAAAACACAATTATGTTCATTATTAAATTGCCTATCCATTAGTATAAGTAGCAAATCAAAATAATGGTTACTTTACGAGGAGTAGCATTTTATAAATCATTATTTCTCATTTCTATGGTTTCGTTGTGAAGGGATTTATTAAACACTAGCTGACCCGCGCAACTTCGTCTGCGTCACATGAGAGAGAGAGGGTTAGAGAGAGTGGAGTCAACCTTGAAAGATAGACATAATGCTATCGCGGTTTTTTTTAGAACGCTTTAAAACGAACAATTCCCTAATACATGATTGTTGCGCAACTTTAACCTTTTATGCAGCGCCCGCAAAGGAAGCTCTCGAAAGAAATTAATTTTCCTTGTTTTTGCAACATTTATCATTGATGCTCCGCTCCTTTTAATATAGCGTGATGTTAGATAACCTATAGCCATCCTCGATAACTATATTCAACACTAAAAGTTTTCCTGTAATTAGCGCGTTCAACCAACCAAAATCTCTTTAGCTTTATAATATTAGTAGATATATACCTACGTAGATCCAAGTGGGTAACAATTTAATTTCTTCGATATATTTGCATTAATCGCTAAAATAATCTACTTATGTTTTTCCAAAAAAGGGCTTACCTCGACAGCCTTTTTTTTTCGGATGGGAAATCATCAAATGACTCCTCCCGCTCTGGGCGGACCAGGAGGCAGTGTCATACTTTTACTGACTAAACCCATCCATGTTCCTTCATCGCCCTTTGTGTTCCGGGGCCACGGTATCTCTTTAGAACAGTCCCGCAACCCCGGCAGGCATCGGCCCTTGCGGACCCCTTCCTATTGCTGACTCTCTTTGAGGCGCGCGTCGAACACGAACGTGCCGTCGACACGGCCTGTCGTCATGAGACAGACGGACGGCGAGCTAGCCCATAGCCCACCGTCCACAGGCCCGCGCGTACGGTGGCCGGGGGCCACGTGGTGGCGTCGGACGCCCGGGGCGTCTCCCGCGGCGGCCGGGACGTTTAGAGGTTCTCTCCCTCTCACGTTCCGCCACCTCCTTCATCCTTAGACACTCGATGACAGTCATACTCCAGCTAGGTCGAAAGTTCTCATCAAAGGTGCAAGAAATTAGCCCAAACACGATTTTTCAATTATAAATGGGACCAACTTTGAGATGTACCTACGCTTTTTACAAACAAAAGGACCATGTACGGACTTCTCTGTAAAAGTTATCCGTGGTCATATATAAAAAAAATACGCGTCGAATTGAGAACTGCCTTCTTTTTGTTTCGTCGGTTAAAAAACCAATCTTGAGGCAACTTACACGTTTGCGGCGGCGACCTCTCGCGTCCGGCCCTGGTGCAAGACATGGTCCGGAGCGAGACGGAATGGGACGCCGACCTCCTTCTGTGAAGCAGTAATGCTAGAGAAGGAGGTGGCGGAACGTGAGAGGGAGAGAACCTCTCAACGTCCCGGCCGCCGCGGCAGACGCCCTGGGCTTCCGGGGCAACCACGTGGCCCCCGGCCACCGTAGGCGCGGGCCTGTGGACGTAGGGCTATGGGCTAGCTCGCCGTCCGTCCGTCTCATGACGACAGGCCGTGTCGACGGCGCGTTCGTGTTCCACGCGCGCCTAAAAGAGAGTCAGCAAAAAGGAAGGGCCGATCCGCAAGGACCGATGTCTGCCGGGGTTGCGGGACTGTTCGAAAGAGATACCGTGGCCCCGGAACAAAAGGGCGATGAAGGAACATGGCTGGGTTTTAGTCAGTAAAAGTCTGACACTCCCTCCTGCTCCGCCCAGAGCAGGAGGAGTCATTTGATGATTTCCCATCCGAAAAAAAAAAACAAAAAATAGGCAACTGACACGGGCGAGGGTCATTCAATGGGGAAGAAAACTGTCAAATAGTGCCACGTAGATGGCGCTGACTGTTTGTTACAAACAAACTGTCAAACTCCATAGAAATTTAACAATATCTTATTATTTTGTGACTTTTTTCAATATTATGGGTCGTTGTGTAGCCTTTGGATGCAAAGAAATAGGCGTTGTCACATTTCCAAGAAATTTGCGCATTAAGAGAAAATGGGAAAAGGCACTGAAACTAAAAAAAATCAAATCAAGTAATTTTTCGAGGTTATGTGGGAAACATTTCAACGAAACAGACTACGAGACCACTTCAGGACTGTTACAAACACTATCGAAGTTGAAATTTCTGTCGTAAGCTTCCAACCTGTGAATAAAAAATGGGTTCTTTTCAAATAACCTTACATTTTGTTACATGGAACTAATGATGTATTGTAGCTTAGTTTATTTATCATTAGATCCTTAGATTAGATCATTAAAAAGCAAAAAGTTAGTGAGTGAAGTTTATAACATAAAGAACCATAATATTGCCTAAAAAACAGCTAAAAGTCGATAAAATGTTAAATTTAATGTACTTTTCGACAAGCACCGCTTTCGGTCCTTGTTGCATTGCTCTTCATTTTTTTCAATTTCTCCTTCAACTGGGTGATACGCCAGGTAGCATACATTGTGCAGCAACACAAATTGAGTAAAAAAAACACGCAAATAATTAAAAAATCGTCCACACAATGCACACGTTTATATCAAAAACTTTTGACAGGTAACAAACTATCAGCGCCACCTTGCGGCGAAATTTCCGGGAAACAACCCCATTCAGAAAATGGAGTGAAATAAACAACGCCGTCTATCGACCAAAATGTTAAACTGCCAAAGTATATTACCTATGCTATAAATTTTTTTTTCATTACTCATACTCTGAAAGTAGGTCTGAAGTTGCCTGAGGAGCGGGTTGAAAGTAATACTTTTCAGCCCTAGGGAGAATCGTTTTCAACTGACAACTGTCAAATTATAAAAAAAAAATAGTTCATTTTTCTATTGAACCATGTTCCAACTTTCTATACAGCCACGATGTAAAATTGAAATAACATAAAGATAAGTATTAATTAAAGAATATATATATTTTAAATATCTTTATTATAAAAGTTTCAACTATTTCTTTAAAATAACATAGATTTGGGAAAAATATTTACCATTTTTCGATGATGAAAATGAAAAATAGGTATTGGCTGAATAGCTGGCCGGCCACAGAAAAAAAAACAAAATAGGTGGGAAAGCGGCAATCCGAATTCCGATCTTCATTAGATTTTTCGAGTTGTATGTTTTTTTTTACTTTCCTTGTATTCGTAATGAAAAGCACAGTGTTTACCTCGGGTTAAAGACTTATTTAGTCCCTCGAACTATTAGCGCCCTCGCTTCGCTCGGGCACCAAACCCCGTCTCGGGACTAAATAAGTTACTTTCACCCCTAGGGTAACAATGTACTATTAAAGCTGGTCAGTCGATTTAAAAGTTATGACTGTGGTGAGCACATTTTTAGTCATTGGTATCATTTTAGTTCAACAGATGTCGCTGCATGTATGTATCTTACATTTGATGATTAGTTCTTCTTGAAAACTTTAAGTTCATATATCTTTTGATAGAATTAACCGATTTCAATGAAACAAACACTAAATCATGCCCCAAGTTACACACAATTTTTATGTATAAACATTGTCAGCATTGAATTCGTAGATTTTACGTGATGTGCGCACAAACAAACAGACAAACAGACAAACAGACAAACAGACAAAAATTTCAAAAATGATGGAAATGGGTTCTGTTACTTATCTTTTCACACGCTGGCTATTTTTTGTTTCAATTTCTTCAATGTACAAAAATGACTTTTCTACAGATTTATTATATGTATAGATTAAGCAACTTAAAAAAAAATATGAAACGACAATTTTGGAGTCAATGATATGTAGTAATTTAATGTATTTTTTATTAGTTGGTATTTCTTTTGGATAAAGAGGAGTAGGCTCCGAAAAACTGCTCGCTCAAGGTCATTTGCTCGGGGTAGTAGTACGTCAAGTGCATAAAACGCACCACGCGAACGCGAGTCGTTTTTCTCGATGGATATAGAGATGGATATAGATTGTAAAATGGGTTTTATGGACGAGTCGTACACTCTACTTTTCACTTAGATTGTAAGAAAATTAAACAGCAACATGTAAATATTGTAAAACTAATTTAAAAAATAATAAATGGACGAAATAAGAAATATAAGTTTATTTCATGCCTTGTTCTTATACTACTAAAGAAACGAATTAAAACGAGGTTATTCTATGAAGTTGTTCGTGTGTCTGTTGGACCGATTGCCTTGGTCTTCGACGAAGATTTTACTTTATGCGCTAGAGGATAAAAAGCGCCTTTATGTCGCCTACGAGATAAAGATGAACTTTTAGAGCATGAGAAGTGAAAAAGTAATTACGCACCGCTTGTTATTTTACTGTCAGCTGCACAATCTGAGGAGTAACTGGGTAGGACGTCTTAATGCTATTCAGTTTCATCTCCGGACACAAAAGGCAAACTAATATTTCATTCTCTTAGAAATAAAGAAAACAGGAATTTCAAATGGAAAAGTCAAGGCCGAAAAATAACGTGAAATGTGAAATAAAAAAAGGAAAGACGGATCTTTTAATTTTTTATTTCGTGACCTTTTGAGTACCTATATGATTGTAGTGATACGATGTGTAGCAGAGTTTAAAAACATCTACACTAATATTATAAAGAGGAAATATTTGTATTTTTGTGTGTATGTTTGTAATGAATAAACTCAACGACTACTGCGCCGATTTCAAAAACTCTTTTACCATTAGAAAGCTACATTCACCTTGAGTAAGATAGGCTATATTTTATCCCCGTACTCCCATGGGAACGGGAACTACGCGGGTGAAACCGCGTGACGTCCGCTAGTCGGTGAATAAAACAGTTAAAATATTCGGCCAGAAGGAGTCGCGGCAGACCTCGTCGAAGATGGCGGGATGAGTTGGACAAGACCAGCGACCAGTGGTCCACATTGGCCTTGAATCGAAACAACTGGAAGTCATGGGTAGATGCAGACTTACAGTATCAGTATCAGAAAACATTCATGAATACCTCTTCCTACACGAGGCAAAACTTTTCTACAAAATATGAAAACGAAGTATCCGGTTAAGGCGGGTCTCCGAGCAAAATTAGCAACTCTATTTAAACGAAATACTGTTAGAATAAAGTTCTAATCACCTTGCACTACAAAGTGGTTGTTACGTCAGTCACTGCGGGCCGAATAATGCGAAATGAGTGGTTTTAATTCTGTATAAAACCAAATAATCGTCTTTTGGAAAAAAAAAACTAGCATTGTTTTCATTATAAATTGCCTATCCATTAGTATAAGTAGCAAATCAAAATAATATGGTTACTTTACGAGGAGTAGCACGTTTTAAACCATCATTTCGCATTTCTGTGGTTTCGTTGTGTGGGGATTTATTAAACAATAGGCAATTTAAAAAAAAGAGCTACAATTTTGGATTTAAGAATATGTAGATATTTTATGTACCTACTTTTACTAGTTTGTATTTCCTTTGGATAAAGAAAGAAGAAAGAAAAGAAAGAAAAAATAAAGATAAAGAGGAGTAGGCTCCAAAAAACTGCTCGCTTAAGGTCGTTTGCTCGGGGAGGCGCCTTGAGTGATGCAACGTTTTTAATATTCGTCTCCGCTGCACGTCTACAGATTTTTTTAATCGTTTTTTACCACTCGCAGAAACGACCAAATGATAAATTATTTCCACGGAACCATACTAACACGATTTTGTCAGAACTCTAATTATTCTACAAATACTTAGGAATGTTTGTATATCAGTCGCACGA
Organism: Xestia xanthographa; assembly: GCA_905147715.2. NCBI lineage: Eukaryota > Metazoa > Arthropoda > Insecta > Lepidoptera > Noctuidae > Xestia > Xestia xanthographa. The sequence continues at coordinate 10,590,147 of LR990649.1, read as the reverse complement.
TCTCAGACTCCCAAGGTTAAGCAACGCTTACTGAGGTTAACCAGTGAATGGGTCACCATCCCCAACACTGATACGCTCCCATGCCTCGGGAAGCACGTTACTGTTTGTGTACTGATACGGTTGTCAATCATAGATCTTTTACAGTCGTTACAATTCAGAAATCCCAAAAGTGTGACAACCAGTCTTTCGTGTATAGTTGGTGCCAGTTAAGATGAGAATAGCGGTCATTGCCCTTTCCCTAATATCTCTTCGTACGAACTAAAACAAATAAACCATGTATCGTTTTTCATTAGAAAAAATGTTGAAGATCACGATAGATGACGATTCACAAGACCTGAACAGGCTTATTTTTGGTTTTCAAAGTTAAGAAGTTTAATAAATGTTGATGGGTCAATGACCGCTATTCTCATCTTAACTGGCACCAACTATAGGTACTTCAGTGACTGGGTTGAGGAAGCCAGGACAGCAGCCTCAGCATCGAGTAAAATATTACTAGCAGCGTTATCCTATTTAGCTCTGTGAGCGAGCAATAGAGTGCAGTACCTATCTTAGAAATTAAACTCACTGATTGTATGAAAAACTTGATATTGCGTTCCAATACACACACATGATGCAGGACACACTGGCTAGCCAGGCCACATCCATCGCAGAGTAGCTCTAAAATATTCAGAAATGGAACGCAACATTTGTCGTAGATTCCCGCCGTTTCTCGTCTTAGCTGTCAATGTCACTGTCAAAACTTTACTTGTGCAAACCGCCAAACGATTTGTTCTTTTGTGAAACGTATAAAATACAGAAACAAATATTAACTGCTACTGTGCTTTATTATTAGTTTCTGTATTTTAAACCTTTCAACACAACGAGAACCTGCCCTACGCTTAGTTATTTCACTTTTGCTCCTAACAATAGCTGAGTTAATTAACTTAAAACAACAAATTTTAGTAATTATTCTAACTGAGTTATTGTAGTAAAGGTCGGCTAGGTTGTGTTGATAGCATTCATTCACTAATAACTATTATATTTAACTTACGAGCTTTCAAAGTCTTGAATGTATTGCCTCAGGCAGTCAAACATCAGTGAAAGTTTTATTTATTTATTTTTGGTACGCCCTCTCCACTGAACTAAAAAAACCGGCCAAGTGCGAGTCGGACTCGCGCACGAAGGGTTCCGTACCATTATCTATACATTAGACAAAACGGAAAAAAAATCACGTTTGTTGTATGGGAGCCCGCCCCCCTTAAATATTAATTTTATTCTGTTTTTAGTATTTGTTGTTATAGTGGCAACAGAAATACATCATCTGTGAAAATTTCAACTGTTTATCTGTCACGGTTCATGAGATACAGCCTGGTGACAGACAGACGGACAGACGGACAGACGGACAGATGGACAGACGGACAGACGGACAGACGGACAGACGAGAGAGTCTTAGTAATAGGGTTCCGTTTTTACCCTTTGGGTACGGAACCCTAAAAACAGTCAGGTTTTTTTTTTTAAATATAAGAACGCGAAAAGTATCTAATATTATTTGGTATTTCAATAAATTACAATTTTAAAAATATCTAAAATGCCGCCTCTAAGGTTTGAACCTTAAGTTTAGAAAATATGAAATAAATCTGAAAAGTAGAACTTTATAAGGACTTTCTAGGAAAATCATTTTGAACTTGATGGAAACAACAGTTTTTGTACAAAAAAGACAAAAAGTTGTAAAAAATAATTTCTGGACTAAGTTTGTAGTATATTCGTATATGCAAGCATTTTTACATAATGGATACCCACTTTTATACTCATAAGTGGGAACACTTATTGTGACGGACGGGAAACTACGGAACCCTACACTGAGCGTGGCCCGACACGCTCTTGGCCGGTTTTCATTTTACAAACGAATTAAACGTCTGTAGCTGAATTAGGCAAAACCCTGTATTTTGACTATCAGCGCCATTTCTTAAGTTAAAAACCCATAGCGTGGTGTTAACTATACAGGAGGATTACTTTTTTATCACTTTCCAAAAAAAATGGGTGAGTATACTATGTGAACGGAGTTGAAGCAAATGGCATACTAAGTTTTTTTTTTACAAAAAAAAAAAACGAAGTTCGAATCATACGCCAATAAGGGATTTTCTTTTTAGCTCTTCCCTAGTCGCTGGATAGATGGCGCTTGGAGTAAGTATGATAATGCAAGGAACGGAACCTAAAAAAACTGATTTTAACAAAGCGCAAGAAATGTTGGTTATATTCGGAAGGTTAAGCAAATGAAAGTATCAGTCAACGAGAGTATGTGACGTGACACAATGTTTTTTTTTCAAGCGTTTTGGCTTTGGCATAGGATGATCAACGCCATCTATAGAGTTCTTGGAAACTAAGTTTTTTTTTAAAACCTCAAAAGGAAAACCTCTCATCGCGTATTATTTGAAATTCGATATTTAAATTTTTATTTTTCAAAATATCTTTTTCTTTGTTCTAATATGAGAAGTTTACTTGAAATATGTAGCGTTTTTTGATGATGGATCAATTTTTTTCTAAGCTGTGGAAAAAAGAAAAAAACCGGCCAAGTGCGAGTCGGACTCGCGCACGAAGGGTTCCGTACCAATTATTATAAAAAAATCACGTTTGTTGTATGGGAGCCCCCCTTAAATATTAATTTTATTCTGTTTTTAGTATTTGTTGTTATAGCGGCAACAGAAATACATCATCTGTGAAAATTTCAACTGTCTAGCTGTCACGGTTCATGAGATACAGCCTGGTGACAGACAGACGGACAGACGGACAAACAGCGAAGTCTTAGTAATAGGGTTCCGTTTTTACCCTTCCTTTGGGTACGGAACCCTAAAAAAAAACTAGGTTTGCCATAAGCTCCTACTCCGTTCACCTAATAAACCATTTTTTTTTGGAAAGTGTTAAAAAAGTCCTCCGGTATAGGCAGTGTCCTTCTTTGGGCTAAACATTCGTTATGAAATGTAATCGATACCTGTCACGATGGCCATTCTCATGTTCCTGGTTGAAATTGGTTGTCTAAATTCAGGCAAGTACCAATAAAGTCTCATTTTATATGTACTTTCTAAGTTTATCTATAGATAAACTTAGAAAGTACATATTAGTACATTATGATATAAGTGCGGTAAGTTGAAAATTACAGCCGAGGCGATATTGCTAGCTCGAGCCGTAGGCGAGGGTTATAATAAAGCAGAGGCTGTAATTATCAAAGCGCACGTATGTCATACGACGTTTTATAACATATTTGCGAGGAAATAAATAAAACTCGGACTTTCTTAAACGAATTTAAATCTTTTACTTGTTCACAAATTAGCGATGCGCGCGCATCAGCGCTTTTTTTTTAAGGCAAAGACACAAAAAACAGCCAGTATTACTAATAAAGTAAATTAATATTTTTGTGTTTTTGTTACAGAAAAATGCTTGTAATTTATTGTCAAAATTAATTAAATTAAAGAATTAAATGTTTATTTATTATATTTCATCTCCCACAGTTAATTTTATTCATAAAATGTTGACCACTTTTCTGACATAAAAACTCTTTGCTAAGATTTAAAAAAGTACCGTTCCCTTTTGACGGGGCGCATCTTGATAAACCGTGCGTCTATATAGATACTCTGTGGTTGTACATTACATTACTGCACAAGTACGTAATGAGATACATTACGATATTGAAATGGGTGAAATAAGAGACCCTTTACGAGCAAATGTGTTATAAAAATAATATACACACAATACATAAATAATGTACCTACATATATAATGTTTTTCCCTTATCGATTTCAGTACATGTGTCAATGTGGGAAAAACATCGTAAGGAAACCTGGGATTATAAGTAACATCAATCTGAAATTGCCTATCCGCCTTGCTTGAGCAAGCGCGGTGATATACTTATATCCATTCCTTCACTGTTAGAAAAAAGCCTTCATTGTCACTAGTGCCCTTAACAGTTACATGATGGAACTAGTGTTGTATTTTATAATCACTAGTTCCATTTTGAAAGAATCTGAAAATAATGGAACGTGTTTATTTTTTTTAATCACTAGTTCCACTAGTAAGACTAACAGTTCCATGATGGAACTACTGTTGTTTTTTTATAATCACTAGTTCAACTTTGAAAGAATCTGAAAATAATGAAACTAAGTACATACATTGCAGTACCTAAGACAAAAGTTTCAGAAAAAGTACTACCTACTTTTCTCGGAGCAATGAAACTTATAACAAGGTGAAAGCAATAGAAAGTTGCCCCTGTAGGTGAACCTAGCTGTAGCAATTGTACACAGCAATAGAATAAATGATGGGCCAACACAGCTGGGAGTCTATTACCAATGAGACAAGCGAGACGTCCCAAATTAGTGCATTCTATCTCTGCAGTTCCAATCGATACGCGAAGTACGGAGCTCTTTGTGGAGATCAGAATAAATAATACATGAACTGCTGACCAACTCTTTGGACTGGGAACCTAATAAAGAAAGGTTTCGCGTAAATATTTCAGTTTGTGCCAAATAACAGACAGTTTGTTCCAGTTTTACTACAAACTAACTGCATCCCGCGACTTAAAAAGCCTAAATGCATGACATAAAGTGAGGACTTTTAATTGGCTGTCATGTCTCACATACATTTTTTTTATTCTGTTTAATTTAGCTGTAACTCTTCCATAGTATTTTAAGCCTATAGCTCCCATGAATAATATAGTTTTCCGGTAGTGAAAGATTTTTTTTTGGAATTAGTTCGTTAGTTCCAGAGATTACCCCCTCCATACTCGTACAAACTAGCAAACAAATTTTATTATTATCTATACTTAATATTATAAAGCTGAAGAGTTTGTTTGTTTGTTTGTTTGAACGCGCTAATCTCAGGGACTACTGGTTGGAATTGGAAAATTCTTTTAGTGTTGGATAGTCCATTTCTTGAGGAAGGCTATAGGCTATATAACATCACGCTACGACCAACAGGTGCTGAGTAGCGAGGGTGAAACCGCGGGGAACAGCTATAAGCTATATTATGTGATGCAGACGAAGTTGCGCGGGTCAGCTAGTACTATATAAATCTCGATTACCACTGACTGACTCACTGACTGACATAATTGTTCTCCCAGATGGTGGATGGGGAGGTGGGTATATTTTGACAGATAAGTAAACAAGTAACTCCCGCGAGTATGGGAAAAGTGCCAAACCTCCCCTTTTCGCCCCCCTTCCTCCCCCTCCCTATCGTATCTCGGGAACAAAGAGGCTTGGAACAATTTTTTTTTCCAGATTCGTATAGAGGAGGCTCGGAAAAGTAAAAATCAGTTTTCAAAAGTTGACCCACTTATCCCCCTTCTCCCCCCTTTAGGCGGATCTCGGAAGTTGAGAGACGTGGAACATTTTTTTTTTTCAGATTCGTAAGAAGGGGCAACGCGTTAGTCAAAATCATTTTTAAAAACACCCCACTCTCCCCCTTCACCCCTCCCCCCATCGTATCTCGGAAACTAGGACACGTAGCGGCTTTTTGATTTTTACTATAAATTATTATTGAGGAGCGTTTAAATTTGTATACGGAGGGTATCCTCCTCTCCCCAACCTCCCCTAAAAATAAAAGGGCTATAACTTCGTAACGGTTAGAGATAGCCAATATGTGTTTGAACAAATATGTTCGGTGGTGGTAGGTCCTGAGTGGAGCGAACCTGCGAGACCGAGTGGAGCGAAGGGGGGAGGTGGCGAGCGAAGCGAGCCGGCGACCTCCGCAGCGTAACGAAGGTTGAGTCAACCAATCATGGATGGGTTTTAGTCAGTAAAAGTCTGACACTCCCTCCTGCTCCACCCAGAGCAGGAGGAGGAGGCATTTGATGATAAACCATCCGAAAAAAAAAGGGTGCTATGAAAGAATATATGTCATTATTAGGGAGAAGCTCTGTTGTTTTATCCAGATTTTCTTAGTGGCAAATCAGAGTGTATTTGTGACTGATAAAAACAGTGATATTATGATCTATCTAGTGAAATGTGAGTGCTATACCCAAAAGTTCATCTGTCCAAACACAGGCGTGATTTTAAGTTATTATAAGCCTTCTCTTCTCTTCTTCAACCCTTACTCTTTATTTGCATATAGGTACATCTCCATCATTACACTGACATCAGGTCATGACCAATAAGTCACCCAATGCTGAGTGTAGGTCTCTTCCAAATTTCTCCACTTTCGGCGATTTTGTGTCACGGCTAACCAGCCTTATCTACACTAATATTAAAAAGAGGAAAGATTTGTATTTTTGTATGTTTGTAATGCAAACTGAAAAACTACTGCGCCGATTTCAAAAATTCTTTCACCATTAGAAAGCCACGTCTTTACTGAGTAACATAGGCTATATTTTATCCCCGTAATCCCACGGGAACGGGAACTACGCGGGTGAAACCGCGTGACGTCCGCTAGTCCCTTATAAATAGCCGATTTAAAATCCGTACCTTGAAAGTTGGTGGCTTTGAGGAACAAAGCTCATTCCTATATTACCACATTCATCAAACTGGGCCTAAGATGTTCGCTTAAGCGCAAGCTTCAATTAATACGGAGAAATTAATTAAAACTTTCAGCGTTTGGCTTTGTGTGTCGTGTGGAATATAATACGAATAAAATTAGCTGTAGCGGTTTCCTGTCTTCTGGAAGATTTCCCAGTAGCGTATACGTATATACAATTGTACAATTCATATTATTATGTTCCTTAGGGCATTTTACTTGCGACATAACGAGCTCGAGGCTTTGAAATGACATATAATTATGAAATAGTGGAAAGTTAATTTTAATATTATACTTTTTCCATATAATTGCATGTTATGTTTTTTTGTGTGTACATAAATAAATAAATTATAATCTGTGATGGATGAGGTTTGAACCGAATTGTTTTAGCAGTCAGAGGACAGTTATGATTGATTTGTGTTTGGAAAATCGGTATATTGATTAAATACTATGTTTTTCCGTTACTTCGTCCGCATTAGTGTCAAAAAATATCCAACGGGATCATACTGCCGGGATAGAAACACCACCCACACTACCACTATTGCCACCATGCCATGCCATTATTCCACTATGTTTGAAACCGGATCACGGTCCATCTATACCTATGCAAAGTTTTCGTTAAAATCTGTTAAGCCTTTAAAATGTAACAGAAAGACAGACAAACAGAGTTACTGTCGCATTTATATGAGAACTAGCTGATGCCCGCGGCTTCGCACGCTTGACAAAGCATATACTAAAACTTTCCTCTTAATCCACTCTATCTATTAAAAAACTCGCATCAAAATCCGTTGCGTAGTTTTAAAGATCTAAGCTTACATAGGGACAGACATACGCGGCAGGGGACTTTGTTTTATAATATGTAGTGATAGTGATAGTGATGGGTGTGCCTTTGTCAAACTTCGGAGAAAACCAGCTTGTGGATTTATTCGGATATCTGGATAATAAATTCTTGCAATACCTTGTACTTAGGTAGTTCGGAGCAGAAGTTGGAACCATTGCAAACAGAGAGCGCATTTGTTTCAGCATTCCTGTGTGGACAATGTTATCTCTTCTTCAAACGATCGGGCGAACGTTGTGCTAAATAATGTAGCTTTGTTTATTGTAGTTCAGTTGGAAAATGGAGCTCGTGGCTAACAAATAACAGCTGCTTTAAATCATCAATACAACCCTCTAAGTTCATTTTAACCCACTGAATGACTTTTCATGAAATAGTTATTCTTGTTTATCGTGTAGTTAGTGCTTAATCAGTAGGGCTATTACGTATCTCTGTTGACAGCTCGAAATAAGGTAACTGGGCTCAGTGTCCATCATATACTGTCAAAAGGTTACTCGTAGTTTCGTATTATGTATGACTAGTCGCGATCAAAATTTGATCGCGACTGGAACCAATGAAGTCATATTTAATACTAGCTTCTGCCCGCGACTTCGTACGCGGAACCTGTTGCTTATGCAAGCGACAACGGGGTCGTCAAAATCGAAGATCTGAAACGTCTGATGTCGAATTTTAAGAGCCCGGGGACGGGAATACAACGAGATGCGCGAGACGATTCGAGACGTTCCAGATCTTTCATTTTTGTAAGTCAACAGGAAATGCCCATCAGACCAAACAACACTTGCTAAGACGTCATTCCTATGTAGCTGGGCTCTTGGAGTTCCACAACAGGTGTTCCAGATCTTAGATTTTTATAAGTCAACAGAAAGTGCTCATCAGATTGAACAACTTTTGCTAAAACTTCATTCCTATATATATGTTATAGTGTAGCTGGGCTCTTGAAGTTCCACATCAGGTGTTCCAGATCTTCAACAGAAAATGCTCATCACGTGGAACAATTTTTGCTATGGTACCATTTTTGTATCTCTTATAGTTCAGCTGGTCTGTTGCGGTTCTGCATCAGGTGTTTGTTTTCAAGATAAAAGTCAACAGGAAATGTCCATCAGACCGAACAACACTTGCTAAGACGTCATTCCTATGTGTTATGGTGTAGCTGGGCTCTTGGAATTCCACATCAGGTGTTCCAGATCTTCGATTTTTATTAGTCAACAGAGAGTGCTCATCAGATTGAACAACTTTTGCTAAAACGTCATTCCTATATATATGTAAGTGTAGCTGGGCTCTTGGAGTTCCACATCAGGTGTTCCAGATCTTCAAATTTATTCTCTCAGCAGAAAATGCCCATCACGTGGAACAATTTTTGCTATGGTACCATTTTTGTATCTCTTATAGTTCAGCTGGTCTGTTATGGTTCTGCATCAGGTGTTCAAGTTTCCAAGATAAATTATAGCCTATATCTTGCCCAGACTTAATACCTATACAACAACAAAAAAATCATTCAAATCCGTCCAGAAGTTCCGAAGATTAGCGTGTACAAACAAACAGACAAACAGACAAACAGACAGACTTTTTTTTTTGGATTCGTGCTCTATTACTGTTTCTAAACCCCCCTCAATTATTTATTTTTTAATATATTCAATGTACAGACACAGTTTTTCTACTGTTTTATTATATGTATAGATATAGATATAGATGACTTCATTGGTTGTCATAGTGGCTGATAGTCACCGCAACTCATTTTGCCAGACGCTTTCGTATCGATACTTATATTATTTCGATTATGTAAGCATATTGGACATCAAATTGATGACAACTGAGTTTGAAGTGGCTTTCGTAGTCACCGTAAAGTGATATCCACTCAGTGCGATACGTAATACCAATTTTTTAACACCCTTGCTCGTAAAGCTGATGTAATTCCACCGGTTTTAAATATGTAAAGCGGGTCATAAAAAACGCGTGTGTTACCAAAGCAAATAGTTAAGTTATAGTCCATACAAATTCCATAACAGTATTATTTCCCATTTCAAATATGGAACTGATCGCCGCCGCACGACTCCAGCTAGAGAGCAGCGCGCTGTTGCTATTCAAATTTCGAACTAATCGCCGCGCGGCGCCAGTCAGTAGGCAGCGCTAGCGCGCTGTTAAAATCGCGGGAAAGCAACAGTGTGCATTCACAGATTGAGTTTATTTAAAATAAAAAAAAAACAGTTTATTCGGTAATTTAAAAACTTGGCTGCATGCTCTAGCGTCTTTGCCAACATTTTCACGCAACCACGGCAGAAAATAATCCTCGCGCCATTTTTCTCAAATTTTCTTTTCTTTGTACTTGTATTGTGAAATGTTTTTTGTTTTTCTGTATCCTCGCAAATGTGTTAAAAAACGTCGTACGATATACGTGCGTATTGGTTATAACATGCTCGGCTCAATTACGCCCTCGCCTTCGGCTCAGGCTGAAATTCCGCCTCGCATGTTATAACCATCTTAACGCACTAATATCGTAATGTACTATTATGACATTCTGGGTTGTCATCAAAGTTCGGTGTACAACCGAAGCTTGATAGTCACTGGATATCAGAAAGATACGTAATAGGCCTACTGGTGTCGGAGTTTTTATGCCGCCCAAGAGCCTCTGACTTGCCTTTACATACCGTCGAAAAATATCTCTGACATGCTGGTTTCGTCACGATGTTATAGTGATATGTTATTTCAAATAGTTATTGAATGGGGTTTAATAAACTTGTAGGGTTATGGTTATTATTGATTTTAATGATTATAATTCTATAACTACATACGTGTTACTCGCGCAACTCGTTTTTCATCAACATATAACAGGTTATAATTATGTTGATGAAAAACGAGTCGCGCAAGTAACAACAACAACAACAGCCCATAACCTCCACTGCTGGACATAAGCCTCTCCCATGATGGGAGGAATTTGCCGTAATCTCCATGCTTGGCAGGCGGATTGGAGTATAACACTAACCTGCAAATTGCAAAAAACCTTACAAAACTTGACTTTCCTGGCGCTTCCACCGTAAGGTAAAACGGGAACAATATTGCTTCGGGATGTATCCTTTCCTTATTTTTTTACCTACAATAACGAGATGTTCATTTTGTTATGTAAGAGCCCATTTCCTGTGATTTGTAGCTTATTAGGGCGCTTGTTCACGAGCATCTTCATTGTCATTAAAAGCAGCAGTATTTCTATAGAATAAGGTTACTTTTGGCCTAAAACTGACACTAAAAATAAGTAACCATTATTTATTTATTTAATACTAGCTTCTGCCCGCGACTTCGTACGCGGAACCTGTTGCTTATGCCAGCGACAACGGTGTCGTCAAAATCGAAGATCTGATACGTCTGATGTCGAAGCGCAATTCTCTATCTGTGAACGTCTCCGACTCGCGAGACAGTGCGTGTTGTTCACGATCAGCAGTCAGTCGCGCATCACGTTCCCCACTTGTCTCTAGATACTTAGAAGTCGATGTGTAGATACGCTGAGAACTCAAGCGTAATTCTCTTTCCATGAACGTCTCCAACTCGCGAGACAATGCAGACGTTCACGATCAGCGGTCAGTCGCGCATCATATTCTTTACTGGTCTCTACGTAGAGACCTGAATGTAGATGCGTAAATACGCTGAGAATGCAGGCGTGCTTCGCGATCCGAAGAGGTTTCCACGGAGCGAGTTGAAGCCTGATGTTCTCGAGCAGCATCAAGTCTCTCCTGACGCTCTTCGGTAGATTCTTGGGATCTTATCCTCCTCCTCAATCTTTTAGCTCCTTTGGAACATTGGGAAAGATTTGACCTCTTTCTAGGCATTGTTATAGTTTTATTAAAATCTAAGTGACTGCTCCGCTGCGTTACCGGGTAGGCTACCGTGTCACGAAGATAAATGGAAAAGGAAATTAAACACTAAAATAACATAAGCCGGAAGGCATATTTATTCGATAATATAAAAAAATAAAAGGTAGTTTTGGCCAGTACAGTCACATTTTCAATGATATACCATCGTCATCGAAAATCAGTCCTAAACTGTTAACACCTTCACCGCGTGGAGGTACTCCCAGCTTAAGTTATTTTAAATTAGTGATAGCTTTGCACATCAGATGTTTCTGATCTTCGATTTTTATTCAACAGGAAATGCCAATCAGACCAAACAACTTTTGCTAAGACGTCATTCCTATATGTGTTATGGTGTAGCTGGGCTCTCGGAGTTCCACAACAGGTGTTCCAGATCTTCGATTTTTATAAGTCAACAGAGAGTGCTCATCAGATTGAACAACTTTTGCTAAAACTTCATTCCTATATATATGTTATAGTGTAGCTTGGATCAGGTGTTCCAGATCTTTAACAGAAAATGCTCATCACGTGGAACAATTTTTGCTATGGTACCATTTTTGTATCTCTTATAGTTCAGCTGGTCTGTTGCGGTTCTGCATCAGGTGTTTGTTTCCAAGATAAAAGTCAACAGGAAATGCCTATCAGACCAAACAACACTTGCTAAGACGTCATTCCTATGTGTTATGGTGTAGCTGGGCTCTTGGAGTTCCAGAACAGGTGTTCCAGATCTTCGATTTTTATAAGTCAACAGAGAGTGCTCATCAGATTGAACAACTTTTGCTAAAACGTCATTCCTATACATATGTTATAGTGTAGCTGGGCTCTTGGAGTTCCACATCAGGTGTTCCAGATCTTCAAATTTATTCTCTCAGCAGAAAATGCCCATCCGGTGGAACAATTTTTGCTATGGTACCATTTTTGTATCTCTTATAGTTCAGCTGGTCTGTTGTGGTTCTGCATCAGGTGTTCAAGTTTCCAAGATAAATTATAGCCTATATCTTGCCCAGACTTAATACCTATACAACAACAAAAAAATCATTCAAATCCGTCCAGTAGTTCCGAAGATTAGCGTGTACAAACAAACAGACAAACAGACAAACAGACAAACAGACAGAATTTTTTTTTTGATTCGTGTTCTTTTCCTGTTTCTAAACCCCCCTCAATATTTTTTTTTTTAATATATTCAATGTACAGACACAGTTTTTCTACTGTTTTATTATATGTACTAGCTTCTGCCCGCGACTTCGTACGCGGATCCTGTTGCTTATGCCAGCGACAACGGGGTCGTCAAAATCGAAGATCTGAAACGTCTGATGTCGAATTTTAAGAGCCCGGGGACGGGAATACAACGGGATGCGCGAGACGATTCGAGACGTTCCAGATCTTTCATTTTTGTAAGTCAACAGGAAATGCCCATCAGACTAAACATTTTTATAAGTCAACAGGAAATGCCCATCAGACCAAACAACACTTATAAGACGTCATTCCTATGTGTTATGGTGTAGCTGGGCTCTTGGAGTTCCACAACAGGTGTTCCAGATCTTCGATTTTTATAAGTCAACAGAGAGTGCTCATCAGATTGAACAACTTTTTGCTAAAACTTCATTCCTATATATATGTTATAGTGTAGCTGGGCTCTTGGAGTTCCACATCAGGTGTTCGAGATCTTCGATTTTTATTAGTCAACAGAGAGTGCTCATCAGATTCAACAACTTTTGCTAAAACGTCATTCCTATATATATGTTAGTGTAGCTGGGCTCTTGAAGTTCCACATCAGGTGTTCCAGATCTACAACAGAAAATGCTCATCACGTGGAACAATTTTTGCTATGATACCATTTTTGTATCTCTTATAGTTCAGCTGGTCTGTTGCGGTTCTGCATCAGGTGTTTGTTTCCAAGATAAAAGTCAACAGGAAATGCCCATCAGACCAAACAACACTTGCTAAGACGTCATTCCTATGTGTTATGGTGTAGCTGGGCTCTTGGAGTTCCACAACAGGTGTTCCAGATCTTCGATTTTTATAAGTCAACAGAGAGTGCTCATCAGATTGAACAACTTTTTGCTAAAACTTCATTCCTATATATATGTTATAGTGTAGCTGGGCTCTTGGAGTTCCACATCAGGTGTTCGAGATCTTCGATTTTTATTAGTCAACAGAGAGTGCTCATCAGATTCAACAACTTTTGCTAAAACGTCATTCCTATATATATGTTAGTGTAGCTGGGCTCTTGAAGTTCCACATCAGGTGTTCCAGATCTACAACAGAAAATGCTCATCACGTGGAACAATGTTTGCTATGATACCATTTTTGTATCTCTTATAGTTCAGCTGGTCTGTTGCGGTTCTGCATCAGGTGTTTGTTTCCAAGATAAAAGTCAACAGGAAATGCCCATCATACCAAACAACACTTGCTAACACGTCATTCCTATGTGTTATGGTGTAGCTGGGCTCTTGGAGTTCCACATCAGGTGTTCGAGATCTTCGATTTTTATTAGTCAACAGAGAGTGCTCATCAGATTCAACAACTTTTGCTAAAACGTCATTCCTATATATATCTTAGTGTAGCTGGGCTCTTGGAGTTCCACATCAGATGTTCCAGATCTTTGATTTTTGTAAGTCAACAGAGAGTGCTCATCAGATTGAACAACTTTTGCTAAAACGTCATTCCTATATATTATGTAAGTGTAGCTGGGCTCTTGGAGTTCCACATCAGGTGTTCCAGATCTTCAAATTTATTCTCTCAGCAGAAAATGCTCACCACGTGGAACAATTTTTGCTACGGTACCATTTTTGTATCTCTTATAGTTCAGCTGGTCTGTTGTGGTTCTGCATCAGGTGTTCAAGTTTCCAAGATAAATTATAGCCTATATCTTGCCCAGACTTAATACCTATACAACAACAAAAAAATCATTCAAATCCGTCCAGTAGTTCCGAAGATTAGCGTGTACAAACAAACAGACAAACAGACAAACAGACAAACAGACAAACAGACAGAATTTTTTTTTTTGATTCGTGTTCTTTTCCTGTTTCTAAACCCCCCTCAATTATTTTTTTTTTAATATATTCAATGTACAGACACAGTTTTTCTACTGTTTTATTATATGTAATAGATAGCGGACGTCCCGCGGTTTCACCCGCGTAGTTCCCGTTCCCGTGGGAGTACGGGGATAAAATATAGCCTATGTTACTCGTGGATAATGTAGCTTTCGAATGGTGAAAGATTTTTTTAAATAGGTCCAGTAGTTTTTGAGCCTATTCATTACAACCAAACAAACAACCAAACAAACAAAGTTTTCCTCTTTATAATATTATATATAAGTATAGACAGTATTTAAAACCATTTACACTAAATTAAATACGTAATCCTTTACTCGGCCTTCTCGCAGAACCACAAACATTCCAACATTATCGTCTTCCATTCATCAGCAAACAAGTCCTATCCAGGATTAACCATGCATCTCGAATTAAACATGACGCCTGTAATTCTCGAAAGGTAAGGCAGAGGTATATCTAATAGTACACTCACATTTCGCCAGTTATGTTTAAGTCCCATGTTTAAGGGTGCGAGCTTATTCCCATCAACCGGGCGCAAAATCCAGACTCCGTGGTTGCTTCTGAGAAATTTCTGATGGAAAAACCTAATGCCCGACCCGGGAATCCAACCCAAGACCTCATGCTCAGGCCTCAAGTCTGTTATTTTTCATTCCAATACGACCCCATTGTCACTCCAACACCATCCTATTGTCATTTTGTTAAAAGTTCGTAAACTTCATAATGGTCGATCATTGGTCAGTCAATGGTCTCGTAATAGAATTGTGTTATAATGACATTGTCGAGTTGCCATTATTATAAAACCCGTTAGTAGAAATAATTTTCGAAAAACTATTACATTTATTCTCTTACCTTTATATATATCTACTAAATTTGAACATTTATTCATGCCAGATTTCATTTATTGTACAGGGTATAAAAGACCTCATCACAAAACCGTCAACCAAGCATACTGTACATCAAACTAAGTAACTTTACGCAAAAATTATTGCTGGGAAACGACTTTTTTTTTTGGGGTGAAACATCATGTTTTGTGGTAAAACTCAATGTCACGCACTCAAAACATTGTGCTGATGGATGTATTAAATAGTACGGCGTTCGTGGAGGTGTAGTAAAAATCTTATATTAAAAACTTGTTTATTGAAAAACAAACTTGTCTAAAAGTTGGAACTTTGACCCCCAATACCTCCGTAACTAGAAGGTTCCCAGGTATGGTGTAGATAAAAAAATGATAGCAGTGACGAGGAGAACAATTGGCTTTCGGCTTCATTAAGAGGTGTTTTACACCCTTTGTTTTTACATATTATTTATCAAAGTTTTAAGCAATCTGAAGTAGTCAGAATTTCGTAAATAGCAAAAAACATTAAATTTATGTGTAACGCGGATAAATATGAAAATAGACAACTCCATATTTTATCTGTTTAGCTGTCAAATTCAAATGTCAAAACTTTAGCAGATTATCGCTTATGCCAGTCATTCATTTGTCATCATTATGTAAGAGATTTCCATTTCTTTCAATGGAGCGTCAGTAGTTAACCATTGGAAAGTCATAATGACGCCATGAGAATAATAGATTACCAAACTTGTCAAAATCAACAATTATGGAATCAATGATAGATCATTGTGACACTATTGTAATAGCAGACTCGGCTCCCAGCCCGCTTAGCATGAATGCCGTAGACACAAAAGAGAATCGACAAATCTTTTGTTCATCTGTCATTTTGTCGATTCAATGACAAATAAACAAAAGATTTGTCGTTTCTCTTTCGTGTGTTTCACCAACAAGGCAGTCGTATTAAAAATATGTTTTTATAGACCGAGCAGTTTCGAGAAACGAGAAAGATTATGAACTTTCTTGCATATTTGCAATCAAGTTCATAATCTTTCTCGTTACCTATCCTACTTCTCATCTTGCAAAGCCATCCAAGGTTTTCTAGGAAAACTTATTTATTTGAAAGATAAAATGGAAAGCAGCTGATATCTAACACTTCTCACAGGTATTAAATTTTTCTCAAGTATCAAATAAAAATTGTTTTTTCTTTACTAGGTAAAGCTGAGTAAATATTAGGATGGTGATAATATTCTTCACTATCACTACATATAACAAAACTACGCAACGTATTCTGATGCGGGTTTTTTTAATAGATAGAGTGATTCAAGAGGAAGATTTTAGTATATAATTTGAGGGCGGGTGAAGCCGAGGGCATCAGCTAGTCTACACTAATATTATAAAGAGGTAACATTTGTTTGTAAGTTTGTATGTTTGTAAGTTTGTATGTAGGGGGTAATCTCCGGGAGTAAAGAACCAATTTTAAAAATTGTTTCACTGGTAGAAAGCTACATTATTCGTGAGTGCTATAGGCTATATTTTATTCCCGTACTTCCACGGGAACGGGAACAACGCGGGTGAAACCGCGGGACGTCAGCTAGTTTGCTATAAAACTTAATCGTTTTGGAAAATAATTAAATGCTATGAAGTTTAAACAGGATGAACCGTATCACCAGCTTCACCCGCGGTCTACCTCAACGGCGATATCCACCGCTAGGCGCCCAGTGAGCCACGATCATATTTTATCTACACTAATATTATAAAGAGGAAAGATTTGTACGTTTGTGTGTGTTTGTAATGAATAAACTCAAAAACTACTGCGCCGATTTCAAAAATTCTTTTACCACTAGTAAGCTACATTCACTCTGAGTAACATAGGTTATATTTTATCCCCGTAATCCCACGGGAACGGGAACTACGCGGGTGATTTCTTTTTTATATTTTAGGAAAGTTCAAAAAACAATTTGCCAATATCAAGCTTCACAGATAAATACAAAATTATTACTTCCTTATAGTATAAGTTACCTTATATTTAATGAGTGTTAGTTAGTTTATCTTTAGAGCTCTTGGTTAAATAATAACAGCCGCTCGGGTCGATCGTTAGGTTAAGCCGTGCTTATCTAGGTTGGTCTGTGGATGGGTGCCTCTGAAAGCATGTTAAGCCGTTGGTCCCGGCTGTCATTTGTAGATCTTTGACAGTCGTTAGGTAGTCAGAGGCCCCAAAAGTCTGACAACCAGTCGTACCAAGGGTCGTATATTATTACCGTACCGTTCGTATCGTATTACCCGGTACTAATTGGGTTATGGAGATCAGATAGGCAGTCGCTCCATGTAAATTACTGGTATTCAGCTGCATCCGGCAAAACTGGAAGCCGACCCCAACATAGTTGGGAAAAGACTAAGCAGATGAAGATGAGTTAGTTTATCTTTGTCCACCTCTCCGGGTGCATTTGCGTTACGTGACCAGCCCACTAACGAAATAACGAAGACATATCTATAAAAAAACCTAAATAACAATTCTTATTCCTTCCCCAGTTGTTATTTTGTCAAATCGTGAATCGAGGCAAGTCAAGTGCCGTGAAGTGTACTTAAGGCACTTGACTATAATTGCTTAGAATATAAATGTAAGCCACCGCAAATTGTTCTGAATGGTTCCAAATTGAGCTTCTATTTACACTTCTCCATTTAAAGCTGTTAATGAGTTGTGTTAATATTTTTGTGTAAATTACTTCAACTCAACAAGCTCCCTTGTGGTTGGTTGAAATGAAACAAATTGGAATTTTATGACACTGCTCCTTATTGAAGCATTCTAACGACAATTTTCAATAACTTACTATAGTTGGTGCCAGTTAAGATGAGAATAGCGGTCATTGCCCTTTCCCTAATATCTCTTCGTACGAACCAAAACAAATAGACATGTATCGTTTTTCATTACAAAAAATGTTGAAGATCACGATAGATGACGATTCCAGACTTGAACAGGCTTATTTTTGGTTTTCAAAGTTAGGAAGTTTAATAAATGTAGGTGGGTCAATGACCGCTATTCTCATCTTAACTGGCACCAATTATAAACTAGCCGATTTCGGTAGGTTGCTATTTCGGCTCTTTAGTAAATAAAACCACGATCATTTCAATCCCGCGGGATCAGTTTAATAAATTATTATTTTTATGTCATTTTCTTTAGTAGATTGGTCACGCAATTAAAATTAAAAAAAAATGCCGTCGAATTTCGCTATTTCTGTCTATTTGTAATTTTGCTTACTGGATGGTTAGAAACAAAACGTCACAGAAAAGTTTTCTTTGATTTTTCTATGAATCAAGTGACAGGTAGGTGAGGCGGATAGGATATTCTTTGTTTATAGAAACACCAATAGTTATGGAAGAAGGCACATTAACCAACAGTTATACGTAAGTAAGTTATAGACGACCTGATTGGCTCATCACACAAACACTTGCTCCGACCGGCATTCGAACCCGGGACCCTAAGAACGTAAGGCAGCCTGACTACCGCTGCGCCATTTGGGTCGGATAAATATGTATTTACAAACAAAAAGTATCTATGTAGTATATCAACTATCTGGTGTCCACGACACAAGCCTCGTTGCTTAGTGTGGCACTAGATGGCGCTGTGTGTAATCTCCAGCGATATTTATTTATTATTATTATAGAAAACGGCTATTAGTCAAGCAGTGAACTGCTGTAGGCTGATGATGTTAATGATACACCTCATACATCACCTTAACAGTTTCTTCAAGAAGATACCTATTTTAATGTATTGAACTACCACTGTTGGCTGCCTTGGTCGAGGTCCTGGATTCCATTCTCGGGTCGGGCAAAGTGTTATTGAGTTTTTCCATCAGGAATTTCTCAGTAGAAGCCACGGAGCTTGGATTTGTGCCCGGTTGATGGCAATTGGTTCTCCCCCAATTACATGTACGTAAACAAAACTGGTGAAATATGGGTGTACTATTAGGTACACCTCTGGATAACCCTTCAGGGAATACAGGCGTGATGTTATATCTATAGTTGGTGCCAGTTAAGATGAGAATAGCGGTCATTGACCCACCTACATATATTAAACTTCTTAGCATTGAAAACCAAAAATAAGCCCATTCAAGTCTGGAATCGTCATCTATCGTGATTTTCAACATTTTTTTGTAATGAAAAACGATACATGGTTTATTTGTTTTGGTTCGTACGAATAGATAGTAGGGAAAGGGCAATGACTGCTATTCTCATCTTAACTGGCACCAACTATACAGCTTTCGAGTTCTAGATCACCTGAATAAAAATGTAACTAATTTTGTAAACTACTTTTTTCTAAAGATTTAATTAGATACTTAACTATTATATGACGACCCGATTGGCGCAGCGGTAGTCAGGCTGCCTTACGTTCTAAGGATCCCGGGTTCGAATCCCGGTCGGAGAAAATGTTTGTGTGATGAGCATGGACATTTTGTTTCCGAGTCATGTATGTTTATTATGTATAATAAGTATGTATTTACAAACAAAAAGTATCTATGTAGTATATCAACTATCTGGTGTCCACGATACAAGCCTCGTTGCTTAGTGTGGCACTAGATGGCGTTGTGTGTAATGTCCAGCAATATTTATTTATTATAATAAAGGACTTACACAAAAAAAAAAAAATAACATCAAGGATTTGATTTTCATCATCCAAAAAACATTTTTTGTCGAGTACGTTGCTAAATCCTTTTATAAACATTCATGGGTATTTTTTGCGCAACCATTACATTATCTATTCTACTTTCGTATGTGAATAAAACACGAACGGAATGGCTAATCGAACACGGAAGCGACATTCTTGAAATACTCTGTTTATAAGGAATTTCAATACATGTCCTCATTGCATGCTCATTTTAATACTTTCTGTGTATTTATTGTTTTATATATACAGGGTGTTAAAGTAGTCGCGTGCCATAGCTTAGGGGTAGGTTCAGTATCGATAAAGGAACCCACGAAAAAAAAATTAAACATAAAAAAATATATTTCAAGATCAACCTAATTTAGTACCTACTAACTTAAAATAGCAATCGTTTAGAATTTTTGTTTTTAGAATATTTGTTTAAAT
This sequence comes from Xestia xanthographa, assembly GCA_905147715.2. Classification (NCBI taxonomy): domain Eukaryota; kingdom Metazoa; phylum Arthropoda; class Insecta; order Lepidoptera; family Noctuidae; genus Xestia; species Xestia xanthographa. Next base: position 10,570,022 of record LR990649.1, on the reverse strand, counting down.
GCTTTAATGCTTTACTTACCTACCTATTTGTACTAAATTATGTTGATCTTGCAATATTTTTTTTGTTTTTTTTATTTTTTTTGTTTTTATTTTTTCTGGGTTCCTTTATTGATACTGAACCTACCCCTAAGCTATGGCACGCGACTACTTTAACACCCTGTATATTATAAAAAAAAGTTACAATTAAAATAAATATATTTAGTTACTGACAGAAACCACAATATAGGACCACAGCAACTGGAGTACGTACAACTTAGCGTAATGGGGGATCGGGCTAATTTGGACCTGGAGCGGCCCACCTGGTACCGTACTCGGCTTAGAGACTCCCAGGAGCACCATGGCAGTTGGCAGCCCCTGTAGGGTCAACATAGTCAGCTGTAGAGGGGCTGACTATCATAGGGTAGATGACACCATCATCATCATCTGCCTAGCCTTTTCCCAACTATGTTGGGGTCGGCTTCCAGTCTAACCGGATGCAGCTGAATACCAGTATTTTACATGGAGCGACTGCCTATCTGACCTCCACAACCCACTTAGTACCGGGTAATACAATACCCCTTGGTAAGACTGGTTGTCAGACTTTTTTGGGCCTCTGAGTACCTAACGACTGTCAAAGATCTACAAATGACAGCCGGGACCAACGGCTTAACGTGCTTTCCGAGGCACGGAGGAAACTCGGTATGTAATGGGTGGTCACCCATCCACAGACCAACCTAGGGAAGCACAGCTTAACCTAACGATCGACCCGTGCGGCTGTTATTATTTAGCCACGAGCTCATGGGGTAGATGACACCATAAAACAATAATTCCAAGACACCAATCACAAAAAAAAGACTTTATTTTGGGCCTGAAAACCCGATTTATTTTCAATTAATTACCAAATTCGATTTTTAGTTGCTTTGAAATCAATAAATAGTTGAGTCATTGAGTTGACTAAACAGCGACGTCACAGTTTGCTATTGCCATACAAAATCTATGAGAGAACTGCGATTTGACAGCTCTTAAAAAGTATCTCAAAAACAAAATAACAAACAACAACAATAATATACACAACTACAACAATAACAATAATATACATATAATATTTTTGAACAAATAATTGAATAAGCTTTTCAAAGTTAGTCATAGAAGTCTCGAATGAAGCCTAACAATTAAATGTAAACGAATACAATACAATAACAGCCAGTGGGAAACTAAGCAAGTTTCTAGGCATTCCTAACTTGGGACTGCGGTAACTTCGCTAACTTCATCTAAGCTAGTATAAACTGTTAAGTTTACAACTTCTACTTGTTTCGAATGATTGCGCTATATTCTAAGGCTTTAGTTATACCTAAGTTTATATAGTTATTACCAATGTATTTACTTATTTAATCATTTTAACTGCGTTGGTTGTTGTGGAGATGGTTAAAGTTTTTTTTTTAGGAATTCTCGTCAGTATAATATAGAGCAGTATTTCGTAATTTAATTTGGTAATATAGACAATTATAACCAAAATATAGGACAGCTATTTGCGACGTTGCTAACTTTCAGAATCATTTTTGTTGACACACTTTACTTTTCTTATTTTCCTATAATATTTTTCTATAACTTGTCTTGTTGGCACACGCCAACACACACGTATTGTGAGGTTATTGGATCAATTTATTTATTTATTAGCTTCGTTGGTATGGTAGTTAGCGCGACTGCTGAGCATGAGGTCCTGGGTTCGATTCCCAGGTCGGGCAAAGTATTATTGGGTTTTTCTTCAGGAATTTCTCAGTACCTCGAAGTCTGGATTTGCGCCCGGTTGATGGGAATAAGCTCGCCCCCTATTACATGGGACACAAATAGTGTTGCCCAAAATTGGTCTTGGTCTTGCAGTCTTGGTCTTGCATTTTTGCAAGACCAAGACCAAGACTGAACCCTGCAAGACTTGAGCAAGAACAAGACTAAGCCTGCAAGACTCTTGCGTCTCGCAGTTAAGTCAAACTGAGATTTGGGCGTTATAGTAGGTATTTGGTTTAAATGTAAAAATGATATGTCTGATACATTTTAATGTAGGTATCAAACATTTAATCCATGTTTTAGATGTTTGTGCTGGTAATTAAAAGTCTAGCTGACGACAAATTTTATTAGTTAGAAGTATCAAGTCCAGAATGATGAAGATGAAAAGTATATGTATGTGCTAATTATTTTAACCGCTAGCTGTTTGTCAAGAGTTTAGGATAGCCAGTACACGTACATAAAATCATTAAAGGTACCTACATAGAGTTGGTAATTACGCTTAGGTACTAAATTGCGTCATTTTTTTAAATTATTGTCAAGTTAATTTTATTAATTTGGTAGTTCACTATGCCTATGTCAATTAAAGCTCAACATGTACCTACTCTGCTCAACAGGTAGACTCTGTTACGTTGTTCTAAGATCTAAACTAACGTGTTTATTATATAGCAATAGGCTAATAGGAATTTGAAAGTAGTCTAGTCTAAGTAGTAGAGTCTCGCAAGACTTGCGAGACTCTTGCTGCAAGCCCAAGACCAAGACCAAGACTGAGAGCGCAATACCAAGACCAAGACCAGGTGTATTGACGCAAGACCAAGACCAAGACTGGCTAAGGTCTCTTCTTGGTCTTGTATTTGGGCAACACTAAACTCAAACATTTATAACTGGCGAAATGTGGGTGTACTATTAGGTACACCTCTGCCTAGCCCTTCAGGGATTACAGGCGTGATGTTATGTTATTTATCTATTACTAGCTGCTGCCCGCGGCTTCGCCCACCCGCATATTATATACTAAAACCTTCCTCTTGAATCACTCTATCTATTTAAAAAAACCCGATCAAATTCCGTTGCGTAGTTTTAAAGATCTAAGCATACATAGGGACAGACAGACGCGGGCGACTTTGTTTTATAATATGTAGTGATAGTGATAGTAATGTGGCTAGTTCTTAATACTAAAGCACTTCTCTCAGCAGTTAGTATATAACGGAACTTATGAAAGCATTCTAACTCCTAAAGTTGACCTTATAGGCCGAAAACGTTCACAAACTCCTTCCATCCGATAGATGGCGTGCAACTTATGCAGAATCGATGCATATTGGCCGTCAAGCCCTAGGGTATGCAAATGATTGCAAATGCCGATGTCTACGTCAGATTGAGTCTGCCTGCGATGGCTTACTAATAGCAGTTGCATGTTTAGGTTCAAAGTTTGATTGGCAATCTAGGTTGGCTGTAAGTGTTTAAGATCTTTCTTGAAGTTACCAAATGTTCCTAATATGTAAACTAGCATCGCTCACGTTATGGTTGAAAATTATCACACGGGAACGCTTTAAATATTATTAGGTACTAGCGGTCGTCACGCGGTTTCACCTGCGTAGTTCCCGTTCCCGTGAGAGTATGGGGATAAAATATAGCCTATGTTACTCAAGGTGAGTATAGCTTTCTAATGGTAAAAGATTTTTTTAAATCGGCGCAGTAGTTTTTGAGTTTATTCATTACAAACATACATACTCACACACAAAAATACAAATCTTTCCTCTTTATAACATTATTATTATATTAATATATACAGTGTAGATATCATAAGACACCGGGGATGATACAGCATAAGCATAGCATAATCAGCCTATAATCTCCCACTGCTGGGACACACGGCCTCCTCTCTATGACTGGGAATGGACTTTAATCCACCAAGCACAAAAATTCGAAGACGTGACATGTACCAACCCTGGGCGTTTGGTAGATGTCACATGTCTTCGTTTTTTTTTTGCTTCTAGGACTTTTAGGACTCACGGGCTCCAGCCCATCTTACCTCATAAATTTCACAAAGTAATGCAGTGTTCTCTGTGCTTTTGTAACAACCGTACTGCGATCGCCAACCCGCCTGCCAAGCGTGGCGATTATGGCAAAAACCCCCCTTTGGTTGAGGCCTATGTCCAGCAGTGGACGTCTTTCGGCTGAAATGATGATGATGATGAATGCGTATGCGGGTTCGGGCCGCCACCACTGGGCCAACGCGACTCAGGGGATGATATAATTTCCAATTATTTCAAGAATTTTCGGAAACGGGTCAGTAGCTCCGAAAAGTACCCCGTATTTCCAAACTTATAAAATCATTTTAATATCGATATAATAAACAGAGGTAAATATCCTGAATCACCTATTGCAGTTAGTTTGTAGAATGTTTCTTGAACGAGTATTTTGTTATTGTTTTGACCTATTCTAGTGACAAGGAGTAAACAAATGACAAAGCAAAAAATGTCTTAATGGCCATTTTGTTCATCTTTCTAAATAACATTAAATCTCGTTTGTCTGATGGGATTTCCCATCGGCATAACGATGAACTTCAGCAGAAACTTTTATCCTATTTATAAACCTCTTTTGGGAGTGAGTTTGCATTTCCGTTACATAGACCTCTTGTGCGAAACATGCTTCGAACCTCAAGTTCAGCCTGTATCTGACAGTGAATGAATGAATGAATTTGTATAATGAAGATATGTATTTTGAATTTAGCAATGACTATTTTCAGCTTTCTGACACAGATAACTTCAGCCATTTTCAACGCGGAGCAAGAAAAAGTTTCTGGAATGATGATGAGGCAAAACGGAAATATAATAACCGTCCTATACTCGTATGTGACTTAATTCTAATACCTTTCACCTTTCTTAAAGAAGATAAGAACTGGGAAATACGAGACAATCGACTAACCCAAAAGATTTAAAAAATTCATCCGCGCCACCGCTCCACTGCACTATTACAATAAAGTTCTACTTATAAGGTTCAACATGCAATTCTCGTGCGTTTTTTTCATTTAAATACAAATTTCCACAGAACTATGACTACCTTTTGTTTTTCTTAGCCTGTCATTGTGTCCCACTGCTGGGCAAAGGTCTCCCCTTTCTCCTTCCAAACCTCTCTATCTTGTGCGATATCTGGCCATGTTCGCCCCGCAAACAAGATCAGGACGTCACACCACTTCGCCGCGGTCTACCTCGACGGCGATTTCCTCCGTTAGGCATATAACTATACTTATACGAAGTTCAAATCGGTTCAATCCCTATTTAGTCGGAGGTGAATGTATAAGCCAATGATTGACGTCTTCTATTGGTTGTACTCATATATCCTTCATATCCTATTCATAACACGTGGTTACTACACTATTCTCAAAATATAGTCCAAATATAATTGGGTTGTAATTAGATCCACGCGTTCCTTTGTAGTGCTTTCACGACCTTCACTAACGATGATCATGTAAAATTCATTTGTGTAACAGTAATTAACAATGTTTGTATCCAATACAGCTGAGGAGTTCGTGGCTATTAATAATAACAGAAGCTCGGGTCGATCGTTAGGTTAAGCCGCGCTTGCCTAGGTTGATCTGTGGATGGGTGACCACCCATTACATACCGAGTTTCCTCCGTGCCTCGAAAAGCACGTTAAGCCGTTGGTCCCGGCTGTCATTTGTAGATCTTTGACAGTCGTTCGGTAGTCAGAGGTCCAAATAGTCTAACAACCAGTCTTACCAAGGGGTATCGTATTACCCAGTACTAACTGGGGTGTGCAGGTCAGATAGGCAGTCGTTCCATGTAAAATACTGGTATTCAGCTGCATCCGGTAAAACTGGAAGTCGACCGCAACATAGTTGGGAAAAAGCTGGGCTGATGATGACGTATCGAATACTAGTTTTTGGCTGTGGCTTCGCTTTTTTAAACTAAGTAGAACGGGGAATTTGGAAACGGACGTCAGTATTGGACGGAGACCTCGGGGGTTTGAAAGAAATGGAAAGAGTAGAGGGAGGCCTTTTCTAAGGAGTGACAAAGACCATAGGCTAGTAATAAAAGTAAGCTGCTTGCACTTGATCGCATGTCGCCTGATGTGAAGCGAAGTTGCGGCCTAGGGTGGAGCAGACTTGCCTAGAAGAAACCGTTCCACTCAAACCTTAAAGGGATCCAAATTACAATGATCGGGGACCAGAAGTCGGCAGGGAATTCCATAGACTGGCGGTTCGCACGATAAATGTGGGAGCAGAGCGCTTTGTTCGGGTTCGTAGAACTTCAATCTGTATGGTTGAATGGAACAAGGTGGGTATGGTTCTTTCTTTTTTCTTTTCTTTCTTTTCTAAATATAGTACACACACACACACACTCAAATATAAACTCAGGGATAATTAAGCTTCCCATTTATGTAAGAATTTTCAGAATCAGATCCGTAGTTTCGAAGGTTACACTCTCCATCAAAACTTACTTGTACCCCTTTTTAATATAAAGTATAGATTACCTTCAAATCGTCATTATCATTGTGTTGTGGAACAATCTCGCTGTGTTAGCGTTTATCTTTCTTTTTTTTATCATCTGTGGCCTTGAGTGCCACATATTGTGACGATGGTACGATGGCCTTGCATTCAGCAGCTCACAATAGAGCTTGTTCGGATACCTCTATTCTATGCCTGATTATATCAACGTGTGTGTTATGTATGTATAAAGATTTACGACAGACCTTTCGTGATGTCCTTGAAAGTTGTGTTTACCATGGTAGTCAAAGCATCCATAATCTCTTTGGATATTATCTATATTTGATGAGATTCCGAATACTTCGAAGGCTATTAAAAGCAATGCCGTAGAAAAAATATGATTGCATATTTCAGTGATGTCTTGAGACAAAATAATAAAGCCAATTTTTATATAGTAATACTTACTAGAACTAAACGAGCAAGTAAAGACCCTTGCAAGCAGATTTTCATTAATTTGTTCGCGTTGTTCCACCTAACGTATAGGTATTCATGTCCTTGAAAGGAGCTAAATTAGACTAGAGACTAGAGACTTTTAAATAAAACCTTGTTACTCAGTGTTCGAAATATTCTTAGATTATTTACCTGTTTAGTTATAACTATGATGAACAGTATGTAGGCGTTGAGCAGCAGACCGATGGCGGAGATGACGGTGACGGCAACGCTAAGCGCGAGCGTCACTGCCGCCTCCTCGGCCCGCGCTTCCGTCCCGTTCACCTCCATGGGGATGGGCTATGTCTGTCTCTTTCTTGCTTCACCCTAGCCGTTCCATGCTGGGCCGTTGAACGTGCGCTGCTCCATTCTGTTGGGTGACGTCACCTCACTGCGGATGCCGCGTTCCATAGCATCTCACTTGGGATGATCTGGAAAAGAAAAAAGGACTATGAGGACCAGATTGCGTCCTTCGGAATGTAGAAGGAGAGCAACGTGACTTGGACATGACTCAGTTGAACGATGAACGAAATAGCACAGAAGAAATGCAAGGGTCCGAGCAATTTTGAGATCGCATTTAGAGTTCGCGTACAGTCGTTGAAAACTTGCAAAATATAGATATCGGTTTTTAGATGAAAGGTAATCACAACATATTTTTTTACGATTAACGACCCATTTCAATTATGATTCGAGCGTTTTGGACAAATTTTGACTTTACCAATTTAAATGCTATATAATCAAAATTATAGAAATAGACTACGTAAATCATAATGCCAACACCATATCCTAAGAGTGCCCTGAGACTATCTTACTCTTCGCTACCTTTATAAACAAAGGTCCGTCGAAAGTTAATAGCAAAAGCAGTGGCGTGCCTGGTGACCAACAATACGGCAAGCGGACTGTTCACTTGTTCAGAAATCCTTACATCATGAAGAGTTATAAGGGTAAGCAAAGTTTTTAGATTTTTATGAAAGTACTGTTACTACGGAAAAAGGCCACAGATGCTCATTTAAAACCCATCACAATGATTTGTGGAAATTATACAAGAGGTTGAACATCCCAAAATGTTTTGAAACAAATGTACGTATATAACCTGAGGCAATGTTTCATTTAAATGCCATCCATGTTTCTCCAAAAACATGTTATTTGTATTCTAGTAAGTAACGTTCGTAGATTTGTAATAATACGAGTGTAGACGTCTATTAGCATTAGATTACAAGTCTAGTAATAGAACAAATGTATACACAATTAATTGAATTGTTGTACAAGCTTTGATGATTACTCCGTACGTGTTTTCACTTGAGTCTGGCACTAATTAGGTATAAATGTTTTAATTTGGTTAAATGTACCAACAATATATTACCAACAGTATCTTTAGAAAGAGGTAAACAACATTAGGTATGTAGCAAATACACGTAATGAAAATGAGATGTTTAATTTCAAAGATGGTAGAAATTGGTTATATGGGTAGGCTAGCGTTTGCTCGTAGCTTTTGTGTGCCTATTATTTTTGGGTGAATGAGTAACAAACAATACAGACATCATCACAAACTTTCACATTTAAAATAAGAAGATGCCATTTCCAGTCTCTCTTTAATAAATTGTATTATACTTGTTTTTATAAATAAAATTGTAAAAAAAAAATTTAAAAAACATACAGAATGACTTTTTTGTCACTTTCCAAAAAAAATGGGTATAATAGGTGTACGGAGTAGAAGCAAAATGGCATACTTAGTTTTGTTTTTTTTTTTTTTTCCCATGGAATTCAAATGCAAAACGCGTATGGCGTTTTGCATACGCAAGACGTGTATGATTTGAAATTCAATATTTTTCGTTTTTTTTTTTCAAATTTTCTCTTTCGTTGTAAATACGAAAAGTTTACTTGAAATTTGTAGCGTTTTTTGATGATGGATCATTTTTTTTCTAAGCTGCGGAAAAAGAAACTAGGTAGCATATAAGCTTCTTCTACTCCGTTCACCTAATATACCCATTTTTTTGGAAAGTGATAAAAAAGTCATCCGGTATATAAAATGTAGCATAAACAACGTTGTTTACCTCTTGGAAACAACGTTGTGTACCTAGAGCAAATACATAGCGATAATGAGATCTTTCTTTTCAAAGAAGTAGTAAGAATTAGTTACAAAGATTTAAAAAAAGGTAGACTATAGCGTTTGCCCGCAGTTTTACCCGCGTGAAGGTCGTAAATAATCCCACAAGAACGTGCTACTACTTGGGTAAAAAGTATCCTATAAGAGTCCATAGTCTACTGATGAAAATTAATGCCTACGTGTGGGTCCTTACCAGACAAAGACTTGAGCGAATAACACTTAATTCTAAATCGATAGCGCTCATAATCTTATCTCAAAAAGATTGAGCGTTATTTTAATGTACCTAATTTGATGTTGAAATAAAAATGTAGTTAGAATTTGAACATATTTTTATTAATCGGAATCTGTTCAAAAGGTAACACAGCCTAACAGACAGAGTTACTTTCGCATTTAACATGTTAGAATGAAAATATTTTTTCAATACACTTCCTCGAAAACTGGTCCTTAACGCACTACGATTAGGTACAACATGCAATGTATTTCACACGCGTGCGATTTTTTCCACTTTCCCACACGTGTGCGGGAATGAAAATTGCCACAGATAACTATACCTATACTTAGTCCAAATTGGTTCAATGCCTATAGTCTGAGGTGAATGTTTTTTTTTTTTTAATTTTAGCAAAGCACTACGCGTCTTCACGGCATAAATATTTTTTGAATATTCAAATTGTGTTTATAAATAGAATATCATAGATAAACATGATTATTTAAAACAAATAGTTACTTTTATACACAAATTAACATTTGTTTGTGTTCTGAATTAAAAAATATAAAATAAATCTATTTTTTTATATTAGGCCGCTTAACGGCTTAATACCATTGCCTCTCTTTCAACCTGGCGAGACCAAAGCGCGAAAAAAAAAAGAAAATTTAAATCATAGTTTCATAGTTCGTGACAAAAATATGATTCGTTATTTTATTTTATTTCTTCAAAAGTGTATTGAAAAACGCAAAAACAATTATATTATTATATATTAGTTATAATTCCGCCTCGAATGCAATAACAAACTTTCTCCACTTGTATCAAAATGTACTATTCTATCCATTTTCCTTTGTAGACTCCCACACGGCCCCATATCCGACAATCACAGAAAAACACATATTCCTACAATGAAACTAGTCTTCTGATAAAATCACAAATACCAATCCCAAATTCTCTTCCATGACGTTGAGTAACTCAACAATCACTGTAAACGTAACGTGTCCGTCGATAGACAGACACGTGGCGTGTCGAATCGTGAGATACGAAGAGATACGGTCGATCAGACTCCTACTGAATAAAACCGGTATGGACAGTTACGCGAAAGACATTTGCGCGAAAGACACTTGCACGATTCCAGTGCGCGAAAAGATATATGCGCGCATGGACTTTTGCGCGATTGGACTTATGTGCGATTGGATTTTTGTGCGATTGGACACTTTAGCGAATGGACTTTTGCGTGAACGGCCTTTTGCGCGACTGGACTTTCATTTTACGCCCTTTGTACCTGAAATATTTTATTGTGTTTTTCGCGATGTCTTCATCTTCCTACCCTTGTTCCATTCTACTTGGCCTCGGCGCAACACGTTTTCTTCTTCCATTCTCCTCTGTCAGGCGTCAGGGCATCATTTACTCCTTTCTCTTTCATATCATTCCTCTCACAATCCATCCATCATTTCTTTGGCCTTCCCCTCCATCTCCAACCATCAACATTCACATCCATCACTATTTTAGTCACAAGCATTTCACGTGTTTTTCGCGATATCTGTTGACCAGTGGCGAAGCTTCCATACAACTCGATTCCTATCGGATTCCCTTTGAAAAATGGCACAGTCAGTATTCTATAGACAAATAATATAATCACATTAAAGATATGTACTCCGGCTTACCTCTTACAAAACTTGACCCTTCGCTACTGCTGTTGACGATTATTCGAAAACATGACCGAAGTTCGTGACCACCGGGTCGTCGTAGCTCTCCTATAATAAAATCGACCGTATAAGCTTGTTACACGATCGATTTTAGTAATGGCAGTAAAAGTCGACTAGAACATCAACCCGTGTAAGCCCCGTATTACATTTTCCAATATTGCATGTCACAGAAAACGCGAAACGCCCCTAAATGCAATGTCATTGACAAATGACTATTCTAAAATACGATCGGGAGACACGGCAATGGGAATGCTCGGTGTACATACGTATTAACAGAGATTTGAATCTGTTTTACATGTAAATCAAAAGTTTAACTTAGATACTGTTTTGTCAAAAATTAACTGAAGAATAGCTTTCCACGGGATCATACTACCGAGATAAAAAATCCATTGTGTTAATCCAGGTCTTCTTGGTCAACCTGATGCCAGAGTGTTTATGCCATGGCTTTAGATGCCGTCGAGAAATATTTCTCAGGCATGCTGGTTTGGTTTTCTCACGATGTTTTTCTTCACCGAAGAAACTAATAATTATACAATACGCACTTGAATCCGAAAAATCTGAGGTGCGTGTCTTGATTTCAAACTCGAGATCAGTGTCTTGGCAGTCCAACAGTCACATCACAAGGCTATCACTGCCATCCAATTTAATCGTCAGTGTGACTATTTTTTTGCTTGAAAGAGTAACAAACATGATGTTTGAAACATTCATAGCTATAAACAAGGTCACAAACTTTTGCATTTAAAAAAGTTGTAAGAAGATGCTGTTTCCAGTCTCTCTTTTAATCAATTTTATAAGAATCTCTCTTAATATTATGCTGCAATCGTAGCAATGTCTTGTCTACAAATACTGGTACGCATTCAAAATAGACCACGACTACGCTTTAATATCAGCACCTATTCACGAGTCGTAATATTCAACAACTGACACACAAACACAACTAATCCTAAACGAGCCACAGAGACGAGAGCTGTAGATTGTTTTCGTATCTGTAGACTGGAGTATGTAACAACTTCCTAGCTGCCCCTGCTTCGCAAGCCAAAATTCAGGCTCCTAAACTTTGGTATTCATCGCCGAAGCAGTTTTAGATGATTTTGAAGACGTAGTTTAGGATGAAGTTTGTTCAGCATTATACATAAGTAGCTTAGTATGTCAACATTCAAACCATTTATCATTATCATCATCTGCCTAGCCTTTTCCCAACCATGTGTGTTTCGGCTTCCAGTTGCAGCTGAATACCAGTATTTTACATGGAGCGACTGCCTATTTGCCGCTCGAGTCGATCTTTAGGTTAAATTGATGGATGAATGGGTGGATGGGTGACCACCCATTACATACCGGGTTTCCTCCGTGCCTCAAAAAGCACGTTAAGCCGTTGGTCCCGGCTGTCATTTGTAGATTTTTGCCAGTTGTTACAGGTATTCAGTAACCCAAAAAGTCTGACAACCAGTGTTACCAAGAGGTATCGTATTACCCAGTACTAACTGGGTTGTGGAGGTCAGATAAGCAGTCGCTCCATGTAAAATACTGGTATTCAGCTGCATCCGGTTAGACTGGAAGCCAACCCCAACATAGTTGGGAAACTGACTGCCTATTCAACCTCAACAACCCAGTTGGTACTGAGTAATACGACACCCCATAGTAAGACTGGTTGTGAGACTTTCGGCCTACTGACTACCTAAAAGCCATTAAAAATGAATATAAAACAAACTAGTAGCATATAGGAATCCAACATGTACAGTTACAGGACCACAATGTCGACAGCCGTAACCATTAATCGCTTACAAAAACTAATTACGATAAATTATTCAGCGACACACAACACACCCATAGCGTGTCTTTAATACCGATACACCTATTTTTAGCCCCATTACCGTTATAGTAGCCATAGAAAAATAAATCAACGTCCTTCGATCGGTTTCCCATAACAATCGACATTGTTATGTCGACTATTTACGATCCATCCGTACTTGGCAAGGTCAAGGAATGAACCAAATCAATTATAATAAAAGTAGAGGTCGATGAAACGAGCATTCTTTCAGATCTAAAGAGGCATTGATATTTTAAATTGTTTTAATTTTTTAGAAATGGTTTTGAAAGAGTAGACTAACGGTGGTTGATAAAATAGTGGTCCACTGGTGTCTGGAGCAGGGTCCAAGCTCATCATCATCTGCCTAGCCTTTTCCCAACTATGTTGGGGTCAGCTTCCAGTCTAACCGGATGCAGCTGAATACCAGTATTTTACATGGAGTGACTGCCTATCTGACCTCCACAACCCAGTTAGTACTGGGTAATACGATACCCCTTGGTAAGACTGGTTGTCAGACTTTATGGGCCACTACTTGTAACGACTGTCAAAGATCTACAAGTGACAGCCGGGACCAACAGCTTAACGTGCTTTCCGAGGCACGGAGGAAACTTGGTATGTAATAAGTGGTCACCCATCCACAGACCAACCTAGCCAAGCACGGCTTAACCTAAAGATCGACCCGAGCGGCTGTTATTATTTAAGGGCAGCAGCAGCAGGGTCCAAGCTACTGGTGGTTAATGACTCCAGAGAAAGGGACCTCCTCACAATGCGGGCCGTATCAAGGAGTTATCCCTTCTGAATCAGATTGATCCAACTGCATAGCGAGAGCAACAAGAGATGTTCGTCGATGCTCTTGGCCATCAGGCGATTGGCCGTAACGACTATCGGCAATTGCTGTGGGTGTATATTGTTCGAGTGTCATCTTGAACTTCGACAGTTAATTATTTCAACACGGTCTCAATTTCGAAAAACAATAGTTCGACTACTTATTGCTTAGACAGAACATACTTCGACAACGCACACCTTCGAAAAACACTACTTCGACAGATCCCTTCTTCGACAAGCACATGTTCAGCGGATTCCTATAAAGGGTGTAAAACACCTCTTAACGAAGCCGAAAGGCACTTATTCTCCTCTTTATTGCGATAATTTTTTTGTTCCACACCATACCTGGGAACCTTCTAGTTACGGAGATATTGGGGGTCAAAGTTCCAACTTTTTGACAAGTATTTTTTTTAATACAAGTTTTTAATGTAAGATTTTTACTTTAAACACCTCCACGACCCCCATACTATTCAATCCATCCATCAACACAATGTTTTGAGTAAGTTACATTGAGTTCTACCACAAAACATGATTTTTCACCCAAAAAAAAAGTCGTTTCCCAGCAATAATTTTTGCGTAAAGTTACTTAGTTTGATGTACAGAATGTTTGGTTGACGGCTTCGTGATGTGGTCTTTTACACCCTGTATTCTGTAATTATTTTAAAACTTACAATTGGCATTATAATTAAAAGCTCGCGAGGTAATATCATTCCTAATAACCAATTCAATCCCACTTGAAGAAGAGTAATTTATTATCTTTTATTTGCGTTCAGTGTACCAAAGTCAAAACATAAACATTATTAGAATATATTTTTCAATATACTTCCTCGAAAACTGGTCCGTAACGCACTACGATTAGGTACAACATGTAATGTATTTCACACACGTGCGACTTTTTCCACTTTCTCGCACGTGTGCGGGAATGAAAATTGCCACAGATGATGATTTTTTTTTAATATCCGCAAAGCACTACGCGTCTTTGCGGCATAAATATTTTTTGAACATTCAAATTGTGTTTATAAATAGAACTAGTATCTGCGTGGGTGCGCGAGCTGCGCGCAGCTCGCGTGTTGTCGTGTTCTTGAGAAGTAATTCCTTACCCTCATAAAATTTTGAGAATCCATAGAAATCCTTAAAATAATTGGAAAATCCGTTACAACTACCCCTAAATCACTATGAAAACCCTTAAGAACCCCTAAAACATTCTAAAACCTAATTCAATAAAAAAAAAAGTAAAAAGAAAGAATTAATTAGAAACGTTAAAAGCTGAGTTACGCTTCACCCACTCGACCTTCGTTACGCTACGGAGGTCGCCGGCTCGCTTCGCTCGCCACCTCCCCCCCCTTCTCTCCACTCGGTCTCGCAGGTTCGCTCCACTCAGAACCTACCTACCACCAGACAGGTTTCGACACCCTCTATAATATTTGTTCAAACACCTAGTGGCTATCTCTGACCGTTACGAAGTTATAGCCCTTTTATTTTTAGGGGAGGTTGGGGAGAGGAGGATAACCTCCGTATACAAATGTAAACGCTCCTTAATAATAATTTATAGTAAAAATCAAAAAGCCGCTACGTGTCCTAGTTTCCGAGATACGATGTGGGGAGGGGTGAAGGGGGGGAGAGTGGGGAGTTTTGAAAAAATGATTTTGACTAACGCGTTGTCCCTTTATACGAATCTGAAAAAAAAAATGTTCCAAGTCTCTCAATTTCTGAGATCCGCCTAAAGGGGGTGAAAAAGGGGGCAAGCGGGGCAACTTTGAAAACTGGTTATTACTTTCCCGAGCCTCCTCTATACGAATCCGTAAAAAGAAAAAAATACAGTTCTTTTAGTTTCCGAGATACGATAGGGAGGGGGAGGAAGGGGGGCGAAAAGGGGAGGTTTGGCACTTTTCCCATACTCGCGGGAGTTACTTGTTTACGAATCTGTCAAAATATACCCACCTCCCCATCCACCATCTGGGAGAACAATTCTGTCAGTGAGTCAGTCAGTCAGTCAGTGAGTGGTAATCGAGCTTTATATAGTATAACTAGTATTTGCGTGGGTGCGCGAGCTGCGCGCAGCTCGCGTGTCGTCGTGTTCTTGAGACGTATTCCATACCCTTATAAATTTTGAGAATCCATAAGAATCCTTAAATGAATTGGAAAAACCGTTACAACTACCCCTAGATCAGTATGAAAACCCTTAAGAACCCCTAAAACATTATAAAATTAATATAAAAAAAAACCTAATAAAATAAAAGTAAAAAACCTTACTTAAAAACTGAGATCCATAAAAAAAAGCAGTCCCTAAAGTTTGCTTGTCGTCGGCCTGAGTTACGCTTCACCCACTCAACCTTCGTTACGCTGCGGAGGTCGCCGGCTCGCTTCGCTCGCCACCTCCCCCTTCGCTCCACTCGGTATCGCAGGTTCGCTCCACTCAGAACCTACCTACCACCAGACAGGTTTCGACGCCTACTATAATATTTGTTAAAACACCCAATGGCTATCTCTAACCGTTACGAAGTTACAGCCCTTTCAGTTTTAGGGGAGGTTGGGGAGGGGAGGAAATGGTATACAAATTTTTAATTTCAACGCCCCTCAATAGTTTTAGGTAAGAATTAAAACATTTTTCAGTAGAAAAAAAAGGGGTGAAAAGGGGGGGGTGAAGTGGGGGAGTGTGGGGCGTTTATCGAAAAATGAATTTGACTATCGCGTTGCCCCTTTATATGAATCTGAAAAAAAAAATGTTCCAAGTCTCTCAACTTCCGAGATCCGCCTAAAGGGGGGAGAAGGGGGACAAGTAGGTCAACTTTTGAAAACTGGTTTTTACTTTCCCGAGCTTCTTCTATACGAATCTGAAAAAAAAAATGTTCCAAGTCTCTTTGTTTCCGAGATACGATAGGGAGGGGGAGGAAGGGGGGCGAAAAGGGGAGGTTTGGCACTTTTCCCATACTCGCGGGAGTTACTTGTTTACGAATCTGTCAAAATATACCCACCTCCCCATCCACCATCAGGGAGAACAATTATGTCAGTCAGTGAGTGAGTCAGTGAGTGGTAATCGAGCTTTATATAGTATAACTAGTATTTGCGTGGGTGCGCGAGCTGCGCGCAGCTCGCGTGTTGTCGTGTTCTTGAGAAGTATTCCTCACCATCATAAAATTTTGAGAATCCATAGGAATCCTTAAAATAATTGGAAAATCCGTTACAACTACCCCTAAATCAGTATGAAAACCCTTAAGAACCCCTAAAACATTCTAAAACGTAATTCAACAAAAAAAATTCATTAGAATCGTTAAAAGCCGAGTTACGCTTCACCCACTCAACCTTCGTTACGCTAAGGAGGTCGCCGGCTCGCTTCGCTCGCCACCTCCCCCCTTCGCTCCACTCGGGCTCGCAGGTTCGCTCCACTCAACCACCAGACAGGTTTCGACGCCTACTATAATATTTGTTCAAACGCATAATGGCTATCTCTGACCGTTACGAAGTTATAGCCCTTTTATTTTTAGGGGAGGTTGGGGAGGGCAGGATACCCTCCGTATACAAATTTCAACGCCCCTCAATAGTTTTAGGTAAGAATCAAAAGATTTTTCAGTAGTAAAAAAAGGGGTGAAGAGGGGGTGAAGGGGGGGAGAGTGGGGAGTTTTGAAAAATGATTTTGACTAACTCTAGGCCCCTTCTTACGAATCTGAAAAAAAAAATGTTCCAAGTCTGTCAACTTCCGAGATCCGCCTAAAAGGGGGAGAAGGGGGACAAGTGGGTCAACTTTTGAAAACTGGTTTTTACTTTCCTGAGCCTCCTCTATACGAATCTAAAAAAAAAAAACGTTTCAAATCCCTTGGTTTCCGAGATACAATAGGGGGGGTGAGAAGGGGGGCGAAAAGGGGAGGTTTGGTACTTTTCCCAAACTATTTAGAGTTAGTTGTTTACGAATCTGTCAAAATATACCCACCTCCCCATCCACCATCTGGGAGAACAATTATGTCAGTCAGTCAGTCAGTGGTAATCGAGCTTTATATAGTATAACTAGTATTTGCGTGGGTGCGCGAGCTGCGCGCAGCTCGCGTGTTGTCGTGTTCTTGAGAAGTATTCCTCACCATCATAAAATTTTGAGAATCCATAGGAATCCTTAAAATAATTGGAAAATCCGTTACAACTACCCCTAAATCAGTATGAAAACCCTTAAGAACCCCTAAAACATTCTAAAACGTAATTCAACAAAAAAAATTCATTAGAATCGTTAAAAGCCGAGTTACGCTTCACCCACTCAACCTTCGTTACGCTAAGGAGGTCGCCGGCTCGCTTCGCTCGCCACCTCCCCCCTTCGCTCCACTCGGGCTCGCAGGTTCGCTCCACTCAACCACCAGACAGGTTTCGACGCCTACTATAATATTTGTTCAAACGCATAATGGCTATCTCTGACCGTTACGAAGTTATAGCCCTTTTATTTTTAGGGGAGGTTGGGGAGGGCAGGATACCCTCCGTATACAAATTTCAACGCCCCTCAATAGTTTTAGGTAAGAATCAAAAGATTTTTCAGTAGTAAAAAAAGGGGTGAAGAGGGGGTGAAGGGGGGGAGAGTGGGGAGTTTTGAAAAATGATTTTGACTAACTCTAGGCCCCTTCTTACGAATCTGAAAAAAAAAATGTTCCAAGTCTGTCAACTTCCGAGATCCGCCTAAAAGGGGGAGAAGGGGGACAAGTGGGTCAACTTTTGAAAACTGGTTTTTACTTTCCTGAGCCTCCTCTATACGAATCTAAAAAAAAAAAACGTTTCAAATCCCTTGGTTTCCGAGATACAATAGGGGGGGTGAGAAGGGGGGCGAAAAGGGGAGGTTTGGTACTTTTCCCAAACTATTTAGAGTTAGTTGTTTACGAATCTGTCAAAATATACCCACCTCCCCATCCACCATCTGGGAGAACAATTATGTCAGTCAGTCAGTCAGTGGTAATCGAGCTTTATATAGTATAACTAGTATTTGCGTGGGTGCGCGAGCTGCGCGCAGCTCGCGTGTTGTCGTGTTCTTGAGAAGTATTCCTTGCCATGATAAAATTTTGAAAATTCATAGGAATCCTTAAAATAATTGGAAAATCCGTTACAACTACCCCTATATCAGTATGAAAACCCTTAAGAACCCCTAAAACATTATAAAATTAATTAAAAAAAAAAACCTATTAATATAAAAGTAAAAAACGTTACTTAAAAACTGAGACCCATTAAAAAAACATAACCCTAAAGTTGCTTGTCGTCGCCCCTGAGTTACGCTTCACCCACTCGACCTTCGTTACGCTACGGAGGTCGCCGGCTCACTTCGCTCGCCACCTCCCCCCTTCGCTCCACTCGGTCTCGCAGGTTCGCTCCACTCAGGACCTGCCACCACCGAACATATTTGTTCAAACACCCAATGGCTATCTGTAACCGTTACGAAGTTACAGCCCTTTCAATTTTAGGGGAGGTTGGGGAGGGGCGGAAAGGGTGTACAAATTTCAACGCCCCTCAATAATAAGTACACCAAAAATCAAAAAGCCGCTACTTGTCCTAGTTTCCGAGATACGATGGGGGGAGGGGGGAGTAGGGAGTTTTGAAAAGTGATTTTGACTAACGCGTTGCCCCTTTATACGAATCTGAAAAAAAAATATTCCAAGTCTCTCAACTTCCGAGATCCGCCTAAAAGGGGGAGAAGGGGGAAAAAGGGGTCAATTTCGAAAACTGGTTTCACTTTCCCGAGCTTCCTCTATACGAATCCGTATAAAACGAAAAATACGGGTCTCTTTGTTTCCGAAATACGATAGGGAGGGGGAGGAAGGGGGGCGAAAAGGGGAGGTTTGGGACTTTTCCCATACTCACGGGAGTTACTTGTTTACGAATCTGTCAAAATATACCTACCTCCCCATCCACCATCTGGGAGAACAATTATGTCAGTCAGTCAGTGAGTCAGTGAGTGGTAATCGAGCTTTATATAGTATAACTAGTATTTGCGTGGGTGCGCGAGCTGCGCGCAGCTCGCGTGTTGTCGTGTTCTTGAGAAATATTCCTTACCATTATAAAATTTTGAGAATCCATAGAAATCCTTAAAATAATTGGAAAATCCGTTACAACTACCCCTAAATCACCATGAAAACCCTTAAAAACCCCTAAAACATTATAAAATTAATATAAAAAGAAACCTTATAAAATAAAAGTAAAAAACCTTACTTAAACCTGAGACCCATTAAAAAAAACATAACCCTAAAGTTGCTTGTCGTCGCCCCTGAGTTACGCTTCACCCACTCAACCTTCGTTACGCTGCGGAGGTCGCCGGCTCGCTTCGCTCGCCACCTCCCCCCTTCGCTCCACTCGGTCTCGCAGGTTCGCTCCACTCAGGACCTACCACCACCGAACATGTTTGTTCAAACACCCAATGGCTATCTGTAACCGTTACGAAGTTACAACCCTTTCAATTTTAGGGGAGGTTGGGGAGGGGCGGAAAGGGTGTACAAATTTCAACGCCCCTCAATAATAATTTATAGTAAAAATCAAAAAGCCGCTACGTGTCCTAGTTTCCGAGATACGATGTGGGGAGGGGTGAAGGGGGGGAGAGTGGGGAGTTTTGAAAAAATGATTTTTACTAACGCGTTGCCCCTTTATACGAATCTGAAAAAAAAAATGTTCCAAGTCTCTCAATTTCTGATATCCGCCTAAAGGGGGTGAAAAAGGGGGCAAGCGGGGCAACTTTGAAAACTGGTTATTACTTTCCCGAGCCTCCTCTATACGAATCCGTAAAAAGAGAAAAATACAGTTCTCTTAGTTTCCGAGATACGATAGGGAGGGGGAGGAAGGGGGGCGAAAAGGGGAGGTTTGGCACTTTTCCCATACTCGCGGGAGTTACTTGTTTACGAATCTGTCAAAATATACCCACCTCCCCATCCACCATCTGGGAGAACAATTCTGTCAGTGAGTCAGTCAGTCAGTCAGTGAGTGGTAATCGAGCTTTATATAGTACTAGCTGTTGCCCGCGGCTTCGCCCGCGTGAAGTTCGGTAACTGTCCCACTAGATCATACTAAAGGGATAATAGTGTCCTCCATGTTAATCCAGGTTATAAACTATCTATGTGCAATATTTCATAATCATCACAATTATTATTATCACAACCACCATCACTATCACAACCGCCATCATTATCACAATCACTATCACTATCACAATCACAATCACCATCACAATCCCCATCACCATCACTATCGCAGTCACCATCACTATCACCAATTATCATCATTTACACAATCACCATAATTACCACAATAATTATCACAATCACCATCACAATCACCATAACAATCACAATCACCATCACAATCCCCATCACTATCGCTATCACAATCACTATCACAATCACCATCACAATCACCATCAAAATAACTATCACAATCACCATCATCGTTATCACAATAATTATCATCGTAATCACAGTCATTATCACACTCACAATTACTATCTCAATCATCATCACAATCACTATCACAATCACCATCATAATCACCATCACAATCACCATCACAATTACCATCACAATCACCATCACCATCACAATCACAATCACCATCACAATCACCATCACAATCACCATCACAATCACAATCACCATCACAATCACCATCACAATCACCATCACAATCACAATCACCATCACAATCACCATCACAATCACCATCACAATCACCATCACAATCACCATTATAATCACCATCACCATCACAATCACCATCACAATCACCATCACAATCACCATCACAATCACCATCACATTTACCATCACAATCACCATCACAATCACCATCACAATAAACATCACAATCACTATCACAATCACCATCACAATGACCATCACAATCACCACCACAATCACCATCACAATTACCATCACAATCACCATCACAATCACCATCACAATCACCATCACAATCACCATCACAATCACCATCGCTATCACCATCACAATCACCACCACTCTCAGAATAACTATCACAATTATCATCACCATCACAATCACTATCAAAATCAGTATCACAGTCACCATCATCATTGTTATCACAATCATTATCATCGTAATCACAATCGCTATCATCATTATCACAATCACTATCATCGTAATCACAACCATTATTATCGTATTCACAATCATCATCATCACAATCTCCAACCTCGTCATCACAATCATTATAATCGTAATCACAATCATTATCATCGTAATCACAATCACTATCATCTTAATCACAATCATCATGATCACAATCGCCATCACTATCTCAACCACAATCATTATCACAATCACCATCATTATCACAATCACCATCACAATCACTACCCTCATTATGACAATCAAAATCACAATCACCATCACCATCACAATCACCATCACAATCACTACCCTCGTTATCACAATCATTGTCATAGTAATCACAATAATCTACATCATTATTACAATCACCATCACTATCACAATCACAATCACTATCACCATCGCTATCACCATCACAATCACTGCCACTTTCACAATCACCATCACAATCACAATCACCATCACCATCACAATCACCA
Organism: Xestia xanthographa; assembly: GCA_905147715.2. NCBI lineage: Eukaryota > Metazoa > Arthropoda > Insecta > Lepidoptera > Noctuidae > Xestia > Xestia xanthographa. Next base: position 10,548,121 of record LR990649.1, on the reverse strand, counting down.
TCACAATCACCAATAAAATCACTATCACAATCACCGTCACTGTCACAATCACCATCATCGTTATCACACTTATTATCATTGTAATCACAATCATTATCAATGTTATCACAATCATCATTATCACAATCATCATCATCGTAATCACAATCATTATCATCTGGATCTCAAAATAAATATCATTTTCGACATCAGCACCCCTGATAATCTCGGTTTCGACACCCATATTGATTTTTAGACATTTCAACCCCATCGCACCCCAACAGGGAATGGTAGTATTTCAGGTCTGCCACATTAAATCTTAAAATAGTTGTTTTTGTAATACACCCGACCCAATTCACCATAAAAACAATACCTATGTTGAATTTCAGGCTTTGTTACCCCATTTCCCCCTTTAGGGGTTGAATTCTGAAAAAAAAAACTGAAACACAAACGTTAACTCATTTATCGATAGGAGCACTCCTGTTAAGTTTCGAATAAAGTAGTCTAACTAATCTTATTTCCCCAGGTAATCTTTGGACTCCCGTTCCAACCCATAAGGGGGTGAATTTTGAAAAATCCTTTCTTAATGCACCCCTAAACCTCATAAAGAATCTTTGTGCCAAATTTGGAATCTCTATCTAGACTCAGCGGTTTGGGCTGTGCATTGATTTTTATACTTTGCCACCCCATTTCCCCCTCTTAGGGGTTGAATTCTGAAAAAACCTGAAACCCGTTTCTACTCATTTATCAATAGAAGCACTCCTGTGAAGTTTCGAATAAAATAGTCTAACTAATCTTGTTTTACCCATACAAACTTTGAATTCCCGTTTAACCCCCTTAGGGGTTGAATTTTGAAAAATCCTTTCTTAGTGCACCCCTAGACCACATAAGGAACCTACTTGCCAAATTTGGAATCTCTAGACTCAGCGGTTTGGGCTGTGCATTGATTTTTATACTTTGCCACCCCCTTTCCCCCTCTTAGGGGTTAAATTCTGAAAAAACCTGAAACCCGTTTCTACTCATTTATCAATAGGAGCACTCCTGTGAAGTTTTGAATAAAATAGTCTAACTAATCTTGTTTCCCCATACACACTTTGGAGCCCCGTTTAACCCCTTTAGGGGATGAATTTTGAAAAATCCTTTCTTAGTGCACCCCTAGACTACATAAGGAACCTACTTGCCAAATTTGGAATCTGTAGACCCAGCGGTTTGGGCTGTGCGTTGATAGATGAGTCAGTCAGTCAGTCAGTCAGTCAGTCAATCAGTCAGTCAGTTTCTTCTTTTATATATTTAGATAATATCATAGATAAACATGATTATTAGAAACAAATAAACTTTTATACACAAATTAACAATTTATTTGTGTTCTGAATTCAAAAACATTAAATAAATCTATTTTCTATATTAGGCTGTTTAACGGCTTCATACCTTTGCCTCTCCTTCAACGTGGCGAAAGCAAAGCGCCAAAAAAAAAAGAAAATTCAAATCATAGTTTCATAGTTCGTGACAATAGTACATTTTGATACAAGTGGAGAAAGTTTGTTATTGCAATCGAGGCGGAATTATAACTCCCAAGCCGTAGGCGAGGGTGTTTTTGAGCCGAGAATTGCAATTACAAATGTCCACGTGTATCAAACGACGTTTTTCAATACACTTTTGAAGAAATAAAATAAAATAACGAATTTTTTTTTTGTCACGAACTATGAAATTATGATTTAGATTTTCTTTTTTTTTCGCGCTTTGGTCTCGCCAGGTTGAAAGAGAGGCAATGGTATGAAGTCGCTAGACAGCCTAATATAAAAAATAGATTTATTTTATATTTTTGAATTCAGAACACAAATAAATGTTAATTTGTGTATAAAAGTAACTATTAGTTTTAAATAATCATGTTTATCTATGATATTCTATTTATAAACACAATTTGAATATTCAAAAAATATTTATGTCGTAAAGACGCGTAGTGCTTTGCAAAAATTAAAAAAAAAAATCACCTCAGACTATAGGCATTGAACCAATTTGGACTAAGTACAGGTATAGTTATCTGTGGCAATTTTCATTCCTGCACACGTGCGGGAAAGTGGAAAAAATCGCACGCGTGTGAAATACATTGCATGTTGTACCTAATCGTAGTGCGTTAAGGACCAGTTTTCGAGGAAGTGTATTGAAAAAATATTTTTCGTTATTTTATCTAGACACGCGGGAGCGTGTCAAGCCAAGTTCTGGCGCGCAGCTCACAGTGTGTAATATTACACGAACCATTTGGAGCCACTTTTGAGCCCCTCATAACTCAAAAACTGTTTCACCTAAACTTGTCAAATTTGGCTCATATATTGAGACTAGCGAGATGTATATGTGTTCCAAATTTTATAAACATATCTCTAACGGTTATTTAGATATTAACGTCCAAAAATCGTCATATTTATGACTGACCTATAGATCAAAACTATAACCCAGTTCCAGATGATCTAGAAAGTTCAAATTTGGCATGCAGATAGGTAATTAGGTGAATACAAAGGAAAAATTCAGAAACTGGTAATTTTTTATCATTTTATTATAATTTTCACTTAACTTATTAATTAGTGCCTGTAAATCTCTATATGTGGATTTTATGATCTTTACGTGAATATATAACGAGTTGAATACCACCCTTAATTTTCTTTAATCCAAATATTTCCGTTTTTGTACTTATAAATAAGAATATAGTATGTTTTCGTATTTATTACGCGTAACTAACCGTATTCTACAACCACTAGCGCCACCTATTATCATTCTCAGAAACTCACTCACTACACCATGCCGCCTCCATTGATTTATTTAAAAGTGACACTAGATGGCGTATGTACAAAAAGTAATGATATCCCATCAAAAACATAAATGTGAAATGAGAGCCAAGTTCAATATTATGATATATGCCTTGGTTGTTGACTTCAACGACAAAAGAAGTGAAATCTAAATGGGTGCCAAGTTCAATGGTCAGTCCTGAAATTTATCTATAACAACATAAATTATCATTTTTTCTTATAACTTAGGAGAATATATTGTAGACTAAGGTCTGACTTGGCTAGTTTTCAAATACGAATTATATTATAGCCTTCGCAAGTTCAACCTGTTACTTCTACTTACTGTCGGTTCTTATTTTATTATTCCGAAAATTTGGCTTGCTGATAAGAACTAACCACCGAACATAATAATTCGTATATGAGAACTAGGCAAGTCAGACCTTAGGCTACAATATATTCTCCTAAGTTATAAGAAAAAATGATATTTTATGTTGTTATAGATAAATTTCAGGACTGACCATTGAACTTGGCACCCATTTAGATTTCACTTCTTTTGTCGTTGAAGTCAACAACCAAGGCATATATCATAATATTGAACTTGGCTCTCATTTCACATTTATGTTTTTGATGGGATTTTATTTCTTCAAAAGTGTATTGAAAAAAGTCGTTTGATACACGTGGACATTTGTTATTGCAGTTCTCGGCTCAAAAACACGTTATAATACCGCCTCGAATGCAATAACAAACTTTCTCCACTTGTATCAAAATGTACTATTATTTTGCTTAGTAATATATTTTTCAAAGAAAAATTCATATGGAGAAGAATAGGCAAGAAACTCCACCATTACTCTGAAACTGGAGTAATATTATTAAATTGAATTTTACAGAAATCTCTTACAAAGCTGACATTTTTCTACATCCTAAAACATATAATTTCGTTTCATCCGGTTCTGAAGCTAAGCTCATATGAGAGCTGAAAATTGGATTTTCTTTTTGTGGCCGCCGACTGCGCCGGGATTACGGTGATACAGTGACGTACCGGCCCGGATGAACCCGGTCCGGTGATGGATTCGAGGGGAACGGCAACGTTGCGTCATATTCACGGTTTCATATTGAGTTACTTCCGCTGCGTTGAACTGAGGTTTTCAGACATCTAGTTTTGTTTGGAAGAGTGACTGACCTGTCCTAAATGAAAATCAATAGCCATATGTCCAAGGATCATCACTTGAGAACGACTGGACCGCATTTTTTTGCTGTGTTCGTAATTGTCAGGATCAGGTATGTATGAAAAATAGAGATTTGATTTTGCGTGATGCGCCTGCTTGACACACTTATCACTGAGCCACCTAATGCTCGTTGACTCTCTTATGGCATCATCATCATCATCATCATTTCAGCCGAAAGACGTCCACTGCTGGAGGACACGCTTGGCAGGTTGGTTGCCGATCGCAGTACGGTTGTTACAAAAGCACAGAGAACGCTGCTACCCATTCTCTGGTAAGTCCCTTAGTCGCCTCTTAAGACACCCATGGCACATATGGGATGGTGCTATTCTTTACGTCCGACACCATACAGAACGGCGGTCTTATGGCATAATATTTCAACAATAAACAAATAGTAACACACTTTCAGTTTATTCCAATGTTGATGTTTTTCAGACAAATAATCCTGATCTACCAAACCAGTAAAGAAATACCAGAACAGATTTAAAGCAAGTACGGAAAACGAAAGGTCAATTTGTTTCTTAGAAACAAACTCAACGGTAGCAAATGAAAACATTATTGCGAATCACAACTTAGAGAGCGAAATAGTTGAAGTTGTAATTTCTCATGAGAACTAACCAGTTTCTCCTCTGGGAGGGTTTCCACTCCGATTGGAGCGCTATTACTAATAGTATGTCGATCCTGGTAGCAGGTAATAAGGAGTTCGGTAGGTGAGGCAATATTACAGGTCGTCGGTATTGTTATTAGCCTTTGAGAAAACTGTGTGCCAATAAAAACGTTGATGACATGAAAATGTGATAATTATATGGAAGACTAGCGGACGTCACGCGGTTTAACCCACGCAGTTCCCGTTCCCGTTGGAGTACGGGGAAAAATATAGCCTATGTTACTGAGTAAAGACGTGACTTTTTATGGTGAAAGAATTTTTAAAATCGGTCGAGCAGTTTTAGAGTTAAATCGTAACAAACACACACACTAACAAAAAATGAAATCTTTCCTCTTTATAATATTATTATTATTAGTATAGATATTAGTATAGATATAATGGTTAAATAACCACCTCCTGACTTGTTGCACGTTTGTGCTCGTTTTAAGATATTTGAAATGTCGCAAAACATCTGCCAACTGGTGATTTCTTCTTAAATGTTGGCTTTCAAGACTTGCAAGGTTTTTTTTAATTTAAACTAATGTTATACGGCTGAAAAGTTTGTTTGGTTGAACGCGCTAATCTCAGGAACTCTGGTTCGAATTGAAAAAAATATTTTAGTGTTGGATAGCTCATTTGTTGTGGAAGTTTATATAATCACACTACAACCAATAGGAGCAGATTCTAATACAATATACACCAAATCTAGAAAACCTTTACAATACCGAGAACAACAACTATCATACTACGTAATACTTATCTAGGTAAAGGGTCATAAAACTTTAAAGAACTCGCAATGCCTTCTGTTTGACTATAAAAACACGTTGCGGTCACCAATTTGTTTGCCACACGACCACCCTCGACCTTTCTGTAAAAAGGTATTTGTTCAGCATTGAACATTTTAGCTGCAAAACTTAGGATGTGTTCTTGAATTTCTAAATATAACTGGTGTAAAAACACTCTTTACGAAGCCGAGTAGTGTTTTTTTCCGTCATTGTGATATTTTTTGTACCATACCTTGTAATTTTCTAGTTACAGAGATATTGAAGGTCAAAGATCCCACTTTTTCATACGTTCTTTTTTTAACAATAAGTTTTGAATAGTCCAGAACTTATCCTCTCATCTGTGGCGCGGTCAGACCTAAAAATCGCGCGGGTCTGTCCAGGGGCCCCGTCTGTGGGGCCCCGGACCGATTCAGCGCTCCTGATTAACTCTCAACTCTCAAAGCATTTATTTCAATTAGACCATTACGCCACTTTTGAATGTCAAAAATACAAAAAAGAAAATCAAAGCTACAGTCCCAGTCACAAGGCATAATAACTTGAGAAAGTACTGTAGTTGCCCATTCCCTAGCGTAGATCACTATGGAGAAGAACGGGAAAGAAACTCTATGGAGACTCTTTTAAAATCAAAATATTGTTACAAAATCTTGGTTACATCATTAATTTTGAGATTATACATAAATGTGAGAACGATGTAGAAAGACGTGCACACTAAGAGCATCCAGAGTAAAAAATTAGATCAGCAATTTATGAATAAAGTAATTATAATGAACCTTGGCAGCTAAGAGATGACCAGTCCCAACTGACAGCGCCCGTTCACAAACATGACGCATGTACCGGCGCTATTCAACTCAACCATGTTGAAGGGAACTAAATGACCCGACACACCCGCCACACTAAGCGAGACATTTAAGTGAGCATGACATTCTCTCAGCCACCAAGGTATATTCAAGTCAATGAAAAAAAAAATGTAAATGGTGGCTGAACAGTATCCTCGAACTTATAATATGCTTGCTTACATAGTGTGCGTTTATTACAAGATTTAAATTTCGTCTCATTCAGTTGAAGAATGTGGGGAGGTATTTTATTGTAACATTTCATTTCAAACAGTACCCCATGAAAGATGAATCCACTTTAGCAAGCCTGAAACCTGGCTGAACTAGTTGGTCCCTATTTCTAGTGTTATAGTGATGTCTGTCACCTCTCTTACTGAATAAATGCCGATTTTTCCTAACGTACATGATGTTTTCATGGACGTATTGACAAGGTACTGTCATGATATTAATTTCCTTATACAGTTCTCTTAGAGAATCGCGTCTACGTAATTCATAAATGGCTCTGATGGCTCTTTTCTGCTGAATAAATATAGACTCGATGTCTGCAGCCCGTCCCCATAGTAAAATACCGTATGACATAATACTTTGAAAATAACTAAAATAGACCAGCCTCGCGGTATCAACATCAGTAAATAGACGGATTTTTCAACAGCATAATATGCTGCCGAGCTCAGCCGTCCTGCAAGAGATGTTAGATGAGGACCCCATTGTAACCTTGAGTCGAGCGTGATTCCCAAGAAAACCGTTTTATCGTATTATTAATATATGTATTAAAAGGACGATATCTCCGAAATTACGTTAGTTAGCTCGCTACCAGCTGTATCATTGGAATCGTTATTAAAGGATCCCTGTAGTCAATACATCCATCAGCACAATGTTTTGTGTGTTACATTGAGCGCTACCGTAAATTAAAAAAAAAGTCGTATCCCAGCCATAATTTTCACTTATATTGATGTACAGAATGCTTGGTTGGCTTGTGATGGGTCTTTTTACATCCTGTATGTACCTATCTTCTTTGATTACTTAAAAAATAAAGTTTTTTTTCGTGTCTGTCTGAATAATATGACTCGATGTTCTTCTATACTCCTTGTTTTATAAATGCCCGGTATTAATATGAAAAGGTAAAAAGCGTGGCCGCAATTTCTTAAAAAAAATATATACGGTTACGCAGGCCAAAATATTAAAATCCCTTTGATACAGTGTGGTTAGACTACGGCCTAAATTAACGTAACTATTATTCAGGAACACGTCGTATTTTCCCTCGGAAAATAGTGAGTAGTTGTACAAAAATACTTCACTAAATGAAGTCCAAGAGAAAACCCAAAGAGCAAATGAAACCTCTTTCAACATAACACATTTTCATGTAACTAAAATTACATTTGCCAGCCTTACTCTTTGAAATAATAAAATACAGAGTTTCAAAATTAATTCACCCACTTGTAACGTTGTTCAATAAGTTAATAGTACATATACACGGGCTAAAAATAAGGTCAGACCTCGATGCGAATACGTAAATACGTTCTAAAAGGGATTATGAAAAGTATTCAGTTTCATTCAAGCGCAATAAAATCAAGGAACCCGTATCTTTAATATGTTATTGTTAATGTCAGGATTTCATAATGGTATGTCGGATCTCGTGCTCTACACGACCTTCGGGTACATTGAAAATGCAAGGCTGGCTTTTTATTTTGTACGATGCCTAATCTAATAGATTAGAAGTAATAGATTTAGTATCGTCTTTATAGTAATAGAGCTCAAATGCACGATGTAAAAAATCCGTAAGGTAAAAATAATATTTTTTTGCAAACAAACATCGCAAAACATTTCTTTTGTTTATATATATTGGTTTGGCTTCTTTTTTTTATAGTCACTTTAACTACAATGTTATTTTTCTAAATTGAAGGAACTTTCTACTCTACGTATAGGTAGATATAAGTATTCTTTACTAAATTATCTTGTAACAAATAAGAAAAAAAAAAAACAGAAAAAACAGTCAATACAGTTATCGTCTAGGTATACATACTACTCTGCGCTGTGAACTATTATTATTGATTGTGTGATTATATTTTTCATGCCAACTCAATATAAATTTGTCCAAAGCCATAAAATAATATGCTCTAAAAAATTTATAAGAAACCCTGTGTTCAATTTAAACATTTCGTTTTGTCAAAAGAAATAATTTCTGTTAAATTAATATTAAATAAAATTTTAAAATTATTTTGACTTATCCGCGGATAGAGGCCGGTCACGTGACTATTACGCCGCACGAGACGCGCGGTATTCGCGAAATATTTGCATGTAATTTGACACGTTATAAGACACCTGACTGTTCTAAAAATCATCACCAATTAATACGGGAACGTTTTAAATTAGCTTATAGCACTCAGAGATAATGTAGCTTCCAGTTAGTGAAAGAATTTTCAAAATCGGATCATAAATTCCGAAGATTACCCTCTACATACAAACAATTTTTACCTCTTTATAATATTAGTATTGAAATAGAGAACTATAGTTCACTGTTTTAGACTTTCACGGTTTTCACTACAGCTAAAGTACTTACGGGATAATATCCGTGATTTTCTTTTGTTTTTATGAGCTCCCGATATTTCGACGCTGTGAAAAGAAACTCACGGATATTATCCCGTAAGTATTTTAAGTGTAGAAGTATAGCTATAGATAAATAACTATATATTTTCTTTTGTGTTGCTAAACGTGTAACATTTTTTATATTAACCTCAAGCCTCTTCACGCCAATATTATTATTAACCCCGGATTAATAACTGACAGTTTCGAACACGTCGGATCATTCCCTAACTCCCTTATCATATTAGCAAAGTCATGTCTCGTCTGTCATGTTCTGTTTTTCCGTTATTTGCTCTTGGGACCAAAGTCCTTTGATTTCGACAAATAGTTTTAAACTAAGGGCAATAAAACTTTATGAGTTTAAACAGAGATATTTTGATAGTAATTATTAGGGCAATTTCGAACATTCGTGTTAAAAGTGTGTTTTAAGGTAAGCGTCCACCTGTCCGCATCGTTCGCATCGGATACATCGCATCAAACGGATCGTAGTTGAACAGACTCGAGTGATCCGTACGGTGCGCTGACTTTTAAATACTTGCCAAAGAATACTACAATCAGTTATATTGCCAAAGAATACTACGATCCGTAACGACGACGAGAGCAGCGGTGGCCCACTGGTGGCGGCCCCGACTTACGAATAGTAAGTCGTGGGTTCAAACCCAGACATTACTTTGTGTAATTTATTTCATCACAACTGCTCTCAAAACGGTGAAGGAAAACATCGTGAGGAAACCGGCATGTCCTAGAACCAAAAATTCGAAGACACGTGACATCTACCAATCCGCACTGGGCCCGCGTGGTGGATTATAGCCCTCTCATAGGAGGCCTGTGTCCCAGCAGTGGGCACATTAATAGGCTGATGATGATGATGACTACGATCCGTTTGATGCGATGCATCCGATGCGTACGATGTGGACAGGTGGACGCTTACCTTAAGGCGGTGGTACCTGCTAACGAGAGGTTTTCTCCATGTAACTCCTCTTTGATGAGTGAATATATATGTCCAAAAAAAATATATGTTGCCTATTAGACTCTTAACTTTATTTGATACAATTGAAATAATTCAAACTTTATTATTACTATATGAAAAAAATGTTCAAAGTGAAGCATTTTTTCTTCAAAATTTCGTAACTACTCCTAAACGGCATTAAAATGTAGTATTTTTTTTTCACTCAAATATTCGTCACGTTTTTCTTCACAAACTGTAAAATTGGAATTTTGATCTAATGATTTATTAGGCTACAATGAATTATTCCATGCATTCTATAGTAAAAGAATAGGCGGGTCCGTGCGCGGGCGACGGGCGGCAGTGCAGCTCGGACCGTCGGACGTGGAGCTTGTGCTGCTCTGCTCGCTCGCATTATAATGCCCCGATTTTCGCATGGACGATTTAGTATTCTAGTTTTTAGTCAGATGGTCATTTTGCAAGTAAGGTATTTTATTTTGCGCGCTTGGACGCTTGCTATTAGACTAATTCAGTGATTTGTATTGTGAAGTTTATTTATTTTTCGTGAACCTACCGTGTGTGCATAAATGTAATAGTTAAATTTAAATTTTTAAACTCCTGATATCTTTTGAATGGAATGTCCAAATTGGATAATTTAAAAAGTAATTTAGAGGTTTTGAAGCAGTCTTGAATATAAAGTATTTTATTTTGATAAGGATTAATACAACGATACAAATAAAGAGCCTTTTCTAGCGGCGACATTTCAATTCAATTTTCAACCGACTTCCAAAAAGGAGAGGTTCTCAATTCGACTGTATGTTTTTTTTTCAATAAATTAACACTTATTGTGGCATAACTATAATAGTTAGACATGTGCTGTTGTAACACTTTCTGTAAATAATGATGCGTTCTGCAAAGTCGTAGTACATTATTTTCTTCTATCATCAATACTTTTTGCAGCGTACGCGATGTAAATATTTTAGATATTTTTTTTACACCTCGGGTTACATTATTGGAATTTTAAAGGATCCCAATTTTTTTGAAAATATAATATTTATTTATTTTATTCATTAACACATACATTTGTTTTAACAGGTAAAACCCAAGCTAACAAAAGTAGTAAATATAGCCTGTCACCCGAATATAGTGTAGCTTTCCAACAGTGAAAGCATTTTTCAAATCGGTTCAGTCGTTTCGGAGCCTATTCAATGCCAACAAACAAAAAATTAAAATTGTTCGGACCGCGAACCAGCGAATCTAATGCATACCTAGTAGGTAGGTACATTATAGTAACGATGGAATAGCAATACAATCTATAATCTTACAATTTATTTACTTTTGAAAGCATTTCAAATTGAATCTAAGGGCGCGATGGCGCTGCCGTGTGCGTTTCGATGGCGCGACCACGGCGTTTTTTTTTTTTAAAAAACAAGCCAATATTATGCAAAAATTTGTAAAAAAATATTCCCAATTTGATAAAGTTATGGTTAAAAAGTTATAAGGGTTTGAACGTGGTCGCGCCATCAAAACGCGGAGAACCACGCGGCCATGGAAATCTTTAAAAGTAAGCCTTGCAGAGACTTGAAATTTAGGGAAATAACAGATTGAATTTGTAAAAATATAGAAAAAAATCCTAGGTTTATATTTTAGGAGCTGTAAGACTAAAACCCAATGGCTGCGCCATTGAAACGGTGAAAAACACGTTATCGCCGATATCTCGCTGAAGAAACATCGCAGAGGTCTGAAGTTTTTTGTAAAACCTAGATTTGAATTTGTCAAAATTTGTAAAAATACACAAAAAAATCCTACATTTCAGGAACTGTAAGTACGGTATCGCTTAGAACCTTCAATACGTTCTGAATATTTCGATAGGTTGACCATGACTTATTTTTTATAGAAAACTTTACACCTATTGCATTAGAAGTTATTTTTCAAGGATTCAAAATTTAATTAAAATGAAACGATAAGATACAAAAACATGTTTATTTCTTTAAAAAACACATAAATCCTTGATTGTTTACTGTCTTACTCTAAGATATTTCATATATTATATTTTTAGCTGAAAAAACATCTAAATTAATAATCTGAATAACCTGTGAGTTATGTGTATTTTTAAATAAAAATAAATAAACTAAAATGAAACAATAAGATACAAAAACAAAATAAATTTCATAAGAAATAAACATACGACTTTTCATTTTAATTTAATTTAGAATCCTTGAGAAATAATTTCTAATACAATAGGTGGAAAGTTTTCTGTAAACAAAGTCATTGTCACCGTATCGAAATATTCAAAACGTTATTACAGGGGTTATACTTTTTTTTTTTTTCCTATTATCGTTAGTTCTACATATTTAGGTATTGTTTAAAAAAAATCTAGCTAATACTTACTTTCTTCGATAAATAATCACGACTTCTTTCTAAGCGATACCGTACTACAGTTAAAGGAATAAATATATAATAAATAAATAGGTTTTACAAAAAACTTCATGCTTCTACGATGCTTTTTCAGCGAGATATCAACGATAACGTGTTTTTCACCGTTTCTATGGCGCGGCCATGGGATTTTAGCCTTACAGCTCTTAAAATATAAACCTAGGACTTTTCATTGTATTTTTACATATTTCGACGTATTCAAATCTGTGTTTTACAAAAATCATCAGACCTCTGCGATGCTTTTTCAGCGAGATATCAGCGATAACGTGTTTTTCACCGCTGCAATAGCGCGGCCAAGGGGTTTTAAGTCTTACAGCTCCTAAAATATAAACCTAGGATTTTCTTCTATGTTTTTACAATTTTTTTACAAATTCAATCTGTTATTGACCCGAATTTCAAGTCTCTGCAAGGCTTAGTTTTAAAGATCTCCGTGGCCGCGCAGTTCTCCGCGTTTCGATGACGCGGCTACGTTCAAACCCTTATAACTTTATAACCATAACTTTGACAAATTCTTGGTTTTGGGAATCAACTTTTACAAATTATTACAAAATCTTGTCGTAGTAGTTAAACGAAAATGCTGTAGTCGCGTCATCGAAACGCACACGGCGCGGCCTCCTGCGAAGAGCGCGACTCACACTATGCGCGCGTAATAATGTAACGGGGAGCGCGGGGAAAATATTTAGCTCCGCCCAGATCCTCAAGGCCGTTCGCGCATACCACCGCCTTAATGCGCCAGGGTAGCCCTCGAAATTTAATAGGTTTTCTTGCAATTTGCAGGTCAGTTTCAGGCTGTAGGTTAAGGGCCTATACTACCTCAAATGGCTTAGCATGATCCTCCGTTACGCCTAAAATACTGCAGCATTAATTTTGAAATAAATATATGGCAAAGTTGAGGATTAATGTTAGGTCTTATGTTTGGCGAAAACACGATTTCATAAAATTTTCTCGATAGAAAAAAATCCCAAAGTTACCTCCAAATCGAACAATAAACCGCTGGTATTCAAAAAGTACTTCAAATTAGATCATGAAACTTTGCTTACTAACTGAACTAATTATAAAGCAGGTCTTATGTTTTTTATTTTGTACAAACGACTAAAATTTGATTTTATAAAGAATAAAAACCACTCATTTCGCACTATTCGGCCGCAGTGACTGACGTAACAACCGCGTTGTAGTGCAAGCTGATCAGAACGTTATTCTAACAGTATTACAAACGAAGTTTGAAGCACCACAAATAGAGTTGCTAATCTGAGGTAGTATAGGCTCTTAAATAAAATATGTATGATTCACGACCATTACATGTATGTAGTTACAGAATTAATAATAAATAAAATCATCAATACAACCTTCTCAGTTCATTTAACCCCATTGACGATTGTCGCGAATCGTACAACCAGACTAACCTGAAAATTGCCAAAAACGTAAGAAATTAATTTCGCGGGCTACCCTGCGAGCTTCCATCTTAATGAAAATATTAAAGAAACTGAGAAAACATTTGTAATCGCCACACACATCTATTTATCCATACTAATAATACCACTCCCTGTGGTTAAAAGTCCCCCTCCAAGATTAGGTGCAGGTTCACCAACAGCTTCTACATATTTATATAAATACATATAGGTTTAATAGTAGGTATATATTGTACGACCTGTTTTTTTATATCTTTTAAAATCTAGGGTTATATTCTATGGGTATATCTATCTCCTAGAATAGCTGGTCCAAAAATGCATAGTTTCCTTCGGAGATATCATCAATCATAAATAAATTAGGTCAAAAATTGAGACCAGTACCTATTACGAATTACTTTTGCGAAGTTGCCAAAATTCGCAGTAAAATAAAATATGTATCTATGTTTCATTGATAAATACGAGTAATTCATTTTAATTCAAACCAATCATTCTTATAAAGCTAAGAAAATGCGACGTTGTCATATTACACGTACCTAAGGGTGTTTTACGGTAATAATCGTGACTTTGCCGAATTATTTTGTATGAAAACTGAAAAAAAGGATGATTGAAACATAATAAATATGCCCCTTGATTCTTTGATATGGTCTCAATCATACCTTAGAGTTTTGGAATATAAAAAACAGGTTGTATAGTGGTTCAACAACATAATTACAAGTATACATAGTTGTATTTTTCTTTTTTTTTTTCGGATGGGAAATCATCAAATAACTCCTCCCGCTCTGGGTGGAGCAGGAGGGAGTGTCAGACTTTTACTGACTAAAACCCATCCACGTTCCTTCATCGCCCTTTGTGTTCCGGGGCCACGGTATCTCTTTCGAACAGTCCCGCAACCCCGGCAGGCATCGGTCCTTACGGACCCCTTCCTTTTTGCTGACTCTCTTTGAGGCGCGCGTGGAACACGAACGCGCCGGTCGACATGGCCTGTCGTCATGAGACGGACGGACGCACAGTGGAACGAATGTATGGGAGAGGTTGGACATTGACATCTCCGAAAAAAAAGAGTTAAATTATGCCAAACGAATGATGCCATCTTATTTGATTACCTAATGCCTTCAAAACTTGTTCTGATCAATTTCTTCATAACTCTCATATTTTGGGAGTAATTTGAGAAATGTGATATTTTACTATGAAAATGAGTGTATCGAGCTCTCTCTCTCCTGATTCCGGCCTTGTTTCAAGTAGCGGTCTCTAATATCATAATGCTAATACTAAAAGCTAAATTTAATACTAAGACACATGGTGCGCCAAATGTGCACTTTCTGGGATAAAAGGAAATGAAAATTAAAAAAAAAAAAGTTTTTTCCCCATTTGTATTTACTTTAAACTGCAGACAGACGTATTTAGAGGTCATATATAAATATATTAAATATGTGTATATATTGTTTTTTTTATCTTGTGTATTATTTACAAAAGAACAGATGAGAGTATGACTTTTTTCACATAATATTTTATTTTTATATGTTTTACAATAACAATAAAAACACTGTATTTTAGATATACGTTGATAAGAAAATAATAAATTACCTAGTTTAATTAATAGTACAATAAAAAATTAAGATGTAAGCTCTAATTTACCAAGATTTTAAAACAATATCAATATTTAACTATCATCGTCATCATCATCATCATCATCATCAATTAATTCCAATTCAGAATCGATATCCGCTAAATCATTTATGTTAACAAATTCGATATCACTTTTCTCAGAATCCGTAAGCTCATAAAATTCCATATCTTCATTGCATGAGATACTGCTATGCTTTCGAGAATGCCCCTCTCTGTATTTTCGAAAATCTTTATTTCTAGCCTCAGATGCCTCTTCGGATAGAAAACCAATGGGCACAATTGACAAGTTCTGAACTACGAGTATGTCTGGCACAACAACAACAACACAACTGGCTTCTTTTAAAACACTAAACAAATAGTTATAGTCGCGTAAATCTTTATGTGCGCGTGCGCATAAAGCAACGTGAAGATCAAGATTTGTATTAAAATTTGGAAAATTTTGGATTATCGTAGCTACAACGAGGTGTAAATCAACACTGATTTTAAAGTTACTAATAGTGACCTGTTTATATTTAATCGAGGTACCCTCATTTGTTAAATATTGCAAGGTAATTAGTTTGAAAATGATGCATGCTAAATTAGTGTATTAAGAGCCATTTAGTAATTAAATAATAGCAATCTTCTTATCAGTAATCATTAGTGCATCAGTTTTATATGTACCTAAACCTCAAGTCCCTAATCACATATCTTAATTTGCTTATATCTTCTCCAATTGGCTGCTCAGAAATGTTATTGTAATCAGGTAAACCTTTAGAAAAACGGTTTTAATCAACAAAATAAACAAAAAATAATATTTTTGTGTTATAAAATAAACATCACTCTTTATCCCAGAAAGTGCACATTTGGCGCACCATGTGTCTTAGTGTTAAATATAGTTTTTAGTATTAGCATTATGATATTAGAGACCGCTACTTGAAACAAGGCCGGAATCAGGAGAGAGAGAGCTCGATACACTCATTTTCATAGTAAAATATCACATTTTCTCAAATTACTCCCAAAATATGAGAGTTATGAAGAAATTGATCAGAACAAGTTTTGAAGGCATTAGGTAATCGAATAAGATGGCATCATTAGTTTGGCATAATTTAACTCTTTTTTTCGGAGATGTCAATGTCCAACCTCTCCCATACATTCGTTCCACTGTGGGACGGCGAGCTAGCCCATAGCCCACCGTCCACAGGCCCGCGCCTACGGTGGCCGGGGGCCACGTGGTGGTGGCCCCCGACGCCCGGGGCGTCTCCCGCGGCGGCCGGGACGTTGAGAGGTTCTATACCTCTCACGTTCCACCACCTCCTTCTCTAGCATTACTGCTTCGTAGAAGGAGGTGACGGACATAGGTGTATTCACATGTGGATACACCTATATATATACTTGTAATTATGTTGTTGCATGCAGCCGGTAACGTGTCAAACTGACATAACCAGCACTAATACGTATCTCAAAACCCACTCCAAACTGTCCCAGGATAAATGATCAATACTTTAAATTAAAACTGAAACGATGAAGTGGAGAGTTAAACGGCTTTTCAAACAAAAGTCATAGATCATTTACAAACGGAGTTACAGCGTCAAAAGAAAGTTGTCGCCGACGGCTCGGCGGCCATGTTTTGATTTAATTACTACAAAATTGTTTTTTAATTCTGTTACGGCTGTTCTCACTTGCCAGTGTTTTTGCAAAACCGTTTCAGTCGCGTAATTTATTGTGAAAATGAGTTTATGGAATGAAATGGTCTTTGTTTTTTAATTGTCGGGGAAAAAAACTAAAGTGCCAGTTTTTAGGATTCCGTACCTCAAAAAGAAAACACGGAACCCTTATAGGATCATGCACTTTGTTGTTCATCTGTCCGTCTGTCTGTCAAGACCCTTTATCTCGGGAACGAGTAGAGGTATCGAGTTAAAATTAAAACCAAATACTCAAGTCTACGGTTCCTTGAAGCTGTGAAAAAGTCAACCTTCTAAGCTAACATAAAAAAAAATATTACAGCTGTCGTTGGGGCCGAAAAGTTCTTGAGTGGCGACCGCGAACCGGAAGACGTTGCGTTGAAAGGCCTCCCACTAGGTGGACCGATGAGCTGGTGAAGGTTGTGGGAATCTGCTATATGCGAGTCGCACGGGACCGGTCAATGCGGCGACACTTGGGGGAGGCCTATGTCCTGCAGTGGACGTCTTTCGGCTGAAATGATGATGATGATGATGATGACCTACAAGTTTTACGGAACCCTTGGTGCGCCAGTCCAACTTGCACTTGCCCGGTTTTTTTTATTTTTTAAAGGGTTGATTTAGGCATGGTCTCCTTTCTTCTGTATCGTTTGGTTAATGCCTAGCCTGATGTCAGAGTTTCATGCCTCCGATGAGCCTCTGACTTGGCTTTACATGCCGTCGAGAAATATCTCTCAGGCATGCTGATGGTATTCGAGAGAGGTACAGTCACCAGCGCAACAAGTTACTACAAACTGTCAAATTTTTCATTCGATTTTAAACATAACCATTCAACCATCAACATTTTATAGTTCAAAATCATTTGGAGCAGTCTGTTGTACCTTGATGTGCTAGCAACTGTACGTTCAAACTCAAGGTATTTAGTCCAGTCTTATGGCATAATAATTGTATAGGGACTATAATTGTCCATTCCAACGCGTAGATCTCTATAGAGAAGAATGGGCATTCTACATTAATACGAGATGTATTACCACGATGACTCAACAAATACAGCCAAGCTTATCATATTTCTTTAATTAAAGAACCCATTAAGATCAGTAACTGAATATTTATAATAGGTACTGTTTGTATTATTGCTTAAAAAAAACTTAAAATGGACTTTATGGTCATCATCATCATCATCATCATTTCAGCCGAAAGACGTCCACTGCTGGACATAGGCCTCCCCCAAGTGTCGCCATATTGAACGGTCCCGTGCGACTCGCATCCAGCGGATTCCCGCAACCTTCACCAGGTCATTGGTCCACCTAGTGGGAGGCCTTCCAACGCAACGTCTTCCGGTTCGCGGTCGCCACTCCAAAACTTTTCGGCCCCATCGGCCATCCGTTCTGCGAGCAATGTGCCCTGCCCACTGTCACTTAAGGTTGGCAATTCTTCGGGCTACGTCGGTAACCTTGGTTCTCTTGCGGATGTCTTCATTTCTGATTCGATCACGCAAGGAAACTCCGAGCATAGCCCTCTCCATTGCCCTTTGGGTGACTTTAAGCCTTCTGATGAGGCCCATTGTGAGCGACCACGTTTCGGTCCCGTATTACATACGGGGCAACACACACTGGTCATAGACTTTCGTCTTGAGACACTGCGGTAGGTTGGACGAGAAGATACCGCGCAATTTCCCGAACGCTGCCCAGCCGAGTCGGATTCGACGATTGACCTCCTTCTCGAAGTATAGACCTACATAACTGGACCGTTTGTCCCAGGTACACATAATCGTCTACAACTTCGAGTGTAGAGTCTCCGATCGACTTTATGGTCACATGATTTTAAATAAAATATTGTAAAACATTTTGTGTGTAATTCATTAGAATAAGAGGTTTTAAGGCTAATTTATATTTTGTTTTTAAAGATATTTCATTTTGATCAATATGACGACCCAGGGCTTTTAAAAAAAAAATACGGGGGTAGTCAATGGACCAATGGGTGACCATTGGAGCGTAGATGGAGGAACGGAAAAGTTGTGACTAGAGGATTATTGTAGGATACGGAAATACAAGACAGTTATTTCAATTAGTCGTTGTTATTAAACGACCCCTTCTGGCTCCTTCTAATAATACTAAAAACATAAATGCAGGATTGCGCAATAAAGTTATGTATCTTTATAATAATACTAGTATTTGCGTGGGTGCGCGAGCTGCGCGCAGCTCGCGTGTTGTCGTGTTCTTGAGAAGTATTCCTTACCATCATAAAATTTTGAGAATCCATAGCAATCCTTAAAATAATTGGAAAATCCGTTACAACTACCCCTAAATCAGTATGAAAACCCTTAAGAACCCCTAAAACATTCTAAAAACTAAATCAATAAAAAAATAAAAAATGAGAATTCATTAGAATCGTTAAAAGCTGAGTTACGCTTCACCCACTCAACCTTCGTTACGCTGCGGACGTCGCCGGCTCGCTTCGCTCGCCACCTCCCCCCTTTGCTCCACTCGGTCTCGCAGGTTCGCTCCACTCAGAACCTACCTACCACCAGACAGGTTTCGACGCCTACTATAATATTTGTTCAAACACCCAATGGCTATCTCTAACCATTACGAAGTTACAGCCCTTTCAATTTTAGGGGAGGTTGGGGAGGGGAGGATACCCTCCGTATACAAATTTAAACACTCCTCAATAATAATTTATGGTAAAAATCAAAAAGCCGCTACGTGTCCTAGTTTCCGAGATACGATGGGGGGAGGGGTGAAGGGGGGGAGAGTGGGGAGTTTTGAAAACTGATCTTGACTAACGCGTTGCCCCTTTATATGAATCTGAAAAAAAAATGTTCCAAGTCTTTCAATTTCCGAGATCCGCCTAAAGGGGGTGAAAAGGGGGGCAAGGGGGGCAACTTTGAAAACTGGTTTTTACTTTCCCGAGCCTCCTCTATACGAATCCGTAAAAAACGAAAAATGCAGGTCTCTTTGTTTCCGAGATACGATAGGGAGGGGGAGGAAGGGGGGTGAAAAGGGGAGGTTTGGCACTTTTCCCATACTTGCGGGAGTAACTTGTTTACGAATCTGTCAAAATATACCCACCTCCCCATCCACCATCTGGGAGAACAATTATGTCAGTGAGTGAGTCAGTCAGTCAGTGGTAATCGAGCTTTATATAGTATAACTAGTATTTGCGTGGCTGCGCGAGCTGCGCGCAGCTCGCGTGTTGTCGTGTTCTTGAGAAGTATTCCTTACCCTCATAAAATTTTGAGAATCCATAGAAATCCTTAAAATAATTGTAAAATCCGTTACAACTACCCCTAAATCAGTATGAAAACCCTTAAGAACCCCTAAAACATTCTAAAAACCCATTAATAAAAAACACTACCCTAAAGTTTGCTTGTCGTCGCCCTGAGTTACGCTTCACCCACTCAACCTTCGTTACGCTGCGGAGGTCGCCGGCTCGCTTCGCTCGCCACCTCCCCCCTCCGCTCCACTCGGTCTCGCAGGTTCGCTCCACTCAGAACCTACCACCACCGGACAGGTTTCGACGCCTACTATAATATTTGTTCAAGCACATAATTGCTATCTCTGACCGTTACGAAGTTATAGCCCTTTTATTTTAGGGGAGGTTGGGGAGAGGAGGATACCCTCCGTTTACAAATTTAAACGCTCCTCATTAAAAATTTATAGTAAAAATCAAAAAGCCGCTACGTGTCCTAGTTTCCGAGATACGATGGGGGGAGGGGTTAAGGGGGGAGAGTGGGGACTTTTGAAAAATGATTTCGACTGACTCTAGGCCCCTTCTTACGAATCTGAAAAAAAAAATGTTCAGAGTCTCTCAACTTCCGAGATCCGCCTAAAGGGGGGAGAAGGGGGAAAAAGGGGTCAATTTTGAAAACTGCCTTTTACTTTTCCGAGCCTCCTCTATACGAATCTGAAAAAAAAAATGTTCCAAATCTCTTTGTTTCCGAGATACAATAGGGAGGGGGAGAAAGGGGGGCGAAAAGGGGAGGTTTGGGACTTTTCCCATACTCACGGGAGTTACTTGTTTACGAATTTGTCAAAATATACCCACCTCCCCATCCACCATCTGGGAGAACAATTATGTCAGTGAGTCAGTGAGTGAGTGGTAATCGAGCTTTATATAGTATAATTTAACATAAATACTTTTATAAAACCGATCGGTTCACAGCGGATATTGAATGGTAATCCAATGAGATTATCGCCTGGATAAAATTCCATATTTGAGGCTGATTTTATGCCGAGGTACTGTTCACAAAGGATATTGGAAATTCAATATATTTATAGCAATAATGTAGTGAGGTAAATGTTGAGTATGATTGTAGATGTTGAGTATGATTGTCGATGGCTATAAGAGTAGGGGAAGACCAAAGAAACGATGGATGGGATGTGTGAAGGATGATATGGTGAGAAAGGTGGTGTCTGATGGGATGACGAGTAACACAGGGTGTAAAAGACCTCATCACGAAGCCGTCAACCAAGCATTCTGTACATCAAACTAAGTAACTTTACGCAAAAATTATTGCTGGGAAACTACTTTTTTTTTTTTGGGGTGAAAAATATTTTTTTTGTGGTAGAACTCAATGTAACGCACTCAAAAAATTGTGCTGATGGATGGATTGAATAGTATGGGGGTCGTGGAGGTGTTTAAAGTAAAAATCTTACATTAAAAACTTGTACTTATTTAAAAAAAATACAAAAAGTTGTAACTTTGACCCCCAATACCTCTGTAACTAGAAGGCCAGGTATGGTGTAGAACAAAAAAATGATCGCAATGACGGGGAGAATAAGTGCCTTTCGGCATCGTTAAGAGGTGTTTTACACCCTTTAGAGATGTATGGAAGAAGACATCATAAGACATGCCACGCCGATCCCTAATAAATTGGTATAAGGGTAGGAGAAACACACCAAAATAAATTGATTTTTATATAGATACTACGCCTGTTTCCCCTTATGGGAGTAACTCAAGTAGGTACATCTACATTTTGTCATTTATGAAAATATGGCCCTCATCAAAGTTTACAACATCAACAATAACATCCGTCTAGCCTTTTCCCAACTAAGTTGGAGTCGGCTTCCAGTCGAACTGAATGTAGCTGATCACCAGTATTTAACATTTAGCGTCTGCCTATCTGACCTCCAGAACCCAGTTTAGGTCTGCCTATAGGACTTAAATTTAACTCCCAAAAAAAAAAATATAAATAATTATAATTATTATTTAATTTTTTTTTTAATTATTATTATATATTTAATATTCCTATTAACCGGGCTACTTCTGAGGAATTCATAGTGGTAAGTCCGCCTTTGTAAAAATTTTTTACTTGTGCATAAAGTTTTAATAAATAAATAAATAAAATGCAAATAACACATGGCCCGGTTATATAATCGAAACCAGGACCTTATGTTCAGCTGTAGTTGACCACTGAACCAAAGAAGCAACCAAGTATAATAAAAAACACATAAGCACAGCTCAGATTCAATTATTCAATTAAACATTCTACCAAACAGAATTTTGTTAATATCATGTTCTTTGGAAAACAATTACGAAATTGGATTCAAAACGGATATTATGCAATCTGACCTTTTACTGCGGTCCTCTCGCAAATGATAAAATATTCTATTTCACCCGGGTCCGTCTGCATCCATCCGTCCTAATGAAGAAGTGTTCGCTTAAATTACATTTTGGTCATCAAAATCAAAATCAAAATCAAAGCATTTATTTCAAGTAAGCCAGTTACAGGCACTTTTGAATTGTCGAAACAAAGATGAAAATTAAATGTAGCTACAGTCCCAGTCACAAGACATAAAAACTGTGAAAGTACTGTAGTTGCCCATTCCCTAGCGTAGATCTCTATGGAGAAGAATGGGCAAGAATCGCATCGATCGCATCTCGTATTCACTCTAATTCTATGTTTAAATTTTTAATTCACGAATATTCTGTCGGATATTCGAGAACATTCAGCCATTTTCGTTTTAAAGGCTGTTTACTAAATTACTCTGCAACATTGATACTGGCGGAGTGTTTAATTGAGTGAGCGATAACTTTGTTTGGGTCGATTTATCACTTCATTAAATCGGTTTTAATGACTGAAAAATAGGGAGGAGCTTGTGGCTAAATATGTAGTAACCGGCCGCGCTTGTCGATGTCCACCCATTACCGAGTTTACGAGTTCAACTTAAGCCGTTTTCCTCTTTTAAAAAAAATAACATCTAATAACAATAAACTAATACATATTTAAAACCAGGAGAAACTAAAACTCTACACGTAACGTTGTCGGCGTCGTGTTTCGCTGCGTGGTGTCGCGTAACCGTCCTCGGAAACGTCCATATACGACACCCTTCGGCCAAAAGTCCTCCTTCATGCAGGAAACATGCTGCATGCTTCTTCTTTAACAGTCATTACAGCTCTGACAGTCTGATAACCAGTCTTACCAAGGGATATCGTATTACCCAGTGTCAACTGGGTTGTGGAGTTCTGATAGGCAGTCGCTTCATGAAAAATACTGGTATTTAGCTGCATCCAGTTAGACTGGAATCCGACCCCAACATTGTTTGGAAAAGACTACTCAAATGACGAATTACTGAAAAATTGGGGCTTCTGTCGTAGCCCTCGTATATGTCTATAGAAATATGAATAGCCAGCCTGCTATTGGACAGGATATCATACAATAGATACAGTCTTTTCGCAAACCAATTTTCTACTCCACGAAATCTTTGCACGAGTTATTCCATTCTATCCAATATTTCCATCACTTTCGCATCGTAAGCCAACTACAAAAGACGCTTCTGAACGTCGTAAAAATTCCAAATAATTTGGTTCTTCATTTAGGCTGAATTAATACGTGACTTTCAGAGGTTTCCAGACGATCACGTCACACATTATATAAAAAATACGGAAATATTCGGGAACGAACGCTCACGTTTGTATTTTTTGACAACCAATTAAACGCGTGACCTATGTTCGCAATTTTTCCAGCAATTGATTCCAATTATAACTTTTATTATAACAGAAGGTTATTCATGCAATATAAAAATCGTTACAAATCGTTACAATTCCATCACAAATAGCTTATTTAATATGTTACTTTTTGCTAGGTTGTCAATTACTACGCGACCACAACTATACGAGTTTTGGGCGCAGAAGCAACTTTTTGTTAAAACCAGGACGAAAGCTTTAGCCGCATGATTGGTACCACACGGGAAGACGAAGATCAGCAGGCTGCATCTAAATAGTAACAATAAATACTTACAGGTTACATACAGCATTAATTAAAATTTTGGATTTAAAAACTGTAGGTCTATTCTGTACTAGCTATTGCCCGCGGCTTCGTTCGCGTGGCAATTTTGATGTGTATTTAAGTACGAACAAAAACCTTTTAAAAATTAATATTGCTTACCTCCCATACCATACGGCGTGATAATATGTAGCCTAAAGCCTTCCTTGGTTTACAAAGAACATTTTAGCTGAATTTCAATTCAATCTATCCAGTAGTTTTGGCGTGAAGCCGTACAATACACACAGACAAACAGACAAAAATTCTAATAAGTCACTTTTTGTCATCAGTTATCTTTTTCTTACCACTTATTTTTTCTCGAAAATTCTCAATGTACAGTTTTTCTTTCGTTACTGTTTTATTATATGTATAGATATAGATAAATCTTACCGTGAACTTATCTCGACCTGAGACGCATTAGGTCTGATATGGAATTTGAAAAGTTTAGAGGAGAGCCAAAAGAAAGTTATTGACAAAATCCTGTCAAAACTTTTGTTTCTTATCGAATAGGCTAACAAAAATAGTATAATGTTTTAGCTAAGTCGTGTACCTTTGTATAGTACAGTAATAAACCCAGTCACAGTAAAATATTTATATGTTATTAATCAAAAACTACTTTTTTGGTGACATCCAACCTTATGCTTGTACAGAGTTATTATACGACGAATCTTTTTAATTCTATTTACTGATCCAACTATATGCTTGCAATTTTTTGGTAAATCCAATGCGTATTGTAAGCTTTTTTAAAACATATAACATTATGTTTGACCAAAACTAGAAATTTAGTTACTTCCGATCTTGTTATATGTCTATTTATGAGGTATTCCGATCGGGAGCTCAAAACAATTACCAATCACGGAAGATATCGCGTAAGTGACAATATAAGTTTCAATTTGCTTTATTTATTTCTTTACATATACGAATAATTTACATTTTTAAATATTCTTATAATAAAAACAATATAAATAAAATCATTTAAAAATATAAAATAGTAGCCCACCAGCGCTGGGAACAGAGTCGGAGCTGCCGGTGGTCAGGGCTCTTGAGAGAAAAACCTTCTAACAATACGTGCCGTGTCCAGAAGTACTGCTTTCTGAATCAAACCCTTGATCCAGTTGCCAAGCGAGAGTCTCCAAGATGTTAGTCGAGGCTCTTGGCTATTAAGCCATTGGCTGACACGACTATCGGCACAATGAATGTTGTATTCACGTTCCACATGTCGACAACCTCGCGAGCCATATCTAGATATTTGAATTGTTTATCTTTCTCTGCTTTCACGAGGCTCTCGTCATGCGGGACCGTTATATCAACAATCATTGTGCGACGGTCCAATCCATCACCACAATATCAGGCCTATTGGCAACAACAGTCCTGTCAGTGGTGATAGGTCGATCCCAATACGTATACTACCAGTAATACGTAATACTACCAGTTTCGAGAACTGGGTCGGGCGCATACTTATAGTATGGCACTTCTGATTCCATAAGGTTGTACTTGAAAGCAAGTTGCTGGTGAATAATCCTGGCAACAAGGTTTTGTCTATGCAAGTACTCTCCGTTAGCCAGACTAGAACACCCAGAAATAATGTGTCAGACTAAGTCTCCCGGACGGTGCCATTCTCGACATATTATTATGTCAACCGTGCCGTCCTACACAATGTGTTTCGAGTAGGTATTCGTCATCATAACTTCGTCCGTTATTGCACAGACAAAACCTTCGGTTTCCCCGAAGAGTTCATCAAAGCGCAGCCAGGATACGGACGCTAAGAAGACTACATCGGGGCCGTGTAGGGCCCGGTAAAAGCGTCCGTGAAGCTCTTTACTCTGCCATTCCTCCCTGCAATCATTAGTGTCAAATACTTTAGGTTTGCGCCAGTTCGCGTTAGCTAGGGAGACCTTGTCCACTGAAATCACATCTCAGTGCATCCCCACGTCGGCTGCTAGGAAGTATTCCCTGAGACTGCATACCTCACGGTGGTGCAGGTTCTTAGCATTTAAGAAGCTTCGGCCCCCGCACTTTCGCAGGATATACAGTCTCATCATCGACGACCGTGGGTGCATTCGATTTGCGGTCAGCAGTGTGCGTACCTATCCAGGGCATCGAGTTCCGTCTGAGTCCATTTGAGTATGCCGAAAGAGTACAATAAAACCGGCATGAACCAACCATTAAAGGCGCGCACCTTGTTCCCACCTGAAAGAAGGCTATTTAATACCTTCTTCAGGCGACCTAAGAAGCGCTCCCTCTACGATTGCTTCATGTCAGTTACGTTAATGCCTAACGCTTCCGACATACCTAAATACTTGTAGGTTTCTGTTGAGGAGAGAGATCTAAGGTGTATCGAATCCGAGAGTTGAGTTCCCACGGATTCCATAATCTCCTCTCGCTTCACATGCATGACTGCACATTTGTCCACACCAAATTTCATCCTGATGGCGCTACTGAAAGTTTATGTTACCTTCAGTAGCTTCATCAGTTGCAAATTTTTGGGGGCAAAGAGTTTCAGATCATCCATGTAAAGAAGGTGAGATATGACCTGACTATCTTTCCTCAACAGATAGCCTAGACCTGACCCCTCCAGCAGTGTGTTGAGAGGGTTCAAGGCTAGACAAATTGTTGGGGGCAAAGAGTTTCAGATCATCCATGTAAAGAAGCTAGACAAAACCACAATGGAGTCAGACTATCACCCTGGAATATACCGCGCTCGATCCTTATCGGTTCCTTAGGATCTGTCGACATTCTGGATAGCGAAGAACCATTCTTCAGCCTCATACATGACATCGGGAAGGTACGTAGAGTTGCATCTACTTTATACAACTCCAGCACTCTCATGAGCCGTGTATGAGGCACAGCATCATAGGCCTTCTTAATCTATCCAACATGTAGACAGTCTTTTGGGAGCAGCGAACCTGTTGGCTAATGGAGAGCAGCTCCTTAGTACCGCGGGACCCGTTCCTACATCCATCCGAGAGGCAGATATGATAGAATTACTCTCAATATGTTGGTTGATTTAGAAGTACCAATTAAATTCACTAATAATTCGGCACGAATAACGACTCGATCGCGAATAATTTGTAAACAAAACTAGATAGGTCAAGCCACCGTGGCGCTGAAAACGGCTGAGTGACCGGCGATAATGTCCGATGTCATTCTATTGCGTCGATGTGCAGTCACGAATTAATGGAATAATGTTTCTTCTTCGCATAGGCATTTCTGTACAACGATTAAGTAGCACTTTTTAAAGGCATAAGGGCTAATTATGCTTGTAGACCTTAACCAAACAAATAAATTTTTCGAGGCATAACACTATATCTCAAGGTACGACATCTGATTATTTAATTTCAAGAGGCATAAAGTTCTTCTAGACAATACGTATTATTTTTACCAGCAATCCTTGTAGGATAAAGTCGAATGACAAAATAGTCCGTTCCTTACGTATAAAATAATTTAAAAGCATAAAAGCTGAAGTCAATGTTCGTCCTTCTATTAAACCAAAATTTTAAGCATAAATACTGTAGTTGCTATCAAGCCTTATTCCACGATATAACTTTAAAAATTCGACAGATTCGACCTTATGCATTTGTATATTATCAGAACAAAAAGAGATAGAATTATGATTGTTATATGCTTAGAAAGAGCGCGAGATACTGGTTTCAGCTGACTATTAAAGTTATTTTGCTCTGATGTTGAAATTCGACCTTATGCGTCTCAGGTCGAGTTATGTGAAGCGAGATTGAAGTGAAATAGCAATCTTCGCATCAGCAGCGCTATTCTGTTGCATCTTGATGACAATTCAATTCAAGCTTCACTTTAGATTTCACGGTAAGGTTTTTGCAGAATATACCGACCAGTAACCTAAACAAGTGCGAAATTGTAATCTAAAAGAGAAGTACCCAATTAATGTCCCGATAGACCGCTGATTTCACGAACAGCAGTTACGTATGAACTCGAGTCCATAACCGGCAAGTTTACCAAATCAACCGGCGATAAATTTATCCGGCATAAAGCCAAGATCAAAGCTGCTCTGGAAATATACTGGATGGCTAGTTAATACTAGCTAATACCTGGAAGCAAGCTGAAGAACGGAAAGAAAATGAAAATAACTACAGGAAACTTTGAAAGTCCCATGTTTTCTGTGATACCTTTTAGTATTAACTTGACCTAATCCATAAAATAAAGTAACTTAATGAAATGTAAGTATAAAAAGTAATAGGAAGGCTGGCTCTTTCTAAGAACAAATAATAATTAGAATTGCCATTCAACGTGGCAATGCTTGGCAGTATCTTAGCAGTCCTCTGGACACGTTTCCGGATGACAGCGATCTGGAGGAGCGCTTTGACGCCTAAGCGTCCTATTGCTTTTGATGCTTATACTTATGTATGATTAGTTAGTCATTTTTTTACGTAACTTAGTCCTTCTAATAAAAATGCATCATTATTCTACTACTACTAAGCTTTTTTTTTATTACAATATGGGCCTGCTCTTGACCTCGATCACGCCTGATGGAAAGCGATGGATGAGATCTATCATGGGAAGAGCGTGCCCAGAAGATGCCTGTTCACTCTTGCTTTGAAGGCAGGCGGGTTAAATGTGGGTAGGAACACAGACGCTGACAGAGAGTTCCACACTTAAGTAAATTAATATTAAACCTTATTCATTAATAGATACAAAACTATTGATAGAACATGATTCTTTAGATTTGTTGGCTTGCAAATATTATCTGGGCATGAACTGTTACTATTGCTTGCTCTGTTCGTGCCGACATGAGAAAACATGTTGTACTTAGACAACCACTTAAAACGAACCATGAGAGTACTTAAACCAACGATACTTTGTTAGGCTCTATCAAAAAGACGTAAAAACCTGCCATTATTCTAAAAACAGCATCAAACTTTAACTCGCCCTTACAAGATTATATTACTCGTGGTTCGTAGAGCAAGCAGGCACCAGGCGGCAGGCACCAGGCGGCAGGCACCAGGCGGCAGGCACTTTATATTTGTAGAACCACTAAAAGTAAGCCTGTTTATTGCTCTACTTATTTGAATAGACTTTTATTCTGAACGAATAAACGAAACAAATAAAACTCAAAGCGCGAAATTCCTGAAAAATACGCCGTTTTAGCTAAATCTTTTATTGAGAGTCTTCAGATATTCTTATGTTTAGTAGTCTAATACCCGTGTCTAGTCAAGTTTAAGTAATTACTTGAGTTTCAGCTATTACTCATGCAAACAACTTTATGCAATAGACAAGAATTTAAAAGAATTAAGAACCGTCAAAGAATGCAAAGTTAAGAATTCAACATTTTGACATTTATAGTTGGGTTAGGCTGGCCAAAGCTGATTAAAGCTGGCGTGTCCATAGCTTAGTCCCAATCTGTCCAATGAGGATAAGATATTTTGAAATTTAAAATGAAATTGACAGATTTTCAACCAATGACGATGCTTGGTACAAGCTATGCTAGCGGCATTACTTCCACAATTGCCATCCCCAACTAATTACAAAATAAAAATCGTATCTTAAATAATGACTTTTACTCTTTGACTTTTTTATAGACGCGAGAAATAAATGAAATCTAAAACGTGATAGCCAATTCTAAGCTAAATACGATACACTCACAAAACGTATTCAGACGCATAGAAATAATTTCCCTAAATCTTTTCTTCGGTGAAACTCATTTAGATATTCAAATAAGGTTCAGACACCTCTGAGTTGCCAGTTACCTCGGTATAATCCGACCGTATTGCCATGTTAAAAATACGCCGAAAAATGTGGAGATACTCGACAAATAGTTTGCGAAGGGTGAGTTTCCTCTACAGTGTGTTCATAAAATTTCATGACCCAGCTTGTATTGTGCTAGGGTTGTCGAAGTCAAGTGTCCAGACATCCACAACGCGGTGTCGAGAGCGTGAATTATGATACGAGATTCGAGTGGCTTGTTCAGACTGTACCTTGAGTACAGAGTTACAATTATTGGTGTTATAAAAGTATCGTTCTATAGTTTTTCTTTATCAATATCTTTATTTATAATTAGTGTGGCACTAGATGGCGCTGTGTGTAATTTCTAGCGATATTTATTTTATTTATTGGAACAATCCATGCCTGCCATCTTTTTATGACATACTGTATATAAATATATTTCGTAGCTTATTAAACTGTTTGGTTATATATGTCATGGGTGATCCCATGACATATTTTTAACCGTTTTTTAAACTGACCGTTTTTAAACTGACATGATCACTAACATTATTAACACTGAATGCAGGATATTTACCATGTTTACATTTTTGTCTATTTGCTTTATATATATCGGGAACTCAAAACAAATAGTAAACATGCACCTGTAAGGAGTAGTAAGGAGGTGTGTTGCTAGCTTGAAAAAGTAACAAGTAAACAGACAGACTTACTTCTGAATTTACAATATTAGTATGGATTAGGCACAACACCAAGGTCCAAGGAACCAAGGTCAACGACGTAGCCCGAAGAATTACCAACCTTAAGTGGCAGTGGGCAGGGCACATCGCTCGCAGAACGGATGGCCGTTGGGGCTGAAAAATTCTGGAGTGGTGACCGCGAACTGGAAGACGTTGCGTTGAAAGACCTCCCTCCCACTAGGTGGACCGATGGCCTGGTGAAGGTTGCGGGAATCCGTTGGATGCGAATCGCACGGGACCGGTCAATGTGGCGACACTTGGGGGAGGCCTATGAACAAGCAGTGGACGTCTTTCGGCTGAAATGATGATGATGGTGAGGCATAACATGTCATTAAGTATAATGTATTACGTTATCCAATATTGAATACATACTACTTCTAACTCGCGGGCATTGTACACAATTGCCTTTAGCTACATAAAACGAATACGAAACAAAATACAATCGCCACATTCATCTTGTTACGAATAAATGATAAGAACTCCTCTCGCGTTTCCCCTTTCAATATTATAGCAGGGGGAGTATTTTCTTTCTTTCTTGACAGCGCAGTAAATTGGAGATTGTGTTCCAATCAGAGTCGAGACAACCCTATCAATATAGCGTTTAATATTTGACGGCTGAACATCTCGCTATATATTTTATTGCCTTTTGATTTAGTCGTACTTCTGTGAGGGTGGTATTAAAATAATATTCAGGTAAAGCTGCAAAATAATGTGAATTTGCGTTCAGTGATGTGAGTGATCTTATTTGAACTCGGTTTTTAAAACCTTTTCTGTATTTTTATTGTATGATTCCTAAATAAACGTAAATTTGTATACAGCAATAATATAAATATATTTACAGCGTGTATCAACAAGTCAGTGTCAGTGATCCTATTAAATTAAGGATGTGATAGATACTCGTACCATCAAACTAAACAAATTTCTCCATGACACCAACATCGTTATCGCAAGAAAATAATCAGGTGACATTTGTGTCGAATAGGTATTAAAGTTTTGTGTGGGACGGTTTATTATTTTTGATTGTATACGATAAAGGTACCAAAAGTTGTTCAGTTTGATGGTCGATGGTTATAGTATGGCCTTTAAATATGACGACACCCTTTCAATGCATCCAGAAACCAGCTAAGTACATACATAGTCAACTACATATCGATGCACTAACACAGCTAACTCAAAAGGAACCAGCCTGCTACGCCGGATAAGCTACGAATTCAGTAACTTTCGTAGGCGTCGGCGTAGCGGCGGTGGCGTAGGCCAACTGTGCTACGAAGATTAGGAAAGGCACGTAGAAGTTTCACTATTAGACGCATAATGCAGATTTTGCGAACAGCAACTTTACGTCAGTGCATATTAGGTATATATTTACACAAAAGTACGCCTACCAGCCTGTCTTGTTGGTAGAATGGTCGGAAGCACGACAAAGTGTTATTGGGATTTTCCATCAGTAATTTCTCAGTAGCAGTCACGGAGTCTGAATTGGTGCCCGGTTGATGGCAATAGGCTCGCTCCCTATTACATCGGACTTAAACATAAATGACGAGATGTGGGTGTACTATTAAGTACACCTGTGCCTAGCCATTTGAGGATTACAGGCGTAATTTTATGTTATCTAAACCTACCTACTGTTTCCTAAACAACAAATCATTACAAGACAAAGTAACACAGGGCACTTAAAACGGAAAGCTGAAGTTTTTCAAACAGCTTTGATGAATGATCGGCATAAATATATTTTTAGGAGATTAATAACCGACCTTTACGCTGTTTTTCTTAAATTATGTAGCACAAATGAGTCCAAAACGAAAATTATTCATTGTCATCTTTCTGAGCCCAAATTAATCAAATTTACTTTCTTTCTTTTATTGAATTCTCTTTTGACTATTTATTATCTGGAATGAATACCGACGCGGCATAAACGTTCTTAATTACTTTCTCAAGAGCCTTTAATGCATTATTTGCGACCTAGTTCAATAAATTATTATGCGGAGTAGTGCAAAGTATTTATTAATTTTATTTTTATGGTGTCGCTTATACCAAAGATGGAGATAATTAAGCTTCCACTATTATAAACGCAAATGTTTGTGAGGATTTTATGTTTGGTATGAATGGACGTTTGTTCCTCTTAAATGCGAAAACCAATGACTGAATTTTAGAGAAAATTGTATTGATGAAAATAACGATAATGTGTAAACATTAATTCTTGCGGGCGAAGCCAAGAGCGGAAGCTTATAATTTCTTATAATGCCACTGCGGGAGACGCCTTGGGCGTCCTACCGCGCGTAGGCGTGGGCCTGTGGACGGTGAGCTAGGTCGCCGTCCGTCCGTCTCATGACGACAAGCCGTGTCGACAGCGCGTTCGTGTTCCACGCGCGCCTCAAAGAGACTCAGCAAAAGGAAGGGGTCGATGCCTGGGGTCGCAAGACTGTTCGAAAGAGTTATCGTGGCCTCGGAACACAAAGGGCGATGAAGGAAAATGGATGGGCTTAAGTCAATAAAAGTCTGACACTCCCTCCTGCTCCGCCCAGAGCGGGAGGAGTCATTAGATGATTTCCCATCCGAAACAAAATAAAAAGGTGTTCTTATAATTATGTATACTAGAAGTAACTGGCTGAGTAAAGTAGTACCCGTGTGAATGAACCTCAACTCTCGAGGCTGTCGTAAAAGGCGACCAAAAGATAACGTCAGCATGACAGACTTTGATGTTATCTTTTCCTTTGTATCACCGTACTGCGGTCTGCTAAATTAACATTCTATTATCCATTTTCCAGCGTCGATAGCGCCAAAAGCGTATATTTTTTGCAACGAACCGCTCCGAACGCGCTAACGATTTGCGAATTATTCGCAAAAATTCGCAATTCTATAAAAACACTTGACGATCGCAAACTACAAGAGATATAAACTCTACAATGAATAGCTGAATAGATATGGAACCTATTTAACCAAAAATAAAGATAAATAATTATAATTTGATACCCTAAAAACTATGTAGAACTTGATTCACACCGATAAAAACGGACATTTCGCTAATAAATTATTAATTTGTGGTTAAACTATTAACTTTTTTACTATTTTTTAATATATAAAAATAAACTAGATTATATTACCTTTCCAATAAGACCTTAATCTAATTAATAGCTTATTAGCATCATATCAAAATAATTATATGAAACTAGGTACTCACTGTTTGTTTACATCTGGAACTAAAGTTGTCAGTCGCTGTTTGGACGAAAAAACACACAAAACTACTTGTTTTTTGGTGTAGATAGTTGAGCAATCTAATCACCTCACTAATTAAACACTAGTTTTCCCATTTCACACACGTTTTAATCACTAAATCACGTATTTCTTCACACTAAACAATCACTGTAGGTACATATAACTACTGCATTTTCACAGGCGAAATACTGCAATTTTGCGATTCGGAACCTAATTTGTGTTATCATAATACGATAGCACAACTTCTCACGAACATTTTAAGGTATAACACTGTTTTCCAATAACAAACACATAACTCGTAATTACTTGAAGTGTGACACTAACGCTAAAACGATGACGTAAAAAATGGCGCGCTCCGTTGACGTAAGTTTGTTACTTTCATTGTGACACTTGTTGACGGATGATAGCTATGGTTTTTGGTATAGAGTTGAGGAATATTGTAGAGATGGGAAGTAAAGCAGCCTATTCACGAATAAAGCCCGTTTTTTCGATTATTAAATGATTAATTGACGGGGTATTTTATAAATGTTAATGGGGAATTAAGGTACCCGGACGCGGTTAGGGGTACGCACCTCCTGGGTATGTAGGGTACCCGGACGCTGGAAAGTGACTGTTAGTAATGTTATGAAAAAAAAAACCAATTACGCTCAGGACCTCATCATGCTCGGTATTAGTGCCTACAAAATTAACGAGTAAAAATGTATAAAAAACCATTGTATAATATACAGGGTGTAAAAGACCTCATAACGAAGCCGTCAACCAAGCATTCTGTACATCAAACTAAGTTACTTTACGCAAAAATTATTGCTGGGAAACCTCTTTTTTTTTTTGGGTGAAAAATCATGTTTTGCGGTAGAACTCAATGTATCGCACTCAAAACATTGACCCCCAATATCTCCGTAACTAGAAGGTTCCCAGGTATGGTGTAGAACAAAGAAATTGATCGCAACGACGACGAGAACAAGTGCCTTTTGGCTTCGTTAAGAGGTGTTTTACACCCTTCTTCAGCCGCTTTATGGGTATAAAGCGGCTGGGAAGGGTATAAGCTGGCAAATATGCAACTATCTTCAATGCTAAACTGGGTCGTTTAGCATTGAAGATAGTTGCATATTTGCCAGGTGAAATGTGGAGAAAAAACTGGGCTGGAAATATGAGTTAGCCAAAAACTTTGCAGATTTTTTCCCCAGAATATCTTTCAGTTTTTTTTTTATTTTAGAAATTTTCCGCAGAAAAAAAAAAACACAAATAAACACTTAGGTTACTAGACTAGATAAAACACAACTCCAGTGTTCAATTCATCTATATACATATAATAATCTATATATATATATATTATATATATCACGGCAGGGAAAGCTTAGAGGAACACTCTGCCCATATATTGGCGCCATCCGCCGCCAATCTTTGTCTTTCAGTCTCAGTCTCAGTCTCTACTTCTCTAGCCATCACATCGCCGTGCGACACCTACAATTCTTCATTGTTGGTAGATAGGTAGGTGGGTATTTGAAATCACACACAGCACTTGACTCAAATTCCAAACGTTTATTTCTATGAAACCATTTAGGTACAGAAACTGATTCACTTTTAACGGGGTCCACCCTTTATAGCAGAACTTTTTATGTCATAATATTACTTTGCATAACAGCGGATAGCATAAACTTCATTTCGCAGAAAATTGTTTCGCAGGCACTCATTTATCATACATTCAAAACTCATCATTTTGTAAGTCGGAATCATCTTTAGGCATACATTTCATATGCATAAAAATTAAAAGTAGAACCATCTAAGCGCAGAAAGTTCACAGCCAGAATCATCTTTTGGCATAAATTTTATATCGATAGTCACTAAAAGCAGAACTATCATATCTCAGAAAGTTTACAGTTAGAATAATCTTTTGGCATACATTTCTTATGCATAACAATGGAAATACTCATCTATCACATCCACATCACAGAAAATTCATTAAAACAGTTGATTGTGAACATGTAGTTTTTATTTTCCTGTAAGCAGGAGGCAAACATGCAAACAAGCATACATCTTGCATGCAGAAAGCATGCAGTATGCAAACAAGCATGCAGTATGCAAACAAGCATGCAGTATGCAAACAAGCATGCAGTATGCAAACATGCAAACCAGCATACAATATGCAAACCAGCATACACCATTCATGCAGCAAGCATGTAGCATGCAAGCAAGCATGCAGCATGCAAGCAAGCATGCAGCATGCAAGCAAGCATGCAGCATGCAACATGCAGCAGGCATGGTTTCTGTCACGGCTCCGGCGCTGCGGGGCTCCGGCGGTCCCACGCGAGCTTATCGTCGCAGATGTGTTTAACGCTCACCACCGCAGCTTCGCCTCAGCAGCGGCGGCGAGTGTTACAACAACCTGCTCCTTAACTCGCGGGCCGCCTCGCCCCTCCGCGCCTACGCGATTTTAAATTACACTCTAGGGGTAGGGCAGACAAGACTACGTAAAGTCGGTTTTGGAGCGATTCGTTTCTGTCACTAAGTTTTGTAGCCCATCATATTGACTTTTTAAGACAATATTGAAATGTTTGGTTAAAAATGCAATTTTATAGAAATGGCAATAATGCCAAATAAAATTATTCCAAATGAAATTCTGCCATCTTCGTAATATGCCAAGTGAAATTGTGCGAAATTTGAACATTGCCAAAGGTAATTATGCCAAATAAAATTCTGCCATCTTAAAAGTATGCCACTGTAAATTCGGAAATACAAACATTCGGCCAAGCAATAACTATATTAAATCATTTTTATGCCCTACAAATATTCGTTTAAAGAAGATTATGCCAAGTGTGTTATGCCAAATAAATTTCGGAGCATCAAGATTCTGCCAGATAGAAGGAACCCCTTTTAACGTTCACTTCATTAATAGTACATTATGATATAAGTGCGGTAAGTTGAAAATTACAGCCGAGGCGATATTGCTAGCTCGAGCCGTAGGCGAGGGCTATAATAAAGCAGAGGCTGTAACTATCAAAGCGCACGTATGTCATACTACGTTTCATAACATATTTGCGAGGAAATACATAAAACTCGGACTTTCTTAAATGAATAAATCTTTTACTTGTTCACAAATTAGCGATGCGCGCGCATCAGCGCTTTTTTTTAAGGCAGACACAAAAACAGCCAGTATTACTAATAAAGTAAATTAATATTTTTGTGTTTTTGTTACAGATAAAATGGTTGTAATTTATTGTCAAAATTAATTAAATTAAAGAATTAAATGTTTATTTATTATATTTCATCTCCCACAGTTAATTTTATTCATAAAATGTTAACCACTTATTTGACATAAAACCTCTTTGCCAAGATTTAAAAAAGTAGCGTTCCCTTTTGATGGAACATCTTGATAAACCGTGCGTCTATATAGATACTCTGTGGTTGTACATTACATTACTGCACAAGTACACACACACACATTACAATATTGAAATGGGTGAAATAAAAGACCCTTTACGAGCAAATGTGTTATAAACACTTTTATTTACATAGTATTTCAATTGTTTTTGCTAATCGTAGGATAACGTGACTGCTCGTTGCTCACGCGTCCATTCTGAGTGGGCGGAAGTCCTCCACACCACACAGTACAGTTTATTAATTACATAAGTTCATTAAAACTTACAAACAATACTAGAATAACTCACAATAA
The DNA here is from genome assembly GCA_905147715.2 of Xestia xanthographa. Taxonomy (NCBI): domain Eukaryota; kingdom Metazoa; phylum Arthropoda; class Insecta; order Lepidoptera; family Noctuidae; genus Xestia; species Xestia xanthographa. The sequence goes on along the minus strand of LR990649.1, from coordinate 10,510,636 downwards.
ATCATTTTAATAATTAAACAACACCAATATTCACAAATGCAAAGGTTTTATCTAGTTAAAGCTAATTAGTTGCTTCATTACTTTTTACAACAATATTCTATCTTGCAAACCATTTCCGGCAAATCAAAGGATTTAATGCAAAGAACACCTAAGAAGTCTTTCAATAATAAATTGTTCTGTAAAATAATCTTGTTACTTTTTAGTTTGTAATTTAGTTACAGAAACTGATTTACTTGTACTTTCAAATTATAAATTGAGCTATTGATCAAATCGGCGCCATCTTCCACCTTAGTGTGGAGTGTTGCCTCATAAACAAATCTTTAGTGTCAAATGAACAATGATAATTACAAATCCCAATTGTCGTAAAATACTTGCTTAACTTAATTTTAACTATAGATTTAGCTAAAGACTTTTGTTTAATAAATTACTATTTGAAACCACGAACTATCTAAGTACTAGTTACGCCAATAGATGGCGCTTAGCTCATTTGTCAATTGATGTAATAACTGTACCACGAAGCAAAGATGGCAGGTTCATCAATGTTAACATGGAATAGAATTATGAGTGTTAATAATTAGATTAAATCTTAGCAGATAGAGCCTCTTGCGGCGACATATATATATATTATATTGTATTTTATTTTATTTTATACATTTAATAAAAGAGTAAAAAAACTGTGTCTGTACATTGAATATATTAAAAAAGAAATAATTGAGGGGGGTTTAGAAACAGTAATAGAGCACGAATCAAAAAAAAAAATCTGCCTGTTTGTCTGTGTGTCTGTTTGTTTGTACACGCTAATCTTCGGAACGACTGGACGGATTTGAATGATTTTTCGTATAGGTATTAAGTCTGGGCAACATATAGACTATAATTTATCTTGGAAACTTGAACACCTGATGCAGAACCGCAACAGACCAGCTAAACTGTAAGAGATACAAAAATGTTACCATAGCAAAAATTGTTCCACGTGAAGAGAATTTTCTGCTGAGAGAATAAATTTGAAGATCTGGAACACCTGATGTGGAACTCCAAGAGCCCAGCTACACCATAACACCTTTAGGAATGACGTCTGTAACAGATCTACTTGCTCCTATTTAAAATAAATGGATAAGCAGACTTGTTCAATTAAATTTTAATAGAGGGGAAAGATAAAAAATACAGCTAGTTATAAAAAACTACCTAGCACGCACTCAGTTTTAAAGTTTATGCACTTAGATGGACAATAATGAGTTTACCACACTGTAAGAACGGGAACAGGCGTCAGGGTAGCAGGTCGATACCGGAGTAACCTTGAAGTTTAGCTCTGACGCAGTAGAAACGGCGGCAGCGCAGATCTCAGAGTTCACCAGGACAGCTCAGCAGCAAGACAGTGCAGAACTCAGGGCCAGACGTAGGACAGTCCTGCGAGACCAGTAGACGGACAGGCACGTAGTTAGCCTCCGAACATCGGGAGTAGAAGTCCCAGGAGAAACTTTCGTTGGATCCCCTGGGCAGTTTAAGAATCTCACCGCCAAAACCAAGCTGCTCTCTGATACTCCTCAAATCAGATTCCAGAGTAGACTTTTTAGCCGTCCGTCAGCTCGTTTCTCCCAAAGTAGTCTTCTTCTTTTAAATCTTAGTTTTCTTAGTGTGGCCATCATCTCATCTGACAAGTGTAGTCGGCCAGGACATATCCATGAGTGCGTTAAGAATTTTATAAATATAATCATTTAATATTAAGTTATTAAACAATCGTAATAATTTATAAAAATACATTGAAGCGTAAGTATAGCATAATACTATACGTCTTAGCAAAAGTTGTTCGGTCTGATGGGCATTTCCCGTTGACTTATAAAAATCGAAGATCAGAAACATCTGATGTGGAAATCAAAGCTATCACTAATTTCAATGTATAATTATAAAATAACATAAGCTGGGAGTACCTCCACGCGATGATGGTGGTAACAGTTTAGGACTGATTTTCGATGACGATGGTATATCATTGAAAATTTTACTCTACTGGCCAAAACTCCCTTTTATTTTTTTATTTCATCGAATAAATGTGCCTTCCGGCTTATGTTATTTTAGTGTTTAATTTCCTTTTCCATTTATCTTCGTGACACGGTAGCCTACCCGGTAACGCAGCGGAGCAGTCACTTAGATTTTAATAAAACTATAACCATGCCTAGAAAGAGGTCAAATCTTTCCCAATGTTCCAAAGGAGCTAAAAGATTGAGGATTATTAGATCCCAAGAATATACCGAAGAGCGTCAGGAGAGACTTGATGCTTGTCGAGAACATCAGGCTTCAACATGCTCCGTGGAAACCTCTTCGGATCGTAAAGCATGCCTACGTTCTCAGCGTATTTACGCATCTACATCCAGGTTTCTAGAGACCAGTGAAGAATATGATGCGCGACTGACCGCTGATCGTGAACGTCTGCATTGTGTCGCAAGTTGGAGACGTTTACGGAAAGAGAATTTCGCTTGAGTTTTCAGCGTAAATACGCTGAAAACTCAAGCGAAATTCTAGCAGCGTTATTCTTCTATTATTTGTGTAGATACACATCAACTTCTAGGTATCTAGAGACAAGTGGGGAACGTGATGCGCGACTGACTGCTGATCGTGAACATCACGCATTGTCTCGCGAGTCGGAGACGTTCACGGGTAGAGAATTGCGCTTCGACATCAGACGTATCAGATCTTCGATTTTGACGACCCCGTTGTCGCTGGCATAAGCAACAGGTTCCGCGTACGAAGTCGTGGGCAGAAGCTAGTTCAATAATAAACGTATAACAAAATAATGTAACCAGAAGTTTCGGAATTCAATCTTCACTTAATGTTCACCAACCCTCCACGAAACACCTATTACCAAATATTATTTTTAAATCCAATCCGATTTGCAAAGAGATTGGAATAATGTTTACCCGATCCTTTCTCTGCTCGTTTTATTCCCATGCATCCACCCACAGGTGTTGATCGTCCAATTTAAACTGGATACTGTTTGTTTCAAGTGTCGTTTCGGAAACCGGATATTCTCATGAGGTTTGCAAAAGTCTCCTGCAAAGGTAACTGAACTACTCATTTTTTATTTTCAAATCTATTTTAATATTGATAAGAGGTTTTATAGCCAATCAGGTACTCGAATATGAAAACCAAGAGCAATTTTTTACTCTTTTTGAAAGGTATACCATTTTTTTTTTTTTTCGGATGGGAAATCATCGAATAACTCCTCCCGCTCTGGGCGGAGCAGGAGGGAGTGTCAGACTTTTACTGACTAAAACCCATCCATGTTCCTTCATCGCCCTTTGTGTTCCGGGGCCACGGTATCTCTTTCGAACAGTCCCGCAACCCCGGCATGGTATACCATCACTTGGGCTTTTATTTTTAAATCTATTTTAATATTATTGATAAGAGGTTTTATAGGCAATCAGGGTACTCGAAAATGAAAATCAAGAGCAATTTTTTAGGGAGCACGATTTAAAATTAAAATTCAAGTACGGTAGGTTATTTAATTAATTTAAGAAAATTATTATTACAAAATTAATTTAATAGTAGGCTGTATAGGTCTGCAGCCCAAGCCTAATATCAGTGTCGTAAGATTTAAAAAAAATAAAGCGGCGATATGCCGGGAAAAACAATTTCCTTTAGTATTCAAAACTGTACTAATTTTACTTTGAATTTTAATTAAATAAATTTTATGTTATAATACTACTGTTTTATTTCCTCGCAATCGAAGTGAAAAGCAGAGTTTATAACTCGTCCACAAAATCATTTTATCCTCGACATGATAAAAATGGTTCGTTTTGTGCACTTGTTGTAAAATCTACTATTAACATTTTTTCAAAAGTTATTGTTTCTAAATTATTAGAAGTAAAACCCATTAATTGCTTGCAAAGCCACGTATGCCCCTGTAGAGTAAGAATCGATATGAAGGGTAATTTATAGTATGCACTTAGAAAAGCTTTAGCGGCAAATTACTATATAAGTAGAACATTGTCAATATTCTAATGTCATACTTACGCTAATGTGATATTGATTTTTACGGTACAATGTTGTTAATTTACCAATGAACCTTGTAAGGCTTCACTCGTTGTGAATTCATAAACTGCTTAGTTTTTAAGTCCAATTTTAAAAAAGATGATTCACATCCATCATATTCATCGGCTAAGTCTTTTCCCGACTATATTTTCAAAATCAAAATCAAGGCATGTATAGTATTTCGAGTAGGCCAGTTAAAGGCACTTTTTAACTGACTTCAAAAAGGAGGAGGTTTCTCAATTCGACCGTATACCTATTTATATTTTTTTATTTTCATGTGTGTTCGCGGATAACTTCGTCGTTTATGAACCGATTTTGATGATTTTTTGTTAGAAAGAGATATCCTAAGGGTGGTAGGTACCATGATAGGAAACCAGAATCTGATGATGGCATCCCAGAGAAATCAAGGGGAACCTTCGAAAATCGTAGTGTGACTAGTGCGTTTGTTCATTGTTTTCAATAAGTATTTTAAAGTACTACTATTTAATGAAAGTGTCGACTGTCTGATGATGTAGTAGAAAGACAGTCGAGGGAACTGCTCAACGATTGACAGCAATTGCCTGGTGCTTGGGCTTGATTAATTTGTATTGATGAGAACTTTACACCTAGATAGGTTGTGACTGTCTTTAGGGGACTGTGATTAGGGGTCTGATGATAAAGACGAAGGACATTCAAGTGAACTCCTCAACGTTTTACAGTAGCCACCTTGTGTTTGGACTTAATTCATTTCTATTGATGAGAACTTTGCACCCATATGGATTACAAGTGCCACTATAGATGACTGTCTGATGATGGAGACCATAGACAGTCGAAGGAATTCCTTAACGATTTACAGCAGTTACCTTTTGTTGGGCTTACTTCAAACGGTTCAATATGCCAAAATGTTCAGTTCGTACAAAAATAATACCTGATTAAGATTGAAGTAGTTTGTAGTTTATTTGTTTATGATACATTACAACTAAAAGTGGAAAAATAAAAAACTTTTTTGCAAAAAATAAAACCGACTTCAAAAAACAAAAAAGGGAAAAATAACCTTAGCTTCAGAAGTCAGTGACTTCTTTGTTTGATCCGGTTTTTTTTTGCCACCGACGGTTTTATTTTTTGCAAAAAAGATTTGTTCAACTGTCGAAACGAAAACAACAATATAATGAAGCACAAAGCTACATACAGTAAGTAAAATGTCAAGTTAAACACTCCTACCTGTACATCTACTTATCACTAAAATACAAATACGAAAGTAAGACATCATTTTTAACCGACTTCCAAAAAGAGTAGGTTATAAATTCGTCAGAATATTTTTTTTTGTGTGTTTTTGTTGTTAACCGATTTCGACGATTCTTTTTTTGTTTGGAAGAAAATTACTTCGCGGTGATCCCGTTTAAATTTGGTGAAGATCTGATGGTGATCGGAGATATACGTATACAATGGAACTCTTCAATTATAGACAGCAAATCGGTCGTGATTTCTGCAATCGCTTGGATGTTTGTTGTTTTCACAACATCATAACATAACATCACGCCTGTATGCTCTGAGGGGTATGCAGATGTGTACAGTACACCCACATTTCGACAGTTAGGTATATTAGGTTCCATTTTATTGGGGACTAGCTGACGTCCCGCGGTTTTACCCGCGTAGTTCCCGTTCACGTGGGAGTACGGGAACAAAATATAGCCTATAGCACTCACGAATAATGTAGCTTTCTACCAGTGAAACTATTTTTAAAATCGGTTCATTACTTCCGGAGATTACCCCCTACAAACAAAGTTACAAACTTACAAACATACAAACAAATGTTACCTCTTTATAATATTAGTATAGAAGTATAGATTAGTACAGATATAGATAAGCCTATTACCATGACATGTATTGTTAACAATATGAAATAAATAACTGCCTCGTTGGTCTAGTGGTGGCGACTATTCAGCATGATGTCCTGGGTTCGATTCCCAGGTCGGGCGAAGTGTTATTGGGCTTTTCCATCAGGAATTTCTCAGTAGCAGCCACGGAGTCTGGATTTGCGCCGGCGCTCGCCCCCTATCACATGGGACTTAAACATACCTGGCGAAATGTGGGTGTAGGTACTACTGGGTACACCTCAGCCCAAGCCTTCGGGGATTACAAGCATGATGTTATGTTATGTTAAAATAAATGTTTAACTAATATTTGTATGTAATATTACAACTAAAAATGGAAAAATAAAAAAACTTTTTTGCAAAAAATTAAAACTGCCTTCAAAAACACAAAATAGTGAAAAATAACTTTAGCTTCAGAAGTCGGTGGCAAAGAAACTGAATCAAACACACAGAAGTCACCGACTTCTGAAGCTAAAGTTATTTTTCACTTTGTTGTGTTTTTGAAGTCGGTTTTATTTTTTGCAAAAAACTTTTATCTATTTCTTTTTTTTAACAGTCGTAAAAATAAATAAATATTGCTGGACATTACACACAGCGCTATCTAGTGCCACACTAAGCAACGATATAGATACTTTTTTTTTGTAAATATACATACTTATTATACATATATAAACATCCATGGCTCGGAAACAAATGTCCATGCTCATCACACTATCATTTAAAATACTAATTTATCTTACAACATTTCCGTTATTTAGTGCTTAAACCACGTAATGTTTAATTACCCTCGCTTCCCCAGGGTAACGCTTTGTTGAGCGCAAAGTAAATATATCTTCGTGGTTACCAAATGTTCCACCACACAAGTTACACATAGGACGGTTTTGTTTAAGTTATCATACCTTTTCATGTGTATATGTCATTTATGGATACCTTTAGGTTATACGGACAGGTAGCAAATATAGTAAACGCGACTGTCAACTTTTTAATAGGATCCGTCGCTAAAAAGGTTTCAAAATAATCGCTGTTAGGATGAATTTCTTTTTAATGAAATGTCGCTCTGTTTTGCACTAAAATATTGATTGCAAATTGCAATAACTACAATACGGCCGATGTATCTTGGCGAGTCTGAACATAGGCTTTGCGAACTTTAGCGCATGTACACTCGTGAAGAAAACTGTTATTATCATTATTTTTTATAAACCAATGTACGAATAAAATAACCATAATATTGCTTTGGTTGGCATATTTGGCGAATAATATAAGTGCCAACTGACACTTGCAAATACCGCAAATAGAACAAACTTAACACTAAACAAAAAAACTAAACAATAATAATAACCAATAATAAATAATTCACAACAATAACAACGAAAACTTTTATAACCGACTGTACTCAAGACAGAGATAGTAACACGAAAACGACACCAATGCTAACGTGTGAGACATATTACCGTGTACCGAGCATTGCCGAATAAGCACGAAGCTTCACGAAGTAATCAAATAGGGATGTCCAATACGCGTTCCTGAGGGTGTTGTTTAATCGATTTTTATTCAAATCGATTAAAATTAAGTAAACAAATATATTTATTTTTATTTTTTTAAGGAGGTTTTAAATTTTCTCAAATAGTCGTTACTCAAGTAGTCGTTAATAGATAACTGATATTTTATGTAAATCGTGTCTTTCAACCGAGAAAATAAAATTACATAAGTTTTTTTTTTAATTTCAATCGAAATCCCGTTTATTCACAAACAAAATACACTATATTTGTAAATCTATTTCGTTTAATATCCTAAATAAACAAAAATCAGTTAATTCTAAATAAAAATAATCGATTACGATATTAGATTGAATAAAGGGTCGATTGTGTTTATTTTTGGTCAATCTCTAGCCTAGACCACCGCCCCCCGCACGTCGCCTCATGCCACCATTTGGTTCCTCAAAACAGTGATTGCGCAACCTTCTGCGCGAAGTTCGGACTCGCCAAGATACGTCGGCCGTATAGACTAAATATTAAGTTTGCGGTGCGTAAAAAGCATTTTAAAATCTTTCAATTGCTTATTTTACATCTGAAATTGTTACAACACCTTATTTAGTGTTATTTGCAATGCTAAGTCAATCTTTTAATGTAGTCAGTTATATTGATTAAATAAAATCAAAATAGCAATGTATTTGACAGCTACTTACATCATCTCATCATCTGCCTAACCCTTCGGGGATTGCAGGCTTGACGTTATGTTTACTTAAGGTTATGTTGCAATGTTACCAACTTTCAGAATGCATACTCTTTGACACACAGTTTCTTTTAAGGTGAATGCTCCAACCAGCCCGCGAAATTCAAATTTTCTTAGGTTTTTTTAAATTTACAGGCCAGTGTTAAGTTGTATGTTGATTAAAATATTATTCGTGGCTGTAAGGCCCTTCCTCCACGCGTCAACTTGCTCGCGATTCGAGTATGATACGGATGTTATACGTGTCGCTCGGCAGTTTCCGCCATATATTTTCGGTAACGTTCGTACACGCGTCGACGCGACGCGTTGGATACCAGTTCTACGCGACTGGTTGTGCTCGTCGCGTGCGACTAGAGTATCATACGAATGACGCAAGCAATTATGACGAACGAACAAAATAATTATTATTTGTGCAAAAAAAACTTATGAACTTAATTTAAGAAGATAATAAAATGTTTTTGTTATGCTACAGATTCGGTACAACAAACATTTTATCATCTTCTTGTAGTTCCTTTGCAACCACAAATGCTCGACAATTTAGATTTCTTTCAATATATGGAGATTTCTTCAAATTTTTTTATTTTGTTTCATTGCCCTTTTCTAAGCAATCTATAGTAATAAAATTTCCTCTTCTGAATCAGGCATCCTAAATGGTGGGAAAATCGCGAATATTTAGGTCGACGCGTGTACGAGTGTTGGTCGAGAACAAATAGCATACGCAAAGTAGAGTCTCAGTCGCGTATCAAACGAGTCCAAGATGAGTCGACGCGTGGACGAAGGGCCTAAGACGTATGTAGTCACAGAATTATAATCATCAAATCATGAATACAACCCTCCAAGTTCATGTAACTCGATTGAATGACGATTTCATGAAAAAGTCATTCAATCGAGATACATGAACTTGGAGGGGCTACCCTGGAGCATCAGCCTTAATATTTAAAACTGTATGAAAAACGACACAAATAGGTAATTGCGGGTTGTCAGTTTCTTACAAAAGAATTGTATTCCCGTTTTCACTATAAAACGTAAAAGCTGTAAACTGGGTTTATCAACTTAGTGTGGCTGGTCTCGTCTTGTGCGAAAATTAAACTTTTTAATGGTTTCCTTTGTCTGTTTTAGATATTACTTCTGATTAAAACTGCAGACACTAATGAAGTGAAGTTGCATCTAGGTATCTTGTTCGTTGGAAGGTTAATAATAAGCTATATACTTAAATGAAAATTTAGTGACAAGATGATGATATTGATAGTAAAAACATCATAGCAAATAATATAACTTTGACGAATTATTTGCTTATTTTAAGTTAGACTTAGATGGATTTCCTGTAAAACGGGATGGCGAAATTATAATAGATTACTTTTTTTTTAAAAAAAACGTCACAGTGTTGGTATTCTGATGTGAAAGTGATGCCACGGTCAGATACGGATAAGATTTAAAAAAAAATTGTAGACAAATAAACAATACATATTATGTGAAGTATAAATAAATACGAAGAATTGAATTGATCATTAACCATTTTTATTTACTTCACGGATCGTCTAGCTGACTCTAGGTCATTCGAACAAACACCCGAGTAGTGTAGTATACCTATCTATATTTACATAGGTATGTATTGTATTTTGATGCAGTTTTGCCATTATTTCGCCTGCATGTTATCACATTTGAGAGAAGGGAAGGCTCAAGAATCAGCATCAAGAATGTTGGTCCAAAACAACAGTATCTAATAAGTGTGAAGGCTGAATGAATGTTAATTTTAATTTTAAATGCAATTTTTTATTATAATGTTTCGATGTTTTGTTATTTGTAAGCAGGGCTTCGCACGTTGTTTACTCGTCATCAATTTACCTATTATTTGTTAACAAAATAATTATTTTGTGATTGATTCACGAATAACCAACTATGAGTCATTCGATGTTTTACTCAATATTAACACAAATAAGTTCAAACTCTACCTGCGGCCACGACATTTTATTTTCAAGACTCGAATCAAGATAACGAAAGGGCAATAACTCCTTCTCATTTGTTTTTTGTACATTTTCAATTTCACGGCAACTGTTGTGCACTGCGGCACGTGTTTGTTCCACGTGAACTAAGACCTAAGGCACTTTTTACACTAGTTTTCAAAGACTACTTTTATAAACAAGAGCGCTTCGAATGTGTTTTTGCAACCTAGTTTATACTTCTGCTATATAATTATTATAGGAAAGTCATCATCATCTGCTTAGCCTTTTCCCAACTATGTTGGGGTCGGCTTCCAGTCTATCCGGATGCAGCTGAATACCTGTATTTTACATGGAGCGACTGCCTATCTGACCTCCACAACCCAGTTAGTACTGGCACAGAATGGATAATAGTACTAGCGTAGTACTGGGTAATACGATATCCCTCGGTAAGACTGGTTGTCAGACTTTTTGGGTCACTGACTACCTGTAACGACTGTCAAAGATTTACAAATGACAGCCGGGACCAACGGCTTAACGTGCTTTCCGAGGATTATATGAAAGTATTTACGTCAAATACTTTCCAGTAATAATTATATGTTTAGATCGAAAGTTAGTAGAGTTTGTTTTTTTATTAGTCTGTTCTATCCCACTGCTGGGAAAAGGACTCCCCCATTCCTTTCCAACCTTCCCGGTATTTAGACTGTTTTTTTAGTAGAGTTTAAGTTAATAAAATAAGTTTGTCCCTAAGTTATGGTAAAAATTTAAAAACTAATGTCCTACATATAGCATATTGTTAAAGCTGCTGCAGCCTGTGATACAGGATTAACCTTGTACAGGTATCTAACATTATTATACCTACATTGTTTTTTTAGGTTCATATTATATTTTACCTTTGGGATTCTGAATAATGATTTATTTTTATATATTTACTACGCAACAGTCTCGGTATACCTTCATTCAAGCCCAAAAGCTTGTCTTACCCTTAACCGGTCAGTCTGTTTGCCCTAAATTCTCCCAAAATTACCGTAATATTGGATCTTAAGCACTCCACTGCTATTCAACACTCAGCTTAGCTTTGAAAATTAAAAATCCAAATGTCCGTCTTATTAGGCATTTTAGACGTAGTTAGGTGTCATCTGGTGTTAGTGAAAAAGGACAATAGCTTTATTATTAATTTTTACTTTACCCCACACTATGAATTTAATTACTTATTAATTTTACGTTATTTTTTTCGCCTCTTGCATCCAAGTTTCCATCTATTTGCGGAATTAAAACTAAATATTTAGCAACACATTTAATTTTAACCTTTGTTCTCGCAAGTGTGTAAGCTACCTTATACTACCTACTGCCAGTATAACGTCCACATGTTTACTTTTAAAATTGAATCTGGCCAGTACAGTGAGTGTTGGCTCTGTTCAACAGTACCATGTGCTAGCACTCCATCAAAATAAAATGAGAGAACGGTGCGGACAATACAATAAAGTCTCATACAATTTCAACAATCTGTATTGTTCCGTTTGATTACAATTGAATTCAACTGTGAACACGAATTGGTTTTTGTTACGTTTTGGCAAAGAATAAGAGCCAAGGCGACTTTGTAGCGTGTTGTAGCACGTTTCTGAAACGCGCTTTTGCATCGGTGCTTTCACGTGTCAGTCATATTTGCGCACGACAGCATCAATGCAAATGCGCTTCTCTGTCGCTTCTGACGACATCGGGGGAATGATGAGTGCTGCAAGGGGCTTAAAATAGCCGCTTTAGCAGAATTCATAATATGAATTACGCTACTATTCGTAATATTGTCACGTGAGATCACAGATCGGAAAGATTTCTGGCTAGTTGAATCGCAGCTGAAACGTGACCGCGTTTGCATCAGAGCAAAAGTCACTGTGGACCTTTAGATACCCTAAATAACAAAGCAAGTGATTCCAGTTCTGTCGTCAATCTTTAAAACAGCTAACACAATGTTGAACTCATCAGAAAGGTCAGATGGACGTGGAGGTACCTATCGACACGGTAAAGAACGAAATGGTTCATATCACAACGGACAAACCACACATTTTTGATTATTAATTCAGCGTTCTTTAAAACTTCAAACACAAAAGCGATCACAGATTACTCAGAATAAAAAAATAAACACTGTCAGATAATGTTCGAAATGTTACATGCCAGACTCAAAGTGCCTAAATTTTGTTAAATAATTTTGATTGAAGTATTTTTTTCTTACCGCATGAAATAGACCATATTTGAAGAATGCTTTAGGCTATGTGTAATTTTTATTTTAGCGAATACAATAAATTTCATGATTGTGGAAAACGAATAAAGATAGTACCTATACTTTGAAAATGCAGCACTTATGGTAACTGTACCAATAAATTTCAACTTCTGAGAGTTTAAGAACGCCGCATTAGGGTCACATTAATCATTTCCAAATCATAGTAAAGATACAAATCAAGTCGTACAGGTTTTATTTAATACTCATTTTATTTAAAAGCCTCTAAAAATAGGTCCAAAACGAATTTAAATAACATTCCCAAATACGTTTTCGAAACAATACAATAACCGAGCAATAAAACCATAGCGGTGGCCGTAGCGTCGATTTGAATTCTATCTAAAAATAAAATGGACTTACTGTAAATGTTTCATTTGAATTCGTTGTTTACATTTCATTTTCGTTGTACGAAGGGTATATGAAATAATAATACGCGGTTAGCACAAAGCCTTTTGGCGTATTATTATACGCGGTCAGTACAATGGCTTTTAGCGTACCTGTGTAAAGGTCAAGTACCTGCTAACAGATGAAAAAACCTGTTAACATGGCTGACTAACAGCCTTTTTTTTCGGATGGGAAATCATCAAATGACTCCTCCCGCTCTGGGCGGAGCAGGAGGGAGTGTCAGGCTTTTACTGACTAAAACCCATCCATGTTCCTTTATCGCCCTTTGTGTTCCGGGGCCACGGTATATCTTTCGAACAGTCCCCCAGCCTGACTAACAGCCTGCATTTAATACTATCTTACTTGCCCCGGCTACGCCCGCTTAGGTTATTTTTATTTTTACACAATGTCACTATAAATTATAGCCTGTGATAATCTGATGTTTAAAATATATTACTGTAAAGGTTCATCAAATTCCGTTCAGTATTTTTATCCGTGAAAAAGTAACAAACATGCTTCCATCCTCACAAATATTCGTATTTCGCAATAGTGGTAAGTTAAGATTTTATTAGGAAGTAAGATTGTTTTGTATACAAAGTTATAAAAAATATGTATAAATCCTGTACCCACTGAAACTATAGCAAGGTATATCATCATCTGCCTAGCCTTTTCCCAACTATATTGGGGTCGGCTTCCAGTCTAACCGGATGCAGCTGAATACCAGTATTTTACATGGAGCAACTGCCTATCTAACCTCCACAACCCAGTTAGTACCGGGTAATACGATACCCCTTGGTAAGACTGGTTGTCAGACCTTTTGGGCCTCTGACTACCTAACGAGTTTCAAAGATCTACAAATGACAGCCGGGACCAACGGTATAACGTGCTTTCCGAGGCACGGAAGAAACTCGGTATGTAATGTGCGGTCACCCATCCACAGAGCAACCTAGGCAAGCACGGCTTAACCTAAATCGACCCGAGCGGCTGTTATTATTAAGAAACGAGCTCTGTATACAAAAGTGACGACTAACGGTAGGCAATTAAAAAATTTATCACTTAAATAAAAATATTTAATTTCAAAGTCTACTAGCTCTTCGCCTGTGACTTCGCCCGCGTGGATTTCGTATATCGACAACAGCGGCACGATGCCAACTCCGTAATTTCACAAAAATAAAATCATTAAAATCAGTCAAGTCGTTTATTAGGAACTAAATAAAAAATCAAGAATGTATCATTTCTTTTCTTTTAATAAAACCTTATTGGTATTTATTAGTTACCTAACGTACAGGCCGAAATAGTTGAAAAATTAACAAAAAAGCCATTTAAGGAGAAAAGAAAATTAAAACAATTTTCATTTTTAAAGGCATCTTCTCAGTTTTTTTACGTTTTATTGCCAGTTCGGTGGTCTTGAAAATGAATAAACACTTTTTGGACCGAAATTGGTTTTTAATATAGTTTCAAATTATTTTGATATTTTATTCAATCGTTCTTTTCATCGACGAAATAATTACCTATTTAAAATTTTATACAAACTAATTAGTATACCTTTTAATTTTTTATTGTTTTCAAGGGTGCATAATGTAACGCTACAGCTTATTAGATTCATTATTTACTTCTTAATTCATCAATCATTTCTATAATCCCTGATGGTTTAGCCACAGGTGTACCTACAGTACTCTCAAATTCCTCCAGTTATGTTAAAATCCGCACGATGAATGTACCCGAAGAGGTGGTCACGGATAGTCACTCACTAGACACCTGATGGAGGAAATCGCCGCCGAGATAGACCGCGGCGAAGGTGGTGTGACGATCAGGGTCTCAAGTCTGCTATTACAAGTGACAGAATGGTCTATCAGTGATTTCATAATTGTGGATTTTGACAAGTTTGGTAATCTGCTAATATGATGGCGTCATTATGACTTTCCAATGGTCAACCACTGATACTCCATTGAAAGAAATGGCATAGAATGGTAATCTAGTACATAATGATAAATTAATGACTGGTGCTATTTACGAACTTCTTACTATTTTAGATTGCTTGCAACACTAATAAATAATATTATGTAAAAATATATATAAATGAAATCTGGCGGGTTTTATAATAATGGCAATACGACAATGTTATTATAACACAATTCTATTACGAGACCATTGGCCGAATGATCGACCATTATGAATTTAGCAGATTACGAACTTTTAGCGAAATGAGGGATGAGAATGGGATCGTGTTAGAATAACGAATTTATAAAAATTGCAGACTTGAGCCCCTGGTCTTATTTGCGGGGTGAACATGGCCAGACATCTCGCACAAGTTGGAAAGGTTTGGAAGGAGATAGGGGAAGCCCTTGCCGAGCAGTGGGAGAGAGACATGAGAGGCTAAAAAGAAAGTTTTACTCCCAAGTAATAGTTGATGACCCTATTGCCATCCACCAGGCATGAATCCAGACGGCTACTGAGAATTCTTGGTATCATCATCTTGTAATTTCCGGCGGATGTCCGCACGTGTGTGCATTCAGCGTACTATCAGCGCGCTTTCCGTTTGTCGTCGTTACTATCGAGTTCTCGACATAACAACGATAAATTCGTTTCTATGTCGCTACTTTTTACTTTTCAATACGTAGGTATAAAATAGTTCCAAGGGTAAAAAGTTGGAAAAGTAATAGTAAATATACAATATGTTACCAGAATCCATAGGAGAAGAAAAAAAACTCCATTTATTCTCAAATAAGTTAAAAAAGTTATTATTGACCAAATGTTATTACAGTGTCGACGAATATCCAAATGATAAATCTTTGAAAACATGTAAAATAAATGTTTTTTGTAATGTTAATGTTTTTTAGAATAAGTGGGATTATAAGATACTTAAATGATAAGTCCTCTCCACATTATCTTACTTTTACTGTGCCCGACAGGGTCCACGATTGTTTCCAAATAAATGTTTACCACTGAAAAGTGAATCGTTCTGTCCGTTTTCGTTTCGCCGTTGAACGGGTGAACGGTTCACCCGTTCAACGGCGAAACGAATGTCGGAGAAATGTTTCAGAATCCTTAAGCCTACATTGTGGAGTTAAATATAACGTCTAGATTATTTTTTAGAATTAAACCTTTTTTGGTGTAAAATATAAAACATGCAATAAAAAACATACTGGCCGAAAAAGTTGACAAAAATATTATAAAGCCTTAAACAAGCTGAAAAGAAAATCAAAACATTTTTTTAATTTAAAAGGCATCCAATCAATTTTTTACGTTTCACAGTGGTCTTTAAATGATTAAATACTTTTTGGACCAAAATTAATTTATGAATAAAAACTTTTAATAGTGGTTGCGGGTCGCAGTCGTTTGTGTATATGTATTGAGATTTTTGTTAATAATCACATAGCAGAAATTCAGTGTTATAAAACATAGTGATGGCTACAGAACATTACACAATATTTTTTTTTTTAGGGAATGTTCCGTAGCCATTAAGTGTTATGTGTATGTCATGTCA
Organism: Xestia xanthographa; assembly: GCA_905147715.2. NCBI lineage: Eukaryota > Metazoa > Arthropoda > Insecta > Lepidoptera > Noctuidae > Xestia > Xestia xanthographa. The sequence continues at coordinate 10,494,445 of LR990649.1, read as the reverse complement.
TACGTATATTTTCAGCTGCTTTTTCCTTTTGTAGCGAGTGGAAAAGATTTATCCGAAGTAAGGTAAAGCTCTTCGTCATGAGTTGCTTACATGCATTTCGTACGTAACTTTGCCGTTACTTCGTATGCGGTCCATCTCTTTAATTAACCACATTGAATCAAAGAGATGGACCGCATGTTTAATACTTCGTAAAACTGAGCTTTACTTTGTTCACAGATTGTTCTGAAAGAAGAAAATGTAGCTCCGATAAAAATGCTGTAAATAAATCCCTGAATCAAATCAGCCTACCCCAGAATAAGAGTTTTCAAATAGGTTACTTAGTTTGAGCTTTATTGAAAGACTGATTGAAAAAGATACGATGAAGCAGTCGTTACGATTAGCGCCTGCGCAGACGACAGACTTTTTGTGCGATCGAGTCTGTGGCGCACAAAATATCTGCATGGCATACAAAAAGACCGTCGCGGATTTTACGCGGAATCAACGCACACGACGCACATCTTCGTACGTAACGTGCCCCACTAAGGAGTGCAGATTGCATACTAAAAGTGTGCGCCGTCTGCGTTATCATGCTTTGGAGCAAACGTTCTATATTTTTTCGCGCACTTTTTGTGCGGTGCGGCAGTGGACGCGGCGCGTCGTGATCTGCCAGAATGACATGGATATTTGGCCGCCGGACTTTTTGCGCATTGTATGCGTTACCACATATAATTGCTTAGGTTCTATTTTCACAGACTAGGAAAGTGCGTCACAAGTAGTCTGTCGTCAGCGCAAGCCCTTAGTGACACTTAAATGTAACCGGCACACCTGTGCACAATGCAGTCACCTCACTGCCCACTGAAACTTAGCAGAATGGCTAAAGTGTTGATTGAAAAGTTTTGCGGTAATCGGTTGTCATGGGCATGTGACGCGAAGTACTTATTGTAAAAAATAATGTGAAATAAGTTCTGAATATGAATGAAGAAACGATAGATGGGGTGTATCAAGGACTATTTGACTAGACAGGAGGTGACTGCTGAAATGACGAAAATACAGCAGTAGAAGAAAAAGACACAATGCGCCGGCCACAAATCAATGGGGAGACACAGGCAAAGATAATCTAAGATGGCGCCACCATAGCTGGTCTCAATCTGACCAATGAGGTTAAGCTATTTTTAAATATAAAATGACATTACCACATTTTCAACCAATGACGATGTTGGGAACCAGCTATGCTAGCGCCATTAGTTCCAAAGTGTGTCTCTCCATTGAAATAAGGGCAGTACTTTACACAGGCACACCAAAAATTTGTACGTCTTTTCGCTTAAAAAAGTTTTTTTTTCACTGGTATCAGAGGTTTGCCTCTGACTTAGCTTTACATGCCGTCGAGAAATAGCTCTCAGTCATGCATGGTTTGGTTTCAACACGATATTTTGTTTTCATTTACTTAAAAAAATAATAGCAGTTAATTTCGAAGGAAATAAAGAAGTTTTCAATTTCAAATACCCGATTCGCAAAGCGGGTCCTACTCTAAAATATTAGGCGGCCATAGGAAAAAAAAATAAGAAAAACAAAAATAATAATGAATAAATGATTATTATAGCGAAAAAAATTGTCCCTACATAGCCTGTGCCCTGTATAACATCAGTTTCCTCTTTACTGACCTTCGCAATTTGTTCAAGGTTAGGTTACCCGTTAGTAGTTTTTATTACAACCAAAATACATCTTCCAGATAATAATTTTACGCCGTGTTTTGCAGCTAAAATAGCAATAATTGCTCGTTAATCCGTATTAACACCGCCACAAGCATGTTTATATCACATCCATCCGTTGACGGGATCGTTTTCCTGAAGACTAAGTCGCACGCATAGCTCACTTCCTTTTCTTGCGCTATAATGTATTCTTGGAAAAATACAGCGAAGTTGTTAGATTTGTAACTTGTTCTTCATAAGAACACACAACACGATAAAAACACGTGACTCTAATAATAGCGCCACGTGTTTTTGTTTACATAACATAATATTATCCTGCTTGAAGTGTACACGTCCTACATTTGGCCAGTCCCACCCAGGTAATAAAATGCGAGCCTTAGTACCATTAACCGGGCACAATTCTATACTCCGTGGCTGCTATAGTCTGCGCTATTTAAGTAGGGAATAAAGGTCATTAATCCGCATACATTTATTCAAATATATAATTCCGAAAACAGAAATAATGATATAAACTTGTCCCGAAACTAACTTTATCGTGATCCTTGACTTTTTTTAGTAATAAAAAACTAATCATAATGTATTGTCGGGGTACCTACGCAGAGAAATTAAGGAAAGAGCAGTGACCCTTGTCCCTACTTAAATGGCGCAGACTATAGTGATATTCAATATTACCTTTTTGTTTTGTTTCTGCTATGTCTTCTTTGTTCCCTTTACCATCATATTCGTCATCAAATGATGTTGATATGTTTGCTCTCTCTGCTAGTAAATTTAAAAATGTCATTTTGAAAACACTAGGCATTGTTAAGACATAATTATTCGCATACCTTGTTTTATAATTTTCTTTGTCTTTGCTAAATTTTAACACATACACCCTAAGAGCAGTTTTAAATTAAGAATTAAATTGGATATAAAAAATAAAAAATAAATATTTTATAAATTATTTTAGCTTGAAGGAAGTAGATTTCGTCAGAAAATTCCAAGTAAGAATACGGACAACTTTTAAATTTAAACTAATTTGATGCAACCCCTAACTTGGGGAGGGGATTGAAATTTCTAATTTTTTTTTTTTTTAATAATTATAATTATCTCCGAAACGGTAAATATTTTTAGAGTCGCAATTTTTTTGAAATCAAATTGTTTACTCTAAAATTTTACTTTTAAAGTTCTGCGATAAAACTTCTAGTTTTCGAAATAAAAAATTATAACTGAAAAATTGAGGGCGTTTCCATACTAAACTCTTATGGGAGGATTAAAAAAAAATATTATAACCATAAATAAGACGTTTAATTATTGTCAAACGTCAATAAAGTCGTTGCCATGACGACCCAGTGTTTTGGCAACTGACGTATTCATAAAGGAGGTATTTCTAAATAGTATTTAGTCGCAACAAGGAGGCAGTCACGTGACAGGCCTCTTTGGAGGCCTGTACGTTTCAGAGTAAAAAAAAGTCGGACTTAGTCGTGTGGTATAAAGCACACTCGTTTTTTTTACGCAGTAGGTAGGACAAAACTTGTAATCCAAACGAAAACAAAAAAAAACTGGCAAAATCTACACTTTGAAATTGGCCAGCGCAACTGTAGCTAGCTATAGCCTCTGAATTTCCAGAATAAATATGGGGGGAACCTTCTTCGAAATCTACCTCCTCCTGCGGCTTGCCAAAAAGGGGTTTTTAAAAAAATGTATTCTGTGGAAAATGTTGTTGGTAACACTCATACTTGTTTTTGTTATTTTTTATTTTTATATTAATGTTATGTGTCACTGTTTGTCTACCCCAATAAATAAACTAAAAATAAAACAAATGATATTCTTTTCATACTCGTCCTACCATCATCGGAGGTATCATTTATGAATTTCTTTCTACAAGGTGTCGCTTTGCATCCTGGTCAAATTCAAGGGTGTGCAAGAGACGATGATCTCTGAAACACTTTCTCTATGAACTGAACAACTTTCTCTATGGGACTACCACGAATTTGACCAGGACGCAAAGCGACACCTTGTATAATAACCTTATTGTTCAGGTGGAGATTCATAGATGACTCTAGTGTTAATGTGGTGATGACCCACAAACGATGGGATACTTGATATCGTGTCCTTGCTGTCCTGTTGTTTGCTATGCACAGGAGCTGATGGACGCTACTGATCTCCTTCTTAGCGTGTCAATGACAATCCAAATTGAGTCAGCCCTAAATTTGGCGACAAGTTTAAAGTGCCAAACTTGTCGCCAAATTTTGGGCTGACTCAATTTGGATAGTCATCGACACGCTAAGAAGATGATCATTTTATTACGATTTTTCGCCAGCTTTTCCTATTGCAAATGGACGTTTTACAAGATTCGTTTCAGTTGGATATCATAAAAGGCGACTACTTTCGTATTCTAACGTCATTTCTATTCGAGAGAAACTGTCACCCGTTCCATGCAATGTGATTTGGACACTCATCCAGACTAGGAATATTCGAGTTGTGCGAGAATTCAATAAAGAGTACTCTTACATACTTATGGGACACTGGAGCAAAATTTTTGTGAGATATTGATGTCAAAATCTTGTCTATCCATCTATACAAATAAATAAAATTTAAGTGTCTATTTGTAATATCAAAATAACAGTTTTTTACTGAATCCATATGAAAATAAATACAGCACTTATAATAAAAACACATTTTTTAATGTTTGTCTGTCTGTCTGTCTGCCTGTCTATCTGTTTGTTCCGGCTAATCTCCAAAACGGCTATACCAATTTCGACGGGACATGTACTGGCAGATAGATACTGATGTTACAAGGTCTAACATATTTTATAAAAATAATGAGGGGTCCATGCATAAAAATTAAAACCTTTGTAAACACATCCGATTCAAAAAGGGAAGTAATATTTATTTAATAATAATTTCACGCGAACAAAGGTAGCGGTCAACAGTTAGTCGAAAATAAAAAGCTTTTTTCAAGTATCTCATCATCATCATCATCATCAGCCTATTAATGTTCCCACTGCTGGGACACAGACCTCCTTTCTATGAGAGGGAATGGGCTATAATCCACCACGCGGGCCCAGTGCGGATTGGTAGATGTCACATGTCTTCCAATTTTTGTTTCTAGGACATGCCGGTTTCCTCACGATGTTTTCCTTCACCGTTTTTGAGAGCAGTGGTGATGAAATAAATTACACATAGTAATACGCCTGTCTGGGTTCGAACCTACGACTTACTGTTCATAAGTCGGGGCCGCCACCACTGGGCCACCGCTGCTCTCAAGAGTATCTGTCCAAGCATAAATACTTATATCAGAAAACGTCACGATTCCGAAATTTAAGTTATCAAAGTTAAAAAGATTTTATGCCCGCTGTTATTTGAGAATAAAAAATAAAATGGCGGACATTAAGCAGGGCCAGACTCCACACTAAAATATTCAACGTCCCTCCGCTACTTCTCCATAAACAATTATGTACTATCGAGGACACTCCCGCCTGACCACCACTAAGCTAATTTTTGCTTGCACTCGCAACATAGAAACGCTCTCTAGCCCCGCCCCGTTGACTTTGTATAGAAATAATGAATGAAAAGATACCGAATCGGCCGAGCGTACTGCCAACGCACGCCAAACGAGTGTTATTGTTATTTTGAGGGCCAAAGTTGACGCTTTCATAATAAGCCCAAACTTTAAGGGGGCGTGGCTCACGCCTCCGCATGGTTTAAGCGAAAAAAAATTAAATTGGTCAGGCGGAAAAGACCCCGACTGTACGTTTCACTCGCCGCTAACATCATTATTTGGTTGTTATACAACCCGGCACCCACTCTTAATAGAGACACACTCAGAGTTGCCCCATATATTAATGTGTATATTGTACGTGCACTATATTTAACTGGCAAGTAAATGAATTAGCAGCGGTCGCGGCGCACCTCTAATCTTGTTAGAACAATACATTTTCTTGATGGCAGTGCTCTAAGGTGGTCTGGAAACTTGTAGGGTATATATAGTACAATACTGCAGCGGCCAGCAACAGAGGCATTGAAGGACGAACGTCACACATACGTATTATAACTGCATTAGTGCCTAGTTGTGGCCAAGATTTGTATAGTACTTTTCTCAAATAATGCGAGGAAATTAAAACTCTCGCGTTGAAGAATTTTTTTTTCAATAAACCTCTTTCTATTTGCAAGCCAATTCGAAATTTAAATAAAACCTTTGATGAGTTACCTCCTTGGTTGCCATGTTTCAGATTAAAAGATCGTTCCATTTTTAAATAACACGACAGATCTGAGTTTACTTTGTAATTTATTTGGCCATTGATATATTAATTATAACACCCGAGACGTAGTGAGGGATATATATAACGAAAAATATTTTTGTCACGAACAAAGAAACTATGATTTTAATTTTTTTTTTTTTCGCGATCTGCTCTTGCCAGGTTGAAGGAGAGGCAAAGGTATGACGCCGTTAAACAGCCTAATATAAAAAATAGATTTATTTTACATTTTTGAATTCAGAACACAAATAAATGTTAATTTGTGTATAAAAATAATTATTAGTTTTTAATAATCATGTTTATCTATGATATTCTATTTATAAACACAATTTTAATATTCAAATGGAAAATCTCCTAAAAATTTTTGTCCGAAAATCATTATCCATAAAACGTTTGCTATAAACTTCAGTTACCTTAGTAACTTCAGGTACTTTAGTTGCTGCATGTTTAAAATCCCGAAATCTTGTTTTACATAATTATCTTTATTTCTAAAACTGTTCTGTCATAATATCGAATACTATAATAATTGAATCTTCTAATTTTATATGCCATAAAGTCAATTATCCTAAGTATTAAAAGTCAAAAGTCAAAATTGTTTATTGCTAATCCATAATGTGCAATTACAGGTGGTAAATAAAAACATAGAAACAATTATGGACCCTGTCGGGCACAGCAAATTCAGTAAATAAATCTGTAGAGAGGAAGACCGCTTTTTTACTTTTCAGTTTAAAAATGTTTCTTATCCTATTAAGTATTTCTTAATCCCTACTTATACAATTATTTTCAATCCATACCTTTCTTATATATTTAAGTGTATTTAAATTGCTTATTTGTTTAGTCACTTGAAAAAAGTATTATATTAAGTATTATATTATATAATGTGTATTATTCCTAATGTCCGTAAAAGTGTAATGAAATTTTTGGCCTAAAACATTTGCTAAAAATTAGGTTTTAGTGACAGAAACGAATCGCTGTAATCCGACCCCACGCAGTCTTGTCTGCCCTACCCCTAGAGTGTTTTTAAATCGCGTAGGCGCGGAGGGGCGAGGCGGCCCGCGAGTTGAGGAGCAGGTGGTTGTAACACTCGCCGCCGCTGCTGAGGCTGGCCGGCGGAGACGGCCAGCAAGCCGAAGCTGCGGTGGTGACCGTTAAACACATCTGCGACGATAACCTCGCGTGGGACCGCCGGAGCTCCGCAGCGCCGGAGCCGTGACAGAAACCATGCCTGCTGCATGTTGCTTGCTCGCTTGCATGCTGCATGCTTGCTTGCATACTGTATGCGTGCTTGCATGGTTGCTGCAAGCTTGTTGCATGCTTGCTGCATGCTGCTTGCTCGCTTGCATGGTTGCTTGCATACTGTATGCGTGCTTGCATGGTTGCTGCAAGCTTGTTGCATGCTTGCTGCATGCTTTCTGAATGCTTGCTGCATGCTTGCTGCCTGCTTGCTGCATGCTTGCTGCATGTTTGTTTGCATGTTCGCATACTTATTACAGGGAAAAATAAAATCCACATAATTATGTTCACACTCAACTGTTTTATAATGATTGATTCTTTTTAATTCTTACAAATTTCATAAGAGCAATATTGTATAAAAATGTGTTGTGTTGAGAGAAGTTCATAGCATAGCAAAAGCTAAGTAATACTTACTTTACTGTAGGTACCCGTAATTAGAGACACAATTAAAATAACAATGTTCTGTTCCCTTTTGGGAACGTCTGGGAACATACTGGTTTGTTTTAAAAATATTATTAAGATCTAAACATTTTTTTTTTATTTAGGATTTATAACTATTATTGAAAACGATTTTAAGTGTTTTGTATATTATTGATTGTAATATTTATGACAAACGGGTTTAGAGCATATTGTATTTAGGGATTTCAATTTTATGGCTTTTGATATTATGTGATATTAAGTTCGGGTAAGTTATCATTCGGACAAATGATGATTAGGACAAAAAAAGTTATGGCACTTTAAATTATGAATAAAAAAGTTAGGTAATACAATAGAGAACCATTCAAACAATATTTTAGCCGTAAAGACGCATAGTGCTTTGCCGAAATTAAAAAAACATTCACCTCAGACCATAGGCATTGAACCAATTTTTACTAAGTATAGGTATAAGTTATCTGTGGAAAATTTCATTCCCGCACACGTGAGGGAAAATGAAAAATAAAACGCACACGTGTGAAATACTGTTACATGTTGTACCTAATCGTAGTGCGTTATGGACCAGTTTTCGAGGAAGTGAATTGAAAAAGATATTCACCCCAACAAAAAAAAATAGCTTCCGTAGAGTTACTTAATTTTACTGTACAGAATGCTTGGTCGACAGTTTCGTGAAAGGTCTGTTTACACCCTGTATTAATGAGAATATTTCAGTATGTATTTAACTTATAAAAGGTAGCTTCGCAGCTAACAGTACATTAACTTAAAAAAATAATCGAACATTACGCCAATTACGAAGTACACAGAAAAACCGGCCAAGTGCGTGTCGGGCCACGCGCAGTGTAGGGTTCCGTAGTATTTAGCCTGTTATATTTTAGATTTTGTTTTTCATTGCAAGTCTTAACCCGTTACAAACAAGCAACTACTCCATCTTAGTCACTTTAAAGGATTTATTCTAAGAATTTTGTATTTGGTACAAAATTATCCAACACCTGTTCAACGACTCAACGACTGTTACTGCTAAACTGATTAAGTTATCTTAACCGCTATAGTTTTACTATAGAGTTCATGAAATGCACTATCATCATGAATTTTTCCAGAAGTTTCAACCCAGCGGTTTAGCTTTTAGAGGGGGGAGACGGCCCTTCTGGAACAAAAAATTGCACTTTTTAAGTTTAATATTTCGTAAATTGAGCATTAAAGCGAAAAATATGATCGGCAAACCCTAAATCATTTTAAAATACCTATTCAACAATACCCCACACAATGGGGCAGATGACAAATAAAAAACTTTTTTGCAAAAAATAAAACCGACTTCAAAAAACACGAAAAAGTGAAAAATAACTTTAGCTTCAGAAGTCGGTGACTTTTGTTTGATTGATTTTTTTTTGTCACCGACTTCTGAAGCTAAAGTTATTTTTCACTTTTTCGTGTTTTTTGAAGTCGGTTTTATTTTTTGCAAAAAAGTTTTTTATTTATCCATTTTTAGTTGTTCCCAAACAAATGAATTTATTTGACATTGTTACCAAAACATGTCATGGTAATAGGCGTGAGCAGCGGTGGCCCAGTGGTGGCGGCCCCGACTTACGAACAGTAAGTCGTGGGTTCGAACCCTGGCAGGCGTATTACTTTATGTAATTTATTTCATCACCACTGCTCTCATAATGGTGAAGGAAACATCGTGAGGAAACCGGCATGCCCTAGAACCAACATTCGAAGACATGTGACATCTATACCAACCCGCACTAGGCCCGCGTGGTGGATTAGAGCCCATTCCCTCTCATAGAGAGGAGGCCTGTGTCCCAGCAGTGGGAACATTATAAGGCGGATATATTGGGGATACGCCTATTCATCATAGGCGTATCCCCAACATATGGAACTTAACATACTTTTTTTTTAGGATGGGTTATCATCAAATTACCCCTCCCGCTCTGGGCGGAGCAGGAGGGAGGGTCACACTTTTACTGACTAAAACCCATTCATGTTCCTTCATCGCCCTTTGTGTTCCGGGGCCACGGTATCTCTTTAGAACAGTCCCTTTTGCTGACATATCTTTGAGGCGCGCGCGGATCACGAACGAACTGTCGAAATCTGGGTGTATTGTACACATCTGCGTACCCCCTCAGAGCATACAGGCGTGATGTTACGTCATTTGAGGCGCACGCGAAACACGATCGCGGCAACATAACATCCCTAATTGTCGAAATTTGGGTGTATTGTACACATCTGCATACCCCCTCAGAGCATACAGGCGTGATGTTACGTCATGATGTTGTACAATAAACATCCAAGCGATTGCAACATTTACGGCACGTTTGCCGTCTATTTTTTAAGAGTTCCATTGTAAATCTCCGAAGATCAGCATCAGATGTTCACAAAATTTAAATGGGACCACACGGGAAGCACTAGCTTTCAAATAAAAAAAGAATCATCAAAATCGGTTCACCCAGTCGAAAGTTCTGAGGTAACAAACAAAAAAAAATAAAATAAAATACAGTCGAATTGAGAACCTCCTCTTTTTGGAAGTCGGTTGAAAAAACATCCCCACTTCACATGTAGGGAAGCTACCCTAAAAAAACATTTGATTAGCCGAATGACTCCAATTAATTGGCATTTTTGTGGTGTGTGTGATGATGTGTGTATATAGGGAACGTGCAGGAACTATAGGTGGCAGCACTAAACGACAAAAGAGACACTATGCGGACAGTAAAGGAAACTTATGCTGTCACCTGTCACGCAAATCTCTTCAAAAGTATTATTTTTGATTATGATAAAAGGTATAAAACATGGGTTCCGGTCTATCAATAATGTTTGTCAGCGTAACATGAATGTTGACCAATATGAATTTTGTATGTTTCGTTTATTTTCTCTGATGAAAATTGTGGTGCATGAAGAAACGGTGGCTTCTTATTTTCAACACATGTTTTAATGGAAGGGAATCCTTTATCAGCGAGAACAGTATCTCCAGGCAGAAAAATCAATCCACAATCATTTGTTATAAGCAATCACTATAACGCCCTCCGTAGCATTTAGATACAAAACTTAGGAAACTACAAGGAGTGCAGCCAATTAAAAACTTTATTGTATAACTATGTTTATAATCTGAGTTCATGTGGAGACTGTTGAGGAATATTCGGTGTGAACTTCAGTGCAGTCTGGAACGCCCTCCGTAGCATTTAGATACAAAACTTATGAAACCACAAGGAGTGCGGCCAACTAAACACTTTATTGTATACCAATGTTTATAATCTGAGCACATGTGGACTCTTTGTTCAACTGTTGAGGAATATTCGGTGTGAACTTCAGTGCAGTCTAATCCATAATCATTTGTTATAACTAAGCAATCACTAGAACGCCCTCCGTAGCATTTAGATACAAAACTTAGGAAACCACAAGGAGTGCAGCCAACTAAAAACTTTATTGTTTATCCATGTTTATAATCTGAGTACATGTGGACTCTTTGTTGAGGAATATTCGGTGTGAACTTCAGTGCAACATATGTGTGTTTGCTGAAGTTTAAATGGTACGCCAGTACCATTTAATGTTTACTTGCACGGTTGATTTTGAAGGCTATTGAACTTTTTCAATGCAGAGTGTAACAAAAACAAATTGTGTTCAAATATTTTTGTTACTGCATTTATCCATTTTTTGCGTTTTTCACATAAACATGGTATGAGAGTACTATTCTTTGGAAAGTAATAGAATTTTATTATTTTACGCTATTTGATTAATTTTCATTTTTGTGGATGTATTGGTACATCCAGAAATGCAACAATGGATTATGATTAGCTAGAATAATCATTTTCAATAATAAAATTAATTCTGTTTACTTGTTTTACATGTCAATGTCAAGTATTAATTTGGTACAAGATTTGGATTGGTGACGCCAGTTGGCACCACCGTCGTTGTGCACGTTCCCTATACTTATGACTAACTGGCACTAGAAGTGGCACTGAGTATCCCGCGTTTCGAGGAGGAATCCAGGATTGTAATTATCTCTTTATAACACATTTGCTCTTAAAGGGTCTCTTATTTCACCCATTTCAATGTCGTATTGTATCTCATTCATTACGTACTTGTGCAGTAATGTAATGTAAAATGCACGGTTTATCAAGATGCTCCGTCTAAAACGAACGGTACTTTCTTAAATCTTAGCAAAGAGTTTTTATGTCAGAAAAGTGGTCAACATTTTATGAATAAAATTAACTTTGGGAGATAAAATATAATAAATAAACATTTCATTCTATAATTTAATTAATTTTGACAATAAATTACAACCATTTATCTGTAACAAAAACACAAAAATATTAATTTACTTTATAAAACAAAAAAAATATAACAGCCAGTATTACTAATACTGGCTGTTTTTTGTCTTTGCCTAAAAAAAAGCGCTGAATGCGCGCGCATCGCTTATTTGTGAACAAGTAAAAGATTAAATTCGTATAACAAAGCCCGAGTTTTATTTATTTACTTGCAAATATGTTATAAAACGTCGTATGACATACGTGCGCTTTGATAATTACAGCCTCTGCTTTCTTATAGGCCTCGCCTACGGCTCGGACTAGCAATATCGCCTCTGCTGTAATTTTCAACTTACCGCACTAATATCATAATGTACTATTTTAATACGGTTCCGTGTGGTATTCATGGGGTCGAGTGTTGAGAACTTGTCATTGTATAATGCCGTAGACGTAAAAAAGGCGACATCTTCATATAATTAGACGAGGCTGAAGTAACTGCTAACAGAGAGATATACGTCTGAGTGGGACGTTATAGAACATTACTGCAGAATCCAGTAAGTAAGCCTTTCCTGGCCAAGTATGAGTTAACCGGACCGAACCACAGGTGAGGTCCGGTTATATACGAGGCCAGGATGGCTTTCTTACTGGATGAGGTTTGTATAATACTTTTCTCAAAAATGAAAGAAAGTTTAACAACAAATTCGTTTAAACACAATTGTCGTGTTTTTTTAAATACAAAGTTTGGGTTTAGTTTTGTAAATTGTAAATTGTTCTATTTTTACATTACATGAATGTTTTAGTAAAAAAATGTAAATTATTGTTTTTGAAACTCCATGTTAATTTTAGAATGGAAAGTTTTAATCCAACGTGATTTATAAACTGAAATGACTAAATACAAACATAAAATCCCACACTATACTTCTAACACATTACTAAATACAAAACGCAACGCATACTTTTTCTGCGTCGCGTTAAGTGTCACAGACTATAAAATGGCTGTAATATATGTATCTCATAAAATGTCATATCAAAAAAAGAGATAGATATATATTGATAGCCTTTTCTAAGCAGATCCAAAAAGGATGACCTACTGTCCAGTAAGTAAATCACATACTTACTTACTGGACAGTTGGAGATTCCAAATTTAAAATCTCACTTCTTACTGGACAGTTGTGAATAAGTCTCCGGTAGAGTTCACTTTCTGGATACTTTTTAGAGATGTTATGGCAACATTACATACCATTTTTGAGAAAAAGTATATTTTGCCGGATAATTGTGTAACATGTAAAACCTCTTTGGAGACTTTCTAATTTTACCTCAATAGGATGCCGTAGTCAAAGTACCTATTGCGTGTGCATTACGCCTAAGAGATACTCGCCTTCCAAAGTTACTCCAAGTTCGTACGAGTATGTCTGTAAACTCACATTGCCCAAGTTTTCCCAGGAATGTGACAGCTGCCGGCGGGAAAATTATGGGAGGTAGACATTAAATGTTTGGAGAATATACACTGGCACTGGATAAGGCACATTGGCACATTACTACGCGATAAAGTAACTTTGTTTCCTTTTTAGGACTTGTTAAGATAACCTCAGCTCTTTTTGTAGTTCAGTTGCATGTAGATGTATCGTACATACAGGATTATATCATTAAAACCATCAATACAAGCCTCTGAATTAATTTAAGCCCAATGAAAGACTTTTTCATGAAATAGTTATTGAATGGGGTAAAATGAACTCAGAGTGTGTGCATGTTGAGGTAACATTCTCTAACAATGTTATCAATTGTTACCACGTGTTGACTGAAAGTTGAACACGGCAACATATAATTTCAATAAATAACACTTGGAAACGTTGCTCTACAAAAAGTAACTGCAGTCTGGATGCAACATAATTCTGTAACTAGATACGTGTTACTCGCGCGAATCACATTTACATAAAAAAAAACCTGTAAATAAACCTGTAATTTTTGTAAATTTCAAAAAACGTAAGAAAATTTGAATTTCGCGAGCTACCCTGGCGTTTTCACACTAGAAGTAAACGGTATTTTAAAACCGCAAATTAACAAATATTATTCATACAATCTAAAACTACAGTCCGCTCACAGTAAATTTACTTCTTACTTGACATTACTGTCAATTTACACTGATCTTTACCTACAGCCGTGCCTTTAGCCCTTGGGCCTTTAGTCGTGTGGTATCCGGCAGAGTAGAATAGAACCAACCCATTACACTCACGGGTGTCGTATAAGGCGACTAATGTCTGAGGCAGAACACCTTGCGCCTCAATGGGCAGCAGCGTTTTCTGTTAGTCTTTCATCACTGCGATCTCCAATCCGCCTGCCAAGCGTGGAGATTACGGCAAATTCCTCCCACCATGGGAGAGGCTTGTGTCCAGCAGTGGACGTTATGGGCTGTTGTTGTTGTTTACCTACAAAGCAATAAGATTACTGTCACTGAGTCTGTCAAAATTACTGTAACCTTTATCCACGCCACAATATAGTTGCTTTTGGATTACTACTGAAGTTAGAAGTAACATTGTAGTTCACAATGAGTCTACATCAAGTGTAGTTCTGCCGTTTGGTTGGGCTTTGTATAGCTCTTGACGGTAAAACTTCCGTGGGGCCAAGCGAAGTTGAATACAACTGTCATAAGTTGCCAACTGCCGGTGACTGCAGTTGTAAAGGTAGGAAATGGTGCACACCATTTCAATGAGTTTTGTATAGGGTCAACTGTGTCGGAAGACAAACGTTATTGTGTACAGGTTTTAATAGGTACTACAGTCGTTTCAAAGTTTATTTACCGCTTGATATTAAGACGTCTCTAACCTGATGTTGAGGGGAGTAATTAGTAAGCAAGTATACGTATTTATTTGCATATGTATTTTATATGATTATTGTGAATGTGGGGACCATGTGGGTCATATTTATATTTTTTGTTTATTTTTTTCCCCACAACTGTCTGACAGTTTGAGTACTCTAAGCGACCTACCCAAATGTCCTTTCTTTGGTATTGTTCGTCGTTTCGTTGAGCTCCTTGAGTTATAAGTCGAGCTACACGTTAACTGACAAATGCTTGCACTGACTGGACAGGTCCACTCAAAACTGTATGGTTCTTTCTTCAAAAGACCATATCAGACACTAATCTGCATAGTCCTCATGTGAATTGAGCAAGATTGTCTGGACTTTAAAATAGACTATGACCTCTGAGTTTGTTTCGGCTGTTTCTTCTCAGAGTAGTCAGGTACGAAACACCGGCCCCATCTAGTTTTAAAAAATGACGTGTAAAAGTGTTTGTAAAAACCTACTTGCAAAATAAACATCATTTATCATTTATCATAAAATGTGGTTTATACATATTTTTTTTAGAGCGGGACCCATTCCGCCATAAAAATTATATGTTAAATAAATATGTTAGGGTCGGCTTCCAGTTTTATGGGATGCAGCTGAATACCAGTATTTTACATGGAGCGACTGCTTATCTGACCTCCACAACACAGTTAGTACCTGGTAATATGATGCCCCTTGGTAAGACTGGTCGTTAGACGTTTTGGGCCTCTGACTATCTAACGACTGTCAAAGATCTACAAATTACAGCCGGAACCAACGGCTTAGCGTGCTTTCCGAAGCACGGAGGAAACTTGGTATGTAATGGGCGGTCACCCATCCACAGACCAACCTAGGCAAGCACGGCTTAACCAAACGATTGACCCGAGCGGCTGTTGTAATTTAGCCACGAGCTCCTCAAAAAAATCTCCTCCGCCATAAAAATAACATGCAAAAAAACAATTTCATAAATAAAATAAACAACATGTATTCTTATATCAAAGATATCGATACATACAATTATGTAAGCATTTTAATCATTTATAGATACTATAAAGCAGACCATCATTAAACAAAACATTACCTAGGTACTACTTAAATACAAAAACCGGCCAAGTGCGAGTCGGACTCGCGCACGAAGGGTTCCGTACCAATTATTATAAAAAAATCACGTTTGTTGTTTGTTATATTAATTTTATTCTATTTTTAGTATTTGTTATTATAGCGGCAACAGAAATACATCATCTGTGAAAATTTCAACTGTCTAGCTGTCACGGATCATGAGATACAGCCTGGTGACAGACAGACGGACAGACAGCGAAGTCTTAGTAATAGGGTTCCGTTTTTACCCTTTGGTCACGGAACCCTAAAAAAACACAAATACAAAATAAAAGTACCTGCACCATACATACATCTAAATTCTAAACCATCACACAATTCAATAATACTGAATCATTCAAGCTCAGGTTAGCCAATTCCATAGATTGCGGTAAATAAACAGTGATTGGACTAGATACTTGATGTCATTTCTATGTCATAATATGTCCAATTACGATCCAAACCAGATCTATATAGAATTTATTTCTACAATTCTCTGGCTAGTACGTCGCAGCCACAAAGACAATGCAGCACAAAGAGTAAGGCGGACGCTTCGTAGCCGCAGGCATCAGGTTTCAGTGCACAATGCCGTCACAAGTCGCTGCGGACGCTGCGTCTCACCCCGTGCCCTGGTCACAACTTCAGATGATGCGCCTTGCATGATTGCGTCGAACGAAACGCGCGTGTGTCACGTCGCGGTAACTCGTAGCTGTCACGTCGCGGTAACTCGTAGCATGCTCTAAGTCTAAGCGGTTTTTTTTTTCACCTTTGCGCAGCCGCAGTGGTTTCATAGTGGAACCCAGGCAGGCGCGTTACTTTGCCAGTTCATCACCAGTACTATCAAAACGGTGAATTAAACAATCGAGAGAAAACCGACGTGTCCTAAAACCAAAAATTCGAAAATATATGACACTAGCTGACGTCCCGAGGTTTCACCCGCGTAGTTCCCGTTCCCGTGGGAGTACGGGAATAAAATACAACCTATAGCACTCACGAATAATGTAGCTTTCTACCAGTGAAACAATTTTTAAAATTGGTACATTACTACCGGAGATTACCTCCTACATACAAACTTACAAACATACAAACTTACAAACAAATGTTACCTCTTTATAATATTAGTATAGATGTACCAACTCGCACTGGCCCACGTGGTGGATTACATTCCATTCCCTCACATAGAGAGGCGACTCGCGTATCGCGCGAACTTGTAGCTCGTGGCCAAGGAGTATATCTGCGTCCCCGATGCGCTCGGCATTGTGTCAGGTTGATGCACTTAGTTGTTTCAGTGCAACGGACTGCAACAACTTTAGTAAGTACATAAAGTACATGCTGCACAAGACTTCAGAATAATTCATGTGCGACGACAGTTACGAGTTTGAGTTGTTTATTCAACAAGAAGCTAAATAAAACCCGTCTGTTGGGGTCGTTATACAAACGTCTTATTTTGCAACGTTAGTAGAGTAGGTAACGTTTCACGAAATTATTCCGAAATTCAGTATAGTGTTGATTCTAGGACGTTACGGGTACCTTTTAAGAGCAATAATTGTTGATGAATGGAGAGGGAAAGGACGACCATGAAAACAATGGATGGATTGTGTGAGCGTGATAAAAAATTAAAGCGTGAAGGTTGACGGGAAAATGGAAAAAATCGTGTTACGCCGACCCCAAGTAACATGGACAAGGGCAGAAAGATGATCATCATCATTCATCATCATTTCAGCCAAAAGACGTCCACTGCTGGACATAGGCCTCCCCCAAGGAGGCGTTTTGCCATAATCGCCAGGCTTGGCAGGCGGGTTGGCGATCGCAGTACGGTTGTTACAAAAGCACAGAGAGCGCTGCTGCCCATTCTCTGGTAAGTCCCTTAGTCGCCTCTCACGACAACCACGGGAATATATGGGATAGTGCTATTCTTTATGTCCGACACCATACAGACCAGAAAAATGATGTTATAACATAATCCAAAGTAATATGCCTAACTCGATTCGAACACGAACCTTGAAATACCTTTGTCATTCGTAGTCGTTACCTACTCAATAGAAGTATCATAATCCCATCTCAAAAATGTACAGTGATGGTTATTCCGGGTCCATTTTCAGAACAACATGCTTTGCACGCCTCTGACCCTCCGCTCTGCGCTCAAACTCCGGGTGCAAGCGATTTTCGCCTTATGGCTGGTCCACCGCAACTGTCCGTGTGTGTACCAAGAGATATTTATCACTTGAGTATGAATACCAACGATATTGCATCGCTGACAGGTGCGCGATCGTTTAACATACAATGAATACTGATTACTGACAGACTCGGACAAAATTGCGAACGAATGCGAGGTTGGAAATAGGACGAGCAGCTGTTTTTACAGTTTATATATGAAGACTTTTTAATGGACTTCGATTTCCAGGTCAGTATTGGGTTTTTCCATAAGAAATTTATCAGTAGCAGCCACGGAGTACGGATTTGTGTCCAGTTGAAGGCAATAGGGTTACCTTTTACATGGAACATAAAAATAGCTGAAAAAATATTGGTATAGGTACTAGTAGGTACAATCGAGGACATTCCCGCCTGATCACCACTAAGCTAATTTTTGCTTCCACTCGCCACATAAAAACGCTCTCTAGGACCACCCCGTTATCTTTGTATAGAAATAATTAATGAAAAGATACAGAATCGGCCGAGCACACTGACGACGCACACCAAACGAGAGTTATTATTATTTTGCGCGCCTAAGTGGATGCTTTCCTAATAGGCTCAAACTTTAAGGGGTCGTGGCTCGGCGCCTCCGCATGATTTAAGCGCAAAAATGTTAAACTGGTCAGGCGGAAAAGACCACGACTGTACATTACTTTCGGGGATTACTTACGTGATACACAAAAAAAAAAATTACTTCTCAATCATTGTGTCATACATAAATTAGGGCAGCCCCATAAGATCCAATAGTACTTGTGTCAGGGCTGTCTCGCTCTTCCCATAAGTGGTATCCTAACAATGAAAGTAGATAGACGACGAGGTGATAGTATCTGTGTGTTTTACATTTTTGATGGCAGCCTAAAATGCCCCTCAGTTTAGCAAAGGTTTATTGTACTTGGTGGTTACAGCTTTCCATGGATTTCTTATCCCTGAGAGACACTTCTCCCTCCCTGACGCATGAAAGTACCTAGTGGATCTGCTCCCTCCCCGCTTCCTCTACTTGCATTTTGAGATCCTTTCAAAATGCAAGTAGAGGAAGCGGGGAGGGAGTCAAGAACAAGTCGTCACAGCCATGTGTTTCGCAATACAGCTATGTAACTAAAAACAATTGTGATTTTCTAATTTAGCAAATGATTAAAAAGCCAAATGTTCTAAAGTCCAAGGTCCCAAAAAAAACAATTATGTTTTATTTTTATTAAAACCACAGAGTTCCAATGTAGTCCAGTTCAAACAACCGCACATCCGTGGCAATATAATATGTTAATTTATTAATCCCACAACAGAGAGCAAAATTAATAATTAATCTTCAATTTACCAGAATTTTTCACTACACTGAATAAGTAACAACGCATTGGTACTTACCTCCTACGTCATTAAATGTGGAGAACAAGATGGAGGATTTTAATCCAATGAAGAAGTAAAAACTTTTAATTTTATACATAACAATCTAAGTTTTGTTGTTAATACTAGCAAGATTGTAAAGTTTGTTGTTATACAGGGTTAGTTAAAATTCTAAACCATCTCCCATAACGCAATCCAAATTTACAGAGATGGTTTAGAATCGATAATATTTTCGATATAATGAAAAAAAAACAATTCCTGTCCAGCACTAAAAAGCGAACGTGTGGATATTTCTGTTCAACAACCTACCTAGATAGCAGTTAGCACACATCAATTTGGCGGTGCATGCACGCACACAAGTGCATTGATTCCTATTAGGTTTATGATTTAGGAAACTTTTAGGACATTTTCAAATGAATGCTATTATTTATTTTATATTTTTGGACAATAATATTTCAAATGCACTTTTGGTTTGATATCTTGGTCATGGAAAACTAACTCTGTATAAAGCTTACTTAACCAAACTTTTCTTGTAGGTCATTAAAATACACACATCAAAAGTATCTAGGGATCAACATATATTTTTGCAATAACTTTTCTCCTGATTGATATTAATTAAAATTTTCTTTAAGGATTCATCAAATAAAGTGTTTTCGTTTGTCACAGTAACGATAAACCAAGTCACCTTTGCATTAATAAAGAAATTTGCCATTTTCCTAATAAAGGGATTTTTGACATTTGAACCACTAACATTAAAGTTCGAAAAAATGACTGAAAACACAGTTTTCTTTAAAATGTTATTGGGTAACTTAAACAATTAATAATCCGTGTTTCTACCGCGAACACTAACAACACAAGAACATCGGTTTGGCATACTCAAAATGAGTTCATCCAAATCACGCTGTGGAATGGCCGCCCATGTTCGTTGCAACAACAAAAAAAGGTCTTCTTGCGACTGGATACCCTCCATATTCGGCAGAGCTCTTCTCTGTAGCATATCCCATGCATGCTCAATCGGGTTCAAGTCTGGCGACTGAGCAGGCCAGGGCAGGACATTGATGTTAGCTGCGGCGAGAGTCTGTCTTACAACTCTTGCGGTGTGCGGTCGTGCATTATCATGCATTAACTGAAATAAGGGACCGATTTGCACTTGTAGAGGAACGATGACGTCTGATACAATCGTCTCAGCATAAATTTGAGCGTTGAGGTTGCCTCTGATCCAAATCAACTCAGTTCTTCCGCCGATCCAAATACCCGCCCATACCATGATGGTTCCACCACTATAAGGATGGACTTCCTGGCAGGATTTTAATCGCTGTTGGCGTCCAGGGGTTCTCCAGTGTCGTATACGTCTTGTATCCGGTCTCATACCAAAACGAGACTCATCAGAAAAGCACACGAAACGCCATTGTTCTTCTGCCCAATTTCTGTGTTCAAGAGCCCATTGATATCGAATCCTACGATTGTGCATTGCTATAGGTGGTACCCGTAGCGGTCTTCGGGAATGAAGGTTCACTTCATGCAAGCGGTTTCTGACTGTTTGGTCGCTAATTAAGTTCCCTGAAGAGTGATGAAGCCTCACGGCTAACATCATGGCGGTTATTGTTGGAGCTCTTCGAGTTAAGATTTGAATGTATCGGTCTTGTCTCCGTGTGGTGCAGCGATACCGTCCTCCATGGCGCTCAGCCACGGTACCAGTGCTTCGGTAACGTGTCCAAAGTCGACTGATAACACTCTGACTTGTATTCAGAGCTAAAGCTACAGTACGTTGCCGGGAACCAGCTTCTATCATTCCCACGGCTCTGAGCATTTCTTCCCTGCTTAAATGACGTCGCCGCTCCATAATAACGTTGGTTTTAATCAGTAGTAGGGAAACAGTAGCACTAATAATGTCTTCAATGCGTTGTATGTTTTTATAGGGAAAATATTGACAGCTTATTTTCATCTTTTACTCGAATTTGATTGAGAGTTCCTGATTCAAATTATGAAATGCACCAAAAAGGATCCATATAAATTTATAAAATCATAAATTTATTACAAAGCCACATCTCAATCTCAAGAAATCCGCATAAAAATGCTTGATCCCTAGACACTTTTGATGTGTGTAGCTTATACTGAGGTACTTGACCGGACCTTTACCGCGATGCCCCTCCTCCCCCCTCCCAATTAATTAATTCCCTCGACAAAACAACCCGTTAGAAATTTACTCGTTGGTAGAGTGGTCGTAAGTGCGACTGATGAGCATGAGGTCTCGGGTTCAATTCCCGGGTCGCGCAAAGTGTTAAATTATTGGGTTTTTTCGTCAGGAATTTTTCTAAAGCTGTAACCATCAAGTACAATAAAACTATGGCGGAGAGTATCGACTATTAAAAGTTTTGTGAAAAGGACAATCACTGAACGTTAATCTGAGGATGTCCTTTTCACAATACTATTTACTCTGTGTCTGCGCTGGTAAGGACCTTATAGGAATAGATTATCTTTGACTTTAAACCACAAAATAGAAAATTGCACAGCGATAGCAAGGATGGATGTAGGTATGGGACTCACCACAGCTCGTTGAAAATGTCCAGAATTATTAGTCTTCGGAGGCCTCCTGTCCACGAATTATAACACTTCACAGCAGAGTCTCGTTCTTCGGTATTTTGGCACAGTAAATTGCACATATAAGAAATTATATTAATTGGGAGAAAAATTCGATGCGTGCGCGACGAAATCAAGCCGGCAACTGTCCTTCCTGGTGAGAAAGGGTGGGGAAGAGCAAAGGAATAGGTTTGCACATAAGTGCGAGGGAGAAGGAACATCGCTGTGCAATCATACCCAATTAAAAGTTTATTTTCTTTTTTCTAATGGTTTGGATTCTAGTAAATTGGCCTAAACATCCTCCCCGGGTTGACAGGACATAGTCCTTTCAAAAATTAATGAAAATTAAGGTAAGACTTTAAGCCGCCTTAAACTCAATTTCAAAGTTTTCAAGAAAATTATAGAATTTATTTAAATTTAATTATATTTCCAGTATGGATAAAATTAAGTTTACCTATTTAATTAATATTTATAAGCTAAAATAATTAATATTAAATTAAATTTTAAAATTTTAGTTGAGCGATAATATGGACTGTATATTTTTATTTATTGAGACGGTAGAGGAAAAACCTTCACTACTGGTCTACGGTACAACCCAGATCTTGTCCGAACGTCTACTACACGTACAACTCCATCTTTACCGGGGAAAGTTTGTTCTATTATGCCTAAAGGCCAATCTAGTGGGGCGCTATTATCCGACTTTAATAAGACTACAGTTCCCTTTTCTACAGAGCCGTTGGATTTTACCCATTTATTGCGGACTTGTAAAGAGTTAAGGTATTCTACCTTCCACCGTTTCCAAAAGGACTGGACTAAGTTGTCTAGATTACGTTTCCTCTGGAGCAGACTAACACTCTCATTTGTTAAATCTTCTGCCGGAAGAGACTTAAGTGGTGTCATTACAAGGAAGTGAGCAGGCGTCAAAGCTAAAGGCTCAGTAGGGTCACTGCTCAATACTGAAAGTGGCCGTGAATTGAGCACAGCTTCCACTTGAGCGAGCACTGTTAGCATCTCTTCAAACGTGAGCAACTGGCTACCTACTACCTTCGTGAGGTGAGTTTTGACACACCTGATATTACCCTCCCATAGCCCTCCAAAATGGGGAGCAGAAGCGGGATTGAGTTTCCATGTAATCCGATTTTCACGCAATTCATTAGCGAATTTATCTTTGTATTCTTCCGACTCCAGCAATTGGTATACACTGTCTAAGTAAGATTTAGCGCCAATAAAATTGGTACCTCGATCAGAATACATCACCGCAACAGGGCCACGACGGGATATGAACCGCTTCAGAGCATTCATGAAGACTTCGGTACTTAAGTCGGAAGCCAACTCAATATGCACTGCCTTCGTAACCAGGCAAATAAATAGGCATATATAAGCTTTCTGACTATGTACACCTCTACGTCGATACGGAACGATATGAAAAGGACCTGCATAGTCCACCCCTGTGTGACAGAAGGCCTTTGCTTCCTGCACTCGGCAAGCTGGCAAATCAGCCATAATGGGAAACTCATTCCGAGGGTTTACCTTAAAACAGATGTTACATTTTTGTATACGTTTACGCACTATATTGCGAGCCGACAAAATCCAATATTTTTGCCTCAGTAGGGACATTAATAATTGGGGTCCCGTATGAAGATACTTTTGATGATAATAATCAATTAGAAGGTCAACAATATGATCCTTTCTAGGAAGTAATATGGGGTGCTGACTGTCGTAACTCAAATCTGCATTACTCAATCTACCACCGACTCTAAGTAAATCATTTTTTACAAAGGCCTTTAGCTTTAGGAAAGCTGGGGGTAGATTGCCTCCAGACTGAGCCAACTTAAGCTCACTTGGGAAGTGGATCTGCTGCAGATCTCTAATGACTGCTTCTTCAGCTTGCTCTAAATGGGAGACCTCAAACTTTCTTGGAAGTTTCTTTATGAAGCGAAGAATATACACCCCAATCCTTAGCAATTTAGACCAGGAGGACACGCGAGAAGAGAGGTCATAGAAAACTGATGCCGATTGCGGAGTTGCAGGCACAGTAGTAGCCATTACATTGACCTTCATTTCAGGCGTTTCACTGACTGACGCAGGATCAAACTGATGGACTGGCCATTCAGGGAAGGGTAGGTGAGCAAATCGAGGCCCGTGGAGCCAGAGAGGGTGATCAAGCAATTGTGCTGGCATCAAGCCTCTCGACAGGCAGTCAGCAGGATTTTCTTTTCCAGGTATGTGGTGGAAATGACAAGGTTCCAATTTACTTTGTATTTTGGCAATACGATTTGCCACAAAGGTCTGCCATCGGTTAGGCAAAGAGTGGATCCAGGCCAAGGCCACAGTACTGTCCGTGAATGCATACACATTTGTTATTTGACAACGAGTGGAGTAGGTGTCAATTACTAGGCGCATTAATCTCGCAAGTATGAGATTAGCACACAGTTCCATTCGAGCAAGAGTAATCACCGTCTTAGATGGCGCCACTTTGGACTTAGCGCAAACCAGGTTAATTAGTGACTTCCCTGTACTGGGGAACGACACATGTAAATACACAACTCCACCATAGGCGTTTTCAGATGCATCTGCGAAGCCCAAGATAGATATTATGCATTCGTCGTCCACTCCAAGGTGACGTGGCAATTTAATTTGTTGAAGCAAGGGCAATTCGGCTTCAAACTTCTGCCATAGAGCCACTACGTTGGCGGGAGGTACCTCATCCCAACCAATGTTTTCCCTCCAGAGGGATTTGATTATTAATTTAGCGAGCAATGTGACTGGTGCCACGAAACCCATTAAGTCCCATAATCGAGCAATAGTGGATAAAATATTCCGTTTTGTGCAGTCACGTGGCTGGGGTGTCACACTGAAAGTGAACGCATCTTCGGCTGGTACCCAGTGTAGACCCAATATTTTAAGCTGACTATCGGGACTGAACTCGACTGTTTCGGAGATACGATGCGACACAGGGATATTCGTCAGAACTTCAGGTGAGTTGCTAGAAAATTTAACTAACTCAAACCCGCCAGCTGCAAATAAATCAATCAGCTGATTTGAGAGGGCAATGCCGTCTGACACCGAAGAACAACTGGTGGCTAAGTCGTCCATATAGATGTCCGTCTCTGCCACATCAGCTGCCAGGGGGAAGCGCTCACGCTCATCTAACGCGAGTTGACGCACAGTGCGTATGGCCAGGTAGGGACTGCAGCACAAACCGAATGGCACTCTAGTCACTTCAAAAATTTTTATTGGCTCATTTATGTCAAATCTGTAGAGCAATCTCTGGAAGCGGGTATCTTTTTCATCCATTAAAATTCGTAAGTACATTTGACGTATGTCGGCACTTATCGCCACTGACCGCAATCGAAATTTAAGGAGAATTTGGAATAAATCATTTTGTAGATTCGGTCCTGTATATAAAATGTCATTTAATGACTTTCCAGACGTGGTCGCGTTACTAGCATTTAAAACTATACGCAACTTGGTAGTACTTTTATCCGTACGGACAACAGCATGGTGAGGTATTACGTATTGATTATTCCCAGAATCGACCTCCGAAATAGTACCGACTGGCCTCAGATAATTTTTCTGTAGGTAATCTACGAACACGTTATCGTATTCCTCCTTAACAGACGGATTCAATAACAATTTTCGCTCTAAAGATAAATACCTATACTCGGCCGAACGCAAGGAGTCGCCTAACTCGGAAGTATCGTTCTTAAGCGGAAGCGAAACTACATAGCGGCCATTACAATCGCGGCGCGTAGTTTCACAGTAATAATCCTCGCATTTTTGCTCATCCGGGGATAAAATAGTAGGTACATTAGGTACCTCTTCCAATTCGAAAAATCGATTCAAGCAATTTTCGAATGTCAAGTCAGTAGTGCAGTAGGTACGCACAATATTAGTCGCGGAGCTAATTATCGGAGCTTGCCCTACTATTATATAGCCTAACAAAGTCTCAATCGCGACAGGTTCCCCAGCGCCGCGCGAGATTGTATTCGGGCCTAAAATACGGGCAAATACGTCCGAACCTAAAATCAGGTCAATATTAGCAGGAGTAAAGTAATTACAATCCGCTAATGGAATATTATTTAAATAATCCAAACGTGAGGCGTCGATCTTCGCGGTAGGTAATTCATTAGTGATACGATTTACGACCACAGGCTGAATATTAAACCTAACCGAATCATCGAATTTCGAACGAATTGTTAGACAAGTTACGCCTTCAATAGGATTCGTAACGTCGCCTACACCAGAAACAAATTTATTCTGAGGCGCACGCATTTTAAGTTTCAACCGTTTACAGCATTCTGTCGTAATCAAATCCCTTTGGGACGCACTATCAATTATAGCGCGTAAAACACAAATGTTTCCGTCCGTATCAACGATATGACACTGCGCGGTTCCTAGCAAAACAGACGTCGTCGTGGCATTGCCATGCGACGGGCCGCTCGACGCAGTGTTGTCGGCGCACTCGCCCACTGCACATAGTGAAACGGCAGCAGGGCCGCACTCGGGCGCGGCGCGCGCGGAGCCTTCCGTGACTATCGCGGTAGTACTGGATGCTGTCGGTATAGAACCGCGTGTGTTTGAATGCGTATTACTTGTGGGAAAATGTAACAAACTGTGATGACTACGTTGACATTCGCTACAACGAGTTGACTCATCGCACTTTGTAATGTTATGTTTATTACTTAAACAATTTACACACATTTTCCGTATTTTTACGAATTTATAGCGTTCACTAGGGGTCTTTGACAGGAATTTTGGGCACTGAGATAAATGCAAATGCTCACTCTTCCCACAAGATACGCACTGATCTTGTTCCTGCACATTAATAAACGTCTTAACGTTATTATTATTAGAACGCGAACCATAATTACCGCCCGAATGCGAGGAAACATTTTTACGTGACTGAGTACCTCCCGTAGACGCTGATTGCTTCGTACTAGACGAAATATTTTGCGCGCGTTGCAAAATGTGAGACTGGTTCCGTACAAATGAAATGAATTCTTGACAGTTTGGAGTTTTATTTTTGTCATTACTAATTTGTAACTCGTAAGATTTTACTGTTTCCAAGCCCACTTTCTTGCAGGCAATGTGGATAAATAAGAAATCTTCCAAATTATCAATATTCAGCTGTTTTAAAGCGGAATAAATCGATGAAAATTTATCTATAAATTCCTCCAAATTAGTTGGTGAATTTTCTTTTACATTATTCAACGCGAACAGTTTATCTAAGTACGTGGCGGCTCGTACTCGTTTGTCGTTATATTTACTGACTAACGTATTCCAAATAACGCTGTAGTTTTCGGAAGTAGGTAGAATACCTTGACAAATACTCAGGGCTTTGCCTTTTAATTTACCCACTAGGTACTGAATTTTCTCGCTTTCGGTAAGATCTGGATTTTCGTGAATTACCGTCTTGAAAGTTTCGTAAAACATAGGCCACGACTCAATTTCTCCATCAAAAGAACATAGCTCTAACGCAGGTAATTTTATTGAAGGTTTTTTCTCGCATTTAACCGCGGAACCCTGGTCGCGACTAGTATTGTCAGTCACTTGCGACAACTTGTGAACCTTATATTTGATACGCGAATAAAGCTGTTCAAATGAAATTGCCGAACTGTAATTCGGTACAGGATTTTCCGGACTCGACAACTGGAACCGGTTTCTTTCATTTATCGTGGTAAGAAAGTCATTTCGTAGGGTATCAAGCGTAAAACAGTCGGCTAAAAAGTTATCGATCGCGATGGGGTCGTCATTCAATTTACAACTAGTATCGTAAATAGCTTGAGCTCGACCATACAAAGCACTTAATTTGTTTTGTAATTGTTGTAATCCGCGATCTATTACCGCCGACGCCGCCGCCGGTGCGGGTGGATCGCTCGGCATTTTTACCAATATGGCTGACCGCGCTTACCACGCCCTACTGACCCACTACAAATTAAAATAACGAATCTATTAATCCGGAACGGAGTGACCAAAATAATGTCTGCGCTGGTAAGGACCTTATAGGAATAGATTATCTTTGACTTTAAACCACAAAATAGAAAATTGCACAGCGATAGCAAGGATGGATGTAGGTATGGGACTCACCACAGCTCGTTGAAAATGTCCAGAATTATTAGTCTTCGGAGGCCTCCTGTCCACGAATTATAACACTTCACAGCAGAGTCTCGTTCTTCGGTATTTTGGCACAGTAAATTGCACATATAAGAAATTATATTAATTGGGAGAAAAATTCGATGCGTGCGCGACGAAATCAAGCCGGCAACTGTCCTTCCTGGTGAGAAAGGGTGGGGAAGAGCAAAGGAATAGGTTTGCACATAAGTGCGAGGGAGAAGGAACATCGCTGTGCAATCATACCCAATTAAAAGTTTATTTTCTTTTTTCTAATGGTTTGGATTCTAGTAAATTGGCCTAAACACTCTGTCTTTTCTATTGTATTGCATAACACGATGGATCACTGTTCTCCGAAAAATAAAGGATATTATTATTACTAATATTATTCTAGCAGCCTTGGAGTCTTCGTTTTTGCCTGCTTGACAGCAATAGGCACGCCCCTATTACTTAGAATTTAAACTTAACTGGTGACGTATATGTTGCTATACTATGGATACACTACTGCCTAACCGTGCAAGAACTACAACCGTGATGTTCTGTTCACTAACAAAACAGCCTTTTACTGATTCTATTCCGAAGAAAATCATATTAAGGGTAGATACAAATGTGCTGTGATTTAATTGCATAGCACTTGCATCGCGATAGTTTCTTGGCACCATGGCCAAACCTCTCTTGGCTGGCTGCCGTACACCATGTCCAAAACCAAGGAAAAAGCAAATAAAACACCACCCGAATTGGAGTATCTACAATTATAACGTTACCAGTATATCTATCTACAGATCTGCCTACGCTTTTCCCGACTATGTTGGGGTCGGCTATCAATCTAACCAGAAGCAGCTGCCTATCTGACCACCACAACTTAGTTACTGGAGGATTCTAAAATAGAGTATTGTCCTCTTTTTCATGTAGGCGTACTTTACAATCTACGACACCAATAAAGTACGCTAAAATACTCTGTTTACGTAAAACTGATTGTTACTGGCTCGTTACTGGTTATGAGTACTTGATTAAATAAACTTGTTTTTGATTTTTTGATTAAAAAGTGGCTGTAAATATCTTCAAGAAAGACAAATGTTTGTTAAATGTCGCAAAGAGCAACATAAAATACGTTTTTAAGGACAAAATTTACTTAAAAGTAATAATGCTGTTTTTTATGCTGTGTACTTTATTTTTGTTCTACCAAATTGCAAAAAATACTTTATTCGTCCTAAAAAAGGTGGTAACCCAAGTTACTGGGTAATATACCCCGATTAGGATAAGGTGGTGGGTGGTGGTACTAGAACATTGCGATTTAAAAGAAGATGTAGTTACAAAAATTGAAAAGAATATGCTTAGATGGTTTAGTCCTGTTTTTCCCCACTGCTCAACCAGGTTGCTCAACTAGTTGAGCTGTAGGACATAGTTTGTATTACCGAACATTTTATACTTTATAGCTCAACTATTTTTTGCTTAACTTAGTTTATCAGTAGTCATCTTGTTATTAAATCAAACATAACCTAAGTGTTTTTCTATGATCGGTAACTAAATGTTAAAAAAAAATTATTTCTTCTTTCTATAGACAAAATAAGTTCTTGTGAAAAGAAAGAAGAAATAGTTCTTTAATTTTAAGATTTCTTAGAAAGTAGTTGGTGAAATATGTATATTAATTAAGAGATTTGAAGTTTTTATTTCTAGTCTATAACTATAGTTGTGCAGTTTTAGTTAATCAGCGGGTATTACCCCCTGCTCAACTTTTCATAGTTGAGCAATTACCAGTTGAGCCGTTAGTATTACCCACTGCTCAACTTTAAGCAGTTGAGCAATCTAGTTGAGCAGTGGGGAAGAAGTGGTTTTGTCATGTGGAGGGAATGAGTGAAAGGCGACTCTAACACAAGGCAGATGTGAGTGGCAAAGCCGGGAGGGGTCGCCACTGACCTTATTGGTGAGGTTCTTCAGAAAAGTCAGATGCGTAAGTAGTACCTACACGCAACTGGCCTGCTTGTATGACAAAATGTATGAATGTGGATGAGGCAAAAGAAGTATATAAGGATCGAGGACAATGCTAAGTTTTAAAACTTTTTTCATTGGTAATAGGTTCGTTCGTTCGTTAAGAACGGAGAGAGTGAAGGCTAGTAAAAAAAATAGGTTCGCCCCCAATTACATGGGTCTTAAGGTGAATGCTCCAACCAGACCGCGAAATTATTTTTTTTTTACGTTTTTTGCAGTTTGCTGGCCAATCCTAAGT
Organism: Xestia xanthographa; assembly: GCA_905147715.2. Classification (NCBI taxonomy): domain Eukaryota; kingdom Metazoa; phylum Arthropoda; class Insecta; order Lepidoptera; family Noctuidae; genus Xestia; species Xestia xanthographa. Next base: position 10,464,243 of record LR990649.1, on the reverse strand, counting down.
TGTATATTGATTAGTTAAGTTCATGTAACGCAATTGAATGACTTTTTCATGAAATAGTCATTCAATCGAGTTACATGAACTTGGGGAGTTGTATTGATGATTTTGATGACTAAAAATTCTGTAACTACATACGTCTTAAGCGCAGGCCACACCGCCAGCTAGCGGGCGGGTGGGCTAGGCGGGTGAACTTCGTTTCACCTCTTTACATACTTCGGGGTTCACACCGCGAGCTACCGAAAAAGCCGAACGAAGTATGAAAAGGGCCTCGTTCGCTTCGCTCGCCCGCCCGCTAGCTGGCGGTGTGGCCTGCGCTTAACAGTCGCGAACAATATTTTAATCAACATACAACCTAGCACTGGCCTGAAAATTGCAAAAGACGTAAGAAAATTTGAATTTCGAGGGCTACCCTGGAGCATCAGCCTTTAACATTACTGGCGAAATGTGGGTGTACTATAACTAGGTTTACCTTTGCGTAGGATTACAAACACGATGTTAATTAACTATAAAACAAACTGAATTCCAAACGAAAGCGTTTCCCTCATCATTAAATCAAAAAGCAAATGAAAACGGTTATCTACTTACTAACCACTGAAACTCGACATCCCAAAGCACTGAATTATGGAAGCAGAAAATGCCGTTAATAAAATAGAGCCAATATTCCTTATTGAATCTCGGTAACGGCCCAATAACCGTCCCCTTGCCTCTTTAACTGACGGCAAACTAATAAAAAATACAGAAGACACTTCAATGTAAATTCCTTGGCTTTATGTGAATACTAGCGACCCGCCCTTGCTTTTCGTGTTTATAGTAATAGTATGTTAGGTGCGGATTGTCTAACATTTTATTGCTTAATAAAATTTGCCGTGTAATAAGCAAGAGGCAAAATGTGGAATTATTATTAATTATTAACATGTAAGAGACAATGGTGTCGATTCTATTGTGCACAAACTAAACTTAATTTAGGCTGTTGCTATCTTTTTCTCTCTAATAAAACGAGAAAGAGACTCACGCAATTTAGAGCTGTCAAATTTAATTCGAACTATTATTTCCATACAAATGAAGGGTGCATGTAAAAACATGTCGACTAAAAACACGGTGAAGCGCAAGGCATAAACTAGTTTGACATCTCTAACTTAGTTCGTAGCTATAGCCGTCCTTTTCTCGCACTGCCTTTTAGTAAAAGATAGCAATAGCCTAAATTAAGTTAAGTTTGTGCACAACAGAATCGACACCAATGTGTTTGTGTGTGTGACTACCACGTTGATCGTTTGCAAACGCAACTGCTGAACAAAAGGTCCTGTTCAATTGCCGAGTCGGACAAAGTGTTTTTGGGTTTGTCCATCAGGAATTTCTTAGTAGCAGCCATTGAGTCTGGATTTGTGCACGATTGATGGAAAAAGACTCGCCCGCTATTACATGGGACCTTATCATAATAGGAAATATGCATACATTTTCTTTTTTTATTTCGATACGGAATGTTAAAGTACTTTAAAAATAATGACATAAAGCGAAAACAAGATATAAATCGGAACAACAACACAAAAGTTATAACCATTTAAACTTTAGTTTCTATCTCTTTAATCTAGATAAACGGAATTTAGTATGGATTTTGTACGTCGATGCAGCGAATGATGTCATTCGCTGTATCGGATCTCTCTGTCTAATCAGCAGTTTTAAATGCTTAAAACTTAGTATTTTTTATAGATATAAAAAAAATAATTTCACTTTGCTATTTCTGATGTTAATACGCTTTGTTTAGAGTGATTAAAAAAAATCATGCATATTCCCTATTAAAGAAATGAGGGTGTGCTATTAAACGGACTCCACATTCACGCTGTGAACACCTGTGAAAGCTGCGAACCGCGAATGCGGATCGCTTTCGCGCCCGTTCACGGGCCTCGCGCCTTTTCACGCCTTGTTCCCCGTTCTGTGTCGGTATTTGCGCCCGTTTCAAAGGGTTTGCGAGGCGCGAACCTGGCGTGAACGCAAACGCATCCACACTCGTGCATGCGCGAGACTCGGTACCGTGAGGTTGTGCGGTCGGTGCGTCAAATTCAAAATGAGCGTCACTTGGACGAACGAAATGGAATCTTAGTCATCCACCATCTTCGTCTTCTCCATTGTTATTTTTTATTTTTATTTTCTTAATTTTAAATTGAGCCAAAGCGCATAGCGTCACGGCGAGAGCAGTGCCTAATTTGGCGTCCATTTACGACGAGCGCGTGAACTAAACTGTGTACAATAACGAATGTGGAGGGAAATGTTTTTTGCGACGACTTCGCGGCAAAATTACGGGCGTGAATTTGTAATGAAAACATTTTTTGTAATGAAAAACGATACATGATTTATTTGTTTTGGTTCGTACGAAGAGATATTAGGGAAAGGGCAATGACCGCTATTCTCATTTTAACTGGCACCAGCTATAATAATATATAGAGGTATTTTTTTAAGTGAAAACTTCTTTAGGTGCGTTGAGCACTTTTTGGGTGAAGGAAAAACATTGAACTCATCGTCACGTAACGTAACGTGCGGTCACGCTTCGTAGCCGTTCGTAGCACTCGTAGCATCGGCTACGGCGTAGCACCACATTGGCATGCGCGGGGCACAACCATTGCTACGAGTGGGGCGGGGCCTGTGTACTTTTTGTTTTCTATCGGCAGTCCCCAAAGACATCACCGATTTTTTTTTTAAAGTTTGTATGTAGTAATCTCTGGAACTAATGACCCGATTCTAAAAATTCTTTCAATGGCAGAAAGCTATATTATTTGTGAGTGCTATAAGCTATAAATTAATTTATATCATGCATACTAGCCGAGCTATCACAATTTTTGCAGACAAAGTGGCGGTCGAAGTGCTAGTATACACTATGTATGTTAAGATGCCACTGGAATATTCGTAATTTCATGTTCTAGAATGGAATGAAAGCGATAAAAGTGCGTTTATTGTTGTACAAACATTGTTGTGTGAAAATTGTGCCTGAGGAATGGTTATTAGGATAGGAACCGTCGTTATGGCGACGCGAGTTAGTTTTATTGTAGTTTTATTGAAGCAATTTTGATAATAAGTGTCTGAATAAAGGAATGCCTCGTTGGTCTAGTTGGCGCAAGTGCTACTCCTGTCAAGAAGACCCAGGTCCGATTCCCAGGTCGGGCAAAGTGTTATTGGACTTTTCCATCAGGTATTTTTCAGTAGCAGCACGCCCATGTAGCACATTGGTGCCGATTCCCTTGTTCACAAACTAAACTTTTCTTAATGAAATAGAAAGAAAAAGATGCACTGAACTTAAATTTGGTTTAGTTTGTAAACAAGGGAATCGGCACCATTATCGATGAATTAGGTCATAAACTAGCTACATTACAGTCTACAGCTTTTATGCAGATGCACTAAAGGAGAGGACGAGTCTTTAGACTGTATTAAGGAAATATTATACACTATTAAACAGCATAGCTGACTAATGACTTTCTAATGGCGAAAAATTATACCAAAAGCAATTAAGTAGAATTTTTAAATGATCTAGTCCAGCTTTTGGCATGTGATACTACTAGCTGGATTATAAAAATAAAGCTTGTTAACGACTGGTTAGTACGAAAAATTCACCTCTCTTGTAATGGTGCGGGCTACATTAAAGTATCGAATAATGCCACTGGCTTTTAATTGGTGTATACTAATTATATTCTAATTCTACTTCAATGAGCTTGTTAATGGCTGATTAGAAGTGAATATGAATCTCTACAAATGCCGTTACATTTATAAGAGAATCATTAAACACCCTGAGTTGTAAATTGTAGTAGGCGTACTCTATCCTAATGCCAATGCATAATGTGTAGCTGACAACTATTTTGCATCTTTCGGCGTTATTTAAGAATAAATCAAGATTATTGGTGCTTAAAATACGTCAGATTTGATTTATTTTTGCATAACGTCGACGCGACCTTAAGAGTTACTATGTACGTTTTAATACACTTTAAATAAAAAAATAACAACTTAAAACCATGGAATATAATAAAAAGCTTCCCTGAAAAGCTATTGTACTCTCTCTCTTATACCAGTACACAGTAAAAAAGATAATTAAAATCCGTTCTCCAGCCAGTATAATGCTATAAGCTGGTACATAGGACTTAGTAACACCACTGTACAGTAAATAACTTTTCAAAAGAATTTATGAAGAGTTTGTGCTGGATAATAAATGGAGCGATTTGTTATTAATTATCCAAATGATTTCTTATGTGAAATCCATAGATTTGAGATAGCTTTTAATTCAAACAATATATTTTCCACTTGTTTCCTATTATATTACAATAAGTTAGAAAGCAATAATTTGAGTGATAAATCTGTTAAGTATTCATACACCATTTATCTTTTGAAATATTTTCGTTAAAGCGATATTATTCTGACGGCGCTTGAAATATTTGATGTAATTACCTATACACATTTACAGTAAAATGGTACTCACAAGTCAATTACATACAAGGAAAAGAAAGAAAGGAAACATATTTATTTGGCTTAAGCCGCAAGTGTACACAACAAAATCAAAATAAAAATAAAATAAAATAAAAAAAACTTAAAACTACACTATAAAAAACCGGCCAAGTGCGAATCGGACTCGCGCACGAAGGGTTCCGTACCATTATCTATACATTAGACAAAACGGCAAAAAAATCACGTTTGTTGTATGGGAGCCCCCCTTAAACATTAATTTTATTCTGTTTTTAGTATTTGTTGTTATAGCGGCAACAGAAATACATCATCTGTGAAAATTTCAACTGTCTAGCTGTCACGGTTCATGAGATACAGCCTGGTGACAGACAGACGGACAGACGGACAGACAGCGAAGTCTTAGTAATAGGGTTCCGTTTTTACCCTTTGGGTACGGAACCCTAAAAACTTAAAACTAATCAGAAAAAAGGAACGAAATAATATTGTGTGTCTCACGGCTGCGCCAAATAGGCCCAGTTCAGCAAACTGCCGAGCAGCTAGTGCCCAACGCTGGTTTTCAACTGGACCTGAGAAGGGCAATCAAAACCAACGTGAAAACTATTAAAAATATCTTGTCTTAAATATGGCCACCCGCGCACTTTAACAAATATTAAATGTCGTCTGTCACATAAATACACAAAAGAAATATTTTATTTAATATTTTTTTGGTTATTTAAACTTTAATAAAAGCTGTTTCCAAGCCTCAAAACATCTAAAAGCTGGTGAAGAGAATTAAAGTAGGTAGCTAAATCTTACGCTGCAATGACTGTTGTATAGCTGTATAAGCCATTGTGCAAGCCTTGTACAGCTGTTTCAATAATTATACTGCCGATAACCAGCCACTGTAATGCTCAAGGCTGGTTAATTTGGGGCCGAAATTAGAATTACAAGAGCTGCGTAGCTAACGAAAACAGCCTTGAGTAGTCACAAATTCTATAATCATGTCACTGTGCGGCTGTCATGTGCTACTTGGGCGGAGTCTGGATTCATCCCGGTTGATAGCAAAAGGCTTAGCCCCAACTAACGAAATGTTGACGCACTGATTTAGCGCAACCCTTTGAGGATTAGACGCGTGGTAATGATGTAACTAATTAATAAAGTAAGTACACAAAGTTTCGTTTGTGTAAAACATTGCAACTGGACGAGTTTTTAGTTAACCCTTGAATCTTGATGTCAAGAAATGTGTGTAGCCCAAAATCTTTGTCGAACCTGCAAGTCGTTAAGACATTGACTTAGAAACAGTTTGAATATCTTTCATTATTCAAGTAGAATTGATTAGTTACCTAAATATTAGCTTCATCATCATCATCCACAGCCCCAACTCACCACTGCTGGGTACTTATAGGCGTCTCTTTTATTGTGCCAATCTCCACGGTCCTGTGCCACTCTCAACGGTCCTGGGGCCCTCTCTAACGTCTCTCTCGCGCACATCTGCAGATGAGTGCGAGTGAGAGAGACGGGTAGATCCGAATATGCGGATGATCTGCCCATCTTGCCACCGGACGACCTTTTGCTAGTTCTGTGACGCCATTCGGTGACAGCCTTGGTCCACCCGTCATCACTGCGCCTTGCTAGGTGTCCTGCCCAACTCCATTTGTGTTCAGTAATGCGATTTCCAATATCGAAAACTTTTGTGCGTTTTCGGATTTCAACGTTAGGAACTCGATCTATCAGCGATATTTTTTTTTGTTCTCTACCACTAATTCAAAATTGTTAACTGTATTGTACAATACTGTATCTGTGTTTTTGGGAAATAAAGATATTACTACCTCCTTTATTCATTTTAACTACTTACTTCACATATTTTTAAATGTATCTTATAAAAATATATATAAAAAAATACATTCAAAAATATAAAAAATAGTGGTCCGCTGGTGTCGGGAACACGATCCAAGCCACTGGTGGTTAGGGCTGCAGAGAGAGGAACCTCCTCACAATGCGAGCCGTATCGAGGAGTACTGCCTTCTGAATCAGGTCCTTGATCCAACCGCCTAAAGAGAGTACTGCATATTATTATTATTAGCTTATTTGAGGAAAAATCTTTATAGGAATTCGGTTAGTAGTAGGGTAGGTAGGGGGCATCGTATTACCCAGTATCTGAGTTATGGAGGTCCGGCAGGAAGTCGATCCATGTAAAATACTGGTATTCTACATCCGGTTACACTGTAAGCTCATAGTTGGGAAAAGGCTAGGCAGGTAAGAACATAACATCACGTCTGTACTGTACCTAGGTATCTAGTAGTGCACCTATACTTCGCCAGATATGTTTAACTCCCATGTTATAGGGGGCGAATCTATTGCCATCAATCGGACAGAAAGGAGACAGTTTTTTTTAGGCCCTCTTCGATGTTGCGGATATTCAAATTAAAAAAAAAAAAAAAAAAAAAAAAAAAAAAAAAAAAGGTAATAAAAAAAAAGTAACCATTTTATTCTAATAATAAACGAAAGATTACCTATAAACGAAACCACAATCTTAAAATCATAACAAATAAGTTGTATTATGATATTTTTTGCGAGTCAAATCATTCCTGTTGTGGTCAATGCCATTTGACAAAACCATTGCCATTTGGAATCTTTTGTGACCTTTCGAAGGCATTTGATTGCGTAAATCACGAAACCCTGATCTTGAAACTTCAGCATTACGGTTTAGGTAAACTTGCGCTCAGTTTAATAAAATCGTATTTGAATGATAGACAGCAGCAGGTACAAATAAATGGAGTAAACTCAATGGGTTTAAAAGTAAAAATGGGTGTACCACAAGGTTCGATATTGGGTCCCTTCCTCTTTTTAGTATATATTAATGACCTACCCCATCTATTTAACAACCATCCGCATATGGTGTTGTTTGCTGACGATACTTCTTTAATATTTAAAATAAACAGACGTGCCACTAATCTTGATGACGTAAATAACGCCCTACTGCAGGTCCACGATTGGTTTACCGCTAATAATTTAGTACTAAATGGGAAAAAAACTAAATGCATTAGATTTGCTCTACCAAATGTCAAAAGTAGTGATTGTGACATAATATTGAATCAAGAGAAACTAGAATTTGTCGATAAAACGGTTTTCTTGGGAATCACGCTCGACTCAAGGTTACAATGGGGTCCTCATCTAACATCTCTTGCAGGACGGCTAAGCTCAGCAGCATATGCTGTTAGAAAAATCCGTCAATTTACTGATGTTGATACCGCGAGGCTGGTCTATTTTAGTTATTTTCATAGTATTATGTCATACGGTATTTTACTATGGGGACGGGCTGCAGACATCGAGTCTATATTTATTCTGCAGAAAAGAGCCATCAGAGCCATTTATGAATTACGTAGACGCGATTCTCTAAGAGAACTGTTTAAGGAAATTAATATCATGACAGTACCTTGTCAATACATCTATGAAAACATCATGTACGTTAGAAAAAATCGGCATTTATTCAGTAAGAGAGGGGACAGACACCACTATAACACTAGAAATAGGGACCAACTAGTTCAGCCAGGTTTCAGGCTTGCTAAAGTGGATTCATCTTTCATGGGGTACTGTTTGAAATGTTACAATAAAATACCTCCCCACATTCTTCAACTGAATGAGACGAAATTTAAATCTTGTATAAAACGCACACTATGTAGGCAAGCATATTATAAGTTGGGGGATTACATTGATGATAAAAATGCTTGGCTAAATGCTGGTCCTGCTCCACAACCATAGGTGGGGGGGAGGGGGGCAAACTAATTGTTTGTACTGGACGGGCATTATTTGAGTCCATCGACACGTAAAGAAGAAGATGAAGAATTGATTCCCATGTTAATGTATTGTGGAAGCTGCAGAAGATTGTAAAAATATACTTGCATTGTATAGATTCCAGTTCTTAGTATTATATAATTGCATAGCACATGTGTGAGTACTTTGTACTGTTCAGCCACCATTTACATTTATTTATCTTTCATTGACTTGAATATGCCTTGGTGACTGAGAGAATGTCATGCTCACTTAAATGTCTCGCTGATGGTGGCGGGTGTGTCGGGTCATTTAGTTCCCTTCAATATGGTTGAGTTGAATGGCGCCGGTACATGCGTCATGTCTGTGAACGGGCGCTGTCAGTTGGGACTGGTCATCTCTTAGCTGCCAAGGTTCATTTTAATTACTTTATTCATACATTTTTAATCTAATCTTTCACTCTGGATGCTCTTAGTGTGCACGTCTTTCTACATCGTTCTCACATTTATGTATAATCTCAAAATTAATGATGTAACCAAGATTTTGTAACAATATTTTGATTTTAAAAGAGTGTCCATGGAGTTTCTTGCCCATTCTTCTCCATAGAGATCTACGCTAGGGAATGGGCAACTACAGTACTTTCTCAAGTTATTATGCCTTGTGACTGGGACTGTAGCTTTGATTTTCTTTTTTGTATTTTTGACTTTCAAAAGTGCCGTAATGGTCTAATTGAAATAAATGCTTTGAGTTTGAGTTGAGTTTGAGTTTGACGGAAAATACTTACGTAAATAGGAGCGTTTTTTCCGTTTACAAAAAAAAAGTACGGTATCCATTGGTACTAATATCTGCTTTAATTAAAATTTAATATAATATAAAAATAAATAATATTAAACTGTGAGCTTTCTAATGCTATTTTAGAGGTTTCAGCTAAAATCTTTTAGATGGTATAAAAAATCATCATGGCACGGAACGTTGTAAATTCGTCTTTTTGGTGGTTGACTGACAACTTCATTTGACATTTGACGTGTTATTGTTATTGTTTATTGTTAGATTCACGTTTTCATTTTCGAATTTCTCATCATTCCGGTTAGACATGGCTTAGCTAATATTACCACTGTAATCTAGAAATTATAAGGAAGAAATCTATATACGTTTCATTAATATCTGTATGTCTGTTACAATTTTATGTGGGTGGCCTGTTCTCCAAACAAAAAAAATTGTCTCCTTTAAAGTAATAATACAGGGTGTAAACAACCTAAACCTAAACGTAAATCCAATGAAAAAAGAATTTACTACGTATTATATTATAGGTCAATGGTAAAATCTTTTAGCAGGGCAAAAAAAACTCTCATATACAGGGTGTATACAACCTCATCACGAAGCCGTCAACCAAGCATTCTGTACATCAAACTAAGTAACTTTACGCAAAAATTATTGCTGGTAAACGATTTTTTTTTTTTTGAGTGAAAGTTCTCGTTTTGTGGTAGAACTCAATGTCTCAACAACAACTCAATTTCTTTTCTTTTCTTTCTAGAAATCCAGACTCAATGGCTGCCACAGAGAAATTCCTGATAGAAAAACTGGATGATTTGAGGAAAAATGTAAATATTACCCCGGCAGTGATATTACAAAATGCTTGGCGCTTGGCAAGTATCCAAATAAACATTACATAATTCTCTATGTAATTGTGCGCTATTCATACTTGTTCTCAATGTGTTAGTGTTGGCATATTATGAACTAAAATATTTTATAGGCCTATTTTTCAACGCCTCTATTTAAACTACGGACATTAATTTTCAACACTTTTATTTCCTGGAAACAGTAACTCATTTACATTGTTTTTGACTTTTAATTTTAGAAAGTTATGAGTGATTGTAGGGGAAACACAATTCACAAACAAGCTCACCATTTGAGAATTGTTTTGAACAGTTTTAGGCAAAGGCATTCAAATGTTTACAAGCGATAGACAAGACAAGACAAGGAAAATCGTAATCTAATACTTATTACTACTTAGTAACAACTGGGTCAGTCTAGTGTCAGATGCCCGCTTGTCTATACTTACTTCTTTAATAATATTATAAAGAGGTTAAAATTGTTTGTTTGTTTGTATGTAGGGCTAATCTTCAGAACTGATGATCCAATTCTAAAACTTCTTTCAATGGCAGAAAGCTACATAATTCGTGAGTGCTATAATAGGCCATAAATTATATTTATATCATGCAAATTATTATTAGCCGAGCTATCACATTTTTTGCGGAGGAAGTGCAAGTATTCAAAATCCTTTGCATCATTTAACGATACATTATTTAGCTTTCAAGATCCCTGACCACCAGTAGCTTTACGTTATACTAATTTTAAAATGTTTATTATTTTTAATGTTATTTAAATAGGGAGTAGAATAGAACCAACCCATTACACTCACGGGTGTCGTATAAGGCGACTAATGTCTGAGGAAGAACACCTTGTGCCTCCGTAGACCAGAGAATGGGCAGCAGCGTTTTCTATTAGTCTTTCATCACTGCGATCTCCAATCCGCCTGCCAAGCATGGAGATTACGGCAAATTCCTCCCATCATGGGAGAGGCTTATGTCCAGCAATGGACGTTATGGGCTGTTGTTGTTGTTGCTGTAAGAAGAATGAATAAAGACAAAACTAATAATATCAAAACCCCCATGCAAAGCTCTTAACTATTTAATTATAAAGAGATATTTAAAACAACTACGCACCGGATCTATGTCAACGGAGCGATATGCTAAAAATAAACACCCTGTACCAACACCGTCTATTTTTTGCAGATAATATGTTATTGCCCTCGTTACTATTCTGTATCCGAAATTCCATACAGGTACGGATTACGAAAAACATTGTTTAATAACAAAAAAACTAGTATTTCTAAAGTTTGTTGACAAATGAAGATGTTCCTAGATTTATAGTCTGCGCCAGATAAGTAGGAAATGAAGGTCATTAACCCGCAAACATTTATTCAATTATATAATTCCGAAAACAGAGATAATGACATAAACTTGTCCCGAAACGACCTTTATAAACCCCCCTTCCCCCCTTTTTCGATATTTGACTTTTTCTAGTATTAAAAAACGATTCATAATGTATTGTCGGGGTAATGTAAAGTAACGCAGAGAAATTAAGGAAAGAGCAATGACCTTTAATTCCTATTTATCTGGCGCAGACTATAACTACCGAGACACAGGAAAAACAAAATAAATGATGAATTGACTGTGTGAAGGATTTATGGCTGAAAAGGAGATCACTGCTGAGATGATACACATATAAATATTGTATGTATTGCGTATATTATATTGTATGTATTAGTTTAGTGTATAAAATAAGTTAATTTATGTTTTTAACTGTATTGTTTGTGCACATAAGTATATAATCCTCTTCTGCAATATAAAGGGTGTAAAACACCTCTTAACGAAGCCGAAAGGTACTTGTTCTCCCCGTCATTGCGATCATTTTTGTTTGTTCTACACCATACCTGGGAACCTTCTAGTTACTGAGATATTGGGGGTCAAAGTTCCAACTTTTTGACAAGTTTTTTTTTAAATACAAGTTTTAATGTAAGATTTTTACTTTAAACAGGTGTTTAAAGTAAAAATCTTACATTAAAACTTCCACGGCCACCGTACTATTCAATCCATCCATCAGCACAATGTTTTGAGTGCGTTACATTGAGTTCTACCACAAAACATGATTTTTCACCCAAAAAAAAAGTCGTTTCCCAGCAATAATTTTTACGTAAAGTTACTTAGTTTGATGTACAGAATGCTTGGTTGACGGCTTCGTGATGAGGTGATTTACACCCTGTATTATAATTTAGTGTGTATATTTTTCAAATAATTTGGAAAACGGGCATATGGTGAGTTTGGTGAGACACAGTTTTTGCTCCCAAATAATTGCAAAAAATGCAGTTTTCACAATCATCCATGCTTATTCATGACATTCCCTACTCTGGCTTAAACAAAACTAGTAACGCGATCCAAACACATCTATATTTAGATGAAATATGAGAGATCAAATCAATTTCATCTTCAAAATATCATCATACGATTCGATCAACTGAGTTACGTCACTGTTCTTAGATTATTTTTTCAGCCATGTTTTACGTAATATTCTTTCTATTTATAATCTCGTTTATTTACTAGGTTATTTCGTTTCCATTGTCTGACGTTTAGTGGCACTTCTTGAAAGTAATAAAGAAGCCGCACTTTCAATCTTAGTTAGGATTGTTTACGTCGGTACCTACTTAGTAAGTAGGTTTATTCAGTAAGTATTAAGATGTGAATTTATTATTTTAAGTGTCGTAAGTCTAAAAACTGTACTGTAAGAGTGTCTATTGTAATTTAACAGATCTTTATTGATAAGTTTCAATCAATGTTTACTCGTGAACACAGGTATTTCAATATAGGTCATCATGTAAGTATACATTTTAGTCGAGCGCTATGACGTACCAATGAAACTGGTGTTACAAATATATTACTTAGTTTTTTTAGTAGTTAACATGTCTGAATGTATACAATACAAAGTCAAGTTCGAGTAAATAATGTCAATTAAATTTGTTAAAACCAGTGCCGCATTGCCGGGACCAGCACTACAGTCGTGAGCGAGCAAAAGAAGCCCTAGGTTCCAACGTATACGTTTACCTATATCAAATGTACAAGTACATACAGTGCCTCCAAAAGATACTCGAAATTACTCACGTCAGACGTTTGAACTATCAATTTAACGGGTTACAGGGCGTCGAAAAATTCGTCCACATCGCTGTCAACAGGAAAAGTGCCCAGGAGGCTGGCAGCATTGCCACGTTGGATGGCAATGCTGATTCTTTGGCCAAAAAATAGGCCCGCCCTCTGGTCACGTGAAGAATCTGAATACAACTAAACATAACATATTTTAACACCACAACAACAACACAACACAACATATACAACAACAACACACATACACTAAACAACAACAACTTTTAAACATATTTTATCCTTTTTTTTTGGTTTTTTGTTTTATTTTTTTCGTATTTTTTTTTTGTAGTTTCTTATTTTTATTCTTATTTTGTTCTGTGCACTTGTGGCTAAAGCCAAATAAATACGGTTTTTTAAGGATTTGACAAAAATGAAGTCTGCAGGTGCCATGCAGCAACTTCGTTTCTTTTTGGTGCCCATCGCGCCCTACATTATGGCGCTATTGAATAAAACTGTAGCTAACTAAACATACATGCGATGACGAATTATAGAAAGTATGGAAAAAGGCATCCTGCGCCGACCCCAAATGTATTGGGATCCATCATCATCATCAGCCTAATATGTCCCCACTGCTGGGACACAGGCCTCTCTATGAGAGGGAATGGGCTATAATCCACCACGCGGGCCCAGTGCGGATTTGCAAATGTCACATGTCTTCGAATTTTTTGGTTCTAGAACATGCCGGTTTCCTCACGATGTTTTCCTTCACCGTTTTTAGAGCAGTGGTGATGAAATAAATTACACAAAGTAATGCGCCTGTCTGGGTTCGAACCCACGACTTAAGTCGTAAGTCGAGGCCGTCACCACTGGGCCACCACTGCACTAAACACTTACTTATTTAGGTTAATTTACACGGTTTCCATTTCTATTTTATACCTAAATAAGAAATAAAATTGCCATTAAAATGAATACAGTCGAATGCATTATTCCATTTCACGTCTTTCAGGATGGCCTATATGCCTCGTGTGAGTGATTACTCATATTTTATGACTGAGCGATACTGAGTCGTAACTCATAAATCATAAGGGATATTTAACAACCAATATGTCAAATAATATATTACGGCTAGCGTGTTTGTGTGCCAAAGAATATTATAGGTACAGTTGTTATAGTGATATGTCATAATCAGTCACAATATCTATTAAATAAGTAGTTCTTCTGTAAATATTTATCATTGTGAAAGCCTAATAATATGTGCTCACTATTATGCATGGACGTCCAAATAGACTTAAAAAAAAAACAATTGCCGTCTGAAGAATCATCACTTGTGAATGGCCCGAGCGACTTGACATATTTTTTAAATTTTGTGTCCGTAATTTATAGGACAAAGCTTGTTTAAAAAAAAAAGTGGAGAATCCACCGGAAATGCTGTAAAACATGGTATTTTTGTATGATAATGGTGGGTGCCAGGGTGGGTCACTACTTTCTAATTATAAATGTTTGACAAAGTCACGGACGTGACAACAGCCATTTCATTTTTACTGAATAAGCGTATGCAGACTTAAACGCTACTGCCTGAAGTGAAGTGGAGTGGAAATTATGTTTTTCCTACTTCTCCGCTATTCTTTTCTGATTAATAGTAACAATAATGGGCTACTATAATAGTTGAAGATAATGGGTTAATAGGGTAGATGACAAAAAAAAATATCTCTAATCTAATCCGTCAGATGGATTTCTAAAAAATCATCATCATCTGCTTAGCCTTTTCCCAACTATGTTGGGGTCGGCTTCCAGTCTAACCGGATGCAGCTGAATACCTGTATTTTACATGGAGCGACTGCCTATCTGACCTCCACAACCCAGCTAGTACTGGGTAATACGATATCCCTTGGTAAGACTGGTTGTCAGACTTTTTGGGTCACTGACTACCTGTAACGACTGTCAAAGATCTACAAATGACAGCCGGGATCAACGGCTTAACGTGCTTTCCGAGGCATGGAGGAAACCCGGTATGTAATGGGTGGTCACCCATCCACAGACCAACCTAGGCAAGCACGGCTTAACCTAAAGATCGACCCGAGCGGCTGTTATTATTTAGCCACGGGCTCCTCATTTCTCTCCGGATTTCTAAAAAATATTGGACACATATTTATTCTTTTTTTACGCAAACAAAAAATTAAGACGATACAGATACAGTGCGTCGACAACTCGTTTGATCCCACATTTCAGTACATTTTTTACTTAAATGTAACGTCACAAGCCCCACTCATGATCTTTGACAAGTTTTATCTTCGTCAACTTTTATTAACTTACACGTATCCAATATTTTCAGATTCAGAATATAACTGACGGACTAAACAGAACCATATTTGTTTTAGTCAGTCATCATCCCTATTTTGTTGCGGGATCGAAGACAGTTAAATATTGTCTCTGGGACTTCGTCGAGCTTCATTGTCTCGGCGCGTTTTGGTGATCGCCATTTTTGATTCTGGCTTTCAGGAGTTGCATTGGTTTGGGAATGGAAGAGCAGGCTTTTCCCATAAAAAAATATACTACGGCCACCAATCGCTTCACGTAGTTCCGTAGAAATAATCCCGAGTGGATTGAGTTGATGCCATGCTGATCCCTTGCAGTGCTTATTACACACGCACACATTACACAAACTCGTAAACCATTGAAATGTGAGTTTTATGTCGAGTTCTTTACGATAGAATTTTTAACATGGCCATTATCATGTACGTGGACTACGCGTAGTCGATTAGTCATATGTAGGTAAATGTTGAAAATTCAAGGAGTGGTGTCGGCATCGTCTTTATAACTGTGCGTTGACCGTTTAACATTGATTTCGAATCACTCAACCTACTTTTAATTGTTTTGATGTATTATTATGTACCTACACACATTAACAGAACATTTAAAACACTGTAATAACGACCATTAACAGCCGTATCACTGAAAGCGATCTCTGTTGAAAAGTTATCTACCATTTTGATACGAGAACCTATATATTCATAATAGGTACTAATTACTTTATGAAACTATTTCTATGAACCTTTTACTGACTTTTAAGTCAGTAAAAGGTTTAGTGATCGAAACTGCAGAGCATAAGGTTCAAGGTTAGATTCCCAGGTAGGACATCATTTTATTGGGTTAATCTGTTTCGAAATTCTCAAATAGGCTCGTCTTACATTGGATATGGGACTTCAGGCGACTACAGGAGCTAATTTAGCAACTCTATTTGTGGTGGTTCAAACTTCGTTTAGAATTCGTCTTAGAATAAAGTTCTAATCAGCTTGCACTACAAAGTGGTTGTTACGTCAGTCACTGCGTGACGAATAGTGCGAAATTAGTGGTATTTTGCGATTTACAAAAAATCTATTGATTGGCCTAAAAAAATAAAACACTATGATGCTAACATGTTGCTTGTAGAATTATTTGCCAAAAAATCAGAATGATTGCATGTATTTTATTATGGTTTTTACTCGTTAAAAGAAATTTTTAGAGTTAAGTTCGTGATTTTTTTATCGAGTAAAATTTGTTGTATTATGTTTTCAAAACACTATCGTACTAGCATATATCCTAAAGAAAATCATATATCTTTCTGGTTTTGTTTATTGCAGTGAATCATATCCTTTATTGCATTATAAACTCGCGTTTAGCTCCTGTAGTCCCCTTAAACAAACATACATGGCGAAATGAAAGTATATTACTGTGCTTACACCCTTGGGGCGAACAAGCGTGATGTTATGATATTTCTAGGGAGTGTGACCAGCGACATTCACCACGTATTGTGAGTAAAAAGCGCTATTAAATATCTAATTATACCGAGATCGTTTGGCAGCTGCGCGTCGATACTATAGGTACCATTGCTATTTCCACACCACGAATATGAAGCTCTTATAAAAATCACTACAATATCATGACTTCCTGTGTATTTATAAACTTCATAATGGGGGAGATTGTAAACACCCGACTGCGCAAAAAACGAGCTAACGTACTAACTGCGTACGTATGTTCTTTGTGTAACTGGATGCAGCTGAATACCGGTATTTTACATGGAGCGACTGCCTATCTGACCTCCACAAACCAGGTAATACTGGGTTATACGAAACCCCTTGGTAAGCCGACCCCTTGGAAAGTTGTCAAACTTTCGGGCCAATAACTACCTGTAACGACTGTCGCATCTTAATAAAGATCTAAAAATGACATAAATTAAAGATCTAAAAATGACAGCCAGGCTTAACCTGCCTTCAGTGTACCTACTTCTTGAGTTAATATTATTTTCAACTTGAAATCTTGTTTACGCCATCGGTTTTTAGGGTCCCGTACCTCAAAAAGAAAAAAACGAAACCCTTACAGGATCACTTTGTTGTCCGTCTGTCTGCCAAGAACCTTTATCTCGGGAACGCGTGGAGGTATCGAGTTGAAATTAAAATTGTCTATGTACTCAAATCGTGTAGGGAGCAGCGGTGGCCCAGTGGTGGCGGCCGCGACTTACGAACAGTAAGTCGTGGCTTCGAACCCAGGCAGGCGCATTACTTTGTGTAATTTATTTCATCACCACTGCTCTCAAAACGGTGAAGGAAAACATCGTGAGGAAACCGGCATGTCCTAGAACCACAAAATTCGAAGACATGTGACATCTACCAATCCGCACTGGGCCCGCGTGGTGGATTATAGCCCATTCCCTCTCATAAAGAGGAGGCCTGTGTCCCAGCAGAGGGAACATTAATAGGCTGATGATGATGATGATGATGTACTCAAATATACAGTCCCCTAAAGCTGTGAAAAAAATCAACCTTCTAAGTTAAGGCGGTACCCCGAGCAAAATTAGCAACCCTATTTGTGGTGGTTCAAACTTCGTTTGAAAAACTGTTAGAATAAAGTTCTAATCAGCTTGCACTACGAAATGGTTGTTACGTCAGCCACTGCAGGTCGAATTGTGCGAAATGAGTGGTTTTTATTCTTTTATAAAATGAAATGTACGTCTTTTGGAAAAAATAAAACGACAATTATTTTCATTATTAAATTGCCTATCCATTAGTATAAGTAGCAAATCAAAATAATGTTTACTTTACGAGGAGTAGCATTTTATAAATCATTATTTTTCATTTCTGTGGTTTCGTTGTGAGGGTATTTATTAAACATTAAGCAACTTAAAAAAAAAAATGAAACGACAATTTTGGAGTCAAGAATATGGAGTAATTTAATGTATTTTTTATTTGTTGGTATTTCTTTTGGATAAAGAGGAGTAGGCTCCAAAAAAGTGCTCGCTCAAGGTCATTTGCTCGGGGAGCCGCCTTAACGTAAAAAAATCATATGGGCGTTTATGCCGCAAATAACGAATATATCGACACCATCAAGGATTCAAGGGAATCATAATGACAGGGTACTTCCCGTTGACCTTATTTTTTTTCGGATGCGAAATCATCAAATGACTCCTCCCGCTCTGGGCGGAGCAGGAGGGAGTGTCAGACTTTTACTGACTAAACCCATCCATGTGCCTTCATCGCCCTTTGTGTTCCGGGGCCACGGTTTCTCTTTCGAACAGTCCCGCAACCCCGTCTAGACTTCCCGTTGACCTAGAATGATGAAATTAGCGGCACTAGGCGTGAGCGCACAGCGCGAGCGGCGCGGGCGCGCTAGCCACGTGGTGACCATGTTTTTTTACGAACAACCAGGTAACTGAACAAGCTTATAACTTTGTGATTTTTCATGATACAGTTTTGAAATTTGGTACATAGATTCTTTGCAAAATACTCGACACGTGTTTCGGGTTTCGCATATACCAAAACTAATGTTGTATAGCATAATAACCAAATACGTACAGGTTTATACGGAACCCTCGGTACGCGAGCCCAACTCGCACTTGGCCGTTTTTTTTATTTAGGTACTGTTTTTCAGTCGTTACTGTCAGACGACTAGGGTAATAAAACTCAATAACAAGTCTATGGAGTCAGCAACCTAACGTCTCTCTAACAATAAAGTACATCACACAGCGAATTAAAAACAATTCACTTCGGGTGAATCTTCGGCTTCGGATACCTACCTCTTTTGTTCACCAATTTATGTGGCTTGTCTCACCACCTACGATTAAGGGCTATATATCTCTCAAATGGCTTAGCATGATCCTCCGTTACGCCTAAAATACTGCAGCATTAATTTTGAAATAAATATATGGTAAAGTTGAGGATTAATTCTAAGTACTATGTATGACGAAAACACGATTCCATAAGAGTTGAGTCGCGCGCGCGCATCGCTAGGTGACGTGCGTGTTTACGATTGCCGGGCAGTGAGTGTTCTGCAAACTAAGAAAATGACGGATACGTTAAAATGTGTTACGTGTAATATCGTAATTGATGAGTTGTTGGCTTACGTACAAAATAAGCTATCGCTCATCGATGAGGAGAGTTTAGTTAAAATATGTGTGTCGACGTTTGACAGTGAACAAATCAAAAAGTCGAAGTTGTTATTATTTGAATCGATTCCAAGTGATAAACGTAAACCTACACGTAAGGGACAAGGCAAAGAAGATCGCACTTTGTACGATATAATTAGTGTGTTTAAGGTCATGGACAGTGATGTGATGCCGATATTTGTAGCTCGTAATCTGGAGAAACTACCTCCAATAACCTTTGACCATCTGGACGTCTCTGATCTTTTGAAAAAGATAGTGATACTTCAAGAGGAGGTGAAGAACTTAAAGAGTACTTGTGTCACAGTAAGTCAATTAGATGACCTTAAAAGTGTATTGCTTGAGTCAAAGTCGCAATCTCCACCCACCCACCCTAACGTAAATACAAGAAGAGATGCATGCACGCTGGATGAAAGTGACTCTAATCAATCTGGAACTCAGCGTTGTGAGAGCTCGAGAGTCTCAGAATTATCAACAGCGAGGAATATATCAAGCATAAATAAGGTTAACGAGTTGTCAGCTGATACCAACAATAGCGGCAACATATTGCACGAAACGACAACAGTGACTCATACCAGTAAACGTAGTCCGCGCTCGGTGTCGACGTCGTCGTTCGTCCCTCACGAGCTAACAAACCGGTTTGCTGGTCAGCTGTTAAGTGAGCAGCCGCATAAACAAACTGCGGCTGATGTAGTCAAAATGAGTTTCGAAGAAAATCGAGTTGATAATGAAGGTTGGACTGAAGTTAAAAAGAAAAAACGTTACCATTTGAAAAACCGTCTAACGGGAATGATGGGAGTTGCGAGTGATTCTGTAGAAAACTTTCGGGCTGCGGAAATAAATGTTCCCATTTTTATAACGAACGTGCACAAAAGCGCGACCGAGGCTGATATAGTTAATTATATTACGAGGAAAACGCAAGTTTCTGTTAAATTAGAGAAAATAAATGCCAAAAGACAGTCTGAACATTATGCCTACAAATTCTTTGTGGCACAATCGAAAGTACAAACATTCCTTGATGATAAGTTATGGCCTCAGGGCATAATATTTCGGAAATTTGTACACTTTAAACCGAAGTCAGCAGCGCAAGCTAGTTGTACTGGAAACGGCTCAATAAACACGGTAATTAATGGATAGACAGACGTGCAAGTTGGTTACATTTAATTGTAAAAATGTAAAACGTTCGGCAGATAACATCAGAGACTTGTGCAGCAGCGCGGACATAATTGCACTTCAAGAAACCTGGTTGCTGACTGAGGAGCAGTCATATTTGGACACCATTAGCTGTGAGTTCAGTTCGACGGGTACGTCGGGCATGGATTCAGCGACACGACTAATACGTGGGAGGCCCTACGGTGGTGTGGCTATTCTATGGCGAAAAGTAATGTTCAGTAATGTGTCGGTTATTGAGTGTCATAATCCACGCGTTTGTGCAGTGAAGATTGCGCTAAGTAATAAATACATACTAGTGGTGAGTGTGTATATGCCGACCGATGACGTTTCTAACCTGACGGAGTTCGCGGACTGTCTTGGCTCGGTGAGTGCAATTATTGACAGTTGTAACTTAGAATGTTGTTATGTCTTAGGTGATTTCAATTCGCACCCAACGGAATTATTTTATACAGAACTCTCAAGTTTTTGTGTTGAACAACAATGGACATGCATTGACACTGAGTTGTTGGGTCTCAGTTCGGATACCCACACTTTTATTAGTGATGCTCATGGTTCGCAAAGGTGGCTTGATCACTGTTTAGTCACAAAGGCGGCTGTGCCTACTGTTATGCATTCTTATGTAAAATATGACGTGCAGTGGTCTGACCACTTTCCGTTGATTATTATGTGTGACCTTAGTTTTGTACAGATTCAACAACCAAATGTTAGCACTGAAGTGAATAGGGTGATCTGGGGAGAGAGAAGTCAAGAACAGACTCGTGCTTATAGCGTAAAATGTCATGAGAAATTGCGACTTATTGACTTCCCGGATGACTTTAGAGAATGTAGTGGTCAAACTTGTAATGACCCTCACCACTTTCGTGTAATAGATGCAATGTATGACATAATTGTTAGTGCATTGTGCGAGTCGGCTACCGAGACAATTACTTATGGGGGAAGTTCTAGAAAGCGAGGAACCGTCGTGGGCTGGAACATGCATGTGAGCGGCGCTCATAGGGAGGCTAGGCGTAAATTTTTATGCTGGCTAGATAATGGTATGCCGACATCGGGACGTATTTTCGAAGAAATGCGTGAAGCTAGAAAGATATTTAAGTCTCGGTTGAAGTGGTGTCAAGATCATGAGACTCAAATTAAAATGGATATTCTAGCTTCGCAGCATTCAAAGAACGATTTTCGATCTTTTTGGAAGCATACAAATAGACTGAAGGGCAAACCTGGCCTCCCTGTTTGCGTCGATGGCGCGAGTGATGCTAAACAAATAGCTGACCTTTTTGTAGACCATTTTAGTGTGCAGTCACCATTAGGACCATCTAGGTCGACGCTCAATGTTGAACCACGGAAAGACCTAGGAGTTAAAATAACAGCTAAAATGCTCTTGAACAGAATTAACGCGATGCGCCGAGGAAAATCTCCTGGTCATGACGGTCTCAGCATTGAGCATCTCCGATTTGCTGGTCCGCATTTGCCAAGAGTGTTGGCTATGCTTTTTACTTTTTGTCTGGGTCATGCTTATATGCCGAGTGACATGATCAAAACAACAGTGGTGCCTATCGTCAAAAATAAGACTGGTGACATGGGCGATAGCAACAACTACAGGCCTATATCTCTTGCCACAATCATGTCAAAAGTGTTTGACAGTGTGCTTAACCCTCAACTTAGCAGTCATATACGTGTTCACGATAACCAATTTGGTTTCAGTTCTGGATTATCCACTGACAGCGCTATTTTGAGTGTGAAGCATACTGTGAAGTACTACACGGATCGCCACGCTCCAGTTTACTCATGTTTCCTTGACTTGAGTAAGGCTTTTGACTTGGTTTCCTACGACATTTTATGGAGGAAGATGGAAGAGGTAAATTTGCCGCCAGAGGTGACAAATACTCTAAAATACTGGTATGGAAACCAAGTCAATAGTGTGAAATGGGCTGGTGCCCTGTCTAGGCCGTATGGGTTGGAGTGCGGGGTGAGGCAGGGGGGGTTGTGCTCCCCTACGCTTTTCAACCTATACGTGAATGATCTGATTGGCACGCTTAGCAGCATGCGTGTCGGGTGTCATATTGATGGCGTGTGTTGTAATAACATTAGCTACGCCGACGACATGGTGCTGCTGAGCGCGTCAATCTGCGGGCTAAGGACACTCGTAGCCACTTGCGAGCAATTTGCCAGACTGCTTGGTCTGGCATACAATGTCAAGAAAAGTGTAGTCATGGTCTTTGGGGCCAGAGGTAAATACCCAGAAGCAGTACCTTCAGTGAAGCTAAGCGGTATACCCCTTGTAAGGGTAGACCAATTTAAATATCTGGGTCACTTATTGACCACTGGCCTCAAAGATGATGAGGATATTGATAGGGAGCGGAGGGCGCTGTGTGTGAGAGCAAACATGATTGCCTGCAGATTCAGGCGTGCCTCTAAAGAGGTCAAGCGCACTATATTTAGTGCTTACTGCACGTCATTCTACACTTGCAGTCTGTGGGGTCATTATACTCAAAAATCATACAGCGCCCTTCGCGTCCAATACAATAACGCATTCAGGGTGTTGATGGGGTTGCCTCGATACTGCAGCGCATCAGGGATGTTTGCTGAAGCTCACGTAGACTGTTTCTACACGGTGATGCGGAAACGGTGCGCATCCCTGGTCCGTAGGGTGCGGGGCAGCACCAACAGCATCCTGTCTATGATTGCGAGTAGGCATGATCGTGTGTTTGTGAACCACTGTTGTAAGGTTTCAGCTGCGCCTGTCACCTTGCAGCAATGATGTCACAATCTGTGTTCTGTTTTATTTTGTTTGTAAATGTATTACTAACATAGTTTGTAAGTATATTGTTACTAACACTATGAGTCTTGTTGCTCGAAATAAATAAATTATTATTATTATAAAGTTTTCTCGATAGAAAAAAAATCCAAAATAACCTCCAAATCGAATAATAAACCGCTGGTATTCAAAAAGTACTTCAAATTAGATAATGAAACTTTGCATACTAACTGCACTAACCATAAAGCAGGTATTATGTGTTTTATTTTTTTAGTCCAATCAATAGATTTTTTGGTAATCGCAAAAAACCGCTCATTTCGCACTATTCGACCGCAGTGACTGACGTAACAACCGGTTTGTAGTGCAAGCTGATTAGAACTTTATTCTAACAATATTTCAAACGAAGTTTGAACCACCACAAATAGAGTTGCTAATTTGAGGTAGTAATAGGCTCTTAAAAGTTCCCGTTTACTTCTGATAATTTCATACAAATCTGTTCCATTTTTTGTAAGTACTGGCTGTACGCTACCACATTTGCAGGTACCTAGAGAAGCGTTGCTTACCACAGTAGCTCCTAACTCACAGACCACTAGCGGAATCTACGACGGTCGATGCTTTAGCCACAATTTAGAGTTAGACTCTTTTGTAATTTACAACTGAGTCCGCTATCTCGGCACCGGCTTACCACAAATGATGGCCCACCTCACTGACCTGAAAGTAAAAGAAATACAAAATTAAAATCATTAGGTATAGCTAGCTATATGGAATCTAAGATTGATGGCAGTAGGCCCGCCTTCTATTACATGCAAAGACATTATTATAGTTATTTATGCAACTGTTGTATAATGAGGGGTATTAAAACACGAATGTGGGTTTATCACACGAGGCGAAGCCGAGTGTGATAACAGTATCACATGAGTGTTTTAATACCTAATTATGTACATTTGCATACAAGACTTTATCTACATCCATGATATGAATCCTCCATAAAAGGTTCTGAAACCATAGGGTGTTGCAGTGTTCTAAGAAGTCTATGTAAATTCATGGAAAGTTTAATTGCTTGTATTTAATACAAACAAACCGTGTATAGGTAGTAATATAATTATTTACATTTTCGATTGTTCAATTATCAAAATTCACAAAGCTTGTATCACTCATTTTTGTAAACAACAAAGTACATAATGCAATACTAATATCCAAATGTCGAACAAAAATGGCGGGATACGAAGTGAATTCGAATTAACCTATAAGTTTTTTTTTAATTACGGCGCTGTGGTAGTGAATCGCACGTGCTAGACGTTCGATTCACTACCACATTCGATGTTCTTTTTTTAAAACGAGTTGCATAATGAAATTCAGTACAACATTATAACACCCGTTTGGGTGTTATAATGGTTATTATGACACTGGCTGTTTTAATGTTGGCCATAAGCTAACTGTTTCAGATACCTTTATAGAGGATTTATAGCATGGGTGTAGATAAACATATTAATTAAATGGGGCTTATACATAACTTGGGATATTAAATTGCAAAAGACTCGTCCCGTATTGTATGGAAGAAGGAATCACTCAAATCAGCCCAGTAATCACGGAGAAATTGGTGTCCTTATTGGACTTGAAATCCTTATTTGACTTAGAAATTGGACTTCTTATTTAGAAGTCAGTTAAAAATAACACTATGGAACATCTAATACTCGATTAAGTATACTCGATTTGATTACACATAGATAAATTACTATACAGACACAATCAGCAATTTAATATTGTAGGAAACTTTTCGAAAATGTGAAGAAAACTGTTTATATTAAATGTCCGATACAACGTCAACACAATGCAAGATGCATGTTTTAAACACATGGCAACTGTGAATGACTTTTCGGAAACAAGTTTATACAACTTGTATTAGGTGTAAACTCAGGGTTATAAACACAAAAACAATAGGGAATATGCATATTTTTTTTTTGAAACGGAATGTTAAAGTTCTATAAAAATAATGACAAAAAGCGAAAACAAGACATAAATCGGCCAAAAAACTCCAAAGATATAACCATTTAAACTTTTGTTTCTATCTCTTTCTAGATATAAATAAACGGAATTTAGTATGGATTTTGTACGTCGATGCGGCGAATGACGTCATTTGCTTTATCGGATCTCTCTGTCTAATCAGCAGTTTCACATGCTTATAACTTAGTATTTTTTATGGATATTAAAAAAATAATTTCACTTAACTATTTCTGATGTTAATATGCTTTGTTTAGAGTGATAAAAAAAGATCATGCATATACCCTATTACCGAATAATAGACGAAAACAAACTTCAGCCTTCGGGACCCGACGAGACCCGAGTCCACCCGAAGCCCCGAACAGTCACACACCACACAGGGTGAACATTTATGCTGATTCCAATTACTTGAACTTGAACCTTCAGAGATTGAATTATAACACAAGTTCGAGGACCCAACCCACGTGAGATGAATCTAACAGACGATGTTTGTATAAGAGAAGATTGATATTATCCTTTACTTGGTTCGTTCGCTTTGTTAGTTCATTGAGTGAGATTCGTGCTGAATAGAACACGTTATTCAACTAGTTTTGCTTTTGTTATTTAATTTACTGAAATCGGAGTCTGTGACTATCGTGTGTTGAATGATAAAAAAAATAGTTTTGTGTATAGTTGATTTACGGACGATAATATTACACGTGATAACATAATTTTTCATGATATTAGTATTATATATTAGATTTTAACTTAAAAAAAAACAAAATTTCATCCCCCTAATTCTAACAACAACGTTGCGTTAGCCTCCAACCATATGCCTAGATAATAAAATTTGTGATTTTTACTTCGAAAACTAAGGACTTTCCACGCACTTCATCCCCTTTTTTAACCCTTTGGGAATTATCAAAAACACTGAGACACATTAAAATTATTTTTCAAACGTCAGCATAAATACAAAATGATCCTAACTTTAAAACTGACGGAATTTTATACAAACTTTACTTTTAACTCCCTTAGGGGTTGAATTTAAAAAAATCCTTCTTTACTCCTTGTCTACATTATAAAGGAAACCACAGTGCAAAATTTCAGTTTTCTAGTTCCAAGGGTTTGGGCTGGGCGTTGATCGCCGGATCGGAACGGTGTGACACTTTTTCGTGCGTGCAGCCGGTGTTCGGTGTTAGCCGTGTGGTATCCGGCAGAGTAGAATAGAACCATCCCATTACACGGGTGTCGTATAAGGCGACTAATGTCTGAGCCAGAACACCTTGCGGCTCCGTAGACCAGAGAATGGGCAGCAGCGTTGTCTGTTTGTCTTTCATCACTGCGATCTCCAATCCCCTGCCAAGTGTGGAGATTACGGCAAATTCCTCCCATCATGGAGGAGGCTTATGTCCAACAGTGGACGTTATGGGCTGTTGTAGTGTAGTAGCCGGTGTTCATCGTTTTATAATAAGATGTTATCACGTAAAAAAAATCTGAAATTCTGCTGGAGTCTAGAAACTACAGTATTGTATTTTTGTTTATTTAGAATAGAATAAAAACTCAGGGGAGTTATTTATGGAGCACGTTACGATTGATAGGGTTTTACAGACTTAAATGTTTAAATGCATAATCATCATTTTCCTGCACTAGTCATGTTATTTGGGGTCATCTAGTGTAAAATACTAAAGTACAGTTTAGTGTACTATGCTCACAACACGTTTTTTATTCCATTCTTTACTCACGTCACTATTAATCGTCGTAATTAATGTTATTTACAAGATAACAGTATTATTTAAATTATTTACATACTACACCTCTATAAAAGTAATAAAATTATAAAATTATTGTTAATTTAGTTTTATTCCTTGAAAAAGTTCCAAGCCTAGATGCAGGGTGCAGCACCGCCCTCCCTCCCACCCGCAAAAAATATATGCCCTTGCAGGAAAAGCAATAATAATTATTAGCATACCATGCACCTATAGTACAGGTTTAGGTGCTGCGTCCTGACTCCTGCATGCATGTCTAGATCTTTTTCGCGGAACCAAAATTAAATATTTTGCACAACAAATGTCATAGATTTCCGCAAAGGATATGTAAGAGCACGCAAAAAAGATAATATACTGACTTTGATTATATAATGTCTAGATGGAGCGTCGCCCTACAATCAAAACGTAAAAAACGAGCCAACAATTTCAAGCCTGTGTGCATGCAGGCGGTGTTTTACACTGCCCTACTGTGTCTCTGTGTGCGTGAATAATGTTACCAGCTAGTACAATAATTCTCCCATAAGTCACATATTAAAAATAATACACTACTTAATTAAATAAGATAAGTTTTAGGTGTATGTATGTAGTAGGTATTATTCAGTTTTAGTAGTGTGTCTAATCTGCTCAAATAATTATCTTCGAAAATCAACATTGTCATTAGTTTAGTACCGCTATTCCATAACAGATGGCGTTGTGCCGCTACGTCACATTTGTAGATCGCGGTGTTAAGATTTTCGTGCGAGGTATGACCTCCTCGGTACATTATGAATTAAAGTTTTGTCTTACTCTGGACACCCTTGTTTTATTTCTTTGCGAGATATTTTTGAGGCATTGTACAAAGTGGTCCTTCGCAACTGGATTAAGGACTGGTGTGCATTGTCACTGTTGTGGTGGAGAGGTTGAATGTTCAACCTGCTGCGCGAGTGTGACGTCAGCGCGGTCAGTGGTGATCGTACAAGTTTGGCGCTTAAGCGTATATGTACGAGTGGTACACAACGGTCAGCGCTGGTGCTGATGAACAGTTCGTGTTGGCGTGAACAGCAGCTGCGGTGCGGGGGGAGAGTACCCCGCGAGCCCGCATATCATCACGACGAGCTACGCTAAAGTGAGTGACAGTGAAGTGATTGTGTTACGAGGATAATCTGTGAGTACTTTATTAATACAGCATTCAACATTAATTTCAAGAAAATTTAGACCTTATTAACTTAGAAAAAAATAATTAACAATTTGGACTTAAAAAATTTAACGTGTGCATGGACTTAGAATAATTTCAAGAAAAAGTGAACTACGGGGAACCTATGCCCGATTTTGCAGCGAGAAGTATTAAGTTCAAAGACTTGTGATTTTTTACGTGTTGTCCACGAACTTAACATAGCGTTCCAGAACAGTTTATTTTAAAAGACTTTGTATAAAAAATCAACATGGAAGCTTTGAGTAATTTACAGTTTAATCTACATTCTGCTATCAGTAGAGCAAGGTCCAACTATAAGAAATCACCGAAGGAGCGAGTAACTAGTTCATACATAGAAGCTAGATTAGAAAATTTAGATGCTAACTGGTCAACATTTTCCGATACCCATATAAAAATTGTATCATCGGTTAAGTCTATTGAATTCGAAAAATCGGATTATTACATTAAAAATACATATTATGAGACCACGGAAGAATTATTTACTGAATATAAGGCAGAGTTGAGGGAAGCATTGAAGAAAATTGCATGTTCTGATAGTATAAGTAAAGTATCTGAATCTTCTGCGAAAGGTTCTAAAGAAATATGTACTGTAAAATTGCCAAAGATTGAGTTGCCCACATTTACCGGAAGTTATTCTGAGTGGATTAGTTTTAGAGATTTATTTAAATCCTTAATTCATAACAATGCACAACTAGACGATGTTCAGAAACTGCATTATTTGAAATCACATTTGTCTGGAGAGGCTGAAGGTCTATTACGGCACATTCCTATTACTAGTAGTAATTATGCAACCTGTTGGACTAAATTAGAGAATCGGTATAATAATAAAAAATATTTAGCGAATTGTATAATGAAACGTTTTATGAGTCAAAAAAACATTATAACCGAATCCTCCAGCGCAGTTAAGGAACTATTAGATACTTCTAACGAATGTTTACAAGCTTTGAAAAATTTAGGCCTAATGGTTGAGCATTGGGATATTATGGTTCTTTATGTATTGAGTTTAAAACTAGACACTGAGACACGTAAACAATGGGAAATGAAGATTAGTGATTGTTCAGATGACTGGCCTACAATGAATCAGTTTCAAGCTTTCCTTGAACAAAGATTTCGGTCTTTGGAATTTTTAGATAATAAAGGTCAACGTCATCAGACCAATCGTAATGTACCAGTCAAATCGCTCCATGTGTCAACTACATCATGTGTTTGTTGTCAGGATAACCATAAGCTTGCCAATTGTAAAAAGTTCGCCGGTCTCGATATGGATAAGCGTCGTAATTTTGTCCAAACAAATAGGTTATGCTATAACTGTCTTGGAGCAAATCACTCCGTATATGCATGCCGCCAGTCCACCAGATGTCATATATGTAAAAAGAAGCATCATAGTCTTCTTCATCTCAAGGATGTCTCCAAATCAGTTGGTGATAGTAACAAAACTGATCAAGTTGCAGAAAGTAGTGGTTCTGCTGATACAACTTCAACCCAGAGTAATTCCACTAATGTTGTAAGTTGTTTTGCTAATAGTCATAGCCAAATATTATTGGCCACTGCGTTAATTGCAGTGGAATCAAAGAGCGGTACTGCTATTGTGTTAAGATCCCTGTTAGACCAGGGGTCTCAGGCTTCCTTTGTGACGGAGTCCGCAGTCCAGCTCTTAGGTCTTAAAAGAATACCAACTAAAGGTTCAATTTCTGGTATAGGTTGTGATCAAGGCCAATCAATGATTTCATTAAATTCGATGGTCCTCATTAAAGTTAAATCACGCGTTGACCCTAGTTTCATTTTCACTGTTAAGGCTTATGTCTTAAAGAAACTAACGAGTATTTTACCGGAAAGGAAGGTCGTGGCAAATGTTATGACGTCAATCTCGTCTTTGGCTTTAGCAGATCCTTCGTTCAATACTCCGAACAAGGTTGATTTGCTTTTAGGTGCCGAAGTTTATAGCCAGATTTTGTTAGAAGGTTTAATCAGAGGTCCACCTGGTCGTCTCATCGCACAAAATACTAGACTAGGATGGATCTTGTCTGGTCAAGTAGGTGAAATCAACCAAAGCGAGACATGCCACAATACCGTAGTTACATTGCATTCCATTCATATAGATGAGAACACACTCCTTAAAAGATTTTGGGAACTAGAATCTGAGCCCAAGGGCGATTACGATAAGGTTTACTTGACCCCAGAAGAACAGAAGTGCGAAGACATATTTAAGGCCACGACTACACGAGACGAATCTGGTCGATATGTTGTGCACATGCCTTTCAGGTCAAGCGATCCTGCTTGTAAATATGGTGGATCGAAAGACATCGCTCTTAAACGCTTTTTAACCTTAGAAAAGCGATTTCTAAGAAATCCTGAATTAAAAGCTCAGTATTCAGCAGTTATAAATGAGTATATAGCTCTTAATCACATGGATATAGTACAGGATAGGGACAAAGAAGGTTCCGTGTACTTACCTCATCATGCCGTCATCCGTAACGATAAAAGTACAACGAAGTTGCGCATCGTATTTGATGCATCATGTGTAGGTAGCAACGGGGTATCTCTTAATCACGATTTAATGGTGGGGCCTCATCTACAACCTGAACTTCGTCATGTCATCATGCGTTGGCGTTGTGAACCCATCTGTCTGGTAGCGGACATCGTCAAGATGTACAGACAGATTAAGGTATGCGATGATCACACAGATTTTCAGCGGATATTATGGCGTGAGAATCCAGATGACGAAATTCAAGTGTTACGTCATTTAAGGGTAACGTTCGGAACATCATCGGCGCCTTACCTAGCAGTGAGATCATTGCAGCAGTTAGCTCAGGACGAAGGCGCTGAATTTCCTTTAGCAAAGAACCGTGTCGTTTCCGACTTCTATATGGATGACCTAATGACGGGTTGTCAAACCATAGAGGAAGGAGTAGAAGTATATAAGCAGACATCGGAGTTACTTAAACGTGGAGGTTTCCAGCTCCAAAAATGGGCCAGTAACGACAGAGAATTACTAAGATTGATTGAAGACGGTGAACAAATATCACAAACACAGGGAAACATGGAACTAAAAACAGATGCAACTTCAAAAATATTAGGTTTAACGTGGGACAAAGACAATGACGAGTTCGTTTACACTATTCAGCTTAATGATCTAGATTTACCAGTGACAAAACGTAAGGTTATTTCGGACATAGCGCGACTATTCGATCCCCTTGGATGGTTAGCACCGACAATCATCACTGCAAAGGTGTTTATTCAAAGAATATGGATGACTGGGATCGAATGGGACGCAGAACTACCTGCACCGTTGCTGACAGATTGGCTTGACTTCCGGAAGAGCCTTTGTAACCTCATTAAGTTTCGTCTGCCTCGTTGGATCAACTCTAGCAAGGAGACCAGGGTTCTGGAATTGCATGGTTTTTCTGACGCGTCCAATGTAGCATACGCCGCGGTGGTATACGTCCGCATCATTGATAGAGATGGACATATTCACACAGCCTTGGTGACTTCAAAAACCAAGGTTGCTCCTGTTAAACAGGTATCAATCCTGCGATTAGAGCTTTGTGGAGCTGTCTTAGTAGCAAAGCTTCTTCAGGAAGTCGGTTCAACTCTCGAAGTTCCCAAACAGCATTTATATGCGTGGACAGACTCATCCGTCGTATTGGCGTGGTTAAGCAGCCACCCTAGTCGATGGAAAACGTTTATCGCGAACCGTGTTTCCGAAATACTTAACATCATGGATAGAAGTCAGTGGTCACATGTGTCGTCGTCGGAAAATCCAGCAGATTGCGCATCTCGGGGAGCAAGCCCTTCTGAGTGTAACGATATGCAGCTCTGGAAAAGAGGCCCAGTATGGTTACAGAATGGAAAAATAGACTACAAAAGGGGAAATATACAAGTAACTACAATAGAAGAAAGAAAAATTAAAACAAAATGTCATGCAACTGCGGTAGATGGTAATGATAGTCTATTTACTAGATTTTCTAGGTTCAGTAGGTTAGTAAGAGTGATAGCTTACTGTAGAAGGTTTTTACGAATTAAGAAAATTAAACATAATGAAAATAAAATGACTACTTGGCTAACCACTAAGGAATTAAATGAAGCTATACTTACCTGTATCAAACGCTGCCAACTC
This sequence comes from Xestia xanthographa, assembly GCA_905147715.2. NCBI lineage: Eukaryota > Metazoa > Arthropoda > Insecta > Lepidoptera > Noctuidae > Xestia > Xestia xanthographa. The sequence continues at coordinate 10,431,964 of LR990649.1, read as the reverse complement.
CAGTCCTTTAGCGATGAAATAGAATCTGTAAAAAAAGGCCGTAAATTAAATAAGAGTAGTAAACTTACCTCGTTGAGTCCTTTTCTTGACGATGACGGAATGTTAAGGGTTGGCGGTCGCTTGCACCGGGCTTCTATTGATGAGAATATGAAGCACCCCATCTTAATTCCTCATAAATCACACTTCACCAATCTTTTGATTGCCGAGGCTCACGAGAGAACTTTGCATGGCGGGCCGCAATTAATGCTCAATTACTTAAGATCCAAATACTGGATACTCAATGCTAGGAATCTCGTTAGGCAATATGTTCATAAGTGTGTAATTTGTGTTCGACACTCAAAACAAACTCACCAACAAATGATGGGTCAATTACCGAAGGCCAGGGTGTCTGCTCAGAAGCCTTTTCAATGCAGTGGCGTAGATTACGCAGGTCCAATCAGCATCCGAACCTCCAAGGGTCGTGGTCATCACTCCACTAAGGGTTATATATGTTTGTTTATTTGTATGTCCACTCGGGCTATTCACCTTGAAGTTGTCAGTGACATGACTTCTCAGAGTTTTCTTGCGGCTTTTAAGCGCTTTGTAGCCAGACGTGGCCGAGTATTGGACTTGTGGAGTGATAATGGGACAACATTTGTTGGTAGTGCAAAGGAATTGCGACAGCTATTCAACGCTGAAAGGTCGACGGTAGCTTCGGAAATAGCTGATTTCCTATCTATGAATGGTACGACTTGGCATTTCATACCTCCCCATGCTCCAAACTTTGGAGGATTGTGGGAGGCTGGTGTCAAGTCCACGAAGCACCATTTGAAAAGAATTATAGGCACCAGCACATTGACATTTGAAGAAATGACAACTGTGTTGGCTCAAATCGAGGCCTGCCTTAACTCAAGGCCGATCTCTCAGTTATCCAACAATCCAGAGGACTCGTGCCCTTTGACGCCTGGTCACTTTCTCGTAGGTGAACCTTTGGTAACTGTACCTGATGCTAATTATGAAAATTCATCCATTAGCAATCTGAAGCGGTGGCATCTCACACAAAAAATGCTTCAACATTTCTGGCGTAGGTGGTCATCAGAGTATTTAACTCAATTGCAGCATCGGTATAAATGGACAGATGTTAAGCCTGAACCTGAGATTGGAGACATTGTTCTGGTGAAGGAGGATGGTCTTCCACCTGCTAGATGGCTATACGGGGTTATTACAAATAAGCATCCAGGTTTGGACAATATTACTCGCGTTGTAACCATACGGTGTCAAAATAATGAGATTAAAAGGCCTGTGTCTAAATTAATTATTTTACCAGTGAACACTTAGTCGTTTACCATCTTGTTGATGGATTTTATATTTAGTTTTATTTACACAATATTGTTTGTGAATTCACTTGATTGAACTTGTATTTTTTTACTGTGTTTTACAATTGTTTAACTTTTATTTACTTGAATGAACTTGTATTTTACTGTGTTTTACCGTTGTTTAACTTTTATTTGCACAAGTCATGAACTTGTATCGTACTAGGTTTAGGTTATAGTGGATAGCATCTAACCAATCATATTTTTAAGCTTATACTGTCATGTTAATGTTGATGGACAGAGCCGTCCATGGCGGGCGGAATGTCTAATCTGCTCAAATAATTATCTTCGAAAATCAACATTGTCATTAGTTTAGTACCGCTATTCCATAACAGATGGCGTTGTGCCGCTACGTCACATTTGTAGATCGCGGTGTTAAGATTTTCGTGCGAGGTATGACCTCCTCGGTACATTATGAATTAAAGTTTTGTCTTACTCTGGACACCCTTGTTTTATTTCTTTGCGAGATATTTTTGAGACATTGTACAAGTGTATTTTTATTATGTATGTAGTTTCTTTCTTCGATAAATAAAAAAACACTATTTAAATTGAAATAGAGTTGTTGAATGTTGTACTAAATCAGTTATGTTAATTAAATTAGTATTAGATTTTGCCGATTCCATTAAAAAAAAAAAAAAAAACATTTATTTGCGTAAATAAGGTTCAGAAAGATGATGAAATACATGAAATTGTTCTCTTCACAAACTAAACTAAAATTAGACTATTTGAATCTTTTTCTCTCTACAGTAGTTTCTCAAACTACATTTAGTTTTTGTTGGTTTCCACGTGGCATCTCCGCGGCTTTTTTGAATGCAATCTATCCATCGATTCCTGATAATAGGATTATTGGGTATTCTAAAAAATAAGATGTTATGTTGATCACCATATTCTACTCATTCAATAATTATGTTTGCTAAGGGCTGATTATTCATTAGTCAGATAACTTTTATCCAAGGAACAAAAATGGAGGTTAAATTACCGATTTAATACTTTTAATCAGTGACAGTTATTAATAATATATATATATATAAATGAGTTGCCGTTCGTCGCTCTAAAACTCGAAAACGGCTGGACCGATTAGGCTATTTTTGGTCTTGAATTGTTTGTGGAAGTTCACGGAAGGTTTAAACGGTGAGAAATAGGTAGGTCGTAGGTAGGTCGTAGGTAGGTAGTAGGTAGGTAGGTAGGTGGTAGGTAGGTAAAAGGTAGGTGGTAGGTAGGTAGTAGGTAGGAAGGGAGTAGGTAGGGGAGTAGGTAGGAAGGGAGTAGGTAGGAAGGGAGTAGGTAGGACGGTAGTAGGTAGGTAGGTACGCTCATGTGACGCAGACGATGTTGCGCGGGTCAGCTAATAATGACTAAAATGTGAACATGAAGTCGGTATCAAGTAAATTATTTACCTAGCTAATATAATAACAAGTTTTACTTGGAATCGACCTCAAAATCATATAAAGAAAGACTTAATACGAATATATAAACTTCACCTTTTTTTTAAATCGATAAATAAAGTAGACCAACTAAATAATATAAACGTAACCCTAAACTAACTAATTTACCCACAAAAAATGACGTTCTGTTGGGAGAATGAAAAAAAGAAACTGGCAACACTGATAAAATATGGCGTAATTTTATGTTCATAAAAACAAAACAGAAATATTTAGTTTGTTGGTTACTTATCGATGATAGGCGATGTGCTTGGTATTTTTTACCCTTCCTGTATAATTCCGGCACAGTTTAATAGCACATACCGTCATTTTATCGCTGTTATTTGTTTATTACCTAACGCGCGTAATACGTGGTGACGCCAAAGCGGCACGATCGGCACTAATCGGCGGGTAAGAACTTGTAAGCCAACAGTTGGCTGATATTTTTTGACACGTTTGCGCGCACTTGACGCTCCATCTAGACATTATATAATCAAAGTATACTGACAAAGTCTGGTGTCCGTAGCTAGGTCCGGACCGGCAGTTGGACTCAACCTTCAAGGTGTCGATCAAGTGCACGAGTCCTTACCACGAGAACATAGAAAAGAAACTAATTAACGTCTTCATGGTTTTGTTCGATATATACTGCTCGATAATAAAGGAGGTGCAATGTGTTCTCGTAAGTGCGCCGTTAATGGGTACTATGTGCGCTACTAATAGACGCTTTTATCATCTTGCTCATATAGGCCACATAGCTGTTACTTTTACAAACGCGCGTTATACCTTATGGCAAGGGAGGTATGCGCAATTTATGCGATCCATTTTATACCTATTAAAATTCATTTATTTTTAATAACCATTTCACAACCCGAATGGCGCAGTGGTAGTGAGGTTGCCTTACATTCTTAGGGTCCCGGGTTCGAATTCCAGTAGGAGAAAATGTTTGTGTGATGTAAAGTGTTCTAGTATTGTTTGTCAGGCTAACGGATTTTATTATTGTAATAAGTTGCTGAACGGATATGGTGGTACTTCCGCTCACGGAGGAGAGACGCGTGAGCAACGAAGAGGGTGTCTCGTTAGCTTACGATGAGTAAAACAATTGAAGTATGTAATGATTAGTGGTTTTTGAAGTGAACAATATTAAGTTGTGTAAATGAGAAATGTAAAGAGATGTGTAAAGAGTGTATGGAGTTTCTTCGTTCGTTCTTCTCCATATCAACCTCATGCGAACGGACGGCTCAACTCTAAAATGATTATAATTATGTGCCTGTACCAAATGGTTTAATAGAAATAAACGTTTGGAGTTTGAGTCAAGTGTTGTGTGTGATTTAAATTACCCAGTACCCACCTACCTATCTAATCTACCAACAATGAAGAATCGCATCGCAAGGCGATGTGATAGTAAGACTGAAAGACAATGTGGCGGCGGATGGCGCCAATATTTGGGGACAGTGTTCCTCTAAGCTTTCCCTGCCGTGAATATCTATTGTTGGTTGTCCAAGAGCCTATACTACCTCAGATAAGCAACTCTATTTGTGGTGGTTTAAACTGTTAGTAATTCTGTTAGAATAACGTTCTAATCAGCTTGCACTACAAAGCGGTTGTTACGTCAGTCACTGCGGCCGAATAGTGTGAAATGAGTGGTTTTTATTCTTTATAAAATCAAAGTTTCGTCTTTTGGAAAAAATAAAAAACATAAGACCTGCTTGATAGTTACGTCAGTTAGTATGCAAAGTTTCATGATCTAATTTGAAGTGCTTTTTGAATACCAGCGGTTTATTGTTCGATTTGGATGTAACTTTGGGATTTTTTTCTATCGAGTAAATTTTATGAAATCGTGTTTTCGCCAAATATAAGACCTAAAATTAATCCTCAACTTTATCATATATTTATTTCAAAATTAATGCTGCAGTATTTTAGGCGTAACGGAGGATCATGCTAAGCCAATTGAGGAAGTATAGGCCCTTAAATAAATAAAGCAGCATGGAATTATAAATAGATAATTCGGTAAAAAAAAAAACGAAAAAAGAAAGAACAACAATTTCTATTAAGCTCTAATTTTATTATGACTATAAGACCTTTTATGATTACTTAAGTAGAATTGATAAACAGATTGAAAATATTAACATAATTGTACTTGGGGTCTGCAGGACAATCTACTAAAAGGTCCATTAGAGTTATCTGCAGAGAGTAAGTAAATACGTGCCCAGACTTAAAATATATCATTTGAAGACATACTGAACATGCTAATTGCTAATAGGGATTAGTAGAGTCTGGATTTGTGCCCGGTTGATGGAAATAGGCTTGTCTCTTATGACATGGGACTTAAACATATCAGGGCCCGAGTCTCTATATGGATAACGACAAAATCGCTAACTTTCTTTTCACTAACGAAAAAATTCTGTTGCATTATCGATGCTTGCGAGAAACGCATCGTGGATGTAGAGACTTGCGTTACTTGCAAGCATCGTTATTGCAACTGAATTTTTTCGTATGTAATTAGCGATCAAAAGTTTGCGATTTTGTCGTTATCTCTGTCGAGACTGGCCCAGGGCCGAGTCTTGACATAGATAACGACAAAATCGCAAACTTTTGATCGCTAATTACTAACGAAAAAAATCTTGGCATAATCGATGCTTGCGAGAAACGCAACATGGATGTAGAGACTTGCGTTACTCGCAAGCATCGTTAATCGTAAGTAATTAGCGATCGAAAGTTTGCGATTTTGTCGTTATCTATGTCGAGACTGCGACGCCCGGTGAAATGTGGGTTTACTATTAAGTACACACACGTATTGCCTAACCCTTCGAATTCTGGTGTTATGCTATGTAGTCGTATGTAGTACTTCCCGTATTTGGATATTATTTGTTTGAATACAATATCTATATAATTGGTGGTCCCATCTGGTTATAACGGACTTTATGCCAATCAAAGTCTCTAGAGAGAAGTTATATGCTGTAAACAGATGCTCTTCCTTAATGGCATTACTTTTGTAATATCCAACGCTTTTCAAGAAAATTTGGATGAGTTTGATTCACTTCACGTGGCATTGTGGAGAGATTGTACAAGTCATTAAATTAAACCACCTGAGATACATAGACATAAGAGAGACAGAGATGACATACATAGATAAAAAATGAGTTCCAAGTGCTGAAAGTTTAAGTAGGCATATCTCCTGTATTTCATATCTCATCAACTAAACTACAGACCATTGTCAGTTATTTGAATGTAAAGTCAACGTGAATGATGAAACCAAGGTTTTATATCGATATTCTGAATTAAGAGTCCATGGAGTTTCTTTCCCGCAACTACAGTACTTTCACAGTTATTGATAAATGATAAATGATGTTTATTTTGCAAGTAGGTTTTTACAAACACTTTTACACGTCATTTTTTAAAACTAGATGGAGGGTGTTTCGTACCTGACTACTCTGAGAAGAAACAGCCGAAACAAACTCAGAGGTCATAGTCTCTTTTGAAATCCAGACATAATTTTGCTCAATTCACATCAGGACTATGCAAATTAGTGTCTGAGATGGTCTATTATGCCTTGAGACTGTAGCTTTATTTTATTGTTGTCGTTTTTCCGACAATTTAAAAGTAACTGGCCTACTTGAAACAAAAGCTTTGATTTTGATAAAATAACTGTGAAATTCCTATAAATAAATTGTTTGTAGGTACTACGTTCAATTGTGAACTCAGTCGGTTTCGGCTTCAAGGTCAGTGTTTTAGCAGCTAGACTATAGAGTAGATACTCAGACAGCATTACTTACCAACTAGATTATAGGAACTAAGAATTTCGATTTTTCTGTGATTGGAATATTAAAGTAGGTACAATACAGGTGCCTGAATCGAAATAGAACCACCACCAAGGTCAGACGATCATTAAAATTTCGACCATCGATCGATCAGCCATCTTTACGGCGGGTGTTACTGTATATTACATACGCGGCATATTTTATGACTTTCCTGTGACCATGATTACCACGTATTAAACGCCTACTCGCGTCCTTAGGCGCTTTTACTGTACGCGGAAAACGGGCTGAGAATAAACTTCATAAACTTTTCATAGAATAATCTACAATCTGAAACTTTATTGGTTACTGTTTGTATACAGTACGAGGTATGGGTGTTTCGCGGAAGTTTCTTCTTACTCCTTTCATATCTGCCTGCCTACGGCCAGCCGAGGTTCCTCGAAGAGACAGAGGAATCTGACCGAGGAGAAATCGATTTTTTCTACTTCAACGCCATGTGATCTGTTACATTGCGCTATCGCAGTTTCATAAATCTGACTTATCTTCTATAACGTTTCACAATCACACGAATGATTCTGCCGGCTTATCTGTTCCCTGGTCACTATATTTCTAGATCTATTTAAAGTTAGATTGAATCGGGCTAGGCAAGCTTGCTCCTAGGCCGCAACATCGCTTCAAATCAGGCGAGTCATCATCTGCCTAGCCTTTTCCCAACTATGTTGGGGTCGGCTTCCAGTTTTACCGGATGCAGCTGAATACTAGTATTTTACATGGAGCGACTGACTGTCTGACCTCCACAACCATACCCTTTGGTAAGACAACCAGTCTTACCAAAGGGTATCGGATTATATTAGACTTTTTGGGTCACCGACTACCTGTAACGACTATCAAAGATCTGCAGCGAGCTTAACTCGCTTTCCGAGGCACGGAGGAAACTCGGTATTTAATGGGCGGTCACCCATTCACAGACCAACCTAGGCAAGCACGGCTTAACCTAACGATCGACCCGAGTGGCTGTTATTATTTAGCCACGACCTCATCCACGAGCTTCAAATCAGCAGGCCTAGCCAAGTTACAAACGTTTCGTATCGATTCTCTTTCTACAATCGTAAACGCCTCGGCGTAACCGATTGTAGAAAGCGCTAAATTGGTAGCCAAGTTGACACGACTGAGTCAATCGCTCGTTCTCTAATGTCTGTAGAAAAAACCTACACTTTAGTCTATGGTGAGCGTTCCTATCAAAGAGTTTAGCGATCAACATTGTAGAATCGATAACATTCTATCTATTCTATCATTTTGAACGATGTAATCTTGTCTATGAATTGTCTATTCATTTGTGTTGATCACGTGATTTAACGTTGAGATGTTGTCATTCCCATTCATTTGAATAGTTTTCTACTAGCGTTAATGATTGTAGATTGTCAACTTGGCTAGGGGTGCAGGCGAGTATTGAGTATAAAAATTAGATAGCACGTTCCTTCACTATTAATATCATACACGTTACGCTACGTCACTCCTCGTGAACCTGCCAGAGGCACTAGCAATCCCTCAGAGACAAAGAAACCTTTACTTTTACTTTACTTTACCGCCACACCCACCATAAATCCCACGTCCTCCTTGATTCCTACCCTACAAGACGCGACAAGACTATTACAATTTCGTATTTACATAACCGAATTACAACTTGGAAAAACGAGATCCATTTATTTACGAATTGTGGGCGACGGAAAATGAGCAATGGGCCGAGCCAGACGGAAAAAAAAGTTAGTAGGGTAAAGTTATGTCAAGAATTCTGCCCACTGTGCACTGTGCCCACATCACACGAGCTACGAACTAATGAAAGCGCTTCTGGTACAGCCTCCGGGTTTATTTATAATAGCAATGTGGCTGGTTTCTTTTGAGAATTACTCTTTGGTGAAGATAAAAGGAATGTCTTATAAGCTGCTAATTTCATACTTGCTTGGATTCTGTATTTATATATTAACGGAATGTTTGCGGTTTTGTTTGGGAATGCAGACTTGAAATGACTTTAAAGAGCAAGGAATCTTACGATGAATTACAACACCTCGAATCCTGGTCGATCCTACAGTAAAACAGAGCAAATAGTGCAACGAAAGGCGATATGGAACCAACTACTGAGCAATCGCTTCTCCTACCTTGCTATCTTATATTATACTAGCGGACGTCCCGCGGTTTCACCCGCGTAGTTCCCGTTTCCGGGAGTATACGGTATATATATAAAATATAGCCTATGTTACTCAGGGTAAATGTAGCTTTCTAATGGTGAAAGAATTTTTGAAATCGGTTCATTACTTCCGGAGATTACCCCCTACATACAAACTTACAAACAAATGTTACCTCTTTATAATATTATTAGTATAGACTAGCGACCCGCCCTGGCTTCGCACGGTTAGCAGGGTATTAATACACAAATAAAATAAAATACAACACAAAACATACATGTTTTGTTTGTCCAGGCAGCGTTTTCGATGAAAACTCTCAAGCGACTTAACTTTTCCCGGCACTTACAACAATAAATCGTCATTACTCCAACCAATTTACACAAAACCTTGACAAATTAAATTATTAATTACTTAAGAGTCCTATTACATTTTTTATGCAAATTTTTGATTTTTACTTCCTGGATCAAATTATTTCGGTCGGCGTACACGAGTCGATAATAATAGCGATTTCCGGATGATTGTCGATTGATACTGACGAAAATTAGAAACGATATTGACATGAGACTGAGGAGTGACTGAATTGACGCAGAATTATAGTACTTTAATTTTATATATTGTAATTTTGTCTTATTATATTGACAAACGAAAACTAATGAAACTTATTCATTGTAGATTGAAGTTTTATATCATATTAATTTATTTGATAAAATTTAGTTTATTTGTAATTTATTGGACGCTGAATCAAGACATTTATGACTTAAATTACGCTTTCTTTACATTTTTTTCCGTGAAAATTCAAGGAATTTAAAGAAATTCTAAAACTCCAATAAACAAGTAAAACGTTCACCTTATCTTTCAGTAATTTTAGCTTTTATAAGAATTGCATGTAACAATGTGTATTTGAGCGGCAAAGTTCCATCGCCGACGGTTTTTCTTGCAAACTGAGTTCGTAAAATATTTATAGTTCATTACACGAAAAGAAAAATGAAAATGTGTAACTCCAACTTACAAGAAAGAGAATGGCACTATTGTTATTCATAAGCAAATAATTAAAATGATAAATGATACCTAATTAAACTGATGCTGAAAATTACTGGGTCAAAAATCATGAATTTGCGTAAAAAATGTAATAGGACTCTTAAACCTTCCTCATGAATCACTATCTAATGGTAGAAACCGCATGAAAATCCGGTCAGTAGCTTTGAGTTTATCGCGAACAGACAGACAGACAACTGGCAGACGCGGCTGAGGACTTTGTTTTATAATATGTAATGATAGTGATGATTTAACTTAGGCGGGAACTATTGTCGTGCAGTATATTGAAACATATGAATTTGGATTTATTCGTTATTATAAAGCGACATTAAGTTTCACAGCCTGACTTCGCTGACTGCTGGGCTTAGGCTTCGCTTGTGCCAATCTCCACGTTCCTGTGCAAAGGACATTTAGGCTGCCCTAATGTCTTCCTCCTCAATAAACTCACAAAGCCACTGTTTCCATTTACGAAGAGACCTCGGCCCAATTCGGTCAAAGGGCCAAGTGTTAGCCCGGGGCAATCACCAAAGTACTCGCTAACTTCGTTGAGATATTCTAGACAAGCCGAAAGGAAGGCGGTGAATCAAATCTAATCATTAGGCTTTACTTATTAGGTACTGCCAACTTCCAAACAATCAGTGGAAAATACTCAAGAGTTAAAGGAAAAAGTTTTGTTTTAGATTGTCTCTTCCATTTGTGCGTAGACCTGACAAATTGTGACGCAGTTTAGTGTTCACACCAATAAAACACCGTTTTATTCTTATTACGTCTATAATCAAGCAAGGTATTGTACAAGTTAGTTCACATAGCAAAGCAATAATGGCCACCTCTCATGTTGTAGCACAAAATTATCGGAGACTAGCTGACGTCCCGCGGTTTCACCCGCGTAGTTCCCGTTCCCGTGGGAGTACGGAAATAAAATATAGCCTATAGCACTCACGAATAATGTAGCTTTCTACCAGTGAATTAATTTTTTAAATCGGTTAATTACTTCCGGAGATTACCTCCTACATACAAACTTACAAACACACAAACTTACAAATGTTACCTCTTTATAATATTATATTATAACTAGCTGTTGCCCGCGGCTTCGCCCGCGTGCAGTTCGGTAACTGTCTCACTGAATCATAATAAAGGGATAAATAGTGTCCTACATGTTAATCCAGGTTATAAACTATCTATGTGCCAAATTTCATAATCATCACAATTTATTATTATCATCACAATCACTATCAAAACCACCATCACTATCACAACCACCATCATTACCACAATCACCATCACTATCAAAACCACCATCATTATCACAATCATTATCACAGTCACGATCACTATCAGTCACCAACATTATCACAATCACCATCACTATCACAACCACCATCATTATCACAATCATTAACACAATCATCATCACAATCACCATCACAACCACCATCACCATCACAATCCCCATCACCATCGCTATCACCATCACAATCACCATCACCATCACAATTACCATCTAAATCACTATCACAATCACCATCATCGTTATCACAATAATTATGATCGTAATCACAATCACCATCACAATCACCATCACTATCACAATCACCATCACCATCAAAATCACCATCACAATCTCGATCACATTCACTATCACAATAATCACTATCACAATCACTATCACTATCACAATCACTATCATCATTTTAACAATCATTATCATCGTAATCACAATCATCATCATCACAATCTCCATCCTCGTCATCACAATCTCCATCCTCGTCATCACAATCTCCATCCTCGTCATCACAATCATTATCATCGTAATCTCAATCATGTTCATAATCACAAACATCATGATCACAATCGCCATCACTATCACAACCACAATCATTATCACAATCACCATCACTATCACTATCACTATCACCATCACTATCACTACCACTATCACTATCCCTATCACTATCACAATCACCATTACAATCACCTTTACCATCACCATTACAATCACCATCACCATCAGAATCACTATCACAATCACAATCACCATCATCGTTATCAAACTCATTATCATCGTAATCAAAATCATCTTTACAATCATTATCATCGTAATCACAATCATCATCATTACAATCATCATCATCATTATAACAATCATCATCATCGTTATCACAATCATCACAATAAATCAACAATAACCCAGAATAGAAGTTGAATCCGCCATCTTCTGGATCTCAAAATAAATGCCATTTTCGACATCAGCGCCCCTGATAATCTCGGTTTCGACACCCATATTGATTTTTAGACATTTCAACCCCATCGCACCCCAACAGGGAATGATGATAATTCAGGTCCGCCACATTAAATCTTAAAATCGTTGTTTTTGTATTACACCCAACCCAATTCACCGTACAAACAATACCTATGTTGAATTTCCGGCTTTGTTACCCCATTTCCCCTTTTAGGGGTTGAATTCTGAAAAAACCTGAAACACAAATGTTAACTCATTTATCGATAGGAGTACTCTTGTTGAGTTTCGAATAAAGTAGTCAACTAATCTTATTTCCCCATGTAATCTTTGGACCCCCGTTTCAACCCCTTAGGGGATGAATTTTGAAAAATCCTTTTTAGTGCACCCCTAGACCCCATAAAAAACTTATGTGCCAAATTTGGAATCTCTAGACTCAGTGGTTTGGGCTGTGCATTGATTTTTATTCTTTGCCACCCCATTTCCCCCTCTTAGGGGTTGAATTCTGAAAAATCCTGAAACCCGTTTCTACTCATTTATTAATAGGAGCACTCCTGTGAAGTTTCAAATAAAATAGTCTAACTAATCTTGTTTCCCCATACAAACTTTGGAGCCCCGTTTAACCCCCTTAGGGGGTGAATTTTGAAAAATTCTTTCTCAGTGCACCTTTAGACTACATAAGGAACCAATGTGCCAAATTTTAAATCTCTAGACTCAGCGGTTTGGGCTGTGCATTGATTTTTAGACTTTGTCACCCCTTTTCCCCCTCTTAGGGGTTGAATTCTGAAAAATCCTGAAACCCGTTTCTACTTATTTATCAATAGGAGCACTCCTGTGAAGTTTCGAATAAAATAGTCTAACTCATCTTGTTTCCCCATACAAACTTTGGAGCCCCGTTTAACCCCCTTAGGGGGTGAATTTTGAAAAATCCTTTCTTAGTGCACCCCTAGACCACATAAGGAACCTACATGCCAAATTTGGAATCAGTAGACCCAGCGGTTTGGGCTGTGCGTTGATAGATGAGTCAGTCAGTCAGTCAGTCAGTCAGTCAGTTTCTTCTTTTATATATTTAGATATTATATTATAGTATAGATCAAACCTCTACCACAAACAATCAGTCTCTTATTCTAAATATCTGGCGGGAAGCCTTCTGATTCGTCGAGTGCCGTCCCGCTCTACGGCGCTCGGCGACGCGACGCTCTCCGGCGCGCGGGAAATTTTATAAAAACATGGTCGTGGCAATCGTGGCATGTTTATTGTGCTTTCTTTTCACTCATAGCCCTTTCTTTTGTATTTGTCGTAGTGGGGTAAAAAAGACTAATATTGTAGGCAGAACAGCTAGAAAATGTGGCGCGTCAAAAAAAAAAAACATCACCCAAATCAACCGCTAACAAAAGTACCTAAAACGATATGACTCAATATAGAAAAAAACCTGCAAATCTTAATCTAACAATTGTATTACGAGCTGGTGTCCGCAACTCCACGTCCAATGCGCGTATTTTTCGCCACAGTAGACGATTACGGGACAATCGGATTTGGTTATGATTTCTCTACGGTTTCTTTAAATGATTCTAAGCTACTTCTTGAACGAATCAAGGAACGCAATCTGACAAAAACTCTTGAGATTTTTGGCTTAAAGTACCATATTATTCTTTTAGCTTCCGCCAAACGTCGCGGCGTCGTCTAAATAACGGTCGTCTAAAAGTTCTATCAAATCTGACTCTGACAAATAATGTACTAAAATATCTTTTAGTGTCCATTGTTTGCAGTCGTCTGAAGTATGTCGGCACAGTGAACCTTAAAAGAAAAGCTATCAGAAAAACACCAGACAGCAGGAAGAATATAAAACAAAAACCGACCAAGTGCGTGTTGGGCCACGCGCAGTGTCGGATTCCGTAGTAGCTCGTTATCACAAATTCACAAGCAACTACTTCTTCTTAGTCCAAGTCCAAGTCCAAAATTATCCAAAACCCAAGTTCAATGACTATTACTGATAAACTAATAAAGTTATCTTAACCGCTATAATTTTCTTTAGAGTTCATAAAATGTACTATCATCAAGAATTTTTCCAGATTTTTAAAGCCAGTAGTTTAGCTTTTAGTGGGGGGGGGACGCCCTACTGGAGCAAAAATTTGCACTCTAAAGTTGAATATTTCGCAAATGAAGCATTTAATCGAAAAACAGTATCAGAACAAAATCAGTTTAGACCTATTCAACGATAGCCTACACGATGGGGTAGACGACGAAAAAAAAATTCTTCCCCATTTTAGGGAGCTACCCTAAAAAGTTTTTTTTTTTTGCAAAATTTTATTTTACCACTTTGTCGTAATTGATTTACACACTCCTGCAAAATTACAGCTATCTAGTACTAACGGTATCTTAGCAAAACGTCGGACAGACGGACGAACAAACGGACATGACGAAATCTATAAGGAAGGAACCCTTATAGATTTCGTCATGTCCGTTTGTGTCAGGACTACAGAACCCTAAAAAGGGAGGTATTGATACGTACGACACGTTTAGTTTGACCTACATACATACATTACCTCTCGAAAACTCTAGAAAAGACAGTACGCCACCTTTTACGATCACTACATACTCCGTTAGCATCGTCCACGTTCATACACAGGGTTTCTGGTAACTCGACGTATTCCTTATAGTCTTAAGATCCCTTGAAACGACCTTCACCGAGCTGGTTAATGGGTGAAAAGTATTTTATGTCAAATAAAATACGTCAAAAAATATATTGCAAAGGGTTGTCTAAAAATTTCAGTCCAGAATATGATTATTTGGGTAAGGCCGCCAAAAAATGATAATTTTGATGGGTGACTTAGCGTCCGGCAATTTTTTTTAAGAAAATACAATAATATTATTGAACTTTATTGTTTTCCTTGCAAAAGGTATCATTTTTACTAGTATTATTATATATGCGAATCTCTGTAAACTACTTCTTTTTATTTTATAATTATAGTCTGTACTACGAGACTACAAATTGCTAGAACAAATAAAAATGTCCCAAATGATCCCCCATGACATATTTGGAATAAAATATAGGTTTCAGTTTATTCCATCAGCAATCATAATATTTTCTTTATAGATGAACATATTTTAGGCAATGTTTAATTACTTTACGACAATGTAGCTATTAAAATAATATATATTTTCGCATAATAACAGCACGTCCACGTATTTAATGCTTTTATGTTACTGATTTTAAGTTATCATAATTTTTACAATCATAAAGTAATTGAGCATTAGAATCCGTTTTTAGTCACTGGCAACTCCAGTATCTAATTTGTCTATGGTATGTCAATTGCGTGTCGGCCATTGTTTAGTTCGTGTGTCAGTGAGTTTGGTCAGCATCGTGTTTTCGTTCGGCACAAAAAAGTTTTGAAATGATTTTAAGGTAAGTTTTTTATCATATTGATTAAATTGACAGCTTATTTAGTAAATATGATGTTTAATTATGAGCTTTAATCGATGGGCACTGTTAATTATTCATCATAGTGCCGAAGATTCGAGGATCTTTTGAAAAGAGGTTAGGTTTTATGTTACTTTTATGTTGTTTTTATGTTACTTTTATGTTACTTTAAAGTTACTTATGTTACCACTGTAGTTTATTTTAATTATACTTTTAAGTTGCTTTTATGTTATATGAGGCCAATTTAACGGCCTTACCCATTTAGCAATTTATTTATTTTTTTACTTTTTTCTGGTTTGCTTAATAGACAAAGTCCATACCAATTGAAAGTATGAAGCCTATAAAATATATGCAAATGTCAGGAATGCAATGGGTCATGCAATGTCTATAGAATGTCTAAACGTTAGGTTAACCTAACGTTTGCATATTTTACAGGTTTCATACTTTCGATTGGTATGGAATTAGTGTAATTAGCCAAACCAGTGAAATGTCGAAAAAAAAAAAAGTATTCTGGACTGAAATTTTTTAGACACCCATTTGCATTATATTTTTTGACATATTTAATTTGATATAAAATACTTTTCATCCATTAACCAGCTCGGTGAAGGTCGTTCTTAAAGGGATCCTATACTATTACAGGACGTCGCCCAACCGAAATTCAGTAGTTTTTCAGTTACTTCGTTTTTTTTAATGAAAAATTCCAAAGCATTTGAAAACATTCAAAAGTGATTAACGGATCGACGGTACTGAAATTTAAATTATTATCATAGTTAATGCCGTAGCAGAGCTTTTTTAATAATTCAAAGTTCAAAAATGCCTAAAACTTTAGCAAATATCATTAATTAAGCATTTATTTTTTGTAGTTTTTTGCCGTTACTTCACAAAAATGTTGTCTAGTAATAAAAATACTACGCCTTATGTACAAATAACTAGGAAAATATCCTGGTCTTGATAGCAATCTTAAAAGGTTTGAAACTTGATAAATACAAAGTCATGAGGTACATTATGAAAATCGATTTTGATTTAGTACAGGATCATGTTCGAGTGGGTAATCGATTCATTTCCTGCAATTAATCGATTACCCACTCGAAGGAAAGAACCACCAAGGAATTACCAGTAACCCTGTATATTATGCACGCCGATTGCGAGTACACACACATGTAGGGCTATTACGTATCTTTTTGGTCTCCAGTGACTATCAAGCTTCGGTTGTACACCGAACTTTGATGACAACCGAGAATGTCAAAATATTGGTATTACGTATTACACAGAGTGGATATCACTTTACGGTGACTAACAGCCCGGGTATGGTGTAACGTCTTTCACGAAAGCCACTTCAAACTCAGTTGTCATCAATTTGATGTCCACTATGCTTACATAATCGCAATATTAGAAGAATCGATACGAAAGCGTCTGTCAAAATGAATTGCGGTGACTATCAGCCACGATGGGCACCGATGACGCCATATTTGATCGCGACTGGTCATACATAATACGAAACTAACCTTTTGACAGTTATTTGATGGACACTGAGCCCAGTTACTATCATTTCGAGCTGTCAACAGAGATACGGCCTGCTGACCTTTCTGTAAAACATCACCAATAAAGTCAGTGTATGTCCTTCTAGTGTGTAGCTTGAATATTAACCCTCACTACTAACTTTTCGCATGTCCATGTTCAGCCAGAAAGCTAACAACAATAATCACAGCGATTACAGAAATCAAAAAATCAAATCCACATATTTCAAAAACGCCTTCGTAAAGTAAATAATACGCATCGCTGTGCAGCGGAGATTCCGGTCAGCTCCGTTGGCAGCATGCCATGTAGACCCGACCTCCTAACTTTAAATCTACCAGTTTTTGCCAAAATTGTATCTGGAAACGGAAAAGGAAGACCAGTGGCATTCCTTTTTTAAGTTTTCGTTATTAAATTACAGTGAAGGCTTTTCAAATAAAGAATGGCTGGACGTATAAAAAAATAGGTTTCTGTCATTGAGCTATTACTACTACGTATAGAGAAGACAGCGCGAACAAAATCTGTGCTTCTATCAACTGCAGTCGGCCGGCCGCAGTTCACTCAATCGCTTGCTCGCCACAGAGCATATATATACGGGGTCAGCCACCTCCCGCACGCCCCGCACTGCCGCGCTTGTTGCACAGATTTTGTTTGCGCTGTCTTCTCTATACGTAGTAGTAATAGCTCAATGGTTTTTGTATTGAATTGGCAAAGTTTTGCTACATAGTGTTCTTTGCATTGCTCTCAATCTTTGGGCGCAAAGAATTGTCTTTGCGCCCAAAGATTGAGAGCAATGCAAAGAACGTTCTCTACTCCTGTGGTCATTGGACCACAGGAGTAGAGAACATGGACGGCTCAGATCTTAAGTGCGTAAGCGGCGTCTGCCCACAGATAGTAGCACACCTTCCATCTTCCATGACATGCCCTGTCACCACTTGATGACCTCCTGACTAGCTCAGCGCAGGGAGTTCGAGCTGAATTCGGGCTAAACATATTTGAACTTTTTGTCATCGATTCACTAAGAAGAAGAAGTTTATTCTTTTTGCGAAATGTGTTATTCATTTAATTTTCCTTTTGGCAAGTTGTCGGCTATTATGCCAGTCGTGAAGGTGACTGTGTAGGCTGGGTCACATTAACATTTTTTTGTTCTCCACCTAAGTACCTGCCTGCCGCCTACTTCAAAGGCGAAAATACTGATTATATCCTAAACCATAAAATAACTTTAAGAACCAACCAAGTTATGTAACGTAAGTAGTATCTACAGGTACTCGTAGCTGCAAACGGTTAAAGAATCCCATTACCCGTAAAGGAAATAGACTTCGCTCCGCGAAGGAAAAGTTCTGCTGTTTAATCAGTTCAGTTCCCTGATTGAGATAGCTATGGCCTCACACATAGTTTAATATCGGGTAATTTTTTTTGAACTGAAACCTACAAAGTAATAGAATTTTAGGTGGAACCGACGGATTTTTTTCAGATCTGTTTTCTGAAATTTCTCTGAGAAAATATTTTTTTACTTTAGGTGGAACCGACGGATTTTTTTCAGATCTGTTTTCTGAACTTTCTCTGAGAAAATATTTTTTTACTTTAGGTGGAACCGACGGATTTTTTTCAGATCTGTTTTCTGAACTTTCTCTGAGAAAATATTTTTTTACTTTAGGTGGAACCGACGGATTTTTTTCAGATCTGTTTTCTGAACTTTCTCTGAGAAAATATTTTTTTACCTCTAAAGTCCAGTTGGGTCAGGCACAAATTGTCTGGCAGTAATGCTGATTTGGACCTATTTGGCACAGTCGTAAGGCCCACAACAATTACAGGATTGCTAAGTTTTTATGCGTTTAGTGTGTGCCCTAACCTGCGTCAGACAAAACACGGTTCTTTCTTTTTTCTCTTTCTTTTATTTCCAAGTAAGTACCTCTATAATGGACTCTCCATAATAATGGCTGTAGAATCTTAAGGCTATTCAATATTACTAGCTTCAAGACAGCATACTGAATGAATAAAATCTTGCCTCGATATTACAGGGCCTGAGACGCATAATTTTCTCACTCAATTGAATTTAATGAATAGAAAAATTCTTAGAAACGTAGCAAATTGAAGTGAGGAACGTGCTAGTTTTCAATTGCAAAAAAGTAATCATATGAATTGTGCAATTTTCACTCTTATTTGATAAACAGAAATGAAACTGTTTTTAGGGTTCCATAGCCAAATGGCAAAAAACAGAACCCGGATTCGTCAGGTCTGTCTGTCTGTTTGTCCGTCCGTATATCACAGCCACTTTTTTCCGAAACTATAAGAACTATGCTGTTGAAACTTGGTAAGTAGATGTATTCTGTGAACCGCATTAAGATTTTCACACAAAAATAGAAAAAAAAAACAATAAATTTTGGGGGTTTCCCATACTTATAACTGAAACTCAATTTTTTTTTTTTCATCAAACCCGTACGTGTGGGATCTATGGATAGGTCTTAAAAAATGATATAGAGGTTTCTAGTATCATTTTTTTCTAAACTGAATAGTTTGCGCGAGAGACACTTCCAAAGTGGTAAAATGTGTCCCCCCCCCTGTAACTTCTAAAATAAGAGAATGATAATACTAAAAAAAATATATGATGTACATTACCATGTAAACTTCCACCGACAATTGGTTTGAACGAGATCTAGTAAGTAGTTTTTTTGTAATACGTCATAAATCTTAAACCGCCATTATTATTAAAACATCGATCAAGTTACAACGAACTACAAGAACTTTTATATTATGTTACTTTTTATTTTTATTTATTACCGCCAGCCACTAAGCTGAAGTGGGACTGGACTGGCCACGTCTGCCGCATGCCAAAAAAGTTGTGGGGCAATATTTATATATCAATAATATATATATTCTGGAACCGAGACACAAGCAGAAGACGTCGCGGCAGACCTCGTAGAAGATGGCGAGACGAGCTGGACAAAACCAGCGACCAGTGGTCACGGAACATCTGGAAGTCATGTTGAGAGGCTTTTGCCCAGCGGTGGGATGATGCAGGATAACAGTATCAGTACCTGCACCAAATGACTTCGTTCTCATAAATCTTCTAAGCTCTGATCACACTGTGGCGAATTCCATGCAGTCGTCAGCATCTGTAATTTGACCTTCGTTCACTCTCAGGGATCGAACAATTTGTTTCTAAGCCATTAGAAGCAGGAACCGAAAAAGTTACCCGTATAGGGGTTTTAATCGGGCCATTTTGTAGGGTTAGGTGAATAATCCTAGATAAAAGGTTAACCCGTATTATAGGGTTAATTAGCCTCTAATAACCGGTTCACGCACAGAGTTCAATTTTGTACATACAAATTAGTAAGAAAGTGACGGAGTTAGCCCCCGATCGATGCTTTGTCTCTTGCATTCTGGTTTATCAGCAACATTTAAATGGTTAACCCATGTATTATAAGGGTTAACCCATATTATGGTTAATCAAACATGGGTTAATATAGGTCTAACCAGTTCATTATGTTTATTCTACTAGAGATCAATTTTAAGGTTTTCGACTCAGTGAATGAGACAAATAGGTTTATTATGTAATCATAAATCTAAACAAAAGCACGAAATTGAAACAATTTGTCCTTTGTAGTCTCGGCAAACGGACAGTTATCAATAATAGAGCTGTCTACAACATACAATCAATTGTATGTTACCGGCAATATGTATATTTGTATAGTCCGATATTCTATATAATTTGAAATATAATTTATCATTTGAGGGATTCTATACGTTATCGGCAATCTTTAAGATGCATTATTCCCAACAATAACCTACAGATGCTTTGATATCTACGTATATATAATGTATTCCAAAATTTACCTAGGCATTCCAAACGATACTGAATCTTAAGACCCCCTTTAATTTTTATTGTTGATGACTAAAATATGCTTTGCTGGTAACACATATAAAATATTATATATAGCCATGTGGAAAATAACATTCAAAAATATCAAAATTCCCTCGAGAACCAACACTACCGGTTACTGACCCAAAGTTGTTATGCGCGAAAAATAAAACGATTT
This sequence comes from Xestia xanthographa, assembly GCA_905147715.2. Lineage (NCBI taxonomy): Eukaryota > Metazoa > Arthropoda > Insecta > Lepidoptera > Noctuidae > Xestia > Xestia xanthographa. The sequence goes on along the minus strand of LR990649.1, from coordinate 10,411,006 downwards.
TTACGCAAAAATTCTTCTTACCGATTTGGGTACGGTAAGTAGGCCCTAAATATTCAAGCAAGTGAATACGAGGACTTTGTATATAGCTAGGGTCTGCTCAGGGGGGCCGTTGGCAATATTGTATTACTCATTTTTAATACATATTCAATGTTGTAAACAGGTAAACTCTCTCCAGAGATATTTTTTTGTTTGCAGATCAAAATAAAGGTTAACTTTTATTCGGAGAATTATGGTGCAAATAAACAGGTTTATTTTTCTGGAAAATAATCGGAAAATTATTATAAATTTATAACTCTGGTGAGAATTGGATACCTATGTATTTATTGTTATAACTGGCGTATTGTATAATAACTGCCGCTTGTGTCAATCTTAAGGTTAAGCCGTGCTTGTCTAGGTTAGTCCGTGGATGGGTGACCACCCATTACATACCGAATTTCCTCCGAGCCTTGGAAAGCACGTTACCGTTGGTCCCGGCTGTGGTTTGTAGATCTTTGACAGCCGTCACAGTGGCCCGTAAGTCAGTCAGTTCAGGGATTTATCAATATTTTGCAAAGTCTGTACAATATCGATAAAATATCTCGCTAAATTCCGAGGAATGATGGCTTTTCAATGTCTAATCCTAGCTTAATACTATCTACTTAAGAAACTACAACCTACTTATTTTTTTTTCTCCATCTTACGACTATCATTACACCCGACGACCCGAATGGCGCAGCGGTAGTGAGGCTGCCTTACGTTCATAGGGTCCCAGGTTCGAATCCCGGTCGGAGCAAATGTTTGTGTGATGAGCATGGCCATTTGTTCCCGAGTCATGGATGTTTACATGTATAATAAGTATATATTTACAAACAAAAAGTATCTATGTAGTATATCAACTATCTGGTGTCCACGACACAAGCCTCGTTGCTTAGTGTGGCACTAGATGGCGCTGTGTGTAATGTCCAGCAATATTTATTTATTTATATTTATTACAGGGTTACCTAATGCGAAAGTGTGTACAAAAAAAACAATACATTTTTTTGGAACTCACTCAAAGAACAATGGAATAAATATAGTCTATGGTTGAGAGTGGAGTGCACGTGTCATGTAATGAGATCTCAGACAAAACCATAAAGAATATCCTCGAGTGGCTTCATTAGGGTTCCGTAGTCCTGACAAGGAACGCCTATAGTTTCGTCATGTCCGTCTGTTTATCTGTCTGTCTGTCCGAGGTTTTGCTAAGAGAGCGTTATAGTACGAGATCCGGCTGCAGAATTAGTGCGTTCATCGAGTATTTGCTTAAAACCATTTTTTAACGTGAAAAAAAAATAAAAATGAAAAAGTGTTTATTCACAAAAATAGTAGTAGTAGCCGCGGTAGTGGCCGCTAATAGTTTTAATTAAATTATTGGTAATTGATTTTTCGGAAAAATATTACATTCATTTGTTTTTTTTTAAATATCGTCCACTTCACGGCAATACACATTTAAGACTCTGAAAAATCACGGTTGCCGTTGCGCACTTGGCCGCACCTCTTCGCAGCCAGGTGTAAACAGGTGTGATTTTGATACATTTATACGTTCATAACGTACATTTATCATTTAGGTATCAAATAAAAGCTACTTTTTTTTCTGATTATTATGATATACGGTTGCTTAATTAAATCTGGCCGCAAATAAGGGTTGCTCGCTGTTAAAGATGGTAAATACTTCAGGTAGAGTGAAAGAGAGCTAGCGCGTAACATCACTAGTCAGACGAGGATTACGATTGCCAGCTGTACGACGCTTTGAAGCCATTGCACATGCGTTGAATGCTAGTGTTTAGATGCACAAATAAAACAACAGCGACACTGAAAGTTTTTAGAACTGGCCACTTGTAAACGATATAATTAATAAAAAAATCTGTTCAAATTTTGAAAATGGAACTCTTAGCCAATGTTATTGTGTATGTAGATATTTTATTCATTTGTCATTAAATCTGTGTTAAATTAAGTATCATCAAATTAATTAACGTAAAATAAAATTGATAAAGATGAAGCCGTGTTTTCTGTGAGACAAAAAAATCTAATGTATTTGACTTTGATAACGAATCATTCAAAAAATGTTCGCTAATGTTATTGTTTCGTCGTAAGAAAAAATATAAATATCATGACATTAACAATTTGAATCTACTGATGATTTTGGATAATTATTATAATACAGTGTCCAAAAAAATTACAGTTCTAAAGCAAAAAGATAAAGAAGAATTTAAATATTTTAGCAGAACACAAACCGTAAGTAAAATTTCAATTGAACTTAAGAATAATATAGGTTACGATCAATGATATGTTGTGAGCGCGCAATCGTGAAGACTCGAAAACAGGCCAATTGGTCTGTTTTCCTTTAATCTGCGTCACTGCGTGTATGTGAGCTGGCTCTCCCCCGCGGCACACTTTTTTCTGTGGTTTTGTATGTGTATAACATATCTGTTTATTAGAATATCATTGATTTACGATATAAATAATATAGTGCAATAACTTTGAGGTATTTTTGTTAAAAAATATGTTTTTGTTTTAATTTCTAATTTTTGTGGAAACACGTGGTAACGTAGTACCATCTAATAATTCCTAACATTTTACATTTCTTAAATAAATATAAATTGTTCCTGGGAGACTCAACTCCAACGCAAGTTGAGTGTGCTATGTGATTCGATGAACAAATCTTCCGATAAAGGTGACGATTTTGATATTTGTAGCGATGAAAGTGATAGCAGCGATGATAGTGTAAGTGAAAGCTCCGATGACTCAGAGAGTCACGAAAATATAAGATATATTTTTTAATTTTTTAATTTGCTTAAATATTTAATGAATATGCAACAGACGATTAAATACTTGAATAAAACATAATATTTTTTTAAACAGTACCTTGGTTTTATTTTTCATCAATAATATTTTTTTGCTGTTATTTTTAAATTTCTCATTCGGAAAAAGAAGACATTTCTTTTGGAGTATTTATTAATTAAGTCCCGGTAACAGTCCGTCGTACAGTTATTCTAATTCTAATTCTGCAGCCGGATCTTAGACCATTAGTACTAAAAAGCTGTAATTTTGTAGGGGTGTGTACCATATCAATTACGTCGACAAAGTGGTAAAATAAAAAAAATGCAGTTGTTAATAGCTGCCCTACATCTGTAGTGGGGATGAATTTTTTTTTCGTCTGCCCCATCGTGTGGTATCGTTGAATAAGTCTTTTAAAGTGGCTTAGGGGTTGCTTAATACTGCTTCTTGATTTAATGCTCCATTTACGACATTTTAAACTTTTAAGTCCAAATTTTTGTTCCAGTAGAGCGCCCCCCTCTAAAAGCTAAACTGCTGGCTTGAAAAATCTGAAAAAAATCATAATGTTTGTGCATTTCATGAACTTCAAAAGAAAACTATAGTGGTTAAGATAACTTTATTAGTTTAGCAGTAATAGTCGTTAAATTTGGGTGTTGGGTAATTTTGTACCAAATACAAAATCCTTAAAATAATGCTTTAAAGTGATTAAGATGAAGTAGTTGCTTGTTTATAACGGGTACAGACTTGCATTGAAAAACAAAATCTAAAATAAAAGAAAATAATATATTATCATAAGTTTCACAAAGCTGCCGCTAGATGGCACTGTACCAACGGGTTCGTTCTATATTGTGATAACGGGCTACTACGGAATCCTACACTGCGCTTGGCCCGACACGCACTTGGCCGGTTTTTTTTAAATAGTATTATAACCGATTGTCTAGTGCCACATCCTAAAGCAGGTTCTACCTCGGCGGTATCGACGATTTGGCTCAGCCTTGACCCAATAAAGGCACCGTCTGGCGACCTGAACTGCAAATGCAAACAGTCGATATGGGTTTACCTTGAAAACACTTTCATCTTTCTATTTAATGACATAAATTATTTAATTCTGAACAATGCTGGCCCAATAGTAACGGGCCCTCTTTTTTTTCGGATGGAAAATCATAAAATGACTCCTCCCGCTCTGGGTGGGAGCGGGAGAGAGTGTCAGACTTTTACTGACTAAAACCTATCCATGGACCTTCATCGCCCTTTCTGTTCCGGAGCAACGGTATCTCTTTCGAACAGCCCCGCAGCCCCGCAACCCTTCCATACGCATTCATTAGTGTAATTTATTTCATCACCACTACTCTCAAAACGGTGAAAGAAATCATAATGAGGAAACCCGTATATCCTAGAAACAAAAATTCGAAGACATGCTACATCTATGAACCCGCACTGGGCCCGCGTTGTAGATCATAGTATAGCCCATTCCCTCCCATAGAGAGGAGGCATGTATCCCAGCTGTGGCAACATTATATTCTGATTATGCTCATGCTATGTATTTTAACTGACTTGAATATTTTAAAATATCGTTCTCGACAGCGCTGTTAAATATTTGCATCTACTTTTTATCGCAATCGATTCAGTCACCGGTCACTTTTTTAGACTTCCTCTTATATGCTCGTTTATTATTCTATCTATTCAAGTTACACTACACATTCCTCTCATTCTCATCATCCACGTGCCTTTCATTCATTCCTTTTGTCGCCCAACATTCTAATCCATATTATCCATACTAATATATCGCCGGGTTTGAGGCAAAACCAACTATCATGATTTTTTGCAGTTTTTCACTTTAATATACCATTCGAATCAGTATTCGATTCTCTATATAATGGTAAAACCAACTAAACCGCAAGACTTACCGTTCCCGAGTTACTGAATGTAAAAACAGATTAAATGGATAATAGACTGAAATAAGAAACGAATAAATAAAGATAGTGTATTTTTAGAGAATTAAAAACCTATAATTCGTATTATTTTGTCTAAATATTTCGAAATATAGATGCAAAAAATACCAAACTTTTTTAGTAGTTTTTATTCCTACAATATTGTCAAAGAAAGGTCATATTCATTAATGGTAAAAAATAATATCTTGGATTAGCTCCTTTTTGTTCTTGAACATTCAAACTAAATAAATATAGTCGATTTTGGCATTTGGTTTTTTGATTTCTGTTTAGCAAATTGCCTAGAAGCGAAACCGATTAAATTATGCATTTCCCTGCGCTGCCGCTGTCGCTGCTGACTACAAACCAGATGCATCACCCACAATCATCGGTGATGAGACTGTACATGCCGCGGAAGTGCGAAGGTCGAGGCTTACTAAACGCGAAGACCCTCCACAACCGCGAGGTGTGCAGTCTCCAAGAATATTTTTTAAAAGCCGAGGTGGGTATATGCCCCGAGATGTGATTGCAGTGGACCAAGGGACTCACCCCGCTGTCCATGGCTAAAGAAAACTGGCGCAAACTTGAAGTACTTACTACAGGCAAAACTTTCGGTTTCCAAAAAAGGTCAAAGAAGCGAAGCCAGGATACCGGACGGTAAGAAGTCTACATCAGGCCCATGTAGGGCCCGGTAAAAGCACTCGTGAAGCTATTTGCCCTGCCACACCTCTTGCGGTCATTCGTGTCTAATGCTTTAGGGTTGCGCCAGTTTTCGTTAGCCAGGGAGAGCGGGGTGAGGCCTTTGTAAACTGAAGCGAAGGACCGTTCTCCAGTGCCCCATACATGACATCAGGAAGGTACGTAGAGTTGCATCTACTTTATACAACTCCAGCACCCTCATGGGCCATGTACGAGGCACAGAATCACAGGCCTTCTTGCAATCTATCCAACATGTAGACCCCTTCGGAAATGCGAACCTGTTGGCCATATCATTGAGGAGCAGCTCCTTAGTACCGCGGGACCCGTTCCTACGTCCATTCTGAGAGGCAGACATGATAGAATTACTCTCAATAATTATGTTGGTTGATTTTAGCTCTCAAAATGGATGTAGGAACTGTATAGACCGTTGGTAGGTTAGTGATTGGTCTATAATTTTTCAGCTCCGTAGTACCACCCGATTTATGGTGCAGGAGGGTAATTCCTGCCGTCAAGAACTGGTGCAGCGACCCTGACTCGTAACGTTGATTGAAACTGAGACGTCAAGCGAGTGTGCGATCTTTGGAACCACTTGATCCAGAAGTTGTGCAGTCCGACCGGCCCTAGACATTTCCAGTTAGGCAACGGACGGACTGCACGAGCTACGATGGAGGATGATGATGATTGCCCCCATTTCTGGTATTGGATCACACGCTTGTTCAACCTCCCGGGTCTAATCGCCCTCAGTGTGACTGACAGGCACCGACCAGATGCTGCGCCAGAATGAACACATGGAGTCATCATCCGGCAGACGCGTGTCAGTTACATTGTGGTCCGGTCGCTCCCAAGCCCTATATACCCACCTTTCATCGCTTTAGAGTGTATTGCTCTACGCACCGTTTGTAGTGACGAATACAGCTTGCCTATGCATAGATCTTCTGCTTCAGGAAATCGATACGCTCTGTAATGTGAGCCAAGTAATATCCCGAGAACGCCGGCCTCACAAAGCTCATCACTCTAGGACGAGTATTGCCCTCCTTGAAGCAGATTAACTTGCTGATGAGTGCTCTAGCCTCACTGATACGCCGCTCAATTCTGCACTGCCAAGCTGGAACAGCTAATTTTGGTCGTGTAGCTCTGTCGCTGTTGGGGAATTAATCGTGAGCTACACGACATGCTGCTACAGCTCCACAGTACAGGTTGTTGCTACTGTCATAGCAGTTTGACAGCTGCGAATCTAGAGCACACATCAGCACTTTGTTTTTGTTATGCATAGGCAAACGATGTAGACGTGGTCTAAGTTCAGGCGGTGTGGAACGGTACTCCCAAAATGCACCCTCCAAAGTGCTTCTCGATTGTGCGTTGCACTGGGTACTCACGGATATTTTAGTTAGGATAGCAAAGTGATTAATTATTTTAGAATTAATTTATAAAGGCCAATTATTGTTTGTATCGATTACGAAGCTTTTATGTTCATACAAAGTAAAAAAATAATAAAAATAAATGCTTCTTGTTGTGACCTGTCGGTTTTATTTTCCGAGGGTTTACTCGTACTGGCTGATACTAGCTAGTGATAGTAGTAACACTATTTGAATGATTTAAGCAATACAAATCAGTAAGTTATTATGTTAGTACTATTTAGCATTCTACATTCGAAGACATCTATTAAGAAACAGAAAAGCAAAACCAACTATTTTTCGTATTTTTTTAATTTGTTTCAAAATGAATGATTCTAGAATCCTCCGTAATAGCAAATTATGAAAACAATACTTAAACTCACGTAAATGCGAAGTCTGTTAAGACACAGGACCATTACTTTTTCAGATATTATTATTATTTGCACTCTAGAGGCAAAACCAACTAAAGGGGGGGTTTATTTATTTATTTAATATTTTTTGTACGAATGGAGTAAGTTTTTGTGTTCAGTATATAACTGTTTGAAACTATGATAATTATAGAACACGCTCATACATTTGACACTGATATAATTTTACTACTAAGGACTTTATTTTAATAGCAAACTTTCCAAATGCTCTTACGGAAAATATTAAATTGTCATTTTTGGTCTAAATAGTTGGTTTTGCCTTTAACCCGGCGATATTATTATAAATATCTGAAGTAATTTGGTCTGTCTGTAATTACGCATAAACAGTTGAGCAGATTTGGATGAAGTGCACGTGACATGGGGTTAGGATAGACGATACGATATCACGTAAGTATTTTCCCGTGATAATACTTCCGGCCAAAAGCTAGTTGATTTTATAAAACTTTAAGCACCTGAATATAACATAATGAAACATAAATTTTCACCTGTTTCAGCAGCCTTGTTTGCGGCGACCTCACTCATGCCACAATTACTTCTGAAAATAATATTTATTTCAACATCATGTATGGTGGTGGTTAAAACAAAGGTGGAATAGAAGCCAAAACCACGAACAACATTGTTATACGGTGCAAAAATTAATAAAATAAAACCATTTTGCTTTTGAAATTACATAATGTGAATCCTAGTACCTACATTATACTTCCGGATACAATAAAATAATAAATATTTTAATGAATACAAAATGTCGAAATTACGAGAAACCTTGTAATAGTTACTATGACTGAGCTATTTAGTCTGAATTTATATTATAATAGTTCCGAACTTTTCGTGTGAAAACTTTGTTTTCAGCTTGTTTTTATGTAAGGGAAGTGTGTGAGGCCAACCAACATGTTTTTCTAAACGAAGATGTAAGTACCTGTGTCGGATAAGCTTATTTCAGTAATCTCCCTTGAAATACGATTGAGGAAAAACGTTTCTATTGTTTAAGCCATTTGTAAATATACGGCGCGAAGGAGATTTATTTCGTCACGTAGGAGTTAATTAAAATCTCTCAGCTTTGCCATTACGAAGCCTTCACGCCTCCAAGCTACAGGTCACTCCTTCAGAATCATTCAGTGCCGTGTCATTAAGTTAATTTACAATACCAGTTACTCACAGTGCAGGAAAACAACGTAAAGTTTGGCTATATTGGGTTAAATTAAAAGTTTCTGAGAGACGTGACTAGGGAATCGATTTAAAAGAATTAATTTCCGTAAGACTAAATAAGCTTTTATATTAGTTTCATTCCGACAATTTATTTGTAGATCTTTGAAACTAATTACGGATAGTTAGAAGTTCTTAGTATCCGTAACTACTTTCAAAGATCTTAAAATAACTGCTAGGGTCAACAGCGCGTCCAGAAAACGAAAGGTAACCTAACTTGCGGTCATGGACATATAGCTATCCATGTATCCTACACCACCTAAGTACATCTTGACCTACTCGAGTACTGCAATAAACAAAAATCTCCTCCGCTCTTTGAAATGAGATAAATCAAGATTTGATTAAAATGTCTCGAGTCACATCACTAACTGACTCGGACAAAACACTTTGTAAATTATCTGCTTTATTACCTAATGTCCTTCGAAAACATAAAACGATAAAAATTCCAAGATCGTTAATAAAACACAGGCAAAGGACAGAATGTCGATAAAACGCGAGACATCGGATCAAATACCGCTGCCATTCGTTCAGTCGAACGGCTTAGGACCTTCGCCCACGGCGATATTTTTCCGCGATGCAAACGCAAAACGGCCTCGTTAAAATCACGATGATCGCGATGCTGTCGTTGGCTGTGTACCTTTGCCCGCGTAACCACGATTCTGTAAACCGCGATGCTGCGTTTGTATGACAGTAGAGATATTGACGCGCGTTTACTTCGCTTCTGTCGCGAGTTGCAAACAAAAATTTCTGTATATTTGTAATAACGTATATAATTATTCCTATATTGGCTCTGGGCTGCATAGTCGGCTGATTGTGCCCGACTGGTTGCGGTTGGTCGGGCTTCCTCTCCCATCCCAGAGCATGTCTTTCCTTACAAAATAGTACCCCTGGTGTATCCGGCTTGTCCGGGTCAGGCTTGCTCCTGGCTGGGTGTGGTGCTCAATCATCAAATCATCATCATCATATTTATAATAACGTTCTCGAAAACGACTAACGATTTCGATATAAGTTGCAATATAGGGGTGGGTTCACGGGGGTGAAAAATCGATCTAGCAAGGCCTTTGAAAATTCCTTTTCTCTATTTTCACCCGAGCAGAGGTCGGTCGCCCAGGTACCGCAACTAACGCGCGATAGCAGTGATGCAGAAGCACGTATAGAAATCATCAGCATCGCTACAAAAAGTCACCGTGGGCGAAGGCCTTTAGTCCCACGAACATCCCTATAGGTACCTACACCAGTCCATCTTATTATTACTTTTTCAAAGCCGAAAAGCCTGGCATATGGGATATAGTGCCATTCGTTCAGGTCTCGGGATCCATTTGGCAGCAAAAAATACCAAATGTGTCAATTTTATCCAATACACTGTATTTCCTACTGATCAGTATTAAAAATCAACCTTCACTTTTAATTACACAATATTTTATTAAAACATAACCAAAATATTTATGAAATAAAATAAAAGCCCGGAATAAACGGTAATCAACAAACAAGGTAAACACAGACATTTGTATTTTTACACAACATCTTTATAAGAATTAGTTATGAATGTACTAGCGAAAGTTGTTTAGAATGACGGGTTAAATCAGCCCCTTGACGATTGCCGGTGACCAGAAAAAAAAAAAAAAAAAAAAAACAAAATAAAATTACAATAATAATAATATTATTTTTATTATTTTGTTGTTTTTTATGTTTCTTCTCATTTAAGACAGCCTAAGAAACCTTACACGCGGGTCGGAACCAAGGATGTAAGTTGAAATTTAAATAGAGAAAGTGGATGATACTGTAGAATGAGGTCATAAATATTATTAAAATTATTTTATTAAATGAAATGTTACTTAGCTCGCCACACTATTTCCAAACCACTGTAACTCCTGAAAGCTAGAATCAACTGTGGTGACCGTCAGAAAAACGCATAGACAAAGAAGTTCAACGAAAAGAATAGCGGAAGAGTATCTAGAAAAAGACATGATTTCCACTTCCCTCCATATTATCAAGCAGGAGACAGAACAGAGCAAGGCTAATAAATAGGCCCAAAGGTACGTTTACAACCTGTCTTTTAAAACAGTCCCTCGTATACCTTTCACATCCTACAAACCTTGTAAAATAAATACCCTTGTAAGACCCAGAATATTAGATAACAGCTGTTTCATCATATTTCCACCTAAAAATAGAAAAGCTTCATAAATAACAAACCCAAAAGTTTGCCGAACATAAATCTGGCCGTATTATTTAGTGGCCTTTCGAGGATATAAAGGAAATACCTTCAGGGAATCCGGAGTCTGTTTTAATTTTTAATTGACGACCCCTGGCACCTGTTTACTCTGCCTGTTCAGGGTTCCGTACCCCAAAGGTACAGTCGGGGTCTTTTCCGCCTGACCATTTTAATTTTTTTTCGCTTTAAACATGCGGAGGCGCCGAGCCACGCCCCCTTAAAGTTTGGGCCTATTAGGAAAGCCTCAACTTTGGCGCGCAAAATAACAATAACTCTCGTTTGGCGTGCGTCGTCAGTGCGCTCGGCCGATTCGGTATCTTTTCATTAATTATTTCTATACAAAGTCAACGGGGCGGGGCTAGAGAGCGTTTCTATGTTGCGAGTGCAAACAAAAATAAGCTTAGTGGTGGTCAGGCGGGAGTGTCCTCGATAGTACCAACGCGACCCTACTACTGAGGTTCTGCTGTCTGTCTGTCTTGCACAGGGCTCTCTTTTGAACTGTAATAGGTAGACACTTGAAATATTCACAGAGTGTATTACTATGCTCGCTATAACAAATATTTAAATAACGTTTAAAATTAAAGTGGTCTACTCTACATACACGAAACGTATTATTCTTTGATTAAACAAAATATACAGGTGACTTTTTTATTACTTTCCAAAAAAAATGGGTATATTAGGTGAACGGAGTAGAAACAAATGGCATACTTAGTATTTTGCGAAAAATAAAAGGAATTAAAAAAAAATTAAATTCGATATTTGAAATCCTTTTTTTCTTCAAAATTTCTTGTTCTTTGTTCTAATAAGAAAAGTTTACTTGCAATTTATAGCGTTTTTTGATGATAGATCAATTTTATTCTAAGCTGTGGAAAAAAGAAAAAACCCGTCCAAGTGCGAGTCGGACTCGCACACGAAGGGTTCCGTACCATTGACTATATTTAGTATTTGTTGTTATAGCGGCAACAGAAATACATCATCTGTGAAAATTTCAACTGTCTAGCTGTCACGGTTCATGAGATACAGCCTGGTGACAGACAGACGGACAGACGGACAGACAGCGAAGTCTTAGTAATAGGGTTCCGTTTTTACCCTTTGGGTACGGAACCCTAAAAACTGTGTATGCTTCTACTCCGTTCACCTAATATACCCAAAAAAGTCATAAAAAAGTCATCCGGTATAAATCAGAAATGCAATGAAATAGTAACAACACAATAAGTCTGATTGGTATCTACTAGTTATGAATCTAGCATGCATATAATGTAATTAAGACGCTCACATACCTACTCGTACATCCATACAAATACAGACTGACGCCTTTTTGATTTTTCCCATACTGCACTCGCGTCGCTTACTATTGAAAGAAAAGTTAAACAAATCTAACCTAGATTCGGTTAACTTTTTTTCAAGGAGTAGTATATAGTGTCTAGAACTATTTACTTAATATTATAAGTTAGACAGATCATATTGGATAATGCAAAGATGTTTACTTCTGGCGAAAAACAGCACATTGTTGACTCAAAACTTTGCCACTTCCACGGTGTTGATGTTGGCTGCGTTGAGATCACTTTTACCTAAGTTTTGGGACACAGAAGGCAGGATAGCTGGTGGAATATAGTTTGTGGCACAGCTTCACGTCTACACCCTGATTTCGTTTCGTCGAGGTCACATTGGGCCAGAATTAAAGTAGACACTGGGTTGTGGATGTCAAATAGGCAGTCGCACTAGCTCTATACAAAATATTAACGAACGTCACGCGGTTTCACCCGCGTAGTTCCCGTTCCCGTGGGAGTACGGGGATATAGTCTATGTTACTCAAGGTGAATGTAGCTTTCTAATGGTGAAAGAATTTTTGAAATCGGTGCAGTAGTTTTTGAGTTTATTCATTACAAACATACACACAAAAATACAAATCTTTCCTCTTTATAATATTACTGTAGACTGGTATTTATCTGCATCCGGTTAGACTGAAAGCAGACCCCACCATGTTTAGGAAAACGCTAGGCATACACGAAGAAGAACAAGCACAATGCCACGTTGTTATCATGCATGCAGCTAAAAGCAAAATACAAACAAGAAAACTAAAACTATCATTCAAACTTAACAATCGACATACTTAGTTAGAGTTTTAGCCCAGTTTCACAACTTTTCCACCTAACATTAGGTAGGTTATTTTAGTAAAGCAGCACTAAAATAACCAAGTTTCGTAACTTCGCATTGATTTCTAATAAAAACCTGTACCTTACAACTTGGTAACAACATAATATAAGGGTGGGTACTAAGTAAAGTCACAAGATCAATAAGAGAGTCTAACTGGGGGCTGAAAGTGCTCAGTTTGACTGAAAAGTTGTGGGGTTATCGATTGTCATGCTATGGGCATGTCATGCGGAGGAATGAGGAAAATGTCGTGAGGAAAGTTTTGAGTAAGTATGTATGTGGATATAAGTAGGGGAAGACCAAAGAAACGATGAAACAGAAAAGGGGAGATTCACGAGATGGGTGTATCCCACTATTTCTATTACGTATTTCTATTGATAGAAATACTGGGCCTGATTCAGACTGATTGTCCCACTATTTCTATTGCTGTCGGCTGCGACAAAAAAAACGCTGCTTCACCTCCTAAGACGGCGGAAACTATTTATTTAGTTCCGCTTTAGATAAAACCTCTTGATCATAGTTGTAATTGTCTGTTATTGATAGACAGATGCTAAGATATTTGCTTAATCTATTCATTAAAAGTGGTAAACTTTTCAATTAACATAACTACGTTTTTTTTTCGCAATAGAAATAATGGGATATAATTTGTAAAAAACGCTGGTCCCACTTTTTTTATTTCTATTACGTATTTCTATGACGACTAATGTTGAAGTATGGAAGACATGCTGCAACGACCCCAGATAAATTAGGATAAGAGCAGGAGAGTGATGAACTGGGAGTTCATCATCTGCCTAGCCTTTTCCCAAGTTTTATTGGGGTTGGCTTCCAGTCTAATCGGATGCAGCTGAATACCAGTATTTAACATGGAGCGACTGCCTATCTCACCTTCACAACCCAGTTAATACTGAGTAATACGATACCCCTTGGTAAGACTGGTTGTCAGACTTTTTGGGCCACTGACAACCTGTAACGACTGTCAAAGATCACAAATGACAGGCGGGACCAACTGCTTAACGTGCTTTCCGTGGCACGGAGGAAACTCGGTATGTAATGGATGGTCACCCTTCCACAGACCAACTTAGGCAAGCACGGCTTAACCTAAAGATCGACCCGAGCGGCTGTTATTATTTAGCCACGAGCTCCTCGAGTGATGAACTGGGAGTTGCTACTGAGAAATTCCTGATGAAAAAGCCCTATAACACTCGCTGACCTAGAATCCTACTAAAATTCAAAACTAGCTGATGCCCGCGGCTTCGCCCGCCTGCAAATAATATACTAAAACCTTCCTTTTGAATCACTCTATCTATTAAAAAACCCGCATTAAAATCCGTTGCGTAGTCTTAAAGATCTACGCATACATAGGGACAGACAGATGCGGGCGACTTTGTTTTATAATATTATGTAGTGTAGTGATAGTGATGTCAAAGTTTGTGAGGATGGATTGATGTTTGTTACTCTTTCACGCAAAAACTACTGAACGGATTTTGATGTAATTTGGCACACAGATATTTTATAACCTGGATTACACAAAGCATGCTTTTTACAAAACATGACATCTACCAACCCGCACTGGGCCCGCGTGGTGGATTATATCCCATTCCCTCTCATAGAGAGGAGGCCTGTGTCCCAGCAGTGGGAACATTAATAGGCTGATGATGACGATGATGATACACTTAAAGTACTTACGGGATAATATCGAGAGCTCGGAGCTCGGAGCTCTTTGAGCTCATAAATAAAGAAAATCACGGATATTATCCCGTAAGTACTTAAGTGTAGTGAAAAACCGTGAAAGTCTAAAACAGTGCATCATGATGAAACTTTCCCGGTAGTACCTACGATCCCGTGAGATATTACCGAACTCCACGCGTGCGAAGCCGTGGGCATAAGCTAGTCTATACTTAATATTATAAAGAGGTAACATTTATTTGTAAGTTTGTATGTAGAGGGTAATCTCCGGAAGTAATGAACCGATTTCAAAAATTCTTTCACCATTAGAAAGCTACATTCACCCTGAGCAACATAGGCTATATTTTATCCCCGTACTCCCTCGGGAACGGGAACTACGCGGGCAAAACCGCGGGACGTCCGCTAGTATAGAATCATTTGGTTTTATTCGAGGAATTCTAATACTATTTTCGTTTTACATAAGTAGAGTATTGAACGTAAGCCTTCAACTTCGTGTCCCATGGCGTCCTATACCCATGAACATAATATATCAGTCTAGCTTTCTACCAATTACTTTACGATACTTTACGATCGGCTTTCAGTCTAACAAGATGCTCTTTACGTCAGTAGGTACTTAATAGAGGTCGCCGGTGATCTTCGAAACATACTAAAATAACATCAAGCTTGTAATCCCCGAAGGGGTAGGCAGAGGTGGACCTAATAGTACACCCACATGTCGCTAGTTATGGTTAAGGCCTATGTAATTGGGGGCGAGCCTATTGCCATCAACCAGGTGCTAATCCAGACTCCATAGCTGCTGCTGAGAAATTCCTGATTGAAAAAACCAATAACACTTTACCCGACCTGTGAATCGAACATAACTCTACTATTAATCGAACATATTGTACTACTGGATACCAATATCCTATGATTCGATTAAATTGTTTCACTTACATGCATTTCTCTGCCTGGTTTCGGCAGTACTATCAAGGACACTCCCGCCTGACTACCACTAAGCTCATTATTGCTTGCACTCGCAACATAAAAACGCTCTCTAGCCCCGCCCCGTTGACTTTGTGCAGAAAAAATGAATGAAAAGATACCGAATCGGCCAAACGCATTGACGACGCACGCCAAACGAGAGTTATTGTTATTTTGCGCGCCAAAGTTGACGCTTTCCTAATAGGTCCAAACTTTAAGGGGGCGTGACTCGGCGCCTCCGCATGATTTAAGCGAAAAATAAATAAAATGGTCAGGCGGAAAAGACCCCGATAGTACCTAGAATTCGGTCTTAAGCACATTCACTTTTCTGCAGAGAATCATAGATTGATTGATCAAAGAGGAGTAAAGATTAGCTTTAGGACTCGTGAGTTTTTGAGATGATGATATGTGAATCCAACATCGTAACTCAGATCATCCGATCACCGAATTCCATCGGTTCTAGATGAGGATATAGTCTATCTGTAGTCTGTCTGGGGCCTTTTGGCCTCGTACAGGACCAATTTCATTTCATGTATTTTTTATTTTTTTATTTTTCCCTTTGTTTATTTTTTTATTTTTATTAGTTGTAAGTACTGTTAATTTAACCATTTTTATTTGTGTTTTGTCCTGTGCGGGCTAATAAATGCTTTTTCTTTCTTTCTTTCTTTCTTTATCTGGTTTCTAAAACGGTCGCCAGGAGCAATGCAGGTGTACAATCACCGTATATGCTGTAACAGGTGTTCGTCACGGTAAGATTTTCCTCACTACAGAACTGAAGCATACGTTCGCCTCTCTCGTTTCTGTTGCCGATTCCATACTTCCCGACTATAACCCGTCGAAGATGTTCGTCGCTGTCCGTTCGACCGAATTTAGCGTTAAAATCACCTAAAACTACCATTACCTCCCTTATGGGTATTTCTTGGAGGGATT
The DNA here is from genome assembly GCA_905147715.2 of Xestia xanthographa. Taxonomy (NCBI): domain Eukaryota; kingdom Metazoa; phylum Arthropoda; class Insecta; order Lepidoptera; family Noctuidae; genus Xestia; species Xestia xanthographa. The sequence goes on along the minus strand of LR990649.1, from coordinate 10,394,619 downwards.
TTGCCAAGGCGCTGTAAAAGTTATCAATTTCGTCCTCGCTAGATTGGGCGGTAGGCGCAAGACCTGAAGATGTTCAGTGTACAGGGAACTCCCTGTTTTAACTTTAATGGCAATTATTCGGTCGTTAATCGGCTTATAATGCATCGGCATTTGTATGAGTCTATCATACAAATGTGATTAATTTCGTCCAGATCAATTAATCTGTAGGTACCTCCACATATCATCATCTACCTATCCTTTCCAACATTACGTACATTGAAGTCGGGAGATCAAAACTATATGAATGCTAAAATCAATACATATTTCACCATCTAATTCCCATTGATTACTTTTTAATAAATTGAAACCACTTATAAACTTACCCTTTGCGGTCTTTTGAAGTCGAACTTAAACTTGACTTGGCACCTAAAATAACTGAGAAAGGTCAATTCAATCAATAAGTAAGCGTTCTTGATACCTGTAAAATCACTATTTCATGTGAATTGGTTGGACTTAGTATCAACTACTTTAACTCAAAGCTACTTGTACTGCGATCAATTTTATCTGAAAAACATGAAATTTGTATATGGTGTAAACGGATTCTTTACGAAGCAGTCAACCAAGCATTTTGTTGGTCAACCTAAGTTACTCTACGGAAAAATTGTTTTTGGGAAGCAATAATTCTGGGAAACGACTTTTTAATGGGTGAAAAACGGAATTCACTCAAAACAATGTGCTGATGGATGCAGATGGAGGTATTTAAAGTAAAGTTACAAAAATAAAAACTAGTATTTCAAAAGAAATATTGGAACTTTTGACCTTCAAAATCTTCGTAAAGGTTACCAAGTAACAAGTGCCTTTCGGCTTCATTAAGGTTTCTTTTCACCCAATAGAGGGCCTATTTTTTTTCGGATGGGAAATCATCAAATGACTCCTCCCGCTCTGGGCGGAGCAGGAGGGAGTGTCAGACTCTTACTGACTAATACCCATCCATGTTCCTTCATCGCCCTTTGTGTTCCGGGGCCACGGTATATCTTTCGAACAGTCCCGCAACCCCGGGCCTAGTTAGCACCCTTGCAGAAGAACAAAACATTTCTTAATATTAATTACAATACCTACCTAAAAGTTACAAAAAAAGTTCTAGTGACAAAATAAAAAGTTTATTTTTGTAGATATTACACAGCAAAATACGGAAATTTCTCAAACATTAATAAAAGAAATGGTATGCATGGGTGTGTCATTTGCCATGTCCAGTTCCAACTACAGTGAATTCTTAGTAAATCTCGGAGTTATAGTGTTCGCGTGACAAGGGGACTTGAATTTTGCATGAGCAACCATTGAAGCAGTCACGCGTGACCAAAGGTCGCGAATGTTGTGTTTTCTACTTTTACTTAGACTTGCATCAAACATGACCACATAACGTATGCTCCCGGCTAATGAATAAACTTATAAGTCAGATTAATATAGGAGATAGCGTACATCGCGTGTCTTTAAACATTTGTACTCGTAGTGACACAATATTTAAAAAATTCAACTTTACATCCCTAGAAAAGCCAATGACCAAAATTAATGCCTTTTTATTTTTCTCATGTACAAAGTTTCGTTAGTAGCTGCTGACAAATAAAAAGCCTTCATGGCTCCAAACATTTACGCCTTTAGAACTTTAAGATGACCCGATGGCTCTTTTAGGACTAACCTTAGTCGAGTCTGTGAAGTTTCGAAAAAGAATACACGCATCTTACTGAGTCATTATAAAACAAAAAAGAATACCCCGTCTTATTGAAACGTATTTTGCTGTTTAACGTTAACAAAATATTTAAGTCAGTTAAACAAGACAGTTTGGAACTACCTACATGATTGCTCATAAGACAAAGCATAAATGGCCATATTTCGTTCAATGATAAGTGATAACCAAAAAAAATCATCCATGATAAAAAAAAAAAAAATTGCGACCAAGAAAAAAATCTCTACCCAATTGCCCAATAGTCAATACCTTCCCTCGCATCGCCGTCGCGTCGCGTCGTCCAAATAAGTAAAACAAAAAGTTTGTTACATAAATGGAACTTGGAGCATCTTGAATCGAAATACGTAACAACAGCAATTACTGAAATATTTTCATGATGATAAAATATTAATTTACTAAAACGCTGTTGGAAGTTTTATGTGAGTTGACTATTAAAAAATATCTTTAATAGAGATAGACAATTTATCATATGTCCATTTTGTTGATCAGTCTACTTGATCCAAGTTAATAACATAAACATAACATTACAGTTGTAATTCCCGAAGGGGAGTCAGAGGCGAGCCTATTTCTATCAAACGGTCACTAATCTACTGAGATGGACCGCTACTGAGAAATTCCTGATGGTTAAAACCTATTAACACTTTGCGCGACTTATGAACACCCAGAACTTTATGCTCGGCAAACGCTCTTGCAACCACTATAACAACGAAGCAATAAAATAATTTTCATGTGGTTTTCAACGATATTGAAGAATAAAAAATATCATCATCAACATCATCCCATTAATGTTCCCACTGCTGGGACACAGGCCTCCTCTCTATGAGAGGGAATGGGCTATAATCTACCACGCGCGGGCCCAGTGTGGATTGGTAGATGTCACATGTCTTCGAATTTTTGGTTCTAGGACATGCTGGTTTCCTCACGATGTTTTCCTTTACCGTTTTGAGAGCAGTGGTGATGAAATAAATAACACAAAGTAATGCGCCTGCCTGGGTTCGAACCCACGACTTACTGTTCGTAAGTCGGGGCCGCCACCACCGGGCCACCGCTGCTTCTAAATAAAAAATATAGCCATAGTTTTTGGAAGACTCTAAGAATGTAACTTAGTCTTTTGAACTTTAATAAAAAGGCTCTAAGTTAATGAATCCATTCCATAAAGCTAGTTTATGAATTCTTGGTACTCTGCTTAAAAAAACGACGTGACTCATAAACGACGCGCTCTATCAGCATTTTCAGGGAAAACGTTAATTGAATGAATCTGTCAGCAAGCTTGAACACTATTATAGTTAGGATATGATAAAGCCGTACAGGCTTTGATTCCACAAAATCTGTCTCAATTAGTTTTAGTCAGGGCTTTCATGCTCCCGAATTTAATTTGCAGATTGAGAAAACCTTTATTCAGTTTTCTGCTTATAAATCTTCAAGTAAAGACAACATAAAACAAGACTTCTATTTCTTTGCAATAAAACTTCTTTCAATCGATCTGTCAATAGGAAGGTTAAGCGACGACACACTCGATCAAAGCAGAACAATGGCCTCCCGGAGATTCTGAACTGTTAGTAGAGTTGATTCTACACAGTCAACAATTCTGACCGGTGACCTCAACCAAGGACTAACAATGGGTTCACCCGCTGTTAGTGGACCGGTCGAGGTCACCTGAATTACATTTTTAATGAAACTGTAAATGGCCTTGTCATTTACGGGTATCCACACTAAACATACAGTTCAAAGTGTGGCTGATGTAAATAGTAATGTGATAATGGACCATTAATAACTAATGGCCCATTATTTCCGACTTCAGTATTCAGATCCGATTTCCCATTATTTTTGTGTAAATCGGGTTTTCATTTTGGGCGCCAACTGTTGTTTGTGGGAATTGTTTTTTCCCAATACCACGCGCCTCGGGGATTATAGGCGTGATGTTTTGCTATGATTTTACCGCTTGACATACGGAATACGTATTAGGTGCGTTGTGACCTAAATTCATGAAGGAATCTGTCCCTGAACGACAAAAGTTTAAAAATAGCATATCCACGGACAAGACAGCGTAACAAAAGTCAATTGTTCGAGTGTTTCGGTGATTATCGTATAGTAAGCGAAGACGGAAGTATAGTTAACCTCAGCCTATGGCGACCGGAGCGAAATCGATGTCAACGTACCAAGGTCAGAGCGTCGCCGCAATACCACGCGGGTAAGTGTCACGGTTCGACACTTTTCACTATACTCTCACGTCGTAAAACCATTGTTGTGACAATATACGTACGTACTACTAATGAGGCAAAGTGTCTTTGGACCTGTTAACATAACATGTCAAGCAGATCCAACGACACCGCTATCACCTCCATTTTTATTTAGCTGTGACCGAGTGGCGCTCTAGGACTGGTATTTGAGCAACCGTTGGATTCCGGTAGCGAGATGGGGGCAGAAGATATCATTGCCATCGGGGGAAAAAACCCGGATCTTATGGCACGGGAAAGGAGACTAGTTCTGGTTCAAAATAATTATACTTTTATACACAGACTGAATTCACCCAGAATTCCAGGCTGTAGGTAATGATAATGATGATCCCGATCCAAGACTACGATGCTCGCGTTGCAGCATAAAGTTTGATTGAAGTAATTGCGAAAGCGTCCAGTTGAAGTGATGCTTATCTCACACAGTGCTTATAACTGTGTGTTGGCCTTTAGCCAGTTTTTTACTAACAGTGACAGACAAGTAGTAAGAAAAAACTGTAGGAGTGGTAAAGCCTACACACCAAAACTGCGTGCCAGTTGACAAGCCGGCGTCGACTTTGGTGTGAAGGCTCCATAAATAACCGTAAAAACAAAGGTAAGAACTCACCTACTAACCTTTTCCAAATATAGGTATTTTGATTAAAAAATATATAAAAATACACAACTCCTTGAACTTATGCTAGCCTAGTTCATTTTGGTACCCGAGTTATCAATGTATTATTTAAAATAAAACCGGATAAGCAAAATAACTTTATTAATTAAAAAGCCGTATTTCGTTTTTAATGTGACTGTACTCTGTGACAGCTATGTCGAAGCGAAACAAAAGACAGTGCATCAAAACCAAGGCAATTTGGTGTGACTATGGATCGGTTATGGGAAAAAAATCACAAGTCGACGTTAAGACATTCGACGCAGGGGGAATGATTCGGAGTATCAGCCACTATAGCACTTCGATCGGGACTTCGCTCGCAAAAATTATGATAGCTCGCTAATATACATAATATTTAAAATATATTTTACACCCTATAGCAGCCATGAATAATGTAGCTTTCTGGCAGTGAAAGATTTTTTAGGATTGAATTATGTGTTACGGAGGTTATCCCCTACATACAAACTTACAAACTAATTTTACGTCTTTATAATATCATCTACATCAGCTACATTCTTACAAATAAATACATTCTAATTCAGTAAGAGCTTATAAAGAAGGAAATAAAGCTTAAACTTCAAGCCTCAAAATATCTACAAAACCGGTGCTTTTGAAAGGAACTGAAGACAGCGCATAATGGGTTTTACGGAAAGTTTACAAACTGTCATGTCACAGACTCACAGTGAGTAGATTAAATGAAACTGCGCCAGACATTACCCAAGGAAGTCACGGCAATTCACGGCATTTATTCAGTAACTCGTAAAATGTTTCAGAAACTTGTTCACAATTTCCTGCCACAAGTTTTCTTTTCATAGATATTTTTTCTATATCTCCATCGGTTTATACTCAATTGGATTTCAACGGAGCGGTGGATTGCTACCTTTTATCGATTTTGTGGCGGGAGAAAGTAAGTACCTTGTATATACAAGGTGACAGGGAAACTCGACCCATTCCTTGATAGGGGTTTTACTAAAGGTCGTTAGCTACAAATTAGGTCTAAATAACTAGGGGTCTAAACTGGATGGTTATAGAGCTGTGCCGATTTTCGTGTAAATACAAACAAAATAAATTATTACTTCTCAACTTTACTTTAAGTTTATTCCTGCGATTAGGTGTGCTTTGGGCAAGCAATTCTTTATGTGAGCACTCATTTTCCAGCTTTCAGGAAAGTATCAATTTCATTGAATTTTCAGGAAAGTATCAATTTCAAACTTATATTGTCACTTACGGGATATCTTCCGTGATTGTTAATTGTTTTGAGCTCCCGATATTTCGACGCTGTTGCAAGCGCCATGATCGTGAGTTGACAACAATTAACAATCAAGGAAGATATCCCGTAAGTGACAATGTAAGTCAAGTCAGAAAAGTTCTAAAAATCGCAGAATCGACACAGCTCGGTAAATATCCAGTTTTGACCACTATTTTACTAAACTTAATTAGTTGCTAATGACTTCTAGTGTTCCCGTTTGAAGGACTGTGTCGAATATCCCTGCCACCCTGTATATATTAATAATTGACAGATTATTTACAATAGAAACCGTGTGCCAGGTGATAATTCCCATCGGCAAAAATTACGAACTTGCGTAGAAACTTTCATATCATCACGGCTCTAAACCCGAATGGTAAGGCAGCGATGTAGCCAATAGTCTTCTTCTTTTGGTTTCTGACCCATGGAACACCAAAGTGGTTCACCTAGGTGTTCCACCGTTAACTTTTTGTACCCCTGGGTCACCTAGGTGTTCCACGGTTAACTTTCTGTGCCTCTAGTTCACCTAGGTGTTCCACTTTTCACTTCACATTTCACCAGTATGTGGCACTGGCGGCTGCTCTGTTTCCCGATCATTATGGCGACTACATGAGCTAAACGCGAGTTTTATAATGCAAAAAAAACATATGATTCACTGCATTAAACAAAACCAGAAAAATAATGATATTCTTCAGGATATATGCTAGTACGATAGTGTTTTGAAAACTTTATATAACTAACTTTATTCGATAGAAAAAAAATGACAAACTTATCTTTAAAAAAATATTTAATTGAGTACAAACCATACAAAAATACATGCGATCATTCTGATGTTTTGCCAAATAATTCTACAAGCAACATATTAGCATCATAGTGTTTTACTTTTGTAGTCCAATCAATCATTAGATTTTTTGTAAATCGCAAAAAACCACTCATTTTGCACTATTCGGCAGTATTCGGCCCGCAGTGACTGACGTAACAACCACTTTGTAGTGCAAGCTGATTAGAACCTTATTCCAACAGTATTTCAAACGAAGTTTGAACCACCACAAATAGAGTTGCCAATTTAGCTCCTGTAATCGCCTTATTATCTAGATTTGTTCAAAGTTCGATTTATCGTTCGTGAAGTTCGATCGGTTTCTTCTAGATAGGAGCGCCCCAGGCCGCGTCATCGCTGCGGCCTAACGCAATCCTATTTAATATTAAAAAAAAAGTTATGTGTAAATCTTATGTCTTATGGACGAGCATATTGCATCAAACGCCGGACACCACCAAAATTATTTTATAATAATATATGTATAATAAGTACTTATGTATTTGCGAGGACTATATAATATATGACTATACATATATATAGATTATATATAGATGTATAATAAGTAGGTACTTATGTATTTATGTACTTGTGTATTTGAGGAGCTCGTGGCTAAATAATAACAGCCGCTCGGGTCGATCGTTAGGTTAAGCCGTGCTTGCCTAGGTTGGTCTGTGGATGGGTGACCGCCCATTACATACCGAGTTTCCTCCGTGCCTCGGAAAGCACGTTAAGCCATTGGTCCCGGCTGTCATTTGTAGATCTTTGACAGTCGTTAGGTAGTCAGAGGCCCCAAAAGTCTGACAACCAGTGTTACCAAGGGGTATCGTATAACCCGGTACTAACTGGGTTGTGGAGGTCAGATAGGCAGTCGCTCCATGTAAAATACTGGTATTCAGCTGCATCCGGTGAAACTGGAAGCCGACCCCAACAAAGTTGGGAAAAGGCTAGGCAGATGATGGAAGTACTTATGTATTTACAAACAAAAAGTATCTATGTAGTATATCAACTATCTGGTGTCCACGACACAAGCCTCGTTGCTTAGTGTGGCACTAGATGGCGCTGCGTATAATGTCCAGCAATATTTATACATTTATTTTTACAAGAAATATTTTTGAGTGTACGAATATGAAAATATTCTGTCCACCAAAACTTTAAGAATATAACGTTATTTCTCCTTGAAAGTTTGAAACGTATAGAATGGGACTACCAGGGTGAGGCACTTCTTCGCATATATCTTGATTATGTTTGAGTGCAACAGCCAAGGACGGTGGTTACGACTCAAGCCATTAAAGCCAAGCCGTGCCCTTCGACTCACAGTGGCACGAAGTGTCATATAAGATTTAAGTGGAGATGAAAGTTTCCACCGACTGACTATTGCGCTACTGTTGATCATGTGGTCCTGATGTCCTGTTATTGGGTTATGAAGATTCTCCCAGTAGCAGCGGGATCTAGATTTGTGCCCAGTTCGCCCTCTATTACGGCCTGAATTAGGGTTGCCAACATTTCTTAGGCGAAATATAGTATTTTTCAAAATAACCTATAAAAAATATAGTACACTTCTAAAGAATATAGTATTTTATGGAAATATTAAAAAATAGTCAAAGTTATGGGTACCTATTTGTTCCTTATTTATTTTTATAAAGCTTTATCTTTTTGCACTTCTTCCATTTTTTTACAATGTTATGTCTTAATTAAAAGTGTTATTATGCTCTATTATTACATTCAATTTTTAGATTAATGTAAATTAAATGCTCAATTTTTATTAATGAGATACTACTTCTGTTTTTTTCTTCTCGCCATTTCAAATTTATAACATAAAATATCGTTTATGTAAATGCCGAAGTGGCGGCAATAGAGAGCAGGATTGAAATTACTTTAAATAAATTGGGTAAGTAAGTTATTTTCAGTATCTTTTAAAAATTACTGCCATTTTACAGGTATCTCACTACAATCTTTTACTTTCGCAAAGATACACGCCTCACTCAAAAGTTAATGTAAAGGCGCGATTATAAATTTTTAAAATGAGGATTTCTTTGTTAGATTTCCGTGAAAATTTAGTATTTTTGCGGACTATATATTTTTTCAACTCAAACTCAAACTCAAACTCAAAGCATTTATTTCAATTAGACCATTACGGCACTTTTGAAAGTCAAAAATACAAAAAAGAAAATCAAAGCTACAGTCCCAGTCACAAGGCATAATAACTTGAGAAAGTACTGTAGTTGCCAATTCCCTAGCGTAGATCTCTATGGAGAAGAATGGGCAAGAAACTCCATGGACACTCTTTTAAAATCAAAATATTGTTACAAAATCTTGGTTACATCATTAATTTTGAGATTATACATATATGTGAACGATGTAGAAAGACGTGCACACTAAGAGCATCCAGAGTGAAAGATTAGATTAAAAATGTATGAATAAAGTAATTAAAATGAACCTTGGCAGCTAAGAGATGACCAGTCCCAACTGACAGCGCCCGTTCACAGACATGACGCATGTACCGGCGCCATTCAACTCAACCATATTGAAGGGAACTAAACAGTATAGGTATAGTACGCAGACCCGAAATAATAGTACAATACAACCCTAGTCTGAATGGATGAAACATAACTAGCGAAATGTGGGTGTACTCTTAGGTACCCCTTACCTCTTTGAGGATATTATGTATTTAATAACGTTTTAAAGAACACAATCAAACGAAAATTTAGGTAAGCGTATAATTATGAAAGCATGAATATTTTGGAGCGACGTATATTACAGAATAGACAACAAATAGGTAAATCATAATACACGTGTCGTGTAAACTCCCTTCCGGCGGAAATACGCTTTATAATATCATTGTTTTGTTATTGATATTTCAGAAGTACAATAATATAAAAGAAGTATTGGATATTATTCATTGTTATGGAGAGCCAAGAGTCCACAACGATAAATATCCAATACTTGTTTTTGAAGTGCTTACAAAAATAGAAAACAATAGGCTTGTGTAGATACTAAAAAAATCTAATTAGTCCGTCAGTTAGATTATCAAAAAATATTAGATAATCTAACTGATTGATGACCCGTATTTTTTCTTTTGTAACGTAAACCAAAATTTACGAAGATACGACGATTTTAAAATTCTCAATACGTGGCATAGGTATAGTGCGTTCTGACGTCACGAGCCCCACTCCCGAGTTTTAATGCGATTTACCTTTGTCAATATTCATTGATTTACAAAAATAAAAATTACGTGTCCATTATTTTCCATTACTCTGACGGACTAAATAGATTTGCAATTTATTGATGGTGGAAACTAGCCTATTGAACGTATCGGCTTAAACGTAACTATGTTTACTATTAGTAGGTGTATACCCTCACAGTCATAATTCAGGTATTTATTCAATTGTACCTACCACAGTTAGTCTCTGCATCTCCCAAACGTTAAAAAATGCCTACATTTGTTTGCTTAAAGTCCTACTAATCTATGTCTTATAATATTATAAAGCTGAAGAGTTTGTTTGTTTGTTTGTTTGAACGCGCTAATCTCAGGAACTACTGGTTGGAATTGAAAAATTATTTTTGTGTTGGATAGCCCATTTATTGAGGAAGGTTATAGGCTATATAACATCACGCTTCGACCAAAAGGAGCGGAGCATAAATGAAAGATGTTGCAAAAACGGGGAAAATGTATTCCTTTAGTTAGCTTTTTCTCTCTTAAGTGACGCAGACGAAGTTGCGTGGGTCAGCTAGTCCTACATAATGCGAAACTTTGTGAGGATGTATGGATGTCTGGATGTTGGTTACTATTTCACGCAAAAACTACTATTTACTAATAAAAGTATTTAAAAAAAAATTTTTAGTAATTGACCTGTAATAATTTATGGATCTTCAACTGGTCGTGCTCCAATTCAGTTTAATAAAATAATGATTGTGACGATTGAAATTTGAATTGAATACATTGATATTTATATTGTATATGTCGGCGTCACATTGTAAACAACACGTGTATCAGGCCACGCGGTAGCGCGCTACGTCATTCGAGGCGGAGCTAAGTGAACGCTACGTCGGCGTCGTAGCATGCTACGTTGTTCTCCCACCTCCTCGCTGCGGGGCGGAGTTAATGCACGCTACGTCGTAGCGCGCTACGCCGTTACCCCACCTCCAAAACTAGCGTATAAAAGGGGCCTGGGCAAGGCCTTCTCTGTATATTGTTGCTCTTTTGTCTGAACTAAGGTGTTACTGTATTATTGGGTGTCATTGCTATTGTGTGAAAGTATAATGTCAAGTAATTTGTTAGACTCAGTGTATCTGTTTGAAAAGAGTAACCATGGAGTTTCTTGCCGGTTCTTCTCCATGGAAACTACCATACCGAACCGTGCAATGCGAAATAAAATAGTGTATCGCATCCAGTGTGTTTTCATAGACCCAAACCCGTCTTCTGCTTACATAAGTTCGAGCCTAGCGAAATAAAATCCTGACAATTCCTACATATATACGTACATTTTTTTTTATTTGTTTTTTTTTTTTCAATTTATTGTGTTTTTGTGTGTGATTTTAACGGATTTGGATGAAATTTCGCACACATATACTTTATTGTATTTATTGTTGTAGTTTATCAACTATCTGGTGTCCACGACACAAGCCTCGTTGCTTAGTGTGGCACTAGATGGCGCTGTGTGTAATGTCCAGCAATATTTATTTATTATTTATTTATTTATTACATGGATTAACACAAAGAATATTTTATCTTGTGGAACAATTATCAAACTCCACGCGGGCGAAGCCGCGAGCATAACCTAGTAGGTATTAAATAAAAAGACATCTCAGTAATTTCAAGAATTAGCGGTTCAAACAAATAAACAACCTACATCCGACTTATTCAATTTATAGTCTCTTAAAAAAACTCACATAATATATTTATTTAATCAAATCATTATTAAAGTTATATTGCCCATAAAACAATGAATTGATCGTTCTATTTCGTGGAATAAAAAATTCAGCCAGGACGTAGTAAATCAATCGGTACGTAAGATAAGTTTACCTCATTGCCGTGGCCTGAAGGTCACAGTTCTGATTATAATTAACTGATATATAATAGAAGTCTGTCCGTCAGATTTAGACATGATGCGGGAGTTGAGTCTAACAATAACCATATCACGGCAGCGATACTCAATGTGAAGCCACTTATAGGAAATGTGAACCAGTTATAGGAAAACCACTTTGAGATATCTTTCTATCGATAATATTTTATGGAATCGTGTTTTCGCCTGATATGTTCGCAAGTAGTCCTCAAGTTTGCTGTGTATTTGTCACAAAGTGAATGTTACAGTAATATTAAAACAAACGCTTTCGTAATTTGAAGTATTAAGGTACTACACACTTCTTCCTTAATGATTCCTTCAATATTGCATTATGGATGTTGTGGAATTTGTCATATACTCGTATAGTTCGGTTCAAACTTAATGGCGGCTCAGAAGTTAGCTGCAAGTGACCTGACCATTATACAGAAAAAACGATGCGTCATCTGCGCCCCGTTGATACCTAAAATTGTTGTCTGCGCAGCTTTACATTAGATGTTCCGAATCACCATAAAGTTTAAAGCATTATTCCTGCGCAGACCGTCACTCGCAGCTAACTTCCGAGCCACCATTAAGTTTGAACTGAACTATACTAGCTGATGCCCGCGGCTTCGCCCACTCGCAAATTATATACTAAAACTTTCCTCTTGAATCACTCTGTCTATTAAAGAATATTAGCTTAAATTACTCTACCAATAGTTTGTCAACAATGAATGAATCAGTGAATCATTTAAATTAGCAATTTCGACAACAGAGGCAACCTCTTGCAATATAAGGAAGCCAGATAGTAAATCAGGCGAATGTTTTGAGAATTTTAATAGTATCAACCTGGTTCATCAAAATATTCAAGGATTTTTGAACAAAGAATTAGAAGTAGAACTTTTCATGAATTGTAATTGCATAGATATTCTTTGTATAACGGAACATTGGCTCAAATGTCACCAATTAATTTTCAATTTTAGTAATCACCAGGTTGGTAGTTCATTCAGCAGGGTAAATGCTATACATGGCGGCGCATTAATCCTAGTAAATAATCAGCTTAAGTTTAAAGACCGCAAGGATATTGTAAGCCTATCTGTTGAGCGAACAGTTGTTATAGCCTGTATAGAGTTGGAGCAGTTTATCATATTAAGTGTGTATAGACCTCCTTCAGGATTGTATGATTGTTTTGAAAAGGTAATGGATGAAGTGTTGCATAAAATCTGTAATTCTAAGAAGTCTATAATTATTAGCGGTGATTTTAATATTAATTTGTTAGAAAGTTCTGGGTTAAGTACTAAAATTTTAAGCCTGTTTCATTCATACAATCTTGAAAACAAATTTCTGGAGCCCACTAGAATAACACCAACTAGTGCCACTTGCCTAGATAATATTTACACAGATGTTATACCTACCCACAAAGAAATTATTAACTTATTAGATTCTGATCATTGTGGGCAATTGATCACAATTCCTAATGTAAGCAAGAAAGTCACTAAAAAGGATATCATTGTTAATCCAAAAACTAAAACTCGCCTGGAAACCTTTAAAACTAAACTTTTGTCTAAATTACCACTACTGTCAACTAATGATGATCCCAATCAACATTATAACGATTTTTTCAGTATGTATTGCACACAATTTAATACCACATTTATTCCTAAGACAATCTCGGTTAATAGTAACGCTTCCTTCAACGACTGGGCCACTATTGGTATTCATAAGAGTCGAAAACGACTTTATGAGCTGTATGCAGAGCGGACCTATATAAACACTGGAGAATTTAAGTTGTATGTTAAAAATTATTCTAAAATATTTAAAAAAGTTTGTTTTATAGCAAAGTCACGTTACTTGAGTTCAAAAATTAAAAATAGTAGTAATGTAATTAGAATGACATGGAATATTATTAATAGCGAAACGGGAAAGTCTTGCAACCGAAACAGTGACTACAGCCTTGCTATTGGCGATAAAATTTTAAATTCAGACACTCAAGTTGCCACAGCCTTTGAAAATTTCTTTGCGGATATTCCCGTATCGACTACTAAATCGCTAAACTCGTCACCTGCTGCTGCCGAGTCCTTACTAAGGGAAAACGTTTCAGTCTGTGATTCCGAATTTAATTTTGAATATGTCACCTGTAAAGATATAATTAAAACTTTTCACACCTTAAATGTTAAAAAGACCGCCGATCTATGGGGTCATTCTGTGGAAGTTGCTAAATCCATTATAAACATTGTAGCTCCTTCATTAGCTGTAATATTTAACGATTGTATTGACCGTGGTGAGTTTCCTGATCTAATGAAATATAGTAAAATAATACCATTGTTTAAATCGGGTAGTACATCAGACCCCACTAATTATAGACCCATTTCAGTACTACCCACCTTTAGTAAAATTTTTGAAAAATTAATTTTGGCACAAATGCAAAGTTTTTTCAATAAATATAAGTTATTACATAAAAAACAGTTTGGTTTTACAAGGGGTCGTTCAACTACTGATGCCGCCGGTGTTGAACTTTTAGGACACATTTATAATGCCTGGGAGGACAAATGCGATGCTTTGGGCATTTTTTGCGATTTATCTAAAGCTTTCGATTGTGTTCTTCATGAAACATTAATCAGGAAACTACACCACTACGGAATCCGTAACGCCTCCCTGGCTCTTCTTATTTCATATTTGAGTGACAGGATTCAGAGAGTTGATGTTAAAGGGAAAAGATCTCCCGGATCCGTAGTAAGAATGGGGGTACCCCAGGGCTCAATTCTTGGTCCATTTTTGTTTCTTATTTATATAAATGACTTGCCTTACCTCATAAAGGATAATCATGACATAGTATTGTTTGCAGACGACACTTCTCTTTTATTTAAACTCAAACGTCAGCAGTTAGTTACGGATGATGTTAATAGCGCCCTGGCGAAAGTCGTTAATTGGTTTAATGTTAATAATCTACTCCTAAATGAGAAAAAAACGAAGTGTATTAAGTTTACGATACCCCATGTAAGACAAGTGGAAACTACTGTACTAATTAAGGATGAAGAGTTAAAATCAGTCTTCTTAGGCATAACTTTGGATGCCAAGCTTCAGTGGGGCCCGCATATAGACAAACTGTCGAAGAAACTTAGCTCTGCAGCATTCGCCGTTAGAAGAATTCGTGATTTAACTGACTTAGAGACAGCCCGTTTAGTTTACTTTAGTTATTTCCATAGCGTGATGTCGTACGGTATTCTCTTGTGGGGCAATGCCGCCGATATTCAGACAATATTTGTTTTGCAAAAAAGGGCAATTCGTTCAATTTATAAATTAAGTCCCAGATACTCCCTCAGAGAAAAATTTAAAGAGACTAATATTCTTACTGTGCCCTCTCAGTTTATTTATGAAAACCTTTTGTACGCCCACAAAAATATTAATTTATTTAAAAAATACAGTGATATCCACAACATAAACACGAGGAACAAACACAAATTTGTTGTTCCTGCAACGAGGCTCAAAAAAATAGGAGGTACGTTCAGATGCCAATGTATACGCTTTTACAATAAACTTCCGAGCCAAATTCAAAGCACTAAGCCTAAATAAATTCAAATCGTTTATAAAACGGAAGCTGTGCCTGAAAGCCTACTATCATGTTAATCACTATCTTGAAGATAACAAAGCTTGGGATTAAGCTGCTCCAATGAAATTTGCTCTGTGAATGTCGAAATTTCGGACTTCGCTTATTTATTATTGATTCCTTTCTTTTATACACTCTGACATTGAATTTTTTTTTGACATGTATTTTATTATTTTACTTTTATTTTTTATTGTTTTATGTGACATTTACTGATTTGACATGAATACTTATTTTTTTAAGTATTTTACTTTTTTATTTTGTTATCATTGCGACATTTAATGATATTTGTGTTTTTTTTTTTTTTTTACTTACTTTCATTTGAAAAAAATTTGTTATTAATTTTATTTGATTATTGTGAATGTGGGGACCATGTGGGTCACATTTTTATTTTTTGTTTATTTTTTTCCCACAACTGTCTGGCAGTTTGAGTACTATAAGCGACCTTCCCAAATGTCCTTTCTTTGGTATTGTTCGTCGTTTCGTTGAGCTCCTTGAGTTATAAGTCGAGCTACACGTTAACTGACAAATGCTTGCACTGACTGGACAGGTCCACTCAAATCTGTATGGTTCTTTCTTCAAAAGACCATCTCAGACACTAATCTGCATAGTCCTCATGTGAATTGAGCAAGATTGTCTGGACTTTAAAAGAGACTATGACCTCTGAGTTTGTTTCGGCTGTTTCTTCTCAGAGTAGTCAGGTACGAAACACCGGCCCCATCTAGTTTTAAAAAATGACGTGTAAAAGTGTTTGTAAAAACCTACTTGCAAAATAAACATCATTTATCATTTATCATTTAAGTAATTTAGTAAGTAATATTTTATCAATCATGCCGCGAACTGAATTATAAATAATCAACGTACTTGCAACGGAATATTAGAATAACAAAATACAAATGAAAAACACACAAAGCTAAACTAATATTAATTAAATCTTAGGAAGGAAACAAGAACATTATTTTTCTCTTTGAAAGTATGTGTGTATTTAGAGATTCAAAGGAAGAATTTGAATTCTATAAATACAATTTTCTAAACTTTAAAACCTATTTTAAAAAGTTTGGTAGGTAACGAAAATTTAGGCATGACACAAATCAGCTAAAAAAAAAAGATTTGGAAGAGATTATACACTCGGGTTTTGTCGGGGTATTTGGCCAAATTTTGAAGAAGAGATAAGAGAAAATTTTGTTACCTAAACATGATCATAACTAATGAATAGAGGTTTATAAAGCGCATATACCATTCATATCAAGTAGCTCTCACTTTACCAACTTTAATTATCAAAATATTTCCTCTTCAAAACTTCGCTTTCCATACGTAACAACTTGTATGTAAACAAACCAAGGAAGAACAAGAAAGTTTTAAATTTCACTGAACTACACAATCTTGCAACTTGTTTGGAAATGAAAGGTAAACACAGATAGGTGGATCTCAGTAAGCCACTCACAAGTTTAAAAAGCCTTGCACTTGTAGAGATGCAACCTTTATACTCAATAGGTACCTTGTCGCAATGTCACTCCTTTTCCTGTGCTAGTAGAAACGAACCTTTTTGGTCTGAAAATAAAGTCCAAAATGAACTAAACTCTGTATATTTCTTTCAGGAATTCTCAGTATTTTCTGTAAGGGTAGTTGCTAATAAACCTTCACCGCTGCCATATTATATTAGTTTGGCATTGGTAACCAGTCAGAATTGCAAATCGATATCGCTTTGGAAGAATATCGAAGAGCACTCTATGTAATAAAGCAATATGGCTGCAGTAAACCGAATTGTCAGTATCAAAAAGATGGACATTGGAAAGGTGGACACAAATATCTGGTGTACCAAAATAAACATAATAGGCTAGTTTCCACTATCAATAAATTTCAAATCTATATAGTACGTCAGTTAGAGTATTGGAAAATAATGGACACGTATTTTTTGTTTTTGTAAATCAATGAATATTGACAATGATAAAACGCATCAAAACTTGGGAATGGGGCTCGTGACGTCACAACGCACTAAAAATTATAGCAAGGCGGGACGTATTGAGAATTTTAAAAGCGTCGTATCTTCGCCAATTTTGGTTTACGTAACAAATGAAAAAGTATGTGTCAAATATTTTTGATAATTTAACTGACGGACTAATTAGATTTTTTCAGGACACAAGCTTATCATGTGTTCAATTACTACTATACGTTTCATTTCATTTCAAATACCTTTGATTATGCAGTACATTGACCTTTATTTAAAAGTAAAATAGCTGTGGAAGGACTATAAGAACTACCAAATTCCTCAAGTCAATAACGGCAATCACAGTTCATATCCTTTTTCCTTAATACGTCGCTCGACCTAGTTGGACGGTCGCCGCGGGAGATCCCAATAAGGAATGTCGTTAGTCTGAACAAGTCTTTTCCCATAACATAACATAACGCCTGTAATCCCTAAAGGGTTAAGCAAGGGTGTATCTAATACACCTACATTGCGCCAGTTATGTTAAGGCGCTGTCAACACCAAAATCGCGCACACTGTCTATTTGTATGGGAGTAAATGAGACGTCACTATTACTGGGCGGCCAGGTTTTAGAAGAAAATAATGAATAAATATTGAAATAAACAAAAGTGATAAATAAAAATAATAAATAAAAACAACAGTTCCCTTTATTATTATATATTACATCACTGTTATTAATATTATCAAGATTTGTTTATAAATAATACAGTTACAATTGCTACAATTTCAATTTAAATGGTTATTTTATGGTTTTTTTTTTTATCGAGAAAATTTACCGAAAACGTGTTTTGAACACAATGGTCCACCCATAAATATGATCAAGATTAACATATATTTTTTTAGCTGCTCTAAAATGACAAATGTCTCATTTGGCTAAAAAACTGTTTTGTGAAGCCTATTTTGACTAAGTACAGCGCCTTAAATCCCATTGTAATGGACGAGCATATTGCCATCAACTACGAACGGCCCCGACTTACGAACAGTAAGTTGTGAGTTCGAACCCAGACAGGCGCATTGCTTTGTGTACTTTATTTCATCATCACTGCTCTCAAAACGGTGAAGGAAAACATCGTGAGGAAACCGGCATGTCCTAGAACCAAATTCAAAATTCGAAGACATGTGACATCTACCAATCCGCACTGGGCCCGCGTGGTGGATTATATGTGTCCCAGCAGTGGGAACATTAATAGGATGATGATAATTGCCATCAACAGGACACAAATGCAGACTCCGAGGCTGCTACAGAGACAATCCTGATGGGAAAACCCAATAACACTTTGGCCAACCTGGGAATCAAACTCAGGACCAACGAGGCTTGTCATTCCGGCATTATTGAAAGATTTAGGGTTCCGTACCCGAACGGTAACCAAGTGGACCCTTATTAAGGCTTCGCTGTCCGTCCGTTCGTCCGTCCGTCCGTCCGTTTATCCGTAATAGATAGAAAGTAAAAAAAATCACAGAATGTGTATTTCTGTTGCCGCTATAACAACAAATAATAATTTAGAAATTAAGGCCCTTCTAACCATTAAATTAGCAACTCTATTTGTGGGGGTTCAAACTTAGTTTGAATACTGTTAGAAAAAGTTCTAATCAGCTTGCACTACAAAGCGGTTGTTACGTCAGTCACTGCGGCCGAATAGTGCGAAATTAGTGTTTTTTTGCGATTTACAAAAAAAATAATTGATTGGACTAAAAAATAAAACACATAAGACCTCTTTATAGTTAGTTCAGTTAGTATGCAAAGTTTCATGATCTAATTTGAAGCACTTTTTGAATACCAGCGGTTTATTGTTCGATTTGGAGGTAACTTTGGATTTTTTTTCTATAGAGAAAAGTTTATGGTATCGTGTTTTCGTCACACATAGTACTTAGCATTAATCCTCAACTTTACCATAATTTCAAAATTAATGCTGCAGTATTTTAGGCGTAACGGACTATCATGCTAAGCCATTTGAGGGAGAATAGGCCCTTAAAGGGGGCTACTATGATGGTACGGAACCCTTCATGTGCGAGTCCGACTCGCACTTGACCAGTTTTATGAAATCTCAGTACACCTACACGTATGTTTTTTTAAATACCGATCTTCAATAATAAACCATATTAAATTATCACTAAGATTATCTCTATTTGTGTGGCACCTCTATGCACAAAATATTTGATCTCGTGAGTAAGGACGTCCAAACTGCTACTTTGGCATCACGCCAGGGTGATCTGTCAACCAGTAGATGCACTGTTCCCATTCATTTGGAGACAAAGTATTTTAGTTTCCGTGCCGCTAGAATTCACGAATGTCACTGTGTCATTTTATGTATGGTGGGCGGTTATAGTGGAATAGTAAGAATTTAAAAGCTCTCGAGTGACTGCGAGCACCAGGAACTCGGTAACCGAGAGTATATATAGTAGTAGGCTTTGTACAATACACAGACTATAGCGACATCTGTCTGCCTTTTCCCAACTAAATTCCAGTTTAACCAGATGCAGCTGAATACTAGTGGTGGGCGTTGCGACGACGAACCGTTTTCATAGACCGTTTTGTGTTCTGTGACGATGAAACCGTTTTACGTCCTGGGTTCAAAAACTCTTCGTTGCACAAACCAGTCTTCAAATTACTTGGTGCCTATGAAAATACAGTCGAGAACGCAATGATTCAACTATATCTTTCTCACTAGAGTCACTCGTCGCGTCGTTCCGCGTTCGTTTACAAAACAGTCCTTACAATAGTTGTAAGAAACTGCAACTAGGTCACTCGACGAAAACGCATGTTGGATAAGTTTCTTCCTTTAAGCCGTCTTCAAACCAGTTGCAACGACGACCGTTTTCCGCAACCGTTTTCGTCGTCAGGAAAGCGGGTGCGTTTCGTCCATCAAAAATTCGACAACGACCAATCACTAATAAATTCCAGTATTTTTAGCTGCATCCGACTAGAAGCCAACCCCAACATAGTTGGGAAAAGGCTATGTAGATGAAGATGTGTTAGCTCATTATGGCAGAACTACGTCTCATTGTCATCGTGAAGTGATCCTCCACAGACATTTGAAAGGAAGAAAATATTGTATCAAAAGTTACTAACTACTCTCGTCTCGCGAGAATCGAGTCTCAATAGAAAATAACCGAAAAGAAAATCGTGGCAATCAATGAAAACGTACCCAACTCCCCAAGGCAATCACCTCAATCTAAGGTTTCATGAAAAGTATGTGTAAGTAAGTAATGCCAATTAACTGGCGATACTTCCATAATCATTTATAGTTATTGATGAAAGAAATGATTATCTAATCTAATATTTTCAAGTAGATAACTACAGCTGATTACGGGTCAATGGTCACTGGTAGCGTAGTAACTGAAGTAATGAGTTTTAGTTTATAAAATAATTTCGTTTCTTCATAATCAGATATCAATCCTCATTAACTACGGCTGTCAAGTTTCATTTGTTTAAGGTGGAAGCGCCTGCGTAACTCGCGAAATTCAAATTCGCTTACTTTTTTTGCAATTTGTAGGTCAGTGTCAGGTTGTATGTTGATTAAAATACAGGTGACTTTTTATTACTTTCCAAAAAAATGGGTATAATAGGTAACATGGCAAATGGAGTAGAAGCAAATGGCATAGATTATTTCTTTTTTATTTCTCGAAAAAAAAAAAGAAAAAAAATCTAAATTCAAATCATACGCGTACTGCATGATTTGAAATTCGATATTTTTCATTTTTTTTTCAAAATTTCTCTTTCTTTGTTCTAATATGAAAAGTTTACTTGAAAGGAGAATGCCCATTTTTCTACTGGCCGCCGTTGCGCATCAAAACTTTTTGTATGATAGCATAAATTGAATATAAAAGAGGGGTGATGTCGTACTTTCTAAGGAAAAAAAAAATATCCATTTATTTTGTGGGGGTTTTAGTTGTTCTTTGATTTTCTGTTCAGTTTTGAGGTTAGTTTTGTAACGAACGTTCCACTAAAAGCAGCAGCCCATTACAACAGTATGACTTGAATTGACATAAGACACGAACAGTACGCAATGATAAGTAATTTATAAGCACAACAAACTCAACAACTATCGATGCACAAGTTCGGTGTTGTTTTGTTTGTTTGACAAATTGACAGCGACAGTTGTGATAGTGTTACCAACAGTCAATATAAATTACTCTGACTGTCAACTAAAGAAAGATTTTTAATTAGCAAAGTAATATTATCTATAGGATGTGAACTAAGAAAATATGTTATTTCAATTGTGCTAATTAAAAATATAAATAACGAGGATAAAGTCATAGTTGAATTTATTTTTAAAACTGAGTGACGGATTATGTCCCAGGTTTTAATAAATTGGCAACATTGATTTTACCGAAATACGCCATTTTAAAAAGTAAGCAATAAAATCCAATACTGTAGCTAATAAAATACAAAATAGTAACCCCACATACGATTTCGTTCAAGTGAATTAAGAGAAGTTAAAAAAATATTTTATAATTTATGAGGTTATTTTTATGGCCATACTCTTTTACTATAAAGCGACTCTGATTGTGGTCAATGTCCTTTGTAGGGTTTTGATGATGGATCAATTTTTTTCTAAGCTGTAGAAAAAAGAAAAAAAAACTAGGTATGCAGGCGCCTGCTTCTACTCCGTTAACCTAATATAGCCATTTTTTTTTTTTTTGAAAGTTATAAAAAAGTCATCCGGTATAATTTGCGGCCGAATTTCTTTTTAGAGCATTAAAATCTTCAATACAACCCCATTGAATGGCTATGAAATAGTCATAATCTATACTAATATTATAAAAAGGTAACATTTGTTTGTAAGTTTGTATGTATGGGGTAATCTCCGGAAGTAATGAACAATTTTCAAAAATTCTTTCACCATTAGAAACCTACATTCACCCTGAGTAACATAGGCTATATTTATCCCCGTACTCCCACGGGAACGGGAACTACGCGGGTGAAACCGCGGGATGTCCGCTAGTTATACGTATATATAAAGTCGCGAATCATAAATTTAATCAGCAAAAAACCTGCAAATTACAAAAAGCTTAAGTAAATTTGAATTTCACGGGCTACCCTAGCGCTCCCCCTTAAGAAAGAAAACACATAATATTTACGCTAAACATACACGGCAAAAAAAAATAAGTACAATTATGGTGGAATAAAGATACTCACAAACATACATACATACATGAACACTGAAAACATAACACTTCTTTTTTTGGGCAGTCGTGTAAAAAGAAATAAAAATACTAGAGATAAAAAAAAAATACCTGTAACCCAGGGTAGCTAAAAAACGCTGTAACACAACGAACAATTTAGTAAATTGTAATAAACTGCAACATTGTCTGAATCGTAAATAAACATCGCCCCTTTCATAGCGTAAAATTAGGCATTACTGAGATGATTTAGACGGCAGTGTTTAGACGATAAAAAAGCTTTTTTACGGCAAAGTTATAACAAGCTTTGTTATAAAGAAGCATTTTTATTGAGACCGCCAAAAGTTATGAAAGGACCTAGTAAGTACTAAATGTAGGGAAGAAACGTAGTGATATTAATAGACGTGTGAAATATGGTTGAAGATATACATACCTACATATTACCTATATATTATACTCGTACCTGAAGTTGGAACAATCCTTGTCAGGAACACAATAACGTCGTATGAGGGTAATGTGGTAGGCCTATAAATAGGGAAACTGTAATCTATGCCTACTAATAATATAACTAGCGGACGTCACGTGGTTTTACCCGCGTAGTTCCCGTTCCTGACAGAGTACGGGGATAAAATATAGCCTATGTTACTCAGGGTGAATGTAGCTTTCTAACGGTGAAAGAATTTTTGAAATCGGCGCAGTAGTTTTTGAGTTTATTCATTACAAACATACACACACACACACACAAAAATACAAAAATGCAAATCTTTCCTCTTTATAATATTAGTGCAGATAATGCATAAGAGCCTGTTGTTTGACCGCGCTAATCTTTGGAACTTCCTGTAGGATCTGAAAAAAAAAATTGTCTTTGATTCCCCAATAAACCCGATTCTTGATCACACTAGGACCCTTTTTTCCGGATGGAAAATCATAAAATGACCCCTCCCGCTCTGTGCGTAGCGGAAGGGAGTGTCAGACGTGTACTGACTAAAACCCAACCATGTTCCTTCTTAGCCCTTTGTCTTCCCGCGTAATACGATACCATTTGGTAAGACTGGTTGTCAGACTTTTGGGGCCACTGACTACCTGTAACGGCTGCCAAAGATCTATAAATGACAGCCGGGACCAACAGCTTAACGTGCTTTCCGAGGCACGGAGGAAATTCGGTATGTACGGCCTAGGTATCTCTTTCGAACAGTCCCGCAGCCCCGGCAGGCATCGGCCCTTCCAGTTTGCTGCCATCTCTTCGAGGCGTTAGTAGATGTGCAGTTGAAACCATAGCACAGTTTGTAACAAAAATTAATTCGTTCGATAAAACGTGAACACGATTTTCGAAACTTCTCGTAACCTTGCCCTACACTACATAATGAGCTATAAATATTGATCATTTAGAATGGATTAAACCACTTAACCATATAAATCAACCACAGTAATTGGCTGGCATTAGCTAACCAATTTCTACTGTGCTCTACTGTTGCCGACCTATTCAACATGGTGTAGGTCGATTCATGGGTCATCAGCTCAGGTATAATCATCTAATTCAATTATTTAAGGACTAACAAATGTATCGGCAAGAGCTGTCCTGGGGGGGGGCGGACGGGGGTCCCGAAGTCATGACAAATCATCAAACTTCGCTAGCAACAGCATATTATTTAATTGTTGTACTTTGGAAGTGTGCGTAAGCCTAGTTGACCCCAAATCTTGAGCCATTCACGACACGACAGTAGTTTGAAACTATCTCTCAGTGTGTTCATCTTCAAGACAATGTTTGTTAATAATAAACTAGTTTATAGTTGTGGCCATATGTTGTTAACGATCCCTAGCGAACATCTAGTTTATTTAGCTTCCTTTATCGACTTGAGAAACTTCTAAATCATAGACATTTTCCTCTTCATAACGGTGCCAAAACTCTTTGAAGTGGTTATTTTCAGCCTCGTCTTTATTTATAAGAAAGTTTATTGTACGCACTTGAAAGTGAAAAGTTTTGAATCTCGTTTCGTGAAATATATTCTTAACAAGGAGTTTTCTGTGGTGGTTTTTTTTTCTCTTATTTGTAAAACTGATCGTGTAAGCGTTTATTAACAGAATAGTTACTTCTGCACACTAGATAAAATCTGTGATTTTCTTTTGTTTTTATGAGCTACCGATATTTCGACGCTGTTGCAAGCATCATGATCGCGGGAATACTGTATTCTTCTGTATTCTTTAAGTGTAGTGAAAAACCGTGAAAGTCTAAAACAGTGCATTATACACAGTTGTTTTTTTTAGGTCTTATAGTAAAAGTTCCCTTTCATTCCTTCGTCACATTAAGCTTACTATTCCTTTCAGTATTCTCATCATCATACCCTCATCCATTTATCTCTCAAGTCTTTCTTCCATATTTTTCTCAGCCGTCCCCTCGGCTGTTGTTCACTACCTTTCTAGAAAATTTTATCTTTCAAAATATATCCATCGTTTCTTCGACCATCCTCTATTCTTATAGCCAACCGCATTCATACTAAAAACGTGAATCACAAAGTCTTATTGCAATAGAAAACCTAAAATATTTATTAAAACTACCGGAAACTATGACAAAATGAATGTTTTCCCATGTTGATTGGCGAAGTCACGAATCGGAAACATTCTTTTACGGAACAGTGACTCCGTTGTTTCACCCAATTAGGTTATCTATGGGAAAGGGTCGAGGCCCTACCTTTCAGGTAACTTCATGTTGTCTTGGCCCAAGAAAACATGAACGTTTCTATTGGAAACAGGAGGCTTCAGGTAAATGAAAAGTTTTGCAGAGACCTTGTTTTTTAAGTTTTAATCGAATATCCACTTGATATTTATTTTTAATTCATGGACATTAGCCGTGTGGTATCCGGCAGAGTAGAATAGAACCAACCCATTACACTTACGGGTGTCGTATAAGGTGACTAATGTCTGAGACAAAACACCGGGCGCCTGCGTAGACCAGAGAATGGGCAGCAGCGTTTTCTGTTAGTCTTTCATCACTGCGATCTCCAATCCGTCCAAGCGTGGAGATTACGGCAAGTTCCTCCCATCATAGAAGAGGCTTATGTCCAGCAGTGGACGTTATGGGCTGTTGTTGTTGTTGTTGGACATTCGAAAAGAAAAAGATGAATCATTTCTTATACGACACCGTTTGTACGCGCGGTTTAGCGGAGGCTGTAAAGCGGTTTTTAAGTCGGTTTGCCGTATGGAGAAGCGTTGAGC
Source organism: Xestia xanthographa (assembly GCA_905147715.2). Taxonomy (NCBI): domain Eukaryota; kingdom Metazoa; phylum Arthropoda; class Insecta; order Lepidoptera; family Noctuidae; genus Xestia; species Xestia xanthographa. The sequence goes on along the minus strand of LR990649.1, from coordinate 10,368,983 downwards.
GTGGCAAACCGTATGAGTCTCGTTCAGTCATGCAGTCCGATCACAGACGTTGAAAGGAATGGACGCTGAAGTGGTAGCAGCAATTTGTTTACTATACAGGAAATCACTGAAAAACCTAATACAAACTACTTAACAGCAACACGTTACACCCTTAAGGCTGGGGTATCTGGCCGGGGTTGTGGGACTGTTCGAAAGAGATACCGTGGCCCCGGAACACAAAGGGCGATGAAGGAACATGGATGGGTTTTTAGTCAGCAAAAGTCTGACACTCCCTCCTGCTCCGCCCAGAGCGAGAGGAGTCATTTGATGGTTTCCCGGATCCGAAAAAAAAAAGGCTGGGGTATCTGCTAAATTAGCAACTCTATTTGTGGTGATTCAAACTTTGTTTGAAATACTGTTAGAATAAAGTTCTAATCAGCTTTCACTACAAATGGGTTGTTACGTCAGTCACTACAGGCCGAATAGTGCGAAATTAGTGGTTTTTTGCGTTGTACAAAAAATCTATTGATTGGATTAAAAAAAAATACACTCTCATGCTAATATGTTGCTTGTAGAATTATTTGCCAAAAAATCAGAATGATCGCATGTATTTTAGTATGATTCAAATATTTAATTATCCTATTAAATCTACTACTACACTACAGCAGTCCATAACGTCCACTGCTGGACATAAGCCTCTCCCATGATGGGAGGAATTTGCCGTAATCTCCACGCTCGCTTGGCAGGCGGATTGGAGATCGCAGTGATGAAAGACTAACAGCCTTATACGACACCCGTGAGTGTAATGGGTTGGTTGTATTCTACTCTGCCGGATACCACACGGCCACTAATAAATCATTAGATCAAAATGCCAATTGTACACTTTGTGAAGAAAAAAGTGACAAAAATATTTGTGTAAAAAAAATACTAAAACTTAATGCCGTATAGGAGTAGTTACGAAATTTCAAATAAAAAATACTTCACTTTGAATTTTTTTTTCATAAAGTAATAATAAAGTTAGATTTTTTTTTTGCATATTTATATTAACTCATCAAAGAGGAGTTACATCGAGAAAAGCTCTCGTTAGCAGATACCACCCCTATAATCCTTTATGCCTCAGTGATCCGCGCTGCTATTTAAACCACAGTCAGACTCCATTTTTGCACTAGAATTCTACGTAAGAAAGAATTGGGATTTACTAAACTTTTTATCTTAAACTAATCAACGTGAAAAACGTCGGTACTTTTAGCCGTAATTCAAAAGAATGACGCGTTTCTTCATGATAACAAATTGTGCTTGAACTTAGATCTATCGGTCGACTTCACAAACTTAATTTTTTTTTTATATAAATGGTTCTTTAAAGCGTACCGTGATAAAGCATATTTTTTCTTTTTTATAAACTTTGGAATATTTTTGTTGTTCACTAATCATCAATCGGCCTTTGCTTGGACCTAATTTACGAAGAGGTCTTTATGCCCTGATGGGCACTGAAACGAAGAGCATTGATCGCAACGTTTGCTCACATATACCTTCGTATACCTTCAAGATGTAGTTCCTGCAGTTGGTTATTGACATTATGGTACAAGTGTGTAATGTTGGTGATTACCGCTGAGACGCTATTGAGACCCGAGCCGTTAGGCAAGGGTCTAAGAGAGCCGAGGACGGTAATCATCAATACACACGTATCATACGACGTTTTTCAACCCACTTGTGAAGAAAACAATACTACAAAATCATTTTAACATCGAAATTTTTTTAAGAACAAAGGAACAACAAATAAAATAAAAAAAAACCCTACAGGTAACTCACTTGTGAATAACAGCAATGAAAAAGTCACAGTTTGATTACAGGTGTCATTATGTGCCTAATTGCGGTGAAATTAGAGCCATTTTATGAGCAAGTGTGTTTAAAAGAATAAAATACCATGGAACTCTTTTTAACAAATCGGGCTCAAAGAAAAGCCCAAACAACGCCGATTAATTAATTGTCGAAAAGGCGCTCAGATGAGATTAGTTAATTTATTCATACCGCGAGTTATCTGCCTATCCTTTTCCCAACTATGTCAGGATCGGCTTCCAGTCTAACCGGATGCAGCGTATTTGACATGCATGAAGCACATGATTCCCCTTGGTAGGACTGTCAGACCGTGACCGAATCCGAATGTGAAAGATCTACAAATGACAGCAGAGACCAACGGCTTAACCTGCTTTCCGATGCACAGAATCTCGATATGAATTGGATGGTCACCCATCTGCAGGCCGACCTCGGCTAGTGTTGCTTGACCACGAAGATCGACCCCCCATGTGTTTTTTATTGTTTACCCAGGAGCCCCTCTTATTTATACTACACGTGCCTACCATCTGCCATCTGCCTAGCCTTTTCCCAACTATTTTGGGGTCAGCTTCCAGTCTAACCAGATGCAGCTGAGTAGCAGTATTTTACGTGGAACGACTGCCTATCTGACCTCCACAACCCAGTTCATACTGGGTAATAATAATAATAAACCATTTATTTCAGGTAACAAAGACCCAAAGATAAATACCTTAGCCTAAAAATTCATACTAATAACAATTCGATGATGATGATTCGATTTTTGTAATACGATACCACTTTGGTAAGACTGGTTGTCAGACTTTTCGGGCCACTACCTGTTACGACTGTCGAAGATGGACAAATGACAGCCGGGACCCTCCGTGCTTTCCGAAGCACGGAGGAAACTCAGTATGTAAGGGTGGTCACCCATCCTGCCGGGGTTGCGGGACAGTTCAAAAAGATACCGCGGCCCCGGAACACTAAGGGCGATGAAGGAACATGGATGGGTTTTAGTCAGTAAAAGTCTGACACTCCCTCCTGCTCCACCCAGAGCGGGAGGAGTCATTTGATGATTTCCCACCCGAAAAAATAAAAAAAACGGGTGGTCACCCATCCACAGACCAACCTAGGCAAACCCGGCTTAACCTAAAGATCGACCCGAGCGGCTGTTATTATTTAGCCACGAGCTACACGTTCCTATGAACAACTAATTACCACAGAAAAGGGTAGTCACTTACACTTACACGCTACCTATGGCAAAATAAACAGAGCTGTGGCAACATACACAAGTAACAAGCCAACTCGTCAGTATCACATGAAATCGAATTATCCACTCAACCGATGTGTAGGAGTGCGGAGTATCGATAAACAAATATTGGCTACGACATGTGAAACTCGACTCTTCCAGTTTAAGCTGACCTCTCATTCAACGTAAAACCTATACAATGCCAGGTCGTGTTTGCGTAGGGTTGCCAGGTTTTTGATAATAACGAAGTAAATGGTTACGACGAGAGGGTGAATGCCGCTGTGGTGAATATAGGAAATAGAAACCTTTATTTTTGATTTTCCACATCACATTAAAGTTGGTCATGTATAAGTGAAACTGTGGCACCCTGCGAAACACGATTTCCCTTTTTTTCGCGATCGATAAAATTAGACAAAGGCAAGAATGAATTAGGCGTCATCATCAAAATCAATCAATCAATTCTCATCATCCTAACTGTGTTAGAGTAGGCTTAACGCTGATTGAGATGGACCTTCCATAACAGATGTTTGGGACTGCGGAACTATTCGAAAGAGATACCGAAACCCATCCATGTTCCTTCATCACCCTTTGTGATTTTTGTAATACGATACCACTTTGGTAAGACTGGTTGTCAGACTTCGGGCCACTACCTGTTACGACTGTCGAAGATGGACAAATGACAGCCGGGACCCTCCGTGCTTTCCGAAGAACGGAGGAAACTCAGTATGTAAGGGTGGTCACCCATCCTGCCGGGGTTGCGGGACAGTTCGAAAGAGATACCGCGGCCCCGGAACACTAAGGGTGATGAAGGAACATGGATGGGTTTTAGTCAGTAAAAGTCTCACACTCCCTCCTGCTCCGCCCGGAGCGGGAGGAGTCATTTGATGATTTCCCATCCGAAAAAAAAGGTGTATCGTAGCTGATAGGTCTACCAATACAAAAAAAAAAAAATCCTCTTTCGAAACCATCTTCAATGTGTTGAACGAATTTTACAGTCTAGTTGCAGCAAGACTTGGCGGGTCTGAAACTAACTTGCTCGAGGATTCATTTTGGGTCAATATTGATCATAATACGCTGTTGTCTGAGATACAGATATATTCATTTATCTAGTTCAGATATGTTTTGTCGGATTTCTGTTTATACAGAGTGTAAACAATCTCATCACGAAGCCGTCAACCAAGCATACTGTTTATCAAACTAATTAACTTTATGCAAAAATTATTGCTGGGAAACGGCTTTTTTTTTGGGGGTGAAAAATCATGTTTTGTGGTAAAACTCAATGTAACGCACTCAAAACATTGTGCTGATGGATGGATTGAATAATACGGGGGTCGTGGAGGTGTTTAAAGTAAAAATATTACATTCAAAACTTGTCATTTTAAAAAAAACTTAAACAAAAATCTCCCTTAATATCTCCGTAACTATAGAAAGTTCCCAGGTATGAAGTAGAACAAAAAAATGATCGCAATGACGAGGAGAACAAGTACCTTTCGGCTTCGTTAAGAGGTTTTTAGGGTTCCGTACCCAAAGGGTAAAAACGGAACCCTATTACTAAGACTTCGCTGTCTGTCCGTCTGTCCGTCTGTCCGTCTGTCTGTCACCAGGCTGTATCTCATGAACCGTGACAGCTAGACAGTTGAAATTTTCACAGATGATGTATTTCTGTTGCCGCTATAACAACAAATACTAAAAACATAATAAAATTAATATTTAAGGGGGGCTCCCATACAACAAACGTAATTTTTTTAAATAATGGTACGGAACCCTTCGTGCGCGAGTCCGACTCGCACTTGGCCGGTTTTTTACATCTTTTATAAGCAGCTCCTTTATGATAGTTTTTATGTAATTTATTAATTTCACTTTAATTGAATAAATTTTCTTATCTTATATACGGTTAAGCAACAGTTCCTCGAAAAGCTTTTATGTATGGCATAGCGAAGCTTTTTTTTATTAGGTGGACAAGCCCGCCACACTATTCCCAAGCCAGAATTAACAGTGGCGACCACCAGAAAAGCGCCGAGACAATGAAGCTCGACGAAGTCCGAGAGAAACAAATTAACTGTCTTGGATCTCGCAACGAAATTAATCAGAAAAGAATAGCAGAGGAGTAGGAAAAACATACATAACATAAACAGGCTGGAAGCCAATCCCTGCTCAGGCTGGAGGCTAAGCAAATGATGAGAGGAAGACAATATTTAAATAACTTACTTATTCGCCACGTTTCATTATAGTCTAAGATCCCTTACAGAACGACCGTTACCGAGCTTATGTCAATAAATATATTGCAAATGGGTTGACTAAAAAATGTCAGTCCAGAATATATATGATTAATTAGCAATTTAAAAATTATCCATTTTTGGATTTTTCTGGTTTGGTTAATATATAGACAAATTCCATAACAATAATAAAAGTATGAAGCCACACACACACACAACACACAAACACACAGGTTTCATAGTTTCGATTGGTATGGAATTTGTCTATTAGCCAAACCAGTGAAATGTTAAAAAAAAAAAAAGTATTCTGGGCTGAAATTCTGAAGTCAACCCATTTGCAATATATTTTTTGACAAATTTAATTTGATACAAAATACTTTTTATCCATTAAAATTAATTAAAATATAAGTCGTTCTTTAAGGGATCCTATACTATCGAGACGGAATGGGACGCTGTCACCTCCTTCTGCGAAGCAGTAATGCTAGAGAAAGAGGTGGTGGAACATGAGAGGGAGAGAACCTCACAGCGTCCCGGCCGCCGCGGGAGACGCCCCGGGCGTCGGGGGCCACCACGTGGCCCCCGGCCACCGTAGGCGCGGGCCTGTGGACGGTGGGCTATGAGCTAGCTCGCCGTCCGTCCGTCTCACGACGACAGGCCGTGTCGATGGCGCGTTCGTGTTTCACGCGCGCCTCAAAGAGAGTCAGCAATAGGAAGGGGTCCGCTAGGGCCGATGCCTGCCGGGGTTGCGGGACTGTTCGAAAGAGATACCGTGGCCCCGGAACACAAAGGGCGATGAAGGAACATGGATGGGTTTTAGTCAATAAAAGTCTGACACTCCCTCCTGCTCCGCCCAGAGCGAGAGGAGTCATTTAATGATTTTCCATCCGAAAAAATAAATAAATAAAAAAGGGATCGTATACTATTAACATAATTATTTGTGTATAGGCAGAAGGTACATTCAAAGGTGATGCTCGGATTGGAGCAAATCCGGTCCGAGCTAAATTAGGTCCTTTCACCACTCACACTCAATCTGATTGGTTCTTGATTAAAACACGAAAATAATTACTGAAGGTAAATAAAACATCGATTTCAAAGGTCTAAGGAAAAACCGATCGATTTTTAAGAAAATAAAACCAACACAGAAACCTACAAAATGAAAAGACTCAATTGATCACTGCTCTTTGAAATACCGTCCGTTTCTCGGACAAAAGGGATTGCATAAAATGTTGGTGATAGCTTATACAATAACTACTCCATTTCATCTGCCTGTCCTCAGCAGGATAATCGATAGCAAAATACATTGTTGGTTTTTTTCTGTTAAACTCAGATCATTGATAAAAACAAACTGATTAAGTAAATCAAATGCGTAAACTTCTTATAAGCAGTGAAGACTAACTTAGTGAGACTTTTCAACAGTCATCATCTGCCTAGCCTTTTCCCAACTTTATTGAGGTCACAGGAAACTCACGCGTATAGTGGGCATTATAATATATACTAGTATTTGCGTGGGTGCGCGAGCTGCGCGCAGCTCGCGTGTTGTCGTGTTCTTGAGAAGTATTCCTTACCATCATAAAATTTTGAGGATCCACAGGAATTCTTAAAATAATTGGAAAATCCGTTACAACTACCCCTAAATAAATATGAAAACCCTTAAGAACCCCTAAAACATTCTAAAACCTAATTCAATAAAAAAAAGTAAAAAAAAAAGTATTCATTAGAATCGTTAAAAGCTGAGTTACGCTTCACCCACTCAACCTTCGTTACGCTGCGGAGGTTGCCGGCTCGCTTCGCTCGCCACCACCCTCCGCTCCACTCGGTCTCGCAGGTTCGCTCCACTCAGAACCTACCACCACCGGACAGGTTTCGACGCCTACTATAATATTTGTTCAAGCACCCAATGGCTATCTCTAACCGTTACGAAGTTACAGCTCTTTCAATTTTAGGGGAGGTTGGGGAGGGGAGGATACCCTCCGTATACAAATTTAAACGCTCCTCAATAATAATTTATATAGTAAAAATCAAAAAGCCGCTACTAGTCTGGTAAATGAGTGCTCAAAAGGGGTGTGTGGTTGGAAAAGTCGAAAGCAGAAAATCTGACTTATGAACTTCGTTTGGACTAGTTAGAAGATAAACATATTAAAAGTCCTGACCCCTCCGAGGTGAGCCCGAGGGGGGGGCAAAGAAGGTCCCGTTTTTTGGTTTTTTGCTTATATCTCGACAACGATGCGTCGTATAAAATTTTGTTGTACTACATAATAAAACCTCATAAAATTCTCTACAACTTTGTTTGTCACACTTTTTATCTATCTCCAATATTTAAAAAAAAAAAATTTTGCCAAGTTGTAGAGAATTTTATCAGATTTCATTGTGTAGTACAACAAGTATTCGTGCGACACACCGTTTTCGAGATATAAACCAAAAACAACGAACGGGACAGATTGTAGGACAATTTTTTTAAAATTGATTGTTTTTCGGGGCTCATACCAATTCAACGATAAGAGATAGATAAAAAAATTTAAAAGCAAAGTTGAAGAAAATTTTATGAGATTTTATTATGTAGTACAACAAAATTTTATACGACGCATCGTTTTCGAGATATAAGCAAAAAACCAAAAAACGGGACCTTCTTTGCCCCCCCTCGGGCGCACCTCGGAGGGGTCAGGACTTTTAATATGTTTATCTTCTAACTAGTCCAAACAAAGTTCATAAGTCACATTTTCTGCTTTCAACTTTTCCAACCGCAATCATTCATTTACCGGACTATTACGTGTCCTAGTTTCCGAGATACGATGGGGGGAGGGGTGAAGGGGGGGGAGAGTGGGGAGTTTTGAAAAATGATTTTGACTAACGCGTTGCCCCTTTATATGAATCTGAATAAAAAAATGTTCCAAGTCTCTCAACTTCCGAGATCCGCCTAAAGGGGGGAGAAGGGGGACAAGTGGTTCACCTTTTGAAAACTGGTTTTTACTTTCCCGAGCCTCCTCCATACGAACCCGTAAAAAACAAAAAATACGGGTCTCTTAGTTTCCGAGATACGATAGGGGGGGGAGGAAGGGGGTGAAAAGGGGAGGTTTGGCACTTTTCCCATACTTGCGAGAGTTACTTGTTTACGAATCACCATCTGGGAGAACAATTATGTCAATGAGTGAGTGAGTCAGTGAGTGGTAATCGAGCTTTATCTAAATATATAAAAGAAGAAACTGACTGACTGACTGATTGACTGACTGACTGACTGACTGACTCATCTATCAACGCACAGCCCAAACCGCTGGGTCTACAGATTCCAAATTTGGCAAGTAGGTTCCTTATGTGGTCTAGGGGTGCACTAAGAAAGGATTTTTCAAAATTTATCCCCTAAAGGGGTTAAACGGGGCTCCAAAGTTTGTATGGGGAAACTAGATTAGTTAGACTATTTTATTCGAAACTTCACAGGAGTGCTCCTATTGATAAATGAGTAGAAACGGGTTTCAGGTTTTTTCAGAATTCAACCCCTAAGAGGGGGAAATGGGGTGGCAAAGTATAAAAATCAATGCACAGCCCAAACCGCTGAGTCTAGAGATTCCAAATTTGGCAAGTAGGTTCCTTATGTGGTCTAGGGGTGCACTAAGAAAGGATTTTTCAAAATTCAACCCCTAAGGGGGTTAAACGGGAATCCAAAGTTTGTATGGGTAAAACAAGATTAGTTAGACTATTTTATTCGAAACTTCACAGGAGTGCTCCTATTGATAAATGAGTAGAAACGGGTTTCAGGTTTTTTCAGAATTCAACCCCTAAGAGGGGGAAATGGGGTGGCCAAGTATAAAAATCAATGCACAGCCCAAACCGCTGAGTCTAGAGATTCCAAATTTGGCACAAAGGTTCTTTATGAGGTTTAGGGGTGCATTAAGAAAGGATTTTTCAAAATTCACCCCCTTAGGAGTTGGAACGGGAGTCCAAAGATTAAGTGGGGAAATAAGATTAGTTAGACTACTTTATTCGAAACTTAACAGGAGTACTCCTATCGATAAATGAGTTAACGTTTGTGTTTCAGTTTTTTTTCAGAATTCAACCCCTAAAGGGGGAAATGGGGTAACAAAGCCTGAACTTCAACATAGGTATTGTTTTTATGGTGAATTGGGTATTACAAAAACAACTATTTTAAGATTTAATGTGGCAGACCTGAAATACTATCATTCCCTGTTGGGGTGCGATGGGGTTGAAATGTCTAAAAACCAATATGGGTGTCGATACCGAGATTATCAGGGGTGCTGATTACGAAAATGGCATTTATTTTGAGATCCAGATGATAATGATTGTGATTACGATGATGATGATTGTGATAATGATGATTGTGATAACGATGATAATGATTGTGATTACAATGATAATAAGTGTGATAACGATGATGGTGATTGTGATAGTGATTGTGATTGTAATGGTGATTGTGACAGTGACGGTGATTGTGATAGTGTCGGTGATTGTGATGGTGATAGCGATGGTTGTGATAACGAGGACGGAGATTGTGATGATGATGATTTTGATTAAGATGATAATGATTGTGATTACGATGAAAATGATTGTGATAACGATGATGGTGATTGTGATAGTGATTTTGATGGTGATTGTGATGGTAATTGTGATGGTGATTGTGATGGTGATTGAGAAAGTGGCAGTGATTGTGATGGTGATAGCGATGGTGATGGTGATTGTGACAGTGATGGTGATTGTAATAATGATGTAGATTATTGTGATTACTATGATAATGATTGTGATAACGAGGGTAGTGATTGTGATGGTGATTGTGATGGTGATGGTGATTGTGATGGTGATTGTGATGGTGATTGTGATGGTGATTGTGATGGTGATTATGATTTTGATTGTGATAGTGTTGGTGATTGTGATAATGATGGTAATTGTGATAATGATTGTGGTTGAGATAGTGATGGCGAGATCATGATGATTGTGATTAAGATGATAGTGATTGTGATTACGATGATAATGATTGTGATTACGATTATAATGATTGTGATGACGAGGATGGATATTGTGATGATGATGATTGTGAATACAATGACAATGGTTGAGATTACGATGATAGTGATTGTGATAATGATGATAGCGATTGTGATTACGATGATAATGATTGTGATAACGATGATGGTGATTGTGATACTGATTTTGATGGTGATTGTGATGGTGATGATGATTGTGATAGTTATTCTGAGAGTGGTGGTGATTGTGATGGTGATAGCGATGGTGATTGTGATGGTGATTGTGATGGTAATTGTGATGGTCATTGTGATGGTGATTGTGAAGGTGATTGTGATGGTGATTGTGATGGTGATTGTGATGGTGATTGCGATGGTGATTGTGATGGTGATTGTGATGGTGATTGTGATGGTGATTGTGATGGTGATTGTGATGGTGATGTTGATTGTGATGGTGATTGTGATGGTGAATGAGATAGTGATGGTGAGTGTGATAACGACTGTGATTACGATGATAATTATTGTGATAACGATGATGGTGATTGTGATAGTTATTTTGATGGTGATTGTGATGGTGATGATGATTATGATAGTGATTGTGATAGCGATAGTGATGGGGATTGTGATGGTGCTTGTGATTGTGATAGTGATGGTGATTGTTATGGTGATTGTGATGGTGATTGAGATAGTGATGATGATGGTGAGTGTGATAATGACTGTGATTACGATGATAATTATTGTGATAACGATGATGGTGATTGTGATAGTTATTTTGATGGTGATTGTGATGGTGATGGTGATGGTGATTGTGATAGTGATTGTGATAGCGATAGTGATGGGGATGGTGATGGTGATTGTGATAGTGATGGTGATTGTGATTGCTATGGTGATTGTGATGGTGATTGTGATAATGATTGTGGTAATTATGGTGGTTGTGTTAATGATGATAATTGGTGATAATGATGGTGACTGTGATAGTGATGGTGATGGGGATAGTGATGGTGATTGTGATAGTGATAGTGATTGTGATAATGATGGCGGTTGTGATAGTGATGGTGATTGTGATAATAATAATTGTGATGATTATGAAATGTGGCACATAGATAGTTTATAACCTGGATTAACATGGAGGACACTATTATCGCTTTAGTATGATCCAGTGGGACAGTTACCGAACTTCACGCGGGCGAAGCCGCGGGCAACAGCTAGTATAGTATAAAAAATGTCGTGGATAACGATATCGTTTAATAAAAGTTGCTCAATTGACTATAGTAGTAGTGGGGCAAACGCCGTGACGTTATTTTGTAATGGCGGCACGTGGACAGAGTCGTTTTGGAAGTTGGGGATTGTCAAACGGAAAACTCGCATCGAGACGCGGACCAAGTCACTTTTCCAAAACGTAACTGTTGGTTTGCCTAATAGTTAAATCATGATCACCTGTTATTGTTTATTTAGTTTATCTGATTAAAAGTTAGGTTATATTTACACTTCTTGTTATAATTCAACGACACCTACGAAATGGATCCTTTACCACCGAATCAAGATGGTGACGACCCTATCGCTCCGCCGTCGCTGACGTCGTCATATATGTCTGTAAGGTATGGGCCAAAGTAGCCTGAAAATAAAGGTATTATTATTATTAAACCTCGATCCCGCCAGGTGGAAGGCAATGCATGAAGTCTACAGGGGAATAAGCGAACTTAGAAGCTGCATAGTTATATGAAGTAGGTTAGGTCATAGATATAGAAGGGAACACAGACGCTAGCAATAAGTTCCACACTTTGGCCGTAAGACAAATTCGTATTTGGATGCCAAGAACGGTGATTTACCATTTTTGGCATTAAAATTGGAGGACGCAATACATTTACAGTTTTTCATCCTAAAAGAAGGATTATTCGAATTCGTGTTACTTGGGTGTAAAATGTATAGAATGTTCTTTCACAACACCCTGATGACCAATTATTTGCCAGACATTTAATTTTCACCATCCCGTCCCCGCCCTGACGCGTCGACACTTGGATAAAAATACCTAAAGGGTATTAAATGTCATTTTTATCGGGGGTTTTTGAATTTTCAAAGACGATTTTAATTTCTACTTATAGGTTTTGTATACCTATAGCTTGTTTAAACGATAACCGAAACTGTAGTAGACAAAACATGTAAAATAGATGTTTTATAACTTGGTTTAAACACGCACTGCAACAAATGACAAAATGTTTTTGTTTGTTGTTTACTGGGACACAATTCTTGTAAATAAATTAATAAGTCATACATTTCAGGTATAATTCCGTATTTCGCAGCCTCCAAATCAGTGTTGATCTATGTTGTCTTCGCTACCTTATCAAAAATTCTCTGCGGATGCTCGGAACTTTATATCAGTCTTAGCAGAGATTTATTGCAGCACCTACATCTGGAAAATATTAGTACTTTAGGAGCCCACATGAAAATAAATATGGCAACTGGAATATTGTTTCATTACCTATTAAATCTCATGAGTATATTGCTAATCTTCACTCATATTATTAAGAGGAAAGATTTTTATTTTTGTTTGTAATGAATAAACTCAAAAAACTTCTGCGCGATTTCAAAATAGTACATTTTGATACAAGTGGAGAAAGTTTTTTATTGCATTCGAGGCGGAATTATAACACCCGAGCCATAGGCGAGGGTGTTTTTGAGCCGAGAATTGCAATAACAAATGTCCACGTGTATCAAACGACGTTTTTCAATACACTTTTGAAGAAATAAAATAAAATATAAGTAACGAAAAATATTTTGTCACGAACTATGAAACTTGGTTTTAATTTTCTTTTTTTTTTCGGGCTTTGGTTTCGCCAGGTTGAAGGAGAGGCAATGGTATGAAGCCGTTAACCAGCCTAATATAAAAAAATAGATTTATTTTATATTTTTGAATTCAGAACACAAATAAATGTTAATTTGTGTATAAAAGTAACTATTAGTTTTAAATAATCATGTTTATCTATGATTATTCTATTTATAAACACGATTTGAATATTTAAAAAATATTGTTGCCGTAAAGACGCGTGTGCCTTGTAAAAATTAAAAAAAAACATTCACCTCAGACTTTAGGCATTGAACCAATTTGGACTAAGGATAGGTATCTGTAGCAATTTTCATTTCATCATTTTGGAAAAAATCGCACCCGTGTGAAATACATTGCATGTTGTACCTAATCGTAGTGCGTTAAGGACCAGTTTTCGAGGAAGTGTATTGAAAACTCTTTTACCATTAGAAAGCTACATTCACCCTGAGTAACATATGCTATATTTTATCCCCGCGTCCCCGTACTCCCACCGGAACGGAAACTACGCGGGTGAAACGCGTGACGTCCGCTAGTTATAAATACTCGTCGTATTCAAAATTTGAATGTTTGTATGTTTGTTATTGAATCACGCAAAAACGGGTTTACGGATTTGGATACAATTTGGCACTCGGTTAGTTTTTAATTAGGATTAACACACAAGATGCTTTTTATCCTGGTTCACGCAGACGAAGTTAAGCAAAACTGGTCATTAATAAAATAAACTCTTCGTCTGTTTACGTTATTTATATTTATTAGTTTTATAACTTACTAAATCAACACGATTTGAACTTAGCTGTATTTAAAGTTAGGTAGGTAACTACAGAAAATAAATAAAACATTTTTTCAATATAAAACATTTATCCGTCTGAAGTAAAACCGCTTTAATTTCACAAGACGGACAATATCGAATCGGCTTCAGTTTACTTACGCTCAATTGCTCTGATTTCCCATGAGCAGTATAAGCACGCAATTCTCCCTTACTCTATAGAACCCATATCGAACCAAACAATCTTCTAAAACTTACCGAATATTACAGATATTTAAATTTCCTTGTCTCAATATAAATTCAAACAGAGAACCTGCCATCTTAAATCTTCACCAAACTTGGCTGACTGGTAGAGAATGCCTAAGGCATAATGGATAGCATAATCTTCATTATGTACACCATACAAATATACATTTTACGTACGCCTTTGTACCTTATTTCTGTGCATGAAGTTACATCACAAGCAAAACATGAAGTGGAAAAATCTGTAATGAATATCGCGCATTACTATTGATTACAAAAACATTATAATGCAACTACCGTTTATCATTATTAATTAATGTTCAATAAAACCTGACAATAACCCATTTTGACATTAGGTATACTTAAATCTGTTTTATTATTAACCATCCACGTTCATAATGCACAGTAAATTTATCGTATCAACTCGGAAAATGACGTTTCCAATTTCCAACAAATTAAGCATTAATAAAATGAACAGACCGTATGAATGTTATATGCGTGAATTACGTCATTTTAAAAGCACATTTGGGATTATAGAAAGCCGATGAATTAGTATTCGGCTATGTTGTCCTCTATTTAGGTCACTAGGTACATTGTACATGGTATGCTGACATAAATTCCACCATACATGGAGTGGATACATACCTACAAGTTGTAAAAGAACCCTTCTTGAACCCGTCAACCATGCATGCATGCATGTACATTCAAACTAAGTTACTAAGTTCCTTGTGGGGCTCCACATCGCTGTCAATGTGGTGAAGCAGTCGACTGCCTCGGACACCATGGCCTTTCTTGCAGTAAGAGTGCAGGTCGGATAGCGCGGCACGCTAGCATTAATGATCTCATCCGCCGGGGTGCCAGCTGTATTAGAACCCACTGACTTGGCACGCGTCGATGGCAAGAGACCAGATGGTAGGACCATAATGCCATGGAAGTTGGGTAGGCCTTTGGTGTGGGACGCAACTTGCGTCGACACCCTTGCGCCATCCCATCTTCCTAGCACAGTGTGCTGCGCTGGGGCGGCTGCTGCAGGTGCTGAAAACCTCAAACGGTGCAAATACAATAATTTTATTGGTAAGTAATTAATTATTATGTGTTTGAGCCGTTTGGGGTTGAAACACTAGGGCCATGGGGTCCGAGTACCCACCTAGTTTTTCGAGAAATCGCCAAACGGTTGGTCGACTGTTCACGTGACCAGAGGGCGGGCCTATTTTTTGGCCAAAGAATCAGCATTGCCATCCAACGTGCAGGCAATACTACCAGCCTTCTGGGCACTTTTCCTGTTGACAGCGATGTGGACGAATTTTTCGACACCCTGTAACCCTTTTTGATACTTGTAAATATTTATATTTCTATTATAGAGTTAGTATGTAAATAACTAAGTTACTCGACGCATTGTTTTTTGCCGGGATACGACTTTTATTTTTGGAGTCTACACTCCAAAAATAAAAGTGACAAAAGAAAGAAGAGTGAAGAGAGAAGAGAGAGAGAGAGAGTGGAGAGTGGAGAGTGAAGTGACGTTAACCGTGATTTACCTACGTAAATCACGGTTAACGGCAGAACTCGATCACTAAAACCATTGTGCTGATGGAAGCATTGATTTTGATTGCATTGTACACGGGTCAAGGAAGGTATCAAAAATAAAGTTAGAACGTTATAATCTTGTATTTTTTTTAAACTTCCAATATATCCGTAACTAGAAGGTTCCCGAATATATTAATAACTAGGGGACGTCATGCGGTTCCACCCGCGTAGTTCCCGTTTCCGTGGGAGTACGGAGATAAAATAAAGCTTATGTTACTCAAGGTGAATGTGGCTTTCTAATGGTGAAAGAATTTTTGAAATTGGCGCAGTAGTTTTTAAGTTTATTCATTACAAACATACACACACACAAAAATACAAATCTTTCCTCTTTATAATATTAGTGTAGATGTAGACGACAGAATAGTACATTTTGATACAAGTGGAGAAAGTTTTTTATTGCATTCGAGGCGGAATTATAACACACGAGCCGTAGGCGAGGGTGTTTTTGAGCCGAGAATTGCAATAATAAATGTCCACGTGTATCAAACGACGTTGTTCAATACACTTTTGAAGAAATAAAATAAAATAACGAAAAATATTTTTGTCTCGAACCATGAAACTAAGACTTTCATTTATTTTTTTTTGGCGCTTTGGTTTCGGCAGTTTGAAGGAGAGGCAAAGGTATGAAGCCGTTAAACAGCCTAATAATATAAAAAATAGATTTATTTTATATTTTTGAATTAAGAACACAAATAAATGTTAATTTGTGTATAAAAGTAACTATTAGTTTTTAATAATCATGTTTATCTATGATATTCTATTTATAAACACAATTTGAATATTCAAAAAATATTTATGCCATATAGACGCGTAGTGCTTTGCAGGGATTAAAAAAAAAACATTCACCTCAGACTATAGGCATTGAACCAATTTGGACTTAGTATAGGTATAGTTATCTGTGGCAATTTTCATTCCCGCACACGTGCGGGAAAGTGGAGAAAATCGCACGCGTGTGAAATACATTGCATGTTGTACCTAATCGTAGTGCGTTATGGACCAGTTTTCGAGGAAGTGTATTGAAAAATATGTAGTTGCATTGACAGGGAGAACTATAGCGCCTTTCGGTTTCGTTTTGAATACATACACAGAGTGAACGAAACAGACTCGTTAGTTCCAACCTGCTTCAATTTGGTGCAGGTGACACCGGCCACATATCGAAGCAATTTTCTCGTGAAATGCGATTGCAACTCCGAGAAAAGATCTATTTCATAATATGTATAGTTGGTGCCATTTAAGATGACAATAGTGGTCATTGCCCTTTCCCTAATATCTCGTCGTACGAACCAAAACAAATGAACCCATGCATCGTTTTTCGTTAGAAAAAATGTTGAAGATCACGATAGATGACGATTCAAGACTTGAGCAGCTTATTTTTGGTTTTCAAAGTTAAGAACGTTAGTTTTCAAAGTTAAATTTAGGTGGGTCAATAACCGCTTTTATAATCTTAGCTGGCAGCAACTATAGTATGGTTTTGAAAAGACCACGTCGCCATCTGTTACACCATACAATTTCTGTCAATGCTTTTGGAGAAAATCGCTTTTGAATTTGCGTATTTGTTAGGTATCTATGCTCGTACCTCGATTTGTGGTACAAGAAGTTTTTTTTTTGCCTTTAGTTTTATATTGAAAACGTTTTTCTGAAAAGTTTTAGTTAAGTTGATGGCAATAGGTTCGACCCATACACATAGGCCAAATATGAATTTCCTAACTATATAATTATGTTCTATAGGTGCCAAATGTTCGTTTTTTTTTGCTTCGCTTGTTCATTCTAATTAACACTGCGCTGTCGATTGTCTATTTTCCACTTCATCCTGATGGAATCAGATGCTTCTTCCATTTGTTTCTCAAGTCAGTGCGATTCACAGAATTTTATTTACTGAATTAAACACAATGGGGAGGCTAACTGTGGAAATAATGGCGCTAGCATGTTGGTACCCAAACATAGTCATCGGTTGAAAATGTGGTGATGTCATTTTATATTTCAAAATAGTTAACCTCATTGGTCAGATTGAGACCAACGATGGTGGCGCCATCTGAGATTTACTTTGCCTTAGCAATCCTATTGAAAAGATACAAAGAAGAGTGTCAATTGTCTTTTTTATCTATTATTATTTTTGTGTCAAATTCATAACAGCCAATTAAACTAACAGTCATCGTATAGCTAAAAACGACATAAAAAACCGTCAAAACCGGACACTGAAAGCAAAAACTAAAAACCTTTTAGTCTAAATCTCTTGCATTTTTTTCCTCGGATATAAAAGTAAATTAATTCAATTCCAATTTTTGAATGCACGTTTTTTGCCTGTAGAATAAAATTACCTAAAAGGTTTTTTTTTAGAGAAATAACAGAGAAACTACTGCAAAAGCCCACAAAATGCTTTTGTAGGCTTTTGCAGTAGTTTGTTAGTATTTTCGTTAGCTCTTTTTACAAATGACTGTAATAGAAGTGAGTTTATTGCTTTCAACCGGACCCAAATGTGAGTGGGTCCGCTTATTCCGCTTATACTTTGAACTAACTGGGAATCAGACGATAGACCTCCAGATCGCTTCGATTCGGAAAGTCGTATGTCTCGCTCGCTTTCGTAATGCCAACAAAAGATAGACATAGGTACGACTTGTCGCATCGAAATCGAATCGTAGCGTTTGTAAATAGCTATGCTGATCTGCAATAGTCGCACATAGGCCGTAAATTATCGGCAAGTTTAATAAAAAAGATGCCGTCTGGTGCCTATCCGGCAGAGTAGAATAGAACCAACCCATTACACTCACGGGTGTCGTATAAGGCGACTAATGTCTGAGGCAGAACACCTTGCGCCTCCGTAGACCAGAGAATGGGCAGCAGCGTTTTCTGTTAGTCTTTCATCACTGCGATCTCCAATCCGCAAGCGTGGAGATTACGGCAAATTCCTCCCATCATGGGAGAGGCTTATGTCCAGCAGTGGACGTTATGGGCTGTTGTTGTTGTAATAAAAAAGATGAGTAGCAAAATACGAAAAGTAAGTATTTCCATCAGGACTGGTAGGAACTGAAACATTATTAATTAAAATATAATCTCCAACCTAAGTAAACATAATGGCAACAGTGGCTTTGAATAAGCTATCGTTGTACCGTAGTAAACAGGTACATTCCACGGCCTGACCAGGCCCATTTAACGTGCCTCAAATTCTGTTTACAGTACAAAATGAAATATTCTAAATTCCTGCATACTTTATTACATAGGAACCGGCAAACATTGCCTTGTTAATGTGGCTTATGTATTCTCAAACGGGTACTTTGAGTTGTTCAGTGGTTACATATTTAACTGGCAAATACTCCGACGTCACGCCACTCGCTTATCCTTCAAAAAAAAGATTCGTACTTATCGCAAGCTAGCTTTTGCCTACGGTTCCGCTCACGTTATGGTTGTGGAAATTAACCCAAGGGAACTTGTAGGATAGGCATTAGCTTACCGTTAATGAAAGAATTTTCGGAATCGGATCAGTAGTTCCGAAGATTACTCTAAATAGAATATGTATAAGCTGGGTAAGTGTGCGTATCTACTTGAAATCTAACCTCGTGCGCGGCAATCGGTTTCCACTATCAAGTACTACGACACCTAATGGAATATGATCGTCTCGTGAATTCTTTTTTCTGAACAAATGAGTGACAAATGATCGCTTTGGTTACGATCCGGCCTTGGTCATCTTCATCATCATTTCAACCTAAAGATGTCCACTGGTAACGTGCGTCGCAATTTTGTAGCATCGTATAAGTCTTTGTAGCATCGATTTTCCGTATTGTACTCGGTATAATTCTTTATCGATATTTTGTGCATCGAGATTCCGTATTCTACTCCTGCTGGACATAGGTCTCCCCCAAAGGGAGGGTTTTGCCACAATCGCCACCCTGGACGGGCGGGTAACCGATCGCAGTACCGTTGTTACAAAATCACAGAGAACGCTGCGGCCAATTCTAACTAGTGATTAACAAAAACAACAGTAGTTCCATCATGGAACTGTTAATCTTACAACACTGAAGGTTTACTTTTTCGTTCGTTTGTCATTTAGTCCTAATAAATATTCGTACTCTGCATTTGACTTTTTGTCCGTTCAG
This sequence comes from Xestia xanthographa, assembly GCA_905147715.2. Taxonomy (NCBI): domain Eukaryota; kingdom Metazoa; phylum Arthropoda; class Insecta; order Lepidoptera; family Noctuidae; genus Xestia; species Xestia xanthographa. Next base: position 10,349,255 of record LR990649.1, on the reverse strand, counting down.
TCCTATTGAATTTTGTCTGAAATTAGTAGTACGAAAATAACTTTTTTGTCCGTTTAGTTCAATTATATAGCAGATAGTAGTATTAGATGGATTTTTTTCTCCGTTTAGTCCTTCTAGTAGAACTGAACGGTAGGAACTATACGGACACATTCTTTTGTCCGTTCAGTCCTATTGAATTTTGTCTGAAATTAGAGTAGTACGAAAAGACCTTTTTTGTCCGTTTAGTTTAATTAAAATTCATACCGCAGATAGTAGTACTAAAAGTATTTTTTTCTCCGTTTAGTCCTACTAGTAGAACTGAACGGTAGAACTATACGGACACAATCCAATTCTCTGGTAATGAAGACAAATTACGAAATTACTACTTTGACCGTCTGCAGCTGTATTATTATTCGAAGATAGCTTTGAATTAATTAGCTGCATCCGGTAAAACTGGAAGCCGACCCCAACACAGTTGGGAAAAGGCTAGGCAGATGATGATGATGAGCTTTGAATTAATTATTAACCTTCAAAAGATTTTTTCTTTAACACTGTTTTAAGCTTTCACAGTTCATAAATTTACTTAAAATGTCACTTACGGGATATCTTCCGTGATTATAGATTATTTTTGAGCTCCCGATTATTTTTGAGCTCCCGATTATTTTTGTCTGCTCTTAACAATTTATTTTCCATTCACCCGCATTCTCCAGTTAACCCGCGATCATGGCGCTTGCAACAGCGTCGAAATATCAGAAGCTCAAAAATAATCAATAATCACGGAAGATATCCCGTAAGAGACATTTTAAGTAATAGTACATTGTTACCCTAGGGGTGAAAGTAACTTATTTAGTCCCGAGACGGGGTTTGGTGCCCGAGCGAAGCGAGGGCGCTAATAGTTCGAGGGACTAAATAAGTCTTTAACCCGAGGTAAACACTGTGCTTTTCATTACGAATACAAGGAAAGTAAAAAAAAAACATACAACTCAAAAAAACTAATGAAGATCGGAATTCGAATGGGGTAGATGACACACCAATCAATTGAGATACTTTTTAAGAGCTGTTAAAACGCGGTTCTCTAATAGACTTTGTATGGCAATAGCCTACTGTGACGTCACTGTTTATTCAACTCAATGACTCGACTATTTAATTGATTTCAAAGCAACTAAAAATCGAATTTGGCAATTAATTGAAAATAAATCGGGTTTTCAGGCCCAAAATAAAGTGTTTTTTTAGAGAAAGGTGTCTTGGAATTATTGTTTTATGGTGTCATCTATCCTTTTGCCGCTTTCCCACCTATTTTGCTTTTTTGTCTGTGGCCGGCCAGCTATTCAGCCAACACCTATTTTTCATTTTCATCATCGAAAAATGGTAAATATTTTTCCCAAATCTATGTTATTTTATAGAAATACTTGAAACTTAATTATAATAAAGATATTTAAAATATATATATTCTTTAATTAATACTTAACTTTATGTTATTTCAATTTTACATCGTGGCTGTATAGAAAGTTGGAACATGGTTCAATAGAAAAATGAACCATTTTTTTAAATAATTTGACAGCTGTCAGTTGAAAACGATTCTCCCTAGGGTTGAAAAGTATTACTTTCAACCCGCTCCTCAGGCAACTTCAGACCTACTTTCAGAGTATGAGTAATGAAAAGTTTTTTTCTTGTTTTCACCCATCCTACATTTAGTACAAACTCAGCAGAAGACAGTATTGTCGATTTGTCATTTGTCATATGGCTATTCCGAGACAAGCCCGTTAAACACATTTTCGTTTTTCCCACATAAATATTTGAACGGTTTTCCGTTCTACAATATTTATGACGTACAAAACCCAACAAAATCCTTTATAATAACATTTATTTATAGATTTAATTGCAACCAATTACACAAACAGGAAACGCAGAATTGTGTCAAACAAACACGGTCATAATAATAAATAAAGTCTTGCAAGCAGGGATTCCTACAAAATATAATACTATTTGTTTACCTTACATAATATTGTTTGTTTACCTCGTTGATATACTATAAATAAGTAGCAAAGCATCCTTGCAGCACATTACTTCAAGACTCGTTGGGAAGTAAGCAAGTATTACCATGAAGCTCTTCGTCATGTTCGTGGTTGTCGCGTTTCTCGCCGGGTTGTTATCAGCGCAACCGGTTGACAGTTCAACAACCAACCAACTACAAACTTCTGGAGTCCAACGGTTCAAGAGAATGGCGACTCTGCTGAAATGTCCAGAAAATTACACAAAAATAAATAAGAAATGCATTCATTGCGATATGTAAGTAGAAAAACTACTTTAATACCTCTATATTTACAATTTTCGTGTCACTTCTCGAGTAGTCACAAGCACCACTGCCGAGCATTAGCCCTTGGGTTCGATTCCCGGGTCAGGCAAATTGTTATTTTTGTTTTTTCCGGAATTTCTTAGAGTCTGGATATGTGCCCGCATGATGGCAACAGGCTCACTCCTTAATACATGGGACTTAAACATAACTGGTAAAATGAAGTGATTACAGGTTTAGGATTATGTAAAAAGATCGTTGAAAGTTTTCCTGTTTCCACTTGATTCATTAAACTTAGTAACAGGATAACTTGTTATAAATAATTTTCTATACGTACGTATATAGATGTTTTGCTGGCTTAGAGGATGCACGTGTGACTCCGGAGCATCAGGTCCCGGGTTCGATTCCCAGTAGAGCAATATTATCAAGTTTTTCACTTTGGGTTTTTGTATAAAGCGACTACAGGAGCTAAATTAGCAACTCTATTTGTGGTGGTTCAAACTTCGTTTGAAATACTGTTAGATTCAAGTTCTAATCAGCTTGCACTACAAAGTGGTTGTAACGGCAGTCACTGCGGGCCGAATAGTGCGAAATGAGTGGTTTTTTTTGCGATTTACAAAAAATCTATTGATTGGACAAAAAAAACTAAAACACTATCATGCTAAATGTTGCTTGTTAAGAATTATTTTCCAAAAAATCAGAATTATCGCATGTATCTTAGTATGGTTTTTACTAGTTAAAAGAAATTTTTAGAGATAAGTTTTTGTGATATTTATTATCGAGTAAAATTAGTTGTATTATGTTTTCAAAACACTATCATACTAGCATAATATCCTGAAGAATATCACATACTAGCTGACGTCCCGCGGTTTCACCCGCGTAGTTCCCGTTCCCGTGCGAGTACGGGAATAAAATATAGCACTCACGAATAATGTAGCTTTCTACCAGTGAAAGAATTTTTGAAATCGGTTCATTACTTCCGGAGATTACCCCCTACATACAAACTTACGAACAAATGTTACCTCTATAATATTAGTATAGATTTTTCTGGTTTGTTTATTGCAGTGAATCATATGCTTTTTTGCATTATAAAACTCGCGTTTTGCTCCTGTAGTCCCCTTAATCCATCAGGAACTTGTCGGTAGCCGCCCGAAGTCTAGATTTGTGATGGTCGATGGCAAAGGGTTCGATTCCCAGGTCGGGCAAAGTGTTATTGGGTTTTTCTATCAGGAAATCTCAGTAGCAGTCACGGAGTCAGGGATCGTGCCCAGTTGATGTCAATAGGCTCGACCTCAATGACATCATCTGCCTGCCTTTTCCCAACTATGTTGGGGTCGGCTCCCAGTTTTACCGGATGCAGCTGAATACCAGTATTTTACATGGAGCGACTGCCTATCTGACCTCCACAACCCAGTTAGTACCGGGTAATACGATACCCCTTGCAGACTGATTGTCAGACTTTTTGGGCCTCTGACTACCTAACGACTGTCAAAGATTTACTAATGACAGCCGGGACCAATGGCTTAACATGCTTTTCGAGACACGGAGGAAACTCGATCGGTAGGTATGTAATGGGTGGTCATACCTAACGACTGTCAAAGATCTACAAATGACAGCCGGGACCAACGGCTTAACATGCTTTCCGAGGCACGGAGGAAACTCGGTATGTAATTGGTGGTCACCCATCCACAGACCAACCTAGGCAAGCACGGCTTAACCTAACGATCGATACGAGCGACTGTTATTATTTAGCCACGAGCTCCTCTAATCAATGACATGGGACTTACATATAACAGGCGAACTATGGATGCACTGTTAGGTACACCTCTGCCTATCCCTTTATGTATTACAGGCGTGATGTTATGCTATGATTTAGATTATTTGAGCCAGATATCAATAAAACACTGGCCTGCAAAAATAAGTATCACACTTCGAAAATTTCATTTATTTCTAAACTCTATAGAAGTTAGAGATTTAAATAAAAAACGTTTTATAGCAATTTTTATGTACGTTTACAAAATTAAACTCTTTTTGGAGTCCTTTTTGTTTCGAAAGTATCTTGTGTACTTAGAAAATTATTGCAATTTTAAAAGTGTGATACTTATTTTAGCAGGCCGGTGTATTCCAGTTTTTATTAACATACTTCTTGAGTCAACACATTTCTCGCTTGATTGGCCATCTTTCTCAATACGATTTACAGTATGTGTGAACATACTGTAAATCGTATTATCTTGCCATACGAGAAGTGTGAGCTCACTTTTCTCACTGTAAACATTTGTTCACGCGATCTAAGTGCGGGCTATCGAACTACTCAAATCTTTGTTCACAATCAAGCTTTGGTTGGTTACCCAGTTTATTGTTAAGTATTTGATCAACCAACTAAAGGCCAAGTTCACCGAAAAGATAACAGTCTGATTATCTAAAAACAGCTGTTTAAAACACATTTTCATGTTCAAAAATGTGTTTTAAACAGCTGTTTTTAGATAATCAGACTGTTTTCTTTTCGGTGAACTTGGCCCCAAGTCAATCTATATTTGGTTAATCCATACTTCTATAGTAGTATTATAAATGCGAAATTAACTCTAAAGTAAAGTAAAGTTTATTTTTTTTGTTACGACTAAACAGCTGATCGTAATGAAATTTGGCAAGGAGATAGATAATATCCTAGGAAAGGATATAAATTATCTTACTTTTTTCTCACACATAAACATCAACCTTTCCACGCGAACGAAATCGCGGGAAACATTTATCTATACTAATATTATAAAGAGGTAAAATTTGTTTGTATGTTTGTAAGTTTGTATGTAGGGGGTAATCTCCGGAAGTAATGAACTAATTTTAAAAATTGACTGGTAGAAAGCTACATTATTCGTGAGTGCTATAGGCTATATTTTATTCCCGTACTCCCACGGGAACGGGAACTACGCGGGTGAAACCGCGGGAGGTCAGCTAGTCAACTATAAAAATACATTATCGAAACTTGTAGTCTTGAATGGCTTTAATAACGATACATTAATTTTCACAGATACGAGAAAATAACGGAACAAGACTGTCCAGGGAGGCTGCAGTACAAAGGATCGCAGAAATATTACATCTTTTAAGTGCCTAATTTACTGTCTTCAAAGAAAACTCACCTTTATTACGTTCCTGTTAAAATATATTGTTATGTTTGCATATTTATCGGTTGTTTTAATTATTTAGTTGGATTTCTTGTACATTTCTTCAACGCAGTGTTTAGTTTTATTCCACTGAGATTTAATATGATAGAAAGGCTATCTGAATACAGGTGCCATAAAAATACAGTGGAAAGTTGAGTTGGTGAGTGTGTTCATTTTGTATTTTTTACCGGGAATCGCCCCGGTAAAAAAATACAAAATGAACACACAAATTAAAAAAATGGCACACTCACAAACAAATTTTTAAAAAATGGCACACTAACAGACAAATTTAAAAAAAATGGCACACTCACACCTAGCTCGCCACAACTCAATTCACAAGTTACCTACTTTAGTTTCCACTAAGCTATCGACAGTCCCCAAAGACTGTCCTACATTTTTTTTTTCCATTAACTAATGTAGAACTCTACCGTAGAAATCTGTAGTAGAACTAGTAATGAACCAGAAAGATGACAATAACATATCTACCAAAAAATCAAACTTTAGACCATTTTAATTTAGTTACAAATTTAGTCAATAATTCACTGCTGGCTATTACGAAATTCCCCTGACTATCATTAAAAATAATATTGACATATTGCCAACTCTATTAGCATCGTTTTATAATGAGCGTATCGAGGCAGGCCTATTCCCATCATTTGCCTTTTTTAGGGTTCCGTACCCAAAGGGTAAAAACAGAACCCTATTACTAAGACTTCGCTGTCTGTCCGTCTGTCTGTCCGTCTGTCCGTCTGTCTGTCACCAGGCTGTATCTCATGAACCGTGAAAGCTAGACAGTTGAAATTTTCACAGATGATGTATTACTGTTGCCGCTATAATAACAAATACTAAATATAGTCAATGGTACGGAACCCTTCGTGTGCGAGTCCGACTCGCACTTGGCCGGTTTTTAAACTTTCACGATCAGAACACATTATAAAACACATGTAAACGGGTATTTACTTATCACGAATTTTACCTTTAATAAGCCCAACGTTTCGACCGGATTGCACCAGCCGTGGTCGAGTCTTCCCGCGACCACGGCTGGTGCAATATTAAAGGTCGCGCTTATATTAAAGGTAAAATTCGCGATAAATACCCGTTTAAATGTGTTTTATAATGTATTTCCATCAGTTCAAAATCACTTTTAAGCTGGGAATAGAAAATGGACATGGATATCGCCTGATAAAAAAACAAGAAACGAGATCGACTTCATACTTTCCAATTAACCAAACCAATTCGAAAATGTAGAGGTCCTAAACAACATAACCCACTCTAGCGACCACAGATTAGTACGAGCAACAATAACACTGAAAACTAAAACGAAAAAACGAATAAATTTCAACAAGGCTCCACAGATGATTAAATCAGAAGAAGAACAGAAATATTATATAAAAATACTGCAAGAAAAAATTAAAAACCTAAACAATGACGATTCTGTTGAAACTTACCATGAAAAAATTCATCAAGCCATAACTCATAGTATACAAGAAGCTCAATCAAATATTGTAAATCAAAAGAAAGATATTATAAGCAACGAAACAAAAGAATTAATTTCCAAACGTCACAAACTACAAAACAAGAAGAACCTGACGAAAGAAGAAAAAAACCAACTAAAATTACTATATAAGACAACAAACAAGAGTATCAAAAATGATTATAAAACACATATAATGAAAATAATAGAAAACTTCCTCGTAACAAAAGGAAGCACAAAAAAAGCTGGAAGATTATTAAATAAAGAAAAAACCTGGATTCCAAAACTAAGCTCAAGTCACAACAACAACAAATTACAATCACGATCAGAAATTATAAAAATTGCTACAGATTACTACCGAACTCTATATAGCACTCCGAAAACTACACCATCGGAAACCAAACAAACTTCAAACTTACAGACAGACTTAGAGATAAAACTATTCGACGAAGCAGAAATCGTTGGCAATATTGAAAAATTAAAATCTGATAAAAGCCCTGGGCCAGACAACCTATCAAACGAAATGATAAAACTGTCCAGATATGTTCTTTCTTCACCACTGACACATCTCTTCAACAAAATACTAAGAGAAGAAACTGTCCCGAAATCATGGGTGCTATCCGACATAATACTTTTGTATAAGAAAGGGGACCCAGCAGACGTGGGAAATTATCGACCAATTAGCCTAATGCCAAATTTATACAAGCTGTTTGCCTCATGTCTGGAAAAAAGGATAAAAGAAGATATAGAGAAACATCAACCAGTAGAACAAGCAGGTTTTCGCAAAGGATTCAACACAGTGGACCATATTCATGCCATAGAACAAATAATAGAGAAATATGAAGAGTTTAATGCGCCTCTGTACTTGGGTTTTGTCGACTACAAAAAGGCATTCGACTCGATTCTCCATCAAAGCATATGGGACTCCCTTTCAGCTATAGACATCCCGAGTACTTACATTAATATTATCAAAGACATATACAGGAAAAGTAGAAGTAGAGTCAAACTGGACAGAACTGGGGATGCTATAACAATAGGACGCGGAGTAAGGCAGGGCGACCCGCTATCCCCAAAACTTTTTATTAACGTCCTACAGCACGTAATGTCAAGCTTTGACTGGTACCGAAAAGGAATTCTCATAGATGGTAAATACTTCAACCACTTAAGGTTTGCAAACGACATTGTTTTAGCAGCTGAATCCGCGGAACAACTGGAAAAGATGCTAAATGACCTCCATACCGTAGGTTCAAAAGTTGGTCTAGAAATGAACACCCTGAAAACAAAAATATTAACTAACAGGTCAAAACAAGAAATAAAAATCAACAACGAAACGGTAGAATATGTAGAGGAATATATATATCTCGGTAAACAACTATCTTTCAACAAAAATAGAAACATCGAAGAAATCAAGAGGAGAATTAACATAACTTGGAGTAAATTTTAGAGCTACAAGGAAATAATGAAATCCAATTTACCGGTAAAACTCAAAGCTAAAGTCATGAACTCTTGTTTGCTGCCATGCCTTACTTATGCGTGTCAGACCTGGATCTTCAACAAAACAACCAAAAATAAAATACAAGTTTGTCAAAGGGCCATGGAACGAAGCATCCTAAACATTAAACTGAGAGACAAACAACGAAACTCAACAATCAGGAAGAAGACTCAAGTCATAGATGCCCTTGAACACGCGCAGGCACTGAAATGGAGATGGGCGGGCCACCTGGCGCGATCAGAAGACAGTAGATGGACTCTGGGAGCGACCTCGTGGTTAGGACCACACGGCAAGAGAAAAAGGGGCAGACCAGTAGAGCGCTGGCACGACGAGATCGTAGAACTGGTTGGCTAGCTAAAGCAAAGAACAGAAAGCAATGGAAATTATTGGAGGAGGCCTATACCCGTCGAGGGGTCCTTAATGCACAGTAAATTCTTTACTTAAATTAGTTTATGTTAAATATTTTTTCATTGTAATTAAGGAATAATAAAGGCTTTTTTATTTTTATTTTTATTTTATTTAGGAAAAACATAAATCCCAGTTAACTCGTGAGCTTCCAATTTTGAAGAAAAATTATTATTTTTAAAAAAGGCTCAAAACAATTGTTCGGACTTAAATACCTAAACCTGTTTTACTTTTTATCTACATTATCTTTCTTATCCTCTTATACTTTAAGCATAAACACTATAGCATAATATAATAACATTGTTAAAACAGAATATTTTTAAACGAGTAATCATGGAGTTTTATTCTACATAGAATTAGGATTTCATTCGTTCCCAGTAAGTAAAACTGTAGCTATTTAGTTGACCTCGCAATTGTCTTATCACCTAAGCATATCACTTGCATTGCACGTCATAAAACGAAAAGTTTATTCGTCTTTTTGACGGTTAGGTACATACAGGATGTAAACAACCTCATCACAAAGCCGTCAACCAAGCATTCTGTACATTAAAGGAAGTAATCATAATAATCATAAATCTTTATTTTTATCTAAACATCAAAAATTACAGGCACTGGTATTATGCACAAACTTAAATAGAGAAAGGTGTCTGAAGTAGGACAATCCTGAGGTACAGATCACCAAGTAACTTCACGCAAAAATTATTGCTGGGAAGTGACTTTTTTTTGAGGTGAATAATCATGTTTTGTGGAAGGACTCAATGTAACGCACTTAAAACATTGTGCTGATGGCTGGATTGAATAGTACGGGGGTTGTGGAGGTGTTTAAAGTAAAAATCTTACAATAAAAACTTGTATTTAAAAAAAACTTGTCAAAAAGTTGGAACTTTGACCCCCAATATTTCCGTAACTAGAAGGTTAAAAAAATATCACAATGACAGGGAGAACAAGTGCCTTTCGACTACGTTAAGAAGTTCTTTACACAATTTAAATACATAGTTTCAAGCGATTTCAAGCTTACAGTATGACCACCTGTGTGCTTTTCAACATGGCGTGACTTGTCAAGAAAATTTGCATCTTATGCATTTATTTTAGTTCAGAGTTTTCCCGCTGCAATGCCATTAAGACATTTTCAACCAATGACGATGCTTGGCTACGTTAACGCTATTAGTTTCACCTGCTCAACTTACTGGGAATTATTGTCAAAAGTAATAACGTTATTATGAAGTCGACTACAAATAATACCAATGTATTTGTTTCGAAAGCAGCTTTGTCACACTGAACAGAAATAAACCCATAATCCATGCATCGCTATCGTTAATCATACACGCTACATGGAATGCACGCCACGTAATGTCACGTTTTATATTCATACAACGTTATTTACTCAATAATTACTTCTATTAATACATGAAAGCAATAATCATGTTCGGTACGTCTACTACAATAGTACAATTGCAAGTCACTATATTAATTTAGTGATGGTCCACCGCTAATACAGAACCAGTGAACGTTCTACTATTCAATGGTTTTGCCTATCATCGAAAGAAATTTAAGATCATCGAAAGAAACTAAATACGGGACAAAAAAAAGTCGAGCGTCTTTCGGGGAATCCTTGCGCATTCTCGAGAATTCCGCTAGCTACTGTCGGTTTGTAGTTTGTAGTATACAATCGTCATAAAGTTCATTATAGTATGTACAATTTCGTTGCAAAAAGTCGCTTCCATTCCATTCCGCGGCGCGTGTAAATTAAGTTCTTTGTAGGACCAGTATTTCTTTCACGCATTCAAACTCCAACACTATCCAAATATATTTTCAAATACATGAAAGCTTTTAGAAGTACCTACACTACTCAATCTGCTTAGGTATACTTTTCCAAACAATGTTTGGGTCGGCTTCCAGTCTTACCGGATGCAGCCGATTACCAATATTTTACCTGGAGAGATTATCCATTTGTCCTCCGCAACCCAGATAATAGGTAATACGAAACTCCTTGGTAAAACTGGTTTTCAGACTTCCGGGCCACTGACTACCTGTAATGACTGTCAAAATTCTGCAAATGACAGCCGGGACAAACCAACGGCTTAACGTGCTTTCTGAGACACAGATGAATCTCTACATATGAACTGTTGCCCGCGACCGCGTTCGTCCGCGTGTAATTAATATAAAAATACTACTTTCCCCATTTTTGCAACATTTTTCGTTGATGCTCCGCTCCTATTGGTCGTACCGTGATATATAATACATAGCCTTTCTCGATAAATGGGCTATGCAACAATATAATATTTTTTTCATTACTCATACTCTGAAAGTAGGTCTGAAGTTGCCTGAGAAGCGGGTTGAAAGTAATACTTTTCAACCCTAGGGAGAATCGTTTTCAACTGACAGCTGTAAAATTAAAAAAAAAAAAATGGTTCATTTTTCTATTGAACCATGTTCCAACTTTCTATACAGCCACGATGTAAAATTGAAATAACATAAAGTTAAGTATTAATTAAAGAATATATATATTTTAAATATCTTTATTATAATTAAGTTTCAACTATTTCTTTAAAATAACATAGATTTGGGAAAAATATTTACCATTTTTCGATGATGAAAATGAAAAATAGGTATTGGCTGAATAGCTGGCCGGCCACAGACAAAAAAAGCAAAATAGGTGGGAAAGCGCCAATAGGGCAGATGACACCATAAAACAATAATTCCAAAGACACCTTTCTCTAGAAAAACACTTTATTTTGGGCCTGAAAACCCGATTTATTTTTAATTAATTGCCAAATTCGATTTTTAGTTGCTTTGAAATCAATAAATAGTCGTGTCATTGAGTTGAATAAACAGTGACTTCACAGTAGGCTTTAACAGCTGACAGCAGAGAACCGCGTTTTGACAGCTCTTAAAAAGTATCTCAATTGATTGGTGTGTCATCTACCCCATTCGAATTCCGATCTTCATTAGTTTTTTCGAGTTGTATGATTTTTTTACTTTCCTTGTATTCGTAATGAAAAGCACAGTGTTTACCTCGGGTTAAAGACTTATTTAGTCCCTCGAACTATTAGCGCCAATGATATTATAAGTAAAAAGGTGTAGATGCGTTATAAGCGCTCAGCAAGCGGTACGTTAAAATGTGGCTAATTAGCAAACCTTGACCTCAGTGTGACGTTGCCGGCGTCGACAGACGCACTTCACGTAAACACAGTGCATTAAAAGTGAAAGTTACCCAAAACTACCGAAAATGCCGTCGTGTGTCATGAGATATTGTACAAATTATACTAGCAAAACTTCTAAAAGTCAAGGAATCACATCATTCGTAAGTACACTATTTATCTTAATATTTTCACAAAACAAACATTACGTTTTTAAAATAATGGCGTCCGAAAAGAAAGACTGCAACAACAATTTCTCTATCAACAAGTGCGATAGAGATAGACGTCATTACCGATCATAGAGTAAAATTATATGTACGAAACAGAAAAGTCAGTTGACTTTCAATGCATTTTTATTACATTACTTTTACTACATGAACTCTTGAGTGAATCGCATTTTTAGGCATAAATCACGGTGTAAGGTAATGTCATATCTGATTTATTAATTCTACATCGTTTCTAGTACACTTGACGACGCACTGTCGCGAATTATATTTGTCTCTTTTTCACTCGCGATACTTGAATCATGCCATCCTATTTTGACGACTAATTGTAATGTAGTGTGTTATTGCAATATTTTTAGTTATTCATGTGTGCGGTGTGCCGTTTTTGAAGATAGAATGTCGTTTAGGTAACGTATCTACACCTTTTTACTTATAATATCATTGATTAGCGCCCTCGCTTCGCTCGGGCACCAAACCCCGTCTCGGGACTAAATAAGTTACTTTCACCCCTAGGGTAACAATGTACTATTAAATTCGAACCAGCAGTTCCTGAGATTAGCCCGTTCAACCAAACGAAATCTTCAGCTTTATAATATTAAGTGTATAAATATACAGGTTGTAAAAGACCTCATCACGAAGCCGTCAACCAAGCATTCTGTACATCAAACTAAGTAATTTTACGCAAAAATTATTGCTGGGAAACGACTATTTTTTTTGGGCTGAAAAATCATTTTTTGTGGAAGAACTCAAAGTAACGCACTCAAAACATTGAGCTGATGGATGGATTGAATAGTACGGGGGTCGTGAAGGTGTTTAAAGTAAAAATCTTACATTAAAAACTAGTATTAAAAAAAAAACTTGTTAAAAAGTTGGAACTTTGACACCCATTATCTCCGTAACTAGAAAGTTCCCAGGTATGGTGTTGAACAAAAAAATGATCGCAATGACGAGGAGAACAAGTGCCTTTTGGCTTCGTTAGGAGGTGTTTTACACCCTTTATAAGTAGGTATAGATGATCACCCATCGACGGAGCCACCTTGGCAAACGTAGCTAAGCTATCAATCGAACCATGCGGATGTTAAGTATAATTTAGCCGCAATCCCCTCAACCAGCGCCTTTATACCCACATTTGTAGCCAATAAATCCGCAACGTAGGTAGCTCCCTAATTAATTAGATGACGTGATTAATACCACGTACTATGGAACTTTATTACCGGTATAACTGTGCCAGAGTAACTGGCTAGCTTGTGTCAATAGTTCGCAATGTTGTGCTAAAACAGACTTGTTTTCGCGCGAATGGATAGATTTATGCAGAACTTTGTATTTGTTCGTGGAACTAGGATTATACGAGAGAATCCGTTATTCTTGTGATATTATTTTAACTTAATAATTTTATTTGTTCACAAGGGAAGAAACTTACACACAGTCGAAGTATTGTATTATCTGTGACACAGTGAATAAAGTTGTACAGTGAAGAAAATGCAAATGTCTGCCTCCTAAACTAGGCCAGAAGCCTGTTTTAGGAGCCAATGTTCCTGCAAATGATTGGCACACTAATGGAATTGTCAGTTTGTCAGTCTTGCAAGTACAGTGGCCTACAAAACTAAGTATCACACTTTTAAAATTGCAATAAGATATACTTTCAGACTACAAAAAGGACTCGAAAAAGAGTTTGATTTTGTACATTAAAACTAATCAAGATGAAAAAAATTGCAATAAAACGTTTTTAATTTTATATCTCTAACTTCTAAATTAAAAAAAAAAAGAAAAAAAAAGTGTAGTAGGTACTTAGTTTTGCAGGCCAGTGTAGTTACACAATAACTTATAATATACTATATTATAGCTGTTGGTTCTCATGTACTTCAATAAATCTGTATATAGAAAGAAATATTAATAAATTCACCGGAAAAACTGGAATATAGATGGTTTTTTTTTATATACAAAATTTTCTTACCTTTGTATTGATTCTTTTTTTAGCTGTTATTTGTGAATGAGTGAACATTGTAGGCTTTGTAGATCCCTAGATGCTTTTTAACTTTTGTTAAATATATTTTTCTGTTTTACGTTTTTTGTATAGTAAGCAACGACCTATTGTCGGGCCTACGCTGTCTCCCCATACCTAAATACTAATGCTGTAACAAAATAATATTGTAATACCTACCTAATGATTTGATAAGAGTAACCATGGAGTTTCTTGCCGGTTCTTCTCCATGGAAACGACCAACGCGAACGGTGCACCTTTTTCGACGTTTTATAAGTGCCCATCTAGGCCAATGATAAATAAAATATTTTGATTTTAGTATGAAACCTAAATTAAAAAATGTTGCACCAGTGCGAAGCTAGTAAAAGCCATTAGCACTTTATGGTCACGGGCAGTTCATTTGTCCATTAGTCGAAAAGTGCCGGGAAAGAATTATCCGCTTTTTCCATCAGGAATTTATCTGTAGCAACCCGAAATGAGATTTATGACTCGTCGATAGCAAAAGGCTCGCTCCCAATTACATGGAACTTAAGCATAACTTAACTTTTCTTATTAAGTAAATAATATGTGTAACTAGATTATAAGATTGTTAATAAAGGCTATTATATTCTATTCTACTCTAAGCATAACTGGCGTAATCAGCACCCCTAGCCAAGTTGACAATCTACAATCGTTAACGCTCGTAGAAAACTATTCAAATGAATGGGAATGACATCATCTGAACGTTAAATCACGTGATCAACACAAACGAATAGAAAATTCGTAGACAAGTTTACATCGTTCAAAATGATAGAATAGAATGTTATCGTTTCTACAATGTTGATCGCTAAACGGTAGGAACGCTCACCATAGGGTGAGCGTTCCTACCAAAGAGTTTAATAAAGTGTAGGTTTTTTTTCGACAGACATTAGAAAACGAGCGATCGACTCAGTCGTGTAAACTTGGCTACCAATTTAGCGCTTTCTACAATTGCTTAGGCCGAGGCGTTTACGATTGTAGAAAGAGAATCGCTACGAAACGTTTGTAACTTGGCTAGAGGTGCTGGGATTACTGTGGGCACATCAAATGCAAACGTAATGTTATGTTTTGATACGTTATGTATACTCTTTAGTATACATAACGTATCAAAACATTCAACATTCTTAATGATTATTATTATAGAAATATTTTTACTTTAGTATATAATAAAATACTAAAATAAAATACTAATATTTTTTTTTTACTTTAGTATATAATATATAATAAAATATTTTTACTTGCTTATAATTATTAACACCCGAATCCTCCGATTTTAAACTACAACTCATAGCGCTACGGTTATTGGAAACTAGCGGACGTCGCGCGTTTTCACCCGCGTAGTTCCTGTTTCCGTAAGAGTACGGGGATAAAATATAGCCTATGTTACTCAAGGCGAATGTAGCTTTCTAATGGTGAAAGAATTTTTGAAATCGGCGCAGTAGTTTTTGAGTTTATTCATTACAAACACACACACACACACACACACACACAAAAATACAAATCTTTCCTCTATATAATATTAGTGTAGATTACAACTTATAAATAACAATATAAAACTTTAATCGTTTCACTCAAAATTATTGGTAAGAGATCTAGCTTAATCGATTTATCGCCCCCATATAAACCCCTATATTGCAATTTTCATCGAAATAGTTAGAGTCGTTTTCGAGAACGTGATTTCAAATATATACAAATATTGCTCAATTAAATAGTTCAGGAGCCTAAAGAGAAAGGAGAGTCAAGAGTTAAGAGCTTGATTTAAGTCGCATGTATAGGGGCTAGCCTATTACCAACATCCGGACACACTAAATAAGCCTTTTAACTCAAACTCAAAGCATTCATTTCAGTTAGACAAAGGCACTTTTGAATGTCAAAAAAACAAAGAAAGCGAAGCTACAGTCAGTCACAAAGCATAATAAACTAGTGAAAGTACTATAGTTGCCCATTCCAAAATGTAGATCTGTATGGAGAAAAATCGGTAAGAAACTCCATGGACACTCTATTTCTTTATTATGTATATATACATAGTGTTTAAGAATAATCTAAACAAGACACTTATGTCTTGTTTAAAGTGGCAACTTTTTTATGTTTAGTTTTTAAGTACTGGCAACATTAGTAGATTTACCCCCGAAAACTGAAACGTCACTCAAAATTTAAGGGCTGCTTAACATTTGAGCAGCTTCTACATCGTTCTCACATATATGTAAAATCTCAACATGAATAATGTAACCAAGATTTTGTAACAATATTTTGATTTAAAAGAGTGTCCATGGAGTCCCGTTCTTCTCCATAGAGATCTACGCTAGGGAATGGGCAACTACAATACTTTCTCGAGTTATTATGTCTTGTGACTGGGACTGTAGTTTTGTTTATTTTTGTATTTTTGACATACACAAGTGTCGTAATGGTCTAATTGAAATAAATGCTTCGAGTTTGAGTTTCTAAACTTAAAATTTCATATGGCCAAATGTCACTTATTAGTATCTGTTAAATTAAGTGCTACTTAAATTTTGAGTGACGTTTCAGTATTCGGAGGTTAGAATCTTTACTCGCTCTCGGTGTTAAGTAACTTTGGCTCGTGTGTTTTAATTAAAACTTATTTGAAAATACAGCGAACTGCAACAAAATCTACAAGCATTTTATTATACACATAGAATATCTCATCTGCTAAACTGTCCAATTAAATCTAGTGTCCGGAACGTGGCGAATAACAAATTGTCTTGGAACCCGAGAGAAAATAATGAGGGGCAGAGAAAAATAGCGAAAACAACAACAGGAAACATCTAGTTTTAACCAAGTTGGATATTTTGAAGGCAGACCATCATTTCCAGATTCTATTGGTATTTTATTAATTTTTGAATTTATTTCTGGTGATTAATCTGTGACGAACATCGTAATAGCCATAAAATCGTTATTATGATTAATTTGACAAAATTAAGTTATGGAATAACACTGTAATGTACTAAAATATTCTAAACAATTGAAGAGATTTTAGTAATTATATGGATGCAATTAACAGTCAATATTGATCCATCATTTTATTTCGTAACTAGCGGACGCCACGCGGTTTCACCCACGTAGTTCCCGTTCCCGTGGGAATACAGAGATAAAAATTAGCCTATGTCACCCAGGGATAGTGTAGCTTCCCAACGGTGAAAGAATTTTTCAAATCCGTTCATTACTTCCGGAGATTACCCCTTACATACAAACTTACAAACAAATGTTACCTCTTTATAATATTAGTATAGATAATGTCAAAATAATCAAAACGGCGAATACATAACAACTGATTGCGATTTTGCTAATTTTTAAAATGCCCCAAAGGGTGAAAATATGAAAAGTTTAAACTAAGCAAATTAAAGTGATTAATTATAAACAAACAACGGTTTTCGTTTGATCGCGTTACCAATTAATATTAAATTCGTAGCATTCGTTTGCTTCTGAAACCGATGAAAATATTTATTTATTAAATTACTGAAGAAAAACCACACGGAATGTAGTTTTTTTCACCGGGAGATTACGATTATCTCACGATTTTCCTTAAGAATGTGACCTTTAAAATTGGTTTTCAACTGCTGAACATATTGGAATCGTAGTGTTAACATAATATTATGTATATCATATGCCCCCTCCCACTCCCTCCCAACTTAGTGTAAAAACAGTCGAGAGGTAGTATATATTTGTCAAAAGAAGTTGAATGTTTTATTCATCGGCTTTTCGGCAACAAGGCGATCCCCGATATCAAAGAGTACTTGTATACGATCATTTGGTTTATTTAACCGAAAGACTGTGTGTTTTTGCGGATAGAATATAATATTTCCTTATTTTATAACTAGCATTTCACCCGCGACTAGATCCGTACAAAAATAAAAAATGTGATAGCTCGGCTAGTAAGCATGATATTAATAATAATTTATAGCCTATGTATGCACCGACGAATAATGTAGCTTTCTGCCAGTGAAAGAATTTTTAGAATTGGATCATTAGTTCTCGACACTGCCCCCTATATAACTTACAAACAAATTTAACTTCTTAATTATATAATAATAGAATCGATGTCAAACAGTCCTCTTATAATACCTTTATTTCGTACGATAAAAATAATGTGAAAAGCTCGGCGAACTAATCAATGAAGTTTCTTTAAAGACTTTTTCATGTACTTACCTAACAATTTTTCCGATAGTTTATAATACCCATTATATCTAATTGATGAAGTGGCCTTCTATTCCAGTAACCAGTAGTTTATAAACGCGGTCTCCATTAGGACCATAACGCAGTGTGAACAGTTTGACGACTGCAAAATGAGGGGCAACTTAACGAACCAGAAATTAAAAATTACCTACCTTAAGAAGTTGAACTGAGAAAATCCACCAAACTCCACAATTTTAGTTAAAACACACAAAGTAACACTTCACACAGCTTAGTTCACGTTTTTATTGAAAGGGTGAAACTTTTTATTTTATTTTACGGTAGCGACACATTCGACATTCCCGAGAAAGTGTTGCGCGGCGTTGGGCGGGCGGCACGTCCGCCCACTGTGACCCACCGTGTGCGACTGGACAGAAATACTACGGGAACGACCTATACCAACTACAAAATATCGCGATTTTAA
The DNA here is from genome assembly GCA_905147715.2 of Xestia xanthographa. Classification (NCBI taxonomy): domain Eukaryota; kingdom Metazoa; phylum Arthropoda; class Insecta; order Lepidoptera; family Noctuidae; genus Xestia; species Xestia xanthographa. The sequence continues at coordinate 10,330,479 of LR990649.1, read as the reverse complement.
AAATGCATGTTTTGGTTTTCCGATTATTGAAATATTTTATTAGAAGTAAACTTTATGATATAACATTCAATGTCGTTATCGATTATTGTACTAAAATACTAATGAACGATTTGTTTCAGCTTCAGAGTAAAATATAGTCGGATAAAACATTACTTAAGAAAATTTATAAGGGAAAGAGGAACGAAGTATTCTTTGAAATAAATTTGCATTTTCTTTTTCGATGATCGTTTAAATTAAAGTTTTGTGTTACAATAATATCAGATGGCCCTGTCGTCGCCCTGTAATTTATTTTTCTTTCACTACCGAACTCGGGCTTTTAACCTTTTTTCTTGAGAATTAAAATTCCATTTCTTGAACGCATATTTTTTGCTCTCTTCTGTAAGATTGACAACCCACGGCATTTTTTAGGTTACCAGAGCATCTCATTGGCGTTATTTTCGCAAGTTTTGTGTGGTACCTACTATTAATTTTATTTATAAATGAATATTATTTCCAAGAGTTTGGTAAGTAATATTTTTGTCACCACTAAAATACATCGCGTAGAACACGACGCGGTCACGTCGCTCAGTGAAAATATGTTAACGAGGAAATAATAAAATTTGCATTTTTTGCGACAAATTTTACTGGAGAAGAAACTTGATGAATAATGTGTCCTCGTGGTTAATAAGCTTTAACAAGCGCCTGTGATGAGCGTGAGAAAACTCGGTGATAAGTTAGGCGCGATAAAATTTGTAAGTTTTTCTTAAAATTGTTATTTAAATGGGAGGGCACAACCAAAAGTAACCGTTTAGTATACGAGCTGCCGCCAGAAGCATACCAAATGAGTTATTTGACACACAACGGTCAGGGCCTCCATGCATGATTTATTTAAATTGTTGTCACCAACAAAGCGGCACCCGAGGCACGTGCCCGTGTCGTAACATTTCACATTGCTGATGTTTTGAACTTTGCATTCTTTGGGCTTCGCCTAAAACCGTATTTGGTAAATCGTTTCGTAAGCGACTAAGCGATTTAATAGCCGAATCAGTTTATTTTATGGACCATTACGTATACTATGTTTATTCGTTTTAAGATTCACTTAGAAAATTGATGTTTTACGACACAGATACTTTATTATGATTTTGGTCACTTCACTGAGTAATGTATAAGATAATAGGAATTCGTAGAACGTTACGTTAAGAAATAAGTATGAATGTTAGAAACAAAAATATGAGAAGAACAGAAATTCAAACGTATCAGTGTACGTAAACATTGTAGAAGTAATTGAGATTGTTACATTTGCATATCTTAAACGGGAAATTATTCCTTCACAACTCCGTGTACATACATACAAGGTACATGTTACTCGAGGAGTGCGACACTCGCATGCTCCTCAGAGAGCATTCGTGGGCTTTTGTAATTACCATAACAACATTAAAGAACGCTTACAAAATAATTCAAAGTAAAGGAATACATTGTTAGGAAACCGCCATGTCCTAGAACCAAAAATTCGAAGATATGTGGCATCTGCCAAGGCGCACTGGGCCAGCGTGATAGAATATCATACCCTTTCATCAAAAAGAGGCCTGTGTCCCAGCAGTGGGAACATTAAGGTCTTGTGCAGACGAAGGACTTTTTGTCGATCGAGTCAAAATGTCTGCATGGCATACAAAAAGTCCGTCGCGGATTTTACGCAGACTCAACGCACATGACGCACATCTTCATAGTACGTTACGTCCCCGCTTAACGAGTGCAGATTGCATACTAAAAGTGTGCGCCGTCCAGTGTGACCAGATTAAATTTTACGAAAATACCGAGGCACCTCAAAAAAATACTGAAATATACCGACTTACATAGGACAGATATACCAATAAAAATACTGATTTTCCTAACATGTTTTATTTATTCATACTCACAATAAATGTTAGAGTTATATTTTGACATCCTTTTCGAAGGATTAAAATTTATACAACCTCCTTCATCCCACCTTGCTTTGTTTTTAAAATACTTAGCTGACACATTTTTGTTTTTAAATCTGTTTCTTTGGTCTGTTTTTATTAAATTTATCTGTGAAAATATGCGCTCGCAAAATTCCCGAATTATCGAAAGAAAGTCCTCAAAGATTAAGTCGAATGCAGAAGAAACAATCATTTCTCTTGAACCGTATTAGAAGATTTGATAATAATAATAAAGTATCTTTTAAGTTTAACTATTACCTATTCATGCAACTGAAAACTTAAAAACTAGACGTTGTTTTGAAAATTATAGATAAACTAGCGGACCGTCCCGAATTCCCGACTGATATTCATGAAACACAACGAATTTGAATGAATGTAATCTGGAAATTACGCTCTATCTAATAGTGCAAACCGCATTATAAATCGGTCCAGCAGTTGTAAAGTTTTAGACGAACCTAAATTCTGCAAGTCTGATTAATACTATGTATTGATTGATAATTGGATATGTAGTACTACAATACTACAACGCCGGCAACGGCCGTCTTTCTTGTCATATCTGTACGGTAACTTACCCATCTTTGCTCATAGATAACATGTATAAGTATAAACTAAATCCGGGAAAGTCCCCAATGTTCGCGTTCCGGGGAATTCCGCAAACATTGTCGCAAAGACGATCACTCACTACGGTGTTGCCATAACTTCAACCAAAATATACCCAAAAATACTGACTGCCAGCAATATACCTGAAAATATACTGATGTTCGGAAAAATCGATGAAATATACTGAAAAAGTATTAAAATACTGAATCTGGTCACACTGGCGCCGTCTGCGTTAGCACGTGTGCGGTGTGAGCAAGCGTTCTATTTTTTCGCGCACTTTTTGTGCGGCGGCGCAGCGCGGCGCGGTCTGCTAGAATGACACGGAATTTTTGCGCGTCGTATGCGTTACCACATATAATTGCTTATGTTCTATTTTCACAGATTAAAAAATGCGTCACAGATAGTCTGTCGTCTGCGCCGACCCATATGTTAGGCTCACATTATAAGCTATACAAATGTTAACAGATATCAGGAGACGAGAGCAAATAACTCGAGTGATGGTGATAGTGAGGACGTACCGACTGAGCTGATTGAAAACCTGTTATGTGCTGCATATGCAGTTGCTTCGCATGGGCTCTAGATCTCTTACAAAGGTTTGTTATTCTGTAGTAGGGTTTACACAATTAAATACGAACTATACACATTCACACTCAGTCTGTATTTGGGCAGAGTAATGTCCTTATCACTAGTTCACAATATAACAACAACAACATCAGCCCATAACGTCCACTGCTGGACATAAGCCTCTCCCATGATGGGAGGAATTTGCCGTAATCTCCACGCTTGGCAGGCGGATTGGAGATCGCAGTGATGAAAGACTAACAGAAAACGCTGCTGCCCATTCTCTGGTCTACGAAGGCGCAAGGTGTTCTGCCTCAGACATTAGTCGCCTTATACGACACCCGTGAGTGTAATGGGTTGGTTCTATTCTACTCTGCCGGATACCACACGGGTAACGGATGCACACGGTTCACAATATAATGCCTGTTAAAATGATTTGCCTCCCTTTTTATACACTTAACCGCCATATTCAAATCAACTGTCAAATTACTCAATAAGTTAGGAAATACTAAATGATTGCTATATAAATCAAATAAATGATATAAATGAGAAAATAAATACAAAGAATATTATTTAGAAATTAATGAGAATATTAAATTATGAATATTAAATTAAAAGTATTTTAGGAATAATTAAGCAACTACTACGTCATAACCGTAGTGTATTTATTTGGTACTTGTTAACAGGTTTGATTTATCACATTCTAATTCTGATAATTTGTAAAATAAAATGCCAACAACTGTGAAACTTGGAAACCTTGAAAATTCCGCATTGCTGTTTAAAAAGATGGGCAAAGGACTGTGCTGTACACTTTGTTAATTGAAAGTTGGAATAATTAGGTAATAATGGACGTTTTCAAGGAAACTAAAATAAACGAACTAATGTAATCAGGCAGCAAAAGGAATAACCACCTCATTATTCGATTTAACACTATGAGATGGGTTTAAGCTATCACGGTTCATAAATAAACAAATGTCACTTACGGGATATCTTCCGCGATTATAGTTTATTTTGAGCTCCCGAACTTACCTAGGAAATTACATTTTAACTCAACATTAGGTGTAGATTTTTTTGGAACTCAGTTTGTCCTTCTTCCCATCATCATCATCATCATTTCAGCCGAAAGACGTCCACTGCTGGACATAGGCCTCCCCCAAGTGTCGCCACATTGACCGCGTCGTTTAATGCGACTCGCATACAGCGGATCACCGCAACCTTCCCATCGAAATCTAATGCAACAAAATAAAATGTTTTTGTTCCTATGAATGTATAGGGGTATGAAGAACAGGATGTAAAGTTCTTCACCCCCATAGAAAAGGGAGGATCCTCCGACCAGACGGGTGTAATGTCTGGTGGGATACTGCCCGACAGTTGTTGTCGGGTTTTTCTATAATATAGTCTAAGGCCGAGCTCTTTGAAATCGACCTGTTTTTGGTTGAGTCTAGGGTATGAAATAGTCGTTGTTTTAAACCAGAAAAAATATATGTTGTTATTCATGAACTGTTCTTGATTATTCTTAGGCGCTCGCTCATAAAACATGCAAAGATAGGTAAGTTTGTCACTATTTCTCAAGTTTTACTTAAAGATTATAAATACTTGTCTGGGTAAAAACAAACAATAAGCTGGTCATATTGGCCATATTAAGGTAGTCGTGTCCTTTTAGTGGAGGACAAGTACAAGCGTAAGGAGACGCCCTCAGACTAGGCGGAGCGCTGATCTCCGCAGGATGGCTGATAGCAGCTGGATTAGGATTACCGAGCATCGAACTGAGTGGAGTATACTTTATTATTTAAAATTCTTAGGCATGTTGCAAATTGGAAACTGGTTAAAAATGTGTACGAATCCCTTTGCCAATCTATCTTATCGTATTGTATCTCCACCTGGGGCGGCTCGTATAAAACAAATGTCCTAAACGTTGAAAGAGCTCAACGACTTCTTCTAAAAGTTGCTCTCTTCAAACCACGTTTATACGCTACAACAACTCTCTACGACGAAGCAAAGGTATTTACAATCAGACAACTTTATATACTGCAAACGGTAATAAAAAAAACATTCCTCTATAGACGTTTCTACGGCTAAACAGAAGGTTAATACAAGACGATTCTATGAAGTCTGTGAAACAACTCCGGTAAAAACCTCTTTTGCCAATAATTTCTATAATTTTAGATCAAGCAGACTGTATAATAAAATTAATAAGATTCTTGAAATTGTTAATCTGTCTATAGTTGGTGCCAGTTAACATCGGAATAGAGGTCATTAACACCTACCTACCAAGTTTTTTATCATAAAGCGATAACGACACTTACTAGTTACCTAAATCGACCAATAAGCGATACTTTGCTACATCGCTTTAGTATCATAATACCAGTCGGCTAGACATACAGGGGTTGAGAATCTTGTGTTGTTCCAATTCGAATTTATTATTATTTTTTGCTAGAAAACTAATTTTATGCTTATACATTTACGTGTGACATATATGCCCCCGCACCGTGACCTTAATGTGCTGCACACCTGACGCGATGACCTCGTAAAACGAAAACGGCATAAGATCAGAATTATAATTTTTTGTGATGAGATAGTTTTTGTGATGTCATAATTATATTTAGATAGGTACTTATGGTTTTTCCGTCATGGGTGTTGTTTTCATGGTTTTCGGGGTCGTTGATTAAGAAAATGAGCTCAAAATGAAAATCCAAGATGGCGTCCTAGTTTTTTTTGGTTTTTCCATCATGGATGTCGTTTTCATGGTTTTCGGGGTCGTTGATTACGAAAATGAGCTCAAAATGAAAATCCAAGATGGCGTCCAAGATTTTTTTGGTTTTTCCGTCATGGATGTCGTTTTCATGGTTTTCGGGGTCGTTGATTACGAAAATGAGCTCAAAATGAAAATCCAAGATGGCGTCCAAGATTTTTTTGGATTTTCCGTCATGGATGTCGTTTTCATATTTTTCGGGGTCGTTGATTACGAAATTGAGCTCAAAATGAAAATCCAAGATGGCGTCCAAGATTTTTTTGGATTTTCCGTCATGGATGTCGTTTTCATATTTTTCGGGGTCGTTGATTACGAAATTGAGCTCAAAATGAAAATCCAAGATGGCGTCCAAGATTTTTTTGGTTTTTCCGTCATGGATGTCGTTTTCATGGTTTTCGGGGTCATTGATTACGAAAATGAGCTCAAAATGAAAATCCAAGATGGCGTCCAAGATTTTTTTGGTTTTTCCGTCATGGATGTCGTTTTCATGGTTTTCGGGGTCATTGATTACGAAAATGAGTTCAAAATGAAAATCCAAGATGGCGTCCAGGATTTTTTTGGTATTTCCGTCATGGGTGTCGTTTTCATGGTTTTAGGGGTCCCTGAATATGAAAATGAGGTCCAAACGAAAATCCTAGATGACGCCGAGGAAAATTTTAGGTTTTTTAATCATGGGTGTCGTTTTCATGATTTTCGGGGTCGTTGATAACGAAATGAGGTTAAAATGAAAAACCAAGATGGCGCCGAGAAAAAAAATCGGTTTTTCCGTTATGGCCGTCGTTTTCATGGTTAAAGGATAAAGAAAATGAGGTCAATAATTATTTATTTCAATTAGGTCATTCAAAGGTACTTTTGAATGACGAATAGTGAAATGGATTCAATGATTTACCGTGCCTTTGGTTAAATCTGATTTCAACAAATCATTTTCATTTTCATTATCAACGACCCCGAAAACCATGAAAACGACACTCATGACGGAAAAACCAAAAAAAAACACCTTCAAGTAATAATAGGCGTGATGTTATGTTTACTCTACAGAGTAAACCTTAGTGGCCATTAAGTCGCGCAAGAGTCCAATCGTGCAAGTGTCCATTCGCGCAAGATTCCTTTCGCGCATAAGTCCATTCGCGCAAAAGTTCGTTCGCGCAAAATTCCATGTGCGCATGTCTTTTCGCGCAAGTGGGTGCGCGCAACAAGTGTTCTTTGCGCAAATGTCTTTCGCGCATAAGTCTCAGATCCTAATTTTAAGATGTATAATAATATATTTACTTTATTAAAATTGTCTCAGTAAGTTAAAATAGTGTTAAAAACGAAAATAAAGTATTTAAATCAATTAATTTCGTAGGGTACGTTTGCTCGATTTCTTATTTTTTTGGGTTGTGCACTGTGTTATGTATGTGGGAAACTGTGGATGTATTATGAGACTCAAGCGATATCAGTTTTGCGACAGGTTTGTACGGATGGAGCGACAGTATCGCTAATATTTAGATATCGGGATGAAAGTCGGAGCAATGACCTCTATTCCGATGTTAACTGGCACCAACTATAGGGTAGAATGTAAAAAGAAGCTGACACAATGGCTTTTAAAATTTGATTATGAAGAAACAGAAAAACTGCTTACTATATTATCCTAGTCTAGCGTTTTTCATAACTACATACTGCCACCCCCTCACGCACACCTTTGTATATACATCCATCTATAAATATATACATTATACTATATAAAGCTCGATTACCACTCACTCACTGACTCACTGACAGAATTGTTCTCCCTGATGGTGGATGGGGAGGTGGGTATATTTTGACAGATTCGTAAACAAGTAACTCCCGCAAGTATGGGAAAAGTGCCAAACCTCCCCTTTTCGCCCCCCTTCCTCCCCCTCCCTATCGTATCTCGGAAACAAAGAGACTTGAAACATATTTTTTTTCAAATTCGTATAGAAGAGGCTCGGGAAAGTAAAAACCAGTTTTCAAAATTGACCCCTTTTACCCCCTTTTCCCCCCTTTAGGCGGATCTCGGAAGTTGAGAGACTTGGAACATTTTTTTTTTCAGATTCGTAAGAAGGGGCCTAGAGTTAGTCAAAATCATTTTTCAAAACTCCCCACTCTCCCCCCCCCCTCTTCACCCCATTTTTTACTACTGAAAAATCTTTTGATTCGTACCTAAAACTATTGACGACGTTGAAATTAAAAAATTGTATACCATTTCCTCCCCTCCCTAACCTCCCCTAAAATTGAAAGGGCTGTAACTTCATAACGGTTAGAGATAGCCATTGGGTGGTTGAACAAATATTATAGTAGGCGTCAAAACCTGTCCGGTGGTGGCAGGTTCTGAGTGGAGCGAACCTGCGAGACCGAGTGGAGCGAAGGGGGGAGGTGGCGAGCGAAGCGAGCCGGCGACCTCCGCAGCGTAACGAAGGTTGAGTGGGTGAAGCGTAACTCAGGGGCGACGACAAGCAAACTTTAGGGTAGTGTTTTTTTTACGGGACTGAGTTTTTAAATACGGTTTTTCACAATTTTTTTAATTGGTTTTTAGAATGTTTTAGGGGTTCTTAAGGGTTTTCATACTGATATAGGGGTAGTTGTAACGGATTTTCCAATTATTTTAAGGATTCCTATGGATTCTCAAATTTTTATGATGGTAAGGAATACTTCTCAAGCACACGACAACACGCGAGCTGCGCGCAGCTCGCGCACCCAAGCAAATACTAGTTATACTATATAAAGCTCGATTACCACTCACTGACTGACATAATTGTTCTCCCAGATGGTGGATGGGGAGGTGGGTATATTTTGACAGATTCGTAAACAAGTGACTCTCGCGAGTATGGGAAAAGTGCCAAACCTCCCCTTTTCGCCCCCCTTCTCACCCCCCCCTATCGTATCTCGGAAACCAAGGGATTTGGAACGTTTTTTTTTTTCAGGTTCATATAGAGGAGGCTCGGGAAAGTAAAAACGAGTTTTCAAAATTGCCCCTCTTGCCCCCCTTTTCACCCCCTTTAGGCGGATCTCGGAAGTTGAGAGACTCGGAACATTTTTTTTTTCAGATTCGTATAGAGGAGGCTCGGAAAAGTAAAAACCGGTTTTCGAAGTTGCCCCCTTTGCCCCCCTTTTCATCCCCTTTAGGCGGATCTCGGAAGTTGACAGACTTGGAGCATTTTTTTTTTTCAGATTCATACAAGGGGGCCCAGAGTTGGTCAAAATCATTTTTCAAAACTCCCCACTCTCCCCCCCTTCACCCCTCCCCCCATCGCATCTCGGAAACTAGGACACGTAGCGGCTTTTTGATTTTTACTATAAATTATTAATGAGGAGCGTTTAAATTTGTAAACGGAGGGTATCCTCCCCTCCCCAACCTCCCCTAAAAATAAAAGGGCTATAACTTCGTAACGGTCAGAGATAGCCATTATGTGTTTGAACAAATATTATAGTAGGCGTCGAAACCTGTCTGGTAGTAGGTAGGTTCTGAGTGGAGCGAACCTGCGAGACCGAGTGGAGCGAAGGGGGGAGGTGGCGAGCGAAGCGAGCCGGCAACCTCCGCAGCGTAACGAAGGTTGAGTGGGTGAAGCGTAACTCAGCTTTAACGATTTTAATGAATTCTCTTTTTTTTTTTTATTGATTTAGTTTTTAGAATGTTTTAGGGGTTCTTAAGGGTTTTCATACTGATATAGGGGTAGTTGTAACGGATTTTCCAATTATTTTAAGGATTCCTATGGATTCTCAAAATTTTATGATGGTAAGGAATACTTCTCAAGAACACGACAACACGCGAGCTGCGCGCAGCTCGCGCACCCACGCAAATACTAGTTATACTATATAAAGCTCGATTACCACTCACTGACTGACTCACTGACATAATTGTTCTCCCAGATGGTGGATGGGGAGGTGGGTATATTTTGACAGATTCGTAAACAAGTAACTCCCGCGAGTATGGGAAAAGTGCCAAACCTCCCCTTTTCGCCCCCCTTCCTCCCCCTCCCTATCGTATCTCGGAAACAAAGAGACCCGTATCTTTTGTTTTTTACGGATTCGTATAAAGGAACCTCGGAAAAGTAAAAACCAGTTTTCAAAGTTGACCCCTTTGCCCCCCTTCTCACCCCCTTTAGGCGGATCTCGAAAATTAAGAGACTTGGAACATTTTTTTTTTCAGATTCATATGAAGGGGTAATGCATTAGTCAATATCTTTTTTCAAAACTCACCCCTCTCACCCCCTTCACCCCCACTTCACCCCTTTTTTTACTACTGAAAAATCTTTTGATTCTTACCTAAAACTATTGAGGGGCGTTGAAATTTGTATACGGAGGGTATCCTCCCCTCCCCAACCTCCCCTAAAATTGAAAGGGCTGTAACTTCGTAACGGTTAGAGATAGCCATTATGTGTTTGAACAAATATTATAGTAGGCGTCGAAACCTGTCTGGTGGTGGTAAATCCCGAGTGGAGCGAACCTGCGAGACCGAGTGGAGAGAAGGGGGGAGGTGGCGAGCGAAGCGAGCCGGCGACCTCCGTAGCGTAACGAAGGTCGAGTGGGTGAAGCGTAACTCAGGGGCGACGACAAGCAACTTTAGGGTTATGTTTTTTTTAATGGGTCTCAGTTTTTAAAGTAAGGTTTTTTACTTTTATATTATTAGGTTTTTTTTTTTAAATCTATTTTATAATGTTTTAGGGGTTCTTAAGGGTTTTCATACTGATTTAGGGGTAGTTGTAACGGTTGTCCCAATTATTTTAAGGATTCTTATGGATTCTCAAAATTTTATGATGGTGAGGAATACTTCTCAAGAACACGACAACACGCGAGCTGCGCGCAGCTCGCGCACCCACGCAAATACTAGTTTATATTATATAAAACTACATTTATATTATATAAAACTACAAGACCACTCACTCACTGACTCATTGACATGTCGTTTCTCGGAGTGGGTGAGAGATGGGTCAGGGGAATGTTTGGCAAAAATGTAGAGTACCATAGAGTGAGTAGAGGAAAATTATAGAGGAGTGTCAAATCCAAGATGGCGGGCGAGTCCATTTCCGGTTTCGGTGGGGAAAAGACTTGGACGAGTTTCGACTCATAGGTCCTATACAAAGTCTAGAATTATTTAAAAAAAAAGTAAAAAAAAATAAAAAAACAAGATGGCGGCTGCGCTGGGACGTTTTGAAATCTTCGACTTTTTGCACTAAATTTTGACGAATTCTTTTGTTTTACCAAACTCAAAAGTTGGCAACACCAAGAACACCAGTCGTTGGCCTAAATCCTTGAGATTTCAGAAAAATTGTGACTTTTCAGAAAAACAAAATGGCGAACAGTGTGGCGGCCATCTTGTAAAAAGTTGTAATTTTCGACTTTTTTCAAATCCATTTTTCGGGTAGTTGGCAACATCTGACGGGTTTAAGTTGTACCGAGCGATTGTGTGTTTTATAGTAGAGTGTTGCCTGGTGCGAAAAATTTTCCCATTTTTTGGGTAGTTTCCCAGATTTCTCCCAAAAACATGAAAAGTAGAAATAACGATATTTTGAATAGAGACTTTGACTAGCTGGCAACATTGGGGTCCCCCAAATGACATTTGACCATTTTGGTTCGTTTTAGTTGGCAACCCCAAAAAATATTGAATATTTTAATTTTTGGGACTTTTTGACTTTGGCGAGTTCTTTTGTTCTACCAAACTCAAAAGTTGGCAACACCAGATACATCGGTCGGTGGCCTATATACTTGTGATTTCAGGAAAATTATGACTTTTCAGAAAATCAAGATGGCGGACGCTGTGGCGGCCATTTTGTAAAAACTTGAAATTTCGACTTTTTTCAAATCTATTTTTCGTGCAGTTGGCAACATCTCAAGGGGTCGAGTTGTAATGATCGGTTATGTGTTTTGTTGAGGAGTGTTGCCTGGTGCAAAAAATTTCCCCATTTCTAGGGTACTTTACCAGATTTTCCCCGAAAACGTGAAAAGTAGAAATAACGATATTTTGAATGGAGACTTTGACTAGCCGGCAACATCGGAGTGTCCCGAATGACATTTGACCATTTTCATCACTTTGAGCTGGCAACCCCGAGAGCCATTGGGGTTTGCATTTTCGGGTCAGACCCGAATTTGGCGAGTTCTTTTGTTCTATCAAACTCAAAAGTTGGCAACACCACGAACACCGGTTGGTAGCCTATATTTTTGAGATTTCAGGAAAATTATGACTTTCCAGAAAAACAAGATGGCGGACAGTGGGGCGGCCATCTTGTAAAAATGACAAAAAATCCAAATTTTCGACACGATAAATGGGACAGCTGGCATCCCCCCACTGGATTGTGTTGTATGAACCGGTTGTGTGTATTGCCAAAGAGTGTTGCCTGGGGCAAAAATTCTCCCCACTTTTGGGGTAATTTTCCCAGATCTTCCCCAAAAACATGAAAAGTAGAAAAGCCGACATTTTAAATAGAAACTTTGAATAGCCGGCAACAATGGAGTCTCCCAAATGACATTTGACTATTTTCATCACTTTCAGCTGGCAACCCCGGAAGCCATTGGGGCTTGAATTTTCGGGTCAGACCCAACTTTGGCGAGTTCTTTTGTTTTACCAAACTCAAAAGTTGGCAACACCACGAACACCGGTTGGTAGCCTATATTTTTGAAATTTCAGGAAAATTATGACTTTCCAGAAAAACAAGATGGCGGACAGTGGGGCGGCCATCTTGTAAAAATGACAAAAAATCCCAATTTTCGACACGATAAATGGGACAGCTGGCATCCCCCCACTGGATTGTGTTGTATAAACCGGTTGTGTGTATTGCCAAAGAGTGTTGCCTGGGGCAAAAATTCTCCCCACTTTTGGGGTAATTTTCCCAGATCTTCCCCAAAAACATGAAAAGTAGAAAAGCCGACATTTTAAATAGAAACTTTGAATAGCCGGCAACAATGGAGTCTCCCAAATGACATTTGACTATTTTCATCACTTTCAGCTGGCAACCCCGGAAGCCATTGGGGCTTGAATTTTCGGGTCAGACCCAACTTTGGCGAGTTCTTTTGTTTTACCAAACTCAAAAGTTGGCAACACCACGAACACCGGTTGGTAGCTCATATCCTTGAGATTTTGGAGAAATTATGACTTTCCAGAAAAACAAGATGGCGGACAGTGTGGCGGCCATCTTGTAGAAATGACGAAAAATCCCAATTTTCGACACAATAGATGTTACAGTTGGCATCCCCCGACTGGATTGTGTTGTATGAACTGGTTGTGTGTATTGCCGAGGAGTGTTGCCTGGCGCAAAACTTCTCCCGACTTTTGGGGTAATTTTGACCAAAAACATGAAAAGTAGAAATGACGTTATTTTAAATGGAAATTTTGCATAATCACCAAGAATAGGGTGCCCGAAATGACTTTTGACCATTTTCATCACTCTCAGCTGGCAACCCCGAGAGCCATTCGCGCTTGAATCTTCGGGTCGGACCCGACTTTGGCGACGTCAACGTACAGCCACCGTGTTTTTACTGACAAGTAGCTTATATCCTGGTTACTTTAGAAAAATTGTGACATTTTAGAAATTCAATATGGCGACTGTGCCACTTCCGGTTTCCAAAACCTTGTCCGATTGGGGTCGTTCAAGCGGTTCATCCCACTGAGGGGTATTAGTTTGTAATGGTTTTTTGGATAAGTAAACAAGAAACTTCCACGTGTGGGGTAAAAGTGCCAAACCCCACCTTTTTGCCCCCCCTCTCTTCCCCTCCCTATCTCGTTAGTCGGAAACTAAGAGACCCATGTTCTGTTTTTTTACGGATTCGTATAGAGGAGGCTTGGAAAAGTAAAAATCATTTTTTTTAAGTTGTCCCCCTTGACCCCCCTCTCTACCCCTGTAGGCGTATCTCGAAAAATAAGGGGCCATGTTTTTTTTTTTTTTCAGATTCATAAAAAGAGGCCCAGAGTTAGTAAAACTAATTTTTCAATACCCTCTCTCCCCTGAGCCCCTCTCTCCACCCCTTTTTATACAACTGAAAAATATTTTGATTATTACCTAAAACTATTGAGGGGCGTTGAAATTTGTATACCTTCCCCTCCCCACCCCAACCTCCCCTAAAATTGAAAGGGCTGTAACTTCATAACGGTTAGAGATAGCAATTAGGTGTTTAAACAAATTATATAGTAGGCGTCAAAACTTGTCCAGTCTCCGATGGTGGTACGGCAACGATAGCTTTCCGATGGTAGGTAGGTCCTGAATGGAGCAAACCTGCGAGATCGAGTGAAGCGAAGGGGGAGGTGGCGAGCGAAGCGAGCCGGCGACCTCCATTGCGTAAACAAAGGTTGAGTGGGTGAAGCGTAACTCAGAGGTGACTATGTACATTCTGAAAAAATATTTTCTCAAAAAAAGAAAGGGCTGTAACTTCATAACGGTTGGAGATAGCCATTAGGTGTTTGAACAAATATTATAGTAAGCGTCGAAACTTGTCCGGTGGTGGTACCGGTAAAGCGAAGGGAAGAGCGGGCGAGCGAAGCGAGCCGGTGACCTCCGTAGCGTAGGTCACGTTAGGTTTCCGGTGGTAGGTAGGTCCTAAGTGGAGTGAAGGGGGGAGGTGGCGAGTGAAACGAGCCGGCGATCTCCGTAGCGTAATGAATTATATAAAACTACAAGACCACTCACTCACTGACTCATTGACATGTCGTTTCTCGGAATGGGTGAGAGATGGGTTAGGGGTATGTTTTACAATAATGTATAAAACCATAGATTGAGTAGAGGAAAATTATAGAGGAGATTCAAATCCAAGATGGCGGCCGAGTCCATTTCCGGTTTCGGTAGAGAAAAGACTTGGACAAGTTTAGACTCATAGATCCCATACAAAATCTAAAATTATTTTTAAAAAAATTAAAGAAAAAAAAACAAAGAATATGGTGGCTGCGCTTGGACGTTTTGAAATCTTCGATTTTTTGCACTAAACTTTGACGAATTATTTTGTTCTACCGATTTCAAAAGTTGGCAACACCAAGTACACCAGTCGGTGGCCTATGTCCTTGAGATTTCAGAAAATTTGTGACTTTTCAGAAAAACAAGATGGCGAACGCTGTGGCGGCCATTTTGTGAAGAAGTGGAATTTTTGACTTTTTTAAATCCATTTTTCGGGTAGTTGGCAACATCTGTCGGGTTCGAGTTTTAACAAACGGTTGTGTTTCGTTGAGAAGTGTTGCCTGGTTTGAATAAATTCCCCATTTTTAGGGTATTTTCTCAGATTCTCCCTAAAAATATGAAAAGTAGAAATAATGATATTTTTAATGGAGACTTTGACCAGCCGGCAACATTGGGATCCCCCAAATGTTATTTGACCATTTTCATCACTTACAACTGGCAACCCCGAGAGCCATTGGGGCTTGAATTTTCAGGGTCAGACCCGACTTTGGCGAATTCTTTCGTTCTACCAAAGTCAACGGACATTCACCGTGTTTTTACAGACAGGTAGCTTGTATCCTGGTAACTTTAGAAAAATTGTGACATTTTAAAAATTCAAGATGGCGGCCGTGCCATTTTCGGTTTTCGAAACCTTGTTCGAATACCACTCACTGACATTATTGTTCTCCCGGACGTTGGAGAGGGAGAGGGGTATATTTTGACAGATTCATAATCAAGTTACTCTCACGAGTAGGAAAAATGTTCCAAACCACTTTTTGCCCCCCTTCCCACCCCTCCCTATCGTATCTCGGAAACTAAGAGACTCGTGTTTTGTTTTTTTACTGATTTGTATAGAGGAGGCTCGGGGAAGTATAAAACATTTTTCAATGTTACCCCCCTTGCCCCCCTTCTCCCCCCCTTTAAGCGGATCTCGGAAGTTCAGAGAATTGAAACTTTTTTTTCAGATTCATATAAAGGAGCAATGCGTTAGTCAGAATCATTTTTCACAACACCCCCCTCTCCCCCCTTCACCCCTCCCACCCATCGTATCTCGGAAACTAGGACATGTAGCGGTTTTGTTTTTATTCCTACCTAGAACTATTGAAAGGCGTTGAAATTTTAACACTCTTCCCTCCCGTCCCAAAACTCCCCTAAAATTTGAAGGGCTGTAACTTCATAACGGTTAGAGATAGCCATTAGGTGCTTGAACAAATATTATAAAAATAAAGCGAAGGGCGAACCCCGTAGCGTAGGGATAAGGTGGCGATAGCTTTCCGATGGTAGGTAGGTCCGTAGCGTAACGATGGTTGAGTGGGTGAAGCGTAACTCAAGGGGGTGACGACAAACAGAGAGTCAGCAATAGGAAGGGGTCCGCAAGGGCCGATGCCTGCCGGGGTTGCGGGACTGTTCGAAAGAACAACCGTGGCCCCGGAACACAAAGGGCGATGAAGGAACACGGATGGGTTTTAGTCAGTAAAACTCTGATACTTACTCGTGCTTCGCCCAGAGCGGGAGGAGTCATTTTGATGAATTCCCAGACGACAAGCAAACTTTTGGGTATTGTTTTTTTTATGGGAAAAAGTCTGAGTTTTTAAATAAGGTTTAAGACTGTATTAATGATTAAATCTTTAAAATAAATTCTCATTTTTTTTACTTCATTTTTTTTTTTTTTACTGAATTAGTTTTTAGAATGAGGGGCTCTTAAAGGTTTTCATATTGATTTAGGGGTTCCTTAGGGTTTTCGTACTGCTGTAAGGGTTCTCTTAAAGGTTTTAAAAATATTCAGAAGTATTTTACAAAATCTTCTAAGGGCTCTAATGGATTTTCCAATTCATTAAGGATTTTTAAGGATTCTCAAAATTTTATAAGGGTAAGGAATACTTCTCAATAACACGAAACCAAACCGAATCGAATAGAATGATATATATGTTACAAGCGACGTGACTAACTGAGCATTATTAATAAGGACCGGCCATTATTAATAATGCCCAAGAGCAATGGGCAAAGTGATTAATTTATCACTTTGACCGGCCATTATTAATAATGCCCGACGGCCCGTGGTCTATGTAATGAGTCGGTGATTGAGATAGCATCATCGGTTTTTATTTTTAAAGTTTAGAAGTTGTTTTCTTTAATATTTGCCCTGCGTATGTCGACCACCATGATTGGTCCGAAGTAGTATTACAACTTTATGTCCCAGAAGTCCGAATTTGGGACATGAGGAGCGTAGGCCGAAGGCCTAGACCAGAAGGAGCTCCGACGACATGGCTGACGGGAGATTGGGCGGCAGCTTTTTTTTTTAGACCGCCCGATCCGACCATCTGTTTAGTGTAATTTCTATTTTTACATGATGACAGTGTTTGTTAGGTAATATTTTTATCACAATAAAAGTAGGTATGATGTTATTGCATTTTTGACTGTTTATTAAAACTATTGAGGGGCGTTGAAATTTGTATACCTTCCCCTCCTCACCCCAACCTCTAAAATTTAAAGAGCTGTAACTTCATAACGGTTAGCAATTAGGTGTTTGAACAAATTATATAGTAGGCGTCGAAACTTGTCCGGTCTCCGGTGGTGGTACGGTAACGATAGCTTTCCGATGGTAGGTAGGTCCTGAATGGAGCGAACCTGCGAGACCGAGTAGAGCGAAGGGGGAGGTGGCGAGCGAAGCGAGCCGGCGACCTCCGTTGCGTAGGTAACCAAGGTTGAGTGGGTGAAGCGTAACTCAGAGGTGACTATGTACATTCGGAAAAAATATTTTCTCAAAAAAAGAAAGGGTGTAACTTCATAACGGTTACAGATAGCCATTAAGTAATTGAACAAATATTATAGCCAGTGTCAAAACCTGTCCGGTGGTGGTAGGGATAAGGTCAAGATAGCTTATAGGTCTGAGTTTTTAATGAAGGTTTTAGATTGTTTTAGCTTATTTTTAGGATCTTAAGGGTTCTTAGACTGCTTCATACTGATTTAGAGGTTCCTAGAGGTATTTTTACTGCTGTAAGTGCCGTTCATAATGATTTTCAAAATGGGAAACTTGATTTTATTCAAAAATTAGAATATGGGTATCGTTTTAGAGTGATTTGGAGGTGCTGATTTAGAATAAATAGGAGTTTAATAAATAATCAAGTGGAAATTTGCCATTTCACTAGACTTTGAAAAGTGAAAGACTCTTTTTGGGTTCTAATTGACATTTTTACTACATTTAGGAGTTTTTAAAGTGAAAAATCTACCAGCACAAGCACGCGAGGTCAAGCGATGCAAGCCATGGTCCGGAGCGAGACGGAATGGGACGCTGTCACTTCCTTCTGCGAAGCAGTAATGCTAGAGAAGGAGGTGGCGGAACGTGAGACGGAAAGAACCTCTCAACGTCCCGGCCGCCGCGGGAGACGCCCTGGGCGTCGGGGGCCACCACCACATGGCCCCCGGCCACCGAAGCCGTGGGCCTGTGGACGGTGGGCTATGGGCTAGCTCGCCGTCCGTCCGTCTCATGACGACAGGCCGTGTCGACGGCGCGTTCGTGTTCCACGCGCGCCTCAAAGCGAGTCAGCAAAAAGGAAGGGGTCCGTAAGGACCGATGCCTGCCGGGGTTGCGGGACTGTTCGAAAGAGATACCGTGGCCCCGGAACACAAAGGGCGATGAAGGAACATGGATGGTTTTTAGTCAGTAAAAGTCTGACACTCCCTCCTGCACCGCCCAGAGCAGGAGGAGTTATTTGATGATTTCCCATCCGAAAAAAAAAAAAAAAAGGGGGCGACGACAAACAGAGAGTCAGCAATAGGGGTCCCCTATTGATGACTCTCTGTTTGTCGTAGCGTAACGATGGTTGAGTGGGTGAAGCGTAACTCAAGGGGGTGACGACAAACAGAGAGTCAGCAATAGGAAGGGGTCCGCAAGGGCCGATGCCTGCCGGGGTTGCGGGACTGTTCGAAAGAACAACCGTGGCCCGGAACACAAAGGGCGATGAAGGAACATGGATGGGTTTTAGTCAGTAAAAGTCTGATACTTCCTCGTGCTCCGCCCAGAGCGGGAGGAGACATTTTGATGATTTCCCAACCGAAAAAAAAAAAAATAGGGGCGACGACAAGCAAACTTTTGGGTATTGTTTATTTAATGGGAAAAAGTCTGAGTTTTTAAATAAGGTTTTAGACTATATTAATGTTTTTTAAGGGGTTTCAAAATCTTTAAAATAAATTCCCTTTTTTTTTTACTTTAATTTCTTTTTTTTTACTGAATTAGTTTTTAGAATGAGGAGTTCTTAAAGGTTTTCATATTGATTTAGGGGTTCCTTAGGGTTTTCGTACTGATGTAAGGTTGCTCTTAAAGGTTTTAAAAATATTCAGAAGTATTTTACAAAATCTTCTAAAGGCTCTAATGGATTTTCCAATTCATTAAGGATTTTGAAGGATTCTCAAAATTTTATAAGGGTAAGGAATACTTCTCAATAACACGAAACCGAACCGAACCGAATAGAACGATATATAATTATGTTACAAGCAACGTGATTAACTGGGCATTATTAATAAGGACCGGCCATTATTAATAATGCCCAAGAGCAATGGGCAAAGTGATTAATTTATCACTTTGACTGGCCATTATTGCCCGACGGCCCGTGGTCTATGTAATAAGTCAGTGATTGAGATAGCATCATCGGTCTAAATTTTAAAGTTTAGAAGTTGTTTTCTTTAATACTTGCCCTGCGTATGTCGACCACCATGATTGGTCCGAAGTAGTATTACAACTTTATGTCCCAGAAGTCCGAATTTGGGACATGAGCGTAGGCCGAAGGCCGGCGGAGCTCCGACGACATGGCTGACGGGAGATAGGGCGGCAGCTTTTTTTTTTTAGACCGCCCGATCCGACTATCTGTTTAGTGTAATTTCTTTTTTTACATGATGACAAAGTGTTTGATAAGTAATATTTTTATCACCGCGAAAACTCGAAAAGTACAAATAATGAAATTTTAAATGAAAATTTTGCATTACCACCAAGAATGGGGTGCTCCAAATGATATTTGACCATTTTCATCACTTTCAGCTAGCAACCCCGAGAGCCATGGGGGCTTGAATTTTCGGGTCAAACCCGACTTTGGCGAATTCTTTTGATCTACCAAAGTCAACGGACAGCCACCGTTTCTTTAGGTACTGACAGGTAACTTGTATCCTCTTTATTTTAGGAAAATTATGACATTTCAGAAATTCAAGATGGCGGCCGTGCCATTTCCGGTTTATTACCACTCACTCACTGACGTAATTGTTCTCCCAGATGGTGGAAGGGGAGGGGGTTATATTTTGGCAGATTCGTAAACAAGGAACTCTCACGAGTAGGGAAAATGTCTCAAACCTCCCCGGGGTTTTTGTCCCTGTTCCCACCGCTCCCTATCGTATCTCGGAAACAAAGAGGCTTGGAACATTTTCTTTTTTAGATTCATATTAAGGGGCCCAGGGTTGGTCAAAATCAATTTTCATAACTCCCCCCTCTCCCCCACTTCACCCCTTCCCCGCATCGTATCTCGGAAACCAGGAAACGTAGCGTTTTTTTTATTCTTACCTAAAACTAATGGGGGGCGTTGAAATATATGTATACCCTCCCCTCCCCAAACTCCCCTAAAATTTGAAGGGCTGTAACTTCATAACGGTTAGAGATAGCCATTAGGTGCTTGAACAAATATTATAGTAGGCGTCGAAACCTCTCCGGTGGTGGTAGTGGTACCGGTAAAGCGAAGGGAGGAGCGAGCGAGTGTAGCGAGCCGGCGACCCCCGTAGCGTAGGGATAAGGTCACGATAGCTTTCCGGTGGTAGGTAGGTCCTGAGTGCAGTGATGGGGGGAGGTGGCGAGCGAAGCGAGCCGGTGACCTCCGTAGTCGTTATGCTACGGAGGTCGCCGGCTCGCTTCACTCGCCACCTGTGTTTTTCACGCGGCCTTTGGTTAAGTAGGAGAAGCGAAACTCAGAGATGACTATGTACATACGGAAAAAATATTTTGAATTCTAATTTAAATTTCGCGCCACGCCAAAATGCTCCGCAACTAACTATATAAGTACTACGCACGCATACGCATTCGTATTGATTCTGACCTAAACCTATTGATGGGCATTAAAATTTTTAATACCCTACCCTCCCCTCTCCAACCTCCCCTAAAATTGAAAGGGCTGTAACTTTATTATGGTTAGACATAGACATTAGGTGTTGGAACAAATATAATAGTAGGCGTCGAAACCTGTCTGGTGGTGGCAGAGATAAGTTTACGATAGCTTTCCGGTGGTAGGTACAATAAGCAAACTTTAGGGTAATGTTTTTTTTAATGGGAAAATGTCTAAGTTTTTAAATAAGGTTTTAGATTGTTTAAGGGGATCTTAAGAGTTCTTAGACTGCTTCATAATAATTTAGGGGTACCCTAAGGCTTCAGGTTTAGGGTTTTTGTACAGCTGTAAAGGTAAAGATTTTCAAAATGTTTAAAAAGTTCAATAATTTTTTTTAAAAGCTTCAAACGGAGTTAGCTAACGGATTTTCCAATTCATTTAAGGATTACTATCGATTCTCAAAATTTTATAAGGGTAAGGAATACTTCTCAAAAACACGAAACCGAACCGAACCGAATAGAATGATATGTATGTTACGGGCAACGTGATTAACTGGGCATCATTAATAAGGACCGGCCATTATTAATAATGCCCGACGGCCCGAGGTCTATGTTATAAGTCAGTGATTGAGATAGCATCATTGTTTTCTTTAATACTTGCCCTGCATAGGTCGACCACCATGATTGATCCGAATTAGTATTACAACTTTATGTCCCAGAAGTCCGAATTTGGGACATGAGGAGCGTAGGCCGAAGGCCGGCGGAGCTCCGACGACATGGCTGACGGGAGATAGGGCGGCAGCTTTTTTTTTAGACCGCCCGATTCGACCATCTGTTTAGTGTAATTTCTATTTTTACATGATGACAGTGTTTGATAAGTAATATTTTTATCAAAATAAAAGTAGGTAAATACTGATGTTATTACATTTTTGACTATTTATTTTTTAACTACTATATTCAATAGTTTATTTTTTGTTAACTTTTCATGAAAATTTTGTAAGTTTAATAAACAAAAAGACTACAATTCACCTATTTTATTACTTTGCCCAAGATAGGGTGGGCATTATTCATAATGGCCGGGAAAAGTGATTAATCATGCTGTTTTAATCACATTGTCCAATTGAGTCGGGCATTATGAATACAGACCGGCCATTATTAATAGTGCCCGGACTTATCAAATTGAACGTGACATATATACAGCTTAATCAAGTGGAAACCTTTCGGGTCCCTTTAGCCCAAAGGGACCCGAAAGGTTGGCATTTTACTGGAGTTTGATAAGTGGAAGACTATAAGGTTCTTATAAGGTTATATTTGACATTTTAACTACATTTAGGGGTTGTCAACCGACTTCCAAAAAGAGGAGGTTCTCAATTCGACATTGTTACCTCAGAACTTTCGACTGGGTGAACCGATTTTGACGATTTTTTTTTTATTTGAAAGCTGGTGCTTCCCTTGTGGTCCCATTTATTTTATATAATTTTGTAAACATCTGGTGCTGATCTTCGGAGATATACCATGGAACTCTTCAAAAATAGACGGCAAATGTGCCGTGAATGTTGCAATCGTTTGGATGTTTCTTGTTTATACAACATCATGACCCTAACATCACGCCTGTATGCTCTGAAGGGGTATGCAGATGTGTACAATGCACCCAGATTTCGACAGTTTGGTATGCTCAGTTGGCGCGAACATGTTCCGCGCGCGCTTCAAATGACGTAACATCACGCATGTATGCTCTGAGGACCCCCTCAGAGCATACATGCGTGATGTTACGCGCAGATGTGTACAATACACCCAGATTTCGACAGTTCGTTCGTGTTCCGCGCACGCCTCAAAGAGATGTCAGCAAACGGGACTGTTCTAAAGAAATACTGCTGCCCTAGAACACAAAGGGCTAAGAAAGAACATGGATGGGTTTTAGTCAGTAAAAGTCTGACATTCCCTTCCGCTCCGCCCAGAGCGGGGGGGTAATTTGATGATTTCCCATCCGAAAAAAAAAGGTATGTTAAGTTCCATATATTGAGGATACGCCTATTACCATGACGTGTATTGCTAACAAATATTTGTTTGGACACAACTAAAAATGGAAAAATAAAAAACTTTTTTACAAAAAATACAACCGACACAAAAGTCACTGACTTCAGAAGCTAAAGTTATTTTTCACTTTTTTGCAAAAAAGTTTTTTTAAAGTGAAAAATCTAGCAGCACAAGCACGCGAGGTGCTTGCACCTCGCGCAACACGCAAATACTAGTTATTATACTATATAAAGCTCGATTACCACTCACTGACTGACATAATTGTTCTCCCAGATGGTGGATGGGGAGGTGGGTATATTTTGACAGATTCGTAAACAAGTGACTCTCGCGAGTATGGGAAAAGTGCCAAACCTCCCCTTTTCGCCCCCCTTCTCACCCCCCCCTATCGTATCTCGGAAACCAAGGGATTTGGAACGTTTTTTTTTTCAGATTCATATAGAGGAGGCTCGGGAAAGTAAAAACGAGTTTTCAAAATTGCCCCTCTTGCCCCCCTTTTCACCCCCTTTAGGCGGATCTCGGAAGTTGAGAGAGTCGGAACATTTTTTTTTTGAGATTCGTATAGAGGAGGCTCGGAAAAGTAAAAACCGGTTTTCGAAGTTGCCCCCTTTGCCCCCCTTTTCATCCCCTTTAGGCGGATCTCGGAAGTTGACAGACTTGGAGCATTTTTTTTTTCAGATTCATACAAGGGGGCCCAGAGTTGGTCAAAATCATTTTTCAAAACTCCCCACTCTCCCCCCCTTCACCCCTCCCCCCATCGCATCTCGGAAACTAGGACACGTAGCGGCTTTTTGATTTTTACTATAAATTATTAATGAGGAGCGTTTAAATTTGTAAACGGAGGGTATCCTCCCCTCCCCAACCTCCCCTAAAAATAAAAGGGCTATAACTTCGTAACGGTCAGAGATAGCCATTATGTGTTTGAACAAATATTATAGTAGGCGTCGAAACCTGTCTGGTAGTAGGTAGGTTCTGAGTGGAGCGAACCTGCGAGACCGAGTGGAGCGAAGGGGGGAGGTGGCGAGCGAAGCGAGCCGGCGACCTCCGCAGCGTAACGAAGGTTGAGTGGGTGAAGCGTAACTCAGCTTTAACGATTTTAATGAATTCTCTTTTTTTTTTTTATTGATTTAGTTTTTAGAATGTTTTAGGGGTTCTTAAGGGTTTTCATACTGATATAGGGGTAGTTGTAACGGATTTTCCAATTATTTTAAGGATTCCTATGGATTCTCAAAATTTTATGATGGTAAGGAATACTTCTCAAGAACACGACAACACGCGAGCTGCGCGCAGCTCGCGCACCCACGCAAATACTAGTTATACTATATAAAGCTCGATTACCACTCACTGACTGACATAATTGTTCTCCCAGATGGTGGATGGGGAGGTGGGTATATTTTGACAGATTCGTAAATAAGTAACTCCCGCGAGTATGGGAAAAGTGCCAAACCTTCCCTTTTCGCCCCCCTTCCTCCCCCTCCCTATCGTATCTCGGAAACAAAGAGACTTGGAACATTTTTTTTTTCAGATTCGTATAGAGGAGGCTCGGAAAAGTAAAAAACTGTTTTCAAAATTGACCCCTTTTCCCCCCTTCTCCCCCCTTTAGGCGGATCTCGGAAGTTGAGAGACTTGGAACATTTTTTTTTTCAGATTCGTAAGAAAGGGCCTAGAGTTAGTCGAAATCATTTTTCAAAACTCCCCACTCTCCCCCTTTCACCCCTCCCCCCATCGTATCTCGGAAACTAGGACACGTAGCGGCTTTTTGATTTATACTATAAATTATTATTGAGGAGCGTTTAAATTTGTATACGAAGGGTGTCCTCCCCTCCCCAACCTCCCCTAAAAATAAAAAGGCTATAACTTCGTAACGGTCAGAGATAGCCATTATGCGTTTAAACAAATATTATAGTAGGCGTCGAAACCTGTCTGGTGGTAGGTAGATTCTGAGTGGAGCGAACCTGCGAGACCGAGTGGAGCGAAGGGGGGAGGTGGCGAGCGAAGCGAGCCGGCGACCTCCGCAGCGTAACGAAGGTTGAGTTGTTAAAGCGTAACTCAGGGCGACAACAAGCAAACTTTAGGGTAGTTTTTTTTATGGGACTGAGTTTTTAAATACGGTTTTTTACTTTAATAGGAGTAGTTGTAACGTATTTTCCAATTATTTTAAGGATTCCTATGGATTCTTAAAATTTTATGATGGTAAGGAATACTTCTCAAGAACACGACAACACGCGAGCTGCGCGCAGCTCGCGCACCCACGCAAATACTAGTCCATCTATAAACGTACACACACATTACACTATCTTACTCTCGCTTTCTCACACACACACAACACCACACCACATACGACACCTTCCACTTCACACTCACACTTCACACACAAACACACACACGCATTTTTAGTTTTTAATTTTATTTCATTAGTAGTTTTTCTTGTAATTCTTTTTTACAATAGTCCTACAATGACATGTTGCTTTTAAATTGTCATAATGCCAATCTCGGCGAAGGGGGCCAGGAGTCCATATCACAGGGTATCCTAGTTTGAACTCCTGACTCCCACGTCTCCCACAAACCTTTGTACCTCC
The DNA here is from genome assembly GCA_905147715.2 of Xestia xanthographa. NCBI lineage: Eukaryota > Metazoa > Arthropoda > Insecta > Lepidoptera > Noctuidae > Xestia > Xestia xanthographa. Next base: position 10,305,079 of record LR990649.1, on the reverse strand, counting down.
AATATTTAATTGTAACACCTCTTTATTGTAACTTTACTTTATGGGAGAAAATAAAATTTATTATTATTTATTTATACTTAATCTTTTGAACACCAGATCATAAACGCACGCGCGTGCCCTCCATGCCAAGCCACAATTTCACCTACCATTTTGTCACATATTTGTGTCGTTTGGCGTTTAGGGCACGCGCTTGCTTGTCAGGTATATGTGGCAAAAGCGTTCAAAAGGTTAAAGAGGCTTATTTGACCTGCAGTAGATGAGCTCGTGGCTAAATAATAACAGCTACTCGGGTCGATATTTAGGTTAAGCCGTGCTTGCCTAGGTTGGTCTGTGGATGGGTGACCACCCATTAGATACCGAGTTTCCTCCGTGCTTCGGAAAGCACGTTAAGCAGTTGGTCCCGGCTGTCAATTGAAGATCTTTGACAGTGGTTACAGGTAGTCAGTGGCCCAAAAAGTCTGACAACCAGTCTTACCAAGAGTATCGTATTACCCAGTACTAACTGGGTTGTGGAGGTCAGATAGGCAGTCGCTCCATATAAAATACTGGTATTCAGCTGCATCCGGTTAGACTGGAAGCCGACCCCAACATAGTTGGGAAAAGGCTAGGCAGATGATGATGATTTGACCTGCAGTAGACTGAGGTAGGCTGACGATGAAGATTACATAGACAAGCGGCACTATAAAAAGTACTATAGCTTCATTATGTAGTACAAAAAGTACTACAGCGCCTGTATAACATAAAAATTCTAAGTTGCGCTATTAAAGTCATCCACGACTTAAGAAACAAACAAAAACCTCAACCAAAACTGGAAAAGGCAAAAAATCTCAAAATTAGGTAATAATTACCTACCTATTAAAAACCACCGAGCACAAAAATAAGCCGAAAGGTCCTTTCAGGAAGTTAGCGGGTCTTAATATTAAGTAGTAAGTTTAATTACTGAGTCCCCGAGGGTCCCAGCCTGGAATAGAAATGGACCTTAAGGACCCTTTTCAAGTCCTTCAAGGGGCTGTTGTGTCGCTCCCACGGGGGAAGTTGGTGGAAGTCGAACGACTTTTGACACGTCTGCCACAAAAGAGATTGACTTCGGAAAAAGTTTGCCAATTTTATTCATGTTTCCTATGTTTAGTGTTGAGAAGTAAATGTTGTGAAGTTTTGGGTAACTGTTATTGGTGTTTCGTTATTTTTATTTCGGCAACTCGGGGTTGAATATTTACTATCTTTTAAGAAAACTTAGCCGCACGGGTCTATCGCTACATTATACTCGTATGTAGCTATGGTTGCCGAGATAAGTCCGTATGACTGACCATCCATCACATTATCGGGCTCCATCGTGCCTCGGAAAGCACGTTTAGCCGTAGGTCCCGGCTGTTAATAGATCTTCAAGCAAGTCCGACAACCCGAAAGTTGGACAACCGGTCTTTTCAAGGGGTATCGTATTACTCGATAACTGGGTTGTAGAGGTCAGATAGATAGTTTGTTTCATACCATAAGTTTCCGAACGCAGTTTTTTGACGTTTGACAGATGACGTTTAAGTTGTCAGTGCGATGACGTTTGGTTGTCTGTGCGAGCTTGGTTGAAAAAATGGTCGCTTGGGTTGTCTTGTTTTTTTGGTGCACGCTGCTGTCGTGTAATTATTGATTGAAACTTTGAGTTAATGTTAATCCGATACAATCTTGATCGGTGTTTGATATTTTGTTGATAATTGAGTGAAAATTGAGAAATCTCGCCACCTTGGGTCGTGACCGCGAGTAATTTGTTGGTTATGTAGCCGGCCTTTGTGTCATTTGGACGCCGGTAACTTCCTAAATTCAGTGCTGGACTATTGTAGATCCCCGATTGGGTTAGCAAACCGGGATAAAATTCAGTTGGACATTGATGAAAAGTGCCACGTGTGTGATCTGAAGGTTTGACCAGGGAGTCGACGGTACGCGCTGTGGGGCGTCCTTTGGTTACCGTCGAATCTACATAACTTCACATACACAACACAAAACACATTTACACTTACACCCCACCCAGATACGACGTGACCAGGGACTACGTCACATCACCAGTACCAACGTGATGGTAAGTGTATCTAATAGTTGTTCTCCTTGTCGATTGGACAAATATTATTTTGATTAGGGCTCCGCGTAATCGCGGACATCGTGAGTCTGTTGGTGCAGTCTCACACATAGTTGTTCCATGGAAAACACTGGCTGCATCTAGTCATTAGTACAGGTTGCGGCACGTAACTCTAGCGCTGACCGTTATTGCGCAGAAGTAAAAAATAAGAATATTTTGGGGCATGCGTTGCGCCGATTGGCTCTCCAGTCGTATCTCGTATAACTTACGCAGCTATCCCCTCCACGTTTCGTTCAGCGCTAGCGTTACGTGCCGCGACCTGTAGTTCTTCGACAGTCGTACAGAGTATTTTAGATCCCGAAAGTGTGCCAACCGGTCTTACCAGGGGGATAGTCGCTCCATGAAAAATCCTGGTATTCAGGTGCATCTGGTTCGAATGAAGGCCGACTCCAACATACTTGTAGAGGTTTATAACCGTTTTCACTAACACGCGAGTGCGATACTTCACCGAGGTTTTCATAAAGCGCAGTGTTGGATTTTCAAGGTTCGGCTCGGTGACGAGAGTAGAAAAGCCGGCCAAGTGCGAGTCGGACTCGCGCACGACGGGTTCCGTACCATTATCTATACAACAATATACAAAACGAAAAAAAAAACACTTACACACAATAAATATTCTGTGAATATTTAAAGCATCTACCTGTTGCCGTTATTAATATCGAGCAAAAAACGCCAAAAAAATCACGTTCGTTGTATGGGAGCCCCCCTTAAATATTTATTTTATTCTGTTTTTGTTGTTATGGCGGCAACCGAAATATGAATATTGTGTGAATATTTCAACTAGCTATCACGGTTCATGAGATACAGCCTGGTGACAGACAGACGGACAGTGAAGTCTTAGTAATATGGTCCCGTTTTTACCCTTTGGGTACGGAACCCTAAAAACTAAAAGTGCGTTATAACATGCATTACTTATAGATGTCGCTTCGTATAATATATTGACTAGTTTTTGTCCACAGCTCTATTCGCTTAATGGTCGGAAATTATGAAAAGTGCTGTTTTTTTTTTAAATATAATCTACGATATTGAGGGATAATGTAGCTTCTAATTAGTGAAAGAATTTTTGGATTCGTTTTAATTGCGAAAATTTAGTATACATAAAACCATTTTTCAGGTCACATTTCAGCCATTTGCCGTCTTCAACTGGTCATTGACTTTACTGCGACCTTCCTTTTATAGGTCGTTTGTATTACTTAATTTAATGGCCGCGACGTATCTAGCTATTAGGGCCCTATCACACTGGCGATTTGCGAGCAAGTTCAAACCGAGGCGAGTACACAGCGTGGGCCTGTGGACGGTGGGCTATGGGCTAGCTCGCCGTCCGTCCGTCTCATGACGACAGGCCGTGTCAACGGCGCGTCCGTGTTCCACGCGCACCTCAAAGAGAGTCAGCAAAAAAACGGCCAAGAGCGTGTCGGGCCACGCTCAGTGTAGGGTTCCGTAGTTTCCCGTCCGTCACAATAAGTGTTCCCACTTATGAGTTTAAAGGTGGGTATCCATTATGTAAAAATGCTTGCATATACGAATTACTACAAACTTAGTCCAGAAATTATTTTGTATAACTTTTTGTCTTTTTTGTACAAAAACTGTTGTTTCCATCAAGTTCAAAATGATTTTCCTAGAAAGTCCTTATAAAGTTCTACTTTTCAGATTTTTTTCATATTTTCTAAATTTATGGTTCAAAAGTTAGAGGGGGGGGGACACATTGTTTTTTACTTTTGGAGCGATTATTTGCGAAATTATTGACATTATCAAAAAATGATTTTAGGAAACCCATATTCATTTTTAAATACCTTTCTAACAATATATCACACGTTAGGGTTGAAATTAAAAAAAAAAATCACTTCTCACTTTACATATAGGGGGGCTACCCTAATAAAACATTTTTTCCAATTTTTATTTTACCACTTTGTCGGCGTGATTGATATACATATTGGTACCAAATTTCAGCTTTCTAGTGCTAATGGTCACAGAGATTAAGCGAGGACGGACAGACATGGCGAAACTATAAGGGTTCCTAGTTGACTACGGAACCCTAAAAACGAAGGGGTCCGCAAGGGCCGATGCCTGCCGGGGTTGCGGGACTGTTCGAAAGAGATACCGTGGCCTCGGAACACAAAGGGCGATGAAGGAACATGGATGGGTTTTGCCGGAAAATTGCCGAAATGCTCGTTGACGTTGGTGTGTAGGCTCCGTTAGTTATAGTTATTAACTACAATTGATAGTAATCCTTCAATATCCAACTAACAGCGGATATAATCACAATCTTCCCGACCATCAGCAGTTAGGTTATTGTCTCAAGATTTGTGAGAACCTTTTCGAAATTAAGTTGATATTAAATCGCCATTAGATGCTAAAATATTTCGTAATAAAGATCAAGCAATCGAAAAGATAAAGAAATCGTTATCTTTTTGGCATTTTAAAAGGTAAGGGAAAAAAAATGCCAAATGAGAATGGTTTTGAGGTCTGCGAAGCTTAACTAACTGTACAAGAAAAAATGCTTTTATTTATTTTTATTATTTTTAAAATGCGGTTACAATAGGCTAGTTTCCACCATCGATAAATTGCAAATCCATTTAGTCCATCAGTTAGAATATTGGAAAATTATGGACACGTATTTTTTGTTTTTTGTAAATTAATGAATATTGACAAAGATAAAACGCATCAAAACTCGGGAGTGGGGGCTCGTGACGTCACAACGCACTAAAAGTATTGAAAATTTTAAAACCGTTGTAACTTCGTCAATGTTAGTTTACGTAACAAAAGAAAGAATACGTGTCAAATATTTTTTGATAATCTAACTGACGGACTAATTAGATTTCAGGACACAAGCCCATTATCACCTTTCGTAGTCAGGCGCGAGAACTCAAATAGGACCTTTTCAAGTTCATGTTAGCTTGGCTATATATGCCCCAATTAACAACAAATCTCAACGTCCAAACAGGTTTCACTGAACTGGCTTTCAAATACCGGAGGAAGATGATCGAACAATATTGACAAAAGCTGCAGCAGCCGTGAAGCTTACAAGCGAGCCTATTCAGAGTCATCAGCGCATAACGCTCGTGATGACGCCAGAATGCGTTTGCCAATCCCTTTGCCCAACATACATTGTATGAGCATTATACCCCATCCTTTCACAAAGGTATAACAATCAATAGTTCGCAGTTGATTGTTGGTAAAATTGATGAGAATTTCATTCATCATTCTCTTGTCTTTTTTAAACTTTCACGATCAGAACACATTATAACACAAAAATATATATATATATATATAAATACAGGCTGTAAAAGACCTCATCACGAAGCCGTCAACCAAGCACTCTGTATATCAAACTAACTTTACGCAAAAATTATTGCTGGGAAATGACTTTATTTTTGGGGGTGAAAAATCATGTTTTGTTGTAGAACTCAATGTAACGCACTTAAGGCTAGGTAGTTTTGCAAAAGTAGGCATTTAGCGCTGTAGGCTACGCGCGAAATACTTCGCGTGAACACAGCGCGTCAGAGAACTCGCATGACTCCGCGCGGCGACATAGTATAGAAATATGCAGTAGGTTATGTAATATTACTTGACTTTCATGAAATAATTTTTTATGATCAAAATTTGTTAGTTGTTACTGATATAAAATAATTGTCTATTAAATATTAGAATATAAAATAGGTAGTCATAATTGGGCAGTTGGAATAATTAATTGAAAATAAACAGCCAGTTCGCAGGTTTAAGAACTGTAAAGATAAAATTTTGATTTGTTTATGTTTTTGTGTTATTGTTTTTTTTTTGTCAAAATAATTGTATTTGAGGAAAGTATTTCAATTTCAACTACCTACGGTTATTTACTTCAAAGATAGATTTGCATAAAAAGAACCTAGGGTGTCAAATAAAACAAATGTATAAAAGAAATCTATATAATAATATAAAAATTAAAATTAATTGCTTTTCGTTAGTCTCGCTAAAACTCAACAATAGGTCAAGGTTTGTATAAAAGATAAAAAATAGGGGGTAGGCAGTAGGTAGGTGGTTGGTAGGTGGTTGGTAGGTGGTTGGTAGGTAGTAGGTAAGTAGGTAGTGGGCAGGTAGGTACTGTAGGTAGTAGATAGGAAGTAAGTAGGTAGATGGTAGGTAGTACGTAGGTAGGTAGGTAGGTAGGCGGTCGGTAGTAGGTAGGTAGGTAGTAGGAAAAGGCGCATTGCAACGCATGCCGGGCACAGCTAGTTTTAAATATTTTCATGTACTATCGTGGTGTTTTCCGCCTGACCATTTTACATTTTTTTCGCTTAAAAAATGCAGAGGCGCCGAGCTACGCCCCCTTAAAGTTTGGGCCTATTAGGAAAACGTCAACTTTGACGCGCAAAATACCAATAACTCTCGTTTGGCGTGCGTCATCCGTGCGCTCGGCCGATTCGGTATCTTTTCATTTATTATTTCTATACAAAGTCAACGGGTCGGGGCTAGAGAGTTTCTATGTTGCGAGTGCAAGCAAAAATTTGCTTAGTGGTGGTCAGGCGGGAGTGTCCTCGATAGTACTTTAGTCATCTTAAAATTGCCGGTTGCAATTCTTGAGGCTGCCCTACTGACCTATTACAAAAAGTAAATGAAGTACTGGTAAAATGGGGTGAATAGAAATGCAGGGGTGAATGGAAACGAACCTTTGAAATGGATTTTAACGCTGAATCAATACTGTATTTTGCCAACAAGGTATCTGAACAAATAAGTATAATTTAGTTAATAAAATAGAGTACTTGTTGGTAACATATCACGTGAATTCAACTTTAAATTCCATTTCAAAGTTTCGTTTCCATTCACCCTTGCATTTCTATTCACCCCATTTTACATATCGATATAGATAAAATATGATTTAATTTTATCAATAATCTTAGCGTTCTCTAGTAGTACTGATATTTTTATACTGTGGATATGTTTCAATTTGTTTCTTTTATTAAGCAATAATTGTCTTTATAAAAGACTTTTTTCGCCTGCGTTGTTTATTGCCCATTATAACTAACAAAAAAACTCTCAAAAACAGATGATAAGGTGCGCGAAGTTGTCGCGGAAAAAAGTGACACAGGTCCGTCGTCCATAAGCGCCAGCACGCGACTGAACGGGCCTGTCGTAGCCGCCGCGGGCGCTTTTAATTCATATTTAATCGTAGTAATTAAGAAAATCATTTTATCAAGTCAAACTCTGCGAATTTGTCTATAACTAATTAGTTTCTTTAATATAGTACAAAAATTAAATGTAAAAAATCAGTAATATAGTCATAATATTGAAAAAACGTTATAAAAAGGGGCATCTTTGCGATTTTTTTCTATCGAGTGAAGTTCATCAGGTCTTGCAACTGAATGCGATTTTGACTAGACAAGATCCTTAACTAATACATATATTTTTTTTTTTAATTTAAAACACTATATTCTTTGTCTCAGATTGTTTTAAAAAACTTAAATTCGGGGCCACCTAGCCTTAAAACATTGTGCTGATGGATGTATTGAATAGTACGGGGGTCGTGGAGGTGTTTAAAGTAAAAATCTTACATTAAAAACTTGTATTAAAAAAAAAAAAAAACTTGTCAAAAAGTTTGAACTTTGACCCCCAATATCTCCGTAACTAGAAGGTTCCCAGGTATGGTGTAGAACAAAAAAATGATCGCAATGACGAGGGAAACAAGTGCTTTTCGGCTTAGTTAAGAGGTGTTTACACCATTTATATAATTATAAAAAATAAATAAAATTAAATAATAATACTATAATATATTAAATTCTCGTGCTCGAGGCTAAATAATAACAGCCGCTCGGGTCGATCGTTAGGTTAAGCAGTGCTTGCCTAGGTTGGTCTGTGGATGGGTGACCACCCATTACATACCGAGTTTCCTCCGTGCCTCGGAAAGCACGTTAAGCAGTTGGTCCCGGCTGTCATTTGTAGATCTTTGACAGTCGTTAGGTAGTCAGAGGCCCAAAAAGTCTGACAACCAGTCTTACCAAAGGGTATCGTATTACCCGGTACTAACTGGGCTGTGGAGGTCAGATAGGCAGTCGCTCCATGTAAAATACTGATATTCAGCTGCATCCGGTAAAACTGGAAGCCGACCCCAATATAGTTGGGAAAAGGCTAGGCAGATGATTATAATACCTATATTAAATCGCGATAAATACCCGTTTACATGTGCATCATTCTCTTGCAAATTTTCCCAAGTTATTTTAGTCTTCTTATTACATACTGCTCTATTAATCGTCAGCTCAGTAGTTACATATTTTCTATATATATTTCACCTCAGGTCTCCGTACCTAATATTATATAAAACTTTACCGAAAATCTGTACTTTTCCATCACTTACCTATACATAATTATAACTCCACACTCTAAGGTTATTTCACAAGGCCTCCGTCCCAAATAGTATATAAAACTATACCGAAAATCTGTACTTTTCCATCACTTAAACATATAACTAACTCCATACTCTAAGGTTTCAACGTCTAAACATAGCACTGAAAAGCGAACGGTAAAATACGTCGTTTACGTAATCGTTGGGTAAACCAAACGTATGAAATTAATCAGTAAATTTAACCGCCCGAGCTAAGTCAAATTGCGTGCCGCCAAGATCCGTACCGCAGCTGTTAGCTACTAAATAATCAAGTTGATGGAATTGTGTGATACTGAATGCTTTAAATGGAAATTTATTGTTGGGCAATGTCATGGAGGGCAGACTGTTCCTATGTGTGTCGCGGGTAATCAGGATGAACGCTTTCATTGTTTTTATGAAAATGAAGGAATGTTTATTGCAAAAGTCATAGTTAAAATGGTAGTAGGTAGTTTAGTAAAGTATTTCATAAATGGAAATGAGGGATTTTCTTTTTAGCTCTTCCCTAGTCGCTGGATAGATGGCGATGAACTTGGTAAGTGACTGCAAGGAACGGAACGTAAAAAATGGATTTTAACAAAGCGCGAGAAAACTAGGTCACATGCTCCTTGATTGTGAGCCTGAAATTAACACGAAAGAAAAATAAAAGATGAACTGAAGACTTAAAAATTACTACCAAAACGTAGGTTTTGGAGAAACCATTATTCGGAAGCATAAGCAAACGAAAGTGTCAGTCAACGAGCGTATGTGACGTGACGCAATGTGATTTTTTCCAAGCGTTTTGACTTTGACACCAAGTAACGTAGTCAGTTCAACGCCATCTACAGAGTTCTTGGAAACTATGTTTTTTTTAATACCTAAAAAATAAATCACATTTTCTTTTTAATAGTTTACGGTGAACGGTTAAACGTAATTAGCGAAATGTGTCATGTGTGTGTGTACTATTAGGTACACGTCTGCCAAACCCTTCGGGGAATACAGGCGTGATATTACTCGTATGTGTGTCTTTGTTTCAGAAGAAAATAAAAGAGTTACAGGGTTATTGTTTTCTTATGGTTTATTTGTAGAGCAACGTTTACAAATGTTATTTATTGTTATTATATATTATGTTGCCGTGTTAGTATATTATGTTAAGGAGACTACAGGAGCTAAACGCGAGTTTTATAATGTAAAAAAGAATATGATTCACTGAAATAAACAAAACCAGAAAAATATATTATATTCTTCAGGATAGTATGCTAGTACGATAGTGTTTTGAAATCATAATACAACTAATTTTACTCGATAAAAAAATCACGAATTTATCTCTAAAAATTTCTTTTAACAATGCGATCATTCTGATTTTTTGGCAAATAATTCTACAAGCAACATAATTATTAGCATCATAGTGTTTTATTATTTTAGCCCAATCAATAGACTTTTTTTAAATCGCAAAAAACCACTCTTTTCGCACTATTTGGCCTGCAGTGACTGACATAACAACCACTTTGTAGTGCAAGCTGATTAGAACTTGATAATTTCAAACGAAGTTTAAACCACCATAAATAGAGTTGCTAATTTAGCTCCTTTAAATTTAGTTAACTTTCAGTGCACACATGGTAACAATTCATAACATTGTTAGAGAATGTTACCTCAACATGCGGTGTGGATACACCATTACTTCTCATTATGAAAAAGCTCACTGTGCAGTTTAAGGCGGTTTCCCGAGCATAATTAGTAACTATATTTGTGGTGGTTCAAACTTCGTTTGAAATACTGTTAGAATAACGTTTTAATCAGCTTGCACTACAAAGTGGTTGTTATGTCAGTCACTGCAAGCCGAATAGTGCGAAATATGTGGTTTTTATTCTTTATAACATCAAATTTTCGTGTTTTGGAAAAAACAAAACACATAAGACCTGCTCTATAGTTAGTTCAGTTAGTATGCAAAGTTTCATGATCTAATTTGAAGTAATTTTTGAATACCAGCGGTTTATTGTTCGATTTAGAGGTAACTTTGGATTTTTTTTCTATCGAGAAAAGTTTATGGAATCGTGTTTTCGTCACACATAGGACTTAGCATTCCTTAACTTTACCTTATATTTATTTCAAACTTAATGCTGCAGTATTTTAGGCGTAACGGAGGATCATGCTAAGCCATTAGTACTTAAGGGCCTATACTCCCTAGTATAGGCCCTTAAGTACTTGCCATGGCTCGGCTAATATTTTCCAGAGTTTTCCTCAAGCACAACAGTAGTTTAAAAAAAACAATCTCAAATCTAAAGGAACGGGTTTTCTAAAGAGTATTTTTCCTCTTAGCTAAAGCTTTCTTAACGCAGTGCAAATAATGTTGTCTCCACTCCCGACGCCGCTGGTTGCAATTTAAGTTCTTCTAAATGAATGTAAAAGTTTCTGTAATTTGTAGAAAACCGCTAAGGAACTGTTAAGCAAGGAAACTTAATTGTTTTTTCCTTATTAACGTTGATGGTTATTAATGTTTGAATTTCTGAAGCAATTTTCTGAGAAGATGCTTCATAAAATAAAACACTTAGAGCAAACTTTGTTTTAGTATTTTTTTGTAGAAACCAATTTGTTTTTGTTATGAATTCTTATCATAGCTACGTCGCGTTCAAAATTCAGAGAGGCATCCAACAACAGTAAAGTTCCCATTTACTGTTGTTGGATGCCTCTCTGAATTTTTGCAATCAGACTCGTGATGACCTTCCTTTTCACAGATTCGACATTTTGAAGTCGGTTTATCTGTAGTCGTATGTGCTCTTTGCACAACCCGCTTTCCCGGATTTTCTGTCGAGTGGATGTTCTCAGGTGGAGCGAAGGCACTGCAGTAGCGAGCTTGTTCTGTAATGAACTCGCTAAAGAGAGACAGATCTGGCACTGATTGGTACTTATCTGTAAAGGTTCTGTACCAACGTACACGCAAGGAGTTCGGCAGCTTTTCTGTTAAGGCTCTCATCAGCTCGGCGTTGACGAGGTAAAACTCCTTTTTTAGTGCTGGCAGAGTCACTATGCCGCTTCTGACCCGGCTGGCGAACGTGCAGATATCTTTGGGTGCTTCGCTGCAGCGTGGCAATCCTTTCAGCCTTTCTGTTTCGGCCTGTGCTATCTGAATCTGGACGGCCGAACTGCAGCTGGAGTTCCCTCATGATATCATCTGGCCTGGCGTGTCCTATGAGCTCTGAACTCACTGTATCCAATGCTCTTCCATGTAAACATCTTCTGAGTCTTGCTGTGTTCTCGACATCGTTGAAATACGCCCGAGTCGTATCGTATATGGCGCGGAACGAAAGCCATTCTGTATGTGACCCACTGAAATTTGGTAGGGTCATGATGATCTTCGACGCAGAGGGTTGATTCGATGTCCCTGTATCTGTTTTTTTGTCGGCTAGCGACGCTATGGCGGACGTAAGTTCCGTAATAAATGGACGTAGTAAATCTTCCCCCCTGTTGTCTGTGATCTTCTGTGTTGGTTCTGTATTGCTATGCACATTTTTCACTGTAGGATGTAACGATGGTGCCTGTCTCTGGTTTTCTATATCTGTACTGTTGATGACCGCAGGGAGGGGGGTGAGTCCTGTTTATCTGTAGGGTTCTCCTCGGCGGCGTCATCTTCCGGAATCCGCGCAGCGTCGGGCGCTTCTTCCAACCAGGAACGCACGTACTCATCGTTTGAGTTTCTGTCATCCATGTAGTCAGCTTCAGAGTCCTCTTCTTCGGCCCTCTGAAGTGCTATTTGTGCAAGCTCCAACTTAATCTTTAATAAAGCCTCGCGGGCTCGTGAAATTTTTCTATTAGGTCGCGTCGTCCTGTTTGACGGCGACCGGATATGTTCGGCGTCACCCCGGGTAGTCATCGGTACGGCTTTTGATGATTCCTCATCCTGTATTTTTCTTGCGCTATCTGAAGGCTTTACTGTTTTTTCCGAATTTTCCTTTGACCTGGTTCTCCTGGTAGCAGCTGATGAACCAGGTACACTTTGAGCCCCCTGTGGAACAGAAGGGCGAATCGCCAGCTGTTCTAATTGTTCTGTAGATGACGGTGATCATGGTGGCAACTGATGATGAATAGCTGATGCTGTTGGTGTCTCTTGACGTGTCTCAGCATTCGATTTACCTTGCGATCTTGTTACCGGCTCTTGGTTTCGGAATTTTAATAATTAAATCTTGATGTTAACTATTTGCTTCAGTATATAAGTATAATATGTATATAAGCCTCAGTGAAAACTCTCTGTAAACTCTACTGTATAACCTTCTTCTGTAAATAAACAATCTTCACTCTATATCTTCAATGTATAACTATCAACGTAATATAAGCTTCTCTGTAAATTTCTCTGTATAATCCTTCAATGTAAATAAATAACCTTCACTATTAGCTTCTTATGAACTTAACTTATTTACTTGTGTTATGTACTTTCTTATGTACTTAAGTTATATACTTGGCTTATATACTTTGCTTATCTACCCGCCTTATATACTTGGTTATATACTTGGCTTATATACTCGTCTTATGTACTCGGATATGTATTTGCTGTTATACATGTACTTGCTGTTATGTACTTGCTGTTATACACTGGCTGTCAAATGTATCTGCTTACCTCACTTTTACTGTCCCTCGTATAATCTTCGTTATATACTTCCACTATTCACTGTCACATATATATACTATTCTTATATACTGTTGTTATAAACATTACTGTTCACTGTCACATATGTACTGTTCACTGTTTACTATCACATAATGTACTGTTGTTAAATACTTCACTGTTTACTATCACTTGTGTACTGTTGTTATATACTTCACTGTTTACTAAAACTTATGTGGTTATCGTTAAACACTTGACTGTTCACTGTAACTTATGTACTTGACTATGTACATAAGCCTTTTTGTGTATAACGCTGAAGCACTGTTCACATAAGCTTGGTATATAACTTTGACGCACTGTTGACACAAGCTTTGAGTATTTAACTTTGATACACTGTTCTCGTAAGTTTATAACTTCGACGCACTGCTATTACATAAGTTTTTTGGAAGGTATATAACTTCGATTCACTGTTCACATGGATATGTATTTCGACGCACTGAGACTCGCGAGAATAATCCGGCTCGATAGGACCATAAAATATGGAACTATCCGGCTCGCAAGGACCATAAAATGTGCCGGACGGGCGTGATCCGCTGAGGGCGTGGATACGTGTACCTGGTGGTCTGCCTATACCCTATTTTTACCGGGCGCACGCTTGTACTGTACTTCGCCGCCAGACGGCGCTGACGTCCTACACCTATTTAACTGTAGCTGATCATTCTTCGCTATCTCAGGCCTAACCTAACGAGGGGGATAGGGGTTACTGGGAAATAATACACTTATTTAACTTTCATGACTGTTCAGGAAGCGATTTCAGGACTATTCGCGCACTACTTTTTCACTGTTACTATTGTATATTTGCCGTACTGATGACTACGATTCTAAGAAAAGTTGAGTTTACTAAGGTACTCCAGAACTTTACTGTAACGAGGACCCTGATTTCGCTTCCTGATTTTGGAAAATTTTAATGAAAATTTTGATTATTAAAACTAACATCTTTTCCAACGATTACAATTTTGAGCTTATATCTAAGTACATTATATACATGACATCGCTTCTACATAACGTTATTTATGTACAGACATAGAAATAACGAATATTTTTATTAAACTGGGGAAATTATTTCCATAAAACCAGACAACTTTTCCAAAAGTGTCTGGAGGAAGGGTCTTCCAGGCTGAATTTCACGAAAACTGTTGCTGTGACTGTAAGTATATAATTGCCATATACTAGACAAGTGTATGGCCTATCTGAAACTGTTACTTATTTTTTCGTGTCTGTATTTTTCAGCCTGTAACGATCCTTCTACTGTTAATCTGTAAGACAATTTTTTCTTGTTTTTGTCGAATATAGCTGCGCTAGACTGTCATACTCTCGTTTAGGTGGTTTAACTAAAAGCTAAGTTATAAAAAAAGACTATGTCCAGGCCTAGCTCGCAACCTAGGCTGACTTCACTAAAACGTTAAATTAAACTATAAAACTCCACTTGCGAGTTTATATGTGTCTAGCGCGTCTGTAAATTACTGTATAACTATTCTAAAATCACTGAAGGCACTTGTTATATACCACTTTATTGCCCATACACTGACTCTACACTGTTTTTTAACTATAAAGCAACACTATATGTGCTGGATTGGTGACGTTCGTCGCGAACACATAGTTTTCTCAGTTATTTTTGTAGAAACCAATTTGTTTTAGTCAAAAATGCTTACCATAGCTACGTCGCGTTGATATAACACCTGCTAGAATAGAATAGGGACCTATCATTTTGTTAGCAGCACTGTTAGTTAGTACCCAAAATGGTTGATCCTCAAACAGCACCTTAAAAATGTTGGCGTATACCTCCACCTCTCTATCTCTTTCATATCTCGTAGTGTTCTCTTTGAGGATTACATGAGCGTTCCCGGCACAACTTTACTACGTCCACACTACGTCATGTCAGCCCTACCCCGTTCTTTGACCATATCACGTTCATGTCAAGTACACGTCATGCCGTATCTTTGTCCAATTCTATCTTAGTTATTTTACGGTTTCCGGGTGAATTAAAAGAGCTTTTGCGAGCGACCTAATCTTTGTAACATTAGTAAAACTATTCTTGTAAAGCTATTGCAGTATCGGGTTAATAATAGTTTACATTTTCTTCCATAACTCTAACAACGAAATGATTTTCTTGGTGCCACAACATAACTATTTATTAACTAAGAAGTTTTTATTACCTCACCCCGGCCGTTATTTATTATCTATATTTTATCGAGTTCATAAAAAAGCACTGCAGTTTGAGTTAAAAAAAAAACAACATAAAGGTCTCGATTCAAACCCAAGGCTCCTCTGATTTTTCAGATTCATGTGCGTAATGTACTAATAGGTTAGACAACAATAAAAATCTAATTAGTCCGGAGGGTGAAATGCAGAAAACTTGTAACTTTTGAATTTGTTTGTGTCCTATGGTTTTAAAATGCATTGAGTTAATAGCATGTTGAAATAATGCGCAACAAATATTTATTTTGAATATTGTACCTTATAACCAACATCGTAAACATTTATTTATAACTTCGTAATATAGCAATAAAAATCCTAATAGGTTTTGAAAAATGGGTTAAAATAATTTCCTTACATTTTATTAGTGTCCTTTTCATTTCGTTACACATTACATTATTCATTACATTTTTTCTGATGAACTTACCTGTTTCATTTTTTTTTAACAGTTCCTTCATATCAATAAATATTATATTATTTATGTGGTTCTCATAATACACCTTTTTTTATTATATTTATTTACTTCAAAAGTATTGTCTCTAAAAATAAATGTTTCGTTACTCAGGATTCGTTATGGGAAATTTAAAGACGTACGTTAAGTTTTAGAACGAATCCGTATTTTTTTTTTAAGTTGGCCACATTACCTTCGAATGTTCTTTGACACATGTCAAAATGCAGCCATTTTGTTACGGCGGAGAAAGTGTGTGTTTCGGTGAGTATTCAATTTGCTTATATATTTTATCAGGGTGATTAACGGTGATAAATCAATATGTTTTATGCTTTAAAACTATGTTTTCTGTAAAGGAAACTATTCACATGTTTCCAAAGATATTGTAATCCGCTGTAATATTAGTTGCTTTTCAAAAGCTATGAGATATAAAGATTTTTAGGTTAGAAATTCTCAGATGTTCTTATCAATTTCGGTATTATTTCGTTACGTAACGAAACTGAGAAATTGTAATTTGCTATAAAACGTACCATGTTCAAGTGACACATGAAGCCCTCAAACCTTCCTTATTGACGTTTTTAGTTTTGTTTTTTGGCTTGCCTTGATCATATTATGTGATCTCACCTTTATAGTATCAGTTTCGTTATTAATTTTATCAGTTTCGTTTTTTCTCAGGTGCGTTACTTTTTTGAGAATTAGTGACATATTTTCTGCATTTCACCCCGTCAGTTAGATTATTAAAAAATATTTGCCCCGTGTGTTTTCTTTTGTTACCTAAACCAAAATTGACGAAGATATGACGCTTTTAAAATTCTCAATACGTCACGCCTTGGTATAATTTTTAGCTAGTTCTGACGTCACGAGCCCCCACTCCCGAGTTTTGATGCGTTATCTTTGTCAATATTCATTGATTTACAAAAACAAAAAATATGTGTCCATTATTTTCCAATACTCTAACTGACGGACTTAATAGATTTGCAATTTTTTGATACTGTCGTCATGCATATTATCACTTGCTTCGGTGAAGGATAACATCGTGAGGAAACCAGCAAGCCAGAGAGATGTTTCTCGACGGCATGTAAAGCCACGTCAAAGGCCCCATGGGCGACATAAAAACACTGACACCAGGTTAGGTACTAACCACACGATAAACAAATCGAATTCATATACAAATAAGGTCATTTTTTGTTCTGCATCGTCACTTCCTCGACCTCGATGTCATGTAGACGTCTGGCTTGTACTCCAGAGGGGCCAATTTAGCACCAACAAATAGACAATGGTGTCGATTCTGTTGTGCACAAACTAAACTTAATTTAGGCTATTGCTATCTTTACCTCTCTAATGAAACTAGAAAGAGACGGACGTAATTTAGAGCCGTTAAATTTAGTTGGAACCAATATTTCCATACAAATGAAGGGTGCACGTAAAAACATGTCGACTAAAAATACGTTGAAGCGCATCGCATAAACTAGTTTGACATCTCTAACTTAGTTCATAGCTATAGCCGTCCTTTTCTCGCACTGCCTGTTAGTAAAAGATAGCAATAGCATAAATTAAGTTTAGTTTGTGCACAACAGAATCGACACCGTCATAATATCAGATTGCAGACCAGACGAGGAAAATACAAATTGAAATCGACATAAATCTAGACCGACCTCGCGAGACTAGAATACTAAAACCTATGGAAATATAACCACTCGACTACCCTCGGGATTTAAATGAATAGTCTTGTAGCACTTTGACGGATTGAGAACAAAACTTAAGCTAGCTTCCCTTCCATCGTGATCCAAGTCTTTTCGTGGCAGGAATAATGATTACTTGTCGTCTACCTATAAATATATAATAGAAAAAAAAACTCTATAATTATTTTCACAAATAAGATTTTGTCTATAATAACATTTGGTGGACCAAATATCGACCAATCATCGTCGTCGTCGTCCTTGTCGATCGTCGTCATTGTCGTGATGTCGAATTATAGTGTCGACCAATATTTAAATGATAAATCTTTAAAACTTGAAAAATAAATGATTTTTTGTAATTTTCATGTTTTTTTTTAGAATAAATTAGATTATAAGATACTTAAATGATATGTCCTCTCCACTTTATCTTACACTAGCTGACCCACGCAACTTCGTCCAGTAGTTCCAGAGATTAGCGCGTTCAAACAAACAAACAAACAAACTCTTCAGCTTTATAATATTATAAAAAATAAAAAAATATACACTGTGGAATAGAAAAAAAAAAAAAAATATCATTTCATTTAAACCTATGCTTGAAAAGTGTTGGAATGCAATGATATTTATTTAACACTTTTACAAGTATTTTTTTGGTCTGCACGTTATCTGACAATTCTGAGAAGAAACACTATTCTTATTCAGATTATTCTATAGTATTTTTTGCTATGATAAATATACTGCATCTGGTCTAGTGGTTGCAATCGAGACTGCTGTGAGGTAATGTGTTCGATTCCCGAGTCGGACAAATTGTTATTGGGTTTTTCAATCAGGAATTTCTCAGTAGCAGCCACGGAGTCTGAATTTGTTCCCGATTGATGGCAATAGGCTCGCCCCCTATTATGTGGGTGTACTATTAGGCACACCTCTGCCTAACCCCTCGGGGATTACTGGCGTGGTCTTCTGATAGGATAAGTTAAGTTTCACCATTTGTCATAGCAAGTAGTCGTTTGATTTTAAGAGGTGACATTAGCGGGGGCGTTTTCGATCTAAGTTTGTGATTACTTCACTAAAATATGATTATAGGTAGTACCCTCATTGATCTTTCGATGCTGGCTTATCTACGGTAGACATTACTTTAAAAAAAAATCGGAGCTGTCTTTGGGGACTGCCGATAGCAGTGAAAACAAAAAGTACACAGGCCCCGCCCCAGTCGTAGCACTGGTTATGCCCCGCGCATGTCTATGTGGTGCTACGCCGTAGCGGGTGCTACGACGGCTACGAACGGCTACGTAGCGTGACCGCACGTTATGTTACGTGTCGATAAGTTCAATGTTTTTCCTTCACCCAAAAAGTGCTCAACGCGCCTAAAGAAGTTTTCACTTCAAAAAGGCGCTAGTTTGAAATTCTTCTTCTTCATGTGCCAATTATTCAATTTTGTTCGACCAATAAGAAGGACAGATTTAAATGATCTGTTTTAACTACAAATAAACCGTCTCTTCCCAAACTTTCAATTCATCTCGGACGGAGAAAATGTCAGAAAATAATTTCATAATAATCGCCAGCTTAGAGTAAATATTACTAACATAGTTTATAAGTTTTCATTGTTATTAACAAATATAATAGGTATATCTAAGTTAATTTTTTCATTATTATTAAGATACATGCAATACTGTGTTTTTGTTTGTATACTAACCTATAGTACCTAAGCATCATTGTTACTAATACTCCTAATACTAAAATACTAATAAAACTATGGACTTCAGTCTGAATAAAGTTTAATTTATTTATTTATTTTATTATTTATATGAGGTAGGTAGAAGTACTTTGTCTTCCTGTTATTCTTCTGAAGCTCGATTACCAATTATTGTTACGTCATACTCATTCATCTAGATACATAATACTAAAACAGTAACGAAAGAAAAACTGTACGTTGAGAATTTTCGAGAAAAAATAAGTGACTTTTTAGAATTTTTGTCTGTGTGTATGGTACGGCTTCACACCAAAACTACTGGATAGATTGAATTGAAATTCAGCAATAATGTTCTTTGTAAACCAAGGAAGGCTTTAGGCTACATATTATCACGCCGTACATTATGAGAGGTAAGCAATATTGATTTTAAAACATGCATATATTTAGTATGAGTATTGCACCGGTGCGAAGTCGGGGCGGGTCGCTAGTCTCCATTATTGAAGGTATAACCAGCTATGGATCTAATACCTCTAAACTAAGACATAACTCATGCATGACTAATCATAACAAATTACCTGCAACTCTATCATCATTATTTGCCTAGCCTTTTCCCAACTATGTTGGGGAGGGTTTCCAGTTTTACCGGATGCAGCTGAAAACCAGTATTTTACATGGAGCAACTGCCTATCTGACCTCCACAACCCAGTTAGTACCGGGTAATACGATACTCCTTGGTAAGACTGGTTGTCAGACTTTTTGGGCCTCTGACTACCTAACGACTGTCAAAGATCTACAAATGACAGCCGGGACCAACGGCTTAACGTGCCTTCGGAGGCACGGAGGAAACTCGGTATGTAATGGGTGGTCACCCATCCACAGACCAACCTAGGCAAGCACGGCTTATCCCCGGCTGGATTACCTGCAACTCTATCTGCTTTATTTTTTACTCGCGGCTTCGCTCCCGTGAATGAATAGAAATTAATCCACGGGAACGTTTTAATGTAGCCTATAGCACTCGGGGATAATGTAGCTTCCCGTTAGTGAAATAATTTTCGAAATCTGTTCAGCAGTTAAGGCATAAAAAGGTAACAGATAAACAGACATTTACTTCTGCCGTATGTATAATGATGCCTTTGCCTGGTACTGGTCAGGCAGTGTTATTGACTGTTTCCATCTGGAATTTTTCAGTTGCAGCTACAGAGTTAATGTAATTTCATGAAAAAGTAATTTAATGGGATTAAATGAACTTAGTTAATAGTAGTCGCAAATTATATTTAAGTAGTTAAAAATACAGCCTGACACATTTGTTGTATGGGCTCCCATACAACAAATGTGATTTCTTGATAAGGTACGGATCCCTTCGTGCGCGAGTCCAACTCGCACTTGGCCGTTTTTTTTACAATTTACAAGTCAGTGTCAGGTTGTATTTTTAACTACTTACAGTGTCCAGTGCCACTTAAATATTTTTTTTATTCTGTTTTTAGTATTTTTTGTTATAGCTGCAACAGAAATACATCATCTGTGAAAATTTCAACTGCCTAGCTATCATGATTCATGAAATACAGCCTGGCGACAGACAGACAGTGGAGTCTTAGTAATAGGGTCCCGTTTATACCCTGGCGCTTCCACCTTCAGGATAATGATAATATTGTTGTCTCCAGAGCAATCACCTTCGGGTTAGCGTGCATCCTCTGCGCCGCCATCGTCTTCGGCCTACTCGTCGCCATCATCGCTGGTATCGCCTACGGATACAACTATTCCATGGCTGAGTTTATGACGTTTACACGTAAGTTACTTAATCATCATCTGCCTAGCCTTTTTCCCAACTATGTAGGCGTCGGCTTCCAGTTTTACCGGATGCAGCTGAATACCAGTATTTTACATGAAGCGACAGCCTATCTGACCTCCACAACCCAGTTAGTACCGGGTAATATGATACCCCTTGGTAAGACTGGTTGTCAGACTTTTTGGGCCTCTGACTACCTAACCAACCTAACAAGCCGGGACCAACTGCTTAACGTGCTTTCCGAGGCAAGGAGAAAACTCGGTAGGTATGTAATGGGTGGTCACCCATCCACAGACCAACCTAGGCAAGTACGGCTTAACGTAACGATCAACCCGAGCGGCTGTTATTATTTAGGTAGTCACGAGCTCCGAACGTAAGTTACTTTAACTATAATAGTGGCCCAGTGAGAGCAGCGGAGGCCCAGTGGTGGTGGCCCCGACTTATACGAATAATATGTCGATGTCGTGGGTTCGAAGGCTTCCAGGTAGGCATGCAAAATTCGAAGACATTTGACATCTACCAACTCGCTTAGGCAAGCGTGGTGGATAATAGCACAATCCCTTTCATAGAGAGGTCCCAGCAGTGGGCACATTATGGGCTGATTATGCTATGAAGATAGGGGAAGGGTGTACGAGATGATCCCCTTAAGCGGGAATAGCTGTAAAATACATATTTTTCAAGGTAAATTACAAAATAAAGGCGATAACTACTAGTATATTTATCTATCCAACTTTCATAGTACTCAAAACCAGAAATTAATTAAGGTTTCATTAAAATATTTCTTTTTTTTAAAACCTTATAAAGTAATCATCTTGTACTATCGAGGACACTCCCGCCTGACCACCACTAAGCTCATTTTTGCTTGCACTCGCAACATAAAAACGCTCTCTAGCCCCGCCCCGCTGACTTTGTGTAGAAAAAATGAATGAAAAGATACCGAATCGGCCGAGCGCACTGACGACGCACGCCAAACGAGAGTTATTGTTATTTTGCGCGCCAAAGTTGACGCTTTCTTAATAGGACCAAACTTTAAGGGGGCGAGGCTCGGCGCCTCCGCATGATTTAAGCGAAAAAAAATTAAAATGGTCAGGCGGAAAAGACCCCGATAGTACACCCCTATGGGTAAGATAAACCCCCAGGTAGAGGTAAGATGATCCCTATGTTTTTCTTACCCCCATTCCGAGTAAACAAATATTTTTATGAAAAAGGTAATAAACAACCTAAATACCCAATAATGAAACATAAGTATTATTTACTTATTTAAAATGGTATCGCTTGAAAACTTTTCTGTGCAGTACGGACACTCAGTATCATCTTCTTCAGACTCAGATGTGTTAATAAAGTTTCGTTCTTTTATTTGACTTCCCTTCACCTACTCCTTGGCCTTTCTGTGTTTTTTTCAATAATAATTTATATGTATCTTTCTATATCTATTTAATTTATATGTATCTTTCTATATGTACGAGATGATCCCCGGAAGGAATCATCTTGACCCAAGTCCCACTTTGTTCATTCAATGTTTTATAACAAAACCTACAAGCACGCGGCTATATTCACGTGACCCAAATACTAAAATTAAGCATAATAGAAAGCCTCAAACACAACAGTAATTAAATTTAACATTGTTTGAATAAAAGTAACTTAAGCTCAAAGTCATGCCTAGATTAGATGAGCCGTATACAATTTTTATTTTTTCTCGTCAAAATCGATGTATCGCTCACGCCGCCCATTACGATTTGACTGAGGCGGGAGGGAGGTGTCCTGTCTGGCGTTATGTTTTACCAGTGAAATCAACTAGATGGTATTAGTGGTTTTAGCACAATCGCAAAGGATCATCTTACCCTAAGGGATCAACTCGTACTACTTTCCCCTAATTGTTGAAGATGGCGAAAAAGTTATGCTTACTGGGAGCTTTTCTCTGCTACCAGTGCGAAGCCGGGTCAGGTTGCTAGTTTAAACAACATGCAGGCCGCAATAGTTTTAAATGGGGGAAAATATAATGACCACCAAAAATAACTTTGTGACCACTAACATCTATCACCTAAAATATCAATTGATCACCAAAGGAGACAATTTTTTTTTGTTTGGAGAACAAGCCACCCACATAAATTGTAGAAGATATTAATGAAACGTATATAGATTTCTTCCATAAAATCTCGAGATTAAAGTGGCTATTAGCTAAGCCATGTCTAACAGGAATGATGAGAAATTCAAAAAAGAAAACGTGAATCTAGCAATAAACAATAACAATAACACGTCTGTAGCAGTCTCTGAAAGTTGTTGTATTCACACATTGCGTTGAAATCTTACTGCACAATAATTGACACAACGACCAGCAGATGCCATTTTCCTAAAATAGTTTTTATTATATGCGAAAAAAACGCAGAAACACTTTCACGAAAATATAAATAAACGGAAAGAGTAAATGTCAAATGAAGTTGTCTGTCAACCACCAAAAAGACGGATTTACAACGTTCCGTGCCATGATGATTTTTATACCATCTAAAAGATTTTACCTTTAAAAACAGTATTAAAAAGCTCACAGTTTAATATTATTTCTTTTTACATTATATTCTATTTCTATTATAATTAAATCAGATATTATTCCGTCCGTGTGGTGTCGGACGTAAAGAATAACACCATCCCATATCTTCCCGTGGGTGTCGTAAGAGGCGACTACGGGACTTACCAGAGAATGGGCAGCAGCACTCTCTGTGTCTTATGTAAGAACTGCACTCACTGCGATCGCCAACCCGCTTGCCAAGCGTGGCGATTATGGCAAAACTCCCCCATGAATAGCGCAACAAAGAAATGGCCCCTAGTGCCCGGCAGCCCGTCTACCCTCGACTACGGCAGCGGTTGAGGCTACGGCGTGGCAAGGGGTGCGAAGAATCTCCGGAAGGGATCCGGCTGCCAATACCAACGACTGAAGCTGGCAACATATAACACGCGCACACTCCGGACCGACGAGAAGATAGCGGAAAAAGAAGAGGAATTGAGCAGGCTGCAATGGAGTATTGTGGGATTATCTGAAGTCCGAAGAGTGGGGACACGATAATCCTGAAACCCGGCAACCTGCTCTATTTCCGAAAGGGTGTCCGGCAGTCCCAGGGTGGTGTTGGGTTTATCGTCCACAAGTCCCTTGTGAACAACGTGGTGAAGATCGAGAGTGTGTCGACCAGGGTGGCGTACCTTATACTCAGAATATCCTCAAGATATTCGCTGAAGGTCATACGGGTCTACGCCCCGACCTCGGCACACCCCGACGACGAAGTGGAGACCATGTATGAGGATATATCTAAAGCCAACACACAAAGCCAAGACAACTGTGAAGTGAGTTTTGGAACCATGTATTGGTTCCAAAACTCACTTCACAGTTGTCATGGGGGACTTCAACGCGAAACTGGGCAAACGAGACGGGGATGAGTTGCAAGTGGGGCAATTTGGAGTTGGACATCGGAATCGCCGGGGTCACCAACTGACTAGTTTTATGGAGAAGGAGGGCCTCTATATGATGAACTCCTTCTTCAGAAAGCGTGAGCACAGGAAGTGGACCTGGCAGAGCCCCGATGGTGCAACTAGAAATGAGATCGACTTCATCATGTCAACCAAGAAGCAAATGTTCAATGATGTCTCTGTGATCAATTCGGTGAAAACCGAGAGCGATCATCGCATGAATTCGCATGGTAAGAGGCACATTGAACATCAATATCAAGCTTGAAAGGTATCGACTGATGAAGTCTACGCTCCTTCCAGCACAGATCCAAATCCAAAACCCCGAGAGCTTTCAGCTTGAACTTCAGAACCGTTCGAGTGCCTAGGAAGCTCAGTGGACGAATACAACGATGGGTTCGTGGAAACTGTCCATACGACCGGGTCTAAGTTCTTCAAAGCGCGTCGTACAGATCAGAACAAGAGGCTTTCCGATCACACTCTCAAGCTCGTGAAGGAGCGGCGTGAGATGATCCTGCAGTCTTCAGACGAGGCGTGTAAATACCGGCAGCTCAATAGACGGATCTCTAAATCCTTGAAGAGCGAACTCCGCCGCTTTAATTAGAGACGCGAGCGTATTAAAGACGCGATTGAGCGGAATAAAAGGCTCCAAGGTATTTGCAAGGGATCTGGCTATTGGGCAGAGCCAGCTCACGAAACTGAAGACCGACGATGGTAGGATCTTATCCGCCAAACCAGACAGTTGTACACATCAACCAGTAAACCCGTCGTAGATCTAGCAAACGACCCAAGAGCTAGACTGACCCGACACTATACCGAAGACATCCCGGACGTCAGCCTGTACGAGATTAGGATGGCTCTGAAGCAGCTCAAAAACAACAAGGCACCGGGTGATGACGGAATTACGGCCGAATTCCTGAAGGCGGGTGGAAAACCGGTACTTAAGGCCCTTCAGAAGCTGTTTAATTTCGTCATACTCGAGGGAAAAACGCCACAGGCATGGTGCAGGGGCGTGGTGGTGCTCTTCTTCAAAAAGGGTGACAATGCACGGCTGAAGAATTATAGGCCCATCTCACTTCTAAGCTATGTCTACAAGTTGTTTTCTAGAGTCATCACGAATCGTCTCGCGCGCAGGTTTGACGATTTCCAGCCACTCGAACAAGCCGGTTTCCGAAAAGGCTTTAGCACCGTGGACCACATACATACGCTGCGGCAATTTATACAGAAGACTGAAGAGTATAACCTGCCTCTCTGTTTAGCGTTTGTGGACTACGAGAAAGCCTTCGATTCGATCGAGACCTGGGCTGTACTGCAGTCTCTCCAACGGTGCCAAATCGACTATCGGTACTTCGAGGTGTTGAAGTGTTTGTACAAAAACGCCACCATGTCAGTCCGACTTCAGGACCAAGCCTCGAAACCTATCCTCCTGCAGCGAGGTGTGAGACAGGGAGACGTCATATCTCCAAAACTGTTCACCGCTGCACTGGAGGATGTCTTCAAGGTTCTGGACTGGAGAGGGCTAGGCATCAACGTCAATGGCGAGTTCATCACTCACCTTCGTTTTGCCGATGATATAGTGGTAATGGCTGAGACCATGGAGGACCTCAGTACAATGCTCGATGACCTCATTAGAGCTTCCGGAAGAGTGGGTCTAAAAATGAACATGGACAAGACTAAGGTCATGTTGAATGCCCATGTCACACCCACTCCTATCAAGATCGGAGACTCTACTCTCGAAGTTGTAGACGATTATGTGTACCCAGTGTACCTGGGACAAACGGTCCAGTTACGTAGGTCTAACTTCGAGAAAGAGGTCAATCGTCGAATCCGACTCGGTTGGGCAGCGTTCGGGAAATTGCGCGGTATCTTCTCGTCCAACCTACCGCAGTGTCTCAAGACGAAAGTCTATGACCAGTGTGTGTTGCCAGTGATTACATACGGGACCGAAACGTGGTCGCTCACAATGGGCCTCATCAGAAAGCTTAAAGTCACCCAAAGGGCAATGGAGAGGGCTATGTTCGGAGTTTCCTTGCGCGATCGAATCAGAAATGAAGACATCCGCAAGAGAACAAAGGTTACCGACGTAGCCCGAAGAATTGCCAAACTTAAGTAGCAGTGGGCAGGGCACATTGCTCGCAGAACGGATGGCCGATGGGGCCGAAAAGTTCTGGAGTGGCGACCGCGAACCGGAAGACGTTGCGTTGGAAGGCCTCCCACTAGGTGGACCGATGACCTGGTGAAGGTTGCAGGAATCCGCTGGATGCGAGTCGCACGGGACCGGTCAATGTGGTGACACTTGGGGGAGGCCTATGTCCAGCAGTGGACGTCTTTCGGCTGAAATGATGATGATGATGAGATATTATTACCAATGGATACTGTACTTTTTTTTTTGTAAACGGAAAAAACGCCCCTGTAAATAGGGGCGTTTTTTCCGTTTACAAAAAAAAAGTAAGTATTTTCTGTCAAATGACATACCACAACGGGAATGATTTGACTCGCAAAAAAAATATCGTAATATAACTTATTTATTATGTTTTTTTATGATTCCGGTTTCGTTTAAGTAATATTTCGTCTAATACTATAATAAAATGGTTACTTTTTTTGGTGTAATATGAATAATATATGCAACATCAAAGAGGGCCTTAAAAAAACTGTCTCCTTTAGTAAATTGAACACCAAATTTTAATGAGGTGGTTGATGACAAACTAGTTTTGCCTAGGCCGACTTGGGGCACCCCGACACGGATAGATTATAAGGTTAGAAGGGTATGGCGGGGTCGAATGAGCGAGCGAAACGAGCGAATAGACCCCGCCATACCCTTCGTGGTTATTTTTTATAAACCTTTCAGGAGTAGGGGCCCCGCCAAGCGGGGCTCTGTCGACCGGGTCTCCCTCGACTCGGATGCAAGAGCATAACAGTTCAATTTCTGGTGGTCATAAATACATTTTTGGTTCTAATTTTACGATAAAATGGGGATTAAGTTTGGTGATCATTTACTAATTTTGGCAATCAAACGTGATTTCTTTGCCGTTACATTTTGCTAAATCTAGTGGTTCGTTAATTGTATGCCGTTTTAAATTGGGGTGCGCGCCAAAAGATCCTTGTAAACTTTTAGGTAATCAAACAAACTACATAGAATCAATGTATATAGGTTCTACTTGTATTAATTGAACCGTTGTATTTTACAGACGCTCGCATTCAATAGCTGCCTAGATAGTCGCGCATTGTAACTGCAAATTGAATGCAAATAGAAGCGTATCTGCCATTTTGCATGCAATTATCACAACCAAACGTTTTGTTTATTGCCAACTCGGTTTACCGCTCGTTTTACCATTTATTTTTAACCAATCCGAGCACGCTTTAATACCTATGATGTTATAAATATGTCCTCGAAAATATTGTTACTGTTAGTTTTCGACACAATGATTATATTTATAAAAACTCACCCAAAATGATGCGATGAGGGTAATTTCCAGGTTGAGCAGAGTCTCCTATTACAGGCGACTTAAACTTAGCTGGCGAAATGTGGACTTTAAGTACACCTCTGCTAACCCTTCGACGGGTTATACTGTGCGTCGAAAACTCGTGTGACGTCACATTTGAGTACATTTTACTCAAACGTGACATCACAATCCCCCACTTCCAATCTTTGACACGTTTTATCTTCGTCAAATTTTATTAATTTGATAAAACAAAAAACACGTATCCAATATTTTTCGATAATCTAACTGACGGACTAAATAGAATCTCATTTTTTAGTCAGTCATCATCCCTATTAAATATTGAACTCAAAGGCACATAAAGGAATAACTACACTAGTGTATTAATATTTTCCATAGTCAGATGTTTTACAGTATTGTTTGATCGTTCTTCTCCTTCTCAGGGTCTGACGTGACAGTTTTCATGCGGCGCGGACAGTTCAATGACGCACCGGATGTACAACCAGGGTCTAGGAGAATGGGTGCAGAAGATCGTAAGCATCATATCTTCATCACCTTGTATATTGCTTTGGTAAACATGGCACCTTGAATTCCCGTATTTGCATTGATGTTTCTATTCTTGAAAAAAAGTTTCTGCCACTAACTTTTTGGGAGCAAATATACCACTATTATACTTTCACGGTTTATAACTAAACTAAAACTGGTGTCGATTCTGTTGTGCACAAACTAAACTTAATTTAGGCTATTGCTATCTTTTTCTCTCTAATTAAACGAGAAAGAGAAGGACGTAATTTAGAGCTGTCAAATTTAGTTGGAACTAATATTTCTATACAAATGAAGGGTGCACTTAAAAACATGTCGACTAAAAACACGGTGAAGCCCAAGGCATAAACTAGTTTGACATCTCTAACTTAGTTCATAGCTATAGCCGTCCTTTTCTCGCACTGCCTTTTAGTAAAAGATAGCAATAGCCTAAATTAAGTTTAGTTTGTGCACAACAGAATCGACACCAATGTCACTTACGGGATATCTTTCGCGATAATCCATTATTGTGAGCTCCCAATAATTTTCACGGAAGATATCCCGTAAGTGACGTTTTATATCTAAATGACCACTATTATCGATCGCATGTGGTCACACCAAATGGCACCAAAGATATCACTAGGCGAGGTATTGATCATACCATAATAGGCATTTCTAGTCATACATACCTACTAGTATTCGGAAAATGCAAGGGCATCTAAGAAACCGATCCTCGAAGATTAATCTACGTAAATTTTATGTTTTTTTTACTTTTAGGGCTACTACCGCACACTTGAGACAAAACTGTCTTGAGACAGACTACTTCCCTACTAGTGCAAACGAGACACACTATTTATCTCTCGCTCGCGCTAGTTGGAAAATAGTCTGTCTCAAGACAGTCTTGTCTCAAGTGTGCGGTAGCCCTTAATCCGCACATTTGCCGCTCACAGCATCTGATTTGACTCCACATTCTAGTGATGCTTACAAACGCCTCGACTGACTACGAAGATCGCAGAGCAATGGGGGATAGCAAGCCACTATCTTCATCATGGTCAAAGACCCACGACACGAGAAAGTATTCCGACAGCCTTAGCAAATACGGTTCTGCCAGGAAGATGGAAAACTTTGAGGCGCAGCAGCACAATTATGTTCGAGAACCGCCTTCTTTCAGAACACTGCCTACTCCGATCGAACTGCCTTCTCAGATCAGAAGACTGTCTAATGAGTTCAGAGGACTGCCTACTCGGGTGAGAGGAAGTACTTGCTTATATTATATCCTTTAAGTATTTGTACTACCTGTTATTAACATATCAAATTGAGGTGAGGAATATTTAATGCTGAAATGGTACGGTACGCGGATAACTTGAAAGATTGTGAGAATTTGAAATCCATATTCTGAACGATACGCTACTCTTGGATGGTAAGACGTGTGTTACTTTGCATACCCTGAATTTACTCTGCGTGAACGCAGAACGTAATAAACCAGCTCAGTGCACACGACCCAGATAACGCAAGTTAGAGGCAAACGCTTCGGCAATTTCCTCAAATACATCTTACCCTAACTAATAATCCTAACTAATATTAAAAATGCGAAAGTAAGTTTGTTGGTTTGCTTGTCCTAACTAATAATCCTAACTAATATTAAAAATACGAAAGTAAGTTTGTTTCGTTTGTTTGTCCTAACTAATAATCCTAACTAATATTAGCAATGTGAAAGTAAGTTTGTTTGTTTGTTTGTCCTAACCAATATATTAAAAATGCGAAAGTAAGTTTGTTTGTCCTAACTAATAATCCTAACTAATATTAAAAATGCGAAAGTAAGTTTGTTTGTTTGCTTGTCCTAACTAATAATCCTAACTAATATTAAAAATGCGAAAGTAAGTAAGTTTGTTTGTTACCTTTTCACGCCTAAACCGATTATTCTGAAATTTTGCATAAGTACACGTTGTCAGGTGTACAGATACGGACATAGGGGTTTCATCCCCATTCATCACCACCACCATCATAGGTGGCTCAATGACGGCTATTCTCATCTTAACTGGCACCAACTATAAGCTAATATTTTTCAAATGAAACTTTTCAGACTTCAGTTCAGGCGCTGCCAAAAGCGATTCACTTAAAACCTTCTTCTGTATCTCCAATCATATCAATTGCACCCAAGCCTCTAATGCCCACTGTGTCCTGGCGAAGCGGTTCCTCTAAGATTGTGATGAGAAACTTCCAACCTATACAAGATTACGCGACCACGACCAAAGACCCTAGTGAAATGAAAAGCTTGTTCCCCAACCGTGCAACAAAACCACCGTCGATACCCCTCTTCAATACGAACGATAAGAAAACAGGATATGAAGTCGCCGAGATGAAAGATGATAATGAAAAGTAAGTACTTAGAAATATTGTAAAATGTGTGTCTAAAATCTCAGGCCGAATCTCAATTGCAAACAAGATTTGTCTACAAAATTGAAATCTGTTCATGACTATTCAAGACACAACATAGAGCACCGTATGCAGAAAATAGGTCTATATTCCAAAACCCATAACTGATATAGTTGGTGCCAGTTAAGATGAGAATAGCGGTCTTTGACCCACCTACATTTATTAAACTTCTTAACTTTTAAAACCAAAAATAAGCATGTTCAAGTCTGGAATCGTCATCTATCGTGATCTTCAACATTTTTTGTAATGAAAAACGATACCTACATGATTTATAAATGTCTTTTGGTTCGTACGAAGAGATATTAGGGAAAGGGCACTGACCGCTATTTTCATCTTAACTGGCACCAACTATACGTAATTATTTGTGTTCTAATATTGTAAAACAAAAACAAAAAAACAATATGGCATTTGGGAGTGTATCTTTAAGGCCCTTCTAACCCTAAAATTAGCAACTCTATTTGTGGTGGTTCAAACTTCGTTTGAAATACTCTTATAATAAATTTCTAATCAGCTTGCACTACAAAGCGGTTGTTACGTCAGTCACTGCGGCCGAATAGTGCAAAATGAGTGGTTTTTGCGATTTACAAAAAAATTATTGATTGGACTAAAAAAATAAAACACATAAGACCTGCTTTATAGTTAGTTCAATTAGTATGCAAAGTTTCATGATCTAATTTGAAGAACTTTTTGAATACCAGCGGTTTATTGTTCGATTTGGAGGTAACTTTGGAATTTTATTCTATAGAGAAAAGTTTATGGAATCGTGTTTTCGTCACACATAGTATTACCATCAATGATATTATAAAGAAGATACGCCATGTTCATACTGAATGGCGTTCAGATATCGTTGCGAGTAATTTAAAACTACGACAGCGATAGATAATACGGAACGTATAAGATAGAAAGAGATAGCTAGCTATCAAAGTGCAACAATTGTGTCACTTTGTCCTCAACAATTTGTGCGTGCTAGTGCGATATCTACCTCTTTTTACTATATAATATCATTGATTACCATATATTTATTTCAAAATTAATGCTGCAGTATTTTAGGCATAACGGAGGATCATGCTAAGCCATTTGAGGGAGTATAGGCCCTTAAGTAATCACCTACTAGCTTATGCTGAAGGTCAGAAAATCGCATGCAATCTTACCACCAGCATAAAACGTATCCTATGTTAATCCAGGTTATAAACTTTCTGTGTGCCAATCTTCGATCAACAACAACAACAGCCCATAACGTCCACTGCTGGACATAAGCCTCTCCCATGATGGGAGGAATTTGCCGTAATCTCCACGCTTGGCAGGCGGATTGGAGATCGCAGTGATGTAAGACTAACAGAAAACGCTGCTGCCCATTCTCTGGTCTACGGAGGCGCAAGGTGTTCTGCCTCAGACATTAGTCGCCTTATACGACACCCGTGAGTGTAATGGGTTGGTTCTATTCTACTCTGCCGGATACCACGCTGCTTAACAATTAGCAACAATTGTTGATCGAAGGTGCCAATGATCCAAACCCAGTCACATCCATCCATCCATACATTCTCACATACTTACGCATAATATAATATTAGTAAGAAAAACGCCAACCTCCTGAACAACCTGGCTTTCGATTTTTTCATTTCATTGATATAAGTATCAGTCAGTCCGTCAGTCAGTCTGATGGAAATATGTACTTGTTTAGTTTTTTATCAGTAGATGGTGCTGTAGTAAAAATAATGTTGCTATGGTTCCCAAGATGTTTTTCTGTTCTACGTCAGATTTTTATGGAAAATATACCTACTAAGTTAAACGTTTTTATAATGTGATATCATTTAATTCCTCAACTCCTCACCAGCCTAGTATTTGTTCACAGTCAGTCAGTCAGGACTTTGAATCTCATATGTATAGATTGAATCGTTCTAGGACCACATAACTTTTTTAGAAATGTGATATTAGCAAGATATTTTTTTTCACCGCCTCGCCTTCTGTTATTAACATTAAATGATTGATCTTTCAGGCTCGTGCCGATGCGTGTGTGGGGGTCGACTACGCGGCCGATCATCTCAGATGATCCTGATGATATAGATGAGGAGAACATAGTGTACAAGCCTGTATGATCTACCCCGATGCTAGCTGAAGGTTCTAATCTTTACAGTATCAGTGTTCCATACACTTCTCGTAATCACCTTGTGATTTCTTATTAATAAATTAAATGAAACATATTTTGTTTGTTTTCTTTAAAACTAGCGGACGTCCCGCGGTTTCACCCGCGTAGTTCCCGTTCCCGTGGGAGTACGGGGATAAAATATAGCCTATGTTACTCAAGGTGAATGTAGCTTTCTAATGGTGAAATCGGTTGATAACTTCCGGAGATTACCCCCTACATACAAACTTACAAACATACAAATTTACAAACAAATGTTACCTCTTTATAATATTAGTATAGATGAAAGCTTAAATCTAAACAAGAAAGATAACATTCTGTATTTAATGAAAGTTTTGTGAGTTTTCACTATGACTTTGTTGATATAAGAGTAGAGGAAGACCAAAGAAACGATGGATGGGCTGAGTGAAGGATGATATTTGGCACTAAAGGAGGTGCCTGATGAGATACGAGTAATAAAGAAGTCTGGTAGTAATATTTAAAGTAAGTAATATATAATTGGGACAAGGGAACATAAGTCCTAGAAACTTGACGACCCGAATGGCGCAGCGGTAGTGCGGCTGCTTTACGTTCTTAGGGTCCCAGGTTCGAATCCCGGTCGGAGCAAATGTTTGTGTGATGAGCATGGACATTTGTTTCCGAGTCATGGATGTTTATATGTATAATAAGTATGTATTTACAAACAAAAAGTATATATGTAGTGTATCAACTATCTGGTGTTCACGACACAAGCCTCGTTGCTAAGTTTGGCACTATATGGCGCTGTGTGTAATGTCCGGCAATATTTATAATTACTTAATCAAAATTTTAGTAAGGCTTCGAATTCTCTGGCGAAAACCTAATTTATCCCTGAGAAATACCAATACGGCCCCTATATCATGAAGCAGCTCCCACCTTTGGATATCAAAATACGTGATTAGATTAAAAGTTACATACAATCAAAACTGAACCTTATTCCACACACTGACAACTGTTTTAAAAAGGGCCCTCTTACAGTCCTTTCACGGTTATTTACCTCTAGCTATTAAGTTAGCAGCAGCAGCAGCAGCGTTTTCTGTTAGTCTTTCATCACTGCGATTTCCAATCCGCCTGCCAAGCGTGGAGATTACGGCAAATTCCTCCCATCATGGGAGAGGCTTATGTCCAGCAGTGGACGTCATGGGCTATTGTAGTAGTAGTGTAGTATTAAGTTGGCTAACCTGAGGCGAGTGTGACATAAAATTGTTCGACAGGGGGAATCATTCAAACCTCAGGCTAGTTAGAGGTAACTACATGCTCTCGCGTTTACACAATAGCAGGTAAAAATGGAGCGTTAATAGCGGTATAGCTATCGCAGCTAATTGCACAAACGTGCGGTGTAAGCGATCCTAAACACACAACACGTTACAACAAGCCTTTCCTGCAATATTAACAATGTAAGGTAGTGATGACACTTCATAGTATTCCTTAATGTACCCTAGTCTATTGATGGTCAGTTATTTAGCAGTAGAACTTTTATTTTATATCTTAATACTGGTTACTTAACCTGCTGAAAATAGATCCGGATGGCATACTCACTCATCGGCGCAACTTTGCACAAAAAAAAGTAATTATAAAAACTGAAAAACCCGACTGAAAAGCAAAAAAACAACCAACTATGTTGGGGGTGGGTGCCAGACTTTTTTTTTGGGACAAGCCCGCCACACTATTCCCAAACCACTGTAACTCCTGAAAGCCAGAATCAACAGTGGCGAC
This sequence comes from Xestia xanthographa, assembly GCA_905147715.2. NCBI lineage: Eukaryota > Metazoa > Arthropoda > Insecta > Lepidoptera > Noctuidae > Xestia > Xestia xanthographa. Next base: position 10,270,442 of record LR990649.1, on the reverse strand, counting down.
CACCAGAAAAGCGCCGAGACAATGAAGCTCGCTTGGTCGCTTACAATGGGCCTCATCAGAAGGCTTAAAGTCACCCAAAGGGCAATGGAGAGGGCTATGCTCGGAGTTTCCTTGCGCGATCGAATCAGAAATGAAGACATCCGCAAGAGAACCAAGGTTACCGACGTAGCCCGAAGAATTGCCAAACTTAAGTGGCAGTGGGCAGGGCACATTGCTCGCAGAACGGATGGCCGATGGGGCTGAAAAGTTCTAGAGTGGCGACCGCGAACCGGAAGACGTTGCGTTGGAAGGCCTCCCACTAGGTGGACCGATGACCTGGTGAAGGCTGCGGGAATCCGCTGGATGCGAGTCGCACGTGACCGTTCAATGTGGCGACGCTTGGGGGAGGCCTATGTCCAGCAGTGGACGTCTTTTGGCTGAAATGATGATGATGATGATGAATGAAGCTCGACGAAGTCCCAGAGAATGAATTTAACTGTCTTGGATCCCGCAACGAAATTAATCAGAAAAGTATAGCGGAGGAGAATAAAAAAAGGGTTCCAGACTTACAGGATGCAGCTGAATACCAGTATTTTACATGGAGCGCCTGCCTATCTGACCTCCACAATCCAGTTAGTACTGGATAATACGATACCCAAGATATGAATGGGTCCCTCCCGAAGGATATTTGAGGGGGCGATACCGACTTTTTTTAACCGACTTCCAAAAGAAAGAGGTTATCAATTCGTTTTTTTGATTGTATGTTCAGCGATATCTTCGCCAACTATAGTGAACCGATTTTGATGGCTTTTTTTTTGTTTGGAAGAATATTATTTGGCGATGGTCCCGTTTAAGTTTGATGAAGATTTGATGCTGATTTTCGGAGATATACAAGGGAACTTTTCAATAATAGACGGCAAATTCGTAGCGATTGCAGCAATCACGACAGATTTGCTGTATAATATATTGAAGAGTTCCCTAAAAATGGAAAAAAAATTACAAAAAATAAAAACTACTTCAAAAACCCAAAAAAAAATGAAAAAATTACTTTAGCTTCAGAAATCGGTGGCGAAAAAACCGAATCAAACAAACAAAAGTCACCGACTTCGGACGCTAAAGTTTTTTTTTTTTTTCACTTTTTTGTGTTTGACGTTTTATTTTCTTAAAGATTGACGACAAACAGCAATGCATAGGGATAAGTGGAAGGGATCTTTGCTCTGCAGGGGGATACGAATGGCTAATAATAATAACTAGTCGTGGTAGTCCGGCTGTTAATTATTTATTTCTTATTGCATTGTTCGCCACACGCTTACCAATGTTGCGGTGCCGGCGTTGCCGGTGCAGGCTGTTGGAGCTATTGAAGTTCTTTTTGTTCTTTTTAAAAGCGTCCCTTTCTCGTAGTCCTATAAACTCGTCCAATGCATTTTCTGGTTCCGATATTATTCCTTTCCCAGCTAATATTGGTAGCCCATTTTTTGGAATCTCGTAATCGTTTGAGGTCATCACCAAATCATCGACTTCAAATTGACTTTCTGATAAAGCTACCAAAATAATATTATAATCATTTTAATTTTGAAAACTTAATAACCAAAAATAAATAAGTTACTTAAATTAAAAAAAAGATGGACGTTAGCTGACAGTGCTGTGTGGTGCGCAGGCGAATGGAAGACAATCAGGTTGAAGGTCAGTTTGTATGGAGTTTCGTGAGATGACTGTATGAATTTTCTAATATATTGTAATTGGTAAAAGCCATAAATTGGCTGATATCTTTACAAAGCCATTATTCAAACCAAGACTGGTAAAACTTTGCGAAGACTTCGGTTTGAAAAAGAAGAGGGAATGTTAGGAAAGCACTTCCAGTGTTATTTTATGAAGTGTTTTCCTTCTAGTTTTAAGTATGATATAGGTAGGAGGTTGCTAGGCATAGATATAATTATATGGTATACTAGCTGACTTCCCGCGGTTTCACCCGCGTATTTCCCGTTCCCGTGGGAGTACGGGAATAAAATATAACCTATAACACTCACGAATAATGTAGCTTTCTACCAGTGAAACAATTTTTAAAATTGGTTCATTACTTCCGGAGATTACCCCCTACATACAAACTTACAAACAAATGTTACCTCTTTATAATATTAGTATAGATTTAACTCAATGTTGCTAGGTAATTACTGTTGTTACTCAAAGTATCTTTGTTAGCACACTCAATATAATTCACAAAACCAAATTTCCACTACGTTTTACACCCGCATATTTGCTTGCAATATGATCAGAATTTTTCCCCCAGAAACGTTTTAAATATGACACTTGCGATAATGTACCTTCCGATTAAGAATTTTCGGGATCCGATTAGTACTTCCGAACAGTACCCCTATTATACAAACTTAACCTCTTTGTAATTAGTAAAAAAACGTACCTAATCAATCAAATCAATGTTCGAGTCATAACGTACTAGTAGTAATCAAAGTCTTACCGCCAGCGTCGGAAGTTACTTGATTAGGAGCTTTTATTTTACCACCAGCATCGGAAGTTACTTGATTAGGAGCTTTTGGTTTTGTTTCCGAACGTTCTTGCATTGCTTGATCGAACATGGCCAACACGTGAGAGTTTATCAGCTTTGGGACTTCTTTCAGCAAATAACCACCTATTAAACTCTCTGCCGATCCAAATATTAGTGTGGGCACAGTGAATACAATTTTTCTGGAACACCAAATACACAAATTGTATAAATATACATTCAAAGTACCTATACAGTTATTCAAGTTTGTATTCAATGACCTGCCAAAATTTAAAATTAAGATTTAGATGTCAAACCAAAAGTGCGTTTTAAATATTATTGTCGAAAAAAATAAAATAAAATAATAGCATCCATTTGAAAATGTCCTAAACATTTCCTAAATCATAAACCTAATGGGAATCAATGCACTTGTGTGCGTGCATGCACCGCCAAATTTATGTGTGTGCTAACTGCTACCTATCTAGGTTGTTGAACTGAATTGTGCTGTTGCAATATCCACACGTTCGCTTTTTAGTGGTGGACAGGAATTAAATTTTATTTAAAATATGTTTAAAAAATATGTTTTTTTTTTTTTCATTATATGAAAATATTACCGATTCTAAACCATCTCTGAAAATTTAGTCGGTCATTGAAAACTAACCCTGTAAAAAAAATAACTTCGTAAAGTCAAGTTCAAAGCGACAGTTTTTTCAATAAGTTATTTATTTAATCTGTTCCACTTATGGGTCACCATTTGCCTCCATCATCAGATCAGCTTTATGACACACTAGCTTAAGCCCGTGGCCTCGCCCGCGCTGTGTTCAGTAATTGTCCCACGGGATAAAATCTGTGGGCAGTACGGGGCGCGCGGGGGCGGTTAACCCCGTATATACCTATAGATGTTCGAGCAAGCGACTGAGTTAACTGCAGCCGGCTGACAGCAGTTTTACGGAGCACAGATTTTGTTCGCGCTGTCTTCTCTATACGCAGTAGTTATAGCTCAATGACGTTTTCATATTTTTTTTTAATACAAGATTTAAATTTTATACAACAACAACAGCCCATAACGTCCACTGCTGGACATAAGCCTCTCCCATGATGGGAGGAATTTGCCGTAATCTCCACGCTTGGCAGGCGGATTGGAGATCGCAGTGATATAAGACTAACAGAAAACGCTGCTGCCCATTCTCTGGTCTACGGAGGCGCAAGGTGTTCTGCCTCGGACATTAGTCGCCTTATACGACACCCGTGAGTGTAATGGGTTGGTTATATTCTACTCTGCCGGATACCACACGGTACTACCATACTAAATTTTATAACTTTACTTTAAATAACTCCACGACCCCCGTACTATTTAATGCATCCATCGGCACAATGTTTTGAGTGCGTTACATTGAGTCCTACGATAAAACGTGTTCTTTTCCCAGCAATAACTTTTGCGTACAGTTACTTATGTTGATGTACAGAATGCTTGGTTAACGGCTTCGTGAAGAGTCCATTTACACCCTGCGTTAGTATAGATTAATAAAGAACAAGATATTACCCCAACCCTTCAACCTGTAGTTTCCTGTCCTTTATCCAAGTACCCAATTTGTTCATATTTTCAGGCTCTAACAGTTCGATATGGAGGTCCACCGGCAAGTCACTTATTTCAGCCGCAAAGTCGAATATGTCTGACCATGTTGATATTATTTCCAATTTACCTCGAACCTACAATATCGATAAAATGACAATGGTGTCGATTCTGCTGTGCACAAACTAAACTTAATTTAGGCTGTTGCTATCTTTCACTAAAATGCAGTGCGAGAAAAGGGGTGTTTAGTCTGAACGGACCGCTGTCAATGAGAAAAAGACGGCTATAGCTATGAACTAAGTCGGAGATGTCAAACTAGTTTATACCTTGCGCTTCACCGTGTTTTTAGTCGACATGTTTTTACGTGCACCCTTATTTTGTATGGAAATATTAGTTCAATTAAAATTGACAGCTCTAAATTACGTCCGTCTCTTTTTAAAGTTCTTCTTCTCTATTATAGAGAAAAAGATAGCAATAGCCTAAATTAAGTTTAGTTTGTGTACAACAGAATCGGCACCAATGCCCGTTTTCACTACGACTAAATAACATGTAAAATAAAATTTGCCTTCCTGGATTTTCAGCTCTCGACTCAGCACGAAGAATTATAATTCCAACAGTGTAATGATACGTTAAGGAGGGTGCAGTAAGGTAGATTAAATGACAATTTCAATAGGCTTGTTTCCACCTTACATAAAAATCAAAAAAATAAAATGCAAATCTATTTAGTCCGTCAGTTACAGTATTGGAAAATAATGAATACGTATTTTTTGTTTTTGTAAATCAATAAATATTGACAAAGATAAAACGCATCAAAACTCGGGAGTGGGGGGGCTCATTACGTCAGAACGCACTAAAAATTATACCACGGCGTGACGTATTGAGAATTTCGAAAGCGTCGTATCTTCGTCAATTTTGGTTTACGTAACAAAAGAAAAAATACGGGTCAAATATTTTATGATAATCTAAATGACGGACTAATTAGATTTTGTCAGTTGACAAGCCTATTGTATTGATGATTTTAATGATTATTATCCCATTATGATTCTGTTAAAGCGGCCATTTTAGGTCCCATAGTGATTATTTTAAATCTGAATTAATAATAAATTATGTACGAGCTTGTGTTCACAATGCGGTCAAAAATACAAACGGCTCTTGTCGCAACATTTTCAACATAAAAATGTTCTTTTATACCCCATTAACATTGTGTGATGATTGAGACCAATCAGCATCAACCGAACAGATCCTCATGCTTTTGAAAAAAGAATGAACTCAAAATAATAGTACATTTTGATACAAGTGGAGAAAGTTTGTTGCATTCGAGGCGAAATTATAACACCCGAGCCGTAGGCGAGGGTATTTTTGAGCCGAGAACTGCAATAACAAATGTCCACGTGTATCAACTATTAGTTTTTAATAATCATGTTTATCTATGATATTCTATCTAAAAACACAATTTTAATATTCAAAAAATATTTATGCCGTAAAGACGCGTAGTGCTTTGCCGAATTAAAAAAAAAAATTCGCCTCAGACTATAGGCATTGAACCAATTTGGACTAAGTATAGGTACCTATAGTTATCTGTGGCAATTTAAAAAAAAAAAACGCACGCGTGTGAAATACATTGCATGTTGTAACTAATCGTAGTGCGTTATGGACCAGTTTTCGAGGAAGTGTATTGAAAAAAAAATGATCAGCAGTCAGGTCTGCCTGCCATGACCTCTTTCAATGTGCAAATGAGATGGAGCTAGATGTCCTGCTCCACCAGTGTTCCACACTGAACTGGCGTTACAGTAACACTGCTCTAAGACGTGATGATGCGCTCACGGCATGTTATTGTTAAACTTCTGCAATGAAGCACAAACGGAGGATAATATTATTTTATTGTTGCCTGAAGAATGCTGTGGCTATAAAGTTTACCTGTAGGGAGCTGAACCGTAGCTTCTCGACGATCCTGACGGTGTCAAACTCGAGGGGCCCACCGATGTGCGCCGAGTACAGCGTGTCTAGGCCAGTCAGTACCATTTGCGTTAGCCTCAACGACTCACCGCTACCAGCCTCATTTTGACTGCTAGGTTTTATCTAAAATCAAGCATAAGCATAGCATTATCGACCTTTAAATTCCCACTGCTGGGACACAGGCCTTCTCTTTAGGAGAGGAGTGGGCTGTTATCTACCAATCGTGCCCAGTGCAGGTCGCTAATGTCACTTGCCCTCGATGTTTTTGTTGTAGGACATGCATTTAACGTGCCCACATACTGGGACCAAGAAATATTTAAGCAAGTCGTATCGTCATCGACAGGAAAGAAGAAGGACACGATATTTTCCTCCATTGATTTGAGAGTGGTGATCAAATTAATTACACAAAGTTTTACACCTGCTTGGGTTCCAATCGAACCCACAACATAAAACTCGTGAGTTGGGGCCGACATCATTGGACCACCACTGCTCTCTATCTATAATTAATCAAAAGAGCCTTCATAACTGTATTCTATAAGTTTAACTTGAAAAGCAAGAATACTCTGAGAACCCACAATAGGCTAGTCTCCACTATCAATAAATTGCAAATCTATTTAGTCCGTCTCAGTTAGAATATTGGAAAATAATGGATACGTATTATTACGTTGTCAATGAATATTGACAATTATAAAACGCATCAAAACTCGAGAGGGGGGCTTGTGACGTCACAATGCACTAAAAAATATAGCACGGCGTGAGGTATTGAGTATTTTAAAAGCGTCGTATCTTCGTCAATTTTTGTTTACGTAACAAAACACGTGTCAAATATTTTTTGATAATCTGACGGACTACTTAGATTTTTTCAGGACACAAGCCTATTCTAAGTTATACACCAACTATTATCGGATAAGTTAGTAAGGTATTGAGAACCTCGATTCTTAAAATGGTCAACCAGCCGTGGGACATGGCCGTGGGACATCATAGATTGCGCCTGATATTTTTGCTACGGCGCGTTGTAGCAAAAGTTAGATCATACTAAAAACTATTATACAGGTTGTGTTTTTCAAGTGGGCGTGGATAGCCAAATCCTAATCTATGAGGAAAAGTAGGTACTTAAATGAGTCTCAGGCCCGATTTTGATGAAAACTAAAACAACACTCGAATGGTGTAATAATAAGGTTTTTTTTTTAAAAAAAAACGGTTTCGATTCCTGGCTAGGAATATTGTTTTTTCAATAATCCAATGATGCGGTTTTAGTTTTCATGAAATCGGGCCCGAGACTGCATTAAGAAGTTTCGATTTTTTCATAGTTTCTGATTTGGCCATCCACTCCCACATAAAAAATTCACCCTGTAAAAATATTTATCTATTTATTAAAACTTTGTGCACAAATAACACTGTAAGACGGACTTAATGCTTGGGCATTTTCTACCAGCCGACCTTAGATTGATGCAAAAACCTTTTGAACATCATTTTCAACTCATAGCTGAAATTTATCAAATAATATAGTTTACATTTGATAAAAGTGAGGAAACTTTGTTATTGCATTCGAGGCTGAATACACACCCGAGCTGCAGGCGAGGGTGTTAGTGTTCGTACACAGTGCAGTAGCGTCGGGCGGCGCGTTCTGCGGGGCGTCGAGCTGCCGACCGGCGCGGCGCAGGCGTCTACTGTAGCCACTCACATATAAATGAGTGAATTTCCCGGGACCGAAAATTGCGTGGCATCAATGAAATCGGTACTAAAAAACATAGTTATGATGTTCTCACATTTTTTTCCGGTTAGGTGAAATAGTAATCTATGTGTAGCACTAAATATTTTATTTAATTGGATTAATGGATACTCCAAAAAAATTAATTAAACCTCAAAATCTTTCATTGCCGTGTTTGTCCACACTTCACCTTGTTGTGTATTATTCCTCATTGATAAAAATCTATTGGTTATTTATATTAAAACCTAGTTTTATTTGATACATGAATAGTTAAAGTATTGTTACGGAATACATTTATTCAAATATTTAAACAATACAACGAATGGTTAATAAAAAATCATTTGTCCCAGAACTACCGTTCATCGCCGTGTCCTAATCATGTTCAAGGATATTGTTTTACCTACGACTTGCGTCCCCCCTCCTGGTATGCTAAACGTTGCATATTAGTGCTGCCTAAGTGCTCAACGTGGAAGGACGTACACACGTGCCTGCGTTTTCGCGCCATAAATTTATATCAATTTAATCGTATTCAATTTTTATGTTACTGGACATTTTTTCTTTCATCGCCGTGGATAGGTATAACTATATATTTGAATAAGTTTGTTTTCATGAGTAAGCATTCGATAGAACACCATTTCTCATATGTCAATTTGTGAAGTGTTTATTTCTTCGAATAGTTAATAGGTTTTTTGTTATTTATATCTTTTGCCTTGATTTTCATCGCCGTGCTTTCATTGCCGTGGTTTTCGTGGCCGAAATTTGCTATGGCAATGAAAAAAAAGACACGGCAATGAAAAAAAATTCATTGCCATGCCTTGTAAAACAATTTAGTTTCATTGCCGTGGCCAGGTATTTCATTTCCGTGACTTGTGTTTTCATCGCCAAGGTATGATTAGGAGAAAAATTTAGTACTTGTTATTTTGAAAATGCATCTTACTTGCTACAGATCACAATAAACGTTTTCTGAAGAAACTATTTTGTTTTGTCAAGTGCAAAAATATATCTGATCATGGCTGTCTCCGAGAGGGAAAGGCAAACCCAGACAGATTGTGTATGGGAGTAAGATTTGGATAGATATTACAAAAGGAAGAATGGGAGTATGTAAAAGAAAAGAAAGACTGTAGAATTAAAGTCTCTAAGTAGTGTTGCGAGTGTAATTCAACAGTCTTTGTTTACTTATTGTACTCTCATTCTTTTTTTGTAATATCTCCTTAACTAAATTTTACTCCCATACAAGTGTTGGAATCAAGACAAAACAGTCATAAACAGTCATTTTTATTCTATCGATCTGTCTATCTCATTAAATAAAATATTTTTTCATTTCCGTGGATTGATTCTTTCATTGCCATGGCACAGTTCTTTCATTGCCGTGGACGCTTGTTTCATTGCCGTGCACGCATGTTTCATCGCCATGGCACGAAATTTTTAAATCTTGATATATCGTTAGTTTTTTAAGTTATCTGCTAGAAATTTAAAGCGTTTTTTGTTTTTTTTTAAACTTAAGATGAAAAAAAAACACGGAAATGAAGATTTTATAGGACTTGTTGAAATTCACTCAAATGCATGTTTGACATGAACGCTGCACGCGCCGCCCCGCCGCACGCTCGATTCGAGCGGCCACTGTGTTCGTACAATTATAGGGAACGTGCACAACGACGGTGCTGCCAACTGGCGTCGCCAATCCGAATCTTGTGCTCTATTAATGCTTGACATAGACTTTTCTAACAAGTAAACATAATTATTTTTATAGTGAAAATTAATTAACTAATCATAATGCATTGTTGCATTTCTGGATGTAGGTATCAATACACCCACAAAAATGAAAACAAATCAATTAGCGTAAAATTCTATTACTTTCCAAAGAATACTATTAAGGTATCATACCATGTTTTGGTGAAAAACGCAAAAAATGGATAAACGCAGTAAAGAAAAATATTTTAAAACAACTTGTTTTTGTTACACTCTGCATTGAAAAGGCCCTCAAAATCAACCGTCCATGCAAACATACCAGAACCATTTATACTTCACCATACACGTGTTCTACTAGACCGCACTAAAGTTCACACCGAATATCCCTCAACAGTTAATCAAAGACTCCACATGTACTCAGAATATAAACATGGCTATACCCACAATAATGTTTTTAGTTGGCTGCACTCCTTTGGTTTTTTAAGTTTTGTATCTAAATGCTACGGACTGCATTTTATTGATTGCTTCATCAAATGATTGTGAACTAATTGATTTATTAGAGCCTGGAGATAAAGTTCTCGCTGATAAAGGATTCCCTTCCATTATAACATGTGTTGAAAATAAGAAAGCTATCTTAGTTAGGCCAGCCACCATGTCTTCATACACCACAATTTTCATCAGAAAGTAAACGAAAGATATAAAATTCATATTATTAAACATTTCTAATACGCTGACGATCGTTATTGATAAACCGGAACTCATATTTTATACCTTTTAGCATATTTAAAAATAATATAATTGAAGAGACAATTTTGTCTAAGTAAATTGAAAGCACGATGAGAAGTGATAAGTTTCCTTTTCTGTCCGCATAGTGTCTCTTTTGTCGATTAGTGCTGCCACCTATAGTTCCTGCACGTTCCCTATTGAGCCGAGAAACTGCAGTAACGAATCCCCACGCGTATCAAACGACGTTTCTCAATACACTTTCGAAGAAATAAAATAATAGAACGAAAAGTATTTTTGTCATGAATTAATAGAAAACTATGATTTTATTTGCTTTTTTCCGTGCTTTGCTCTCGCCAGGTTAAAGGAGAAGCTAAGGTATGAAGCCGCCAAACTGCCTAATATTAAAATAGAAATTTTCTAATAATTTTGAATTTATTTATTATTATTATTTAGCATAAATAAACGTTATTTTTTTCATAAAAGTTAATAGTTGTTTTAAATCATCATGTTTATCTATGATATTCTCTTTATAAACACAATTTAAATATTTATATTATATTAACACCGTAAAGACGCAATCTCTTTTCCGAGATTAAAAAAAAACAATCACCGTCGAGGCATTGAACCAATTTGGAGTAAGTATAGGTTTCCTGTGATTTTTTTTATTTCCGTACACGTTTTGATAAATGAAAAAAAACGCACGTATGCGAAATGCATTGCATGTTAAACCTAATCGTAGTGCGATAAGAACCAGTTTTCGAGGAAGTGTATTGAAAAATAATTGACATACTCGTAGATTTTCTTGGCAAAATTATCAGGTTAATGTTGATCTAGTTGGCCTACAGCTTCACCTCTGGTGTTCCAGAATCTCCATACCATACCTACCCTTCCATCATCCCAATGCACCACGTAGTCGGCCATCTCAATAGCTCCATGATTCTTCTCGACTGTTAACTTATTCATTTGCCTGACCACTTCTGCTAATTGGTTCACAGTTAACATCAACACTATCTCCTGGTATTCTCTATAATTCAGTAACAAAATATTGCATTAGAATGAGTGAAAACAGTTGAATAATAATAGAAAAAAAAAAAAAAAGTTGATTTTTAAATCGAACACAACACACACACAATACACAACACACACACACACTTTTTTCAATTCCAATTTCCTACACACACAATATGTTGCGCTAGGTCCCAAAACTCTAGAGGCGAAGACTCTCGCAACACTGCATCAGTGGCGCGAGAGGCTGGTGCAGCGACAGATAACGATACCGAGGTGGTTTTATTCAGTGCGGGTCTGACAGCCCCTCCGCTCTCGCAAGCGGAGGACATCGATTGCGAATTTCCAACTCGAGAAAAAAAAACCTAAATCGTAACTTACCGATACTCACGAGTCTGATCCCCGAAAATGGCCGAAGGATTCACGAAGGTGAATAATGCTCCTTGTAGCTTCGGAATAAGCGAGTAGGTTAGCGACGGCGTCTTCACCAAGTCAGTGAGGCCCAAACCTACAGGACGTTCATATAAAAACATTAATCAGCTCAATGAGATGATAAAGCTGATTAAAGATGCAACTAGGCGCACAAATGGGAGATTAAAGGTAAACGCACACTTATGCGTGCCAAAAGAACCGACCGCGCCGAAATAAACATTTTCTCATCCGTATAACGTTATCTATTCGTCCGATTCGGCGCGGATAAGTGTGCGAGGTTTTATAGGATTTCATACAAGTAATTCTAAAATTCGATTCTTTTGACTCCTTCGCTTCCTTCAGCTCTGGTCCCGGTTTCGTTTCTGTTTCACCTTCAACAGCCAAAACTACCCGCAAGACTCGGCCCTACCTTGGAATCCCGAGCGTTGCGCGGCAGTTTTGTATACTGTGTATAGCAAGATCTCTAAGACCAGCACACACTTAGCCACTAAGCATACTTCACAGACGATGGTCCAATGATGACTCCCCAGCCGTCTGTGTCGGCACGGATGAACTCCTTGGCCCTTCCGGAATAACACTTATCTTACCGACCAAATGGAAAGTACAATTCACAAATACGCTGACGCTGAGCGTTGGCAACCTTTCATTAGGCCTTCATTGTCACTAGTACGATTAACAGTACCATGATGGAACTAGTGTTGTTTTTTTATAATCACTAGTTCCATTTTGAAAGAATCTGAAAATAATGGAACTACACACATCAAAAGTGTCTAGGGATCAAGCATTTTTATGCGGATTTCTTGAGATTGAGATGTGGCTTTGTAATAAATTTATGATTTTATAAATTTATATGGATCCTTTTTGGTGCATTTCATAATTTGAATCAGGAACTCTCAATCAAATTCGAGTAAAAGATGAAAATAAGCTGTCAATATTTTCCCTATAAAAACATACAACGCATTGAAGACATTATTAGTGCTACTGTTTCCCTACTACTGATTAAAACCAACGTTATTATGGAGCGGCGACGTCATTTAAGCAGGGAAGAAATGCTCAGAGCCGTGGGAATGATAGAAGCTGGTTCCCGGCAACGTACTGTAGCTTTAGCTCTGAATACAAGTCAGAGTGTTATCAGTCGACTTTGGACACGTTACCGAAGCACTGGTACCGTGGCTGAGCGCCATGGAGGACGGTATCGCTGCACCACACGGAGACAAGACCGATACATTCAAATCTTAACTCGAAGAGCTCCAACAATAACCGCCATGATGTTAGCCGTGAGGCTTCATCACTCTTCAGGGAACTTAATTAGCGACCAAACAGTCAGAAACCGCTTGCATGAAGTGAACCTTCATTCCCGAAGACCGCTACGGGTACCACCTATAGCAATGCACAATCGTAGGATTCGATATCAATGGGCTCTTGAACACAGAAATTGGGCAGAAGAACAATGGCGTTTCGTGTGCTTTTCTGATGAGTCTCGTTTTGGTATGAGACCGGATACAAGACGTATACGACACTGGAGAACCCCTGGACGCCAACGGCGATTAAAATCCTGCCAGGAAGTCCATCCTTATAGTGGTGGAACCATCATGGTATGGGCGGGTATTTGGATCGGCGGAAGAACTGAGTTGATTTGGATCAGAGGCAACCTCAACGCTCAAATTTATGCTGAGACGATTGTATCAGACGTCATCGTTCCTCTACAAGTGCAAATCGGTCCCTTATTTCAGTTAATGCATGATAATGCACGACCGCACACCGCAAGAGTTGTAAGACAGACTCTCGCCGCAGCTAACATCAATGTCCTGCCCTGGCCTGCTCAGTCGCCAGACTTGAACCCGATTGAGCATGCATGGGATATGCTACAGAGAAGAGCTCTGCCGAATATGGAGGGTATCCAGTCGCAAGAAGACCTTTTTTTGTTGTTGCAACGAACATGGGCGGCCATTCCACAGCGTGATTTGGATGAACTCATTTTGAGTATGCCAGACCGATGTTCTTGTGTTGTTAGTGTTCGCGGTAGAAACACGGATTATTAATTGTTTAAGTTACCCAATAACATTTTAAAGAAAACTGTGTTTTCAGTCATTTTTTCGAACTTTAATGTTAGTGGTTCAAATGTCAAAAATCCCTTTATTAGGAAAATGGCAAATTTCTTTATTAATGCAAAGGTGACTTGGTTTATCGTTACTGTGACAAACGAAAACACTTTATTTGATGAATCCTTAAAGAAAATTTTAATTAATATCAATCAGGAGAAAAGTTATTGCAAAAATATATGTTGATCCCTAGATACTTTTGATGTGTGTATATCCACGCTCCGCCTTTTCTCTATTAAATAGATTGGACCTGATTTCGAAACCAACAATGCGCATCTGTACTCTTTAAAAAAAAAAATGAAACATAAAGTCTTACCGTGATGATTATCCGAGAAATTGTATGTCGCGATGACTGGTGGAGACTCATCGCCGGGCCTGTATATCTACAAGACGGATTACATTAAATGGTTTTTACTTATTGATTACAATAGCAAAAAACCGGTCAAGTGCGTGTCGAAATACAAAGCGAATGGTTCCATAGTTAGGATAAATGAATGATTCCGGGAAATCATGCTTTTCAAATGCCAAGTTTGTAAATCAATCAAGACCTTTTTTAACCGATAGAATTTTCCTTTAATCTATTTCCTGTACTATTTTCAAAATTTCAGGCTCAGTAATTACGGAAATAACCCCGAGGAAAGGTTTTTCATCTATCCATTTTCTTTTTTCATATTTTTTTAACCGACTTTCAAAAGGAGGAGGTTCTTTTACTTTTTTTAATAAAGTTAAACTATACAGTGATTGTTTTAAGTAAGGCATCAGGGGGAAATTCGAATCTATTAGAGATACCGGAAAACTTAGGAAACTTTTGCACTTTTTTGGTGAAACTAAGCATACGTAGGTAACTGTTTGTTCAAGATGTCCATAAAAATGAGAGAAAGTGACCAGCTATTTTTTTCATGCCATTCCACTATGTTTCGTGCATGAATCATTTCTTTCTATGGAAAGAAAAGCCACCTCTATTATTAACAATGTGTTTATCAAAACATTTCATTAATTTTGTACTTCTTTAAATCTCCAGATGTGTTTCTTACCTTATAATTAAATAATATTGTATGAATTTTGATTTGTTAAAAGACATCATTCAAATCGTGCCAAAACATAAACGCCAACAGGCCAGAAAAAAAATACGATTTTCTTCTCATTCATTATTAGTACGAGAGTTTACCTTTAAACCCTTCTATGCTGCTATTTTAAGTTTTAAAATACTAAAAATCATAATTTTATTTGAACTGTTTTAAGCACAATATTTAAAAAAATACAGGCTTTTAATCTAAAATAACATCTCGAACATTTTTCGGCGGTTACAACAGAGGTCTACAATGAAGTGCAAACAATTATTGATTCGCCGGATACTTATCAGTTCTAAACTAATTTTCATTTGGACGCGTAAACCTATAAATATTTCGACTCCTAGTTTTAATGCAATCCGCGGAGAACGTCGAACAGGCGGCCATTTTAGGTTCTATAATTAAAATAGATTGAAAATAATATTTACTTCAATAGTATAAAGGCAGTTATTCAATGTGAAGCGATCGTGTCCAAAGTCAATTTCGTTCATTTCCATCACCAAAGTTAGAAACCCTTTTAATTCGCAACCATCCATCCTTATCCTTAAAAAAAAAAGTTATAAAAGAAGAAAATGAGAAAGGTAACATAACATCTACTCTTATCACTCAAAGGCTAGGCAGATGATGACTCCTATCACTCAAAGCATACACCAAGTATACACCGTGAAAGGAGAAATGTCATTTGCATTTCTAGGCCCAGCTGTTAATAATAAAAAATATGCCGAAAAATCCATTATTTTTTTCTTAAATATGCATCAGCAATCTATTAGGGTCTGAGAAAAGAAACATTAAAGTTTTAAACAAAATAATTGATTTTATACTTAGTTATCGAGTATGAATAGATCGTTAAAAATTATTATAATGCAGTGTATGGAAAAGCGTCACGTTTCCGAGATATAAGTCATCAAAGTTACAATCTTCGCCATCAGTGCTTTGATCTTATTAGCTACTCATAAAACCTGTAATATTCAATAGCTGGCATCATTACAAACAAGTATGTACAAGCAGTGCGAAAGAAAATCTTCTCTAGCGTCACGTTTCCGAGATAAAAAAATATGTAATAAGGGTCTAGCCTATAGCCATCAACCGTTACTCATTACTGACTCCTGGCTGCTATTGAGAATTCCTAGTGAAAACCCGACCTGAAAATCGAACACAGACTTCCAGCGCTCAGCAGGCTATATTTTCTATCTCTCACCAACGAGGTAGTGGACCTATGGATAATATGAGTCGAGAAAAACATAAATCCTATAATCGTTGCCAGTTAAGATGACAATAACCCACCTACATTTATTAAACTTCTCAACTTTGAAAACCAAAAATAAGCCTGTTCAAGTCTTGAATCGTCATTTATCGTTTTTTCGAATGAAAAACGATACAATACACGGTTCATTTGTTTTAACACTTCAATACCCGCAATTACAGACACAATTAAAATAACAATGCACCGTGCCTCTGGAGGCACGGCCGGGAGCATACGGGTTAATTCGTACGAATAGATATTAAAGAAAGGGCAATGACCGCTATTATCATCTTAAGGGCCTGCGCAGACGACGGAATTTTTGTGCGATCAAGTCTGTGGCGCACAAAATGTCTGCATGGCATACAAAAAGTCCGTCGCGGATTTTACGCAGACTCAACGCACATGACGCACATCTTCATAGTACATTACGTCCCCGCTTAACGAGTGCAGATAGCATACTAAAAGTGTGCGCCGTCTGCCTTAGCACGTGTTGGAGCAAAACGTTCTATATTTTCGCACACTTTTGGTGCGGCGCGGCAAGGCGCGATCTGCCACTAAGTGGCACCAACTATACCTACTTATTTTTGTATTTCTAATACTTATTCTAAAAATTATTTCAGTCTGGGTAATTTCTAGGACGAAATGATCTCCTTCACTTACGCGACCTTCCCAACGTCATGAACTTGTTCAAACAGAAAAGGTGATGACTTGTATGGATCCTGATCCTTTGGGTTATGGATGATATCACTCTCGTTCCGTATGAGCACGTAGTCAGCATGTATGATCATCGCGCTGAGGGTCGAGGATACTTTGAGGACGTTGGAGGCTAGTGAAAACTTTACTTCAGGCCACAAACATTTAGGTGTGGCATCTAAAATTAAATCCCTGAATATTCTGTAAGAAAAATGTAGTTATTAAGACGTTGGTGATGTAAAGGCTATTTTATGCCGGTGCAACACTGTGCAGCATTGCGGCATGCCACGAGGCCGCATGCTGCAATAATTTAAAATATTGCACATCGTGGCACGAATCGTGAGGCATGAAATCACCTTGCGTCATGTGGCAGACTGTCGCAGCCAGTCGCACCTTCTATCCAAACACAAGGGATTCCATGCTACATTTGCGTGCGTCATAAAGTTGATAAGTTATGTTTTACGATGCTTTGAAAATTATCTAGGCACGTTGTTGTTGCCTCGACGTAAAATAGGCTGCCGCATACCGCAATTGCCGCATACGTTGTTTATTTGTAGCATACTACATGATGACGGACGCCACAAAATGTAGCATGCTGCAATCCCGCACAGTGTTGCCCCGGTGTAAAGCAGCCTTTAGACTGTCTACACGTAAGTGTCGCTAAACCGTAGACAACTGGCTTCTAGCATAGCATAAGAATAAACAGCCTATTATGTTCTCACTGCTGGGACACAGGCCTCCTCTCAATGAGAGGGAATGGGGTATAATCCACCACGCGGGCCCAGTGCGGATTGGTAGATTTCACATGTCTTCGATTTTTTGGTTGTAAGACATGGTTTGCGGTTTTCTCACGATGTTTTCCTTCACTATTTTGAGAGCAGTGGTGATGAAATAAATTACACAAAGTAATGCGCCTGGCTGGGTTCGAACCCACGACATACTGCTCGTAAGTCGGGGCCGCCACCACTAGCCCACCGCACTGTTCTTGACTGGCGTCTGCAGTTGTCAAAATAAATCATGTACTACTAACACTCGGACTTGATTATCGTTGTGGAAGTATCCATGAGCTAATTTTGTATTCTTCATTATCCTGATATACACATTCGTTCCGGGTGATCCAGTCTCCTTCATAAACTGGAAAAGACGTGAAACATCTTTTTTATTTTTTATTTAAATCTGAATACTAAAAATCATTTATTTATGTAGTTACTCATTTTCGGAAGATTCTGTAGCCCGCGAATTATATCTACGCTTATGTTGTATTTCGTTATTTTTTAGGGGGAAAATATAATGACCACCAAAAATAACTTTGTGACCACTAACATCTATCACCTAAAATATCAATTGATCACCAAATTTAGTAATTGAGCACCAGATTTTAATGAGATGATGACAATTTGTTTTTTAGCCCGCCGTCGTCCGGGTCTTCCTCCACTCGGATGCAAGAGCATAACAGTTCAATTTCTGGTGGTCATTAACTAAAAAAATAAATTTTGAGTTCTAATTTGACGATAAAATGGGCATCAATTTTGGTGATCATTTACTAATTTTGGCAATCAACAGTTTTTTTTTCCCATACCTTTTGCTAAATCTGGTGATTCGTTAATTGTATGCCTATTTTGTATACAAGTAGTACGAATCAAACCTATCCTAATCCAAGTCGGAGGCTACTTTACCTGCCAAACATAACTATGTTTTGTATGGGCTAGGCGTGAAAAATCAACACACAGCTAGCTAGCCACACGTGCAAGTGCAGGCCACACCGCTAGCTAGCGACTGAACGAGCGAGCCGAGCTCGCTAGATGGCGGTGTGGCCTGCGCCTTATTTTCGCATTTATAGTAAGGAAGAAGTATGGTTTACAATTATGTAAGTACTAACCTTAACTAGCGAATTTTCGAAAGGTTTCCTTACAACCTCCCATTCCTTTCTAAGTCGTTGAACAGACTCTATAAAAAAAAATACCAATCGAATTGAGAACCTCTTCCTCCTTTTTGAAGTCGGTTAAAAATAATAGTTTGAGATGGTGGACAAAAATAGGTACACGGTGTAAACGAACCCTTCACGAACCCTTCAACTGGGCATTCTGTACATCAAACTAAGTAACTCTAAAGATAAACTAAGTACTTAACTATAAAAAATTTAGCTGGGAAACGACTTCTTTTTTTTTGGGTTAAAATCTCGGTTTACAGTTGGATTCAATGTAACGCACTCAAAACATTGTGCTGATGGATGCGTTAAATAGTTTCTAAGTATTTAAACTAAACTTACATTGCAGCAAAAACTTGTGAAACAGTTGGAATTATGACCTCAAATATATCCGTAACTGTGTAGAAGTTATGGTCCGGAATAAAAACATATCGCAATGAAGGGTAGGACAAGCTATGCCATCCCTGCACCCCTAGCCAAGTTGACAATCTACAATCGTTAACGCTAGTAGAAAACTATTCAAATGAATGGGAATGACATCATCTCAACGTTAAATCACGTGATCAACACAAACGAATAGAAAATTCGTAGACAAGTTTACATCGTTCAAAATGATAGAATAGAATGTTATCGTTTCTACAATGTTGATCGCTAAACTCTTTGGTAGGAACGCTCACCATACCTAAAGTGTAGGTTTTTTTCTACAGACATTAGAGAACGAGCGATCGACTCAGTCGTGTCAACTTGGCTACCTATTTAGCGCTTTCTACAATTGCTTTGCCGAGGCGTTTACGATTGAAGAAAG
Organism: Xestia xanthographa; assembly: GCA_905147715.2. NCBI lineage: Eukaryota > Metazoa > Arthropoda > Insecta > Lepidoptera > Noctuidae > Xestia > Xestia xanthographa. Next base: position 10,251,034 of record LR990649.1, on the reverse strand, counting down.
AGAATCGACACGAAACGTTTGTAACTTGGCTAGGGGTGCAGGACACAAAGCTGACAAGGCGCCTTCTGCGCCTGGACAGAGATAGCCTACGACTGGTGGCGGGGACCATCACTGGACACTGTTCACTGAATAAAAACTTTCACACCCTAGGAATCACTGACAAACCCTGTGCAGAGCATGTATGGAGGCGGAGGAAACGGTGGCGCATGTGCTCCTTGAGTGCACAGGCGTTACCAAGATTTGCGAGGAGATCCTTGGAACACCAAGCTCCCTTGCGGATGCCCTGAGGAGACCGACAAGTTTGATCTGCTTCCGGAGGGAGGTGGGCTGGTTGGAGTAATCGGCCACCATGGCTCACTAACTGCGGAAACCTAAACCCTATGATAAATAGGGAGGACAAATGCTTTTCAGCTTAATCAATAGTATTTTTACATCCGTTATACCTGAACAAATTAACAAAAAGATTTATACCACTTTTAAAATAATCTTGAATTACTCTCTCAAACGGTAAAAGATCAGCTTGATCACATACACAAGTGTGTGGCAAGCTTATATATAAGCATGCACATAATAAAAACAGACAATACATCTCCAATGTTTTCTCATATGACAATTCTATTCTATTTCACGAAAAAAAAAGTCATTGGAAATTAAATTATAAAGTTACCTAACATTTTAATTGAAATGCCTGATTTATGATTGAAATAATGTCGTTGTAGATAAGGAAACTTAATGATTTGATCAACAAAGAGAAGAATTGTAAAACTTGAAACTAGAGAAGATAACATGAAAGACGTACTTTTAATATATTGTTTATTTTGTCTATACGGTATAGTGTTATGCTCAAGTGATGCTGAGAATGATGAAGACTCTCCGCGTGGAGGTGAAACAAATTTCAAAAATATTAAGATATTATACAATTATTATCTCCTATATTCATCTAACATCTTATCTCTATTTTTATTTTTAAATATTTCTTAAAAACATTTAAAAATATTAAAAAAAATAGTAGTCCGCCGGTGTCAGGAGCAGGGTCCAAGCCACCGGTGGTTAGGGCTGCAGAGACAGGAACAATTATTATTATTATTACAATTGTTCTTGTTTTTGAGTGTTTTAAGAGTGTAGCTCTCAAATACATGCACGGACATTTGTTTCCCAGTCATGGATGTTTAAATGTATAATAAGTATGTATTTACAAACAAAAAAGTATCTATGTAGTATATCAACTATCTGGTGTCCACGACACAAGCCTCGTTGCTTAGTGTGGCACTAGATGGCGTTGTGTGTAATGTCCAGCGATGTTTTTTTTTATACAAGAAAAATTGTGATAAACTCTCTTACCTAACACTTTTCTGGTACTGTTTAGTGCTTAAACTAGTGATTAAACTTTAGTGATTAAAGTTGTACTGTTAAGGCCCAATTTCACCGAAAAGATAACAGTCTGATTATCTAAAAACAGCTGTTTAAAACACATTTTTGTACATGAAAATGTATTTTAAACAGCTGTTTTTAGATAATCAGACTGTTATCTTTTCGGTGAACTTGGCCCTTAGTTTTCATATTTGTAGGGTTCCCTAGCATACCACGTCTCATCACGTGCTATGCCTGTCTTTTTTTTTCAGGTAGAAAATACGCGAATTCGTTTTTATGGGCTAAGTGCGCCGCTAGCCTACAACTGGGCATTCTAAGTCTCGACAGATTAAAAAAATCCTAAAATTCTACTTCACAGACACTTCTTGATATGTCTAAAACGGGGGAGGGGCATACGTGTGGGCCCACTACCAGAGTACCAGACTAAGACCTGTGAGCGAGTAACTTAACTTATCCATAGCGCACATAATCTTACATTAGAAGGATTGAGCGTTATTGTTATGTATTAAATTTAGGAATGCATGTGGAAATAAATTGTTTTTTTTTTTTTTTACCAGAAAGCATTTTTTTTTAAACATTAAAGGAGTTTTTCCACTACATCCTACCATACCAGACCGTGCTATGAACGTATTAGGCACGGAAATAAATATGACATAGACTACCATGACCACTAGAACGTTTCAATAGCCGCGTATTATCCCCGTTTGCAACGGGTTTAGAACGGTCACCATGCGCGGTTAAACCCTACCTGAAGGGTGTAAAAAACCTCTTAACGAAGCCAAAAGGTACTTGTTCAACCCGTCATTACGATCATTTTTTTTGACCAAAATCAAAATCAAAGCATTTATTTCTAGTAGGCCAGTTACAGGCACTTTTGAACTGCCGAAACAAAGATGAAAATTATGACAAAAACTGTGAAAGTACTGTAGTTGCCCATTCCCTAGCGTAGATCTCTATGGAGAAGAACGGGCAAGAAACTCCATGGACACTCTTTTAAATCAGAATATTTTTACAAAACCTTGGTTACATCATTCATGTTGATATGGTACTTTACACCCTATCTGGGAACTTTCTAGTTACGCAGATATTGGTGGTAAAAGTTCCAACTTTTTGACAAGTTTTTGTTCTAATACAAGTTTTTAATGAAGATTTGTACTTTAAACACCTCCATGACCCCCGTACTATTCAATCCATCCATCAGCACAATGTTTTGAGTGCGTTACATTGAGTTCTACCACAAAACATGATTTTTCACCCCAAAAAAAAAGTCGTTTCCCAGCAATAATTTTTGCGTAAAGTTACATAGTTTGATGTACTCTACAGAATGCTTGGTTGACGGCTTCGTGATGATTCGAGGTCTACACCCTGTATATTCTTTGCATTGAAAGATATAAGACTATGCCCACTAGACCGTTCCGTCACCGTCGCGTGGCGTGCATGGAGGGTCAACCATTGTTGGCGAGAATATTTGGCGGTGCTAGTCTCATACTTCAAACTATAAAGAATACATCAAAGACGTGCTTATAATATACTAGCTGACCCGTGCAACTTCGTCTGCGTTACATAAGAGAGAGAGAGGGTTAGAGAGAGTGTGAGTCAACCTTAAAAGATAGACATGTGCTATCGTGAACTTTATAAGAGAAACAATCCCGTCATACATGCATGATTGTTGAGTAACTTTTACCGTTTACGCAGTGCACGCAACGGAAGCTCTCAAAAGCAATATTTTTCCCTGTATTTGCAACATTTTTCATTGATGCTCCGCTCCTATTGATTAAAGCGTGATCTTATATAACGTATAGCCTTCCTCGCTAAATGGGCTATCCAACACTAAACGACGTTTTAACTCGAACCAGTGCAGCAGTGGTTCCTAAAATTAGCGCGTTGAACCAACCAAACAAAAAAACTCTTCTCTTTTATAATAAAACAGTATAGATTCAAGTGGGTAACAATTAAATTTCTCAGAAATATAGTTTTTTCCAATTAGAGGCTTCCCTCGATAGCCTTACGTTTTCACCCTTAGAACACCCTTAGACACTCGACGATAGTTTTACACTAGCAAGGTCGAAAGTTCTCATCAAGATACATGAAATGAGCCCAAACGCGATATAGCTGCTGTATACTTTCGGGGACCTCTGGCTACTGTCTTCAGTCTCCATCGTCAGACCTTCGATGAAAGTCATGCTCTTGTTAGGTCTAAAGTTCTCATCAAGTTGCATAAATGAGCCCAAACACCACATAGCTGCTGCAAACTCTTGCGGAGCTTTTGCAATTGCCTTCCGTCTCCATCGTCAGACCTTCGATGACTTTCATACTCCAGCTAGGTATAAAGTTCTCATTAAGGTGCATGAAATGAGCCCAAGCACGATTTTTCAATTATAAATAGGACCAACTTTGAGATAATTATACGCTTTTCACAAAAAAAACATATCACGCAATATCGGAATTACCTGTAAAAAGTTATGCATGGTCCTATATAAAATTATATACGCATTGAATTGAGAACCTCCTGATTTGTTTCGTGGGTATAACACCAAATCTGAGGCAACTGACTCGGGCGAGAGTCATTCTATCACGAAAAATCTTAACAACGCGGTTCCGAAAATGGAGTGAAAAGAACAACGCCATCTATAGACGTGGAAAGCGGTCTAACACATACTATATTGGCTATGTAAATTTTTAAAGCAGCGTCATATAGACTAATTTAGAGTAAGTACCTCTTGCTATCTTAACTTTTTTTAAAGACGGTCACTCTATTTAAAGTTAACTTGTGAGCACATGTTTAGTCATTAGTACCATTTTGGTTGAATAGATGTCGCTGCGAGTATCTTACATTTCGATGATAAGTTCTTCTTGAACACGTTAAGTTCATTTATATAATTTGATAGAAAGCACCGATTACAATGAATCAAAAACTAAAACCTTCTCTAAGTTATGCCCAATATTTGTGCATTAAATCTAACCAGATTGGATTTATAATTTACACGTGATGCTGTAACAAAAGACCCCGCACAGACATACAGAAAAAAAAAATGGTAGAAATGGGTTCTGTTAGTGATCCTTTAACACCCTACGATTTTTTTCTAAATATTTTCATTGTACAGAAACGCCACGGCATGAAATAGTTTGAACCAAAACGAAGACAAACCAAACAACAATGATGACAAATATTTCAAAGCAAATTAGTAGTAATAGCAAAATATCGCAGAACAGAAATGAGCTTGAACGTGAATCGCCTAAGTCATTGTATTCTAACCTCAGGTACTATTCTATAATCTGTGATTGATTCATGAGTTCGTTTTTTGAAACGTTTTTTCTTACCTTTCAGCAGACGAAAAATACTGGCCACCTAGAAATTGGCATAAAAACTTTAGAACGTTATAGAACCTCATTTCATTACCTTTCAGCAGACGCCTGCATATTACTGAAACATACTGGCCACCTACAAATTCGCATTTAAAAAACTGAATATAAACCTCAAGGAACTTCCAAATTCTTATTTCAATGTAAAATATGCATTAACTCGCTGTCGTAAAATTCAATATGGATCTTTTCGGCATCCGAATTCTAATTTCAATGTAAAGTATGCAATAACGCGTTGCTGTAAGATTCAATTTGGATCTTTCCACTTTTTTCATACAAACATTAAACACCCTTATTTATACCCTTAAGGGCCGAATTTCATAAAACCTTAAACCTTAGTGAGCACCAAGAAGCTGATAGGAACATTCAGGCCCACATTCACGTCTCTAACTTTAAAAACATAGGACTTTCATACAAACTTTGAGACCCCTTTGAGACCCCTTTTCAACCCCTTGGGGTGCGAATTTTAAAAAATCCTTTCTTAGTGCGCGCCTGCACCCCATAGAGAGTGCTTGTGCCAAATTCTGGACCTCACGGCCCAGTAGTTTCCGAGATTTCGTGATGAGTGGTCAGTCAGTGAGTGGACTTCTCTTTAATATATATAGATTGTTTATTTTGTCTATGACTCGTGGTATAGTTTCAGGCTCTAGTGATGATGAGAATGATGAAGACTCTCCAGGTGAAGGTGAGTTGAAACAAATTTATAAAATATAAATACTACTAAAACCTGTATATTTTGTACTGTTCAGGGCTCAGTTCACCGAAAAGAAAACAGTCTGATTATCTAAAAACATCTGTTTAAATCGGTTCTCTATTGTATTACCTAACTTTTTTATTCATAATTTAAAGTGCCATAACTTTTTTTGTCCTAATCATCATTTGTCCGAATGATAACTTACCCGAACTTAATATCACATAATATCACATGCCATAAAATTGAAATCCCTAAATACAATATGACCTAAACCCGTTTGTCATAAATATTATAATCAATAATATACAAAAGACTTAAAACCGTTTTCAATAATGGTTATAAATCCTAAATAAAAAATAAAAATAAATGTTTTGATCTTAATAATATTTTTAAAACAAACCGGTATGTTCCCAGACGTTCCCAAAAGGGGACAGAACATTGTTTTTTTAATTATGTCTGTAATTACGGGTAACTACAGGTTAAGTATTACTTAGCTTTTGCTATGCTATGAACTTCTCTCAACACAACACATTTTTATACAATATTGCTCTTATGAAATTTGTAAGAAAGATCACTGTTAGAATCTTCTTTTGGCATACATTTCATATCGGTAGTCACTAAAAGGCAGAAAATCAATCAATCAATCCGTCAATCATTATAAAACAGTTGAGTAGGAACATTAATTATGTGGATTTTATTTTTCCCTGTATGCAAACAAGCAAACATACATACACCATGCATGCAGCAAGCATGCAGCAAGCATGCAGCAAGCATGCAGCAAGCATGCAACAAGCTTGCAGCAACCATGCAGCATGCAAGCACGCATACAGTATGCAAGCAAGCATGCAGCATGCAAGCGAGCAAGCATGCAGCATGCAAGCGAGCAAGCAAGCAACATGCAGCAGTCATGGTTTCTGTCACGGCTCCGGCGCTGCGGGGCTCCGGCGGCCCCACGCGAGCTTATCGTTGCAGATGTGTTTAACGCTCACCCCCGCAGCTTCGGCTTGCTGGCCGGCTTCGCCGGCCAGCCTCAGCAGCGGCGGCGAGTGTTACAACCACCTGCTCCTCAACTCGCGGGCCGCTTCGCCCCTCCGCGCCTACGCGATTTTAAATTACACTCTAGGGGTAGGGCAGACAAGACTGCGTGGGGTCGGATTTACAGCGATTCGTTTCTGTCACTAAAACCTAATTTTTAGCAAACGTTTTAGGACCAAAAATTTCATTATACATATTTTTATGAACATTCGGAATAATACACATTATATATTAAAATGCTTAGGACATTTGACTTTATGGCATGTAAAATTAGAAGATTCAATTAATATAGTATTCGATATTATGACAGAACAGTTTTAGAAATAAAGGTAATTATGTAAAACAAAATTTCGGGATTTTAAACATTATGGTTACTGAAGTTTATAGCAAACGTTTTATGGATAATGATTTTCGGACCAAAAATTTTAGGAGAATTAAGGGAGTACCGTTTAAATCACATTTTCATGTTCACCAAAGCAAATCAACCGATAAAACACGCTAAACAACTGTTTTCTCTAACCGAGTTGGGACCGATTACCTACTAAACGGGACTTTAAACAACCTCTGTTGTTTAAAGTCCCGGTTAGTAGTTAATCGGTGTATTTTGACGTTTGTAAATTGCAAATATAACAAATTTTAAGGTTGCATCTAGATATTATTATGAGAATTTATCATGCAGTCAGCTTTGAATTATATTTTGGAAGAGGTTGACGTTTTGGACAAGTTAAGTAGATTGAAATATAGAAATGTAGTGATTGAAATATATTCTTCACAGATGAGAATGCGATAGACAACGAGTCCAGCAATGGCAAGGCATCTGATATTGAGAACCAACAGCCGCCCTCCACATGCTGGATGTCTCTCGACGCAGAACACTCGAAGATTTTGGATGAAATCGACGGTAATGTTTGATCCTATCACTAGGTTTCACCACGACACTTGGCTAGCCAGTTATATACATAATTTACCTATACATACAATAAACAACGCCTGCAATAGGCTTGTGTCCTGAAAAAATCTAATTAATTAGTCCGTCAATTAGATTTTCAAAAAATATTTGACACGTATTTTTTCTTTTGTTACGTAAGCCAAAATTGACGAAGATACGACGCTTTTAAAATTCTCAATACGTCACGCCGTGCTATAATTTTAGTGCGTTGTGACGTCACGAGCCCCCACTCCCAAGTTTTGATGCGTTCTAACTTTGTCAATATTCATTGATTTACAAATGTTTTTTTTCGTTCACCGTTTACAAAAACAAAAATACGTGTCCATTATTTTCCAATACTCTGACGGACTAAATAGATTTGCAATTTATTGATGGTGGAAACTAGCCTATTCTGACCGGATAGGTTAGACCTAATAATACGCACACATTTCGCCAGTTGTGTCTGTAAGTCCCATGTCATATCAATCGGACACAGATCCAGACTCCGTGGCCGCGATTGAGGAATTTCAGATAAAAAACCCAATAACACTTTCCCTGACCGACCTTTTTAGGGTTCCGTACCCAAAGGGTAAAAACGGAACCCTATTACTAAGACTTCGCTGTCTGTCCGTCTGTCCGTCTGTCTGTCACCAGGCTGTATCTCATGAACCGTGACAGCTAGACAGTTGAAATTTTCACAGATGATGTATTTCTGTTGCCGCTATAACAACAAATACTAAAAACAGAATAAAATTAATATTTAAGGGGGGCTCCCATACAACAAACGTGATATTTTTGCCGTTTTGTCTAATGTATAGATAATGGTACGGAACCCTTCGTGCGCGAGTCCGACTCGCACTTGGCCGGTTTTTCTTGTTTTTTTTTTTTCGGATGGGAAATCATCAAATGACTCCTCCCGCTCTGGGCGGAGCAGGAGGGAGTGTCAGACTTTTACTGACTAAAACCCATCCATGTTCCTTCATTGCCCTTTGTGTTCCGGGGCCACGGTATCTATTTCGAACAGTACCGCAACCTCGGCAGGCATCAGCCCTCGTGGGGGGTCCACGAGGGCTGATGCCTTCCATTTGCTGACATCTCTTTGAGGCGCGCGTGGAACACGAACGCGCAGGAAATCAAACAAGACCCGCCATGCTAGCAATCACTTTTGCAACGACTACACCTACCTACCTGGTCTGACTTACTTGGTTGAATATTCAATGGACTATGATCACTGTTCAGTGTCTACGTTATGAGTCTTCAACCATTCATCTATGGGGTCCTGGGTTTTGATTTCCAGGTCGGGTCGTCCCCAAAGTGCTTAGTGCTTTCCGATTAGGAATTTCTGTAGTATTTCTGAATTGTGCCCGATTGATGGTTATAGGGCTGGCCCTATTATATTCGAATTAAACTCGCTATAATTTACTTTAAAGTAAGTTGTACTTTAAGTTATTTACTATCATCATGAATTTTTGCAGATTTGTCAAGCCAGTAATTTACCTTTTAGAGGGGGGGGGGGGACTGGTAGGGTTACTGGAACAAATTTTAATATTTGCACTTTGAAGCAAAATATTTCGTAAATGGAGCATTAAATCGAAAAATAGTATTAGCAACCCCTAAGTCATTTTAAAAGACCTGTTCAACGATATCCCACATGATGGGATAGACGACGAAAAACAAAATCATCCCCACTTCACATTTAGGAGAGCTACCAATGACATTCTATTAAACAGACATGTTGTGAGTGCGCAATAATGAAGACTCGAAAACGGGCCAATTGGCTTGTTTTGCCTTTATTCTGCGTCACTGCGTGTATGTGAGCTGGCTCTGCCCCGCGGCACACTTTTTTCGGTGGTTTTGTAGGTGTATAACATATCTGTTTGTTAGAATATAATTGGGAGCTACCCTAAAAAAAAAATATTTTCCAAAATAATTTTATTTTACCATGTTGTCGGCGCAAATTATATACATACCTCTACAAAACTACAGATTTCTAGTACTAACAGCCTCTGAGCAAAACCTCGGACAGACGGACAGGCGGACATGACACTATAAGGGTTCCTTGTCAGGACTACGAAGCCCTAAAAACAGAAGGAAAACAAAAGAGATGTTGAGAAAAGGTCCATTGAGGGCATTTTTTTTTTTTTTTTTTGGAAGAGAAATCATCAAATGACTCCTCCCGCTCTGGGCGGAGCAGGAGGGACAAGCCCGCCACACTGTTCCCAACCACTGTAACTCCTGAAAGCCAGAATCAACAGTGGCGACCACCAGAAAAGCGCCGAGACAATGAAGCTCGACGAAGTCCCAGAGAATGAATTTAACTGTCTTGGATCCCGTAACGAAATTAATCAGAAAAGTATAGCGGAGGAGTAGGAAAATCTGTAATTTCCACTTCCCTCCATATCAGCAGGAGACACAAAGAAACAAGGCCAATAGGCACAAAGGGACGTTCACAACTGGGATAGGCCCAGTTGCCTTGCACCACGGATAAAATATTAACATTAATGGGTCCTAAGTTGTGAGCAGTTATATTTGATTCCAATAATAGGTATGGCAAAAACGCTTGAACGCACGGAAATTTGTTCTAGTTTCTACAAGGTCTGTGTAGTAAATAACTCCGGATGTAACCTGTACACTATCCAACATAATATTGCGTTCATTCTGCCAAAGACTGCACTCCCATAAAATATGATGTGCTGATTGTTCATATTCGCAGTCAGATGTGGAACATTGACAAAGAGGCGAGTCAACAAGCTTGAAGGAAAATAATTTACTATTAAAGTTACCATGACCGGTGAGAAATTGAGCAACACAGTGATCAACCTCCAGCCATGTCCTGGCCAGCCGTTCACGAACGGATGGAAAGAACTGGTGGAGGTGTCGGCCCTTGATGGAATTATCCCACCTACATTGCCATTCAGACAAAAGTTCCTCCCAGACGTCGGTCTGTGGTTTGAATAATCTAGAAATCTTATCACGGTCACGTAGGGTTAAAAAGTCTGCGTCCGTGGTCTCACGCGCGTTATAGTACATTGCAGCCCGTCGCTGCACTTCAAGATCGACTGGAAGTACACCTGCAAGTACCGGTAAGGCTTCAGTACTAACCGTCCTATACGCTTTGCATAAGAATATCAAAGCCAAACGCTGGCTTTGAAGCAATTTACGTCGTACCGCTCCAAACAGGTGCCCCGTAGCACATACACCCCAAATAGGTAGCCCCATAAATGGTCTTTAAAGTAAGAAATGACAGACCCCACGTAGATTTGGATATTCTAGTTAAGGCATAAAAGTTCTTTTTAGCTTTTTCACCGACAGCAGCAGCAGGGAGCAGGAGGGAGTGTCAGACTTTTACTGACTAAAACCCATCCATGTTCCTTCATCGCCCTGAGTGTTCTGGGGCTGCAGTATCTCTTTCGAACTGTCCCGCAACCCCGGCAGGCATCGGTCCTTACGGACCCCTTCCTTTTTGCTGACTCTCTTTGAGGCGCGCGTGGAACACGAACGCGCCGTCGACACGGCCTGTCGTCATGAGACGGACGGACGGCGAGCTAGCCCATAGCCCACCGTCCACAGGCCCGCGCCGTCCACAGGCCCGCGAGCACCATCGAGGGCCTCAGATTAAGTAAAGTCTACAATATTTTTGAAAACTTTTGCCTGTTTCAGTCATTTTGGTTCAAATCCCATACGATTATATGAAAATCAACGTTGCTGTTAGCGACGCGCTCATGTTCTGTACAAGTAGATATATAGGTTAGTTAGTAAGTAGTAATAACATAATTATAAGTACATATATGTAAGTATAGATGTACGGGCCGCTGGACCCCCACCTAAGACGCCCGCAGTTCAGTCCGTGCGAGCACTGCAAGCGGGTGCGCTTGTATGTGATTTTTACCTCGTTTGTTAAATTTATCCGTGTCTTTGCAAAATACAAGTTTTCATAAGCAACCTAATCGTTTAACTTCGCCGATTACCACCTACAACATCTACAAAGTGGTCAATCGAACCGGATCAACTAAAATTAAGTTTGTCACGCAACCAGTGAAAAGCAAGATGGTGGGCACGCGAAGTATGGTGCGACGCGAGCTCGCGCAACGTAAACTTTTCGAAGAACAAAAGGGAGCTCAAGAAATAGACACTGAAGAATGTCAGTCTTCAACCAGTGCAGCAGCCAAAAATACGGAGTTCAATACACCTACGGCAGGGCCGAGTGTCAAAACAGAACACACGTTGCCAAGGTCAAAAGGTCAATCTGACACATTATCGGTTAAAGCTCGAAAGGCGCAGTTGCTTTTGGATGCTGCAAAGCAAAAGGCACAGATACGACTGGAGCTCATATACAAACAGCTGGAAGCGGACTTAGCTGAACTAGAGGAAGAAGAAAAATACAGTCCACACGAAGAACGCACTCACGACGTGGAGCAATGGCTGGAACGGAGTCACCACGAATTAATGCAATCGGCCCCCGATAATGGCAACCCTTTGGGCAAGTTGCATCCGCCTGAGACAGAACCAGCCGCGCCTGCTAATGCCGTCCACTTTGCGGCACCAGCAGCACTACCAGGGCTTACCATGTCACCTCGAAAGCCACCACCTTCAGTGCCACATCTGCCGATGGAGTCGCACCCACACACTGTACCCGCACCGCCACCAACGGCGGAGGCCACCAGTATGCAAGTGACTATTCAGATACTAGCTGGCGCGTTGAAAGACCTGGCTTCTACGAGTGCACCGAATACCAACCTTATATCTCGATTAAGCACCCCGAAGGATCTTCCAGACTTTTCGGGAGACCCACTGGAATTTCTGCAGTTGAAACAAGCCTATAAAGAGTCAACCGAGCTTTGTAAATTTTCTCCTGAAGAAAACCTGTGGAGGTTGAGAAAGTGTCTCCGAGGAGTTGCCAAAGATGCCGTCGCAGCCTTACTCATTTCTGCGAGTCCACCGTGCAAAATCATGTCAACTTTGGAGCTACGTTTTGGCAATGCTGATCTAATAATATCCAAAATAGTGCAAGATATCAAGAAATTGCCCTCAATGTCACAAAACTATCATAGTGAAATCGTGTCATTTTCAGTGAAAGTGCAAAACCTAATACAAGCAGTGCGGGCAGTTGGACGCGAAGAGTACTTACAAGGTATGAGCATTGTTTCAATTATATTGTCCAAACTGCCTACAACACTGTTATCTAAATGGTCTGATTATAGTTTCCCGCTCATTACTGAAGGACAGAAATCCCGTATGGTCATTTTATCTGATTTCATGCACGATGAGGCCGTAAAAATATCAGTTACATCAAATATCTATTTTACGAGTACTCGCACCGACCAAAATAAAAACAATCATCATAAAAACAAAGATAGTTCCGCCAATCGATCTCAAACTATATTATTGCAATCAGATGATGATACCGATAACTGCAAATTCTGCCATACCTCGAAACATAAATTAACTGAATGTAAACAATTCAAGAAGGCGTTACGTAAAACCAGATGGGAATTCGTAAAACGTAACGGGATTTGTTATAAATGCCTACTGTCGCGCCACGCACGAGACACGTGCTCAGCGCCGCCTTGCAATAAGAATGGCTGTGGCGAGGGGCATCACAATTTACTTCACTACGTCGGAAACAAGCCGAAAAATGACGCTGGAGGCAGCAACGTTTCGGGAGCCGACGTCAACGCCCGTGCAGACGCCGACGATGTCGGCGACGTCTTCGCCGACGTCCCCCGCCGATAGTACACAAACAGTGACGCATATAAACGCGAGTGAAAACAAAGTGTTACTTAAAGTCGTACCTATACGTATACACAGTGCTAACGGTGTGTTCAGTGCAAACGCCCTCTTTGATGACGGATCGACCGTCTCACTTATTAGTGCGGGGCTAGCGAAGCGTGCGGGGCTTCGTGGCCGCTCAGAGACGATGCGAATTCGCGGAGCCTGGTCTGACGACGAACTGATGTGTAAAACGACCATCGCTAATGTTAAATTATCGGGTATGGACAATAAGATATATAATATAAAACTTCGGTGTGTAGACAAGTTAGACTTACCTTTGCAACAACTTTCTGTTGTTGATTGTAATAATTATAAAAACCTGTTTAGAATAAATGATAAGTTATGTAAACATGATGTGAAACCTGAAATTTTAATAGGTCAAGATAACTGTCACTTATTGTTACCTCTGAAAGTTATAGTAGGGAAATTATATGAGCCGTCCGCTACATTGACTCCCCTAGGTTGGTGCATGCATGGTATGTTGCGAAGCCAGCACGCTCGGCACGCGCAGGTCGCCGCCAGCGCCGTTGGGGCGCACGTCACTCTGCTGTTGAGCTCGGCAGCTTGCACCGCCGCGGACAGGGACGAGCGCATGCTACGGGACCTCCACGAGGAGGTGAGGCATTCATTCGCTGTAGATGCCTTGGGAGTGTCAGGTAAGCCGAGACAAAATATTAATGATACTCGTGCCGTCGCGCAGCTGGAAAAGTCTGTCGGACTCGTCAACGGTCGCTGGCGTGCAGGTTTGCCTTGGAAGAATGAGGCCTGCACTATGCCCGACACCTATCCTAACGCTCTGAAAAGGTTAAAGGGGATAGAAAGGAAGATGGCACGCGACGATGGTTTCGCCGACAGATACCGCGAGCGCATAAATCATTTATTACAAAATGATTACGCTCACAAGATGGAAAATCCACTGCTGGCACCCAGGACGTGGTATTTACCCCACTTCGGGGTAGATAACCCCAACAAAAAGTCACTTAGGCTTGTGTTCGATTCTGCCGCTCCAGTTGGTGATAAATGTCTAAATGATTATTTACTCACAGGGCCGGACTTGTTGTCATCGCTGTTCGGTATAATGCTGCGCTTTAGGGAATATTCAATTGCAGTAACCGGTGACATCAAGGATATGTTCCTTAGGGTAAAAATTCGCCCTGAAAATCAACACGCGTTATATTCCTTTGGCGGAACAGCCCTGACGAGCCAGTTGATATTTACATTATGACGTCACTAATTTTCGGCGCCAACTGTTCTCCTTTTGTAGCTCAGTTTGTTAAAAATGTAAATGCGCGTCGTTACGAGTCGTCATTACCAGCTGCTGTTAATGCGATATACAAATCGCACTATATGGACGACTATATTGATAGCCTGCCGGATGACACGACGGCGATAGAAATGGTTAAAAATATAACTAGTATTCATAGCAGCGGTGGTTTCCAAATCCGTAACTGGACTAGCAATAGCATTGCTGTTTTAGATAGTATTCCAAAAGATACCTTAGGTACTGCCAGCGTTAGGTTCAAATTTGAACAGGAGTACCATGGCGAGCGCACCTTGGGACTCATCTGGTATCCTGGAGAAGATGAATTAGGTTTCGACGTGTCTCTGAAACGAATACCTGAAAATATTATTTTAAATAAGCATAGACCGACTAAAAGAATCATGCTTCGAATAGTTATGTCGATTTTTGATGTATTAGGATTCTTAACACCATTCACTATTCAGGGCAAAATTATGTTGCAAGATACTTGGCGCTTAAACATAGGCTGGGATGACGTAGTACCCGATAGTATCTACAATAAATGGTGCAAATGGATCGAGTTATTAAACGATATAAAACAAATACTTATAGGTGCTATAATAAAACTATTGTGTTACAAAGTGGGAGCGAGACGGGAAAAAAACCGGTTGCCGAGCTTGTAATGATAAGGCCACCTCCTCCCGCCGCCGCACCCGCGACCCCCGCGCTGGAGTTGTCTGCTTCTAGAAACTGCTACGAGACGTGTAGGCCGCCTACGACAACCGCTACGTGTGCTACGCCGGCAAGTAATAATTATACACGCTTACAGCTACATTTATTTTGCAATGCATCTGTTCAAGCCATGTGTTGTGTGGCGTACTGGCGATGGATAGTCAATGGGATTGTTAACGTTGCATTTATAGCAAGTAAATGTCGTGTTGTACCCGTTAAACCCATGACTGTACCCCGAGCCGAGCTACAGGCGGCGCTGTTGGCTGCACGATTGGCTGATACCGTTCTGAAGGAACACAGATTAACGCCCGAGCGACGATATTTTTGGTGTGACTCCACCACCGTTTTACAGTGGATTAGAAATAACACACGTAGGTATAAAACGTTCGAAGCGAACCGATTGGGAGAAATTGACGAACTCACGCGTATTTCCGAATGGAGATATGTACCTACCAAATTAAATGTAGCGTTTCTTGGTACTCGTGATGAATTTAACCACACAATGTTTCACAGTGAGTGGTTCACGGGGCCTGATTTTTTATACAAAGAGGAGTCCTTGTGGCCTGCTGACGTCGTGAGCCCCGACATCGACACAGACGAAGGGAGTTTAGAGTGTGTAGCTGTGATGCATGAGCCTACATGTGACTTACCTGTTCCTGAGCCGCAGCGGTTTTCCTCCTGGCTTCGCTTGCAGCGAGCCACGGCCGTCATTCTGAAATTTATTGACAGATGCAAGAGACTTACCAGTGAGGTTGACTGCGATGCGATGGCTCGAGCTGAGATCCTGTTGCTAAAAAAGGCGCAGGTGGAATCCTTCTCCGCCGAAATATCTGCAATCAAAAATGGGAAACACTTATCACGAGATAGCAGGTTACTTACCTTGTCACCGTATCTAGACGAAACTGGTTTACTCCGCCTCGGTGGCCGCATCGACGCTACGTCAGACGTAGACCTAGAAATGAAGAGACCAATTATACTAGACGGAAAGCATGACATAACGCGTCTTCTTGTGCTGTTCTTTCACATTAAGGCAGCACACGGGAACCAGGAAAAGGTCGTGAATAATCTGAAACAGAAATATTGGATTGTAAGAATAAGGCCAACAGTTAAAAGGGTGGTTTCGAATTGCATGCTTTGCCGCATAAGGAAATGTAAGCCTCAAGTACCCAGAATGGGTGACTTACCTCACGCTCGAGTAGCACATCACCAACAACCATTTTCATTTTGTGGCCTGGACTTGTTCGGCCCAATGGAAGTGACTGTAGGCAAAGGAAGGCAGAAGAGGTATGGCGTTTTGTTCACCTGCCTCACTATACGAGCGATTCATATCGAGCTTGTTCCATCGCTCACGTCAGACTCTTTGATAATGGCGCTGCGACGCATGGCAGCACGGCGAGGATGGCCCTGCCATCTATACTTTGATAATGGCACCAACCTTAGAGCTAGCGACAAGGAACTGAAGCAATCAGAGCAGGCACTTAATATAGATGCGCTCAGGGCCGTCGGCGTGAACAACGCCATGCAGTGGCATTTTATACCCCCTTCTAGTCCTCACTGGGGTGGGGCCTGGGAGAGGCTGATTCGAAGCGTGAAAACTTCACTTCGAGTTATAATGAAGGAACGCGCTCCCCGCGAAGAAGTTCTACTTACCCTGATGGCGGAAGTGGAGAACATGGTAAATAGTCGTCCGTTGACACACGTCTCCGTGGACCCTGAAAGCCTAGAATCCTTAACTCCTAACCATTTTCTTTTAGGTAGCTCATCCAGCACTCCTATCATTGGGACTTTCGATGATTCCGACATGTTTCTACGCAAACAATGGAGAAAGTCACAAGCGTTAGCGGATATGTTTTGGCGTAGATGGGTGAAAGAGGTTCTCCCCGACTTGCTGCCTCGAAGAAAATGGAACGAGGAGGTGAAATCTTTGCAGGTAGGTGACGTAGTGCTAGTAGCTGATCCTAACAGTCCTCGCAGTACCTGGCCGAAGGGTGTCATTCAGAACATATGCCCAGGGAAGGATGGACGAATCAGACTGGTCGAAGTGAAGACTAAGACTGGTGTCTGGAAGCGACCTGCAGCCCGCGTCGCGCGAATTTCACTTGTTGAGGAGTGCTGAGGCAGCACTGGGGGGGGGAATGTTAGCGACGCGCTCATGTTCTGTGCAAGTAGATATATAGGTTAGTTAGTAAGTAGTAATAACATAATTATAAGTACATATATGTAAGTATAGATGTACGGGCCGCTGGACCCCCACCTAAGACGCCCGCAGTTCAGTCCGTGCGAGCACTGCAAGCGGGTGCGCTTGTATGTGATTTTTACCTCGTTTGTTAAATTTATCCGTGTCTTTGCAAAATACAAGTTTTCATAAGCAACCTAATCGTTTAACTTCGCCGATTACCACCTACAACATCTACAGTTGCTGAACAGCCTTTTGTTAGTTCTGGCCCATTTTGAAAACTAAAAGTGTGCCCCTGCCCGATGTGCCCTTTCTGAAACTTTTCAAACTATAGTTTTACCTACCTATCAAGTTTTCATGCTGAATATAAAGGGTGTAAAAAACCTCTAAACGAAGCCGAAAGGCACTTGTTCTTCTTGTTCGTTCTTGTTCATTGCGATCATTTTTTTGTTCTACACCGTACCTGGGAACCTCCTAGTTACGGAGATATTGGGGCTCAAAGTTCAAACTTTTTGACAAGTTTTCTTATAATACAAGTTTTTAATATAAGATTTTTACTTTAAACACCTCCACGACCCCCGTACTATTCGATCCATCCATCAGCACAATGTTTTGAGTGCGTTACATTGATCTCTACCACAAAACATGATTTTGACCCCAAAAAAATGTTTCCCAGCTATAATTTTTTTGTAATAAAAATACCAACAAATATACCGCCATATATTATTATTAAACCACACGTCACTAACCAAACACACAACACAACCAAACGACAACGTTCATTCGTAAAATATTCATAAAACTCATGTCTTCCTCACAGAAATCTAAATTCTCGACTCATTTTTCTATGATCTACCTTCTTCTAATTTTACGAAATGTGTGAACAAAGCGAACAAGTTAAAGAATATTTTTCTGTCCCATTACTTCCAATCGAGTAAAAACTTACAAAAAGTCTAAAAAGTAACAACGCGAACGTGAGATTTAAACTCGCGGCTTACTGATTCACTCATAGCACGCGCCTAACCGTTAGCTATCTTAACTTACGTTTCCATGTTGAAATTTTGAACTACAATTACTTGTAGATGAGAATGTCTATTTTCTTGAAAGTAGAAGGTCGTAAGTCAAACTAAACGTCAAGCTATTGTTTTGTGAGAAGCTTAAGAACTTTTGGTCGACACTGTACAGAATGCTTGGTTGACGGCTTCGTGATGAGGTTGTTAACACCCTGTATGTACGAGTATGTACAGACGCCAACACATCAAGCTACGCGAAACTGACAAATTTTCCCAATCAACCTGGAACCTAATGCTTTAGCGATAAAGTTGAAAATCTATTAAAGACAGACAGATTGTACAAGCTTGACGTGCTGGCGTCTGTACACGCTGAAAAATACTCTGAGTGATCCCCAGTTGTTATTTATTTACAACATCCTACGCGCTTATTATACTACCACGTACAGTCGTGGTCTTTTCCGCCTGATCAGTTATTTTTTTTTCGCTTAAATCATGCGGAGGCGCCGAGCCACGCCCCCTTAAAGTTTAGGCCTATAGTTGACGCTTTCCTAGCGTGAACTTTGGCGCGCAAAATAACAATAACTCTATTTTGGCGTGCGTCGTCAGTGCACTCAGTCGATTATTATCTTTTCATTCATTATTTCTATACAAAGTCAACGGGGCGGGGCTAGAGAGCGTTTCTGATGTAAGTGCAAGCAAAAATTAGCTTAGTGGTGATCAGGCGGGAGTGTCGTCGATAGTACATAATTAAGCAACATCTTCATAAACACTGCCATCTTCTCTTCAACTTTTGAATTTCCAGCCCGCTACTCCAAGATTCGGGAGGAGGTCCAAGAAGCGATGCAGGAAAATGAGTTTGATAAATCAATGATTCAGGTGAGTGGACTTTAGAACAGAAAACGACTGTAACATCGGTATGAGTAACTACGTTCTACCTGAACAATCTGCAATTTTCCTCTGCAGCACTGTCGCTGCGTTCCGAAGGCAACTCAAAAATATTGTGTCTATCCTCTTTAATATCCTCTTTAACTTAAAGTAGCTAACCAGAACATTGTTTGCAATGCATCCATCAGCATTTAATGTTTTGCATTTCTTTGAACGCTACCATAAACCTTGATTTTTCACGCCAAAAAAGTCGTTTCCCAGCAAGACATTTTTGCGCAGTATTAGTTACTTAGTTTGGTCTGTAGAATGCTTGGTAGACGGCTTTGTGATGGGTCCTTTATTTTGCGTAATTTCATGTTCCATTTCCCATTCAGGGGTTCATACGTGAAAGAGGGGTGGCACTCCGGGAGCTGGCCTCTCATCAACACAAGAAGTGGATGATACCCTCGGGGTTGCACCTCGGTGGCTTATGCATGATGAGGATGCACGAATCAATCTTGTGAGTAGAGTCAAAACTAGAATTAAGGTCTAGTGTACTATCGTGGTATTTTCCGCCTGGCCAGTTTATTTTTTTTTCGCTTAAATCAAGCGGAGGCCGCGACCAGCCCTCTTAAAGTTTGGGCCTATTAGGAAAGCGTCAACTTTGGCGCGCAAAATAACAATAACTCTCGTTTGGCATGCGTCGCGCGTCGTCCGTGCGCTCGGCCGAGTCGGTATCTTTTCATTCACTATTTCTATACAAAGTCGACGGGGCGGGGCTAGAGAGCGTTTCTATGTTGCGAGTGCAAGCAAAAATTAGCTTAGTGGTGGTCAGGCGGAAGTGACCTCGATAGTACCTCCAATTACTGAAGTTTGGTCATCAACTCCGAATATCACTGCTTGTCTTTTACGAGGTGGAACAGGTCTGCAGCACTGAGTTTGGTTCATTCGTGAATCTTTTTTCTCTAGTCAATACCTCGTTTCCCCGCTGGAAGTCTTTAGTTTAGTGCAATAGGAAGCAAGGGCTTTCTGGCAAATTCTTCACTTGGATTTGACCATCAGGCTGCGGTTGTAATAGAAAAATGCTATGTAAGTACTTAATTATAAAAGCATGTCTTTTCTATACTTTTGTAAGAATATTGAGAAAAACAACGGTATTTTTGTCACTTGTGCATTTGTTTTCTGAAATTAATGTACAGATAATATTTTCGATATTTTCTTTGCCTGTTTATGGTAATTTGAACTTTAATAGTAACACGATTATCCTAAAACCTAAGCTAAGTTAACGACCTGCACGGGCATGACCCACGATTTTTATCATTCTATAGCATCATATCGGTAGAACTCGTAATGCCAGGAATTTAACTTGATGTATTGGGTCTTGTGACGTCGTGTTGTATTAAACACATACTGCAGGTAAAATCGTGCGATTATTGAGTTTTTGAAAAATCGAGCTTATTTTCATCAAAGTTCCTCCACAAGTTTAAAATACAAAGAAAGTAACTATGGAAATTGGTAAAAAAAAGCCAGTTTTATGCTGCTGAGGTTAATTTTCTTGAGTTCTGGGACATTGGTATGTTGATAGGTACTCAACTTAACATCGTCAATTTCTCTAAAAAAACTCTGAGCACAAGCTCAGAGTTTTTCGTCCAAACTTAGATAATGTTGGTCACTGAAGAGCAGCACGCTAGCAAATATAACAGCTCACAACTTAGGACCCATTAATGATAATATTTATCCATGGTGCTAGGCAACTGGGCCTATCCCTGTTGTAAACGTCCCTTTGAGCCTATTTTCCTTGTTTCGTTCTGTCTCCTGCTGATATGGAGGGAAGTGAAAATTACGTTGTTTTCCTACTCCTCCTCCTCCATCCTCCTCCACTATACTTTTCTGATTAATTTCATTGTGGGATCAGTTAAATTCATTCTCTGGGACTTCGTCCATACCATCAAACAAACTATCCAGAAAGGCATTGAGTATGGAATAAATTACTACTTAGCATTTATAGATTACAATAAAGCATTTGATTCACTAAAACATGATAAAATTTGGGAAGCCCTCACCGCACAAGGAGTTCACAGTAAATACATTAACATAATAAAGAACATCTACATAAATATGGAAGCTAAAATACGCATAGAAAAGGTGGGAGAATGTTTCCCCATTAAAAAAGGAGTTAGACAGGGAGATCCCTTATCCCCCAAACTTTTCTTGGCAACCCTAGAACATATATTTCGACAACTGGAATTGAAGGAATATGGTATAAATGTTAATGGAGTATTACTAAACCATCTAAGATTTGCAGATGATCTTATATTGATATGTGGTGATCCAAGCACTCTGCAGATTATGGTTGAACAACTGATACATGAAAGCGAAAAGGTGGGACTATCAATAAATACCAGTAAAACCAAATTAATGACAAATTACGTCAAAACTCCCATTAAACCCTATAATGCTGCTGAACTAGAATATGAAAACGAATATACATACTTAGGCCAAATAATATCTCCGACAGATATCAGAACAAAAGAAGTTCGAAATAGAATAAGTCTAGGATGGAGGAGATACTGGGCTCTAAAAGATGTAATGAAAAACTCGGATATACCAATTGAAGGCAAGAAGAAAATATTTAATACATGCATTCTACCAAGCATGACCTACGGATGTCAAACATGGAGTTGTACAAATAAAAACATCAAATCACTAGAAACTTGCCAGCACAGAATGGAAAGAAGCATACTCAACATAAAATTAAAAGACAAAATTAGGTTAAAAACCATCAGAAAACAAACCAAGATTATTGAAATAAAATACCAAATCAAACAACTAAAATGGAAATGGGCAGGACACCTAACAAGAAGTAAGACGGAAAAGTGGATGAAAGAAGTGACGGAATGGTGTCCTAGATATAAAAAGAGAAGTAAAGGCAGGCAGTATCGAAGATGGGAGGATGATATCAAGGAGGTGGCAGGGCCATGTTGGATGAGGATAGCAAGGAATAGATCGTTGTGGAGAACACTTGGGGAGGCCTATGCCAAAGAGCAAGACAATCACGGAACCGGTGTCTATTACGAATAATAACATTAAATTAACGTTGCTTTCATAAACAACCATATTTAGTATTAGTAAGCGATAAGTAGTTATAAGATGAAATGTAACATACAAGATTGTTAATAAAGGCTTTTATTATTATTATTAATGTTAATATTTATCCGTGGTGCTAGGCAACTGGGCCTATCCCAGTTGTAAACATCCCTTTGAGCCTATTTTCCATGTTTCGTTCTGTCTCCTGCTGATATGGAGGGAAGTGAAAATTACGTTATTTTACTACTCCTCCACTCCACTATACTTTTCTGATTAATTTCGTTGTGGGATCAGTTAAATTCATTCTCTGGGACTTCGTCGAGCTTCATTGTCTCGGCGCTTTTCTGGTGGTCGCCACTGTTGATTCTGGCTTTCAGGAGTTACAGTGGTTTGGGAATAGTGTGACGGGCTTGTCCCAAAAAAAAAACACTACAGCTATCAACAACCATCCTAAATAGCCATCATGCAGTCGCTGGCTGAAATTGGCTAGATGGAATTGAATAATCTTTATTCTCAAGTGACGACGGCTGCAGTTACCTCTGTCGTCGTCAAAACGCCGTTCGTCTGGATGAGCCCCAACAGACTTACATAAATATATACTACTAGCGTCCCGCCCCTGCTCCGCACGGCGCCACCTATCGGGTCTAAATCTTTCAATCAACCATACCATATTATTATACATTCACGAAATTCCATTAAGGGGCACTACAGGAGCTAAACGCGAGTTTTATAATGCAAAAAAGCAATCAAATGCTTTTTTGCATTATAAAACTCGCGTTTAGCAATAAAAAAAAAACCGAAAAATATATGATATTCTTCAGGATATTTGCTAGTATGTAAGTGTTTTGAAAACCTACTACAACTAATTTTACTTGATAAAAAAAATCACAAACTTATCTCTAAAAATTTCTTTTAACGAGTAAAAACCATACTAAAATACATGCGATCATTCTGAATTTTTTGGCAAATAATTCTACAAGCGACATATTAGCATCATAGTGTTTTACTTTTTTAGTTTAATCAATTGATTTTTTGTAAATCGCAAAAAAACACTCATTTCGCACTATTCGGCCCGCAGTGACTGACGTAACAACCACTTTGCAGTGCAAGCTGATTAGAACTTTATTCTAACAATATTTCAAACGAAGTTTGAACCACCACAAATAGAATTGCTAATTTAGCTCCTGTAGTCGCCTAAAGATCGGTTGCATCGAGTCGTTTTTAACATTAGCGTGTACGAACATAGAGACACGTGGTTTGTATCAACAATAAACACCTGTCCAGGTTTTTCCACCGCATGAAGCTGCGAAACAACACGTACTTCCGCGTGGATGCGCTGCACAACGAGCTGGATAAAATGGCGGTGACGATCAACCTCTCACTGAACGACCTGCACCTCAAGGGCGCCTACGAACGCTCCCTCACTGACAACGACCCCTCCGTCCTTATCTACGCACCCACTTTCGGAGAAGTTGAGTAAGTATTCTATTGGCTCATTTTAAGATCACACAGTATGTGTCTGTTTGTTACTCTTTCACGGAAAAACTTCAGAACGGATTTAGATGTAATTTAGCACACAAGATAGTTTATGACCTGGATTAACACAAATGATACCTACTTTTTATCTCGGTAGTATGAACCCGATAAATAAAAGTTTATCGCAAGCATTATGACTAATAAATTATATTTTTTTCTATTCTATTTTACTCAACTCTACTCTATTCTATTCTACTCTAATCTGCACTATTTTACTCTTTCCTCCTCTATTCTTCTCTTTTCTGCTCTGCTGTTCTCCATTATATTCTAATTAAGACACCATCACGTCCTTGTCAATCACCCTTGTGGACCACTATAGGTACTGCCTCACCTCTGTGGTGGTCATTGTGTGACGGCTGTCTCTTCCTATAACTCGTTTTTTATAATCGCAATGCGTTTTACAGTCCCATCAGCACTGCAAGTACGTAGCAATCGATAACGATCGAATCGATACGATTCGATAAATCCGACTTTTCGATTGGTTAAAAACTCATTTTATCGAGAATAACTGTCAGATTTATCGAATCGTATCGAATCGAGTGCTACGTACTTGCACTGCTGATGTACTTACCCTTAATACATACTGCTTCTGTCTGGGTCCTGAACCTGAACAGACTCTAAGCAACTGAAACTATACACAGCTTGACATGGTTATTCTTTTTTCGAAACTAATCCAAACAGCTAGGTATTATTCTAAAGGTGCGTACAGACTATATAACATATTATATAACTTGTGTTTTATAACATGTCCACATTATGACATTGACATTGACATTTATAACATTCAGTGTCCACATTATCTCAAACATGTTATATAGCAATGTTATGTTATATAGTCTGTACGCACCTTTAACTTAAAATGTCACTAACGGGACTTTTTTTTTGTTTATTCACAAAATCAGTGAAGATATCCCGTTAGTGACATTTTAAGTTTAGTTATGAACCGTGAAAGTTTTAAACATGATTATTATTCTATTGCAGATTTCTATTAAAAGATGTGAAATACAGGGTGGAAGGTCGGTACAGGTTGATCCAAAACAGACTTCGGATTGAACTGGTCACCTCGGAGATTTATGTCGACGATATCCTGATGACGGTATTTAATAACTCTATTATACGAGGGTGGAAGGGGGACATCGACACACAAACGGATATTTTTTCATCGAAAATTTAAAATAAGTTTTCTGTTCCCTACATTTTGTCAGTGTAGGTATTGCACTTTTAAACCGGTAACAAAACCAGACCTCGTGGTTGCTAGTGAGAAATCACTGATGGAAAAATATCTACAACATTTACAAAAAGTAATTAATTAAAAAACTATTAATTAATAAAACTAACTTATTTGTAATTAATTCTACCTTGCATACTTGATCCATTTTTCACAGCCCATGCGTTGGTGTTCTTTTTTTTACGACGTCTTTTTCATTGCAGTACGTCACCCAAGTTATTGAAAGTGCAGCAGTTAAAATATCAAAGGAAAACTTGGGTAACTACCACTACGATTTTAAATATTATCAAATATTATATTGAGTTAAATGACTAACTTAACTATTTCTATACTTCTATCTATACTAATATTATAAAGAGGTAACATTTGTTTGTAAGTTTGTATGTAGGGGATAATCCTCGGAAGTAATGAACCAATTTTAAAAATTGTTTCACTGGTAGAAAGCTACATTATTCGTGAGTGCTATAGGCTATATTTTATTCCCGTATTCTTACGGGAGCGGGAACTACGCGGGTGAAACCGCGGGACGTCAGCTAGTATTTTTATAAAGAGGTAAAATTTGTTTGTATGTAGGGGGTAATCTCCTGAACTGATGATCCAATTCTAAAAAATCTTGGCAGATAGCTACATTATTCATAGGTGCTAGGCTATAAATTATATTTAAATCACACATATTAGACCTTTTTTGCGGACGAAGTCACAGGCGAAATGCTAGTTCAAAATAATTGGGCAGGAGACCTTCTGCATAGCTATTCACAAACGCTTCGATTCGATTTCGATTCGGAAAGTCGTGTCTATCTCGCTCGCTTTCTTAATGCCAAAAAAAAAGATAGACATACGATACGACTTGTCGAATCGAAATCGAATCAAAGCGTTTGTGAATAGGCAGACTGATCAGGAGGGAGGCAATCTATCCGCCAAGATGTTGAACGAACACGCACTTTAATAACAATAATATAATAAAGCCAACCTATTAGTGTCCCACTGCTGGGCAAAGGCCTTTTTTTAAAAGAGAGACGGCACGAGCATTGATCACCAGGCTTGCTCAAGACAGGTTGACGATTTCAGACTTATATAAATTACAAGTCCAAGTACCCTTACGATGTTTTCCTTCACCGATGTCTCACGTCTGTGTTGTCCAAGATAAACTTAGAAAGTACATATTAATTGGAAACGTGCATATTACTTTGCGTAATTTTTTCATCACCACTGCTCAATACAGTGAACGAAAAAATCGAGCGGAAACCGGCATGTCCTAGAACCGAAAGTTAGAAGATATCTGACGTCCATTCGCGGTGGCCCCCACGTGGTGGAGTATAGCCTCTCACAAAGAAGACACCTTGTTTCCTAGCACTGGGAACTTTAGGCTGATTCTTTTGTCGAAGACGCAAGGCAAAAAAGATTATCTATCAGAAATAACGGCAATGAATGCAGCTTATTAAGGTGAATGCTTCAGGGTAGCCCGCGAAATTCAAATTTTCTTACGTTTTTTGCAATTTGCAGGCCAGTGCTAGGTTGTATGTTGATTAAAATATTGTTTGCGACTGTAAGACGAAAAAAAACGTTTCCAAGGTCAAAATCATTCTTGCACCTTTATGAACTTGGATGTATTGATGATTTTGATGATTATAATTGTGTTACTACATACGTCTTAAAGCCGCGAATAAAATTTTAGTCTACATACAACCTAGCACTGGCCTGCAAATTGCAAAAAACGTAAGAAAATTTGAATTTCGCGGGCTACCCTGGAGCCTTAAGGTGGATGCTCAAGGGTAGCCCGCGAAATTCAAATTTTCTTACGTTGTTTGCAATTTGCAGGCCATTGCTAGGTCGTATGTTGATTAAAATATTATAATACTCGATTGAATGACTATTTCATGAAAAAGTCATTCAATCCAGTTTCATGAACTTGGGAGGGTTGTATTGATGATTTTGATGATTATAATTCTGTAACTACATACGTCTAACAGCCGTGAATAATATTTTAATCAACATACAACTTAGCATTGGCCTGCAAATTGCAAAAAACGTAAGAAAATTAAAAAAAACGTAAGAAAGGTTGGAGCATTCACCTCTTTAAGCCATTGTGCAACAAAATGTCTCGTTGCGCAACTTCAACTCGTAACGAATTATTCTGAAGTTTGCACTAAGTTGTCTTTTTTAAACTTTCACGATCAGAACACATTATAATACACAGTAAACGGGTATTTATCGCGAATTTTACCTTTAATATAAGCCCGACGTTCTCCCCGCGTTCGTTCGTCTTCCCGCGACCACGGTTGGTGCAATCGAGTCGAAACGTAGATAGATACCCGTTACATGTGTATTAGCCAAGATTCTTTTCACAGGTGCCTTCCTGACCAGACTGAAGACAGACCTGGACAAATGGATAAAAGATTACTTCAACGACTACATGATCTATGCGCAAATGGATGGAATACCGAATATAAACAAGCTAGCGTATGATTAATACTTTTTTTAGGGTTCCGTAACCGATGGGTGACCAACGGGACTGGGGCCCTACTCTCTAACGTCCGTCCGTCCATCCATCTCTATCCATCTCTCTCACTCGCACTCATCTGCAGACGTGCGCGAGAGAGACGGGTAGAGACGGACGGACGGACGGACGTTAGAGAGTAGGGCCTCTGTATTACTAAGCCTCCACTGACCGTCCTTCCGTCCGTCTATCTGTCTGTCAGCGGGCTGACATGATCCGTAATACGTAGACAGTTGAAATTTTCACAAAATGTGTATTTCTGTTGTCAAGTCCGTCTCGCACTTGGCCGCTTTTTTTGATAAGACTGAAATGTTTTTATTTACTCATTCGTGATTTTCAATTGGTTTCGATTCGATTTTAAGACGTTATTAATGTCGATTCTAATAAATTTCTGAAATATTTTAAGATTTACAGGATACACGCTTATACAATGCTTATTTTTTTAGCAAATACGATAAAGAGAAAGGAACAGCTCTGGAAGAGTTCACAGACTATGCTCTCCGCGTAATGGCGACGAGAATACGTCATCTGGATGCTGATAGTATTCGAGTACCCTCGTTTACCTTCAAGTCAATCCGTGGGCTGGTAAGATCAGAAATACACAAATAATACTAACTATTTTGTAGTATCGGCACCGTGATGTAAAGTAGTTACGGAACCATCCATCTGAATATACTATTATAATATAATAATCAATCTTACAGCTTTTTTTCTAATCTACGAACTGGAACTTTTCTTGTAGTCAATAATTAAACTTAAATCAAGGACAATAATTTCTACAGGAACCTAAAGTTTTACCCCACGACAGGGACAGGTGCGAACGAACGCACTGTTTGGTGCACTCAATGCAAGCGACTGAGCTGTACTCGTATTTACATGAAACGCCATGGATATTATCGATGCACCAGAACTTTTTAATTACTTAAGTCTTTTTGCAACCGACTAGTTAGAAAGAAAGAAAGAAAAAGCCATTTATTAGCCCGCACAGGACAAAACACACAAATTATAATGGTTAAATGAACAGTACAACTAATAAAAATTAAAAAAAGATAAAAATAAATAAAAAGAAACGAAATTGGTCCTGTACGAGGCATATCTCAGCATAGTGCTGTAACATTAAAAAAACGTCACAGCACTGGTATTCTGATAGGGCCCAGAGTGATGCCACGGTCAGATACGGATAAAATAAAAAATACATAAAGTTGACCAGTCGGCTAGTCGGAGGAAGTCATAGTTGGTCCATCTCTAGTAACATAATGTATATTTAATTGGCAGCAAATAAAACTGTACGATGGTGTCCTCAACGGGC
Source organism: Xestia xanthographa (assembly GCA_905147715.2). Lineage (NCBI taxonomy): Eukaryota > Metazoa > Arthropoda > Insecta > Lepidoptera > Noctuidae > Xestia > Xestia xanthographa. The sequence continues at coordinate 10,222,189 of LR990649.1, read as the reverse complement.
TGGACAGCATATACAGGCGATCAGTGGCCACCGGATACAAAGAGAACGGTATCCGCCATGTCGGCAGTATTGTAGGATTCAGTAGCTTGAAGGTTAGTTTCCATTCTCATCTACAATAGGTACAGACAGGGTGTGAAGAAAATCGTATTGTAGGCCAAATTGATCAATGAGCTGCAAGGAATCAGTCCCGAAGCCGGGAAGTCTTATTTACCTAAGCAACTTTCTAAGTCTACATCTACACTAATATTATAAAGAGGAAAGATTTGAAGATTTTGTGTGTGTGTATGTTTGTAATGAATAAACTCAAAAACTACTGCGCTGATTTGAAAAATTCACCATTAGAAAGCTACCTTCACCCTGAGTAACATAGGCTAAATTCTATCCCCGTACTCCCGCACGGGAACGGGAACTACGCGGGTGAAACCGCGTGACGTCCGCTAGTAAATATTAAAAGAAGCGTCCAGCAAAAAACTGCGATAGCCTAATGGGAGCTTCATGCCTACTATGTCATAATGAGACACGTATTTTTGTCATGCGACGAAAAGAAGGATACAGATCTCAAGTACGCGCGCTATTTTTAGGTTTGACAGCGCCACAGATTAGGGGATGCGCATATTTTGCCCTTGTTCAGTTATCAGTTTTAGTTGAATTTTTTTTTTCAGGTGGTTTACAAGTACGAAGCATTAATACCAACAGGGTTGCCACCCCTGTCTGGAGCATTGACACTGTTGGCGAACGACCTGACTGCGCACATGGAATTGGCCATGATCTCCGATACAGTCGACTTGGATCTGGAATTCCTCGATCAGATGAAGTAAATTCAAATTACCTTCCTATTTATTTTCTGGAGGACCAACGACCAAAGTACCGTATAAATTGTTTCATACTTTTCTAGGCCAGAATCTCTGACAGTTGAAGGTGCTGCAAGTATAATGACATCTAACTTTAAGCACCTGCTGGAACATCAGATCGTGGCTATCATGTCCAATACCCTGATCAACGGCGTTACAACGCTTAGATCTCTACCTCGTTGTGGTAAGCAATTCTAACATTTAGATTCTGATTCTGAATTCTTGTCGCGCTGACGGTCGGTCGCGTACGGTCGGTCGTGACGTCATCGAGAACAAAATACGGCCGTCGGTAGCCGCTGACGTCAGCGTCGCAGTATGGTTATTTAGAGAACAATGTATACTCAATTACTCATACGCGATCGACCGAATCACCGAAGCGCAACAAGAATTCAGGCCTAAATATTCGTTTAGACTAGAATACTTAATAACGAAACAAATTAAAAACTGCTGTAACGTGAACCCAATTTGTCCCAAATTATCAGACAAGACTATTGCAAATTTTGATGGTTCTAGTTTCACCCCTCTTGGTGAGAAATGTATCATATTAATGAGCACAATCCGTAATTAACATGCAACGCAGATAACATTCGCAACTTTAATTAAATATTATTTTGTAGTACCATTCATACCAGGCCAAATAGAAAGCAAAGGATCACCGTTCAACGTTTCGTCGTATCATTCCGACGTTCCCTCGGAATCGGATGGTGTAGAAGTGCTATGGGGTAAGGGTAAAGCACAATACCGTCCTGCGAAGCATGTAAAATCACTCATGAAACAGTCAAATAGAAGTCAAATCAGAAAAATGAAAAGAGATCAGAAGATATATAAAAAGAAAAATCAGACAATACTAAACAAATATAAACGAAAAAACAAGAGAAAGCAAGAAATGAATAAAATATAGACTAGTAATTAAAGGTCAAACTACAGTATCTGACTATTGTTTTACTAATCAAATAATAAATGAATGACCAAGCTAATCCAATCAATCCGACTACCTCGTTGGTGTAGTGGTCGAGACCGCAACTGCTGAGCTTCAGGTCCTGCTGAGCTGAGGTTCGATTCCCACCTCAGGCAAAGTGTTATTGGGCTTTTCTGCCTGCAATTTCTCAGTAGCAGAGGTCCTAACTCTCTGACGTCCGTCCGTCCGTCCGTCTCTTTCACTCGCACTCATCTGCAGCCATGCGCGAGAGAGACGGATAGAGACGGCCGAAGGGACGGACGTTAGAGAGCCTCTCTGTCACGGAGTGTGGGTTTTTGTCGTGCGTGTTCAATTCAAATTGAAATTAACTCAAGTCAGGATGAAACGGGGGGCCGGGGGCCGAAATCTTCAAACGACTGAACAGGTTTTCTTGAATCATAGCTAAGAGCACTCTCGATCAACACACCATTCAAAGTGGCGCCACGGTTGGGACAGTGGCTGAGCAATTGGCTGCAGCGCTGCGTGTCGCGGGGTTCGATTATCGCACGGAACATTTTTTTGTAAATATTAATATTACATTTTTTATTATTTTTTACAAACATAACAGCCAGACCCGGAACAACTACCTCTAAGCTCTCTAGCCTAGAGGTAGTTGTTCCGGGTCGGGGTTGTTTCCGGGTTAGACCCGGAACAAATACCTCTGTAGTTGTTCCGGGTCTGACTGTTATGTTTGTAAATGCACCCACCATCGAAGACAAAATTCGAAGTCTGGGGAATTTTTTTGAAAAAAATAATCTCTTATTCAAAAGTTCTGTAAACCTTTTACGTTCTAAAACCCACATTTTTTCCGAATTTTCTTTTTCTCACCTTAAAAATTATCCGGGAGGGAAGAGGCACAGCCGCTTTAGAAGCGAATAGGTATCTATAAAATATTTTAGCAACCACGATACCATTTTTAGGGTTCAATTGCCAAATATTAGCTAAAACGAAACTGCCTCTGTCACAGCCATTTTACTCCGAGATTGTTGGCGTCAAACAGTTGTTTGGAGAGCAGGTGATTTCTATAAACCGCTTTACAAAAGTGAGGTGTAATTACGAACAAAAGAATAGGGGTGGCCTTATAAAATATATGAATCTTAAGATTGAAAAAATAATATATGTTTTTAAACATAGATTCTTTTTTATTCATCAATTTTTCAACTGCATGTCATTAATTCTCCTAATTTGATCCCTATACTGGATTCGTTTTCAATGACCAGCCAAAATTTAAAATTAAGATCTAGATATCAAACCAAAAGTGTATTTTAAATATTATTGTCGAAAAATATAAAATAAAATAATAGCATTCATTTGAAAATATCCTAAAAAATTCCTAAATCATAAACCTAGTGGGAATCAATGCACTTGTGTGCGTGCATCCTACCAATCTAGGTTGTTGAACTGGATTGTGCTGTTGCAATATCCACACGTTCGCTTTTGACTGGTGGACAGGAATGAAATTTAATTTAAAAAAATGTTGTATTTTTTTCATTATATCGAAAATATTATCGATTCTAAACCATCTCTGAAAATTTGGCTGGTCATTGAAAACTAACCATGTATAGCGACACTATCGAATGGTGTAATAATACAGTGTGTTTTCGTCAGTGTGGGTTCGATTCCTGGCTGGAAATACCTACTGATTTTCCAAAAATCAGTTTTGGAATTGGCCATCCACGCCCACTTGAAAAATTCAGAGACGTAGAACAGTAGAGAGCTCTTAAAAAATTATTCGCTTTATTTTTGGCGTCACAAAATCACGTATAAACAAAACATAATTTTGTATTTAAAAAAAACGAAACCAGGCACATACAAAATGATCACTGCATGATCATTTTGTATATGCCTGGTTTCGTTTTTTTTAATCGTTAGCGGGTTGTATTAGTATCGAAATTTAACTAAAATGTTAACGTACCTAAGTACCTGACGAGCGGCTGACTTACCTAATGGTAATAGTACATTGTGTAATAAGGACGGTAAGTAAGGAATTACGATCGAGGCTCTACCTCTACTAGAAGCCCGAATTCGAAGACTGGGGGCTTTTTGAGTCGAGGTTCGTAATTCCCGTACCGCCCGTGATACATACAATGTTTTTCATCACATTTGCGAGTAAATTAATAAAATTATAGGGCAGAAAACTTATTTTTACAATTTATAGTCACTGTACAATTAGTAAAATTAAGGCAAACGGTTTTTTCGGGGACCCCTAATGTTTGTGACAAATTATTAGTAATATTTTCTTCCTTAATAGAAATTGTAATAAAAAAAATATATATATGAATTAAAGCTTACACAAGTCAACATGACTAATATTACGAAATTCGTGATTTTTTTTCTATGCGGATGGCGGGCTTATAACCCACACCACAGATAATACAATAATAAATGAATTGAATTGAAATTGATTCATAGCAAATAACGCAGAATAAGTAAAACTATTGTAGACAACCGACCGAAATCGGGCGGTAAACAAATTGTAAACGACTCGTAACTTTGACAGCTCGTTGACCTACCTTTTTTTTATAGGAACACCATCGCCCGACATCTGCATACATTTGGCTTACGGTTCGTTATTCGAAACCCTCCCATCCGTAGAACTGATCTATCGGTAACTTAAGTAACGAAACGTTTTTTATAGGAATGGTTTTGGCATACGTCTCGTAGGAAATACTACTATCCGTAAGCAAAACGACTCGTTTCTTGTTTATAGGAACCGGGCATTAGTATGGTTAGAGACATATTTGTAAGTCGTGGCGTGGCGTGGCACGCTCTGGCGTGGCGCTGACTGCTCGCCACCGATTGCGCCAGAGCGGTGGTGGAGATTATGGCGCGACACAACACAACACGCAAATGTGTTTCTACACCGTGTGGCTCGTGACGCGAGCGGACAGTTGTTTGCACTAAGTTTGCAGCGTGTGAAAAATGGCTGACAGTTTATTTCTATATTGTTAAAATGGATAAAAAACTAAGAGAAAACTGATATTTCTAGCGAAATATCAGTTTTCGTAACTATTTTTTAGCTGTACATTATGACTTGGAGTATATAATTAAAGTATTACATTTTGATTTCTAGATAAGTAGATTGCTTATCTAATCAGCTTGACAACAGTAGTTTTGAAATTGCTCTAGGACTTAATAGTTTTTGAGCTACAGGTGTTTTTATCGGAACGGGCGGAAAATGTGTCGAAACTTGGCTATAATTGTTGACACAGCGCGGTTGGGAGTTTTGACAGCCCGCGCGCCGCGCTGCGGAGAGGCGAGAAATTGAAGGTCTTCATCAAAATCACTATTCGAATCCAAAGAAAACGTTATGCACGTTTGAACGCTACAAAGGTTCGATATATACTGTTCATAAAAAACGCCAGAACGCACCACGACACGACACAACAGTGTGCACATGCAATGATATTCTAACAAACAGATATGTTATACACCTACAAAACCACTGACAAAAGTGTGCCGCGGGGCAGAGACAGCTCACATACACGCAGTGACGCAGAATAAAGGCAAACAGGCCAATTGGCCGGTTTTCGAGTCTTCACGATTGCGCGCTCACAACATATCTGTATACGTATAGTAGAATATCATTGGTGCACAGTCACCGACGCGCCAGCAAGCGCCGCGCCACGCCACGCCACGTTTAGTGTGTTTCCGGCTTTAAGTAGCAAGATTGCAATACAATTCCTGTTTATATTTTTTTTTTTAATTTCGATCTGATGTAAACTCCCTGCTTGAACTTGAACCTGCATGACCGACCTTGGGCTTCATGAGAAGAAAAAGGGTCGAGGGTTTTATACGGGGTATACTGTTTACGTGCAAGTGCGATGAAAAATATTTTTAATTAGTTAGAATGTCGTTTTATTGTAGCTATAAGGTCAAAATGGCTACGGGAAAGCATTGTTGATTTTGTGACGGCGTGTCCCAATGGCGTGTCCATGTAATAGCAATTTTCTTTTGGGTAGTTTCGATCCTTTTTAACTGACTTTTAAAAAGGAGGAGGTACTCATATCCTAACTTTCATGAAATGCGATAGCACTACTGGATAAGCTTTTCAAGGAGAACCTTTGCTACTAACATGACTTTTGGTAATTCGCAGTCCGTTCGGAGTTATTGAGTTAAATAAATAACTAGTTTGACACCGTATTAAGATTGTCTAGATAGACAACCAATTAACGTTTTCTGGTTAACCAATAGTGATAAGATAATAACCTTAATTAAAGATAGAGAGAGCTTTTTAAGGAGAACCTTTGCCAGGACACGACTTTTGCCAATTCGTTGTCGTTCGGAGTTTTTGACCTAAGTGACCATTTGAACACCAAAGCTAAGATTTTTGAATCGCCAATTGACTTGTTCAAAAAAAAAAAAAACATCATTGTTTAAATATAATTTAAATCTTTATCATAAATGATAATAATGATAGAAGCGAAAAACTCTCAATTCTCTTTTATTTATTTATTATAGGCAATTTAAAATTGATAAAATTTTGAAATTAGTCACGTGACTAGAAACGCGCCAAAATCGGTCGCCATGTTGGCTACGTCACAATGTTAAAGGACTTGCTCAACAATACAGTGTGCATTTTCGTGAACTTTCAGTATTACATTTTATAATGAAAAATATGTCACGGCAGCTGTTTCATACAATAAGTTTGTAGTTAATATCTACAATAACGTGTTGAGGTCGGTAAAACGACAGCGACATTAGTTTATTGCCAAATATGTGTAAAATACTTAGTACTACACCCTTCCTAAAATAGGTAACCTACATGCACTGAAAATATTGTACATAATAGAAGCTTCTCGTTTGCTAATAAAACTCGAAAGGTCAAAATGAAAACAGTAACATTCTATCTGCGTTCTTATTTTCGTCATTATTCATACATAATTTTCATACACAAGCACAACACAATCAAAGTCTTGACTAAAAAAAACCATGTTGCAACCAGGTTGCAACATAACACTTCTGTTAGTAGTGCTGACCGCAAACGCAAGTTTCGCAATCACGATTAAAAAGTTGAATTCAGCCTAATCGATACTCGCAATAGTAATGAAGTCTGGAAAAAAAAAGAGTTGATACTGAATACTGAAAGCTTCTTGGTGTAATTTTTATTAATTATTATAAACTTATCATTTTTAATAATGTAATTTAGTAATTATTCGATGCATTGATTGCACGAGAAGGAGATTATATTAATGAGAAACAAGTCTACGGCTAAATTCGCGTCGATTTTTTAGTTTCTAAATTTAAACTTGGAATGCGCTCGCAATTCAAATTTATGAGTATTTTTATTTACTACATCATTTATTTATTGTAAATTTTGTTTTGTAACAACTGAAGGTTGGATATAGTGCGCCAAGGATCTTGGTAGGCATAGTTTTGATTGATCCACCAAAATCTAAATATATAAAAGAAGAAACTAACTGACTGACTGACTGACTGACTGACTGATTGACTGACTGACTGACTGACTGACTGACTCATCTATCAACGCACAGCCCAAACCGCTGGGTCTACAGATTCCAAATTTGGCAAGTAGGTTCCTTATATAGTCTAGGGGTGCACTAAGAAAGGATTTTTCAAAATTCATCCCCTAAAGGGGTTAAGTGGGACTCCAAAGTTTGTATGGGAAAACAAGATTAGTTAGACTATTTTATTCGAAACTTCACAGGAGTGCTCCTATTGATAAATGAGTAGAAACGGGTTTCAGGTTTTTTCAAAATTCAACCCCTAAGAGGGGGAAATGGGGTGGCAAAGTATAAAAATCAATGCACAGCCCAAACCGCTGAGTCTAGAGATTCCAAATTTGGCACAAAGGTTCTTTATGAGGTTTAGGGGTGCATTAAGAAAGGATTTTTCAAAATTCACCCCCTTAGGGGTTGGAACGGGAGTCCAAAGATTACGTGGGGAAATAAGATTAGTTAGACTACTTTATTCGAAACTTAACAGGAGTACTCCTATCGATAAATAAATTAACGTTTGTGTTTCAGTTTTTTTTTCAGAATTCAACCCCTAAAGGGGGAAATGGGGTAACAAAGCCTGAAATTCAACATAGTTATTATTTTTATGGTGAATTGGGTCGGGTGTATTACAAAAACAACGATTTTAAGATTTAATGTGGCAGACCTAAAATACTACCATTCCCTGTTGGGGTGCGATGGGGTTGAAATGTCTAAAAATCAATATGGGTGTCGATACCGAGATTATCAGGGGTGCTGATTACGAAAATGGCATTTATTTTGAGATCCAGATGATAATGATTGTGATTACGATGATGATGATTGTGATAATGATGACGATGATTGTGATGATGATGATTTTGATTACGATGATAATGATTGTGATTACGATGATGATGATTGTGATTATGATGATTGTGATAACGATGATAATGATTGTGATTACAATGATAATAAGTGTGATAACGATGATGGTGATAGTGATTGTGATTGTAATGGTGATTGTGACAGTGATGGTGATTGTGATAGTGTTGGTGATTGTGATGGTGATAGCGATGGTTGTGATAACGAGGACGGAGATTGTGATGATGATGATTGTGATTAAGATGATAATGATTATGATAACGATGATAATGATTGTGATAACGATGATGGTGATTGTGATAGTGATTTTGATGGTGATTGTGATGGTGATAGTGATGGTGATTGTGAAAGTGGCAGTGATTGTGATGGTGATAGCGATGGTGATTGTGATTGTGATTGTGACAGTGATGGTGATTGTTATAATGATGTAGATTATTGTGTTTACTATGATAATGATTGTGATAACGAGGGTAGTGATTGTGATGGTGATTGTGATGGTGATGGTGATTGTGATGGTGATGGTGATTGTGATGGTGATGGTGATTGTGATTTTGACTGTGATAGTGTTGGAGATTGTGATAATGATGGTGATTGTGATAATGATTGTGGTTGAGATAGTGATGGCGATTGTGATCATGATGATTGTAATTAAGATGATAGTTATTGGGATTACGATGATAATGATTATGATTACGATTATAATGATTGTGATGACGAGGATGGAGATTGTGATGATGATGATTGTGAATACGATGATAATGGTAGTGATTACGATGATAGTGATTGTGATAATGATGATAGCGATTGTGATTACGATGATAATGATTGTGATAACGATGATGGTGATTGTGATACTGATTTTGATGATGGTTGTGATGGTGATGATGATTGTGATAGTTATTCTGAGAGTAGTGGTGATTGTGATGGTGATTGTGATGGTGATTGTGATGGTAATTGTGATGGTGATTGTGATGGTGATTGTGATGGTCATTGGGATGGTGATTGTGATGGTGATTGTGAGAATGATGGTGATTGTAATTGTTATGGTGGTTGTGATAATGATTGTGGTAATTATGGTGGTTGTGTTAATGATGATAATTGGTGATAATGATGGTGACTGTGATAGTGATGGGGATTGTGATGGTGATTGTGGTAGTGATTGTGATGGTAATTGTGATGGCGATTGTCATGGTCATTGTGATGGTGTTTGTGATGGTGATTGTGATGGTGATTGTGATGGTGATTGTGATGGTGATTGTGATGGTGATTGTGATGGTAATTGTGATGGTGATTGTGATGGTGATTGTGATGGTGATTGTGATGGTGATTGTGATGATGATTGTGATGGTGATTGTGATGGTGATTGTGATGGTGATTGTGATGGTTATTGTGATGGTGATTGTGATGGTGATTGTGGTGGCGATTGTGATGGTGATTGTGATGGTGATTGAGATAGTGATGGTGAGTGTGATAATGACTGTGATTACGATGATAATTATTTTGATAACGATGATGGTGATTCTGATAGTTATTTTGATGGTGATTGTGATGGTGATGGTGATTGTGATAGTGATTGTGATAGTGATGGTGATTGTGATTGTTATGGTGATTGTAATGGTGATTGAGATAGTGATGGTGATGGTGAGTGTGATAATGACTGTGATTACGATGATAATTTTTGTGATAACGATGATGGTGATTGTGATAGTTATTTTGATGGTGATTGTGATGGTGATGGTGATGGTGATTGTGATAGTGATTGTGATAGCGATAGTGATGGGGATTGTGATGGTGATTGTGATTGTGATAGTGATGGTGATTGTGATTGTTATGGTGGTTGTGATGGTGATTGTGATAACGATTGTGGTAATTATGGTGGTTGTGTTAATGATGATAATTGGTGATTATGATGGTGACTGTGATAGTGATGGTGATGGGGATTGTGATGGTGATTGTGATTGTGATAGTGATAGTGATGGAGATTGTGATAATGATGGCGGTTGTGATAGTGATGGTGATTGTGATAATAATAATTGTGATGATTATGAAATGTGGCACATAGATAGTTTATAACCTGGATTAACATGGAGGACACTATTATCCATTTAGTATGATCCAGTGGGACAGTTACCGAACTTCACGCGGGCGAAGCCGCGGGCAACAGCTAGTAGATAAATATTATCAACTCTAAAACCTCAACAGATTTTTACAATACCTACCAAGATCCTTGGCGCACTATTTCCAACTAACGGGACGCTAGACTGAAGTGATAACTTAAATTAAACTAATTTATGTTGAACTACCTATTTGATATTGAAATTGTTTAAAAATAAACAAATTAGTGGCGTTAGTTCAGATTTTGTCCACGCGCCAGAAGATCCTTGTACAGTCAGTTTTTTCAATACAATCGGATTGGGTTTTTAGACATGTGTCAAAATAAAAAGTAATTTAAATCAAAAGCACTAATATGGGGTAGAACTTCGGAAAATGCTTTCTTATCGGATGCCTACGTCATACAAAGAACACACCCTCTAAGTTTCAGGTCTCTACGATCAGCGGTTTGGCTGTGCATTGATCCATCAGTCAGTCATTCAGGAACTACTTGTTCCCGAACTCCTTCGTTACCGTTCCGAAACGAGTCACCCTCCCAGAAGAAGTTATCACTTCAAAAAATAGTAAATTTAAATACAATGTAATTTTGAACAGCGAGTGCATTTCTAATTTAAATTTTGATTTCGAAAAAATCGGCGCGAATTTAGCCATGGATCAATCTGTACTGTTTATTGGGTTGGTTTGAATACCTACTTAGACAATATACTATTAAGATTACCTATAAAAAAGCACAATACTATAATAAATATTTATTGTTTTTACGCTTAAAACAAGATTATTTTAATTTCCATTCGTCGATTATTACAATCCCTAATTTAATTACTCGAGTTAATCCAAATTTACAAAAAAATAATCGATTGGAATAATCGCTTTCACACATCACAAAGATTTAAAAATAATAATATCGGCATGTCATGTCGTCAACGTCAATAACAAATACAAATTGAGTAGTGGGAAAATATTACTTGTTATTGGTCCTGTGTTAGTAAATTACGCTAAGATCTGGGTATTTTCATGTTGTATAAAATATTTGGAATGATATTTGTCATATTTGTTTTCGAATCTATGCGTCTATGTGATACAATGTGAAAAATAAAAATGTAAACACGCAAGATTGCCGCGAAACTTCGACTTTAGATTTCAAAATCATCATTACCATTAATTATTTAAATGGAACTATGGATGAATTCGTTACATAATTAAATGACTAGTCAATTAGGGTAAATTAAGATTAAAGATTAATTAAAAATTAATTAAAAAATTAATTAAATTAATTAATTAAATTAAATAAATTAAATTAATTAATTAAATTAAATAAATTAAATTAATTAATTAAATTAATTAATTAAAGATTAAGATTAATTAAGATTAAGATTAATTAAATTAATTCATAGACTCGGCAGTATATACTAAGTCTATGGTATTTTTAATCTAATATAACTTTCTAATGAGAGGTTTTCCTTTTGAGGTTTTAAAAAAAAACTAAGTTTCCAAGAACTATACTGCCCTGCTAAGCCGAAAGGCGCTATCTCTGAGATACGCCCTTTTAGTTTTTTTTATACTATTCAATAGCTAGAATAATTTCGCATCTAATGGTGTAAGCCAAATAGCGATATCTAATTTAAAACATTAAAATAAACCACTAAGAATTTTTTTTATATCTTAATTTTTCCTTAAATTCCGAAGAGATTTGGCGGCATGTCGTTTTTATGAAGCCAAATAGCCTTATACCGACATAGGCTAGAAACGCTTAAAAAATGTTAATCAAAAACCTAAGTAAATTTTTAAGCCAATAAGCGGTAAGTTCATGTTTCGAAAAAGTTCCGGAGTTAGCGCTTTTACGCTACGTAAATGTGGGTATTATTAGTTCGCTAAGGTTTGAGATACGGCTATACTTAAGTATTAGGTAATTAAAATTGACTTTAATATCTTTAGCAATAAGGATTACACTCACTTACATTTCACAATAGAGCGTGTCGTGACATGAAGATAAACATTAGTAACGATCATTTCTTAGTTTTTTTTGTTCTATCGGGATGTGAAAAATATTGTACTTTGGGTGGATAATTGTTCTGCTCAAAATAAAAACTGGACGTTTTTTTCGTTTTTAATCCATGTTATAAATTCGGATCAGATCAATGCAGAAAAGATTATTGTTAAATACTTCGAACCCGGACACACATTTATGTCTGCAGACTCTTTTCACCATAGAGTAGAATTGGCGATGAAGCGAATGAAAAATAAAATATATGACTTTGATGACTTTTGCGAAGCTGTAAACAGTGCTGGAAAAAATGTAAATATCAAAAAAAATACAATAGATGATTTTTATGAGTGGCAAGACTATACGACCCAATACAAACTTTCCCGGTTGTCACCACGACCTTACATTAGTGACATTGTTGAAGTGGAAGTTAACAGAGGCAGTTTTGACATTAGGTACAGAACTGATTTCGATAATGAACCCATTACGGCTAGCATTGTAGGTACAAAGTTCTTAAAATTAGACAAGCTTCCATCCCCAACTAAAAAAACAGTACCAGCAGGAATATCTCAAACAAAAAAAAACAATATTTTAAAATCTCTTTCCAGTTTAATACCTGCTAATAGAATGTCTTTTTGGTGGGGACTACCAACTTTTGATTAATTTTATTTCATAGAAAGCAAATAACATGCTTTAACTTTTTTTTGTAATTTGCTGCTACATTTAATAAAGTTGTTAAAAAAATATTATAGCTCAACATAAAAGAGTAGAAATTAAATATTTGGGAACTAAAATTTTTCATTTTCTGGCAACATCTAAAATTAGTACTTGAGCTGTCAATTCTTCTCGATCGGTTTCTTTTTTTTCATTAGAATTTTGGTTTTTGTGTGTTATTTCTGAGTGTGGACAGGAAAACAGCGACATATCATGAATAAGGTAATTCGTGGAGGTGCCCGTGATATAATGTTTAAGTTTTCATGCGGTGTTTGACCGAATTACAAGCTGGGAAGCTGCTATCCTACTTCGAAGATGTTTGCCATCGTACAGCAGATTTTACTGGTAAGTAACTATTGAAAGTTGCAGTAAACGTTAATTACAAACGATTATTACATTCAGGGAGCAAAATTTTCGATCTAAATAGTATTAGACAAAATAGTTGTCTACCATTTTTGAGGTTATGTTAGGATAAACAAATACCCTTGTAGTTATAGCGCGACATAACAACATTAAATAAATAAATATAAATATTGCTGGACATTACACACAGCGCCATCTAGTGCCACACTAAGCAACGTTTGTGTCGTGGACACCAGATAGTTGATATACTAAATAGATACTTTTTGTTTTTGTAAATACATACTTAATATACATACAAACATCCATGACTCGGAAACAAATGTCCGTGCTCATCACACAAACATTTGCTCCGACCGGGATTCGAACCCGGGACCCTAAGAACGTAAGGCAGCCTCACTACCGCTGCGCCAATTAGGTCGTCGAACAATTGATAGTAAGGCAACAACATTTAATGTAATTAATTGCGTATTACCAAATACGTTTTTTGCTATACCATATTTGTTGAAGCAACCGACTAATGGAAAGAAACAATTTTAAAATATTTTCACGTTATGAACATATTTGCACGGGACTTTTTTCGTCGGACTGACAGCAGATAAATTATTTATGAAGATAGAGCACTAATTTAAAGTTGTATCTATAAGCTTATGTTAATAACATGCTTTGTTTGTTTTAGGTGTTTCTGTAAGCACAGTGCGCAGAATTGTGCAAAACGGCGGGAAATTCTCGACTCCAGCTATACACAGAAAAGGTCGCCCCTCATAATATATATTTGAGTGAACTTGTAGTTTTATTACTATTACGTACCAAATCTATTTATTATCTATGAGGAACTTATTGAAAGCAATGAATTAATAAACATACTTATTTAAAATAATTATTTTCTCATTATTTATAGCTATTAGACCAATAATAATAATCAAGTATCAAGATCAGCTAGGTCGTACTAACTGGGTTGCCACCTGAGCGATCGCAGCGCCCTCATTTAATTTCTACTCTTTTGTGTTGCACTATAAATGAAGTTTTATTACAAATTTATTCGGTATTTTCATCAAAAATGAAAAACACATCATTTTGTATGGAACTTTCTATGAGCAGAATAAGACTAAAAGCACTATCTCAATTTTTGAAGCCTTTATTTTTAATCAAAATAGCGGTATCTCACAAAATATAGGTATAATGGTGCCATTTATGGATAATTTAGGTATGTCAGTTATATCTAGGGTCAAAAATACGTTTATATAAGTTTTAACAGTTTAAAAAATATTAGTTTTAACCCCCGTTTGAAGGTGGGAAAAATCCATTCACAAAAAGTCGTTTTTCTCAAAACTTACTCTGATTGAGTTAGCGCTTTTCGGCTTATCAGGGCAGTATAGATGGCGTTGAACTTACTATGATAGTTGGTGCCAAAGCCAAAACGCTTGAAAAAAAAACATTATGTCACGTCACATACTCTCGTTGACTGACACTTTCATTTGCTTAACCTTCCGAATATAACCTACATTCCTCGCGCTTTGTTAAAATCAGTTTTTTTAGGTTCCGTTCCTTGCATTATCATACTTACTCCTAGCGCCATCTATCCAGCGACTAGGGAACAGCTAAAAAGAAAATCCCTCATTAGAGCGAAAAAAAATAAAATAAAAATTGTTTGTTATAAAACATATATGTATATGTTCTTTCCATTTATGACAAAAAAAAAATCTAGTATAATACTAAATTGCAATAAGATTTATACACCTTATGAGAGAACTTTCATGAATGAAAACAACAAACCTACTTAAAAAATTATTACTTCTTCCATATTTTTTTGAAAATCTGTACTGACACTGCTGCCAACCAGTCTTAAGCAAAAACGCGCTGTTAGATCTTTCAAAAAGCGCTAGAAAGCGCTAAATGGTCGCTGTCAAAAAAGCGCTGTATTCGGCGCCAAATTCAAACAAAACCGCCCAATAATTTGAGACTAGGGATGCCTAAATAAACGCATTTCGTCGGAATGATTCGGTATAAGCTATGACAAATTAAATATTTTGAAGTAATTACTAAGTAATTCAATTAAAATGAATGCATTTTTTATTGAATCAAAATGTGTGTCATTAAGGGGCTACCCCAATCTCTATGCTACCATGCTACTTTTATATTAATTGTGTATTTAACGAGTTCTGATTTTTTTACTAAAGTGGCGCTAGTGTGCCATGGGGTAGCCCCTTAAAACGAGTTACATGCATTAAAGTACTTGTTTAGTATTATTAAAATGAAGTAATAACGTGTTAATAATGAAATCATCATCTATGTCAGCCTAAATAAGTGATGCAAGTTCAAAAAATTTTAGTAATTCGTTCGTAATTTGCTCTGGAAATGCATATTTTTTTCTATAGCGAAATCTTACATAAACGTTACTATTGTATAATAGAGTGTACTACGTGAGCTCGACAAATTGATGTGCGAATAACGCACCATAGTTCGAATGCACGCTTGTGCGACACACTGAAGATCGACATCACGCTAGTACGACATGAAGACACATTTCTCCTATTTATTTTTTATTTTTTTGTAAGACGAAGGAGACTAGTCTCCACGACACAGGGAATCCTAGTGTGGAGGCTAGTGATATTTCAATGTATGTAGTCTTAAACAATAAAGCTTTTATTATTATTATTATTTTATTATGTTCCTAGTCGAGTGCAATTAGACAAAAAATACTCAAAAGGTGGAACGAAGTTTAGTGGTCCGATTTTCATGGGACTTTTTTTATTGAGTTCCTGGAGGAGTGGAGCAGAAAGTTAAAAAAAAATTTCGCCATTCGCGACTGTTTTTTTTTTTTATTTTCATTGAAATATTTTTTTGAATGAATTTTGAGTCACTACACTCATAAAGTGGTCTTCATTAATACTTTCTGGTCCAGTTATCAGTGAAAAAAGCATCAGTTACAAATTTCAAAACAAATCTTGGTCTTAAAATTCGATATTTTAGAAATAATTGCAGAAAATAGGAAATTTTCAAAAATACTTGAAATATACATTAATTAAATCGACAACAATGAACAAAGAAACAGACCAAATTAGCGTTTAATGGATGCACGTAGGTCACACTATTACGCTACAATATAAATTCGTCGAATTTGAAGTTATTCGTAAACGAAAAAAATATGTTTCAATGAAAATTAAAAAAAAAAAGTCACGAGCGGTGAAATTTTTTTTTAACTTTCTTCTCCACTCCTCTAGGAACTCATAAAAAAAGTCCCATGAAAATCCGACCACTATAAACTTTTTTCCACCATAATATAGCGGTTTTACATAAAAATAAAACCGATATTATGTGCCGAGAGGGAAAACATACAGCATTGTTTATGAAGAAGCAGTGTATACTTAGCCTTTTGCGCGGTCAATCGTACGGATAATTTAGTTTAACTTAATAATAATAGATGGCGTAACTATCGCCGATGTTGTATTTAATCTGTGCCAGCTAGGACGCGGGAACCGCTGTCACTTTTCGAATTCATAGTCTTCACCAGGAAGAACTTCCTACAATGCTGTATGTTTTCCCTCTCGGCACATAATATCGGTTTTATTTTTATGTAAAACCGCTATATTGATGTGCCTCCGGAAAACATACAGCATTGTTTATGAAGACGTGTTTGTTATCTGCTGGTGAAATATTATAGGTAAAACACAACGCTATGATGATTATCACAAATGTTTATTCTGAGAATTAAATAGTTACAATAATTTATTAAAGACAGAATCTGATCTTCATGGCTAAAGGTAACAATAATCACGGTTTAGATTTTCTACGAATAAATCAAATTCTAGTTATTTAAGTAGAAGTAAATGTATTGAAAAAAGAATTACGACAGTCTCTAGGGAGTTCTATTTCACGACAGTAATGATTGAAGAAGGTATTGGATGATTTCCAATTACCCCGTGATAAAATATCATCAATTGGTTGATTATCTAACCAATTTAAGGACGCTACTGCTGACCTACAGCTTCCCGGAGATGCATGAATGCCACTTTCTCTGAGAACTGTACGTACCCAGTTTCCAAGTACAGTGCGTGAGGCAGCTTTTGTGTTACTAAATATAGTGATAAAAAGATTGTCCAAATTGGTAACTTCGGATCTCTTTGTTTTAGTTTTTTCTATTAGAAGCCTAACTAAAGTTACAGGACATATATTTTTATCATTATGTTTTGAAAGTTTCCACGCGGACTGACGGTAGTAATGCGTATCGGTTTTCGACCCAAATGCAGGTATTAAATAGATATTGTCACCGTCATCAAAAAAACTGTCATTTGAAATTTTCAGCAAGGTTAGGTCATGAACCCTACGGCCTGATGCCAGCAATAAAACTGTGGCTGCTCGACGTGCTAAATCAAACAGTGTGTCTTTAGGTACAGTTGACGAGAGCCAATTTAGTACAATACGTGGATCCCACGTGAACAAAGGCCGTATTTCTTTTGGTTTAGCCACTCCTATTGCCTTAAGGGTTTGTTTAATAATAAAATTAGAAAATGTTTGTTGTTCAACATGAGGGCCGCAAAAAGTTAAAACTGCTGATTTGTGGACAAGAATAGTACTGTAGGACAAATTTTCTTTGAGAAAAAGAAACATTAAGAATTTGGCGATGTCAGCAGGTTTTGGATATTTTGGATTTAATTGCGAGTTAGAGCACCATTGCAACCACCGCCTAAGTGGCGGCAAATAGGTTGACAAAGTTGAGCGTCGCCAGCTCTTCTTTAGTAGATCTTTTTCCTGTGTGGACCAATCTTTTATTTGGGCACCCCACCCCCAATTTTCCAGACTTTCAGGGTCAATGTCTGTACCTGTGGGGGAGGCTGTGATGTTATAACATCTATCATGATCTCCGACAGGTTCAGAAGTTCGTGTGGGTGGTCTAGAGCTCTGGATTTCAGGTCCTGAAGCCAGAAGGCTCGGGGCCACTCTGGAGCCACTACTAAGTAAATTCCCGTGGCATTGTTCAGTTGTGCCAGAACTCTGGGCAGCAAGCTGGGAGGTGGAAACACCCACGCTAGTCCATGGTTCCATGGTCTGCTGAAGGCATCTATATAGCTTGCCGATCGATCTCTGCAGTCTAGAGATACGTAGTTCTTTACTACCGCGGTTGCTTGTGTCGCAAATAAGTCGATTTCTGGAAGCCCCCACTTCCGAAATACTTCCGCTGTTGCCCGAGATAGAAGATGCCATTCCGCGGGTTGTTTTCCGCGTGATAGTCTGTCCGCTATTATATTGTATCTCCCCGGCAGATAATGGGCTGATAGGGTTATGTTGAACTTGTCCGTGAGATGTAACAGTTTGAAGGTTAGGGCTAGTAACCCCAACGATCTGGTTCCTCCCTCCTTTCGGATATATGCAATCAAGGTCCGGTTGTCTGATTGGATCAGCACGTGGGAGTTCTGCAACGTCTTCGCATTCATTCTGATTGCCGCTATTACTGCATATAGCTCCTTTTTGTTGCAGTGCCATCTTTTTTGGTGAGTTGCCCATGCACCCGACATCAGATTTCCGTCCATATGGGCACCCCAACCCCAATCCGAAGCGTCCGTCGCAAGGAAATGGGTAGCAGGCTTTTTGTGTATAGGCAATGTATGACTTGTGGCTCCGCGCCACCACATTATCTCTTGATACACAACTTGAGACAATAGCTGTTTTTGACGGGGTCGTGTTTTGTTGAAGTGTCGTAAGAAGATTTGCATTTTCCGACAGTGTAGTCTTCCTCGGGGGACAACAAAGTTGGCGAAGTTTAACTGACCCAGCAGGCTTTGAAGCTCCCGGAGATTGATGCGACTTTTCAACAACGACCGGTCTAATGTTTGGTTTATGCTTTTCATCCTTTTTATTGGCAGGGACATTGTATTTACGGATGTTTGCCAACGTATGCCAAGGTACTCCAAATCCTGAGTTGGCACCAAAACAGATTTTTGGTAGTTGATTTGCCAGCCCAGGTGTTCCAAGTGCCTCACGGCTTCCGCAGCCTGAAGACATAACTTGGATTGGTCTTGGTTGACCAAAAGGAAGTCGTCTAGGTAGACTAGCACTCGACATCCCTTCGCTCGCAAGGTCTCCGCGACCCAGCAAGTTACGGAGGAAAACAGGTGTGGCGCTGAAGCCAGCCCGAACGGTAAACATGTCATCTCGTATAACAGGTCTTTGTAGCTGATTCTCAAGAACGGCCGGTGAGATTTTGCTGCCCGTAGATGAAAGTAAGCCTGGGATATATCTATTTTTATCATCCAGTCTCCCGGTTGGAGAAAATCTGGGACCGAGGCGTGAGAAATCAGACGGAAACGTTTCGTTCTGACGAACTTGTTCAATTCTCGAAGATCGAAAATTGGGCGCATCGATCCGTCGCTTTTCTTCCGCAGAAAAAGCTTGGAGATAAAACTGGGCGTTTTCTTGGAAACTAGTCGCAAAACGTCTTGATCCGATAGATCTTTGATTATCTGAGACATTGCAGGTGATGGTTTGGTTGCATATTGCGTCATGATCCTTCTTGTTGGCATTAATAGAGGAGGTTTTTTGTAAAGGGGAATGCGGAACCCCGAAACTGCTGAAATTATGAATTTGTTTGCACCTAGTGCTTGCCAACGGTTCTTGAACATAGTTAAATGACCTCCCCTGAAATGTGTCGGGTAGTCACTTTTTTCCATCTTTGTTTCGAAATGAATAATTTTTAGTTTGTTTATAACCGTCACTTTTCCCTTTGTACGTTTGTTGCTTTTTGTGGGTATCACGAAAATTATTTTTATTATTTTGTGTCCGAGGTCTGTATGTGGAGGTCGACGGTGTTGGTTCCTTATATTTTGATTTGGGTTGTTCCTTAGCTTTGTGAGCCTGTGGTGGTGATAACCAGAAGTGAGGCCCTCCGAGGGACTGGATAAGAGACATAAGTTTTGACTTGTCAAATAAAAACTCTTCACTAGGAGGTATATTACTAAGCGCAGCTTGCACACTTTTATCCGGAATTTCGGAAATTATTCTTTTACGTCTAGTTTCAATACATTCAGCTCTTTTACCGCAAATTATTTGTAAAGTTTGTTCCGACAATTTATAAGACGATGATTCATTACCGAATGTTTCGAAAATTTTATTAAAAAGGTTTTCGGATTTTAACTCGGCAGGGTTATTGTGAGCCTAATCAATAATACCCTGTAAACCGGATTGTAAAAGCTCCCTTTGATGTAACAAGGCGTTAGTAGTTGCAGCCATGATTTCCTCCGTTGGGGCCAGGAAATCTTTTCCTTTGTTCAGAGTACACAGTTCGTCGTTAATTTTTAAATTGCAAAAGCCCGGGTATGCGAGCATTTCTACCAATGCCTTCTTATAACGGATATGTTGCCACGTGGGGGTGTTAAAATGTTGCAAACTTATTAACTGACGTAGGCGTTTTTCATCAGCCGACTTAAGAATTTTTTTCTCATCAAAACTAGTTTTACAGGCTCCCAAATCCAACGGCCTACGTGTTTCTGTAGAAGGATTAGTCACAAAATCATTGTTGGTAACATCCGCTTGTTCTATAACATCACTTGTGTTCACATTAGGATTCGGCACGTAATTTTGATCCATTATAAAGTTTGTAAGAAAACTGACCTGGTTGTATAACGCGTCGATCCGAGGATCGACCGTTACCTGAGAATCCCGCTTTTGTTTCTTGCGTGGAGGTTCCTCTCGTTCGGCTTCGCTGTCCGATGAACTGCTAGCACACGAGGAGTCCTCCTTTTCTTGATCCCTCTCGGAAGTCGGCGAGTTCGAAACGATCGACCGATTAGCCCCGGCGGCGGTGGCCTCATCGGGTTCGTCACTCGGCCCGGGATTCATAACGATAAAACCGTTATTTTAATGTTAAGGTTTGAAAATACAATCAACAATTAATGCAATATTAAAATATCTAACACAATGTTAAATAGATATTTTAAAAGGTTAAATGATTAACCGAATAGTTTTGGATTTCGACCGCTCGCGGCGAAAGTACACAACGCTATGAATTCGAAAAGTGACAGCGGTTCCCGCGTCCTAGCTGGCACAGATTAAATACAACATCGGCGATAGTTACGCCATCTATTATTATTAAGTTAAACTAAATTATCCGTACGATTGACCGCGCAAAAGGCTAAGTATACACTGCTTCTTCATAAACAATGCTGTATGTTTTCCGGAGGCACATCAATGTCTAATTGCACTCGACTATCCGTGTCACGCACATCACAGAATAAATAATAGTAGATGTGCATATCATAATATGATTTCAAAAAGCTCTAGATTTAGCGCTAGTTGCTAGAACGCGCTATTGAACAAAAAAAAACGCTAGATCTGGCGCTGAAAGCGCTAAGTTGGCAGCACTCACACAATCTGATCCGGACAAATAAGAAAATAACGTCGTTTACGGTTAAAAATGAGTGAAAAAAAGAGAACAGGGACCTACTGTCTAAATCCGAATAACAGCATAATAATTGGACATATATGCTAGAATCGCAAACGATTTTGGTATTACGTTTGTATAGACAATTCATCGCACCGCCACCGCACTCTTAAATTTTTAGCAACCTTATTTTTTCATCGGGGGTGTATCAGTGTTTTATGATCAAAAGAGATTGGAGCGTTTCTTGGCAGAACATATTTTTAGTCTACCTTATGTACTCAATAACCTAATTTAGTCGATTTTTCTTTTGCAAGCACTAAAAATTTGACAATTAACAACACAACAATTTCCTGTCAGCTGTCACTCGCACGTCAGCTGCAATATGTTTCGTTTTCGGTAGTGATATTTATTTTAAACTTACAAAATTCAAGCGTTTTAAAAGCAGGAGGTAATGTATTTAGCAAAATGACTGAAGAAGAAATTGTGGACATAGAACAGGAATTAGACGATCTTTTGACGAAAGTCCAGCCGAACTTGCAAGATGTTATTAAAAGGGTAAACAACAGATTCCGCATACTTCGAAGTCTTTTTTTAATAATTTAACCGTGAAATAATTTTCTAATAATATTTTAATAGAGTTTCACGAATGTGGCGCTACAGCAGACGAAAAATGGTGAACAAATCAAACCTGACAGCCTCGGTGATACTTCATACTTCGCTAAAAACACACAAGTGTAAATATGTTTATTTCTTGCGTTTTACTAGTAGAACGATTACTAGCAACAGTCTATTTGCTGTGTTGGTTTCCTCGTCATGTTGACTAAAAGAACATTATTACAAATTGCTAAGTTTATTTTGATTCCAATAAAAAAAAATTCTTAACATTGTGAAAATGCATGTTAACCATTTCAGAAACCTCTCCCGTTTAGAACTGATGAAGCCTCCAACTTTCCACATGCAAGCAGTGGAATTAGACTTGAAGTCTATGAGCCTCACGTTACGGTGTTCGCTCGGAGAAGTCAATGTGAAAGGACTGTACAGTGCATTTAATGAAAACCTGTATAATCTCATACCTGTCCTAGCCGAGGGACACGTTTTGTAAGTAAACTACTAATATTTATGATTCTCATTTGATTATTAAATTAGAAACATATATGTAACTAGCTGATGCCCGCTGCTTTGCTCGCTTAACAAATTTTATACCAAAACCTTCCTCTTGAATCACTATATCTATTAAAACAACCTGCATTAAAATCCGTTGTGTAGTTTTAAAAATCTAAGCATACATAGCGACAGACAAATGCAGCGGGGGACTTTGTTTTATAATATGTAATGATTGTAAAGCATGTTCACAATTTTCTACATAGAATTGGTTTCAATTATAAATAATACCCGCCCTTGCTCCACACAGGTGGAATGGCCATGTGTTAAGAAAAATACATAACACACAGATAATTATATTCTTTTTATTTTAAGTGAATTATAACGATGTTGTACATAAACCTTCTCGAATAAGTGCTTTAAATGATGCTGGAAACCACATCAAAATACATTCTGTAGTTAAGATCTGTCTAAATGTGCAGCACAAATGCAACATATTATATTTTATTTTTATTGATAGGAACAATTTATGGACATGTATGTTTGTACATATCTACATTCCTTTCAATAACAATACCTACTTAATGATTTGTGGCAGTTAAAGTACATAAGTACACAATTGTTATCATAAAGAAATATTATGTAGGTACATAGTTATGAAAACGATTGATATTTATGAGACAATCTATAAAAGAAAAAAAGAGAAAGGCTATAGATAAAAATGCGATGAAGAAGGATGTCATAGCGATTTAATCACCTGCTTCCTTCTAGTCTACCTGTCATATCCCAAACAAAGTCAAATACAATTAATTAAAAGGATTAGGTCAAAGGATACATAGTTTATTGATTATCCTTGTCGTATGAAGCGAAGCTGCAAGCAAAACTAGTAATCAAATAAAAAATATAGTTCATTATTTGTGTGTACAGGTCTGTGCATAACGGTTGGTAAGGTAGGTGACTAATGTCATTGTAATTACCAAAATCATAATAATATAATTAATCATCAAAAACTGTGTGCTATTCTAGAATATCATTGTCGAACATGATCGCAGATGTGAGAGTGGGCCTGTCGCTGGAAGATGATGCGTTCTCATTCATCAATCCTGGAATCGAGTTTACACATGATGAAGTCCTATTGAAGGTAATTTTAAATAAACATATTATTTCTTTTTATATAACTCGTTTTATCAATGTAACGATTGTGCTCTGAAAACTGCCCTTACGACATTAAAGCGATGTCGAAGTCACCTTTGATTGCAGGCTATCAAAGACCTCAGGACTAGATTGAGGTCAAGAGTAGTCATTTAATATAAAAAAGGATAAGCTACTTAACATCACAATATGAGCTAAGCATTGGTGCACCCTCATTTCGCCAATCATGTTTTAAGCCCCATGTAATGGGGACAAGCTTATTGGTATCAACCTGACAAATTAGACTATGTGGCCACTACAGAAAAAATCCTGATAGAAAACCCGCCTGACCTTGGAATCAAAGTCAAGACTTCATGCACACCACTAGTGCTTGCAATCGCTTAACCAACAAGGCAGATTAAAAACTGAATTAAATAGTTGTAATCCCTGTCGAATATTAAATATTATACTTCCTTCCATAGACAAAAAAGGATTAACGAATTGTTTCTCTTTCAGCTATCTTGGCCGTCTCCGCAAAAGAATGGGGGCTATGACTTCGCAACGACTGAGCAACTGGCTAAACATATAGGTTAGTACCCTTTGAAGACAGTTCAGCCGGTCTTCAGTTTTCACGAAAGTACTCTTTATTGTACCTACGCCATAAGAAATTCCAAATCAAAACTTTCTCTAGAACGAAATGTACGTAGGTCCTACATAGAACTGTGCCCTGTTTATCAAAACTCACAAGTCTACACGTTCACAAGTTACACTATAAAAGGAAGTTTTTACAAGTCCGTGTAAATTACGTTTATCAAAAAGAATCTACAGGACTTGTAAAATTTAACACTTTTAGGTTCTACTTGTAAGTTCTAAAATCAAAAATGCATGCCGCATTCTTTTCCAGCAATGTTTTGTTTTTAATTGAATATCCCTACCTAAACGCATGACTGAATGGTATATCGTCTGTGCCTAATATTGATGGGACATTAAAAAAAAGTAGGAGTGACAAAGTATTCCCGCCTTTTATTTATATTTTGAAATTCGCGGCAAGGTTTTGAGATTTCTAGAAAAAATTCTAGAAATAATAATAAAATTACGGTTTTACAAACTGATTCGGGACAAAATAGACATTTTATTAATGGTGCATTTAGCGACAGACATCCTGTCCTCACTAAACAAAAAAAAATAGAAGAGTGGTAGAATATTTTATTTATTTATTTAGTCCATGGAGGACTTACAGCTAATAAAAATAGAAAAATAAGCAAACCATAGTCATCAGAAAGAACGACCTTAGTCACCAATTTTAATTAAGTACATGTCAGTCGCTTGGTATGGTTCCTGCTGGAAAAGATTACACCTGTGTCCTAGATACATTTTACTCAAATTTAAAAATGTATTGGGGTACTAAGCACGACACTTGTAAGACGGAATGAGAGTGACGGAGAGAGACACTCTTAGGATTTGCTATGATTTTCTACAAATTGTGTTTGTTATAATTATTTTTTTTACAGGAATATTGCTTGCAAAAATACATGGCTTGAAGTTTTGTTAAACAGGGCATTGGTCTCTGGAATACAAAATCAACATTTTCTACAGATATGGCGGCAGGTCACGGGAACAATCTGCGACTCCCGCATTCTCCTTAAACTTAAGGGGAAGATTTATAAAACAATGGTTAGACCTGCTGTCTTGTATGGATCAGAATGTTGGGCCACAAAAGGGATGAATGAAAGGCATTTGCATGTCGCGGAGATGAGGATGCTAAGGGGGATGTGTAGCGTTACGCGAATGGATTAAGAAAGAAATGAGTATATAAGAGGAAGTCTGAAAGTGGCGCCGGTGACTGAAAAGTTGTGTGGTAATCGGTTGTCGTGGTATGGGCGGGCATGTGATGCGGAGGGATGAGTAAAATGTCGTGAGGAAAGTTTTGAGTATGAATGTGGATGGGTATATGAGTAGAGGATGACCAAAGAAACGATGGATGGACTGTGTTAAGAATGATATGGCAAGAAAAGAAGTGTCTGATGAGATGACGAAAATTAGAGAAGTTTGGAAGAAGAATACATGCTGCGCCGACCACAAATGAATTGGGATAAGGGCAAGAGAATGATGATGTCAAAATCAAAAATCAATCAATCAAATCATTTATTTCAAGTAGGCCAGTTGCAGGCACTTTTGAATTGTCGAAACAAAGATGAAAATTAAATGTAGCTACAGTCCCAGTCACAAGACATAAAAACTGTGAAAGTACTGTAGTTGCCCATTCCCTAGCGTAGATCTCTATGGAGAAGAACGGGCAAGAAACTCCATGGACACTCTTTTAAATCATAAAATTGTTACAAAATCTTGGTTACATCATTCGTGTTGAGATGGTATATTATGTGAGAACAATGTAGGTAGCAAGATGTGAACGTTAAAAGTGTCCATAGTAAAAACAAAATATACAATTAAAATATAACATTAAAATAAGCCACGGCAACTAAGAGATGACCAGTCACAACTGACAGCGCCCGTTCACGAACATGACGCATGGATCAGCACCATTTAACTCAACCATTTTGTAGGGAACCAAATGATCGGACACACGCGCCACCATCAGCGAGACATTAGAGTGAGCATGACATACTCTCAACTGCCTGGGCACATTCAAGTCAAGAAAAGACGTAGGATTCCAGTGAATGATAGCTTTCTAGTACATAGTATTCACACAATATTGGCTATGCGATTATATAATACTAGACATTGAATCTATACAATGCAAAGATAGTTGTACAATCTTCAGCAGCTCCAACAATTATATGTAATGCTATCTAATTTATGCGCCCCTGTCCATGTGGAGCAGGACCAGCATTGAGCCACGCATTTTTATCAGCGATATAATCGCCCAACTTGTAATAAGCTTGCTTACATAGTGTGCGTTTGATGCATGTTTTAAATTTCGTCTCATTCAGTTCAAGAATACTTTGTGGAATTTTATTATAGCATCTCAAACAGTACCCCATGAAAGATGAGTCTACTTTAGCGAGTCTGAAGCCTGGCTGAACTAGTTGGTCCCTATTTCTAGTACTGTAATTATGTCTGTCACCTCTTTTACCAAAAAGATGCAGATTTTTTCTGACGTACATTATGTTTTCGTAGATATACTGACAATGTACCGTCATGATGCCAATATCTTTAAACAGTTCCCTTAGAGAATTGCGCCTACGAAGATTATATATGGCTCTGATGGCTCTTTTTTGCAGAATAAATATAGACTCAATATCTGCAACCCGTCCCCATAGCAAAATGCCATAAGACATTATACTATGAAAGTAACTAAAATACACCAGTCTAGCGGTATCTACATCAGTAAATTGACGGATTTTTCTAATAGCGTATGCTGCTGAACTTAGCCGCCCTGCAAGGGATGTTAAATGTGAACCCCATTGTAGCCTTGAATCAAGCGTAATCCCCAGGAAAACCGTTTTATCTACGAATTCAAGTTTCTCTTTATTCAATTTTATTTCACAATCACTACTCTTAACATTGGGTAAAGCAAATCTTATGCATTTAGTTTTTTTTTTCATTTAATACCAAATTGTTTGCTGTGAACCAATTATGGACCTGAAGTAGGGCATTATTCAGGTCATCTAGATTTTGGGCCCGTCTATTTATCTTAAAAATTAGGGAAGTGTCATCAGCAAACAACACCATATTTTGAGGTTGGTTTTTCAATAAATAGGGTAGATCATTTATATACACGAGAAAGAGGAAAGGACCCAATATTGAGCCTTGCGGAACCCCCATTTTTACTTTTAAACCCTTTGAATTAACACCATTTATTTGAACAAGTTGTTGTCTATCACTCAAATATGATTGCACCAAACTAAGTGCAAGTTGACCTAGTCCGTAATGCTCAAGTTTCAAAAGTAATGTGTCGTGATTTACGCAATCAAATGCTTTGGAAAGGTCACAAAATATTCCTATGGCGTCTTGAGACTCTTCCCACGCAGTAAATATGTGCTTTAATAAGGTAACACCGGCGTCAGTCGTACAACGTCCCTTGGTGAAACCATACTGTTGATCGTGTAAAATTTTGTTGGTGTTAAAATGATTGAGCATTTGATTAAGCATTACTTTTTCAAACACCTTGCTAAAAACTGGCAACACGGATACAGGTCTATAATTATTAGTATCTTTACTGTCCCCGGATTTGAAAAGAGGTATCACTTTACTGTATTTCATTAGATCAGGGAAAACTCCTTGGTCTACACACAAATTAAAAATTAAAGCTAAGTATGGGGCTATAGTCTCAAGTATGGATGTACACACTTTGATAGACATTCCCCATAGATCTTCGGTTAGTTTGATTTTTATTTGCCGGAAAGCTTTAATAACTATCATTGGGTTTATGTGTTTAAATTTAAATTCAGCCGTGCAGCCAGATACATTCGCCTTTAATAATCCAATTGAGACTTCAGGTGAGGAATTAAGAGCCTCCGTAGTTTTTAATGGTATATCGGTAAAGAAATTTACAAATTCTTGAGCTACTTCCAGATTAGAGCTTTTAGGACCACATGCTGAATCTAACGTGTATCTAGTGTTACGTATTTTCTTCTTGTTAGTTTCATTATTTATGACTTTCCAAACTGTCTTTATTTTGTTTTCTGCTGTTTTTATCTTGTTGCTAATGTGCAGGGCTTTAGCAACCTTGCATGTATTTCTAAAGATTTTTGAATACTTAGCAACATACTTGTTAAAAGTTTCAGTGTTTATAAAAGGCTTAAGGCCATATAGCTCAAATAGTCTTTCCCTACTTTTTCTGATACCTCTAGTTGCCCAATCACTAAATATAAATTTGGGGCAAATACTTTTTGTCTTCTGTTCAAAAGTTTTCTTGAATTCCGTGTGAACTATTGAAAAGAAACGATCATACAATTGATTTACATTAATATCGTCATGGCTCATAACATCTAACTTGTTCTGTAGGGAAATATTATATCTATTTAATTTGCTAGAAGTTATAGGTCTAAATTTAATCTGGACTTTTTGCAATGGTGTATTACACCTAAAAGTTACAGTTTGTCCGCTATGGTCAGACGGCAGACAGTTTAATATAGCTTTATCTAAGTAATCACAATCGCAGAAAACATTATCTATACAAGTAGCAGAAGATAAAGTGACTCTAGTAGGTTCTATAAAAGTGTTGGTCAAGTCAAATGACTTAAAAAGATTTAATAACCGACTGCTATTTGAACTTTCTTCTAAAATATTGATATTGAAATCACCACAAATAATTGTAGATTTATTACTGGCTGTAAGTTTTGCCAGGACATCTTCCATTATTGATTCAAATAAGGAAAAGTTTTGATAGTTTGGGGGTCTGTACACACATACAATTACATGCTTATCTAGCTCAACACAGGACAGTTCGACGCAATGTTCAACCGAGAGACCTACTATGTCATTACGTTGCTTATATTTAAAACATTTTTTTATTAATATTAGGGAACCTCCACGAAGCATAGTTTTACGGTTAAAGCAGCAACCCACCACATAGTTTTCATAATTAATAAGCATTTGGTAATCCTTTAGCCAATGTTCAGTAAAACAAATAATGTCAAACTTACTATTTTCTAAAAACAATTCAATTTCTAATAATTTGGAAGAAATGCCTTGGATATTTTGGTGGAATAATTTTAAGGTGTTCTGCTGAGGCCCTTTTTTACTAACTAACTGAGTGCAAGAAGATACCTTGCTGTTGGACGGATTAACAATATTGTTAATGGTACCTTCTGTTGTCTCACTTCCTAGTTTAAATTAATATTAATATTTGGAGTGAGGCCGGAGACTCCCGTGCCAACCTCAGACAACAAGACCTTATCACTAATAGAGCCTAAACTAATTTCAAACTAATTTCTATGTCTGTTATTGGTTGACTGAATTGTTTCCCGTTTCCACAGCATGGTAAAATTATGGCTGTTGCATAATTTTACCATGTTGTGGAAACGGGTGTAAATTACTTGTTACAATAAAATTCTTCTTCTTTTAGTTAGGTTAGTGTCTAACGGTATCAGAATTTTTATGCCGCCCATGGGTCTCTGACTTGGCTTTACAAGCCGTTAAGAAATACCTCTCAAGCATGCTGGTTTCCTCATGATGTTTTCTTTAACCGAAGCAGGTGATAAATAAATTAAACAATACGCACGTGTCAGATAAATTAAATTATTATGTGTCTAGTATTAAATACATACATACTTGAAATACCTATAAATGCAAATATTATCTGTTTTATATTGTATAATCAATTGTTAAAATGAATTAATTAAATAACAAACTTATTTGTGTACAAATCAAACACTGATTTGACTCAACGGTTACTTGTGAATCATACTTATTTGTTAACGGGTATAAAAGAGCGGAGCCTCATTGGAGCGGGCTCAGTTGCTCTACGAATTTTAAGGCGTTAACATCTAAGGTATGACATTATTTTGATAATACTTTTCTGATTATATTGTTGATTTGTCGTGATAACGATGATAGTGATGGTGATAACGATGATAGTGATTGTGACAACGATGATGGTGATTGTGATAACGATGATGGTGATTGTGATAGCGACGATGGTGATTGTGATAGTGCGACGATGATGATTGTGATAGCGACGATGGTGATTGTGTTAGTGACGATGGTGATTGTGTTAGTGATTGTGAATAACGACGATGGTGATTGTGTTAGGTTAGGTTTAGGTTAGGTTAGGTTAGATTAATATTGTGATAAAATGATAATGATTGTGATAAAATGATAATGATTGTGATAAAATGATAATGATTGTGATAAAAAGATAATGATGTGATAAAACGACGATTGTGATAAAATGATGATGATGTGATAAAATGATGATTGTGATAAAACGACGATTGTGATAAAACGACGATTGTGATAAAACGACGATTGTGATAAAATGATGATGATGTGATAAAATGATGATGATGTGATAAAATGATGATGATATGATAAAATGATGATTGTGTTAAAATGATGATTGTGATAATAAAGGTGAATCACAATCATCTTCATTATTACAAGATAATGAAGATGATTGTGGTTATTATGATGTGATTATTATGTTATTATTATGTGTGTTGTTTATTAGTGTTTATTAGTTATGGTTGATATATTGCTACATAACGTTGTGTAATATACACTACTAGGGTTAATTGTTATATACTACAAGGTAAATATAATGTTATTATGAAGTGAACCTCATTGTTTATATTTTATACCTAATAAGTAACGAACATTAAATGTTTAAATACATCCAGTTACATATCTACATAGTTATATTTTTAAAATGCTAACATCAGAAGTGGGATTGACTTCACCCTTATTAAGATGTTTATTTTATAGAACTTGATGTATTCGTTGTTTATAATTAATTATAATGTTTACAGATTGTGAAGAAAGACTATGTAGACTTACACGTAAACAGCTTGCTCCATGCTAGATAATTGTAATATCCAAACGGCCAAGTTAAAATCAAAATTAATTCACTTTCGCATAATAAAGCTTGGTCAGTTACAAAAAAATAAAAATAATCCCTGTCGCTTGGCACCATGGTGTGAAAGAGGTTAATAGATGTCACGTGGTTTTAGTAAGAGATAACAGTCTGAGACTTTACGCCGATTATAGATCCTTTGATAAATTATTGATAGAGGCACATATCCTCTCACTATTATTTAGCATCAAATTGACAAAGTAGGAAATCTAAAAGCAAAGATTTATATCTCGATAAATATGAAAAGTCGTTTTTATTATGTTATGTTTTTTTCAAAACCTTTAATTCCCAAGAATTAGTACCAGTTTTAATGAGATGTCACTACCTTATTTGGAACTCCTATAGTAATTTCCGATATTTCCGATAGAAGAACCAATTTTAGCAGTGGTCCGATTAGATGATTTCCTTTGAACTAAAATATAGAACATCACTTTATTTCCACGGGTACACGGGTACTCAAAAGTAATGGTCAAGTAAAACGTTACCTGTCCACTGTAACTGATATGCCTAACACTTTGTGCAATGAACTGTCAGATTGGCCGAACGGTCTGTGAAAGGTACAACAATCGTATATCACAACTGTACAAAATCCACAGGCTCTACCCCTTTGCGATAACTTATCGGCGTAGACACAAAGTCGATTGACGAAAATTATAGACCAAATCCAAATAACTCTGAGGCCGATCGAGAAATAGCTAGACTATGCCTATTAAAAATAGCAGAACAGTGAAAAAAAAAAAAAAAAAAAAAAAAAAAAACTATGATGCCACTTGTCGTAACAATGAAAATTTAACGTAAGAGTAACCTAAATTTAAAGAGGTCTTATGACATAATATATCTTCTATCCTTTCTAATAAATAAATATTAAAAAAAGTAATAATAATAAGATTCTTTCCAGGTGAATGAATTGATGAAAATGATATTATAATAAATACTACAGATATATTATAATAATTATTTTACCTAAACACGTCTAGACAGTAATTGGCAAAACAAAAATAAATCACCATTGTTAATAAAAGGGTATCTAATGTACTTCGAGAGCGAAGTACTTATCAGTATGGCCGTGTTAGATAAATTAAATTATTATGTGTCTAGTATTAAATACATACATACTTGAAATACCTATAAATGCAAATATTATCTGTTTTATATTGTATAATCAATTGTTAAAATGAATTAATTAAATAACAAACTTATTTGTGTACAAATCAAACACTGATTTGACTCAACGGTTACTTGTGAATCATACTTATTTGTTAACGGGTATAAAAGAGCGGAGCCTCATTGGAGCGGGCTCAGTTGCTCTACGAATTTTAAGGCGTTAACATCTAAGGTATGACATTATTTTGATAATACTTTTCTGATTATATTGTTGATTTGTCGTGATAACGATGATAGTGATGGTGATAACGATGATAGTGATTGTGACAACGATGATGGTGATTGTGATAACGATGATGGTGATTGTGATAACGATGATGGTGATTGTGATAGCGACGATGGTGATTGTGATAGTGCGACGATGATGATTGTGATAGCGACGATGGTGATTGTGTTAGGGACGATGGTGATTGTGTTAGTGATTGTGAATAACGACGATGGTGATTGTGTTAGGTTAGGTTTAGGTTAGGTTAGGTTAGATTAATATTGTGATAAAATGATAATGATTGTGATAAAATGATAATGATTGTGATAAAATGATAATGATTGTGATAAAATGATAATGATTGTGATAAAAAGATAATGATGTGATAAAACGACGATTGTGATAAAATGATGATGATGTGATAAAATGATGATTGTGATAAAATGATGATTGTGGTAAAACGACGATTGTGATAAAACGACGATTGTGATAAAACGACGATTGTGATAAAACGACGATTGTGATAAAATGATGATGATGTGATAAAATGATGATGATATGATAAAATGATGATTGTGATAAAACGACGATTGTGATAAAATGATGATTGTGATAATAAAGGTGAATCACAATCATCTTCATTATTACAAGATAATGAAGATGATTGTGGTTATTATGATGTGATTATTATGTTATTATTATGTGTGTTGTTTATTAGTGTTTATTAGTTATGGTTGATATATTGCTACATAACGTTGTGTAATATACACTACTAGGGTTAATTGTTATATACTACAAGGTAAATATAATGTTATTATGAAGTGAACCTCATTGTTTATATTTTATACCTAATAAGTAACGAACATTAAATGTTTAAATACATCCAGTTACATATCTACATAGTTATATTTTTAAAATGCTAACACACGCATGAATCCGAAAAACCAGAGGTGCATGCTTTGAGTTCAAACTCGGGACCTAAAACTTACAATAAATGTTTTTGTTGTGGTAGAGTTTTAGGTAGGTATCTAACAATTAATTATTAACATGTATAATAAAAAATAATGTGTAATGTATAATTACATAATAATTATTTTATAGCAGCGCAGAATGCTGTAAGTACAATGTCGTGCTTTTACTTAGGTACTTAATTAGTGCCTTTGCTGTCGCCTGTTGATAAAAACGAGTAAACTGTACCTAGTAGGAATTTACTCATATCGAAAGTAAAACCAAGGCCGAATGTTTCGATTTTCACGGTACTAATTAGCCTTTAAAACGCCTATGCTAAGAAGAGTTAACATTCCTGCTTGAGCCGGTACTACACCGGTATGTAAATTGATAGTATCGCCTTACACGCTTGATAACTGTTGCAACATAAGAAATTAATAGTTTGTCGCTTAGATAAGAAACGAGTTGTGTAAAACACGTTTAGGTTTTTATTATTAATCTTTTTTTAATGTACAAAACTCATTCGTCATCACTCCTATATCATGTACTAGTAGACCCGCGCGTTTAAATATAAAATATTTTTTTCAAATCCGTCCAATTAATTTATAATGTTGCTTTAGAAAAGGAAATTGTTAAACAGCGGATTTTTCATTCATTGTATTCTTTATTTGCGTTGTTGACGCTTATAATTAGCAAAAGATAAAAATAAAGTTTTGCGTCTGCACAGATGGCCGATCTCGACCTCACAAACCGCATATTCAGAGGGGCGTTTCGTGAAAATTGCAACAGAGCGTCGCACATTGGGGATACAGCCAAATTTTTGTTCAAAACCACCTAGAGATCGCAAAAATAAACCAAATGAGACAATTTTTGGACAGAAATGTTTGTAATTAAATTCTAGAGACTGACGAAGCCGGATTTCTTATATTCTTTAAATCTAAAATTTCATAACCCACTAAAACCAAGGTAAAGCGGGTTTTACCCTGTTCTTTAACCCTTTCAGTCACGCATTTCAACTAGCACTTGTATGGAAATGCAAATATACGCTTCCGATGTATTTTTTGTCGCTGAAAACGAATCTGATCAAATTGTTTAAATAACGTAATTTTGCAAAACATTCTACAAATAAACAATTTGCAACACGATTAACCCTCTAATATATTCATTGTTTATTTCGTATCAGGAAAAAATCTCATGATCACTACAGTATAATATAAAATCAGTCATAATATTAAAAAAAAAATATTCAATTCATATGCATTTTTTATTAAAAAAAATTACAACCTAATTTCGCAAATCGGGCTTCGTGAGTGTCATTAGAATTTAATTTCAAACATTTCTGTGCAAAAATGATTTAATTTAGTTAATATTTGAGGTCTCTAAGTAGGTGGATTTGAACATTCTGTCCCTGCGTCGCCGTCGTGTCGATTCACGACGATTCTCACCTGGGCCAGGGTCCCTACTCTCTAACGTCCGTCCGTCCATCCGTCTCTCTCACTCGCACTCATCTGCAGACGTGTGCGAGAGAGACGGATAGGGACGGACGGACGTTAGAGAGTAGTGCCTCAGCAACGGGTCAACCTTGTACACGTACCCGGTTTCCACCTATTAAGAGATTTGATTTTGTTTGCATGCGCCGTGCGTACGTCCGGTCTCATGAACAAGCGCTGGACCTAGCTACTGCCACTGGGCTAGCTCCGGCATCAGCATCGTAATGAAGCCTCCACAGTTCTTCGAACATTACTGTCGACCGGGCCATGCCGAGCAGAAACCGGTCGTGAACAAGAGCCCTTAAGGCTAGGTAGTTTTGCAAAAGTAGGCATTTAGCGCTGTAGGCTACGCGCGAAATACTTCGCGTGGACACAGCGCGTCAGAGAACTCGCATGACTCCGCGCGGCGACACAGTATAGAAATATGCAGTAGGTTATGTAATATTACTTGACTTTTATGAAATATTTTTTTATGATCAAAATTTGTTACTCGTAGTAGCGATAAATTAGAGCTTCGATATAAAATAATTGTCTATAAAATATTAGAATATAAAATAGGTAGTCTTATTTGGGCAGTTGGAATAACTAATTGAAAATAAACAGTCAGTTCGCAGGTGAGAACTGTAAAGATAAAATTTTGATTTGTTTATGTTTTCGTATTATTGTTTTTTTTTCTTCATAATAATTGTATTGAAGAAAGTATTTCAATTTCAACTACGGTTATTTACTTCAAAGATAGATTTGCATAAAAAGAACCTAGGGAGTCAAATAAAATAAATTTATAAAAGAAATCTATATAATAATATAAAAATTAAAATGAATTGCTGTTCGTTAGTCTCGCTAAAACTCAACAATAGGTCTATGTTTGTATAAAAGATAAAAAATAGGGGGTAGGCAGTAGGTAGGTGGTTGGTAGCTAGTAGGTAGTAGGTTAGGTAGTGGGCAGGTAGGTACTGTAGGTAGTAGATAGGAAGTAGGTAGGTAGTAGGTAGATGTTAGGTAGTAGGTAGTACGTAGGTAGGGAGATGGTAGGTAGTACGTAGGTAGGTAGGTAGGCGGTCGGTAGTAGGTAGGTAGGTAGGTAGTAGGAAAAGGCGCACTGCAACGCATGCTGGGCATAGCTAGTTTTAAATATTTTCATGTACTATCGTGGTCTTTTCCGCCTGACCGTTTTATTTTTTTTTTTTCGCTTAAAACATGCAGAGGCGCCGAGCCACGCCCCCTTATAGTTTGGGCCTATTAGGAAAACGTCAACTTTGCCGCGCAAAATAACAATAACTCTCGTTTGGCGTGCGTCATCCGTGCGCTCGGCCGATTCGGTATCTTTTCATTCATTATTTCTATACAAAGTCAACGGGTCGGGGCTAGAGAGCGTTTCTATGTTGCGAGTTCAAGCAAAAATTAGCTTAGTCGTGGTCAGGCGGGAGTGTCCTCGATAGTACTTTTATCATCTTAAAATTGCCGGTTGCGATTCTTGAAGCTGCCCCACTGACCTATAACAAAAAGTAAATGAAGTAACTATTTCACAGATGAAATTGATAGGTAGATATAGTATTAGTATTTACTTTTCGTTTGCAAACGCCAGGCTGAGATATCGATACTTATAGACAAAATGTGATTTAATTTTGTCAAAAATCTTAGCGTTCTCTAGTAGTACTGATATTTTTATACTGTGGATATGTTTCTATTAATTTGTTTCTTTTATTGCTTTACACGACTTTTTTCGCCTGCGTTGTTTATTTCCCATTATAACTAACAAAAAAGCTCTCAAAAACAGATGATAAGGTGCGCGAAGTTGTCGCGGAAAAAACTGACACAGGTCCGTCGTCCATAAGCGCCAGCACGCGACTGAACGGGCCTGTCGGAGCCGCCGCGGGCGCTTTTAATTCATATTTAATTGTAGTAATTAAGAAAATCATTTTATCAAGTCAAAGTCTGCGAATTTGTCTATAACTAATTAGTTTCTTTAATATAGTACAAAAATTAAATGTAAAAAATCAGTAATATAGTCATAATATTGAAAAAACGTTATAAAAAGGGGCAACTTTGCGATTTTTTTCTATCGAATGAAGTTCATCAGGTCTTGCAACTGAATGCGATTTTGACTAGACAAGATCCTTAACTAATACATATATTTTTTTCTTAATTTTAAACACTATATTCTTAGTCTCAGATTGTTTTAAAAAACTTAAATTCGGGGCCACCTAGCCCTGCACGCTACACGAAACGCCCCTCCGAGTCTGCGTCTTCAGAAGCCCTAGCTTATATTATCTGTGCCCTAGCACAAACGCACGACGTAAACGTTACGTAATCAGAAATATTTTTTTTTTCTGTAAAATGTCATACAGCAGGTGCGAAATAAGTTTTTGAAATCGTGGAAGTTTGCTTAAAGTAGTAGGGCTTAACCCACAAACACAGCACTTTGTGGGCTAAGCCCACAAATTGCTGGGTTTTAGTGACGACAGTCATTTAGGAGCAGATGCATTTGCGGATCATGCAAAACTTAAAGATTAAAATAGTTTCGTTTTATTTAGGTTTCTTCGAATCTACACATTGCACCTCCTTTATTATCGAGCAGCATACAGGGTGTAAAAGACCTCATCACGAAGCCGTCAACCAAGCATTCTGTACATCAAACTAAGTAACTTTACGCAAAAATTATTGCTGGGAAACGCTTTTTTTTTTGGGGTGAAAAATCATGTTTTGAGGTAGAACTCAATGTAACGCACTCAAAACATTGTGCTGATCGATGGATTATAGTACGGGGGTCGTGGAGGTGTTTAAAGTAAAAATCCTACATTAAAAACTCATTATTACGTATTTAAAAAAAAAAGTTGGAACTTTGACTCCCAATATCTCCGTAACTAGAAGGTTCCTAGGTATGGTGTAGAACAAAAAAATTATCGCAATGACGAGGAGAACAAGTACCTTTCGGCTTCGTTAAGAGGTGTTTTACACCCTTTATTTACCCTAACATATCCTAAGCTGTGCAAAAGTCTAAGTATAAATCCCCAGACGACCTGCCCCTAACGGCTGCAGTATCTCTGCCGCTATACGCGCTTCTTCGGGAGAAGCTACAGCGGCACCTGGCACTGGTGCTGCGCCAAGCGACCAGCGTGTCCGAAGTCATGTGCTGCAACCCCTCGCTGATGGAGGCTTACAGGTAAGAAGTAACAGCAAGTGTGGTGCTATTCCACAACATAGGTCACCTGATATTGTGACCTTCGTGCCCTGTAGGGCTATTACGTATCTTTTTGATCTCCAGTGACTATCGAGCTTCGGTTATACACCGAACTTTGATGACAACCGAGAACAACGGTGTAACGTCTTTCACGTAAGCCACTTCAAACTCAGTTGTCATCAATTTGATGTCCACTATGCTTACATAATCGCAATAATAAAAGAATCGATACGAAAGCGTCTGTCAAAATGAGTTACGGTGACTATCAGCCACGATGGGCAGCGATGACGTCATATTTGATGGCGACTGGTCATACATAATACGAAACTAACCTTTTGTCAGTTATTTGATAGACACTGAGCCCAGTTACTATTATTTCGAGCTGTCAACAGAGATACGTAATAGGCCTGCTGGATGCCTGCTCGATAAAGGAATAGACGGACGAAAAGTATAGGTACGTCTTCCAAAATCTGTGAAAACAGTCTGTAATTTCCTTAAAAAAATACGGATAGTATCCTAAGATCATTTTCCTATTGCTACAACGGTTAAGGTAGAAGCGCAAGGGTAGCCGCGAAATTTCAATTTCTTAAATTTTTTTCTAAATACGTACCTCGAGGGCTACTCTCAAATCCGTCAACGAAGATACGGGGCCCGTTGAACAGAACCCTACTCCCTAATATTTTCGGATTTATGAGTTTTGAAAACACATCGGGAGTAAGAGCGAAGGCCAATCGAGTTGCCATTCATTAGGGTTTTTTTTAGTTAGGGCCCCTAACGAATCTCATGTCCGTAAATGATACGGTGTAAGAAACGACCGTAACTTCGTTCAAAACTACGGACGTCGTACTTAGAGAGTAGACCTCGTGTTACAATCGCGAATCATATTTTAATCACAACCTGCCTAAAACCTTTTTTAATAGACCACTTGTCCACGTGTCACTGACCTGCAAATTGCAAAAAACGTAAGAAAATTTGAATTTCGCGGGCTTCCCTGGCGCTTCCTCCTTAAGATGCCTGCCTTTTCTGCCCTATCTCAAAATATAATTCTCTATACTGAACTCTTGGTCAAAATATGGTTCTGTACGGCTTAGACTGTGCATTCTCTGTCAATTAATTTAAGATTTTAAATAACAACATTTTAACAAGATTCCTCCCTTTTAGCGGTATGATCGACAACCTGTCGCAGAACGGCAACAAAGTAGTGGATATGATCCTCATCAACATGCGACGCACTCTGCTGCAAAGCCGTCGAGAGGTGCTGCAGCTGCCGCCGCTACATGCCACCTTCATGCATAAGGTGAGGATATTATTGTTAGATTAACCTGTACCACTCTTGGGCTAAGCCCCCCCCCCCTCATTCCTTCCATTTCTGTCGTTGTCATGCTTCATCATCAGCCCATTAATGTTCCCACTGCTGAAGTGGGCTATATTCCAGCACGCGGGCCCAGTGCGGATTGGTAGATGTCACATGTCTTCGAACTTTTTGGTTCTAAGACATGCCGGTTTCCTCACGACGTTTTCCTTGACCGTTTTGAGAGCAGTGGTGATGTAATAAATTACACAAAGTAATGCGCCTGTCTCGGTTCGAACCCACGACTTACTGTTCGTAAGTCGGGGCCGCCACCACTGGCCCACCGCTGCTACGTGTCATGCTTCTTCTCGCCAATTTATGAGGAAGTCATCCAAGGCTTTTCGCCATCTTGTCTTCGGTGAGGAATAGGAAATACTAATTAATTAAAGAAATCTAAGTTAAGCCCATGTAAGATGGGCAGAAAACATTGTTATTGGAGAAAAAACCTGGATGAACCTAGCACACAGCAACATGAAAAAAAAAATTGCAATTTTTTTCCATTAGTATTTCATTCAAATAGTGGGTGAACTCAAACTGTCGATGATGATGTCGCTGCCTTTGATCAAGGCATCTAACAATCTACCATTTGCCATCTTAAATTAAACCTTGTCACGTTCCAGGTAGGGTCAGTATCGTTTATCGGCAAGTTCGAGACGGACACGGGATGGGTGAAGAACTTAGCGACGATTAACAGGATAAGTGACGTCAGCGTCTCCCGGCCGAACCCTATGAAGACTAGCTTCTACGTTACTTTGAGGATAAAGGATTTGCAAGTAAGTTGACTTCTTTAAAATGCAGATTGTATAAAAACCGGCCAAGTGCGCGTCAGAACACACACAGTGCAGGGTTCCGTAGTCAGGATGAATAATAAAAAAGGGAAATTTATCCCATGATCAAACTTAATATTGTGATTGAAAGACCATAGACCCTCACAACAAGCCCTTTTACTTGATATGTCACACCATACAGTTATATCCACTAATATTATAAAGAGGCAAGATTTGTATTTTTGTGTGTGTGTTTGTTTGTAATAAATAAACTCAAAAACTATTGCGCCGATTTCAAAAATTATTTCACCATTAGAAAGCTACATTCACCCTGAGTAACATAGGCTATATTTTATTCCCATACTCCTACGGGATCAGGAACTAAGCGCGTGAAACCGCTTGACGTCCGCAAATTTTTTATAATTTTCTAATTTGGTCCGGAGATTTGTACTGGCTAGACCAGAGCAGAGATGTTTGAACAGGCTACTCACGCGCAGTTTAGCGTCTCCACCGCTGTGCGCTAGCGCCGAGTGTGGAGACTGGCCTAAACAAATATAAGACATATCCTCGCCTCTCTGCTCAACATTTTCCACTAAAGCTAAGCGGAGACGAGAAGTGTGAATAACGAAATTCTATTGACCATCTCCTCTCGTCTTGTCTCCACTTCGATGGAGTTCGGGACTCGAGTGTAGGATGACAACATTTTCGGAATAAAGTTAACTAGCTGACCCGCGCAACTTCGTTTGCGTCACATATTATATAGCTTATAACATGTCATTTTGTGCATTCAATTACGAACAAAAACCTTTTAAAATCAATATTGCTTACCTCACATAACATACGGCGTGATAATATGTAGCCTAAAGCCTTCCTTGGTTAACAAAGAACATTTTTGCTGAATTTCAATTCAATCTATCCAGTAGTTTTGGCGTGAAGCCGTACCATACACACAGACAAACAGACAAACATTATAAAAAAGTCACTTTTTATCATCAGTTACGTTTTTCTAACAAAAGCCACTTATTTTTTCTCGAAAATTCTCGAAAGTACAGTTTTTCTTTCGTTACTGTTTTATTATATGTATAGATAAATATGTTGTGTAACAACAGATTGGCTACGATGAGTACCGCATCCGTGCGATGGGTGTGTCGTGCGGGGGCCGCGCGACTGCCGCGCTGCAGCACCACTCGCTGCACCTGGCGCTCTCCGTGGGGCTCTGCCACTGGGAGCCCTGCGCGCAGCTGGACCATCTGCGAGTGCAGAACTTAGAGTAAGTCAAATGTTGAATTTTTATTGAGAATATACCATACTAGCTGATGCCCGCGGCTTCTCTCGCTCGCAAATTATTATATATATATGTATATATATTATATATTTAAATCTTCCTTTTTAATCACTCTATCTATTAAAAAACCCGCATCAAAATCCGTTGCGTAGTTTTAAAGATCTAAGCATACATAGGGACAGACGCGGCGGGCGGCTTTGTTTTATCGTATGTAGTGATGATTTATCAGTCATTATATTTTATAGCCCATTCCCTCTCATTGAGAGGAGGCCTGTGTCCCAGCATTGAGAACATTAATAGGCTGATGATGATGATGATGATTGGTTTTCTCCACCTAACTTACTTTTGCTTAAACGAATGACGACGACGACGAACCTGAGAAAACCAAATTCTAGGTTAAGCTCGAATTTTTATTTATTTATTTATATGTAAATTTATTAAAAATGGTTTTACTATTAATTTAAGTAATAAATTACCCGTATATATATA
The DNA here is from genome assembly GCA_905147715.2 of Xestia xanthographa. NCBI lineage: Eukaryota > Metazoa > Arthropoda > Insecta > Lepidoptera > Noctuidae > Xestia > Xestia xanthographa. The sequence continues at coordinate 10,179,864 of LR990649.1, read as the reverse complement.
TATATATATATATATATATATATATATATATATATATATATTAAATATTTAATAAGTATATTAATATATATATATATATATTCTATAAATAATTGGATAAATAATATTTTTTTTTAAATTATTTAAATAAAATCAAATTATACTATAATCAATCTTTAAAACTAAAATATTAACTTTCTATAAATTCTGATATAAATAATTTTTATGCATTAATATTATTTTTTAATAATGAAAATAAATTTAACTTAAGAAAATTATATAATAATCAAACATTTTTAATTATAATAATATTAATAATTTACTTATTTATCCCAACCAACTTCAGAAGGTGCCAAAAAGTTGTGTCATTTAATAACAGTCCTTCATCGGTGACTGCTGTCTTATATATGTATAGTTAGTTAGTGTCTGTATAGTTTATATGTTATTTATATGGTTTAATATAACAATTGTAAAAGGTACGATGGGGTTGACATATCTGTTTAGATAAAAACCCCAAAACAAATAAAGAGAAAAAAAAAAAAAAAAAAAAAAAAATATTTCCCTGTCACGCCCTGACGTTAATTTCGTCGTTTTTTTTTTAACTTTCTTGTCTACAGATCTAGGAACTCGACAAAGAGATCCCATTCAAATCCGACCACTATTAACATCGTTCCAACTGAGGGCTTTTCTTTTTAGCTCTTCCCTAGTCGCTGGATAGATGGCGCTGAACTTAGTAAGTTACTGCAAGGAACAGAACGTAAAAAAGGTGATTTAACAAAGCGCGAGAAAACTAGGTTATATTCGGAAGCATAGTGTCAGTCAACCAACGAGCGTATGTGACGTGACGCAATGTTTTTTTCTCAAGCGTTTTGGCTTTGGCAGCTAGTAACGTAGTCAGTTCAACGCCACCTACAGAGTTCTTGGAAACTATGTTTTTTTTTTAATTACTCAAAAAGAAAACCTCTCATTACACTCAACTATACTAAACAAATAAATGTTGAATAATGTACATCGAGGTCACTCCCGCCTGACCACCACTAGCTAATTTTTGCTTGCACTCGCAACATAGAAACGCTCTTTAGCCCCGCCCCGTTAACTTTGTATAGAAATAATGAATGAAAAGATACCAAATCGGCCGAGCGCACTGACGACGCACGCCAAACGAGAGCAATTGTTATTTTGCGCGCCAAAGTTGACGCTTTCCTAATAGGCCCAAACTTTAAGGGGGCGTGACTCGGCGCCTCCGCATGATTTAAGCGAAAAAAAATTAAACTGGTCAGGCGGAAAAGACCACGATAGTACATACATCTGAAGTTTTCAACCGTTACCCTTTACTCTAGCTGCGCAGACTTACACGTGACCGGGCTGGGTCCACTGAACGGCGCGTCGGGTCTCGTGACGGCGTGGCTGCGCGGCGCGGCGACCGCGCTGGCCGCGCCCGCGCTCTCCGCGCAGATACAGCACGAGTTGCAGACTGCGTTGCAGGAGCTGCCGCTGTGGGAGCTCTTGTATGCCAAGCACCAGTGGCGGGTTAACGACTAGGCTGAGTAGGCTGGAGCCTAGGGCGGCAGATTTTAGGGGCGGCAAATATGAGCCAGATTTCTTTTTAAGTGTTACAGAAATTAATACATTCATAATTATATTCCTAAATGCTATTAGATCCGGACAAGCAATTCAATATGTACTAAATGTTTCACCAGTTAGATGATTTTTTCCACAACTTATTGAATCGCGTTTAATGAAAACAAGGGACGGGAATAATTTTACATTTACAAAAACTGGAAACGGCAGTAAATTGTTAGTGTGGAAGGTTTTTTTGGAACAATAAACTAAGTGAACGTTCAAATTCAGGCTAAAAAGAGAGAGAGTCCAGATGCCCATGTTTAAGAATTTCTTTAAAATTATTATTGTATTTCGCCATGGAATCAAGACAAGTGTGTCGAAGCTATAGGTAACATGGGCGTCGCCAGGGGCAGCTTTTTCCTGCCTAATGCCACAGAATTGGTATTATAGCATATATACACAAGGTTGCGTAGCATGTGGATATTTTGATCTCAAACCTTATAACTATCAGAATTTACTTGAGGAAAGATGTAAAAATTTTCGAGCTCGCTTTGCTCGCTCTTGCAGACTAGCTTCTCTTGAATCTTATCTTTGTCTATAAGTCGCCCAGGTAACTCCGGTAGGTTGAAACAATTATTCTAAAATGCCAAGGTAGGTAAAGTGTACAAATTTTCGAGCTCGCTTCGCTCGCTCTTGCAGCCTACTTACTCTTCCCTTTATCTATGAGTCGAACAAGTAACTCATAAGTATCAGGATTGAAACAATTCTAGCCTGTACAAGGTAGTGTAAAAATTTTCGCTTAGCTCAGGAATTTACCCAAAAACTATTTCTTGGGTAATCTTAACAAAATTTTTGGGTTGTAAAAACAAGGTCAGTAGGGGCGGCAAATTTTGAAAAGCCTACTGGCGGCAAATGTGTAAATCCGCCACTGCCAAGCACTGATGCAGCAACATGTAGCAGCTACCGAGTAGCATGTATTCTTACAGCTCATAGAGGTCGTAAAGTGTTGCTGCGGCTGTGGCGAGTGTGGCTTTGTAAGTGAAGCATGTTACAGGTATTGTTACAGCTACGGCTACGGCGAGTTACATAACGTGTTATGTTGTTACAGTAGAAAGTACAGGGTGTAGGAAACGTTGACGCGCTTTTATCATGAGTTCAGCAGGTAGAAATATTTCGTCGACTATTAAAAACAAAAATTTGTGTGGTATACAAAAACTAAAAACCCGACTACCGAAAATACCCCTTTACATACGTTTTATAATGTGTTCTGATCGTGAAAGTGTAAAGAAGTCTTGTTAGAAACGATGAAAAATGTCTACTCTGGGCGATCTAGAATCATGTGCTGGAACCATGGTAAAAGTTTGCGCTTCGCTGTCGCTTATACCGCATTTACCGTGCCAAATGGTTGTTGTAATAACGGATGATATATTATAAAAATGTATATTTTAGTCGAAATAGGCTAGTTTCCACTATCAATTAATTGCAAATCTATTTAGTCCGTCAGTTAGAGTATTGGAAAATAATGGACACGTATTTGTTTTTGTAAATCAATGAATATTGACAAAGATAAAACGCATCAAAACTTGGGAGTGGGGGGGGCTCGTGACGTCACAACGCACTAAAAATTATAGCACGGCCGGCGTGACGTATTGAGAATTTTAAAAGCGTCGTATCTTCGTCAATTTTGGTTTACGTAACAAAAGAAAAAATACGTGTCAAATATTTTTTGATAATCTAACTGACGGACTAATTAGATTTTTTCAGGACACAAGCCTATTGTGAGTGTTATAGGCATTTTTTGCCGATCTGAGAGTATGGCTTTTGCATTTTATAGTTCTTGTTGAGCGAGTATCATTGCTTTTTATATTTGAACGGTTTATTAAACAGTAATAGTGTGTGGTTAATTTTTTTTTTTTGAAATTGCAGATTATATTTATTTTTGTTTCATTTTAAGGTTTCGCCATGTTTTTATTATGGTAGTCAAACAACGTATAGTTTTGAATTAATTTTGCTTTATATGATAAACCGGTTGTGACCGTCTCATATCTGCATTTATCAAGCATGTAGTTACAGAGTAAAGCTAAGCCCACTTGTCGGTATCGTACGCATCGGACGCATCGCACTCAACGGAGCGTAGTATTCTTTGTATAGAAAGTCACACAAGTGCGTCCACTGATCCGCACCGTACGGATCGGAATCTGTTCAATAATACTACGATCCGTTTGATGCGATGCGTCCGCTGCGGACATGTGGACGCTTACCTTAAGGCAGCGTCCGCACTTTGACGTGACGACAGATAATCGTGAAGTTTTAAGGACAGCTCCAGGGTAATTCAAATTTTCTTACGTTTTTTGCAATTTGCAGGCCAGTGCTAGATTGTGTGTTGATTAAAATATTGTTCGCGATTGTAAGACGTATGTAGCTGTACAGAATTATAATCATCAATACAACCCTCTAAGTTCATAAAAGTCGAGGATCGATTTTTTCAAGATCAAAGTCATTGCTAGACCTTTATGAACTTGGAGGGTTGTATTGATGATTTTGATGATTATAAATTCGACCGATTTGTACATTATCAGCGAGTAACATAGGCTACATTTTATCCCCGTACTCCTACGGAAACGGGAACTATACAAGTACGTTGGTGCCAGTTAAGATCGCAAAAGCGGTCATTGACCCACCTACATTTATTAAAGTTCTTAACTTTTAAATCCAAAAAAAGCCTGTCTAAGTCTTGAATCGTTTTCTATCGTGATCTTCAACATTTTTTTCTAATGAAAAACGATACATGGTTCATTTTTTGTTTCGTAGGAAGAGATATTAGGGAAAGAGCAATGACCGCTATTGCGATCTTATCTGGCACATTTAAAAATGAATAAACAGTGTAGTGACATATGATAGCCTGGTTATACAAAATAGCTTGCTTGACTGTAATATCAATTAAAACTTGTCAAGGAATTTGTACCAAAATATTGTAATTTCCTTCTGGTTTTGAGGACCTATTTATTAGGCTTATTGAATATTATTTGTTCGTGCTTCTCGGTATTTACTCGTTGTTTTCTGAAGCCGAGATTTTGGAGATTTTATACGATTCCAAGTTTGTTGTAAAATTAGTTGTAGTTGTGTAGTTTTAGACAATATTTTTCCGGAAATCAAAACTTGCTGAAAATGTTATAGCAAAATGTTATATTCAGTATGTCACAATTTACGATTCAACTAGATTTGAAATCCGTCCTTTAATTCATTATCTGAAAATGGTTTTAGTTAGCACAACCTATTAAAACTTACATGTAATGAATAGAGACCGGATTATATGCAAATGCATATGCATTTTGTAATGATTTTTTTAAATGCATGTAATTTTTTCTTCACTTAAATCAATAAAATACAGTACTATCAACCCAAGAAAAGTATTAAAAGATAAGTTAAGTTCAACTACTGCTTGTCGCACAAAAATCATATTAAACTCTTGCAATTTTCTATAACATTCCAAACGTCCGTACCTGTCGCGGCCATGGTGTGACATCATTATCCACAATCTGCCTTGTTTATATCTAATTTTTTTGGCCTTAATACAATAATTTTAGTAATTGTATGTGCTTTATTCAAGTAAAAATTGCAATAACAATATTATAATAAAATGTTAGTGAAACTTTAAGCATTTTTCAAAGAAAAGTGTTTTTTTTGACACAAAGAACTTTAACGTCAATACCGGCGCTATCGAGGACGGTGCGTTTTGAGAGTGCGTTCCGTTTCACCAAAAACATGCTACATAAAACAGTAAATTGTAAAATAAGTAATATATTAAAAACTTAAACAAGTATACCTCAGTATTTTAATGCACCAATACAAGGCATTTTTCATAAATAAAAAGAGTTTTGTATTTCATGCATATTCCATATTGTATCTGCTCCTAACTGGTAAAATGCAAAAAGCACCTAAATTCTAATAGTGCCCATCGAAGTAGATCGATTGGTTTCAAGTTATAAAAATATTTTAATTTAATAGAAGGCTCAATCGTATTACAAATAATTATAATAGGAACCGAATTCAGTTTTCATAAAAAAAATTACGAGTAAATTAAATTTAAAAAATATATTTTGTAGCAGGTATTTCAATTTTATGTTGCAGATTTTTGCACTTTTGTTGCATATTTGAGCATTTATGATAAATATTTATGCATATTTCGACGATTTTATGTTGCATATAATCCGGGCCCTCTAGTAATGAAATAGTGGTAGGTAGGGTAACCTTCTAACTTTACATCACCCTATAGGCTAACTGTTAATTTATCAAATGTTTTTATGTATTTACAAGCAATTCGCAGCATTTTACGAATTATTAGTATTAAAATAAGTACATTTTTGCTTCGACCATTTACTTTTTTGGAGTACGGTCGACCAAGCTATTTATTTATTTTATAATCTATTACATTTTAACATGCAAATTACATTGTAATATGTAAACCAAATAGCTTTGTCGACCGTACACTGTATTAATTATTGTGTACAATTGTAATGTACTCTACTCTGGTCAGGCGGAAAAGACCACGATAGTACCTAGGTATTTTTTTATTGATACTTATTCCTCAAGGACACGATATTACTATACAATTTGTATTTATTATGTAAATATTTGATTTTGACTAGAAATATCCTGATGATATTAACATGATATCAAAACTATTATATTTAACTTGATTCGACTATTTAAATAGCAATAATAAATTATTCTTAAATTATAATCATTGTAATTTATATAATAACTCAAAAATTGTACTAAAAAAGAAGTACGTATTTACATTTATATTTTTGTATAGTGCATGAATATTATGAAGTATGATTTATCAGGGTAGGAGGGACCCCGACGTACAAACCTCCGTCAGTTCGTTCAGTACACCATACGGAACCCCACCAGGGAGAAAAAAAAAACATCATCTGCCCAGCCTTTTCCCAACTATGTTGGGGTCGACTTCCAGTTTTACCGGATGCAGCTGAATACAAGTATTTTACATGGAGCGACTGCCTATCTGACCTCCACAACCCAGTTAGTACCGGGTAATATGATACCCCTTGGTAAGACCGGTTGTCAGACTTTTTGAGCCTCTGACTACCTAACGACTGTCAAAGATCTACAAATGACAGCCGGGACCAACGGCTTAACGTGCTTTCCGAGGCACGGAGGAAACTCGGTATGTAATGGGTGGTCACCCATCCACAGACCAACCTAGGCAAGCACGGCTTAACCTAACGATCGACCCGAGTGGCTGTTATATTACTTAGCCACGAGCTCCTCTGGGGGGGAGGGAGAAAAAAAAAACAGACGAATTGAAAACCTCTTTTTGGAAGTCGGTTAAAAAGTGATAGTCTAGTGGTGTGGCCGTCTGACTGCCAAGCCATAAGTCTCAAGTTCGAACCCAAGACACGCACCTCTGATTTTTCGGATTCTTGTGCGTATTGTATAATAATAATAATAATTTATTTATTTCGAGCAACAAGACTCATAGTGTTAGTAACAATATACTATTATCACTTGCTTCGGTGAAGGATAACATGGTGAGGAAACGAGCATGCCTGAGAGATATTTCTCGACGGCATGTAAAGCTAAGTCAGGCCCTTGGGCGGCATAAAAACTCTGACACAGCTTAGGCACTAACCACACTATAAAGAACAAAAAAAAACTACTGTTCCATACATTTTGACCGTGTAGGTTTTGTAGGAAATAGCAGTTTTCTTTTTCAAAAAATACAGATGAAATCTTTCTACATCTTGTGTGTTTTATGTGTATACAAGGTGTAAACAACCTCATCACGAAGCCGTCTACCAAGCATTCTGTACATCAACCTAAGTAACATCATCATGTTTTGTAATAGAACTCAATGTAATGCACTTAAAACATTGTGCTGATGGATGGATTGAATAGTACGGGGGTCATGGAGGTGTTTAACGTAAAAATCTTCCATTAAAAACTTGTATTTAAAAAAAAACCTTGACAAAAAGTCGGAACTTTGACACCCAAAATCTCCATAACTAGAAGGTTCCCAGGTATGGTGTAAAACAAAAAAATTATCGCAATGACGAGGAAAACAAGTGCCTTTCGGCTCCCTTTATTTTCAGTTGTTGTACCTGAACACGTGGTCCCTTTCGCCCTGTATAATAGACGAAAATTTAAAGCAATAATTTATATAAATTTACTAGATTGTGTATATTTTGATTGTGTTGTGACTTTGTGAGTGCCTTTCTACTGAGACTGTTGTAATTTGTATTTTTAATAAACAAATTGTTAATAAAATGTTTCAAAATAAATTACTTGTTTTTTTAGTTTGATCGCCGTTTTAACCTGCATATCTCTTAATTTGAATTTTCAAACTGGGACGTACACAAAAAAAAATCCTAAGCGTTCTCTATTGAATACTTAATTTGTTTTTCTTTTTGTCCATAAATGATTTTTATCTATATTTTAGTAATGAAGAACAAGGAGAACGTTTTTATCAAGATAGGTACCAGGAACATTGAACAACGTTATCAGGGTCAATATGACGAAAATATGATGAGGGGAAAATACATTTGGGGCTTAGTGAAAGAAAGTGTTTGTAAACATGGAGAGAGTTTGTTATTGCATTCGAGGCGGAATTATAACACCCGAGCCCTAGGCGAGGGTGTTTTTAAGCCGAGAACTGCAATAACAAATTTTAATGTCCACGTGTACCAAACGACGTTTTTCAGTACACTTTTGAAGAAATGAAATAAAATATGACGAAAAATATATTTGTCACGAACTAAGAAACTATGATTTTAATTTTCTTTTTTTTTCACGCTCTGCTTTCGCCAGGGTGAAGGAGAGGCAAAGGTATGAAGCCGTTAAACAGCCTAATATAAAAGATAGATTTATTTTATATTTTTGAATTCAGAACACAAATAAATGTGTTAATTTGTGTATAAAAATAACTATTAGTTTTTAATAATCATGTTTATCTATGATATTATATTTATAAACACAATTTTAATATTCAAAAAATATTTATGCCGTAAAGACGCGTAGTGCTTTGCCGAAATTTAAAAAAAAAAAATATTACCTCTGACTAGGCTTTGAAACAAATTGGACTAAGTATAGGTAGGTATAGTTCTATCTGTGGCAATATTCATTCCCGCACAACTGCGGGAAAATCGAAAAAAACGGACGCGTGTGAAATACGTTGCATGTTGTACCTAATCGTATTAGTGTGTATTATGGACCAGTTTTCGAGGAAGTGTATTGAAAAGTAACAAGCAATGATATTATAATAAACAGATATGTTATAACACTTACAAAACCACCGAAAAAAGTGTTTCGCGCAGCGGCAGCACACCTCTCATTTTTTTCTTATTTTTTTTTTTTATAAGAATGATCTTTTTTTTACATCCTCCATGTATCAGAATATTAGGAAAATAAATAAAAAATACTAATAAATCGAAGTATATTGCGTAGTTACATGTGGTATGATATGAGATTCCTTGCGTTTTATTTACTATGGTATCAAAATTGATACACTTTCTGACTCGCATGCTGGCATTTTCACAATTTTTATCTAAATTCGTAGCAGCATATCGCTCGCTGCCATGCATGTTGCAGACTAAAGACAATATGACCCAATTGGGCCGTTTTCGAGCCTTCATTATGGCGCGGTCACAACATTCTGTTTAATAAAATATCATTGGTAAGTAAATTATTAAGTGGCAATAGAATATCACCAACGCAATTTGGGTTCAGAGCCAAATTATCCACAGCCGATGCGGTGCATAGCCTTACCGATTATGTCTCAGAAGAGCTGGGTAAAGAAAACCAGGTCATGGGACTCTTCCTTGATTTAGCGAAAGCCTTTGACACTGTCTCTGTTTCTGTGCTTCTAAGAAAATTAGAGGAATAAGGGGCACGCCGCGGCGCCGCTGACATTGCTTGCTGACTACTTAAACGACCGATACTAATGTGTTAGGATTGACAATTTTACGAGCGATGAGCAGAAAAATACTGGATTTGGTGTTCCCCAGGGGAGTATTTTGGGCCCTACCCTATTCCTGATATTAGGTAACGACTTGTGTAACTTATCAAGCACGGCAAAATCATATCATATGCTGACGACACGGCGCTAATATTTTCAACTGAAAACAGAGCGAACTGTTTGAAAACGCTCAAGTTGGCTGTAATACTGTGACAAATTGGCTTCAAAGCAATTTAATAACACTAAATGCTGACAAGATAAAATACATTCACTTCTCCATGCGAAAACCTTAACTGAACACTGCTAACTTCTTCCATGTAGGTATATGCCCATCAATGTGAAAATCTGTCAGTCAACATGTGCAATTGTCCTTCTATCCTCAAAACCAATAATATTAAATACTTAGGGGTTATAATAGACGACACACTCTCTTTGAGGTATCATATTCAAAGTCTGGTTAAAAGAGTGCGCAAATTAATATATGTACCTATTTAAAAAAATACGAACTTTTTCAGATTCCGTCGCGCTTGATTCCTTCCCAAAATTCCAAAACCCAAAATTCCCTTGGGCTGGAAATCATAATCACCGAGCGACGGTCCACTGCCAAACAACCAAAACAAGCCAAAATGACACTGATTATCTAAATGGTTTAACTTTCAATGTTCGTACTTTACGAACTGAAGAGTGTTTAGTAGAGTTAGAAAGTGCATTATAGTACATCAAATGGGATATTGTTGGTCTGGCTGAGGTACGACGAGAAGGAGAAAACACATTCGAAAGGCAAACTAACATATTTTACCATTAAAATAAATAAAATAAAATAAAATAAGCCTTTATTGCTGTTAACATAATTGACCAAACATTACTTGTACTTAAAAAATTACAACAATGGAAATAAGAAAACTATAAATTAACTTAAACTAAAACATATTCTCGGCATTCGGCTTATTTCCCCTCTTAACAGCTTGTCTTTCGACAAAGGCCTCCTCTAAGGATTTCCACTTGCTTCTGTCCTTTGCTGTACGTAACCATTCTGGCCCAGCCACTTGCTTCAAATCGTCTTCCCATCTCTTTGGCTGTCTTCCTCTACTTCTTCTGCTTTCTCTAGGGTACCATTCCGTTATTAATCTGGTCCATTTCTCTTTCTTTTCCCTCAACATATGTCCCGTCCAACGCCATTTCAATTTTCTGCATACTGATTGTACTTTCCCAAATTTAGTCTTTCCTTTGATCTTTTTTAATTGTATTTTATCTCTTCTTCTTACTCCCAATACGCTTCTCTCTATCCCATTCTGACATATATTTAATTTATTTTGTTGTTGTTCAGTTAAGGCCCAAGTTTGGCATCCGTATGTAAGACATGGTAGTATGCAAGCATTAAAGACTTTTCGTTTCTCCGCCATAGGCATTTCTTTATTTTTCATTACTTCGCTCAACGACCAGAATCTCTTCCAAGTGTTTGCTATTCTTCTTTCAATTTCTTTCTGCATGCTCTCTGTCGGTGATACTAATTGTCCTAAATAAATGTATTCGCTTACATATTCTAACTGGTGATTATTAATTGTAATAGCCTTATTTTGTGAGGAATTGCTCATTACTTTTGTCTTTGTTAAATTCATTGTGAGCCCTGCATTTGCACTTTCATCTGATAATTGCTGTAGCATTTTTTCCAAAGTTATCGGGCTTTCGGAGAAAAGTATTAAATCATCCGCGAATCTTAAATGACTCAATTTTTCTCCGTTCACGTTAAGTCCTAAATTATCCCAACCCAGTCTTCTAAAGATCAACTCCAATACAGCTGAGAATATCTTCGGCGAAATAGGGTCACCTTGACGAACTCCTCTTTCTATTGGGAACTCTTCACCTGCCCTTTCTAGTTTTATTTGTGCTGTGCTTTTCCCATAAATGATTTTTAGTATGCGTATATACTTTTTAGGGACCCCTTGTTGTTCTAATGATTCCCATATGTAGTGGTGTTCTAGGGAATCAAACGCCTTGTTGAAATCTACGAAAGCCAAATAATATATTTTGTTGTATTCTCTGTATTTTTGAAGTATCTGGCGTAGGACGTGTATGTGGTCAATAGTCGAGAATTTGCTCCTGAATCCAGCTTGTTCCTTCGGCTGGTTTTCATCAAGGGTGTTAGTTAGTCTAAACAATAGTATTTTAGAAAAGACCTTATATATGTTAGACATTAAGCTTATTGGCCTATAATTGTTAATATCTCCTTTGTCTCCTTTTTTGTGCAACAAAACTATCATTGATTTCGTCCAATCTTCTGGGATAACTTCTGCTGTTATTATTTCGTTAAACAAATTGGTTAATTTAGGGACAATTACCGGCATGGATATTTTTAAAAGTTCATTGGTAATTTGATCAGGACCGGTTGCTTTTCCTAACTTCTGCGTAGTAATAGCTCTTTCTGTTTCTTCTTTTAGAATAGGCGGTATAGGTTCAGTATCTTGCGTGTCCTCTGTCATAGTCATAGCAAGTTTATTATTTTTACTTTTATACAGTTCCTTATAATATTCCGTAGCAATATTTAATATGTCTGATCTTTTTGTATTACATCTTCCTTGTTTATCCTTCATATTTGGCATCCAATTCTTCTTCGATTCTAATTCTTTGAACGCTTTCTTTACTCCGCCTGTTTTTTTTATATGATATTGGAAAGTGTTTGCCCTTTTTTGCTTTCTGTCTTTCCTTATATTTTTGTTGATATTTTTACTTATTTCTACAATCTCTTTTCGTGTTTCTTTGTTTTTCTTGCCTTGCAAAAGCAATTTTCTTTCTTTAAGTAATTTAATTGTTTCGGTGGATAGTATGACTTTATTATTTGTAGACACTTTTCGGGCTTCAGTTTTGAGAGTATTTACAAAGTCGCAATATGTCGCCTCAATTGGTTTATTGTATTCTTTTCCTTCCCTTCTCTCTAGAATTTCTTTTAAGCTGTTCATTATCTCTGCGTTATTTTTATTGTTCATATAGGGTACCGATTCAGTATGCAGCCTTCGACTTTTCTTTGTATATATCCCTCGTAACGTAGCACGAATCATTTCATGGTCAGAGTTAAAATTTAAACTATGTAAAATTGACAGATCTTTAAATAATTTTGGTTTGTTGGTCAAAATGTAATCGATTTCATTTTTAAAGAGTCCATTTGGGGAAGTCCACGTCCATTTCTTATTCTTCTTCTTTTTGAAGAAACTATTCAAGATACTTAGTTTGTTTTCTAAACCGAAGTTAACCAATCTTTCTCCGTTTTTGCTCCTGTTTCCATTACCGTGTCTTCCTACAGTGTACTCTTCGCCACTTTGACATTCCCCAATTTGTCCATTAAAATCACCCATTATTATTATATTTTTGTGAGCAGTATCAACAGTACTTTGTAATTTTTGGTAGAATTCTTCTATTTTGTTTATATCTTGTTTTTTATCTGCTTCAGTTGGCGAGTAAACCTGAATAATTGACCATGATTCATCTTTGCTATTTTGTACGGGAAGTTTGATGTTGAGTATTGCTATTCTTTCGGATATGCCTTTCAATTCCTCGATTCGGTCGGTATATTTCTTTTTTATCAAAAAACCAACACCATATTGCCCTGGTGTTTCTCCTTTGTAATGTAGTATATACTTCCCGTGGTCTTCTATTCCTTCTCCTAGTCTTCTCACTTCGCTTATTCCTATGATATCCCAATTAATTTCGTCGATTGCTGTTTCTAGTTCAATGAGTTTCTCTGGGGTTCTTAGTGATCGTGTATTAAGCGTCGCTATGTGTATGTCGAAGTTATTATTCCTTATTTGTTTGTCTATCCTTAGAGGGTGTTGGTCGTTTTCCCCCACGATGACCAGTCGGCTTGGGGGAGGGTGTAATTTTTCTTTTGAATGTATTTTTGTTTCTTTGTTTTGTTGTATTTTCCGATTGCCGAGATTTAGTTGCTACTGTTGCTTGTTTGTAGGGACGTTAGTAAGAGAGTTAGATCTCATTCTCATCACGTCAAATGCGTTGGTTCTATTGGTCTTAAAGGATACGGTAGCTTGCTGTTTTTTACCATTACGGAGAAACAAATACAAGATATGGTGTTGGTTTCCTTGTTTCTAAACGATGGAAGGACAACATATTCGAATTTGTAGCCTATTCAGATAGAATTGCCTAACTAAAATTTTCCATCAATAAAAACAAAACACTAACAGTAGGTAATCCAAGTGTATGCTCCAACATCCTCACATAGCAACGATGACATTGAGGAGTTCTACGAACTTTTGAACAAAGCCAGTGATGAACACCGAGGCACCTGGGGCCACAGAGTACCTACTTTTATATATACGCCTGGGGCCCAATTCTGTAAAATTACCAACTTGCCAATAGTGTGTCGGTAGTGATTCAGCTCAACTATAATGTGTCAATGTCATCATGATGGCCAAAGTTAGGGTAGTCTGTAAATATTTTAAGTGTATTTGAAAGTTGTGTCTATCGTGTTTGAAAAGTGTTTTGGCCATCGAACCGCCATTGTGAAGCCATTGAACAACGAAAACACTAAAAAAATATTGTACCGCCACACTATCGACACACTATTGAGATACCACTGAAACGCCATTAAAGTTTTTGCAGAATACCAAATTTGCAACAGTGGCAACATAATGTCTGTAGTGTGTCGATAGAGTGTCAATGGCGTGTTGCTTAACACAAAGTTACAGAATTGGGCCCCTGGACATTGGTTATAGGCGACTACAACTGTCAAATGCGACTATCGCAACTAGCGATAAGCGACGCAGAAGCACATTTACTAAACCTGCGAAAAAGTCGCCGTGGGTGAAGCGCCACATGGACTCGGGGACATTACCTCTTGAAGGTATTCTGCTCTGCTATCTGGCCAAAAAGAATACCATACCAAAACGTTCTTATTACTTTTTTCTTTTGACACTGACGCTTTCAAGAATGCACTCAGCAGTTTTATACGATTTTGGAGGGGATTATTTTATGTTTCTATAGCATATTATGAATGATGTTAATAAATAAACTTTCTAGTTTGTATAATTTTTAGAGGTTTTGAATGGTATGTTTCTATTGTATTCCTTGACTTTATAAATAAATACTGCCTGTGCCTGGCGGTTTCGTCCGTCATTTCTCTTTTTGCTCGGATCCTTAGGGTCGCACGTAGCTCACAAGTAACCTAGCTTGCTCTAGAATTGGGCTATCAAATACAAAAAGAATTTCTCAAAACCGTTTGGTGGTAGCGTAAGTCTAAGTGAAGATACTTAGGTAAATCCTATGTGCAGCTTGGGCATTGGTTGGGCACTCAGACTGGCAAATACTGGCAACCAACCTCTGACTGGCTATTTGTGAACTGGCTATTTGTATATGGTTCATTCGTGTCCACTACTAATTCAGATCTTTTCTTAACAGATCATCTAAACAAGGAAAATGGGGTTAATACAGTCCGTGTTCTGTTCTATGACATTTTGTGTGGAAAGGTAAATCTTTCATTTATTTGATGTTTAAAATGCTTCTCGTTGCTATACTTGTATGTATTCTTAGCCTGAATATCTGCCTTCAGCTCAACCGCCGTACGGTGCTTGTCAACTGCGTGTTTTAAAGGTGAACGCAGACCTAGCCGCACCGCAGTCGCCGCATTCGAATTCTTCGTATAAAGTTCTATGCTGTGTCTGCGTGCAATCTGTGTCTATGTCTCTGTGTGCGAGATTGCATTGAAGAATTCGAATGCGGCGACTGCGGCGCGTGCCGTGCGGCTAGGTCTGCGTTCACCTTAACACGACATCACAGACATAGAGCTTCACGACATCTAGGAAATCACAGAGTGCCAAACAGCACAGTGGGACTCGATAAATTACGGATAAACTTAGTGTGTTTTTATTTTTTTCGTTTTTAGTTTTAAACCGTGAAAGCTTATTTAAAACAGTGTTTGAATTACGGATAGGAAATAATAGAAGAGGAAGTAAACTTTACCCAAAATGCTTAGATAATATTTGACGACCCGAATGGCGCAGCGGTAGTGAGGCTGCCTTGCGTTCTTAGAGTCCCGCAGGTTCGAATCCCAAAGCATGGACATTTTTTCCGAGTCATGGATGTTTGCATTTGTACTTATAACAAGTATGTATTTACAAACAAAAAGTATCTAACAACAACAACAACAGCCCATATCGTCCACTGCTGAACATAAGCCTCTCCCATGATGGGAGGAATATGCCGTAATCTCCACGCTTGGCAGGCGGATTGGAGATCGCAGTGATGAAAGACTAACAGAAAACGCTGCTGCCCATTCTCTAGTCTACGGAGGCGCAAGGTGTTCTGCCTCAGACATTAGTCGCCTTATACGACACCCATGAGTGTAATAAGTTGGTCTATTCTACTCTGCCGGATACCACACGGCTAAGAGTATCTAAGTAGTATATATACTATCTGGGTGTCCACGATACAAGCATCGTTGCTTAGTGTGGCACTAGATGGCGCTGTATGTCCAGCGTTATTTATTCAATTAATTTATTTAATACTAAGTTTACCCGATTAAACCTAGGTTTACTTCTTCTTCTACCATTACCTACCCGTAACAGAACAGACCGTCGTTCAGATCGCTCCACTTTGGTCACCAGTCACCACTGGTTCGGCTCTGAGTTTGCATTTCATAAAAGAAAGAAAGAAAGAAAAAATATCTATTTATTTGTAACCATTTCATCATCTGCCTAGCCTTTTCCCAACTTTGTTGGGGTCGGCTTCCAGTCTAACCGGATGCAGCTGAATACCAGTATTTTACATGGAGCGACTGCCTATCTGACCTCCACAACCCAGTTAGTACCGGGTAATACGATACCCCTTGGTCAGACTGGTTGTCAGACTTTTTGGGCCTCTGACTACCTAACGACTGTCAAAGATCTACAAATGACAGCCGGGACCAACGGCTTAACGTGCTTTCCGAGGCACGGAGGAAACTCGGTATGTAATGGGCGGTCACCCATCCACAGACCAACCTAGGCAAGCACGGCTTAACCTAACGATTGACCCGAGCGGCTGTTATTATTTAGCCACGAGCTCCTCCATTTATTTGTAACCATTTATTAATATATTATGTTTGAAACTGTTTCTCCGTCACTTAAGTACCTTCCCCCTCAAGGTTCATTGGAAGACCAGCGTCAGACAACATCACCTGTCTGACATGAATGCTGAAATTGACCTTTTTGGCGCAGCCGTGAGGCACACAGCACATCATACTATGTTATCCTCTTTATTTTGTATATATATATTTTTTTGTGTGTGTGCTTTATTAACTGACGTCAAATAAATATTTTTTATTTCCTTCTTTCTTTCTTCCTTTCTTCCTTTCTTCCTTTCTTCCTTTCTTCCTTTCTTCCTTTCTTCCTTTCTTCCTTTCTTCCTTTCTTTCTTTCTTTCTTTCTTTCTTTCTTTCTTTCTTTCTTTCCTTCTTTCTTTCCTTCTTTCTTTCTTTATTTATTTATTTCTTTCTTTCCTTCTTTCTTTCTTTCATTTCATGCTGTTATACCAGCACGTGTGTGAACCTGCCTACATCAATTCAATCATTTTACTATAGCATGCCTTTTTTTATACATCAATGGTTCTGAGCATCAATATTTTTCGCCATCTAATATTTATGATCACTACCAGAGTTCTAACGTGGACCTGCTGCGCTTTCCTGCTGATGCTTCTGATGTTCACCATCGTCATGCTGATGGTGTACGGTATCTCAGTGGGATACCATTACGCACAGAAAGAACTCGCTTCGTTTGCTAGTAAGTACATACCTACCACCTCTCGTAATAGATTCCTCGTAATCCTTCCGGGACAGTTTTTATACAGTACAGAAAAAGGAACCGGTACCCAACGTGCGCGTATGAGTGGCCACGGCATTACGGCTGAAATCGGGTTCATCATCAGCCTATTAATGTTCCCACTGCTGGGACACAGGCCTCCTCGCTATGAGAGGGAATGGGCTACAATCAACGTTACCAGATTTTTTTTTTTTGACCAGTCGGGACTTTGGAACTTTTTAAGTGAAAAAAGCGGGATTCTTTCGTCGAAAGCGGAACATAGTAAAAAAACCAGTATTATAATCAGAAGTTCATCATATTGTTTCCTTACAGTGACGTCAAGAACGACGACAGAGCCGTCGCTGATGAGAGCCGGACCCGAGAACAGACCCGTGGTGCGTCTGCTAGCAGTCAACAGGACGGAAGTTGAACACGCACCGCACCCGCTACTTGGTACCTATTATTTTAGCAGACAGCTGCTTATTTAAAGCTTTACCCCTGAATTAGACGTCTTGTCAAGTTTTTACCGAATTTGGGGATGCAAGAATGCATGACGTCTTCGTTATCATCGCATAGGTATACGACAGAGAACTAACAAAAACTTATTTTATGGAGTTGTTAGAATTAATGAACATATTATTGTTTCAGAGGTGTACCAAACCAATAAGCCAGGAGAACCTGTCTATATTGAGCAGACAGAAACACCTATCGTTTTACTAGAAACTGAAAGGTGAGGAGATTAAACATAATCTCAAAAATCGATGATCGTAAAAAAATTCTTGTCAAAAATAGACTATATCTTGAAGTCTATTATTGACAAGAATTTTTTTACGATCAAGTTTCATGCAACGGTACAATTCAGTTACATTTAGGTAACCAGCACCCGCATCCATTTTGTCGCTATTTTTAATCCTATTATACTAACGATATTGTATTGTAATAATTACGCCAGGCCTCCTAAGGAACCCGAGCTATCACCGCACGAGCGTGAATTGGCGCGCAGACTCATTGGTCGCTTCCGTCGCTCACGCAACAACACCTCGACAGCCGAGCCCTTCCTGAGGCCACTGAGGTCACTCAACAACGTCACACAGGCCAAAGTAATGCCTGTGATATGAATAAGATCGGTGTGTCCTTTTGCGACTCATATAAATTTACCAAGTGGCTCGTTTTATTTGGGACATTTGGGTAACTTGACTCAAACATCATTAATAATGCCTGCAGGTGTAATCATCAAGGGGTTAGATAGATCATATCTCTATTTACATAATGTAACATACCTACTTATAATTTTATGTGTTTACATAAATTAATAAAGTATTTGATATTAAAACGAATGTAATTTATAACTCGCAACTAAACACTAATTTGTTAACAATATTGACTTTATTGGAAAGTGATAATGAGACTATCAGGAAGAAAATATGTAACACTAGGTACACACTAGATACAATACAGCATGTGGTTCTAAAAGCTCTAATCAGGAAGTACCTAGCTCCAGAAGGGTTATTCACCAACTGGACACGAGAGACTGAACACACGTGTGTCCAGTTGGTGAAACTCACAATTAGTATCACTTATTATTTCGTCATCTGGACACGCCAAAATTTTTACGCGTGTCCACATAGTGAAACATAAATTAAATCACTTTTATGTATTCGCCAACTGGACACACGTCTGCATTTTATCTGAATTCATGAGAAAGTACAGTCACGCAGATTGATTTTCTGTATCACAATTTTGCCAAACATCGGGCGTGATCCGCTGAAGGCGTGGATGTATAACGTGTACCTAGCGGTCTGCCTATACCCTTTCTACACCGGGCGCACGCATACACTATACTTCACTCTCAGACGGCGCTGACGTCCTACACCTATTTAACTGTAGCCAATCTACGCAATCTCAGGCGTAGAACCTAACGAGGGAAGAGGGGTTTACTGGGAAATAATACACTGATAAACTTTCATAACTATTCAGGAAGCGATTCGGAGCTTCAGGACTTTTCGCGCACAACTTTTTCACTGTTTTTCTTTATAATATATTTGCCGTACTGATGACTACAATTCTTAGAAATGTTGTGTTTACTAAGGTACTCCGGAACTTTACTGTAACGAGAACCCTGATTCGCTTCCTGATTTTGGAAAATTTTAATGAAAATTTTGATTATCGATACATATATCGATAATCAAAATTTTCATTAAAATTTTGAAAATTTTTGAAAAAGATGCATACATCATTTCGGAAAACTACAATTTTGTGCTTATAGCTAAGTACATTATATACATGATATGGCTTCTACATAAAGTTATTTATGTACAAACATTAAAATCACAATAATCTTTATTGTAATTAGTAAATTATTTCCAAAAAACCAGACAACTTTTCCAACAGTGGCTGGTTGAAGGATCTTCCAGGCTGAATTACACGAAAACTGTTGCTGTGACTGTACGTAAGTATATAATTGCCATATACTAGACAAGTACATGGCCTATCGAAAACTGTTACTTATTTTGTCGTGTCTGTATTTTTCAGCCTGTAACGATCCTTTCATGTTATTCTGTTAGACCAAATTTTCCTATTACTGACGAATATAGCTGCGCTAGATTGTCATTCTCTCATCAAAGTGGTTTCTCTGAAGAGCTAAGTTATTAAAAAAAAGACTATATCCAGGCCTAGGTAGCAACCTATATAGGCTACCTGGATCTTACTAAAATACTAAATTAAACTATAAACTCCACTTGCGAGTTTATATGAGTCTAGTGCTTATGTAAATTACTATTTTTTACTATTCTAATCACTGAAGGCACTTATTATTAGTCACTATATTGCCCATACACTGAATCTACACTGTTTTACTATAACAAAAACACTATATGCTGATTAGGTGACGTTCGTCGCGAACAACAATCATGTTCGGCCAGATTCCACTGTTGGGAACAGGTGATTTTGTATGTCAATGACAGGTGATTTTGTATGTCAATGAATATTTTAATATTCACCATTTCTCATATTATTTTTTTTTATTCAGAAATTGTCAAAATCACCCGTTCCCAACAGTGGAACGTGGCCGAACATGATTGTGATACAGAATATCAATCTGCGTGACTGTACTTTCTCATGAATTCAGATAAAAGGCGAACGTGTGTCCAGTTGGCGAAAACATAAGTGATTTAATTTAAGTTTCACTATGTGGACACACGTAAAAATTTTGACGTGTCCAGATGACGAATTAATAAGTGATATTAGTATCACTTATTAATTCGTCATCTGGACACGTGAGTTTCACCAACTGGACACACGCGTGTCCAGTCTTTCGTGTCCAGTTGGTGAATAACCCCTCCAGAATTTGTAAATTTATTTTCTTGCTCATAAAATGGCTCTAATTTCACCGCAATTAGGCACATAACGACACCTGTTATCAAACTGACCATTTCTTTACTATTACTCACAAGTGAGTTACAAGTTTTTTTTTTTGGAATGGTTGAGGTGCTTGTTGCTTTGTTCTTAAAAAAGTTTCGAAACAGAAAGAAAGTGTTCTATAGTACAATAGTACATCTAAATATTTAGAAGAAGAAACTGACTGACTGACTGACTGACTCATCTATCAACGCACAGCCCAAACCGCTGGGTCTACAGATTCCAAATTTGGCAAGTAGGTTCCTTATGTGGTCTAGGGGTGCACTAAGAAAGGATTTTTCAAAATTCACCCCCCAAGGGGATTAAACGGGGCTCCAAAGTTTGTAAGGGGAAACAAGATTAGTTACACTATATTATTCAAAGTTTACAGGAGTGCTCCTATGGATAAATGAGTAGAAACGTGTTTTATGTTTTTTCAGAATTTAACCCCTAAGAGGAGGAAAGGGGGTGGAAAAGTATAAAAATCAATGCGCAGCCCAAACCGCTGAGTCTAGAGATTCCAAATTTGGCACATTGGTTCCTCATGTGCTCTAAGGGTGCACTAAGACAGGATTTTCCAAAATTCACCCCTTTAGGGGGTTAAACGGGGATCCAAAGTTTGTATGGGGAAACAAGATTAGTTACACTATATTGTTCAAAGTTCACAGGAGTGCTCCTATGGATAAATGAGTAGAAACGTGTTTTATGTTTTTTCAGAATTTAACCCCTAAGAGGAGGAAATGGGGTGGAAAAATATAAAAATCAATGCACAGCCCAAACCGCTAAGTCTAGAGATTCCAAATTTGGCATATAGATCTTTATGAGGTTTAGGGGTGCATTAAGAAAGGATATTTCAAAATTCATCCCCTAAGGGGTTGAAACGGGGGTCCAAAGATTACATGGGGAAATAGGATTAGTAAGACTACTTTATTTGAAACTTAACGGGAGTATTCCTATCGATAAATGAGTTAACATTTGTGTTTCAGGTTTTTTCAGAATTCAACCCCTAAAGGGAGAAATGGGGTAACAAAGCCTGAAATTCAACATAGGTATTGTTTTTATGGTGAATTGGGTCGGGTGTATTACAAAAACAAAGATTTTAAGATTTAATGTGGCAGACCTGAAATACTACCTACTGTTGGGGTGCGATGGGGTTAAAATGTCTAAAAATAAATATGGATGTCGATACCGAGATTATCAGGGGTGCTGATTACGAAAATGGCATTTATTTTGATATCCAGATGATAATGATTGTGATTACGATGATGATGATTGTGATGATGATGATTTTGATTACGATGATAATTATTGTGATAACGATGATGATGATTGTGATAATGATGATTGTGATAATGATGATTGTGATAACGATGATAATTATTTTGATTACGATGATAATAAGTGTCGTAACGATGATTGTGATAGTGATTGTGATAGTGATTGTGACAGTGATGGTGATTGTGATAGTGACGGTGATTGTGATGGTGATAGCGATGGTTGTGATAACGAGGATGGAGATTGTGATGATGATGATTGTGATTACGATGATAATGATTGTGATAACGACGATAGTGATTGTGATAGTGATTGTGATGGTGATTGTGACAGTGATGGTGATTGTGATAGTGACGGTGATTGTGATGGTGATAGCGATGGTTGTGATAACGAGGATGGAGATTGTGATGATGATGATTGTGATTACGATGATAATGATTGTGATAACGACGATAGTGATTGTGATAGTGGTTGTGATGGTGATTGTGATGGTGATTGTAATGGTGATGGTGATTGTGATTGTGTTGGTGATTGTGATAATGACTGTGATTGTGATAATGATTGTGGTTGTGATAGTGATGGCGATTGTGATCATGATGATTGTGATTAAGTTTATAGTGATTGTGATTACGATGATAATTATTGTGATAACGAGGCTAGTGATTGTGATAACGAGGTTAGTGATTGTGATAGTGATTCTGATTGTGATGGTGATTGTGATTGTAATTGTGATTGTGATTGTCATTGTGATAGTGATAGTGATGGTGATTGTATTAGTGATGGTGATTGTGATAATGATTGTGGTTGTGATAGTGATGGCGATTGTGAATTTGTGATCATGATGATTATGATTACGATGATAATGATTGTGATGACGAGGATGGAAATTATTAAAATGATGATAGTGATTGTGATGGTGATTGTAATGGCGATTGTGATCATGATTGTGATGGTGATTGTGATGGTGATTGTGATGGTGATTGTGATGGTGATTGTGATGGTGATTGTGATGGCGATTGTGATGGTGATTGTGATGATGATTGTGATGGTGATTGTGATGGTGATAGTGACGGCGATTGTGATGTTAATTGTGATGGTGATAGTGACGGCGATTGTGATGGTGATTGTGATTGGGATGGTGATGGTGATTCTGATGGTGATTGTGACAATAAACGTGGTTGTGATAGTTGTTACGGACGACGCATCGTGATATAGCTACAGTCGACGCCTCATACGAAAATAACATGTGGTAGATAACTGCACGTGTAAATAAGACTAAATGTAATAGATTGATATTAAATATGATTACTTGAATAAGACTAGATGTAATGTAAATAGATTATTAGGAAATATGATTAAGTAGTAAGATAGTTTAAATAAAGTATGACTTAGTGTTAGGGAAAGTAACATGTAGATTTAAAGTAAGCTTGTTTTATTGTCCCTTAGATATAAGTAATAAATAAGATATAGTAATAAGTAAGATATAAGTAATATTGTAAGGTGGCAGGGAATGCGATTCAAAAGGGAACCGACGAGTCGGAACAAGTCGGGAGTCCCAGACGCACAGACGCCGAGGCGCGACTACAACACCGCAACGCTGTGATTGGTCGATCGCACTCCCTGCCGCCCCGGCCGCCCCCGCGCGCGCCTTCGACCCCGTTAATGTTGTGAGCTTATAAAAGAGGGCTAGCCGGTGGCACATCGTTCACTCTCTTCGTGCACTCGCTACCCTACGCTCTACACGCAAGCAACCGACTAGCCCTGAAGAATAAATAGAAGTCCGAAGCAACAAGTCGTTGTTATCCCCCAATCCGATCACTATGTACGGCAAGCCAATTCCCTGGGAGAAGCAAGCCAAATACTTAGGAGTCATTCTCGACAACCATCTGACCTTCGGGCCACATATCAAAGCAGCTCGCGACCGAGCTGCTTTCGCGATGGGTAGACTCCATTACTTACTTACGGAAAAGAGCAAATTGTCTCTCAGGTGCAAATTGCGTCTCTATACCGCCGTGATCCGTCCCATCATGACTTACGCTTGTGTCGTGTACGCCCACGCCAAGCCTAGATATCTCCATAGGATGCAGGTCCTTCAGAACCGATTCTTACGTAAAGTCACGGGAGCCCCCTATTACGTCCGTAATGACCGTTTACATTTAGATCTTAAAATCCCCACGTTAGCTCAGTTCATGAAGCGCCTGTCCAAGCGCTTCTTCGATTTTGCTATTAAACACCGTAACCCCCTGATCGCAGCGGCCGCCCGTTATGAACCCTCGCGAATTAGTCAGATCCGCCGCCCAAGGCATACTTTAGTCGATCCCGATGACGCTATTACCCTCCTCCAGGAGAGCAGGAACGAAACTAGCACGCTTAGAAAGCACAGACGCAAACAGCCGTCATTCCGTCCTCGCCGTCGAGGCCCGTCGCGACGCCCCGATACGAACCCTCCCCGTCCCTTGCTCGTGCCAGCCCGCGTTGCTGCACCTGTTGTTCTAAATCAGTCCCTAATTAATGACACCACTCAGATCCAGCCTGTCCCCTTGCTGTCCTCTCCCAGCGACGCCCTAAGCCGAGGCCCGTACCCCGCAGGGGGTGCCCTTAGCGTGTAGTCGTTTAGTTTGTAAGTTTTATGCCCTGGCTGGAGGCCTTACACTTAAGGTACCCACAGGATTGTCCGGTTAAGCAGACGACAACCTCTCTAGGTTGAACTGCGAGATGCCATTTCGAAAAAAAAAAAAAAAAAAAAAAAAAAAAACAAGTCGTTGTTATTTAAAGAAGACCCAATATACAGTCCACACCCAACAGTCTGGTCCTTCGAACGCCGGATCAAGAAAGAAAAACGAATCAGTGACTCAAGAATCGTCGTGAATAAACGCTCGTCGCGTGTCGAAGATTCAAGATTACGTTCCGGCACTCAAGAAGCTTCAAGAATGAAGACAAGAAGCGTAACGGCTAGGGAGAGTGAATCGGAGTCGGGCTACGATAGTCGGCGGCCACGTACGATCGAAGAGCCGCCAAGGTCGCCGTCGACCATCGCGTCCGCGTTGCCACGCAACCCGTACGGTGCGCCCGCGGCTGGGACCGATCCCGCCGCCCCCGCGCTCGCGACCACACCCCCCGCTACTGCCGCAGCGGGGAGGGCTGCGTTGACTATGTCGGAGAGCGCGTCCGCCGCACTTGCTCCACGCCCGCAGGCGAGTCGAGCTACCGCGACCGCGTACGAATACGGGGAATCGATCACAATGCCGTCCACGTGTTATTTTCCTGCACAAAACCCCGCGCTACAGAACTCGGCTAGAACCATGACGGCCGCGCGCGATGTTTCTGTGAGGGACACGGCAAGTACGATACGTTCAAGAAGATCGCACGGCAGCGACGTGGCACGTGTGAAGAAGGCTGAATATGAGGCACAAAGGAGAATCGCCGCGATCCGGAACGAGCAACTGGAAATAGAAAAAGCGCTCGTCAACAAACGTCTCGAATGCGAGATATCGGCGATTGAGGCGGAAGCAGAGGCCAGGGAAGAGGGCTCAGAGCACAGGAGTGAGGACCGGGTGGACGAGTGGCTCCAAAATATTGACCGGAGCCACCTCCCAGTCTCGAATCAAGTGCAGGAACAACAGCCCCCGCGTCCCGCCGCCGCGCACGTGTTCCAAGAAATCACCACGTGCGAACAAAATACCACGTGCCAAGAAAACACCACGCGCAACAAGCCCGCCACATGTGTCGACGCCATGACTCCCGCCAGATACGAACAAAGGAGGCAACAATCGGTCTCGCGGTCGCCCATCCGAAGAGAGCACCGCGCAGATATAGAACAGTTGGCCGATACATTGGACAAAATGATGCGAGTACGACCGCCGCCGCGACAAGTAACTGAATTACCCGTCTTCACGGGAGCGGCCATCGAGTGGATGCCGTTTAAAGCGGCGTACGTCGACTCATCGAGCGTCTACAAGTTTACGGCAGTTGAAAATTTGGCAAGATTGCGAAACTGCATCAAGGGTGAAGCGAGAGAGGCAGTGTCGGCACTCTTATACACCGCTTCCGACCCGCAAGTGATAATGCGAACACTGGAACAGTACTACGGGAGGCCAGAGATACTCATGGACCGAGTAACGGATGACTTAAAGAAATTACCCCGACTAACGAGTGCAGCCAGTGATTTAAACTCGTTCGCAGTAAAACTTCAGAACATCGTGTGCGTTTTATCTAGTATGGATAATCGCGGATATATGTATAACCCGATGTTGGTGCGTGAAATAATAGAAAAACTAAGCCCGCACGTCAAGTCAAGATGGTGTGACTACGCTTCGGAGGAAAGGGAATCGTCGCGTGAGCCGGAAATAATGCTGTTATCCAGGTTCCTGATGCGGGAGGCTGACCGAGCTATGAGGTACGCCTTCACAAATACTACGCCGGCGCCCGCTCCGAAGAAAGATACAAGGAACGTGTCACAAGCCAATCCAAAGAGGAAGACTGGACGGGAACTAGTTTACACGACATCGGAGAAAGCAGAAGAAAAGAAAATCGAGTGTTTGTGTTGTGGCAGTGATCACGAAGTACCTAAGTGTCCCAAGTTCCTGAAGATGAGCATCGACGCAAGATGGGAGTGGGCACGCACTGAGAAGGTATGTTTCAAGTGTGTAACTAGACGTCATCGACGCGATCACTGCCGAGCGAAGCGATGCGACACGGACTCATGCAGCCGCCCGCATCACGCGTTATTACATAAGGAACGCGAGGCGTCGTCGAGTGATAAGTCAGACAAACCGACCGACGACGTCAATAAAGAAGCAGTCATGACCGTCTCCGCGTCAAGTACTGCATCGCCACGTGTGTTGTTGAAAATGTGTCCAGTGATATTAAAGGGGCCCGGCGGACAAGTGTCGACCTACGCATTGATGGACGAAGGGTCGACAACCTCGCTCGTCGATGAAGACTTAACTCGTCGTATACAAGTCAGCGGGCCAACATCGACACTACAGATACAAGGAGTGACATCACAACCACACGAAGAGCGCAGCCAAGAGGTCAAGCTGCAAGTGCGCGGCCAGAACGGTGAATTTCAAGAATTACGCGCACGCACAATGAAAAACCTGCGACTGTATGGCCAGAAAGTGGATAGGTCGGCGCTGATGCACTACCCACACCTCCAGGACATACAGAGGGACGCATTTTTTTATAGTGCCACGCCGAAAGTACTGATTGGCGCTGACAACTGGCACCTAATAGTGACACGTGAGCTGCGCATGGGCAAGAAGAATGAACCCGCCGCTTCACACACTCAACTGGGATGGGTGATCCACGGGACGGCGCCGCGCCTAACGCTGAAGAAACCAGAGGGACAAGTAGTGCTCCACCTTCACGACGTGTCTGTTACAAAGCAGACAGAAGAGGTACGTCGCGTAGAAGAGTTGGTGAAGTCACACTTCAGAATAGATGCACACGGGGTTTCATTGGCGAAGAAGGTCAAGCCAGAGGATCAGAAGGCGATCGACGCGGTACAGGGCAGCATGAAGAAGGTCAACGGGCACTTTGAAGTTGGATTGCCATGGCGTGATGAAGACGCTTCGATGCCCAATAACTACAACTGTGCCGTAAGGAGGTTAAAGACGATCGAGCGGAAGATGGACTCATCACCACACTTCGCAGCACAGTACAGTGCGCAGGTCAAGAATCTACTTGACAAAGGTTACGCGCGTGAGTGCGACGGCTCCGAGGATGGACATAAGAAGATATGGTACCTGCCGCATTTTCCTGTTGTAAATCCGAACAAACCGGGAAAGATGCGCCTCGTGTTCGACGCTGCACACCAATACAGTGGAGTGTGCCTGAATGATTATCTGCTGGAGGGACCTGACCTGCTGCAGTCACTGCCGGGAATCCTGTTCCGGTTCAGAGAGCACCCGGTAGCCGTCACAGCCGATATCCAAGAGATGTTTCTCCAAGTGAAGATAAAAGAACAAGACCAAGCCGCACAGCTGTTTCTCTGGCGGGAAGGAGACCGCATCAAGCCACCGAAGAAATATAAGATGACCTCAATGATCTTCGGTGCGTCGTGCTCACCGTTCATCGCACACTCGGTACGAGATGCCAACGCGAGACTGTACACGCAGCAGTACCCCAACGCCGTGCAAGCCATAACCACGAGCCACTACATGGACGACTACGTGGACAGTTTCATGACCGAGGAGGAGGCGATCAAGACAGCGAGTGAAGTCATGAAGATTCACAAGAACGCGCACTTCAACTTGAGGGCATGGTGCTCCAACAGACATACCGTAGTGAAGAACATCGCTCCAGAGAAACAGGCGTGTGACACACAAGTGAGACTTGGCCAACGGGAGGAGAACACAGACAAAACACTGGGTCTGCTGTGGCAGACAGGCTCCGACAAACTAGGATTTAACACTGGGCTGAGTCGGCTGTCACCTGAGGTGAAGACAAAGGACAGAGCGCCAACCAAGAGAGAAGCCCTCGGAGCAGTGATGGCAGTCTACGACCCCCTAGGACTCATCAGTCACTTCACCGTCACCGGTAAAATATTGCTACAGAACCTGTGGAGACACGGCATAGGATGGGACGAGGCCCTCCCTGAAGAGGATGCGCAGCACTTCGACGAATGGATGCGGAGCCTGAGTGAGGTGACACAGCTACGCATACCCAGGTGCTACGCCAAGGAATCGGACGACCTCATCGAGCTCTATGTCTTCTGCGACGCTAGCGAGCAAGCGTACGCAGCCGCAGCTTACTGGAGGATCCAAAAATACGACGGAGGAGTCGACGTGAGGTTAGTCACAGCCAAGGCGCGAGTGGCCCCTCTGAAACCCGTCACCATCCCGCGACTAGAACTACAAGCTGCAGTGATGGGCGCACGACTAGCTGAGTTGGTGCTGAAGGAACACCGGGACAAGCCCAGCAGAGTGACGTATTGGACAGATTCGCAAACTGTCCTACGCTGGATACAGAAGGATGCTGCGAGGTACACACCGTTCGTAGCACATCGCCTAGGGGAGATTGCGGAGCTGACCAACGTCACTCAATGGAGATGGGTGCCCACCGAGCACAACGTAGCGGACGACGCTACACGCCCTCACTACACCGTGCACATGAAGCCGGAAGACAGATGGTTCACCGGCCCCACGTTCCTGTATGACGACGAAGAGTCCTGGCCCAAGGAGAGGATCAAAGAAGACACACCTGACAGCGAAGCCATGTACGTGACGACAGAGAAGAAAAAAGAACGCCCTTCTCACCTGCCCGACATAAGTAGGTTCTCTTCCTATGAGAAACTACTGCGAGCCACAGCCGTGCCCTTCCTTTTCAAAGAAAAGTGCAAGGTCAGAACCAGCCAGATGACCGTCGACCTGATCGAGAAGGCCGAGAAATTATGGCTGAAACAAGCGCAGCTCGACGACTACGAGGAAGAGATCCAGTTGCTTGAGAAAGGGAAGCCGGTGCCCAAGTCCAGCAGCCTATACAGACTGGACCCCTACCTTGACGACCAAATACTCAAGGTGCGAGGGAGAATAGGACACGCGACAGTCAAGGAAGAGACCAAGACACCGGTGATCCTACATGGCAAACATCCGTTTACGAGAATTCTGGTGGAGAACGCACATCGCAGAGCCGGACACGCTAACAACGAACGCGTTATCAACGACTTGAGGCAGCGATACTGGGTGGTCAACTTACGCCCGACGGTGCGAGCTATCGCACAGCGCTGCCAGCTCTGCCGAATAAGAAAAACCACGCCGGTGAGGCCAACTCCGGGGGACTTACCAATTGAACGACTTACAGAGGTGCGGCGAGCCTTCACACACTGTGGCGTCGACTATTTCGGCCCCATGGTAGTGGTCATCGGAAGGAGGCACGAGAAGCGATGGGGAGCCTTGTTCACCTGCCTTGCCACGAGAGCAGTCCATCTGGAGCTGGTTTCCACCTTGTCCACCGACTCAGCGCTGATGGCGATCCGAAGAATGGCGGCGCGACGAGGTTGGCCTAGAGTAATTTACTCCGACAACGGGACCAACTTCAGAGGAGCGGACACCGAGCTACGCGCGGCCTACAAGGAGTGGGCAAAAGAGTTCCCTCACTTCGGGCTCGAGTACCGCATGAGGTGGAAATTTATACCACCAGGAGCGCCCCATATGGGGGAAGCATGGGAACGACTGGTACGCTCCGTCAAGACGGCGCTGGGGGCGACTCTACATCAGAAGGCGCTAAAAGAAGAGGTGCTGCTGACGCTGCTGACAGAGGCCGAACACGCAATCAACTCTCGGCCTCTGACTCACGTCTCCGTCGATCCTAAAGATCCGGAGGCCCTTACCCCTAACCATTTCCTTATAGGTACCTCCTCAGGCCTTCCCCGCACTGGGCCTTGTGAAGAGGCCACACGCAAGCAGTGGAGAGCTGCCCAGGCGCTCGCCGACCAATTCTGGCGGCGCTGGGTAGACGAGTACCTGCCTACGCTGGTGCCCCGAGGGGCGTCAGATGACCAACGACGGCCCATCCAAACCGGTGACTTGGTCGTCGTCATCGACTCCGCGCTGCCGAGAGGGACGTGGCCACGAGGCGTCGTGGAATGCGTCTACAGCGGTGCAGACAGCAAGGTGCGGTCGGCTGACATCAGGACAACAGCGGGCATCTTGCGGCGTCCCGTCACGAAGCTCGCCGTCCTCTGCGTGGGAGAATAAGGCTACGGTAGCCCTGCGCCGGGGGGAGGATGTTACGGACGACGCATCGTGATATAGCTACAGTCGACGCCCGACGACCCAATGATAGTTATTAAAGCTTTCCGGCAAATAAAAATCAAACTAACCGAAGATCTATGGGGAATGTCTATCAAAGTGTGTACATCCATACTTGAGACTATAGCCCCATACTTAGCTTTAATTTTTAATTTGTGTGTAGACCAAGGAGTTTTCCCTGATCTAATGAAATACAGTAAAGTGATACCTCTTTTCAAATCCGGGGACAGTAAAGATACTAATAATTATAGACCTGTATCCGTGTTGCCAGTTTTTAGCAAGGTTTTTGAAAAAGTAATGCTTAATCAAATGCTCAATCATTTTAACACCAACAAAATTTTACACGATCAACAGTATGGTTTCACCAAGGGGCGTTGTACGACTGACGCCGGTGTTACCTTATTAAAGCACATATTTACTGCGTGGGAAGAGTCTCAAGACGCCATAGGAATATTTTGTGACCTTTCCAAAGCATTTGATTGCGTAAATCACGACACATTACTTTTGAAACTTGAGCATTACGGACTAGGTCAACTTGCACTTAGTTTGGTGAAATCATATTTGAGTGATAGACAACAACTTGTTCAAATAAATGGTGTTAATTCAAAGGGTTTAAAAGTAAAAATGGGGGTTCCGCAAGGCTCAATATTGGGTCCTTTCCTCTTTCTCGTGTATATAAATGATCTACCCTATTTATTGAAAAACCAACCTCAAAATATGGTGTTGTTTGCTGATGACACTTCCCTAATTTTTAAGATAAATAGACGGGCCCAAAATCTAGATGACCTGAATAATGCCCTACTTCAGGTCCATAATTGGTTCACAGCAAACAATTTGGTATTAAATGAAAAAAAAACTAAATGCATAAGATTTGCTTTACCCAATGTTAAGAGTAGTGATTGTGAAATAATATTGAATAAAGAGAAACTTGAATTCGTAGATAAAACGGTTTTCCTGGGGATTACGCTTGATTCAAGGCTACAATGGGGTTCACATTTAACATCCCTTGCGGGGCGGCTAAGTTCAGCAGCATACGCTATTAGAAAAATCCGTCAATTTACTGATGTAGATACCGCTAGACTGGTGTATTTTAGTTATTTTCATAGTATAATGTCTTATGGCATTTTGCTATGGGGACGGGCTGCAGATATTGAGTCTATATTTATTCTGCAAAAAAGAGCCATCAGAGCCATATATAATCTTCGTAGGCGCGATTCTCTAAGGGAACTGTTTAAAGATATTGGCATCATGACGGTACATTGTCAGTATATCTACGAAAACATAATGTACGTCAGAAAAAATCTGCATCTTTTTGGTAAAAGAGGTGACAGACATAATTACAGTACTAGAAATAGGGACCAACTAGTTCAGCCAGGCTTCAGACTCGCTAAAGTAGACTCATCTTTCATGGGGTACTGTTTGAGATGCTATAATAAAATTCCACAAAGTATTCTTGAACTGAATGAGACGAAATTTAAAACATGCATCAAACGCACACTATGTAAGCAAGCTTATTACAAGTTGGGCGATTATATCGCTGATAAAAATGCGTGGCTCAATGCTGGTCCTGCTCCACATGGACAGGGGCGCATAAATTAGATAGCATTACATATAATTGTTGGAGCTGCTGAAGATTGTACAACTATCTTTGCATTGTATAGATTCAATCTCTAGTATTATATAATCGCATAGCCCATATTGTGTGAGTACTATGTAAAGCTATCATTCACTGGAATCCTACGTCTTTTCTTGACTTGAATGTGCCCAGGCAGTTGAGAGTATGTCATGCTCACTCTAATGTCTCGCTGATGGTGGCGCGTGTGTCCGATCATTTGGTTCCCTACAAAATGGTTGAGTTAAATGGTGCTGATCCATGCGTCATGTTCGTGAACGGGCGCTGTCAGTTGTGACTGGTCATCTCTTAGTTGCCGTGGCTTATTTTAATGTTATTTTTTAATTGTATTTTTTGTTTTTACTGTGGACACTTTTAACGTGCACATCTTGCTACATTGTTCTCACATAATATACCATCTCAACACGAATGATGTAACCAAGATTTTGTAACAATTTTATGATTTAAAAGAGTGTCCATGGAGTTTCTTGCCCGTTCTTCTCCATAGAGATCTACGCTAGGGAACGGGCAACTACAGTACTTTCACAGTTTTTATGCCTTGTGACTGGGACTGTAGCTACATTTAATTTTAATCTTTGTTTCGACAATTCAAAAGTGCCTGCAACTGGCCTACTTGAAATAAATGATTTGATTGATTGATTGATTGCCTCATACGAAAATAACACGTGGTAGATAACTGCACGTGTAAATAAGACTAAATGTAATAGATTGATATTAAATATGATTACTTGAATAAGACTAGATGTAATGTAAATAGATTATTAGGAAATATGATTAAGTAGTAAGATAGTTTAAATAAAGTATGACTTAGTGTTAGGGAAAGTAACATGTAGATTTAAAGTAAGCTTGTTTTATTGTCCCTTAGATATAAGTAATAAATAAGATATAGTAATAAGTAAGATATAAGTAATATTGTAAGGTGGCAGGGAATGCGATTCAAAAGGGAACCGACGAGTCGGAACAAGTCGGGAGTCCCAGACGCACAGACGCCGCCGAGGCGCGACTACAACACCGCAACGCTGTGATTGGTCGATCGCACTCCCTGCCGCCCCGGCCGCCCCCGCGCGCGCCTTCGACCCCGTTAATGTTGTGAGCTTATAAAAGAGGGCTAGCCGGTGGCACATCGTTCACTCTCTTCGTGCACTCGCTACCCTACGCTCTACACGCAAGCAACCGACTAGCCCTGAAGAATAAATAGAAGTCCGAAGCAACAAGTCGTTGTTATTTAAAAAAGACCCAATATACAGTCCACACCCAACAATAGTGATGGTGATTGTGATAGTGATTGTGATGGTGGTTGTGATAGTGATGATAATAATAAATTGTGATGATTATGAAATTTGGGACATAGATACTTTATAACCTGGATGTAGGACACTATTTATCACTTTAGTATGATTCAGTGGGACAGTTACCGAAATGCACGCGGGCGAAGCCGCGGGCAACAGCTAGTTATGATATAAGTGCGGTAAGTTGAAAATTACAGCCGAGGCGATATTGCTACGATTGCCCGAGCCGTAGGCGAGGGCTACAAGAAAGCAGAGGCTGTAATTATCAAAGCACACGTATGTCATACGACGTTTTATAACATATTTGCGAGGAAATAAATAAAACTAGGACTTTCATAAACGAATAAATCTTTTACTTGTTCACAAATTAGCGATGCGCGCGCATCAGCGCTTTTTTTTAAGGCAAAGACACAAAAAGCAGCCAGTATTACTAATATAGTAAATTAATATTTTTGTGTTTTTGTTACAGATAGATGGTTGTAATTTATTTTCAAAATTAATTAAATTAAAGAATTAAATGTTTATTTATTATATTTCATTTCCCAAAGTTAATTTTATTTATAAAATGTTGACCACTTTTCTAACATAAAAACTCTTTGCTAATATTTAAAAAAGTACTGTCCCTTTTTGACGGAGCATCTTGATAAACCGTGCGTTGTAAATTACATTACTGCATAAGTACGTAATGAGATACATTACGATATTGAAATGGGTGAAATAAGAGACCCTTTACTAGCAAATGTGTTATAATAGTACATTTTGATACAAGTGGAGAAAGTTTGTTATTGCAATCGAGGCGGAATTATAACGTTTTTTCAATACACTTTTGAAGAAATAAAATAAAATAACGAGAAATATTTTTGTCACGAACTAAGAAACTATAATAATAATAATAATAAGCCCCCTAAAATCCCACCTTACGTCCGAGCTGAACACCTAGCACACGTGGGGGGCGGAACGCGTACTGTACACCGGTACTAAAAACTTACGCGGCTAACAAGGAGGGTAACCCTTTATGGTGATGAGTAATAAAAGAATATATAGCTTACGGTCGCTTCCCGGGGAGCGCCGGGGCGCATCTGGAGCCGATGCTAGATGCCACAGCATGCGGTCCATCGGCGGTGAGGAGTTGAGCAAGCGGGCTCCTACCGACAAGATAGTTACAGCTGGTCGTAGTAAGCTGAACAGGCGGGCTCACTACGTCGATGCTACAGCCGATTCCACGGGCGATGATACCATTTCGTTATTTTCATCCATCCCTTCGACTCGCCCCTCCTACATGACAAGAAGAAAAGCTAGCTTGTCTACCACCAGCACGCTTGATAGTGTTGTGCAAGATGTCATCCATGACAATGAGCTTGCACCCGCTACAAGCGCTCCTAGTAAGCGCAGGCGATGGACACCTGAAATGAATATGTTCATTCTGCGTACTTACTTTCAATTAACCTTATTAGACACAGATAAAAGAACCTACCTCGAACCACTCCACCTAAAATTTATGGAAAGATTCCCAGAAATGCAGGTTAGTCGGCAAAGAATAGGAGATCAACGTAGAGCAATCATAAATAACAAATTACTACCACAAAAAGCAATAGACGACATACGAAACGAAGTAGAAAAAGAGTTAGAACAACTGCAACTTAATCATTTTTCCCTACAGACACAAAACACTATAGATTATACCCAAGAAATGTCTCCACCTACACAAACACAACCTACAACCATAGATACACATAGTACACAAAATAAAACACAAACTCGAATGAGATGGACTAGTGAACAGAATGAAGCAATAATGCGGTCTTATTATAGAGTTACAGATTTAGGTTCAAATGAAACGGTATATAGAAAACGTATGTATGACGATTTCGTAAGCAATTTTCCATCACTTGCTCACCTAAGCGAACAAAGAATAGCTGATCAGAGGAGGGCAATAATAAACAATAAATACATCAGTAACGATAAATTAAATTCATTAAAGGCAGAGGTAGCTGAAGAACTCGGACTACGTACCCTCAACTCACACAACAATAGGGAGCGTGGAACGTTCGCAGCTATTAGAAATATGAACAACACCAATACCCAATTAACAAACCACACGGAAATTAACTCCATAGAAGAACTGACACCTAATACAGAAACATCGGATAGCACGGAACTAAATAATATGACAGATTTACTACCTAACCCACAAATAAGCTCAGTAAGGGATTCAATGATAGACGATACTTTTCAACAAGCACTCGATTTTTTTAATGAAACAAGTCCTACTGAGAGAATTTATATTCCGAAACAGAAACCGTCTAAAAATCTTGCAAGAATAATTAGCTACTTAAACAAAATCATTCTCCCAGAAAATGTCGACAAAGACACCGACTTCGATAGATTACAAACCGTCATTTACTGTTCAGCATGGACCGTTGCTAAAGTAAATGGAGCAAGGATAACACTTAAACCGCGAGAAAGTATCCGAGTCCCAAAAACAGAATTCAAACCGAAATGGCAAAAGCGACTGGAACAAAAAGTTAAAGATTTACGAACGAAAATAGGTAGAATGACACAATTTGTAAACGGCAATAGTAGCAGAAAATTAAGAAAACATGCTAACAAGATAATGAAACAGTATAAAATTCACACTATACACGAAGAACCTAACACAAAAGCAGCACACACACTCGACACACTAAAACAAAAACTCTACGTCGTAAAAGGAAGACTTGAAAGATATAAGGCATGCACTTTAAGAAAACAACAAAACACTCAATTTATCAACAATGAAAAACTTTTTTATCGCAATATCAGACAGACAACAACAAATATTCAACAAAACACTACAGATGACAATGACAATAACACACCTGATCCAGACACATTAAAACAATTCTGGGCAAGATTATGGGAACAACCTGTTTGTCATAACTCTCAAGCTGACTGGATACAATCAGAAGTTACAAATAACAATAGTAACATACAGCCAATGGCATTTGAGCAAATATCCCCGGATATATTTCATAAAGTTCTGTCAAGGTTACATAATTGGAAAGCTCCTGGATCAGACCATATACATAGTTACTGGTACAAGAAATTCACAGCAATTCATTGTTATTTATATCACTTCATTAATAAATTTATCCAAGACCCTAATTCGATACCCTCTTACGTAACGTCTGGTACCACATTTATGATACCAAAAGATCATAATGATCTCTCAAATCCGGCGAAATACAGACCCATTACATGTTTGCAGACCTTATATAAGATCATCACATCCTGCATATCCGAACTGATATATGAACATATTGACTCCAACAACATCTTGGCCGAACAACAAAAAGGATGTAGAAAGTTTAGCCAAGGCTGCAAGGAACAATTAATAATAGACTCCGTTGTTTTAAAAACAGTCCAGAAGTCCAAATCGGATTTATTTACAATGTACATAGACTACAAAAAAGCTTACGACTCAGTTCCTCATTCATGGTTAGTACAAGTATTAGAAATATACAAAATACATCCATCAGTAATAGCATTCCTTAAGACCGTAATGACAACTTGGACTACTGTACTTAGACTCACTACCCCAACCGAAACAAAAAACACCAGTCCAATTAAAATACAGAGAGGCATCTTCCAGGGAGATGCACTTAGTCCGTTGTGGTTCTGCCTTGCTCTTAACCCATTATCAAAAATATTAAACACAACCTCACTAGGAATCCCTTTAAATTCCACTGCTGATGGGCAGGAGACCCATGGTAACATTTTAAACCATTTATTGTACATGGATGACATTAAACTGTTCGCAAAATCGGAAAATCAGCTTAACGAGTTAGCTAACATAACTGAGAAATTTACAAACGATATTAAAATGGAATTTGGTATAGACAAATGCAAAATAAATTCAGTAAAAGCAGGACAGAACTACCAACACCAATACACCTTAGCAACAGGTGAACAAATAGAACCATTGGATGAACAGGACACTTACAAATACTTAGGGTACATACAATCAAATCAAATACACTACAAAGATATCAAACTGAAACTAAAACAACAATTCCAACATAGATTAAATACAATTCTTAAAACACAACTCTGCTCTCAAAACACAATAAAAGCAATTAACACCTTTGCTATCCCTGTCCTTACTTACTCGTTTGGGATAATTAATTGGACGAAAACTGACCTGAAAAATTTACAACGCAAAATTAACACTACTATGACTAAATTCCGTAAACACCATCCAAGATCATGCGTGCAAAGGATGACACTACCG
This sequence comes from Xestia xanthographa, assembly GCA_905147715.2. Taxonomy (NCBI): domain Eukaryota; kingdom Metazoa; phylum Arthropoda; class Insecta; order Lepidoptera; family Noctuidae; genus Xestia; species Xestia xanthographa. The sequence continues at coordinate 10,141,947 of LR990649.1, read as the reverse complement.
CGAAAAGAGGGAGGCAGGGGACTTATTGATATTTCAAATCTTCACAATCGACAGATCACAACTCTCAGACAATACTTTTTTGCTAAAACTGAATCTTCCACACTCCACAAACTCATAGCTCAAAACGACCAACGCTTAACACCTCTAAATCTTAAAGACACAACGGAACAGAAAAACGAAAGAGTGACTGATGACAAAACGAAATATCTAGAATGGACCCAGAAGTCTCTCCATGGAAGACATCGCCAAGATTTATGCCAACCAAATGTCGATAAAGAAGCGTCGAACGCATGGCTTAATCGAGGCGAACTCTTCCCAGAGACTGAAGGGTTCATGCTAGCAATACAGGACCAGGTAATAGAAACTAAAAACTATAGAAAGCACATTATAAAAAATCTACCAAACGACACATGTAGAAAATGCAATAGTTCCCCGGAAACAATTCAACACATAACTGGTGCCTGCAAATCTATAGCTCAAACCGACTACAAACACAGACATGACCAAGTAGCTAACATAATCCACCAGAAACTAGCACATCAGTACAAACTTGTAGACACTGTAGTACCATATTATAAATACAGCCCTGAAACAGTACTAGAAAACACCACAACAAAGTTGTACTTTGACCGAGCTCTCTTCACTGACCGCACAATTCATTATAACAGACCAGACATCACATTGATAAACAAATTAAACAACACTGGATTCCTAATAGACATAGCCGTACCAAACACTCACAACTTACAGACTACAATAGCCGAAAAACTATCGAAATACATAGAGTTAAAAGACGAAATAACCCGACTTTGGCGCCTACAAAAAGTTATAATTGTCCCTATAGTTATTTCGTCAACAGGAGTAATCCCTAAACAACTTCATCAGTCTTTGAGTTCTCTTAACTTACCAACTAGCACCTACTACTTACTGCAGAAGGCAGTGATTTTAAACACATGCAGACTAGTAAGAAAGTTTCTGCAGTGTGAGTCGGAAAATATTACACAGTCTGCGCATAACCGCGTGGAAACTAATATCTCCATACCCGAAATTAACCCAACTGATGAACACTTGGCTTAGGCCCGTGCCATCAGAACTTCCCGGCCAGCCGGAGGAACAGAAATGTCAAAACAAAAATAATAATAATAATAATAAATCTTTATTGACATACGATTGCAAATTACAACAGTGTAGCCCTGACTCTTGTACTAGGAGTTCCTGTATCACAAGAGCCAGACCTCTCAATTAACAGAGAATATGTAAAAAACGATAGACCCAAAAATTACTACAACTAACACTACTACTATAATTAACTATGATTCAAATTTTCTTTTTTTTTCACGCTTTGCTTTCGCCAGGTTGAAGGAGAGGCAAAGGTATGAAGCCGTTAAACAGCCTAATATAAAAAATAGATTTATTTTATTATTTTTAATTCAGAACACAAATAAATGTTAATTTGTGTATAAAAGTAACTATAAGTTTTTAATAATCATGTTTATCTATGATATTCTATTTATAAACACAATTCGAATTTTCAAAAAATATTTATGCCGTAAAGAAGCGTAGCACTTTGCAAAAATTAAAAAAAAAATCACCTCACACTATAGGCATTGTACCAATTTGGATTAAGTATAGGTTTAGTTATCTGTGGCAATTTTCATTCCCGCACACGTGCGGGAAAGACGAAATAATCGCACGCGTGTGAAATACATTGCATGTTGTACCTAATCGTAGTGCGTTATGGACCAGTTTTCGAGGAAACACTTCCTCGAAAACTGGTCCATAACGCACTACAAAAATAAATTAATGTACTTATTGCTTGCTCATTTCATGAAACTGTACGTTTTTAAGAAATAAAACTTTCACTCAAATATAACCTTTGTTTTCTCTGTAATAAAGAAAACTTTGAATTCCCCATTTTGTACGTGGCTAAAACGGTATCCGCGAAAAGCCAAAAAAAAGAAACCTCATTCTTTTGGTCTATGGCCGATCGCCATTGTTAGATGCCCGCGCATAGGAAACTGATTAAATTTTCCCGCCATTGCGAAAAAAAATTCACAACTCGTTTTCACTGTTGAAACAAAGTGTTGAAATTATATTTATTTATTATTAAAATATCTACGAGTAATAGTTATGTACAAAATAAGCCTTTAACGTTATGGAAAGTTTACTACCTGAAAACTCCAAGGACAAATATTTATTATCTACTAAATAAAATGATTTTTTTGTATTATTTTCTTCACAAGTGTGTTGAAAAACGTCGTATGATACACGTGTGTATTGATGACTACCGTCCTCGGCTCTCATAAGACCCTCGTCTTACGGCTCGGGTCTCAATCGCGCCTCAGCGGGAATCACCAACATTACATTGTACAATAATGTGGCTGAATTTCAACAAATGCCATTTTTCTTATCATATCGGTGAACTTTTTCATTTATATATTTTTTGTATATTTTCAGGTTTTACGTAATCTTTAGGATATCAAATATTCCAAAATTTAATATCATCAACGTATCATTTAAGACTAAGGAGAAAATTCAGTTTGAATTCTGGTTTCCACCGATAAGACAAACCGGCACCGATTATTTTTTCTGTGATATGATAAGTTTATCCACCGAAATGATGTACTTATCCAGCGATATGATAATCTATCCACCTTTGAACATCAAAAAGGAAATAGTAGGTACCTCTATACGTTTTTACAAGAGTGACTTAAGTTATAACTGAAGACCTGAACTGAGGGTATTATGTAAGTAGATTACATCCAAAGAGAACTAAGTGCTTAGAAATCCAATTTTTTTTTTTTTTTTTTAAATTATGTGCCTGTTTTATTATATTTACTTTCTTTTTAATAACCTTAGCCATAGCTTGGCAATAGCCGTGGCTATGAGGTCTTATTGGTTCTTGAGAAATACCAGGCTTATTTTCTCGATTTTTCGGTAGCGATTCTGTTACATCATTGGTCACTGAAACACTTGTTTGGTTATTTCGGGCAACATTTGCCTTAGTCATTTTGCTTCGGGTTGGGATAAGTCCGGCTGCCTTTCGTCTAGCTAAACGTTCTCTATCTTTTCTTAAATGCTCCTCTCTTAACACAGGATCGCTTTTATTTTAGTTTTTCATATTCTTTCCAGCAACCTCTTTCTGTCTTTTTTCTCCTCCTCTTTTAGTTTTGGCCTCGGCATTCTTAAATAAAATTAAGCTATTATGATGTTTTCTTTTTATCTATTTATTATTTTGTTATTTATTATTATGTACTTACTTACTATTTTTTAACTAGAAAATATTTTCTAGAGAAACCTTTAATGCGTTCAATTGTTCCACCTCACCATCATCATCTCAGCCTATACGTAGACGTACATTACCGAATACAGACCTCCCCTAATGATACATCTTTTATTACCCAGTGGTATCGTGGTAATGATTTTGGCAGTCTATGTAGGTAAGTATGTATGTATGAATGTTTGTTTGTAGGTATATATGTATTTAAATAATGTATGTGTTTGTATGTATGTTTGTATATTCCATTGTTTCTTTGTATACTTAACGAAATGACACGGGATCTACCGATATGATAAAATGACAAGTACGTTTGTGCCTCTCAGTAATAATAATCGTTAATTATGTAATTAAATATGCTATATATTAATAACAATATAGCTATTAATATATTTTATTAATAAGACATATAACTTATTCTATGAAATAGAATAAGTTATATGCTAAACTTACTTATTTTTATTGGTGTATAAGCTTTTTTGTTTGTAAAAAAATAGAGGGACAGCACCGATTTGAAAAAAAATAGAGGTTTATGTACCTTTATAATAAGTCCTAGGCAAATTATATTTTTGCCACAACCCATTAACTACCTATTGAATACAAAAAAAAAAATTCAGAACAATATTCCTTTTTTCAAATACTAATTTCATCGAAGACAAAAAATAAGTCATTTGGGAAATTCACCCATGTACTATTACCGATATACCATTAAAAACTACGGAGGCTCTTAATACCTCACCTGAAGTTTCAATTGGTTTATTATAGGCGAATGTGTCTGGCTAAGCCGTGTGGTATCCGGCGGAGTACCAACCCATTACACTCAAGGGTGTCGTATAAGGCGACTAATGTCTGATGCAGAACACCTTGCGCCTCCGTAGACCTGAGAATGGGCAGCAGCGTTTTCAATCTTTCCTCACTGCGATCTCCAATCCGCCAGCCAAGCGTGGAGATTACGGCAAATTCCTCCCATCATGGGAGAGGCTTATGTCCAGCAGTGGACGGCATGGGCTGTTGTAGTAGTAGTAGTAGTAGTGTCTGGCTGCCTGGCTGAATTTAAATTTAAACACATTGATGTTGATTCTGTTGTGCACAAACTAAACTTAATTTAGGCTATTGCTATATTTTACTAAAATGCAGTGCGAGAAAAGGACGGCTATAGGTATGAACTAAGTTAGAGATGTCAAACTAGTTTATGCTTCACCGTGTTTTTAGCTCCACTAGGAGTAATAGTGTTCTGTGGTTTTTAGTCGACATGTTTTTACGTGAAGGGTGCACGTAAAATCATTTGTATAGAAATATTAGTTCCAACTAAATTTGACAGCTCTAAATTACGTCCGTCTTTTTCTCTTTCCCCCATAAGACGTCATAGATACTGTCTACTAACTACTTAAAGTATTTTTTACTTGCTTGTACCACTGTATAGGGAAATTGAATTCTTTAATATCTTTTTAACTACACACCGACAAATTCTGATATTTGGCGACAAATTTCGACTAATTGGCGACAAAATATGAGAGAAAACAGATCTTAATTTTGATCTTAATTTTGATAACACAAAAATTTAGTCCCTAATTAGTCGAAATTAGTCGCCAAATATCAGATTTAGTCGGTCACTGGTTCAAAAGATTTAAGGGTTTATAGGTGGCCGATCTGGAGAGAGCCTACCCCAGCGTGGCCACATTTATATCTCAAAAACTAGGGCACCTAGAGAAAATCTGTTTTCTCCCATATTTAGTCGCTAATTAGTCGAAATTAGTCGCCAAGTTACATATTCAGTCGGTGTGTAATTAAAAATATGTAAAAGAATTCAATTTCCCCATACAGTGATACAAGCAATTACAAAATTTCAATGTGTAATTGCTATTGACTTGCTTTAAGAATCGATATGTAATAGTACACTACTTTTTCCTTTTACCCACAACATTGTAAAAAATATGTGTCCAATGTCTACTACTTAACTTATTTATTTACAAGTACCTAGCTTCTTTATAAGTAATTCTTATATTTAGTTTTAAGATTAGCTTGTATTTCTCATAATAAGTGAATTGTATTCTTTTTGAGAAATAAATGTCTTAAACCGTAAAATACTTAAAGTAGATTCTAGACAGGTATCTATACGACGCGTCTGGAGAAATTCTATAACTTCAACCCACCAAAGGAAAGCTGTATTCATTATCTACAAACAAGATCTACAATAAATATATGTAATTATTTAGGTATCGAACAAAATGTGTGCATTTAGTCGCTGGCAGATAGATCGCAGCGCTCCGTTTCATTTACACGGTAAGCAATAAAGAGAAAGATGCGCGTGTACAGACGAGCTATTGGAACGAGTTGCCCGTGACGTAAGTTAAAGTCAGCCAGTTTAAAGTGGAACTTAAGGTGGGTGCTCCATGAGAGGATCCGGCAACTGGGTCTCGAGGTGGCATTGCACAAGTCCGAGGCCATGTGCTTTCATGGGCCTCGGGATGCGCCACCTCAGGGATTTTTTTTTTTTTTTTCGGGTGGGAAATCATCAAATAACTCCTCCCGCTCTGGGCGGAGCAGGAGGGAGTGTCAGACTTTTACTGACTAAAACCCATCCATGTTCCTTCATCGCCCTTTGTGTTCCGGGGCCGCGGTATCTCTTTCGAACTGTCCCGCAACCCCGGCAGGCATCTGTCCTTACGGACCCCTTCCTTTTTGCTGACTCTCTTTGAGGCGCGCGTGGAACACGAACGCGCCGTTGACACGGCCTGTCGTCATGAGACGGACGGACGGCGAGCTAGCCCATAGCCTACCGTCCACAGGCCCTCGCCTACGGTGGCCGGGACGTCCGGGGCGTCTCCCGCGGTGGCCGGGACGTTGAGAGGTTCTCTCCCTCTCACGTTCCGCCACCTCCTTCTCTAGCATTACTGCTTCGCAGAAGGAGGTGACGGCGTCCCATTTCGTCTCGCTCCGGACCATGGCTTGCTCCAGGGCCGGACGCGAGAGGTCGCCGCCGCAAATCACTGCTTCGAGGACACAGCGGTGCTCCGCCCACGCGGGGCACACCTCCACCGTGTGCTCCACCATGTCCTCCGGTCGATCCTCACAGTGGAAACACCCGGACGTTTCCTCCCGCCCGATTCGGTGCAGGAACCTCCCGAACACGCCGTGTCCGGTGAGGACCTGCGTCAGGCGGAAGGTGAGTACGCCGTGGCGTTGCGACACGCGGGGTTGCGTTAGTCGTTGAGAGGATCCGGCAACTGGGTCTCGAGGTGGCACTGCACAAGTCCGAGGCCATGTGCTTTCATGGGCCTCGGAATGCGCCACCTCCGGGATCCCTACTCATGGTAGGAGGGGTATCCATCGGCTTCGAGTCGATGTTAAAGTACCTGGGACTTGTCCTTGACAGCCGGTGGAACTTCGTGGAACATTTCCGACGTTTGGCCTCCAAACTGGAGTGGACTGGGGCTGCCTTCAGGCGGCTCCTGCCCAATCTGGGGGGGGCCAAACGCCTCCTGCCGGAGGCTCTACGCGGGAGTCGTGCGGTCAATGGCCCTTTACGGGGCCCCGGTGTGGTCGCGTTCATTGAGGCGCCGAGCCGCCCATTACGTGAAAGCGCCCCAAAAGGTGCTAGCCGTAAGGCTGGCCCGGGGCTACCGCACGATCTCCCGCGAGGCGGCGAGCCTCCTTGCCGGATTGCCGCCATGGGATCTGGAGGCGATAGTCCTCGCGCGCCTACATGAATAGCGCGCAGAGGCGCTACGCCGGGGGGAAACTCCGGTGCCGCAGGAAATTGTCGCTCAGCGGACAGACTTCCGGCGGGATCTCATGGCGACATGGAGAGAGCGACTGTCGCAACCCTGTGCAGGGCACGCCACGATAGTGGCGATAAGTCCCCTCTTTGAGGAGTGGCTTGAGCGACGCCACGGCGTCCTCACCTTCCGCCTGACGCAGGTCCTCACCGGCCACGGTGTGTTCGGGAGGTTCCTGCACCGAATCGGGCGGGAGGAAACGTCCGGGTGTTTCCACTGTGAGGATCGACCGGAGGACACGGTGGAGGTGTGCCCCGCGTGGGCGGGGCACCGCCGTCACCTCTTTCTGCGAAGCCGTAATGCTAGAGAAGGAGGTGGTGGAACGGGAGAGGGAGAGAACCTCCCAGCGTCCCGGCCACCGCGGGACACGCCCCGGGCGTCGGGGGCCACCACGTGGCCCCCGGCCACCGTAGGCGCGGGCCTGTGGACGGTGGGCTATGGGCTAGCTCGCCGTCCGTCCGTCTCATGACCACAGGCCGTGTCGACGGCGCGTTCGTGTTCCACGCGCGCCTCAAAGAGAGTCAGCAAAAACGAAGGGGTCCGTAAGGACCGATGCCTGCCGGGGTTGCGGGACTGTTCGAAAGAGATACCGTGGCCCCGGAACACAAAGGGCGGTGAAGGAACATGAATGGGTTTTAGTCAGTAAAAGTCTGACACTCCCTCCTGCTCCACCCAGAGCGGGAGGAGTCATTTGATGATTTCCCATCTGAAAAAAAAGGGCGGTGCTCTGAGCTCGCGAAATTCAAATTTCTTACGTTTATTGCAATTTGCAGGCCAGTGCTGGGCCTGGGTTGTATGTTGATTAAAATATGATTCGCGGCTGTAAGACGTATGTAGTTACAGAATTATATTCATCAAAATCACCAATACAACCCTCCAAGTTCATGTAACTCGATTGTATGACTTTTTCATGAAATAGTCATTCAATCGAGTTACATACAGTCTGTGTGTGTGTGAATCTCGCAATAGAAGAGACTGGTAACACAGTTATTGGGGAAATAATAAATGCAAAGTCCATACTTTGACCCAAAAAAAACCAACTTCTACATTCTTTGCAAACATACAACAGGGCTCTAATAATAAAGACGTAAAAACATTAAATATATCCACCGTCAATCTATTACTATAGAAGGATTCTGAAAAGACCCACGTAAACGGAAAATAGTAGTACAATGTCAGAGATACCAGCAATATGGCCACTCCAAAAACTATTGTATGAGACCATACCGGTGTGTGAATTTTGCAGAATCCCATAGGTCCTCTCAATGTCCTAAGACTGACCGCAACACCCCAGCTACATGCGGTCTTTGCTTCGGTGCCCATCCATCAAATTTCAAAGGCTGTGAGGTTTACAGAGAAATTTATGCCAGGAAATTCAATAGAAGACCACGAATCAACCCTAAAGATATAAATCACAAAACTGCTGAGAATGCCAACAACCAGCCTTCACCACAGACTAACCTAAAAGAAAACACTCGTACAAATATAATAATCCCCACCAGGAGAGATAGATATGCCGATGTAACAAAACAAAACCTAAATAGCAAAGAAGCAGAAATTCCATCACCAAATCATACAATAGAACAAATGTTCCTAAAACAAGCAGAATAGCTAGACAATATCCTACAACAAATGAGCATTTCAATAAATCTCATAACAACTCTAGTGTCTAGGGAGTCACGATGACTTCTCTTAAGATAACCTGGAACCTTAATGGCCTGTCTCCAAATAAGGAGGAGGCCAAAACTGTATTAAATACACACAACATAGACATTCTGCTTTGTAGTATTAGATTACAAAATTACAATATTTATACCACTAACCATCCAGACGGCACTGCCCACACTGGGGCGGCAGTTGTGATTAGACTAGCATCAAAACATCACCAATTACCACAGTTTAAAAAAGCACACATACAAGCAACAACGATCGCTATAGAAGACCGCAATGGAGCCTTCAACGTCTCTGCAATATACAGTCCTCCGAAACACAGAATAACGAGTTTTTTTATACCTTAGGCCCACACTTCATAGCCGGCGGAGATTGCAATGCAAAGCATGTTCATTAGGCCTCTAGACTAACCAACACCAGAGGTAGAGAGCCGAAGAAAAGCCTAGATGGTAACTGTCTTTCTACAATCTCAACGGCCCACAAATTGGCTTACTGATCCAAACAGATTGCCAGACGTCATCGACTTTTTCATCACCAAGGGCTTATCCAGACTCTCTCATCAAATAGAAACAGACGCTTACACAAATCACGTACCGCTAATACTGACAATTTACTCCACTAAGCGAGTCCCGTACGGTATATCGAATTACCCTTGAACGATATAACTCTCTACAGAAAGCATGGTTCACCGACGAACGGTAATACGAAAAAACTATTAGTCGATACCATTATTTAGCGATAAAACGTTTCGCCGAATAACGCTACATAGAATGAATGGTTGGCCGATACCAAGATTTGCCGATGTCTTGGTTCGCCGGAACACGTTTGAACTAAATAATCCTTGACCGATAGCAATTTGCATCGAAAGCACCTTTTCTTACACCGCCGATTGAAAATAATTGTCTTTAGTTTCTCGCTCATTCAATTTTGACAGACATCGATTAAATTGCATTAACTGCTGCAATAGCTGTAAGTCGTAGGTTCGAACCCACGACTTACTGTTCGTACTGACCACATAGCTGGTGGGAACAATGGTGGATTTTTGCTCAGAATTAGCTTCCTCCCTGGGCCTGATTTTTTTGTAAATATTCCAGATACGTAATACTTATAGAACCATTATGCCAATCCTTCGGCTTCAGTTGGCAATACTAAGTTTTTTACTTGCTCGAAGGCCTCCGGTATCTCTTCTGGTTCCAAAAATGCTAAAGCAAATAAATGTCTGATTTTATGTGCAAATACAAAATCAGTAGGTACCACAGCGCTTTGCCAACCCTTCCGCCTGTACATGCCAGTTAGTAATAAAGTAATGTTTTTTTTTTCAAAATTTATTGTTTTCTATCATGTTTCTTATGATTGCGCAGTTTGCAACCTTTATTTTTGTTATTTACCATTTAATTATAAACATAATCAAATTTGATGTTTTATTATTTTCTTTACATTTATTTTTATTGAATTACTAAGATAAACGTATGGAAATAGCAGTTATTGCAATTTAATCGATGTCTGTCAAAATTGTATGAGCGAGAAACTAAAGACAATTATTTTTAAGAAAAGGTGCTTTCGATTCAAATTTCTATCGGTCAAGGATTATTTAGTTCAAGCGTGTTCCGGCGAACCAGGACATCGGCAAATCTTGGTATCGGCCAACCATTCATTCTATGTAGCGTTATTCGGCGAAACGTGCTGACGCTAAATAATGGTATCGACTAATAGTTTTTTCGTATTACCGTTCGTCGGTGAACCATGCTTTCTGTAGACAGTTATATCGTTCAAGGGTAATTCGATATACCGTACGGGACTCCCACTAAGCCGCCCTGGAGACATACTTAGAAAATCTAACACCTACAAAAGACACAAACCATTCACTATGGACGGCATGCAAAAATTATAATCGACCATCGCTCCACAAACGTCCACTCCGGACACATGGTAAAAATTGGGTTAAGATCGCACAAGATAAGGCTAATGCATTTGCGGGTCATCTCAGCCAAGTTTTTAAACCAAACGCTGCTTATCCGAACGTAGATGAATCAGACATAGACCTTATCCTTGACCAGGACTATCAACTCGATCTACCACTAAAGATGGTTTGGGGGTATAAAGAACAGGATGTAAAGTCCTTCATCTCTCATAGAAAAGGGAGGATCCTCCTACCAGACGGGTGTTATGTCTGGTGGGCCACTGCTCGACAGTTGTTGTCGGGTTCTCGTATATAGGCGTATGCTAACTTTGCTTGTTAGTTCATCATTTATGAAATAGATGGCGTTGTAGTACTTTTTGTCCAATGTAGCTGTAGTACTTTTTCTGGTGCCGCTACAACGGAAACACCGGGAGAAGTCTCCAGACACACCAAATCCATGGACAATAACAAAGCCCCATGGTTTGATCTCATTGACAAGAAAGTCCTAGAAGAGCTTCTGCGTAAGGCAATAGTTTATCTCACAACATTGTTTAACGCCATTCTGCGGGTAGGATACTTCCCGGATATGTGGAAGGTCTCCCAATGTAGGTAAACCTGCACATGAAGTTATGTACTTCTTAAATAGACCGATCAGCTTACTGCCGGTTATGTCTAAGCTATTTGAAAAAATCTTCCTGCAAAGGCTCAACAATGTCCCTGAAAGAAAAGTCAATCATTCCTGACCATCAATTTGGCTTTCGTAAAGAACATGCCACTACAGAACAAGTAAGTACATAGGGTGGCAAGAGTAATAAGGAAGGCACTTGAGAGTAAAGAATATTGTTCATCAGCCTTTCTGGACATCCAGCAAGCTTTCGACAGGGTTTGGCACAAGGGGTTGTTATCTATCTATACTAATATTATAAAGAGGTAACATTTGTTTGGAAGTTTGTATGTAGGGGGTAATCTCCGGAAGTAATGAACCGATTTAAAAAATTCTTTCACCATTAGAAAGCTACATACACCCTGAGTGACATAGGCTATTTTATCCCTGTACTCCCACGGGAAAGGGAACTACGCGGGTGAAACCGCGTGACCTCCGCTAGTGCAAAATAAAATCCCTATTACTACACACGTATTTTGGAACGCTGAAATCGTACTTAACCAACAGAATATTTCAAGTCAAAGAAAGTGATTGCACATCAGACTTCTATGAAATGACCGCAGGACTGCCTCAAGGGTCCGTACTCAGGCCCTTCTTGTACTCTCTGTATACATCCGACCTACCAAAAAGCCAAGCGTTTACAGTTGCGACTTTTGCAGACGATACAGCTTTACTCGCCTCGGACTTATGTCCAACCAAAGCATCTGAACTCCTACAAAGTGGACTCCATAAAATAGAGAAATGGATAGCCAAATGGAGAATTACAGCTAGTGAGTTCAAATCAGTGCACGTAACCTTCACACTCCGCAAAGAGGACTGCCCCACAGTAACTCTAAATAATACACAACTGCCTCATCAAAACTCTGTAAAATACCTGGGACTGCATTTAGACCGCAGACTCACTTGGAAGAAACATGTGCAAGCAAAAAGAGATCAGATTTTCCTTAAGTACAAGGGTCTCTACTGGTTGCTGGGGAGGAACTCAAAACTAGCAATTGACAAAAAGGTTCTTATATACAATATTGTGCTAAAGTCAATCTGGACCTATGGTATTGAACTATGGGGCACAGCATGTAGCACCAAAATAACAATCATACAAAGGGCGCAAAACTACATCCTCAGGCAAATATCAAATGCGCCATGGTTCATCAAAACAAAGGAAATCCTGAAATTCTTAACCTGCCAATGTTTAAAGAAGTGATTTGACTACTATGGCTCCAGCCACAAGTCACGACTACAAAAGCATCCAAATAAGCTTGCAGGACAGCTTACTATCCCTGAAACAATTCGTCGACTGAAGAAACGACGAGATCTCTTTGACGACAATAGTCGCTGAAGGTCGCACAGAGTCGCACTCTTTTGATTATTTCGCTCTCTGTCGATTTTTTGTGTGGTGTATACCGTGTATATTTAGAATAATACGTCTAACATCTGCTTGTAGCTCGTGGACACTTTCATACTGGTTCTTATAAACTAAATTTTTTACATAATCCCATAAAATCGACAGGGAGCGAAACAATCAAGAGTGCGACTTAATATTCAACAGGAAGGGACTCATTTTGAACATTTGATAAATTGATTAATTTTGTATTAAAAATATTAAAATTCATGTTTTTCCTTTTATTTCTGACACTATGTTATTTAGCAAAAAATAATCCTTATGATGAAGCCTTTCGATCGGTATGATAAAACTACAGGGTGATTATTTTTCTCGTGTAACGGGTTCGATTCCCGGTTCAACCATGTAATTATTTTAATATCTATGAATGCAGTTTAAATTTCTTTTTTAATTCAAATAATGTCTTCTTTCAGTAAAATGTTCCATCTACAATATTCAAGGCCCTCCATGTGGCATATGCTTGGGACGCCCTGTATAAAACGAAGGGTGGGCTCCGCTGGGAGTACTCTAGCACCCTACACGGCTACACATCATTTCATCTAAACCTCATCTGCTTATAGTCCACACGACTGATTGCAAGATACGAAAAGAAGGAACAAAAAAAGATGGGGGGTCTATGGATGTGCATTAAATTTAGTAGGTACCTACCTCATTAGTCGATTTTAGATTACCTATATCTGAAATTCAATAGATTTGTACCTTCTTCTTATTCGGTACGCTCTTGACAGAGCGGTCGTGATCGTTACGTACTCGTAGCAGTATTGGAAGGGGCAGATGTGATGCACTTCACGATATTTCGCCACCGCTGCCTGCTAGAGGTCATCCTGCTGCATTCGTTAATTGAACCCCCAATGGCAGACTTGATCTGGTCAGTCCAACGCCTGGGTGACCTTCCGCGTGGTCTAGTGCCTTCTACTTTCCCTTGAACGACAAGGCGTTCTATGGACTGATTGTCACGCCGGGAAACATGTCCGAAAAATGTCAGGATGCGAGATTGTACTATCGAGAACAGACGCTGCCTGATACCGAGTTCTTAAAGTATCGAGACGTTTGTGCGAAACTCGGTCCACGAAACCCCAAGCATTCTTCTCCAGCACCACATTTCCAGAGCATCTATTTTCTGCCTTTCCACATCTCGCAAGGTCCAGGTTTCAGCTGCGTAAAGAAATATGGAGAATATAAGCGTCCTCACGAGCCTGGTCTTCGTGGCTTTAGTTATGTTTCTATTCCTCCATATTTTCCGCATCTTGTCCATCGCTGTTCTTGTGATGCCCATACGTCGTTTGACCTCATCGATGCACCCGCCATTGTTCGAAATTAGAGCCCCAAGATGGATATAAGATTGGACCACGTTGCAATTCGCGATTTGGGTGACTTCAGGCGAATTATTCGTGGCACGGTTAACAATCATCACCTGGGTCTTGCTGCGATTAATTTTTAGTCCAAACGCATGGCTCACTCGTTCCATCTTTGACAGTAGCTCTTCCAAGTGTTGCGAACTGGTTGCAAATAAGGTGGTGTCATCTGCGTAACGCAAGTTTGCAATCTTGTATCCACCAATTGTTACACCATCCGTCCAGTCTTCCAAAGTGATACGCATTATTATCTCTGTGTACGCATTGAATAAGAGCGGTGATATAATGCACCCCTGGCGTACTCCGGCACTAGGATGGAAGTCACTTGACAGGACATCATCTGTGCGAACTGAGGCTGTGCCCAAAGCAAAGGAATATGGGCTTATTGAATTCTCTTGACTTCTCGATGATCTGGCGTACGATGAGAATTTGTTCTCGAGTGCCCTTCCCAAAGGCAAAACCGGCTTGTTCCGGAGCGATCTCCTTAAACAGGTAAGTTTTCAATCGCTCGTTGAGAATATGTAACATTATTTTGCTAGCGTTTGATATCAGAGCAATGAGGCGGTAGTTGTTACATTTCTTCGTCGAACCTTTCTTGTGCAGGGGTGTGAATACGGTATGTGTCCACTCTGAAGGCCAAACTCCTGTCTGCCATACCTTGTTGCAGATAAGATGAAACATCTGGTCGCCACGTACTCCTTTTTAGGGTTCCGTACCCAAAGGGTAAAAACGGAACCCTATTACTAAGACTTCGCTGTCTGTCCGTCTGTCTGTCACCAGGCTGTATCTCATGAACCGTGACAGCTAGACAGTTGAAATTTTCACAAATGATGTATTTCTGTTGCCGCTATAACAACAAATACTAAAAACAGAATAAAATTAATGTTTAAGGGGGGCTCCCATGGGGTGCGATGTCAGAAGTCCTCCACGTGTGTCTGGCGGCTGCTGGTCCCTCTCGATACGTCTGGAGGGAAGAGCAGCTGCTGGGCCGGTGCACCCTGGACGCGGCGGTATCCTTCTCCGGGGAATGAGAGGAAATGAGAGTTTCCTTTTATCCCCCGGGGAATGTGACCGCCGCGGCTAATGAATCTGACAAAGGTAGGGTCCTTTCAGGACCAACGGTGCGTTCCTCTGCGTGACCCTCTGTAAAGCAGAGGGCACAGCTGAGGAATGAGGGCGGGCTTGGTGTGCACTCACCCTGCCTCCGAGCAGACAGAGAAGGATCCGTCCTCCTCTGTCACCGCCAATCTCGTAATCTGGCTATCGAAGCGCTGTGGATCACATCTCGCGGTTTCGATAGGGGACCGAGGGTCTTGGCTTAACCGCCCGGACCGCGAGGTAGAAAACCTCTATAAAAAGTTACCCCGAATCCCAAGTGGCGACGCACCGCGAGGGGATGTATAGCTGACGGGTGTTCCATGGAACAAATCAGTCGCTAGTGCACTCCTCGCCAGGGTACCTGCAGACCCCCATGGCGAGTAACAAATACTTAAATCTGCTTATCTAGGGTAAAGGGGTCTCTGCCCAGATGGACTTTTAAATCCCCCATACTCGTGGGAACAATATGGAAAATACCAAAAAACCCAACACCGCCGGCAACGGCAAAGGAGAGGAGAGGAGGGATGCGGCGTCGGAGTCCGACATCGCATCCAGTGACGTGAGCGCGGGAGGCTCAGAGAGCTCCCGCCGCGTGAGGGCCGGGACGCCCGCGGAGAACAGTAAGTTCTTCCGCAAGTGACCCAGGCGGGATGGCGACCGGAGGTCGTCATCCGGAGAAGAGGAGGCCTCGGCCAGAAATATTCCCACCAACAAGCGTGGTGGGATCAGAGGCAGGGGGAGGGGAATATCTGCCCCCGAGAGGTCGGTGAGTCTCGCCGAAGAAGGGCGCCAACCGGGCACATCTGCTCGAGGGACTGGCGAAGAGGCAGGTGCACCTGGCGGCTCGGATGCGGAGCGTAAGGCCAGGTTCGCAAAGGCGGTGGAAGCCGCGATAAGGGGAGTGGCCTATAAAGTGAAGACGTCGTCGAAACTTAAGGCCATACCCGCGGCTTCCGCCTCCATCTTGGCGGCAGTGGAGGCCAACTTTGCGGGGCCTCCTCCTCCTCCTTCGTCAGAGGGAGATGTGGCCAAACTGCGGGAGGAGGTGGCCCACCTGACGGCCACCACGGAGCTTCTCCAACAGGAGAATGCCAAGCTCCAAGCGGACCTGGCCAGCCTGCGGGGGCGCGGCTCTCAAACTGGGGGCCAGACCCAGCGGCCTACCCAGCCCGAACCGGCGGAGAACCAGATCCTGAATCTGGTACGGAAGGAGCTGGCTGCCTTCGAACAGCGGTTCTCCGTCCTGGAGGGAAGGGTCCTGCGCCCCCCCCTGGGTGCAAACAGGGCAGCCGCGGGCCCGAGCACGGTGTCGTACGCGGCTGCCGCTGCGACTGTGGCACCCGCACCCGGACCGAGGCCGGCGAGCCACTCCTCCGGCAGGGCTGTGGCGGCCACCCCCGAAAAGCCGGCTCCGGCGAAACCGGCGCCGGTAAAGAAGGCGCCCAAGAGGAGGAAGGGCAAGGCAGTGGCACAGGCGGTGACTGTGCCGGCGCTAGTGCCAGCGGTGAGTGGGCCAGTGCCTGCGGCAGGCCAGCTGCCGCCGCCACCACCGCCCCCCCAGCCCCCGACACCTGCGGCTGAAGCCGGATGGCAGGTGGTCGGGGAGAAGAAGAAGGGGAGGAAAGCGGCCAAAAAGGCCCGAAATGCGGAGCGGCAGCGCCAGCACAGGGCGGGAAAGATCGCGGCTAGGCTCCGCGCCCCGAAGACCACGGCTGTAGTGATCACACTACAGCCGGACGCGGAAAAGAGGGGCGTGTCTTACCGCGATCTCCTAGCGAAGGCAAAGGAGACGGTGGATCTGGGGGAGCTCGGGTTCACCGGGGGCCTCCGGCTTAAAGTCACCGCGACGGGAACTCGGTTGCTGGAGATCCCCGGGGAAACTAGTGGCTCGTCCGCTGACGCTCTGGCTGAAAAGCTCAGAGCGTCCCTAAACGCGGACGAGGCCCGAGTGTCCAGGCCCGTCAGATGCGCAGACCTGCGCATCCTGGGTCTAGATGACTCGGTGACCGCGGAGGAGGTGGTGGCCGCCGTCACCAGGTCCGGAGGGTGCCCTGCCGATCAGGTCAGGGCAGGCACCCTTCGCCCGGACTCCACGGGCATGCGAACCGTCACGGTGAGCTGCCCTGTGACGGCGGCCAAGACTATTGTGGAGGGCCGTAGGCTACTGGTGGGCTGGGTTTCAGCGCAGGTGAAGTTGCTGGAACCCAGACCTCTGAGGTGCTACCGATGCCATGTGGGACACCATGTGTCGGTGCAATGCGCCTCGGAGGTCGACCGCAGCGGCCTCTGCTTCCAATGCAGTAAGCCCGGTCACACATCCGCGATTTGCTGCGACACGCCGCACTGTGCTGCATGTGCGGCGGCCGGCAAGCCAGCTGATCACCGGGTTGGGAGCAAGGCCTGCGCTGCACCCACCAAGACCAAGGCCAGAGGCAGGGGAGGGCCCTCCACCGCCACCACCACCACCGTCGCCACAGCCGCAGCCGCAACCGCAGCCGCTGCCACTGTCGCCGCCACCGCCGCCGCGACAATTGTGCCCGTAGAGGGGCCCTCACAGGGGGCCCGAGTAGAGGAAGCGGTAATGGAATGCCAATAACGGCGCCATTACGCTTCCTCCAAGCGAATATCAACCACTGCGCCTGCGCTCAGGATCTGTTGCTCCAGAGCATGGCGCAGTGGTCGATTAACATCGCTGTGGTCGCTGAGCCGTATTTTGTCCTGCCCAGGGAAGACTGGGTGGCAGACCTTAGCGGCTCAGTGACCATAGTGTCGTCGGCCGCCGCCGGTACCCCGACCCTTGAAGGTGTCAGGAGGGGTCGGGGGTGCGTAGCAGCCCGGTTCGGGGAGATCGTAGTGGTGGGAGTCTACTTCTCCCCGAACCGAACTCTCGCCGAGTTCCACAACTCTCTCGCAGAGTTGGTTGTCGTCATCGGGAACCATTCCCTCCCCGTGGTTGTCCTCGGGGACTTCAATGCCAAGAACTTGGCTTGGGGTTCTCGTTGCACAGACGTGCGGGGAAGGATGGTGGAAGACTGGGCCCTGGAGAAGGGCCTGGTTGTCCTAAATCGGGGTTCTGTCCCCACGTGTGTGCGGAGGGCGAGTCGGTGGTGGACATTTCGTTCGCTAGCCCCACTCTGTCGCCGCGTGTCGTTGACAGGCGTGTCATGGAGGGGGTGGAGACCCATTCCAACCACCGGTACATCCGGTTCGACGTCTCCACCCAGAACTCAAGCGCGCCGGTCCAACAGGCCCCGAGTGGTCCGCGCTGGGCGCTGAAGCAGCTGGACCGGGAGCTCCTCCTGGAAGCCTCGATCGTGCAGGCCTGGGTGACATCACCGGACAGGCCTGCCGACGTTAACAATGAAGCAGGGTGGTTCCAGGAGGCCATGTCTGACATCTGCGACGTGGCAATGCCCCGTGTTCGGCCAAGAAGCGCCCGGCGTCAGGTGTACTGGTGGTCGCATGAGCTGACATCTCTGCGCAAGGCGTGCGTGGCTGCACGACACCTGTACGCCAGGCATCGCAGGCGCAGCCATTGAGGCGGAGCTTTATGAGGGGTACAGAGCGGCGAAGACCGCCCTCCGCGAAGCGGTCCTGCGGGCCAGGGATCAGGCCCGCGAGGAGTTGCTGGGGACTCTCGACAGAGATCCGTGGGGGCGCCCTTACAAGTTGGTGCGGGACAAACTCCGCCCCTGGGCGCCCCCACTGACGCAGAGTCTCCGGCCTGAGCTCGTGGAGGACGTGGTGAGCACTCTGTTCCCTTCGCGAGGGGAACACCCACCCCCGCCTATGGCTCCGCCGCCTGCGGTGCTGGAAGCGGATCATCGGGACGACGACGACGACACTCCGGAGGTGACTGGGGTAGACCTGGGAGTGGCGGTACGCAGGCTCAGTGCCAAAAATACCGCCCCGGGACCCGACGGCTTGCCTGGCAAAGCCTGGGTCCTGGCCTTGGAGGCTCTCGGGCCCCGACTGGAGGGGCTCCTAAGCGCATGCTTGGAGAGAGGCCAGTTCCCGCTTCGTTGGAAGACGGGGAATCTGGTCCTCATCCGGAAGCCGGGGCGCCCTGCGGACTCTCCGTCCGCATACCGGCCCGTGGTGCTGCTCGACGAGGTGGGCAAGCTCTTTGAAAGAGTCATTGCAAACCGCCTCGCCGAGCACCTTGCGGGGACTGGGCCGGACCTTGCGGAACACCAGTTTGGTTTCCGCAAGGGGCGCTCTACGGTGGACGCCATCATGCGCGTGAGAGCCCTCACGACGGGGGATGCGGTGTCCAGGGGTGGAGTTGTCTTGGCGGTGTCTCTCGACATCGCCAACGCCTTCAACTCCATGCCCTGGAGCTGCATTAGGGAGGCACTCCGGTATCACCGGGTGCCGACCTACCTCCGTCGAGTGATCGGGGACTACCTGACGGACAGAGCCGTCATCTACCCCGGTCGCAGCGGAGAATGGAACCGGCGAGAGGTGTCGTGCGGTGTTCCGCAGGGATCGGTCCTAGGGCAGTCCTTGTGGAACATCGGTTACGACTGGGTGCTGCGCGCCGACCTTCCTAGTGGTGTCAGCGTAGTTTGCTACGCTGACGACACGCTGGTGCTGGCCCAGGGGAGGTCGCACGAGGCGGCGGCCGAAGCGATGACACGCGGGGTTGCGACAGTCGTTGAGAGGATCCGGGAACTGGGTCTCGAGGTGGCATTGCACAAGTCCGAGGCCATGTGCTTTCATGGGCCTCGGAATGCGCCACCTCCGGGATCCTTACTCACGGTAGGAGGGGCACCGCAAGTGGCCCGCTTGAACCCGGAACATGAGGAGTGCGAGTTGTTCTATCAGAACAACACAGGTCGACTCCGTTCCGGTCGGCTCGTAACACGGTTGCCTTTTGTTGCAGTTCGACCACCTCTCGGCGAGTCCAGACCTATGGCCGAGAAGAGATTGTTGGCGATGGAGCGCCGTATGGCCAGGGATCCGGTGCTGCGGCAGAAATATTTAGATTTCATGCGTGAGTACGCAGACTTGGGACACATGTCGGTGTCAAATTTGGATTGGCGCTCAGTTGAGCATTACTTTCTGCCGCATCACGCGGTCCTCAAGGCATCCACCGGTAAGCTGCGCACAGTGTTTGATGGGTCTGCGCGGACTTCCTCTGGTGTCTCTTTGAATGATTGCTTGCACTCCGGCCCCAAATTGTTGAGGGACCTTTGTGATGTCATCACGTCTTTTCGTCGTCATCAAGTAGTCTTTGTGGCTGACATCAAAATGATGTTCCGGCAAACGGTTATTCACCGGGATGACAGACGTTATCAGTTGATCCTGTGGCGAGAGAATCCCCGGGACCCCATGGTTGTTTATGAGCTCAACACGAATACGTACGGCCTTCGATCGAGCCCCTTTGTTGCTATTCGTTCGCTTTGGGAGCTCGCGGACCGAGAACGCTTGAAGTTCCCTCGGGCGTCCGCCATCTTGAAAACGGACTTGTATGTTGATGACGTCTGCACTGGGGCTTCCACGGTTGAGGAAGCTATCCTGTTGCGTGACGAGTTGGTTCAAATTTTGGATTCCGCTGGCTATGAGTTGCGTAAGTGGGTGTCCAACTCGCCAGCACTGTTGGAAGATGTGGAAGAGGATCATAAGCAGGATCCTCATTTGTTTGAAAATGCTGACAACCCTGCTATGTTGGCCGTTCTCGGCGTTCAGTACCGACCAGTCCAAGACACCTTTACGTATGATGTCGATTTGGAGTCACCACACACTTGGACTAAACGACTGGTATTGTCTACTGTCGCGAGAACCTTTGACCCGAATGGTTGGATATGCCCGGTATTGTTTTGGGCGAAATGTTTTCTCCAGCGCCTTTGGACCGCGGAACTTGGTTGGGATGAGCCACTTCAGGAAACCCTTTTGGAAGATTGGCTCCAATTTGTATCCGCACTTCCTGCGGTCAACGAGGTCGCGTTACCACGCGCTATCCTCCCCCCTGGGAACTATACTGCTACCCTTCATGGGTTTTGTGACGCATCTTCGCACGGTTATGCAGCTGTTGTTTATCTGCGCACCGTCAGCGCGACAGGCCAGGTGAAGTTGTCACTGATCATGGCCAAGAGCAAGGTGGCCCCCCTCCGGACGGCATTGACCATCCCTAAGCTAGAGTTGTCAGGGGCGGCGCTTCTTGTGCGTCTCTTGAATCACGTTGCTCAAACTTTAGGTGGATCTGTGAACATTCGGAATTCTTACGCCTGGACGGACAGTCAAATTGTTTTGTGTTGGTTGAAGACGTCCGTCCACTCCTTGGAGGTCTTTGTTGCGAACCGAGTGTCACAGATACAAAATTCCGAAACGCCTTTGATTTGGAGGCACGTGCCTGGAGACTTGAACCCCGGCGACGTAGCCTCACGTGGGTGCATAGCCCCCCGCCTGATTGTGCACCCCCTTTGGTGGGGACCGGATTGGCTGACTCGCCCCGAGGATGATTGGCCTCGAACGCCAGTTTTGATGTCGGATCCTTTGCCCGGGCTTAAGGTGCTCGCTGTTGGGACGAAGGACCCTCCGTTTGATCCTGATATTTTGTTGAACCGATACAGCTCCCTCGACAAATTGTTGAACGTTACCTCGTGGATCAGGCGTTTTGGTCACAATGCTAGGAATCCAGGGGACAAGCGCCTGTCACCGGTTCTCTCTCCTCAAGAGCGACAGGAGTCACTCCTCCTGTGGGTTCGCTCTGTGCAGGCCGTACACTTTGAGAAGGAGATCGAGACCTTGAAGTCCGGTAGAGTTAAGTTGTCGGGAGCCGTTAGTAAGTTGAACCCCTTTTTGGATGAAACGGGTCTTTTGCGTGTAGGAGGACGGTTGAGGCACTCTAGCCTTCCTTATGGGATCCGTCACCCCATTTTGTTGCCCAAGGCGGGCCATTTGATTAAATTGTTGGTGACTGATCGTCACATTAAGAACTCGCACGCCGGTTGCAATGCGCTGTTGGCCATTCTGCAGCGAGAGTTTTGGATTTTGTCGGCTCGTCGTACCATTCGTAGCATCGCCTTCCGTTGCATACCGTGCTATCGGACTAAGGCCCCAACGATGCAGCCCCAGATGGGAGACTTGCCTGCTGATCGTGTCAATGAGGCGAGGCCCTTTGCAGGCGTAGGAACGGACTTTGCTGGTCCCTTTTCGATAAAGACGTCTACCCTTCGCAATAGTAAAATTGTCAAGGCTTATTTGTGCGTATTTGTCTGCCTGTCAACTAAGGCAGTGCACTTGGAGCTGGTATCCTCCCTCTCTACGGAGGCCTTTGTGGCAACTTTGGATAGATTTACGTCTCGCCGTGTGTTACCTTCTCTGATCAGGTCTGATTGCGGTACCAACTACAAGGGTACAAGTAACTATTTGAAAGAAGTGTATGACTTTCTTAATGAGAGCCAGGTTGACATTGGTAACAAATTGGCCCGTCGAGGGGTCACTTGGTTGTTTGACCCGCCAGCCTGCCCCCATTGGGGAGGTATTTTTGAGGCCGCGGTGAAAGCGGCAAAGGGACTCTGGCGGAGATTGTTGGGAGACACCGTTCTCACCTTTGAGGAATTAGCTACGGTATTTTGTCGCATTGAAGCGGTACTAAATTCGCGTCCATTGTGCCCGCTCTCTTCGGACCCGAACGATTTGGAGGCCCTAACCCCGGGCCATTTCTTGATTGGACAGCCACTTGTCGCTCTGCCTGAGTACCCTTTTGTTGATGTGAGCCAAAATCGGCTATCGCGGTTTCAGTTGGTGCAACAGCTCACTCAGAGCTTTTGGAAGCGTTGGAGCTTAGAGTATCTGCACATCCTCCAGCAGCGCGTCAAGTGGACTGATAAAACTCATCCGCCCAAGATAGGAGACCTCGTCCTTATTAAAGATGCCAACCTTAAGCCTCTGTATTGGCGCCGGGGGCGCATTCTCAATTTGGTGGCTGGCACCGACGGGGTACCTCGTTTTGCTGAAGTTTTAGTGGATGGATCGGTTATGAAGAGAGCGGTCGCAACCTTGTCAAGACTGCCAATTGATTAGCGGACGGGACGGCCCGTCCGGGGGGGGTAGATGTTTCATCCACCAAGTTTCTGAACGCACCCTTTTGACGTTTCAGTTGTCAGTGCGATGACGTTTGCTTGTCTGTGCCATATTGGTTTGGAAAAAGCTTGCTCCCGTGGTCTTGTATTTTGATGCACGCTGTTTCGTGTAATTATTGATTGAAACTTTGAGTTAATGGTAATCCGATACCATCTGGATCGGTGTTTGATATTTTGTTGATAATTGAGTGAAAATTGAGAAATCTCGCCATTTTGGGTCATGACCACGAGTAATTTGTTGGTTAAGTACCTAGCCGGCTTTGTCATTTGGACGCCGGTAATTTCCTAAATTCAGTGCTGAACTATTGTACATCCCCGATTGGGTTAGCAAACCGGGATAAAATTCAGTTGCACATTGGTGAAAAGTGCCACGTGTGTGATCAGAAGGTTTGTCGGAAACGTCGGTACGCGCTGTGGGGAGCCCTTTGGTTACTGTCGAATCTACATGACCGTACAAACACAACACAAGCATTTACACTTACACCCCACTCAGATACGACGTGACCAGGGAATACGTCACATCACCGGTACCAACGTGATGGTAAGTGTATCTAATAGGTGTTTTCACTTTGTCGATTGGACAAATATTATTTTGATTAGGGCTCCGCGTAATCGCGGACATCGTGAGTATGTTTGTGCAGTCTCACACAATCTAATAAGTGTTTTTTTTTTAAATATTTCATATTTGTTATTACAAATTATTTTATTTATTACTCTGAGTAGTACCTGTGGTGATACGTTCATTATTGTGAGGTACTCTAAGAACCAAAAAACCGTAAGTATTGTCTGGTTTAAAATATTTTATGTTATCTAACGTTAGGTAGGAAACTAAATGGAAACAATGTTGGTATGTTTTTTTATGCAATTTTTAGATAAAAAGACATGTGAAGATATATAGATATACTTAACATTGTATATTTGAAACTTTTATTTTAGACAATATTTTATTACCTACTTGTATATGTTGGTCACTCGGCTCGTTATTGGGCTAAATCTCTAAAGCTCTCACAATATGTATCTAGTATATTCTGAGATCAAAGTAACTATCGTATTTCTCAAGGTCAATGACACCTTCGGCTTCGGCTTCCGCTTCGGCCGAAGGTTTTGGTGAATACCGATTAATCGGCTTCGGCTTCGGCTTCGGCCAGAATTGCACATATGGTCGGACACTAAAAACCACTGATGAACTTCTTGCTTCTTTATTGGGAAGAGTGTTTCCTTATAGCTGTCTTGCCGACTACTGTGTCGGTAGAAGACTCGGCCGGAGAACTCGCTGCTGCCCAGTAGTGGGCTGCGGCTGGCGGGGTATGGGCATCGCCCTTTGTCCCGCGGCATCATCTGTACCCGTAGACGTACGGGTACCGTCAGTGGTGCGGCCATGTAGGCCTCGGCCAATGGCGAGCGCGCTTGCGCCGCTCGCCTGTGAGTTAGTGTCATTTTGTGTCGGTAGAGGCGCCACGGTGTTAACCGTATCTTCACGCCGCCTCGGCGGTCTGTCACCGCTAGGTGGAACTCCCGGTGCCCCGGGAGAAGCCCAGCGGGTGATGACCAGCCAGAGGCGGCTGGGGCTGCCCCTACCGGGCGATGGGCCCCCGCCCACAACGTTATCGATGTATGTATGTGTGAGCGGTATTGTGTTGTGTAACACCGCTCATGTTAACGAGTAGATAGCGAGCCCGCGCCGCTATCTGTCGCGTGAGTCAAATGTATGTGGAGTCATGTGTGTCTGGGGTGGGGGGTGAGTGCCGCGCCTATATTAACTTAGAACGCGGCATTTCACCTATGTGTGAGTACTGTAGTGTTGTGGAGTCTGTTTGTACGAGTATGTCGCGTGTAGGTGAAGCTACATACTCGGGAGTCAAGTCCGGTGGGTGACGTCACACGTCCGTCACGAGGTCGCGTGGTAGGCGCCTGGGGTGGCGCGGGGGGCGCCCCGCGTCAGGCGGGCGCGTGTGCCATGGCGCTATCTGAGCGATATGGGGCCAGGCAGAGGCGTCGGCGCGCGCGAACATGTTGGACGCGAGGCGCCGGCTGAAGTCCTCCAGGCTCTCAATGTTGAGGTCCCGCTTGACGACTGTGTTCCTCACGTAGCGAGGGGCGGCGACGATCTTTCTTAGGGTGATGTTCTGCTGGGCTTCGAGGTTTTTTCTGCTCTTCTCGCTCGTGAGGGCGAGCCAGGCTGGGGCGGCGTACGTGAGCAGCGGGCGGATGTACGTTTTGTACACGCCCAGCTTGGCACGCAGCGGGAGGCGGGATGAGAGCACTGGGTGCAGCAGGAAGCGGGCGCTCCTGCATCTTGCGACGACCGTGCGGACGTGTGGCGCCATGGAGAGCCGACTGTCGATGGTGACTCCCAGGTACTTGGCCTCACCATGCCACTCGACGTCGGCTCCCTGTAGTTTCAAGGGTGGTGGCTTCTTGCAGCCGCCGACAGTCAGTGCCTGTGTCTTACCCACATTCACCGACAACCTCCATTTCGACAGCCATTCTGGCAGAAGATCTAGCACGCGCTGCATCTTGACGGCCGCGTGGTGCACGTTGAGCGAGGTGGAGAGGTACGCGGCGTCATCGGCGTACAGCGCGAGCGTGGTGTCCGGAGTAGTGGGGATGTCGTCGGTGAAGCATGAGTAGCACCACGGGGAGACACAGCTGCCCTGCGGCACTCCAGCTGCGATGCGACGGGCGCTTGAAATTGCACCGTCCACCACCACCCTGAAAGTCCTGTCTGAAAGAAAAGAGGAGACCACCTGGAGCAGACGACGAGGCGCGTCTGTCATTGACAGTTTGTACAGCAGACATGCCACACTCTGTCAAATGCTTTTTCCATGTCGAGGAATACTGCAACTGCTCGCTCCTTCTTGTTCAGCGCCGCCGTGAGCAGGTGCAGTACCCTCGACAGCTGGAGCGTCGTTGAGTGCTCCGAGCGAAACCCAAACTGCTCGGGGCGTGGCTTCACGTGGTGTTGAAGGTGTCGCAGCAGGAGCTGTTCAAACACCTTGGAGATGCTGGATAGGAGTGTGATGGGCCGGTAGCTCTCCGGCTTCAGGACTTCCTTGTGAGGCTTGGGCAGCATGATGACGCGCCCCTCCTTCCACGCGGCCGGGAAAACCCCGGTGCGTAATATTCCAGTGAACAAGCGCGCTAGCGCCGCCGCCGCTACCGTTCTGTACGGCAGGTGGCGCAGCGCGGTGTTGGTAATTTTGTCCGCCCCCGGAGCCTTCTTCGGCTTTGTTCTCAGGATGGCGCGTCTGACTGCACAAGGCGAGAAGAATATTGGGTCTTCATCGTGAGCTACCGGCGAGGCGAAGTACTCTCCAAGGTGCCTCTTGTCGGTAGAAGAAAATGGCCCTATTTTTATTTATACAGAATTTTCTAAGTAATTGACCAATCAGAACCGATAACAAATTTCCAAAAATCGCGGGAATAACTAAAAACCAATGAAAACATAACAAAAAAGCGGGAAAACATTGTGCAAGTTACCATAAGTACTACGAAACTTGACTGTAACGAGAACCGCGTGACAATATTCGCGTTTTTACCCGACTGCGCGACGCAAAGGAGGCTAATGTGTTTATCAGTCTATGTATGTATGTATGTTTGTTTCTATGTGGCGTTCTAGAGGCCAAATGCGTAGGCCGATTTTGATAATTCTTACGTCAATCGATTCGTCTTAACCCTGCGAGTGTACTTAAGAAGTAACAGTAATCAAAATTCACCACGGCGACAACCAGACGCCATATTGTCAATATGAAAAAAAAAAAAAAAAAAGTTGATGAACTATGTCGAGTGGGGTGTCGTTGAATAGGTATTTTAAAATCATCTTTAGGTTCCTTATATCATTTTTCATTATAAATAAAAGTTTAGGATATATAACGATTTAAAGTTGTTTAACAAAGCAATCATTCTCGCTAATTCTTACTTATTGATTTAAGTTTTTATTTCAAGTATTAACTATATACAAATTATAACGAAGTCAATGAATCGTAACTAAAAAGTATAAAATAAACAATAATTGTGGTGTTCACATAGAAACACTATAGTTAGGGTTTACAATAAAACCACCAAATTATCAGTAAGTAGATGAACTCTAAGGCTACGTGTGCTCGCTGCCCGGGATAAGTGTGGACTAGTCAAACAACGGAACCTCTTAGCTCGCGCTACGTTTATTAGTATATCACAATAATAATTTAAAGAAAAACCAAAAACCCGACTGCGTAAAAACTAATTTTAAAAAATACGTGAAAGTTGTCCTGAAAAAATCTAATAAGTCCGTCAGTTACATTATTAAAAAATATTTGGCACATATTTTTCTTTTGTTACTAAACCAAAATTGACGAAATACGACACTTTTAAAATTCTCAATACGCTATAATTCTCCGTGTTATTATTCGCCGTGTATATATTCGCCGTGCTATAATTCTTAGTGCGTTATGGTTGTGAGTTTGTGACGTCACGAGCCCCCAGTCCCGAGTTTTGATGCGTTTTATCTTTGTCAATATTCAATGATTTACAAAAACCAAAAATACGTATCCATTATTTTTCAATACTATACTGACGGACTAAACAGATTTGCAATTGATTGATGGTGGAATAGTTTCCACCATACCAACGGTACCAAGGTGTGACTGACACTGGCATGGCCTCCATCAGGGATTTTAATTTTGATAACACAAAATAAATGTCGATAATTAGTCGAAATTTGTCGCCAAATATCAGAATTTGTTGGTCACTGGTTCAAAAGATGTAAGGGTTTATAGGTGGCCGATCTGGAGAGAGTCTCCCCAGTTTGGCCGAATTTATATCTCAAAAACTAGTGCACCTAGCGAAGATCTGTTTTCTCCCATATTTTGTCGCCCATTAGTCGCAATTTGTCGCCAAGTCACAGATTTAATCGGGTCTTAGTTTAGAAGATATAATGAGTTCAATTAGTAGTAAAGTAGGTATAGTCCAAGAGCTACTACTACTACTACAACAGCCCATAACGTCCACTGCTGGACATAAGCCTCTCCCATGATGTGAGGAATTTGCCATAATATCCACGCTTGGCAGGCGGATGGAGATCGCAGTGATGAAAGACTAACAGAAAACGCTGCTGCCCATTCTCTGGTCTACGGAGGCGCAAGGTGTTCTGCCTTAGACATTAGTCGCCTTATACGACATACGACTAGAGCTAGATCAAATGAACTCTCTAAATTCTTTTGATCTAGCTCTTGGACTATACTTACTAATTAAATCGACACTGGTGTCGATTCTGTTGTGCATAAACTAAACTTAAATTATGCTATTGCTATTTTTTCTCTCTAATAAAACGAGAAAAAGACGGACGTAATTTAGAGCTGTCAAATTTAGTTGGAACTAATATTTCTATACAAATGAAGGGTGCACGTAAAAACATGTCGACTAAAAACCCTTCATTGTCACTACCATTAACAGTTCCATAATGGTGTTGTTTTTTATAACCACTACTTCCATTTTTAAAGAATTTAAAAATAATGGAACTAGTGTTGATTTTTTTTATCTCTAGTTCCACTAGTAAGATTAAGGCCCAGCGCACACCGCTGGAAGCGCAGCGCAGCGCATTTCCTTAAAACGCGCGGGTGGATCCGCGGGCCCCGAGCGGCGCTGAGAGCTGAGAGCGGAGAAAAGCGCGGCGCAGCTACTCCGAGCGCGCCCATTAGTAGTGCTGTTCGATACTTTTGTACAGATAACTCGCTCTCGTAGTGCAGCGGAGCGCAGAGGAGCGCGGCGGAGCGCAGAGCAGCACAGCGGTGACTGGAGCAGTCGCGCGCATGCTCTTGTAGTAGCTTGAGGGCGCTCGAGTACCGCGTGTGAAATTATTCTTATATTGACCGTATATCAAGGTAGTTAAGGTGTATATTAAATTGTTGTCTTCAAATGCGCTGCGCTGCGCCTCCAGCGGTGTGCGTTGGGCCTTACAGTTCCATGATGGAACTACTGTTGTGTTTTATAATCACTTGTTCCATTTTGAAATAATCTGAAAATAATGGAACTAGTGTTGATTTTTTTTACCACTAGTTCCACATTATTATTTTAGGCACTTGTGAAATTTGTTAGGGGTGGAAACACACTAGAGGTAAAAACACTTACACTTACTTATCTCTTAGTTCATAGCTATAGCCGTCCCTTTCTCGCACTGCCTTGTAGTAAAAGATAGCAATAGCCTAAATTAAGTTTAAATTGTGCACAACAGAATCGACACCACTGATAAATTTCGACTAATTAGGTGACTAATTTTTTGTTTTATCAAAATTAAAATCCCTGATAGTGGCCAAGCCAGTGTCAGTCACACGGTACCAATGCAGGCCCGGATCTAGGGCGGGCAAGCCGGGGCCCATGCCCCGGGCCGCAAGTTTAGAGGGCGGCCAAATTCACACTTTACAGACGAATGGACAACTCATAATTTATTTACTATGACCACAGAATAAAATTAAATAATAGTACAAGTACAGAGAGCGTGGAGTGAGACGCGCTGCACGAACATTTATTTGCGAGGCGCGTAGGCATAGTTCAAAATACGCGCCCCCTCGCCCGCAGGAATCGCAGATCGCGGCAGCACGCGTCTGGTTACCGTGCGTGCGAAAGGGCTATATTCGAAAACTCCCTCGTCGATCTCTCTCCGCGCCAGTGTTTTGTTTTACAAATGTGTGTTGTTTGTTTATGTTTATTATTTACTGAAATTTAGTACGTGTCGATCAACCGAAGTTAATACTGATTGTATTAGTGTCGCATCAATAAATCTATCACAGCTCATCGATCGCCTTTTTAATTAAGTAAGTATTTATCATAACTATCTTATGCTTTTTAAAGTTACTAGGTTTTTCATATAAAAATGTAGGTAATACGTGCAATCACTTACGTCGTCAATTCGTCGTTATTTAAACTATTAGGTACTTAAATTTTTTACGTCGTGGGCGTCGTGCGTGTCATGTTTTGTTTTAATATTCCAGCTATTAATTCAACACAATGCAATGCAGCAGTTTTATTATTTATTTGATAGGCCGCCGTCGACGCTGTGGTACCTATAACTCGGGCAGTTGTTGCCACGCGCTCGCGCACTCAGCGATACCATTACTCCGCTCGTAAATTTAGTGAAATTGTAGTCAGATCGTAGTACCTACGTTGTGTCGAGTTGAAAATTTAATAGTTCCATGCAATGATCTTCTTTCCCGGTCGATTTATTTACCAAAAATATTTATTACATTGAAATGTTTTCAGCAAGGAATTTGATTATTTTTGTTTCCAGGTTGTAATTATAAGCGCGCCAAGAAAAAAGCTATCGGGAGCGGAATATAGGAAAAAGGCTAAATGTAAGGAGTTGCAGGGAAAACAATGTGCAGATAATATGAAAAATTGGCTTCGCAGGGGGGGTGAGTCGGGGTGACCCGTCAGTATCTGCTGCAACTTCCGAAGTTGATATTCAGTTAGAGGATGTTTCTCGCACTTTGCCTGAACAAACGGATCAAGATTTTTCACTGTCTGATTTCACAGTGCAAACTTCACCATCTTTATCGATGTGCGAAGAGCAACCAGAACAACTTGAAAAAACAAAGCCAGAATACGAAAGATCTAAATCTCCGCACTCGAATTCGGATGAACTGCAAAAAACCGGATTTGGTTTGACGGACCCAGGCAATTGGCCAGGGGTGGAAAAAATTACTGACCAACAACGGTCTTACTTTAGCAATCAGGCTGTATTATTAGCAGAAAATCACCCTGAAAACATTGAATTTAAATCTACTGAACGCAATGGCAGACATTTAACATCTTCTATGTGGTACAGGACGTTGGCTAATTGCAAAAGGGTTAAAAGATCTTGGCTTATATTTTCTAAGAAAAAAAATGCAACTTTTTGTGCGTGCTGCAAGATTTACCACAAATCGTCTTCTACTGCCACATCTGCATTGTGTTCAACAGGGTTTATTAATTGGAAAAAAGTTTCAGAGAGATTAACCAAACACGAGGCAACTCAAATGCACAAAGAGTGTTTCATCAAGTGGAAAACACGGGTACAACAAATGAAATCATGCCAGGGTATTGATCAAGACATTGAGAGAGTAATTCACTCAGAGAAAGAAAAATGGAGACAGATCCTGCGTATTGTTATGGATGCAGTATAGTATCTATCCACAAACTGCCTTTCTTTTCGCGGGTCTCACGAAACTCCTAGCGATCTCATCACACAATGCCCTCAGCCTATATAGTCAAGGTAACTTCTTGAACTTAATTTCCCGGCTGGCCAAACATAATTCAACTCTTAAGTTTCAATTAGAACATTTAAAAAAGGGACAAGTATCATATTTATCGAAGACAATACAGAATGAAATAATTGACATAATGGCAAAAACAGAAATAGCATTTTAAATGACATCAAAGAAGCCAAATACTACACGATAATGTTAGACTGCACTCCAGATGTATCCCATACAGAACAAATGAGCCAGGTAATTCGATATGTAAAAAGAACTGGCGATGTGTGTGAAATAAGAGAAAGTTTCATTGATTTCATAGAAGTTGCTGGAAAAACAGGAGAGGACATTTGTCAACAGATTTTGGAAAAATTGGCAGTTGATGGTTTAGATATTAGACAATGTCGTGGCCAATCTTATGATAATGGGTCCAATATGGCCGGCATCCATAAAGGAGTGCAAGCCAGGATCGCAGAAAAGAATGAGCTGGCAGAGTTCGTACCGTGCTTGGCTCACTCCTTAAATCTTGTAGGTGTTCATTCTGCCTCATCATGCCAGGAAGCTATAAACCTTTTTGGACTGATTCAAAAAGTATATTGCTTTTTTGTTGGTTCCACTTCTAGGTGGGACATTATGAAAAAATACGTTAAAACAAATTTAAAAGGAAGTAGCCAGACGAGATGGTCGGCGAAACATGTTTCTGTGAATGCCCTATTAAATAATTTGCCGGAAATAGCGGAAGCCTTAGAAGAAGGAAACTAAGGAAACTTCTCATGCTCCAGAAGCAAAGTACGAGGCAGGTCATCTCTTAACTGCTCTAAAGAATTTTAAATTTATTCTTAATTTAACTATTTGGGCGAATATTCTCCGCGAAATTAATCGAGTGAATATAGAAATTCAGAAAGAAGATATTATCCTTGCCCGTTGCATCGCATGGTCTCCTTAAAACATTGGAAAAAATGAGACAAAATCCAATGGAATATTGGATAAAAGAGGCTGGAGAAGTTGCTGAAAAAAGTGGTGTTGACCCTATTTTGCAAAACAAACGAATTCCGAAACGTAAAAAACATTTCGATGAGATGTGTGAAGACGAATTACAAACACTCCAACCTGTTCAACTATTTTCTAAAGAAATAATGATGGTATTTGATCGAATCATATCAGAAATTAAAAAGAGGTTTGATTGTGCTACCATGCTGAATTTGAATTTTGCTTTTCTTAATGGTACTAATATTTTAAAAATGTCAATCGAAGAACTGCAAAAGTTTGGAGCAGATCTGGCACGAAAGTACGAGCGAGATTTAAGCGCCGTTGAATTCTGCCAGGAACTCTACGTTTTTAAAGAGCAAGCTCCGCTTTTATTTGGTGACATAGAAAAGTCTAAGTGTACGAACACAGTGGCCGCTCGAATCGAGCGTGCGGCGGGACGGCGCGTGCAGCGTTCATTTCTTTTTTTTTTTTTTTTTAGGAGGGACCACTCGCAGACACAACACGTTAAGGTTGTCAAACTGCTTAACCGGACTATCCTGTGGTGGCCAAAAATTACTTTAAGGCCCCCCAGCCAGGGCTTACAAACTAGGATTTTCAATTAAATGAACAACACTAAGGGCACTCCCTGTGGAGTTCGGGCCTCGGCTTAGTGAGTCATTGAGGGAGGGCAGCAAGGGTGGCTGGGTCGGATTATTATTTAGTGAATTTAAAGCTACATGCTCAGCGGCGCGGGCTGGCTCGTCGAGCAAGGGTCGGTCGGTGATGCTACAGGGGGGTCGCGCTCGCGGTACGTCACGGTGGCGGGGTCGGTTTCGAGTTCGCGGTTTGTATCTGTGTTTGTTGTTTTTAGGTAGAGTGCTACTTTCCCTACAGCTTTCTTAAATGAGGGTGGTGGGGTCATCGGGAATGAGTAGTGTATGCCTGGGGCGGCGAATTTTGGAGATTTTAGATGGGGCATAATGGGCGGCTGAACAGATCAAGGGGTTGGTATGCTTCTCGGCCTTATCAAAGAAACTCTTAGAAAGACGTTTCATGAACTGTTGAATGGTTGGGATTTTAAGATCTACGTGAAGTTGCTCGTTCCTAAGGTACCACGGTGAGCCCGTAGCCCTTCGGAGAAAACGGTTTTGTAGGGTCTGCATCCTGTGGATTAAGTAGGGTTTTGAGTGCGCGAAAACGGGGCACGCGTATGTCATGATAGGCCGAATGCACGCGGTGTAGATACGCAATTTGCACTTAAGTGACAATTTGCTGCGTGCATTCAGCACATAGTGGAGCCTACCGGGAGCGAAGGCGGCACGCGAGCGTACCGTCCTTATGTGCTCTCGAAAGTTTAGGCGTTGGTCTAAGATGACCCCCAAGTATTTGGCTTGCGTCTCCCAAGGGATCGGCTTGTCAAACATGGTGATCGGACTAGGGTTCGGAGGAACAGAGTGGTGGGGCCTGGTGAAAAGTACCGCCTGGCTCTTGTCGGGATTGACTTCTATTCTCCATCTCCGGAACCAAGCGCCTAAGGCGTTTGCGGAGGTTTGGAGAGTGCTGGCGATTCTTGAGGGACTCCTTCCAGAGCAATAAATGGCCATGTCGTCAGCAAAAAGGGCTAACTGGGCTGTATTACTCTTTGGGATGTCGCTAGTGAACAGCGTGAATATTAATGGTGATAGCACCGAGCCCTGAGGGATACCGGCGCGAATCGGATGAGGGGCGGAAAGCGCACCCTCGATGCGGTATTAGAAGGTGCGATTCGACAAGAAGTCTCGGAGGATGAGAACGAGACGATCTGGCACACCGAGCCGATACAACTTGTATATCAGTCCGTTGCGCCAGACCTTGTCAAATGCTTTCGCAACATCGAAGAACAAGGCACCGGTCATCATGCCTCGCTGAAAGCGTTCGCTGATGTGTTCTACAATGCGGTGCACTTGTTGGACACAAGAGTGTTGGGGCCTAAACCCAAACTGCTCTTTCAGAATTAAACTCTTTGCTTCGGCGTAGTCCTTGAGACGCTTATAAATAAGCCTCTCGTAGATTTTGCCTATGACATTGAGGAGACTAATGGGGCGGTAACTGCTCGGGGAAGATTTAGGCTTGCCCGGTTTGGGAATACCAATAACGGTAGCCTGTTTCCACGATTGTGGGAAGATATTATTGGCCATGGCGCCATTGAAGATGGCGGCTAATAATACTATGAGGGCAGGGGAGAAAAGTTTGAACACCTTATTGGTGATTCTATCAGAGCCAGGGGCTTTCCTAGGTTTGAGACCTTTTATGATGTCCTCCACCTCGTCTGGAGTGACTGGGGGTAGGGGATCATCAGGGTCTTCGACGGGGGTAGGGAGGCCCGGTGTTCGACTTCAGCATCCACCTTAGCAAGGTGAGCTTGGTCTACTGGCTGGGTGCTGGGGGAGCATTGAGACTCTAAACTGTCAGCCAGACATTCGGCTTTGTCGTCGTCGTCGAAGGCGACGCTCTGATCGGATTTAATGAGAGGGGGCATGGGAGTGACCTCAGAGGAGCGTAGTTTCCTCTGCAGGTTCCAGAAGGCCTGATGGGTCGGTTCCAGATCATCGAGCATCTTGTCCCACTGTTCATCACGCAGTTTTTTGACGCATCTACTTACTTTGCGTTGTAAGCGA
Organism: Xestia xanthographa; assembly: GCA_905147715.2. Lineage (NCBI taxonomy): Eukaryota > Metazoa > Arthropoda > Insecta > Lepidoptera > Noctuidae > Xestia > Xestia xanthographa. Next base: position 10,106,881 of record LR990649.1, on the reverse strand, counting down.
CGCATAAAAACTTTGTTATTGACACAGGGAAAAGCTCTGTAAGCACGGACAGCCGCGTTCTTCTCGGTCACCAGCTCACACACGTCATCCGGAAGTTTCCAGCGGAGGTGATCCTCCGCCGGAACCTCCCTTGAACACTCGTTCAGGATTGACTGAACGTGACCAGTGAACAAGCCGATCGCGGCCTCCGTGTCGGCTACAGTTTCTATATTATCAGGGATTTGATCTAAGTGAGGGGACTCGGTGGATTTCAGCAATTTGCTTACTTTCCCCCAGTCCGTGATCACTTTGGTTGGGGGGGTTGTGAGGGGTCAGAAGGACCATAGCTGGGGGCAAATTCTATAATCACAGGTCTGTGATCCGAATTGAGCTCGTCGATCGTTTCCATAGAATGTAATCGCAAGTTTACATTCCTCAGAAGCGCGACGTCTAGCACATCGGGGGTGTGATTAGGGTTGTTTGGAAAATGTGTGGGATGCATCGGAGCGATGACATCAAAATCGAGGGGGGAGCAGAGGTTGTAGAGGACATTACCTCTGGTGTTGGACAAGCGACTATTCCATGCGGGGTGCTTTGCATTAAGATCCCCCGCCAGAAGGACGGAGTCACTTAGGTTGAGTAGGACAGTGAGGTCATCCTTGATGTAGGCGTTAATCGCCACGGAATCGGTGTTGGAGTTTGGAGGTGGAAGGTACGCCGAGATAATCGTAATGGGTTGATGACCTGTCATGCCCAGCCGACAGACAGAGACTTCAAAGTTGGAGAGGGTAGGGGCGTCTAAGGGGATGCAGTACAGACTGGATTTATAATAGATGAGAGTACCTCCTTTGTGACAGCGAGTCCTGTCGTTGCGAACTAACCTGTAGTTGGCAATTTTTGGATCTCTCTGGTGGGGTTTATAGAAGGTCTCTTGGACTAAAAGGATGTCTAGTTGATGGTCGCGGAGGAATGTGGCGATCTCATCACGTTGGCCATTTAGGCCTTCGGCGTTGAAGGTCCCTATTTTTGGGGATTTTGGTTTGAATCTACAGATTGGGAGGAGCTCTATGGATTCCTGTTATGGGGGGTTATGAAGGGATTGCGTAACATCAGGGTACGCGTTGTATACCTGGAGCAAGGCGAAGCAGTCGCCGTTGCAGGCGATTATATCTCTCGCCATTTGATGCCCTCTTGGGGAGTGGAAGACTGCAAAGGTGCTAGAGATAACCCTGAAGGGGTCAAATGGATCTAGCGCCGGAGCGTTGTTTGTCATAGGGAAAGGGGGGGGGCGAGAAGGTGTATGGTGCTTGGTGCACCTTGGCTGGGTGATGGGGCGCTAAGGGCGCTGGAGGACGGGGCGCTGAGGGCGCTGGAGGACGGGGCGCTGAGGGCGCCTGGGCAGTGTGTTGAAGGGGGGGTCGGGGCGCTGAGGGCGCGGTCGCTTTAATGATCGGTCTGGGGGGAGGGGGAGGCATGACTGCCGAAGCCATCAGAGGTGGGATAGGCTGGGAGAGCGGCGATTGAGTGGGCCTCAAAGCCGGGAAGTGGGCTTGATGGTTCAGTGCGTTCCAAGGGCTGGGACGCTGAGGGCTGAGAGAGGTGGGGAGTTTCTCAACTAGAGAAGGGCACTCTCTCATTTGCGTGTTTCTAGCACGACTGGTCAGTTTAGGGGCCGAGGATTTGGGGGGCCTTAGGGCACCCGCGGTAATTTGCGGGATGCCCAGACTTGCTACACAGCACGCAGCTGGGAGGCTCCGTGCAGAGTGTGCGGTCTTTGGGATGGGTGCAATCGGCAGTGCCGTGGTCTCCCAGACACTTAACGCAACGCGGTTTCCCGAAACAGTTGCGTTGGGCGTGGCCATAAAGTTGACAGTTATGGCACTGGGACATGACGCCACTTTTGTGGGGTTTTTCAATGCGGATTCCCGAGAGTCCGCATATCTTATTAACTTGGTGGATGGGGTGGTGCCCATCCACGGGGTCGCATACGACTAGAACCATATTGTATGATTCCGAACTTGTGCGGCCGCCAACTTTGCGGTGCATACGGTGCACCTCTGAAACGGGGATGTTCTGTGACTGAAGGTCACTGAGAATCTCCTCAGGGGAGATTTCAACCGGGACGTTTTTAATAACAACCCTGGTTGGAATGTTCTCGCGTGGGGTGTGGGTGTGGTAGAAGATGCTCTTGGAGCGACGGAGCTTTGTTAGCTCTCGGTAGTCGTTAGGCGTTGGTACGCTGACTTTAATGCCCTGCTCAACAGCACGGGCACTGGTGTAATGAATCGAGCGTTCATTACATGCTCTCGACACCTCTGTCCATCTCCCCTTGTCATGAATGAAAACGGGGGGGGGACGGGCGTATTTGGGCGGGGCAGCCTGGGTGGCTGTAGCCATAGGGCTAGGAGGGCGACTCTGGGGAGAGTCCGATGGGGCAACCTGGGCGGTTGTCCGTGAGGCGATAGCCGGAGTGGTCATGGCCATGGGGGTGGGGGGGCGGCTATGAGAAGGGCCAGCATCCTCCTCCGATGGCATGGGATTTATTTTTTTGGCCTTTACGACCGACGACGAAGAGGACTTTCCCTTCTTCCTCTTTCCCTTTCCGACGACCAAATAGTCGTCTTCAGAGGACGAGGTGGGGGTAGATTCCGAGGCGGAGGTCGCCACGGATTCATTGTCCGAGATGTGAATTTCCATCTCGGAGTCTTGGGGTGGGTTGGAGGGGGTTACCTCCTCGAGGTGGGTTGGTGCCTCAGTAAAAGACGGCATGAGTAAGGGTGAGAGGGGGGACTCTAACACATCACTGAATTCAGTAAACGTTGCGAGAGATGATGGGGCCTCGGGAACGAAACCACTCCATCGGAGACGAATTTGGGCTAATATGCCCTCGTATTTCCCGGATGACGGGGTTTCCTCCTCAAGCAAGGTCTTGAGGAGCTTACAGACCAAGTGGTCGAGTATTTTCTTGCCTTCGTCAGCCATGGTGGCTGAGAAAGCAGGGGTAGGGGGCAGAAATATGTAAGGAGTACAGGGGGACCTAATAGAGGTTAAAAGCCTAACTAAGCCTAAGACCTAGTCCCGAGGCGACACGTGAAACGTGAACACCCCGGGCAGACAGTTCCCCAAAGGAGCCCAACCCTATGTTTTTCCTAGTGCTTCACTGGCGAGAAGAAAAACACAAACAAACTCGCCAGCTACACAGCTGTCTGAATGACCAGAGGGGTCTATCGGAGACTACTATCTAATCCTAGTTCCCCCAGGTGGGATTCCCGGGGGTGTGTACGCTCCCTGTCGGTGTCACAGGGGGGTGTGTACTAATGTGTACCCTAAGCTTGTATACCTGCCGCCAATCTCAATGTGCGGCAGGGCCCTATGGGTCTTGCGACCAATCCGGGCCGCTGGGGTAGACACACCCAGACGTCCCGGGTGCAAACTGTGGACAAACGGGGGTTAATATGCTTCCAGACCGCGACTAGGGAAGCCCCCAAGGCCGCAGTCGGAGCCCCTCCAACTAATTGCCTTCCCCTGAAGGGGGTCGGCGGGTGTGCTGGGTCACCACCCACTTGGGTTCGTTGGCACCGTAAGGTTTCCCCCAAGTACCACCGAAAAAACTGATGGTTTTTACTCGTAAGGAGTCAAAAACACGACGAGAACGCGAGCGTAGAAGGCCGACTACGGATGCGTAGCAAGCGTAGCCGGTTTGCTACGACGTAGCTGCGCGTAGGCGAGTGCGTAAGCACTTACCGTAGCGGCGCTACGGGTGGGCGGGGCCAGGTGGCCTACGCGGCGTAGCGGCGGTGCTACAGCGTAGCACTGCGGCGCTCGGGACCGAGTCGGGCTTCGCGGGCGGCACGGGTGGCGCGGAAGCGAGAGAGCGGTACGGGGCAGGGCACACGTGTATGCGCAATGGCTGCTGAACGCGGTATCGAGTTTGTGCAGCGTTCATGTCAAACACATGCATTTATACGTGAGTGGCCTCAGTAGACGCCCGCCGCGTTGGTCGGCAGCTCGACGCCCCGCAGACCGCGCCGCCCGACGCTATAGCGTCGAGCGGCCACTGTGTTCGTACACTAACGGTTTCTATCTCTTGCAACGGATCTATGCGCATGATTTGCAGGATGCTTTTCCAAATATTTGTATTGCCTTGCGAATTTACTCTACGCTTCCAACTACATCCGCAAGCCGTGAGCGAAGTTTTAGCAAGCTAAAACTAATTAAAAATTATTTGCGTTCTTCTATGAGCCAGGAACGCTTATCGGGTCTTGCAATCTTAGCGATAGAGAATCGAATTGCACATGAGTTAAATTATGACAAGGCCATAGATTTATTTGCTGAACAAAAAGCTCGAAGAGTAAAATTTTAATTTCAATTTACAAATGCAATACTTAATACATTTGATTTTTATTTTTATTATATATTTTTATTTTAAATTCTATCCTGTGATATGTATAAAATAAAAATAGATATCCTACACGTTCATGTCTATATATCAGTAAATAAATAGGCTTAACACAGAAAGAACAACGATGGATGCATTCTTTCCGGAAGGCCTATGTCCAAATGACAATCAAATAATGGATATCTCATAGCTGAAATTAAAAAGATGTTAGAGGTGAAAATATATATAAGTGGGTGGGCGGGGGCGACATTTTTCAGTTTTTGCCCCGCCTAAAAAAAATGAAGATCCGGGGCTGTACCAACGCGTCGGATTTCTAAGTGGATGCGAGGATATGTCATTTATTTGGAACAAACATTTATAATCGCTCTAGAAAGCGTAAATTGTTTAATGCCCCATTTTATTGCACTGCAGGTCGATCCACCTCTCCTATATCGCGTATTCTGAGTTGCTGACGATGCTCAACGCGTTCGTGGACAACCCTGGATTGGACTTGTTTGCTGATGAATGGTAGACAATGGTGCCGATTCCCTTGTTTACAAACTAAACTAAATTTAAATTCAGTGCATCTTTTTCTTTCTATTTCATTGAGAAAAGGACAGAAGATAAATATTTTAGTGACACTACTCCATACAAGTTTAGACGTGATTAAAAACTTGACTACTAAAATTACATCAAATTACGTCAGGTGATGACTAATTTGACAGGACTAAACTAATATTTATCTTCTGTCCTTTTCATAATGAAATAGAAAGAAAAATATGCACTCAACTTAAATTTCGTTAGTAGTTTAGTTTGTGAACAAGGGAATCGGCACCAATATAGGTGTTAGACTATTTGTGGTTCTGTTAGAAGACAGAAGACACAGTGATAGGATTAATAAAGTTTAGTATTAAATGTAGGTAAGTAGGTAATAAATAAAGTCAAAAATTCAATTTATTCAAGACACTTTAGAAGACAATAAACTTTTTTGTGGTTAACGTTCTAAAACCTAATTGAGGTTGACTGTTGATGACTGTGAGGTTATGGGAGTCTGTGAAGTTATTGATGTTGTCGTTTTCTGTGACGTTGTACATGTTGTTGGTGTCTGTAAAGTTGTTGCTGAGTGTGAGTTTATTGCTCGGTGGCGGTGAGTCCGCCTCTCGTCGCGCCATGCGGTGCGCAAAGCCACGATGCATTGCTTTGTCTCTAGAACGAATCACGTTACCCCTACGTGCTGTGGGCTCTGCTGAACCCATTGCTATCGCCGAGGCCGCAGCAGTCTCTGTAAAACAGAGGTAATAACTAGAAAATAGGTTTTAATAATGCTCTAAGACTTTATATTACTTTGAGTTTAAGACTCTGTAATATAAAATTAAACTTTTTATCCGAGTTTTCCGTAACAAACGGTTAGGTTCAAGAACTCATCGTGGACAATCTTATGACATTGGTCTTCGATTAAGGTTAATGCTCCAACCAGCCCGCGAAATTCATTTTTTCTTACGTTTTTTAGGGTTCCGTACCCAAAGGGTAAAAACGGAACCCTATTACTAAGACTTCGCTGTATGTCCGTCTGTCTGTCCGTCTGTCCGTCTGTCCATCTGTCTGTCACCAGGCTGTATCTCTTGAACCGTGACAGCTAGACAGTTGAAATTTTCACAGATGATGTATTTCTGTTGCCGCTATAACAACAAATACTAAATATAGTCAATGGTACGGAACCATTCGTGTGCGAGTCCGACTCGCACTTGGCCGGTTTTTTTGGAACTTGCAGGCCAGTGCTAGGTTGTATGTTGATTAGAATATTATTCGCGACTGTAAGACGTATGTACCTAGTTACAGAATTTGAATTTCGCGGGCTACCCTGGAGCATTCACTTTAAGAGGAAACTCCGATTTACCTCACCATGAGACAGAAACTGTGATGTATGCCGACGGTTAAGCCGATACAACACACGTAAGAATAAATGACGCGGATATTTTTACGTACCCATGTCTTCCACGGCTGTTTGTACTAAGCAATAATGATAACCGATTCCAATACCCATTATCATTACTGCCATAATAGTAAACAGCAAGCAACACGTCAACGCTGCACAAACTGTGCTTAATGATATTCTGAAAAAAAAAAAAAAAAAAGTTTTTTAGTACCTACTCACTACTAATCATTTTAGTACCTCTGTTTTTGAAACAATACTTCCACATAAGGTCTACAGTAGACCTGACCTGAGGTGTACAGTGGAACTACTCGAAGAAGTGTATCATAACGACGAATCCAAGATTATAAGTCCTACAATTGTACCTACATAATCGTCACTCAAATTGAGTTGCTGTGCTTGTTGGACTTGAGGAGCTCGTGGCTAAATAATAACAGCCGCTCGGGTCGATCGTTAGGTTAAGCCGTGCTTGCCTAGGTTGGTCTGTGGATGGGTGACCGCCCATTACGTACCGAGTTTCCTCCGTGCCTCGGAAAGCACGGTAAGCAGTTGGTCCCGGCTGTCAATTGTGATCTTTGATAGTCGTTACAGGTAGTCAGTGGCCCAAAAAGTCTAACAACCAGTCTTACTAAAGGGTATTGTATTACCCAGTACTAACTGGGTTGTGGAGGTCAGATAGGCAGTCGCTCCATGTAAAATACTGGTATTCAGCTGCATCCGGCTAGACTGGAAGCCGACCCCAATAAAACTTGGGAAAAGGCTAGGCAGATGATGTGCTTGTTGGACACCCCACCCTCAACCGATGGCCAAGGGTTGGCTGAAGCAAGGAAAACCTATTCAGGTGGAGATTCATAAATGACTGTAGTGTAAATGTAGAGCTGCCCCGAAATCGATTGGACTCTTTGATATCGCGTCCTGCTTGTCCTGTTATTTGCACATCACAGGAGCTGATGAGAGCTACTGAAAGTGCTAAACTCGAATCGTCGCCAAATTTTAAATCAATTTAAATTATCATCGACACGGAAGAAGACCCAAATTTAAGACCACTCCTTAAGTATCAATTATTAATTAGCTAAAATAATTACCTATCATTTACTTAGGTTTCTAGAAGGGTCATACATACTCAAAAATTTAAACAAAACGGTTAAACAGTGCCGTACCTTTCGAAAGCATCTAAGGCGACAGAGACGAATCCACTCAAAGAAGTACACACTCCCCCCATTTCGTCAAGGCAACATCGGTTTACAAGGAATTTGTGGATCTAAATAAACTAATTTTAATAGGAAACACTGTCACCTACATTACAATTTTTCCCCGCTAACCTAAATAGCCATTTAGAATAATATATCACTGTATTCAAGCTTCTTTCCTTGCAATAGTTTTGGATTGGAAACTGACATGACATATATGTTCTGTGGACATGACAGCATGACTGTTTCTATACTCTATGATTGTAATTTTCTTGAACCAGTTTATGATATAGATGCTCTGTGACATGGTCTAAAAAAACAAGGTCTGGCATTCCGGGAGTGACACATGCTTACGTCACTATTCAGTTGCCACTTTATTGCAACAAAACACTAAAATAAGGAAACATTTTCGGCCACCATTATGTTTAAAAATATATATAAGCATTTAAATAGTTGTTTTCGTTTGCCTGTCAAACGAAAAAAATCAATTTAATCATATACTAAATTAATTGTAATTTAAAACTTTAATGTTTGATCGGATTCGCACAGGTAATAAAGGTGGTTAGGGAGTTATTATTTCACACTACTGGTAACACAGAAACGGGCTGTCTCATTGACATTCCGCCATTTCGCCGTGTATCGCTATTCTTTTTTAACACGTATGCCTGTCTCGCTCAGTGCCAGTGCAAATAGTGATTCCCAAACTTTTATTTGTGGACGTACTTATAACAAGTTTGTTTGGTAAATCTTTTTTGACCACTATCAAAATGGTTAGTTGTTCTATTCGGAACTGTAAGAGTAGAAGTGTAAAAGGCGGTACAATAAGGTAATAATAAAAATTTCGTAAGGCGACTCGTATTATGTTTGAGTATTAATTTAGTAATCCCTAGAATCCACTACTAATATTGTAAATGCCCAAGTAGATTTGTCTATATAAGTATATAAACGGTACCTTTGTTCTCACAATTAAACTACCGAATCTTGGCTTGTAATTTGAAGCTTGTAAAACTAGAATGGACACAGGATTATTTTTGTCACGGAAAACCTACAACGCGGGTAGAGCTACAGGCCAAAGCTAGTAAGAATTTAACAATTAGGTCAATGTTTTACTAGAATAAATTTCCCCAGACTATAAAGTTTGAGAACCATCGATAGTGTTGATGACGTAGACTTGTGTCACCCACGTGACCTCTGTGTCTCGGAATGCTATACCTGGCGAAGTATATTATTATATCATGCTCTGTGACAAGATCCCATAACAAGTTCCAGTCACTTTCTTTGTGCTCCAAAACGAAAGACTTTTCAGAATCTGATTTCTGCATAATATTTTTAAATAAACAACAATTAGGTACAGTAGGTACCTATCTACCTCATGTGGTTTTTTAAAAAAATCTTATGGTGGAAACATTACGTTTCTGTAAAAACTTCTCCGAAGTTTGAGTTCGTCTGGTGTAAAAATAATGTACATAGAAACCTTAGCTGCCCATATTTTTGTAAACTTGTCTCTGTATTGCAGATTTCAAAATGGTATATCAATATTCCCTATCTTTTTTAGATACAAAGTTGTTGCTAATAAACTGAGGCAGGAGATATTTTTATTTTGCAATTCAACCAAATAGTCGTTAATTTGATCAATGCACAACTTGTAAAGGGAATGCAATCCGGACTATCCGTAATCCGAAAAATCCGGATATACGCACATTTGTACTCGACTTCCAATCCGGATTTGAAAAACAAAAATCCGGATTTTCTGAATTTTGTCTATTGTTGTATATGTTTATTTTTGTTCCTCAGAGATTATTTTAATTTGTACTTATTCTTTTATTTAAGAACGTTATACTCAGCACGCGAGTCACAGATTTATTTTAATAATAAGAATATTTAGCCCAGTGGAATTAAAATCGCAAAACAAATGATGTACCTAATTCTGCATTTTTGATGGATAAGTTAGGGTGATGTGAATCCAAATTTGCTACTTCGAAAAACTTGTACTCGCTGCGCACCACGCGATGCGATAGACTGCGAACTTTTGGGACTTTTTTCACTTTTTGCTCGAAATCTCATAAACTGTGCATTTTTAATAATTAACATTCAATATTTGTATAAAGTTAACTAAATTTGCAACAATTTAGGCCCAACCGCAACTTTATCAATCTTATAGGGACCAAGACTTCAGAGCGATTATGTCGAAGGTAATCCTAACCTATATTCCTATATAACCTACGTTCCGTCGAAATAGGAATCCGCCGAACAAGTTCATATCGAAGAAGGGATCTGTCGAAGTGGTGTTTTTCAAATAACATTCAATATTTTTAATTACCTAATTTGTCACCCGAAAATGACCCTTATTAAAATATATATATACTAGCTGACGTCCCGCGGTTTCACCCGCGTAGTTCCCATTCCCGTAGGAGTACGGGAATAAAATATAGCCTATACGGATTCGGAGGAATCCCTCTAAGTAATGGTAAAAGAAATTTTGAAATCGGTCCAGTAGTTTTTGAGCCTATTCAATACAAACATACAAAAATACAAAGGTTTCCTCTTTATAGTATTATTATATTATATTATATAGTATATATAGTATATAGTATATATAGTATTAGTATTAGTATAGATATATAGGTATATTTAGTTTGCACATCTGTGTTTGGGTCATAGGATTACACCATCGTACCAAATTTCACCTGAGTTGGTCGAGTAGATTCGGAGCAATTTGGCTGTGACAGACAGACAGACGCACGACTGATCCTATAATGGTTGAAATTATTGTCATATGACGCAACTGAAAAGATTGTGGAAACTTAACTAGCAAAAACACTTACACACACACAAACTCACTCACACACTGATACACCCTACACTCCACATAACCACACACACACAATTCGCTTTTTATAACGTCCCGCCGGGACAGGTATGTGTCCCACATTATAATATTTTTCAGTTAGACAAAGAAACAAAACAAACAAAGAGAAGATTTCACCGAATATACATTTTTCGAATATGCACTTTTGTGGTGCAGTGGACGTAATGCGGATCCCAAATATTTGTTTGGACACTATGTATGTATGAGGAGTTTCAAGTTGTGAAACAGGTATTGGACGTGTTGGTCGAAAATAAAGACACTGCAGAACTTAACAATGCGCAGCTGTGGACCACCATGGTGAAACAATTTCCGAAATTGCAAATTTTGAACATTTTAAACGTTCTCAGTTTTATTTTGTGCATACCAACATTGAATTGTTATGTGGAGAGAGTACTTTTTCTCTCAAATGAATATTAAATGGACAGACGTGCGACATCGCAGTTTAAAAAACTTGTCAGATCGGAGTTGCTGGTAACATTCAATTTACAACTATCTTGTAAAGACTTTTTTGTTCTGTGAAAGAAAAGTCAAAAGTGAATCGAAATATGAAAAATAACTGATTAAAAACTTACTTCTCATTTTCTTACCTTTTTATTTCCTAATGTCCCGCGCCAAAATGCTTTGGCCCAATTTTTTTATTCAATCTAAGTACATGTCCCGAGTTTCTAAAAAAAATACCTGGCAACCCTAACTCCGAATGAAATAGTCTAACTAATCTTATTTCACCATGTAATCTTTGGACCCTCGTTTCAATACCTTAGGGGGTGAATTTAGAAAAATCCTTTCTTAAAACACCCCTAAACCTCATAAGTAGTGTTGCCAGGTGCATGGGCGTGCGCCCTTAAGAGGCAATTAGACCAAGCCTACCCTACCAACTGGGCATTTATTATAACTAATTAACTATGTAATAAAATAACACATTATGTACAAAATATAAAAAAAGTTCAATCTCCTGTTAAAATACTTATAGCAATTTGTCGCTCCCGTGTCACGTAACTCACACTATACTGGAAGTTACTACGAAGCTTGGAGCTCCGCGGATAGGCAAACAGTCGTCTAGCCTAAAATCCATTGATAATTTTACGCACACAGCGGCACATTAGTGCATATTTTCGTGTGTATGAACCGCACACATGTATAGATTGCGGTCATTTTAGGGCGGTAACTCCTGCGAGTGTAGCTGGGCTGTGATTGGCTGCTCAACACAAGGCCAGGATTCAAGGTGGATGTTCTTTAGCCCGCGAAATTCAAATTTCGAAATTGCTTACGTTTTTTGCAATTTGCAGGCCAGTGCTAGGTTTAGGTTGTATGTTGATTAAAATAATGATTACCGGGCGTTATTGGCGCGTATTATTATTATAATAATTAATAATATTATTGTTATTATATTTTTCAGATAAAAATTCATCAAAAAATCATGAAAATTTTCAGGTTTTTCTTCATGGGTGTCGTTTTCGAGATTTTTGGGGTAGTTAATAATGAAAATGAGGTCAAAATGAAAATCCAAGATGGCGCCGACGAAAATATTCAGTTTTTTCTTCATGGGTGTCGTTTTCGAGGTTTTTGGGGTAGTTAATAATGAAAATGAGGTCAAAATGAAAATTCAAGATGGCGTCGACGAAAATTTTCAGTTTTTTCTTCATGGGTGTCGTTTTCGAGGTTTTTGGGGTAGTTAATAATGAAAATGAGGTCAAAATGAAAATCCAAGATGGCCCCGATGAAAATTTCCAGTTTTTTCTTCATGGGTGTCGTTTTCGAGGTTTTTGGGGTAGTTAATAACGAAAATGTGGTCAAAATGAAAATCCAAGATGGCGCCGAAGAAAATTTTCAGTTTTATCTTCATGGGTGTCGTTTTCGAGGTTTTTGGGGTAGTTAATAATGAAAATGAGGTCAAAATGAAAATCCAAGATGGCGCCGACGATAATTTTCAGTTTTTTCTTCATGGGTGTCGTTTTCGAGGTTTTTGGGGTAGTTAATAACGAAAATGTGGTCAAAATGAAAATCCAAGATGGCGCCGATGTAAATTTTCAGTTTTTTCTTCATGGGTGTCGTTTTCGAGGTTTTTGGGGTAGTTAATAACGAAAATGAGGTCAAAATGAAAATCCAAGATGGCGCCGACGATAATTTTCAGTTTTTTCTTCATGGGTGTCGTTTTCGAGGTTTTTGGGGTAGTTAATAACGAAAATGTGGTCAGAATGAAAATCCAAGATGGCGCCGATGTAAATTTTCAGTTTTTTCTTCATGGGTGTCGTTTTCGAGGTTTTTGGGGTAGTTAATAATGAAAATGAGGTCAAAATGAAAATCCAAGATGGCACCGACGAAAATTTTCAGTTTTTTCTTCATGGGTGTCGTTTTCGAGGTTTTTGGGGTAGTTAATAATGAAAATGAGGTCAAAATGAAAATCCAAGATGGCCCCGATGAAAATTTCCAGTTTTTTCTTCATGGGTGTCGTTTTCGAGGTTTTTGGGGTAGTTAATAACGAAAATGTGGTCAAAATGAAAATCCAAGATGGCGCCGACGAAAATTTTCAGTTTTATCTTCATGGGTGTCGTTTTCGAGGTTTTTGGGGTAGTTAATAATGACAATGAGGTCAAAATGAAAATCCAAGATGGCGCCGACGATAATTTTCAGTTTTTTCTTCATGGGTGTCGTTTTCGAGGTTTTTGGGGTAGTTAATAACGAAAATGTGGTCAAAATGAAAATCCAAGATGGCGCCGATGTAAATTTTCAGTTTTTTCTTCATGGGTGTCGTTTTCGAGGTTTTTGGGGTAGTTAATAATGAAAATGAGGTCAAAATGAAAATCCAAGATGGCACCGACGAAAATTTTCAGTTTTTCTTCATGGGTGTCGTTTTCGAGGTTTTTGGGGTAGTTAATAATGAAAATGAGGTCAAAATGAAAATCCAAGATGGCACCGACGAAAATTTTCAGTTTTTCTTCATGGGTGTCGTTTTCGAGGTTTTTGGGGTAGTTAATAATGAAAATGAGGTCAAAATGAAAATCCAAGATGGCGCTGACGAAATTTGTTTTTTGTTATCATTATTTCGTGGCCTACCCACCGTGGACGACCACTGCACGCCACTGGCCAGGTGTCCCGATTGCGCGGGACGTCCCGATTTTCAGGGGTCTGAGGACGTGTCCTGATTTGCACGTGATCGGGACGCTAAATGTCCCGATAAATCAATAACTTTAATCGTGCGCATCGCATCACTAGCTTTTTCATTCTCTTTTCCTCAGAACCGAAACCGAACCGACATCGACACTCGAACATGTCAAAACAGAAATTCAAATTAAAACTATCCCTAGCATGACGTGCAGTGAATTTTATAACTACGTTATAAAAACAAGGCAATCCTAAAGGCAGCAAAATGTAGCGAAAAATATATGTCTAATTAAAAATAAGTTAGGTATTTAAACTCTCTCCTCTTAAGTTTTTTATTAAATTTAAGAGGGGGAGAGGGGGGAGTTTTTAAAAATGATTTTGACTAACGCATTGCCCTTTTATATGAATCTGAAACAAAAAACCGGCCAAGTGCGAGTCGGACTCGTGCACGAAGGGTTCCGTACCAATCCGTACCATTATCTATACATTAGACAAAACGGCAAAAAAATCACGTTTGTTGTATGGGAGCCCCCCTTAAATATTAATTTTATTCTGTTTTTAGTATTTGTTGTTATATCGGCAACAGAAATACATCACCTGTGAAAATTTCAACTGTCTAGCTGTCACGGTTCATGAGATACAGCCTGGTGACAGACAGACGGACAGACGGACAGACAGCGAAGTCTTAGTAATAGGGTTCCGTTTTTATCCTTTAGGTACGGAACCCTAAAAAAATGTTCCAAGTCTCTTAACTTCCGAGATCCACCTAAAGGGGGGGAGAAGGGGGGCAAGGGGGCAACTTTGAAAACTGGGTTTTTACTTTTCCGAGCCTTCTCTATACGAATCCGTAAAAAAACAAAACACGGGTCTCTTAGTTTTTGAGATACGATAGGGAGGGGGAGGAAGGGGGTGGAAAGGGGAAGTTTGGCACTTTTGCCCTACTCGCGAGAGTTACTTGTTTACGAATCTGTCAAAATATACCCCCCTCCCCATCCACCATCTGGGAGAACAATTATGTCAGTCAGTGGTAATCGAGCTTTATATAGTAGTAGCTGACCAGCGTAACTTCATCTGCGTCTAATAAGAGAGAGAGAGGGTTAGAGAGAGTGTGAGTCAACCTTAAGAGATAGAAATATGCTATCGAGGACATTTTTAATAGGAACGCGCTTTACATAATTGTTGCGTAACTTTAACCGTTTATGCAGCGAACGCAACGGAAGCTCTCAAAAGTAATAAATTTTCCCCGTTTTTGAAACATTTGTCATTGCTGCTCCACTCCGCTTGGTTGTAGCGTGACGTTACATAACTTATAGGCTTCCTATATTAATCGCTAAAATATTCCACGTAAGTTTTTCCAAATAAGGGCTTCCCTCAACAGCCTAACGACTTCATCCTTAGACACTCGATAACATCATACCCCAGTTAGGTCGAAAATTCTCATCAAGGTACATGAAATGAGCAGAGACACGATAAAGCTGCTTTAAACTGTTGCGGACCTCTCGCAACTGCCTTTCTTCTCCTACGTCAGACCTTATTTGATAGTCATACTCCAGGCAGGTCTAAAGTTCTCATCAAGGTTCATGAAATGAGCACAAACACGATATAGATGCTGTAAACTCTTGAGAACCTCTTGCCTTCAGTCTCCATCATCAGACCTTCGATGACGGTCATACTCCAGCTAGGTCCAAGGTTCTCATCAAGGTGCTTGAAATGAGCCTAAAACACGAACTTCTTTATCGTGTGGTTAGTGCCTAACCTGGTGTCAGTTGTTATGCCGCCCAGGGGCTCTGACTTGGCTTTACATGCCGTCGACAAATATCTCTCAGGCATGCTGATGGTTTCCTCACCATGTGTTTCTTCACCGAAGCAAGTGATAATTATACAATACGCACATGAATCCAAAAATCAGAGGTCTGGTTACAGTACAGAGGACTGGTCATGACTTGGGTTCGAACATTTTTTTTTTTCAATTTAAAATGGGACCATTTTGAGATATAGACCAGTGCAGATACCTCCAAAAATGGTCAAAAATCGAAAAAAATCATAGTAGGATGAAACCCATTGGAAAAGAAAGAGAATATAACAAAAATGAAAGGAAAAATAATTTACGGGTGATCTGAGGCCGGGAAGTGGAAGGGGTTTAAGGGTAAAAAACGGTTTATCTCGATTTCCGGCAAAACTGCAAGTCCTATAATAATAATAATAAGCGCTCAGAAATACTGAGCAACCTTATCATCCTAACTCCGACACAAACCGCGGTGCAAGTGTCAGCTATTAACGTAACCCTACCGTGGTCGATCCCTGCTGTTGTAGAGGAGGGATGATAGGGTTGCCACTGTAAGTAGCCAGTGCAACGACCAATTGAGAAACGCTCTGGAGGATGCGCTTCGTGAATATCGGTCCACTCCTACCGAACTTAGGCTCCGATTACCACGATTACCCATGCACAAGACAAATAGGGCGCTGGTGTGTGCCTTGGACTCGCAACTCAAGAATATATTCGAGAGTAGCGAGGACCTTGTTGATACACACTCGATCCTGTTCTGTTGGGCTGTTGCGGCATGTCGTTTAGCTAATGTCAAGTTCCCAAATTGTGACGAAGCAACTCGGCCAAAACCAGCCGTACCAACCTGGCAGCCCAGGATCGAGCGCCGTATCGACGGGGCCAGTGTACTCATTGGCGAACTATACTGCTTCAGGGAGGGCAATACACGACAACGAGTGATGCGCTTTATGAGGCGGGCATTCTCGAGAACTGAAATCAGTCCTCAAGAATACATGTCCCGTGCCACAGAGCGCATCGACTTCCTGAAGCAGAAAGTTTATGCATGGGCGAACCGTATTCGGAGGTATAAGCGGTGGGTTGATCGGTATTCACAGAACCGCATGTTCCAGAGCGACGAAAGGTGGGTATACAGAGCTTTGGAGCGACCCGAGCAAAATATGACAGACGTGTGCCGCCCGGATGATGCCGCCACGAGTTCTTTCTGGCGCAGCATCTGGTCGGTACCCGTTTGTCATACTGAGGCTGACTGGATGCGTGATGTCGAGCGAATGTGTAAACCTATCCCAGAAATGGAGCCAATTTTTATAACACCTATAGATGTAGCCAGAGCAGTTCGTCCGTTACCAAATTGGAAATCCCCGGGACCGGACGGACTGCACAACTTCTGGCTCAAATGGTTTAGTAGTTCACACACTTGCCTGGCATCGCAATTCCAGTCATCCTTAGAGTTCGGGTCCCTCCCACAGTTTTTAACAACAGGCGTTACCCACCTGCTCCATAAGTCAGGAAGTCCCAAAAATTATAGACCGATCACGTGTTTGTTGACGATCTACAAGCTTCTTACATCCATTCTGAGAGTGAAAATTAATACACACGTTAACAAAAACTCCATCGTGTCAGCCTCTCAGAATGGATGTAGGAATGGGTCCCGCGGCGGTACTAAGGAGCTACTCCTCATCGACATGGCCATTAGCCAACAGGTTCGTCGATCTCGCAAAGATCTGTCGACATGTTGGATAGATTATAAGAAGGCCTATGACTCGGTGCCACATACGTGGCTCATGAGGGTGCTGGAGTTGTACAAAGTATATACAACTCTACGCACCTTTCTTGAGTCATGTATGGGGCAATGGAAGACGGTCCTTCGATATCCAGGATGTCGACAGATCCAAGGAAGCGATGAGCCTGTATGGATTAAGTGGAGAATATTCCAGGGCGACAGTCTGAGTCCACTTTGGTTCTGTTTAGCCCTGAATCCTCTAAGCACATTGCTGGAGAATTCAGGCCTAGGCTGCCGGTTGAGGAAGGATGGTCAGGTTATATCTCAACTGCTTTACATGGATGATTTGAAACTCTTTGCCCCCAAAAAATTGTGACTGATGGAGCTTCTGAAAGCATCTGAAACTTTTAGTCCAAGGGACTTCAGCTCTCGGACTCCATACACCTGAGATCTCTTTCCTCATCCGAAACCTATAAGTATTTGGGTATGTCGGAAGTGCTAGGCATTAATGTAACTGACATGAAGCAATCGTTGAGGGAGCGCTTCTTCGGTCGCCTGAGAAAGGTATTAAATAGCCTTCTTTCAGGCGGGAACAAAGTGCGCGCCTTCAATGGTTGGGTCATGCCGGTTTTAATGTACTCTTTCGGCATACTCAAATGGACTCAGACCGAACTCGACGCCCTGGATAGAAGAGTTCGTACACTGCTGACCGAAAGCCGGATGCATCACCCACGATCATCGGTTATGAGACTGTACATCCCGCGGAAGTGCAGAGGTCGAGGCTTTTTAAACGCGAAGACCCTCCACAACCGCGAGGTGTGCAATCTCAGAGAATATTTTTTAAAAGCCGAGGTGGGTATGCACCGAGATGTGGTCGCAGTGGACAAGGGACTCACCCCGCTGTCCATGGCTAAAGAGAACTGGCACAAACCTGAGGTACTTACCACCGATGACCGCAAGGAAGTATGGCAAGGCAAACAGCTTCACGGGCGCTTCTACCGGGCTCTTCATGGGCCTGATGTAGATTTTCTAGCGTCCGTGTCCTGGTTACGTTTCGGCGACCTCTTTGGGGAAACTGAAGGTTTTGTCTGTGCGATTATGGACGAAGTTATGTTGACGAACAACTACCGGAAATATATTATGAAGGACGGGATGGTTGACGTGTGTCGGGCATGCCACCTTCCGGGTGAGTCCATCAAACATATTATTTCTGGTTGTTCTCGTCTGGCTAACGGCGAGTACTTGCACAGGCATAACCAAGTAGCCAGGATTATACACCAGCAACTTGCCTTGAAATAATATAAACTTGTGGAATCTGAGGTACCGTACTACAGGTATGTGCCCGACCCAGTTCTCGAAAAAGACCATGTCACGCTGTACTGAGATCGGTCCATCATTACTGACAGGACTATTGTCGTCAAAAAGCTTGACATAGTGATGATGGGCCGATCAGCGCGCCGCGTAATGATAATCGATGTTACCATTCCGCATGACGAGAACCTCGTGAAAGCTGAGAAAGAGAAACAAATAAAATATCTCGACTTGGCACACGAGGTTCGCGGCATGTGGAATATGAACTCGGTTACCATTGTGCCGATTGTCGTGACGGCCAATGGCCTTATAGCCAAGAGCTTCGATGACCATCTATCGAAGCTCTCTTTAGGCGGTTGGATCAAGGGCCTGATTCAGAAGGCAGTACTCCTCGATACAGCTCGCATTGTGAGGAGGTTCCTGTCTCTGCAGCCCTAACCACCGCTGGCTTGGACCCTGCTCCCGATACCGGCGGACTACTATTTTTTTTATATTTTTAAGTGTTTTTTTTTGTATCGTTCTATTTTAAGAAATACTTAAAAATGTAATTAGATAAGGATGTAAATGAATAAACGGAATAATAATAATATTTATTTTAGACTTGGTCCATAGATTTGTTAGTAAAAATGTTCTTAACCTAGTGTTAGTAACAATACAAATCTAAAGTGGTTAGTAACATTGTTCTTAGCCTAGTGTTAGTAAAGGTACAAAGTAGTCAGGCACTTGGTCTCGCGTGAAGGCTCCTCCAATGTGCCATCAGTACTGAGTCCCAGCGGCCTGCACACACGGCCAGAATGGTGCTGGGGCTGCCGCGCACCCGCGCCAGCATCGATGCGCAGCGCTTACGCATGTTGGCATGGAAGCCGTCCACGTGCGCTTCTGCGAACATGCCACTTGCGCTATGGAAAAAAGTTAAATGGCAAAGATGTAGGTAATAAAAAGATCTGCAACTTTTGAATTCACACTTTTTTCACATATCCTCAAAATTTATGTGAAAAATTAAAATAACCAAGTTTTTGGTTTTTTATTTTTTCAAAACAATTTTTTTTTTCAGGAAATTTTGTCAAAACTTACCTTTTTATGTCCCAAACACACTATATTTTTTTTTATTTAAACATTTTTTTTTTCACCTTCATAATCATCTTCCTGCCCTTATCCCATGTTACTTGGGGTCGGCGCAACACGTTTTTTTCTTCCATTCTCCTCTGTCAACCGTCACGCAATCATTTACACCTTTTTCCCTCATATCATTCCTCACACAATCCATCCATCTTTTCCTTGGCCTTCCTCTCGCTCTCCATCCATCCACATTTATATTCATTAATTTTTTTTCACCTTATTTGGACTCAATACCGAAAAAGCACTCTAATTTTCAATCGAAAATTCTCACGTCAACTTATCTGCTTTTTTTAAAAACTCGGTGGGTTTTTTGTTTGTTGAAAAAGTTATTCGTCATATTCATCCAGCTCGTCTTCACCCACTGCTGGGTATAGGTAGTAACATAAGCGTGCGCCACGAAGAGGCAATTAGGTAAAGCCTACCCTACCAACTGGGGCAATTATTATAACTAATGAACTATGTAATAAAATAACACTTTGTACAAAATATTTAAAAAAAAATCAATGCTGCAATTTTCAGGCCAGTGCTAGGTAGTATGTTGATTAAAATAATGATTCCAGGCGTTATTAGCGCGTACCTATTATTATTATAATAATTAATAATATTATTGTGATTATATTTTTCTTCATGGGTGTCGTTTTTGTGGTTTTTGGGGTAGTAATAATGAAAATGAAGTCAAAATGAAGATCCAAGATAGCGCCGACGAAAATTTTCAGTTTTTTCTTCATGGGTGTCGTTTTCGAGGTTTTTGGGGTAGTAAATAATGAAAATGAGGTCAAAATGAAAATCCAAGATGGCGCGGACGAAAATTTTTTTTTTGCTATTATTATTTCGTGGCCTACCCACCGTGGAAGACCACTGCACGCGACTGGGTAGTTACCTAGATCCGGCGCATTAAGGGGCTGACAACACCTAATTAATGTTATCTATGCAGTTTTTTGAGAAAAAATATTTGTTCTAGCAGTCATCAAAAACATATTATTTCAAAGACCGTGGACGGACTCGATGATGATGATGATTGATGATTGAGCACCACACCCATCCAGGAGCAAGCCTGACCCGGACAAGCCGGATACACCAGGGGGCACTGTTTTGTAAGGAAAGACATGCTCTGGGATGGGAAAGGAAGCCCGACCAACCGCAGCCAGTCGGGCACAATCAGCCGACTATGCAGCCTCGAGCCAATATAGGAATAGTGGTAAAGACAGGTATAATTTATAGGGATGAGCATTGGTGTTTTGACCTTCGTTTGATTGGTCTCTTCTATCATTGGAGAATCATATACGTTTCTGGCGGTTAGGATTCCTTTCGGTTTTGGCTCGCCTTATGTAACAATATTATGTTTGCGTATAATGTTTCATTGTCAGTAGTATTTTTTTCACTGTCAGTTTCGCTAAGGTGATATATTCCTTGGGTGGCTGATTTGAATTTTTCTCTATCTGCTTCTAACTGAATCCATTCTTCTTTGCTTTTATTGAAATAATCCATGTCTTGTTGGAGTGACTCGTTCCATGTGTATATTGGTCTTCCAACTATTAGCCGTTTCGCCTTGTTTCTAATAGCTGCGTGCAGTAAGTGAGGCTCTGGTCGTCGGAGGATGTGCCCGTGGCTGCGTGCTTCACCCTTAATACAGTTTCGCAATCGTGCCAAGTTCTCAATCGCGGTAAACTAGTAAATGCTCGATGAGTCGACGTACGCCGCTTTGAACGACATCCACTCAATGGCCGCTCCCGTGAAGACAGGTAGTTCAGTCACTTGTTGGGGCGGCGGTTGTACTCGCATCATTTTGTCTAACATATCGGCAGACTGTTCTATCCCTATGCGACGCTCTCTTCGGATGGGCGACTGCGGGACCGATCGTTCTCTTCTTTATTCATGTCTGGCGGGGGTTATGGCGTCGACACATGTGGCGGGCTTGTTGCATGTGGTATTTCCTTCGCACGTGGTAATTTCTTAAAACGCGTGCGGGGCGGCGGGACGCTGGGGCTGCTGTTCTAGTATTTGTTTCGGGACTGAGAGGTGGCTCCGGTTGATATTTTGAAGCCACTCGTCCACCCGATCCTCACTCTTGTGCACTGAGCCCTCTTCTCGGGCCTCTGCTTCCGCCTCGATCACCGATACTTCGTATTCGTACCGTTTGTTGACGAGCGCCTTTTCAATCTCTAGTTGCTCGTTACGTATCGCGGCGATTCTCTTTTGTGCCTCGTATTTTGCCTTCTTAACTCGTGCCACTTCGCTGCTGTACGATCTTCTCGGACGTATTGTGCTTGCCGTATTCCTCACAGAAACTTCGCGGGCGGCCGTCATAGTTCTATCCGAGTCCTGTAGTATGGGGTTTTGTGCGGGAGAATAGCACGTGGACGGCGTCGCGATCGATTCCCCGTACTCTTACGCGGTCGCAGTAGCTCTATTCGCCTGGGGGCGTAGAGCAGGTGCGGCGAACGCGCTTTCCGACATGGTCAGAGCAGCCCTCTTCGCAGCGGCGGTAGCGGGGGGCGCGGTCGCGAGCGCGGGGGCGGCAGGATCGGTCCCAGCCACGGGCGCACCGTACGGGGTGCGCGGCAACGCGGACGCGATGGTCGACGACGGTGACCTTGGCAGCTCTTCAAAGTCTTCAAACGTACTTACGTGGCCGCCGACTATTATAGCCTAGATATGAGCGCCGCGCCGGCGCGCCGCCGTCGCCGTGAATCCATGTCGACGCGTCGTCGCTGAGTGCAGCGCGCGGCGCGCCGTCGCGACGATTCGCAACTTGCTTTCTCGCTCGCACGCGCGGCCCTACCGCATAAGTGCTCATTTACGGAGACGCGGCACGTCGTGCGGCGCGTTGTGCGGCCCTACCGCATAAGTGCTCATTTACGGAGACGCGGCGCGTCGTGCGGCGCGGTGTGCGGCCCTACCGCATAAGTGCTCATTTACGGAGACGCGGCGCGTCATGCGGCGCGTTGTGCGGCCCTACCGCATAAGTGCTCATTTACGGAGACGCGGCACGTCGTGCGGCGCGTTGTGCGGCCCTACCGCATAAGTGCTCATTTACGGAGACGCGGCGCGTCATGCGGCGCGTTGTGCGGCCCTACCGCATAAGTGCTCATTTACGGAGACGCGGCACGTCGTGCGGCGCGTTGTGCGGCCCTACCGCATAAGTGCTCATTTACGGAGACGCGGCGCGTCATGCGGCGCGTTGTGCGTTTTCCCGTTTACGGAGAGTCTGTGTCATCTCCGATATTTGTATTAGCGCGTGTGAAGCCGCGTGCACCGCCGCGGCCAACGCAACGCTGCATTTCAGCAAACGCGCGTAAAATTGCTTCTCCGTAAGCACTCTGATACATAGTCAATCGTCATATTATGTTTGAATTGAAAGCAGGCCGCGCCGCAACGCACCGCGCGACGCGCCGCGTCTTCGTAATTTGTAAGCCTAGTCGCTTCGCCGCACTCGTCGCTAACACAGTAGGTATATATTAGTCTATGAACACAGTCGAGTCGAATATTTTACCGAGTAAACGTGTATTGTTGTGTGGTGTTAACATCAAACAATATACTACTAAAACTAATACTACTTAAAATACTTATATTTTCTGTTTTTTTTTTTTAATAAATACGTTTTATTATATAGATAGATAGTGCTCTAATTAAAAAAACTCTGTTTCAGTTCAACTCAAAATGCTGAAATGATTATTTTTCAGTGATCTACAATTATTATTTAGAAGACTGTAAACTTTTTTTTGTAACAGCAATATGGTTTTCTTTGTTATTTTTAAGAAATCTCTCCCTGATAAAAAAAAAAGTAAGGCCCACGGCCGGCGACGCCGCGCCGCCGCGACGCCGCCGCCGCCGTGCAAATTTCCAGGCTACGCCGCCGCCGCGGAATTGGCCATCGGCGCTCCTATCTATTATAGCCCGACTTCGATTCACTCTCTTTTCTCTTCTTCTTTATTTCTTAAATTTTGCAGATTGTGTCCTGCTTCGCCTTTGCTTGATTGTGAATGCTTCTCTGGGGTAACAGTTTTTGATACACTTGGCTTGTGCAGTTTTGCAAGCGCGATTCCATGTTCTTATTAACCGAATGTTTGGATTTCTATTTGTTGGTTTGGCAAGTTACCGTAATTAATAGCGCAACGTTTTTTGTTTGTCCGCTTGTCCTTTCTAGAATTGTAAGACAATGTCGGACTACTCGTAAAACGATAAATCCCATATTTTAAAGGGTAAACGCACTGGGGATTGGTCAGGCCTTTCAAAGAATTCTAAACGTTACAATATCCGATTTCTCCGAGCAAAAAACAATAGCCAAGCCACATCTGGAAATAGTAAACCATGGTTAAAGTAAAACAACCAAAGGGATACTTAAAACAATCGATACATTCGCACAAAAACGGTCGTAAACTGACCCTGTAAAAACGTGAGACAAGGCGGCCAGCCAGGCGCCGGGAAGTGTGGCTAGGAACAGCCACATGTTAATTTACACTAATGCATTCGCTGATGCATTACTACAAAATATGTTATATATTATTTTTAAACATTAAACGGTATACGCGGAAATACTGTTGACGGGAGGCCCCAATATATTCTAGGTACATATATTAATATGTTTATGTTGTTATTCATGCAATTAGTATTATACCAGTATGCGGTCGGTGCAGGTATGAAAACTGGGGAAGTCTCCGAGCTGGGCTTTTATCTCTGTATTGATGGCCGTTCCAGGCCAGGTTGGGCACATAATACAATATCGGAAGAGTACTCAATTTACAGGGAGAGTGTTTGATGCATTGCAAAATTATGACTGTCGTGTGTCCAGCATGGTGTGCACGATTTAGGCCACAATTCCAGTAGGTAAAGTTAAAGCCAGGCCACCCCTCATAGTTATATTTTAAAATGATTCCCTCATAGTTATATTTTCCTAGCCAGGTAGACTGGGAAACCTCAGACCCGCACACACTTGTCACCGCCCCGGTTGGCTGAAAAACAAACTGTGCTCATTCAAGATCAATAAATTCAACTAGTTCACCGAATTTCAGCTTCAGACGCAGAAATGCAGGACACGCTGCTGGTCGCTGTGCCTTGCTCTCGATGGCATCTGGGGTGCTCGTATGCACAAAGAACACAAACACTACACTGCAGCACTGCAGGATACGCGAACGTTTCAACCCTAGTCTAATCTAATCTAATTACATTCACGACATGCCACTCAAATTTATTTATTTATTATAAACTTCAAAACAAATAGAATCAATAGTAATACAGTACTTATCTATACGAATTCACTAAGTGATGGCACAGAACAATAAAACCTTTGTCGCTAGCGCACCAGATGGGCGACCATTCACGACCGCTGTCCGAACCGAACTCTCAAAGACCGTGGACGGACTCGATACCTACATAAAAAAACTTTTTGCAAAAAAAATAAAACCGACTTCAAAAAACACAAAAAAGTGAAAAATAACTTTAGCTTCAGAAGTCGGTGACCTTGGTTTGATTCATTTAGTTTTTTTGTCACCAACTTCTGAAGCTAAAGTTATTTTTCACTTTTTTGTGTTTTTTGAAGTCGGTTTTATTTTTTTGCAAAAAGTTTTTTTATTTTTTCGTTTTTAGTTGTAATACCCTGTACAAAAATTTGCTATGTATTTATTTTACATTGTTAACAATACATGTTATGGTAATAGGCTTATCCCCAATAAATGGAACTTAACATACCTAAGCTGTCGAAATTTGGGTGTATTGTCACAGAATATATATTAGTACCTTACGGTACAGAAGTTTCACTCCCGAGTTTAGGTATGATAAACGCAAGCGTGCGGCCACCGCACTAGTCTCAATAGGCTTGCACTCGCTCGACTTGTCGCACACGCAGCGCACGCACCCGCAAAACAAAATTAAACTGTTAATACCGTAAAGTACCTCTGACAGCCCTAGCAGATTGAAGCGAGACGGCAGACAGTTATTGTACTATGAACGCTATGCGCAATGCAAAAGGTTGAAATTAGCTTGTTTTCCAGAATAGTAGGTAAATATCTCGGGGTTTTTGCGCCGCTTGTATGGAAGTGACACAGGCCTGGTATTGTACACATCTGCGTACCCCTCAGAGCATACAAGCATGATGTTACGTCATGACATGTTGTTTATTGTATAAACAATAAACATCCAAGCGATTGCAG
Organism: Xestia xanthographa; assembly: GCA_905147715.2. Taxonomy (NCBI): domain Eukaryota; kingdom Metazoa; phylum Arthropoda; class Insecta; order Lepidoptera; family Noctuidae; genus Xestia; species Xestia xanthographa. Next base: position 10,081,345 of record LR990649.1, on the reverse strand, counting down.
CAATCACGACCGATTTACCATCTAGTTTTGAAGAGTTCCATTGTATATCTCCGAAGATCAGCATCAGATCTACACCAAATTTAAATGCAACCATCTCAGAAGTACACTCTTTCAAATAAAAAAAGAATTTTGAGAATCGCTCCACAAATAGAGCAGAAATCGGTGAACATACATGAAATTATACACCACATGAGTGAAGTAAAAACGTTCATAAAATGAAAACTACTGGGCCAAACTATATTCAATTTTTATGGGACCAAATGGCAACTATTCTGCATAAAAATAAAGAAGAATCACGTAAATCGGATCATAAATCTCGGCGTAATCGGTGTACATACATAAAAAAAAAATACCAATCGCATTGAGAACCTCATCCTTTTTGAAGTCGGTTAAAAATGAATTCGGCTCGATAGGAAACGTGCAGGAACTATAGGTGGCAGCACTAATCGACAAAAGAGACACTATGCGGACAGAAAAGGAAACTTATCACTTCTCATCGTGCTTTCAATTTACTTAGACAAAATTGTCTCATCAATTATATTATTTTTGAATATGCTAAAAGGTATAAAATATGAGTTCCGGTCTATCAATAACGATCGTCAGCGTAATATAAATGTCTAATAATATGAATTTTATATATTTCGTTTACTTTCTGATGAAAATTGTGGTGTATGAAGACATGGTGGCTGGCATAACTAAGATAGCTTTCTTATTTTCAACACATGTTATAATGGAAGGGAATCCTTTATCAGCGAGAACAGTATCTCCAGGCTCTAATAAATCAATTAGTTCACAATCATTTGATGAAGCAATCAATAAAATGCAGTCCGTAGCATTTAGATACAAAACTTATAAAACCAAAGGAGTGCAGCCAACTAAAAACATTATTGTGGGTATAACCATGTTTATATTCTGAGTACATGTGGAGTGAGGGATATTCGGTGTGAACCTTAGTGCGGTCTAGTAGAACACGTGTACATGGTGAAATAAAAATGGTTCTGGTATGTTTGCATGGACGGTTGATTTTGAGGGCCTTTTCAATGCAGAGTGTAACAAAAACAAGTTGTTTTCAAATATTTTTCTTTACTGCGTTTATCCATTTTTTGCGTTTTTCACCAAAACATGGTATGATAGTAGTATTCTTTGGAAAGTAATAGAATTTTACGCTAATTGATTTATTTCCATTTTTGTGGATGTATTGGTACCTACATTCAGAAATGCAACAATGCATTATGATTATTTAATTAATTTTCACTATAAAATTAATTCTGTTTACTTGTTAGAAAAGTCAATGTCAAGCATTAATAGAGCACAAGATTCGGATTGGCGACGCCAGTTGGCAGCACCGTCGTTGTGCACGTTCCCTATAGAAAATAATTTCAAAGAGTGATATAGTGATCTTAAAATCATCATTAACCAGTTTGTAGTGACATAGTACCCGTCACACAAATACCATACCTGCGAACCATTACCACATACCTCCGAGCCAGTTACCACATACCTTCAAACCAATTTATTACCACTCAACACCGAACCAGTTACCTTACCACGTTTATGACGTTCCGCAAAGAAACAGAGAAGCAATCGTCTTGAAAAAGACGTTGGTATGTAAGGAAATAGGATGGAAGCACAGGTATAGCATGGCGGCGTCATCACAACACCGCGCACCGCCAGCCATTTCGCTTCAAAAGAAGCGGTTTTGTAAGCAGAGGCAAGCAGGCAGAGCAAGCTTAACACCAGTTCCCTCGGCATCTTCACTTCACACTCCGGGACTACGCAGATGGATATGCGGCGCTGACGACACACGGCGGAGCCACAACAGAGCAGACGGTCTTCACTTCACACTCCGGGACTACGCAGATGGATACGCGGCGCTGACGACACACGGCGGAGCCACAGCAGAGCAGACGGTCTTCACTCGACGGCGGCGCACTCACACAGCTATATTTTTATTTTATTTTTTTTCGAAATGGCATCTCGCAGTTCTACCTAGAGAGGTTATCGTCTGCTTAACCGGACAATCCTGTGGGTACCTTAAGTATAAGGCCTCCAGCCAGGGGCAAAATTATAAGCTAAGCGACCACGCCTAAGGGCACCCCTGTGGGGTACGAACCTCGGCTTAGGGCGTCGCTGGAGGGCAGCAAAGGGACGGCTGGATCTGAGTTATATTAATTAGGGGCTAATTTAAAACTACTGGCTCAGCATCGCGGGCTGGCTCAAGCTAGGGTCGGGGGGGGTTTGAACGGGGACGTCGCGCCGGACTTCAGCGGCGAGGTCGGAATGTTGCCGGTTTATATTTGTATTTTCTACGAACAGTACTGGTGTCTTTACTACTTTCCTGTAAGAAGGTGATAGCATCATCGGGGGTGATAAGAGCATGCCTTGGGCGGCGGACTGAACTGATTCGCGATGGGTCGTAACGGGCGGCCGATGCGATCAGGGGGTTTCTATGCTTAATAGCTGAATCGAAGAAACGCTTTGCAAGGCATTTTATGAACTGCTGTATGGTAGGGATACGGAGGTCTAAATGAAGACTGTAATTACGGACATGGACGGAGCTATGCGCGCCACTCGTATTTATAACTTCGCGTCGACTTAGTGCCGCGGCGAAACAGCGCCCCGCGCCCCGCGCGCGGCTAGCCCTAAGGCGCGTTGCTATTGGTCGAGCGTTTGTACATGGTATCTGTTATGCCTAGATGCTATCATGGACAATGTATATATAAGTAGGGCTTTCGGAAATAAATTCATTCATCATTCAGTGTTCATCCCAATTTCATCCCAGTTGGATTACGGAGTTTTATTATCTACGGTAAATCCCTGTCACTCCCTAAAAGTTCTATCTTTATTTTTTTTTGAGGTATGGGTCTGCAATTATAAACATGAAGTCAACATATTCATACCTAAACCGCTAACGAGTCATATTTCACAAATAATCCACACTTTTTTTTATCTCAATATTTATTCATTATTTTCTTCTAAAACCTGGCCGCCCAGTAACTCTCTCCCTCTCGTTTACTCTGATACAAATAGACAGTGTGTCGGAAGACGTACACGGTTGAAAAAACTGTGGTAAACAGTTTTATTACAATACTAGCTGACCCGCGCAACTTCGTCTGCGTCACATGTCTACTGCCTACCTACTGTCTACCTACTGCCTACATACTGCCTACGTACTGCCTACCTACTGCCTACCTACTGTCTACCTACTGCCTACCTACTGCCTACCTATTGCCTACCTACTGCCTACCTACTGCCTACCTACTGCCTACCTACTGCCTACCTACTGCCTACCTACTGCCTACCTACTGCCTACCTACTGCCTACCTACTGCCTACCTACTGCCTACCTACTGCCTACCTGCTGCCTACCTGCTGCCACCAGCTGCCTACCTGCTGACTACCTGCTGCCTACACTTTTTTTTTCTCAATATTTATTCATTATTTTCTTCTAAAACCTGGCCGCCCAGTAACTCTCTCCCTCTCGTTTACTCTGATACAAATAGACATAGTGTCGGAAGACGTACACGGTTGAAAAAACTGTGGTAAACAGTTTTATTACAATACTAGCTGACCCGCGCAACTTCGTCTGCGTCACATGAGCTACCTACCTACTGCCTACCTCCTGCCTACCTGCTGCTTACCTGCTGCCTACCTGCTGCCTACCTGCTGCCTACGTGCTGCCTTCGTGCTGCCTACGTGCTGCCTACGTGCTGCCTTCGTGCTGCCTACCTAGCGCCTACCTACCGCCTACCTACCGCCTACCTACCGCCTACCTACCGCCTACCTACCGCCTACCTACCGCCTACCTACCGCCTACCTACAGCCTACCTACCGCCTACCTACCGCCTACCTACCGCCTACCTACCGCCTACCTACCGCCTACCTACCGCCTACCTACCGCCTACCTACCGCCTACCTACTGCCTACCTACTGCCTACCTCCTGCCTACCTGCTGCCTATTATAATGTACAACCCGGTCACATTATCTCGAGACCTGGCGTCGATGAAGTCACGTCGCGTCGGCGCTCTGATATGGTGCGCAAAACAAGTATCCACTAGTAGGATATAATTTTAAACAATAAGATTTCCAACAAAACAAATATTGTGTTAATTAATTTAATGTAGGTAATATTATTGTAGTGATATGATTAAAATTGCGGGAGGTTCGCATTCCAGCGAGGTCTCGAGATAATGTGACCGGGTTGTACATGAATATTTAAATGATAAATTTAATAAATAAACAATAATCTCAAAAAAAAAAACGCAATAATAATTTATTTATAATTACCAATGATAATAATACCTATATATGTATAATTTAAAAACTAAGTATTAAATAAACTAAAATAAATAAACTAACAACAAACTATAAAAGGGCATCGAAAAACTCCTCAACGCTGTCAGCTAGTAATGTGCCCAAGAGACTGGCGGCGTTGCCACGTTGTATGGCAAAGCCTCTGACCAAGGTAAAAGCCAGCTCTTGGGTCACGGGAAGCGTCAACTAGGCGTTTTGAAAGTTCTTTGAACAGGCTATGGGCACTCCGACCCCATCGCCCTAGAGTTTCAACCTCAAACGGCTCGAAAATATAGTTACCACAAAGGTTTCTATATTTACGCCAAGCCATTAGGTTCTAAAACAGCTGGAACGCCGACGGTGACAAGAGCTCGTCGGATAATGTCGTTTATGTTCACGTGCCGTGCAAAACGCCCCGCATTTCGGCTGCACGACAGGCCGTGGTGACCGAGGCTATTGACAGCTTCACCACAGTGACAGCGATGAGGAGAACAGCAGGCGGCACCAAGGCGTAAGGCAGCAGCGAGGCGAAAGGTCGTGTCGTCAAACAAAGTGCCAAATGTCGACGACGGCAGTGCGTGAAGCCAAAGACCCGACTCCCATTCACCCACAGCCAGTAGGCGCGCACGCTCAGCGGTAGTAGAAGACGAGTTCAGCAGATTGTTTTGAACGATTCTGCAGAGCGGCTCGTCCCACCGTCTCTGGGAGAATGGATGGTCGGGTTCTTCAGTGTTCGGGCTGGCGAGTTTCCAAGCATCGATAGCCTCGGAGAAGCACGGCACATCAAAATCAATCAGTGTGGAAGCCATGATATTCCTGATTAATTTCTCAGTGCCGTGGACCGAGGATATGAAAGCCGGTAAACTAATACTGGAAATTTTGCGGACGCCGTGTCCTCGCATGCGAATGGGAAGAGTACCTTGAGCCCAAGCTCGGTCGTCCAAAGCCACATTTAAAATAGATGATAAAGTATGTCTGATAATTTGATCCATTTTGTCCAAAAGGTGAGTGTGCTTCCATAAAGGGGAAGCACGAAGGAAATATGTTAATTTACGGCCGAAACAACAAAAACGAATTATTGTGATGGCCGAATGTATGTTAATTTGGAGCAATCTTTCCGAAACATCACTGAAATTTTGAATTTTTTCCTCGATAAAATCGGGAAAAGAGTTTTCAAAGATAGGTGACCCGAGGAAAACATTGTGCAGGCCCTGTACAAAGAGCCTATACTACCTCATATTAGCAACTCTATTTGTGGTGGTTCAAACTTCGTTTGTAATACTGTTAGAATGACGTTCTAATCAGCTTGCACTACAAAGCGGTTGGAAATTTCTCCCATATAATGAGTTCAATTAGTAAGGTATAGTCCAAGAGCTACTACTACTACTACTACAACAGCCCATAACGTCCACTGCTGGACATAAGCCTCTCCCATGATGGGAAGAATTTGCCGTAATCTCCACTCTTGGCAGGCGGTTTGGAGATCGCAGTGATGAAAGACTAACAGAAAACGCTGCTGCCCATTCTCTGGTCTACGGAGCCGCAAGGTGTTCTGCCTCAGACATTAGTCGCCTTATACGACACATACGACTAGAGCTAGCTCAAATTAACTCTCTAAATTCTTTTGATCTAGTTCTTGGACTATACTTCCTAATTAAATCGACACTGACAAATTTCGACTAATTAGTGACTAATTTTTTGTTTTATCAAAATTAAAATCCCTGATGTTGGCCAAGCCAGTGTCAGTCACACACGGTACCAACGCGTCGGATTTCGAAGTGGATGCGAGAATTATGTCATTTATTTGGAACAAATATTTATAATCGCTCTAGAAAGCGTACATTGTTTAATGCCTTATTGCACTGTAGGTCGATCCTGAGTTGCTGACGATGCTCAACGCGTTCGTGGACAACCCTGGATTGGACTTGGACTATTTGTGGTTCTGTTAGAAGACAGAAGACAGTGATAGGATTAACAAAATTTAGTATTAAATGTAGGTAAGTAGGTAATAAATAAAGTCAAAAATTCAAGACACTTTAGAAGACAATAAACTTTTTTGTGGTTAACGTTCTAAAACCTAATTGAGGTTGACTGTTGATGACTGTGAGGTTATGGGAGTCTGTGAAGTTATTGATGTTGTCGTTTTCTGTGACGTACATATTGTTGGTGTCTGTAAAGTTGTTGCTGAGTGTGAGTTTATTGCTCGATGGCGGTGAGTCCGCCTCTCGTCGCGCCATGCGGTGCGCAAAGCCACGATGCATTGCTTTTTCCCTAGAACGAATCACGTTACCCCTACGTGCTGTGGGCTCTGCTGAACCCATTGCTATCGCCGAGGCCGCAGCGTTCTCTGTAAAACAGAGGTAATAACTAGAAAATAGGTTTTAATAATGCTCTAAGACTTTATATTACTCTGAGTTTAAGACTCTGTAATATAAAATTAAACTTTTTATCCGAGTTTTCCGTAACAAACGGTTAGGTTCAAGAACTCATCGTGTGACAATCTTATGACATTGGTCTTCGATTAAGGTGAATGCTCTAACCAGCCCGCGAAATTCATTTTTCTTACGGTTTTCTGCAATTTGCAGGCCAGTGCTAGGTTGTATGTTGATAAGAATATTATTCGCGACTTTAAGACGTAGGTATGTACCTAGTTACAGAATTTGAATTTCGCGGGCTACCCTGGAGCATTCACTTTAAGAGGAAACTCCGATTTAAATCACCATGAGAAAGAAACTGTGATGACGCGGACATTTTTACGTACCCATTTCTTCCACGGCTGTTTGTACTAAGCAATAATGATAACCGATTCCGATACCCATTATCATTACTGCCATAATAGTAAACAGCAAGCAACACGTCAACGCTGCACAAACTGTGCTTAAAGATATTCTGAAAAAAAAAAAAAAAAAGTTTTTTAGTACCTACTCACTACAAATCATTTTAGTACCTCTGTTTTTGAAACAATACTTCCACATAAGGTCTACAGTAGAGAGAGGCCAGTTCCCGCTTCGTTGGAAGACGGGGAAGCTGGTCCTCATCCGGAAGCCGGGGCGCCCTGCGGACTCTCCGTCCGCATACCGGCCCGTGGTGCTGCTCGACGAGGTGGGCAAGCTCTTTGAAAGAGTAATTGCAAACCGCCTCGCCGAGCACCTTGCGGGGACTGGGCCGGACCTTGCGGAACACCAGTTTGGTTTCCGCAAGGGGCGCTCTACGGTGGACGCCATCATGCGCGTGAGAGCCCTCACGACGGGGGATGCGGTGTCCAGGGGTGGGGTTGTCTTGGCGGTGTCTCTCGACATCGCCAACGCCTTCAACTCCATGCCCTGGAGCTGCATTAGGGAGGCACTCCGGTATCACCGGGTGCCGACCTACCTCCGTCGAGTGGTCGGGGACTATCTGACGGACAGAGCCGTCATCTACCCCGGTCGCAGCGGAGAATGGAACCGGCGAGAGATGTCGTGCGGTGTTCCGCAGGGATCGGTTCTGGGGAAACTCCGCTGCCGCGGCAAATTGTCGCTCAGCGGACAGACTTCCGGCGGGATCTCATGGCGACATGGAGAGAGCGACTGTCGCAACCTCGTGCAGGGCACGCCACGATAGTGGCGATAAGTCCCCTCTTTGAGGAGTGGCTTGAGAGACGCCACGGCGTCCTCACCTTCCGCCTGACGCAGGTCCTCACCGGACACGGAGTGTTCGGGAGGTTTCTGCACCGAATCGGGCGGGAGGAAACGCCCGGGTGCTTCCATTGTGAGGATCGACCGGAGGACACGGTGGAACACACGGTGGAGGTGTGCCCCACGTGGGCGGAGCACCGCCGTGTCCTCGAAGCGGTGATCGGCGGCGGCGACCTCTCGCGTCCGGCCCTGGTGCAAGCCATGGTCCGGAGCGAGACGGAATGGGACGCCGTCACCTCCTTCTGCGAAGCAGTAATGCTAGAGAAGGAGGTGGCGGAACGTGAGAGGGAGCGAACCTCTCAACGTCCCGGCCACCGCGGGAGACGCCCCGGGCGTCGGGGGCCACCACCACGTGGCCCCCGGCCACCGTAGGCGCGGGCCTGTGGACGGTGGGCTATGGGCTAGTTCGCCGTCCGTCCGTCTCATGACGACAGGCCGTGTCGACGGCGCGTTCGTGTTCCACGCGCGCCTCAAAGAGAGTCAGCAAAAAGGGAGGGGTCCGTAAGGACCGATGCCTGCCGGGGTTGCGGGACTATTCGAAAGAGATACCGTGGCCCCGGAACACAAAGGGCGATGAAGGAACATGGATGGGTTTTAGTCAGTAAAAGTCTGACACTCCCTCCTGCTCCGCCCAGAGCGGGAGGAGTTATTTGATGATTTCCCATCCGAAAAAAAAAAAAATAAAAAGAAAAAAAAAGGTGTACCTACAGTGGAACTACTCGAAGAAGTGTATCATAACGACGAATCCAAGATTATAAGTCCTACAATTGTACCTACATAATCGTCACTCAAATTGAGTTGCTGTGCTTGTTGGACACCCCACCCTCAACCGATGGCCAAGGATTGGCTGAAGCAAGGAAAACCTATTCAGGTGGAGATTCATAGATGACTGGAGTGTAAATGTGGTGCTGCCCCACAATCGATTGGACTCTTTGATATCGCGTCCTGCTTATCCTGTTATTTGCACATCACAGGAGCTGATGAGAGCTACTGAAAGTGTTAAACTCGTCACCAAATTTTAAATCAATTTGAATTATCATCGACACGGAAGAAGACCCAAATTTGAGACCACTACATAGGTATCAATTATTAATAAGCTAAAATGATTACCTATCATTTACTTAGGTTTCTAGAAGGGTCATACATACTCAAAAATCTAAACAAAACGGTTAAACAGTGCCGTACCTTTCGAAAGCATCTAAGGCGACAGAGACGAATCCACTCAAAGAAGTACACACTCCCCCCATTTCGTCAAGGCAACATCGGTTTACAAGGAATTTGTGGACTTAAATAAACTAATTTTAATAGGAAACACTGTCAGCTACATTACAATTTTTCCCCGCTAACCTAAATAGCCATTTAGAATAATATAACACTGTATTCAAGCTTCTTTTCTTGCAATAGTTTTGGATTGGAAACTGCGTGACATAAATATGTTCTGTGGACATGACAGCATGACTGTTTCTATACTCTATGTAGTAAAGAATAAACCCGTAATATTTAGGTTTTATTTAACAAAATTCAACATATTGATACAATGACACAATCAATCCTGACAACTCAGTTTCTTCTTTATAATAGGACGTTCAAGGAGTTGATAATATATTACTACATTCTCCTGGGCTTATTTATTATCCTACGTAGTCAGCTAGATGAGCAGGAGGACGTCGTACTCTTTCAGAACGACGCAGAGTCTCTGTCATGATGTTCTGTGGCTGGACCACCTCATTCTGAGAATCTCGCTGGCCTTCTGTGTCACGCTCATCGCCATTGACTGCATCGATGTACTCGTCGTCATCATTGGAATCAGTTTCATCCTGTTCTAAAGAGGATTCCCCAGCAGGAGCTAAGTGTCGATTATATACGACAACTTCTCTACCACTGCTCAAACGCACACGAGAATGTTGAGGATTACTTTCTAGAGTCTCTACTTCTTCAACCAATGGATCATATTTACTAGTTCGATTATGGTTTCGCATTAATACTTTTCCTGGGACGTTTAGCCATGTAGGCATCGACTGACCAGTTGAGGATCTCCTGGCGTGAGAGAACATCCGCTCATGGGGCGTACTGTTAGTAGCCGTGCAAAGAAGTGATCTTACAGAATGCAGAGCCTGAGTTAAAACTGACTCCCATTTGGTTATTGGTAGATCATGGCTTTTCAGAGCCAATTGTACTGTTCGCCAAATAATCCCGTTGTATCTCTCCGTTTGTCCATTACCCTGAGGGTTGTACGGTGTAGTGTAGCTCGTAGCAATGCCCTTCTGGTGAAGAAAGTCTTTCATCTCTTTTGAAAGAAAAGAAGTGCCACGATCTGAGTGTACGTAAGTTGGCATTCCAAATATAGAAAATAAATCAGTCAGTTTATTAATTACCGTGTTTGTACTCAAGTCTGGGCAGGGATACGCAAATGGAAATCGGGAATATTCATCCACAATCGTAAGGATATATCGATTGTTCCCAGTACTATCTGAGGGAAGTGGACCTTTAAAATCTATCGATATTCTTTCGAATGGGGCCAACGCTTTTATTAGTTTTCCCATGTTTTGTTGAAAACGAGGCTTTACTTCTGCACATATCGAACAATTCGCAGTAATACGTTTTATCTCTTCAGTAGAGTAAGGTAAATTTTTGCTTCGAATCCAATGAAGCATTCTTGTTACTCCAGGATGACACAAGGTTTTATGCAGTTCTTTGAGTGCATTTTCCGAACTATGTACAGAGGCTACTAATGTTGCATTGGCTCTTGATAAAGCATCAGCTGCTATATTCTCCTTTCCAGGGCGATAAACTATGTCAAAATTGTATTCAGAAAGTTCTAATCGCCAACGTTGTATTTTGTCATTTTTAATTCTTGACGCATGCTGCTGATTGAACATAAATGCGACCGATTTTTGGTCAGTTATCAGTTTGAACTCTCGTCCGATTAGGAATTGTCTCCATTTTCGAAGACATTCGACTATAGCCGCGGCCTCCTTCTCTATGGCTGGGTGATTCCGTTCGCTACTGTGCAGGCTTCTCGAGAAAAACGCAACAGGTCTGCCTTCTTGTGACAGAGTTCCCGCGATAGCATAGTCTGATGCGTCTGTTTCAACAACAAATTGTATGTTGTCGTCAATCGCGTTTACTGCTGATCTAGCTATCTCTTGCTTTAGAGTGTTAAAAGCGTTTACTGCCTCAGAACCAAGAGGGAATGTGCCTTGCGAAACGAGGGACTGAACTTTATGAGAGAATCTTGGCACATATTTAGAATAGTGAGCAAATAATCCCAATGCTCGCCGGAGGGATGCTGAGTCTGAAGGCAGAGGCAGCTCTAATAGTGGACGTAGACGATCCGGGTCGGGTTTAATTACTCCATTGTTTATAGTATATCCTAGAATACTTATCTCTTTCAATGAAAATTCACTCTTTTCAAGATTCAGTGTAAGATTATACCGTTTAGCAATATCAAGAAAACGCTGCAGTTTTTGATCGTGGTCAGCTTGTGTAGTTCCACAGACTGTTATGTCATCCAAATAAGCGTATACTCCTTCAAGTTGCTCTTTTGCAATTATATTATTGACAGTTCTTTGAAAAACCGCTACTCCGTTGGTAACCCCGAAAGGTATTCTTCGAAATTGGTATAAATTACCTTCTGCTTCAAATGCTGTATAAAGTTTTTCTGTTTCAAGAATCGGAATCTGATGGTACGCACTTTTTAAGTCAATTTTGCTGTAGACACTATGTTTAGCTACTTTAGAGACAATTTGTTCAATACTTGGTAAGGGGTAAGCGTCTAGTTGCGTATATCTATTTACTGTCTGCGAGTAGTCTATACACATCCTTTTTTTATGATTTTCATTTGTAGTTACAAGCACCTGTGCTCTCCATGGTGACGAGCTAGGTTCTATAATACCATCAGCTAGTAATTTCTTTATTTCAGTACGAATAAACTGCATATCACTATCTGAGTATCTTCGTGATTTAACAGCTATTGGCTTGCAGTCTGGTAAGAGATTCGGGAATAGACTGATTGGATCGACGTTGGCTTGTGATAGTGCACATAATTTCAATGGAGTTCCAGATCCACCGAAATACATTTCTAATGTATTATATTTCTTAAGAATATCATGGCCGATTATGACATCCGTACATAAGTTTTCCATTATTAATAAGTTCACTTGAAAACTATGACCTTGCAGATCGATATTGACGGAACACAGTGCATCTACCTTTGTTTTTAGATTTGAAGCTGCCATACTGACATGTTGGTAGCATGAGCTCTTTTGTATATTGTATTGACAAACTAGTCGGTTGTCTATAAAGCTTGCAGTACTACCTGTATCAATCAATGCTCTGGCTACAAATAATCCGTTTATTTTAATCGGTATCATAGCTTTATCGAGATCAGTTGTAGCGGCAACGATACATGATATCAATTTCTGCGACTCTTCATTTTCCATGTGTTTGTTCGGTTCATCAATAGCATTAGTAAAAGCACTTCGTTGTGGTGGCGCAGTCACTGCACTTTTGCACGCTTTTGCAAAATGCCCCCTTTTTCCACATTTGAGGCAGGTTGTACCAGCAGCCGGACAATTTTGCCGGGCATGTCACTTGTTTCCACAGAAATAGCATAGTTCTTGGATGTGAGTTCTCTGATTGTTATTGGGTACCGCATTGACAAAGGTACTAATACTAGATTTCTGATAATCATCACTGTGTATTTGCGCCATCTCTAGAGCGCGGGCCTGCTTGAATGCGTCGTCTAAAGTGAGTGTGCTATTTTCCAACAGTCTTTGACGTACTATGGACGACGAAAGTCCGGATATGAAAGCGTCTCTAATAAAATCACTTTCATTTTGTTCAGCTGTTACATGTTTAAAATTGCATTCACTTGAGAGCAGTTTCAAGGCTTGTAAATATTGGTCGATGGACTCACCTGGTTGTTGCGCTCGTTTTGATAATTTGTGCCTGGAATATATTTCGTTAGGTGGCTTCAGAAATAGTCCATCCAGCCTCTTTATAGCAGTATCGTAATCAGTGCAATCATGTATGCGCATAAAAGTTGTAGAGGACAGATGATTGGTTAGTAATCGGAATTTAGTCTCTTTTGCAATAGTTTTCTCGTTCGTAGTTATAGCTGTCAGAAAATTTTCAAATGTGTTTTTCCAATGTGTCCACTGAGGGGACAGATCTTGGCTTGAGGACGGGTCTCCGTCGAAACGTTCTGGTCGTAGATATTTTTCCATTTTGTTAAATAAATTGTAGTAAAGAATAAACCCGTAATATTTAGGTTTTATTTAACAAAATTCAACATATTGATACAATGACACAATCAATCCTGACAACTCAGTTTCTTCTTTATAATAGGACGTTCAAGGAGTTGATAATATATTACCACACTCTATGATTGTAATTTTCTTGAACCAGTTTATGATATAGATGCTCTGGATGCTCTGTGACAAGATCCCATAACAAGATCCAGTCATTTTCTTTGTGCTCCCAAAGAGATTAAATATACCTACTATAATTTAATGTCTTTGGTGCTCCCAAACGAAAGACTTTTCACAATCTGATTTCTGCATAATATTTTTAAATAAACAACAATTGTACAGTAGGTACCTATCTACCTCATGTGGTTTTTTAAAAAAATCTTATGGTGAAAACATTACGTTTCTGTAAAAACTTCTCCGAAGTTTGAGTTCGTCTGGTGTAAAAATAATGTACATAGAAACCTTAGCTGCCCATATTTTTGTAAACTGGTCTCTGTATTGCAGATTCCATAATGGTATATCAATATTCCATATTATGGAGACCAGTTTTATCTTTTTTAGATACAAAGTTGTTGCTAATAAACTGAGGCAGGAGCTATTTTTATTTTGCAATTCAACCAAAGAGTCGTTAATTTGATCAATGCACAACTTGTAAAGGGAATGCAATCCGGACTATGCGTAATCCGAAAAATCCGGATATACGCACATTTTTACTCGACTTCCAAATCCGAATTTGAAAAACGAATCCGGATTTCCCGAATTTTGTCTATTCAAATCAAATCAAATCAAATCAAAGCATTTATTTCAAGTAGGCCAGTTACAGGCACTTTTGAATTGTCGAAACAAATATGAAAATTAAATGTAGCTACAGTCCCAGACACAAGACATAAAAACTGTGAAAGTACTGTAGTTGCCCATTCCCTAGCGTAGATCTCTATGGAGAAGAATGGGCAAGAAACTCCATGGACACTCTTTTAAATCAGAATATTATTACAAAATCTTGGTTACATCATTCATGTTGAGATGGTACATTAAGTGAGAACAATGTAGCAAGATGTGCACGTTAAAGGTGTCCATAGTAAAAAAAAAACAAAAACAATTAAAAAATAAAATTATTAAATTCAAAAGCCGTGGCAACCAAGAGCTGACCAGTCCCAACTGACAGCGCTCGTTCACGAACATGACGCATGTATCAGCACCATTCAACTCAACCATTTTGAAGGGAACTAAATGATCCGACACACGCGTCACCATCAGCGAGACATTTGAGTGAGCATGACATATCTCCTAATCGCCACGGCACATTCAAGTCAAGGAAAAACGTAGGTTTCTAGCGACTGATAGCATTCTAGTACATAGCACTCACACAATATGCGATATGCGGCTATATAATAATAAAGAGATTGATTCTATACAATGCAAAGATAGTTGTACAATCTTCAGCAGCTCCAACAATACAATTTAATGCTATCAATTTATGCGCCCCTGTCCTTGTGGAGCAGGACCGGCATTGAGCCAAGCAGTTTTATCAGCGATATAGTCGTCCAATTTGTAATATGCTTGCTTACAAAGTGTGCGTTTAATACATGTTTTAAATTTTGTTTCATTCAGCTCAAGAATGCTTTGTGGAATTTTATTATAGCATCTCAAACAGTACCCCATGAAAGATGAGTCTACTTTAGCGAGTCTGAAGCCTGGCTGTACTAATTGGTCCCTATTTCTAGTACTGTAATTGTGTCTGTCACCTCTTTTACCAAAAATATGTAGATTTTTTCTTACGTACATTATGTTTTCGTAGATGTATTGACAATGTACAGTCATGATGTTTATTTCCTTAAACAGTTCCCTCAAAGAATCGCGCCTACGAAGATTGTATATGGCTCTGATGGCTCTTTTTTGCAGAATAAATATAGACTCAATGTCAGCAGCCCGTCCCCATAACAAAATGCCATAAGACATTATACTATGAAAGTAACTAAAATAGACCAATCTAGCAGTATCTACATCAGTAAATTGACGGATTTTTCTAATAGCATATGCTGCCGAACTTAGCCGCCCCGCCAGAGATGTTAAATGAGAACCCCATTGTAGCCTTGAATCAAGCGTAATCCCCAGGAAAACCGTTTTATCTACGAATTCAAGTTTCTCTTTATTCAGTACTATATCACAATCGCTACTTTTAACATTCGGTAAAGCAAATCTTATGCATTTCGTTTTTTTTTCATTTAGTACTAAATTATTTGCTGTGAACCAATTATGGACTTGAAGTAGTGCATTATTCACGTCATCTAAATTTTGGGCCCGTCTATTGATCTTAAAAATTAGGGAAGTGTCATCGGCAAATAACACCATATTTTGAGGTTGGTTTTTCAGTAAATAGGGTAGATCATTTATATATACTAAAAAGAGGAAAGGACCCAATATTGAGCCTTGCGGAACCCCCATTTTTACTTTTAAACCCTGTGAATTAACACCATTTATTTGAACATATTGTTGTCTATCACTCAAATAAGATT
The DNA here is from genome assembly GCA_905147715.2 of Xestia xanthographa. Classification (NCBI taxonomy): domain Eukaryota; kingdom Metazoa; phylum Arthropoda; class Insecta; order Lepidoptera; family Noctuidae; genus Xestia; species Xestia xanthographa. The sequence goes on along the minus strand of LR990649.1, from coordinate 10,065,610 downwards.
TTAACAAACTAAGTGCAAGTTTACCTAGTCCGTAATGCTCAAGTTTCAAAAGCAATGTGTCGTGATTTACACAATCAAATGCTTTGGAGAGATCACAAAATATTCCTACAGCGTCTTGGGACTCTTCCCACGCCGTAAATATGTGCTTTATTAAGGTTACACCGGCGTCGGTTGTACAACGTCCCTTGGTGAAACCATACTGTTGATCGTGTAAGATTCTATTGGTGTTAAAATGATTGACCATTTGATTAAGCATTATCTTTTCGAACACCTTACTAAAAACTGGCAACACGGATACAGGCCTATAATTATTTGTATCTTTACTATCACCGGATTTGAAAAGAGGTATGACTTTACTGTATTTCATTAAATCAGGGAAAACTCCTTGGTCTACGCACAAATTAAAAATTAAAGCTAAGTATGGAGCTATAGTCTCAAGTATGGATGTACAAACTTTGATAGACATTCCCCATAGATCTTCGGTCAGTTTGATTTTTATTTGCCGAAAAGCTTTAATAACTATCATCGGGTTTATGTGTTTAAATTTAAATTCAGCCTGGCATCCAGACACATTCGCCTTTAGTAAACCAATTGAGACTTCAGGAGAGGAATTTAGAGCCTCCGTAGTTTTTAACGGTATATCGGTAAAGAAATTTACAAATTCTTGAGCTACTTCCTGATTAGAGCTTTTAGGACCACATGCTGTATCTAATGTGTAGCTAGTATTACGTGTTTTCTTCCTGTTAGTCTCGCTATTTATGACTTTCCAAACTGTCTTTATTTTATTTTCTGCTGTTTTGATCTTGTTGCTAATGTGCAAGGCTTTGGCAACCTTGCATGTATCTCTAAAAATTTTTGAATACTTAGCAACATATTTGTTAAAAGTTTCAGTGTTCATATAAGGCTTAAGGCAATAAAGCTCAAATAGTGTTTCCCTACTTTTTCTGATACCTCTTGTTGCCCAATCACTAAATATAAATTTAGGGCAAATACTTTTTGACTTCTTTTCAAAAGTTTTGTTGAATTCAGTGTGAACTATTGAAAAGAAATTATCATAAAATTGATTTATATTAATATCGTCATGGCTCATAACACTTAATTTGTTCTGTAGAGAAATATTATACCTATTTAATTTGTTAGAAGTTATGGGTCTAAATTTAATCTGAATTTTTTGCAATGGTGTATTACACCTAAAAGTTACAGTTTGTCCGCTATGGTCAGACGGCAGACAATTAACTATGGCTTTATCTAAGTAATCACAATCACAGAAAACATTATCTATACAAGTAGCAGAAGATGGAGTGACTCTAGTAGGTTCTATAAAAGTGTTGGTCAAGTCAAATGACTTAAAAAGATTTAATAACCGACTGCTATTTGAATTTTCTTCTAAAATATTGATGTTAAAATCACCACAAATAATTATAGATTTATTACTGGCTGCAAGTTTTGCCAGGACATCTTCCATTATTGACTCAAATAAGGAAAAGTTTTGATAGTTTGGGGGTCTGTACACACACACAATAACATGCTTATCTAGCTCAACACAGGACAGTTCGACGCAATGTTCAGCCGAGAGACCTATTATGTCGTTACGTTGCTTATATCTTAAACAATTTTTTACAAAAATTAAGGAACCTCCACGAAGCATAGTTTTACGGTTATAGCAGCTACCCACCATATAGTTCTCATAATTAATAAGCATTTGGTAATCCTTAAGCCAATGTTCAGTAAAACAAATAATGTCAAACTTACTTTTTTCTAAAAACAATTCTATTTCTAATAATTTTGAAGAAATGCCTTGGATATTTTGGTGGAATAATTTTAAAGTGTTCTGCTGAGGCCCTTTTTTACTAGCTAATTGAGTGCAAGAAGATACCTTGCTGTTGGTAGGTTTAACAATATTGTTAATGGCACCTTCTGTTGTCTGACTTTCTAGTTTAAATTAATATTAATATCTGGAGAGAGCCCCGAGACTCCCGTGCCATCGCCAGACAACAAGATCCTATCACTAATATACCCTAATTGAGAATTTTCCACGGTGACATATGGATCCTCCTCAGTATAATGTTTGTAAACATCAATAGCACTAATGCTATATTTATTTAAGGTCACCACCTGTTCATTAGTATTATTACTAATAGTCGCAGTATTTACAATATAACTAAACTTAGACATACTACTTATGTCTGTGTGAATATTATAAGCTAATAGCCGAGCTATTTTGTGTCTACAACTAATAGGTAGATACACTTTACCCCGGGTCGAACTAAGTTTATCAACAAAAGTGTTGATATCAAGAAATATAAGTTTGTCACTGTAGTGACCTGCTAAAAAATATTGTTGTACCTATATGTTTATTTTTGTTCCACAGAGATTATTTTAATTTGTACTTATTCATTTAATTTAAGAACGTTATACTCAGCACGCGAGTCACAGATTTATTTTAATAATAAGAATATTTAGCCCAGTGGAATTAAAATAGCAAAACAAATGATGTACCTAATTCTGCATTTTTGATGGATAAGTTGTTGGTGATGTGAATCCAAATTTGCAACTTCGAAAAACTTGTACTCGCTGCGCACCACGCGATAGACTGCGAACTTTTGGGACTTTTTTCACTTTTTGCTCGAAATCTCATAAACTGTGCATTTTTAATAATTAAAATTCAATATATTTGTATAAAGTTAACTAAATTTGCAACAATTTAGGCCCAATCGCAGCTTTATCAATCATAGAGGGACCAAGACTTCAGAGCGATTATTTCTAAGGTACCTATGTTCCGTCGAAATAGGAATCCGCCGAACAAGTTCATATCGAAGAAGGGATCTGTCGAAGTAGTGTTTTTCAAATAACATTCAATATTTTTAATTTCCTAATTCGTCACCCGAAAATGACCCTTATTAAAATATATATATATATATATAGATATATATAAGTATATATATGTATATTTACTTTGCACATCTGTGTTTGGTTCATAGGATTACATCGTACCAAATTTCACCTGAGTTGGTCGAGTAGATTCGGAGCAATTTGGCTGTGACAGACAGACAGACGCACGAGTGATCCTATAAGGGTTCCGTTTTTTTTCATTTTTTGTACGGAACCCTAAAAACGATGATTACTTTTTAATTTGCAGGCTAGTCCCAATAATATGAAAGTTAATTCATTTACTTGAAGTGAAGAGACAAAATCATCATCATCGTAATCACAATCATCATCATCGTAATCACAATCATTATCATCACAATCACCATCATCGTTATCACAATCATCATCATCACAATCACCCTTAGACTTCATAAGAAACCTACGCGTGCTAAATTTAGAATATCTAGGCCCAGTGGTTTGGGCTGATTTGATTTGAGTTGATTTTCAGACTTTGTCACCCCATTTCTCCATATTAGGGGTTAAATTCTGAAAAAATGAAACACAAATGTTTACTCATTTATCGATAGGTGTACTTCGAATAGCGCTGCCAAGTGTCCCGATTTTAGCGGGACGTCCCGCGAAACAGGCGCTTTTTATAACGTCCCGCCGGGACAGGTATGTGTCCCGCATTATGATATGTATTTTTCAGTTAGACAAAGAAACAAACAAACAAAGAGAAGATTTCACCGAATATACATTTTTCGAATATGCACTTTTGTGGTGCAGTGGACGTAATGCGGATCCCAAATATTTGTTTGGACACTATGTATACAGGGTGGAATTTTGTAATGCCACCTGGAGGGAAAGTACTCTTAATACTGCAGATAGAAAATTTTACTCAAACGAAACATTCCTTTATTTTTGAATAGAAAGCAAACTGCATTCAAAGATTTTGAAAATTCTCGTGCCAAACTCGGGAATCGAACCGCCTAAATTCTAAAAAACAAACACCCTGTATTTTTATGGCACCAATCGATAGGGTCAATCATAAAGATCAAATCCCTCTAACAAACTTGATAAATTAAATGAAAAGAAAACCATAAAATATTAACTTATAAATTCAATGGGACAACATAAAGCACTTTTACTCAAAGGTCCATCCTCCAATTACTTATGTTAGAACCTAATAAACAATTATCTTTTGACGACATTTATTGATTAAAATGATGAAGAACTATTTCAATTGATTCTTTTTTTTTATTGTTTTTGTTTTTTCGATTGCAATTTTCTCAAACAAATACTTGCAAATTGCTATCTTTTTTCTTCATTTGTAAATATCCATCCTTTGAATAAAAGTGCTTTAACGTATTGAATTTATCCCAATGAATTTATAACTTTAGATTTCATGGTTTTCCTTTCATTTAATTTATAATATTTGTTAGAGAGATTTGATCCATGATTGGCCCTATCGATTGGTGCCACCATATAAGTACAGGATGTTATTTTTTGGAATTTAGCCGGTTCGATTCCCGAGTGTGGCACGCGAATTTTCAAAATCTTTGAATGCAGATTATTTTCTTTAAAAAAATAAAGGAATGTTTCCTTTGAGTAAAATTTTCTATTTGCAGTATTAAGAGTACTTTCCCTCCAGGTGGCATTACAAAATTCCACCCTGTATATGAGGAGTTTCAAGTTGTGAAACAGGTATTGGACGTGTTGGTCGAAAATAAAGACACTGCAGAACTTAGCAGTGTGCAGCCGTGGACCACCATGGTGAAACAATTTCCGAAATTGCAAATTTTGAACATTTTAAACGTTCTCAGTTTTATTTTGCGCATACCAACATTGAATTGTTATGTGGAGAGAGTACTTATTCTCTGAAATGAATATGAAATGGACAGACGTGCGAAATCGCAGTTTAAAAAACTTGTCAGATCGGAGTTGCTGGTAACATTCAATTTACAACTATTTTGTAAAGACTTTTTTATTCTGTGAAAGAAAAGTCAAAAGTGAATCGAAATATGAAAAATAACTGATTAAAAACTTCCTTCTCATTTTCTTACCTTTTTATTTCCTAATGTCCCGCGCCAAAATGCTTTGGCCCAATTTATTTATTCAATCTAAGTATATGTCCCGAGTTTCTAAAAAAAATACCTGGCAACCCTAACTCCGAATGAATTAGTCTAACTAATCTTATTACACCATGTAATCTTTGGACCCTCGTTTCAACCCCTTAGGGAGTGAATTTTGAAAAATCCTTTCTTAAAACACCCCTAAGCCTCATAAGTAGTGTTGCCAGATGTCCCGATTTGCGCGGGACGTCCCGATTTTCAGGGGTCTGAGGACGCGTCCCGATTTGCACCTGATCAGCAGGGGTATTCTAAACTATTCGATAAGTTTCCGTGTCGGTAAGGAACCGTATTCGACAATCTCATTTCCGAGCCGAAGAACTGTCAAAACGCTATTCACAGATCCGAACGGATGCGTTTTTTTCTATCCGATAGACCGTTGTATTTATGGGGAACGCTACAAAATGGTAGTAAATAGATGATCGTGGTAGAAAATTTAAAATAGTAAATAAAATAGGTTTATTTGAATATTTAGTTCCGTTTAAATAAGGAATATACAGCTAGTAACTTAATAGACAGCAAGCGATACAAAATGATTTTATTAGTAACTGAAATAAACTTTATTTCATTTCGAATAAACCTGCTTTGTAAACAGCCTCTGTCAAACGGGCAAAGCGGAAAAACTTTTTTTTTTTAAGTACTAGTTTTCTTTTTCATAAATAACTATAAATAACTTTGTTTAGAAAAGGAAAAAATTACTGCAAGTATTTGATATCAGTATTATACAATTCTTGCTATTTGCTCATTGTCAAACAATAATTAAATTTCTATGGGAATTACGGCAGATGATTGCGTGTGAGGGAAATAGGGCCTTATTTCTTCAATGAGGCCATGGGCTATGTCGAGTGTTAGTCTATAAACCAACTGAAACCGCGGCTCGGCAAAAGGATTCGTCCTCTGTTGTCCTGCACGCCGACGGTCTCTGGCTCGCACAATCACTTAATCCATCTACCAAAGATCAAACAATGTTAACTAAAATCTAGAACGAATATCACATTTCTGTAAACACTTTGAATTTATGTAAATGCGGATACATCAATGAAATATTGTCAATACAATAATAAAACTTCATTTACTTACTAAAAGCAGTGTTTAAAAAGTTTACAGTCTTTTTATTTCACTGAAATAAGCTGGAAATATGGTTTATTTCTTCGTTTTAATTTTGATCGATATGACTCCCGATAGCAAACAGCTGTCGGAAAGATTCTAGTCTTCAAATCGAATTTGAACTGTCAAAATTATTCGGTTTCGGATTTGTGAATTGCGTTTGGAGGACATCTTCGATATCTTTGACGTTCGATTCGGTACGGAATCGAGTCGAATGGTTCTGAATAAGGCTGCAGGACGCTAAATATCCCGATAAATCAATAACTTTAATCGTGCGCATCGCATCACTAGCTTTTTCATTCTCTTTTCCTCAGAACCGAAACCATGTCAAAACAGAAATTCAAATTAAAACTATCCCTAGCATGACGTGCAGTGAATTTTATAACTACGACGTTATAAAAACAAGGCAATCCTAAAGGCAGCAAAATGTAGCGAAAAATATGTCTAATTAAAAATAAGTTAGGTATTTAAACATATAAAACAGCTTCAATAATAATAATTACGATTTTATAATTATTGTAATATTTTGTCTATTCATCCAGCAAGTTATTGTACAATGACAGGTTTTCTTTTTGAGTATTAAAAAAAAAACATAGTTTCCAAGAACTCTGTAGATGGCGTTGATCTGACAACGTTACTAGGTGCCAAAGCCAAAACGCTTGGAAAAAAAATATTGCGTCACGTCACATACGCTCGTTGACTGACACTTTCGTTTGCTTATGCTTTCGAATATAACATTACACAAATACATTCAAATATATTACTAGCCAAGTCTTTTTAAATTTCTTTGACATTACATAACATTACATTCAAGTGAAATGATGTGACGTTCCGTTCCTTGCAGTAAGTAACTTATCAAGTTCAGCGCCATCTATCCAGCGACTAGGGAAAACTTAAAAAACAAAATCCCTCATTAAAACAAATTTTAATAGTAACATTAGCGTAATAGTTGAGGGGGTTGGAGATAAACCCAGTACTGTTCCATTTTCAAAAGTTTAAATTAAATTAGTTCTTACTAAAATATCAAGATACAACCTTCCAGTTTTGTGAATGTGAATAGATATTAAATGGGCGCCAGGGACTTGAAGAGTCTCGGATCCCGGAGCCGAGGAATATGTCCAATATACTTCCAGTTAAGCGTAGGTGTCGAACCCGGGGTCCTTTAATTAAATTTAGTTGAAGACCGGCTTCTAATGTTGAAGACCGGGCAGGTGATACACTAGTTCGAATATGAACCGGTAGAAAATAAATTAAAAGGTGTAAGTTTATATATAAAAAAAAAACCGTCCCGCCTGCGTTAAATCGCTAGGCGGACTCAGCCACCACCGCACAGCCGTCTCCACAGAAGGCTTTGAGTGGACTCGAGGAACGAGTCTCGCGTCCAGGTCCCAGAGGCTCGTCTAAATCCTGGCGGCGAGACGAATCGCTCGAGTTGCCTCACGGTTGTGTAATGATGAAAACATCGTAACGGCTAATAACTAAGCACATTATTTTTATATTTACAGACTAGTATTTGCGTTGTGCGCGAGCTGCGAGCAGCTCGCGGTGTCGTCGTGGTTTTGAGAAGTATTCCTTACCCTTATAAAATTTTGAAAATCCATAAGAATCGTTAAATGAATTGGTAAATCCATTAGAGTCCTTAGAAGATTTTGTAAATTTTATAAAATCTTTTAAGGACTCTAATGGATTTACCAATTCATTTAACGATTCTTATGGATTTTCAAAATTTTTCTATTTATTAATATTCAAGTTATGTTTTTTGTTTAGTTAATTAATTTTATTTAATTTATTTGAATTTAAACACATTCAGACATTTAATTGTTATTAGTAAATGAAATGAAATGTCAGTTATAAATTTAATTATTCAATATTAGTTTATTCTAGTTATCTGCAATATTAGTTTTTAGTTATCTTGCTGCGCCCTAACAGGGTCATGTACTCACTAGTTTTTAAGCTTAGCATGTGAAACTGGTTGTGTACATTGTGCATTAATAAATAAATACGTGTAAATATATTGTAAACCCGAAAGAGGGGTTCTTTTGGGTTAAACATTCTAAAAATATATATAATTAAGTAAAAAAACCTAATAAAATTAAAGTAAAAAACCTTATTTAAAAACTCGGACCTTTTTCCATTAAACAAAACATTAAGTACCCTGAAGTTTGCTTGTCGTCGCTCCTGAGTTACGCTTCACCCACTCAACCTTCGTTACGCTACAGAGGTCGTCGGCTCGCTTCGCTCGCCACCTCCCCCCTTCGCTCCACTCGGTCTCGCAGGTTCGCTCCACTCAGGACCTACCACTACCGGACAGGTTTCGACGCCTAATATAATAACATTTGTTTAAATACCTAATGGCTATCTCTAACCGTTATAAAGTTAAAACCCTTTAAATTTTAGGCGAGGTTGGGGAGGGGAAGGTAGGATATACAAATTTCAACGCCCCTCAATAATAAAGTATAGTAAAAATCAAAAGGCCGCCACGTGTCCTAGTTTCCTAGATACGATGGGGGGTGGGTTGAAGGGGGGGAGAAGGGGGAGTTTTGAAAAATGATTTTGACTAACGCATTGCCCTTTTATATGAATCTGAAAAAAAAATGTTCCAAGTCTCTTAACTTACGAGATCCGCCTAAACGGGGGGAGAAGGGGGCAAGGGGAGCAACTTTGAAAACTGGGTTTTTACTTTTCCGAGCCTCCTCTATACGAATCCGTAAAAAAACAAAACACGGGTCTCTTAGTTTTTGAGATACGATAGGGAGGGGGAGGAAGGGGGCGGAAAGGGGAAGTTTGGCACTTTTGCCCTACTCGTGAGAGTTACTTGTTTACGAATCTGTCAAAATATACCCCCCTCCCCATCCACCATCTGGGAGAACAATTATGTCAGTCAGTGGTAATCGAGCTTTATATAGTAGTAGCTGACCCGCGTAACTTCGTCTGCGTCTAATAAGAGAGAGAGAGGGTTAGAGAGAGTGTGAGTCAACCTTAAGAGATAGACATATGCTATCGAGGACTTTTTTAAATTTTTAATAGGAACGCGCTATACATAATTGTTGCGTAACTTTAACCGTTTATGCAGCGCACGCAACGGAAGCTCTCAAAAGTAATACATTTTCCCCGTTTTTGAAACATTTGTCATTGCTGCTCCGCTCCGGTTGGTTGTAGCGTGACGTTACATAACTTATAGCCTTCCTATATTAATCGCTGAATATTCCACGTAAGTTTTTCCAAATAAGGGCTTCCCTCAACAGCCTTACGACTTCATCCTTAGACACTCGATAACATCATACCCCACTTAGGTCGAAAATTCTCATCAAGGTGCATGAAATGAGCAGAGACACGATAAAGCTGCTTTAAACTGTTGTGGACCTCTCGCAACTGCCTTTCTTCTCCAACGTCAGACCTTATTTGATAGTCATACTCCAGGCAGGTCTAAAGTTCTCATCAAGGTTCATGAAATGAGCACAAACACGATATAGATGCTGTAAACTCTTGAGAACCTCTTGCCTTCAGTCTCCATCATAAGACCTTCGATGACGGTCATACTCCAGCTAGGTCCAAAGTTCTCATCAAGGTGCATGAAATGAGCCTAAAACACGAACTTCTTTATCGTGTGGTTAGTGCCTAACCTGGTGTCAGTTTTATGCCGCCCAAGGGCCTCTGACTTGGCTTTACATGACGTCGACAAATATCTCTCAGGCATGCTGATGGTTTCCTCACGATGTTTTTCTTCACCGAAGCAAGTGATAATTATACAATACGCACATGAATCCACAAATCAGAGGTGCATGACTTGGGTTCGAACAATTTTTTTTTTTTTTCAATTTAAGGTGGATGCTCAAGGGTAGCCCGCGAAATTCAAATTTTCTTACGTTTTTTGCAATTTGCAGGCCAGTGCTAGGTTGTATGTTGATTAAAATATTGTTTGCGACTGTAAGACGTATGTAGTAACACAATTATAATCATCAAAATCATCAATACAACCCTCCAAGTACATAATGGTGCAAGAATGATTTTGACCTTGGAAAAGTAATTTTGACACCAATATGAACTTTGAGGGTTGTATTGATGAGTTTGATGAATATAATTCTGTAACTACATACGTCTTACAGTCGCAAACAAAATTTTAATCAACATACAACCTAGCACTGGCCTGCAAATTGCAAAAAACGTAAGAAAATTTGAATTTCGCGGGCTACGCTTGAGCATCCACCTTAATATGGGACCAACTTTGAGATATAGACCAGTGCAGATACCTCCGAAAATGGTCAAAAATCGAAAAAAATCATAGTAGGATGAAACCCATTGGAAAAGAAAGAGAATATAACAAAAATGAAAGGAAAAATAATTTATGGGTGATCTGAGGCCGGGAAGTGGGAGGGGATTAAGGGTAAAAAACGGTTTATCTCGATTTCCGGCAAAACTGCAAGTCCTATAATAATAATAATAAGCGCTCAGAAGTACTGAGCAACCTTATCATCCTAACTCCGACACAAACCGCGGTGCAAGTGTCAGCTATTAACGTAACCCTACCGCGGTCGATCCCTGCTGTTGTAGAGGAGGGATGATAGGGTTGCCACTGTAAGTAGCCAGTGCAACGACCGATTAAGGAACGGTCTGGAGGATGCGCTTCGTGAATATCGGTCCACTCCTACCGAACTTAGGCCCCGATTACCACGGTTACCCATGCACAAGACAAATAGGGCGCTGTGTGTGCCTTGGACTCGCAACTCAAGAATATATTCGAGAGTAGCGAGGACCTTGTTGATACACACTCAATCCTGTTCTGTGGGGCTGTTGCGGCATGTTGTTTAGCTAATGTCAAGTTCCCAAATTGTGACGAAGCTACTCGACCAAAACCAGCCGTACCAGCCTGGCAGCCCAGGATCGAGCGCCGTATCGACGGGGCCAGGGTACTCATTGGCAAACTATACTGCTTCAGGGAGGGCAATACACGACCACGAGTGATGCGCTTTATGAGGCAGGCATTCTCGGGGACTGAAATCAGTCCTCAAGAATACATGTCCCGTGCCACAGAGCGCATCGACTTCCTGAAGCAGAAAGTTTATGCATGGGCGCACCGTATTCGGAGGTATAAGCGGTGGGTTGATCGGTATTCACAGAATCGCATGTTCCAGAGCGACGAGAGGTGGGTATACAGAGCTTGGGAGCGACCCGAGCAAAATATGACAGACATGTGCCGCCGGGATGATGCCGCCACGAGTTCTTTCTGGCGCAGCATCTGGTCGGTACCCGTTTGTCATACTGAGGCTGACTGGATGCGTGATGTCGAGCGAGTGTGTAAACCTATCCCAGAAATGGAGCCAATTTTTATAACACCTTTAGATGTAGCCAGAGCAGTTCGTCCGTTACCAAATTGGAAATCCCCGGGACCGGACGGACTGCACAACTTCTGGCTCAAATGGTTTAGTAGTTCACACACTTGCCTGGCATCGCAATTCCAGTCATCCTTAGAGTCCGGGTCCCTCACACAGTTTTTAACAACAGGCGTTACCCACCTGCTCCATAAGTCAGGTAGTCCCAAAAATTATAGACCGATCACGTGTTTGTCGACGATCTACAAGCTTCTTACATCCATTCTGAGAGTGAAAATTAATACACACATTAACAAAAACTCCATCGTGTCAGCCTCTCAGAATGGATGTAGGAATGGGTCCCGCGGCGGTACTAAGGAGCTACTCCTCATCGACATGGCCATTAGCCAACAGGTTCGTCGATCTCGCAAAGATCTGTCGACATGTTGGATAGATTATAAGAAGGCCTATGACTCGGTGCCACATACGTGGCTCATGAGGGTGCTGGAGTTGTACAAAGTAGATACAACTCTACGCACCTTTCTTGAGTCATGTATAGGGCAATGGAAGACGGTCCTTTGATATCCAGGATGTCGACAGATCCAGGGAAGCGATGAGCCTGTATGGATTAAGCGGAGAATATTCCAGGGCGACAGTCTGAGTCCACTTTGGTTCTGTTTAGCCCTGAATCCTCTAAGCACATTGCTGGAAAATTCAGGCCTAGGCTGCCGGTTGAGGAAGGATGGTCAGGTTATATCTCAACTGCTTTACATGGATGATTTGAAACTCTTTGCCCCCAACAAATTGCGACTGATGGAGCTACTGAAAGTATCTGAAACTTTTAGTCCAAGGGACTTCAGCTCTCGGACTCCATACACCTGAGATCTCTTTCCTCATCCGAAACCTATAACTATTTGGGTATGTTGGAAGCGTTAGGCATTAATGTAACTGACATGAAGCAATCGTTGAGGGAGCGCTTATTCGGTCGCCTGAGAAAGGTATTAAATAGCCTTCTTTCAGGCGGGAACAAGGTGCGCGCCTTCAATGGTTGGGTCATGCCGGTTTTAATGTACTCTTTCGGCATACTCAAATGGACTCAGACCAAACTCGACGCCCTGGATAGAAGAGTTCGTACACTGCTGACCGAAAGCCGGATGAATCACCCACGATCATCGGTTATGAGACTGTGCATCCCGCGGAAGTGCAGAGGTCGAGGCTTTTTAAACGCGAAGACCCTCCACAACCGCGAGGTGTGCAATCTCAGAGAATATTTTTTAAAAGCCGAGGTGGGTATGCACCGAGATGTGGTCGCAGTGGACAAGGGACTCACCCCGCTGTCCATGGCTAAAGAGAACTGGCACAAACCTGAGGTACTTACCACCGATGATCGCAAGGAAGTATGGCAAGGCAAAGAACTTCACGGGCGCTTCTACGGGGCTCTTCATGGGCCTGATGTAGATTTTCTAGCGTCCGTGTCCTGGTTACGTTTCGGCGACCTCTTTGGAAAAACTGAAGGTTTTGTCTGTGCGATTATGGACGAAGTTATGTTGACGAACAACTACCGGAAATATATTATGAAGGACGGGATGGTTGACGTGTGTCGGGCATGCCACCTTCCGGGTGAGTCCATCAAACATATTATTTCTGGTTGTTCTCGTCTGGCTAACGGCGAGTACTTGCACAGGCATAACCAAGTAGCCAGGATTATACACCAGCAACTTGGCTTGAAATAATATAAACTTGTGGAATCTGAGGTACCGTACTACAAGTATGTGCCCGACCCAGTTCTCGAAAAAGACCATGTCACGCTGTACTGGGATCGGTCCATCATTACTGACAGGACTATTGTCGCCAAAAAGCCTGACATAGTGATGATGGACCGATCAGCGCGCCGCGTAATGATTATCGATGTTACCATTCCGCATGACGAGAACCTCGTGAAAGCTGAGAAAGAGAAACAAATAAAATATCTCGACTTGGCACACGAGGTTCGCGACATGTGGAATATGAACTCGGTTATCATTGTGCCGATTGTCGTGACGGCCAATGGCCTTATAGCCAAGAGCTTCGATGACCATCTATCGAAGCTCTCTTTAGGCGGTTGGATCAAGGGCCTGATTCAGAAGGCAGTACTCCTCGATACAGCTCGCATTGTGAGGAGGTTCCTGTCTCTGCAGCCCTAACCACCGCTGGCTTGGACCCTGCTCCCGACACCGGCGGACTACTATTTTTTTATATTTTTAAGTGTTTTTTTTTTGTATCGTTCTATTTTAAGAAATACTTAAAAATGTAATTAGATAAGGATGTAAATGAATAAACGGAATAATAATAATATTTATTTTAGACTTGGTCCATAGATTTGTTAGTAAAAATGTTCTTAACCTAGTGTTAGTAACAATACAAATCTAAAGTGGTTAGTAACATTGTTCTTAGCCTAGTGTTAGTAAAGGTACAAAGTAGTCAGGCGCTTGGTCTCGCGTGAAGGCTCCTCCAATGTGCCATCAGTACTGAGTCCCAGCGGCCTGCACACACGGCCAGAATGGTGCTGGGGCTGCCGCGCACCCGGGCCAGCATCGATGCGCAGCGCTTACGCATGTTGGCATGGAAGCCGTCCACGTGCGCTTCTGCGAACATGCCACTTGCGCTATGGAAAAAAGTTAAATGGCAAAGATGTAGGTAATAAAAAGATCTGCAACTTTTGAATTCACACTTTTTTCACATATCCTCAAAATTTATGTGAAAAATTAAAATACCCAAGTTTTTTTTTTTTTTTTTTTTTCAGGAAATTTTGTCAAAACTTACCTTTTTATGTCCCAAACACACTATTTTTTTTTTAAGTATTTTTTTTTCCCGCAGCTTTCACCAGGTCATCGGTCCACCTAGTGGGAGGCCTTCCAACGCAACGTCTTCCGCTGGATGCGAGTCGCACGTGACCGTTCAATGTGGCGACACTTGGGGGAGGCCTATGTCCAGCAGTGGACGTCTTTCGGCTGAAATGATGATGATGATGATGATGATATTTTTTTTTCACCTTCATCATCATCTTCCTGCCCTTATCCCATGGTACTTGGGGTCGGCGCAACACGTTTTCTTCTTCCATTCTCCTCTGTCAACCGTCACGCAATCATTTACACCTTTTTCCCTCATATCATTCCTCACACAATCCATCCATCTTTTCCTTGGCCTTCCTCTCGCTCTCCATCCATCCACATTTATATTCATTCATTTTTTTTCACCTTATTTGGACTCAATACCGAAAAAGCACTCTAATTTTCAATCGAAAATTCTCACGTCGAAATATCTGCTTTTTTTATAAACTCGGTGGGCTTTTTGTTTGTTGAAAAAGTTATTCGTCATATTCATCCAGCTCGACTTCACCCACTGCTGGGTATAGGTAGTAACATGAGCGTGCGCCACGAAGAGGCAATTAGGTAAAGCCTACCCTACCAACTGAGGCAATTATTATAACTAACTAGCTGTTGCCCGCGGCTTCGCCCGCGTGAAGTTCGGTAACTGTCCCACTGGATCATACTAAAGGGATAATAGTGTCCTCCATGTTAATCCAGGTTATAAACTATATCTATGTGCCACATTTCATAATCATCACAATTATTATTATCACAATCACCATCACTATCACAACCGCCATCATTATCACAATCTCCATCACTATCACTATCACAATCACAATCACCATCACAATCCCCATCACAATCACAATCACCATCACAATCACCATCACAATCACCATCACAATGACCATGACAATCGCCATCACAATCACCATCACAATTACCATCACAATCGCAATCACAATCACCATCACAATCACCATCATAATCCCCATCACCTTCACTATCACAGTCACCATCATTATCACCAATTATCATCATTAACACAACCACCATAATTACCACAATCATTATAACAATCACCATCACAACCACCATAACAATCACCATCCCAATGACCATCACAATCACCATCACAATCACCATCACAATTACCATCACAATCACCATCACAATCACCATCGCTATCACCATCACAATCACCACCACTGTCAGAATAACTATCACAATCATCATCACCATCACAATCATCATCAAAATCAGTATCACAATCACCATCATCGTTATCACAATCATTATCATCGTAATCACAATCGCTATCATCATTATCACAATCACTATCATCGTAATCACAACCATTATCATCGTATTCACAATCATCATCATCACAATCTCTATCCTCGTCATCACAATCATTATAATCGTAATCACAATCATTATCATCGTAATCCCAATCACTATCATCTTAATCACAATCATCATGATCACAATCGCCATCACTATCTCAACCACAATCATTATCACAATCACCTACATTATCACAATCACCAACACTATCACAATAAAAATCACAATCACCATCACCATCACCATCACAATCACCATCACAATCACCATCACAATCACTACCCTCGTTATCACATTCATTATCATAGTAATCACAATAATCTACATCATTATAACAATCACCATCACTGTCACAATCACAATCACAATCACCATCGCTATCACCATCACAATCACTGCCACTTTCACAATCACCATCACAATCACCATCACCATCACAATCACCATCACAATCACCATAACCATCACAATCACCATCAAAATCACTATCACAATCACCATCATCGTTATCACAATCATTATCATCGTAATCACAATCATTATCATCTTAATCACAATCATCATCATCACAATCTCCGTCCTCGTTATCACAACCATCGCTATCACCATCACAATCACCGACACTATCACAATCACCGTCACTGTCACAATCACCATTATAATCACAATCACTATCACAATCACCATCATCGTTATCACAATTATTATCATTGTAATCACAATCATTATCATCGTGATCACAATCATCATAATCACAATCATCATCATCGTAATCACAATCATTATCATCGTAATCAAAATCATCATCATCACAATCATCGTCATCAGTATTACAATCATCATCATCGTAATCACAATCATTATCATCTGGATCTCAAAATAAATGCCATTTTCGTAATCAGCACCCCTGATAATCTCGGTATCGACACCCATATTGATATTTAGACATTTCAACCCCATCGCACCCCAACAGGGAATGGTAGTATTTCAGGTCTGCCACATTAAATCTTAAAATCGTTGTTTTTGTAATACACCCGACCCAATTCACCATAAAAATAATAACTATGTTGAATTTCAGGCTTTGTTACCCCATTTCCCCCTTTAGGGGTTGAATTCTCAAAAAAAACTGAAACACAAACGTTAATTCATTTATCGATAGGAGTACTCCTGTTAAGTTTCGAATAAAGTAGTCTAACTAATCTTATTTCCCCACGAAATCTTTGGACTTCCGTTCCAACCCCTAAAGGGGTGAATTTTGAAACATCCTTTCTTAATGCACCCCTAAACCTCATACCTTTGTGCCAAATTTGGAATCTCTAGACTCAGCGGTTTGGGCTGTGCATTGATTTTCATACTTTGCGACCCCATTTCCCCCTCTTAGGGGTTGAATTCTGAAAAAACCTGAAACCCATTTCTACTCATTTATCAATAGGAGCACTCCTGTGAAGTTTCGAATAAAATAGTCTAACTAATCTTGTTTTACCCATACAAACTTTAGATTCCCGTTTAATCCCCTTAGGGGTTGAATTTTGAAAAATCCTTTCTTAGTGCACCCCTAGACCACATAAGGAACCTACTTGCCAAATTTGGAATCTCTAGACCAGTGTGACCAGATTAAATTTTACGAAAATACCGAGGCACCTCAAAAAAATACTGAAATATACCGACTTACATATGACAGATATACCAATAAAAATACTGATTTTCTTAACACGTTTTATTTATTCATACTCACAATAAATGTTAGAGTTATATTTTAACATCCTTTTCGAAGGATTAAAATTTACACAACCTCCTTTATCCATAACACCTTGCTTTGTTTTTAAAATAGCTGACACATTTTTGTTTATAAATCTGTTTCTTTGGTCCGTTTTTATTAAATTTATCTGTGAAAATATGCGCTCGCAAAATTCCCGAACTATCGAAAGAAAGTCCTCAAAGATTAAGTCGAATGCAGAAGAGACAATCATTTCACTTGAACCGTATTAGACGATTTGATACTAGTAATAAAATATCTTTTAAGTTTAACTACTACCTATTCATGCAACTGAAAACTTAAAAACTAGACGTTGTTTTGAAAATTATAGATAAACTAGCGGTCCGTCCGGGTAGACTGATATTCATGAAACACCACGAATTTGAATGTATGCAATCTGGAAATTACGCTCTATCTAATAGTGCAAACCGCATTAAAATTGGTCCAGCAGTTGTAAAGTTTTAGGCGAACATACATTCTGCAAGTCTGATTAATACTATGTATTGATTGATAATTGTTTAGGTAGTATTACAATACTACAACGCCGGCAACGGACGTCTTTCTTGTCATATCTGTAACTTACTCATCTTTGCTCATGTACCTATAAGTTTATACTAAATCCGGGAAAGTCCCCAAAGTTTGCGTTCCGGGGAATTCCGCAAACATTGTCGCAAAGACGATCACTCACTACGGTGTCGCCATAACTTCAACCAAAATATACCCAAAAATACTGACTGCCAGCAATATACCTGAAAATATACTGATGTTCGGAAAAATCGATGAAATATACTGAAAAAGTATTAAAATACTGAATCTGGTCACACTGCTCTAGACTCAGCGGTTTGGGCTGTGCATTGATTTTTATACTTTGCCACCCCATTTTCCCCTCTTAGGGGTTGAATTCTGAAAAAACCTGAAACCCGTTTCTACTCATTTATCAATAGGAGCACTCTTGTGAAGTTTCGAATAAAATAGTCTAACTAATCTTGTTTTCCCATACACACTTTGGAGCCCCGTTTAACCCCTTTAGGGGATGAATTTTGAAAAATCCTTTCTTAGTGCACCCCTAGACCACATAAGGAACCTACTTGCCAAATTTGGAATCTGTAGACCCAGCGGTTTGGGCTGTGCGTTGATAGATGAGTCAGTCAGTCAGTCAGTCAATCAGTCAGTCAGTCAGTCAGTTTCTTCTTTTATATATTTAGATAGATGAACTATGTAATAAAATAACACTTTGTACAAAATATAAAAAAAAAATCAATGCTTCAATTTTCAGGCCAGTGCTAGGTTGTATGTTGATTAAAATAATGATTCCAGGCGTTATTAGCGCGTACCTATTATTATTATAATAATTAATAATATTATTGTGATTATATTTTTCTTCATTGGTGTCGTTTTTGTGGTTTTTGGGGTTGGTGATAATGAAAATGAGATCAAAATGAAAATCCAAGATGGCGCTGACGAAAATTTTCAGTTTTTTCTTCATGGGTGTAATTTTCGAGGTTTTTGGGGTAGTTAATAATGAAAATGAGGTCAAAATGAAGATCCAAGATGGCGCCGACGAAAATTTTCAGTTTTTTCTTCATGGGTGTCGTTTTCGAGGTTTTTAGGGTAGTTAATAATGAAAATGAGGTCAAAATGACAATCCAAGATGGCGCCGACGAAAATTTTCAGTTTTTTCTTCATGGGTGTCATTTTCAAGGTTTTTGGGGTAGTTAATAACGAAAATGAGGTCAAAATGAAAATCCAAGATGGCGCGGACGAAAATTTTTTTTTGCTATTATTATTTCGTGGCCTACCCACCGTGGAAGACCACTGCACGTGACTGGGTAGTTACCTGATCTGATCGACCAGGATCCGGTGCATTAAGGGGCTTACATCACCTTATTAATGTTATCTATGCAGTTTTTTGAGAAAAACTATTTGTTCTAGCAGTCATCAAAAACATATTATTTCAAACACCGTGGACGGGCTCGATACATAAAAAAACTTTTTGCAAAAAAAATAAAACCGACTTCAAAAAACACAAAAAAGTGAAAAATAACTTTAGCTTCAGAAGTCGGTGACCTTGGTTTGATTCATTTAGTTTTTTTTGTCACCAACTTCTGAAGCTTAAGTTATTTTTCACTTTTTTTTGTGTTTTTTGAAGTCGGTTTTATTTTTTTTGCAAAAAGTTTTTTTTTATTTTTTCATTTTTAGTTGTAATACCCTGTACAAAAATTTGCTATGTATTTATTTTACATTGTTAACAATACATGTTATGGTAATAGGCTTATCCCCAATAAATGGAACTTAACATACCTAAGCTGTCGAAATTTGGGTGTATTGTACACATCTGCGTACCCCTCAGAGCATACAAGCATGATGTTACGTCATGACATGTTGTTTATTGTATAATCAATAAACATCCAAGCGATTGCAGCAATCACGACCGATTTACCATCTAGTTTTGAAGAGTTCCATTGTATATCTCCGAAGATCAGCATCAGATCTACACCAAATTTAAATGCGACCATTTCAGGAGTACACTCTTTGAAAAAAAATAATATTTGAGAATCGCTCCACAAATAGAGCAGAAATCGGTGAACATACATGAAATTATACACCACATGAGTGAAGTAAAAACGTTCATAAAATGAAAACTACTGGGCCAAACTATGTTCAATTTTTATGGGACCAAATGGCAACTATTCTGCATAAAAATAAAGAAGAATCATGTAAATCGGATCATAAATCTCGGCGTAATCGGTGTACATACATAAAAAAAAATACCAATCGCATTGAGAACCTCCTCCTTTTTGAAGTCGGTTAAAACGAATTCGGCTCGATAGAAAATAATTTCAAAGAAAGATATAGTGATCTTAAAATCATCATTAACCAGTTTGTAGTGACATAGTACCCGTCACACAAATACCATACCTGCGAACCATTACCACCACATACCTCCGAGCCAGTTACCACATACCTTCAAACCAATTTATTACCACTCAACACCGAACCAGTTACCTTACCACGTTTATGACGTTCCGCAAAGAAACAGAGAAGCAATCGTCTTGAAAAAGACGCTGGTATGTAAGGAAATAGGATGGAAGCACAGGTATAGCATGGCGGCGTCATCAAACACCGCGCACCGCCGGCCATTTCGCTTCAAAAGAAGCGGTTTTGTAAGCAGAGGCAAGCAGGCAGAGCAAGCTTAACACCAGTTCCCTCAGCATCTTCACTTCACACTCCGGGACTACGCAGATGGATACGCGGCGCTGACGACACACGGCGGAGCCACAACAGAGTAGACGGTCTTCACTTCACACTCCGGGACTACGCAGATGGATACGCGGCGCTGACGACACACGGCGCGGAGCCACAACAGAGCAGACGGTCTTCACTTCACATTCCGGGACTACGCAGATGGACACGCGGCGCTGACGACACACGGCGGAGCCACAGCAGAGCAGACGGTCACCACTCGACGGCGGCGCACTCACACAGCTATATTTTTATTTTTTTCGAAATGGCATCTCGCAGTTCAACCTAGAGAGGTTATCGTCTGCTTAACCGGACAATCCTGTGGGTACCTTAAGTGTAAGGCCTCCAGCCAGGGGCATAACTATAAGCTAAGCGACCACGCCTAAGGGCACCCCTGTGGGGTACGAACCTCGGCTTAGGGCGTCGCTGGAGGGCAGCAAAGGGACGGCTGGATCTGAGTTATATTAATTAGGGGCTAATTTAAAACTACTGGCTCAGCATCGCGGGCTGGCTCAAGCTAGGGTCGGGGGGGGTTTGAACGGGGACGTCGCGCCGGTCTTCAGCGGCGAGGTCGGAATGTTGCCGGTTTGTATTTGTATTTTCTACGAACGGTACTGGTGTCTTTACTACTTTCCTGTAAGAAGGTGATAGCATCATCGGGGGTGATAAGAGCATGCAATGGGCGGCGGACTGAACTGATTCGCGATGGGTCGTACCGGCCGTCGATCGATGCGATCAGGGGGTTTCTATGCTTAATAGCTGAATCGAAGAAACGCTTTGCGTTTGCAAGGCATTTTATGAACTGCTGTATGGTAGGGATACGGAGGTCCGGGGTTGCGGGACTGTTCGAAAGAGATACCGTGGCCCCGGAACACAAAGGGCGATGAAGGAACATAGATGGGTTTTAGTCAGTAAAAGTCTGCCACTCCCTCCTGCTCCGCCCAGAGCGGGAGGAGTTATTTGATGATTTCCCATCCGAAAAAAAAAAAAAAGGGATACGGAGGTCTAAATGAAGACTGTCATTACGGACATGGACGGAGCTATTTTTTTTTTTTTTTTTTTTTTTTTTTTTAGAAATGGCATCTCGCAGTTCAACCTAGAGAGGTTGTCGTCTGCTTAACCGGACAATCCTGTGGGTACCTTAAGTGTAAGGCCTCCAGCCAGGGCATAAAACTTACAAACTAAACGACTACACGCTAAGGGCACCCCCTGCGGGGTACGGGCCTCGGCTTAGGGCGTCGCTGGGAGAGGACAGCAAGGGGACAGGCTGGATCTGAGTGGTGTCATTAATTAGGGACTGATTTTGAACTACTGGCTCAGCAACGCGGGCTGGCGCGAGCAAGTGACGGGGAGGGTTCGTATCGGGGCGTCGCGACGGGCCTCGACGGCGAGGACGGAATGACGGCTGTTTGCGTCTGTGCTTTCTAAGCGTGCTAGTTTCCTGGCTACTCTCCTGGAGGAGGGTAATAGCGTCATCGGGATCGACTAAAGTATGCCTTGGGCGGCGGATCTGACTAATGCGCGAGGGTTCGTAACGGGCGGCCGCTGCGATCAGGGGGTTACGGTGCTTAATAGCAGAATCGAAGAAGCGCTTGGAGAGGCGCTTCATGAACTGAGCTAACGTAGGAATTTTAAGGTCTAAATGTAAACGGTCATTACGGACGTAATAGGGGGCTCCCGTGACTTTACGTAAGAATCGGTTCTGAAGGACCTGCATCCTATAGAGATATCTAGGCTTGGCGTGGGCGTACACGACACAAGCGTAGGTCATGATGGGACGGATCACGGCGGTATAGAGACGCAATTTGCACCTGAGAGACAATTTGCTCTTTTCCGTCAGTAAATAATGGAGTCTACCCATCGCGAAAGCAGCTCGGTCGCGAGCTGCTTTGATGTGTGGCCCGAAGGTCAGATGGTTGTCAAGAATGACTCCTAAGTATTTGGCTTGCTTCTCCCAGGGGATAGGCTTGCCGTACATAGTGATCGGATTGGGGGAAGTGACATTAGTACGCGGTCTCGAAAAAAGAACGGCCTGACTCTTATCGGGGTTAACCTCGATTCTCCACTTTCTAAACCAGGCGCCTAATGCGTTGGCTGAGGTTTGGAGGGTTTTGGCGATTGCGTTTTTACAGCGACCGGTGTAGTAGATGGCCGTGTCGTCCGCAAACAGGGCTAACTGAGCCTTTTTGCTCTTGGGAATGTCACTAGTGAACAACGTGAATGCGAGCGGAGAGATGACGGAGCCCTGGGGGACTCCGGCGCGAATAGGGTGGGGAGCAGAGAGCGATTTTCCTATGCGGTATCGGAACGTGCGATTCGACAAAAAGTCTCGCAAGATGAGCACGAGGCGGTCCGGCACTCCTAGTTGATACAGCTTATATAATAAGCCGTTGTGCCAGACTTTGTCGAAAGCTTTCGCTATGTCGAAGAACAACACGCCCGTCATCGCCGAACGCTGGAAACCAGCGCTCAGGTGTTCGACGATGCGATGGGTTTGTTGAATACAAGAGTGTTCGGTCCTGAAGCCGAACTGTTCGTTGGGAATGAGGCTCTTAGCTTCGGCGAAATCTTTGAGACGCTTATAAATAAGTCTCTCATAGATTTTTCCGAGTGCTTTCAGGAGACTGATAGGACGGTAGCTCGCGGGGTCCGTCTTAGGTTTACCGGGTTTGGGAATTCCGATAACAGTGGCCTCTTTCCATACTTGGGGGAAGAAGTTGTTACTTAGGGCGCCATTGAAGATGGCTGCCAATAAGACTATTAACTGACCGGGAAGAAGTTTGAGCACCTTGTTAGTGATTCCATCGGACCCGGGTGCTTTACGCGGTTTAAGCCCTTTAATGATGTCGTACACTTCGTCTGGGGTGACTACAGGTATAGGATCATCGGGGTCTTCAAAAGGGGGAAGGGCGGCCCTACGTTCGACTTCCGCGTTTACCATGTCAAGGTGTTGACTATCTACCGGTTGCGTGCTGGGAGTGCACTGAGATTCTAAACTGTCGGCTAGGCATTCGGCCTTTTCAGAGTCTTCGAACGCGAGGCTCTTGTCCGGACGAGTGAGAGGAGGCATCGAAGCCTCTTCGGTGGCACGTAACTTCCGTTGAAGTTGCCAGAAAGCTAGATGAGTGGGCTCGAGTTCGCTGAGCATCTTGTCCCATTGATTCGAGCGAAACTCACTGGTGCGCTTCTTTACAGCACGCTGTAAGTAGCGCATGTGAGCTTTGTTCGAGTCACAGGGAAAAGAGCTGTAGGCACGGATAGCCGCGTTCTTCTCGTTTATCAGATCACGTACGTCATCGGGTAGTTTCCAGCGCTGGTCGCTCAGGGCTGGGACTTCCCGTGAACAATCCGTCAGTACGGATTGAATGTGCTCTGTAAAGGAGTTGATGGCGGCTGTCGTGTCTGCGACTGTGACAATATGGTCGGGGATGGTATCCAGGTGCGGCGACGAGAGAGAATTCAGCTTATCGCTGACTTTCCTCCAGTCGGTAATCACTTGGGAAGGCGGGGGCTGATCGGGGTCGGAAGGACCAGAGCGGGGGAGCAAGTGCATAAACACAGGGCGATGGTCTGAGTTGAGCTCGTGAAGAGTCTCGATCAAATGCAACTTAAGGTTGACATTTTTGAGAAGCGCGATATCTAGCACGTCAGAGCTTTTGCTCGGGTCGTGGGGATAGTGAGTATGCTCCATAGGAGCGATAGGGTCGAAGTTAAGGGAGACTCCTAGGTCGTACACGAATTTTCCTCTAGGAGAGGTCAGCGTGCTGTTCCAGGCAGGGTGTTTGGCATTGAGGTCGCCCGCTATAATAACGGAGTCGCTCAAGCCGAAGAGGACAGTAAGGTCCTTGGTGAGTAGCGAGTGCTCCTCGGACGTGCCGCCGGGAGGGATATAAGCCGATAAGATGGTGATCGGCGGATGACCGGTCATGCCAAGCCGACAGATGGATACCTCGAGTTTAGACTCTAACGGAGGGGGTACTATGGGGATGCAATGCAGGTCCTTTTTGTAATAAATTAGAGTGCCACCACCGTGACAACGCGACCGATCGTTGCGAACTATTTGATAGTTGGCTATTTTCGGGTCACGGTGACTGGGCGAAAGGAAGGTCTCCTGTAAGAGGAATACGTCAATTTGATGGTCGCGGAGGAAAGTGGCGATCTCATCACGTTGGCTTCTGAGGCCATTTGCGTTGAAAAAACCTAATTTAAGGGATCGCGGTTTGAATTTACCTAAGTTCGTATTATCCATACTCAAGGGGATTTAAGGTTTCTTAGGGCTTGCTCTATCTCGGGATAGCGGCTGAAGATTTCGCTGTAGATTCCAATGTCAATGGGGGCACTCCTAAGTTCAGCAGCTAAGCTATCTGCTTCAGTACCTACAAAGACCGAGAATCTTGCGATCGTTTGGAAAGAGGTTTCCATTGAGATGGCCGCGGGGCCTGGAGGTCCGGGGCGAGAGGGCGCGGGAGAAGCGACGGGAGCAATCTTTGGGGAAGCTATAGGAGCGGCCACTCGGGGCGCTGGTGGCGCAGGGGGCGGGACGGGGGTGTCAAGTAACCCTGGGATGGTGGAGGTCTCTGCCTTACCAAGTGCTGGAAAGGCTCTCTGGTGATTCAGAGAGTTCCAGGGTGAGGGTCTCTGAGGACTGAGACGTTCGGGCAATTGGGAGGAGGGAATCTTGATGGAGGGGCTTTCCCTCTGCTGCCGTTCGCTGGCGCGCTTCGCCAGCTTTGAGGAGGAGGACTTAGGGGCCTTGGGACAACCGCGATAGTTAGCCGGGTGACCCGACTGGCCACAGAGGACGCAACTAGGTGGCTCTGTAGCCTGAGAGGTGTCCTTAGGACGAGGGCAATCGGCCGTGCCATGGTTGCCTAGGCACTTAACGCACCTGTGAGGCGCGTAGCAGTACTTTTGGCTATGGCCATATGTCTGACAACGGTGACATTGTCCAATCTGATGAGACTTGAACGGCCTTTCAATCACGATTCCTGAAAGGGAGCAAACCGATTTAATTTTGAAGATTGGGTGGTGCCCTTCCACCGGGTCGCAAATGACCAGTACCATGTCGTACTGGTCGCCACCACGCGCCTTGTGAAGGCGGTGCACAGCTGTGGCAGGGATTTTTTGGCTGATGAGGTCGTTGAGGACGTCCTCGGAGGGAATTTCCTTAGGAATGTTCCTAATAACGACGCGTGTGGGTGTCTCCTCAGGGAGACCGAAGGTATGGAAAGCGTATTTCCGTTCGATCATAAGACGAGTTAAGGCCCTATAGTCGTCGGACGTAGGGACTTTTATCTTAATCGCCTTTGGGGTGCTGTGGGCGCTAGTGTATTGGATCTTTTGATCCATACACGCTTTGGACAATTCTGTCCATTTCGCCTTATCCTGTAGGAAAAGCGCGGGAGTGGGTTTCGGTTTTTTTGGTTTCGCGGCGGGCTTCGCGGCGGGTTTAATGGCGGCTGGCTTGCTGGTATGAGCAGCGACCAACGGAGCGGGGGACGGAGGGCGGGAAGTCACGGGAGTGGGAGCGGGAACCGAGACGTTCGCGGCGGGTTTCTTGGCCTGAGTTGCCTTAGAACTTTTTCCCTTCCTCTTCTTCCCCTTTCCGACGACTTGGTAGTCGTCTTCGGAGGACGAGGCGGAGGAGAAATCCGGTTCGGGATCGGAGACCGGGACTGACGTGTCCATATTCTCGGAAGGAGAATCGGACGCAGCTGCGGGACGGACTATTGTTTCCGAAACAATGGCCTTCGGAACAATGGGTTTCCTAATACTCGGAACGCCTTTGTCGGCGAGACGCGGCGAGGTCGGGTAATTAGGTTCAATGGGCGCCGACTCGGGCGTTCCCAGAATGAAAGTGTCGGCGTCCATTGAAGCTAATGGGCTACCGGGTGCGTCGCTGTATTCGGCGAACGCTGCGCGTTCGAGTTCGTCGAACGTCGCGCCATATTTCTGTTTGAAGTAAGAATCCTCAAACAGTACCTGTCTGACAAACTTGTAAAGAAGTCTGTCAGCCATAATTGAAAAACGGGCCTATACCAGCTACAAGTTAGCTGACATGAGTGAAGCTCAACCTATCACCCTAACAACCTAACTCCCCGGGTGGGTGGGCCCAGGGGTGTGTGGCCTCCCTGAACTTGTGCGAACAGGGAGGTGAGTACCTAAGGTGTGCCCTAAGCTTGTTAACCTGTCGCCAGTCTTATTGTGCGACAGGGCCCTAGGCCCGCAAGGGGCTCTAGTGCGAAGGGGTAGACACTCCCAACCGACACTAGGTGAGTTGCTGTGAACGAAACCAGAGACTAGGTTTGACGAGGGAAGCCCCCAAGGCCAAGGTCCTAGCTCTCGACTCCAATGGAATGCCTCGCCCTGAAGGGGTTTGGCGGGTAGGATTGGGTCACCACCCTCTTGGCTTCGTTGGCACCGTAAGGTTTCCACCAAGAACCACGAAACTGTGGTTTTTCCCTGAAGGGCAAAAACACGCGAGGACGATGGAACTGTTATGGAAATGCTTGTCTTGAAAAAGACAGTTTTGTTTGACGTATCGAACCAACTACAAATGTAGATGATCCGTTACGGCGTAGCAACACTAAGTTCGTGCACAAGGCGCAAACTGTAGTAATGCTACGACTGAGTGTAGTCTGGGACTACTGATGACGTCACGGAGTCGTGACGAATCGGTGACAGCAGGTAGCAGCGGGCGGGACACAACGCAGGTAGCGGCACGTCCGTACGCGGCGGCGGTCAGGCGGCGAGTGTCATGACTGATGGACGGAGCTATGCGCGCCACTCGTATTTATAACTTCGCGTCGACTTAGTGCCGCGGCGAAACAGCGCCCCGCGCACCGCGCGCGGCTCGCCCTGCGGCGCGTTGCTATTGGTCGAGCGTTTGTGCATGGTATCTGTTATGCCTAGATGCTATTGTGGCGAATCATAGTTATCTGTATTTATTATCTATGGTTCCCACGACGATTTTCATTGGATAGTAGCTGACACGAGAGTTAGATACTCTATGGTCAGATAGAACGAAACAGTCGAAACACGAAGTTTTTCTAGACTTCCAGAAATTATTAAGGTTGTCACATAGTATCTAGATAAACCATTGTTTGTATTCGATATCTACATGCATATATTATGATTGAAGAATTATAGTGATGATACAACATGCACCTGAGTTTCATTGGAAGAACGGCGCAAGTAGGCGCCTAAATTGGTGACCCCGACGATAGAAGAACAATATCGGCCTGAAAAGAAGATTTGGGAACCAGTCCGAGAACGAGCATCGAATCCACATTCACCCCGGGCAGCAGCAGCTTCCTTCGGACAGACAGATCGGTTGAAGTTGGTACCTACTCGCCAGCCATCACGCGAGTTTGTCGACGAACATCAATTACTATATAATATCATTGACGAACATCGAAGGAAATTTTGTTAAAAAAATTCGCCCAGTCGTCCTACTATAGTGTCAAATAGTGTGTGAATCTGTGTTTTAGTGAGCAGACGTTCGCTTCGATTTCTGCAACAAATTATACTGTTTCGAACATTTTAGACTGTAAACAAGAAAAATCATCAAATTCCGCGACAACAGCGCCATTTTTTATTGTGCGTTTTTTTCAAGTAACTTCGAAGTTAGAGCGCGAAAAGCTATCCTGTCAACTGTCAAAATCGTTATCTGCTAAAATAATGTCAAACGTCCTCGGCTGCGTTCCAGAGAATTACATCAAGCATGTGAAGCATGCTCAAAAGCGTGCTAACGAAAGACTGTTTTTATATTTTTAAACCCTGCTTGGACATTACGACTTACTTAACCCGTGTACACAGCAGCGTCCCTAGATGAACAATATAAGTGATTAATCTTTCACCGGCTACCTGTTACAATATACATAATTACTGCAATAACAAACGTATTCAACTCTAATTCTGTATTTTAAATTGTTTTTTTTTTATGGTATTAACGTTAAAATTGTAATACTTTATGTACCTATACTGTTGCATTTGGAATTTTGTTTGTCTATATACAAAACTTTGAAGTCAAGTAGCAGTAGGTACAGTTATTGTGTATTTTTATTTTAAATTTCATTGTAGTTATATATCGTGTTAGCATTATTTTAATTTGTTTTCTCATGCAAATCATTTGATCTCACTGTAGTACTATTCTTAATAATTTATACTGTGCCCCTCTGGTTAGTTTGTTGTTTATTTTTTGTCTGGATTTAATATTAACATGTCAACCGAAGGAAAAGAAATATTTCTTGACCCCGAATCCGGAACTGAGGGTGGACAATCAGTTGACCCTTCCACATCCAACCCCCAAACTATCTTGGTAAACCGAGTGTCGATCCGTGTTCCCCCCTTCTGGCCCGACCGGCCTGGTCTCTGGTTTGCCAGTTTAGAGGCACAGTTCCACATTAATGGCATCACACAAGAACTAACTAAGTACTACTATGCCGTCAGCCAGTTAGACACTAAATCCGCATCAGAAGTTGAGGACATAATTATCGAGCCACCAAAAGAACAACCTTACACATGTTTAAAAAAAGCTCTAATCTCCCGTTTCTTCTTATCATTTGAGGAAAAAGTTAGGAGGCTCCTGGAGAAAGAGGAGATCGGAGATAGAAAGCCCTCCTCGTTCTTGCGACATCTCAGGACTCTCGCTGGACCTTCTTTTCCAGAGCAGCTCCTCCTCACAATTTGGACAAATAGATTACCGCACCACATACAAGGCATTTTGGTGGCTCAAAAACAATCATCCCTTGAAGACTCAGGTGAGTTGGCTGATAAGTTGCAAGAAATCAGTGCGCAACCAATGCACATTCATGCAGCCAGTAGGGCAGCAGTGCCTAACGATGACACCAAAGAGCAACTTAGGTTGCTCCAGCAACAAGTAGCAGACTTGACACGGTTGGTATCTAGCATCACCACAGGAAACAACAGAAATTGCCGCAGCCGCTCAGGCTCACGGTCTCGCACTTTTAACGGCCTGTGTTGGTACCATAAGCAATTTGCTGCAAATGCATCTAAGTGCATACAACCATGCACTTGGTCTGCCCCTGCAACACAGGGAAACTCAAACAGTAGTCAGTAGCGGCGACCACTGACTGCTCCCTGCCTAGTCGCCGTCTATTTGTTACCGATCGGTACTCCGGCCGACGATTCTTAATCGACACCGGGTCCGACTTATCTTGCCTACCTAGACGGTTCTCCCAGGGTAACAAGCAGCCACTACCATACGAATTGTTAGCAGCGAATGGCACCAAAATAAATACCTTTGGTTTAGTAGAACTAAAGTTAAACTTAGGATTAAGACGCGATTTTACATGGAAATTCATAGTTGCTGAGGTAGGAATTCCAATTATTGGTTCAGACTTTCTAGCGCATTACCACCTCCTACCGGACTGTGCTCATGGAAGGTTACGAGATGACAAAACAAGTTTGTCAGTTCAAACTGAAATCTCGTTGATTGAACAAACCCAGCATTAAAGTAATTCAATCACCCGATTCTCCATTCGCTCACATCTTGGCCGAGTTCCCTAGTATCTCACGTCCTCCTGGCGCGCCTCAAGACCCGAAGCACACCACGGTGCATTTCATTAACACCACTGATGGCCCACCGGTGTCTGCACGACCACGTCGTCTCGCTCCACAAAAGCTTCGAGCTGCTCAAAAAGAATTTGAAGAGATGATTCGCGTGGCCACTGCTAGACGTTCCAGCAGCTCATGGTCCTCTCCATTACACCTGGTGCTGAAAAAGGACGAGTCTTATCGCCCGTGCGGTGACTACCGAGCTTTGAACGCCCGCACAGTTCCAGACCGCTATCCTGTCCGTCATATAGGGGATTTCTGCCAGAACTTATCCGGATGCACAGTTTTCAGTACCTTAGATTTAGTAAAAGCATATCAACAAATTCCAGTTAATCCTGATGATATTTGTAAAACAGCCATAATCACACCTTTTGGGCTATTTGAATTCCCCTAAATGACCTTTGGCCTGCGAAATGCCGGGCAGACATTTCAAAGGTTTATTGACGAGGTTGTACGGGGGTTTAATTTCTGTTTCGCTTACGTAGACGATATCCTCGTCTACTCAAGAGATGTCCAGCAACATGCTGAACACCTGAGGCTCTTGTTTGAAAGACTACATCAGTATGGCGTGGTTATAAACCCGGCGAAGTGCGTACTTGGTGCAGCCGAGGTAACCTTCTTAGGCTACCGCATAAATGCCGCAGGCACACATTCTCCTGAAGACCGTATTCGTGCCTTAGTGGATTTTCCTCTCCCTAAGACCGTGCAAGGTGTTCGCAGATTCCTGGGCATTGTTAATTATTACCGCAGATTTTTGCCAGACGCCGCTAAATATCAAGCTCCTCTAATAGATGCAGTGGCTGCTACTAACAGTAAGGGTGCAAAACCATTTCCATGGACACCCATACTCGAGCAATGTTTTAATGACTGCAAGAAAAGTTTAGTCAACGTTACCAGCCTTTCGCATCCAAACTGTGAGTCTCCCTTAGGTCTCTTTACTGACGCATCCAGCATGCACATAGGCGCATGCTTACAACAGAAAGCTGACGATAACTGGCACCCCCTCGCGTACTTCAGCAAAAAGCTGACCGAGAAACAGTCTCAGTGGCCTGCTTAATATAGGGAACTTCTAGCCGTGTACGAGAGCGTTCAACACTTTCGGCACATACTAGAAGTGCAAAATGCAACTATTTTTACCGATCACAAGCCTCTGGTCCATGCCTTTACACAACGCCGTGACAAGCTCCCACCAATACAACTCAATCAATTAACTTTCATCAGCCAATTCACCACCGACATACAATACATAAAAGGAACCGACAATTTAGTCGCCGACGCCATGTCACGGGTAGAATCCATCACATTGGAGAAAGACTATCAAGCCCTTGCCAAGTCCCAAGAAGAAGACGACGAACTAAAAGAGCTATTTTCTTCTACTTCTATGAATTTAAAAAATATCTTGGTTCCCGGAACAAAGCAGAGAATGGAAGTGTCCATTCTCTGCGACACGTCGACAGGTAGACCTCGCCCTTATCTAACCTTACCATTCCGTCGAGCAGCCTTCGATCGACTACATAATCTCAGTCACCCTGGCGTGAAAGCAAGTTTACGTTTGGTGACTGAGCGATACGTGTGGCCGAATGTTAACACCGACTGCCGGAAATGGGCGAAGTCATGTTTACAGTGCCAGCGCAGTAAGGTGACCAGACACACATCTTCACCGCTTACGACCTTCCCGATCGCATCAAGCCGGTTCTGCCATATTCACATTGATATCATAGGACCGCTGCCGCCCTCTTGCAATTTCAAATATTGCCTAACTGCGGTCGACAGATTCACGCGTTGGCCCGAAGCGTGGCCTATGACATCTATTACGGCGGAAGAAGTGGCAGACACGCTGGTGACTGGGTGGATATCCCGTTTTGGGGTACCAAGTACCGTGACAACCGACCAGGGCCGTCAGTTTGAATCGGATTTGTTTCGGCGCCTCATGAACGTGTGTGCAACAAAGCGGATTCGCACAACCAGTTACCACCCGTGTGCAAATGGCATGGTTGAACGTATGCACCGCCAGCTAAAAGCTTCATTAATGTGCCATTCCCAAACATGGAGCAAGGCACTTCCATTAGTACTCCTTGGCATGAGGACTGCGCTCAAGGAGGACCTAAACTCCTCGTCTGCTGAGCTAGTCTATGGGGAACCTCTCCGCCTTCCTGGAGAACTAATCATGCCGGTGGAAGAACCCTGGAGGAGTCCACACGACATCTCGGATTTCGTCACGGAACTGAGGAGCCGGATGGAAGTTTTAGGTCCTATACCAGCCTCACGACACGCTCCACCGTCAACCTTTGTATTTAAAGAGTTGGCGACATCGACTGATGTCCTGCTCCGTGACGACACCGTTCGGCGGCCCTTGCAACCTCCTTACACTGGCCCATACCGCATCCTGAGGAGAAGGGACAAGACCCTAACCTTGGAGATTCATGGAAGAGAGGCAACGGTCAGCATACACCGCGTTAAGCCAGCATATCTGGATTCTGAACCGTTTACAGTTCCTGTTTCTCCTTCCGCTCTGACACCTGCACCGCAATCTTCGTTGCAACCAACTGAACCTACCCCAACTAATCCACCTACTCCCACTAATCCACCTACCCCCACTCTGACTAATCCACCGCCTCCAACTGCTGTCACCACCAGAACTGGCAGACGGGTCAAGTTTAGGGACATCCTAGGTTTATAGTTTATTAATATTGTTTTAATAGTTTTTTCGCTTGTGTTAAATTGTTTATATTATATGTTGCCCTGTTTTATGTTCTGTTTTGTGTCAAATTTTGCGTCAAATTTTGCGTGCCACCTTTGTTTTCTCCGTAGGGGGGTGGTGTGGCGAATCATAGTTATCTGTATTTATTATCTATGGTTCCCACGACGATTTTCATTGGATAGTAGCTGACACGAGAGTTAGATACTCTATGGTCAGATAGAACGAAACACGAAGTTTTTCTAGACTTCCAGAAATTATTAAGGTTGTCACATAGTATCTAGATAAACCATTGTTTGTATTCGATATCTACATGCATATATTATGACTAGTGACGTCCCGCGGTTTCACCCGCGTAGTTCCCGTTCCCGTGGGAGTACGGGGATAAAATATAGCCTATGTTACTCGTGGATAATGTAGCTTTCGAATGGTGAAAGAATTTTTTAAATCGGTCCAGTAGTTTTTGAGCCTATTCATTACAAACAAACAAACAAAGTTTTCCTCTTTATAATATTAGTATAGATTGAAGAATTATAGTGATGATACAACATGCACCTGAGTTTCATTGGAAGAACGGCGCAAGTAGGCGCCTAAACTATCATGGACAATGTATATATCGGAATGGTCAGGATTTTATTTCGCTAGGCTCGAGCTTATGTGGGCAGAAGACGGGTTTGGGTCTATGAAAACACACTGGATGCGATACACTATTTTATTTCACATTGCACGGTTCGGCGTGGTAGTTTCCATGGAGAAGAACCGGCAAGAAACTCCATGGTTACTCTTTTGAAACAGATACACTGAGTCTAACAAATTACTTGACATTATACTTTCACACAATAGCAATGACACCCAATAATACAGTAACACCTTAGTTCAGACAAAAGAGCAACAATATACAGAGAAACAGAGTAACAATAATTAAGAGTAATACAACCTGTGCACCGGGCCACGCCTGAAGTCAGAATGTCCATTCGCCGCTGTGCGGCCCCTTTTATACGCTAGTTTTGGAGGTGGGGTAACCGTAGCGCGCTACGGCGTAGCGTGCATTAACTCCGCCCCGCAGCGAGGAGGCGGGAGAACAACGTAGCATGCTACGACGCCGACGTAGCGTACATTTAGCTCCACCTCGAATGACGTAGTGCGCTACCGCGTGACCTGATGCCTGACGTGCGGACGTCCTCGTTCGCTCAGCTTACAATGTTACATCTGAAACACAAAAACTGATCAAGTACCGCTTGGTCATCCTGATTTTGTTTCGGGACCGGTCTACATAGACCCTTTAAATATTTGAACACTTGGTCCAGTCAGCTATAACTCTACCAGACTTGTTTCTTGATCCGGTCAACTTCTGACCCTACAAGATCAACCAGTTGGTCCGGCAATTCTTTTTTTGCCCTTCACGTGTGTCCCTTCAGTTAAACTGGACCGGACTTAGCTAGGCCGAACAAGTATCGTTCCTTTAGCTTTCAGTTACGATCTCACTTAACGCAGACCAGTTGATAATGTAAGCTACAGGTGCATCAGAATCGAAAGGAACCAGCATCGTCTGCATACTGGGTGTCATGTGACGGGGTGTCAAACTATCTGCTATTTTTTTTTTTAATCGATTTTATACTACTAGCCAAAAAAATGACCTTTGTGCCTGTATTAAATTGCCGGCAGTCCCAGATAAAGGTGGGAGTGGGTCTAATCCCACTTCTGATATCGGAATGGTCAGGATTTTATTTCGCTAGGCTCGAGCTTATGTGGGCAGAAGACGGGTTTGGGTCTATGAAAACACACTGGATGCGATACACTATTTTATTTCACATTGCACGGTTCGGCGTGGTAGTTTCCATGGAGAAGAACCGGCAAGAAACTCCATGGTTACTCTTTTGAAACAGATACACTGAGTCTAACAAATTACTTGACATTATACTTTCACACAATAGCAATGACACCCAATAATACAGTAACACCTTAGTTCAGACAAAAGAGCAACAATATACAGAGAAACAGAGTAACAATAATTAAGAGTAATACAACCTGTGCACCGGGCCACGCCTGAAGTCAGAATGTCCATTCGCCGCTGTGCGGCCCCTTTTATACGCTAGTTTTGGAGGTGGGGTAACCGTAGCGCGCTACGGCGTAGCGTGCATTAACTCCGCCCCGCAGCGAGGAGGCGGGAGAACAACGTAGCATGCTACGACGCCGACGTAGCGTACATTTAGCTCCACCTCGAATGACGTAGTGCGCTACCGCGTGACCTGATGCACGTGTTGTTTACAATGCGACGCCGACATATATATAAGTAGGGCTTTCGGAAATAAATTCATTCATCATTCAGTGTTCATCCCAGTTGGAATACGGAGTTTTATTATCTACGGTAAATCCCTGTCACTCCCTAAAAGTTCTATCTTTATTTTTTTGTGGTATGATGAAGTCAACATATTCATACCTAAACCGCTAACGAGTCATATTTCACAAATAATCCACACTTTTTTTTTTCTCAATATTTATTCATTATTTTCTTCTAAAACCTGGCCGCCCAGTAACTCTCTCCCTCTCGTTTACTCTGATACAAATAGACAGTGGGTCGGAAGACGTGCACGATTGAAAAAAATGTAGTAAACAGTTGTATTACAATACTAGCTGACCCGCGCAACTTCGTCTGCGTCACATGAGCTGCCTACCTACTGCCTACCTCCTGCCTACCTGCTGCCTACCTGCTGCCTACCTGCTGCCTACCTGCTGCCTTCGTGCTGCCAACGTGCTGCCTTCGTGCTGCCTACGTGCTGCCTACCTACTGCCTACCTACTGCCTACCTCCTGCCTACCTCCTGCCTACCTCCTGCCTACCTGCTGCCTATTATAATGTACAACCCGGTCACATTATCTCGAGACCTGGCGTCGATGAAGTCACGTCGCGTCGGCGCTCGGATATGGTGCGCAAAACAAGTATCCTCTAGTAGGATATAATTTTAAACAATAAGATTTCCAACAAAACAAATATTGTGTAAATTAATTTAATGTAGGTAATATTATTGTAGTGATATGATTAAAATTGCGGGAGGTTCGCATTCCAGCGAGGTCTCGAGATAATGTGACCGGGTTACATGAATATTTAAATGATAATAATATCAAAAAAAAAACGCAATAATAATTTATTTATAATTACCAATGATAATAATAATATATATGTATAATTTAAATAAATATTAAAGTATAAATCCAATATATGAGTGGTAAAAATTATATGTACACAACTAGTTTTCTATACTAATATTATAGGGAACGTGCAGGAACTATAGGTGGCAGCACTAAACGACAAAAGAGACACTATGCGGACAGTAAAGGAAACTTATGCTGTCACGCAAAATAATTATCTCTTGAAAAATATTATTTTTGATTATGTTATAAGGTATAAAACATGGGTTTCGGTCTATCAATAGTGATCGTCAGCGTAACATGAATGTTGACCAATATGAATTTTGTATGTTTCGTTTACTTTCTCTGATGAAAATTGTGGTTCATGAAAAAATGGTGGCTTTAGCAACTTTCTTATTTTCAACACATGTTTTAATGGAAGGGAATCCTTTATCAGCAAGAACAGTATCTCCAGGCTATAACAAATCAATCCACAATCATTTGTTATGCAATCACTATAACGCCCTCCGTAGCATTTAGATACAAAACTTAGGAAACCTCAAGGAGTGCAGCCAACTAAAAACTTTATTGTATATCCATGTTTATAATCTGAGTTCATGTGGAGACTGT
Organism: Xestia xanthographa; assembly: GCA_905147715.2. Lineage (NCBI taxonomy): Eukaryota > Metazoa > Arthropoda > Insecta > Lepidoptera > Noctuidae > Xestia > Xestia xanthographa. The sequence continues at coordinate 10,028,961 of LR990649.1, read as the reverse complement.
TGGGGAATATTCGGTGTGAACTTCAGTGCAGTCTGGAACGCCCTCCGTAGCATTTAGATACAAAACTTGTGAAACCACAAGGAGTGCGGCTAAGTAAAAACTTATTTGTATACCAATGTTTATAATCCGAACACATGTGGACTCTTTGTTTAACTGTTGAGGAATATTCGGTGTGAACTTCAGTGCAGTCTAATCCACACCCATATTTTGTTATTAGCAATCACTAGAACGCCCTCCGTAGCATTTAGATACAAAACTTATGAAACCACAAGGAGTGCCGCCAACTAAAAACTTTATTGTATAACCATGTTTATAATCTGAGTACATGTGGACTCTTTGTGTAACTGTTGAGGAATATTCGATGTGAACTTCAGTGCAGTCTAATGTGTGTGTTCGCTGAAGTTTAAATTGTACTTGGCATGTTTGCTTGGACGGTTGATTTTGAAGGCCATTGAACTTTTTCAATGCAGAGTGTAACAAAAACAAATTGTTTTCAAATATGTTTCTTACTGCATTTATCCATTTTTTGCGTTTTTCACTTAAACATGGTATGAGAGTACTATTCTTTGGAAAGTAATAGAATTTTATTATTTTACGCTATTTGATTAATTTTCATTTTTGTGGATGTATTGGTACATCCAGAAATGCAACAATGGATTATGATTAGCTAGAATAATCATTTTCAATAATAAAATTAATTCTGTTTACTTGTTTTACATGTCAATGTCAAGTATTAATTTGGTACATGATTCGGATTGGTGACGCCAGTTGGCACCACCGTCGTTGTGCACGTTCCCTATAAAGAGGAAAACTTTGTTTGTTTGTTTGTTTGTTTGTTTGTAATGAATAGGCTCAAAAACTACTGGACCGATTTAAAAAATTCTTTCACCATTCGAAAGCTACATTATCCACGAGTAACATAGGCTATATTTTATCCCCGTACTCCCACGGGAACGGGAACTACGCGGGTGAAACCGCGGGACGTCCGCTAGTATGTTATAATATTGTTAACAAATATCTATAATAGCCCTCCTCCTAATTTTTATGTTATGCCCAACAGGGTGCAAATGCAGTGCAGAATGCAATAAACGTATTGAGTATTGAGTAAAAGAGGATATTGTGGCTCTATTTTGGAAAGCTAATGAGACAAGGAACTAATTTGATTTAATTCCTGTGATTTGCACAACAAGTGTTATACATTTATTTTGCGAAAACTTCCTTTTCCAAAGGCAGATAGATGTACTATTATGACAAATTGGTTTTCGAAGTATACATTCGTTCATGAGCTATCAGAAAAGTATCAGTTTAACATCCTGAACGTTTAAATACTGAGGGTCGTAGATTTCTCACAATCCGCACTTTATGGTTTGCCGTCTGGTATCCGGCAGAGTAGAATAGAACCAACCGATTAGACTCACGGGTGTCGTATAAGGCGACTAATGTCTGAGGCAGAACACCTTGCGCCTCCGTAGACCTGAGAATGGGCAGCAGCGTTTTCTGTTAGTCTTTCATCACTGCGATCTCCAATCCGCCTGCCAAGCGTGGAGATTACGGCAAATTCCTCCCATCATGGCAGAGGCTTATGTCCAGCAGTGTACGTTATGGGCTGTTGTTGTTCTTATTGTTGCACTTTATGATGGAGAGGTGATAAAATTAAAAAATCTTCAAAAATTCGATTTCTCAAAAACCAACCAGTTTGGACCCCAAGTTGTTAGGGTCAAAATTGTAGCAAATGAGGTCTAGTATCACCCATTTCAAGGCCTACACCCAATTACCAATCACCCGTATACTTTTTAGGGGTCCCTTTGAAAAACATTGTGTAGGCCCTGTACAAAGAGCCTATACTACCTCAGATTAGCAACTCTATTTGTGGTGGTTCAAACTTCGTTTGTAATACTGTTAGAATAACGTTCTAATCAGCTTGCACTACAAAGCGGTTGTTACGTCAGTCACTGCGGCCGAATAGTGCGAAATGAGTGGTTTTTATTCATTATAAAATCAAACTTTCGTCTTTTGGAAAAAATAAAAAAACATAAGACCTGCTTTATAGTTAGTTCAGTTAGTATGCAAAGTATTCAAAGATCTAATTTGAAGTACTTTTTGAATACCAGCGGTTTATTGTTCGATTTGGAGGTAACTTTGGATTTTTTTTCTATCGAGAAAATTTTATGAAATCGTGTTTTTGCCAAACATAAAACCTAACATTAATCCTCAACTTTACCATATATTTATTTCAAAATTAATGCTGCAGTATTTTAGGCGTAACGGAGGATCATGCTAAGCCATTTGAGGTAGAATATACGAACACAGAGGTGATCCGAATAATAATTATAGGTTCGTTGAGTTCAGGCGGCGGCAGTGGTCACGTGCTGTCGTGCACAGTTGGACACGCACAGCGAGGCTACAGAGGAGACTTATATATAATATCCCCAAGGATGTGCCATAACAGGCGTTGCATAGATGGGACTTTTAAAAGGAAGCAGTGCCTCCTCCCATGTGCGGATGGTGACCAACGGGGTGGTTTTATTAGTGAGGTACAAATCCCACACTCCCCGGTCTTATCCCCATAGACCGGTCGCCTTTTGAAGGTTTTCTCCCCGTGGACAAAAAAATAAATAAGGGTTCGTTGAGTTCGTTCAGGACTGCAGTCTTTTTATTCGTATTGCTGCTCGCTCACGTTCACTCACTCGCCTACCTCCACCCGATTGGCCACAGCTGGCACGTGAGGTTGTGTTGTGACCCGATATGAGAAGTGCTCCATCGATGTCTATTTATGATTAAAAGCCATTTAATCCTTTTTTTATATGTATTTATGGCAAAGGAACCTTATCACCAAAAGCCATCAGCCTGACAGCACTCATTTCGACCCTAATCCTGAGATACAAACAAATGATGAAAAACATCGTCATTGTAGCTATCTAACGTAATATCGAATTATCGATGACTTGAGGCGTAGCATGCACTGCGATTTCCTTCCTCGTCGAACTCTGCCACCTCGATAGCGTTCAGGCGCGGATACAGGAGGGGGGGGGGCAATGGGTGCAATTGCCCCCCCCTGAACCGGACCAAATACGTCATTAGCCAAGCTTGAACTAATTTGACGGAATTGACACTAAATATTTTAGTTGTATACTTGTCATGGGCATGGCCAGGAGGAGGCAGCTGCCCCTAGAGGCTCAGGATTTTTAAAAGTTATAGCTTTTCCTGCCTGATGCCATAGAATGGTATTATAGCATAATTAACTGAGGCAATGTTGTAAAAAATTTTGAGCTCGCTACACTCGCTCTTGAAGCCTAGTTTTTCATGAATCTTAACTTTGTCTAGAAGCCCAGGTAACTCCAGTAGATCGGTAGGAAAAGTCTTAAAATTTTCGAGCTCGCTCCGCTCGCTCTACAAACTACTTTCTCTTGAATTAATCTAAAATTCGACCAAGTAACTCCTACATGAACGTTCGAAACCATTCTAACCTGTCCAAGGCAAGTATCGTAAGAATTTCTCGCTACGCACCCCCCTGGCCCAAAAGCTGGCGACCCCCTTGTATCTTGCATATCATGGATTTCTGTAAACACTCATTTATTATCAACAGTATTTCAATTTTTTTTTAAAGAATTTTCCAAAAATTGCCCCCCCTTATAGGAAATCCTGTATCCGCGCCTGATAGCGTTAGTATTTATTTATTATTCTTTTTCATATATTTACTACCAAATAGAATCCATTACAGACTCGTCCAATACTGTAATGGCCTCGGACGGTTGCATATTAAAAAATCAAAACAATCTTGAGCAAATTTCAAAAGATCAATAAACGAAATAACAAAATTTAAATGACCAAAAGAAAACTTTTGGTCATTTAAATTTTGTTTTGTTTTGTTTTTTGTTGTTTTGTTTTGTTGTTGTTAAATTTTTCTAAATAAAAAATTTAGAAAAATTTTAGAATCCCAATGTACCTATGTGACATCAAATGAACGACTGATCAAAAGTTAGGTTAATTTCTTCTTTAAACAAAATGGGTAGGTTAGGTTAAAACCACAGTTTTAATAGTAAAGTAGTTTTTTAGTAAAACTGTGACCTCCTACGCCAGAAACGACTTGCATTAATATAAAAAGAGATTGTTTTTAGTAGGTTAATTAATCGAACACGAATGAAAACGAAAACGGTTCAAACAGTTTGTAACATGCATTAAATTTAAAAAAATATTATCTAAGTTCTACCCACATTAGTATGACGCCTCTATAATTTTATTATCGCCTATATTATTAGTATTAATTTATCCAGTAATCTATTTTGACCTTTAAACGATTTGGTCAATAGTGTAATAAATAATAATTATAAACATTGATATTCCAGACTTTGGTCAGCTGAACTTTTGATCAAATGACCATCGTTATATTTTAAACTTTGTTGATTTGTACGTTGTTCTTTTTAAAATTTTCTCAGAAAAGTTTTGATTTTATATTATACAACCCCAGATCCGTCAAGGTACAGGTATCTAGCGTTGGACAAGGAGCAGTAGGGCTATAACGTATCTTTTTGATCTCCAGTGACTATCCAGCTTCGGTTGTACACCGAACTTTGATAACAACCGAGAATGTCAAAATATTGGTATTACCTATTACACAGAGTGGATGTGGTATTTCCCCCTATATTATCGGCTCTCAGACGCGCGCACGTCCTTTCACTTTCGAAGCTCAAATCTAAGTGCCTGTACGCGGCGAGAGACGACACAATGCTTCCCTCTCTTTCACTCACAGACACTACATCCCTTCCTTATTTTATTATTTTTGTTTGATGAGATAATTTTCACTTCATCCATCTAATCCTTACCCAAAGCCGGAATCTCATTCGTGGCCTACGGCCAACATTTAGGCCGTCCAATAAACCCATGTTTGTTTTACTACGTTCTTTAAGAACGCAGAGTCCCACCTGACTCCATAGTCTCTACCAGACCCGACCTCCACCAGAGCCACCGACGCACCGCGCTTCCTTAGACAGCTACAAGCGGACACCGACTTCTACCAGACTACGGCTATGAAACTAAGTTTCCCCACTATCTCTGACTCTAAATTTCTCTACTTCAAACGGTATTTGGCCCTCGGGCATTCTCCTTTATCTATGATTCGCGTACTTGTAAGTACGCTTAGAGGTTAATGCTTTCAATGTGTAGCGATCCTCTCTAACACTTTTACAACTGTGAAAGGTCCTTTATATTTGGGGTTCAATTTAGTACTTATAGTCGTGCCTTAGTGCTCTCCACCCTTTTTTTTATATATAGCGCCGACTTTCAGATTAACCGAGCTGAGTTTTTCCTAACTTGTTCGAGATCTGCGTCAGTATCATCGTCGTAAGCTATAAGACTAAAAAGGCGCGCGACTACCGACTAGTAATTCCAGCAGGCTTACTTTTGCCACCCTATTGACCGTACAGTTTAGTGCCCTCTGCACATCTCCTAACGCATCCTGACACGACCTATCTTCGTTTACTTCAACTGCGATAAGCAGAGATTTTAACGTACTCATTCTGCGCTCAACTTGACCGTTAACTCACGATGATCCCGTGGCTATTAAATGAAGCCTAATGCTTTACTCTCACAAAATTCCCTAAACTCTTGACATGTGAAACAACGACCTTGACCGGCAATAATCCGTACCGGTGCTCCAAACAATGATATGCTCCTTGTCACAGCTTTTATTTTATTACTTTATTGTAATGTGTATTGTATTTTAATACGCATCGTATGATGTAAAAGGACAAACTGTAAACGTATCAATGAGTACGAACACATACTCCTTGTTAGCTCGTTTTCCACTGAGCTCACTTGTCGCATCGATGTGTACCGTGTGCCAAGGTACCGCAACCTTTGTAATAGGGTGCAACTCTGCCTGTACCTTGCATGAATGACACTTTGCTTCTTTACATGTAACGCAATCTTGTTACGAGAAGACTTAAAAGAGTTGTAGTCGCTTACCACAACAAACTTCCTTCCATATAAATATAAAAGAAAATATGTAACGTGATCTTGTTACTAGAAGACTTAAGAGTTGCAGTCGCTTACCACAACTAACTTCCTTCCATGTAAAAATAAACGAAAACATGTAACGCGATCTTGTTACTAGAAGACTTTAAAGAGTTGCAGTTGCTTACCACAACAAACTTCCTTCCATGTAATTACAAACGTAATTTTATTGTTTTACACCATTTACTACGCCCAACATCTCCAGCTCATATGAGTGATGCCTCGATTCGCCCCGAATTGAAGGATGGCGAACGGATGCGCGCTAGCATGTTAAATCATTTTCCACAATCACACCCGAACCTTTTCCCTGAAAACAATGGACACGATGCTCGCCTTCACCAAAATTCGAAGGGCCTTGATCAGCATCTGGGACAAAACATGTCATCCGACTACCGTTGGTCCACCCAAAGCACATCGACACAAATCACAACTAAAACCAGCCTAACCTTTGCAACCTGTAACACCGTTAATGCATGGACACGTTGAAACTTTAAAATTCAAATGTAATATTCCGAAAGCAGGACGTCTCATCTCATTCCCTCTCTGACCTCAGAATCAGATCAAGTATCAAATCTTCTATACAAACCCATGGCCTTCATCTCGAGAACAAAACGCTGTAACTAGTGTAATTAGCTCAATTAAGTCACGAAATCTGATCTGAAATCAACTGTAACGGGTATCTATCCGGTTTTATTTAACTCACATTAATTTATACACATACGTTTCCAACAGTCAGATTTTTCAACAAATAACTTGCATAATGTGAATTGCTATGTCTTGTTATTTTGGCATCTTAATAATTCAGTCACTCGTTCGCGCATTACTTTTCTTTCTACCGGCGGGCAAAGATAAGGCCGTCTTCGTACCGTCTCGTTTGGATCTATTAAACGAAATTCTAGTATATAAGTGATAACGCGGGTATTTGGAAAACCGAAGATAAAAATTAAATATTCTGTTTTTATTTTTTATAAACTGACAAGTTATTGTTTACGTTCTCATGAAATATCAATGTGTACAGTGTACATCATGCAAATTCTATATTGCTGAGAACTTATTGTGGCACAGGAAGAATAGCATTGCTGTTTGTTAGTGTAAACAATATCAATATCCTCTTTTCCAACGTTCCCATCTAGCTCCAATAGATCCTGCTTCACCATCGTACTCAATTTTTCTAAAGTAAAACTTGACATCATATTTAAATTTATGGACATTGAAACAAATAAAGAATGTCTAATTTTGGTCACCAAATGGGCATCATCCTTTTATCAACCTGACAAATTCATTATTTATTTCATACAGTATTTATTCATACCATTGTTCAAATTAAACTAACAGTCTTGTATGAATTGTCTTCATAATTCAATAAACGGGCGTTATCCGTACACAAAACTTCATATTACGGGCATCACCCGTTTGTATTTTGAATGTACTATGCAAACTATTGTCTGACTTTGTTTTGAACTGTAAACCATAATTTTATTTTGTTTTCAATATTCGTTACTCAACAATTCCATTAATGTTTGCATGTCTAACATAAGGTATATTGTACAAGACTCACCCATCTTATTCCAACATCTTATTTTATGTACCTGCAATATATGCAAATAAATTTTACTTCACTTCACTTTACTTCGTTTTACTTCACTTTCCTTTACTTCACTTTACTTACTTTACTTCACTTTCCTTTACTTCACTTTACTTACTTTACTTTACTTTCCTTTACTTCACTTTACTTTACCTTACTTCACTTTATTTTTACTTTTCTTCACTTTCCTTTACTTTACTTCACTTCCCTTGCTTCATTTCGCTTTACTTCACTTTACTTTATTTCACTTTACTTCACTTTCCTTTACTTCACTTTCCTTTACTTCGCTTTACTTCACTTTCCTTTACTTTGCTTTACTTCACTTTACTTCACTTCGCTTTACTTTATTTCACTTTACTCTCTTTACTTCAGTTTTCTTCCACTTACACTCTTACATACCTATGTCAGTATGTATTTACAGGCATCACCTGTACTAAATAACATTAGTAAGTCCTTACAGGCGTCACCTGTTCCCGGACTACCAGGCATCATCTGGTAACATCATGTACTAACCGGTATCATCTGTTATCATCATGTGCATACAGGCATCACCTGTAGTAAATTAAATTACGAAAGTCCTAATAGGCGTCGTCTGTTTTCGGACTACCAGGCATCATCTGGTAACATCATGTACTAACAGGTATTATCTGTTATCTCATGTGCATACAGGCATCACCTGTTGTAAATTAAATTACGAAGTCCTAGCAGGCGTCACCTGTTTCCGGACTACCAGGCATCATCTGGTAACATCATGTACTAACAGGTATTATCTGTTATCTCATGTGCATACAGGCATCACCTGTAGTAAATTAAATTACGAAAGTCCTAACAGGCGTCATCTGTTTTCGGACTACCAGGCATCATCTGGTAATATCATGTATTAACAGGTATTATCTGTTATCTCATGTGCATACAGGCATCACCTGTTGTAAATTAAATTACGAAGTCCTAACAGGCGTCATCTGTTTTCGGACTACCAGGCATCATCTGGTAACATCATGTACTAACAGGTATTATCTGTTATCATCATGTGCATACAGGCATCACCTGTAGTAAATTAAATTACGAAGTCCTAACAGGCGTCACCTGTTTCCGGACTACCAGCACCATCTGGTAACATCATGTACTAACAGGTATTATCTGTTATCTCATGTGCATATAGGCATCACCTGTAGTAAATTAAATTACGAAGTCCTAACAGGCGTCATCTGTTTTCGGACTACCAGGCATTATCTGGTAACATCATGTACTAACAGGTATTATCTGTTATCATCATGTGCATACAGGCATCACCTGTAGTAAATTAAATTACGAAGTCCTAACAGGCGTCACCTGTTTCCGGACTACCAGCATCATCTGGTAACATCATGTACTAACAGGCATCATCTGTTAATTAGTCCATACAGAAGGAGACTCATGTTCTCTTTTATACGAACATCATTACTTGATACAGTCCTAGTCTTTTCCCAAACTATGTTGGGTCGGCTTCCAGTCCAACCGGATGCAGCCGAGTATCAGCACTTCACATGAAGCGGCCGCCTATCTGTCTTCCACAAGTTCCACAACCCAGTACCTGGGCAATACTATACCATTGGTAAGACTGGATGTCAAACCCCTTGACTTCTGACTACATATAACGACTGTCAAAGATCCACAAATGACAGCCGGGACCAACGGCTTAACGTGCTTTCCGAGGCACGGAGGAAACTCGGTATGTAATGATGGTCACCCATCCACGGACCAACCCCGGCAAGCATAGCTTAACCTTGGTCGACCCGTGCGGCTGTTATTATTTAGCCACGAGCTCCTCCATCATTACTTGATACAATAATCTAATATTGATGGAAAGCGACGCAAACAAGCAGTTTGTCCTACTACTCATTTCCACACCGCTTTCTCCCGTCCGGCATTTTGGTTTTCTTTGCCAACTATTTGTACAACTAAAATTAATAGAAGTTTGTCAATTTCTTCATTACCAAATAATCATTGCAAGATTAAAGTCTCAAAGTTGCAAAAACAAGACTATAGAGCAGTTACTTCTCATACCCTTGATCCCTTGATAATCATTTTGTACGGACTCATCACCGTTCATTTTTCTGTTTACTCGGTAACCCTTTATAGGCCAACGATGCGCGTCATAATTTAGCATATTATAACAACATGCGTAACAAATTAAAATATAGTGAACTTACAAGTGGGTAGCCATCAACAACTGAGAGAAATAATCACTTCTACTCTAGTACTGTAACTTACTCATACTTTAAACAAACTTAACTACTTGGTGCATTTTAGTGGAATGTTTGTCTCTAAACTTATAAACCTTCACGACAAATCGGTATACGGGGTAAATTACTACAACGCGTACACATTTAATAGTTTGCGACTGTGTCACCCAACACATCCACGCCCACACCATCATTTTATTTATTGTTTATTTTGGTCAGTGGGTAGTCTCATATTTATTAATTTAAAATAGGTGCACCAACAGTAGGTACAATACTATTACATTTACCGATAAAAGTACACATGTTACAGTTCTAATGTATTGTTACGAGCTGGGTATGGGATAAATTAATTACTACCGATGAAACAACTGAATAACTTTAATAATCACAAAACACTTCAAACTCAATCACAAGTACACTACTGATCACTATTCGCTTAGATATCGCACTCACAAGTTCACTTTGATTCGTCCCGTACTGTAGCCAAAATGATACTGCCCGCTCCCGCAAACACGTCGACTATTTATATGACGACCGAACGTTTGAGAAAGATCCAGAATCTTCTAGACAATTCATACTAGGTCATTGTCCTACGAGAAACTTCCACAACTTTTGTACAAAGAAAAGAAATAGGTACTTTATGCCCTGGGCGTACGGTCGAAATTACAATGACAACTTCCTGATGTATTTTATAGGTAGTTTGCGAATTTGTACCTACATCATTCGATACATACCTACTACTACCTACCTACTTAGTTGTAGGTACCTACTATTAGAAGCTACTTGTATTGTAGGTATGGGTACGACGTAACACTGCCCCCTCCTTAGACATGCTCGTCCCGAGCATCATTATGCCCGTAGTATCGCGCCAATCGGTCTACATGGACAATCTTAGGCGCACCTCGTGGACCCTTCTGTATTCGGTAGGTGACATCGTTGATCCTAGTCACGACTCGGTATGGTCCATCCCAGTTTGCTTGTAATTTCGGAGACTTCCCTTTGCTCCGTACTGGGTTATGCAACCACACCAGTGAACTCTCGTCGAAACCCCTACTATTTGCCTTCCGGTCATAACGGGTCTTCATCTTCTCAGACATCTGTTGGCCGGATTGTCTAATATGCTCATAAACATCATTCAACTTGTTACGCAAGTCATTTGCGTAATCTGTTACACTACGTGGAGCATCAGGGGGAGTTCCAGTGATTAAATCTGCAGGCAACCGTAATTCCCTTCCAAAGTTCGCGAAGGCGGGCGTCAAAGTCGTACTTTCGTGGACTGCGCTGCGGTAGGACAGAAGAAACGGCTGTATGTGCTTGTCCCAATCCCTTTGTCTGCTTTCCACGACTTTTGCCAGATATCTTTCCAACGTTTGGTTGAATCGTTCCACCATTCCATCAGATTGTGGGTGGTAAGAGGTGGTTCTGGTTTTGTGGGTACCCATTAATCGACAAGTCTCCTGAAATACTTGCGATTCGAAATTCCTTCCTTGATCGCTGTGTATTTCTAAGGGTACTCCAAAACGACAGAAGACTTCCTGAACCAATTTATCTGCGACAGTTGTAGCTTCTTGATTAGGAATGGCGAAGACTTCTGGCCACTTTGTGAAGTAATCCATGACCACCAAGAAGTACTTGTTTCCGCTCTCACTTTCTGGAAATGGTCCCGCAACGTCTAGTGCTATCCGTTCCCAAGGGGCTCCAACGTTGTACACTTTTAATGCTCCTCTGCTGCGTGTTTGGGGTCCTTTCACGGCCGCACAACTGGTACATTTGCGACACCAGTCCTCCACATCATCTCGACAGTGGATCCAGTAAAAGCGTTCTCGAATTTTTAGTAAAGTCCTTTTTACCCCCATATGTCCTCCCGAACATCCATCATGGTACAGCCGTAAAACATCCGGTACCTTAGCTTTAGGGACAACCATTTGTAGATGACAGCTGTCCCCTCGAGCGTTTTCCCATTTACGGCACAAGACTCCATCCTGGATCACCAAGCTGTTCCATTGCGCCCAATAACTCTTCGTGATGGAACTCATCGCAGCCACATCACTCCACTTGGGTTTAGGAGCACCAGCTTTGATCCACTCGAAGATCGGTTTGATGTCAGAGTCATTTTGCTGAGCCTGCTGTAGGGTTTCTTTCCATTCATCGCTGAGATCCATTCTAAGCATCCTCACGGGCACTACTTCCTTAGTCTCTTGCCGGGCACAGTGCTTACAGTCTTCAGGACAAGGTCTTCTCGACAGGGCGTCTGCGTTACCGTGAGTTCTTCCACTGCGATGTTCAGTTACGAAGTCAAACTCTTGCAATAGCTCAATCCATCTCGCCACTTGCCCTTCTGGATTCTTGAACTGTAATAGCCACTTCAATGCAGCATGGTCAGTTCTTAATTGGAATTTACGTCCCAACAAATATTTACTGAAGTGCTGTAATGTCTTTACTACGGCGAGTAGTTCCCTTCTTGTAACGCAGTAATTTCTTTCTGTTTTGGATAAAGACTTGCTGAAGTAAGCTATCACAACCTCTTGGTTTCCTTTCCGTTGAGACAGCACGCCCCCAATTCCAGTATTACTTGCATCTGTGTCAACTATGAAGTCATTTTCTGTGTCAGGATATCCCAAGATAGGCGTATTGCACAGACGTTTCTTTAATTCCTGAAATGCAACGTCGCAGTTCTCGTCCCAACAGAATTGCCGCTTTTCCTCAGTGAGTTTGTGCAGAGGTTTTGCAATGTCGGCAAAATTCTTGACAAACCTTCGATAGTAGGAGCACAAACCCAGAAATGCTCTGACCTGTGTCTTGTCTTTCGGAACTGGCCAATCCTTGACGGCGATTACTTTTTCTGGGTCTGTTTGAACACCTTCCCCCGAAACTATGTGTCCTAAGAAGTTCACTTGTTTTCTGAAAAACGAGCACTTTTTCGGACTTAACTTAAGATTTGCTGTTTGGATTTTCGACAGCACTTGGTTGAGGTTTTTAAGGTGATCTTCAAATGTACGGCCCACGATGATTATGTCGTCTAGATAGACAAGACATGCGTCTCCAATCAATCCGGCGAGTACTTGCTCCATCAGCCTTTCAAACGTTGCAGGAGCATTGCACAATCCGAATGGCATAACTTTAAACTGCCACAATCCCTTCCCTGTTGAGAATGCAGTTTTTTCCTTATCCTTGGGGTCTATTTCTACTTGCCAGTAGCCACTTTTCAGGTCAAGTGTGGTAAACCACTTCATACCAGTCAGCGTATCCAGTGTGTCATCGATCCTAGGCAGCGGATAGCTGTCCTTTTTCGTGACATCGTTCAGTCGTCGATAGTCCACACAGAAGCGCATACTGCCGTCCTTTTTCTTTACCAGGACCACAGGAGAACACCATGGACTCGATGAAGGCTCTATAACACCGTCCTTCATCATTCCCTCCATCATGGTTTCCACCTCTTTTTCACGTGCAACTGGCAGTCTTCTTGGTCGCTGACGGATTGGTAACTCGTTACCCGTATTAATCTTATGCTGAACTAGTCCAGTTCTCCCTATGTCAGCATCATTTGAAGAGAAAATGTCGGCATACTGAAGTAACATCTTCTTAGCCTTGTCCATTTCTTCTTTAGATAAATCGCAGTTTTCCAAAAGTGTTGACACGTCAAACTTTGTACTACGAATTTTATTTCCGGTAGGCAGATTTTGCAATTGACGCATCCAAGCTACTTCCTCGCAAGTGCCGATTAAGGTGCCCTTCTTAATCACTTGCTCCTTGTCACTTGGATTCAGTATGCGTACTGCCGAGATGTTTTTGGCCTTGACCAGAGTACGTGCCATCTTCCATGGAAAGTCATTGTTCACCCTTTCTATCAGAACACTTCGATCTTTTTGTCCAGAATTCCGTGGTAAACTAATTGGCACAATCGTTTCCGATCTGCGAGGAAGAACAATCTCCTTCAAGCAGTATACTTTCCCTGATGGTGCACCTTCCATGAAGACTTCCTCTGAACCACATTTCAATACTCCTTGATCAACGTCGATCTCACAACGATATTTCCGCATAAAATCCAAGCCCAAGATGCAATCGTCCACTATGTCGGCCACGATGACATTGTGCTTGTAAAATCTGTCACCCAATTTTAACTCCACCTCCTTCTTGCCTCGGACGGTTATTTGCTGACCGGTAGCTGTTAGTAATCGTATACGGTCGTGGTTATCAAAGTAGTCCCCAAGAAACCGACTTGCTAGGTGAGAGTTAACGACCGTGTAAGAAGCTCCAGTATCCAACGTCAGTTTGCATGGTGTTCCGTTGACTTCGCCTCTGATGGTCAGGCTGTTCCCGTCATGTGCTTGCGAGATCAAGATTCTCGGGGCTCTTTCAATACCAGCCAGCACCCGCCCCCCAGTCCTGGCATTTACTCGTTTCCCTGCTGTGGCTGGGCAGTCACTTCAGCCACCCTTCCTTGCTGATCTTCTCGCGGGGTGTTGCGCTTTGGACAGCTTGACCGAAGGTGACCCCTTTCTCCACAAGTGTAGCACCTAGGACTGTACCCTTGCGGGCGCTCGCGTACAGGTGATGCTACAACCTCCCTAACGCGGTGCGTTCGGTGGTCTTGCCTCACTGCCTCTACTTCTAAAGCATGGGCTAAGGCGTCCTTCAATGTTTCATGATGCCCAAGTCTCACAGCGGCTCTAACTTCTAAGTCACGTATTCCATCAACGAACGCTTGTACCAGAATCCCATCGATCAGTGCAGGGGCAGACTGGTATGCTTTCCGAACCAGCTTTTCAACTTCCAGAGCCCACTGCTGTAGGTTCTCGGCACTACGCTGGACACGATCCTTCAACTTAGCACGAAATACGTGCTCCAGGTGCGCGTCGCCGTATCTGGATTCTAACGCCTCCAGCAGCTGTTCATAGGTCACATCCTTGCCAAGCGCTTCAAGAATGTTGAGGGCCTGGTCTCGGAGGCCCAAAGTGAGCGCGGTCATGGCTTGAGATTTTGTCCATCCATTCGCCTTCATAACGGCCTCAAATTGAATTTTATACGCCGACCACGGAGATGTTCCATCGAATGGAGGCACCTTAAAGCCCCGCGCTGAAGGTGCAGGAACTACTGAAGCCACAGTCACACCTCCAGTCTTCAGTTCTCCCAAAGCCTTCTTCATCCCAGTGATCTGCACTTCGGCCGCTGAGATGCGATTCTCGTGCTGGTGAACCTGATCCTTCATTACCTTCAGCTCTTTGCCGAAAGTTGAATGAAGATCCTTTATGAGGATCATCTGTTCTTCTTGACGACGAGCCTGCTCCTCCTTATCTCGTTGCAACTGCTCTTCCAGCCGGCGAGCCTGCTCCTCTTGACGGCGAGCCTGCTCCTCTTGACGGCGAGCCTGCTCCTCTTTATCTCGTTGCAACTGCTCTTGTAACTGGCGAGCCTGGTCCTCTTGACGGCGAGCCTGCTCTTCTTGACAGCGAGCCTGCTCCTCTTTATCTCGTTGCAACTGCTCCTGTAACTGGCGAGCCTGGTCCTCTTGACGGCGAGCCTGCTCCTCTTGACGGCGGGCCTGCTCCTCCTTATCTCGTTGCAACTGCTCCTGTAACTGGCGAGCCTGCTCCTCTTGGCGGCGAGCCTGCTCCTCCTTATCTCGTTGCAACTGCTCCTGTAACTGGCGAGACTGCTCCTCTTGACGGCGAGCCTGCTCCTCTTGACGGCGAGCCTGCTCCTGCAGCAGCGCCATTAAAGCTGACAAGTCTGGCGCTACTGATGCTGGAGAAACTCCGGATGGACCAGCGACTGGCATTGACGTAGGCTGGACTCCACCCGGTGTCTGTGTCGGAGAGTCTCCAAACCGCCTTTGGTCCATGTCCTGCTGTCGCTGACTCCTGGTACGGATACCGTCCGTGTTGTCCTTTGGTAGAACTGGCATAATTTATCCCTCACTTCTGGCACCAAATTGTTACGAGCTGGGTATGGGATAAATTAATTACTACCGATGAAACAACTGAATAACTTTAATAATCACAAAACACTTCAAACTCAATCACAAGTACACTACTGATCACTATTCGCTTAGATATCGCACTCACAAGTTCACTTTGATTCGTCCCGTACTGTAGCCAAAATGATACTGCCCGCTCCCGCAAACACGTCGACTATTTATATGACGACCGAACGTTTGAGAAAGATCCAGAATCTTCTAGACAATTCATACTAGGTCATTGTCCTACGAGAAACTTCCACAACTTTTGTACAAAGAAAAGAAATAGGTACTTTATGCCCTGGGCGTACGGTCGAAATTACAATGACAACTTCCTGATGTATTTTATAGGTAGTTTGCGAATTTGTACCTACATCATTCGATACATACCTACTACTACCTACCTACTTAGTTGTAGGTACCTACTATTAGAAGCTACTTGTATTGTAGGTATGGGTACGACGTAACAGTATGTATCAATATGTTTACACAGCATTCTTAGTACATTAAAGAGATCAAATAAGTGACTTACAGTAATAAGGTGGTCATCATCCTACCTTTCCTCACACACTTCAGTTGCACACATTAACTATTCACCTCACTTGCACATTTCACTGGACAGTTTACTTCACATTCATTACACTACACTTTTTCATTTTTTTTTTTTTTTTGCAATAAATTATTTATCTAAGTTTTCGAATTAGCCATTGCATTGTATGTAAGCTACATTTCATTCGAGGTGAGAGTTATTCTTACAATTATGTTTATTATAACTATGTGAACCTTTGTGAATAGAGAAAATAAAGAAATTGTATTACTGTACTTCACGGGGCCTCACCGTAATTTTTACTGAGATTTTAATTATTTTAAGGTGAATGCTCCAACCAGTTCGCGAAATTCAAATTTTCTTACGTTTTTTGCAATTTTCAGGCCAGTGCTAAGTTGTATGCTGATTAAAATATTGTTCGCGGTTGTAAGACGTATGTAGTTACAGAATTATAATCATCAAAATCATCAAAACAACCCTCTAAGTTCATATAAGTCGAGGAACGATTTTTTCAAGGTCAAAGTCATTGCTAGACCTTTATGAACTTGGACGGTTGTATTGATGATTTTGATGATTATAATTCTTTAACTACATACGTCTTACAATCGCCAACAATATTTTAATCAACATACAACCTAGCACTGGTCGGAAAATTGCAATAAACGTAAGAAAATTTGAATTTCGCGGGCTACCCTGACGCTTTCACCTTAAGCAATCATAACTTCAATCTTAAAACACCGTACACCTTCCTTTTTTTTAATTTTTTTTTCATGTATTTTAATAATAATTTCACACAGTAGTCCTGTTAATCCTCGTCGCCAAAATGTGGTATTTCCCCCTATATTATCGGCTCTCAGACGCGCGCACGTCCGTTCGCTTTCGAAGCTCAAATCTAAGTGCCTGTACGCGGCGAGAGACGACACAATGCTTCCCTCTCTTTCACTCACAGACACTACAGTGGATATCACTTTACGGTGACTAACAGGCCGGGTACGGTGTAACGTCTTTCTCGAAAGCCACTCCAAACTCAGTTGTCATCAATTTGATGTCCACTATGCTTACATAATCGCAATATTAGAAGAATCGATACGAAAGCGTCTGTCAAAATGAGTTACGGTGACTATCAGCCACGATGGACACCGATGACGTCATATTTGATCGCGACTGGCCATTCATAATACGTAACTAACCTTTTTTTTGACAGTTATTTGATGAACTCCTAGAGTATAGGTGTTCTGTGCTGAGCACAGTTACTACCTTCGAGCTGTCAACAGGGATACAGGTGGGTTATCGTGTGGGATGTGGGATGGATGTGGGCGATGTGGATCCGCTGTTGTACATTTTAACAAAAAAAAAAAAATGTGGAATGTTATAAATTTGAAACGAATTCCAAATGATGAAAATTCGCAAGATTTTTTATCGTAAGGTGGGCTCATGAGTTTACGCTTCCAAGTTTTTGGCACTGTGTGCAACTGTGTAGTGCATGTGTAACCGACTTATAAAATCTCTTTGATCTAAGATTTGTGATAACGGTGAAACGTCATCAAAAATGGATATGACAACTGTCATGGACTCAGTGTTGCCAATTTAGCATATTATATGCTAAATTTGGCATATTTTTTTCTTGTTTAGCATATTTTTTTAGCTTTTAGCACATAGCCTAATTTATAAAACATGAAAAGTATGCAAATCACAATCTTTCTAAAAATTAAAATTGAAATTGATACTCAACTCCGCAGCGATTTTGCGGTGAGAACCCTGAATGCTATTTTGTACGTCAGATTCAGCCTAAAAAGAGCAGGAAAGTGCTGATAGTCTTACACTGTTCCAGACAATGTACTACTTTGTATCGGAATCAAAGAGAGTTACGACTCTAGCTCTCAGCCTTCCACATCAGCTAATGTTGATGAATATCAAGACACTGATATTCTATTCCCCTGATTTAATTTCTTAATAAATACTGCCATTTTTTTGTTGGCATATTTTTTTGCATTTTTTTAGAGAAGGTTAGCATATTTTGGCAAATTTTTTACACCAATCTAGCATATTTTGAAGTAATTGAGTTGGCAACACTGCATGGACTTAGTAGACAGTAGAAGGATAGGAAAACTAAAGAACTAAATATAAAAATTTAATCTTACCTACCTACTACTCTATTACGAAAGAAAATACTTCGAAGTAAAGGCTGCTTTACACCGGGGCAACACTGTGTGGCATAGCAGCATGCCACAAGGTCGCATGCTACAAAAAATTTAAATTCTGCATATTGTGGCAAGAATCGTGCAGCATGGCAACAAAGTGCGTCATGTGGCAGTCTGTCGCAGCCAGCCGCAGCTTCTATCCAAACACAATGGATTCCATGCCACAATTTTGGAGCGTCATATAGTTTATAGGTTATAACGTTATGTTTTATGATGCTTTGAAAATTATCTAGGCACGATGTTGCCTCGGCGTAAAATAGGCTGCCGCATACCGCAATTACCGCATAGGTTGGTTATTTGTAGCATACCACATTTTGACGCACGCCACTATATGTAGCATGCTGCAATGCCGCACAGTGTTGCCCCGGTGTGAAACAGCCTTTAGACTAAGCAATATGGTCGAAAGACTATAGCCTTCGCTTCGGGGTAAACTTATTTTTTTTTTTAAATGTGAAGGCTGCATGGGCTAGATCCCTTTCTCTTCCCAAAAGGGAAAATGGAAAAAAAAAAATGTGAAACGTCAAGTTCGTTTATTTGACATTTTGTTTTGCTTCTTCACTTCTTGTTGAAAGAATTATGGCAGACGAAAACGCTCAACGGGTGAAAGAGGATTCAAAGAAAAGACCAAAACGACACCCAAATAAGAATTATGCTTTGAAGAAGCGTCTACCATTGAAGCCTGTAGATGGTGATAATGTAATATTTATCACAAAAAAGACTAATTTCAAGGTAATACGCGTTAATAAAGTCCAATCCAATCCAAGGAGCAAGAAGTGTTATTTACAGTATTTTCTACCATTCGATATTTGTATTTTAGGCACAACTAGATAAGTGCTGCGATCTGTTGACCAGAGGTGAAAAGGAAATCATTCTACATGGTTTAGGAGCTGCAATACAAAGGTGCTGCAACATAGCACTCCAACTAGAAATATTGTTTTCTGGCACATGTCAAATTGAAGTTAACACTGGAACTGTTGACTGTGTTGGTGAGTATTCCTATATATCCTTCAATCAAGAGAAAATAGAAAGTGTGGGTAACAGTTACTTTACTAATAGGTACATAACATTGAGCAATGCCTCTTGTCACTTTTCACCTCAGACCAAATGAAAAACCAAGACAGCGCTGCGAATAATAAAGTGATGCCGGTTTCGTAAACATGTGTGCGTTTTTGAGTATAGTATTGTAGTTTGATAAATGTGTGTGTGTGCGTGTATGCTCAGAGCAGAGCTTAGTTTTGTGCTGGCTTCACTTTATTGTTTGCAGCGCTATGTCTTGGTTTTTAGGGTTCCATACCTCAAAAGGTACAAAAAGGAACCCTTAAAAGATCACTTTCTTATCCATCTGTGTATTCGAGAACCTATAGGGTAGTTGCCGTTGACTTAGAATCACAAAATTTTGCAAAAAGCAAAAAACGTCTTAAGGAAAAAATCTGAAAACTGTGATTATGTAGTTTAATAACAAAAAAAACCGGCCAAGTGCGAGTCGGACTCGCATACGAAGGGTTCCGTACCATTGACTATATTTAGTATTTGTTGTTATAGCGGCAACAGAAATACATCATCTGTGAAAATTTCAACTGTCTAGCTGTCACTGTTCATGAGATACAGCCTGGTGACAGACAGACGGACAGACAGTGAAGTCTTAGTAAAGGGTTCCGTTTTTACCCTTTGGGTATGGAACCCTAAAAATGCGATTTCACTATTACAAACTTGTCATTTGCGGTCGGTGCAATAGCCGTTTCATGCAAACAGCAAAGTTAAGTTTGTCCTTTAAAAAGTTTGTACGGTTCGGACCTGATCGTAGAGACCGGAAACTTCGAGGGAGTATTCTTTGTATGACGTAGGCATCCGATAAGAAAGGATTTTCCGAAATTCTACCCCTAAAGGGAGCGAAAAACGGGGGCAAAGTTTATATAGGACAACGTGATTCCTTGGTCCAATCTACTTCAAATGCTACAATACCTCTTTGACAGAATTGATGGAAGACGTGTTTCGTATTTAATTGAAATTCTTCACCTAAATATTTAGCTAAAATCTTTGCCGCACGTGTTTCAATAGCTAACTAAGGGGGTTAAAAAGGAGTAGAACGTTATTTTGGTGGTGATTTGCTTCGAAGTTGATATAAATATTTCTTAGTGCTTTTGATTTAAATTACTTTTTATTTTGACATAAATGTCTAAAAACTCAATGCGATTTTATTCATAAAATAAAAATAGTCTGTGTTATACAGGGTGTTTGGCTTATGGACTGGCACAATTTTTACAGGGATTTGGCAGGTCATTAGCTAGGTTCTACCCATACACCCTATGTCCTAAATGTCATGGTTGGTTACTATGTTTTTTTTTAATGAAAAAAATACCCTAAATGTTTCCTTTAATTCCAAATAACTTTTTCGTTTTGGGTGTAATGGCACAAAATAAACTTTGTTGTATTCTCTAAAGTGTTTTAAATCTCAATAAATCTTTTTTGATAGAACTAGTTTAAAGAAAATTTCTTACGAGCTACCAAAGTTATTTTGTTTATCATGTAAATGTATGAAATTTTACAACTTCTAAATTTATTATAAGAAAAAACTAAAAGCCATTTTGAACTTAGCTTTATTTTAAAAAGTTCTTTCTTTCCTTTATACCCTTCTAACGGTATGCTACATGTCACAAAGAACAATTCATTAAGCAGTCAAAATATTAGTTATGAGAGTCAGGGTTAAGAAAAGACTTGTTAAGATTGTTATGTTTTTATAAACTAGTGTTATGTCTTGTTTAAATTTGATTCAAATCAACGCAATATCTATTTTGTGCCATTACACCCACAAACGAAAAAGTTATTTCGAATTAAAGGAAACATTTCGGGTATTTTTTTCAAATAAAAAAAAACAACATAATATGTAACCAACCATGACATTTGGGACAGAGGATGTATGGGTAGACCTAGGTAATGACCTCCCAAACCCCTGGAAAAATTGTGTCGGTCTATAAGCCAAACATCCTGTATTATGGATCTTTCGATTTGACTGCACAAGGATCTTTTGGCGCGTGGCCAAAAGCTGAACTAACGCCACTGTTTTGTTTATTTTTAAACAATTTCAATATTAAATAGTTCAACTTAGATTAGTTTAAGTTATCACTTCTGTCGAGCGTCCCAGACACACGTTTTTTTTTTTTATTTGACCTGAGGTTTTCACAAACGTCATCTGGAGTTATTGACAATGAACTACTAAGCCTGTAATGCAAGTGAACATTATTCCACAGATGATCTGGAGCCACTGACTGATGAGCTAGACTTTGATTCACAAGTGAGGTGTTCATCTTCTATCCACATAAGGGTATTCAGAAACGCAATGCTTGGGGCCAACCAATAAACATGTTCTTCACATTGAATGAAATTGTGCAGTGGATTGGACTTACAGTGTTTGAAATATGGATAAACCTAATAACTATAACAATATTCTCAGTGTTATTAGCATTAAAAATAGATGGTGTTGTGTACAGTGCTTGGTGGACAGTATTCGCACCATTGTTTGTAAGTGACGCTATGAATGCATATTTTTGCTGTATAGTATGTATAAGAATGAATTTAGAAAGTTCTTATAAAGCGTCTTTATATAGAGCATCTTGGAGTGCTATATTTCTTGGTCTGACTTTTGTTTTTAAATTCTTACTGTGTAGAAAACTACAAGGTGACTCTGCTATAGAATACAGTGAGGTGTTTGCTCCTCTGTTTATACTGCTGCAATTAATAGCTGTAAGGGCTTGTCAGTTACATCAATGAAGCTGTACATTTTTGTGGTAAAAAATAAATATTAATATCCTATTATAAAAGTCTTTATTGAAAAACTAATTTAAAAAATTATAATTAATTAATTGAACAAACTAAACAGACCCCCTCTATTTTTCTTCTCTCCACCAAAATTAAAACTAAAGTTATTTCCATCAGTTGCAGCACTGGAATCTGGCTTGGGTTCTGATGATAATGCACTTCCTCCTCCAAAAAAGGATAACCCGGTCTTTCGAAAACCTATGAAATACACAATTTACTTGTAACTTTACAATTATTCATCTTGATTGGCACAATGGGGAGACACAGGCAAAGATAATCTAAGATGGCGCCACCATAGCTGGTCTCAATCTGACCAATGAGGTTAAGCTATTTTGAAATATAAAATGACATTACCACATTTTCAACCAATGACGATGTTGGGAACCAGCTATGCTAGCGCCATTAGTTCCGCAGTGCCTCCCCATTTAAATAATAACAAGTATGAATATCCAAACTCAAGATCTGCCAGCATAATAGGTGTAAAATATAGGTACAGATTGCGTCAGAAACACCACCTGCATTCTCTCATATTGGTTGCAGATGTTGGAGAAAAAACAACCAAGCTAAAGTGGGAGTGAGCTAGTCATGTAGTGCGAATACACCCAGATACATGGCCGAACATGGCCAGATATCCCACAAAATAAATATGTTTGAGAGGAGAAAGGGGAGGTCTTTGCCCAGCAGTGGGACACACGACAGGATAGCAAAAAAAAAATTAATACCTGAAAGAAAATTAGGTACTTCTTGGGATTGCACATCAGGGTTATCACCAGTCATAGGTATATCAGCTTTAGGTGAAAGAAGGAGACTTGAATCTGGAAACAGGTGTTATTTATAAAAAAAACTCAATGGACTATAATTAATGACGATTATTTAGCTCAATCAAAGCTAAATTATTAAATAAAAAGCCAAACCCACCAATGCAGTGTGGGAAGTCTGAATCGTCATATCCTGTAGTACTCATTGATGCATTCAATGAATCTGGAATTGCCTGTGTCCCATGAACAAATAGTATTCCAGACACTGGTTTCTCGGGCCTTAATTCTTGTTTCTGAAAATGTGCAGAATGAAATCCTTTTGAATTGGCGCAATAAAGGCAAATACTTGTCCAAAATTCCGCCAGCAAAACAATTTTCTGAAAAAAAAAAAACAAATTGTATCTTTCTTACTATCTTTTTCTCTTTGGGACTAGAAACTATCATTTCATCAACATCCATTGGCACATTGTCTTTAAGGCTCAACTCTTCTAACTTCTCATGTTCCTTGAGTTTTACTTCAGATTCTGAAACCGTGACTTCATCCGTCTCCATTCTAACATCAAGAGTTTCATCAGTCCTAACTTCCTGATTTTCAGTTGGGAAAAATTTTGATGTTACGATTTTATCATCATCCCTCTGTAAAAAAAGTTTTTATTATGTATCATGATAAAGTTGCTATGATGTTCATTTTTGTCTTCGACTTTACCTTTTGCAAAACATGGTTTTTGGCATATACAAATTGAGGTGAAAGATCCAAATTATGCTTTTTGAGTATCATATCTTGTATCTTCGCGTAACTTTCCTCGCTCACTACACTTGCGTCTAGCTGACTATTTAAAGTCTGATTTGCTGCTTCATTTTCATCAATATTGTTTTGTACGTCCACATCGTCTAATATTTCATTTATTTGTATTGATGAAGGTATATCAAACGATACTCGCTTCTTATGTATACTATCCTGAGAACTCTAAATAGCGTTAAAGCAGTCATATCCAAGGAACTTATACATACCATGACCATGACTTCCTAATTCACAAGGGATAGACAAATGAATAGCATAATTAGGAAATCTATAAAAATGCTTTATTACTTTGCATGGAAAAATATTACTAAAATCTAATACCTATTTGCCACTATTTGATAACTTTGTTTTAAATAATTGGTACATAATTAATAACTGAGAAAATGAATTAAAAAATTGGGCAGTCATTCTGATGTCAGGATGACTGCCCACATTTAGAATCTCCACTTATGGGCTCCAAAATTTCAATTCGCCTTTACAAAAATTGAGTACCTGTTTGATACCTAAACATTTTTATTTTTTTTATTTTTAGGGCAAATAATAAAGATTTTTATAGAGCAACTATTGGTGACAACGATATTTAAAAAAAATCGGAGCAGTCTTTTGGGACTGCCGATAGAAGTGAAAACAAAAAGTGCACAGGCCCCGCCCCAGTCGTAGCACTGGTTATGCCCCGCGCATGCCTATGTGGTGCTACGCCGTAGCGGGTGCTACGAGTGCTACGAAGCACACGCACGTTCGTGACGTGACGTGACGATGAGTTCAATGTTTTTCCTTCACCCAAAAAGTGCTCAACGCGCCAGAAGTTTTCACCCACATTTTAGCTTTTATCAGTACCTTGCAGTCGGAAATTGTTATTGATTAGTGGTATAATATTATTAATAATCGCGTAAATTGAACTTAAATAAATAAAAAAAACGCTTGACTTTTTGTATTAATTAACATAGTAAAAAAAAATCTCTATTATAAACTTTATTCTCTGCCCTAAAAATCTAGGCAAAACATATGTTTAGGTATCAAATACTAAATTTTTGTAAAGGCGAATTGAATTTTGGAGCCCTTACGTGGAGATTCTAAATGTGGGCAGTCATCCTGACATCAGAATGACTGCCCAATTTTTTAAGTTATTTTCTCAGTTATTAATTAGGTACCAATTATTTAAACAAAGGTATCAAATAGTGGCAAATAGGTATTAGATTTTAGTAACATTTTAAAGCTGATCGGTGATTTTGGCCAGTCATTCTGATGTTCACCAAATATTGTAGATGTTTCTTGCTATTTCACGCAGAAACTACTAAGCGTATTTTTAATAAACTTGTAAAGTATAAAAATACCGTAAGTATTAAACATCTGAATAACACAGGCGATAATTTATAAAGAATTTAGGTAAAAAAAAAAAGAATTTACGCGGGCGAAACGTAGGGCTAGTAATTATTACAAATAACGTTACCGGCAATGTTATATCCAGAAATTGAGTAGGAGGTATTATAATTTCTACATTAGAGCATGTCATATCCACCTCTTCAATGATATCACTCTCTATCGGCGCATCCTATGGTTTAAAAATATAGGGCTATTACTATCAAAGGGCCGTCCATTAATACCATGAGGCTGGAAAGGGGGTGAGGGGGTTTGGCAAAAATCACGAAATATCACAAGGGCAGGAGGACGGGAGTCCTAAGCAGGGGTGTACTAAGATAGCACGTGTATGCATTTTTTGTCAAACACACGATTTCTAAACCGCTAAACGGCATGTAGTGTGACCGAACCGACGAATTCCCCGAACACCGCGCGCCACGACGACCGCCCTGCTCGGCTTGCCAGTCGCCAGTTATTCTGTTATTTTGACGCCCTTATTAAAAGTTAATATTCTAAAAAAAAAAAAATTCTTTGTAGGTACTAAAAAATACATGTGATTTTGGGTAGGGGGACGGGGGTTAGTTTTAAACCTCACCACGTATCACCAAGGGGGTGTTAAAAAATGCAAAAAAAAAACATCACGTGATTAATGGACGGCCCCATTAAGTTAACGAGCCAGCCAATCGGATTCAGAACAGAACCACTGTAGGAATAGGGTAGGTATACGAAACGGGTTAAAAACGTATTCCTTACCTTGTGTGTCGTGACTATTCGTTTCTCTTTAGCGTTTTCAGTTACATCTACGGAAATCTCATTAATTTTCCGAAGTTTTTCTGGATTTACTTTTTTTACAATGTTGTATAAATCGTCTTTATTAATGTGTACATCTTCAAGAATGTTAATTAATTTTCTGTTAGAGAAGTTGTGTGATTCCTTTTCTTTAGATGAATTAAAATATGGAGAAATCATATATTCATAAGCTTTTCCATCTTCATTGTATTGATCAATGTTCTTGTTTACTAAATTACCTATACGATCTGTCGTTACTACGATAGAATTTGGTAATTCATCGTTCTTCATTTTTGCCTATTGGGTTTTTAAATGCTGTATTAATGAAATTTTATTTCAAATAGATACATAACCGGTTCTGGTTCAGCCGTACAGTACTGTTTACCTTACCCTTTCTAAATTGGCATCTAATAGATCGAAATCAAAATTAGTGAGCTCTAGCTTAGGTATCTGAAAGATAGGAAAAATAACTCGATAAAAACAAATAGGTGGTAAAAATCATCAAAAATTATTGGAATCATGTAAAATACCAAAGCATCTTCATCACTTTTATTTAGATCATCATCATCTTTGACAGCATCCTTGTTCTTATTTTCAATTATTTCGAAGTTCTGTGGTTCTACCGTTGCTATTATAAGTGGAGCATCAATTACGGTATTTTGCTCTTCGATCAGTTCTGTGATTTGTCTTTGTATATCGTTATTATTCTCGGATTTCTCTGCTATAATCTTCATAATGTTTGGCATTTCATGAACCATGAAATTTGCCAGCTCTACGCAGCGTTTTCTATCTAAATCGATACAAGCTTCACGTCGCGTTTTCATCAATTCGTAAAGCGATATCATTTGCTTATCAAGACCGTCGATATCATTATTTTGTGCCTGTACTTTTTCAGTGGCAATAAGTAGCTTTTGTACGAAAGGTATACTTTCATATCTAGCTTTACATCCTTGCCATAGGTCTTCGTACCTCTTTGTGCCCTCCTCAATACGCTCTGCAATATCCGTCTTTCGTTCTTTTGCTACTAGCCATTCCTTTTTCATTTCCACATTGGCCGATTTAATGGTGTCTTGAGCTATTAACATACTGAAATAAACCGAGCTATTTGAAGAGAATAATTACTTAGGTATATAATCTCATAACACCTTTGTACCCTACCTTAAAAGGTACCTAAGTATATCTAATCCTAGCGAAAGTTCGCACCATCGGTCGTTCAGGATTCTTAATTTCTTACTGTAAGTCGTGACATTGCTTACGTAGGCTCGTCATCATGGACCACCTATACCCAGTCGTTAGTGGGCGATCGGTCACTCGGAGCCTCCCAGGAGCGGAGCAGGTTACTCTACGGTTACGCTGCTCTGCCAAGGTTGCCGCAGGTACCAAGCACGAAACCCGTAGTTTCGGCCGAAGTTACGATCGATCCCTACTCGGTCTTCTTCTTCTTTATCGTCTAACCTGGTGTCGAGTTTATAAGCCGCCCATGGGCCTCTGACTTGGCTTAACATGTCGTCGAGAAATATCTCTCAGGCATGCTGGTTTCCTCACGATGTTGCTGATTTTGTCACGATTCCTACTCCTTAGTACTTACGGACATAAGTTTGATTAGGAGACCGAACTAAAAATGAATGTCAACACGATTGGTCATCTGTCCTTACTCCCAATGTTTTTTCAAAACTCATGAATCCGAAAATTTTAAAGTAAGTACCTACCTAGACCTAAAGCTACTTTCGGATAGGCCCCGTATCTTCGTTGACAGACTTTAGACCCCCTGATCCAGTTACATGCTAAACGTAGAGTTGACGCCTTGTTTTAGAAGAGCGAGTGAGGTAAGGTACCTTTCTTCGCTCATTAAACCTACAGCAAACTAATTATGATTTTATATGGTGGTAAAAATAGTACCTACGTATATTTATAGACGTGCAAACGAAGGCATTTTTATTTCCAGACTCGTTATGTAAATCTCTATTTACTAAAAGACGATATTTGGAAGATCAATTTTCCTTACGCACCCTAATTGTGTCCGTTTCGACCGCGCGGCCACGGCGTTTTTTTTTAAAAAAAAACTATGCCAAGTTTTTGTAGAAGTTTGTAAAAGTTGATTCCCAAAACCATAAATTTGTCAAAGTTATGGTTATAAAGTTATAAGGGTTTGAACGTGGCCGCGCCATCGAAACGCGGAGAACCGCGCGGCCACGAAGATCTTTAAAACTAAGCGTTGCAGACACCTGAAATTTAGGTAAATAACAGATTGAATTTGTAAAAAATTTGTAAAAATATACAAAAAAATCCTAGGTTTATATTTTAGGAGCTGTAAGACTAAAACCTCATGGCCGCGCCATCGAAACGGCGAATAACACGTTATCGCCGATATCTCGCTGAAAAAGCATCGTAGAGGTCTGAAGTTTTTTGTAAAACACAGATTTGAATTTGTCAAAACTGGTAAAAATACTTTAAAAAGTCCTAGGGTTATATTTTAGGAGCTGTAAGACTACAAACCCATGGCCGCGCCATTGAAACGGTGAAAAATACGTTATCGCTGATATCTCGCTGAAGAAGCATCGCAGAGCTCTGAAGTTTTTTGTAAAACCTAGATTTGAATTTGTCAAAACTCGTAAAAATACACAAAAATATCCTAGGTTTATATTTCAGGAGCTGTAATACGGTATCGCTTATAACCTTCAAAACGTTCTGAATGTTTGGTTAGGGTGACCATGACTTATTGCTTACAAAAAACTTCCACCTATTACCTACATTAAAAATTATTTTTCAAGGATTATAAATTAAATTAAAATGATAAGATACAAAAACATGTTTATTTCTTAAAAATTCACATAAATCACAGATTGTTAACTTACATATTTCTGACAAAACCACAAATCACAGATTATTTACTTACACTATTTTTTTTTTTTATAATATATTTTTTTAATACGACTGTGAAGTATGGTGTGGTGTGGTGTGTGGTGTGCTGTGAATTACTGTTTTTTTTTTAAATATCTTAATCATCTATGTATAGACCATAATTATGTTAGATTATGTATTGTCATAGGTTGTTCGGAACTTGCGTGCATTTCGGTTTTACCATCGTCATAACAAATCATTCTGGAAATACTATGCAATGACACTTATTTCTGTAATAAAAAAAATAAACTAAAATGTAACGATAAGATCATTGCATCATCATCATCAGCCTATTTATGTTCCCACTGCTGGCACACAGGCCTCCTCTGAGAGGGAATGGGCGTATAATCCACCACGCTGGCCCAGTGCGGATTGGTACATGATCATCATCATCAATCAATATTTTACAAAAACATAATTATGTTTATAGGAAATAAACATACGACTCTTCATTTTTATTTAATTTAGGATCCTTGAGAAATAATTTCTAATACAATAGGTGGAAAGTTTTCTGTGAACAATAAGTCATGGTCACCCTATCGAAACATTGAAAACGTTATTACAGGGTTTTTAGTATTAAAAAAAATACTTTTTTGGCTACTATCGTTAGTTCTACTTAATTAGGTTTTGTTTACAAAAAAAAATCAAGCTAATACTTACTTTCTTCGATAAATAATCACGTCTTATTTCTAAGCAATACCGTACTACAGCTCCTGAAATATAAACCTAGGATTTTTTTGTGTATTTTTACAAGTTTTGACAAATTCAAATCTGTGTTTTACAAAAAACTTCAGACCTCTGCGATGCTTTTTCAGCGAGATATCGGCGATGACGTATTTTTCACCGTTTCGATGGCGCGGCCATAGGTTTGTAGTCTTACAGCTCCTAAAATATAACCCTTGGATTTTTTGAAGTATTTTTACCAGTTTTGACAAATTCAAATCTGTGTTTTACAAAAAACTTCAGACCTCTACGATGCTTTTTCAGCGAGATATCGGCGATAACGTGTTACTAACCGTTTCGATGGCGCGGCCATGAGGTTTTAAGTCTTACAGCTCTTATGATATAAACCTAGGAAATTTTTGTATATTTTTACAATTTTTTTACAAATTCAATCTGTTATTTACCTAAATTTCAGGTCTCTACAACGCTTAGTTTTAAAGATCTCCGTGGCCGCGCGGTTCTCCGCGTTTCGATGGCGCGGCCACGTTCAAACCCTTATAACTTTTTAACCATAACTTTGACAAATTTATGGTTTTGGGAATCAACTTTTACAAACTTTTACAAAATCTTGGCAGTTTTTTTTTTAAAAAAACGCCGTGGCCGCGCGGTCGAAACGGACATCCCTAATTTATGCCTAATTTGAGGTAAAAGGTTAAAAAAAAAACTAAATTCCTAGGTAGGTACCTGGAGCAGTTACGACACCTACGATCCACTAGAGACCATCAAATCGCCAGTGGACCTTTGCGTACTTACCAAAAGACCTTGCTTGTTATAGGTAGTACCTACACGTATACGTTCGTTCGTATCAAGGATAATAATTTTATGGGCCTATTTCTCGATGTCCGAATAGCTACTATTTATCGAATAAATAAAAAAATGGGTCAATTGTATTTATAATTATTTTCCTACTAACCTGTTTATCTCTTGCTCAGCCTGTTTAATCTCAGCTTCAAGTTTTAGATTTGCGCTTTTAATGAATCCACAGGTTTCTCTATGACGCTCAGCTTGCTTCTTCAGTTTGTCAAGTAAAAATACTTGAGCTAAAACCAGCGTTTTGTTATTTTTACAGAGCATAGGTAACTAGGTATGGTAACTAAAGATTATAGAAAAGGTCCAGCACTTGACTCAGCAGGCTCTTAATAAAAGATACTACGATCAATAAACTTAAATCTATCGGCCAAAACTAGTACCTATTGCGACCGTTTGATTTATCAGGTAGGTAGGTCTGGTTCCCATCCCACAAAGTTTAGTTATGCACATCGAAATGCTACCTGATTTCACAGTGCGCTTGTGGATCCATCGCATACTGTTGTACCTACGATCGAATCGAATCGCTCCCTCATCATTCATCGAGTTCTGTGGAATGGCTGAAGACCTAATTTTTAAAAGCCTATGGGATACACACTGAAGATTGAATATATAAATACTTATGTAGGTACTGGATTTTTCAGATCCCAAAAATTAAATAATTAAACAACTGCCTTTTGTCTTACCTTTGATGCATTGGCTCGAAAGAATGACCTTTATTTTAGATTCATCAACTTCGCTAGAAATTTTCTCCAAAGCTTGGACATCATTAACTTCCTCCATGTTTTATTAATAATTAAAAAACATGTGTTAAAACAGAAAACAACAACTTTCGTAAGTTTCGTTGGTTGGTACTTTTGCAGTTAAAACAACGACTAAACGAGTGACGACTCACGGAATGGGCAAAATGGCGGGATTTTTTTTTTTTTTCAACTGGCATGTTTGCTTGACATACTGCTTCCGTTTATACTGCCTCGAGTGCCTCGCTTGTCGTAAAGAAAAAAGTAGTTTCTCCATAACGCTGTTATGGTTTACTATCTTATAGACGTGGAATAATAGACATGATGGGATGGATGGGGTGGTATTTATGAATGTTTGGTACATTTCAAATGAAACAAAAAAATAATACCTAAAATTTATTTAACAAAATAGTGTAGTTATTTAAAATAACAGACATAAATGATAATTTGCAATACAACCTAGCATCCTAATTAAACCAGGTACTTTTCAAAAATTTAACCCACTAATAAAAAATAATAAAGTAAAAGGACAAACAATGACGAATGTAGCACGAAGGAATGTTGGCTAACGCTGGTGTGGTTAGTGCACACATGCATCGCCCGTGCGCCAAACTAGCCGATTACACTGACCCACTTTGAATACTCATACTCGTCGCAACATTACACATGGAGACTAATTTCTAGATTCATTTACAACCTCCGGCTTCGTAATTACGAACTGGCACCATATTACACATTTTCACATGCAGAACACATCCACAAACAAACGTCGTCTCGTATACCGCAAGTCGCAACCGATCGATATGGTCGTGCTCTACTAACTCTGGCAGCACTGTTAGGCTAAATACTTATCATTGCTTTTGTACAAAGATGTGCGCCACATGTACTATCGAGGACACTCCCGCCTGACCACTACTAAGCTTATTTTTGCTTGCACTCGCAACATAGTTACGCTCTCTAGCCCCGCCCCGTTGACTTTGTATAGAAATAATGAATGAAAAGATACCGAATCGGCCGAGCGCACTGACGACGCACGCCTAACGAGAGTTATTGTTATTTTGCGCGCCAAAGTTGAGGCTTTCCTAATAGGCCCAAACTTTAAGGAGGCGTGGCTCGGCGCCTGTGTTGATATTTGAAGCGAAAAAAAATTAAAATGGTCAGGCGGAAAAGACCCCGACTGTACGTGACATATGCAAGGACACGATTCATATGTTACATTTTAACTAAGTATATCTAGATTATAAAACACAACTCACACATCAATTTAAATGATTTAAATAACTCATCTCAAACTTGAATCGACTAATGGACTATTTTAAATCTAAACACCAATTTTATTTCTACTATGGAAACCATTTTCTGGTCTAACTATAAGTATATTACTTTGGCTTCAATGACTGGGCTGAATAATTCAAACCTGTACCTGAACCAGCACGGAATACACCAACTAAGTGAGCTTTAAATAGAAAATACAATGTACAGTGTAGAGACAGATACGCACTTTCATGTAAGATTACTGTTACAACATAGATACACGCTCATCAGCAGTGGCAGGGAATGTCCAATGTCAATTTGAAGGTAATCTAATCACATTCATTAAGCACTCATACAGAAATCAATAATTAAGCTAGGAGAACAACTCAAAGCACGTCAATCTGGAATAACTTAGTAATACTTATAAATACATGTTTTAAGAATACCTACTGGGTCCCACATCAAATTATAATAGTTTTAAACATTAAATTAACATAGTTTGTACCGCCAACATTCACTAAGTGCGATATCACTATGCAATTACATAAAAAGAAATCGTTACTTAAATCGCGCTGCGACAGCCACGAAACGTACAAATGGAAAATACCCTGCGTACCTACCTATATCCTTTTTATGTAAATACACAGCGACCTGTTAGTAATTTGTCTACTTTTAAAGTTACATCAGTCGAACGGTAAATTTTTGAGGAAAATAGTCTTTACATTTAAATATAATATACATTTCAACAACATCGAAGCTCACCAGCGGCGAACCAAACGTACTTCCGGAAGATTTCCACTGCGGAGCCGCGCGAGGGCGCCGCTCCGACGTCACAGCGTCCGACTCGATCACAGCTCTCTCAGAATTTCGTCCGAAAGGAAGTTTTTTTAATGTTTTTTCTAGGGAGAGGCCCCTCGGCCCTGCCGGCGCCTCATTAACTGTAGGGCTGCGGCGGCAGGATCTCCGTGAGCAGGCGCTTGAGGCTGTCGATGCCCGTGAGGAAGCCGCAGTCGGGCCCGTGGTGCGGCGTGTTGGTGGCCAGCGGCGACTCGGCGTCGGCGCCCGCGAAGGCCGTGTGCGCGAAGTCGATCATGCGGATGTCCACGCGCTCGGCCGGCGCCCACGTGCGCGCGCGCTTGCCCAGCGCCTCGGCCGCCGCCGCCTCGTGCTCGCGCTCGCCGCGCCACGACTCGCTGCTGTTGGACGAGTACGCCATCCAGCTGTCGGCCGAGTCGGGGCTGGGCGGCAGCCGGCGCGGCGAGTGGCCGGCCAGCTCGCCGTCCTCGTAGCCGCCCATGGCCTCCTCGGAGTGCGGCAGGAAGGGCTCCCGCGCCCCTCGCTCGCCCTCGCCGGAGATCTCGTCGTGCAGGGTGGACATGTCGAAGTGCCCGTGCGCCGGCGCCTGCTCGGCGGAGCTGCTGGACGCGTCGGCGTCGTACTCGCTGGTCACGCCGCTCGCCTCGTCGGCCGGCGCGCTGTCCACGTCGCCCTCGAACACTATCAGCAGTGAGCTGCGATCACAAACATATTACAGTTATTTTTCAGAGTTAAACTCCAACGTATAGCGCAGAAAGATTGTGTGTAACGTATGCCGACGCGCAAAACATCGGTAAATACTAACCAGGAGTAGAACCTGTAGCTAGTCTGCTTGGCGATGGCGCGGCGCAGTGCGTCGAGGTCGCGCAGTACGCCGCGCACGACGCTCGCGCGCAGGCCGGCGCCGGCCGCGAAGAAGTCGCGCAGCGCGTCACGCAGGCCGCTCTCCGACAGCGCGCGGCCCCAGTACTTGTCGCGCTTCACGCACGCGCCCGTCTCGGGGATGTACACCTGCACACAAATATCTCGATGAGTACACGAACGCGTATACAGGATGTGAAAAGACTGATCACCGAGCCGACAGTTACATATTGTTCCCATCAATACGATTATTATTACCTACCTACTGTTGCAATGCAAATATTTAAGACTAGCGGACGTCACGCGGTTTCACCCGCGTCGTTCGCGGGTTCCGTTCCTATGGGAGTACGGGGATAAAATATAGCCTATGTTACTCAGGATGAATGTAGCTTTCTAATGGTGAAAGAATTTTTGAAATCGGTTCATTACTTCCGAACATTACCCCCTACATACAAACTTACAAACAAATGTTACCTCTTTATAATATTAGTATAGAAGTATAGATTAAAGTTATTTTTTAGGTGATATTGATATTACATCGCAGCTCGGTGATTGCTCTTTTCTTACACCCGTTGAAATAAATGAAATAATGAATGAATGGATAATAAATGTATGAAATGAGCGTCAGCCGTCAGATGAATGTGTGACAATGGTGAGGTGAGGTGAGATGAGATGAGCCGACTAGCGAGCGATGCACTGATGCACACCTGCATGCCGCACAGGCGCACGCCGAGCGTGGCGGACGTGGACGCGGCGCACTTGGCGATCTGCTTGCTGCGCTTCTCGGCCGACGCGTCGTCGC
Organism: Xestia xanthographa; assembly: GCA_905147715.2. Classification (NCBI taxonomy): domain Eukaryota; kingdom Metazoa; phylum Arthropoda; class Insecta; order Lepidoptera; family Noctuidae; genus Xestia; species Xestia xanthographa. The sequence continues at coordinate 9,994,007 of LR990649.1, read as the reverse complement.
CGTGCTGGCGCGTACCCATCTTCAGGTCCAACACACAGGGTCGCCGGTACGACGACGTAATGTTCTCCATCATCAGGAAATCTGCATCATCAATAACTAACGGTTAGTATATTATATAATTCACACTTGTAGATGTACAAGGATACATTGGCTTGACAGATAAGGTTTCACTTACACTGCTTATTTGAATTGTCTATGTGCGCAATGCTCTTTAGCACCTCACCCGCATTGCCATTTCGGTGAACCTTGAATCTGTAATTAGAAAAGTAAAGTTGTATTACTCCGGCACGGGGAACACGAGCTACGATCGACAGATATAGTACAGGAGCTAATGAAACACAGACTTATTGTTATCTGTTATATTGTTACATTTCAATCAAATTATAGATATCATTACCACGACTCCACGGCAAGTCATCGGAGGCTCGCAGAGTGAATGGTCGTGCATCGCTCACGCGTTAGTGGGATAGTCATGTAAGTATGCGATCGAATGAATTAATGGCGACGTCGGCGGCGGGCCGGCGTACGTCAAAGCTTCTGAAATATGATAAAGGACACATGACAAGTGTCGAGCATGTCGGTCGCCGCGAGTTGCGCGGATACGCACTTGAACACGTCGTCGCGCTTGCGCTTGCCGCCCAGCGACGCCTTGCGCCCGTTCTCGTCGCGAAAACATGGAGAGTACCGCTTGTCCAATTTGGGCCCTCCAGAGTTAGATGCCTGCATCACGCCTGAAACAAACAGCCTCGCCATCAATACTAGTGTCTGCTAGCACACACGCACACACCACAACTAGTTTCAACATTGATCTCAAACAATAATAGTTTGCTTCCAATAGAATATTAAAAAACAAGGGATGTTAACTAAAAATCAAAAGATCACTGTCGTAATTATAGTAAATGGATGAAGATTGTGCAGCGATAGGAGGAAAACTCTGAACATAGTCGGGTTCCGACCCGGAGCTGGCCAGTGTGGCACTGGTTTGTCTTTGGGACATTGAAAGAGTTACTTTATCCACTATCTACGTTCGTAAATTCAATATTTATAACTTACTATAGTGCAAGTTGGCAGCGATATTTGATGAGGAAGTGTTAAAGTTACTTTGTTTTTAAACAGGGTTTGTATATCTTTTGTATCGTGTATCGTGTCTCGTGTAACTGATAGGTAAACGTGTGTGTGATCAAACAATTTATATTGTTGTAAGTAGACAATGCATGTAGGTGTGTATGCGTGTATGTATAAGTATGATGTGGGTGTAGTTTTTAAGTAAAGGTTTACAAACCCAAAATGTAAAATTACCGCTAGGGCGCTATTAGGGGCGGTTGTGTGGTGCGCCGCCGGCGTCGCTCCGCCCGCCGCAGCGCCGCAGCCCTTGCGACAACAAGGAAACTAATATTGTGTTCCTGACCCCAGGCCCGCTCCCGCTCCCGCTTCCGCTCGCGCTCGCACTCAAACCCGCCGCGCGCCCGCCATTGACCTCAAGCTACACCGGCGAGTGGCGACCGGCCCTACCTAACCTAACCCAATGGCGTTCGCTTACATACATTGAACTTTTGCTTATTGCTACCAGGTATTCTTACGTCTACTAGTGCAACTAACAAATACAACACCAAACCAAACAGAGCATTTCATTGCGTCAAATGTAAATAATGCTCAATATTCCGTATTACTACACTAAGCTCAATCATCAAGGTCGGCCCGAAGTTTCTCTATTCAGCAAAGTAAATAGAAACAAAAATAAAAACACAAATAACTATTACGGTTTCAGATAGTCTCCTCACATCGAACTAAATATGATTTCGGATAGAAAAAAGCAGTATCCGTAACATAAGTAAAAGTTCAAATGCATTTTTATAATTGATGCACAATTTGAGCAATATGTGTTTAAAACGAGCTAAGGTTACTTAGTTACGTTTCAACAATGTCAAAATACAACACAGTGAAAATTGCCATATCGTGCACCGACGGTAAAGTTTATAGTCACTCAGGTAACAGCTGTCAGCTGTGTTATTGTTATTATTACTATATTCGTACCCTGATGCTGTCATAAAACACTAGGTACTTTGTTGAATTTTTGGACACTTTGTAATCTACCAGTTATCCACAATATCATACAAATAAGCACAAGTTTGAAAGAGGTATCTCGAAAACAGTAATAAAATCATCACGTTTTTTATTCATAAATATAGTATATTATTTAAAAGAGAATTATAATACTACTTACCTAAGAGCCTGCTTTATAGGTAGCATAAGTATAGTTATATTAAGGACACATTAGCAATATCAATATCAATAATAGCTAAATGCCATAACATAGTAACCAAGGAAAAGTATACTGTGGATATTCAAATTGTATAATTTTGCGGTCGGCGGGTTTGCTATATTCAACTTACATACATCTCTCATACTCTTAGCTCACTTTGAAAATGATGGTTACGATCATCAAGCAATAAGGAAAGTCACAATCTGTTGTTTAATCTCGTAAACTCATACTACACAGCTTTATGAATCGAATTCCGATTACATTAGATTATCTAAAGTACCGAATGACGCAAGGGATAAAAAAATAATTATTATACAAAGAAATCGATCAAAAACAACGACAAACACGTCGTGTAACGTTTTGAAACGATCGATGAAACAACCGCAAATTCGACACCATCCATCATGTTTCGTAAACACGATAGTCACAAGGCTGTGGAAAACAGATAACGGTTATATTTAATAATTTTATTATATCAATAAAATCAATACCTTCCTTGGTGCTTTAAATGCAAACACATTAGACAACACAATTTGGTATGGAAACAACAAAAACGGATTATATCATTATAATTAAAGAAAATAATGTAAGATGCAATGAATGAACATGATGCATTCAGCGAATCGTAAAAGCGTACTGGGCGGCCATATTGAATCGTGTTTCAGGCGGCAAAGGAGATTGATGCTCACCTTTGTATCTGGGTACGAAGTTCTGGATGTCTTCAGGAATGTTCTGGTAGAAATGCAACTCGCGAATATTGAGCGGCTTGATGACTGTACTGTCGTTCAGCACCAGCAGTCTCGTGTGACCCCCCACCTGCACACAAACAATTAATAATTCAATTAGTGGAAATTGTTTGTCCCTACCTATGCATGTATGCATCGCTATGTTCTGACTTGTCTTATAAAATTGGTACACGATTCAAGAGGAACTTCAGATTCGAGAACTTTATTGTTATGACCGTGGCATAGACTAAAATTATTTCAAATATACCCTGAGAACCGTTTTGTCTTTACCTTGAAATATCAATAGGGTTCTACAATGTTTATTTAATTACTAGCAATTGATTAACCATACTTCAAAAACCTTACAAAGTATTTAACTGTTTCATTTATTACTGGTGTCACGCTTCTCTGTCACCTAAACATTGACAACCTTGTATAGGTACATTGTGTGAGTCATTTGATCGATGAATGTATTTTCGCACATGTCACCGCCGTCATCAGAGTTGAACGTGTCTTTATCTGATAACGTTTCAATTTGGGTATTGTTTTTGTGTCATAAAACAAATTCACAATACTGCGTATTAAAAGTTGGTCGCAAAATGGTATCGCGTTGTTTACACGTAGGTAGTAATTCAGTTGAGCACACGCGAGGTTGCAGTCTGTACAATATGCATTCGATCGAATTACTTGCGAGTGAGAAATAGTGTAAAAAGTATGGCGGGTGATGCCATTGACCCGCCACGCTGGGTTCACGCAGCACCCGGGCGAGGTGCGACGACCCACCCGCCCGGCCCGCCCCGTAACATACTACCTTTATAATTCGTGTGCATACGTGATACCTGTCTAGACGATTATAAAGCAGACCACAGATAAATTAGCGGTCATCAGGTCGTTGCATCATGCTTATTCTTATTTGCATATAAGCAACAAGGTAAAAAAAAAGGCTAAGACCGCCTAACCAGTCGCAGGTTTAGAACGCAGTAAGGTACGTTGCATGGCAACTGTATACCTGACCGTCCAAATACAAGCAACTTAAAAGTTTATGCAAAACTAATTTATGTAGCCCATAAATTCAAAGACAATGGTAGAGCAGCGACTGCTCGACAGGCAGCCTGTCGCCATAGACAAGTGAGTAATGAATACTCCTTGTTAATACCGTTCCGCCACGTTCCGGACAGTGCACACTGCACTTCAAACCACAAGAACACTACTGACATATCACCTCATCATTCATCATCATCATTTCAGCCGAAAGACGTCCACTGCTGGACATAGGCCTCCCCCAAGAATACACATACAATTACATATCACCTCATTGCTCCAGAAATGACTGCACCTTCATATTCTAAAGTAAGTACATACCAGACACATAGTAATTTTAAAAAAAATTGCCATTCAATAGCTCTACGTTATTAATACCGATAGCATTGAAGTATTTGTGTACGATACCTTTTTGGGGATTAAGGACTGGGCTCAACGACGGTAAAGTTGTTATAATTTAACTATTGATATCATCCCACCACTAAAGCTATAGTAAGTAACCTTCCAAAATAGACTTGGTAACAACAACAACAAAATTCAGTTCGGGTATGGCAACAATAAGTACTTTATTAATGTTGAGAATAGTCCTTCACATCTCTCGATGCAATTGAAAGTTCTAAAGCTTCTATTTATAGGTTTAAGGCAAAATATTATAACCGCACTTGAACTGTGCTTGCGAGAAGTTAAATATAACTGAACATAAATGCAAGTTTGTGTGGCTCAGACTTAGCCCAAGTTAAACAAAGTTCGAGTCAATAATAAATAAAGTTAAGGTTTAATGATTATGTTAGGTGTGTGGTCTCGTCTATTTCTAGCGATTAGCGAAATTAACTATTAAAGTTCCACTTCATAAGTAACAGTTCTCTACAAATGAAAATTCGTCATAAGCTAAAAGTTAATTCCCGCAGACCGCTTTTATCTCCAAGAGTATCATCAATCATCCTAACCCTTTGACATTTCACACTTGGGTAGTCCATCGTTATATAAAGTATACTTGATTGACAGAGTTGTTGAAGAATTTCCTTAGTTTGACAGATGGATCCTTCCTTAGCTTGATTTTATAACTGTTTTAAGGCAATGTAATAATTTTTGTTAGATAGGCGGTCGTCGCATACTGAGTTGCAATGAATATTAAAATCAGAAATCGGAAAGAATATCAATATAAAAATAAAGACATCGAATGTTCGAACTTGTTAGCATCCCATTGTAAGTGCTACGAAAGCGCTACGCGGCTACGACGTAGCACATGTACGGAGGTTCTTTTTAATTCCTTATTTTGTTGTCTGTGGAATCCGGATTTCCGCAAAACAATATATTAAACATTAACAACTTCCTTTATGGCCTCGTGCATGCATAGCATCTTAAAATAATACCTAGCTGTGCTTGCTACGCAACTTGCTACTCCGTATCTCATATGCTTTAGCTGAAAGGGTACTCCTTTATCAAAGACTAGCTGACGTCCCGCGGTTTCACCCGCGTAGTTCCCGTTCCCGTGGGAGTACGGGAATAAAATATAGCCTATAGCACTCACGAATAATGTAGCTTTCTACCAGTGAAACAATTTTTAAAATTGGTTCATTACTTCCGGAGATTACCCCCTACATACAAACTTACAAACAAATGTACCTCTTTATAATATTATTATTATTATATTATATAGTATAGATTAGTATAGATTAGTACATTACTGCAGCGGCCTGGGCCACTCAAATAATGCGAGGAAATTAAAACCCTCGCGTTGAAGAGTTCATTTGTTTTTTTTTTTCAATAAACCGCTTTTTATTTGCAAGGTATTTCGAAATTTAAATACAACCTTTAAGTTACCTCCTTGGTTGCCATGTTTCAGAGGAAAAGATCGTTCCATTTTTAAACAACACGGCAGATATGAGTTTACTATGTAATTTATTTGGCCGCTAAACACGACAGATATGGATTTTCATACAACTTTTGCCGGCCGCTGGTCGCATGTATCTGGCCAGTACAGCAATTTCGATTTATCTCGAAGGTTGTCAAAATAATACCTCAAATTTCCAAGCATGTTTGAGAAAATGTAATAACAGTACCTGATTGTGTAGGGGCAGCACGTCCACCTCATGTCCTTCGTCAGGCGAGAGCGGCGTATGTACCACGCTGACCGGCGCTGGCTGGCCGCGCTTGCGGTCCGCGCCGCGCCGCTCCGGCTCCCCCATGCCCCAGCCGAGAGAGTACACCATCACTTCGGCCGAGCCACCGCCGCCGCTGTCCACCTGAACGACAAAAAACACATCATTAACTAACAAGTACTTAAAAATAAGCTGAATTGGAAAGAGCATAGAGGCCAAAGCAGCTAGCTTCTAGCTCAGCTGATGCAAGTTAATCAGGCTGACTAACAATAAGATGATATTGGGCCAAATACTACGTACTTGGATTGTAGATAACAGGATTGAGTATTTCCCGAAGACACTAAGTGACAGCTACGGAAACTATTAGGTACTGTTTGATATAATCTATTGCGGTAAAATACACTTTTAACGCACCTAGCATTGATAAGTGCGTCCTTCCTAGCCTAACATGAAGTGATGTGGGGATTCCCGACTCAGTGGACAACCCTGACCACAAAACACAAAAATGTATATAAATAACACTACTGGCGCAGACTGGCCTTATGTTAATAATAGTTACTTAATTAATCAAATAAATCGAATGTAAACGTGTGTGATGTGATGATGTCATGTCTAGCAGAGATCTATCATCCAATGTAACTTACTCGTTGTTTAAAATAATTATTATATTATTTAGATAAATAATGGCATAAAAGTGTCACCACCACTCAATGTTTTCTACGCCAATATCTTGGTATGTGCGATATTCGTCGTTTATTGCTCACAAGTTACATACATGGGGAAACACCGAACAAAAGAGTTGCGCCGTCTTATAAATATTGCGTCATTTTTATATAACCGTGCATTTAAAGTAAAACATGTTTCCTTTTATGGCTAAGAAACGTAGCCATAGAAGTAAAGTCTAGTTCGATCGAATCAACTTGATGCAACTGTAATGATTTCCTAATCAATTGCATAACGTGAAACATTTCCATAAAATTAAACAAAAAATTGCGACACATTGTTCTTGTTACATCCATATTAGAATAGACATAAGGCTTATTGACCCAATATAATAATCTTAAAATTTGGTATGTTGCTGCTACGAATTAAATGAAAGGCGCTCTCAACAAATGTTTACATAATACCAAACAATGTTGCCTGTTTATTTGTCTTATGGTATCATTGTAATAATAATAGCATCTATGAAATTTGTATATCTTAAATAACTCGTTTTTGATAGACCTTCAATTTAATCCTTCACACGAGAAGTTCGTGACGATTGCAGACATCTTAATTAAACTGACCTCAATATTTCGTAGCTACAAACTAGAAACCCTCACCGATGCTACGCTCAAATCGCGCTATCTTTGCAACGAGAGCAGTGGATATGTTACGGCTAATAGCCGAAGTGCGGCTCTACACCTAGTTTTAGCCGGCTAGAACTAGGTGCAGCCGGCCATATGCGGTTAAACCTAGATGTATCCTCTTATCTTCGGTTAGAACTAGGTTTAGCCTTCATCATAGCGGCTAGAACTAGGTGCAGCCACACATCGGTGGTTAAACTTAGGTGTATCCAATTTATCATCGCCTGGAACTAGGTTTTCAGTTCAGTAATGAGGTGGTTGATGACAAACCAGTTTTGCCTAGGCAGACTTGGGACACCCCGACACAGATAGATTAGATTAGAAGGGTATGGCGGGGCCGAATGAGCGAGCGAAGCGAGCGAATAGACCCCGCCATACCCTTCGTGGTTATTTTTTTATAAACCATTCAAAAGTAGGAGCCCCGATAGCGGGGCCCGTTCGACCGGTTCTCCCTCGACTCGGATGCATCTGCGGGGGTAATACGAAATCGAATCAATCGGGAAACGCAAGATAAGAATCTCAAAACAAAACCAATAATTATGCTTAACTGAACTAAAAACCTAGTTCTAGCCGATGATAAATAAGACACACCTAAGTATATATATAACCACCGGTGTGCAGCTGCATCTAGTCTAGCCGCTATGATGTAGGCTAAACCTAGTTCTAACCGAAGATAAGAGGATACACCTAGGTTTAACCGCATATGGCCGGCTGCACCTAGTTCTAGCCGGCTAAAGCTAGGTGTAGCCGCACTTCGGCTATTAGCCGTAACAGATACAATAAAATCGTAAGACCAATTAGAATTGAAACTTATTGTTTATAAAACCAGTGTATTGATTTGATAGACGAAAGTTCATGTCGAGTTCAACGATTGTTTCATTCATTGACTGTCTGACAAAGGATCAAGAGCGCAGTTTGTAGTAGACGAAATACAAGTGGCCACGACTAGTTACAAATGTTACAATCAGTAAATGTCAGATTGGTCGACGGGGCCTTCGAATGCTTTTTAAATGACTAGCAACTAAACTAGTCTGCAGCCGCCCGGGCAGACCGCAACCCGACAGCTTATTATCTTTTATTTTATCCTCTCACTCGATGCTGGCACGTTTTGTGTGTAAAGGGCACGACAAAGCAATCCCGAGATTCCTACAAAGTGCGCAAGGCTCTTGACCTCCAGATGCCTCAGTTATAAACGCGTTTGTATGTCTGCTGCCTCTTTTATTTAGTTAAACACTAATACCAGCTACATAATATCACTGCTCTTGAGCACGCGTGTTCTTTCTGGTTCATGTTCAATGTAAACATTTGACGTGTTTACCATATTCTTTGTTTATTTTATCGATGAGTGTTTATTGTGACGCACCGGTAGCGTGACTTCTCTCAATACTGGATGTCACGTCGTCGAGATTGCGTAGCGCGACAGAAGCTTGCCAGCGCGGCCGCCAGCGGGCGTCACCAAATTAGAAGCGAAAACGCGGCACATCTGTTCTCGGGTATATTTGTATGACGCGCACGCCCCGCCTCTCCGATAGTCCGAGGTTCGTCGACGAACCACCTACCACTACGACGACAACACGTCACATCTCCGGGAAATACTGAAATAGAGTACCTACCCAAAAAAATACACGTCACCAAATCATATGGTTACAAACAACAGCGATAGTTTGCCAGAATCTGAACCGAAATAATCTAACATAGTCTTTCTTATGTAATAATAGGTAGCTGTGGCTCTACAGTTCAAAATAGGTACAGATCTGGGTATGAGACTTAAATTTATTTGTCCACGCCTACATTATTATCGACGAGACCTTCAAACTCTTGATAAGAGAAATATTGTATGCGTATACACTATATACAGTGCTGTATCTGATCCTTTTGCGTGTCAACGCTACGCATGCTCAAAGCTCAGTAGAATTTTAAATGTGACAAGAAGCGAACGTTTGTAAACGTACGCCAATAAGGTCATGTATGCTGAGAACCGGATAGGACCGGTTTGGAGAAGACGAGGAGCCGTTGTTTCGACATAGATAGTTAAATTTACACGAGACCACAGACAACCGGAGCAACTGTATTGTAACTATTACGGGTTATTACGTAACGCTAATGGGAATAGAACGTTATGCTGAGATGTCTCGGTGTCCGTCCGATCGATCTAATCACACGGGCTGTTAACTCACAGGCAGATTAAATTCTTCTACCGGTAACCAATTATGAAAAACCGATGACAATGCTGTAAAGAAAAATGTAATCACATTTACCAAAGAACTTTAATTAAGGAACAAGGAAGAAGTGAACAACCAATTCATTAAGTTTTTTAGGTGGTCTAGCTCAAGGTAGATAGTTCAGTAACCAAATGAAGCAGAACCAATTCCCTCCAAGTAGGAACAATAACAATGTTTGAAATAGGTACCTATCAACATAATTATTAAGAACTTTTTCTTATTCAAAATATGGATATGAGAACAATAAACAGAATTACAAAATATTTTTACCAATATAGATGGTGTCGAACGATACAGTCATCATTGATAACAGCGACTCTCCAAGGTTGAGTATATTGTTTAATATACCTTTTGTTTATCAAAATGTTAAGTATTTTCGGTACTTATGCACAAGAATGTGATACAACGACCCTGACGTGAACACACGCAGCAAGAATTCAAGAATTCTGGCTATCCAGCCGTATATTTCTGTATATAACATTGATATCTCCTTGTGGGTTGACAACATTATTTCCAGAGGCCCCAATTTATTCAAGTTTAACTCAAACATTGTATTCCTACCGATTCAAATGACTGAACTTTACTTTGTTATGAATGACAGTGTTAATCACAATGTCATTGATATTTAGTAATAACGCTAGAACAAAAATGTAAATCAATATGAAGAATCTGCGTTTAGCTCGTTAATTGAATACACCTATTTAATATTGCAGTACTGACAGCAAGGAACCGGGATAACCTAGAAAGTGAGAGGCCGCCATGCATTGGTAAATTTGGGTCACTAGGTTGCGCCAGTATGCGGCTACAAAAACTAGTGTTTTCAGTTCAAGATATAAACTCAACAATCGTAGAACAACAGCCCATAACGTAGTGGACGTTGGCCTCTACGCTGGACATAAGCCTCTCCCATGATGGGATGAATTTGCCGTAATCTCCACGCTTGGCAGGCGGATTGGAGATCGCAGTGATGAAGACTAACAGAAAACGCTGCTGCCCATTCTCTGGTCTACGGAGGCGCAAGGTGTTCTGCCTCAGACATTAGTCGCCTTATACGACACCCGTGAGTGTAATGGGTTGGTTCTATTCTACAAACTTAAAAACAATGTCGAAAATGAAGTCTGAAGTGAAGAAATTGAAGAAAGCTTATAAATTATAACAGAATTTGTAAACAAATTGCCAAGAAGAAAGCTAATATTAAAAGAAAGGACATTGAACTTGATATGTTGAATATTAAAGATCTAAAAAACGATGGTAATACATTTAAATTTGATCACGAGATAATGGAATGCGGCAAAGTGCTGCACCACAAACATTTGCCAACAGTTATTCTAGATTGTTTTGTACCTGTTGCTACACGAAGCCAATGATCATCAATAAAGAGAACATTAAACTCACAACATGGCCACAGACATGGCGGTCTGCAAGTCTACATGAAGCTAAAGAAATTATTCATATTATGCAGGACGACACGCGGTTCGGATTCCCAGTATTTTGATCAATGCAACTATCCGTGACTGTCCATAGGCGACCGATATTTATATCCCTCCGCTGATATTATTAATAGCATTACGCGGAATGAAGCATTATTGATTTTGTAAGTCTCAAGTACTCCCACAGGCAGTCCACATTTAGCCTCATTGATATTCTGCGCATTAGAAATCTTTTTTTTTATTAAACGTGCCATTTAGATAAAAATATGTTTGCTTACGATTCTATACTACTCTTCTCTGCGTTCAACGAAAAATTTGTGAGCACTGTTTGTCTTTCAGCACATCTTAAACAAATTTCGCCAAAATGTCTACGATATCATAAACAAGACAGCTATTTTTTTTATTTATTTGTATTGTAATAAGATTGTTTCTAGAATAGAGCTGTAAAACGACAATAAAGAAGGCTCGTCCATCATCGTCATACTTGGCGAGGATCGGCACGATGTTGGTTTGAATGAAAACACGCCAATCGAGCCAAACGACTGACTCATCATTTTCATTCACGGAAATTTGTTTTAATTTGTCGCAATAGTAGTGAGTAGCAGTACTAGCTACCCTATGAATGAAATCAATATGAACTGAGGACTCGACCTCGGCACATATCGATAATTTTCGCTCAGTTGCGCAATAAATTAGCGTATTACATAAAAGCGCGAAAGAAATAGACGCTTTTCTCTCTTTGCCACTAAAAAACATCATTTCACGTGTGCGCCTACGCGAGTACAACTGTATCATGTGCCTTGAGCTTGACCTGACTACCGCGACAAAAAACTGTATGTACCACTAACAAACAAACGATTACATAATGACTTGCAGGTGGTTTACATCTGTAATAGCTAAGAGCTTGATCGTTAATGCTGAATGGTTTTACACTCCCACACACAATTAGCTGTCACAATTAGTACAATAAGTAAGATGTGGAGCTGATTGTTCGTAAATTGGTGGACGTGAGTGGTTAAGTGCGATTACATCAAGCCGTCACGTGGTGGCCCATGCGCCTGGTGCTGTATGCCACGCCAACTGCAGTCAGCGTGCCAGCTTTAATTACTTCAACGATATGCTTCTACAGCGTGATTGATTGATGCTCCGGACATTCTAAGATAGTACCTATCTCCTCCACACAACAACGCGATGCATAAAGCGGGACGGGATGATAATGTTTGTTATTCTAAACATGACACAGTTTCCGCTTGTTTATAAACTTTATGATCAAATTGCACTTGGGAAGTGCAATAAAAATTATCATACTTAGTACCAGCAGGAAACGATAATGAAATATTTCAGTGTCAGTGCAGCAGACTTTGTTACGAAATCGAAGTGGAACAAAGCAGCAGCCTCTGTTGGTTCGATGGAAAATTCCACAGAGCTTTCTAGAACCCCTCGGAGCACGCAGCCTTACGACACACGACGGAGCCGAGTGCTGCGCCGGCGCAGGTCGAGCTCGCATCGACACTTTCACTGTATGCGATCAATGCAAACCTAGCACTACATACAATACAAGGCCTTACACTTTCGACGAGTCTTGCTCTATTAAAAGGATAACATTATGAAAGCTGTTTCAGCATAGACAAAAGGTTTAGGTAGATATCTCAATAAATCACAGGCCAACGACGACATACAAGGAGTGCATTCTATGCAATCGACCTGACATTATTCGATACAATGATAAACTGTGAGAAAATTTTAATATTCATTGGGTGTTCAACTGGTTTTACAAGTTTGACAGGTATATTTCTAACTGACAAATTACCCTTGTACGAAAATTCAATGACAGTTAATGAAAAAATGTAACTAATGAGTCTTCAACGCTAATACAGCTTAGACAGCAGACGTTCATACCTACCTCCCATCTCACGTGTAAATTTAGTTGCTTGTACGTATGCAAATAGGTAATGAAAGCAGAAAGGTAGTTTAACGAATTGTAAAATTATGAAAGATCGCACATCGCACGGTACTGAAATTAGCAGTAACCCTGAAACTGTGGGAGCGGTTTCAGGCAGCTACGTATAAAATTGATCAAAACGGAAACATCATCATAACAATGGTTCACAATAAACTTAATATTTAACACATACAGTGACAGGTCACACTGAGATGAGCAAACAATTTTTACGTAAATGTCGGCCTTGTACATTTATGGTTCAAATAAATTATAATGTTTATAACATAATGATGTAATAATCTTTTTCTTCTAAACAGTATTTTGGATCATTACTAGGATTTATAGTCAGTTCTCACTATAATATAAACGATGCTAGATGAACTTTAAATGATTCAGTCACAAGATTTATTGACTGTGCTGCAGCTATGAATAATTCTATGGCACTATTTTAAACGGCACGGGCAAATACGGCAATTGCAAAGGCACTACGTCGGACCTCATGAGGCTAGTTGAACCTAAACAGATGATAGAGCCCTATGATGTGTCATGAAGCTGATAATGATGAAGGACTTCCAACAAAACTAATTCTAGCTAGACAAAATTTAGCGGAATATATGTAATTGTGCTACCTGCTAATGAAGCTACTGCAACTTCTTCTAACTTCAAACCACTTGGGATATTAATGGAGCTTGAAGAAGCTAACAGATGATAGATCTCCAATAAGTCTAAATAATGCTTGTAAAGCGAATAATTCAAACCACAGGGGACGACATAGGGACTAGACATAACTAAACATAAGATAAAGTAGGTACCTACTCCTTTTTCACGGTGAGATATGCAGATGATGCGAAAACATACTCCCAAACTACTGTAAACTACACTATGTAAGTATAAACGGACCTAGTTAAAACTTAAGATGACACAGTGCCATGAAATGAATACAATTTGGCAACCTATCACCTACCTAACAGATGTTAGTACAACAACACTTCTCAATCAAGTCTTCCGACTTGTACGTCATCATTAATAATAGGTTAAACATTCTGTTTTTGTGTTTCAAGATGGAATCCACCAATCAACGGATCCCAGGTGATTGGTAAAACTCAATCACAGCTTTCAAAATGTCCAACAAAATAAACAGTATTTACTTTGCTTGTTTGTCCAGAAACTCCAGATTGTATAGCAGTTTTGTTTAAACCGTGTACAACGTTTTATTTAGAAATCAATATTTGTATTTGATAAGAAAAACATTGTGAAAATTCTTAAATAACACGTTTATCAGAACACGTTATTCTAATACGAACCAAAATAGCAAACATTTGCTGGAGTAAAGTTGAATAAATACATTATGGACATATGAATTAGCTTGATTTTACGTTGTTAGTAGTCATTTACATGGCAACCAACACACAAAATAAACGGGCGGAAACATATGAATCAAGTGCAGATTTAAATCAATACACACGTCCGGTTCCTATACTGTTGCGAAGAGTCTGTCTGTTTACTCATCACAAATGTTCATTGATTTCTGCAGTTACATTTCGGAGTATAACAAACATTTGGGTCGACAGAAGTCGAATTGTATTAGCGTGAGTAGATATCGATTTGTTGTACAATCGTATTGAAATTTAAAAGTCAATTTTAGCCATGAAACAAATTGATTCGTTTACTAGCACACCGTCACCATTCGAGATAAGTGGCGCTCTAGAGCGTGTAGATTGTAGTGGGACAGTGACGTCGGCCGTGGTGGTGGCGCGAGTGGCGACGCGGTACGGTGTCGTCACGCGGTACCAAGGTGCATCCACTTGTTCTTCTGCTTGCGCTACCAATAAAACCACACATCAGCCACCCAGCGATCCATCACCAGATTCATCCCAACCAATTTCAATCCTTATTACTAATTCAGCATACATCTAATTGTAAATCATGCGGGTGGAAACACTGCAAAAAAAGAAAGCCAAAAAACAATCGACGAATTAAATGACGGATTAAGTCGCGTGTACGTCGTCATTAACTCACTTGACTATAAACTTCCTTGAGCCCGCTCGTGGTGAAATCCCAATTTGGAACACGTTCGCGATGAAATTGTCCGACTCTATCACAAGCACAACCACTACAACTGACACAGAATATTACTCAACACACAGGAACAGAACTACGTAGAGAGCCAAGCGATGTAACACAGTTTACAAATGATTCTCTACTCTTTCGTGTTCACCAATATAATGCATGGGCAATTTAAAACAGGTTTTCTTTGTTGAAGCGTAGACTTGCACAAAAAAAATCAACGCAAAAATAAAAGTAGCGCTGCGAAGCACGAACACTTGTTTCTCTTGGCGTTGCGCACTAGTGACTGAGAGACGATAGCGGGCGAAGCGCGAACCACGAATCAATGTTGCGCAGCAGGCCGCTGTGTGCCGTATCTGTGAACAGAGGTCGCACACATCGACGCGCGGGATACCCGACCTAGCCGGAACACCAGGGGACGGCATTGTCTCGCCACGGGAGCCCGTCTGGAGGTACCTGTCCGACCACTACTGGGCCGTGTAAACGAACCCCAAATGACCCCTGGACCATTACGATATACTGATTAGGACGGAAAAGCTACTGTTTGTTCCGGTGGCCTATCTGTAAATAACAAACGCAGCCAGTATAGAGTATAGGACTGCAGACACTTAGGTGATTATTATTCATTAAACAACGCATATTGATCTACAATAACCTATTGTTATTTAACAAGGTTGGTACTTTAAAACTTTTAATTTAATTACAAATTCAGTTATTTTCCATGTGCTACCTACTCAGGAACACAACTAAGAATATATTAGATTTTTCGTTACAAGGTCTCTTTAGAACATATACCAGAAAAATCAACTTGAAAGCAGTGTTGATACCACAAAATGCTTACGAAGAACACAGACACAGACCGAGAGCTAGCACAATCCATATCTTATGGGAATGAACCCGTGAGAACTAAGCGAAGCAGCGTGTGAGTTAAAAATTGCTCACAAACCATCAAAACATTTCCTAGAAAATATAGCCATCATATCGTGTAAGTATCAGCTTTATGCTGCAGACGCTCCACAACTGTTATCTGTTCATAATACCGGTTACTGTTACCACATAACAAAAACATACGAACGTATGCTGATCAGATTGTACTCAGTCTAAACTCTAAACTGAGTCGTTCAGCAACTCGTCCCACATTGTAGTTTTTCAAAACATAATGCAATAGTTGTAACTAGTCGACTCCATCATTGCAATTTATGGCAATTTAGTGATGAAACAACACAGGTGCTAAGGTAGCTAATTCACAGAACATTAGTATAAATGAAGATACAAAACCTGCCATTGAGCACCCACAAGAAACTGCCAAAATTTGCAATCTGGCGCCAGTTACTGACGCAATAAAATAATAATAACCATGTCTCAGAGGATAACATGTGTAAAAGCGCAGTTTATAAGTAAAAACAACCGAGTCAAATTTTGTGGAAATCTTTGCCCACGAAAAATCGCAGGAAATATCGCCAAAACTCTATATATTTTAGCACCTGATTCCGTGCCAGTTCCTGGTTTAGATCCCGTTACATTTGTGCTTAACACCTATGTTTGATCTAAACGCAACTACGCATTAGAACTCGCACACGCATCCAGTCCAGAGCTACTTTTAACAAGATATTTTTATCCCTTTACTAACGCAAACCAACAGGAAGCTTTCATTCGCAAAGTCGTACATTATAGACATATGAAAAATCAATAACGTGCCCCAGCGATATGAAGGAAGATTATTTATTTGGTTGGCATGTATTCATTCAGACGTTGTCTTATATCAGTCCGCCCAGACGCTATTCGAAAAGCAAAAGGACCACGTGTACCTATATCAGATAAGAAAGAATTCGAAACGATGCGAATTTATTGTCTACTTCAATTATGAGGTGCCAGTGACAATAACGTATAATACGTTTAACGTATAAATTGGGATGATATTCTGAGTTTCGTACGTCATTTAAACCTGTTCCACTTGATCAAAACATTATTTTTTTGCTTGGCATAAATTAAGCGACAAACGTTTAGGATTTGCTAACAATAACAAAGTTATGATGTCTAACCAAAATCGTAATTTGGGAAAACCGTTTATCTATTAAACTTGTTTATTAAAATCTTGGATGAATATATATAATCCAAAAGTGTTTTTATTCACATAATTATACATTTTAGAGGATGTGGAGTTGTGGAGCCTCTCTTAATATGACAAAGCGCTTGATCCCTTTCATTGGCACAAACACAATGGCACATTGAATAGCCAGTTTTAATGATAAAACGCTTTCTCTAACGAAAAAGGTCAAGTCACAATAATTAGCACGCTATCTGTCACCGAGCCAACCCCTGGCTTTATGACATGCCTTTGTGTAAGCCCGCTCTGAAATGTCACTCCACCCGGCTTCAGGATAATATAAGGATTATAAATCCTAAACTGCATTAAACGAATTATAGCCAAGGTAGAAGCAGATTCCGGTGTTATGATATTAAGATTTAAATTTTTTCACTGTTGTCAAAACATTATATGCACTAGGTACGTATTTATTTATTCAATTAATTAATTGGTGGTTCCAAATATAATACTTACAAATTTAAATAATCAGGTTCATTCAATAAAATCTGCAATCACTAAAAACTGCTTCAGTAAGTATCTGTATTCCAATTCCCGCAAAACATCACCACACAATTGACACAATATACAAACACAATTTTTAATGCATCAGCAGAGATTAAATATCATCTATTTTTTATTAAATATATTGTTTCGAAAAGATACTTCTAAACATCAACAAAATCCATTTTCCTTGCTTTGGCCTTACCTCGTCAAACCGTGCAGAGTTAGCAGTCGCAAAGCTTATGTCGGAGCCGTGAGCTCCCGCGCCCGGGTAGGACGTCCGTCGCGCACCTGACACCAACATCGTATGGTTCACAAGTGCTTCACAGTACCTCTTTAGAGCACAGATTACCGTGGGCACATTACTTAACAGATAAGATAACAACTGTGTGTACTTTTGTGACATATTGCAAAATAAGTGTAACTTGCGAAACTTTGTCCGATCGTCTTATTGTATTCATTGATTGATGATCCTAGCACAAGTTTGTGATATTTTAGGTTGCATAAAGATAGAATTTTGTTGGCTGTTCAAACAAGCTTTCAGATTAAAAGTTTACCAATGAATTGCACAATGGTAAAACAACAGCGACTAGAAAAACACACGGAGGGCTGGGAGTTGGGTTGGGAAACCGCTCAATATGGAGAAAGTAAACAAGAGAGTTGGCGTAAGAAGTAAAGAACAATAATATAAAGTACATTACAATACTACAGAGGATATTATATGTTAGGCACAACCAATATACGTATAAATTCTGTTAAACGTTATAATTATGCAAATATTATGTAACAATTTTCAAATCGGATTAAATTTAGTTTACTAACAACAAATGTTTGTACGAACACGATACGTAGTTGAAATTTTATGTGCAACTAAGCCAATATTGGAGAAACAGTAAATCCTTCACCTGGTAGTAGCACATACTATAGAAGCTTAAGTATATTTCACAATACAACCTATTAGCTCAGCTAAGATTATAAGTATTATCTTTACCATAATAACAATGATAACGGCCAGTTCAACTCGGATTAAGTGGTTAAAATTTCCATTACAAATCATGGGCTAAGAGATAACAGATCCAATAAACATTGTAGAATTTCTTTGTCGTCGGAATTGAGGTAAGTGCTTCTGCGAAATAAGCATATATTGTATTAATCCTAAAACACTCAAAATTGAATTTATTAAATACACCAAATGTCTCATTAACCTTCACCTTATCGGCAAAACACCAAATATAGATCGCGTGTTATGCGAAGCGGCACCCTTATCAACGTGACATCATGAATGACCGACCAGCGAATTATTAAATTGTACCCAAATCCTAACAACTAAACATAATAAACAATTTGTTTTGTAACAATTTTTGCGACACACTGAAGGATATCTAACATTTGAAGAATGTACGATTGATTATACGTTATACTGTTCATGGCCAAAAAGGAGATAATCCAGATTACGAAATTATTTGTTATTTTCACACGTATTGTATCAATGCATTCTGTTAATCGTTATAATCGTCCAATAACTTTAGATAAACGTACAATTTTCAATGGCAACCACAAGATTTTGACAGGATGCAGATTATTTTGATATCATTATATTTAACGTGAGAGCAGCAGTGGCCCAGTAGTGGCGGCCAGAAAGTCGTGGGTTCGAACCCAGACAGGCGCATTATTTTGTGTAATTTATTTCATCACCACTACTCTCAAAACGGTGAAGGAAAACATTGTGAGGAAACCGGCATGACCTAGAACCAAAAATATAAGACATGTGACATCTACCAATTCGCACTGGGCCCGTGTGGTGGATTATAGCCCACTCCCTCTCATAGAGAGGAGGCCGTGTCCCAGCAGTGATGATATTTAACGTACGCATCTGGTGAACAAAGCACGTTTCAGAGGCCGCTTGAAGTCTGTTTCTCAAGACTACTCACAAAAACTCAACCGCGGGTGAATTCCCCCAAACATTTTGGCAATTTTCCAAAGAACACCCCGCAGTGCTAATTAAAGTATGTCCACACGCTACAAACGATTCATTCTTAGCTCAAACAGTGGTTAGATAAAATTAAACTTTCCACGAAATTTTCATTTCAATTCCCGTTGGGGAGACAAAAAGACCGTACTCAGCTACACGAAATACTAAATTATTATCGTTACAGCAATTCTTCATTGTTGCGATTTTATTGTACTCGTTGCGAAAATTTCTGATTCATTCGTCAAGAGTTTCCAAGAAAATTATGCGTCACAATCCTCCTCAAGTTTATTTTCACTAGCCTAAAGAGGACAGAGACAGACAAGAAATAGCCACGACATTTTCAAGAAAACAATGGATGGTCATGTAAAACCTTGCACAAAATAATATGGTCAGTGGGAGAGATGATCAATATTTAATGTGAAACTAGAACCCATCCCTGTTTCGAATTCAGAATAATACGATTACGTTCTGCTCGTACCATTTGGAAACAGGAGAATACTCTACATACATTTTTATGGCATACAATTAACGAACCACCAGATTTAGCAAAATGTAACGGCAAAAATAAAACTTTTTTGCCAAAAATAAAACCGACTTAAAAAAAAAACAACAAACAAAAAAAACACTAAAACAAAACCACAAAAAAGTGAAAAATAACTTTAGCTTCAGAAGCCGGTGAGAAAAACACCAAATCAATCAAAGGTCAAGTTTCAGAAGTCGGTGACCTTGTTTAATTGATTTAGTGTTTTTGTCACCGACTTCTGAAACTTGACCTTTGATTGATTTGGTGTTTTTCTCACCGGCTTCTGAAGCTAAAGTTATTTTTCACTTTTTTGTGGTTTTGTTTTAGTGTTTTTTTTGTTTGTTGTTTTTTTTTTAAGTCGGTTTTATTTTTGGCAAAAAAGTTTTATTTTATTTTTCCATTTTTAGTTGTAATATCCTATACTTACAAATATTTGCTATGCATTCATTGTACATGGTTAACAATACATGTCATGGTAATAGGCTTATCCCCAATAAATGGAACATAACATGCCATAACTGTCGAAATCTGGGTGTACTGTACACATCTATGTACCCCTCAGAGCAAACAGGTGTAATGTTACGTCATGATGTTCATTGTTTAAACAATGAACATCCAACCGATTGGAGCTATCACAACAGATTTGCCGTCTATTTTTGAAGAGTTCCATTGTATATCTCCGAAGATCAGCATCAGATCTTCACCAAATTAAAATGTGACCACCTCAGGAGTATACTTTTTCAAATAAAAAAAGAATTTTGAGAATCGGTCCACAAATGGGAGAGAAATCAGGTAAATTGTACACTTCTGCGTACCCCCTCAGAGCATACAGGCGTGATGTTCCGTCATGATATTGTATAAACAATGAACATCCAACCGATTGGAGTTATCACAACAGATTTGCCGTCTCTTTTTGAAGAGTTCCATTGTATATCTCCGAAGGTCAGCATCAGATCTTCACCAAATTAAAATGGGACCACCTCAGGAGTGTACTCTATCAAATGAAAAAATAATTTTGAAAATCGGTCCACAAATGGGAGAGAAATCAGGTAACATACATAAAAAAAAAAAAAAAAAAACATACACACGAACATATAACCTCCGCCTTTTTTGAAGTCGGTTAAAAAAATCACTTTTGGTTGCCAAAATTAGTAAATGAGGTGATCATTTTTTTTTCACATTATTATTAATCCCCATTTTATCGTGAAATTAGAACCAAAATTTCATTTTTTTAGTTAATGACCACCAGAAATTGAACTGTTATGCTCTTGCATCCGAGTCGAGGGAGACCCGGTCGCCTACTTCTGAATCTGAATGGTTTATAAAAAATAACCACTATACCCTTCTAAGCTTATCTATCCGTGATGGCCTAGGCAAAACTACTTTGTCATCAACCACCTCATTAAAATTTGGTGCTCAATTTACTAAATTTGGTGATCAATTGATATTTTAGGTGATAGATGTTAATGGTCACAGAGTTATTTTTGGTGGTCATTATATTTTCCACCATTTTTATAAGCTTAATAAAATATGAAATAGAAGAAAACCAAGAATTTACAGAAATAAATATCAGAAACTTACAGATACAGTTTTTGTAATTTCCGATAAGATCGTCTGGATGTCAACACACAAACCGAGCATATACATGCATTGATTTTAAAGCAGTTTGTTTGCATGCATAGCAACACGGTTTCAAACGACAAATCACAAATACTCAATACACTTCATCAGGAATCCTATTTTCAATCTCCTGTTTATTACCAATGTTTGTTCTATGCTATTGGTTTCAAGTCTTCAAATAGAACTGGTTAAAACGATCAAAGCTACAATTTGAGAAAATATCTGAAGGTCTTGTTGATTCAGCTCGGATCCGAATAAACTGATACGATTGAAATATTAATTGGTATCTTAGTCTAAACTGACTGATCAGGAAGCATTGAAAATTACGATGAAGCTTCACGAAAATAATTTGTCAATCAGTTTAGATTGAAAAACAAACAGCTGAACAAATATAATCTGGAATTCCCGGAGATACCTATGGTGCGACATTATTTTAAGCGCAGGCCACACCGCCAGCTAGCGGGCGGGCGGGCTAGGCGGGCGAACATCGTTTCACCTCTACATACTTCGGGGTTCACACCGCGAGCTACCGAAAAAGCCGAACGAAGTATGGTTCGCTTCGCTCGCCCGCCCGCTAGCTGGCGGTGTGGTCTGCGCTATTATCTCGTGACAAAGATGACCGATTGATTGTTGAGGTAATTCCATCTTCAGTCTAGCTAGTTCATTTATTCGGTGTTGGAGTAACACATTAACTTTTCCCTGCTATTTTTTTCTAGTCTTCGAACAACATTAGATGTATAATTTAATCGTAGACAAGACTACCCCTATATCGTATGAAGTGTCATCTTTGTGACACCATGTTTATCGGTAAGGGCAGTACCGGGCACCTCGCCACACTCCTGTATTTCTACGGATTGTAACCAGGAATAGTAACGGCATTTGACTTAGTAATAGCATGTTAATCGCGTATTATTAAAAAGCATTGCCTGTAAAGGTCTCCATAGCAACCGTTTTCCTTATTTGGTCTTTCAGCTTCGGTACAAAATCGAATAAATAGCTTTCACTTATTCTTTTATGTTAGATTCTAATATTAATATTATAATACATAACTGCACTATTGTTGTGCCTTTCCGTGTCTATTTATAGGTACTTAACGTCATCAATGGCATGGTAAGGCATGGAGGCCTTACCTACGGCTGCCAGACCTGGCCATTAACACAGAACATTGAACACAAACTAGGTGTATACCAAAGAGGAATGGAAAGGAGCATGATGGGTCTAAGGCTGAAAGACAAATGGAAAGCAACAACAATTAGGAACACCACAAAAGTAGCAGATGTTAAAGTAAAAACACGAACCCTAAAATGGAAATGGACAGGTCACATGATGAGGACACAAAAAGAAAAGTGGACCAAAAAAGTTACAGAATGGTACCCGAGGGACGGAAAAAGACATAGAGGAAGGCAGATAAAAAGATGGGAGAATGATCTGCCTAAGGGTTGGAGGAGTTTAGCAAGGGATCGACAATTATGGAGGGAACTTGAGGAGGCCTGTCGCAAGACAGCCTGACCTGGTAGCTGATAGGACGAACAAATAACAGGAAAATATTATTTAAGTTAGTTTAAGTTATAATAGTATAGTTAAAAGTATAATTTAAGTTTAGATAAAGTAGTAATATAAGTATAGTTAAAAGTTTGATTTAAGTTTAGGTATAGTTGTAATTTAAGTTTTGTATAGAAAACCAATAAGTGTAGTTCATATTTTTCCAAATTACTAAATAGTGTGTTCAAGAAGGTCAGAGTAAATAAAGGCTCGTTATTTATTATTTATTTTTTTATAACGTCATCAATGATCAGTAAATAAGCAATATTTTGTTTCTTTAGACATCATTTCATCATCATAGAACAACAACGTCAATTTTTCTGTTGTCATATCAAATCATATCCGTTTTCGCTTTGGATTCCTTGGAAAATTCTAACAGTCTCCAAACATGAAAAACGACTGCGTGTTGTTCGGGTACAATAAAATATTTAAAGTGTACGGTCGTGGCACGTGTCGATCCGAAGGTCAAATAACTAAGGTCAAGTGTTAAGCGTTGTAAGTACATGGTCGCTTGAAAAGTGATAGTATCCGTAGGGCGATACTTCCTAATCTTATTAAACAGTACTGTATCATAGTTTGTTATTGTCCACGTTTCCCTTTATCAAAATACTTTATTAGTCCCATATGGCGATCCTATAAAAATGTTGGCACACCCTATTACGACACACTGAATAAACTTGGCTTTCCAAAAAGAGACCCTGAACAAATAAACTTTTAGTTTAATTGCTTTTTTTCCTTCAAGTCATTCGGAGACTTTAGTACAGACACGTGAGGTCAAAAACTAAGGTTAAGGTTAAATCAACCATCATTTATCCTCAAGTTTACCGACTTCCGCAACGAATGAAGAGTTTCGGGTTATTGCAATGTAGGTTAGACATGCGCACTTCCGTTCATTTCTCGACCAACGGCCACTTTACCTGGAACTTTAATAAGAGTGAGGGAGCTGAAGCTAGCGGCACGATGATGAAGTGAATATGTTTAATATGTAAATGGTCGAGTCCCGCTATTAGTGGCTAAGTTTAGACGAGCATCGCGTGTGGAGCCGTGGAGGCAAAAGGCGAGCATCGTCGAATAAACTCTGAATATTTTATGAGACAATGACACAGGTGCATATGGATGTGGACTAGCTTTCAGTGATGTGCTTAAAAATGTAAGAGCAAGTAGCAACTTAGCACAAGTCACATTATAAGCAGTTGTGGCCTTTGAAGTTTTGAGATCTTAGTTTATTTAAGGAATGATTACTTGGAATTCACCATACAAAGAGCCTTGTATTCTGTGGTATGAGATAAAGCCATTTCTCGTATATTCTCAGAAAAAACACAACACCTATTCGACATTTTTGTTTTTTATTAATTATTTTTAGTTTGCCCAGAGGCATAAATTCTATAAAAACGATTGTATAGCAGAGGGGCACAGAGACAATTTATAAAGGATTTAGAGCGAAGCACGCAACGCCCACCTAACGCCTACACTTCGACCGTGCTACCCACGCACTATACACCCCTTAGTATGCCTCCCACACTCTGTTCTCTATCCAATATTAAAGGTCAAAGAATAAATGCATCAGTTTATGTTTGTGACGATATGGAAGCTCTTAGCAACATTTAAGTAAGACTTAAGAAAGACCCGCAAAAACACCACATCGTCTCAAGGTTGGTCTGGGATTGCCGCAGTGCGATTCCCGTCTCCCGATAAATCAACCTCAAGGTCAGAGCACCGCTCCGAGACATCCCGAGGACGCCTCATTCCCTTATGAGAAGGAAGGAATTTCGGGAATAAGGTTACTTTATTATGTGAGAGAATTCTCCACAACTTTGCGTTACATACGACGCTACCACTATGTTATCGAATTCCCCCACAATATGAAGTTAGTTGTATGAGTAATGTTATCAAAATCTAATGTATTAGGTAAAAACTAATATAATATACTAACAAACAGACTTATTGCTATTGTGCCTGCTGCTACAGAAGCATAGTCTACTCAATGGTGTTCTTTAGTTTTGACAGTTTAGTAATTATACTCATTTTAATTTTGTTGATCAGCGATGTAATTGCAACACACTCACAATTCCAATGCTATTTTTTTTGCAATTGAACAATATTAATTGTGTTAAGTTACGTTTGCCAGCAGACGATTTTTTAGAAAATAAACGAACCAATCAATTAGAAACCTTCAATATCCTTTGGATTCTGAGAAATAGCAAGGTATTATTGGCTGTCGAGAAGATTTTCGAACTTTCTATGTCTTGTTTGTATGTTTATCTTTGCTTGCATAATTATTGTGTATTTAGTAGTTAAAGCTTCTGCGATATAGAGAGCATTACCCAAGTCGGATGCTAGCAGACTACGACCGATACATGAGGCCATAATTAGGTAAATCATTCGTGGTTAATTCAGACAATAGGAATGATTCCTGACTAAAAAAATATGATTCTGTTAAGTGCGTCAGTTAGATTATCGAAAATTATTGGATACGTGTTTTTTGTTTTATCAAAATAATAAAAAATGACGCCTGTTGGCTTGTGACGTCACTTTCCGGTAAAAAAATGTACTCAAATGTGACGTCACACGAGTTTTCGATGCACTGTAGTTTTGTTTACGTGAAAAAAGAAAACATGTGTTTAATATTTTTTGGAAATCTATCTGACGGACTAATTAGATTTTTTCGTCATCTACCCTATTCCTATTACGCATTCAAATGCGTAATAGTCTTACTTACTCAATTTACTAACTCGCAAATGGTAACCACTTTACATTATCTGTATCGGTACTTTATCAAAGTATTTCTTGAGAATATCACGGTGATTCATTGACGAAAAATAATTATAGATTTATACCTAAGTATTATCTAATGAGTCATTGCCTTACCGGAACTACAGTACGTTCCTAGAAATATTTCGATGCAAAATCAACGCTTTAGCAACCGTGTTGTAAATTTGAGCATCTTAGTCAAGAGTCACATATAAATTAGTCACATCACACAGTTTATTTGTTTTTGTCTTTTGACCATGGTTTCTTACACGTGCCAATAGGCTATTAGAAAAGTCACGTTTTATGTCGAGTCTCGAGTAAAAAGACGATCATTATGTTATTTTGGCCAATACATGAATTAATCTTGATAAAGTTTCCATTACATACATTCATTGCACGCTGCCGGGCTGAGGGCGTACTATCGAGGACACTCCCGCCTGACCACCACTAAGCTCATTTTTGCTTGCACTGGCAACATAAAAACGCTCTCTAGCGCCGCCCCGTTGACTTTGTGTAGAAAAAATGAATGAAAAGATACCGAATCGGCCGAGCGCACTGACGACGCACGCCAAACGGGAGTTATTGTTATTTTGCGCGCCAAAGTTGACGCTTTCCTAATAGGCCCAAACTTTAAGGGGGCGTGGCTCGGCGCCTCCGCATGATTTAAGCGAAGAAATTTTAAAATGGTCAGGCGGAAAAGACCCCCATAGTACCACGAAGTTTAATGGCTGTAATTTTTCACGAAAACAAATTTTCATATCTTACTTTTCGTAAGATTTGTGCCAACATTTCCATTGATGACATAATTTAAAACGGTAAGTTTTCTCACTTCAATTGCAGTTATTTATAGACATTTCATAATCTTTAGGTAAAGATTAGATTGTAAAGGTTTATCTTTGATAGCTTTTATAAATATCAAGGGTTTATTGTGTCTGCATGGTGCTTTATGCATAACAATATACGAAGTAGTGGGAAATTGTCTGAGCCAAACAAAACAGAGTTGTTTATTTTTACGCACAATTCTCTGCTGGGGACTATATTGTCATCGTTTGCTACTAAAATCTTTACATCACTGCTAGCTGAGATGAAATCCCAGATTTTTGCTAACCTAACATACATTACACCTAACATTCTTTCATCTAAATTGTTAGACATTACTGTAAGATTTACTTACTAACAAACATCTTACTTTGGTATTTATCTAATTAGTGAGAAAGCCCGTATATTTATTCAGGGGAGAATACGCAGAAAACATTTTAACCATAATTAAGCTGCTAGCTAAGGTTATAGACGCTATCGTTGTTAGCATTACCGAGGAATATGTTTAGAATTACTCTATGTATAGAGCAAGTTTTTTTTTTACAAACGTTCAGCGATTCACAGAAGCTTTTTAAACTAATTGGTATCAAATTTCGCCTTAGTTGGTACATAAATAAAAACTTAGATAAAGTTGTTCAATCCACCTTAACCTTAGACGTGATTGGAATGGCTTGTCCACCCAATGTCAAGTGTATTGGAGGGTCGGAGTACTGCTAGGCCTTGGCCTCGCGGTGCGTAGGGGGTAGGCGTCACGCAGGCGATGACGTCACGTCACCCTCGTACCCCCATGCTCCCTCGCCCCACAGACGATGCGTCGCCCGATAAACACAAAGCCACCCTAGCTTCGTTCACTGTTACACCTCCTTCATTCCCAACGATTCACATATTTTCTCCCTAACATAACAATAGAATTCAAGACTACATCAACATGAAATACGAGGCTCGTATAGCAAAAATGGTGACGCTTTCTAGAAGGTGCGAATCATCATGCAAATAACGATAAGAATTGTTCTTGTTTTAACTATCAAAACATAGCAACACATTTACTAAAAATATTAAAGTCTTTAGCATATTGACATTTTATGAGGGGGCCAGAAGTCGCGGAAATCTTTTTGTTTTTGTGAATGGAATGAATTCTTATCAGACTCATGTGTTAGTACGCCACATGTGGTGGTAATATTCAGCTATTTCAGTCTGAAGACTGGCGTATTGGGAGAATTTGCGTATCTTCATTTAATCACGCTCGCCGCTACGCATTTGAACGTAAATATTTGGTTTGTATCTCGACCGTATTTTGCATGTGCTTATTTCCGTAATAACAATAAATCGCACGTAATCGTGTTCGACTGGATATATTCGTGAAAGTGCCTCTAAACAGACCACCCACAATTTTTTACTGATAGTCCAGTGGAAAAATTTACCTGAGAACTTTGCCGATGGTGCCATACACGTAGGGTTTTATTTATATTGATAACATTGAATGTTATCTTTATTTATCGTAATCATATTATGAATCGGAACGTCTTATTACAGGTACTTTTTTTTTGTTTGTACCAAATATTGGCATTTTCAGTTACTCGTGTACTCATTATCGTATATCATTCATCACCGCTAATATTTTTCGTAATTAGGCGTGACCAAAAATATGCATATAATTTTAGAAATTTTTAAATAAACAAGATTGTTTTCCGACTTTCCGTTTCGCTTTTGTCACTGTGTGGAACATGGAAACATTATTAATTAATGGGGTTGTTTCCCAGAAATTTCGCCGCAAGGTGGCGCTGATAGTTTGTTACCTGTCAAAAGTTTTTGATATAAACGTGTGCATTGTGTGGACGATTTTTTAATTATTTGCGTGTTTTTTTTACTCAATTTGTGTTGCTGCACAATGTATGCTACCTGGCGTATCACCCAGTTGAAGGAGAAATTGAAAAAAATGAAGAGCAATGCAACAAGGACCGAAAGCGGTGCTTGTCGAAAAGTACATTATATTTAACATTTTATCGACTTTTAGCTGTTTTTTAGGCAATATTATGGTTCTTTATG
The DNA here is from genome assembly GCA_905147715.2 of Xestia xanthographa. Lineage (NCBI taxonomy): Eukaryota > Metazoa > Arthropoda > Insecta > Lepidoptera > Noctuidae > Xestia > Xestia xanthographa. Next base: position 9,965,009 of record LR990649.1, on the reverse strand, counting down.
TTATAAACTTCACTCACTAACTTTTTGCTTTTTAATGATCTAAACTAAGGATCTCATGATAAATAAACTAAGGTACAATACATCATTAGTTCCATGTAACAAAATGTAAGGTTATTTGAAAAGAACCCATTTTTAATTCACAGGTTGGAAGCTTACGACAGAAATTTCAACTTCGATAGTGTTTGTAACAGTCCTGAAGTGGTCTCGTAGTCTGTTTCGTTGAAATGTTTCCCACATAACCTCGAAAAATTACTTGATTTGATTTTTTTTAGTTTCAGTGCCTTTTCCCATTTTCTCTTAATGCGCAAATTTCTTGGAAATGTGACAACGCCTATTTCTTTGCATCCAAAGGCTACACAACGACCCATAATATTGAAAAAAGTCACAAAATAATAAGATATTGTTAAATTTCTATGGAGTTTGACAGTTTGTTTGTAACAAACAGTCAGCGCCATCTACGTGGAACTATTTGACAGTTTTCTTCCCCATTGCCATATCATGTTCACAGTTTATTAAATATTTTTGAAACATTAATTCTTTGTTGATCTAGTGAATTCTTGTTAGGTCATGAAAATCCATAACAATATCAGATTTCATGTATCAGACCATCAAGTCTGATATACATAATTATAGGATTAAGTCTGTCGTTGTGATAATGCCACAATATTTTGAAATTTGATTTATACAATGATTATGAAACCGTGCGACCATCGAATGATAACGGATTCTGTAAGATAGCCAGGTGCCAGAAATTGTATTGTCTAGTTGTGCTATGTGTCTTGATTTAGGTGAGTTCGGGAGTGGTGTCGATCAGTCTTAAAGTGCTTGTACTATATTCTGCTTGCATGCCGTCGAACTTTGACTTTCTTTTGGCATGTGTCGATAGTTTGCTGATGTCGACCGACACTTGGCTTTTTTCCAAGAAAAGTAATAAATAGCGATCGTTGGCCGGCGCCAGGTCGCTATTATAATAGTAATGTATCGATGTAAATAGTGCACTATAACGTAAATTTATAAGCTGTCATCGTAAACAAAAATATTGGAGATTATAATATTTGATGTCCGGAATTCCTAAGATATGACGCACCGGATGGTAGACGACAAAATAGTTCACCTTGAAAGTTGAACGTCATTAGACATAGTTGAGGGTGTATCCTAGCCTTAGTCTTTGAACGAAAATAGTTTGTAGAAATCGTAGTTTTGTTGGAATTAATGAATGCACGTGGTCGGTGAACAGCATCAGCAGACACATGGAATGGAATACAGCCAGGGTAAGTGGATAACGAGGACGGTGACAATATTGATGTGGCTATTACCAACACGTCAGAACCGTTTGCACGTAGAGATGCCAACGCTTAATGGTATCGGTGCCACTACATAAATTATACCTAGGAGAGCAGAACCCCGAGCTGTTCCCTTCACCTGTAGCAATCAAATTCAAGACTGCTGTCAAAAAGTAGAGTTGACAACAGCTATACAGCCTACAAAAAAAAAATCGCGAGCGTTAATCCAATATTTTTTTTCCTAGCCTGTACTGTCCCCCACTGCTGGGCAAAGGCCTCCCCCAATTCCTTCCATTTGCTCTTTTCCAGTGCCTCCTCGGACCAAAACTCGCGTTCCATTCCCATTAATGCAGAAGTCACGGTATACACATTAGAGTGTTAAACTCTACAACAACATATTATTCAAAAGTGGACAAATGTGTATAATTAGATTATATATAATTTTACCTAATTATTATGTGGTAATCAGCAATACCTACTGTCAAATCAGGATGACCAGTCAGAAATTGTGTTTATTCAAGCTTTGTGCTAATTTGGGCCCTAACAAACAACAATATAAGTACTAATATTAAGTGTAGGCTAAAAAAGTTACAACCAATTTAGATTGATGCCCTGACGTCAGGACCTCAGGTGATTTTAGAGCTAAAATCAACATAAAAACAATCTCAGCTTCAATGTCAACAGTAGTAAATGTAATAATGAGGACACTCATACATAAAATTAGGTCTCGAAGATCATGTATATTTACAAGCTATTCTAACAAGTAAAGTTTCAAACACAAATTACGCCATACAGGATTTAAATCATCAAAACATGTTATATTATATTTAAGGCAAAAAATAAAATAATTCCCCCATAATAACCCACTAACAATTAATTATGTGTCTCTACAGCAAAAACCTGTGAAAAATATATCGCTCTAAGAATTGACAGCTCACTTACGTGGAATGCTCACATTGAACACATAAAAAGCAAACTTTCAGCACTTACAGGATAACTGGGTAAATAGATCGTTGCATCCCATCAAAATTGCGGTACACCATCTAAAATTCCCTAGTGAAGCCGCATCTGCTTTATTTGATTGAAATTTGGGGCAGTGCTGCAAAAACTAAATTGTCAGAACTTCAAATAATTCAAAATAAACTCATAAAATACTATTTAACTATCCATATTCAACATCAACCAGTAAAATGTACCTATAAAGATACAAATCCAAAAATAAAGACAAAAAAAGGGTGTAGTCTGGTTTGTAACTGATGACGACGACGAACTTTATGTAATTTATATGTATGTTTTTAGGAATCATTCCCCCTGCGTCGAATCCCTTTACGTCGACTCGTGAAACAAATGACATCTGTTTTAAAAAGTTTACGCTTGACCACGAGATTGGAAAAGTACACATATAACAAAAAGTGAAACGCTTTTATTTGCAAATAAAATTATATTTATTTTACACAAATTATACATTTAATATTTTAGGAGACAACAAGGCTATTGTAAATTAATTTATCTAATTAATATCTAATATGTATTGACTGAAATCTTCTTTTTGGCGACCAAAGTACCTACTAGGCTTGCATACATTCAAGGGAGTCTACCTCATGTTCTGTGGTCTACCTACATATTGTACATAATTGAAATATAGGTTAAACTAATTATCGAAATACCATCTTTCATGGAAGTTTAGTACTTTTTGTCTGTTTACTGTGTTTAAGTCATTTCCGCAATATATTTTGCGTAGTCAAAGAAGTATTCTGTACATCAAACTAAGTAATTAGTTTACTTTAGAATACTTCGTTGACAGCTTCGTGAAGAGTCCGTTTACTCCCTGTATTAAAGATAGTTTTGTCTGTTTGCGACACGTTGCGCTTAAATTCTTTACCCTAACAAAAGTACTACATCATCAGCCTACAGCAGTCCACTGCTGGCCATAGGCCTCCTCAATCGCACGGCATTCAACTCGATTCTCAGCAACTCTCATCCATTTGCTACCAGCCACCCTGCCAGCCAGCCTGAGGGCATTCCCACCTTTATACGCTTGCCGATTCGCGTTCTCCACTCAACTACACGTGTATCCCAATGTTTATCGGTTATATGGCCGGTCCATTGCTACTTCAGCTTACTTATTCTGTGAGCTATGTCGACAACTCTCGTTCTGTGACAGATCACCTCGTTCCAAATGCGATCCCTCAGAGGGACTCCAGGCATAAGCCTGTTCCATAGCTCGCCGAACGCCCTTGAATGTATGGACCAGCCGAGCCGTGAGTGCTCACATTCTGGCCCCGTAAGTCATAACAGGCAGGACGCACTGGTTTAAGACTTTACTCTTTATGCTCTGTGGATTATGTGACGAGAAGACCCGAAGAAGTTTTCCAAATGCCCAGCTGCCCAGCGCAGCTGAATTCTTCTGTTAGTCTCCCTCTTCAAGTTGTTCTAACCAAGCTGCAGAGTTTGGCCAAGGTAAACATATTCTGGAATTGCCAAAGTCCGAGGCCATGTGCTTTCATGGGCCTGGGAATGCGCCACCGCCTGGGATCCTTACTGACGGTAGAAGGGGTATCCATCGGCGTCGAGTCGACTTTGAAGTACCTAGGACTCGTCGTCGAGTCGACTTTGAAGTACCTAGGACTCGTCGTCGACAGCCGGTGGAACTTTACCAATATTTCTACATGGTAGCAGAGCGTGGTTGCACCCTGAGACCAATGCGTATTGAATAATCAACTAGGCCATCCAGCATCTGCTGCAATTCGTGCAGCGATCCAGCCAACAAAAGTACTAGGCTAGCAGGAATTGAAGATGGTATTTGAATCACAAGTTAACTGTAACAATATTAAACATTAAGTAGTTACCTACACGTCCTACTTAGATACCAGGAACGTAAAAATACACAACTCCTTGAATTTATGCTAGCCTAGTACTTTTTGGTGGGTTATCAATGTATTATTTAAAATACGGATAACCGGATGAGCAAAATAACTATATTAATTAAAAAGCCGTATTTCGTTTTAAATGTGACTGTACTCTGTGACAGCTATGTCGAGGCGAAACAAAAGACAGTGCATCAAAATCAAGAAAAATCACAAGTCGACATAAAGGGATTCGACGCAGGGGGAATGATTCGTTTTTAGTATTGTTGTGTAGGTGAGTGACATTTGTCTTTATCGAGAATAAAGTTTATTTAAACCTAAATAAATTGGCGACTTTATGGCAGAACAACCATTAAACAAATACTTGTTCCAATATTAGCGACACGAGTCAACAGTAAGTAATAGTCATTAAAGTCCCCGTACTTGTCACAATTAGAGTTGTCATCATTAAAACAATAGAGTACAAGCCAAGCACATGTAACATTAATCATGCAGTCATTAAGTTTACAGTGCACTTCAAATCAATGGTGTAAGTACAGCGAATTATTGCTGTGCTGTTTTTATTGGAATGGTGATAACTAAGTACTTTTAGTGTCCAATGTTCCTAGAATGTTATACAGCAGAGTGGTTGGCAATTTTATCGATTCTTCGGAAGGGGTTATACTAAAGGAATCATTCCCTCCATGTCGACTCTTGAAACGATTGACATCTGTTTTAAAAAAATTACGCTTGATCTCGAGGTTAGAAAAGTACACTTAAAAAAAAGAGAAACGCTTTTATTTATACTAATATTACAAAGCTAAAGAGTTTGTTAGGTTGAACGCGCTAATATCAGAAACTACTGGTTCGAATAGAAAAAGTCTTTTAGTGTTGGATAGCCCATTTATCGAGGAAGGCTATATATAAGCATATAAAACATCACGTTACGACCAAAAGTAGCGGAGCATCAATGAAAAATGTACGATCCGTAACTTCGGAGATTTAGCCCTTTTTTTTGGAATTTTCCGCCTTTCGACAAAAATCTTCAAAAAAGTCCTTAACTCGTTTCAAATGCATACACACATTATTTTAATTTAATATTTGTGTATAAACACAAACGTATCGTATTTATAAAAATACGATATCGGTCAAGTATTGGTTATTGTGCGGTACAGATAACAATAACATGAAGCGACAATGTGAACACGTGTAAGGTGTATTTTGTAAATACCAACAAGTTTGACACTAATCGGCGAATCCTACAGACGTTTTGCTCATTAACACAAACAAGCAGTTAGGTATATTTAAAAGACAAATTCGTACTGAAATAACCTTGACAACATTTTGCTACAAGTCAACTCGTCATTATAAATTTACAATTTGAAATAGCTGAACATACAATTTTACACTAAAGTTTATTATCTGACGCTAAAATCTATAAAACTAATTAAGACGCGTCTCCAGGAGATTATTATTATCGTTACAAGAGATGATGGAGTCTAGCCAACTGGGGCGGCTCACACAGGCATCGTCTCACAACTACCTATCGATACTATCTACAAAAAGCCAGACAGGTACTAAGCTCTGACAAAGCGATCGATGTTACACGATAACTTTGAAGAGAATCTGTTGCGCAAACAGATTTTTAACGTCACGATTTTAAAATAATTTGGTGTTATCAAGAGTAGTGCCACATGCGATTGTGAAATCAAAAACGTATTATGTGTTGATTATGTAAGCGTTATGCAAAGAATAGAACAAAAAATGTTGTCATGATCTGCAGCATCGGCGATTAGTTTGCGCTTAGCAACAGCGGTCGCAAGCGAACGGATAACGGATAGTAATGTGATTCGCCTTCGCATACTACCAGTAAATCGCACGAGCACTACGTAACCAATTACCTAGACAGTCTGCGTGTAATTATGGAAAATTACTTAGAGACGTGGTGCAAACAACCGGCTAAGAATAAAACACGTGTCTTGTAGGTACAGTATAGGTAATCGAATACCAGATTACCAACGATATCAAACACTTGAAATAACCACAGGTGTGTTCGTTGCAGTGGAAAGTTTATAAAGTTACAGAAATCAAGAGAAAACGTTATTAAAGGAGCGTGTTTTTCTAACTGAAACATCATTAAATGCAGTATTTACCAAATGCTAATTTTACTTTACTGCATTCGTAACTGTGTATAATCAAGAGTGCCTATTCATTAATTACTCCGCTGTATCGTCTTACAGCCCTTCTACGAACTGCTGCCACAGATTATATCTACTTCCACTCAATGGAGTCAGGCTGTCGGCCATGCAAATCACGTCATGTTGTCACATGAGACTATGAGCCACAGTCATATGACAAAATTAGGGAGCCGTCCAACTCCAATGTGAACGACGAGTGTTTAACGGTCGCTATCTCTGTCTGTTTGACATTTTGCTAACCGTGCGTTCGGTAGAAACAAAACGTCACAGAAAATCTTTCTTTGATTTTTCTATGAATCCAGTGACAGGTAACTGACGCGGATAGGATATTTCAAGCTAACTTTGTTTATAGAAACACCGATAGCTGCGAGACGTGACATATTAACTGACAGTTATACGTAAGTTATAGAAAACGGGCCTTAGTGAACAAATACACTGACGACAATGCCCTGGAAAGAGATAACACCAAATCGGGTACAGAAGTCGTTAAAATGAATCATGAAAACCAGCTACAAGCACCACGTCTTCCTCAGTAAACGGCTCTGGCTGTTACATAAGACGAACCCGAACCACCTGACCGTTTCTAGTTTCGACGACAAATTCAATCAACGAATAGTTCTGTGTTCAACGGTTCGATAGTTTCGACAAGATTCAAACAATGGCTCAGCCCGTCACGGCATTGACCACAGCGAAGTACTTGCGCCAGCTAGTCTAGTGACAACGTGAATAATATATGAAGGGGGAAAATGTTATTTACTCCTGTATCTGAGAATTAGAACAGGTGTTACTGCATTATGCTAATACGTAACAGTATAGTGTGAGAAATGGAGCAAAACTACGACAGGGGTTTTAAACGTTGTGTTTTACAAACGGTCACCAAATCTATTGGGATTTCAAAACATTTATTTGGAAGTGCATGTTGCCTACAAGCAGATTATGAAATTTGCCGTCTCCGTACGTCATAGTTAACCTATTAGTGGATGATCGAATGCGGCTAGATCACAGCACTGCACTGTGACGCGTCGGCCGAGCAATGAATAAGTGATGATGACTATTTTAAAGGGGTATCATTTAAGCTATCACCAATTTAATTAGTTTTGCGTTCCTTATATAATAGGGTTTGCCCTCAAAATAGTAGATTTGTCACCAAAATGTAGTCACCAAACATTATAAAATCAATTCCACAATAAATCACCTAAAATCATGAAGATATAGGGTCTAGTACCAAATAAATGTTTTTGTATGTAATATAAAAGGTTTGTCCTAATAAGTATTTAAGCAAACTAATTTAAAGAGATCACCAATAAATCATAATTATTATGTAACTAGAAAATAGAGACCCCGGTCGACGGACCTACTTCTGAATGGTTTATAAAAAAATAACCACGAAGGGTATGGCGGGGTCTATTCGCTCGCTTCGCTCGCTCATTCGACCCCGCCATACCCTTCTAACCTAATCTATCCGTGTCGGGGTGCCCCAAGTCGGCCTAGGCAAAACTAGTTTGTCATCAACCACCTCATTAAAATTATAAATTTATGTATTAAATTAACTATGTATTAAATTAAATAACTGAACAAAATAAAATGTACTGTATGTAATGTATGTGTTTTGTCACTGTATTAGTGACAAAATAACAAATAAAACGAGTCGCAGTCAGGGATCGATAATCGATTTATTTGGTGACAGATCTACCATTCTGAGCACAAAGCTATTATTTAAGTAATAAAACTATTATTATAAGAACGAAGTTTATATTCATGTAATGCACTACAATGTTATTGGTAATCCATCTCTTATTTTACACATATATTAACATTAATTTGATAATTGGAACCTGGGAACACTTGTTTAACTGAGAACGAACATATTTCGTGGCGATAGATCTATTTATTAGGTGATACAACTTGATGACAAATATAAATTTTGGTGACAAGAAATATAGTCCCCATTTTAAAGGTTAAGGCGGCTCCCCGAGCAAATGACCTTGAGCGAGCAGTTTTTCGGAGCCTACTCCTCTTTATCCAAAAGAAATACCAACTAATAAAAAATACATTAAATTACTACATATCCTTGACTCCAAAATTGTCGTTTCATATTTTTTTTTAAGTTGCTTAATGATTAATAAATCCCCTCACAACGAAACCATAGAAATGAGAAATAATGATTTATAAAATGCTACTCCTCGTAAAGTAACCATTATTTTGATTTGCTACTTATACTAATAGATAGGCAATTTAATAATGAACATAATTGTCGTTTTATTTTTTCCAAAAGACGTAAGTTTGATTTTATAAAGAATAAAAACCACTCATTTCGCACAATTCGGCCTGCAGTGACTGACGTAACGACCAATTCGTAGTGCAAGCTGATTAGAACTTTATTCTAACAGTATTTCAAGCGAAGTTTGAACCACCACAAATAGAGTTGCTAATTTTGCTCGGGGTACCGCCTTAAGGTAGATACTTGTTTCTAGTTGTTAAATAGTGGAATAAACAATTAATCATAAAAAGTAACTTAATCCATTCCACAAAGACAAACAAGTACCTGAATAAGAAGTCTATTAAAAAAAAGTTTCCACTTGCGGTCAGCACAAGGACAATACAATGGCCCAAAATCTTCAATACTAAGAAGTTCAAGTTCAAAGTGACCTTGTTGAATCCATGTGATAGATACAGGAAAATGGTGTGGTTGATTTATTTAATAATTTATTATTTACCCCAACATAAATAAAGTATCGGTGGATTCAAAGAACAAGAATTCATTCTATTAACTTTTCCATTACTTGAAATTTATATTCGGGCTACCTTTAATTAGCGAAACCATCTTAATATTACTTTTCCACGATATTATATTGAATAAACATACATGAATAATAATAGCGGTTTCGTATGACAAGACCCTTTCAAATTTGGAACCTTGGACTGCTTGCCACGTAATGCTACGGCAGTTTGACACGGGGCCTTGAAGCAAAACCTCATTAACTTAAACACTCCCTATTTATTTTACGGACAGCAGAGCTTTGGTGCAAAATATTTCATAATTACGATGACAGAAGCGACTACGATGTATATGTAGACCATGCGTCTACGCCATAGTTACTACGCGGCTACGCTGAAGAGAGCACGCGACTACACCGTAGGTACTACGCAGCTACGACGTAGACCCGAAGGGATCACACGACTACGACGGCTACGACGTAGACCCCGCGGTTACGCCTTGGGTATAAGGCGGCTACGCCGTAGTAAAAAAATACTGTCTAGTGTAGATTACCTACTGTTTTCTGAGTAATTTCGGCGAAACAACTTTTAAGTTCATTGTTTCATTCGGGTCGGTAAATATGGTATCAAACATCTTATTGAAGGAACAACAAAGAACAAAGAAACCTACTAATTTCCTAATTCTAACACAAGCGTGCCGACAACGTAGAAACAATAAGTGCACAGTGTTTGTTTGCATAGGAACACAAACGCGATAAATAATGAATCATTACCCACTGGGCAGTATTACCACACAATACTACTATGCCGTGGCACGAGTAAACAATGCGCCAACCAGGTGAAAACATGCGTAGCACAGTCCGTTTGCGTGCATGGCCTGCTTTTAAAGGTAAAACTTGAAAATATTTGTTATTCTTTACCATAATCTTACGACTGTATCAGTATCAAATGAGAATAATAAATAACATATCTCATGCGTAAATGGTCAGTCACATAATAAATATGTAATAGGTCATAATCGTATTCGAACATGAGCAGTATATTTCTTTGTGAAAATAGCTACCATTTGTAGATTCAGGCTCTTTGTTTGGACCACAAAAGATAATAATACTCGTAGTAGTAAGAAAAAACGTTTTGCGTCAATAGAATAAAATACGTCAGAAAACACGAGTTATTATAGATTTTTTTCAAGATATCATCTTGTTATAATTGCCGCTTTATCTATAATTTTAGGTATAAAATTTGTTTTTATATACAAAACAGATTTACTTTACACAGACTACCATTACCACCATCATCCTAGCCTTTTCGTAACTATGCTGGGATCGGCTTCCAGTCTAACCGAATGCAGCTAAATACCAGTCACCTATTTTACATGGAGCGACTGCCTACAGACCTCTCTGAACTCCTTTACCCAGTACTAGGTAATACGATACTGTTAATGCCTATTTATATCACGTCAGCTGGATTAGCCAAATTCAGACTTGGAGGCCGCCTCCATGAGCGAGCGAATCTCGGCGATTTAACGTATTGGCAAGGACGATAATATCGCTGCGATTCTTTCGCTTGTGGAGACAGCCCAAAAGAAGGTGTGTAGAAAAACGTGGCAAAGACGATAATTTCGCCGCGATTCTCTCGCTCGTGGAGACGGCCCAAAAGAGAGTGTATAGAAAAACGTGGCAAGGACGATAATATCGCCGCGATTCTCACTCGTGGAGGCGGCCCCTGAGTAGTAGAAGATATTAAGTTAGCTTTTTCCTGCAAAAAGTGAAAATCAAGGTATTTTCCCTACAGGTTGCTGAGGTCAGCATTTGATCAGCAAACCCTTGTTCAATTAAGAGTAGGCCATGTCATCGTTCGTATAGTCTGATTCAGGTGGCAAACGACCTTCTTATTTTTTTTTACGAAGATAAACCTTTAAATTTCTGGTCTATCTGATATTGCAACTGAAACGTGTAGTAGGTACACTACTAATTATGTATACATGACTTTGATTAATACATTATTAATCTGAAGGTACATGTTCTAATTAATAAACGTGCAGTGCTTAAGTCAGTGGTTATGTTATGCTTAAACGCTGATAAAAGATATCGCTGGTATTTCCCGATGATCATTATTTACGTCATGCCTATATTTTCACATAATAGCCACAATGGCAAGGACACATCCTGCATAATTATTAAAGTCAAAAGGACGTACGTGATCAATGCACACAATAGCAAATATAAAACAAACTATTAAAACAGATTTAAAGAGACCATTCCTTATTTATTATCCTAGTAACATTAGGGCAATAGCCCAACAGAAACGATGTCGAAAGTCGTTGGAATATATTATTTCTGTTGAAATTACTCTTATTTAACAGTTTGTTCAAGCAAAACTTCATAACATTTTCCTATAAATACGAAGCTCTACAAATTCTAAAAAATTCGACTTACCTAGCAGGTTTACTTTGATGCCCAAAAAGACTTTAGATTTCCAACGTTAGAAAAATATATAAAATTACAGATTTCATTCAAATTGAGAGCTTTTCCACGGCTTTGTTTTATTAAGATAAATAAAAGTGAATAGTCTTTTTTAATAAATTGTGTTAACAGATATTTATCACACGATACAGCTTACATCAAGACAATTATTTAAATGAATGTGACAGTGAAATGTATGTATTTTCTGTTTTGGCCCAATAACACATCAAACTAGATTCTAGAGTAAATTCAGTCATATAGGCCGTCACATAAGAACTTTTGTAACTCGGTCAAGAATGTTTCAAGAATTAAAACAACGAATCGTTTCTAAAATAACTTAAAACCAATAATAGCAAAGTCATTGACCGAATCACCTAAACATCTCTAAATAGTGTAGCTGCTATCTTGAATCAACATTTGATAAGTTTCGCTAACAATCATTAAAGTGGAACATAACAACGTGAGACAGACTTGTTTGTACTGATATTATTATGTTCTGGATGACGTCTTTCATTGATTTCAATTAAACTTGTTATTTTTGGCAAGTATTACAGTAAATACTAAAACTGGATCTTGTAAAGAAGTCAGCGGATTCGTGAACAATTTTGGTGTAAACCAGAAAATAACTGTGAAGATTACGTGACCAAAGGGGTTATCTGTCACACACAGTACATTTCAATAATGAAGATTTAATTAATTTATGTTTTGCGATAAACTGAACTTGATCGCTTGACCACGTCTTCATACCTACTAGTAGGTATCGCCACATTTTCCGTATAGCAAGAAAAATGTTGAGGTTTTCCTTACCTATCGTGCATAAATCGGGCACTTGTTATAATAAATTCGTTATATTTTCATTTATTGTCATACAACAAGACTGAGAATTCAATTACAGAGCGCTTGACCAGCATCGCCATGAAGTCAGACGGGTCGCACTCAGGGTTAATAACCTTCAAAGTAATTGTAAACACCTAATATCGCCTCATGTAAGATGCTTGTATTTCTCGCTATTGTCGTGCTGCAATTAAAGAGTAAATTACATTGTTAATTCCAAGAAAATTGTCGGTACTCAAAGCGATTGTCAGTAAGACTCAATGAAGATAAACGACGGTTGCTATCAGATGATGCAAGAGTCATCTGTGCAAATACATTTTCCTTTTAGTTTCATATCACTCAATGTCAGATATTACATACATTTTTATGAATCTTTGTGTATTCTATATTCAGCGAGGTTTGAATTTATGAACGCTCTCCTTATGAGCCCTCTATAGCATTGTTCATGGTTCGGGTCGATTTAGTGGCACCGCTCGCTCAAGTCTTAAGAGCGCATTTTGTTGGCTTTTGTTCATTCTTAAAGGGCTAACAAATAAAATAGTAAAGCTGTAAAAGGCAATCCGGTGGCGTTTACCTACCTACGGTTTTATCGCTATATCTGCATTCAGATCTTCAAAAAATTCTGTTAATTAATTACTTGGTTATCTAAAGTCCCGTATCATTTTAATATTATCTCATATCTTTAAAATCTGTTTCCCTTATTATCAGCTTGGCAGATTACGATATCTTTACGGGCCATAATCGTTGGTGCTCGTGGACAACAAAAAAGATCGATCAACCATTTCATGTTTATGTTATGATGACTTTCGAGTGTTTGAGTATAGACGTGAAAACAAATACGAGTACGATTTTAGATCCTTATTTGGCTCGCCAATACGGAAAGAAAAGGCGATCTCAGGATCTTCACTTTGAACAAACAATTCGATTTAAGAAAATACTAGAAAGCTCAAATGAGAGTCATTAGTGTTAAACGTAGGTAGAAGAACCTACGCAGTTTAAAATAAAAGCTTGTAAATTATAGCCCAATGTTGGAAGGAAATTGGTCCAGGTGTAATTTCTGGAGCATTTTCCTTCTACAGTTAAATCAGAAATATCGGGGGTTGACAAGAGCGATAAATTGATTGTTCCCAGTAAATGAATCATCATAATCATACGAACTGGCCTTAAAGAGAAAAGTCCCAGGAATGCAGCTGCTTTGGCTGCGAGCCACGAATGTGGGACCGCGGGAAATATCATTCTACCTACTTACTGTACTTACACATTGTCTGTCAATAAGCACTGGGCGGATATGATTAGTTGTTTACTTGTCAACTGATGAATATAAACACATTGCGATCGAATTAAAACATAACAGTTCACGTGACAATACATAGTAGACTTAAACATAGGTATAGAATCTATCTCAATGAAACTGTTCCAAAAGGCCAAATTACAAGGAATAAAAAAGCATTGACCTTTAAATTGGCAGTAACTAGTGGTGTTGACTTGACCCATGTAAAAAATGCTGCCCTGTCCCGAATGCTACTCTACTTGTAAGAATAAAGAAGTTGTAGGTAGGTATGACCTCTCAAACAATTCGAACTCGCTCAACTTCAACAAATCATCCACTTGTAACCACTGAACAAAGTATAGTTAAGAAACTATACTATAAACCAGATACACGACTGAGATAAAGCAGAAAACACTGGGATGACCCATCGACCGCCATGTGTCTGAGTAATTTGCAATAAATATGTTACGTAGACCTTTGACAACCTCTATCACTACGAGAGAAAGTTCCATCATGCGATAACATGATGATACATTTACTAACTGCTTGTTGGTAGTTGTCATAGGTGTTATTACGTCACTCTTTATCAGGACGCTAGACTATATAGCTATACAAAATGATATAACGTGTTAGTTAATGGGGGCTATCGTTTTAGAGCTCACCAGATGGCGCACTGTCGAGTAAGGTCCTGTCAGTAATTCTATTCAATACTTTAAAGCACTAATAACTTCATAAAAATGTTTATTTTATTACGTATAATTACGTAGTGTAAGCTTTAGATATATATTTACAATATTCTTCCTAAAATTAGCAAGCATGAAACATTTAAAAATCATTCTACCTCCAAGTACTAACAATATTATGATCCTAGGTTGCTACTTAAAATCTTCAAGTCATAATTAATCAGGAATGGCTCAATCTAGAACACAATCGTGAGTATTAGTATAAATACGTGATAAAAAAGCACACAACGCGCGAACACTATGACATCTGACATTTTGGAGGACCTTAGTCTACACAAGCGCCTCTAGCGGCAAAGTCACACGCGATAGCCCCCATTGGGAATGGAGCAAATTTTACTCACATGTGTCCCGCTCATCAGAGATAAGAGATAACTGCTTCCCACGCCTAACATAGCAACTCTTATTATGTGTAATTTATACGTTTACTCAATTTCATTCGTAGAAATTCATAATAACTACCTTGGGCGTTCAAAACTGTTGCGATATGACGAGGGTTACCTCCTACCCACCAATCTACATAACAACTAAACTAAAACTAAGGCCATTTGTAGGAGTGATAACTTCCTAGAGATAATGGACTATAATCACCATGCCCTGCACGCAGAACAGTAATCACAGAGCTGCACAGCCCCAATTAAATAGTCAGAGCACGTCGATCACGACTCGACACCGCACGACTATTTTGACTTGGACATTTTTGATGCGAGGAGACAGAAAGTAAACAAAAGCTATTTGCGTGCTAAATACGGAAGTGTTGCACTAATCATATCAGACATAAGTACATGGGAAGTCTTGCGAGTGCAGTACACCAGTGCCATGGCGGTACTACGACACATGCCGTGACGTCAGCGTCCATACTTGAATGAAACGCACGCATTGCATTGACAGATGGTGGCTTGCTTCTAAAGAACTTGTTTATTATCTCATTGATGAAACAAAATCAACATATTGAGTAATGGTTCAAAGTGTTCAGAAATCGAAATAGACTATGGACATAAATGAATGACAAAAATAGTCATTCAAAACAACAGTCTATTTATCACTTGATGAATCAGAAATACCCCAGTTTCTTAAATAAATAGCTATTTATTTAAGAAACTGGGGTAAGCAATAAAATTTAAAGATGTATTCCGTAATATTAAATAAAAAAGGTGAAGAAGGAATTTAAATAATTATATTAAAATTGTAACATTACAGAAAAGCAAAACCTATGAGCTGAAAGATCTACAAACAAAGTGAAATGAGCAATGAACCTACACAAAAATAAAATACCAGTGCTACAGATTGCAAGTAGGTAGGTAGTTGGAGGTAGGTAACAAATAAAAGTAATCTTTCAGTTATTCATTATATTATGTATAGTTTAACGTCTCCTGGCAAGGGTACAGACACATTTTTTTAAAGAAAATAAATTAAACCTCATAATTTCCGTTTGTCCGTTGGCAATGCATATTATAATTAAATCTCTACCGTGACAGCTCAGTGAGTAATTTTAGATACCGCTGTTATTTTTGATGGAACATGTTTTATGAAAATATGAGCAAATTTATATTTACCAAAGGTTTCAGAGATTCATTGAACATGCCACCTGTCATGCCTTTGTGTGGCAGTGAGTGACATGTTGAAAATGAAATTTAATAACCGTAATTCCTGAGAACTTTAAAGGGCAGTAGTATCCAGTTACATTACAAATATTATTTGCAATTCATCAAGAGATTACTTTTTAAATGAGACTTGACATTTAAATGTGTTTACATCTGCACATGGCCTTTGAGGAAAACCAACAGAAAAGGTACCAAAAAAGTAGTAAAGGTACTATGGAATCCATAAAGTTTACTTTATTATTTAATCAGGTTACAAAATTAATCAGCATGCTACTTAAAAAACATGTGAATTTCATCTTTTAAAATTCAACGAAGAATACACATGGAAACAACTATAATGGAAATTTACAAATGAATAACATTCCTTAAGAACGAGAATACACATAACACTTATAAAATTGGCATGAACTTCATATGTATTAACAGGAAGCATATTTGAGCAATGTGTTTTGTATCTAGAGGAAATAGAATGCTGCTCATGCTCTCTTGAACCGTCTAGACATAGTAAGCATGTGTAAAAGTTATTATTATCTGTAAAAGCAAGTATCCCAATCCTAATGAGTGCACAAAGCCGAAAGCCAGGTTGGTCCCTCCGTGTTTGCAATCATTTTTAGTTTTGGTATGTAGCGTGACAGGAACACCATTCTTTGTATTTAATTAATTTTGCCTGTTAGACAATAATGAGGAGATAATGTTTTACAGTATTTGTTCTTCTATTAAAGAAGCGCAATAAATAGCATGATAAGAATACAATAACATTTGTACTTTAATTGGTATCTTAGCAGTGATAGGTAAATAGCCACTAGGGGATTTGACTTAGAAGAAGAAGTCTTTATGATTATGTTTGAACAAAAAAAAGAAATCTTTTCACAACCTTTTCTTTTGATGACCTGAATGGCCCAGCGGTAGTGAGGCTGCCTTGCGTTCTTAGGGTCCCGGGTTCGAATCCCGGTTGGAGCAAATGTTTGTGTGATGAACATGGACATTTGTTTCTAAGTCATGGATGTTTATATGTATAGATAAGTATGTATTTACAAACAAAAAAGTATCTATGTAGTATATCAACCATCTGGTGTCCACTACACAAGCCTCGTTGCTTAATGTGGCACTGTGTGTAATGTCCAGCGATATTTATTTATTTATTTCAGAGTAGAAAGTGTTAATAATTTAACTGAGTTTATTGATGATATCAGAAAGTATACCAGTTTTTTTGAATTACATCTACAAAATAATCAAAACTGTAGATGTATGTATATTATCATAACTGGCACCCCAAACCATTACAGATATTAGTATCAATAATAAAGATTTAGCTCATCTAAATCTGTACAATGCAGTCATAACATATTTAGTCAGTCATATCAAGCTTGCATATTTTGTTATCTTTATGATTAATCGCAATGTGCATTATCAGACATTGTCTTAAGTAGGAGTCAAAGGCATTTGGTGCAAAAACTCAGAAAGGGTAAATAGTCCTACTCAATCAATACAATCAGTAACCTATCCATTTTATTGTAATCCTAAATGACACAGGTAGGTATTTATAAAATGCAATAAAAGCATTAGTCACAGCTACCGTGATGATAGTATCACAATGCATGTCTCTAGAATGCACTAGAAGAAACTGTAGAAGCACATCTTCTATCCCGAACTCCAGGAAGGAAAACGAGAATGGTGATGGTGTTTTAATTTGTGTGTTTTTGTCCTGTGCGGGCTAATAAATGCTTTTTCTTTCTTTTTCCTTTTCTTTGGTGGTCAGCTTTAAATTTTTTAAGGATGTTCTGAATAGACACTTCAAAAGATGCAAAATTGACCTCTTAGTGTGGGTAAAGCAGGCACAAAATCTGTCCAAATGGAGACATTGAGTGCATCGGTAGATCAACACCTTTGAAGAGAGAAGGTCACAGTTAGATGACCTTAAAGCTGGACCACCTAAAGCTATACCCTCTAATGTCATCAACGGTGTCTAACATGTCCGCTTTGTGCTTGTAGTGTTTCGGCCAAAGTTGTATATGCTAGCCACGAGAGCACATGAAAGAGCAGCACACCAAAGCTCTCGACAACCAACCTAGTAAGCTGTCGAATGTAGTCGCTGTAGCCAGAATGGGCTAGATGGGATCATCAGTATCAACAAAATTGTTGATAAAAAATTCATTACAGATCACCTGGAGAGTTCTAGGCAGCTTTACTTTAGGGCTTTACTTAAATTTCTATTTCATTGGAATAACATTGAGAAATTTATATGATATCACTCCTTTTTGTTGTTAGTATTGAATCACATTGATTTATTTCAAGTATGAATCAGTTTCAGTTTTGTGGTTATGCAAAAATAGTATTTTTTTAATAAGTGGATGGATATTGATGAAAATAGGTTACAGCATTAAAATATGCCTTTACTAGCTTAACATTGTTTACATATTGATAGAGGAATTAAATAAATCAATGTATCCAAGAACTAAATAGCTAGGTACAAAGAATTTACATTGGCCCAATTAATTTAACCACCATGAATTTTATGTTAATACGTACCTTTGAAGCACGATTTGAAGAAAACTCAACGGTGCAAATGCAGACTTCTCCAATTTTGGCAGCACACTCACTGATTAACATAAATTATGAATTGTGCATGTAAAATACAATAACCTATTGGAATGAAATGGAACACCTAAATATTTTTGTTCCAATTAATCATTCAATTATGAAAATAACGCAACTGAAGCATACCAGGAACTTAAAATCATAAATGAACGTGTTATTACTATTTAAAATTAAATTTTAATTTATTTGCACGAAATAGGGCAGAACTCAGAAAAAAAGACTGCTGTCAACTGTCAATTTTGTATTGCACAGATAACATGAAAATCTGAAATTAGTCACACCCATATTTTTTTTGGCGATTAAATTATTTGGAGAATATTAGTAGATTGGTGGAATCACATTAAATTATTATCTAATTTTGAAGGCAAGATAATATGTACGACCAGCAGGGCTATTATGTATCTCTGTTGACAGCTCGAAATGATAGCAACCGGGCTCAGTGTCCATCAATTAACTGTCAAAAGGTTAGTTTCGTATTATTTAAGACCAGTCGCGATCAAACATGACGTCATTGGTTGTCATCGTGGCTGATAGTCACCGTAACTCATTTTGTCAGACGCTTATGTATTGATTCTTCTAATATTGCAAATATGTATGCTTAATGGACATCAAATTCAAGACAACTGAGTTTGAAGTGGCTTTCGTGAAAGACGTTACACCCACCGTACCCGGGCTGTTATTCACCGTAAAGTAGGTAGTTGATGGAGTTTATAACAAATATTTCTTACACTATTTTCCAAGTATCTACATAACGTTTTCCCATGGGGTTAGGCGGAAACTACTGAAAGTCACCTGCTGCAGCGGTCCTGACACACTCCTTTCGCCTCATCCACGTTCATACGTCAGCAGGCCTATAACGTATCTTGAATATCAAGCTTCGGTTGTACACCGAACTTTGATGACAACCGAGAATGTCAAAATATTGGTATTACGTAATACACAGAGTGGATATCACTTTACACACATCTTAATAAACCTAATTAAATAGGTAATACGCAGATAATGATTAGAGAGATAATTTTGGCAGAAAGTCTGAGAATATAGTAGGTATGGATAGGAATGTGGAAATCGCAACTTTGGTTTTTGGCAGTAACCGCATATTTGAGAGAGTATAAAGTGTGACAGCTTTATTTTTAACCGACTTCAAAACAACGAGGTTCTATGTTCGTGTGTATGTATTTTTATTTTATTTTTTTATAGTTACCCGATTATCCACATTTGTGGACCGATTCTCAAAATTCTTTTTTTATTTGAAAGAGTAGGTATACTCCTGAGGTGGTCGAATTTAAATTTGGTAAAGATCTGCTGATATTCGGAGATACACAATGAAACTCTTCAAAATAGACGGCAAATCTGTCGTGATTGCTGCAATCAATCGCGCTTGGATGTTTATTGTATATACATCATGACGTAACGACACCCGCTCTGAGGGGGTACGCAGATGTGTAATAAACACCCAGATTTCGACAATTATATAATTATGGAAGCTAAAGTTATTTTTCACTTTTTTGTATTTTACTTTTTGTGTTTTTATTTGTTTGTGTTTTTCTTTTTTGCGTTTTTTTAGAAGTCTGTTTTTTAGACTTCAATAACGATCAATGTCGACTGCCGAGTTTTCTGGGTGTATTCATCGTAACAGAGTTCAATGACCTCTGGATGGCACAGTCTCTACAGCTCTATGTGGTCTGTGGTCTCTACTTCTGCTAGTTGCCAGCGCTAATATTTTTCTTAAAAGAAAATTTAGTTCTTTCAGGTGGCTTTGATTCACAGAAGTATCATCATTCTCCCCCTTACCCTTATCCCAATGTTTTTTGGGGTCGGCGCAGCGTGTCTTCTTCCTTATTTCTCTATTACTTACCTCCTTGTAATATCATCCTTCACACAGTCCAGCCATCGCTTCTTTGGCGGTGAACTATGCGGTTCTTTGGTCTTCCTCTACATACCCATCCACATTCATACTCAAAATTTCTTTCCTCACGACATTTTCAACGAATATTTAGATAAATACATTAGATTAACATAGGCTATTTTCTCATTTTTTAACATAATATAAAAATCACGAGTCAATAAGTTCGTACAACAGGCTAATCTCAAATACCATCCATCCATTAACTTGTTCCGTTAAGAGATTTGAGATTTCCGTTTTGAATATGGGTGATTGCCATTAATATATACATTACTAGCAGACGTCCCGCGGTTTCACCCACGTAGTTCCCGTTCCCGTGGGAGTACGGGAATAAACTATAGCCTATAGCACTCACGAATAATGTAGCTTTCTACCAGTGAAACAATTTTTAAAATTGGTTCATTACTTCCGGAGATTACCCCCTACATACAAACTTACAAACTTACAAACAAATTTTACCTCTTTACAATATTATTATAATTATTATATTATATTATATTAGTATAGATTTAAAAAAATTGTTCCCGCAGTCGACAAGAATAAGAACCTGACTCATAGTAATAACAATAAAGCAGGTCCAAATTCTTCTTACCTTTCTCACAAGTAGTCATCAAAAATGTTCAAAATGAGTTAATTTCTTTTAAGGACTCATAAACAATGATATTCTAAGATTTAAAGGAAGGATAGAACCCGAGAAGTGGCACTGTTATTATCGCTTACAAATCTCGAAAGTTTGTCATGGGTCTATTGTACTCTTGTGGAGCAGGGGCGACTCGCTAGTAATTTATAGTGTAATTAATGAATTTACGTGGACGAAGCCGCAGGTGGAAGCTAGTTTTAAGAATAAAATTACCTGTATGTTTTTTTTTTAAATTTCGAACTATTTTTGAAGGAGTGTCAAATGATAAAAAGTTATTTGGAAATTTATTTGACCTCTAACTAATCAAATATTTGTGGTTTTAATATTTCAGCAGCAGATTAGAGGAAATGCCCACATTACCTAAGATGCCAGATCCTCCTACTCCTTGTCCAGGAGTAGGATGCCCTAATAATGACATGAGCCAAGTAATAAAATAATTTTATTGTAGAATTTAGGCACCAGTGACTGTTCATAAACCGTACCGTAGTAATTCGTTTTTCCTAAATCATAAAATCTAAGCTTTGTATTACATTTGTCATCTTCTCCTTGCCTTGTCTTTTTATTAACATATAAAATGAGAATAAGAACGAAGCTAGATAGTAAGCAGTGCTACAAACTAATTAATTATGTTCTTTGTAGGATAATATTATATATGGCTTTTAGTCTTTTCAATCACTAGGACTTTATCTAATTAGCTACCTAATAGTAATGTAGTTTATAGTCTTTGTATGAATCTTACAAAACAGAGTTCTTATTCTCATTACAAACAACTGACCAATTGGAAGGGAAGTGAGCAATACTTAGGGAGTGAGCAGACTATTCTTCTCCAGCCAGTTTTCTCCAGACTTCTATCATGGTTTCGGTTTCCGCACTTAGTCCTTAAAGTGGACGATTCTGCGTGTTTCTCCAGGCTTATTATAAATGTTACTAATGGTTTTATCGTATTTTGGATTTAGCAAAATACTGTAAAAAAGAAAAATGAAGTGTTATGGAAATTATTTCAGTATAAAGTTGCTGGCAAGTGGCAACACTAATCACGTCTTTTGTGCTAGGCTAGGTGCATGTTACGGATTTAAGATTTTTGGGGCTATCAAACCAATTCGGAACCAGGATAATTCCATTAGGGATTACCTAGGAAGTGTACTTGTATTCGTTACAATTCTTTAAATCATAACATGCTTATGGAATTGACCGATGAACAAGAACTAAGTGATAGCGGAATGGAATCTTTGAGTGCTAGCAAAGATGATACCCCAGAGCGGAGACCCGACGAATTTTTCATAACCCCCTCAGTATGTACGGATAGTTGATAATGAAAATTAGAACAAGTGTGACGTTATAATGATAATAATTTGTTTAAACAGCTAGGATCATCGCCCAGCGCGGGGACACCTCTTGGTGGGCCACCTATGGGTGGTGGATTTGCTGGACCACTGAAAGAATATGATGATGTGAGTGTCGTCGTGATAAAAGTGTCTCTCTAAATATTTATTTGTGCCAATATATGTCATGTGTGTGTTATCATTTTATTTGTTATAGGAACCTGATGAAACCTTAACAGAGAGGTTATGGGGGCTGACGGAGATGTTCCCCGAGTGTGTTCGAACCTGCACTTACACTGTTACGACCAACACAATGTAAGTTAACGTAACGTCATGCAATTTAACTTGAACAGCAACTGTGATGCAACATTATGGAAATGAAATTTAAAAATGTCGGTAACAAGCCTGTTCATATTCTTATTTAATTCCAGTTTGAAATTACTGGTTACATGTAGTCTTTGTGAGATTCACCTTATTTCCTATTGCTGGTATTTTTAAATATTTGTATTGTTTTGTTCAGATCTGGAGTAAAATCACTCTATGGACTATCTCGCTCAGTGATGTGGGTGGTGGCTAGTTCATCTGTCATCCTGTTTGCTCCAGTCATATTTGAAGTAGAGAGAGCTCAAATGGCTGAAATGGAAAAGTCACAACAGAAACAGGTAAATTATTATTAACCTGGATGCCAGCGTACCTATACCTATATTAACACTTCAATACCCGCAATTACAGACACAATTAAAATAACAATGCACCGTGCCTCTGGAGGCACGGCCGGGAGCATACGGGTTAAATAAAGATTTAAACGTAATTTTATACCATTTCTCAGCCCAAGCATCAATCTTTGTCGTGTCATTAGAGTCAGAAAGGACGCTATGGCATCCAGGAGATTAAACTAATCTCTGATAACCCTTCGTCTGTGAAGCCCGACCGAATCGGTCTAACGCCATTAACTATTGTGTCTACTTCGCTAACAGATGAAGGTGTAACTGTATTTATCTGGCTCTTGTTGTTATATTTGACTAATTATTGTATTTTGTTTCAGGTCTTGCTAGGCACCAACACAGCTCTGGCGGGTCCCATGCCGCCGAACATGCCACCCATGCCCCGATAAATTGGTTATCAGACATGAACAGCACTTCAATGAAACCTGTTTGACATCTTCATTATTTAAAGGAAATATTCAAATATCACCCTGAATGCTTTAATATTAGTGTATTAGTTAAAAAATAAATAGGTACCTACTTTAAACATGATTTGAAGATTTTGTATTGGGGATAGTAACACAGATTAACTGAACTGTACATAAGTCCTTACAATGCCCAATTACAATTAATCAGAATTATAAAAATGTGTGCAAAATAATCAAATTACTGTTTAAAAATACTATTTTAATTGTATTAAAAATAAGTTGCATTTTCTCCTGACTGTCTATTATGTTTTTCTGTTCCTGAAGGTTGCAGGTATGTTAGTCAATGGGTCTAATTTTATAATTATTGGTTAGTGAGATAACCACTTGATTTGTGAAAAACATTTTATAGGTGATGCTTTGTTATTAGAATAAATGTATTGTTGAAAATGCATTTTTTAATCATCTGATTGTTAATAGACGAAAATGTGACAAAAAATAATACAGTGTATAATTAATTAATTCAAAAGCTGTTATCATTTTACTGAAGTATAAACAAGAATTATTGATAGGTACCCAATGTTGACCATGTCATGCTTTATTTGTTAAGTAAAGGTGATACGGGATGGCAGTCATAAACAATGCACCAATACTGATATATCCTGAGTGTGGAAATTCATCAGCCTACAGGAGTCCAAATAAATGCAGAAGGATGAGGCTGCATCTGTACTTTAACGTTATATTTGGAATACTCGTACACAATCCTAATGGTATAGTGAAATACTGAACTTTGAATTCCTTATTAGTGGTAAACATTGAAACATCTTCAACAAGTGGTGGCATCCTATAGCCTAGGATTGATGCTAGTTTTCTAAACATGTTATTAGCCTAAGTTCCTCCATATAACAGCTATTTGCCAGTCATCATCATCATTTCAGCCGAAAGACGTCCACTGCTGGACATAGGAGGCCTCCCCCAAGTGTCGCCACATTGACCGGTCCCGTGCGACTCGCATCCAACGGATTCCCGCAACCTTCACCAGGTCTTCGGTCCATCTAGTGGGAGGTCTTCCAACGCAACGTCTTCCGGTTCGCGGTCGCCCATTCCAGAACTTTTCGGCCCCGTCGGCCATCGTTCTGCAAGCAATGTGCCCTGCCCAGTAAAACTGACAAAATAGCTCTAGCCGTTTCGGAGATTAGATAAAACATTTAAAAAAATGTTTTTTTTATAAACGCCGTGCCATTACTTCCCAGAATTGGATTCATAATAGCGGCACTAACGAATGGTGTATTAGTTACAATGTGTTTCTTTCCAAAATCAACGGGTTCGGTTCCTGGCTAGGAATACTGGTTTTTCTAAAATCGAGTGATGCAGTTTTAGTTTTCATCAAAATCGGGCTCGAGACTCCTTTGAGTATTTTTCACTCTATGTAACTCTACTCTATCTATCAGGGTCTTTTCCGCCTGACCATTTTAATTTTTTTTCGCATAAATCATGCGTAGGCGCCGAGCTACGCCCCCTAGTTTGGGCCTATTAGGAAAGCGTCAACTTTGGCGCGCAAAGTAACAATAACTCTCGTTTGGCGTGCGTCGTCAATGCGCTCGGCCGATTCGGTATCTTTTCATTCATTTTTTCTACACAAAGTCAACGGGGCGGGGCTAGAGAACGTTTTTATGTTGCGAGTGCAAGCAAAAATGAGCTTAGTGGTGGTCAGGCGGGAGTGTCCTCGATAGTACCTCATAGTTTCGGATTTTACCAACCCGCACTGGGCCCGCGTGATGGATTACAGCCCATTCCCTCTCACAGAGAGGAGGCCTGTGTCCTAGAAGTGGGACCATTAATAGGCTGATGATGACGAGTTTCGGATTTGGCCATCCACATCCACTTGAAAAATAAACAGGTTGAATTTTTGAAGTGGGATTGCATCTGAAAGTTCCTAAGCAGTAAAAAGATTTGTATAAATATGCAGGGCAGCAATGCGGACAGTCTACATCTGTAGCGTCTTTAAAGGTGCATTGCCAGGACAAGGGTCTTAAATAAGTTCTCTGAAATCAATAACACGAGTTCGAACAGCCTACTGGAAATGGCCCCGCCAAAATACGAATAGGGTGGGTGTGGTAAATAAATAGAGTATAGTGGTAGGCACAGAGTACAAGGATCTCTATATGCTGTAAGGGTAGGATGGATTGAGAATGTATGCAATGGTAGCCTGATCCGATCCGATCACATCGTGTTTAATGGCACGGAACCCCAGTAAATATGAAGATATTGAAACCGTGCACTGCTTGATAATGTGATGATTTGAAAGAGACAAATTGTTTTTATATTACGACGGAGAAAACTTTCGTTCACGTTCAACGAGTTGATAAGTTTTTTTAAAAACTAGACTTAATGTTCTTATATTATCTGTGAACTGACATTCTTCGTCATACTCTAAAAATACATTATCTGTGGAAAATAGTTCAACTCAAATGTCATTTCAGCTGACAACTTTTTACTGAGATCCAATGTATTTTCATAAATAAATCGTTGTAAACATGGCAAATACAGGCTTATTGCCGTTTGTTCGTGGTGTAGACTTTACTTGTAACGATTTCAGCGTAAGTATTGTGTGAATTTGTCGATACATCGCCCTATCTATTACGGATGATATCATATCCATAACCTTTGCTTTCCTACTTTGGTCTAAATATTTTTTGCACTTTCAGGATGAGAAATTCCCCGATGCTATTCGGTACATGACTGGCCTGCAATGGCTAAGACTCGACAAAACTAATCTGACTGATATTCCTGAGGAATTGGGCAAGTTAATGAAATTGGTAAGTAGGCCTGTAACACTGCAATACTTATTTGAAAACTTTTTGTATGATTGTTAATGATCGAATGAACAAAGCAACAATGAGCTAACAGTACTGTGAAATATTTAAATTGTACTATTACCTAACCAATAATAACAAACCAATTCCATTCCCTTGTAAAATAAAAAGTCCAAATTCTTACTTGTACAAAGCATTATACATATAATATTATATATTTTTTAATATATGTACTTACCAAAATTTAAAGGAATACAGTCATTCAACTGAGGGTTGCAGTATTTTATAATTCCACCATATTATTATTTGATATAAGAAAAGGAAAGTTGTATCCATCTCATGTGTTTTATCTAAAAGAACATATTGATAAAAAACAAGTTGTTTCTTATTAAAATCACAGGAAAATCTATCATTGAAGAAGAATGGTCTTGAAAAGTTGTTTGGTGAGTTAACGGAGCTGAAATGTCTGCGGTCACTGAATGTAAGGCACAACAAAGTGAAGAGCTCAGGGATTCCAGCTGAGCTGTTCAAGCTAGAGGACCTGACCACACTGGACCTTTCACATAACAGACTGAAAGAGGTTCCTGAAGGACTGGAGAAAGCCAAATCTTTGCTAGTCTTAAATCTCAGTCATAATAAGTAAGTTTTTGTTTTAAGTACATTACATTTCTTTAAAAAACCTAGTTAATAATTTAACAAATTATAAAACTGTGTACTTAAAAATTACTTTTAAAATTCAAAAAATCCTGTCATCAAATAGATAATTATGAATGTGTAAGTCTTATTCTAAATTAAATACAAAACCAACAAAATGATAAAGAATTTGTGTCAACCAGCAGGTTTTAAATGTAAATTAAGCTATTATCTTTAAAACTGTTCATTGTAACTGTTTTTGCAGAATTGAGAGCATCCCACCGACATTGTTTGTGCAACTGACGGATCTATTATTTCTGGACCTGTCTAATAATGTACTGGAGACTTTGCCCCCTCAGACGAGGAGGCTGGCGAACCTGCAGACTCTTATACTGAATGATAATCCTCTAGGAGTATTTCAATTGAGGTGAGGTAACTTTAAAATGCAGTCCAAGTTTTTAATAACATCTTTTAATTTTTAGGGTTCCGTACCCAAAGGGTACAAACGGGACCCTATTACTAAGACCCCACTGTCCGTTTGTCTGTCTGTCACCAGGCTATATCTCATGAACCGTGATAGCTAGATAGTTGAAATTTTCACAGATGATGTATTTCTGTTGCTGCTATAACAACTAAAAACAGAATAAAATAAATATTTAAGTGGGGCTCCTATACAACAAACGTGATGTTTTTGATAATAATGGTATGGAACTCTTCATGTGCACATATAAAAATAAATAAAACCAGCCAAGTTCCAGACTTTATTTTTCATTTTTGAAGAGGCTGATGTCCACACTTAAAAACCAATTGTTGCAATCTATACTAATATTATAAAGAGGAAAGATTTGTATTTTTGTATTTCATATTTTTGTATGTAACAAATATACTTAAAAACTACTAGACCGATTTGAATAATTCTTTCAGCAATGGCTATCCATTGCTGAAAGAACATAGCTATCTACATTATCAGTGAGTAACATAAGCTATATTTTATCCCTGTACTCCCACGGGAACGGGAATTACGCAGGTGAAACTGCTTGACGTCCGCTAGTATTCAAATATTTGAAATAAGAAGAAAATGTAATCCAAAAAAATATATGTCTCAGACTAGAGTAGGAAAATTATCAACTTTTTGGCAGAAATACAGAGGCTAAAGTATATCCCGTAATTTTCAGACAACTACCCTCCCTTCAGAGTTTGGAAGTACTTCACATGCGCAACACACAGAGAACCCTGGCCAATCTGCCTGCATCTCTGGACACCCTGTCGAACCTATCTGATGTGGACTTGTCTAAGAATGCCCTGACCAAAGTACCTGATGCCCTGTATTCACTGCTTAGCCTCAAGAGGCTTAATCTTAGTGATAATGAAATCACTGAGGTGTCTTCAGGTGAGATTCTACTATTAACATTATACTTTTGTCTTGTGTAGTTTAGGATGTATGCATGCATTTCTACACTCTACACTAATATTATAAAGAGGAAAGTTTTGAATTTTTGTGTGTGTGAATATTTGTAATGAATAAACTCAAAAACCACTGTGCCAATTTCAAAAATTCTTTCACCATTAGAAAGCTACATTCACCCTGAGTAACATAGGCTATATTTTATCCCTGTACTCCCACGGGAACGGGAACTACGCGAGTGAAACCGCGTGACGTTCGCTAGTAGTTCCAAAAGTTGTATGATGATAATGAAGCTGATAATATGTCGGTAACTGCATAATATCTGGCACATGACAATAAACATGTCCTTTTCATCATTACATTCCTCCAAATAAATGGAGATAAAGACAGGAGAATAGATCACACAAAGTTTTCTGGAAGCTAATCTATACTAATATTATAAAGAGGAAAACTTTGTTTGTTTGTTTGTTTGTTTGTAATGAATAGGCTCAAAAACTACTGGACCGATTTAAAAAATTCTTTCACCATTCGAAAGCTACATTATCCACGAGTAACATAGGCTATATTTTATCCCCGTACTCCCACGGGAACGGGAACTACGCGGGTGAAACCGCGGGACGTCCGCTAGTAAGTAATATTTATAGTTCTTCAATATTTTTCGACCTGGAAATATAATTTACTTTGTTGTATTTTTAATTTATTGTTACTTATCTAATTGTGGTATACATAATAGTGGGACTTCTTTTGTACACATTTTAATGTAATATCATTGTTTGTTGTTGTCTTTGTGATAAAAAAAATCCGCTTAGATAAATAAGCTACTTAAAATAACTTCTCAATATTTCTTAATACTAAATCTAAATCTTTACATAGTTTATGACAAAGTAGCTCCCGTTGTCTGTACGCGTAGATCTTTTAAACTACGCAACAGATTTTAATGCAGTTTTCAGCAATAGATAGGAGAGTGATTCAAGAGAAAGGATCTACATTGCACCCGTGTGAAGCCGGGGCGGGTCGCTAGTTTAATAATATAATAAAGCTGAAGATTTAGGTTTGAACAACCCAAACTTTGGATATAATAAACCCGAAAGTTTAGGTTTGAACACCCCAATCTTTTGAAAAAATATTTTTGCATTTTATAGTACAATTCTGTAAGAAGATTACACACATGCTACAACTAGAAATTCCTAAGGCCATACATGTATTATAGTAGAACGTAGTAGTAGTAGTATGTAAAACTACTCAGCCTAAAAAATAATACCAAAAAAGTCTGATGAGCAGGAGCATAAAACTTCTTATGAATAAAGATTGATCCGCACAGAATTTCCATTCATATACATAATTCTATGATGCAGATTGAAATCAATGCACATTAATTTATAAAGTCATAAGTTTTCACTTGTGCGTTTGCATGTCCATTAGCAATTACTACCAAGTCATGCTTTCTATTGTACTATGTATTTTAATAGCTCAATTACAAATGAAAAAGTATATGGTGCAACTGTAGTTAGTAATCTTGTAATTCAAATCGAGTTTTATTATAGCTCTATTACGTTATTTTCGTTTTTATTGCTGCCAGAAAACATTGCATCGTTCCATTATTACTTAAAGGCATTAAAAGCATTGCTATAGTTCAGTTTCAAGGGCATGTTTATTACGGCGCGTTCGTGTTCCACGCGCGCCTTAAAGTGGTGTCAGCTAAAGGGAACGGTCCGCAAGGGACGATGCCTGCCGGGGCTGCGGGGCTGTTCGAAAGAGATACCGCGGCCCCGGAACACAAAGGGCTAGGAAGGAACATGGATAGGTTTTAGTCAGTAAAAGTGTGACACTCCCTTTCGCTCCGCTCAGAGCGGGAGGAGTCATTTGATGATATCCCATCAAAGGGCATGTTTATTGGTGGTGGATGTATTACCGAAATTATTTTATTAGACCGATTAGACCGAAAACTAACCCCAATTATAGGCATGTTTACAAAATTATAGGCACCCTAGCTTTAAATTTTGTCCTATATTTCGATGTACTATCGAGGACACTCCCGCCTGACCACCACTAAGCTTATTTTTGCTTGCACTCAACATAGAAACGCTCTCTAGCCCCGCCCAGTTGACTTTGTATATAGAAATAAAGAATTAAAAGATACCCAATCGGCCGAGCGCACTGACGACGCACGCCAAACGAGAGTTATTGTTATTTTGCGCGCCAAAATTTGAGGCTTTCCTAATAGGCCCAAACTTTAAGAGGGCGTGGCTCGGCCGCCTCCGCATGTTTTAAGCGAAACAATTTTAAAATGGTCAGGCGGAAAAGACCCCGACTGTACATCCTACAGACACCCAGTCTGTAGGATGCAGTAACCACTCACATACATAACACAACATCATGCCTGTAATCCCCGAAGAGTTAGACTGAGGTGTACCTAATAGTACACCGATTTCGCCAGTTTTGTTTAAGTCCCACGTAATAAGGACGCCCTATTGCCTTCAACCAGGGGCATAAATTCAGATGGCATGACCAATAACACTTTGCCACACCGAGAATCACCCCCAGGGCGTCATTCGTGAGTCTCGCTTGCGACCGCCCGACCAACGAAGCAGTGTGCAGATGTGTAGGAAGCAAGGCCTCCTCGAAAACTAGTTACGAGCCCATTTTTGGCGCAATTCGGAACATCCTGGGGCCTCTGCTCATATTGAGAACGCAAGGGCATCACCACAACTGTTCATTGCGTGTTGTCGATTTCAGAGTCAGAGTTTTTTTTTAGGCCAAGTTTCCTCAGACTGTTTTCCTGCGCCATATTGTCAGCAATATATATAAATTAACTTGGTCGTAAACAGCAAAAGAATCAGGTCAACAAAAACCAGTCCATGCTCTTGCTGTTTCAAAACTATCCATTTACAAGTTTTACCAAACAAAGAAGTGAAACACGTGCTTCAGACACATGATACGGTGTAAATGTGACCATTGATGTTCCGGTCGTGCTCACGGCCGCCCATCCGTAGCCCAGGCCGACCTTACACCGCATGTAAGTGATCCTTTACACTCAACTAGTGACCTGCAACGCGTTTGTGTCCGCCATTCATGTGCAGAACTGGCGGCATGACTTCGTGCAATGTTGTTTTTTTTTTAAGAAATAGTTTCTTTGGTTCGAAAGCCCGAATAAACATGCAATAGTTATATGTGTGAGTTTTTCACTAGTGCTTGAATAGAAAGCTTCCTGGTTCCATACATTTCTCGAAACTTTATATTAGTACATTTCTTTTATAAGGGGAAGCGCTAGTAGATAGATTACTTTCCGTATTTGATAAGTCTTAAACGTAACGTAATTGAAATTCTGCTTAAACACGCGTTTCCAGCTATAGACAACTGGCAGAAACTCGAGAGCTTGAACTTATCCCGGAACAACCTGACTGTGTTACCGGCGTCTATGTGCAAGCTTCAGAACCTGAGGAGGCTTCACGTGGATGACAATAAGCTGGACTTCGAAGGCATACCCTCGGGGGTCGGGAAACTTGGCAGCCTGGAGGTGTTCTCAGCTGCTAACAATGTACTGGAGATGATTCCTGAGGGACTTTGCAGGTAGGCACACTTGTTGCACAGTATAACTAGTTTCTGTTTACACCTATAGTAAAAAGGCGTGAGTTTATATGTGTATGTAATTACGTATGGTTAAATCAATATAAATATTCATGAATCACTGAACACTCAAACCACACTTCAACTTGGAAGAGGTTTTAGGCCTTGTGTCTCACATTCTCACAATCACCTCTACATGTCAGAATAATTATCATGGGAATTTACAGTGTTACATTATATTTGAGAATTCTAACGTAAGGTTTCCCGTGTGTAGGAAAAGCCCTAAATACTTTTACACAACACAAATAAAAATGTCATATTATGAACAAGAATTTTTCAATGACAAAATATAGGTCAACTCCAACAATAATTTGGGGCATTTCCAAAATAAAGAGGTCAAGAACCGTGCCTCATTATTTACTGTCTTTCACCACATTTGTTTAGTAAGTGAATAATGGGCGGCATTGAAAAAAGGTCGATGTTCTTACATTATGTTAACATTAATGCAGGGATATTGTGATTGTGTAAAAAAACGGCACCCTCTTTTCTATAATCAGCCATCCATCTGTCAAATGTAGTGTCAGACTCCACTGACTACCTATCCATTGAAGAGGCGCTTACGAATTCTGCTTCCTATAATTCTATTGGATTCACCTTATTAGACAACAATAAAGTACAGAGCGAACTGATTGCGTCAGTAACGATCCGTTCTTCTCCATAGAGATCTACGCTAGGGAATGGGAAACTACAGTACTTTCACAGTTTTTATGTCTTGTGACTGGAACTGTGGCTACATGTCATTTTCATCTTTCTTTCGACAATTCAAAAGTGCCTGTAACTGGCCTACTTGAAATAAATGCTTTGATTTTTGAAACACCAGGGCTCCATAATTCAGGTCAAACAGCCAAGCTAAAGTAGGAGTGGGCTGGCCACTTAGCACGAATGCACCTGAGAGGTGGGCATGGATCGTCACTCACTGGACACCTAATTATGAGACCGCGGCGAAGGTAGTGTGACGATCTGATCTTGTTTTCGCTGCGAATATGGCCAGATATCGCACAAGATTTAGAGTTTTGGAAGGAGAAAGCAGAGGCCTTTGCCCAACAGTGGAACACTTGACAGGTTAACGAAAAAAAGAAACAAAGTACAGTATTTTTTTGCAATACTTCTCTATTTGATCTAGTGGTCAAATGTTACCCGATGGTAAGCAATGATGTCGACAAGAATAGTGGACTTTCGCGCGCTGAATAATTTGTCAAAATGATTTAAAACACAACTCTACAGTCTTCCGCAATCTAATACCGTCACAAAATATACTTTCACACTGCAAAACATTGCGTTTCTGACAATATTCGCTCGTCTATCATTAGATGCTAAGTTATGCGACACAAATATGTTAACAGATGATCTATTAACATGGAAGCACACATTCATTCTTCAGCAGCCGTGTTTTAATCATAAATCGTCTTGTTACACACGCATGTTAGATTATAAATTGAGAAATGTCGTCCACTTAATGGCTGTCATGCTACATAAAAAAATTAAGATGTTTTTCTATCTTAAATAGTTTATTGGTGTAGTCTTTTATGTGTTATGTTTGTGTAAGAAATGTCATGTGATTCGTAAAAAATAAAGAATTTCTGGCAGTTAGGATGGTTTATTAATTATTTTTGTATGCTACATGATACATATTTATATCAAAGGAATTCTTTTTCTATATTTCGCAATATATTTGTTGGATGCAGGAATGTAAATGATTATGCAGAAACTTTAAAATGATAAGCAGCCTAGATAAATGTGTGATTTATGATTTAAGATTCCTGTGTCCAGCAGTAGATATTTTGGACACTGATTGGATACTGGTAAAAGCTGATGTTGTTGTATTTATACATTACAGTATACAGGGATGGGTAAAAAATCGTGGATCAAACGAAACATGGCGATAGTTAAGGTTATCGGGGTAATTTTTTGATAGTATTTTTTTTTACAGTAATGTTCTAAAGTTACAAATATTTTTTTCGTGAGACTTAAAAGATACTAAAAAAAAACATTGTACCCACTGTAATAAAAGCACTTTTGTATTGATGATACATTTCCTAGAAGCAACTAAACCACCTATTCATTACAAACTTTGGTATTTTCTAAAAAAAAAAACTCAAATAGTCATAACTTTTAAGTAGATCAAGTTAGGGCTCTGCCACACAGAAACTTTTTACTGCAAATAACCATAACTATCGCGCTGTTTCGTTTGATCCACGATTTTGTACCCACCATAAATAGATAGTAATATGACACATCTGTGTACATTATGATACTGTCACATTGCTATAAGTAACAGAGAACTCTACAAACCCAAATTTTCTACAAAGCTTGTCGATGTTCCATACAAATAAACCACGTTTTTTTGATGTACACAGATGTGGCTCCCTCAAGAAGTTGAACCTCAGCTGCAACAAGCTCATCACCTTACCCGATGCCATTCACCTGTTGAGTGACCTGGAGAGCCTGCAACTACATGGTAACCCTGACCTGGTGATGCCTCCGAAGCCGGTGGAGCGAGCCAGAGGCGCTGGTCTGCAGTACTACAATATTGACTTTTCACTGCAAGCTCAACTGCAATTGGCTGGCGCTGCGACCAACGAACCGACTACGCCTAACAGTGAGTATCAGTTTGAAAAAGTTAACAGTCCTTAGGAAGGACAATTTGAAAAGAAGTACAGATCTTAAGGTGTGATATAAAGACTGATTGGACACTTTTAAATACGTTTTCGCATCCATTATACGAGTACACTTCTATCATTGAGCCTTGTTCAGTGTCTAAATAGGCATACAATGTTCTAGTCAAAAATAAACTACTTCAGAATGAAAAAAAACCAGTTGTTTTGCAGGATTAGGTGAAAGAGGCTAGTCATTAAGTAAATTTGGTTTATCTACACCCATGCTATAAATCCTCTATAAAAGTATCTGAAACAGTTAGCTTATGGCCAACATTAAAACAGCCAGTGTCATAATAACCATTATAACATCCAAACGGGTGTTATAATGTTGTACTGAATTTCATTATGCAACTCGTTTTAAAAAAAGAACATTGTCTAGCACGTGCGATTCACTACCACAGCGCCGTAATTAAAAAAAAAACTTAAAATAATTCGAATTCACGTCGTATCCCGCCATTTTTGTTCGATATTTGGATATTAGTATTGCACTATGTACTTTGTTGTTTACAAAAATGAGTGATACAAGCTTTGTGCATTTTAATAATAGTACAATCCAACATGTAAATAATTATATTATTACCTATACCTACATGGTTTTTTAGTAATAAATACTCAGCAATTAAACTTTCCATGAATTTACATAGACTTCTTACAACACTACAAAAGGTTTCAGAACCTTTTATGGAGGATTCATTTCATGGATGTAGATAAAGTCTTGTATGCAACTGTACATAATTAGGTATTAAAACACTCATGTGATACTATTATCACACTCGGCTTCGCCTCGTGTGATAAACCCACATTCGTGTTTTAATACCCCTCATTATACAACAGTTGCATAAATAACTATTACTCTTATCTTCATGAAGTTATTATAATAAAAAGAATATGCTACAATTGGCTGCGCCCACAGTAAGCCAAAAGTACCGAAATTCATGAAAACATTGCTGATAGCTTCGATTTAATTTTAATTAGCAGCAATTGTTGATCGAAGGCAATGTGCAGATTACTGCTTTAGTTTAATAATACTTAATAATAAAATTTAGCGAAGAAGCAATTTTGGAAAAACACAGTTTTTTGTTTGTTTTAGTAGTTGTTTTTTGTGCAAAGACATAGTTGCTGTGTTTGTTATTATCAACAAATTATTAAATAAAATACAATAAGTGAAACAACATCATAATAAACTATTAATAACATCAATGCAGGTGTAAAATCAGACCCAATTGCGCGCAAGATGCGCTTGCGCCGCGGCCGCGCGGAGCCCGAACAACGAGACTCTGCGGTAATTCTCCGAGGCATGCAGGAACAAGTCAACACCCAACACAACGACCAGCGGCTTGAACAGAGGAACTCGGAGCTCAAGTGAGTATCTATTAACATCACTATTGACCTGTGTGTAAGGTTGTTTGTTGAACAGGAACTGATGGGCGCTATGCCTATTTCCGAAGGGGAAGCTGGCAGGAATCGGCTTCTAAGGTGCCTCTTCGGACCTGGACGCTACTGAAGGCGTCAAACTCTTTTCTATCAATTTATTTTGCAATGGACACTAACACTGACTAAGAGCCTTATCACACTAGCGGATTGCGAGCGTCTTAAGCGGAGCGGGCGCGCAACGCAAACTCAATTTTCAACGACAAAATTGAGTGCACTTTCACGCTGCGTGACGCTGCTATTCGCGGCGAATTCGTTGCGCGCCCGCTCCGCTTGAAGACGCTCGCAATCCGCTAGTGTGATAAGGCTCTAAGTTCAATTAAATACATGCCTTTTGTTTATCTTACGTCAAGAGTTTTGAATTTTTGATTGACACATTGTTCTCTAGTGAATCTATAACAATAAACAATGTGTAATATTTCATAGGCCGAAGCGTTGGGACGAGAGTCTAGAGAAGCCCCCACTAGACTATTCGGAGTTTTTCGATGAGGACACGGGGCAGACGCCCGGCCTTACAGTGTGGGAGATCGAGAACTTTATACCTGCACCTGTTGACGAGGTAACATTACATTTTAGTTTCAAGTCAGTTATTTCATTAATATACAACAGTGTTTTTCAACCTTTTTCATGATATGACCCCCATAATCTGAAAAAATATTTGGCGACCCGGACCCTTCGCTTTTTTTTCATTTATTTTATTATGTTACAAATATTAAATCTATACAAAATGTTGATGCATTTGCATAATTAGGATTCGAATAAATGTATGTATTTAACACATTTTTTAAAATTTGGATTTCGATTTAATTCTCAATGTAACAAAAACGGATCCACGATGGGAGAAATTAGGATAAACAAACTAATCTTCAATAAGATAGATGAGTACTAATAGGTTTTTATTTTGTTATAATATATTTGAACATACAAATGTTTGTATCCTTTAGTTAACATTTTCTTATTAAATCTATCTTTCTAGGCTTTATTGTTTGGTTTATTGAGGTAGTTTTGCGACCTCTTGCGACCCCCCATAGAGGCTTCGCGACCCCCAGAGGGGAAAAACACTGATATACAACGATTGATTAAATTAATCAGAGTCTATAGTGTAACAATATACTTAATAGTTTATGTAAGTAGGTACAGAGAGATAGATGATAAACAATAATCGTTGTTGTTGTATAAAAAACAGCATTGAAAATATTGGGCTTTGATTGATTTTGTTTTAATTGATTTTTGTGCGTTAAATTGTTGTGTGTAATTATTTTGCAAATAACTAATATTTGCAAAATAATTAAATGTACGTTTTGTTCAGGGGATCCCTTGCATCAAAAAAATAATGAATAAATACCGAAGTGCGGAGTGATAGTGGTGTTGATTCTGTTGCGCACAAACTAAACTTAATTTAGGTTATTGCTATCTTTTTCTCTCTAATCAAACGAAAAAGAGACGGACGTAATTTAGAGCTGTCAAATTTAGTTGGAACTAACATTTTCATACAAATGAAGGGTGCACGTAAAAACATGTCGATTAAAAAAAAAAATACCAATCGAATTGAGAACCTCCTCCTTTTTGGAAGTCGGTTAAAACACGGTGAAGTGCAAGGCAACTAGTTTGACAGCTCTAACTTAGTTCATAGCTATAGCCGTACTTTTCTTGCACAGCCTTTTGATATAAGATAGCAATAGCCTAAATTAAGTTTAGTTTGTGCACAACAGAATCGACACCAGTGTCTGTTTACTTAAGAAACACGTTTGTTATTGGAATGTTTTGTGACTTAGGTGGCACACGGCAAGTTCTTCGAAGGCGACTGCTACATAGTGTTGAAGACGGCCATCGAGGAGCAGGGCCAGCTATCCTGGGATATACACTTCTGGATCGGCTCGAAGGCGACCGTAAGTAGACAAGGTTATGATATTCTTCTTTCGTGTCGATGGTTCTATGTCCCATCGGACTAAAAGAGAAGGGAAGAGAGTGTGTGCCTGTGTTTGCTTATACACTCTTGTGCTTTTGTGTATCTCTCGCGCCGATGGTGATCTGTGCTGAGATTGGCCACCGTTACGAAAATGGTCGGAAGAACTATTATTATTATATGAGAACCTGGGTTTGATTCCCGGGTAGGACAAATTGTTATAGGGGTTTTTGACAAGGAATTTTGCAGTACCAACCCGGAGTTTGCATTAAGGCCCGGTTGGTGGCAATGGGCTCGACTCCTACAACCACTTTTACGTCCCACCTCCACAAGTATCCACCACCAAAAGTATGATGGATGATGACTGACTAAAAAAAAATATGATTCTGTTTAGTCCGTCAGTTAGATTATCGAAAAATATTGGATACGTGTTTTTGTTTTAAAATTAACGAAGATAAAACGTGTCAAAGATTATGATTTATGAGTGGGGGCTTGTGACATCACATTTGAGTAAAAAATGTACTCAAATGTGACATCACACGAGATTTCGACGCACTTCAATTTTTACAATTACGTGAAAAAAGAAAAACCATGTGTCCAATATTTTTTGGAAATCTATCTGACGGACTAATTAGATTTTTTGTCATAGTACTATAGGAGGAGCCCGTGGCTAAATAATAACAGTCGCTCGGGTCGATCTTTACGTTAAACCGTGCTTGTCTAGATTGGTCTGTGGATGGGTGACCACCCATTACAAACCGGGTTTCCTCCGTGCCTCGGAAAGCACGTTCAGCAATTGGTCCCGGCTGTCATTTGCAGTTCTTTGACAGTCGTTACAGGTAGTCAGTGACCCAAAAAGTCTGACAACCAGTCTTACCAATGGGTATCGTATTACCCAGTATTAATTTGGTTGTGGAGGTCCGATAGGCAGTCGCTCCATGTAAAATACTGGTATTCAGCTGCATCCGGTTAGACTGGAAGCCGAACCCAACATAGGGTGCTTACATAAAGGAGCAGGTTCCCGGTACGGGCGGGTTGGTACCGGTCGATGCAGGTATTAATTTCTAGGTTATATTATACGCTCACTTATAAAGAAACAGGTTTATACTATATGCAAGTTAACCCTGCACCGATCGGTACCGACCCGCACAGATTTATCTACACCGGAAATCAGCTTCTTTATGTAAGCACCCATAGTTGGGAAAAGGCTAGGCAGATGACCCTATCGTATAGTTGGTGCCAGTTAAGATCACAAAAGAGGTCATTGACCCACCTACATTTATAAAAGTTCTTAACTTTGAAATCCAAAAATAAGCCTGTTCAAGTCTGGAATCATCATCTATCATGATCTTTAACATTTTTTCTAATGAAAAACTATACATGGTTTATTTGTTTTGTTTCGTACGAAGAGATATTAGGAAAAGGGCAATGACCGCTATTACGATCTTGGCACCAACTATAGTATAGGATGTGTGTGACGTGTTCCGTGTCCTTAGCTGGACAAGGCGGCGTGCGCGGCGATGCACGCGGTGAACCTGCGCAACCTGCTGGGCGCGCGCCGCACGCAGCGCCACGAGCAGGCGGACGAGGCCGCTGACTTCCTGGCGCTGTTCCCGACCCCGCCCGTCTACATACAGGGCAGCCACACGCCGTCCGGCTTCTTCACTGTCGACGACCCGGTCAGTACGCCAAGTGCGAAAGAGACGGATGCTGCAACACAGTGTTTTCATCTGTGTTTCATTTTCCTGGATCGTTTATCCTTTTGTTTTAAGCTTTCACGGTTTAAAACTATACTGATATTAAATTAACAAAAAAAAATAGTAGTAAGTAGAGTAGTAGTAAAATAATAGGAGTAGTATCACGGAAGATATCCCGTAAGTAACAATATAAGTTTCGTTTATCCTATTATGGTACAGTAATTAATACTTTTTCATATGAATAACTATGTGATATGTGCTTAATACTATAGATTTTTTTTTATTGTAAAAAATCCTTTTGCATTGAATTCAACCAGTGCAGCTATATTTTACGCTAGTTTTTTCTAATTCGTACCCGTGTTCCATCTTAACCAGGGTTTTTTTGATGATCGCTACGTTTTCCAGCCAAATAATATCCTAATCATCTATTTGTACAGATACCGGCACGGTTCTTGAGCGCTCGGCGGAAGAGTGGGGATCGCTTTGCGCATCGTGCACCTATACGCGCCCCACTTCATACCACCAAAGGGACCCAATAACTCACTTTTGCGCAGGTGAAGGTCAGCGCTCAAGAATCGTGCCGATGATTGTATATGCTATGCTTCGTTGATGGTCTAGTGGCCGTAAACGCGTAAACTGAGCATGAATCCTGGGTTCGATGCCCAACCCGTTATCCGAGTTTTTCCACCAGGAATTTCTCAGTAGCAACTACGAAGTCTAGATTCGTATCCGGCGATAAGTTCGCCCTCAATAATTCATGGGACTTGAATCATAACTGGCCACATGTGGGTGTAGAATGCAGGTAGGTACCTTCTGCCTAACCCTTGGAGGATTTCAGGCGTTATGTTATGTTGTTGTAGCACTATGTGACTCGCCTGTACCGCGTGCACGGCGCCGGGAACAGTATCCACCTGGAGCCCGTCGCGGTGCAAGCGGAGTCGCTGGACCCTCGCTACGTGTTCGTGCTGGATACCGGCCTGCTCATCTATTTATGTTATGTTGTTGTAGCACTATGTGACTCGCCTGTACCGCGTGCACGGCGCCGGGAACAGTATCCACCTGGAGCCCGTCGCGGTGCAAGCGGAGTCGCTGGACCCTCGCTACGTGTTCGTGCTGGATACCGGCCTGCTCATCTATTTATGTTATGTTGTTGTAGCACTATGTGACTCGCCTGTACCGCGTGCACGGCGCCGGGAACAGTATCCACCTGGAGCCCGTCGCGGTGCAAGCGGAGTCGCTGGACCCTCGCTACGTGTTCGTGCTGGATACCGGCCTGCTCATCTATTTATGTTATGTTGTTGTAGCACTATGTGACTCGCCTGTACCGCGTGCACGGCGCCGGGAACAGTATCCACCTGGAGCCCGTCGCGGTGCAAGCGGAGTCGCTGGACCCTCGCTACGTGTTCGTGCTGGATACCGGCCTGCTCATCTATTTATGTTATGTTGTTGTAGCACTATGTGACTCGCCTGTACCGCGTGCACGGCGCCGGGAACAGTATCCACCTGGAGCCCGTCGCGGTGCAAGCGGAGTCGCTGGACCCTCGCTACGTGTTCGTGCTGGATACCGGCCTGCTCATCTATTTATGTTATGTTGTTGTAGCACTATGTGACTCGCCTGTACCGCGTGCACGGCGCCGGGAACAGTATCCACCTGGAGCCCGTCGCGGTGCAAGCGGAGTCGCTGGACCCTCGCTACGTGTTCGTGCTGGATACCGGCCTGCTCATCTATTTATGTTATGTTGTTGTAGCACTATGTGACTCGCCTGTACCGCGTGCACGGCGCCGGGAACAGTATCCACCTGGAGCCCGTCGCGGTGCAAGCGGAGTCGCTGGACCCTCGCTACGTGTTCGTGCTGGATACCGGCCTGCTCATCTATTTATGTTATGTTGTTGTAGCACTATGTGACTCGCCTGTACCGCGTGCACGGCGCCGGGAACAGTATCCACCTGGAGCCCGTCGCGGTGCAAGCGGAGTCGCTGGACCCTCGCTACGTGTTCGTGCTGGATACCGGCCTGCTCATCTATTTATGTTATGTTGTTGTAGCACTATGTGACTCGCCTGTACCGCGTGCACGGCGCCGGGAACAGTATCCACCTGGAGCCCGTCGCGGTGCAAGCGGAGTCGCTGGACCCTCGCTACGTGTTCGTGCTGGATACCGGCCTGCTCATCTATTTATGTTATGTTGTTGTAGCACTATGTGACTCGCCTGTACCGCGTGCACGGCGCCGGGAACAGTATCCACCTGGAGCCCGTCGCGGTGCAAGCGGAGTCGCTGGACCCTCGCTACGTGTTCGTGCTGGATACCGGCCTGCTCATCTATTTATGTTATGTTGTTGTAGCACTATGTGACTCGCCTGTACCGCGTGCACGGCGCCGGGAACAGTATCCACCTGGAGCCCGTCGCGGTGCAAGCGGAGTCGCTGGACCCTCGCTACGTGTTCGTGCTGGATACCGGCCTGCTCATCTATTTATGTTATGTTGTTGTAGCACTATGTGACTCGCCTGTACCGCGTGCACGGCGCCGGGAACAGTATCCACCTGGAGCCCGTCGCGGTGCAAGCGGAGTCGCTGGACCCTCGCTACGTGTTCGTGCTGGATACCGGCCTGCTCATCTATTTATGTTATGTTGTTGTAGCACTATGTGACTCGCCTGTACCGCGTGCACGGCGCCGGGAACAGTATCCACCTGGAGCCCGTCGCGGTGCAAGCGGAGTCGCTGGACCCTCGCTACGTGTTCGTGCTGGATACCGGCCTGCTCATCTATTTATGTTATGTTGTTGTAGCACTATGTGACTCGCCTGTACCGCGTGCACGGCGCCGGGAACAGTATCCACCTGGAGCCCGTCGCGGTGCAAGCGGAGTCGCTGGACCCTCGCTACGTGTTCGTGCTGGATACCGGCCTGCTCATCTATTTATGTTATGTTGTTGTAGCACTATGTGACTCGCC
This sequence comes from Xestia xanthographa, assembly GCA_905147715.2. NCBI lineage: Eukaryota > Metazoa > Arthropoda > Insecta > Lepidoptera > Noctuidae > Xestia > Xestia xanthographa. The sequence goes on along the minus strand of LR990649.1, from coordinate 9,922,336 downwards.
TGTACCGCGTGCACGGCGCCGGGAACAGTATCCACCTGGAGCCCGTCGCGGTGCAAGCGGAGTCGCTGGACCCTCGCTACGTGTTCGTGCTGGATACCGGCCTGCTCATCTATTTATGTTATGTTGTTGTAGCACTATGTGACTCGCCTGTACCGCGTGCACGGCGCCGGGAACAGTATCCACCTGGAGCCCGTCGCGGTGCAAGCGGAGTCGCTGGACCCTCGCTACGTGTTCGTGCTGGATACCGGCCTGCTCATCTATTTATGTTATGTTGTTGTAGCACTATGTGACTCGCCTGTACCGCGTGCACGGCGCCGGGAACAGTATCCACCTGGAGCCCGTCGCGGTGCAAGCGGAGTCGCTGGACCCTCGCTACGTGTTCGTGCTGGATACCGGCCTGCTCATCTATTTATGTTATGTTGTTGTAGCACTATGTGACTCGCCTGTACCGCGTGCACGGCGCCGGGAACAGTATCCACCTGGAGCCCGTCGCGGTGCAAGCGGAGTCGCTGGACCCTCGCTACGTGTTCGTGCTGGATACCGGCCTGCTCATCTATTTATGTTATGTTGTTGTAGCACTATGTGACTCGCCTGTACCGCGTGCACGGCGCCGGGAACAGTATCCACCTGGAGCCCGTCGCGGTGCAAGCGGAGTCGCTGGACCCTCGCTACGTGTTCGTGCTGGATACCGGCCTGCTCATCTATTTATGTTATGTTGTTGTAGCACTATGTGACTCGCCTGTACCGCGTGCACGGCGCCGGGAACAGTATCCACCTGGAGCCCGTCGCGGTGCAAGCGGAGTCGCTGGACCCTCGCTACGTGTTCGTGCTGGATACCGGCCTGCTCATCTATTTATGTTATGTTGTTGTAGCACTATGTGACTCGCCTGTACCGCGTGCACGGCGCCGGGAACAGTATCCACCTGGAGCCCGTCGCGGTGCAAGCGGAGTCGCTGGACCCTCGCTACGTGTTCGTGCTGGATACCGGCCTGCTCATCTATTTATGTTATGTTGTTGTAGCACTATGTGACTCGCCTGTACCGCGTGCACGGCGCCGGGAACAGTATCCACCTGGAGCCCGTCGCGGTGCAAGCGGAGTCGCTGGACCCTCGCTACGTGTTCGTGCTGGATACCGGCCTGCTCATCTATTTATGTTATGTTGTTGTAGCACTATGTGACTCGCCTGTACCGCGTGCACGGCGCCGGGAACAGTATCCACCTGGAGCCCGTCGCGGTGCAAGCGGAGTCGCTGGACCCTCGCTACGTGTTCGTGCTGGATACCGGCCTGCTCATCTATTTATGTTATGTTGTTGTAGCACTATGTGACTCGCCTGTACCGCGTGCACGGCGCCGGGAACAGTATCCACCTGGAGCCCGTCGCGGTGCAAGCGGAGTCGCTGGACCCTCGCTACGTGTTCGTGCTGGATACCGGCCTGCTCATCTATTTATGTTATGTTGTTGTAGCACTATGTGACTCGCCTGTACCGCGTGCACGGCGCCGGGAACAGTATCCACCTGGAGCCCGTCGCGGTGCAAGCGGAGTCGCTGGACCCTCGCTACGTGTTCGTGCTGGATACCGGCCTGCTCATCTATTTATGTTATGTTGTTGTAGCACTATGTGACTCGCCTGTACCGCGTGCACGGCGCCGGGAACAGTATCCACCTGGAGCCCGTCGCGGTGCAAGCGGAGTCGCTGGACCCTCGCTACGTGTTCGTGCTGGATACCGGCCTGCTCATCTATTTATGTTATGTTGTTGTAGCACTATGTGACTCGCCTGTACCGCGTGCACGGCGCCGGGAACAGTATCCACCTGGAGCCCGTCGCGGTGCAAGCGGAGTCGCTGGACCCTCGCTACGTGTTCGTGCTGGATACCGGCCTGCTCATCTATTTATGTTATGTTGTTGTAGCACTATGTGACTCGCCTGTACCGCGTGCACGGCGCCGGGAACAGTATCCACCTGGAGCCCGTCGCGGTGCAAGCGGAGTCGCTGGACCCTCGCTACGTGTTCGTGCTGGATACCGGCCTGCTCATCTATTTATGTTATGTTGTTGTAGCACTATGTGACTCGCCTGTACCGCGTGCACGGCGCCGGGAACAGTATCCACCTGGAGCCCGTCGCGGTGCAAGCGGAGTCGCTGGACCCTCGCTACGTGTTCGTGCTGGATACCGGCCTGCTCATCTATTTATGTTATGTTGTTGTAGCACTATGTGACTCGCCTGTACCGCGTGCACGGCGCCGGGAACAGTATCCACCTGGAGCCCGTCGCGGTGCAAGCGGAGTCGCTGGACCCTCGCTACGTGTTCGTGCTGGATACCGGCCTGCTCATCTATTTATGTTATGTTGTTGTAGCACTATGTGACTCGCCTGTACCGCGTGCACGGCGCCGGGAACAGTATCCACCTGGAGCCCGTCGCGGTGCAAGCGGAGTCGCTGGACCCTCGCTACGTGTTCGTGCTGGATACCGGCCTGCTCATCTATTTATGTTATGTTGTTGTAGCACTATGTGACTCGCCTGTACCGCGTGCACGGCGCCGGGAACAGTATCCACCTGGAGCCCGTCGCGGTGCAAGCGGAGTCGCTGGACCCTCGCTACGTGTTCGTGCTGGATACCGGCCTGCTCATCTATTTATGTTATGTTGTTGTAGCACTATGTGACTCGCCTGTACCGCGTGCACGGCGCCGGGAACAGTATCCACCTGGAGCCCGTCGCGGTGCAAGCGGAGTCGCTGGACCCTCGCTACGTGTTCGTGCTGGATACCGGCCTGCTCATCTATTTATGTTATGTTGTTGTAGCACTATGTGACTCGCCTGTACCGCGTGCACGGCGCCGGGAACAGTATCCACCTGGAGCCCGTCGCGGTGCAAGCGGAGTCGCTGGACCCTCGCTACGTGTTCGTGCTGGATACCGGCCTGCTCATCTATTTATGTTATGTTGTTGTAGCACTATGTGACTCGCCTGTACCGCGTGCACGGCGCCGGGAACAGTATCCACCTGGAGCCCGTCGCGGTGCAAGCGGAGTCGCTGGACCCTCGCTACGTGTTCGTGCTGGATACCGGCCTGCTCATCTATTTATGTTATGTTGTTGTAGCACTATGTGACTCGCCTGTACCGCGTGCACGGCGCCGGGAACAGTATCCACCTGGAGCCCGTCGCGGTGCAAGCGGAGTCGCTGGACCCTCGCTACGTGTTCGTGCTGGATACCGGCCTGCTCATCTATTTATGTTATGTTGTTGTAGCACTATGTGACTCGCCTGTACCGCGTGCACGGCGCCGGGAACAGTATCCACCTGGAGCCCGTCGCGGTGCAAGCGGAGTCGCTGGACCCTCGCTACGTGTTCGTGCTGGATACCGGCCTGCTCATCTATTTATGTTATGTTGTTGTAGCACTATGTGACTCGCCTGTACCGCGTGCACGGCGCCGGGAACAGTATCCACCTGGAGCCCGTCGCGGTGCAAGCGGAGTCGCTGGACCCTCGCTACGTGTTCGTGCTGGATACCGGCCTGCTCATCTATTTATGGTGAGTTTACAACAAAAATCACTTACATACAAATATACTGCAACGCTAAAAGTAGCGATGAACGACCAATAATAAAATACAGAAATAAATCAAAGAAACATAAATAACTACAACTGTTAAATCAGTAATGTTCACATGAACTTTTGCATTTTAATTTTAAAGGCACTATTTTGAAGTTATAAATCGCACAGCGAAAGTTGTGACAGTTTTTATCACCGTTATTAAGAGTGTCTAAAATTACTCCTAAGCGCCTACACTAAAACTCGCACCGGTGCATGGAGCGGGTGCTCGCTCCGGACGAGCTGTTCAGGTAGCGCTGCTCACATTATTTTTCAATACAGACCCGTGTGAGTTTTAGCATTCGCCATAATCAAAATCTTCAAGGTTCGAATGAATCGGTTTTTGATGTAAAACATCTGTAGGCGCGGGTAAACCAAAAAAACAAATGAAAAATTCGTGGCGATCGAACCCGGCCCGAACAATCCCGAACATTACCGACCTGTTGAAGCAAAATAAAATGTACATATTCGCCACGATGTAACAAGCCAGCTGGTCTCGGGGCACAGAGCGCTGGGTTACAATCTCGTGACTTCGAGTTCGATTCCAGCATAAAGATTTTCTTTTTGAGAATCAAGTTATTTTGTTTTTATTTTATTTTATGTGTTTATGACTTTTTTTAAGCATATCATTTGTACACAATATTTTGGATGTTTCACATTTGCCAGGCGCCCCGCGACGAATCACTTTTTTTTTCTAAACAAGTGTCCTCCACTCTAGGCCTCATTATTGCTTCACAGCAGGCCAGTTGCGACCAAATACAAGCCTATTTGTAAAAAAAAAACATTTCCACCCTTTTACCAAGGTACGGCAAAAAAGCAAAGAACACGCTAAAGTCCAAGGCCCGCTTGTTCGCGGAGAAGATAAACAAAGAAGAGCGTAAGAACAAGGCGGAGCTGATAGCTGAGCCGCCCGGCAAGGAGCCCAACAGCTTCTGGGAGATGCTGGGCTATGTGGGGGATATGCCGTATGTGCCACAAGTAAGTGAATTCCTGTGGTATTGTTGCAGTTTAGATGTGGATGGTAATAGGGATGACGACTGACTATAAAAATATGATTCTGTTTAGTCCATCAGTTAGATTATCGAAAAATATTGGATACGTGTTTTTTGTTTTATCAAATTAATAAAAATTTTAAGATTAAACGCATCAAAGATCATAAGTGGGGGGCTTGTGACGTCACTTTATGGTTAAAAATGTACTGAAATGAGACGTCACAAGAGTTTTCAACGCGCTGTACAGTCTTCAATTTTTGTAAACGTAAAAAAAGAAAAAATATGTGTCCAATATTTTTTGGAAATCTATCTGACGGACTAATTCGTTTTTTTTGTCGTCTTTCCTATTGATGTGTTAAGACTAGACAGGCTGTTAATAACGACAACTAGAGGGTCATCATAGAAATCACTCGAAAGATTGAAGCATAATTGTTGGGTATGGAGTCTTATTTTTCTCAGGATGCGGTCAGGTTGTGTCTCCACTCTGTATCCCGCTAAAATGATAATATTTTCATTGATAGCTTGCGTCCATCGCATGCGCTGCACACTTCTGTCGGAAACTGGGACTCGATGTGGTCCCCGTCGACGTCATTACTCGACGCTCGACGCAACTGCCACGGCCGGTTTCACGGTTCGGAGGTGGTAGGCGTGCTCGTCAATAGTCAATATCATTCATTCTGGGTTAAGTTCGCCATTGTACATACATAAGCTATATTGTAATTTATCTGTATTTTGTTAATTTGTGTGTAATAAAGAATAAGAATTGTATATGCCTTTGTAGGCGATCTCAGAAATGTGACGCCTTTGCAAGGCAGTGAGACGTAGAAATAACGCTCGCGGTGATTCTACAAATTGTATATACTAAGGCCGCGTTCCCACTATGTCGTGACGACAGATAATCGTGTAGTTTTAAGTGTCGTGGCTTGTGTATTTCAATGGAGGTGTTTTATTTTATTTATTTATTTATTTATGGCTCTCCAACAACTTATTCACTGATACACATACAATAAACACAGTAGAATTTCAGATTACAGTGAACTTGTCAATTATAGGAGTGCACAACACTTGCAAAATTATACGAGTTTAACATAAAGCATAAAGCAGTACACTACGCAAACTAATTACAAAATAAAATTACAAACTAAACTAAATAAGTATACACATGACAATACAATGTGATAACTAAAACGAAATACAAACGAACAAAATGCAATAATGAAATTAATAATGTTACAAAACAAAATAAAAATAACAAAAATACTTAACACAATAGAAACAGTAACCGTCGTGATTAGTGAATGCTTTTTTTTTTTTTTTTTTTTTTTTTTTTCTCCCCTCGCTAGACGATGCACTTTATAAGTACCAAAACCTTTAAGAGTCTTTATTAGCGTTTTCTTTAAAAGCCAGTACATTTTTGCGAAATTGTGGCAATGTGTTGCAGAATATGTCCATATCATTGGAACGTGTGCTGATTTCATTATAACCTCTCATCAGTCGGTTCATAGGTGCAGATGAGCCAAGATTAGTTTTTGACGTGGATGTTTGAAAGATCTCTGTACTACGCTTAGATCTATAAAAAGTACGACGAGGTATAGATAAAGCAATTTCAGATAATAAGTCCGGAACGTTTACGACGTTACGAATAATTTTAAAAAGTAAAATTTGGTCAGACAAATCTCTGCGTATTTCGAGAGAAGTCATGTTGAAGAGAGACAGCCGCTGGTGGTATTGAGCATTCTTTGGACAGTTAGCACATCTGTATCGTAGATACCGAGTGTATTTCTTTTGTATGCGCTCTATGCGGTTGACATGGACACGATACTTGGGATTCCAGACGGGAGACGCGTAATCTAACGTACTACGTACTAGTGTGTTGTACAAAAGTTTGAGGGTTGAGGTACACCGGAAATCTTTGCATGTTCTTCTGATAAAACCAGACATTTTGGAGGATTTTGAAATTATTTTGTCGAAATGATTTCTGAAAGTCAGTTTACTATCGAGCTGTACCCCTAAGTCTCGGATTGTATCCACTTTCACAATTGAGACACCATTAAGTGTGTAATTTGAGAGTAGTGCTCTTTTTTTCCTCGTGAATGGGATGTGATAACATTTGCTGGCGTTAACGGACATCCTGTTCTTTAGGCACCAATCGGCTAAAGAGTCCAGGTCCTCCTGAATTTGAGCAATGTCACGATGTGATTTTACCTCTTTATACACTTTTAAGTCATCTGCGAACATGGAGCATTTGCAGTATTTTATGGAATTCACGATATCATTGACGAAGATCAAAAAAAGAATAGGACCCATGTGTGAACCTTGTGGTACGCCCGATGTAGCAGTGAACAGCTGTGACTCATATCCTTTTACTACTACTCTTAGCTTTCTGTGTGATAAGTAGGATTCAAACCAACGAAGCAGGTGGCCATGCACGCCGTAATCTTCGAGCTTTTTTAACAGGACCATATGGTCAACCTTGTCGAATGCGCTACTGAAGTCGGTGTAGATGGCGTCGACCTGCATACGGGAGTCAAGAGACTTGCTAAGGTCGTTAACGTATTGCACTAAGTTTGTTGTGGTTGATTTGCTACTGCAGAATCCGTGCTGTTGGGGAGATAATTGTGTTTTGATATGGGAGGTCAAAATAGGGCATACCAGCGACTCAAACACTTTAGAAAATATTGATAGGAGTGATATTGGTCGGTAATTTTTGACATCATTGGCTTCCCCTTTTTTGAATATTGGGACAACATTCGCGATTTTCCACTCAGTAGGGAATTGTGCTGATTCAAGAGAGAAGTTGCAAATTAACTTTAGTGGGAAAGCTAAGCCAGCAGAACATCTTACTACAAATAGTGACGGAAAACCATCGTAGCCTGGTCCCTTGCAGACATTCAATTTTTTTAATACGCTTAAGACATCTCTCTCGGTAAACTTAATTTTACATAGCGCAAGCTGATCATACGTATTGGGCTTGGTATATTCTTTTGAACCCACCGATTGTATGAAAGTGGATGAGAAGTGGGTGGCAAAGAGTTCACATACCTCGTCTCCTGTAGCTGCAATATTGTTACCCAGAGACATCTCCGAGGGTATTTCACCGGATTTTGATTTCTTTGCCTTAACAAAAGACCAAAATAGTTTAGGGTTAGATTTTATACCCTTTTCGGTGTTTTTCACGTAATTTTTATAGCAATCTTTTATCATTGCTTTGGCTCTTTCGTTGAGCATTTTATACTCGTAGTTGTCTCTGGGATTTTTGTATTTTTTAAACCGTATCCTTAGTTTTTCTTTCTCATTTAAAAGTCTAATGAGAGGTTTGGTGAACCAAGTAGGATACTTATGATTTGTTATTTTGACTTGTGGTACACACTTGTTCACAATATCGTTAAGGTGCCTATAGAAAATATCAATCATAGCATCGACGTGGGAAAGACCAGAAAATTCATCCAACCAGTCTATGGCTTTCAGTTTATTGTTGATCAACGTGTAATCAGCTTTCCTGAAGTTCCTTCTAACCAAGTTTTTGTTTTGCAATGACGGCGGTACAGTATTGCCAACAGAGACTTCTAAAGGTGGGTGATAGTTGTCCACTAGCGATATCGGATTTTTGCATTCAGAGACAATCCCCCCATGGAAATTACATAATATCAGATCTAGCGTTTTATGATAACAGTTTTTAATAGTATTTAATTGAAATAGATTATTATATGAGATGAAGTCCACTAGTGAGTAACCCAACTTAGTTTTAAAGTTATTAGCAGTTGTGAATAGGAAATTACTTGCACTATGATCTAAGACCCAATCTATACTACTGAGGTTAAAATCACCGGCTATTATCGTGTCGTCGCCTGTTGAGTCCATAATTGAAGAGGCTTTGTCCAGAAACGAATCTAGTGAAAGTTGCTGTACAGGTGGTGGCATATATACGGCGCAGATGTTAATATTTCGCGATATTTTTCCTTTAGACACTTTAAGTCTAACCCATAAGTTTTCAGTTTCCGTTTCCCATTTAGTCATGCGTACAGAGTCTATACTTTTATTCACAGCCACTAGTACACCCCCACCTCTCTTAGCGCCAAGACTAGTTGAGATTCTGTCTCTGCGATAGATGTGATATCTGGAGTCGAGTATTTCACCATCATTGATGCTATCATCTAACCAGGTCTCCGTGCCAATAACGATATCGTAGTTGGAAAGTAGCGTATTTATTCTTATGTCGTCCAATTTGGTTTTCATGCCTCTAAAGTTTTGATAGTAAATGTTGAATGTTTTACTTCTATCCACGGTATTATGTTAGTTGTTTTTTTGGGTTGTTCATAGCAAAGCAACGGCATCTAGGCTTCTTATCTGTTTCGCTTGCTCTCCGTCAGCTTTTCTGATAAGTATTCTACCATCTCGTACCCACACATATTTGTACCCTTTATCACGCGCTGCCTTTCTTGTTGCTGCATGTATTTGTTTATTTAGAGGCGAGAGGTGTTCAGATACAAATATTGGCTTTGCAGGACCTCCATAGCCGAGATGTTTGGAGTTTAGCTTTTTGGACGGATTTGCTTTATTAAAATTCATCACGGATGTTCACATATATAGGACGACGCGATTACTGTCGTCCACGACTTTTGCCAGCTAAAAAGCAACAATAAATTAACCGTCACGACATAGTGGGAACTCGGCCGAACACTTTTCAAATAGTTTCACGTCCGTTTGTGCGTCGTTTTCGGACAACCCTCGTCAGCTCTCGTGCAAATGTCATAAAACTGAATGATTGGCGAAATGTGGGTGTATTAATTATACTATTGGGAATACCGTTGTCTAGGTGCGATTTTAAGTAACGTTTTTTTTTTATTTATTTAAGTAATTAAACCTAATGTACAAGAGTGGTATGTACATAGGCGGACTTAATGCCACAAGACAATCTCTACCAGTCAACCTTTTTTTCAATACACTTTCTCGAAAACGGGTTCCTATCGCACTACGATTAGGTTCAACATGCAATATTTCACACGCGTGCATTTTATAAATAGAATAATCATAGATAAACATGATTATTTAGAACTAATATTTACTTTTATAGACAAATTAAAATTTATTTGTGTTCTAAATTAAAAAATACAAAAAAAAAAAACTATTTTTTATATTAGGCTGCAACGGCTTCATACCTTTGCTTCTCCTTCAACCTGGCGAAAGCATAGCGCGAAAAAAAAAAAGAAAATTAAAATCATAGTCTCCTAATAATTCATGACAAAAATATTTTTCTTTCTTTTATTTCTCAAAAGGGTATTGAGAAACGTCGATTGATACACGTGGACATTTGTTATTGCAGTTTTCGTCTCAATATCGCCCTCGCCTACAGTTCGGGTGTTAATTCCGCCTCGAATGAAATAACAAACTTTCTCCACTTGTATCAAAATGTACTATTTCCGTTTTGTAGGAACACGTAGCGGAGTCGTTCTCGTGGAGCGGCGCGCGCCTGTACCGCGTGGAGTTGGGCATGGGCTACCTGGAGCTGCCGCAGCCTGATGCGACGCCTCTGGCGCGCGGGGTGCTGGCCACGCGCAACGTGTACATATTGGACGCGCACGTCGATGTCTTCGTGTGGTACGTACAGATCTTCTTCTTTTGTATCGATGGTGAACTTATCTTTCTTGGGCCCAATAGATGGCCACGTTAATCGCGAAGACTGTGGCGTTTTTAGGTGTCTCCATATAGAGACTTTAGGTCGTACGCTAAAATACGCATGTGTGCACGGTTCATACTACACGCACGTGTTTTTACGGACGTCCTTAGGCGCGGGACAAATACAAGAGGCGTCGGGCGGAGGCGTGGCGCCGCTGCAGCGCAGAACAAACGCGCTAACGGTGTCAGAAAGGTGAGGCGCGGGCGTACATAGGGATGCATTTTGGGAATTCCAGTGTTTAAAATTCTATATCGTCGCGTATTTGCGCCGTCTAGTTCACCCCAGTGTACACTGTCGGCATGCCACTGCTAACTGCAGGTGCGCCGAGGGCGAGGAAGTGGCACCCGCGCCACGCCCGCGCCGCGCCGTCTCAGTATGTCACGTGCCTCACCTCTTCTATACATTTTGTATGAAATTTCAGAGAAGTGGCGCCGCGTCCGCGCCTCGCCTGCGCCCGACGCTTGTTGTATTTGTCCCGCGCCTTAGAGACACCTGCAAGTGGGCCAAGTCGGAAGCACCTCATTCACAATGAATGTCGGAAGGCTCTTTAATCCCTCATTTTGTCAAAGTCTGTTTACAACAGCCGACTTGGATGCGCTATTGGTTGAGGCCCTTGAGTTCTTTCTAAGAAGCTGAGGCCAGAAAAATACAAGGATATTGTTGGATTAAACAGTATCCTTGCATTATTTACATCTTCTTTATGAGCACCACAGCACCACGAACATAATGATCTATTGAAATTTAAGGCGACACTTAATTCAGCTTAATATTGACTATAATTATTATGAATGCCTCTAACTCACAAAGTCACCGTTGTTTATTGATAGGTTCGGCAAGAAATCGTCTCGTTTAGTCCGTGCGGCCGCTGTGAAGTTGGCGCAGGAACTGTTCAACATGGTGACGAGACCTCCACACGCTCTAGTCACCAGGCTACAGGAGGGGACTGAGACACAGGTACGCATATTATATTACAATTATATTATTATGTTGTATTTTCTCCAATCCGCCTGCCAAGCGTGGAGATTACTGCAAATTCCTCCCATCATGGGAGAGACTTATGTCCAGCAGTGGACGTTATGGACTGTTGTTGTTGTTGTATTTTATTGTTTACCTTGATTTTGTTTTTATTATGATGTAGAATTACATGTAGCATTAAGTACAAACCTTAGTGGTTTAAAAACGCTACTCTGCTAAAACAAATGTAATAATTTTTTAAATGGTAAATAAATGAAAAAATATATATATACATATATGAAAAACCACGCAATATAAATAAATATAAATATCGCTGGACAGTACACACAGCGCCATCTAGTGCCACACTAAGCAACGAGGCTTGTGTCGTGGTCACCAGATAGTTGATATACTACATAGACACTTTTTGTTTGTTTGCATACTTATTATTATTAACATCCATGACTCTGAAACAAATGTCCATGCTCATCACACAAACATTTGCTCCTACCGGGATTTGCACCCGGGACCCCAGGAACCAACAATTTTGGAAATTTGAGCCCCCTCCCCAAGTTAGGGCCTTGCATAAAAAAAACTGTCAGTTAATATGCCTACGTCCCGTAGCTATCGGTGTTTCTATAAACAAAGTTAGCTTGAAATATCCTATCCGCGTCACCTATTCTGTCACTTGATTCATAGAAAAATAAAAAAGAAAGCTTTTCTGTGACGTTTTGTTTCTAACCGTCCGTAAGCTAAGATAGCAACCTACCGATAACCTGTTAGTAAGTTATTTAAAATGGCCGTAAGAGTAGTGAACGTTCTGGCAGGAGTTTAAGAATAAATTGTGGTTGTCTTAACAACAAGCGTTTGACATAACATAAACGCAGCATAGATTACACAAACGCTACTCTAACGGACGATACGGAGGGTTTGACGCAGAATGTGCACTTCTCAAAATGAGGACTACAAAAATAAAAACCATTTGCCTACTATACAGGGTGTTAAAGTAGTCGCGTGCCATAGCTTAGGGGTAGGTTCAGTATCGTTAAAGGAACCCAGGAAAAATAAAAAAAAATCCAAAAAATAAAAATAACAAAAAAATTATTGCAAGATCAACCTAATTTAGTACGGTCTACTAACTTAAAATAGCAATCGTTTAGAATTAAATAGTAGATTGTATCATAAGGGAGCAAAATAATATTTTTACGGCGAGGGCGCTTTTTTGAATCCAGAGTGAAGTGAGGGATTCTTTAGTAGAATCCTGAACGTAGCGAGGGATTCAAAGTACGTCGCCCGAGCTAAAATATATTTTGCGCCCGAGTGATACACTCTACTTTTTATCACCCACTATGAGAAAATAAAAGGCACCAAATATTTTGTTCACTGTCACTTGAAGAACTCATATTTCAAAACAAAACCATGAATTTCTAACAATTTGTGAAAATTGACGAAAACGCGGGCTGTAGTTCGCGCGTTTTTTAATTTGATTTCTTTTTTTTTTTAATTCAGCCGGCGGCGCGACTATGGGCCGTCGTACCAGCCAGTCTTTATTCAAACAATATTTGCGTTCGATTTCTTTGGCGCTGAACACTAAGATGTTCCAAATTCAAAAAGTGCGCAGCAAAGATATTTGCGGCGCACTTATAAAGAGGATTAAAAACTCATTACTGCCCGCTAAAAGTTTCTTAATATGTGAAATTCAAAAAGTGCGCGGCAAAGATGATTGCGGCGCACTTATAATGAGGAGAAAAAACTCATTACTGCCCGCTAAAAGTTTCTTAATATGTGAAATTCAAAAAGTGCGCGGCAAAGATGATTGCGGCGCACTTATAATGAGGAGAAAAACTCATTACTGCCCGCTAAAAGTTTCCTATAGAAAACACCAACTTTGGGTGTACTTAAAGGCGAACCAAGTCGTCCTTTTCGAATAGGTGGGATGAAAATTATTTTATTTGTTTAAATGCTTTAATTACATACCTACTATCGAACGTGTTGTAGGTTATCACCCGCTCTCACTCAATTTACGCGCGAGAAACAAACGGCTCGGCAGACGGCGCGCGCTCCGACGCGCGCTCGCTCTAGCGACAGTTGACTGCGGCGCAGTCGATGACCCCGAGTTCCGCCCGTTCGGCGGTCAGCTGTTTCCCAGCGCATTAGGGTGAAATGATCTTGAGGAAAATAGTGGATTTTCTTCAAAAAAAAAGGTTGCTTTTTTCAATGGTTTTAGGTTCTACTAATGAAATCAAACCACTGGTTTCAAGGATAACGGTGTTCACACGAACACCCTAATTTAAGGGTTAATAAAAATTAAAGGTATTTTTTTTTTACGGATTCCTTTATCGATACTGAACTCACCCTAAGCTATGGCACGCGACTACTTTAACACCCTGCATATTTTTTTAATATTTTGCTCGACTTTTAGCATGATCATGCCAATTCTACATCAATTAAATGGGATTAACCTAAAACTCGTGCCAAATAATTAAAAAATATATAGTAGACTAAGAAGAGGTAATGTATTTGTTCGTCGAGAGCATTTATAAAGAGAAACATCTCATAATTTGCGATCTGTGTCCTATCACTAGGTATTCAAGACGTACTTCCTGGGCTGGGAGGAAGTGATAGCTGTAGACTTCACGCGAACGGCCGAGTCAGTCGCAAGAACCGGCGCCGACCTCGCCAGCTGGGCCAAACAACAGGAGACCAAGTACGTACAGTCGGGGTCTTTTCCGCCTGACCATTTTAATTTTTTTTTTCGCTTAAAACATGCGGAGGCGCTGAGCCACGCCCCCTTAAAGTTTGGGCCTATTAGGAAAGCTTCTAGTTTTGCGTGCGTCGTCAGTGCGCTCGGCCGATTCGGTATCTTTTCATTCATTATTTCTATACAAAGTCAACGGGGCGGGGCTAGAAAGCGTTTCTATGTTGCGAATGCAAGCAAAAACAAGCTTAGTGGTGGTCAGGTATCCTCGATAGTACTTTGAAATAAACTTAGATCTTGTTTAATTACTAAAATATCATAAAAATAAGTATTTTTTGTCATTGGTGTCGATTCTCTTGTACACAAACTAAACATAATTTAGGCTATTGCTATCTTTTTCTCTCTTATAAAGCGAGAAAGAGACGGACGTAATTTAGAGCTGTCAAATTTAATTGGAACTAATATTTCCATACAAATATGTAAAAACATGTCGACTAAGAACACGGTGAAGCGTAAGGTATAAATTACTAGTTTGACATCTCTAACTTAGTTCATAGCTATAGCCGTCCTTTTCTCGCACTGCCTTTTAGTAAAAGATAACAATAGCCTAAATTAAGTTTAGTTTGTGCACAACAGAATCTACACCATTGTGGCTTTATTCAATGATTTTACGAATACAGTATGCAGCTCTACAAACATTCATTTCATTTCACGATACCAGCATCTATACAGCCATTAAACTATAAAATTTGCTTCAAACTCAGCCCATGTTTCTTGCTGTAGTTGGCCGACTTGTATCACAACGATAGGCATGACGACAATATCAAAAAAATTGCAAATCTATTTAGTCCGTCAGTTAGAGTATGGGAAAATAATGGACACGTATTTTTTGTTTTTGTAAATCAATGAATATTGACAAAGATAAAAACGCATCAAAACGCGGAAGTGGGGGCTTGTGACGTCACTTCAGAACGCACTTAAAAATCATTTGCTCGCTGTATACCTATAACGTAGTCTGTCTAAGTCGCGTTATGCCTAGACCAAACGAGATGTCGGCGTATTGTGACTTAGGCAAATTCCGTTTTAGGTCAATAATGAGATAGGTTAAATGAGACTAAGGTTCATTGAGTTTTAGTTCAATAGCGAGATAGGCTTAGTGAGACTAAGGTTCATTGAGTTTTAGTTCAATAGCGAGATAGGCTTAGTGAGACTAAGGTTCATTGAGTTTTAGTTCAATAGCGAGATAGGCTTAGTGAGACTAAGTTTCATTGAGTTTTAGTTCAAGAGCGTGATGGTCCTCATTTCTTACTTAATTATATTATGGGTGCTAAAAATAAACTATTATAGAAAAGATTCAACTTACACTTAAAAATAAACAATTTAAAACAAAATTATAATCCTCATGCTTCGTAAAACAATATTAGCCTATATTTACTTCATAATAATATAGGATAGACGTATTGAGAATTTTAAAAGTGTCGGAATCTTCGTCAATTTTGGTTTACGTAACAAAAGAAAAAAAACGTGTCAAACATTTTTTGATAATCTAACTGACGGACTAATTAGATTTTTTCAGTCACCAAGCCTATTTGATTGATCATGTCAATTAAACGTCGTAAAAAGTATCTTCTGTCGATTTCTTACATCTGTATACACATATCTAAACTCATTTCACTTGCACAGGGCAGACCTCTCAGCTCTGTTCACACCGCGGCAGCCAGCAATGGGCGCTGCGGAAGCCAAGACCTTGGCAGACGAGTGGAACGAGGACCTGGAAGCCATGGAAGCCTTCGTGCTGGAGGGCAGACACTTCGTGCGTCTGCCCGACAACGAGCTGGGCGTGTTCCACAGCTGCGACTGCTATGTGTTCCTGTGCAGATATGTGCTGCCTGCTGAGGTAAGGATCCTGGGTCTGAAATACGGCCTAGATTACTCAAGCCATGGTAAAATTCTTAGATTTAGAGACTAAAGCTACTAAACGAATATTTTTGTATAGTTTATATTGTTATCGCTTCCAATTCCAGGAGTGTCAGAATATGCTAAACCTTTTTTGGATGGTGACAACACTGTTAAACAACAGGCTATAACTGTATGTATTATCTATTGTCTGAAAGAAATCAGCGATTAGGAATTACTCATACTTATTCAACTCTATTCAGCTTATGCCCATAGAAAACAACGATTTTGTATGATATGCGTACGCGTCGCGCGCGCTGAACGGATGCGTACGCGTCTCATACAAAATCGTTGTTTTCTATGGGCATTCAGTCCCTAAGACCGCTATTTTAAACCGTAGAACTACCAATATTGTATAACACATCAAGCTGTACATTTCCAGTAAAACATGGCCTCGCTTTGTATTGATTTCGCGTACAATTTGAAATCTGCATAAACTGTTTTTTTATAGCTTGATTGGTCGTCGTGCGTACTATAAAATATACTCACTATTCTTGTCTAATTAATTGTTTTATCGTCATTCGTCTGACGCTTGTAACTTACTGAAAAATACAATGTGTGTCAAGATCAAACTGGCAAATAAAATCAGATAAAATTACTGTCTGAAACATTGAGCTATTACTACTACGTATAGAGAAGACAGCGCGAACAAAATATGTGTTCCGTTCAACTGCAGTCGGCCGGCTGCAGTTCACTCAGTCGCTTGCTCGCTACAGAACATCTATATATACGAAGTTACCTGCGCCCCGCACTGTGCACAGATTTTGTTCGCGCTGTCTTCTCTATACGT
Organism: Xestia xanthographa; assembly: GCA_905147715.2. Classification (NCBI taxonomy): domain Eukaryota; kingdom Metazoa; phylum Arthropoda; class Insecta; order Lepidoptera; family Noctuidae; genus Xestia; species Xestia xanthographa. Next base: position 9,905,688 of record LR990649.1, on the reverse strand, counting down.
AGTAGCAATAGCTCAATGGTCTGAAATCATTTAAATCAGTGGTTTTCAACCTTTTTCATGACACGACCCCCCATAGTATGAAAACATGTTGGCGACCCGACCCTTGGCTTTTTTTTTTCATTTATTATGTTACAAATTTAAAATTCATACATTTTTTTATTCATTTGCATAAAATAGGATTCGGATAAATATATGTATTTAACAATTTTTTTTTAAATTTGGTATTCGCTTTAATTCTCAATGTAGCAAAAACGGATCTACAATGAAAGAAATTAATTAATGACAAACAAGCGAAACCTCAATAAGATGGATGAGTTCTAGGTAATAGGTTTTTATTTTGTTAAGTCCTTTGTAACGATATTCTTTAGTTAACATTTTCTTATTAAATCTATCTTTCTATGGTTCATTGTTTTGTTTATTGAGGTAGTTTTCGCGACCTCTTGCGACCACCCTACAAAGGCTTCGCGACGATTTAAATGAACCGTAACATGTATCTCGTAAACACACAGCCTGAAGACGAAACCGACGCCACAAACCCGTGCGAGCCCGGCGACGCGGACTCGGAAGCGGCCAGCTGGGTGGTGTACTTCTGGCAAGGCCGGCGCGCGCCCAACATGGGCTGGCTGACGTTCACGTTCGGCCTGGAGCGCAAGTTCAAGCAGCTCTGCAAGCGGCTCGACGTCGTGCGCACGCACCAGCAGCAGGAGAGCCTCAAGTTCATGGCGCACTTCCACAGGCGGTTCATCATCAGGGACGGCAAGAGGAACCAGAAACCGGTCAGTACTTCTTAGCGGAACGAGACGTTCATAATTACTAGGAATGAGAGCAAGCATAATATACATATTACCCTATAGTTGGTGCCAGTTAAGATGACAATAGCGGTCATTGCCCTTTCCCTAATATCTCTTCGTACGAACCAAAACAAATAAACCATGTATCGTTTTTCATTACAAAAAATGTTGAAGATCACGATAGATGATGATTCCAAACTTGAACAGTCTTATTTTTGGATTTCAAAGTTAAGAATTTTAATTAATCTAGGTGGGTCAATGACCGCTATTCTCATCTTAACTGGCACTAACTATAGAAGACTATAAATTGCATACTTATCAGAGCTTTATTGTAGAAATCTTTTTACATTGCGCTGATTAAATGATAGTGATAGCACTATCACTGGCTCCGTTGCAGAACTAAACATCACGGCTGTAATCCCCAAAGGTTTAGACGGGTGTCCCTAATAAATAATACCTACTCACTTATTACCCATTTATTTCGGTGAAGAAAAACATCGTGAGGAAACCAGCATGTCCTAGAACCAAAAATTCGAAGACATGTGACATCTACCAATCCGCACTGGGCCCGCGTGGTGGATTATAGCCCATTTCCTCTCATAGAGAGGAGGCCTGTGTCCCAGCAGTGGAAACATTAATAGGCTGATGATGATGACTCACATATTTTACCATTTGTTTACATCCCATATAATAAGGGACGAGCCTATTGCCATCAACCGGGCACAAATCCAAAGCGCGGAAGCACAGCCACGGAGTTTAGATTTGTGCTGTTACTGACACATGGAGATAACACTTTTGCAAACCTGGGAGTCGAACCCAGGACCTCATGTTCGGTAGTAGTGCTTGCGACGAACCAAAAATGCATCACTATCCACTAATATTATAAATGTGAAAGTTTGTGGGTATGGATGTTTGTTACTCTTTACGCAAAAACTACTGAACAGATTTGGATGAAATTTTGCACACAGATAGTTTATAACCCGGATTAAAAAATAGGATAAGGACCTTTTATTCCGGTAGTAAGATCCCATGGGACAATAGGCTAGTTTCTACCAACAATAAATTGCAAATCTATTTAGTCCGTCGGTTAGAGTATTGGAAAATAATGGACACGTATTTTTTGTTTTTGTAAATCAATGTATATTGACAAAGATAAAACGCATCAAAACTCGGGAGTGGAGGCTCGTGACGTCACAACGCACTATAAATTATACCACGGCGTGACGTATTGAGAATTTTAAAAGCGTCGTATCTTCGTCAGTTTTGGTTTACGTAACAAAAGCAAAAATACGTGTCAAATATTTTTTGATAATCTAACTGACGGACTAATTAGATTTTTTAGGACACAAGCCTGTTATCAAACACGGGCGAAGCCGCTGACAGAAGCTAGTAAGTAATATTCTTCGTCAATGTTTGCCAGGAGGGTCGTCCACCAGTGGAACTGTTCGAACTGCGCAGCAACGGCTCTGCGCTGTGCACGCGACTGGTGCAAGTGAAAGCCGACGCCACGCAACTGAACAGCGCCTTCTGGTAAGTAAAATTACGTTATTCCTTCCCTTCCTACACAAGCTGATGTCAATGTCGTGGTAAACCGATTTACTATAGTCTCCGCCTGATAAGTAAGAATTAAAGGTCATTACTCTTTGCTTTTTTTCTCTGCGTACCCCGACAATACATTTGAATCGTTTTTTATTACTAGAAAAAGTCAAGGATCAAGATAAAGGTCGTTTCAGGACAAGTTTAGAATTATGTATTTGAATAAATGTATGCGGGTTAATGACCTTTAATTCTTACTTATCTGGCGGAGACTATAGTCTCATAAAGTTGGTGCCAGTTAAGATGAGAATAGCGGTCATTGCCCTTTCCATAATATCTCTTCGTACGAACCAAAACAAATAAACCATGTATCGTTTTTCATTAGCAAAATGTTGAAGATCACGATAAATGACGATTCAAGACTTGAACACGCGTATTTTTGGTTTTCAAAGTTAATTTATAATTGTAGGTGGGTCAATGACCGCTATTTGTCATATTAACTAGCAGCAAAGTCAGTAACGTGGTAGGAGAACTAACGTTCTAAGTAGCATAATAGGCTAGTTTCCACCATAAAAAATTGCAAATCTATTTAGTCCGTCAGTTAGAGTATTGGAAAATAATGGACACGTATTTTTTGTTTTTGTAATTCAATGAATATTGACAAAGATAAAACTCATCAAAACTCGGGAGTGCGGGATCGTGACGTCAGAACGCATTAAAAATTATACCACGGCGTGACGTATTGAGAATTTTAAAAGCGTCGTATCTTCGTCAATTTTGGTTTAAAGTACGGGTCAAATATTTTTTGATAATCTAATTGACGGACTAATTAGATTTTTTCAGTACACAAGCCTATAGCAAGACATGAAGTCACCTGAACAGTATAACATAGAATTACGCTCAAGAAAAAGTTACCATAGTGTGCCTGAGCGTATATTTACTCGTAATTTTTAAACGCAACCGTGTGCGTCCCCTTTTCCGCGGCAGACAACGCATTCAGTGCGCAATTACCATTTATATAATAAAGTAAATAAACTCTGCTCCATTGCACCCATGTGTCTAAATGGATGCAAAAGCAAGGTCACGAAGTGTCTCTTGACATTAACTTATAACGAAACTGAAGAGTTACTACGGATATCGATCGCTTAACCTAATGTAGTTAGTAAAATAATATGTTTATTATTATATTTATACAGACTTACGTAAACACAGGTTTTCACCATATTTATTTATCCCTCACACTCATATATCGACACCTACACGCAATAACATCGTAACTCACTTTTTGTGATTTTACAGGAGAGCGATTTTAAAGTTTGAAAAATTATAGCAAACTCAAAACACCCCGTACAATTTTTCAAGCTGGCTCTATTTAATATAGCTTAGGCGGACTATAAATAGGTATGGTTAAGTTGTAAAAGAAAAATTGTTTTCGTGGGTTTTCATGACTTACGTGAAAAACAAAACAGTGAAATGACATATAAGTTACGAGGACAAACATTGTATGTCTGAGTTACAATTTAGTTTTTTTGTAGTTTAATTTATTTTTGTGGTCAGATAATTGTAACTCCAAAGTGTTAAGTTATACACTATAAACACCGCAATAGTCACTTTGTACACCTTCTCACTTCTATTTACCAAGCTACGTAACAACACCGAAATTCTATGAGCAAACTACTAAAGAGTAAACTACAAAATAGAACATCGCAACTCGTCTTAACTTGTCGTAATGGACAAAAAACTAACGTATAGATCCGTGCAACATCATTGTAACTCAACTTACAATGCAGTAACAGTACATTTTATGATTATAAACCGTAATTTTATCATGTACATAGATTGTATCTAATGTTACAATTTTGTTGTACTTGATAAACAAGCTACTCATAATATTTTCTATAAATTGTAAATCAAGTTGCAAATAAATTGTTGCCAAAAAATATTTTTTGGATTAGTTACAATACTTTGACGTTGGTTTATTTTAGAAACGAAAGGGAATAGAATTACAATGATAGTACAGAAAAAATGCATGTTTTTTTTACATAACAATGCTGTTGTAACTCCATTTTTGGAAAAAAGTGAGTTACGATGTTATTGCATGGAGGTGTCGATATACACCCATACATAGATACATAAATAGGGCACATCTCAGTTGCATTAGCTAATAAATATAATATTGTAATTAAATGATGAAATACTGTGCTCGTCTTACAACTACTGTTACATGTTCAAAGTGTAGGCGAGGACGCTGGCACCCTAAACACAAGTTAAATCTTACATTGGGTGCCAGAGCTCATCGTAAACACTCTTTTGCTTAGTTGTAAAGCTGCATAGTGCTTAGATAAATGTTTCTTGTTCAATTATTGAAGGTAATAAACATTTTTTTTTTAATTTCTCGCGGCTTACAAAAGCATAATATGATGACGAAATAAATTCGATGCCTTCAATAAACCTATCAACTAATAGAGAAAGACTAAAAATTCAAGATTTATAGTACGATAAGGGCTAAGCGGTCAAAGGTTGGTTGAAAACGTCTGTGGCATTAAGGCCACTAATAGTATATTGTCAAGTATATGGCACTATGAGAAAAAAAAAATAGGTAATGTGGAGGATGGAAGCCACTAGATCCTAGATTACCAAATAAAATGAAGACTTTCATGATAATATTTTATCTTTTACTTTTTTACGTTTTACATAGTTTTTTACCTATCATACAATCTTTCTTGCTCCATTTTTATATAGACAAATAAGTATAAAAAGGTAAAAAAATAAGAAATACATACTGCCAATACTAAAATATTATAATAAGGTTGGTCGGTTCACAACAAGTACCTAATGTTAAAAAAAATGTTAAATGAGATGAAATTTTAAATTAATGTATGTTGTGTAAAATATAATGTTTAATGAAATGTTAAATGTAAGGTTTAATGAAATGGTAAATGAATTGTATAGTAAGACATGTATTTTTTTAAGGCGAGTACAGCAATGATAAATTATATAGTAAAAAGAGGTAGATATCGCACTAGCACGCACAAATTGTTGAGGACAAAGTGACACAATTGTTGCACTTTGATAGCTAGCTATCTCTTTCTATCTTATACGTTCCGTATTATCTATCGCTGTCGTAGTTTTAAATTACTCGCAACGATATCTGAACGCCATTCAGTATGAACATTTATTTATTTATTTATTTATTAAAAGGAGAACCAACAGCTAAAATAAGTGAGTAACAATTGTTTAAGCGACACAGAGCCAATTACAGGTTCTCACGAGTAGACACAGAAATAGTAGTAGAAATCTTAAGATCACTAAATAGCAAGCACTATAGTAGTACAAATAAAAGGAATTTAAATAAGCAATACGCACTAAATACACTCAGACACTAGGTTAGGCATTGTTGACAAAGGGAAAATAAAATAGAAATAAAGCACTACGCGCATTTAAAAAAGTTTGCATTCAGCCGAGTACGTACAGAATAGGCTTTGGTGAAAAATGGGTCAAAAGAGAACTCCTTACAAAGAATATTGAAGTCCTTGCTCGCTCGCACTATGTATGAGTTTTGCCTATAGTTGGATGAGGAAAAGGGAATGGAGATAGGTGGATTAAATCTGACTGATCTCTGGGGGACATTGAAATGTAATTTATGCAGGAGATCAGGACAGTCAATCTCGTTATTTATAATTTTTAAAAGAAAAGTGCAATCTGCAAGTCGGCGACGATCTGAAAGTGGCTGTAAATGGAATTTCTTGCAGAGATTTAAGTAATTATCAGAATGATATGGTATACGCAGCCGAAAACAAAGAAAACGGATAAATCTCATTTGAATACTCTCTATACGATTTATGTATTTACCATAACACGGGTTCCAAATTTGTGACGCATAATCAAGGTGACTTCTGACAAAAGAACAATAGAGAATCTTAAGGGTTTTGGCCTTCTTGAAACATCCAGCGAGTCTCATGATAAAACCCAGTGACTTCGAAGCTTTAGCTACTATTTGCTCAATGTGCACGTTAAATAAAAGTTTGGAATCGTGAAAAACTCCTAGGTCGCGAACACCGTCACATCTCTGTAATAGCTGCCCTTTAAGTATATATGTTGTCGGGAGAGGGACTCGTTTCCTGCTGAATGAGATTACTGAACATTTAGCAGGGTTCAAGTCAAGCTTATTAATTAGACAATACTCATCCAATCGCGCTAGGTCACATTGAAGAGCATCCATGTCGTCCTCCGAGGATATTGCAGAGAAAATCTTCATATCATCAGCGAAACATAGTAATTTTGAGTTTAGGAAACATGAGTCGATGTCCCCCACATAAATAATAAAAAGTAACGGACCCAATAAGGAACCCTGAGGAACGCCACTGGGAGCTGAAACCCAGCTCGACATGTAGTTACTGATAACGACAGCTTGAGATCTATTTTTAAGGTATGAGGTAAACCAACGTAGTAGATCACCTCTGATACCATTATTAAGGAGCTTGGTTTTAAGAATATTGTGGTCGATTCTATCGAAAGCCTTACTGTAATCCGTGTAAACCACGTCAACCTGAGCCCCATTATCCATTCTGTCCGTTAAAAAGTCATTGAGCAAAGCCAGATTTGATACAGTTGAACGACCCTTAAGAAAACCGTGCTGAGAAGGGCTAAAAGATTGACACAGTGCTGCATAAACTTGGTCGTAGATGACCCTCTCAAAAATTTTAGCTAATATGCACAGTTTGGAAATAGGTCTGTAATTAATTATTTCATTTTTGTGACCCTTTTTATGTACCGGAGTAATAAAGGCCGACTTCCAGATTTGGGGAACAGAACTTGAAGAGAGCGATTTTTTGAACAAAAGAGATACTGGCAAGGCGATGGTTTTAGCACATCCAATCAGCAATTTAGGTGATAAGTGATCCGGACCAGCAGCTTTAAACGGATCAATTTGGCTAATTAACTTAACTATAACATTTAGATCAATCTCAATCGAGTGAATATCCGAGGGTATTATGGAATTTATAGCAGTTAGAGGACTAAAATTAGGAGACACATCATTGGTAGGGTCCAGAAAAGTAGAATAAAAGTGGGAAGAGAATGCATTACAAATAGACTCAGGAGAGGAAACCGTCACGTCACCATATTTAAGGAAGCTGGGTATAGCATTGGACTTGGACCGCTGCTTCACAAAGCTCCAGAAGCGTTTAGGATTTTTTTCGATTGAGGCTTCGGTTTCACCTAAATAGTTGGCGTAGCAATCTGCTTCTATTAACCCGCTCACGTAAATGCTTAAAGGTTGCCTCATCAGAAAGTCTGCCATAGGTCTTAAATTTGCGGAGATATTTAGCCTTCTCTTTAATCAACCGTTTAAGTGCCGGGCTGTACCAAATAGGGTATGAGCTGTAAGAAACTGTCTTGGCGGGAACAAACTTATTCTGAAGGTCCGCTATAGTAGCATAGAAGTAGTTTACGGCATCATTGAGCGACATATCCAAAAATACGTTAGCCCAGTCAATAGCTGCTATTTCCCTGTTAATGGCCGCAAAGTCAGCCTTACCATAAAGGTACCGAGTAAACGGGGCGGGAGTTAAGTAAGTGTACTCAGCAAAGTTCACGTCGATACAGAGTGCCGGATGATACTTATCAATAGGTGATAAAGGTACCAAGCATTCACACACCGATACCATTTCATTACATAGAACTAAATCAAGAATTCTACCAAATTCGTTTAACACTCCATTATATTGATTCAACCCCAAAACACGCAATTCATCTGTAAGTGTGTACTCATCATAACTACTAATATTCACAGGTAATAATGTGTTGTCATTTAATTGCCACACAATTCCACTCAGGTTAAAATCGCCAATAATTAAGTAATTGTCAGTTGGATTGTTTAACACTGTGCTACTTAAGCTATGGAGAAAGTTTGACAGCTGGTCGGAAAAAGAATTGCCACGGTTCTGTTTACACAGGTAGATGACACAAACATTTAATTTAAAGTAATTTCTTGTGCTAGGCTGACGTACACTCAAAGTCACCCACAAGTCTTCGGCTGTGGAATGAAATAATGGTTGGGGGACCGCGGAAATACACTTACGAACAGCTACCAAGACTCCACCTCCACGAGACTGACCTGTTAGATCATAATCCCGGTCGCGACGCCACACAATTGAAGCGTGGGAATATGGAACCCTAATAGGTTTGAACAAAATTCACCAACACTTTCATAAAAATAATTTATTAAAAATAGGTCGCGGATTTCTAAGGCCCGTCATAGGTTTTTCCTTCCGACATATGGAGGTAGGCGCGTCAAGTACTGCCCTGGCTTGCGCGTAGCTGTATGGACGCTGGAGCCGAGGAGCAGGATGCAGGACCCGCAGGGTAGGTGGTAGCGGTGCCGGATGCCCGTAGAGGCGTCGCCGTCGTTGGATGCCGGATGCCGGTGGAACCGACTCGTCAGTTGCGAGTGTCGGCACCAGGAGACGCAGCAACGGCACACACGGGTTAACCCCGGAGGAAGAAAATCCCGAACTTTGGTCCCTGGAATTTATGTCCAGTGGTAAGCGTAGGGTTCTCTGCTTATCCTTTCCTGACGGTGACCACAGCAGCGTAAGCGCAAGCGTAGGGATGGGTACTATTGCGCTTAGGGCGTATGTGTGTAGAGGTCACCTTCAGAAGCGGAGTTTACAGAGAAAAAAGAAAAGAGGAAAAAAAAAGGTGTGAAGCACTTTTAAATTAATATTTACACATACCTACATAAAACATTGATGTAGCAATTAAGGTTTGAGTACAATAGTAGCTAAAATGATGTCTATGAAAAAGATGATGAAATAATTTTGCACATCATTGACCTTGACATGACATTTAGAAACAAGCACTGCGTGAATTTGTCAACACTTAGCCACTTACCCGATATGGGGAATTACACACTGAAGTTATGGTTCCTTTATAGAACTTTTTAAAAAGTAAAATTATTAAAAAAAGTTTTGGAAATTATCAGTAGTCCAATCAAAGTATAATTCGCGAGGCTGCGCATATGTCGTCTAATATGTGTGTAGACTGACCGCGCGTAAAATGCCCACTCGCCTCTGCAGGCATGCGAGCGTGGTCGACGCTCGCGGCGCGCGGAGAATGATGGAGTGGGAAAAAAACTGGTTTTAGGAACGCGAGCGAGTGAGACAAAAGTACAGGCGCGATCAGGTGATTTGGTCGGCTGGTAAACGATATTAAAATGACTTCTGTTTTATTTGTTTACGTTTTATCAATTATGAACTAACAACGTTACAATACCCCCGCGCGCAATCAAGGATTTTTGTCATCTCTTAAAATGAATAAAAATCCGCATCAAGAACTTGAGTTACTATAGGTTTACCTTTTATAAGTCATCTTTCATACTTCTCGCTAACATAAACTAGCAGCAGTTATTGTATTCTAACGATACCAACATAACTGACGCACTATAACATAAAAATATAGGTATCTTGTTTTTCTCTAACTAGATACCTTACCAATAAGTGTTCCAATAGAAGGTGGAATATATGCGAGAGGGAATGCAAATCTTGATTCGTAAAATCAAAACCAAATGTGAAAAATTCAAAATAATATATATCGAAATATAGAGGAGAGAAAAAGAAATGCTATTTGATTTTATTTTTGATAATAAGGTACTAGGTATAGGGTAGTTTTTAATTCTAAGAGTTATTGTTATATTTAGAGTAAGCAATTTATGTAAGTTACTATTAGACTAGACTTGTGTACGTAAGCCTTATTGTGGCCTTCCTGAAAAGGGTAACACATTGCCCATAGTCTTCCTTAAATTTATCATCACATGGAATGCGGCTAAGCCGGAGATATAAATGATTAAGGAAATTTTGAGTACGCAGCAATGTATTGCAGTAATGACGTCGATTCTAAAATGACGTTAACCTTCTCAAGAACATCCAGCACACCATTCAGGTCGTGCGTTAGTTCAAGAGACTAGTGTGAATTTCCTCTGTAGGAAATAATAGTCCACACTTAGTTACTAGTTTGCGCAACTCCTGCACTGTGGCAGCTGGTGATTCACCCTTAATAGCAACTTCATACTCGGACTTCTGAAGTGACGTGAACTTCACGGGATAAGCCATTATAACAATAATTTAAATTGATAGCAAAGAGGAAAAAAAAAGAAAACTTTTTTTTTTTAGAAGTGTGGGTAAGTGTTGAACAATTCCGTATAGTGAAAAAACAAATAAGTACTAAATACTCCGTCTGTTACAATTTTAAGTTAAATTTAAGTAACGTATTGTTGTTTTTTCCACGTATGTAAAGCTAGCAAAAAAAACTAAGAAATTTGGTAACTAAAAATAATAAATAAAAAAATGCAAAATAATAAAATTTGCAACTAATGTGTACGCAGAATTAAATAAAACTAGCTAGAGTGAGAAAAAAAACTTTGTTAAAAAGAAAACTTTTTTTCTGACCGTACCCAAGAATTAAGCAACGTCAATAAGTAACGGTTAAAAGATATTGAGTTCAAAATTTAATGTAATGTAAAAAAAAAATTTGCAACTTATATCGTGCGCTGACTGTACAACAAGACAGTTACAAGTTTTTGAGCATGACTGTACTTAATAAGTACTCCAAAACTTAATAAATTACTGTAACGTACACTTTAGTTACGATGCAACAAAAAAACAAGAAAAGCGTAAAAAATAAAAAAAATGTTTTGCAACTGGTGTGAGGGTACAAGTAAATTACAAAAAGATTGAAAATTGATCTAACGATTCTAATTTAGGCGTTTAACAGTAATAAATTCACAAAGATTAAAATAATACAAAACTAAATTTAATCACCCTGTATACAAAACCAAAAAAAAAAAATGTAGACACTTTACAGTAATTTAAGTGTCGACATAAGACAAAGATGAGAATGTCTATAAGTTAGCCAGTACTTACACCCGGCACTCAAACCCTTCAACCAGCACACAGCAAAAACTGCTTACCGGAAGAAAAAACAGGAATGAGGGTAGTACTTCCCCGGGGCGAGCCGTTACTATAAGCTCTACTACTACAAAATGTTGAATACACGGTATTCAAGAAAAAAAATAAAAAAAACTAAGTCCGCACCCGGTATATAAAAAACACCCTGTATATCAGGCAAATTAAAAACAAAACTAAACTTAACTCTTCACACCAGTTGCTGCACACGAAATAAAAAAAAAGAACAAAGCGTTATTACAAAAAACAACGAAACACAAAACACACAAAACACCGAAAAACACCACTACCTCCATAAAACAGAAAAAAAAACGTATGACCATAAAAAAACCACGATATGGGCGCCAATGAAGCGTGGGAATATGGAACCCTAATAGGTTTGAACAAAATTCACCAACACTTTCATAAAAATAATTTATTAAAAATAGGCCGCGGATTTCTAAGGCCCGTCATAGGTTTTTCCTTCCGACATATGGAGGTAGGCGCGTCAAGTACTGCCCTGGCTTGCGCGTAGCTGTATGGACGCTGGAGCCGAGGAGCAGGATGCAGGACCCGCAGGGTAGGTGGTAGCGGTGCCGGATGCCCGTAGAGGCGTCGCCGTCGTTGGATGCCGGATGCCGGTGGAACCGACTCGTCAGTTGCGAGTGTCGGCACCAGGAGACGCAGCAACGGCACACACGGGTTAACCCCGGAGGAAGAAAATCCCGAACTTTGGTCCCTGGAATTTATGTCCAGTGGTAAGCGTAGGGTTCTCTGCTTATCCTTTCCTGACGGTGACCACAGCAGCGTAAGCGCAAGCGTAGGGATGGGTACTATTGCGCTTAGGGCGTATGTGTGTAGAGGTCACCTTCAGAAGCGGAGTTTACAGAGAAAAAAGAAAAGAGGGAAAAAAAAGGTGTGAAGCACTTTTAAATTAATATTTACACATACCTACATAAAACATTGATGTAGCAATTAAGGTTTGAGTACAATAGTAGCTAAAATGATGTCTATGAAAAAGATGATGAAATAATTTTGCACATCATTGACCTTGACATGACATTTAGAAACAAGCACTGCGTGAATTTGTCAACACTTAGCCACTTACCCGATATGGGGAATTACACACTGAAGTTATGGTTCCTTTATAGAACTTTTTAAAAAGTAAAATTATTAAAAAAAGTTTTGGAAATTATCAGTAGTCCAATCAAAGTATAATTCGCGAGGCTGCGCATATGTCGTCTAATATGTGTGTAGACTGACCGCGCGTAAAATGCCCACTCGCCTCTGCAGGCATGCGAGCGTGGTCGACGCTCGCGGCGCGCGGAGAATGATGGAGTGGGAAAAAAAACTGGTTTTAGGAACGCGAGCGAGTGAGACAAAAGTACAGGCGCGATCAGGTGATTTGGTCGGCTGGTAAACGATATTAAAATGACTTCTGTTTTATTTGTTTACGTTTTATCAATTATGAACTAACAACGTTACACAATGTATTGATCACCAAATAACTCAGAGTTCGAAATGCCGTCAACTAACCAAGTTTCCGTTAAAACAATCACATCATATGAGCATAAACACAGTTGGCGAAAGAAGGATTCAGTTTTGGTACGGAGCCCACGAACATTCTGATAATAAACATGCAGTTTCCTATTGTCGTTTAAAGCCATTCATAAATAACACTAGTTGTAGCAGCATAATTAACATCACAATAACAACCACTAAGATAACAAAACGCTAAATGACTCATGAATGCAGTATTCGAGACAATATTTACGGATAATAGATGATCACGGTTCTTGAGATATGTAAAATACAAAATAATAACTAATAATCCAACAAGTAGGGTAAATAGGCATAAAAACAAGTTAAACGGCACAAAAAACGCAGTAAAATCACAGGTAAATGTGCGAGTAAGTAAGCAGTAATTAGATTCAATAATAAGTGCGAGCGAGATAAGCATAGATTGCGATGTTCTAATGAATAGATCAGCGCGATAAGAGAAACAAAAGGCCCATATTATGTGAATACAAAAGCGAGGTGTCTTAGCTTCGAGTACGTCAGAGATGCCAAACCTTTTATAAACGTTTAAAAGATAAACAGTTGCGACTGTTAGTACATAATAATAATAAAAAAAAAATTTAGCGTATCTTAGCGCTCTTTCGTAAACATAGCGTATCTTCTTTATAATATCATTGGAGTACAGGAGCTAAATTAGCAACTCTATTTGTGGTGGTTCAAACTTCGTTTTAAATACTGTTAGAATAAGGTTCTAATCAGCTTGCACTACAAAGTGGTTATTACCTCAGTCATTGCGGGCCGAATAATGCGAAATGAGTGGTTTTTTGCGATTTACAAAAAATCTATTGATTGGACTAAAAAAGTAATACACTGTAATGCTTACATGCTTAAATATTGCTTGTAGAATTATTTGCCAAAAAATCAGAATGATCGCATGTATTTTAGTATGGTTTTTACTCGATAAAAGAAATTTTAAGAGATAAGTTCGTGTTTTTTTTTTTAATCGAATAAAGTTAGTTGTATTATGTTTTCAAAACACTATCGTACTATAAGTTGGTGCCAGTTAAGATCGGAATAGAGGTCATTAACACCTACCTACCAAGTTTTCGATCACAAAGCGATAACGACACTTACTAGTTACCTAAATCGACCAATAAGCGATACTATACTACATCGCTAGAGTATCATAATACCAGTCGGCTAGACATACAGGGGTTGAGAATCTTGTGTTGTTCCAATTCGAATTTATTATTATTTTTTGCTAGAAAACTAATTTTATGCTTATAAATTTACGTGTGACGTAAACGCCCCCGCATCGTGACCATAATGTGCTGCACACCTGACGCGATGACCTCGTAAAGCGAAAACGGCATAAGATCAGAATTATATTTTTTTGTGATGAGATAGTTTTTGTGATGTCATAATTATATTTAGATACTTATGGTTTTTCCGTCATGGGTGTCGTTTTCATGGTTTTCGGGGTCGTTGATTACGAAAATGAGCTCAAAATGAAAATCCAAGATGGCGTCCAAGATTTTTTTGGTTTTTTCGTCATGGATGTCGTTTTCATGGTTTTCGGGGTCGTTGATTACGAAAATGAGCTCAAAATGAAAATCCAAGATGGCGTCCAAGATTTTTTTGGTTTTTTCGTCATGGATATCGTTTTCATGGTTTTTGGGGTCGTTGATAACGAAAATGAGTTCAAAATGAAAATCCAAGATGGCGTCTAGGATTTTTTTTGGTATTTTTCGTCATGGGTGTCGTTTTCATGGTTTTAGGGGTCCCTGAATATGAAAATGAGATCCAAACGAAAATCCTAGATGACGCCGAGGAAAATTTTTGGTTTTTTAATCATGGGTGTCGTTTTCATGGTTTTCGGGGTCGTTGATAACGAAATGAGGTTAAAATGAAAAACCAAGATGGCGGCAAAAAATGTTTTTCTGTTATGGCCGTCGTTTTCATGGTTAATGTCTCCATGCTGTCTTTCGCGCAAAAGTCTCAGATCCTAATTTTAAGATGTATATTAATATATTTACTTTATTAAAATTGTCTCAGTAAGTTAAAATAGTGTTGAAAACGAAAATAAAGTATTTAAATCAATTAATTTTGTAGGGTACGTTTGCTCGATTTCTTATTTTTTTGGGTTGTGCACTGCGTTATGTATGTGGGACACTGTGGATGTATTATGAGACTCAAGCGATATCAGTTTTGCGACAGGTTTGTGCGGATGGAGCGACAGTATCGCTAATATTTAGATATCGGGATGAAAGTCGGAGCAATGACCTCTATTCCGATGTTAACTGGCACCAACTATAGCATATATCCTGAAGAATATCATATATTTTTCTGGTTTTGTTTATTGCAGTGAATCATATGCTTTTTTGCATTATAAAACTTGCGTTTAGCCCATGTAGTCGCCAAACGCTAAATAAATTATGTCACTATGGCAGAGTGTCTCAAACTCGGTCACTGTTACAGCTACATCCTGAACGTGCCCCTTGAAGGCGCCAACGACACGTCATCAGCCATAGTGTACGCGTGGATCGGGAATAATAGCGATGCCGACTCCGCGAGACTCATTGAGCAAATCGCAGAAGAAAAGTTCAACAACCCATGGGTCAGCTTACAGGTAATTACAGTTATATATTCTACTAGCGTCTCGCCCGTGCTTCGAAATGAAATGATGTTTATTTTGCAAGTAGGTTTTACAAACACTTTTACACGTCATTTTTTAAAACTAGATGGGGCCGGTGTTTCGTACCTGACTACTTTGAGAAGAAACAGCCGAAACAAACTCAGAGGTCATAGTCTCTTTTGAAGTGCAGACATAATCTTGCTCAATTCACATGAGGACTATGCAGATTAGTGTCTGAGATGGTCTTTTGAAGAAAGAACCACACAGATTTGAGTGGACCTGTCCACTCAAATTTGTGTGTCTTCGCACTATCTATCAAGCTGGAACCATCAACATCATCAATCAACATCTTGCCCTTTATTTGTGGTCGGCGCAGCATGTCTTCTTCCATACCTCTATTAATCATCATCCCGTCAGACACCTCCTTTCTTGCCATATCATAATCATAACCTTTATTTGCCAAAAGAATAACAAACAAAAAAAAAACAAATACTCCAACCCCCCCCCCCCCCCCAACCTTACAAAAAAAAAATCGGAGCAGTCTTTGGGGACTGCCGATAGAAGTGAAAACAAAAAGTACACAGGCCCCGCCCCAGTCGTAGCACTGGTTATGGCCCGCGCATGCCTATGTGGTGCTACGCCGTAACGGATGCTACGAGTGCTACGAACGGCTACGAAGCGTGACCGCACGTTACATTACGTGACGATGAGTTCAATGTTTTTCCTTCACCCAAAAAGTGCTCAACGCGCCTAAAGAAGTTTTCACTTCAAAAATACACTAGTATTACTAAATACTGGGTGATTAATCCTTTAGCTTCATAGAAACTATTCTATGAAGCTAAAGGATTAATCACCCAATTAGTTACTCATTACACAATAATACATTCTGGTTGTTACGAAACCGAATTCACACTGACCCCCGTACTAGTTATAAACTGTATTACGGTGGGACAGGTTTCCTCGTTCTCAGTTAACAATATTATAATTGCCGATTCGAGAGAAAATAATTAGGATAAGCTACTTTTTAAATATTACAAATCATAACTGTGGGTAAAATGTATCAAACAGTCAAATTGTTGTTCACTGAGTTTTTTTAATTTGTAGGTAGTAGCGTAAATTCACATAGTATATGCAAAATTTCAAAATATCATTCTTTATACAGTCTATCCATCGTTTCTTTGGTCTTCCTCTACTCTTATACCCATCCACATTCATACTCAGAACTTTCCTCACGACATTTTCCTCATCCCTCCGCATCACATGCCCATACTACGACAACCGATTAGCACACAATTTTCAGTCACCGGCGTCAAGCTGGAACCAACCATACACATTTACAAAATTTCATTGAAATAGGTGGATTTGGAAATTAGCGGATACGAACATAGTGACACGTGATTTTTATATATTACATTGAATTTGCTATCTTGAGACCGTCTTCAGACTGAGTGTAGGCGTTGACGGCACGTTGTCGTTACGTAAAGTGCGTTCCCGGCCGTTTAGCAAAACAAAAAGCTGTTCTATGATGAAAGAGATAAAAAATTTCATAGAGAAGAGACAAAGAGAAATAGAGATTACGACATTTTTTTGGGAATGTTTCGTCAGTGTAAGAGACACACAATAATATCAGTGTTCTGTTTGCTTGTACTGAACCTACTACATGTTTCCACAGCGTCTTTGCCCGACGAACGAGTTAAGAAAAACGCCTAATGCGAAGTCACAGAAAACTTTTTTTATTAATTCAAATAGATAACAGTTTCTTGAGTCCCCCTTTCATGCCTTTCATGCACAACCACCTGCAACTTGCAGGACTTAAAACGAAGCCAACATTTAGGCTGTGCAGGTGGCTACATACTGGTCGGATAACATTTGCAATTATTATCCTTTTTCAAAGAAAAAAAAAATGTGAACAATTAAAATAACATGATGACAAAAAATATCTAAATTGTCCGTCAGATAGATTTCCAAAAAATATTGGACAAGATTTTTTTCTTTTTTCACATAAACAAATAATGTTCAGTCCATATACAGATATAGTGCTTCGAAAACTCGTGTGACGTTACATTTGAGTAGATTTTTTACTCAAATGTGACGTGACAGCCCCCACTCATGATCTTTGACACGTTTTATCTTCGTCAATTTTTATTAATTTGATAAAACAAAAAACATGTATCCAATATTTTTCGATAATCTAATTGACGGACTAAACAGAATCATATTTTTTTAGTCAGTCAACATCCCTATTGTCCATTCAACAACAGGTTCTCACCGAAGGCAGCGAGCCCGACAACTTCTTCTGGTTCGGCATTGGCGGGCGCAAGCCGTACGACACGGACGCCGACTATCTGAACTACACGCGTCTGTTCCGATGCTCCAACGAGAAGGGATACTTCATCGTCTCCGAGAAATGCACCGACTTCTGTCAAGTAACTCGTTCTATAACAATTTTAGTGCTTTCTATGTCTTGACTTTGAATCAAGCAACTTTCTTGAATAAGCAAGTATAACTAAGTATACAAAAAAAACAACACAGGACATTGATGTATTTTCTTTTTTTGTATAACCGGAGTCGCGTATATGTAATTCATGACATACAGGGTGTAAACAACCTCACAGTGGCGAAGGGTAAATTTTTGTAAGAGGTAAGCCAGAGTACTATTTATTTTTACTATTTTATTATTTGTCTATAAAATACTGACTGAGCCATTTTTCAAAGGGAAGCCGGTAGGAATCGAGTTGTATGGAACCTTCGCCACTGGTCATCACGAAGCCGTCAACCAAGCATTCTGTACATCAGACTAAGTAACTTTACGCAAAAATTATTGCTGGGAAACGACTTTTTTTTTGGGGTGAAAATTCATGTTTTGTGGTAGAATTCAATGTAACGCACTCAAAACATTGCGCTGATGGATGGATTGAATAGTACGGGAGTCGTGGAGGTGTTTAAAGTAAAAATATTACAATTAAAAACTTGTCAAAAAGTTGGAACTTTGACCCCCAATATTTCCGTAATTAGAAGGTTCCCAGGTATGGTGTAGAAAAAAATAAGATCGCAATGATGGGGAGAACAAGTACCGATCGTTAAGAGGTTTTTTACACCCTTTATTTAGTAATGACGTGCAACTCCGGTTACACGAAAACAGTGTAATGTCCATCGTTTTCATAACAGAAGTTTCGCTAGCATGTGTAATTTGTTTTTCTATGATTAAATATTTACATGTAACTCACAAAAACATTTTATATTTTGTCTAGGACGATCTGGCGGATGACGACATTATGATCTTGGATAATGGCGACCAAGTATTCTTATGGCTCGGTGCCAAGTGCTCTGAAGTGGAGATAAAACTGGCTTACAAATCCGCACAGGTAACAAAATATTACAAATCTCAATACTTTTTAAATTATAGGATTCAGTGGGTCATCTATTTTAGCCGTAGAACCGGTGACCGTTAGGGTAGACCTGATCTTGAGTGGACTCTGCGAATCGGCAAGCGTAAGGCTGCGGTTCCATTGAAGCGGAGGGAAGTGCGATTCACCAATCACATGGCAGGAGTGGAGAAGAGATGTGGATTTCAATGAGTGTGGCTCCGCTTCAGTGGAACCGCACCCTAAGAGGGGACGTCCTCAGTTTCGGTAGACGTTCTTTGTGTTGTGGCTGGTAACAGCTGGATGGGACTTGCCGAGAATCGGAGTATTGGAGAGCCTTGTCTGTGACTGTTGTAAAAGTGATTCTTCTCCATAGAGATCTACGCTAGGGAATGGGCAACTACAGTACTTTCACAGTTTTTAGCTAAATTTAATTTTCATCTTTGTTTCGACAATTCAAATGTGCCTGTAACTGGCCTGCTTGAAATAAATGCTTTGATTTTTGACAATGTAATGACTATGGAATCAAAATAATGTTTATTTCACCATGCCCTAGGTATACATCCAACACATGAAGTCAATGCAGCCTGATAACCCACGCAAACTCTTCCTGACCCTGAAGAACAAAGAGTCACGACGGTTCACCAAGTGCTTCCATGGCTGGGGAGAGCACAAGAGGCCCCCAGAGTAACCACCACAGCAATCTGCATTTGCCAACGACTAGCTAGTAACCATTAGATGTCTGTACCTAGTTTCCTATGATTCATTTTTAGTTACGTAAGTAAAATTGAAGCACACTTTTTTAATAAAAAGACATGAGAAATAATATTTCCTACATCACATTGGAATTGCAATTGGTCCCTGCGTATTATGGTTATGTTGATATTGTCATTAGAATCATATTGTAACATCGAAACAGTATTGATTAGTTTGTAAGTCTGTCAAATTGTATTGGTGACCCTAATAAAGCTATTTTGATGAAACTTGTTGTTGAACACAATTTACAGACAGTAATTTTATTGATATGTGCAATACTGATTACTGAGTATTACTTGTTAAATAATTGACGAATTTTAGTATTTACATTATGTGCTTCCAGATAAATACATTGTAGGGAGTATAATTTTGATACAAATTCTACCACTGCTCAAATCCAAGTCACTGTTTTTCTGGTATGTTCAATATCTTGTCTGTTTTCTATTGTATCAATGAATAAGTAGCAAATATTACTTTCATCTCTTTCTTCCAAGCATTGTCCCAACTTATGTCTCTCTCTTCAGTAGTAATTGTTGCAGTGCTAGAATATGTTGTGGTTTATCAAAAATGAAAGACTGAATCATGCCATTATCTCATTTATTTGAACTTTCATCTATAAAATATTAAGCACAAGTGTGATGAGATTACACAAAATGATTATTGCTACATTTGTGAGAGTAACGTTTGACTAGATAAGCAGAGATTGCCTTGTGTGTTACTCCTGTGACAAATGAAACATGCATTTTATTCACAATGCATTTATTATGACATGATTTATTTTGAATTAGCTTGATTGATTTAGCTGTATATAGTATGCTGTTTATTATCTTACGATCATAATTATGATAATACACTGTATTTATGTAAATCATGTAAATAAGAGATATTTATAATATAATAAAATCCATAAATTAAAACAAAATTCCTAAGTATTGTACAATGCTTTTTTGATGTTGAGCACAAAATTTTAATGTTTTTGTAACAATCCATAGAATAAAATATAACAACAAATGTGAGCCTTATTATTTAGATTTATATTAAACCCGCGTGAAGTTACATTATCTGAAACAAATTAAGGTATTTGTATAATCATAACAGGAAATAATATTAAAATTAGGTATAACAATAACTCTTAGGATTTGCTATTAAGTTTCCTCCATTGTAGATAGGTTTGTTAGTTTTCACAGAAACTTGAGATAAGAACACTTCTTGGTCTTGTTAATGTTGATAACTAGATGATAATTTACTCTAGTAGTATGAGGAAATGGTTCTACCTGAAATGATTATTTAGTCATCATCGTCGTCGTCGTCAGAGGGAACAAACAGTTCGTTCTCCTCCAGAAAATTGGCTATGTTTTTACTAATAGCTGCCCCTATGAGCAAGCCTGGCACTACGGCCAATACTAAACCCAGGAGACCACCCGGACTCTTCTCTGGCTCTGGGAGTATAGCACCAGTCGGGGTAGTCGTAGCGGTCCTCCTTTGAATGACGTTCTCATGTCTCGGCAGATTTCTAGATTGCGCTATCAATCGGGATAACCGAAATATAGCCATTTTGTTCACAATTAAATGCGTTGAGTGATTTTTGCTCGATTATTTTTAGCCAGCTGCAACAGCTAGTATTTTGAGTTTTTGACACTGACAGTGACATAAATTGACAATGGCAACACACAGTGATCCCAGATTACATAACGTCTTGGGCGTGTCTTTTCAGGCTGACTTGCTCTGGTGCTTAAAAACATTCACATGATTGTTTTAAAACATGTCTCAATAAAATCTATATCAGACAATCATGTTTTTATGTACAGACGCTAGCACATAAAGCTACTACGCTAGCTGCAAAGTTGAAAAATCTAACAATATTCATTACAGTTTCGGGTAGCTTGATGGGCTGGCGTCTGTACTATTTAATACAAGAAAGTGGCAGCAAATCTCGTCACTGTTGCGAGATTTGCTGCCACTCAATTTCGCATTTTAATAGAGATGTAAGGGTGAGTGTAGAAGGTTCCAAAATTTTCTGGAGTTCTCCAAGACGTTCATCCGATCAATTTTGAGTGCGTTGAACAATCTCTGCTGGTTGATGGGCCTCAGAAGAAGGTGCGATAACATTATCACAATTCACGGATTTAGGTTTTTTAGGGATTCAAGGATTTAGGTCGAAATAACCTAAATCCTCTGCAGTCAAGAATAAGGCATCATTGATTGTGTTGACTTTTTAAACAAAAATCGAACACGTTTAGCATGAACTTATAATTGCCAGGGTAAAAATATAAATAAAATGTCTATCTGGTTTCGAAAATAATAAATTCTGTTCACATTTTATGCAAATGTGAACTGATTTTTTTTTTTTTTGACGTGACAACGTCTTATAAATTGGTTTGCCGGGTGACACTTCAAGAAACTGGGTAACGCTCCGCTCACGTTATGCGCTTACAATGAGAGCGAGTGAGAGGCACGCGTCCCGCCTAAGAGCGAGAGAGACAGACATAAAAAGTTTATTTTACCACTCAAAGTCGTTGTCACGTAAAACTTTCGCCCGTATACCGACTTTACAGGCAACCAATTTTTTTTATAATCAAAATCCAAACTAGAAACAACAAGAAACTAAAAATGCAAGCATTTATGTATTTTATCTATACGAACTTACTAGCAACCAATGATATTCTAATCTAGCAACTCTGCGAATTGCAAAATGTCAACTTGATCTGAAACGAAATGAACAAAAATTTTAACATAATTTATTTATATTTAACGAAAACTGTTTTTCTTATGAGAAAATGAATGTGACGTTAATCAGTTTAGAAGCTTTGATTTGTAAGTATTTTTGTATGATATATCCAGTGTTTTACCAAGTTTTCCTACATAATGAGAATGTATTTGTTGTTCGTTTGCTTAGTAAAAGCTACACATGAATCTCTGCCATGTCCGGATGCTGCGGCGTTGGAGGCGTTTTGCGCGGTGATGCGGGACAATGCGGAGGGCCCGCAGCTGGCGGCGCAGTCCCTGGCAGCCCGCATACACACTCCGAACGCTCGCGAAGCGCTACTTGCTCTCTCAATGCTAGATCGTTGCATGCGACGTTGTGATGCCGGTTTCCACGCCGAAGTTGGCAAATTCCGATTCCTCAATGAAATGATTAAGTTAGTTTCACCTAAATATTTTGCTGATCGAACTTCCTCTGAAGTGCGGACAATGGTAAGAACACTTTTTGGAAAACTTTATTTGTTAAAAATTTAAATATTTTGCTGTAAATCTATGAACATATGTTAACTCACTATATCTGATCATTGTAGAAATACTAAGATCAACAAGATTATTAGCCTAACTGCTTCTACAATAATTCTTGATTATACCTAATAAGCATTTGTTCTTTTTGAAAAGTATACCAAAACAACATGATAAAATATTAAATAATTTGAATTATCTCTGAACTGTTGGCATTTCGAGTCTAAGTCAACTATTTTTATCCTCATTCACACATTCAATAAAAAATTTAAAAGCCATGTACTTTTGCCTTGTAATACAATCTTTAATCGGGATAATTTTATTATAGGTACTACAACTACTTCATGCTTGGTCAATTGAATATCCAAAGGAATCCAAATTTAAGGTAGCATATGACATGCTTAAGAACCAGGGAGTGGTGAAGGAGACTCCACCTCCTTTACCTCCAGAAGATGCAGTGCCTCCTCGGAACAGGTCCAAAAACGCAATATTTGAGGATGAGGAGAAATCCAAGTTGTTACAAAAGTTACTGCAGAGCAAAAAGCCTGAGGACCTCCAACATGCAAACAGGCTTATAAAGACTATGGTCAGAGAAGTAAGTATACCTGACCTACCTGCCTACCTATATTTGACCTGAACTTACTATAATATATATTTTTTTTTTTTCCGATTTTTTTATTGCAATATATCATTCTAGAAATTCAGCAATATGTTTGATATTGATAACAGGTTTGTACGAAAGCTGTCCAGTGACTGCTCCGTTTATTCTTGTATCGGTGGTACGCAAAGACTAAGCATACTATAATATTATATGCAGATTATTTTACATAGTAGAATGAATATTACAACCTGCAAATGCTCCATGGCGATAAGATATAAAAAAATATTTAGAATTATAATTTTTCCTAAGTTCAAACAGCAAATTAATAGTATGCTGAAAAAGGTAAAGGAAAATAATGTAAATTGTTATTAATACATAGTTTTATATTGCCTAATATTGCTTTCACATCAGCAGTACAGGTAATATCACAATTTACTATTTAATTAAATCATATTATCAGTGTAGGTACATTTCTTCTACTCAATAAGTATTGTTGTTCTATTTGTTCTAAACTCACAAGAAGTAATAATAAATTCTGTGTTCTTTATGACATGACCTCTCCTTTTACGTTTAATTGGGTCAATTGTACTAATCAACGAAACCATTTGATAAGCGGGATGCAACTAAATTAAACTAACTGCGACATGTCCAGTCCATCCATGTCCTAGATGAAAATTCTAGAACGTAATGACATCTGCCATCCTGCATAAGAGATGATTAATTGATTATGGCTATATTGCCCACTCTTTGTCACAGAAAGGTCTGTGTCCCAGCAGTGGACACATTGTAGACTGATTATGAGACAAATCTTAACTGAACGTCATCCACTCTCAGGAGGAACGCCGCAACGAAGAAAGCAGTCGTCGCGCACAAGAAGTGGGCAACGCTTTAGACAGCGCAGAACTGTTAAGAGAACTACTCGCGAACGCTGAAGACGCGTCCCCTGAAGAAGAACAGCTCATCCACGAGCTTCACGTGTCCTGTGGAACTCTAAGACTGGCGCTCCAGCGACTGGCGGCCTCGGAGACGCAGCCCGATAGTCTCAGTGAGTGGACCGGTTTGTTACACCCAATCATTATCATTGTGATGTTTGTAGTGTTTGTTTGACTTTACTTTGTTATTTATTCGTAGTATCAATATTTTTTGCTTTCGTTGAAGACATACCACAAACATGAAACAAAGAAATGTAGTCAACTCATAGTTTAGCAAAGAAATTGTGATGTTGCTTTAGGAGAGTGAATTTGCAACTAAACAAGTATTTTGACTATTGAATTGATCTTGCTGGTGAGAAACACAGTCATACCAGATTGTATCAACCATTCAGTAAATATTTAACAGAAGTAGTCAATTAACTGGTTAGTTAGTCTCAATTTTATCGGTTTAGTGTTTAGACCCTATTACTGTCGACACGGTGTGAAGAAAATTGACTTCATAATCATCATGCATCTTGTTGCCCTTGTCCCATATACCTATTACTTGGTTTCGGAGCAAAACGTTTTTTTCTTTAGTCAGCCGTCACACATCTTTTTTCTTTTGGACATTGACTTTTAGAAGTGTGAAAATGTTTAATATGGTCTAAAACCATGTGCTGAAGTCATGGCAATACTTTTCGCCATACCGCATCATCGCATGTACCTAGTTTGTACCGAAAATCAATGACCCGAGTAGTTTCTACACTAATCCAGGTGAACATAATAATGCGTGTCATTGTATGTTGTACTGATAAGCTTCGCCTGACTAGTTACTGTTATCTCGAAGCTCTGTTGTTTGAGAGATTATGTGTTCCTTGATACTCTGCTGGCTACATAATGCGCTGTAAAAATACCTGAAACACTTGATCGTAAGAGTGTTAAAGCTATCTGTCGTGTAGAAAAAGCTAAATTACGATAGTTCATGTCATAAACCCACGCCTGTAATCCCTGAAGAGTTAGACAGTCCCTATAGAGTACAACTCATATTTCGCCACATGGTACACCCATATTTCGCCACATGGTACACCCATATTTCGCCACATGGTACATCCATATTTCGCCACATGGTACACCCATATTTCGCCACATGGTACACCCATATTTCGCCACATGGTACACCCATATTTCGCCACATGGTACATCCATATTTCGCCACATGGTACACCCATATTCCGCCACATAGTTCATAAGGTGCTTTTAGGATTAGCTAGTCAGCACGTTTTGTAGTTGGGCTGACCACCTAAGGTGTAGGTTACGGAGACTCTTATAATGTATTCGTAGTTACCGCTTGTAGCCGAAATTTACGAGTGAGCACTTTCATCACCCATTTAGGACTTTTTTATTTCCATTCAGTGAGATCAGATAGCAAGTCGCTCGATGTGAAATACAGCTGCATTCAGTTAGACTGAAAGCCGACCCCAATGTAGTTGGGAAAAGGCTAGGCAGATGATGTTACTTTTTCCATTATCAGTGACCACGTTAATCGCAACACGCGCGTATTACGGCGAGAGACTTTACTTTCTTGTAACGCAAAGTAACTAGGCGAACCAGGGGTCTACTCTCTAAGCACGAAACCCGTAGTTTCAGCCGAAATTACGGGCGTTTCCTACTCCGTATCATTTACGAACTTATGATACGATAAGGGCCCGAACTAAAAGTTAATGACAACTCGATTGGTCATCTGTCTTTACTCCCGATGTGTTTTCAAAACTCATAGATCCGAGAATATTAGGCAGTAGGTAATTCATTTCAAAGTATAAAGCCTCTTTCTGACAGGTCCCGTATCTTCGTTGACGGACTTAGAGAGTAGGCCCCCCAGCAACCAGGCGAACGCTGCTTTACGTTAGTACTTGAAAGTCGTCACACCTTTCTACTACGCTTTTCGCTTTTTCCGCTTTACTTTGAAGAATGATGGGCGGAGTTTGAGGATACAGTGATTGAACACAAATGCTTACAAATTATGATACTGCGAACTGCTTGTTCATGCATTACTTAAGAACGAATACATAGTGTTTATGTACTTGTGCGTACCAGATTCTGTGGTTTAACTTCTGACAGCAACCGCCTTATTGCAGAGAAAATGAACTTTACTGTGATTTTGAGTGTAGCAAAACCAGATCACGGTTTGGGTGACGACACGGTTCACATCGGTGTACTGTAATTTGCAGAACCACCACAACGACGGCGAAAGATACGACTATGTAGCGTAATTCCGGTTTAGATTATTTCGGAATGCGATAGGGGCTCGATGAATCTGTTTTAGCCGATCAAGTATCACCACATTTATTGCATTTAGGTACACGCTCTCCAAACGCGTCGTCCGAACCTCACCGACCGCGACGTGAATGACGTATTTCCCTGTAATTGCATGAAAAAAAAAAATCTGACCTCAAGATATTTCCACGTTGTCGATTAGTGTCGGCCACTCCCCAATTATTACAGACTTGACCTCCTTTTTGGCTACGCCGTAATAGGGTGTAATGAGTCATTTACCGCGAAAACCAAATGCACCCAAGGTCCTCATTATTATTTCATTTCAATCTTAACATTTTATTTGCCAATTCCAGATGACATCTTACACGCTAGCGAAGTTCTAGACGAGGTCTTCGAAAAATATGACGCATATTCTAAGTTTACAAAGGAAAAGAAGAAGCAAAATAATGTCAAAGGAACAACCACTGAGGGACAAGCATCCAATAGTGAAAGTTTACTGGACTTCGCGGGCAATGTCGGGAAGGGAGATGGTACTGCGGTTAAAAGTGGCGTTGCAAAGAATACAGCCATCGACGAGCTTGGGGACATATTCTCGAGTGGAAGCGATCCAAATATTGTTGAGCCGTTGAAACCTGTTAGTTTGATGCCTAGTGGTAAGATAATTTTTAATAGAATTGTACATACATATCAAATAAAAGCAGCGGTCCTTTCACTGTACAAGGCAAGTTCAAAATTATGTAAACCAGTTTTAATCACCATATACTTCTTTTTTTTTTCAGAAGATGTGGATCTATTAGGAGGAGAAAAACCAAATAAAGCAGAAGGTTGGAATGAATTGGACTCGCTCGGCGAACAACTCATAAAGCAATCTCTACCTGATCATGTGAAACGTCTCGAAAGTTTCAATGGGTAATTAGGACTTAACAGCAAACATGTGATAATACCAGTAAGAAAAAGTAACACACATTTTTTATTTCAGTAAAACAACAAAGAAAATACCAATGAACGCGTTAGCGTCACCCTTACACGAGCTTCCTCCACCGACAAACGGCGCCCTATTCGACCTAGACTTCTTTACCAAAAAAACAGAGGAACAACCTAAACCGACACCCGAGCTACCCAAGCTTACTAGCAAGTCTTCCCCACCAGACGACCTCATCGTAGACATCACAGATGGACCTAGCACTTCGAACATAAACCTAAGCAGTACGACTGACTCCCCCATAGAAACCATACTGGACTTTAGTATATCTTTAAACGACGCCAAATCTAAAAACACATCCCCAACAGAAAGTGTTGAATCTAGTTCTACCGAAGAAAAGAGAGAAAAGACTAAAAGTGAAGTTAAACCGCTGACGGATATAGATGTGTCCCTTTCTAACGTAACGCCGGGCAATGTTCCTCCCAGGACGATATTTGAAGAAGAGAACGGTCTAACAGTAGTGTTACACTTTTGTAAAGACAAGCCGAGGCCTGATGTCAACGTGATCGTTATATCGACAACGAACAAAAATAAGAAACCTATTCTAGATTTTAGGTTTCAGGGTGTGGTTCCTAAGGTATTTTTGTTTTTTATAACCACAAAGCATCATTTTTTAGCTGATCAAGTCTTGATCTTGTCCTTATCCTAGTGGGTTGGCGCAGCTTTTTATTCCATACATCTACCTTAAAACAGTGAGAGATTGAGTGAGTCTTGAGTGTATCTCTTACTAAAGTAACAAAAACTCTCATTCCTCACTTTCTATCAGACGTCGAGGTCCAAGCATGCTCATCAAGCAATATTTTATTGTAAACCGATTGTGTGTCCCGGCAGCCGGCAGGCCAAAGCCAAATCTTCCCTACTTCAGCGTGATCAGTTCTGTTTGTGGACGATCTTTAAGAATAGAATCGGGATCGTCACACCATCTTCAGGGCCTGCCATATTACCGTTTGCTGCTGTCTGGGACCCGCTGTGTGCTTACTTAGCGTATAGTTAGTTTAGTGCAATACAATTTTTGCCAGCCGTGAGATTTGCGAGCAATTTGAGATTTGACACGCAATAAAAGTTACTTATCAAATTCTCTTTTCATTTCCAGTGTTGCAAAGTCCGTCTCCTAACGCCATCTGGTACGACTCTACCGCAGTACAACCCGTTCCTACCACCGCCCGCCATCACACAGGTCATGTTGCTCGGCCGGCCTGCGCCCGCGCCGCCCGTCGACCTGCGCTTCGTCATCTCCTACACCTGTGACGACGACGCGTGCTCAGAGATAGGGGATGTCAAAGAACTACCACTAGATCATGTATAGTGTTCTTAGGAACTTGATTATCAATTAAAATTGTACAGTTACTGGATGTAAATGTGGCACTTCGAATTTTGGGAAGTGTTTAGCTTCAATGACTATCTCTAACTGAACGTGATCAGCATAATTATTTAAACCGCGTTAAACGTGGTCGCTCACAATGGGCCTTATCAGAAGGCTTAAAGGTCAATGGAGAGGGCTATGCTCGGAGTTTCCTTGCGTGATCCAATCAGAAATGAAGGCATCCACAAGAGAACCAAGGTCACCGAAGTAGCCCGAAGAATTGCCAAACTTAAGGGCCTATACTACCTCAAATGGCTTAGCATGATCCTCCGTTACGCCTAAAATACTGCAGCATTAATTTTGAAATAAATATATGGTAAAGTTGAGGATTAATGTTAAGTCCTATATTTGGCGAAAACACGATTCCAAAAAAAATTCTCGATACTAAAAATCCCAAAGTTACCTCTAAACTGAACAATAAACCACTGGCAATCATAAATTACTTCAAATTAGATCATTAAACTTTTTATACAAAAATTTCAAATTCAAATTTTTCATTTTTTTTTTTTTCAATTTCAATTTTTTTTTTTTTTTTTTCAAATATCTATTGAGTGGACTAAAAAAATAGATAATGGTGCCGATTCCCTTGTTTACAAACTAAACCAAATTTAAGTTCAGTGCATCTTTTTCTTTCTATTTCATTAAGAAAAGGACAGAAGATAAATTTTAGTTATGTTCTGTCAAATTAATCAGCGCCATACAAGTTTTAGACGTGATTAAAAAGTTGACTACTAAAATTACATCAAATTACGTCAGGTGCTGACTAATTTGACAGGATTAAACTAATATTTATCTTCTGTCCTTTTCATAATGAAATAGAAAGAAAAAGATGCATTCAACTTAAATTTAGTTCAGTTTGTGAACAAGGGAATCGGCACCAATATTATCATCTATTTTTTTAGTCCACTCAATAGATTTTTTTTAAATCGCACAAAACCACTAATTTCGCACTATTCGGCCGCAGTGACTGACGTATCAACCACTTTGTAGTGCAAGCTGATTAGAACTTTATTCTAACAGTATTTCAAACGAAGTTTGAACTACCAAGTATAGAGTTGCTAATTTGAGGTAGTATAGGCTCTTAAGTGGCAGTGGGCAGGGCACATTGCTCGCAGAACGGATGGCCGATGGGGCCGAAAAGTTCTGGAGTGGCGACCGCGAATCAGAAGACGATGTGTTGGAAGATATCCCACTAGGTGGACCGATGGCCTGGTGAAGGTTGCGGGAATCCGTTGGATGCGAGTCGCACGGGACCGGTCAATGTGGCGACACTTGGGGGAGGCCTATGTCCAGCAGTGGACGTCTTTCGGCTGAAATGATGATGATGAAATAGTGTCTGTCAGTGTCATTATTGTCTAGGTAGATATTTTAATCGCGTTCAGTTTGATCGGTAAAATTCGCCTGAAGCTAACTGTGTCATATTAAGCCCCGGGTACTGTACTCAATTATTGGTCGCTGAATGCTTACTTATTATTTACCGTGTTATATGCGCTTGTGAAGGTGATACATATA
Source organism: Xestia xanthographa (assembly GCA_905147715.2). Taxonomy (NCBI): domain Eukaryota; kingdom Metazoa; phylum Arthropoda; class Insecta; order Lepidoptera; family Noctuidae; genus Xestia; species Xestia xanthographa. The sequence goes on along the minus strand of LR990649.1, from coordinate 9,875,277 downwards.
AAAATTTCGATTCTCAAGAGCATCAGTAAATACTAAAAAATACTTTAGGGACTGAGTGAGATTTATAATATTTTATGATTATTGTATAATTGATCGTATAATTGTTTCTAGTCGAGAATTTACTACTGAATTATAATTATCGGAAAAAAGGCATTTATTTAACATTCCAATATATTTACTTTTGTGATTGTGTATTAAATTAGGTCTCATGCATTTTTTAAAGTTGTGATTATACAAAAAGGTGAAAACGTAGGAAAATTTGTAAACATAGCAGTGTTTACTTTGTAAGAAGTGTATAGCACAGTATTATACTAGTATATTATTTTATATAATTGAGCGGTTGATGACGTACTTACTGTGTATTTTATTTTGCAACATATGTACAATTATTAGGATAACGTTTGTGTTCATGCACCCCTGTATACCGTGCAACATACCCAAGGAATAAAATTGATAATTATGTATTTTTAATTTCGAATAAATATATGCTTTATTTAAACCCCCGTTATCTTAGTAATAAGAAAACTAAGCTTCAATGTGTATCATAGACTAATTATTTTTTGTGATTGGCACTAATATCGTATTTATTCAAAAAACAACTGCATTTATAAATAATATTTTATTTGTATAAAATAGTTAATTACAGTATATAACAAGTCATTTACATAGTAAATGCATGGAACACATACGAGGTATGATGTATAGTTGGTGCCAGTTAAGATGAGAATAGCGGTCATTGACCCACCTACATTTGGAATCGTCATCTATTGTGATCTTCAACATTTTTTGTTATGAAAAACGATACATGGTTTATTTGTTTTAGTTCGTACGAAGAGATATTAGGGAAAGGGCAATGACCGCTATTCTCATCTTAACTGGCACCAACTATAGTAAAGAGAAGCATTACTATTGTATTTGTAGTTTTTATATCCTACTCTAAACAGCCGCTAGCTTCCTCCAGTCTACGAAATGCACATGTTGGTGTCGCAGCCAACTAGTTTCTCTTTAGAAACCTAACGTCGGGGTGCCCTAACCTCAAAACACTTTATATTCGCATAAAAACCGTAGTCGACGTAGTCCCGCTTCGAGGGGCTCCTATTTCTGTCCGCAGGGTTTAAAGTTACTGGGCAGGGTTAAAACTAACCTAACATCGAGGTGCTCCAAGTCCTGAACTTAAATGTTTTTTCAGGCCGCTGTAAAGAGGCTAGGATGTAGATTAAATGGCAAATTAAGCTAGTTGGCTGCGAAATTGGTATTTCACAAAGAATGTTCTTTGCGAACCACTAACCTTAGTTTAAAAAAAAATACCCAGTCAGTCAAATTGTTTTTTTTTTTTTATACAGGGTTAGTTATCAAAGACCAGCCAAAATTTAAAATTGATATCAAACCAAAAGTGCATTTTAAATATTGTCGAAAAATACAAAATAAAATAATAGCATTCATTTGAAAATGTCTTACATCATAAACCTAGTGGGAATCAATACACTTGTGTGCGTGCATGCACAGGTGCGTGCATGCACCGCCAAATGTCTGTGTGCTAACTGCTACCTATCTAAGCTGTTGAACTGGATTGTGCTGTTGTAATATCCACACTTGCTTTTTAGTGGTGGATAGGAATTAATTTTTTTTTTTTTATTTTTTTTTTTTTTTTTTAATTGTATCGAAAATATCGATTCTAAACTATTTCTGAAAATTTGGCGGCCGGTCATTGAAAACTAACCCGGTATTGATAAGACTTATTCAAGAATTCTTGCTGAGTATGGCAGATCTGTATGAAATCATATGAAAACTACAAAATATGAAATTATGTAACCTTAACCTAAACGTAATATTTTATTAAACTGTTCATTCATACTCGCATTTGATATACGAGAGAGCTTTTACGACGAACAGACCAACACTAGCGAATATTTACAAATATACAAAAGCTTACAGTAGGTAAGTTATCCAACTAAATAACTACAAACAAAAGGAACATAGAATTGACAGACGTCCTTTGGAAAGTCTTATAAAAATAAGAACTCAATGGCACTAAATAAAATGCATTTCAAGCACTACAATTCAATTACGCAATCACCTCAATTTTGCGCCCACAATGTGTCTTTTTATATATATAAAAAAAAACCGGCCAAGTGCGAGTCGGACTCACGCATGAAAGGTTCCGTACCATCGGAGTAGGGGAACCTCCTTTAATTTTTAACCCTTATGTTCCCAGCCGTGCCCGACCGGGCACGGTGCATTGTTATTTTAATTGTGTCTGTAATTTCGGTTATCTAAGTAATATTTGTTATTATTTGTCGTTATAGCCGCAACAGAAATACATCATAATAATATGTGAAAATTTCAACTGTCTAGCTATCGCGGTTTATGAGATACAGCCTTGTGACAGACAGACGGACAATAATAGGGTCCCGTTTTTACCCATAGGGTACGTAACCCTAAAAAGCAGTGAAATGTTGACGAAAAAGAAGAAGAATGTACAATATTCTTAACTTTACTATTCATAGTTAGTCTAAACAGCTTGATCCCTGAAGGCGAGCGCGGTGATCGCCTTCTGATGCCCACAGTATTCTCTTTCTAATGTACCTTTCTCCACATCCCAAAGACGCGCGTAGCTGTCCGAAGAACCTTGAAACAAAAAAACAATATAATTATTGTCGCCAAAAATACTAATATTATAAACTTGAAGAGTTTGTTTGTTTGGTTGAACGCGATAATCTCAGGTTGGAATTCAAAAAATCTTTTTTTGTTAGATAGTCCATTTATTGAGGAAAGTTATAGGCTATTTATCAATGCTTAATATCTAGCTAAAGTTCACAATAGTTAAGGCGTACAAAAGCTGAAACCCTGAGTCCTAAACTAGGAAAACCTGTGACTTAAGAGTCAGAAACGACATCAACAGAAGTAACATCACGCTACGACCAATAGGAGCGGAGCATACATGAAAAATGTTGCAAAAACAGGGAAAATGTATTCCTTTTGTGAGCTTTTAGCAGACGAAGTTGCGTGGGTCAGCTAGTCAACAATATTTTTACATATGCAAGATTTTACTATCGCATCAAGATGGGTACTTTGCTCGATTCTCGGCAAGTCTCGAGCTAAGTGGCGTGTAATTGGAGGAGCAGTGGACTGTTGTAGTATGATTTTATGATGATGATAGATCTTTCGATTTGTGACAAAACAGGAGGTGAATTCTTTGTCAAGCCAGTAACAAATAAGGATGACTTACCAGTAAAGAGGTATCGTGAGTCGATGCTAAAGGCTGCATCCCACACCCAGCGTTGCGTGTCATTGCGCAGCTCGCGCAGCAGCGACCAGTCGCTCGTGCGCCATACCTTCGCCGAGCAGTCGCCGGATGTCGTCACCAGCATGCTGAAGAATAACCAGGTCCGTATAATATTGTTACGTTCGTACTCGTACCTACAACAAGTAGGTACGTAGGACGAGTTACAAATGATGTAGGTACATGGGATGTCTTTTAAAAGTAATTTGCGAATAAATTACTTTTAAAAGACATCAGGAAGTTGTCATTGTAATTGCGACCGTACGCCGAGGGCATAAAGTACCTACTTATTTATTTTGTACAAGTTGTGGAAGGACAATGACCCACTATGTCATTGTCTAGAACAATTCGAGTAAGTCGTGGATCTTTCTCGAAGGTTCGGTCGCCATACCAATAGACTACATGTTTGATGTTTGCGTGGCAGGCAGTCTGATTTTGGATACACAACGAAGTGAACTAGAAGTGCGATATCTAAGCGAATAGTGATCAGTAGTGTATTTGTGATTAAGTTTTAAGTGTTTTGTGATTATTAAAAGTTATTTGTTGTTTAATCGGTAGTAATTAATTTATCCCATACCCAGCTCGTAACGATATAATAAATCAGCCTTGATACACGGAGGTTTTGAAGATGTACCAACGGAGAAGGCAACTGTGTAACTAATGGTGCTAGCATGGCCAGGGAAAGCAGAAAAGAGGTAGGCATGTGGGGCATGTATGGTAGTGTAATACGATGACTGTAATAGGCGGGAGAACAGCATTCCAAAAAGGTACTCACGTAGAATCAAGACTGAACTTGCACCTAAGTGCATACTTAGTATGTGCAACAATGTGTTTGAGCGGCACGGGGTGCGGGGCAGCGCCGCCTAGCGACCACACGTAGCAGTTGCCCTTGTTGTTCACCGCCGCCATCATCTTGCCTTCCGGATCGATGGCTATATCCTGGATCGACGCTTCAGCTTCTGGTATCTGAAAAAAAGGGATGTAGCAAGATCGCAAGCAGACTAAGAATTGCCGCAACAACGCAATCGTGACTCAACATTATCATACACTCTTTTAAAAACCAACTCCTTTAAATGATTTATCATCTAAAGATCCAAGGTTTTCCATGTCTTCTTCTAAACTTTAAACTTACCAACTGTTCATTCTGATCGGTCCGGAGGTCCCACATGTGTATAATGCCACTCTGATCCCCGACCATGATCTGTGTCTGGTCAGGATGAAGCATAACCGCATTAACAGGCGCCTGTACTTGAAATATCTTCGTGCAACGGAATTGTGGCGCCGCCCTGCACATTGGGTATTTAAAACACATCTTATTTTCACAAAGGCATTTTACCTGTTTTTAGAGCTTGTTTCATTACTATAGTTAATTAGTAATAACATAAAAATAGGCTGGGACCAAGTATGCTTCCTGAAAGAATATCATAATGTTATAAAATTTGATAGGAAGATATAAATATTCAGTCAGCTTTTAAGATTGGAAATGCTGTTGAAATCTTTAAAATAATATAGGATAAAAAGGAGTATCAAATTAATGTTAGTATGATCCAAAAATATTGGTAGAAGACACATTCATAACAATTTCTAGAATCTAATATAGTTTGCAGAGATGTTGTAATTGCTAAGAGATACCTTTTTACCTTGGGTCCCATATCCTAGCTGTCCAGTCTTCACCCCCAGTGTACATCCACTGGTCATTTTTCTAGGAGCATATTAATTATCATTATTTCTCATATAAAACTATTATTGATACAATTTAAAATCCTTGACTTTAGTTATTTTACTTTTTTTGATACTTTTACACTCACTTGAAAGCCAACTCTAGAGACATTCTTTGTGATGCCCTCAAAATTGACAACTGGGTCAGGGTTTGCACTGGCCAAGTCATACATGCGGATGTGTTGGTACCCGCAAGCCGCCACCATCTGTCCTGTTGGAGATATCTCCAGCCCATTCACTTGCTGGAATCACAATTTCAGAAATGAGTACAATACAATTGTGACTCAAGTTATTATAATTAGATATTGGTGTCGATTCTGTTGTGCACAAACTAAACTTAATTTAGGCTATTTCTATCTTTTACTAAAAGGCAGTGCGAGAAAAGGACGGCTATAGCTATGAACTAAGTTAGAGATGTCAAACTAGTTTATTCCTTGCGCTTCACCGTGTTCTTAGTCAACATGTTTTACGTGCACCCTTCATTAGTATGGAAATATTAGTTCCAACTAAATTTGACAGTTCTAAATTACGTCTGTCTCTTTCTTGTTTTATTAGAGAGAAAAAGATAGCAATAGCCTAAATTAAGTTTAGCTTGTGCACAACAGAATTGACACCATTACTACTTAAGATTGGTTTAAAATTATTTCAAAACCAACATGTAACCCATTTTTTAACAATTCCCTCGGAAAAAACGCACCGGCAAAAACTTGTTGCTGTGAAACATCTATCTCTAGGCAGGGGTAAACCAAAAAAACTTTGATTGATCTACATATTCGACACGGTTTACAACAAGTCAGCTGGTCTCAAGGCAAAGAGCGCTGGGTTCGTGATTTTGAGTTTGAATCCAGCATAAGGATTTTCTTTTTGTGAATCGAGTCATTTTGTTTTTGTTTTTTATATTGACTTTTTTTTAAGCATATTACTTGATCTGCCAGGATACAAACTATCCATTGTCGAGTGGGTACTAGTCTGGTTACATTTAACACCAAGGAGTTATGTATTTTAAAAGTTTTTTTACTTATATACATTATATACTTTAAAATAAATAAACCATGGTAACAACCATGCTTTCCTGGACAAACATTTGACTTCTGACCCAATAAATGGTCCAGTTTAGTGAATCTTTTACTCAAAGCATGATACTGACCTTTTTCTCTAAAGCCAGTGTTCTGCATTGATCTTAATAGTTAAAAAGGAAAGTAATTAAGTAAATAGAAATCATACAGAATCAGGATGTTGCATAGTGCGCAGACAGACGCCGCTGTGTGCCTGCCACAGTTTGATTGTGTGGTCGTAGCCACCTGTCACCAGCGCCACCGCAGATCCGGCGCCGCCGCTGCCATCCCCAGACATGTCTGGACTAATCACACACTACTTATTAATAATTAGCAATATGTGACCCTATAAATTAGTACCTTAACCTCAACTACCTTTTCAGTAAATTCCCAAAACAGTTAAAAGGTTGACGTATAATTCCTGAATTCTATGAGAAAAAAATAATTTCTGGTTTACAATATTAGAAGTATTAATTCGCAGATTTCACTGGTAATTCTTGTTTATTTATTTGAGAATGTACATGACATGCACCACCACCACAAGTCACAACACAACATACTTTGACCAACTTTGACATGACTGACAGCTCAATCTGACAGACAATTCAGACAGCAGTAGTTGCCAGTATAATAATGTAGTCTTTGGCGGTAGTAGACAGAGTAGAATATTAGAAGACACCATGAAGACACACACACAGCATTTTACACTTGACATTTGACTAATGACACTATTAAAGCTGCTTTACACCGCCGGGGCAACACTGTGCGGCATTGCAGCATGCTACATAATGAGGCGTGCGTCATCTTGTGGTATTCTATAATGGCTGCTTTACACCTGGGGCAACATTGTGCGGCATTGTAGCATGCTACAAGGCCGCCTCGCGCCTCCTACAATCATTTAAAATGTCGCACATTGTGGCAATAATCGTGCGGCTAGGCAACAACTTTCGTCGTGTGGCAGACTGTCGCAGCCAGTCGCAGCTTCTATCCAAACACAATGAATTCCATGCCACATTTTTGGTGCGTCATACAGTACGATGGTTTGAAAATTATATAAGCACGATGTTGCCTCGGCGTAAAATAGGCTGCCGCATACCGAAATGAGGGATTTTCTTTTTAGCTCTTCCCTAGTCGCTGGATAGATGGCGCTAGGAGTAAGTATGATAATGCAAGGAACGGAGCCTAAAAAAACTGATTTTAACAAAGCGCGAGAAATGTTGGTTATATTCGGAAGGTTAAGCAAATGAAAGTGTCAGTCAACGAGAGTATGCGACGTGACACAATATTTTTTTTTTCAAGCGTTTTGGCTTTGGCATAGTAAGTTAAACGCCATCTTTAGAGTTCTTGGAAACTAAGTTTTTTTTTAAACCTCAAAAGGAAAACCTCTCATTACCGCATATGTTGGTTATTTGTAGCATACCACAAAATGACGCACGCCACATTATGCAGCATGCTGCAAAGCCGCGCAGTGTCGCCCCGGTGTAAAGCAGCCTTAAATACTCAATTTAAGCGGTAATTGCAAGTAATAATTAATAATTAATTGTTCGTAAGGTGGCGGCCCCGACTTACTGTTCAGTAAGTCGTGGGTTCGAACCCTGGCAGGCGTATTACTTTGTGTAATTTATTTCATCACCACTGCTCTCAAAATGGTGAAGGAAAACATCGTGAGGAAACCGGCATGTCCAGCTAGAACCAAAACATTCGAAGACATGTGACATCTACCAACCCGCACTGGGCCCGCGTGGTGGATTATAGCCCATTCCCTCTCATAGAGAGGAGGCCTGTGTCCCAGCAGTGGGAACATTAATAGGCGGATGATGATGATAAGCTTATGTTAATAACATGCTTTGTTTGTTTTAGGTGTTTCTGTAAGCACAGTGCGCAGAATTGTGCAAAACGGCGGGAAATTCTCGACCAGCTATACACAGAAAGGGTCGTCCCTCATAATATATATTTGAGTGAACTTGTAGTTTTATTACTAGTACCAAATCTATTTATTATCTACGAGGAACTTATTGAAAGCAATTAATTAATAAACATACATAAAATAATTATTTTTTCATTATTTATTAGACCAATAATACTAATCAAGTATCAAGATCAGCTAGGTCGTACTAACTGGGTTGCCACCTGAGCGATCGCAGCGCCCTCATTTATTTTCTACTCTTTTGTGTCGCACTGTAAGGTGAATGCTTCAGGGTAGCCCGCGAAATTCAAATTTTCTTACGTTTTTTGCTATTTGCAGGCCAGTGCTAGGTTGTATCTTGATTAAATATTGTTTGCGACTGTAAGACGTTTAGCCTGGGCAATGAATGATTGTGGTTGGAAAAGTTGAAAGCAGAAAATCTGACTTATGAACTTTGTTTGGACTAGTTAGAAGATAAACATACTGGTGCCGATTCTCTTGTCACAAATATCTCTAAACTAGACTAAAAATCACTAAAATTTAGTTTGTTCCTGTCAAACGACGTTTCCCATTCTGAAATTGATTGACATTGATTGAGTGACATGACATAAACAGATTATAGTTTGGCAGCACTAAGTTACTCAATTTGGTGCAAATGGCTATATCTCTATGCTATTTTGCTATTCTGAAATTGACGTTTTTCACCTAAAATTAAGATTGTCAAACTAAATCAGACTATTTTTAATCGCGATTAAAAAGGTGTGGAATAAAATTAGTTGTCATGAACTAAAATTTTCAAAGTACATTTCTCTCGTATTTCTTGAGAATTTGGATAATTTTGAGGTCAATAAGGAAGCACAACGTGATTGCAGTTGTTGTCGATTCGGCAGAAAGGTAAATGTAGTGTTACTTTATTAAATAGGATACAAACAAAATGTATGAAAATTTACCCAAGGGATTTTTGTACTGAACATGTATTGCACTTGTTATTAGTTGGAAAAGAAGTAGATAAATTCATTTCTCATACTTAAAGCCACTTCCAGGTTCTGTGTGAAATAACAATTTTTTTGAAACTTTCAAGAAAGAATTATAATAGATTTTTTTTTTGTGTTCTTTGATATTTATCTTTTCTTAATTTATAGATTAGAAGCGTATGATCGAAACCAGAACTTTGGTGCCGACTGCTACGTCCAAGACGACATCATATACCAGTGTCCACCCTGTGATACATTCAGTGATATAAATGCGGATTCTCTCACTTCCCATCATAACCAGACGGGCAATCCAGGAATATTTTAACAGGTACATGAATACATTTGTTGGTCAAATTTTTAGAAAGCTCTCCATACTATCAGTGAGTAAATAGAAAATACTGTTTCATTTGATCACAGTATCTGAATATAATTTTTTGTTATTTGTTTGCAGCTGTAACACTCAGCCTAAAGGACAGCATTTATATGAATATCTGGCGATTTTCATCTTTTGACCACCCACTTTACCTCCAATGGCATTTACACCTATTTACAAGACCAGCGTAAAGAAATATGCTCAAATTCAAGAACAGCTATATTGCTCCTGCAAACAATACTGTATTTTTGTCATTTACACTTTTAAGGAAAGAACTTGAAGGAAAAATGACCAACGGAATGTGAATGGACTTAAGGTAATATTTATTAGGCGAGATGATGCTTATTTGAATGATATGTTAACTCATTTAATTAACTTTTGTACATCATTTTGAACCTGCTATTCTAAACAAATATAATGTATAAGGATTATTTGAAAATAATAAAAAGGCAAAATTAAAAGCACTCTTTTATTTAATACTCTTCATAGTACAATCTCCAAAATTAGACACACCATTAGACTTATTGTTGAGTAAACTAACAGAATTTTTTTATAGGATTCAAAACCTGTGTAAAACTTTATGGATTTATCATCCTCTTTGTATCTTTAATATACCCGTAGACATACTCTGAGTACTTTTAGATAAAAATTTAGATGCACTGTTTCTTCACTGTTGTTTAATTACTTCTTCTTTGAGACATGGAAGTAACACTACTGGTTGAAGGTTGCGGTTCTACTTCAAAACTTTACTGAAATAGTTTTTTCTGCCTTTTCTCATAACGATGCTGTTGATCGAGGACGGCTGGATTTTCTGGTTTAGCTTCAGTGAAACAGAATACCGATGGTACAGCTGTCTTTTTATGGAACTTGGCTTGAGCTTCTGAAATGATAAAAACCATTTAACTTTTTTGTTATCTACCAAAAATGACACAATACACAAATTAGTAAGTAATGCTCAAAACTATGTAATGTCACTGTGTTAGCTCACCTTTAAACTTTGAAATGCCGTGCGATAACACGCCTTGAATTCTATAATGCGTGAGGCAGACTCCCATTGTTTTTTGAGTTTTCTTTCCTTATGAAACTAATGAACTCCCCTATTTTTACAATTTAACGCGCTACATTGAGGCATTATTACAATAATTGCGGCAATTATTGAATACAAACAAAAACGATTGAAGAAATCCAATAATCCATACGATTTGACAGCTCCTATGTCAAAGCAAGGTATCGGTATGCTCGTAGTAAGTGCCCATGGCTGAGCAGTTACAATATTTTTTTAAATCTATTGGTTGATTGATTAATTCATTATAAATTTGGGTTAATCTTTTGTTTGTTTGAGGTTTCAAGCTAACAAAAAATTAATCGAAAGGATATTTTTTGTTTTTTAACATCAAAAATTCTAACTAGTTAATTGAAGTGGCTACATCGCAAAAACGAACTGTTCTAATTATAAAATACATTTTTTCAGACCTCTAATTTTGAGAAAAATCGTTTATATTTATGTGTGAATTTACACTTTTGTCTAGTTAAAACGAACAAACCTTTTCCAAACATCAAGGATAATAAAACGAACACACTGGAAAAAAAGTAAACCTAAACTTGACAATGTCACTGTCAGATATTGACTGACAGTGTCAGTCATTAGTGTCATTACTCGGGTTATTTTTTGCAATTCAGATCATTTTCGTTCACTTTCATTCAGCGGTTGTATATGGTCTACTGCAATCTTAGTCTATGGTTTACTCAACTTGGTGTATGTCAAACTCGATTTTAAATGTGTCAAAACTTTATCTAAGTTTAGAGAATCTTGTTTTCAGAATAACTTAACAAAACCAACTAACTAAAAATAAGAAATTTTAGTTTTAGTTTAGGTTAGTTCGGTGTACAAGAGAATCGGCACCAATAAGGTGGAACGAAGTTTATAGTGGTCGGATTTTCATGGGATTTTTTTATTGAGTTCCTAGAGGGGTGGAGAAGAAAGTTAAGAAAGAAAATTTCGACGCTCGCAACTTTCTTTTTTTTTTAATTTTCTTTGAATTTTTTTTTTTTCGTTTATAACTTCAAATTCGACGAATTCATAATGCCGATTCTCTTGTACACCGAACTAACCTAAACTAAAACTAAAATTTCTTATTTTTAGTTAGTTGGTTTTGCTAGGTTATTCTGAAAACAAGATTCTCTAAACTTAAATAAAGTTTTGACACACTTAAATTCGAGTTTGACGGTCACCAAGTTGAGTAAACCATAGACTAAGATTGCACTAGAGCTTAAACGAAAATGAATGAAAGTGAACGAAAATGATCTGAATTGCAAAAAAAAACCTGAGTAATGACACTAATGACTGACACTTTCAGTCAATATCTGACAGTGACATTGTCAAGTTACTTTTTTCGGTGTGTTCGCTTTATTAACCATGATGTTTGGAAAAGGTTTGTTCGTTTTAACTAGTAATAGGTGTAAATTCACACATAAATAAAAACGACTTTTCTCAAAATTGGAGGTCTTTAAAAATGTATTTTATAATTAGTACAGTTCGTTTTTGTCTATCCACTTAGTTATATTATCCTGGTTAAAATGTTTGATTATAAATAACCATTTTTGGACATCATGTCCATATGATTGAATTTTTGTTTGCTTGAAATCTCAAACAAACAAAAAATCAACCCAAATTTATAAATAATAATCAATCAACCGATAGGTTTTTAAAAATAATAAAAAATTAAACTCCTTTGCCACGGGGACTTAATACGACCATACCTTGTTACTTTGAATTATGAGCTGTCAAATCGTATGGATTTCTTCAATCGTTTTTGTATAACGTTTTAATTGCCGCAGTTATTGTAATAATGCCTTAATGTAGCGAGTTAAATTGTAAAAATAGGGGAGTTCATTAGTTTCCTAAGGAAAGCAAACTCAAAAAACAATGGGAGTCTGCCTTACGCAATAAAAAAATTCAAGTAAAGTTTTTACCGCACGTTTGTGTGGAGTGTATTTCATAGTATACAGGTGAGTTAATACAGTAACATAGCATACTTTGCATTACTTACTAATTTGTGTCATTCTTGGTAGGTAAGTAACAATAAGTTAACCTAAGTGGTTTCTTAATCATTTCAGAAAGACAGCGGTCCATCGGTATTCTGTTTCACTGAAGCTAAACCAGAAAATCCAGCCTCGAACGACAGCATCGTTATTAGAAAAGAAGGCAGAAAAAACTATTTCAGGAAAGTTTTGAAATAGAACCGCAACCTTCAACCAGTAGTTTTACTTCCATGTATACAACAGCATTAGAAAAGGTGTCGAAGAAGAAGTTAAGGATAAACTATCCATTACTGGACATGAGTTTCGATGTTCATATTTTTTTTGTAGATAGTACACTTAGTTAGAAAGCTTTTCACAAAATTTCAATACGCGGCCGCCCATGGTTTTCGAGATTTAATTCTCTAAAGTTCTATACAAATACGAACTTAACACACCGATTTCCATTAATAGACAAAACTTTCGAAGTTCATATTTTTTTTGTAGATAATACACATAAATAGAAAGCTTTTCACAAATTTTCAATACGCGGACGCCCACGGTTTACGAGATTTAATTATTTATAGTTTCTATAAAAATACGAACTAACACACCATTTTCACATTTTAGCACAGATTCACAGATAATCTAGTACTAGTCAGATTTATTATTACAATCGATTATTAAATAATCGATTATTTTTTCTTAGCCAAAAAAATCGATTATAAATAAATCGGTTAAAAAATAATCAATTATTTTATAATAATCGATTTTTTCCTAATTTGTCAAATATGATCTAAAATAAACGCCAAAAATATTATACTATTCAATGATTAATCGAGTTTTGTAATAATTAAACAAACTAGTTTTGCCTAGGCCGACTTGGGGCACCCCGACACGGATAGATTAGGTTAGAAGGGTATGGCGGGGTCGAATGAGCGAGCGAAGCGAGCGAATAGACCCCGCCATACCCTTCGTGGTTATTTTTTTATTAACCATTCAGAAGTAGGAGCCCCGCGAAGCGGGGCTCCGTCGACCGGGTCTCCCTCGACTCGGATGCAAAAGCATAATAGTTCAATTTATATAATTTGTTTTTCTCAAGATCGATGCGTCGCCTTACATGGGAGTGGTGTCAGGGTACAGGGGGCACCTCCCCCCTCTCTCCTTCTGCTAAACGATACTAAATTTTTATTCTAAATAACTAAATAGTGCTATTCTAACCTCAAAACTTTAACCATGGATATCTCCATAACCATGGGGCTCCGCGGGGTGGGGGTGGTACAGGGGGTACCTCCTCCCCCCCTCCCCTCCCTCCTCCTCCCCACCCCTTAAATCGATGTCCAGTAATGGATATTTTAACCGAAGTTAACGCATTAAACAACAGTGAAGACGAATGTATACAGTGCACCTAAGTGTTTATCTAAAAGTATTCAAATTGACCACGAGTATGTCTACGGGTCTATTACTAGATACAAAGAGGATGATAAATCCATAAAGTTTTACACAGGTTTCGAATCCTATAAAAAAATTCAGTTAGTTTACTCAACTCTAAGTGTAATGAAGAATCTAATTGTGGAGAGTGTATTATGAAAAATATTAAATAAAAGAGTACTTTTAATTCTGCTTTTTTACTATTTTCAAATAGTGTTTAAACATATATTTATTTAGAATTGCAGGTTCTAAATGATGTACATAAAAGTTAATTAAATGAGTTAACATTTCATTAAAATATGAATCATCTCGCCTTCATGTCCTTTTGTAATTTTTCCTATATGTTCTTTCCTTAGAAGCGTAAATGACAAAATTACAGTATTGTTAGCGGGAGTAATATAGCTGTCCTTGATTGATTGCTTTACACTGGTCTCGTAAATAAGTGTAAATGCCATCAGAGGTAAAGCGGGTGGTCAAAAGATGGCGATATTCATATAAATGCTGTCCTTTGTTTGTGTTACAGCTGAAAACAAATAACAAAAAATTATATTCAGAAGCTTTATTTATTATACTGTGATCAGATGAAATAGTATTTTCTTTATAATCACTGTTAGTATGGAGAGCTTTCTAAAAATTTGACCAACAAATGTATTCATTCACCTATGAACATATTCTTGGATTGCCTGTCTGGTGATGGGAAGTGGAGAATCCGCATTTATATCACTGAATGTATCACAGGGTGGACACTGGTATACGATGTCGTCTTGGCCCATGCAGTCGGTACCAAAGTTCTGGTTTCGATCATACGCATCTAATCTATAAATTAAAACAAGATAATTAGCCAAAGAACACAAAATAATCTAACCTAAAATATTTTTATTCTTTCTTGAAAGTTTCTAAAAAATAGTTATTTCATATTACACAGAACCTGGAAGTGGCTTTGAGTATGAGAAATGAATTTACTACTTTTTTTCCAACTATTAACAAGTGCAATACATGTTCAGTACAAAAATCCCTTGGTAAATTTTCATAAATTTTGTTTGTATCCTATATAATAAAATAACACTACATTTACCTTTCTACCGAATCGACAACAACTGCAATCACGTTGTGCTTCCATAGTGACCTCAAAATTATCCAAACTCTCAAGAAATACGAGAGAAATGTACTTTGAAAATTTTAGTTCATGACAACTAATTTTATTCCACACCTTTTTAATCGCGATTAAAAATAGTCTGATTTAGTTTGACAATCTTAATTTTAGGTGAAAAACGTCAATTTCAGAATAGCAAAATAGCCATTTACACCAAATTGAATAACTTAGTGCTGTCAAACTATAATCTGTTTAAGTCATGTCACTTTAATCAATTTCAGAATGGGAAACGTCGTTTGACAGGAACAAACTAAATTTTAGTGATTTTTAGTCTAGTTTAGAGATATTTGTGACAAGAGAATCGGCACCAGACCAGTTACGGGTGAATGCATCAACTTGGAAGGCTTCAGGATCACATTTCCAGGATACAAACTTTTCACACTTACTGTTTATTCTAGAAGCAAACAAATCTATATCGGGTACCCCAAACCGATTTACTATTTTACTATAAGCTCTTTGAGAGAGCTCCCATGCAATATTAATTTTTCTCGATTCTCTGTCAGCTTCATAGTTGTCTTTGGTATTAATATTTAATTTATATTTCAAGTATTTTTGAAAATTTCCTATTATCTGCCATTATTTCTAAAATATCGAATTTTAAGACTAAGAGTTCTTTTGAAATTGGTAACTGATGCTTTTTCACAGATAACTGGACCAGAAAGTATTAATGAAGACCACTTTCATGAGTGTAGTGACGTTTTTTTTCATTTTTTTTCATATCGTTGTCGATTCATTCGGAAATGTTAGAAAATCATCTTTGCTATAGAAAGCATTTTTTTTCCAAATACTGCAATAAAACTCAATATGCAAATTATTGTCTAGTAACCACATGACAGCAATGGAACAGTTGTACGGGATTTTTTTCAGTGATTGTGCGTTTGTTTTTTTAAATATTAGGTTTGTTATATGTTGAAATATTTAAATAATACACACAACGCCATCTAGTGCTACACTAAGCAACGAGGCTTGTGTCGTGGACACCAGACTCAAACTCAAACTCATCTAACTAACGATACTCCTCATTTTATTAGCTATCTAACGAGGTATAATAACTAGAAAAATATTTAAGGATACTTGTTAAATATTGGTTACTGCTGAAAAAATAAATCATGACAAAAGGGCCTGTAACGCTAAGAAGTAGGAGTGGTATCGGTATTGGTATTAAATTGAGCGCAGAGACCCAAGCTTGCAACTTATCTCAGATAGAAATCGTGAGAAGTGGTTACGTTATAATTACGATAATTTTTGTAAATTTACCAGCGGCCCCATTCCACCTTTTTGTCAGCACTAATCAACCTTTATCGAGTACCTCCAATTTTTTTTTAGTTTTTGTTGTCTATGGACAGCAGATATAATAAGGATATTTTCAGGATAATATTTACGTTGACCGTCATAGAAATATTTTGAGAAAAATGGCCTTCCTTACTTTTATAAAGACGTTTTCCTGATAATTGTGAATACATCTTTATTCACTTCACTCGTAAACATGGTTTTCTTGAATATTTTTACATCCAATTATCTGTGAAAAAGTATGAAATCCTGCAGGCCTATTATGTAACTTTCTGATATCCAGTGACTAACAAGCTTCGGTTGTACACCGAACTTTGTTGACAACCGTGAATGTCATATTTTTGGTATTATGTATCACACTGAATGGATATCACTTTACGGTGATTAACAGCGCGCTTCGCCTAAGCAGTTGACCACTCTATTTTTTATCGACTATTAAGCGGCTAAGTTAAGTAGCGCCCGTTGAGCGTTACGGTACTTGGTTATACGGAACATTTTATAATAAGCGGTTTATATAACATGTGACATTACCGACTTGTTATTGTAAATAAATATGTTTACTTACAAATAACTTCTTTATTTGATAAAGGGACCGATAATGTATGACTTGGAATGTGTTAAGTTGTTGTGCAAGCCTGGATAAATTGTGATAACTCCATTCGATAACCGGCTGTCAACTTTTGGACTGTGAATTTGAATTCTTCGAACCTGGGGAGTATTCCGTTTTAATTTACGTATTAATGTTGATAATTTACATACTATACAGTACACAGACACCGAGCGACGTCCCAGTAAACACCAGCTACGTTTACGTCTGAATTTTGCTTGAAAAATTGTGAACGCAAATTCGAGGACGAAAACTCTTGCCCAGACTTATAACATTCACTACAAACCCTACTTCACACCTTAATATGGTGTCTCTAATACCTATGCTCTAAATATTATAACTAAACCACTTAGTTCATAATTAAAGAACATGTTTAAACTTTTTTCCCACGTAAAACTCATGTTCATATCAATCCTTGAATCTTATCAAAGTAAATGTAAAAATAGCCTTTCCCTAAAGTGTTGACTGTAGCAAGTTTGAGCATATTAAATCAAATTTAAAATTAATAGAAAATTAATTTTAAGTTATTTTTCCATACTTACCTTTATTTTTTCATTTAATATTTTACTCCATTCTAACTTCAAAACTCCTACTTTCTCAAGGTTTTATGAAACATAATATTCTCTTAACATACTCAGCTGTTTCTTGTCACATTTCAGGTGTTGGTTAACGTAATCAGGCAATATGATGACCTGCGAAGCTACGTTCATGACATGAGTGAGAAACTTAAGAGCAGAGCTGACGGAGCTAGATTCATCTAGAAATGAGTGAGCAAGCTACTGCGGGACAGGAAGGAAGTGAAGTTGAAATTTAGTCAATAGTAAACAAAAACACTCAACTGAAGAGCCAGCTTGCAGAACTTCACACCCAACACATAGGACGAGATACTGGACTAGATCACCATCTCCGTCAACTAGTGTCTGGTTTTCAGCAATACCATGACACTCATGACTGAAACGAATATTTGAACTAGAAGCAGAATAATTGTGCAAGGCACATAACACCATTAAAGCCAGCAAAGAGATCACTAACACCAATAACCTGTACAATGAGCTGATTGATGGTTTATCCGGACTGGAGTGCGAGCAGCCCACAATTTGAACCCCACCCAAAGTAGTAATATCATAGTGTATTCTGATGGACTAGGAACCGGTTTTGGATCATCAACCGTTCTAAACATACAGTGTTGGTAGTACGTAATAATTAGTAGTAGTATGTAGTGTAATTCAAATAAATAAAGTTAGTACAGGATTATTATTTGTCTTTTTTTTCCAATATGTTTCACAAAACAAATATACAACATGTATATAGAAAAGTGAAGTTAAGGCTGATGCTCTAGAGTAGCCCGCGAAATTCGAATTTTCTTACGTTTTTTGCAATTTGCAGGCCAGTGCTAGGTTGTATGTTGATTAAAATATTATTCGCGGGTGTAAGACGTATGTAGTTACAGAATTATAATCATCAATACAACCCTTCACGTTCATAAAGGTGTAGAAATAACTTTTTCTGCTTTTTTTTTTGTTTCCTACACCTTTATGAACTTGGAGGGTTGTATTGATAATTTTGATGATTATAATTCTGTAACTACATACGTCTTACAGCTGCGAATAATATTTTAATCAACATACGACCTAACACGGGCCTGCTAATTGCAAAAAACGTAAGAAAATTTGAATTTCGCGGGCTACCCTAGAGCATTCACCTTAAAGTAAGGCCCAGCGCAAAAGTATTACGAGCTACTAATAAAACTATTTATCTCTAATTAATTAATTAAGCCTTTTCATTTATAACTACAAGGATCTTTTGGCGCGTGGCTGAAATCAGAACTAACGATACCATTCCGATTAGTTTATTAGCAACTAATATTTATTAAAGCAATAGTAATTATTGTCTATGCCTTTAATACTCATCGGTTTGTATGTTGTCTACTTTATTTGTCTATGTCATCTGTCACTCCTCTTCTCTTTGACCTGTGAACGTGTACGCACATAATTTATTAAGTTGATTGCATTTTATATTATCAAAGTGATCCATTGTATTAATAAGCATCAAGTATCGATAATAAGTTGGATGTATAAGACGATCGATTCATGTAATATATTTTGGAAGAATATACGTCGTCTATCGTGCTGGCTGGTTTCATTTCTCAAGCTGTCACCATCACCATACTGCTGTAAAGGTTCGAATCCCCACGGGTTCCTCATCGGTGCCAGGCTTGTGCACCAAAAGGTTATTGGCCCAGGAGTTTTGCTGACAGAAACTGAGGAATCAGTTGCCGATAGCTCACAGTAAGAATTATTTTTTCTAACCTCCAAAATATGCCTGAAGACGTGCACGTGGACGCGATGCCGCCGCAGCCAGCTTGCACAGCGACGCTGCTACCGCCTGCTAGTTCTTTCGGTACGCAGATCGAACGCTTGGAAGGCGCACGCAACTATTATGCGTGGAAGTTTGCTTCTCGCATGTCATTGATGCACGATGGATTGTAGGATCTGGTGGTGAACGGAGCGACGGAGGGTGACGCTCGTGACCAGCGTGCTCTCGCCCGTATATGCCTCGCGATCAAGCCTAGCATGTACCAATATGTAAGAACCGCAAAGAATGCTAAGGAAGCTTGGAAAAATCTCGCTGATGTATTTGAAGACTCTGGACTGGTTCGCCGAGTTTTGCTACTACGACAGTTACATCGGGTAGATTATAGCAATTTTAGTAACATGACTGATTACATTGAAGCTGTAATGATGTTAGTGCAACAATTGGCAGACATTGGAAAAACAATTGAAGATCAAGAAGTTGCTGAGATTCTCTTAAGCGGACTAACATCTGAATATGATCCGTTAGTGTCTAACTTGGAAACTGTCAACATGACAAGTACGCTCACAAGTGAAGTAGTCAGGGCCCGACTATTACAAGAAGAGACGCGTAGGTCAACAGATGACAATACTGCTTTCGTTACAAAGAAGAGGGATTTCAGAGGCAAATGCCATTATTGCAAGAAGGCTGGCCACATCAAAAGTGATTGTTTCAAGATGAAGCGCGATAAAAAACATCAAGAAAAAGCTTTAATTACTACGGCTTTGATGGCATACCCGAAAGATTGTTGGTTTGTGGATTCTGGATCCAGTGCTCACATGTGTAACAATAGAGACATTTTTATGAACTTTAGACAAAGTTGTAGCAAAATAAAAGTGGCAAATAATGAAGAACTCGAGTGTATTGGCATTGGTGAAGTAAATTTAAATTTCGGTAATAAGCTCCGCAAACTAAGCAATGTTATGCTTGTACCAGAACTTTCCAGCAATTTAATTTCAGTTAGTAGATTAATTGAAAATGGTTATGATGTGACGTTCAGCAGGAAAGGTTGTATCATTACAGATTCAAAGGGTAAAATTATAGCATCTGCTTCTATTGTTAACGGTATGTACAGGTTAAAGGTAACAATGAGTGAGCCTTCGCACAATAGGGTGAACTCTATGTTCTTGCAGGGGCAAGAGACTATGAGTTCCGTAGTTGCTGACCAAGGATTGCCAGTAGATTTGTGGCATAAAAGGCTGGGGCACATAAACTATAGGGATTTATATAGTATGAAGGATAGGGTGTCCAATGGTTTTATGTTTCAGAATCAAGTGGAACATAGCAAATGCATTCCTTGTTTGGAGGGCAAGTTGCCATCCAAACCTTTTGCTAAAGGACCAAGCAAAGTTGCAGGTGAGCCGTTAGCCCTAATCCATTCTGATGTGTGTGGTCCTTTGCCGATCAGCTGGGGTGGTGCGAAATATCTACTCACTTTCACTGACGATTGTACAAGGAAATCGTTTGGCTACCTGTTGAAGAGAAAATCTGAGGTATGTGACCGTTTTATAGAATTTGTTAATATGGTTAATAGGCAGATGGGTTTACCGGTTAAATGTTTGAGATCTGATAATGGAGGGGAATTTGTAAACAAACAACTTTCTATGTTTATGAAACAGAAGGGTATATTGCATCAAACTACAATTCCATACTGTCCGCAGCAGAATGCAATTTCTGAAAGGCTGAATCGTACTTTAATGAACAAGGTACGGTGTATGCTGCAGCATTCAGGTCTGGACCGGCGTTTTTGGGGAGAAGCGGTGACGACCGCCATATATCTTAAAAATAGATCTCCTACAGCAGCTTTAGGAGGCCGAATTCCAGAGGAAGTGTGGACTAGGTCGAAGCTAGACCTTAGCCATCTTCGTGTTTTTGGCTGTGTGGCGTATGTGAAGGTTCAGAACGTGAATCGCAAGAAATTGGATGCAAAACGTAAGCCATATGTATTTGTGGGATATTCAGAAACTTCTAAAGGTCACAGATTGGCTGACTGTGATGACCCTAGAAAAGTTGTTATGTCTAGAGATGTTGAATTCTTAGAGCAAAGTTTTTATAATTTTAAACATAATGTTAATATTATTAATAATGTGAATTATAATTTTGAGTTTTTTAATGATTTTAATAATATTGACTATGGTAGTGCGAATGACAGTAGCACGGAGTCTACTGACAGGAATGAGAGTACTGTCGACAGCAAAAGTGTGAATGATAGTAACACTGACAGGAATGACAGTACTGTCGATAACAAAAGTGTGAATGATAGTAACACTGACAGGAATGAGAGTACTGTCTATAACAAAAGTGTGAATGATAGTAACACTGACAGGAATGAGAGTACTGTCTATAGCAAAAGTGTGAATGATAATAACACTACTGGCAAGAATGAGAGTATTGCTAAGGATTTTGTAGGGAATGATAGTACCACAAATTTTGATATGAATGACAGTAACATCAATGTTGTGAATGAAAGTAACAACGATCTTGGTTATATCCGAAATGAACATGATTATTCTATGACATTTCCAGGATCAGGAGATGAGGAGAACTACTGCACGGTGAGCGAGAGTGATTCTCTTGTTGACTGTCCTACTGATGACCTGGACTGGTCACCGGTGTCGGACACCGTTCGAGGGGAAGCTGTGACGCAGCTGCTTGCCCCGCCGTCGACATCTATAGGTCGTCCTGTGCGTAGTACACGGTCGGTTCCACCTAAAAGGTATTGTGACACTGATTGGTCACTTATGGTCAATAATGGTTTAGAACCAGCTTCATACAAAGAAGCTATGTCTAGTCGAGAAGCCGATGAGTGGCTGAAGGCTATGAAAGAAGAGTATGATTCATTAATGGTTAACCAAGTGTGGAAATTGGTGGATAGGCCGAAATATAAAAATGTTGTAAAGTGTAAGTGGGTGTACAAAGTTAAAAATGACGCTTCAGGTAATTTTATATGTTATAAAGCACGTTTAGTTGCGAGAGGATTCACACAAAAGGAAGGTGTCGATTTTTATGATACATTCTCGCCTGTTGTACGCCACTCTACAATGAGAATATTATTTAGTTTAGCAAATGAATTTGATTTGAATATTGATCATGTAGATGTAACCACAGCTTTTCTTAATGGTAATCTAAATGAAACTATATACATGGAACAACCTGAAGGTTTCAGTAAAAATGATGAAAAAGTTTGTTTACTGCAAAAGAGTATATATGGATTAAAACAGTCTAGTCGCATGTGGAATGTTCGTATACACAGTGTTTTATGTAATATTGGCTTAATTCAAAGTAAAAGTGAACCTTGTGTATACTACATGATGTCACAAAATGATTTTATGATTGTAGCTCTTTATGTCGATGACTGCTATTTGTTTTATCGTAAAGATAGCCAGTGTAAAAAGAAATTCATAGTAGTATTGGAATCAGAATTTAATATTAAAAATCTAGGTCAAATACAAAGCTATCTTGGAGTACGCGTGACTAGGGATAGGAAAAATAAAACATTAACTTTGGATCAGTCTGTTTATATAAAGAGTATATTAAAAAGATATAATATGGTAGACTGTAAAGCTGTATCTACTCCCATGGTTCCCAGTAACAAATTGTTAAAAGAAGATGAATGTTTGAATGACGAACAGTATCAGTACAGACAGTTAATAGGCTCTCTTATGTATCTGTCTGTTTGTACTCGTCCTGATATTGCGTTTGCCTGTAGCCATTTAAGTCAGTTTAATAATTGCTTTGGAAAAACGCATTGGTTGGCTGCTAAGCGTTTGCTACGGTATCTAGCAGGAACAATTAATTGCGGTTTACATTTTGTAAAAAGTAAGGAATTGATATTACATGCATATACAGATGCCGATTGGGCTAATGATTGTTTTGATAGAAAGTCATATACAGGTTATGCAATTAAATTAGGAAATAACATTGTAAATTGGGAATCTAGAAAACAACGGTCTGTGGCCTTAAGTAGTACAGAGGCAGAGTATATGGCAATTGCTGATGTATCTAAAGATCTTTGTTTTGTAAAGCAATTGTTGTCAGAATTAGTACCTAATGTAAAGGTGCACATCATTGTGTTTAATGACAACCAAAGCGCTCATAAGATAATAGAGAATAAGGAAATTAGTCACAAGCGAACAAAACACATTGATGTGCGCTTCCATTTTATTAAAGATTTAGTTTTGAAAGGTTTCATGTCTGTTAAATATTTGTGTACTGAAAAGATGTTTGCAGATGTATTAACAAAGTGTTTGAATTCTAAACAACATAATATGTTTAGGCATGATTTGTGTGTTAGGCCTTGTTAAAACTAATTTTATAGTTGTAGTTACCTAATCAATATGTGTACAATTATTAGGATACTAAATTAAATGATAATATTATTGTTGTGTTTACTAGCATGTGACTTATTGTATATGTAGAGCCATGTGTATGTAGAGCCATGTTGTATGTAGAGCCATGTGTATGTAGAGCCATGTGAATGTAGAGCCATGTGTATGTAGAGTTGATAGTTTTATTGTAACTTTACATAAGTTTTAAAGGCATAAGGGGAAGTATTAAAGCAATAGTAATTATTGTCTATGCCTTTAATACTCATCGGTTTGTATGTTGTCTACTTTATTTGTCTATGTCATCTGTCACTCCTCTTCTCTTTGACCTGTGAACGTGTACGCACATAATTTATTAAGTTGATTGCATTTTATATTATCAAAGTGATCCATTGTATTAATAAGCATCAAGTATCGATAATAAGTTGGATGTATAAGACGATCGATTCATGTAATATATTTTGGAAGAATATACGTCGTCTATCGTGCTGGCTGGTTTCATTTCTCAAGCTGTCACCATCACCATACTGCTGTAAAGGTTCGAATCCCCACGGGTTCCTCATCGGTGCCAGGCTTGTGCACCAAAAATATTAATACAAGAAAATAAATATTTTAGAACATCACAAGCTATCTAAACAATAAAACAACAAAAGACATAATGTTTGCACAGAAATCGGCATAGGTGTATATCACAAAACCTTATAAAACACTACCTATGAGTAACGTCTATCACGATAGCAACTTCACACTCAGTTGTTATCAATTTGATGTCCATTATGCTTACATAGTCGCAATATTAGAAGTATCGATACGAAAGCATCTGTCAAAATGATTTACGGTGAATAACAGCCACGATGTTCACCAATGACGTCATATTTGATCGCGTTTGGTCATACATAATACGAAACTAACCTTTTGACAGTTAATTGATATACACTGAGCCCAGTTGCTATCAATTCGAGCTGTCAACAGAGATACATAATAGCCCTGCTGGTCTTAAAATCCAAAATTTTAAAAATAATTGCAGAAAATAGGACATTTTCAAAAAAATCTTAAAATATTGCATTACATCGACTACAGTGAACAAAGTAACAGACTAAATTAGCATTTAATGGATGCGCACAGGTCACACTATTGCGCTACAATATGAATTCGTCGAATTTGAAGTTGGTCATAAACGAAAAAAAAATATTCTAAAGAAAATAAAAAAAAATAAAAAATTTCGCTAGGCGAAATTTTTTTTTTTTACTCAAACTCAAAGCATTTATTTCAATTAGACCATTACGGCACTTGAAAGTCAAAATTACAAAAAAGAAAATCAAAGCTACAGTCCCAGTCACAAGGCATAATAACTTGAGAAAGTACTGTAGTTGCCCATTCCCTAGCGTAGATCTCTATGGAGAAGAATGGGCAAGAAACTCCATGGACACTCTTTTAAAATCAAAATATTGTTACAAAATCTTGGTTACATCATTCATTTTGAGATTATACATATATGTGAGAACGATGTAGAAAGACGTGCACAATAAGAGCATCCAGAGTGAAAGATTAGATTAAAAATGTATGAATAAAGTAATTAAAATGAACCTTGGCAGCTACTTTCTTCTCCACTCCTTTAAGAACTCAATAAAAAAAGTCCCATGAAAATCCGACCACTATAAACTTCGTTCCACCTTTTGAGTATTTTTTGTCTAATTGCACTCAAATAGTTGGTCCGTGGATTGCTGATCCATCGAGTATCTTCCGTACCTTGGAAAGCACGTTAAAGGCTGCTTTACGCCAGGGCAACACTGTGCTACATTGCGGCATACCACAAGGATCGTGCGGCATGGCAACACCTTGCGTCATGGTGATAAAGTTACTTCATCAGCCATATTCTACGGTATCTTGTCCCCTCGATCAATCGAGTTCGTAGACTAAAACACTCCAATAAAATTTAAAGCACGACGCTTTGAAAATTAGGCACGATGTTGCCTTGGTGTAAAATAGGCTGCTGCATACCGCGATTGCCGCCTAAGTTGGTAATTTGTAGCATACCACATGACGACGCACGCCACAATATGTAGCATGCAGCAATGCCGCACTGTGTTGCCCCGGTGTAAAGCGGCTGTAGGCAGTTGATCCCGGCTGTCATTAGTTTATAAGATCTTTGACAGTCGTTTCAGGTACTGGCCCGAAAGTCTGACGATTGGATTATCGTATTGCCCTTCTTAAATATAGTAGTCTTTGTTAAGTTGTGCAATGACTTTGACCTTGAAAAAATCGTTTCTCGACCTTTATGAACTTGGAGGGTTGTATTGATGGTTTTGATGATTATAATTCTGTAACTACATACGTCTTACAATCGCGTCCAATATTTTAATCAACATACAACCTAGCACTGGCCTGCAATTTGCCAAAAACGTAAGAAAATTTGAATTTCGCGGGCTACCCTAGAGCATCAGCCTTAAAAGTCCTGACCCCTCCGAGGTGAGCCTAAGGGGGGGGGGGGGGCAAAGATGGACCTGTTTTTTGGTTTTTTGCTTATATCTCGAAAACGATGCGTCATATAAAATTTTGTTGTACTACCTAAAACTTAGTAAAATTCTCTACAACTTTGTTTATCACACTTTTTTTCTATCTCCAACATAAAAAAAAAAAAAAATAGCAAAGTTGTAGAGAATTTTATCAGATTTCAGTGTGTAGTACCTACAATTAGTATTCGTGCGACACACCGTTTTCGAGATGCAAACCAAAAACATCGAACGGGACAGAGAATTGGACAAATTTTTAAAAATTGTTCGTTTTTCGGAGCTCATACCAATTCAACGTTAGGAGATAGATAAAAAATTTGAAAAGCAAAGTGGAAGAGAATTTTATGAGGTTTTATTATGTAGTACGGTACAACAAAATTTTATACGACGCATCGTTTTCGAGATATAAGCAAAAAACCAAAGAACGGGACCTTATTTGCCCCCCCCCCCCCCCCCCCCTCGGGCTCACCTCGGAGGGGTCAGGACTTTTAATTGTCTAATTGCACTCGACTAAACTTAAGCAAGCAGTTTCACCTAAAGATCGACCCGAGCAGCTAATATAGCCACGAACTTCTTCAATAGGCTGGCAATACTATCCTTCAATTTGCCAAATTTTGAGATAAAATTGTTAAATTGCATGGAAACATGTGTGCATAACCCTAGCAAAATGTTGTGCATTTGAGAGATGAGACCATAAAAAATAATTAATGTATCATGAGGAGCAATTTGTTTAATAGTAGCAAAATTTGTGTGAATTGTAGTTTTAAAGTTATTTGAGAAAAACATATTTTGCTGGAGTAACGTTAAGAAACGTTATCCTGGCAAAATCGATTTTCAAAAATTCGTTCAGCCCGTAACCAAATACATGATTAGATAGCTTTTGTTGCATAGTAAATGTTTGTAAATAGCAAAATTTGTGTGTGGTATGGTTCTTGAGTTATTTAAGATTTTGCTGCGGTAACGTTTTGGGATTTCCCAGATCTCAAAAACGGCTCAACGCAGAAGATTGAAAAAAATACCAATAAGAGACCTTAATTTGTTTAAATTAGTTTAAACATTAGTTTTTGATTTGGTTGTCGTAAACCAATGGAATTAAATGGTTTCAAAAATCAAATAAAAACGGATTTGCAAGTACACCAAAACACTTATAACCAAATAAACAGCTGTAAAAAATACCCATGGTAGACACGTATCACGTCAAGTAAAATGGATTATGTAACTTTATACGATACGAAGATAAAAACAAAATTGATTAATTTAGACTGGTCGTACTTTAGCGATGAAATACGCAGTTCCCAAAACATTAAGAAACGTGGCATACTTTAAACTAATTAAAAGGATTCATGAACATCAATTCCTGTTAATTTCAGCTTTCAATTACGGCTGTAATGAAAGTTATATCAAAATCAAGAATATGTCAGAAATTCTCTAATAGCCGACCAAATTAAAAAGGTCACGTAAAAGCGGCCGCACCATACGTACGAGTAGTCTTCGCAAATTAGCAACTTAGTGTCCGATGTTTTGTACAGTTAAGCAGAAAAACGTTTTACGTGTAACCGATTTTTTAATGTTCGAAGTGCAGGTACCATAACACACATTTTCTACTAGTTTTCTATTTTATAAATGAAAATCATGTTAATTAACAGTAGTTTAACAATTTAATGGATCATATGTAATTATTTAAAGTCAAGTAACTTTAAAAGGGTAAGTAATAATCTCAGTAAATAATTTATAGTGTGATTTTGATTGACGATGCGTGGTTCACACGTTGATCACCTGTAACTGTCACATGTAATGTTGAAATAACCACTAAGTTATACGTTACAAAGCTCATGTTTAAATGCCATACTGTGAGTCGAGGGGAAATGGAGTTCACCTACCTACCTACGTATTTAGTAGGTGCCTATCTCCGTCTTAAGGAAAATTGTACAAACTATGAATCAACATTGTATTTTAAGTTTAAGCATTGGTACTTGGCAAACAGAAAAACATTTATGCCAATTATTAAAATTAAGTACGTACGTAACTTATCTGAGATTTTTTCTTCAATATGTTAATGCTAAGGCAAAAATATACAATAATTTGTATGAGACTGATTTTTAAATAAAAATAATGAACACCATGACCAGCAACCTACGCAACAGTAACAACAACGTACGTACGCAACTGTACTAACAAAACATCCATATTATCCCATTCATTTAAGATGGTTACGATTATGTATAGTGCGGCCGCTTTTTCGTGACCTTTCCGATTTGGCCAGCTTATTAGAGAATTGCTGACATTTTCTTGTTTTTGATATAACTTTCATTACAGCCGTAATTGAAAGCTGAAATTAACAGGAATCAATGTTCATGTATCATTTTAATTAGTTTAAAGTATGCCACGTTTCTTAATGTTTTGGGAACTGCGTATTTCATCGCTAAAGTACGACCAGTCTAAAATGAATCAATTTTGTTTTTATCTTCATATCGTATAAAGTTACATAATTTATTTTACTTGACGTGATAAGTGTCTACTATGGGTATTTTTGACAGCTGTTTATTTGGTTATAAGTGTTTTGGTTTACTTGCAAATCCGTTTTATCTGATTTTTTAAACCATTTAATTCCATTGGTTTACGACAACCAAATCAAAAACTAATGTTTAAACTAATTTAAACAAATTAAGGTCTCTTATTGGTATTTTTTTCAATCTTCTGCGTTGAGCCGTTTTCGAGATCTGGGAAATCACAAAACGTTACCGCAGCAAAATCTTAAATAACTCAAGAACCATACCACACACAAATTTTGCTATTTACAAACATTTACTATGCAACAAAAGCTATCTAATCATGTATTTGGTTCCGGGCTGAACGAATTTTTGAAAATCGATTTTGCCAGGATAACGTTTCAAACGTTACTCCAGCAAAATGTGTTTTTCTCAAATAACTTTAAAACTACAATTCACACAAATTTTGCTACTATTAAACAAATTGCTCCTCATGATACACTAATTATTTTTTATGGTCTCATCTCTCAAATGCACAACATTTTGCTAGGGTTATGCACACTGGAAACATAGCAAGTAGATATTTATTAATCTCATGAAAAATCATTACAGAATAAATGAAACTCAATCTCATGAAATTTTAAGATAAAGTTTTAACAAAATGTACATAAAATTAATAAGCTTTGCAAGTATCGTGGCGTATCGACTGACGCTCTATTATGACGCAAGTTGACATCAATTAATTATAGCATGACTATGATTGGCCCGCTTGGTTGAATTGAAATACTTTTATTTTCGCATCAGCTTGTAATCTTATTTATATAGTTATCGATTAGTTATATACCTAAAACCCTTGTACCTATTAGATTTAACGTAGGTGCCAAATAAATTTAATCAATCTGCTTTCACCATAAAACTCTGTTGGAAAAGATCAAAGCGTCCTCGATTATCGATTCATTTACATAAAATGGTCGCACACCGATAACGATGGAAACGCCTATGTTACCTCATTTGTTTATCAAATGCGAACTACGGGAGTAGTTGTTTTGCAAACAAAACAATCGATAGGCAATTAAATTGGATATTAGGTACACAGGTAGTCTTATCATACCAGTGTGCCGCCGACAATGTCACGCCAACGTGGCACATCCTTATATTTTCAATCATCCTTTGCCACGAGGTATCACGTGCATGTTTTATTGATATTTAATTCAAAAGGGCATTTTGACATTGGTCAACCTCAAGGCCATAGGGTTTAAGTGTAAAGAATGTTAGATGAAGAATATAACCTAGAAGAGAGGAAAGAATGAAAAGACAAATTGAAAAATAGAATATTTTATATGAAATTACTTTATTGAACATGTAAAATCCGTATTGACATGAGGAATGCTAATTCTCATTTACAAAATAACACAAATGTAAAATTTGAGAGACAAATCACATCGAAAACCTACCTATGAACTAACTAAAAATACAACATACACATCAATTTCCTAAGTGGGATCTTAGCTTAGAGTTTGGTACCATTATCAGCATTGAAATTTACAATGAGAAGAGGTAGGTTTGATTAACAATAA
Organism: Xestia xanthographa; assembly: GCA_905147715.2. Taxonomy (NCBI): domain Eukaryota; kingdom Metazoa; phylum Arthropoda; class Insecta; order Lepidoptera; family Noctuidae; genus Xestia; species Xestia xanthographa. Next base: position 9,845,212 of record LR990649.1, on the reverse strand, counting down.
GCCGCCACAAACGTTCATGAAATAGTCTCTAATTTTACATGTTGGTATAGTCTGACCAAAACTTCTATGTCCAAAATTAATGCACACAACTTATCAATACACAGTAAATTAAAAATATGGTATATTCAAATCAAAGCACAGCTTCAACACAAATATGTTATATAGCAAATCAGGTAATATTGCAGACATACTAGTTTTGATGAAACCAGCTGAGGTACACATCTTAAAGTGAGCATCCAGTAGTCACAGCGAACTTAACAAGGGAGGGCTAACTGTACAATTCCCCGGTTTATACATGCTAACACTTAAACATTATTTTTTTTGAGGCTTAGAAACCTAGACCCTAGCCAGCGGCAGAACTTTCCAAACTCTGCAATGCTCTGACATACATCTATCATTACCATTACTATTAATACTACAAAACATAAGTAGTAGATAAACAACACACTGAACATTAACAAATTTCATGTGCAGACCAAAATTATTGTTATAATGCATCAGAAACAAGAGCCAAATATTTATAAAATCAACTCTGTAAAAATTATTAAAAAAATTGTGAAAAGTCATACAGACTTTGGAAAGTCAGTCCCATTTTACTTTGTAATAAATTAAGTCCAAGTAAATTATTCAATATGAACAGTAATGTCGTATGTGTTGGGAGATCATTCGCTTTCCTCCTCTTCTTCCTCTCCATCCTCATCTTCGGACTCTTCCTTCTTTTTCTTGGATTTCTGTAATAAAATTCAATGTTAGCATTTGTCATAACAAACAGATTGTGTGGCATGAGAAAGCCGACGCGATACTTACAGCTGGAGCAGCCTTCTTGCCCTTCTTCCCTCGCTTTTGTGCCTTCTTGCCGCCGCCGCCGCCCTCACCACCGCCTCCATTAGCGTTGTATGACTCCAGATCTTTCGCATACTGCTCCTTGGCTTTGGCGGCTTTTTCCTCCCACTCCTGAACAGAAAAAAAAGGGATATTAGCTCAAGTACATAACGGACAAAGACAAAGGATGACGAGTTATTACGTACAGTCTTGTCCTTCATTGACTTCCATAACTCTCCTCCCTTTTTAGCGATGTCTGTAACCTTCATGCCGGGATTCTCCGACTTGATAGATTCTCTCGCGCTGTTCAGCCACAGCATGTAAGCTGACATAGGACGCTTTGGCTTGTCCGTCATTTTTACTTTTTTCCTGCAAGCAAACAAAGAAAATTATGGTTAATTATTAGGAAAACTCATGGCAACAGGTTATGCGGGCCGTGCCTTGAAGAATCCGCTATGTAACTAGCCTTCACACTGCCTCTAAGGCACAGTAGGGCGGCATTTTGGCGGGAAACACGCTTACGCGTCTCTATGAAGAAAAAATATATTTCCCGGTATTGATTAAACGAAAATATATCATATTACGATTAAAATCGTTAATTAAAGTCATAAAACAATGCAATTACTAAGAAAAATAGTTATCTCCCCGTATAACGAGTTCACTGTCCTAGGCTTGGGTCGAAAGAGCCATTTTGTTTTCACAGATTGTGTTGAAAATACGCAATAACTAAAGATGACCTAATTACCAAATAATCCGATGACTATTTACCTCAAACTTATGGAAGAACTGTTCCTGTCCCTTAATAGTAAAGATCCGAGAAATTAATTATTGAAATAAGGCGTCCTTCCCATACCCACGCGTACTAAGGAAAGTACGGCGATGCCTATAGCCATGTTTGAATGCGAATTCCAACGTGGAATGAAAATCAATTCAATGAATCCGTCCGTAAGAAACACGAATACACTTATTAAAACACTTTACTTTGATTGGAAAAATAATTGTACTCACCTGATGGCAAAAATTTTGAAATTATTTTTGAACTGGTGCACAACCAAACTATAGACGTAGAGAACCAGAAGAAAATGTATGGAGCTCGAAGCAAATGTTCCCAGAGCAAGCTAGCTTGGGGTCGGCTCGCGTCGGTACAAAAGCGCCATCTATCTCGAACGTGATTGGCCAGTAGATACGGTAGTACCAACAGCATGGCGAATACAATGCATCGTGTACTACGTATATCCGTGACGTATCGATTGCTTGGTTCATATGAATTTAAACCTTATCGCAGACAGATAAGCTTGCTTTTCTATTTAACCTATCGGTCTAGAACATTTGCTTCAGAAATTTATTTTGCTGTATTCCGTAGAAATTACGCATACAAATGTTTAGATTTTTGCATTTTAAGATCAGAAAACTTACATTAAATATTTATCACAACTACTTTATATATACTTACAAAAGAAGTATATCAAGAAATGACCCAGTACACTCAACACAAGACTCCTAACGAAATGAACTCGCGCCCTATTTTAAATGCCGCCAACGTTAATTTCGAAAACGTAAAAAGCGCGGTAAACGTTAGCGGGAAAGGGACGCCAATAAAACATAGCGCTTTGAATGGCAGCACGTTTGTTTACGATTTGATATTTCGTGGGGACTCGAGAATAGTTTTTATTCTCAAAGAAATAAGGGTGTTGTATCCTTAGTTCTTAAGATCATACCCCTAAAATACATTCTTGAACTAGATAGTATTTGAAATTGAATGACACGATGGACTTGGAAGATTATCTGTCATACATATTGGATTATTTTCTAAGCTCAAAAAAAAAATATCGGTAAATAATATACAAAGGTGCATAAAGACACACCTCGGTACTTCTACTCAATTAAGTTAGGTAGGTACCAATTAAAATGAATGGACATCGTAGGTTTGTGCGGCACTAGAATTAGGGCCTCCTAGGCACAGTGCCTCTGCCTAGTGTAGCGAGTGTAGCTTACAATAACAAGTGTGCTATAAAAGACTAGAAAAGTATGAAGGTACACGTACAGCAGGTGGACTGGAACTGGAGCACAGACTGTAAGTAACTGGAGGCAAAACATTTCCAGTACCTACCTACCTAACTACCTATCAGATCTATGTCAATATTCTCACGCTGTACTTTCGTCCTAGGTCCTTGAAAATTGATAACAATACTTTGACACGGAAAGCTAAAATAGACTACCTAGGTACTTGTACTTTGTAAAACGAGTAGTAAAATGTTTGGTTTGTCTGTTCGTGAGCGAGTTGAAGAGGAAGTAAGTTTAAATGTAACATAGTAGGTGCATTATGTAGGTAATTTATGGTGTCAATTATAATTAGGATTGCAATTTACCTTTTGGATTGAACTCATAACATCACGCCTGTAAAACCAACTGTAACTGGGTTAAGCAGAGGTGTACCTACCTACCTATAAAAGTAGCTATACACCCACATTTAACCAGTTATGCTTTGATTACTATTATACCTATGATATAATCAAAGGTCCCATGTAATGGGCCGATGAGCTTGTGGCTAAATAATAACAGCCGCTCGGGTCAATCTTCAGGTTAAGCCGTGCTTGCCTAGGTGGGTCTGTGGATGGGTGACCACCCTTACATACCGAGTTTCCTTCGTGCCTCGGAAAGCACGTAAAGCTGTTGGTCCCGGCTGTCATTTGTAGATCTTTGACAGTCTTTACAAGTAGTCAGTGGCTCAAAAAGTCTGACAACCAGTCTTACCAAGGGGTATTACCCAATACTAACTGGGTTGTTGTGGAGGTCAAATATGTAAAATACTGGTATTCAGCTGCATCCGGTTAGACTGGAAGCCGACCCTAACATAATTGGGAAAAGGCTAGGCAGATGATGTAATGGGCCGAGCCTAATGCCATCAACGGCGGGGTACAGACTCCATGGCTATTGAGAAATTAATAATGGAAAAATCCAATAACACTTTGCCCGACCCGGGAATTGAACCCAGGATCTTATTTATGCTCACAGTCACGCTTGCTACCACTCGACCAACGAGACCAGTTAGTTGATTCATTAAACGGTTATTACCTAATTTATGTACATCTACACTTCTACACTAATATTATAAAGAGGAAAGATTTTGTATTTTTGTGTGTGTATGTTTGTAATGAATAAACTCAAAAACTACTGCACCGATTTCAAAAATTCTTTCACCATTAGAAAGCTACATTCACCCTGAGTAACATAGGCTATATTTTATCCCCGTACTCCCACGGGAACGGGAACTACGCGGGCGAAACCGCGTGACGTCCCCTAGTTAAAGATAATTTTAGGCAAAAATCATACACGCCTGTAATTCCGGAGTTATTTGAGATGATTCTCACATAAGTACCTAACGCCGGAATGACAAGCTAATCATCAGGGGTGCGGATAATTTCTGGTTTATGATTATGGTTTTTAGCTCTTTCTTCTTCTCTGCACCAAGTACCAATTCTTACCTAAGTAAAAAAAAACCGGCCAAGTGCGAGTCGAACTCGCGCACGAAGGGTTCCGTACCATTATTATCAAAAACCGGCAAAGTGCGAGTCGGACTCGCGCACGAAGGGTTCCGTACCATTATTATCAAAAAAGGGCAAAAAAATCATGTTTGTTGTATGGGAGCCCCCCTTAAATATTAAGTTTATTCTGCTTTTAGTATTTGTTGTTATAGCGGCAACAGAAATACATCATCTGTGAAAATTTCAACTGTCTAGCTGTCACGGTTCATGAGATACAGCCTGGTGACAGACAGACGGACAGACAGCGAAGTCTTAGTAATAGGGTTCCGTTTTTACCCTTTGGGTACGGAACCCTAAAAACCGGCCAAGTGCGAGTCGGACTCACGCACGAAAGGTTCGGTACCATTATCTATACATAATTTAGACAAAACGGCAAAAAAATCACGTTTGTTGTATTTTCAACTAAACATTCTGTGAATATTTCAAGCATCTACCTACTACCTACCTGTTGCCGTTATTAATACCGAGCTAAAAACGGCAAAAAATCACGTTTGTTGTATGGAAGCCCCCTTACCTAAATATTTATTTTATTCTGTTTTTAGTATTTGTTGTTATAGCGGCAACCAAAATGCATCATCTGTGAAAATTTCAACTGTCTAGCTTACATGGTTCATGAGATACAGCCTGGTGACAGACAGACGGACAGTGGAGTCTTAGTAATAGGGTCCCGTTTTTACCCTTTGGGTACGGAACCCTAAAAAAGGTTTCAGTTTTACCTGCTACTTGGATGAACGCCAAGGAAGATAATCAATAGGTTAAAAAGTACGACCATCATGACTTACTTCCTCCAAGAATTTAAAGGACCCTTTTCGTCTTACCTGCAAAGCCGCACCACTCGGATTTCTGTTAAAAAACCTCCGTTTCCGTGGATTGCTTTCCGCGTGGTGTTTTAAGCAAGTAAACCATGCTACAGAAGATTTTCATAGGAATAACTAAGAGGTTTGTTTAAAACAAGAACTAGAACACTCTTACTCTTTTTAAAACAAGTTTGTAAGAGCCACTCTGCGTAGATAAGACTTAGCTAATATGCGTATTCGTTTCATTCCCTGGATCAAGGCAGGTACAGTATTTTTTTAGTTAGCCGTTCTCCGCGTTTCGTCGGCGCGGCCACGTTCAAACCCTTTTTGACAAATTTATGATTTTGGGAATTAAATTTTACAAATTTTTACAAAATCTTGGCAGATTCTTTTTAAAAAAACGCACACGCCTAAGCCTGGATTGGCCCAGGAGTTACAAGTGCAATAATTATTAGGGCCTCGAGTGTTTGAAGTTGCTCAATATTATGTGGTTTCTAGACAAACCCTGTTGGCTAAAGCTAAAGCACACAGCCACACACGCATTAGGTGCATTTGGACACGGTAGTTAAGTCTCCGGACAAAAATAGGTATCGATCGAGGATATAAAGGGTGTAAAACACCTAAGCCATTTGTTCTCCCCGTCATCGTCATTGCGATCATTTTTTTGATCTACACCACATCTGGGAACCTTATAGTTACGGAGATATTGGGGGTCAAAGTTTCAACTTTTTGACAAGTTTTTTTTAAAATTCAGGTTTTTAATGTAAGATTTTTACATTGAACACCTCCACGATCCCCGTACTATTCAATCCATCCATCAGCACGTTTTGAGTCCGTTACAATGGAGTGTAGAACTCAATGTAACAGTATAGTGTACACAAAACATGATTTTTCACCTCAAAAATAAAAACTCGTTTCCCAGCAATAATTTTTGCGTATACTAAGTAACTTAATTTGATGTACAGAATGCTTGGTTGACGGCTTCGTGATGAGGTGGTTTACACCCTGTAAAGGGTGGAATTTTTCAATGCCACCTGGAAGGAAAGTTCGAACTTTAGTCGGTTCGATTCCCGAGTGTGGCAAACGAATTTTCGGAAATCTGTGAATGCAGATTTGTTTCTTTTAAAAATAATGTTTTTTTAGTTAAAATAATTTGCTATCGAGAGAGTCGTGTCGTGGTGTGTTGCACATAGGTTTTATTTAACCAAGTTGGTATTTTGGTAATTTACAGAACATGTTTCACGAATGAGGAGAAATAATTTAGCTGTTGCTAGATCGGTTGATACGAAAATAATTGATGAAAACAGAAAATAAGCTCAAGCACAATTCCAGAATAATTTTATTCTACAAATTGCCAGTCTCTTTTATTTAAGTTTTTGCCAATAAATACTGCTGGACGGAGGTCTCTGCCAAAAAAGGATGGAGTTTACATAGCCACCAGTTCACCACCTTGGGCTTGCCGGGTTGATTGACCGCCGAGTTGCCGCAGAGCCAGCCTTGCGCACCGGGTGACGCTACTACTGCTATCACCGACTCGCCGGCGGCATGACTGTGGTGTTTGCTTAGCACTTTTATTTACTTACTTACTTAAAATGCCACATGGGTAGACAGGTTTATTAGCCTTTAGTTAAATGTTCCGCTACTACAGTTCTAGTATTTTTTCGCTGAATGAGAGTTAAAAAAATTGATAAGTACATAAAGTTTCGTTGTGTAGTATGGACATGAGGTTAGGATTTCTGAAAATAACCTAAATGCTCTATACCTAGATTACAAGGCAAATTCAAAAACATAGGTTCATTATTATAAATACATAGTTATAAAAACACAAGCTTGCGCCTTTCGACGCTATTGAGTCAGCTAAATATATAATGGAAGAGCGGAAATAAAGAGTGTGGCCTCTCTGTTACTCGCGGTTTAATATTCGATACGGATCAGGTTTTACTGGTTTTTGTGTGACGCCACGCGACGACTCGAGTTGTTTACGCGCTTTGCCGGCTGCCATGCGCTGTCCATTATTATATCAATGCATCTTTTCCCTATAACGTTAGTCAGTTTGTTATAAATCTCCCATGCTCAAATACCATTTAGATAGGGGATCGGATCGGGCTAATAAAAGTATTACCGTGCGACGAAGAATTCAATAAGTAAACCAACCCTATTAATAGACTAGCGACATGAGAACGTTTTTTTAGGTCCATTATGTTTGCTTGCCATGCACCGTTCTCACGTAGAGACAACAGACGACCGTTACAAAGGTCCTAAATTCTTAATGCCAATTTTTTCTTTGTAGGCTCGAGGCTTGTCAAGTATTTTGTTCATACCTATACTAGTCATTACAGCACCAGCAGTTATCAATAAGTACTAAAATTGATAATACACATTGCTATCATTTATTAAACGAAAATATCGCCAGTTTTCGATTAATCTTTTGGTCGATTGTATTCCAAGCGTAGATTCTAGTCTACATTTTAAATATTGGTGAACCACCATGGACATTAAAAAACTGGCGTTGATTTGTGAATAACTGAATACACAATGGTTGTCTGTCATGACCTCATTTTAGGCTATTGATTTTCGTTTTACTGTTACAAGTAAAAGCAAGCACCTAGCTCTCTCTACATTTAGCTTGAGTACAAAAGATAAACTTTGATTATTATAATGTCAACAATCAAACAAAAACGACATTATATAATCAAAGAAGATAAACCAACCTCCATTAATACATTTCTCCAAAAGCCATTAAAATAGAATATTCTATATGATTTCATTAGAATATTTTACGCGGTAATGCAAGAATGCATTATAGAGGCGGCAACACGTGTTGATAAAGTTATCATTGTGCTGACCGATTAAACGGGCGCCAACGAAAAGTATGGTTGACCTAAACGACTTGATAAGTTTCTTATTTCAGCCCGATAAGCACTTTTGAACGTAGTCGATGCAATTTAGTTTCGTTTGAATAAACTCTGTTTGAGTGATACCTACATGATAAAACAATGTAGGTAACTGGGATCGTTTTGGTTCACTTTGTTTATAGGCATTACGTGATTTAGTTTTAGCATTTTCCTTATTGGTTTATTAAATGTGGAAATAGAACCGCAATTTAATTACAATCATATTAAAATCATACCTATTACTATTGTATGTTTAAATAGCGTATTGTAGGGCCCCTGGTCGCGGTAATTTTTTGTTGTTGTTTAAATACTACATGCCCTTTATTTATCACTGCAAAATGCAGATGTGCTCTTAAATTAAATTGCCCAACAGACTCATTATTTATTACCTACGATTTTTTACCCCAACCTACCGCAAAGCGCGCCTTTTCCCTTCTTGGGAACAACCCGGGCAACACAATAGCATAGGTCCCTTTAAAAAAAAAGGCGGCAACAAACTCGATGGTTCCTCGTTTCGGCGCGTACCCCATGCTTTGGTAGCTGCTCTATAGAAAGGAGCATTTTTGTTACTTTTTATATGGCTTGGCGCGTCGCATCGCTTAGGGGAACCAAGCTCACTGTTACCGATGTCCTTTTCTTGTCAAACTAACGGTCGCAGTTTTGTTTAGAATGTACTGAGAATTCGGGTAGGTATTGTTTTTATTACATCTTTAAATACTTTTCGTTTGTATTGTTTTGCTTTTCAACGATTATGCGCTAAGCTTTCTCGTGTAGCAGAAAAAGGTTACCCTGTCACAATTACGCAGGTAACGAGCCGCAAAAAGCCGCGTAGCAAGAATAAAATATTAGCTTTGCCATGACGACACGCTTGTCGTATATGTAAGTACGTATATATACGTTATAATTATGTAGATAGAAAAAAAAAGGCCGCCTCATTATTGTTTGAACACGTGAAGTCTTTAGAAAACAATACTAAATAAAAGAAACGGCAAATAAAAATATAGTCCTATATTAAAGTACAATACACTAACATTAGGTACATCTAAACTGGGGCTTGGGACTTCCAACATTCACATAAGTAGTTAATACAAACTTTACTTTAAGACAATTACAACTGATCTTAACAAATATTATTATTTACATTAAGTTATCCATCAAGGATTTATAACACATTGACATAACACATCACACTTTAACTGAATTGGAATATAATACAAATATCACAACAATTATGATCCCTTTGTTTTGAGGAAATTTGGGATTTAAAATGGCGGGAAAAAAATACATGCACATTGCGCAACCGCAGCTTACAAATTCCAGATTCAATAAACACACAGTATAATAATATGTTTTTTTTTTATTTTTCATAATGAATGGATTAGATTAGGTTATTACTCAGCCAATTATGTGCAAGAAATACTTTTTGCATCTCATTCAATGATTCTACACAAATAACTAAAAATAATGATTGAGAAAAAAAAAGATGTATAAATCAGTTCTTGGGTAAACTTACGCCCTTGGTTTCTGAAAGCTTAGTACTAGGTACTAAATACTAATCAAAAAGCTTAGTACTATTATTCAAATCTCATTCATGTCCATTGATTTGATTGGCCGTGTTTATTTTGGATGTTAAATATCACGAGGCTTGACTTACTCTGACCAGGGTGTCAGAAACCAAGTGGAGTTATAAAACAGGGGCTTATTGTGTAAGTACGTTGTGATTTCAGTCACTTCCGCTTCCGCTCTCGTCGCCAGATCCACCTGAAGATGCTTCAGCTTCGGCTTCCGATGAGGAACTCTTTGCTTTATCCTTCTTCGTCTCCTTGGTCTAAAAAATAAAAAGTGTGTGTTGGTAATTTGTGTATGCATAAGTTTTGGGGTGGCAAAATGGTGCTCTGATAAGCCGGCGGCATGTGTGGATGCGCCATCAAGTAAGTTGTCGTCAATCCTAACAAAGCATAATCAGCTTGTAATTTTCCCACTGCTGGGACAGTGGCCCTCTCTATGGCAATGAGCTGTTATGTACCACGAAGGCCCCCAGTGCGGGTTGGTAGATGCCACTTGTATTCGATTTTGTTTTACCTAGGCCATGCCAATTTTGTGACGATATTTTATTCACCATTTTGAGAGCAGTCTTACCAAAACCTATATATATTATATACGTACATTCTAGAAGATACACAGGAAGTTATCCAGTATAAAATCAATGACCTATTGTTTACGAAAATCTGTACTTATACATAACCGTCTTTTTCTTTGAAAGCGTTTGTACTTGCAATGGTGTCATTCAGTCTTCGCCAAACACCATAAGATTATGTAATAAGATTCGAAGCTATAGCCATATATAGGCACAAATCCATGCAAACTATAAAGGGTGTAAAACTCCTCTTAACGAATCCGAAAGGCACTTGTTCTCCCCGTCATTGCGTTCATTTTTTTGTTCTACACTATCTATACCTGGGAACCTTCTAGTTACGGAGATATTGGGGGTCAAAGTTCCAATTTTTTTTTTTCAATACAAGTTTTTAAAGTAAGATTTTTACTAAACACCTTCACGCACGCCCCCCGTACTGTTCAAGTTCTACCACAAAACATGATTTATCACCCCAAAAAAAGTCGTTTCCCAGCAATAATTTTTGCGTAAAGTTACTTAGTTTGATGGACAGAATGCTTGGTTGACGGCTTCGTGATGAGGTCTTTTACACCTTATATATCTACCATTGAAAAGAAAATAAGAAAAACATTTATTCAAGATGCATTTTGTAAACGTCTTGAATAATATGTGTGATCTTTTTTATCAAGAAAAAATGGCGTAGTTATGTATGCGGCTGCGCTTGATAACAATCTACACTTACTATTAGAATCAGTTGCGCGTGACCGCAGCAACACATGTGTAGTGTGAATGAATAGTAAATACTGGCTGGGTATTACACAACCTTTATAACACTCAGATTTAAATAAAAAATGTTCAAAATTGGGGTGTACTGTGTAATAGGGATTATAAGGGATATTATGTTTAAGTTCAATGTATAAATTGCATAAATAAAGGGCTGGTGTCCGCAACTCCGACATGGAGTTGCGGACACCAAAGCGCGTATTTTGCTTACGGAAGTTCAATCTACACTAATATTATAAAGAGGAAAGATTCGTATTTTTGTGTGTGTGTATGTTTGTAATGAATAAACTCAAAAACTAATGCGCCGATTTCAAAAATTCTTTCACCTTTACAAAGCTACATTCACCCTGAGTAACATAGGCTATATTTTATCCCCGTACTCCTACGGGAGCGGGAACTACGCGGGTAAAACCGCGTGACGTCCGCTAGTGTAATATTTCTGTAAACTTTGAATTAGGAGTAAATGTCCAACTACTCGGGCGTTTTCAAAACATCTTTCGCTATCGCTAAGTGACATAGTAAATGTTTTATCTACACCTTTTATCTACACTTCTACACTAATCTATACTAATATTATAAAGAGGAAAGATTTGTATTTTTATATTTTTGTATGTAACGAATAACTTAAAAACTACTTGACCGATTTTAAAAATTCTTTCAACAATGGATAGCTATATTATCAGCGAGTAACATAGGCTATATTTTATCCCCGTACACACACGGGAACGGGAACTATGCGGTGGAAATTTTATATAGAGGTAATCTCCGAAAATACTCATCCGATTTCAAAAATTCTTTCACTAATAAGCTATATGTAAGCTAACCTATTGTATAAGAATATATTGTAGTAATATTAAATACCATGCGAACGGCGACAGAAGCTACAAATTTTATAAGCAGCAACCAAATAGCGAAATAGTAAATCCTATTTCGTTTGTGACCTTCCAGCTGACGAAATCATTACAGTAGAGTAGTGATATTAGCGCGTTGTATATAACGTGCTAATGACTCATCAACGATCAAAGTCACTTGTATGAAGCGTCGGACTAGCATTATAATTGGAATTATGAGAATTACATCATCTTCGCGAGCTATCGGGACCGAGACAAATTTTACTTAAGGGTGTAAAACACCTCTTAACGAAGCCGAAATGCACTTGTTCTCCCTGTCATTGCGATCATTATTTTTGTTCTATACCATACCTGGGAAACTTCTAGTTACGGAGATATTGTGGGGTCAAAGTCCCAACTTTTTGACAAGTTTTTTTTTAATAAGTACAAGTTTTTAATGTAAGATTTTTACTTTAAACACCTCCACGACCCCCGCACTATTCAATCCATGCATCAGCATAATGTTTTGAATGCGTTACATTGAGTTCTACCACAAAACATAATTTTTAAGGCGGAAAAAAATGTCGTTTCCTAGCAATAATTTTTGCGTAAAGTTGCTTAGTTTGATGTACAGAATGCTTGGTTGACGGCTTCGTGATGAGGTCTTTTACACCCTGTCGAGTGGACACCGGAGACATAGCCCATGATCTGTCCGCGGTCATACCTCGCGCCTGCCGCATAATTATGTCCACACCAATATGCCAGTTGGGCATGCGATTTCGGCGCGTCTGATTAAAACGACTATATCTCCGAAATTACGTTAGTTAGCTCGCTACTAGTTATTTAAGTATTCAATTTGAGCATAAAATCATAGAAGAACATGACACTTGAAATCCCGAAGGGATAGACATGGCGTACACTTTAGTACATTTCCCCAGTTATGTTTAACTCCCATGCAATGCGACTGACACACATGCTACTGAGAAATAGGGAATAAGCAAGAAATACAAAACTCTTTTTATTTGTTAAAAATGCCTTACACCACTTGTTTGAGTTTCTAATCATAATCATAATCATTTTATTTGCAATAAGTATAGTACATTATGGTCTTAAAGTCAGTTGAAGTTCCATATACATAGTCAGATATAGATGACATGCAAAATTTTTCAACACAACATTCATTAAAGTTATCTTAATAAGAATAGATTAGTCATTATCATTATTTATAAATTCATTAACAGAATAAAATCGTTTTTCCAATAGCCATAATTTAAACTTTTTAAAAAATAAATTATTAGTTAGCTCTTTCAAGTCCTTTGGTATTTTATTATATATTAGTCCACACATATTAAAAGAGTTCTTTTTGTATAGAGAAGTCCTTGGCGCTCTAGGCAGAACTATTCTATCTGGATCTCTTACTTTTCGAGGGAAACGGTCTTCAGCCTTTTTAAACAAGTCAAAGTGCTGTCGAACAAATTTAGCGCATTCTAAAATGTACATACTGGGTAATGTAAGAAGCTTTAATTTTTTGAATAGTGGTTTACAGGATTCCCATGGTGGAATGCCACAAATGGCTCGGATGCATTTTTTTTGTACCCTGAAGGCTTTATCCACATCTGTGGAGTTACCCCATAGAATGAGGCCATATTGTAAAGTCGATGCAACACAGCCGTGATACGCAGTCAGCATAGTACTTAGCGACGAGGTCTTTCGCAGTGTGTAGAGAACGTAAACGAATTTGTTTAATTTGTTGCAAACTTTTTCTACGTGCGGTTTCCAGGAGAAGTGGCCATCCAGTGCTACTCCCAGAAAAGTGGTTTCCTCTGTCTCTAATAGAGGTTGTCCGTTATAATTAATGTCAAGTGTATCCCGCTTGCGACCATATGTCCTGAATTGAACGATTTTTGTTTTATTAATATTTACATGCAAATTATTATAGTTTAACCAATAAATTATTGATTCAATTGTATTAATAATGTCAATTTTGTGATCATTTATGTCAGCTTTAATTGGTGATGTCAATATAATAGAAATGTCATCTGCAAATAATGTGCATGGATTGGGTGTGTGTTCAGGGAGATCATTAATATATAACAAGAACAAAGGGGGACCCAAAACGCTTCCTTGTGGCACACCTGAGTTGTTGCATTTTGAAAGGGATCTTATTCCCTGTAGTTCTTTATTTGTACCCATACTTAAGATTTCAACACATTGCTTTCTGCCCACTAGGTAAGTTTCAAGCCAGCTAAGGGCTGGTCCTCGAATGCCATATCGTTCCAACTTTGAAAGCAATAATCTATGAGACACAAAATCAAAAGCTTTCGACATATCGAAAAAGATTACGGATACACGTTTCCCCATGTCTACTTCATCAATAATATTTTTAACAAGTTTGAAGCATGCCAGAGTGGTCGATTTCCTTTTTTGAAACCCGTATTGTTCTTGCTTCAGAATTTGATGTTTTCCGATAAATTCCATGAGCCGGTATTGCATAGCTTTTTCAAAAACTTTAGAAAAGATTGGTATAAGACTAACAGGTCTATAATTATCTGCTTTCGAGCTATCGCCTTTTTTATGAAGAGGCTTAACAATAACAGTCTTTAATAACTCTGGGAAGCAGCCTTCTGAGAACGACAAATTAATTAAGTATGTCAACACAGGAGTTATTTCGCTTGAGCAAGCCTTTATAATTTTAGTCGAGATCTCATCATACCCGACTGCTCCTGTGTTGTTTAGGGAAAGTATAATTTTTTGTATGTCAGTGTAGCCGTATGGCCGAAGGAACAGACTATCGCACGTGTTAGCTTTACATGTGTCCCTTAGACTATCGTTCGGTTGATTTGTTAAGTCAATCCAGTAGTCATTAAACGAGTCCGCAATTTTTTTTGGGTTGTCTTCCGTTTTATTATTTATATTTAAATTCGTTATCAGTGATAATTTACTCGCACATTCTGATTCTCGCTTTATAAGTGTCCACGCGGCTTTACTTTTATTTTTTGAATTCTTTAGTATTTTTTCATTTGATGCTTTAATAGAACTAGTGATACAACATCTTAGTAATTTACTGTATTTTTTATATATCATCTTGTTACGGTCTGACTTATTCTTGTAATATATAAATCGTAATGAGCGTTTACGTTTACTGCTAATTCTTAGACCTTTCGTTATCCAGTTAGTTTTCTTACATTTGTTTGTCATTTTTATTCTAACTTTAGGGAAACATAAATTGTAAAATAATAGGAACAATTCTTGAAAAGATTCATAAGCTGAATTAATATCCAGCTGACTATAAACTTCTGAGAAGGAAAGATTAGACAAACATTCCTTGAATTTAAGGATGTTTTCCAAACTGTAGTCCCTTTTAAAAATAAAATACTGTTGAAAAATTTCCTTATGTTTGACAGGAACGCTTAAAATTTGTGCTGTATTGTGGTCAGATATATCCCAGTGCAAAAGCTCACCTTTAGCAAGTGGGATATTACTTATGATATGATCGATGCAGGTGTTCTGCCGCGTTGGATCCGTTATATGGAAAATTAAATTAAAATTTGCAACCAGAGCCTCGAGATCTTTAGTTTTTTTATCTAGTTGTAATGTGTTTACATTTATATCGCCTAGAAGAATGATTTTTTTCCTTTTAAATTTATTGTTTATATAAAAAAGTACTGCAGTGAGTTTCATAATAAATAAAGAAAAATCCGAATTTGGGGTTCTATACAAAGCTATTATGAAAATGTTATAAGAAGGTAAGTCCAAGCCGCAACATTCAAAGTGTTTATCGGAACTGTGTTCATTCAGAAAGGATAATTCTTTGTAGTTCATACCGCGTTTAATAAAAATTGCAACTCCTCCACGTTTTTGTTTAATTTGTCTACAATAAGAAGCGGCCAAATCATAATCAGACAGTTTAATTAGACATTCATTACCCTTATCAATAAATGTTTCGGTCAAACAAATAACGTCAGGCTCAGTATTCTGTACGGATAAGTTGGATAATTGTATTTCTAAATTATAACGTTTATTCAAGATACCAGCTACATTTTGATGGAGTACTCTTAAGTATTTAGTCACGAAAAAACTCGCCTGTATTCGAACTAGTACTTGCATTATTATCTTGCAACTTATTATGATGTTCTGTTTGTGTAGTATGATCGACCATTTTTATTTTAGGACAATTTAAACATTGATTTACTTGATTAACCTGTATGTTTGTATTAGAATAATCGGTGTATTTAAGTCTCACATTATTGTTCCCAGTACATAAAGCAGTAGTTTTGTAATTAAGAAATTTAAGTTTGTAGTCTACTTGATCCAGAGTAGAATTAATCTGCTTACAAATATCATTCATAGTCAACTGTAAATTGTCGTCAAAATTAATAAAATTGCAATTTTGGTTCTGATTACTTATCATCTTTAGCATTTCATTAACTTTAAATTCATTTAAATGTACATTATTGAAAACTTTTAAAACAAATATTGGACATTGAATAATCTTTAGAAATACACATAGTTCCGTCATTATTTTCAGTACGTTTGAGTCATGTTGTCCAACACAGACAATTATTCGATCATCTGGAGTAATATCGAACAATTTGGCGCAATTCAGTATTTCTTCCGTTGATGCATAAGGTTTGATGAAAGAAATCACTCGGTACTGTTTATATGGAGTTCTTTCTCTTGATTTCTTTAGTGTTTTAGACATTTTAAGGCACTGTTTACCACCAAATAAGAATATCCTACTAGAATCAATTTCTTTTAAAGGTGTTTTCTTTGATCTAGATGACAGTTTCATTGTGACTTGTGGCACGTTGTCGTTGCTCGAGTTCAGGAGAGTTGAGCTACTATTTGTACCGTTACAGACATTGATCCTCGTTCCGACATCTTTCTCTATGTTACTTGGGTTGTCATTTAAGCTGTCTGTAATATTATGCTGAGGTTCAGTCGGGAATCCAGATATGTTGCATGCCTGTGTAATTTCCGCTGACTGGTCATTAGTCTCCGAGGCTTGAACAGCCTGTGCTAGTTGTTTAGTTGTCTCTTTACCCATTCCATTTTTAGGACAAAGTGTAAGTGGACTTGGGTGGAAATCATCCGTTAGTCGTCGTTTCACACTATTTTTCCGACTTGATGATATATTGTTTTTCCATGTCGAGGTGGGACTTCTACATATTTGTTTCAGAATTATAATTTCCTGGGAGAGCTGACTAACTTGTTTCTTTAACTCCACATTTTCCAGAATCAAATTGTCCATTTCATTCTGGGTACTTTGTAGGTTTGATTTTAAAGTTGTTAGTTCAGATTTCATCTGTTCAATAAAACTAGATGGGAACAAGTTCGTTGATAAATCCAAGCTTTTACCTAATAGGTCAAAGGACGGAGACGAGTCAAGAGAATGGACATTGTTCATGTTGTCCTCTAGTGATTTGCTTTTAGACACTTGATGTTTTCTAAGTGTTATGTTAGTCGTGTCGTCCATTATGAGGCGTATGTTTACCTACGAACGAGTATTTTGGGTGAATTCGTAATAATACCAATGCTCCTCTGCCCACACCTTCGAGAAACACGCGTAATGCAAGTTATGTATTTCAATTTTTTTGGAGATCTCGTTTCGTTCGTTGCTTTGTGCTGTGTTTGTTTTACTCAATATTGATGTACTACTTTTCTATGAAATCGTGCACAATCCACAAAAAGTCGCCTCGTCGCTAGTCAGGTTTGAACCAGCGACCGAGCGCTTGGAAGAGAAGTGTATAGCTTTTACTAAATCCGCCACCCGTGCAGTAATTGAATGGCGCTTATTTGGAGACCGCTTACGGAATATATAGTTTTTTTAATAAAGGGTCTGTCTGTTAGCCACAGTTATGGTTTTTTGTTAATGTACCCAACTTTTTATTAACTGTTCACCAATAAAACTTTAAGTTTACTAATAAATAATAACTTTTTGTTTGTTGTCTGGCACTTTTGATCACCTTATGTAATGTTAATTTGTATCTTTTACTTGCAGTGTCCTAATGTTACGTATCTGCACTCGAAATTTGTTCACAAACACTTGAATTGATGTTCACTATGTTACTTTAATTTTTGTATGTTTTTATCCATATTTACGTTGTGATAACACTTTCACTTAACTATTGGTCTATTTAACACTTGTTAGTACGCGTTTTCTTGATTTTACAGCTTATATCTATTTTTACTACATTAAAATACTACGGAGACTTCTGCACAGCGTATTTGCAAAAAAAATCACTTATTAACACACTAAAACATCACTTATTTATTTTACAATTTACTGTTTTATGTAGCATGTTTTTAGTGAAACGGAACGGACTCTCAAAACGCATCGTCCTCGATAACGCCGGTAGTGAAGTCAAAGTCTATTGTCAAAAAAACACTTTTGAAAAGTAGTTAAAGTTTCACTAAGATTTTATTATAATATCGTTATCGCAATTTTTGCTTGAATAAAGCACATGCAATTAGTAAAATTACTTTTCACTTCTCATGCTCTGAAAGTGCTTGTTTGTGCAGGATATAGGCTGCACAAAATCGAATTTTGTGCACAAGGGCATTAATGTATCTACTCATAAATGTATCTATATTAAGGCAAAGAAAATGAGCCATACAGCCAAACGCAATAAGAAGTTCATAGATAGAATTTGTTATTTTATAATATTTACTTTAATTTATTTGCCTTATGTGTTTTTTAGGACATAAAAAATTAAATTCAAGTACCTACGGTAGGTTATTTAATTAATTTAAGAAAATTATTATTTAAAAAAAAATATATTTAATAGTAGGCTGTATAGGTCTGCAGCCCAAGTCTAATATCAATGTCGTAAGATTTTAAAAAAAGAAAGCGGCGGGAAACAAACAGCTCTTGTTTTTGCGTGTTTATTAATTTCTTCAATTTATACTACTGTTTTATTTCCTCGCAATCGAAGTGAAAAGCAGAGTTTATAACTCGTCCACAAAACCATTTTTATCCTCGACATTACTATCAGCCCTTGCCTTCGGCTCGGGCTGCTAAAAATCTCGGATAAAAATGGTTCGTTTTGTCAATGATATTTAATTAAACAGATATGTTATGAGCGCGCAATCGTGAAGACTCGAAAACGTGTCAATTGGCCTGTTTTTCCATTATTCTGCGTCACTGCGTGTATGTGAGCTGGCTCTCCCCCGCGGCACACTTTTTTCGGTGGTTTTATAGGTGTATAACATATCTGTTTGTTAGAATATCATTGGTTTTGTGCACTTGTTGTAAAATCTACTATTATTAAGGCCATAGAAAATTGCAGGAGTTTAATATTATTTTTGAGCGACAAGCAGTAGTTGAATTTAACTTTGAATACTTTTCTATGGTTCCTATTCCTGGTGGAAATTAATTTGAGATATGTGTGTTTGTTTAGTCGAGTTCTAGACCTATCCAGTTATATGTCCAATCGTATGTGAATAGCACGTTTACTGCTGCTGAAGACATAAATTTTACATCTTTATCAATTTGTTTTCCATCGGTTTCTCTAGTGGTTGCAAGTGCTAAGCGTAAGGCTTGAGGCGCGCAGTGTTACTGTTAGGTGGCTTTTATCAGTAGTAGTGTGAAGCATGGGTTTGGCACGAATGATGACAACAGACACAACATGGGATCTAAACATGACTGATGTAATGTGGGTGCATTATAAGTACACTTTTACCTAAACCTAATTCTTTAGGAGTTTAGGCAAACAGGCATGATGTTTTGTTTCCTAAAACTAACCAAACAATTTATTGACTCAAAGGTTCAGATAAACATCTCCTAAAGTACTCTAAAGTAAATGTTGCTTTCTGACTTATGTATAGACTATAATACCGGTCTTCATTATCAGTAAGTGATTGAAATGAATCCCTAAAGACTATTGAAATTACTGTCGCACTGTTGAAATTTTAACTCTTAATCTTGACCCTATTGTTGCAATTACAAGTGCAGTTTTATTGATGTATTTATTGAAGTGTCGTCGTGTGTGGCTGCATAATACTCACATCTTTAGTATCCTTCTTCTTCTTCTCCTTCTCCTTGTCAGAATCAGAAGAGCTGTCATCGTCTTCGATGTACTCCTTGCTGGTGAACTTGCCCCCGCTGCCTGCGCCCGCTGTACTCGGTGCAGTCTTCACCTTCTTGCTGGCAGGGGGCGCTTTTGTCTTCTTCTCTGCGGCCTTACGTTCCTTCTCGGCTTGCTTCTTCTTCTGTTTGAACTCGTCTTGAGCTCCGCTGTCCTTGTACTTCTTCATGGCAGCGGTGTATTCTTCTTTCGATTTCCCGGCTTTCTCTTCCCATTCCTGTGTAGAGAAAAGGATTTAGTAACTGGTCTTATGAGCAAGACTTTAGTTGTTTTAAGGATAAGCTGTAAAATAGGCGAGACAACAAAAAAAATCTAATTATTCCGTCAGATAGATTTCCAAAAAATATTGGACACCTATTTTTTCTTTTGTTAAGTAGACTAAGAAGATATGACGCTTTTAAAATTCTCAATACGTCACGCCTAGGTATAATTTTTAGCTAGTTCTGACGTCACGAACCCCCACTCCCGAGTTTTGATGCGTTTTATCTTTGTCGATATTCATTGATTTACAAAAACAAAAAATATGATTGTGTCCATTATTTTCCAATACTCTAACTGACGGATTATATAGATTTCCAATTTTTTGATACTGTCGCCACGCCTATTAACGTGCTCGTTAATCAGTCTCTGTATTGTGCTGAGCCTATATTAGTAATGTGTGAGTATAATATTGTTAATATCACTTTTTTAAACACTTGCTGCGATTTGCTGAGATATAAGTGTCTCTGGATTCTTTTATTTTCTATAAGTATAAGTTCATCGTAATTTTGATTGCCTAACTTTGCCACAACGGCACGAATATTAAAGACACGGAACATAGCTGGTTCTTACAAAAACTACATTATATATTGAGAACTTAGGTAAAAATACAATATAAATCTTAGAAATAATGTAGAAACTAAAAAGTTTGATGCTTGTACTAGAATAAACCTATATCACATCACAGGTGGCATGAGTTCTGATAATGGACAACACATTTTTTACAATATTTAACATTAGAGGTTTTGAGGAGCTCGTGGCTAAATAATAACAGCCGCTCGGGTCGATCTTTAGGTTAAGCCGTGCTTGCCTAGGTTGGTCTGTGGATGGGTGACCATCTATTACACACCGAGTTTCCTCCGTGCCTTGGAAAGCACGTTAAGCCGTTGGTCCCGGCTGTCAATTGTAGATCTTTGACAGTAGTCAGTGACCAGAAAGTCTGACAACCAGTCTTACCAAGGGGTACCGTATTACCCAGTACTGACTGGGTTGTGGAGGTCAGATAGGCAGTTGCTCCATGCAAAATACTGGTATTCAGCTGCATCCGGTTAGACTGGAAGCCGACCCCAACATAGATGGGAAAAGGCTAGGCAGATGATGATTTAACATTAGAAGTTTTATAACTTTTATACTCACAGATTTATCCTTGAGGTCTCTCCACAGCTCTCCTCCCTTCTTGGCGACCTCGGTGACCTTGACGCCAGGGTTCTCCTCGAGGATACTCTTGCGGTTCTCGTTGAGCCACAACATGAAGGCGGTCGCCGGCCGCTTGGGAGCGTTCACATCCTTATCGCGTTTCTTCTTGGATTTCTCCTTGCGCTTGCGAGGAGTTTCCGACTGTAAAGTTTTAAATAAACAAATCAAAATAGTGTTATTGTAAGAAAGCCAGGCAACCTAATTTAAAGTAAGTGGTCGACGCTAATGACCATCTGGAATACTAGTACCTATCATTGCAGATGCGTAGTCATCACAGGGACAATTTTGGAAAAATTGTCAGGTGTCTGTAACAACACCAGCTCCCATATCCTTTAAACTGGAGCACATCAACACTGATTGACGGCAGACAAAGATCATGTTGATATTTTTTCAGACAAGCTTATTCAAAAAGAGGTCTTATACATACATCATACATACATTTCTTAGAGTTAACAGTAACTAACTTAAGGGGCTGCCTCCACGAGCGAGGGAATCGGCCCCTAAGAAATGTATGATTCTTGATTTCTAGTAGGAGCTAGGATAATGTTCTTCGCCAATAAGTGTACCAATTCCAGTCAGACTCAACTCAGTTTTTTTCAATAATCTTGTTGGATTCAACTTAAGTTTTGTTTTGTAAATTTCACTGTATTGGTTACGTACAGTTAGTGCCTTTTACCTATTACCTGACCCATCCTACAATAAGATAGGTGAAGTTTTGCAGGGCACTGTATACATTGTCACATACAATATTTATACATTGGTACCTAGAGTGCAATTAGACAACAGTTCCACCTTGGAACGAAGTTTATGGTGTTGGGATTTTCATGGGACTTTTTTATTGAGTTCCTAGAGGAGCGGAGACGAAAGTTAAAAAAAACTTCGCTGCTCGCGACTTTCTTATTTTTTTTTCGTTCATAGATAACGTCAAATTCAACGAATTCATATTGTAGCGTAATAATGTAACCTGCGCGCATCGATTAAACGCAAATTTGGTCTGTTTCTTTATTTTTTGAAAATTTCCTATTTTCTATTTAAATTGATAACCAATACTTAATAAAATCAAAAATTCAATTCAAAATATTACAAAGGAACATAAAAAAAAGAAGCCGCAAAGGGCAATTTTTTTTTATTTTTTATTTTCTTCTCTACACCTTTAAGAACTCAATAAAAAAGTCCCATGAAAATCCGACCACTATAAACTTAGTTCCACCTTTTGAGTATTTTTTGTCTAATGGCACTCAGCTACCTATATTTTTGTCAAAGTAATTATTCTTGAAGAAGTAACAAAGAAGTACTTACAATAGTGATAGCCTTCTTGGGTTTCTTCTCTTTCTTCTTCTCCTTCTTCCCGTCGTCATCCGAACCGCCTTCTTCATCAGAGCCCTCTGACGACGATGGGTTGGTGTCGTATCTAAATAAATGCATTAATGTTAATTATAATAATAATAAAACCTTTATTTTCAAGCAACTTTGGCCCTTAGATAAATACCTTACAGATTAACACAACAACAACAAATACAAACTGTGTTAGTATAAAGGACCTTAAAACTACGTTAGTATCACTTCACTTGTGCACTATGTCACCAATAAGAAGGTACATTATTATGAAGAGAGGATAGTTTGCGTCATCGGCAATAATAACGCGAATACTGATATGGGTGTAATTGTGGAATAGTATTCAATTAAAATACCGAGACAAAGAGAAAACTAAAGAAAAGCTTTACTAATGTATCGCCAAAAGTGTTAAGAACAATGCTCCCTGACTGGTCTAGTCAATAATATCGTGCGCAGCGCTGGCGATCGCCAGATCTCACAGCTCCTACAGAAATAGGGAATATGCAAGAAATACAAAACTCTGTTTGTTTATTTAAACTGCCTTGTATTGGCGCATAAAAGCATTGTGCACTTGTTTAAGTTTAAAACATCACTTATTTCACAATTTATTGTTTTATGTAGCATATTTTTGGTGAAACAGAACGCACTCTCAAAATACGTCGTCCTCGATAACGCGGCGGTAGTGACGTCAAAGTCTATGTGTCAAAAAACACGTTTATTTGAAAAGTAGTAAAAGTTTCACTAAGATTTTATTATAATTTCGTTATCGCAATTTTTGCTTGAATAAAGCACATAAAATTAGTAAAATGACTTTATTAAGGTGAATGCTTCGACCAGCCCGCGAAATTCAAATTTTCTTACGTTTTTGGCAAATTGCAAGCCAGTGCAAGGTTGTATGTTGATTAAAATATTAGACGCGATTGTAAGACGTATGTAGTTACAGAATTATAATAATCAAAACCATCAATACAACCCTCCAAGTTCATAAAGGTCTAGCAATGACTTTGACCTTGAAAAAATCGTTTCTCGACCTTTATGATAAGTGTATTTTATTGATATAAGTGAAAAAAAAAAAAAATACTTGCATATTCTTTTTGTCCTGATATTTTTCACCCAGTAAAAACAAGGCATAAAGCTATTTGAAGAATGCTATTTCAATTTTTATAACCGCCCTGTAAATGTATCATCTATCATGGGGTTTAGGTTTCCGCACTTAGTCCTTGAAGTGGACCATTGTGCGTGAGCCATAGTGGCCGATTACTCTAACCAGCCCACCTCCCTCCAGAAGCAGATCAAACTTCCCGGTCTCCTCAGGGGGATGCCCTGCAAGGGATCTTGGTGTTCCCAGGGTTTCCTCGCGAATCTTGGCCTGTGCATTCAAGGAGCACAGGTTCTCAACACTCAATACATTTAATGCATTCCACAATGTAAACTTCAGTGGTAGGCTAAAGAAACATGATCATTGTAGAACCTGACGGGCACAGCAAACTAGTAGACTAGAACAGCTTTCATGCTAGAGATCCGGCTACTACTACAACAGCCCATAACGTCCACTGCCGGACATAAGCCTCTCCCATGATGGGAGGAATTTGCCGTAATCTCCACGCTTGGCAGGCGGATTGGAGATCGTAGTGATTAAAGACTAACAGAAAACGCTGCTGCCCATTCTCTGGTCTACGGAGGCGCAAGGTGTTCTGCCTCAGACATTAGTCGCCTTATACGACACCCGTGAGTGTATTGGGTTGGTTCTATTCTACTCTGCCGGATACCACACGGCTAAGATCCGGCTATTACTCCTTTATAAGACCGTTGAACTAAGAATTCACATAACAATCAGTACTAACTCCTCAGCGACGTCGCTCTCCTTCGCCTTGTCTGGGTTGAAGTCCTCGTCGGTACTCTCGTCGCTGTCCGAGTCGCCGGAGTCCCGCTCCTTGGCCTCGGCCTTCACCCGCTCGAGGTACGCGTCCGGTTCCTTCTCAGTGTCCGAGTCGCCGAAATCGTCGTCATATAGGGCCTTGTCCTGTAAATCGACAAAGTAAGGTGTATTTCAATAAAAAATCGAGAATCCGGAAAAGGTGTAACAGCAGAATAAAAATTTTGTTAATATTTCTAACAGCATATTTCATTTTAGTCTGTTGTACGTTGTACCCTCCATACACGATTAAAGACCGCACTATTTAAAACCAATATACACTCAGGATTTGTTTCATATATTATTATGAACAACATTTGAACTTCCGTCTTTTTTTAGTGCCAGCTTGGAGGACGAAATCAAACGTTATAAACATAGTATTAAATTAAGATTTTATTATAATAATCAGGCAACTCTCATTTGAATCCCGCAATTATCAGTATATTTATAAATCTTACTGAAACCAAAAAGTGGTATAAAACTTACATTCTTGCCAGTGTTCTTGACATGTAGTTTCTTGGAGGTGATGTAGTCGAAGAGCTTGTCGTATTCACCCTTCTCGATACTGCTGAACGTGTGTACGCTGCCTTGCTTCAACTCGATTTCGAAATCGAAGGATCTGAAGACATAAACAAAATAATGGTTGTGATTCTTAAACCGTAATGAGCCTAAAATGCGAGCGCGCCGTTATCTACCATGCAGGCCCATTGCAGATTGGTAGATGTAAAATGTCTTCGATTTTTTTGTTCTAGGTTTCCCTATGATGTTTTCTTTCACTTTTAATTAGGTTTTTTATAATTTTACTAGTCTATTTTGCATTTATATTATTATAATAAGATACCAATCGATTAACCAATTTATTAGAATTAAATATACGAAGAAGACTTCCATTTCGTTCTCATTTGGAATCCAGTTAGAAATAAAACATGTTCCATTCCTTTTCTTCATCATTTTGAATAACTTACTCGCAATATGAAAAATAAATAAGGAGCTATGGAGAAATGGAGGCCTGAGGATGAGGATGCGTGTTCGAGCATGATCTCCCGCCGCTCATCCGATGTCAACCGCGCACAGGATTAATAGAAATCAGCTGACGAAGACGTAATTTTGTACTCCGTTATTGCCGATTGTTATATGTAATACGGATTTCCAGTGCGACGATAAATAAATAGATAACTTTTGTAACCATTAGAAACGAACGTTGTTTTGTATGAGCCTAGAAGGCTGGGACATAGAACCTGTCTTGTTTGTTAAGCTTATACTCAATTGCTAGAAGAAGCGCCTCCTCTTGCAAAGTTGATAGAAGCGATCTCTTCTCGCAAATGTGCAGAAGCAGCTTTTGCACGTATATGAACCCGTTTCTTAAATATACCGCCTTTTATTATCAATTATATAAAACTAGCTGATGCCCGCGGCTTCGCCCGCTTGACAGATACTAAATACTTCCTCTTGAATCACTCTGTCTATTAAAAAAACCCGCATCAAAATCCGTGGCGTACTTTTGAAGATCTAAGCATACATAGGGACAGACAGACGCGGCGGGGGACTTCGTTTTATAATATAATAATGTAGTGATGTCACAGTATACTCACTTGGTAGACGAGGCGCCTCCTCTCGCGAAGTTGACAGAAGCGATCTCCTCGAAGCGAATGTGCACCGGCGGCTTGTGCACGTATATGAACCCTTTCTCCAGAGGATACAGGTACCCAGCGGCTGCTTTGTACGAACATGCGATTGCTGGGGTTTTGTGATGTCTGTAACAGAATATAGAGGTGTTTTATTTAGCTATATGTTAGTGGCGGTAATTTCATACAAGCCTAAAAGCTTGCCTTTAGAACCTACTACTCCTCTTCATGATGTTATGATTTCTGAACCGTCTGTTTGCCTTATGGCCTTGGCATATTGTTGGACGCTAGGCCATTGTTATCATTTCTTCAGAAGACTGGATAAGGATATGTCTTCTAGAGACTCGCCCCTGCACGCGCAGCATGACCACTGTACAAACGGGTTTTGACGACGGGAGAATCGACAAAACTCGTTTCTACGGTGGTGCTGCTTTAAAGACTTGACAATACAAAAATCGCAATCGATGTTTATTAATATAAACATCATAATATAGAAATCTCGATGTTTTGACAAGTTCTAAAATCTTTGTGAAGCAGAATAGTAAATGTGTTACCCTAAGAAGTCTCCAGGCCCCGTCACTCGTCTGTTGATGATGACCTTCATTATTTTGGCGAGCACTTCATAAGTTGGACCTGACAATTCTTTGTTTATCTTGCCTTCATATTTCTCTTTTAGTTCTTCCCTGAAAAATATAATTTATTTAGAATTAGTAACATTTTGTCAATGACGTAAAAAAATATAGGTACTACTTCGGCGTCAGTATGAAACATCGACGTTCATGAAGTAATCACAGAGAAAATTCGATATGCCATTTTTATGAACGCATACATTATGAATATGGTCTTTTCTACTTACTCTGTAAACGGTAACTCCAGACTAGTTTCCTCTTCAATACCAAACAGCAGCACCAAGTAATGGTACCTAGTCTGACCCTGCTTGATGGGCGGGTCCAGAGACACCACGAAGAACATCTGCCTCGTGTCTTTGTGAGGCAGGAGGAACAGCCGCAGGACGGTCGACATGGGGATCTTGTAGTCGAAGGTCTTACCGTGGAGCTGGAAGAATGTCTGGAACACCTTGATGTCGTAGCGACCACTGTGGAAGAATAGATGCCATTAGAGTTTGAGTATGCCAGTAGTTTTTTGAGCAGTGTAACGCCCAGTCTACTAGCTAGGTTTTTAGCAGATTAACCATCTTTTTCAGTGCAAGACGAAACTACCACTCTTAGGAGCACAATAATTGCAATGGGACAAAATTGGCCAGGTATTTCGTAACAGGTCGCAAAACTTGCGAGTCGGCGGCGTACCTCGTTAGACTTTCGATGCGATAAGTTTCTGCTTTATAACATCGCGAATATAATATTTTCATATGAGACAGGCAAACTCATACATTGACTACAACTATGAAAAGGTTTTCATCATCAGCCTATTAATGTTCCCACTGCTGGGACACAGGCCTCTCTATGAGAGAGACTGGGCTATAATCCACCACGCAGGCCCAGTGCTGATTGGTAGATGTCACATGTCTTCGATTTTTTTTGGTTCTAGGACATGCCGGTTTCCTCACGATGTTTTCTTTCACCGTTTTGAGAGCAGTGGTGATGAAAAATTACACAAAGTAATGCAATGCCCGTCTGGGTTGGAACCCACGACTTACTGTTCGTAAGTCGGAGCCGCCACCACTGGGCCACCGCTGCTCTGAAAAGGTTTTACACTATCAAAAATATATTGTATGAAATTCCTTCCACGCCGTCATTCTGTAGCTATCGCAATCGTTTTATGCGAAATTATGCTTTATCTCTTCATCCTAAAATCCAACATACCGGGGTGTAAGACACTGTAGCTCCCTAAAGATGGCTATGGCGTCACCGGACACGGATATAACGCTGGCCTTGTTCATGACTTGCTGGTGGAAGGCTTCCACCGCGTCCATGTCGCCGCCCACCTCGCTCGACGGGATGTGGAAGCGCATCTCCATTAGAGATACAGGTGTGTCGTCATTCTGTCGACATTAAAATATTTTCGAGATTTAGAACAAGGGATTCAGGGAGAATGGCAGGATCACATGTTGCGCTGATCTCAAGTACTGAGAACAACTGTTTGATTGGGTAGGAGAACCTCAGACTAGGTGAAGCTACGATATTTGCAAGCTAGCTGCTGGTTTTGCCAAGAATTGAGTGCGATTGGAGAGCCCCACCACTGCTCTATGTGATGTGTTAGGTAAAAATAACTGAAGGTGCCCTGCATTGTCTAATTTTCATGGTGTTCTGGCCAAAAAGCTTTGCATTGTTGTTTGCTTGCCTAGCAAAAGTAAGAAATGCAAAATTTACACTTGTTTTTCATACAGAGAGGTTTCTAGAGGAATAAGCAATATTTTAAAGTTTTAAAATTAATTTCGTTTTCAAATTGTTTAAGCATTAAAAAAGTCCAGATTGACTGTAGACATTAAAAAATCTCAATCAGTTCAGTTTCCACTTGTAACATTATTCTTTGCTTGCATACTATGCAATATGAGACATACCCTTGCCCTTTGCATATAAAGGGTTGTTATAACAGTATAATAGTAGTAGAGGAGCTCGTGGCTAAATAATAACAGCCACTCGGGTCAATCGTTAGGTTAAGCCGTGCTAGCATAGGTTGATCCGTGGATGGGTGACCACCCATTACATACCGAGTGTCCTCCGTGCCTCGGAAAGCACGCTAAGCAGTTGGTCCTGGCTGTCATTTGTAGTCAGTGGCCCAAAAGTCCGACAACCAGTCTTACCAAAGGATATCGTATTACCCAGTACTAAATGGGTTGTGGTAACTCCGCCGTTGCCGGTCCCAAGCCCGGATGTGAAAGGAGGAGGGTGGGCAGAGGTGAGCATCCAAACTGCCGTAAACTCACCAACGCCGAATCTCGGGTGACGGAAAGTAACCCGACCCATGGTCACTGCAGCCTTAGGGAACTAAATACCCCTAAAAAGGACAGATTCGTCAAGACGCCTTGCCAGCGCGACGATATTATGGCAAATAACCTTCATGGAAAGCTCCAATAAGCCCCGGCCCCTAGTTCCCAGCAGTTGTACTATTCCAGATTACGACAGCGGTCTTGGTAACGGTATAACAGGGGGTGCGAAGAATCACTGGAAGAGATCCGGCTGTCAAACTACAACACTACATTTGGCTACGTATAATACGAGGACTCTGAGATTGCAAGCGAAACTGGATGAACTAGAAAATGACCTAACAGGAATTAAATGGGATTTAATAGGTTTGAGTGAAGTCAAACGGACCCGAAGACACCTTGAAATTGAACTCAGGCAACATGTTTTTCTACACTGGTGACAGCAATTCAGCCATTGGTAGCGTGGGCTTCTTAATACACAAAAGGATTGTCAACAACATCACTACAATAAACAGTATATCACCTAGAGTAGCATACGCCATTCTAAATATTAATAAACGATACTCTATCAAAATCGTTAAGGTATATGCACCTACATCATCATCAAAGCATACAGAAGCAGAGATAGAAACCTTTTATGAGGACATAGACAAAGCCCTAGCAGCTGAAAAGAAAACGCAGTTCAGTATAATCATGGGGGACTTCAATGCAAAACTGGGAACCAGGGCTGATGACGAAAATTGCATAGGTACCTTCGGCATCGGTGAGAGGAACAATCGAGGACATACTCTAGCCAACTACTTGGAATCAATCAAGTTCTTTGCAATGAACACTTTCTTCTACAAAAAACAACAAAGAAAGTGGACATGGATTAGTCCAAATGGAAAAATAAAGAACGAAATTGATCTCATATGTACCAATAAGAAGCATATAGTCACTGATGTCACCGTGCTGAAGAAACTAAAGATGAGCGACCACCGTCTGGTGCGAAGTACAATAAGAATAGACACAAAGCTAGAGAGGCGGAAACTACTAAATAAATCCTTAGCTAACATGATCATCCCAAATGAAGTCCACCAGACCTTTCAAGGAAAACTTGATGCTGCATTCAGACGACCACTCGCCGAATATTTTGAAGAAAGCTTAGATAAAAGGTACAACAGACTCACTTCAGCCATATCCAATACAGCAAAAGAAGTATTTCGCCCATCAACTCGTGGAAAAGACACATTAACCACCGAAACGAACATGCTGCTTGTACAGCGTAGGCAGCTTAGCTCTGAAAAGTATAACTCGCAAGAACATCGAGACCTTAACAGAAACATATCCAGGTTATTAAGACGAGATATCCGTAGTAGGAACACTGAGCGTATCCAACGCCTTATAGAAAAACACCGTGGACCAAAAATATTCAACAGAAATATTAGTAGTGGCAGTAGTCAGCTTAATAAACTAGAGAACGAAAAAGGGGAAATGGTCACTGAAGCGTCAGGAAGACTAGACATAATTGCCAACTTCTATGGCAAACTGTACAGCTCACATACCAACAATCCTACTATAGTCGATACTGCAGATAAGCGGGCTCCACTATCCAGACACTATACAGAGGATATCCCTGAAATTAGCTTCTATGAAGTGAAACAAGCGTTAAAACATCTAAAACGGTATAAAGCACCCGGAGAAGACGGTATAACCAAGGAACTGCTCAAAGCAGGTGGAAAACCAGTCCTAAAAGAACTCCGAAGGATCTTCAATGAAGCGCTGTTCACAGGCGAAATACCAGTGGCTTGGCAGGATAGCCTTGTTGTCTTGTTCCACAAAAAAGGCGCCAAGACAAATCTTAGTAACTACCGCCCGATTGCGCTATTAAGCCAAATATACAAATTATTTTCGCGTGTCATTACATCACGGATGACTAAACGGCTTGACGAATATCAGCCAAAGGAACAAGCGGGATTCCGAAGTGGCTACAGCACAATCGATCACATTTTCACCATAAGGCAAGTGATACAAAAAACACACGAATACAATCGTCCCCTATACCTTGCCTTTGTGGACTACGAAAAGGCATTCGACTCTGTGGAACATTAGGCAGTTTTCAACTCTCTGCAACGTTGTAGAATTGACTATAGGTATATCCAAATACTGAAAAACCTGTACCAATCTGCGACAATATCGATTCAGGTTCAAGGCGCATCAACAACTATACCCGTCAAAAGGGGGGTACGCCAAGGAGACGTTATCTCTCCCAAATTATTCACCAATGCTCTTGAAGACATCTTCAAAACACTGGATTGGGAAAACACGGGTGTAAATGTTGATGGGCAATATTTAAGTCACCTCCGCTTTGCAGATGACATTGTCCTACTCGCACAGTCGCCTGAAGACCTAGGGAAAATGCTCCAAGAACTAAACAGGTCATCATTAAGAGTTGGGCTAAAAATGAACTATGATAAGACCAAGTGGATGGGCCCAACAGACTCCACATCGATTTCGATAGATGGCACAATTATTGAGGAGGTTAATGAATACATCTACCTAGGTCAGAAAATAAGGCTTGAGGACTCGTTAGATAGAGAAATAGACAGGCGAATACAGCTTGGCTGGGGTGCGTTTGGCAAACTCAAAAACGTGCTTAAATCGAGAATCCCACAATCCCTAAAAACAAGGGTCTTCAATCAATGTGTTCTGCCCGTGATGACCTACGCTTGCGAAACATGGACGTTTACTGTCGGGCTATTACATCGTCTTAAGGTAACGGAGAGAGCATTGCTCGGTATCTCTCTGCGGGACCGTGTTAGGAATGAGGACATTCGGAAACGCACCCGAGTCACCGACATCGGTAAGAGAGTTGCGCAGCTGAAGTGGCAGTGGGCCGGTCACATTTGTCGAAGAGACGACAACAGATGGAGCCATAAAGTCCTATTCTGGAGACCCCGAACAGGAAGTCGAAGTGTAGGCAGACCAGCTGCCAGATGGTCGGACGACGTA
This sequence comes from Xestia xanthographa, assembly GCA_905147715.2. Taxonomy (NCBI): domain Eukaryota; kingdom Metazoa; phylum Arthropoda; class Insecta; order Lepidoptera; family Noctuidae; genus Xestia; species Xestia xanthographa. The sequence goes on along the minus strand of LR990649.1, from coordinate 9,813,133 downwards.
AAGAAGACGGCAGGGCCGACCTGGACCCGAACTGCCGCATCCAGAAGCGAATGGAGGACCATGCAAGAGGCATATGTCCAGCAGTGGACGCAAATGTGCTGAGAAGAGAAGAAGAGAAATGGGTTGTGGAGGTCAGATAGGCCGTCGCTCCATGTAAAATACTGGTATTCAGCTGCATCCTGTTAGACTGGAAGCCGACCCCAATAAAACTTGGGAAAAGGCTAGGCAGATGATGATAACAGTATAATAGTAGGTTATGCATACATGAATGTAATGGAATGGCTGACTTAAGATAGGCAACCCCCATTTTTGTATAACGTGATTTGTACTGACTTGAGAGGTTTGTAGATTTTTGAACTTGAAACTTGATTGCTAATACATACCCTTTATGATCATGCTGACTAGAAAACAAAACGTCTATGCCAAGTATTGCCTTAACCTTATATTGACTAGGAAGCACAATGCCTACCTAGCAATTATGTCTATACTGTATTTGAACTAAACCTTTGCTGTGACATTGATAAATAAAGGTTGTTTATTATATCCATAAGCATTACAGGTATAAATAAATCATTAAACTTCACTACAGGATTCTTGCACAATATTATGTAAATGTTTTTCAGACATCAGACAAATCTAAAACATTAAGTCAAAACAAGAAAGCCGATTGTGATTCTCTGATTTTTCATATAATAACATGGTCATAACAATGAAATTAGCATTAAGTTAATGTCAATATTATCATAGAACATCATAACAAAGTACTTTTCCATAATTGTTTTTTACATAACACATATTTACCTGATGGAACTCAAGTGTGACTTCATTCTTGCCAGTGTTACACTGAGATACATAATGCAGCGGGATCTCAAACGCTGTGTGAGTCCCAACATTGAAGCTTAGTACCTCTCCATTGAACTTAGCCGTACCCCAGTTCCAGCCTTTGAGAGAAAGCTCCTTCTCTAACATGTCTTTGTGGTAGTTTGTTTTGAAGAACTTAGCCACTTTTTCTTGTTCCTGAAAGCAATAGTTTAGGGGACTATTTAGTATGTTTAATAGGATTTTAAAAAGTTTGTAAGACTTTTAACAGGTTATGTAAATGTTTGGACTTGTCTGTACAATATTTTTGGGTTAATTGATTTGTAGCTTATAAAAGTGTTACCCTAAAACCTAGGTACCAAAATGTTTGCTGAAATAAAGCTTGTTTAATCGTGAATTTAATAAACATTACACAATGGATTGGAAAACTCTGCCTATGACATTAAAGATAAAAGGGTTTCTAATGCAACTTACGCCATCCTTGAAGCCACCATATCTGTGTAGCGTACCGTTCTTGAGGAACACTCTCAAGCCCCACGATCCTATGAACTTCTGGAAGTTGACCAGTTCAATATCATTCGCTGGAATCGCCTCCACCTTGCCGGTCTTACTGTTTTTAAACACTATGTTTTGATCTGTCATCTTTAATCTCCCAGGAACCTGAACATTTCCAATAATTAATAATTACAGTAACTTTCCGAAGCTAAAACAAAAACTAAATTGTTCGACAAAACGTACCATTGCGCCCTTGATCTCTGCCTGCACATCATTGTATTCGAGAAACTCCATTTTTAAGTCTTCAGTATATTACTGCAAAATGTTAATGTTTTATTAACTGCTTCAAAATGTGGTCAGTATTGTCCTCCACGCGCTAAATGTTGTATGAAAAAAATCAGCGGCATGAACGAACAACGAAACAACAAAATTGACGTTTGAAATGACAGCCCAGCCAGCCAATGACACTAATGACAGCAACAATCAGGGTTACCAAAAGCCGCATTATTTAGGCTGCGTTCCGAATTAGGCTGTAATCGATTTGAGCGTCCATAAAGCTGTTCCGAATGAGAGGTTTTCCTTTTGAGGTTTTAAAAAAAAACTTAGTTTCCAAGAACTCTATAGATGGCGTTGAACTTACTATGATAGTTGGTGCCAAAGCCAAAACGCTTGAAAAAAAAACATTGCGTCACGTCACATACACTCGTTGACTGACAATTTCATTTGCTTAACCTTCCGAATATAACCTACATTTCTCGCGCTTTGTTAAAATCAGTTTTTTTAGGTTCCGTTCCTTGCATTATCATACTTACTCCTAGCGCCATCTATCCAGCGACTAGGGAAGAGCTAAAAAGAAAATCCCTCATTACCGTGAGCGCGATATCGATGTCCCTTGAATCGTCATAGATGACGTCATGACATGCGTCATTTTGCGATTACACTGACCATGCCCCAAACAAATATCACTGTGAGCGCTGTCAAAAATGAAAGCTTTTTCACAGGTTGTGTTGTATAATTTGATTGAAAAAAATTGAAATGAGTTTCAAACTCATGAACATTATTTTTAATTACCGTTGCATCTATGTAATTTGTAATTCGTAGGATTTTTGTAAGGGGTAAATCTTTGCCGGGAGCAAAATACCCTAGTATAAACGCTTTCGTCATCCTTTTCATCACTGGACGAATCGTCGTTCTCTATCTAAAAATGTGAGATAACAGAGTAGATAGAGTCAACCAACATAACTTCCATTTTCAAAATAAGTCTTGTGAAATGTTTTGGTTTGGGGTTATGTTTACTGTCAACGCGTTCACGAGCGTTCCGAATTGATGACGGCTCTTAGCTGTCATAATCGTGATATCTAAATCGGAACGCAAAATATCGATGTGAGCGCTGTGAGCGATTATAGCCTAATTCGGAACGCAGCCTTACCCACATTTTGTGGGTCTAAAGCAGCGGTCGGCAACCTTTTGGCAGACAAGGGCCACATAGTGAAAAATTTTGATATAGGCGGGCCGCACATGTAATAATTTGGTACTAACAGGTGTCTACCTATAGTTACCTATTAATGTAGGTAGGTAGGTATAGTGATATAAATGATGCAAATATATATGTATAAACAGGGTGTAAAAGACCTCATCACGAAGCCGTCAACCAAGCATTCAGTACATCAAACTTCACGCAAAAATTATTGCTGGGAAAAATTTTTTTTTTTGGGGTGAAAAATCATGTTTTTTGGTAGAACTCAATGTAACGCACTCAAAACATTGTGCTGATGGATGGATTGAATAGTACGGGGGTCGTGGAGGTGTTTAGAGTAAAATCTTTTATTAAAAACTAGTAAAAAAAACTGGCCAAGTGCGAGTTGGACTCGCACACGAAGGGTTCCGTACCATTGACTATATTTAGTATTTGTTGTTATAGCGGTAACAGAAATACATAATCTGTGAAAATTTCAACTGTCTAGCTGTCACGGTTCATGAGATACAGCCTGGTGACAGACAGACGGACAGACGGACAGACAGCGAAGTCTTAGTAATAGGGTTCCGTTTTTACCCTTTGGGTACGGAACCCTAAAAAAAACTTGTCTAAAACGTTGCAACATAGTCTTAAAAGTTGGAACTTTGACCCTTATTATCTCCGTAACTGGAAGGTTCCCAGGTATGGTGTAGAACTAAAAAAAAAATATCGCAATGACGGGGAGAAAAAGTGCCTTTCGGCTTCGTTATGAGGTGTCTTACACCCTTTATAAATTGAATTAATTTTAAAAAATATTTTTTTTTTTTTGAAAAATAAATGAGGGGAATACAATAACTAACTTAAAAACAAAGACTCAAGACTTGTAAACAAAATAAAAGTGAAATTAAAAAATGTGTGACCTACCCTAACCTGGCTATCTAACCTATGGCTCCCAGACTTGACTTTGACGGACACTCAGAAGTCCAACCTCAAGGTTTGTTAGAGCGATGGATAACGTAGCATTTTAAACATCAAAGTCACCGATCAATACGAAACACCACAATACGCTCCAAGACAGGCATCGCTGATGTTGGCGATAAATCTGCGAGATTAAAATGGGCGTCACACACTGGGTGTCTGAAAACTGTCGTCGTCACCGAGACAGGCCCAAGGAACGCTGATTAAATTTAACTACATATAAGAATTAAGCTTTCATTTACAAAGTAGTCGCGGGCCGCAAGGAGATAGGTCTCGGGCCGCATGAAGCCCGCGGGCCGCGCGTTGCCGACCGCTGGTCTAAAGGGTCTAAAGTCAAGTTTTTCCAATCAACCGCGAACCTAAAGTTGGCAATCTACAGATTCTACTCGCTTGCTTGATGTGCTGGCGCATACTTTTTTGTCATAACTTTGTTGGTCATACACACACGGTTTAAATCAAGACATTCAAATATAATAATAGATAGTCTATAGAATATCTTTGGTTGAAATCAATCACTAATAAAAATTGTTCTTTATTCTAATTTGCAAATCGTTTTGTGAGCGCGCAATCGTGAAGACTCGAAAACGGGCCAATTGGGTCGTTTTGCCTTTATTCTGATTAGGGTATTACACCCATTTTCGAAAAGTGTCTCAATGAGAGGTTTTTGTTTTGAGGTATTAAAAAAAAATTAGTTTCCAAGAACTCTATAGATGGCGTTGAACTGACTATATATATAGTTGGTGCCAAAGCCAAAACGCTTGGAAATAAAAAACATTGCGTCACGTCAAATACGCTCGTTGACTGACAGTTTCGTTTGCTTCCTTCCGAATATAACCTAGTTTGTTCGCGGTTTGTTATAATCAGTTTTTTTTTAGTTCTGTACCTTGCATTATCATACGAAGTTCAGCGCCATCTATCCAGCGACTAGGGAAGAGCTAAAAAGAAAATCCCTCATTGACACTTGTACAGTGCGACATAAAAGAGTAGAAAATAAATGAGGGCGCCACAATCGGTCAGGTGGCAACCCAGTTAGTACGACCTTACTGATTTTGATACGTGAATAGTATTATTGGTTTATTAGCTATGAATAATGAGTAAATAATTATTTTAAATAAATATGTTTATTAATTCATTGCTTTCAATAAGTTCCGCGTAGATCATAGATTTGGTACGTAATAGTAATAAAACTACAAGTTCACTCAAATATAATAAGAAGGACTTCGAGGGACGACCCTTTCTGTGTTTAGCTGGTGTCGAGAATTACCCGCCGTTTTGCACAATTCTGTGCACTGTGCTTACAGAAACACCTAAAACAAACAAAGCATGATATTAACATAAACTTATAATACAACTTTAAACTAGTGCTTTTATCTTCATAATATAACTGCTGTCAGTACGACGAAAAAAGTCCCACGCATAATTATATTCTTAGCGTAAAAATATTTTAAAATTGTTTGTTTCTACTAGTCGGTTGCTTCAACAAATATGGTATGGCAAAAAACGTATTTGGTAATACGCAATTGAATTTCATGAAATGTTTTTGCCTTACTATCAACGTTGTTAAGTCGCGCTATAACTACAATGGTATTTGTTTATCTTAGCATAACCACAAAAATGGTAGACAACTAATTTGTAAATACTATTTAGATCGAAATTGTTGCTCCCTGAATGTAATAATCGTTTGTAATTAACGTTTACTGCAACTTTCAATAGTTACTTACCAGTAAAATCTGCTTGTACGATGGCAAACATCTTCGAAGTAGGATAGCAGCTTCCCAGCTTGTAATTCGGTCAAACACCACATGAAAACTTAAACATTATAATTTCACGGGCACCTCCACGAATTACCTTATTCATGATATGTCGCTGTTTTCCTGTCCACACTCGGAAATAACACACAAAAACCAAAATTCTAATGATAAACGAAACCGTTCGAGAAGAATTGACAGCTCAAGTCTCGGTTTATATAAAACTAGCTGTTGCCCGCGGCTTCGCCCGCGTGAAGTTCGGTAACTGTCCCACTGGATCATACTAAAGGGATAATAGTGTCCTACATGTTAATTCAGGTTATAAACTATCCATGTGCCAAATTTTATAATCTAATTATTATCATCAAAATCACTATCACAGTCACCATCATTATCACCAATCACCATCACTATCACAATCACCATAATTACCACAATTATTATCACAATCACCATCACAATCTCCATCACAATCACCATCACTATCACAGTCACTATCATTATCACCAATCACCATCACTATCACAATCACCATAATTACCACAATTATTATCACAATCACCATCACAATCACCATCAAAATTACTATCACAATCACCATCATCGTTATCACAATCATTATCATCGTAATCACAATCGCTATCATCGTTATCACAATAATTATCATCCTAATCACAACCATTAACATCGTATTCACAATCATCATCATCACAATCTCCCTCCTCGTCATCACAATCATTAAAATCGTAATCACAATAATTATCATCGTAATCACAATCACTACCATCTTAATCACAATCTTCATGATCACAATCGCCATCACTATCACAACCACAATCATTATCACAATCACCATCATTATCACAATCACCATCACTGTCACAGTCACAATCACCATCACCATCGCTATCTCCATCATAATAACCTCCACTTTCACAATCATCATCACAATCACCATCACCATCACCATCACAATCACCATCACAATCACCATCAAAATCACTATCATAACCACCATCATCGTTATCACAAAAAATATCATCGTAATCACAATCATTATCATCTTAATCACAATCATCATCATCACAATCTCCATCCTCGTTATCACAACCATCGCTATCACCATCACAATCACCGTCACTATCACAATCATCATTATCAGAATCATCATCATCGTAATCACAATCATTTTTATCGTTATCAAAATCATCATCATCATAATCATCGTCATCATTATCACAATCATAATCATCGTAATCACGATCATTATCATCAGGAACTCAAAATAAATGCCATTTTCGTAATCAGCGCCCCTGATAATCTCGGTATCGACACCCATATTGATTTTTAGACATTTCAACCCCATCGCACCCCAACAGGGAATGGTAGTATTTCAGGTTTGCCACATTAAATCTTAAAATCGTTGTGTTTGTAATACACCCGACCCAATTTACTTACCATAAAAACAATACCTATGTTGAATTTCAGGCTTTGTTACCCCATTTCCCCCTTCAGGGGTTCAACTCTGAAAAAACCTGAAACACGAATGTTAACTCATTTATCGATAGGAGTACTCCCGTTAAGTTTCGAATAAAGTAGTCTAAATAATCCTATTTCCCCATGTAATCTTTGGACCCCCGTTTCAACCCCTTAGGAGGTGAATTTTAAAAATCCTTTCTTAATGCACCCCTAAACCCCTTAAAGAATCTATATGCCAAATTTCGAATCTCTAGACTCAGCGGTTTGGGCTGTGCATTGATTTTTATACTTTTCCACCCCATTTGCCCGTCTTAGGGGTTGAATTCTGAAAAAACCTGAAACCCGTTTCTACTCATTTATCCATAGGAGCACTCCTGTGAAGTTTCGAATAAAATAGTCAAACTAATCTTGTTTCTCCATACAAACTTTGGATCCCTGTTTAACCCCTTTAAGGGGTGAATTTTGGAAAATCCTTTCTTAGTGCACCCTTAGAGCACATGAGGAACCAATGTGCCAAATTTGGAATCTCTAGACTCAGCGGTTTGGGCTGTGCATTGATTTTTTGACTTTATCACCCCTTTTCCCCCTCTTAGGGGTTGAATTCTGAAAAAACCTGAAACCCGTTTCTACTCATTTATTAATAGAAACACTCCTGTGAAGTTTCGAATAAAATAGTCAAGCTAATCTTGTTTCCCCATACAAACTTTGGAGCCCCGTTTAACCCCTTTAAGGGGTGAATTTTGAAAAATCCTTTCTTAGTGCACCCCTAGACCACATAAGGAACCTACTTGCCAAATTTGGAATCTGTAGACCCAGCGGTTTGGGCTGTGCGTTGATAGATGAGTCAGTCAGTCAGTCAGTTTCTTCTTTTATATATTTAGACTAGCTGTTGCCCGCGGCTTCGCCCGCGTGAAGTTCGGTAACTGTCCCACTGGATCATACTAAAGGGATAATAGTGTCCTCCATGTTAATCTAGGTTATAAACTATCTATGAGCCACATTTCATAATCACAATTATTATTATCACAATCACCATCACTATCACAACCGCCATGATTATCACAATCACCATCACTATCACTATCACAGTCACCATCATTATCACCAATTATCATCATTAACACAACCACCATAATTACCACAATCATTATCACAATCACCATCACAATCACCATCACCATCACAATCACCATCAAAATAACTGTCACAATCACCATCACAATTCCCATCACAATCACCATCACAATCACCATCACAATCGCCATCACAATCACCATCACAATCACCATCACAATCACCATCACAATCACCATCACAATCACCATAACAATCACCATCACAATCACTATCACAATCACCATCACAATCACCATCACAATCACCATCACAATCACCATCACAATCACCATCACAATCACCATCACAATCACCATCACAATCACCATCACAATCACCATCACAATCACCATCACAATCACAATCACCATCACAATCACCATCGCTATCACCATCACAATCACCACCACTCTCAGAATAACTATCACAATCATCATCACCATCACAATCACAATCATCATCACCATCACAATCACCATCACAATGACCATCACAATGACCATCACAATCACCATCACAATCACCATCACAATCACCATCACAATCACCATCACAATCACCATCACAATCACCATCACAATCACCATCACAATCACCATCACAATCACCACCACTCTCAGAATAACTGTCACAATCATCATCAAAATCACAATCATCATCAAAATCAGTATCACAATCACCATCATCGTTATCACAATCATTATCATCATAATCACAATCGCTATCATCATTTTCACAATCACTATCATCGTAATCACAACCATTATCATCGTATTCACAATCATCATCATCACAATCTCCATCCTCGTCATCACAATCATTATAATCGTAATCACAATCATTATCATCGTAATCACAATCACTATCATCTTAATCACAATCATCATCATTACAATCTCCGTCCTCGTTATCACAACCATCGCTATCACCATCACAATCATCGACACTATCACAATAACCGTCACTGTCACAATCACCATTACAATCACAATCACTATCACAATCACCATCATCGTTATCACACTTATTATCATTGTAATCACAATCATTATCATCGTTATCACAATCATCATTATCACAATCATCATCGTCGTAATCACAATCATTATCATCGTAATCAAAATCATCATCATCACAATCATCGTCGTCATTATCAAAATCATCATCATCGTAATCACAATCATTATCATCTGGATCTCAAAATAAATGCCATTTTCGTAATCAGCACCCCTGATAATCTTGGTATCGACACCCATATTGATTTTTAGACATTTCAACCCCATCGCACCCCAACAGGGAATGGTAGTATTTCAGGTCTGCCACATTAAATCTTAAAATCGTTGTTTTTGTAATACACCCGACCCAATTCACCATAAAAACAATACCTATGTTGAATTTCAGGCTTTGTTACCCCATTTCCCCCTTTAGGGGTTGAATTCTGAAAAAAAAACGAAACACAAACGTTAACTCATTTATCGATAGGAGTACTCCTGTTAAGTTTCGAATAAAGTAGTCTAACTAATCTAATTTTCCCACGTAATCTTTGGACTCCCGTTCCAACCCCTAAGGGAGTGAATTTTGAAAAATCCTTTCTTAATGCACCCCTAAACCTCATAAAGAACCTTTGTGCCAAATTTGGAATCTCTAGACTCAGCGGTTTGGGCTGTGCATTGATTTTTATACTTTGCCACCCCATTTCCCCCTCTTAGGGGTTGAATTCTGAAAAAACCTGAAACCCGTTTCTACTCATTTATCAATAGGAGCACTTCTGTGAAGTTTCGAATAAAATAGTCTAACTAATCTTGTTTTACCCATACAAACTTTGGATTCCCGTTTAACCCCCTTAGGGGTTGAATTTTGAAAAAATCCTTTCTTAGTGCACCCCTAGACCACATAAGAAACCTACTTGCCAAATTTGGAATCTCTAGACTCAGCGGTTTGGGCTGTGCATTGATTTTTATACTTTGCCACCCCATTTCCCCCTCTTAGGGGTTGAATTCTGAAAAAACCTGAAACCCGTTTCTACTCATTTATCAATAGGAGCACTCCTGTGAAGTTTCGAATAAAATAGTCTAACTAATCTTGTTTCCCCATAAAAACTTTGGAGCCCCGTTTAACCCCTTTAGGGGATGAATTTGGAAAAATCCTTTCTTAGTGCACCCCTAGACCACATAAGGAACCTACTTGCCAAATTTGGAATCTGTAAACCCAGCGGTTTGGGCTGTGCGTTGATAGATGAGTCAGTCAGTCAGTCAGTCAGTCAGTCAATCAGTCAGTCAGTCAGTCAGTCAGTCAGTTTCTTCTTTTGTATATTTAGATGTACTCTGTGAGCTCAAGTACTCATTTTAGATGTTGCCAGAAAATGAAAAATTTTAGTTCTTAAATATTTAATTTCTACTCTTTTATGTCGCACTGTATGTTTATGTAGAAGACGTAATAACGTGACGACCACTGTTTAACCTCTCAGACGCCGCGCAAAAAAACGATTGACGAAAGACGACGTGAAACGATACGGATCCTTCGGGCCTGAGAGGTGGTGAAACAGATTAAAAAAGCTGAAAACTTTAAATTGAATTTTAAAATTAATTTTGCTATTTTACGAACTAAAACTAACGTTTTCCGACTGCTTTTTGCTTATGCTATCTCAATAATATATTTTTAGATTTTTTCTCATATAGAGTAAAATACTGCGTGTGTATGTGACAGCTCAAATCCTCGCTCTGACCCGCGGAACACTTTTTTCGGTGGTTTTGTAGGTTTTTATCATAATATCTGTTTATTGGAATATCATTGCAGATGAACAAAAGATTTATCGATTCTCTTTTGTTTCTACGGCGTTCATGCTAAGCGGTCAGGAAGAACATATAGGTTCTTGCAATGATATTCTGTGAGCGCCCAATCGTGAAGACTCGAAAACGGGCAAATGGGTGCTATCGCGTGTGAATTTTCCGCTAGAGGCGCTTGTGTAGACTAAGGTCCTCCAAAATGTCAGATGTCATAGAGTGTTCGCGCGTTGTGTGCTTTTTTATCACGTATTTATACGAATACTCACGATTGTGTTCTAGATTGAGCCATTCCTGATTAATTATGACTTGAAGATTTTAAGTAGCAACTTAGGATCATAGTATTGTTAGTACTTGTAAGTAGAATGACTTTTAAATGTTTCATGCTTGCTAATTTTAGGAAGAATATTGTAAATATATATCTAAAGCTTACACTACGTTGTTATACGTAATAAAATAAACATTTTTATGAAGTTATTGGTGCTTTAAAGTAAAGAATAGAATTACTGACAGGACCTTACGCGACAGTGCGCCATCTGGTGAGCTCTAAAACGATAGCCCCCATTGGCTTGTTTTGCCTTTATTCTGCGTCACTGCGTGTATGTGAGCTGGCGCTGCCCCGCGGCACACCGTTTTCGGTGGTTTCATAGGTGTATAACTTAACTGTAATAGAATATCATTGGGTTTTCTAGAAACAATGGTACAATTTTTATTGTTTGAAATGGTACGTATACATTGGGTATCGTTTCAATGAGATTGAGATTTTAGAAACGCTTTGCCTACGATATTTTCTAAAAGCTACGCTCAAATTACAGAGAATAGTAACTAGGTAAGCGATAAGCCATATTTCAAAGCTTAATGATTGCACTATCTGATATCAGAAAACAATGAGGGCTTTTCTTTTTAGCTCTTCCCTAGTCGCTGGATAGATGGCACTGAACTTGGGCTACGTTCCGAATTAGGGTATAATCGTTCACAGCGCTCACATCGATATTTTGCGTTCCGATTTAGATATCACGATTATGACAGCTAAGAGCCGTCATCAATTCGGAACGCTCGTGAACGCGTTGACAGTAAACATAACCCCAAACCAAAACATTTCACAAGACTTATTTTGAAAATGGAAGTTATGTTGGTTGACTCTATCTACTCTGATAACTCACATTTTTAGATAGAGAACGACGATTCGTCCAGTGATGAAAAGGATGACGAAAGCGTTTATATTAGGGTATTTTGCTCCCGGCAAAGATTTACCCCTTAAAAAAATCCTACGAATTACAAATTACGTAGATGCAACGGTAATTAAAAATAATGTTCATGAGTTTGAAACTCATTTCAATTTTTTTCAATCAAATTATACAACACAACCTGTGAAAAAAACTGTCATTTTTGACAGCGCTCACAGTGATATTTAGGCCGCGTTCCGAATTAGGCTGTAATCGATTTGAGCGTCCATAAAGCTGTTCCGAATTACCGTGAGCGCGATATCGATGTCCCTTGAATCGTCATAGATGACGTCATGACATGCGCCATTTTGCGATTACACTGACCATGCCCCAAATAAATATCACTGTGAGCGCTGTCAAAAATGACAGCTTTTTTCACAGGTTGTGTTGTATAATTTGATTGAAAAAAATTGAAATGAGTTTCAAACTCATGAACATTATTTTTAATTACCGTTGCATCTATGTAATTTGTAATTCGTAGGATTTTTTTAAGGGGTAAATCTTTGCCGGGAGCAAAATACCCTAATATAAACGCTTTCGTCATCCTTTTCATCACTGGACGAATAGTCGTTCTCTATCTAAAAATGTGAGTTATCAGAGTAGATAGAGTCAACCAACATAACTTCCATTTTCAAAATAAGTCTTGTGAAATGTTTTGGTTTGGGGTTATGTATACTGTCAACGCGTTCACGAGCGTTCCGAATTGATGACGGCTCTTAGCTGTCATAATCGTGATATCTAAATCGGAACGCAAAATATCGATGTGAGCGCTGTGAGCGATTATAGCCTAATTCGGAACGCAGCCTTATTTGGGGCATGGTCAGTGTAATCGCAAAATGGCGCATGTCATGACGTCATCTATGACGATTCAAGGGACATCGATATCGCGCTCACGGTAATTCGGAACAGCTTTATGGCCGCTCAAATCGATTACAGCCTAATTCGGAACGCAGCCTTGGTAAGTTACTGCAAGAAATGGAACATAAAAAGTGACAAAACTAGGTCAGTCAACGAGCGTTTATGACGTGACGCAATGTTTTTTTTCCAAGCGTTTTGGCTTTGACACCAAGTAACGTAGTCAGTTCAACGCCATCTATAGAGTTCTTGAAAACTACGTTTTTTTTAATACATCAAAAAGAAAACCTCTCGTTAATAAATATTTCTTCAGTTAAAAAAATGATTATTGATACGTTGTTCATACTCATGCGGTCTTCGTCAGTTATCATTCCTATCTTTGTAAACGCAACTCTAAAGTCAACTGGACAGCAGAACAAGTCAATGCAGCAGAATCACTGACGTATAAATCCTATGGACTTGGCACACTGACGTATAAATCATATGGACTTGAAATGTTTGACTATAGAAAATACAGTTATACAAATATGAGGCATATCGACACCGAAATCATAAAAATACTGTTATCTCTTTTTAACTTTTAGAATTTTGCCTAAGTGAAAAAGGCTAACAGTGTTTTTGACAGTTACTGTAATAGCAAACCTTCATTCCTAGCGTCATTGAAATACCTATTTGCGGCCGGGTCGCCATTTTATTTTCCCGCTGTTTGGCTATTGCTATCTTTTTCTCTCTAATAAAACGGGAAAGAGACGGACGTAAATTAGAGCTGTCACATTTAATTGAACCTAATATTGTCGATGTCGACTAAAAACACGATGAAGCGCAAGGAATAAACACATACACTGCCCTTTTAGTAAAAAATGGCGATTCTCTAATTTTAGATTAGTTACTGAACCAGAGAATCGGCAGCAATATCATCCAAACTAAACATGCAAAATGTTAGCTTAATCAAAAACCGAGAAGTGGGTCAAAAATAACTTTTAAGATTTGCTTACATAATATATTGTTAGTTATAAACAATTGAAGCTAAGAAAAGTGTATTTAAAATACTTATCCGTTGATATTGGACCCGTGACGACGTGAAAACATTCTCACAATCTTTTATCTAACATCGATTGTAGAGAAATATCGATATGGGCTACCCTATTAGCCGCCATTTTATTTTCCCTCTTTATTGTAGGTATGTCCACGTTTTTCTTGTAGGTATGCCAAGTCCATAGGATTTATACGTCAGTGACTTGGCATACCTACAAGAAAAACGTGGACATACCTACATTAAAGAGGGAAAATAAAATGGCGGCTAATAGGGTAGCCCATATCGATATTTCTCTACAATCGATGTTAGATAAAAGATTGTGAGAATGTTTTCACGTTGTCACGGTCCAATATCAACGGGTAAGTATTTTTATCACACTTTTCTTAGCTTCACTTGTTTAGAACTAACAAAATAACTATGTAAGCAAATCTTAAAAGTTATTTTTCACCGACTTCCCGGTTTTTGATTAAGCTAACATTTTGCATGTTTAGTTTGGATGATATTGCTGCCGATTCTCTGGTTCAGTAACTAATCTAAAATTAGAGAATCGACATTTTTTACTAAAAGGGCAGTGTATGTGTTTATGCCTTGCGCTTCATCGTGTTTTTAGTCGACATCGACAATATTAGTTCAATTAAATGTGACAGCTCTAATTTACGTCCGTCTCTTTCCCGTTTTATTAGAGAGAAAAAGATAGCAATAGCCAAACAGCTGGAAAATAAAATGGCGGCCTGGCCGCAAATAGGTATTTCAAAGACGCTAGGAATGAAGGTTTGCTATTATAGTAACTGTCAAAAACACTGTTATCCTTTTTCACTTATGCAAAATTCTAAAAGTTAAAAAGAGATAACAGTATTTTTATGATTTCGGTGTCGATATGCCTCATATTTGTATAACTGTATTTTCTATAGTCAAACATTTCAAGTCCATATGATTTATACGTCAGTGAGCAGAATGCTTCAATCATGCTTCAATCAAAATTATGACATTTAGTTAAATTTCATTCATTCATTCATTCACTAATTTTTTGTGGGCGGACGACGGACGTGTTTTATGTTGTCTAATTTCAGAACTTAATATTTACGTTGTATTCGATAAATTACAGTTTTTATGTGCGAAATTTAAAATTGATTTACAAAATAAATTTAAATTACAGTGGAGAATTGTGTAAATGCTGTGACGGACAGAGTACCAGTCCGCCCTCATTTAAAAATTAAAATTGTGTCGTGTTTGGTCTGAGTACCTCCGCTGGTTATTTTTCGTAGGTGTCTATCGCATGTGTTTACTCTATGGCGTCTTTATCCTTGCCGCGAGTCCTCCAGCTGAAGAAAAACAGCTTGGATGCTGAGCGCGAACAATTTGAGAAGTTTCAGGTATGTTTGTTGACCTTCTCAAACTTGCAATTTTGACCTTGCCAAGTTGCCATAAATTGTGTTGTTTTTGTATTATAAGCTCACAATGATAGTGGGTAGGATTCCGTACCTATTCAATCTGTAAAGAATATTTGTCTTCATGGTCAACTTCAAGTCAGGTTAAAAAAATAACCTGTATCTAGATTGCTAGAAAAAAAATATATACAGGAAAACTACACTACAATGCTACACAGGGCCGGATCTAGGGGGGGGCAAGCCGGGGCCCATGCCCCGGGCGGCAAGTTTAGGGGGCGGCAAATTCAAGCTTGGCAGACATAATATGGTCAAAGTTGCGATAATGATGAGTTGTAACGATACAACTCATTGATTTCTGTTGAAGACTGGAAAACTGTTCCTGTTGAAGAAGAAGGAGCGCTCTGCAGACACCCCATATGCATACTAGCCCATCGATTTAGATCTCTCTCTTCTGAGGAAAGACGTAAAATTTTCGAGCTCGCTTCGCTCGCTCTGACAGCCTAATTTCTCTTGAATTTTGACTTTGTCCATAAGTCACCTAATAACTCCGGTAGTTCGAAACAATTCTAACCTGTCCAAGGTAGGTAAACTGTTTAAGTTTTCGAACTGGCTTCGCTTGCTTTTTAGACTACTTTCTTTAGACTTTGCCTAAAAGTCGTCCAAGTAATTCCTGTATGAAGGATCGAAACAATTCAAACCTGTCAAAGCAAGGTGTCAAAAAATTTTCGAGCTCGCTTCGCTCGCTCATGCAGTCAAGTTCTTCTTAAATCTTAGCTTTGAAAGTCAACCAAGTAACTCCTGTATGAAGTGACGAAATAATTCTAATCTGTCCAAAGTAGGATGTTAAAATTTTCGAGCTCGCTTCGCTCGCTCTTAGAATCTTAGTTCCTCTTTCTCATTAAATTGTCTCCCTAAATTGATTTAGTAGCATCTATTTAAGAATCTAATTTTCATTTAGTGCCTAACCTTTTCAAATAACTCTTCAAAACCTAAACTAACCAATCCGAGGTCACGGAGGTGCTAACGTTTTTGAAGTGGCTATATGCACTTCAGCTACATCCGTAAATAGTAAACTTACAAATCGCACCCTTCCGATAGGCCCCCCTTCTGGCCCAAAAGCTGGCGACGCCCTTGGCCAGGCCCCAAGTAGTATTAGCCCAGGGCCCAACAAACTCACGGTCCACCCCTGGGCCTATGGCCATCATTAGGCATCTGATGGGTGAAATAATGATAATGATAAAAATAAAAATATAGACGGGCGGGGGCGGCATTTCTTAGTTTTTGCCCCGCCTCGAAAAATTTCAAGATCCGGGGCTGATGCTACATGCCAAGGTCTCAACTGTGGAGGGTCTTACTTGGAGCAAGTCAAGCAAGGTCTTAACGGAAAAAAAGTTATTTACTATATGAATGAAAACTATAAAAAGTAAGTCTATCAAATCTTTTATTCATACAAGGATTATTTATGACTAGCTGACCCACGCAACTTCGTCTGCGTCACATAATATAGCTTATAGCTGTTCCCCGCGGTTTCACCCTCGCTGCTCAGCACCTGTTGGTCGTAGCGTGATGTTATATAGCCTATAGCCTTCCTCAAGAAATGGACTATCCAACACTAAAAGAATTTTCCAATTCCAACCAGTAGTCCCTGAGATTAGCGCGTTCAAACAAACAAACAAACTCTTCAGCTTCATAATATGTATTAGTATAGATGTACACCAAGCAAATTCCATTTACATTGTAAGTAATAAGAAATAAATATTTTAAGGTTGATTTATTTACTTTCACCTAGAAATTCACATTCAATCCCTAATCCCTACTCTAAATCCATATTTTTTTTTCATAAGTTTTTGTGGTCTGACCTTTAAATAAACTTAAGAAAAAAATCATAGTTAGTTTGTCAAGTATACTTGAAAACTAAGGACAGTTTGAGTTTAACACTATCAGTTAATATTTTCAAAGTTCATATGGGCACAGAAAGGCTTACCTATATGAACTTTGAAAATATTAACTGATAGTGTTGCAGTATTTAATAGAAGTTGGTAGGTTTAGAAAATATAAGATTTTGCCCCCTTTGTCAAAAAATGTATCTGGAGGAGGTTGTGGCTAAATAACAACAGCTCGGGTTGTTCATTAGGTTAAGCTTTGCTAGCCTAGGTTGGTCTGTGGATGGGTGACCACCCATTACATACCAAGTTTCCTCCGTGCCTCGGAAAGCACGTTAAGCCGTTGCTCCCGGCTGTCATATGTAGATCTTTGACAGTTGTTAGGTAGTCAGAGGCCCAAAAAGTCTGACAACCAGTCTTACCAAGGGGTTTCGTATTACCCGGTACTAACTGGGTTGTGGAGGTCAGATAGGCAGTCGCTCCAAATACAGTTATTCAGCTGCATCCGGTAAAACTGGAAGCCGACCCCAACATAGTTGGGAAAAGGTTAGGGCAGATGGTGATGTCAAAAAATGTATCTGATCTAAGTTCAGCTATACAAATATGCCAGAAGTATGTTTGAGCTTATAAAATAAAACCATGCTATTAATATAAAACTAAATAAATATTACCTAACTAAAACCTTTTAATTTCGGTATAAATGTGTCTGTTTTGTATTGTTTTTGACTCTTCAACGAGCAGAGACAAGATCATATGGTTTACTATTTATCTCCTTCATTTATATTTTCCACACATTCTAACAATCTTCTGTGTATTTTTTAATATTTTTTTATTTCTTTAAAAAAATAATGCAAATAATTAATAAAAATAATTTCATTTAAAAATAATGCTCCGCACTGATTGCGCTATCACCACAATATCAAGCTTATTGGCGACAACATTCCTGTCAGTCATTATAGGCCGATCCCAGTACATTGTGACATGAGTGACCACATACTTGTAATACAGTACCTCAGATTCCACAAGTGTATATAATATATTTCAAAGAAAGTTGCTGGTGAATAATCTATTCATGTAATTATTACAATTTCAAGTTTCACATACTGTTAGGTTTGTTAGTAAACAGAATGTCAGATTAATTTAAAAAAACAAAGCAGAGACTTTAATATAAAAATATCGGCCTTCAATAGTTGATTTTTCAAAACAACTTCAGGCTTTTGTGTCTTCACAGATGATCCGATGTACCTATGAACGCCAACGAGTCAAAGAGTATTATGGTAGGTGGCATTCTGTAGTTTCCTTCCCCCCCTCATGGGAAAAAGGCATGTAAATAATTTCATTTCCAGGATGTATTTACGTTGTTTACAATAACACCACACTTATTTTCCCGCTCAATTAAAGGTATATCAGTTTCATAAATTGAGACTTGCAATTTACTACACAGCTACGGACATACCAATTTGGAGGGAAATTGTCAGTTGCGCCACAGTGGCGTATACCCGACGACACGCTTGTCGCAAACCGTGTCGGTTACGTCATCTCACCTGTGTATACAAACACACTATAACACTGACAACTTAGCATACGAATACACAGCAGTGGCGAAGGTTCCATACAACTCGATTCCTACCGGGTTCCCTTTGAAAACTGGCACAGTCAGTATTCTATAGACAAATAATATAATCACATTAAATATAAAATATGTACTCCGGCTTACCTCTGTCATAAATTGACCCTTCGCTACTGATACACAGCAAACACTAACTAATCTGAATCATCCATCTCTTTGTTTATGCCACATTGTTGCCCATAGATCTATGTTGTAACCACGTCTAATCGCCAGCATTCTTTATGTTACATCAATGCTTCCGGCGGTATTAAACATTGCTTTTCCTCTGTCCTAGAAATCTTATCTAATGATTGTCATACTACCATGGTAGCGACTGCGGCGACTCACGTCCCTATATCTCGACCCTGAGCCTGAGCTGATTTCGATTTATTTATTCAAAAAAACGTGCCAAAAGTCAATCAATCAGCTCTTTCTATTATAGTTCACATTTGGGTATAGGTCTAACGAAGTAGTGCCGCAGCACTCTATTCAGCACCCTCTTCATTCAACCTCTACATCCACCCTCTTTATCCAACTTTTCCCACCCTCTATGGCCAACCAGTGTGGCTGTGCTCGGCCTCACTACCTGAGGGGGATTCCCACGCCTGTCGGGGTTGCGGGACTGTTCGAAAGAGATACCGGGCCCCGGAACACAAAGGGTGATGAAGGAACATGGATGGGTTTTAGTCAGTAAAAGTCTGACACTCCCTCCTGCTCCGCCCAGAGCGGGAGGAGGGTGGTGGCGGAAGGGATGATTTCCCATCCGAAAAAAAAGGGGAATTCCTCGCTACTCTTGCTGATTCGCGATCAAGCATTTTGTGATCTTGAATCACACACTATGAACTACCTATTTTAATAACATTGACATATAATGTTTAATTATATGATCACATCGAGCATTTTTTTAGAACATTTGGTGCCACACATGCCTTCTTGAAACATGCCTCGTCATGAACAACTGGTTTATATTATACCTACATCTAGATTGTTTTTAATAATAATAATGATATGCGAATTCGCTATTAATTATTCACAACCAGTTCAATACTACACTACAATTTTATTAATAATCCATTATTAGCTCTAATCTTTCTGTCTGCTCTAATAATACTTTTGAAAAATGTTTTTTTTACTTTCCTTGTCACTTACGGCCTTCAAAACAATTAATGGCAGCAATCTCGCCAAGCTGTTTTATTCAAAACCTCGTCAATAGCTTGCGATAGTGATAAGCAAGTGGCCGATAGTTCGCTATTGCAGAGTTTTTGTTATCAAACAGATAAACGTTGTGAGGACTCGCGTTCGATAACTTATCAACCGCGATACTTTGTCCGCTGACAACACGCCAACACTGAATTTAGTTACAAATAGATTCCGAGGATTATACTCGTGTTATCAGAAGTTTCTAGTGAAAAATTGTTTTGTTGAAATTAGTGTTTTTCGTCATTGAAACGTCTGCAGTTATTTTTGGTAAGAGTTTTGCTTGCACTTCAATGTATCCGAGATCTAATCCCGGCGCTACCGTCGGGTGAACGAACTGCATTTTGGAGATAAATATAGTTCTTTGTTTCGTTGCGAGCTCTGGTGAAGTAGAACTGAAAACAGTTTTGTAATTAATATCTCTACCGCATTAGAAATACGGCTACCGTTTCTCCAGTTAAAACTAGTATCAACTTTTACGGTTTACCACAAAATGCGGTTTCAAGGTGACGTTTTGCTTGTACGTTTTAGTTGTTTAGTAAACTCATAATACCTACACGCAAGTTAGCAGAATAAATACATAAGTGTCAAGGACTTACCTACACGTATTTTTCAGATCACTTGAATTTACAGTTGTAAATTGATGTATATTTTTTATTCAAGTAAAGCAAGCGTTACTTTACGATTGTGATCCCTATCGAAGCAGCTGAATCCCCCTAATCTGCATGCCGAAAGGTTCATAATAATGTAATGGTGGGCGAGTTACTTATCGTCAGCTACATTTATTGGTTGCCGGTTGTTCAGAGCTGTCCAGTAAAACGATCATGATTGCCCGCTTCCGCCCGTAGTTTGCTCCACAATTTTATTTGTACCTTAGAGGAAATGAATATTTGTCACTTGTATGGGAATTCGAACTTTGAACTCTCGTTAAATGGCCTTGTGCCTTACTACCATGCCACAAAAATGTCCATAAACCGGAGAAATCCTGCATGTTACACAGATGTAACATGGTGGTGGTTACAAATAACTCCATCTATCAGAATAGATAGAGTTATTAGTAATTGCCTATAAGGTGTAGACTGAATTTGAATGACAACACTAGTAGCTTGAAACCAGTAAATCATTAGTGACTACAAATGGTGAACAAGTGGCACAGGGAACTGCATCTGCGACCATTTTACGAATTGTAACGTGATTCATATATTAAGTATTACCTGTCCTATTATGATTCTGCTAAAGCGGCCCTGGACTCCAGAATGATTCACTCGGGCTCAATATGTTGCCATTCTGTAATTTAATTCACACGTTAAGGACAGTAAGATATAAATCCATTAGGTTATAAAACAGTTCTGCCTGCAAGCATCATAATTACTTGGAATCCATTAAAACGTGGGAACTCCAATATCGATGTTTTGAATAGCATCATTATAGTAGGTTGTCTTCGTGTCGCACTTTGTTCTAAACGTGACGTAAACAGAACACGACGTATTTACAAGATTAAGTAATCTAGAGTGAGTCATGTAATGGCTAACATCGCGAACTAGCAAACAAAACGGGAGGAACGACTCAAGACCAAAGACGTATAGAAGACAAGCAAAAGAGAGCTAAAACAAGTCATTAACTGTTTGTCAAGTGTCTGGGTTAATGACCAAAAGATCTTATCAAAATTAGTGTAACGAATCTTAAATCTTTCTTGACATTAAGATAAAAATAAAGTATTTTCGGTAGATCGAGTTTCAGAGCAGATAAACGACATAAAATGGAAATCATACATTGAAGCCTTCCGATAAAAACTCAAGTGAATCAAGAAAAACATCTGCATCTGCAAACCTCGTAGGCGTTTCACAGTTACAGCTTATAGAGGTCAAGATTTCGATACAGTGAGGTCAGCCTTGCAGCTTGCCTTATACGAAACGTGAGCTATTTATTGCTCCTGTGGCTGCGATATCTCGAACAAATGCCACGTACATGTTGTAATCCAGACCTTATTTGGAGTACTCAGAAATATTGGCATTTGCTGTGAGAAATGTAGATCCAGTGATACGAACAGGAGCATCGCCTAGTACCTATTTGAGTATTACTTGTATTGCTTTTTCTTCGTATCTATTGGATGTGAGACATATTTTATGTACAATTGCACATTTTTTTAGATACTGACTAAATCTAGGTAAAAGATCCTAAGGGCTACCCCTTAGGATCTTTTACCTAGATTTTAAGTGCGTCGTCCCACTTGGGTTCGGTGTACTTTGGCAACCTACAAGTTGACCTCGAGGCTACGGTATGGCGCCTATCGAATAATTTTTAAATGGTAGTCTAACATCATGCCTGTGACCAACGACTTTGCTATTTTCCTCAAATAATTCCGAAAACGCCCAATTCTGTGATCTAATTTCGTTATCTTTAACCGTTGCCCTTCCTTGAACTACATGACTATTCTACGTACAATTATCAGCAGTTTGTTTTGCTATGACTAAATGGACTAAGGAGTTTTCCAGTACTTCTATGTTATTAGCGAGCAAAGTGTGACTAAGCATGTATGAATGTGCAGCACAGGACCAATGCCGCGACTCCGTGAGCTCGAACCGGTTTTATGATGGAAGAAAATATTACCACACTGACCTAGTGTTGCGATGTTTAATATTTTGCAACCAGATGCAAATAGTTGTATAGTATTGTGACTAATTTGTGCACTATTAATCAACTCTTTAGCTAAACATGAATGAACATTTTTGGCAACGTTATCACAGCACAGTGTTTTCGCAAATATCTTGTTTTGTGATTCATTGAATCTTTATCTTTGTTGGAGTATAAATAAATGTATACATTTAATGTATGCATTATTGTGACGTGTCTTTCTGAAGGTCAGGATTGTGTATCTGCAAACTGGGTTTGGCCGACTTAAGAGATTAATACAACAAAGGGACCTTCCGATTGCACTGTACAGAAATACAAACCTTTGTAGCAACAAAACGGTTTATCTGGATCGATACTGAACTAACTTCTCATAAGCTGGTTACCGTCTCGAGGAGCTAAATAAGTTGTTCTAACATTTTCTATTCCATCATTAAACACGTTCGCAGCTTTCTTCCAATTTCCAATGAATGTCTCGATGCATTTCACCATTTCCAGTAATTCACTATCTACGTTTAATCAGCTTTCTATAAAGTTTTCCAACGCATGTTCTCATATTTCTACACTGCACTTTTATTTTATCTTACAACGTTATGTGGAGCATAGTGTGTATTTAGATATTATCGCGTTCACACTAATGTTGTAGAAACGTATAAAATGAGGATTGACGATCGAGGGCATATGTGCTTTGAAATTAATTGCAAATGTGTTTGTTTTGTCGCTTGTTACCAACGCTTGTCTTATTTTCTGTTATTGCAGTTTATGATGATTGTTGGTTGATTCGCAAGAATATGTCTTGATGCATTTTTATCTTATCCAGACGATCTAACCGTGCTAGTGTCATATGCTATCCCAACTTATCGTCCTCTCATTTTCGAATTAAATTAAACCTTTCAGTCGTAACTTATTTGTTCTTGAACAGAATCTTTCAAAATCTGGTATTTCTAATCTTCATTTCAAGCGAAGGAATTTCTTTCCCGTCCCTATTACCATCTCTCGAGTACTCTCTCTTATTCAATTCCCATGGAGCATTTCAAAGCGAGGTCCAATTAGCATAGTTCCATATTGGCGCGGGCAGTATATAAACGTTAGCTGCAAACTGGCACGCCAGATGGGAAGTGGATCGGTCCGTAGCTCCGTAGGTAGGTAGCTAGGTAGGTACTCCGGGGGCAATCACCGCGGTATCCTCTTCCGCCCAGCCTCCACACACGGTTGATATCGTTACTATCCTCGTAAATGCTGTAAACAGTATTTTGCGGTTATAAAGTTCTGCTCTTATAGTATGTGTGTGTAACTGTGTATGGTTTAAAATTGTATGCTACTAAGGTGTATCAAAGGCTTTAAAGAGGTCAAAATTATAAGCCATATTAGCATATTATTTTGGCATACGTGATACCAAAACGAATATTTGGCAAGAGTTAGCGGGATAATCGAATTTTGGTTTTTGCAGTAGGTACTTCACTACCTTGTAATTTTAGTTTAGGTACCTACTTCACTACCTTTTATTTTTGTTTCAAAAACCTATATGTCCTTATCGTAGAGGAAATTGGGTATGCTAATCTTTAATTAATCGAATTCGCCTGCAATTTAAGTTAAATAAATTTACGTTGGTCATTATTTGACATTATGCACTGCGAGTTCTGTTAGGTCGTGCTGTGGGTCGCAATCAGACCATTTCAAATTACTGTCTATATGTGCCTCCCTCTATGTGGTATGTGTTATAGGTACGTATGTGCATAGGCAAACTAACGGTTTCCCACAGTACATGTGTGATTCTCGTACAGTCAATAAACAATGAATTCGGTGCGCTTTACCTAAATTCTCTATAGCTGTCAACTAGGTACTTTCCTGTTGTAAATGAATCAAGGAAACCCGGGGAGAAAAGTTTTGAGAGCGATGCATATTGTATGAAAGATGAAAAAGAGTGAATGAATAATACTTGAAATAATGGTAAATGTAGAGATGTAATAGAAGCAAACGTAATGCTAGAGCAGGAGAGTAATAATATCACTGTACCAACTGTGCTTATTAGTTATGCAAAAAAGAAAAGACATCATCATCTGCCTAGCCTTTTCCCAACCATATTGGGGTAGGCTTACAGTCTAATCGGATGCAGCTGAATACCAGTATTTTACATGGAGTGACTGCCTATCTGACCTCCACAACCCAGTTAGTACTGGGAGATACGATACCCCTTGATAAGACTGGTTGTCAGACTTTTTGGGCCACTGACTAGTCTGACTACCTGTAACGACTGTCAAAGATGGACAAATGACAGCCGGGACCAACAGCTTAACGTGCTTTCCGAGACACGAAGGGAACTCGGTATGTAAGGGTGGTCACCCATCCACAGACCAACCTAGGCAAGCACGGCTTAACCTAAAGATCGACCCCGAGCGGCTGTTATTGTTTAGCCACGAGCTCCTCACCCAAAAAAGAAAAAAAAAGATGCAAATAATAAAATGACCTGAGACCTTTACTTTAAAAACTAAGAAAATTTTGTTACAAAATTGATACCGTTTTATTGTTCCAAAGATTTTCTGGCCAATATTTAAAGTTTCTCTTAGTTTTTGTAAAGTAATAAATGTTATATTCGCTTCATCTGTCGATTACTCGATTCTCTACGCATTGCGTGCGACTACTTATTGCGCGCGACTGTTATCGCTACGGGGCGGCCGCGGCGGCGCGGCCGGCAGCGGACTCCGGCCATACATTCAATACTTTTCTCGCATCGGTAACGGATCAGTGATAATAGTTCGATGTAACTGGTTACGTGGTGTTCGTTGTAATAGTGGAGGTGCGACAATCGGGGCGTAACACTGATGTATGTGGCGCAGACTTGGAACTGATTGTTTGCTTTCCTGTTGACTGACTATTGGACTAATGTGCAATTGATGATTTCTTAACAGTCGTACATAAATATTGGGGTAGCAACTGCGAAATATGGATTTCGGTATACAAATGGCCCTGTTTCAAAATTAATATTGCCAAATAAATCGAATTTCATTTCAGCAACGGTTAATTCATGTATGCACCTGGCATTGAATAAAACCGTTAATTTCTCAGTTGCGTGCCTTTTTGATATTAAAGAAAATGAAGCGATGGCAAGGCGGCAAAGAACTGGAATCGATTTAATGGTTCATGAAACGTTTTAAACGGACTTTCTCCATGGATTATCGGAGAAAGTAAATTAATTTATAATTATTTACCTAGTTAATTTTATTAATCTCACATTGAGACCAAAGAAGCGATGGGTAGACAGTGCGAAGAATGATATGGCTAGAAAGAGGTGACTGTTGAGATATCGAGTCATAGAGAAGGATGGCAGAAGAAAATATAATAATATGCTGCGCCGACCCCAAATAAAATTGAATAAGGGTAAAAGAATGATGACATCGCGGAAACTGCGAAGTTACCGGTAATATTCTCATAAATATTCAGCAGGCTTTAGTTATTAGCCGTGCGTGTGGTATCCGGCAGAGTAGAATAGAACCAACCCATTACACTCACGGGTGTCGTATAAGGCGACTAATGTCTGAGACAGAACACCTTGCGCTTCCGTAGACCAGAGAATGGGCAGCAGCGTTTTCTGTTAGTCTTTCATCACTGCGATCTCCAATCCGCCTGCCAAGCGTGGAGATTTACGGCAATTTCCTCCCATCATGGAAGAGGCTTATGTCCAGCAGTGGACGTTATGGGCTGTTGTTGTTGTTTAGTTATTATAGACGGCTAGTGTAATAAAAATCTGAAACTGGATTAGTTAAAGTCTGTCAACCGGTAATTCTTTTTCCAACACCACCACTCGAATGACACTAATTGTATTTGTGGTTGACGCTAATGTTAATGAAATGTGTTAATTCATTAAATTAGATTAGTCGTACGTGCTTTTTGACGATGATGCTTCACGTCTATTAGTTTCTGGTGACTTTGGCCACGAACGTTTTTACTCTTCGTCATTCTTCTGTCCTTGTTCATTTGTCTTTCATTATCCTTCTACTCTCATATCAATTTATGTGGGGTCATTGAAGCATGTCCTGTTCTTTCAAATATCTTTTTTAGCAGTTACCTCAGCCTCAGTAGTCGCCACATGTCTAGCCATATCATCTTTCATGCAATCCATCCGCTTATTACCTTACTTTTAAACTGTCCTCTCGACGCCAACACAGATTAATTGTGCAATAACAAATTCTAAATTGGTTCCTCAGCTTTATGTAGATTAATCTGCCTCTTCTCACAATACTGCGACAGGTATAAACACTTCCACATCCTTATCAAATCTCACAGTTGCATAGTTAATTACATCTTAAACTATGTATTGTGTGTACGATGGGAATTTTAATTCAGCTTTGTCGAGTATCTCTATGTTTTACGTACAATGGAGTATATCTATGTTTTACGTACAATGGTTCGGTTGTGAAATCGTCATTATTGTGATGTGAATGTGCGATTGTCTTGGCAACTGCAAGCGTGGGTGATACCGGGTTCTATATCATAGCACCATGATGGCTGGATTACGTGGGCTAAGAAGTTATGATCTGCTTTTTATTAAATTACCGGATTTAAGAGGATTATATGAATTATGTTTATTACCAAGCTTAGAACGATCAATAAACTCGTTGAAGGTGGCACCTGTAGATGGACCATGGATGGTGATTGTTGTAGTGGAAGCGAGAAAGGTAAAGGTCTTCTTTCATTACCAATCCAGTGCAAAAAATATAACAGTCGGGTAACATGTGACCTTATCGCAAAGGAAATTATGTTGAATTGGTAACCACCAATTCAATCCCAGTTTAGGAATTAACCCGAAGTTTTATCATTTCCGCAAATGATGTCACGTTTAAAACAACTGCAAATTGTATTGTTTACCCATTTTTGGGCATGCTGGTGGGAGGTCGAAATATCCAGTGCAACAGAGATTCCAGCATTAGATCTGTTTCTACTGAACCGTTACCGAATCGATTCACAATAATAACCTTAGCCAGGAATCACTCACTGTTCGGTTCACACTTCCTTCTGATTCCACGGTTGGCATTTGGCACTAAATGGAATCTTCCAAATAACAAAATACAGCTCCTCATCTATTTAAGTAGGTATACAGACCATCTAACTGCAATCATCCGTTTTATATTAGACATCTAAATCCTCTATCATTCAGAAATCGCTGTTCTTGATAGATTAATGTCTTTAGAACAGCAATTTACTCGCCTGAATGGTGTTAAAAACAGATGGTGTTAGAACCAGTGATTCGGGGCACGAGTGCATCCGTCAAGCGAATCAGTGTGTTCGGACGGAGATTGTATCTCGTAAAGTGCAGTTTCCTGATTTAGATGCGCCAACGCACGCCCGGCGGCGGCGTCCGCAGCGTGGGACCGCCGAGTTATTATTGTAACTGTTCATATTTTGTTCATGTTTATAATGG